>OY728130.1:1951236456-1956155144 GCA_963277665.1 Viscum album
AAAACTGTCGGTGCGGGGAATGCGCGGCCGAACAAAAGGTTCGCATGATGGAGCACTACAGAATCAGAGGCGCGCTTGATCGAATGTGCGTACGTTGCACTGGCGAGGATTTTTGGACGGCGCGTGGTGGGTCGAATGACGGGCACCTGGAGGGCGTGCGGCCAGGAGGAGGTTTGGTGGGTGCACAGAGGCGCAAGGAGGTCCGATGGGTGAACGGTGGCTGAAAGGAGGTACGGTGGAAGGAGTCTGCGGTCGATGTAGTGAAGGGGGACGTCGCCGGGGCGCTGTTCCGCTATTGGTCGGCCGCAATAGGGAAGGTGATTGCGTTTGGGGCTGCTGCGCCGCTTCTGGACCGGGCGGAGGGCGGTGCGGCGAGTGTCAGCTGGGGCGCGCGCGTAGGGGCGGAGTCGGAGGGTGCGCTTGGCTGGGTGGTTGCAGAATAGGGGGCGGCTTTGGTCGGAGCAACGCAGCAGCTGGAAGTGGGTCATAGTTCATGCGATAGGGAGGCTGAAGCCGATTATAGGGATAGACACTGGGAAACATATTGAGGGGAAGAGTTTTCTATCCGGAGGGGGGGTCAGTGCAGCGCGCAAGAAGTGGGGACTGCCAACAAGGCTAGTGCGCGGGCAGGGAGCTGGGCCGAAGAAGGGAGGTGACGCCGGGAGTGGAGGGGCACTGCAAGGAGGAAGCAGGGCAGGAGCGGGGAGAAGAAGAGAGGAATGGAGAAGCGGCGGCCGAGTGAGAGAGGGAGAGGAAAAAACGAGGGGAATGGGAGGGCTGCTAGAGTTAGAGGGAAAAAAATTAACTAGTAAATAATAAAAATAAAATAAATAACAATAATGATAATAAAATAAAATAAAAATAAAAATAAAAATAAAACAAAGCACATAAATAAAACAAGGGGAACATTGAACCATAGTAAAACTACTTCACATAAAAAGTAATAAGAAATAAATAATAATAATAATAATGATGATAATATGATGATGATAAAAATAATAATTTTAAAAGAATCAATTTCATTTTAATAATAATGATAAAATTATTAACAACGATAAATATTTTAAATAATGCAATAAATCACAACTTCACCCACCTTAATTTTCTGAAGACAGGCGAACCGTGCCGATGTCTATGTAGCGTCGTGCAAGGTATCTAAAACGCTCCCTGCCCGGACGCTCGACGACGTCAGCTGAAAAACGAGCACTTTTTAACATGACTCAATTTTTTTTTCATCCAGGACCCAACCCGAACCCTAACAAAAATTTAAAAAGTCAAAGGAAATTATAAAATAAAATAAAAGATAGAGTGGGGTGCGACAATTCTCCCCACCATAATGCTTTCCGCCCTCAGAAAGACAAAACATGATCAAGACCCAATCATGAAACTCTTTATGTGTCACTCACCCCCAAAAGTTTATGTGCCTCCAGTTGATCGATTCAAATGAAAATTGAACCATCATAACATGCAACTTACCCTGAAAACAAGATTACCATAATTGTCACCAAGCTGAACTCGAAAAATCTGTTTCAACCAAGGAACGAACGATCTTAAATCACCTCTGAGACTTATCCCTATAATCTTTATCCAACGAAACTGTTTGGTGTACTCCAATCTCAATGTTTACTGGAGAGGACGAACTCAAGATTAGGTGGTTCCGCACGAGGACACTTACCACCAAAAGATACATGAAAAGATGCCATGATACTGACACAAGGAGGATCAAACGGACTCCCCACCTTAAGGATTGGGCTCACTCCAAATTACATCAGGCATAACTTTACGAGACCCATTGTGGGTCTCCCCACCATAAGGACTGATGAGATTAACAAAACTTGAAGACTTTCCGCACTGACCAAAAACCCCACCATAACGGTAGGGGAGGGAAAGGAAGGGCCTAACTGGTAGAGCATCCAAAACTTCCACCATTTCCATATGAACGACATCACACCACCGGAATAAAAAAACCAAGACATACTAAGGACAAAGGTTAAAAAAAGGCCCTTTTAACCATTGGGAATCTCCTGGCTATGTGCCAGCTTCACTCTGAGGCCTATGGATGGAGCACCGATGATTGAAGCATCTTCTTCCTCGCAGTCAGGATTTAGAAATTCCCAAACACAACACACAAACCAGAATTTTACCAAATGCACTTCTAAAAAAAATAAAGGTTCCAAAGAGGTTCAACCACAACCATTCTTACAACTGAAAAAAAAGGAACACGGCAAAACACTACAAGAGATGATTACTACACCCCAGAAGCACTAGAAAGAGAAAAACTCAAACCAACCCCAAACATCATCCTACTCCTGCTGACGGGATGAGGTGACCTTCGACGAGCATGGTCTTGCTTTAGCATGCTTCTTGGAAACTCCACGGCAGAATCGCTGCAAGTGACCTAGATGTCCACAGGTGTGGCAGGGTCTTAGAGAACATGGACATGTCGGCCTTTTGTGACCCTGCCTACCACACTGGTGACAGATCACAACATTTCACTTTGAATAAGATGACTGAAGGTTTGAAGGCCTCTTGATTCCTCTACCAGCACCACCAGCATCAGGTCGCTTCTTACTCCTCTTATCAGCACCCTCTGCAATGCTTCCCAAAGCTGGAGGATTCACCACCTCAAGTCCTCCTTCATGTTTAGCTTCAGAAAGAAAGTCTTGCTCGACAACATCCGATAAGGTGGTTAGGTTGAGCTCTTCCACTCTCGATCACAGCTCAGGTCGGAGTCTAGACTCTAATTGTCGAGCCTTCCCGGGATCATTCACAACAATCCACCGATCATATGAAACTAGATCTATGAAGCATCGATAGAATTCCAGTACCGATTCAAGACCCTTCTGAAGACAACACAACTCCATCCTCTTCCTCATCTTCGTCAACTCAGATAAGTGTTGTTGGATAAATAATGAATTGAAAAACTCCCATGTTAGAACTTCTTGAGGCTTATTCTGAGACACGAGCTTCCACCATTTCCAAGTTGGGACTTCAAGAATAAAGGTAGCCAACTTCACCTTTAACGACTCAGGAAACCCCACAAAAATGAACTTCCTCTCAATCTTCTGCAACCACTCCTCTGCATCGAGAGGCTCTACTTTTCCATAATAGAGAGGAGGGTTCAACTTCCGGAACTCCAGAACATAGTCTATGGGCTGATCAACTGGAGGATTTGTGGGGGGTGCACCACCCGAAGATGCACCTTGGGCATCCATCAAACTGTCGTGGGGGTGAACACTAAGGAACAAAGAAATAAAGGACATAATAAAAACATGGTAATTGCCATTTAAAATTCAAATTTTCACAATTTCCAAAATAATACTTTACAAAACAATTTTTAGAATGAAGAAAAGATCAAACGATTCACTAGGGGAAAACTAGTGATGATGGGTGACTCGAACATATGGTTGGATGCCATACGTCAATCACTCCACCGTCACAAGGAGAACTCTAGGGTAATGTCTCCAGCTCCACATGGCTTGCCAGGACCTGCGAGCTCACAGAGGGAACTTTCCCAGCTCCCCTTTCATTTCCCAATACAAAACAAACCATATAAAGAACCAAATGACACCAATAAACCGAACATCCCATGGTAACCCGAGGAGCGAAATGAGCAAGGGTTCATGCCATCCTTCTCGTTCGTACGCCCTAAGTCCCAACAATTCAACACATTCTACTATGAAAACCCCAAATAACAATGGGCGCACTGAAAAACAAAGTCCGTTCAGGAGCTGACCAGCTCTGATACCATTTTGTCACGAACCAACCTGGCTCGACCCTAAACCGGTCACCCAAGCCGGCCCATGACATGGCCCGAGAGGCGTTCCCGATCCTCCCGGGCTGGAGACAAGCACCAGGGCATCAAAGAGAGCAAGAGGGAATGATTTCTCCCATAGAAAATAAATAAAGAATTGGAATGAAAATAGAACAGAACAAAGTAAATAAACAACACGAAAAGAAATAAGGACCAACAACAATAACAAACCTGACCACAAACAAAACTCCTCATGACTCCGAGAGTCGCTCACCCGTCCACAACCAAATCTCGCCCACAAAGTGAGATCTCATGTAAACCTACAACATAAACTAAAAACAGGAAAACAATATAGGCGTGAGTATTAAAACTCAGTAGGTAGCCCCGACTAATTCCATTCCCAATGCACATACCATTAAATAAAGAATTCATCAATTCCAGGTTTGAACTAAATTATAAAATATTGGTTTTGACACACACATTCATTTTTAAAACAAGTAACAGTCCATTTCACTTTTTAATTTAGAAAAAATTTAATTTTGAAAGAAACAGGTGAATTACATTTTAAAACATTAAGCGAACAATTTAGAAATCCAAACATGAGTTGTTAGTAAAAAGGAAAATCACACACAACACACACTAAGGGAAATGGGAAAATGTGGCACACAAGGGTTGGCATCCAAACTCAACCTCTCATTCATCTGCCATATACAAATAAACACTAAATGAGACATGGGTCGAACCCAGGAGATCGTGAAAAATCCAGAACATACTATACATCTGACTCATACTAAAGGCATGCCCTAACTCAATGAAGTGATAACACCCCAACGTTCGGTATAGCCCTACATGGCCTAACCAAGGGGCCCAATCCCCATAGAAGCAATAACTCAGTATTCCCCTGCTACGGAGCCACTAGCCAGTGCATAATCTAAACTAGTGCAACAATCGTTCTTAGAAGATTCACTCACTATGCCAGATTCCCATGTCAACACATATAATAAAAGAGGGGTGCATCCACAATATAAATGAAGAAGTCACAAAGCACTATCATCACATATATCTCATGCAATCAACGCACACCAAAGATCACCCCCCCGAGTGGGTTTTCCAAAGTATTCTATTTTATTAAAGTGCCAAACGGACCTTCACCAATTTTAAAGCAAAACTCCATTTCATGAGAAAACCCAAAACACTTGTTCAGAAGAAATCATTTATCTTTATAACTATAAGTACATTTGAAATTCCATGAATTATGTTTAAAGGCCAAATAGGCATTCTTTCAAAATTGGGTGTCTGCCCGCCCGGAAAATCTTCCAAGTGTTCAGTATAAAATAAACGGTTCATTTCACACTAAATAATCATTTAAAATTTTATTATCTAATATTATCTAACACTCATTAAAATTAACAAAACATCAAGCAATTAACAAATTCTAAATTTAATGGTGAGTGCAATGGGGGACCTACCTCGGCTCGCAGACCAGTCACGACGACGCGACACGCCTCGCACGGGCGCGCAAGAACACACAAGATGACGATCGCAGGACCATGGAAAAACCTTGTCAACGCACTGCAACCACAATGATAAATAAAATACATAAACACGGACTTAAAACAAACCAAACAAACAATCAGTGAAAAAGAACTACCACGACATGTTTTTAAAACTTGACTCGCACCAACTACAAAATTTTCTAAACCACTATAAAATTTATGAAATAAAATTCAAAAAGTAACTTGCAACTTTAAACAAACTAAACTCATTCAAAAACACCCCTTTGATCAAACACACACCTAAGTCCCACTAAAACAAAAACGTACCACTTGCACGGATAGATAAACTAATTGCACAATTTATATAAAAAAATTAAACAACTCATGACTAGTTTCCATAAAAACACATCTTAATTCACATGAACATGTTATAAGGTATAAAACCCAAACTAAGTTCATTTTAAAAAAACTAAAATTCACAGAAAATTCATTAATCACGAATGTGCCAAATTAATTATCCCAAGTAAAGGAATAACGCTAACTTCACCCACGTGCGCAGGCGCACTCAAACAGCAAGGTCACGCAAAAATGAAAACTGTCGGCGCGGGGAATGTGAGGCTGAACAAAAGGTTCGCATGATGGCTCACTACAGAATCGGAGGCACGCTTTTTCGAAAGCGCGTATGTTGCACTGGCGGGGCTGTCCAGACGGCGCATGGCGGGTTGGAAGATGGGCAACCGGAGGGCGCGTGGCTGGAAGGAGGTTTGGTGGGTGCATAGAAGCCGCAAGAAGGTTCGATGGATGCACGGTGGCCGAAAGGCGGTCTGGCGGAAGGATTATGCGGTTGATGCAGTGAAGGGGTATGTTTTCGGGGTGCTGTGCTACTGTTGGTCGGCCGCAAAAGGGAAGGTGACTGCATCCGGGGCTGTTGCGCCGCTGCTGGGCAGGACAGAGGGCGGTGCGACGGGTGTCAGCTGGGGCGCGCACGCAGGGTCAGAGTCGGAGGGTGCGCTTGGCTGGGTGGTTGCAGAATAGGGGGCGACTTTTGTCAGAGCAAAGCAGTGGCTGGAAGTGGGTTGGAGGTCGTGCGATAGGGAGGCGGAAGCCGATTATAGGGATAGGAACTGGGCAATAGATCGAGGGGAAGAGTTTGCGGGCCGGAGGGGTGTTCAGTGCAGTGTGCAAGAAGTGGGGACCGCCAACAAGGCTAGTGCGCGGGCAGGGAGCTGGACCGAAGAAGGGAGGTGATGCCGGGAGTGGAGGGGCGCTGCAAGGAGGAAGCATGGCTGGAGATGGGAGAAGAAGAGAGGAAAGGAGAGGCAGCGGCCGAGTGAGAGAGGGAGATAAAAAAATGAGGGGAATGGGAGGGCCGCAATGGTTATAGGGAAAAAAATTTATAAGTAAATAATAAAAATAAAATAAATAACAATAATGATGGTAAAATAAAATAAAATAAAAATAAAAATGAAACAAAGCACATAAATAAAACACGAGGAACATTTACCCATAGTAAAACTACATCACATAAAAAGTAATAAGAAATAAATAATAATAATAATAATGGTAATATGATGATGATAAAAATAATAATTTTAAAAGAATCAATTTCATTTTAATAATAATGATAAAATTATTAACAACGATAATTATTTTAAATAACGCATTAATCACAAATTTACCAACCTTAATTTTCCGAAGGCAGGCGAACTGTGCCGATGTCTATGTAGTGCCGCGCGAGGTATCTAAAACGCGCCCTGCCCGGGTGCTCGGCGACGTCAGCTGAAAACGCGCACTTTTTAACACGACTAATTTTTTTTTCGTCCAGGACCCAACCCGAACCCCAACAAAAATTTAAAAAGTCAAAGGAAATTATAAAATAAAAGAAAAGATTGAGCGGGGTGAGACCGGAATCATACATAAAAAAACTATTCATGGTACACCAGGAAAAAAATTTGTGTTCAAACGAATGAATAGAATGATGAATGAGAAGGTAAAAAGAATAATTTTTTATTATAGTACGTATAAAAAATTTGGGTAAAAGAATATAATTTAACTATATAAAAATTCAATATAAGTCTATTAAAATCTTTAGGAAAAAGATTCCTCGGTCGTTATGGCCCGAAAAACTAATGGAAATTAATCATCTATTTTTTGAAGAGTTTAACATATGTTCACATAGATGATAGGAAAAGGGATAATCTCGAGGCTATTTCTAGAATTTTCTTCTTCTTGGGCTATGGTATTGATAACTATGGCTAAAAAATCTGTGATTATAATCATCAAAAGATCACTGATAATGAAATGTTCACATTAATGAGGGGGTCCTGTATAATGAACAAAACTTGGTAGAGAAGGATTCTGATCTAAAATATTTATCCAGTGAGATTCTAGGTGATATGAATGGGAAACATAATGTATGATAGTTTTAGCGAATTTAGATGTTTTATAAGGAGTCTAAAAAATATACTAGTGGAATATATACTTGAATGATGAAGTGTTTAAGAGGAATGGATCACAAATCTGAAAATTCTAAAATTGAATGTTTAGTCACTAGAAGTTACATCATCCGAGGGAGAAGAATTATAGATTGAATTGTAGTCATATTCTATAGTCATATGACTGATTTAAAAATATGTTCCTTACTTGAATTATTTACTTTTATTGGATGGAGGAGAACCTGAAATCATAGAAGTGTTCGAATCAAATAGTTATTATGATAAGTTTAAGTTATCCATGGTGGAGGAAATGGACTCATTATACTCTAATAAAACCTAGGAGATAACAAAATAACCATGAGGAAAGAATAAAATTGGATAATAAATGGGGTTTTCAATAAAAATAAGAAGTTAATGGAAGTAAAATAAATAAATATAGGCTAGTGGTGAAAGTATTTTAACAAAAATAGGGAGTGGAATTCTATAAGATTGTTTCACTGGCAGTAAAACATAATACCATCCAGATAGTCTTGAGTTTGGTTTCTACTATTGATTTGTGTTTATAACAAATGGTTGTAAAGAACATGTTTATTCATAGTGCTTTATTGGAAGAAATTTGTATGATGTAACCAGTTGGTTTTGAGGTTAATTAGAAGGACTTTGTGTGTAAGCTTAATCATAGTCTTTATGGATTGAAATAATCACTATGTAAGTGGAACAAAATATTTGATGCTTTTATGTTTGAAAAAGATTTTATTCAAAGAATCTCTGATCATTATTTCTATCATAAAGTATTCAAGGATAGATTTTATGTTATCATTCTCTGGTATATTGATGATATGATTCTCATGGGATCATGTATTCAATGGATCTAGGATTTGAATTATGTGTTTTACAAAACATTTGAAATGAAATATCTTGGTGTTTTAATGAATTTTACTGGTATGGGGATTGAAAGATATATGATCACTATTTGTTTAATGTTATATTAATGGGAGTACATCTTAATGATCATTGAGTGATTTTTAATGAACGTATTTTAATATGTTTCAACTCCTTGGGATGGGAATATTATATTGTTAAAGGGGAAATAACATAAAATTGAATATGATATAAGATACATGGATAATGTTACGTTTACTTCCATAGTCATCCACTCACCGAGACATTACTTTTACTATGGTATTGTTTAGCCGGTATATGGTAAATTTGGGAAAAGAACTCTGAAATGAATCATGAGATGTCTAAAATCAATAGAAGATACCACCTAATGTATCAGGATGTCTAAAAAATTTCAATGGCATATTGATGTAGATTTTAGAGGATATTAGTATACTCAAAATATTACAACATTCTTTATGTTTAAATTTTGTGGATTGACAATCAGTTTGATGTTCACATAGAAAGTAGTAGTGAAACTGTCCACAAGTAATTAAAAATATATATAACTAAGAGAAGTAGTGAAATATATTCTTTGGTTGATGAAAATTTCATTGAAAATTGGAATGGACGGGATAGTGGGTTACATTACTATGAATGTCATATTAAAATTCACTTAGAAAAAATCCTATGTTTCATTCGAGGACTAAACATATTTATGTAAATGAAATTTATATTCTACAATTTATTGAATAATAGGAGTTATAGTTATAGAATATTTTTAGGAATAAAAATCTAGATGAAATATTTATTAATTTTTTGATCTAGTAGATTATTAGGTAATACAATACCTCAACCGAATTAGGGTTGTAAGAAGAAGAATAGATACCACTACATGAATTTAGAATAATGTTTTAAATGTTCGATTATGTGTAAGTGTTGGATGATTCAAAAGGATGAATATTGAAGTATTATTGAAATGATATATTCATAGGATTGTGAAACCACTAATTATCATTGAAATATGTTCTCCATAACTTTAGTGATCAATTTATTATAAGCTGGTAGGGGGTGACAGAGACTTCAACACAATGACATGCTTATTAAAATACTGAACTGATGAGTTCGATGGAAAGAAGGATCACTCAATTATGAATACCAATACAATATAACAGTGATGCATTCGGTTTATCAGAAGTATCCAATTAGGTTAAGGACTACTATAGGAGTTCGAAAGTCACTATTTCAATTGAATTAAGTCCTATGAAAGTTGGAAATCAGTACTCATTAAATGATCAGTTAAACATATTAATACATTTTTTGTGGGACCACCTATGTTTGTTTCTTTATTTTTAATTAAATTAAACAATAAGTTTGATTCACACACCTAAAAATTCATAATTATAAAATATATACTTCTAGATATATAAATTCATTATTAGGTTCTTTCAAGGACATAGTATGAAAATAAATTCCATATAAAACCAATGTGTTATTTAATTTTTTTTTATTTTCTATGGTTGATTGGTATGAATAAATTTATATTTTTGTAAATAATTTTGATGATTTGATTTATAACTTTTCAAAACTTCTTATATTTTGGAACATTCAGTTTGGGAGTTTGGTGAGTCTATTAAACATGAATTATGATGGAGTTGAATTTTCAATAGATCTACTATCCTAATTTTTGTAAATTTGAGTAAATCACAACTTGTAAATTGATGAAATACCAAAACCATCTATTATTACATAAGTTACAGGACTTATCATACCATAATGAATCCATTAGGTCGGTGATGTATTGTTCATAAAAATGAATAAATTGGAAATACCATCTGATATGTGTTCAAATCCACTACACTATAAGAATACCATGGATATCCTAATAAAAATGTGGATCCCATTATTATTGGTAGACATCAATAAATAAGTGTGGCTCATCTACTGGATGTCATTTGACTTTGGGTATAATTTGTGAGGCTTCACATGTAGCCCAATATATCCAATGTCATCATTATCGCAACTCATCTATATACACATCAACTAGAGTAGATTCCTAATCAAGTCCATACTATCACTTAAGAAGATGATCAAATATACTACCATGTATAACAATAAATTTAGGTAACAAGTCCTATGTTGCAGTATAGTACAATGACTAACTGAATACCATGTTTTTATTAGGATTAGATATTTGAATATTATGATTTACTCGATTATGCTTTAAAAAATTTAATCTAAATTGAAAAATTCTAAAGTTTACAAGATAATGTAAATTTATTAACTTATATGATCCTGGATCCCTCTACCATGTCATGTATGAAACGATATGGATTTCATTATATGCCATGGTGAATACTCAGGATGTTGTGATAGATGGAGTCACAACATATGTAATCCCTCAATATGAAATATTTTACGTCTATACCATATGTTGATATACACTGCAAGATGCTTCATCTAGTTGACATCTTATCTCCTTATTATATTTAGGGAACAAGGAATTGATAACTATCTTAGTGCTTATAGAAAACACTAAACAAATTTAAACTAATTAATAACACTATCAGGACAGTTCCGCTCATAATATAAAAATGTATGATAGTTATTAAAACTTGAGCATCATCAATACTAGTAGTGCAGTATATAGAAAGCTTTTCAAACATACCCCAATATAGCTTCCATGAAATTTAATATGATAGATTATGATTGTTAAAATAATTTGTTTCATATTTATAAAAACTATAATAATTTAAATAGAATACTGAACATAATAATTTATATAATTACATCATTTGGTTTAATTATATAAATTATGAGACAATATACTACCAATTTATGTTTTGGTGTCCCAACATAATTGAATGCATGAATCCACCTATAACATACCATATTTAAAGTGGTAAATAATATGTAATTACAAAAAATATCTTTCATATTAGATTTGTAAAATAATAAAGATGATGTATCAAACCAGTATCTATGTGGAACATCATGGAGAACATCAATGGGAATATTTGGCCCAATAATAGGGGCCAAGGGGTGCATATAATCCCATGACCACATCTGAAGGGGGATGAAAAAACCCCAATATCATCATGATCTAATTGACATATGATGAATAATGATCTATATGTGTCTTCCAAGCATGCATATTCCCTACTGTATCTCCCATCATGGTCGAAGTTATCAATTAGACCTAAATACATCATGTGGACATAAATACTTGAGTGATCAATACACATTGTCACTCTACTAATACATACTATATATATATGCATTTGATTCATGGTAGTATTCTCATCAATGATATCATGTAAATATGTGATGATTTTGTCAAGACTTCTCCTATATAGCTAACTAAAATCTATAACTTCCTCATCTCCCTTAATTTATAATTCCAGTAATCAATATACAAGATCATGTTTGTATCTATGGGTGGGTCCTATAACATTAACACCCAAAATACGAATACTATGAAAAATTACTTATCCTTTATTGTGATGTTCATGTCTCCCTTGGGAAAGTGGAAGATGAGTCTCAAGAATCCATCTATTAGTGAGTGATGGACGGAAAAATGAATTTTTATATAAAAAATCACTTTTATGGAAAAAGTGGGAAACCTCATAGTTTAAAAAAAAATCATCCGGAACCAAAGGTAATAAAAAAATTCATTGAAAGTGAGTTTGATATTAACAGAAAAAATATCTCTTTATAATCTTCAATGAATTGTATATAACATATATTTTGGATCATCCTTGATAAGATCATCAAAATTATAGGACATATTATTCTATGTATGAATGTAATCCGCCAAGTTTATCTTCCTCTTCTTGAATCCTTGTGTCAAAACATGATCTTGCTTATTGACCCACACACACTAATATTTTTTAATATCAGCTTGAATCATTCTCTGAGTAATCCTATAAACATTTTCCTTTAAATCATTGACCTAGAATTTATCTTATTGAATATCTTCCCCATAATGAATAATAAGCTACAATGAATTTTCATTTTTTTGTTTCCTCCTTAACCATCACCCACATCGAATCAGTAAGAAAAACCTTAGTAGAAACTGGTTCAATGATGGAAACAATGACAGAATCATCTGTAACAATGGATCCTCTCTGTATCAAAGTTTTAGCTTCCATCACACCATTAGCCCACTCTCTCACATTAAAAAAACCACACTCAACAATTTTATTTTCACTATGAATGTCCAAACTCCTCTTACATTCAGGTTTATGAGTAGTGGCTTTATAATCATTTTCACTGATCCTAATCTATTTGGAAGACATTGTCTTTATCTATTTTGGTAAGTGAGAGTAATCCTTATTAACTT
Organism: Viscum album; assembly: GCA_963277665.1. Taxonomy (NCBI): domain Eukaryota; kingdom Viridiplantae; phylum Streptophyta; class Magnoliopsida; order Santalales; family Viscaceae; genus Viscum; species Viscum album. The sequence continues at coordinate 1,951,249,363 of OY728130.1, forward strand.
TATATTTCTTCCCCTTAATCACAATGCATATCCTCCAATCCCTATTTCAGTTTTCACCTTCATTATCCTTGCCCTACGAAGTCCTCTAACTTATACCCCATCTGCACTGTCTACTTGGAATTGAATAGAGCTCTCATCAGTTGACTATGACTTAGATCATCTCTGCTCTTTAGTGAGGTTCTCTACTGGTATTGGCATTTGGATGACCATTTCTTCCCATTATAAGTTCCATTGTTTCTAAATCATTCCTTCCATTTCCAAACCATCAAAGTAGTTTCTTATATTGATAGTCAAATTGGTACTTATGGGAATCGACCTATTAACTACATCCACCCAAACCCATTTAAAATTAGTGTGACCAACATTAAATTTCCATGGACCATAAATTCATATGAATTTCCCTCACTTGATGCATGTATGACCACTTCATGTTTAGATCTGCCTCTCATTTACACTACCTCTGTATAGAATGAATACCTGTGTATGTTTGTGCATGGGTTAAAAGAACACGTTGAATGCACCCCCTAAACCCCCAAACCAAAAGACACATGCACAACTGATTTTGGGTCAACATAATCATGTGTCAAGCTATCAATGATGTACACAAACATTAGATCAGGAATCAAGGATCTTGTCTCTTTGTAAATGGGATTAGTATTTTCTATATCATTAATACCCAAATAATCAAATGTAGGGGAAACATAAAAATCTGTCGTAATTGACCATCGGGTTACTGATTCAAGCACCCCATGATGATCCATGTGACCAATAAAACATGTTGAATGTAGATTTCCCATGTGTTTTCAAGAAGAACAATTTTTTTCCAATATTCAAAGACCACTACTTGTTTGCAACAAAATTCCTCCCCCACTAGTATCCAAACCCACTCCACCAATAGTCTAGAGACATCGAATTTGACAAAAATACGAGGAGATATAGGATGGAAAATAGAATTTTTTATACTATCCTATTAAAAATTTCTACCAGCAAAATTTCGTTGAATACGTATAATAATATGATTTTCCAAAGGAAATAGATGTTATAGAAATTTTACCCATAGCGCCATAGTAGGAGATTATTGTTTTAAGTTTAAATAATATGACAATCTAAATATACATAAATTGAAACAGTTGTAGGTTTGAGGACCTATATACCACGTAAGGATAAAATCACCAACTGATGAAAAATGAATCTAATATATCTATTTTTGAGAAGGACACACAACCTCTCATTCTTGTAAACCTCAAGATCTAAACACAAACCTATTGTTTGAATCAAAAAAATTCCATTTCGATATGAAGTGAGCTACGAAGGTTATATTCTGGAGGCCCTAATATTTTGTGAACTCCATTGTCAAAAGCTCATGATTTGGTGAGAAATTAAATTGGTATGGAAATTCTAGGCTAATCGTTATTGTTGAGAATTATGGTAGGAAATCAGGATTATAGAATGAACGAAAAATGTAAAACTGAGCTTTTGAAGATGATATAGGAAGAACTCCCCCATATTCAATAGGGGGAAAATCCACAACCATTTCCACCTAGGGAATCAATGAGATTTCCTTGAGTTCCACTGGTCTTGATGAGTGGAGTAAAGATATAATGATCAATATATGAGAAATATGATATAGAAACTCCATAAAAACAAGCACTATGTAGGTATGGGATAACAGTAAGTAGAAGAATTATTTAATGATAGTGGTGTTCCCTATACACTCCAACCATTTGAACATTACACCCCACTAGCACCTAACATGATGTATGTCAATACTGCTCAGTGAGAAGAGTAGTATCCTCCATCTCTACTCATTAAAATTACTTGACTATTAAGTAAAAAATTTAATTACAATGGTATCGTTAGTAAAATACAATATATAATAGCCATGTTAATTTGTGAAAAAACTACCAAGGATAAAAGAACCATATTTCCCCTACTATAATATAATGCCCAATACATGATATATATCATAAATAAATAAATTATTCTCCTTAGTAAGAATCCCATATGTAATGTATTCCTCTTATATATAATATATTTTCAATAAATATGATATTTGTGTTGGTGAAAATTCAATACATAATATAATTTCCCATATATGTAATATAGTTTTTTAAATATAATAGTATTCCCTTCATAAAAACTATAGTTGATAATGTATTTCATCCAAGCGTAATATATAATTCTTATCCATTTTTTTATTAATATAATTAATTTTAAATTCATACATAATATATTTTTTATTCTATTATAATACATAATATGTATATATTACCCAAGACTTAGATAATTTTAAAAAAACTCAAAACTTATAAGAAAAACCCCAAAAGGATGACATGAGGTTTGACCCAAATCATAATTATAATTACCTAGGACTATACATGTTGTGCCTGTAATGTATCACTATATATAAGAATGATAAATATTTCTAGGAAAGTTAGGGAATCACTTATTATTTTGAACTTTCCAATGATAGATATGTTGGGGTTTGTGAAGTCACTGCATTTTTTAGAAGTGATTTTTTCAAATGAACATTTTTGGAAGGAGTTTTTGCCACCAAATATAGACATCAACATTTAAATAATTTTTATTGAATTATATTATTTTTATTTTTTTGTTGGAATTATCATAAGGATAGACTCAATAATTTGGTAACATGTATGTTCAATGGCTATCAGTGATCAATATGAAGGTGTAAATGTATATTAGAGGTTTACATGATCAATGGAAGGGAAATCCTAAATCTCAAAGGGTGGTGGAACTAGTTTAATAGGAGAAAAATTATCTAAAATAAGGTCATACTATCTTCCATGTTTAATCAATCATAATTTCAAACCCAAATAATTATAATTCACTAGAAATAGACTTCAGTTCAGTGGGAGTAGTGAGAGTAGAGAGTTGTTTAATCTCTTTTACTTTCATTTAATTAATTTATTTCTATTTTCTCCCATAGATGTAGAAATTTTTTTCAAACCAAGTAAATATTGTGTGTGCAATACCATTTTTTAAATTTATTTTTCAGTTTTTGTCTTTATGGTTGATTTCATGTGGTGATTAGGCTATATTATTCCTAGTTTAGAACACAATGTCAAGAAGATATGAATAATTTATGAATGTGGGAATTTAGAAACACATACTTCTGAATTATCTTTGGGAAGGTTCTTATGGTTTGTCTCCGAAAAAGTTTTATCAATGGAAAGATCAGTTTCACACACCTAGTAGGTGGAAGAATGGCATTAAATGAAAGAAATATATAGATTAAAACTGTTGATGGCACATAATTTATCTTATGGTAGATATTATTGGAAGATCTTATGATATAATAATATTTTTATACTTTGTTGTCTAGAGAGTTTCTAAAGAAGATTGATAAAGTGAAATTGGAGCAGTTGGATAATACAGATCTAGTTTGGGTAAGAATGTATATTGAACAAAATGTGACTTTAAATATTCATAATAATAAACAAACTAATGGAGTTAGGAAAGAGTTGGTTGACATGTATGAGAAAACAATGACACTCAAAAAAGTATTAATTATGTGATGATTAATTAACTTGATACGATCAGAAAGAACATTGAAAATGGACCACACAAATGATTTGAACATGATCCATAGATAGATCAAATAATTGGATGTTATTTTTAGGTATGATGTCTGGGTATTACTTCTTGTATATTCACTTTAAAAAATATGCCATAATATGGTAAAATCAGTGATATATTTGATTGTAATGATAAAAATTTTATTTGGTGACACTCATAATATGATTCTAAAAAAGGATTTGAATATGAAGGAAGTCCAAGTACCCTCAAAAAGTTCTCTTAATACTAGAATATGGGGATGATCACCTTAACAGAAGGAACACTGAAATAATTCATTAGAATATAACTCCCAAGGAAGAAGATGGATTAGATAAATTGGTCAAATCCCTACTCTTTGGATTTGTTGAAAGAAGGGACATATCAATAAGGACTATAGAAATCAAGGGGAGTCTACCCGAATAGCTTCAAATTTCAAAGTATAAATTCTATTAGTATTACAAAATGTGGTAACAATTTGTTTTTATGTGTGTATATTCTATAATAGTCATGGGTTATATAATTGGGTGTATATTTCCATTCAACAACTAAGTGGGGGTGAATAGTGGAATATTTATCCATATGATTGTGAAAATTATATCTTATAGATGATGAAGATATAGAGATCGTTAAAAATGAAATTTCATCTTTCAAAATAATAATGGATGTTCCTTGGATTTTAATGATGTTAGACACATTCTAGATCATTGGAAGATCCTCACATCAATTAGATAACTTGATTAATTAGGTTTTAGAACCACCTTTGTGGTTGGAGTATAAAGGATAACTAGAGGTTCCATGGTGATTTCTCATAGGGTGAATAATGTAACCCTATACTTGAATGGAAGAAAATATGGAGTTTTAATGATTGGAATCACTTCATAGGAAGATCCAAAAGTACGTCACTATTGCTATGGCCAACTCAGGGGGAATAATAAGAATGTTATAGTAGTAAAGGGCATACTTAAACTCAATCATCACATGTATTTTTCAATATGTGAGAGTTATTATTTGGGGAAATAGAATAATGTTTCCTTCAACATGGATGGACAAAATCCTACAAATAACAAGTTATAACTTGTTCATTTTAATTTTTTGGACCAAACCATATTAATTACATTAGTTGATATCTAAAATTTTTGACTTTTATTGATTATTACACTCAATAGTTATAGGTATAAATCCTTAATTATAAATCTAATATTTTTTATGAATTTATTCAATGGAACGATTTAGTTTAAATGGAGTGTGATAGATATTTCATGTGACTTTAAACATACAGTGGTATAGAATACACAAGACATAAATTCCAATTTTTTTGGTGTATGTAAGTTAGGAATGAAAAATATAGTTCCAAAATTCCACAAAATAATTAAGTAGATAAAAGAATGAAAATATTTCTACAATAGAAATCCCAGTGTATGTGACTTCATTATGAAATGACTAAGGTAATTTGGGATGAAACCGTAAACATGATGACATACATGTCCAATATAATTCCAAATTTATCCATGGGACAAACATTTCAAGAAGAAATTTTTTCTAATAAAATACTAAAAGTGAACCGTATCAAACTTTTTAAAAGTGTGTTATATGATCATATTGATGTTTAAGACCAAGATAAGTTAGATCATTAATCCAAAGTGTGTTTTCATATCAGATATAGTGATGAGAAATTTGGATATTGCTTGTTAGGTTATGAGGATAACCAATTCATCCAAAGTAGAGATTTTATCTTCAATAATAAAATTAAATGGAAATATAGAAACATGGTAGAGAAGTAAGTTGAGAGAAATAAACTATTAAAGTTCAAATTTATTATAATTATATTAATATAAGGATCTTAATAGAAGAATAATAAAGTTATGATGGTTCTGGGACTTATGATAGAGTATTAAGGGAAGTAGTTCAAGATTGAAGATTAGAACTATATTGAAAATAATAGTCATTTTAGTTAAGGAAATCAACTACAATTAAGAAATTGGTTTATACTATAGGGACTTATATAAAATTAGTTATTTTAATAAATTTTAGTCAAATAAAATGTACAAATGAATAAGACACTCAGTGACTCAGAGTAGTGTGTGTTTTCTATAAATGAAGAAATTGATTCCTTGATGCTTGAAGAAAAGTGGAATTTAGCTAAACTTCCAGAAGAAAGGAAATATCTACAGAAGAAATGTGTTTTTAACTTTAAGGAAAAATATGATAGAGTTTGGAGGTACAAATCATGAATGGTGGTAAACTGTTTCCCAAAAAAGAAGGAATTTACTTTTCAGATATTTTATTACCTTTAATTAATCACACTACTATTTAGATAAGGTTGAATATTGTTTTTTATAATTTTCACTTGAAGTAGATGGATGAGAAGATAAAATTTCTTTATAGTAATTTATAGGAGGTTATCTACATGATTCATACTAATGGTCATGAATATTATCAAAAGGAGAAACTGGTTTTTAAGTTGAAGATAATGTTTTCTAGATGGAATGAAATGAATTATCAAAGGCATGTCAATAAAATATTATGGATGAAAATTTTGAGGGATAGGAAATCATGAACATTGGTGTTATCTGAGAAGTATTACATTTGGAAGTTCATTAAAATATTCAAAATGAATGAATGTAAAACTATCTCAATTCCCCTTACAGGTAACTTAAAACATTCCAAAGAACATGCACCATATTTGGAAAAAGAATTCTTTAACATGGAGAATGTTCCTTATATTTGAACCATCAAAATTATGACATATTTAATAATATTCACATAGATTGAAATTTTTTTTTGTGGGATTTGTGTGTTTTTCATGTAAAATCATAGAAGAGTGAATTTAAATTCGTTGAAATGGATCATCTAATCTATGAATGGTTTATAATATGCATCATTATGCTTTAGTGATGAAGTTCCATTGAAATATTTTGTGGATGCAGATTTTGATGGAGTCATCATGGATTATCAGAAGAGAAAAACTAGTTTTATTTTGAGTTTTAGAAGTACATTGGTAAATTATATGTATTGAATATAACCTATGGTTACCCTATCAACAACGGAAACATAATATGGTGCAATTATAGAAGTAGGGAAGGAGTTTTTCTATTTTATGTAAACATTGAATGAGATAGGGAAAAAATTAGAATGAGGGATTTTTCCTATGATAGTAAAAGTTATATTCACCTTTCTAAGAGCTCCATTTTCAATCAAAAATAAAACACAACGACTTGAAATTAAATGTTCAGAAATTTGTTAGTCCAAGAAATTATGAGGAAAATCTATACTTATGTTGGACTCAGATTAATGGAAGGAGAAGAAGAACAGTACATTCACCAAAATCAGATGAGCTCTGATAAATAGTGAAAGAGGTTAGAACCCCAGAAGGAGTCTTCATGTGGGATATTATTGGGTTTTTGAATTCTCTTCAGTTTCTTGGAAGGTGTTTTTTGGAATGATAATTTTCGGAAGGAAATTTTTCAGATTGAGTTTTTGGAAAGGAATATGGACCTCGTCATTTACCAAAGGTTTCTAACAAAATCATGTTGTCGCAATGTGATTTTGGAAGTATTAGAAGAAAAATTTTGATCCTTGTTCATCCCCAACTGTTAATGGTTAGTATGAACGTGTTACAGTGTATTGAATGTTTCCTCTGTCAAAATAATGAAAACCATGAATCTTGGAGGGTGGTGGAACCGGTTTATTAGGATAATACATCTATAAAGAAGTGGTGGGACCTACTATTAAGTGTAATAAATCATAATTTCAAAGAAACGTGATTATAATTCATTGAAGGGTTACATTAGATGAGTTGGAGTAGTGATATTAGAGAGTTTTATAATCTTTTATACTTTTATCAACTAATGTGATTGTAGTGTTCTCCCGTAGATGCATGACTTTTTTTTGAGCCACACAATTCCTGTGTGTGATTCCATTTTTCATTTAATTATAATATTTTTTCATGTATGGTTGATTTTTTATGGTGATTATGTATTATTATTATTTTATTTAGAACATTAACTCAATGATATTTAAAGAATTTCTAAATGTAGGCATTCAGAAGTTATTTCTTTCGAATTGTCAATGGGAAGGTTATTTAGGTTCATATCCTAACAAGATGCCACATCATAAATGTTGGACTTGTTCTTGAGACTAGTTTATATCATTATGAATTCTTATAGACTTTGGTCTACCTCATTTTCAAAATCTACTAATTTCAGGTATCAACAAAAGCTATTGTCTAGGTATTGAGAAATGTTAAAATTCACCAATAGGCATCCATGATGCACTATAATGGTTATAAAGGTTATCTAGCTAGTGTAGTGGATCAATATATTATTCCCACAAGATGTTCACTAAATAAAAACTTCACAATGAAATGTGTGCATCAAAACCTCAAATCTTGATATTTTCAACTGTCACAATTTTCTAGTCCCACAATACCATCAGTACTCTGCCACTGCTATTTGTATATGGGTCATGGAACTGTGTTACATCAAATAGACTTGTTTCTCAGTTAAAAAATCACACTTGAAAATTGAAGGTTTCTTCAATGTTCCCATAACCCCACTAAAAGTGTCATCTATATTGTAGACCCCTCCAAATATTTTCATTAGTTTATCTTCCCATCATTATGAATTACTTCATATAATGATAAAATTTTTCCTAAACAAGGCTAGGTATATGTAATTTTAACTTTCCTTGAAGATTCCATTGATTCACTACATAAATTTTGTGGTCATGTCTTCGTAATCTCCCTAGTTATATTCCAATTTCCATTCTCTTTTAGAATATACATAATATAGTGATAAAATCCCTTCATAGACCTATGAATTCCTTCCAATCATTGTCCAAAACTTCACTAATTTGTCTTAAATGCTAAAGAAATGAACAAATTATATAAAAATCAATATTATCATTATATTGACCTAATAACTAATAAATACCAGATTATATACTATAATTTATGATGGCATTCTTTTGATAACCATCAGGAAAAAAAATTCACACATTACTGGAAATGTGTCTAATATAGTATCAGTCATAAAAATTTGGGGAACTCCATGTAATAAGATTTATATTTACTTCCTCCATTATTTCCTAGTGATAATTAGACATCAATCATACACCTCAAATTTGGATTAAATGGTAACCGATATAGGATAAAAACAACTTAAATAGTCATAATTTTCCTTCTATATTATTGAAAATGAAAGAAGCATAGGTGTATAATTAATATCTTTGGCTACCACAATTAGTAGTACGTTAGTGTAATTTTCATATACAACTATTCCATAAATATTTATAAATTATTTATAGAAATGGAATTCAATAATAAACTAAAGGAATTCCTAAAACAACCAACAAAATTTAACTTCATATGGATCATCTCATTTATTTTGAGATACATGATTATTTATGTCCAGGTGGAAGAAAAGATGTTTTTACTCAAAATGGAGATAAACAATCATAACACTTGATAAGATTCATCATAGTAACCATATAATTTAACAATTACTTCATTTTTATCCCTCTATTCTCTCCTATATTAATTCATATGTCTAAAATTTTATTGTATACTATTCTATACAAGGGATACATGCACATCTTGATAGGTCTTGATCATCTCAACAATAAAAGATGAGAAAAATTTAACATCTAATGATGCATGATCCCGTGTAAGGTTTGGATTCACATAGGTATGAAATGCCTCAATTATTAAAATCCTCCAACCTCTAAGAGAAATGTTCAAAATTATGCTCAAGTGAATTATAAAATAATCACTATATTTTGTCACACCATATAACATATTTCACCCATTTTGAATCCTTGAATAAATATATGTGTCGTCACTCAGTATGAAATTATTTTAGTATAAATATTATGGATCGTTTCTTAGAAAACTAATTTCCAACATATAATGTATCATCTATTGAACAAAATCCATCCTTTACATGTCTTAAAAAATTTGTTATAATTTTGATAACATTATAGTAAAATTCTGAAAAACATTTCATACCTTATGACCAAAATGTGAATAATGATGGATGACATGTCATGCATTGAAGTTGGTGTAAAAACATTGTATTTATGATAGCCTCTTCCATAGATTCTTCTTCTTCCAGATCATCATAATCACTATTTTACCCTATCGTTCCACCATCAGACAATTCATCACCATCAAATTTCATCTACATCATATCCAGGTTATTGAATTAGTTGTATTCCTCCACATAACATAAAATAATCACACAATCTTGGGATATAATTTCATCCAAAGATCTTGTATGTATTTTTTGTCATATAATAGTAGTTTGATGTTGGACACTAGAAACCTCTATTTATAATTATTTCAAACCATTATCAAACTATTATTTAAATAAATTTGTTACTGACAACTTGAAATCATCATCAAGTATTAGATAAGCTATATCCTATAGCCTATCCTAGTACTACAAATTTTTATATCTAATAAACCAAATTTTTTGACTAGGTATTATATTTATTCATCCATGAATTATTTCACGATGTTTTACTGGGGTTATAAAATCTCTAATTATAACCACCCATGTTTGTTGTTTACTATATAATGCTCCTTGATCGCTTTTAATAACTTCACCATAGTAGTAGACACAAATAGACACAATTTTCTACATGAAATAATTTCATGTGATAATGATTCCAAAATTTTAAACAAAACTCATAATGTGAAATAAATGTGTAGGGTTCACAATGGAAAAATATGGCTATCTATGTTAATATCCAACATCAACCTAAAAACTATAGGATATTTAGAATTTCATGAAAACTAACACTATCAATGGGATTATAATGAAATAATCTTGTAGGGTGCATTTATATCACAAGGATAACATTAGGAAATAGTTATTGAGTTCAATAGTTTATAAAGATAATGTGATCAACCTATTAATATCTTTTATGAGTGACAAATCAATTGTTATATTAGACCTATTTGTTGTGCATCGAGTTAAGAAAATTTTAATACCCAACTGACCTTGTCCATTGTTATTTCCCCTAGGCACATCTGATCTAGAGCATTTATCCACTTGTTTGTATCTAGATAGGGATTCCATTTTTAGAAAAACCACACAATCATTAATTTATCACAATTTTATGACTACATCAATTGTTGAGAATTATAAAGGATTATAAATGCAATATAATGGGAGAGAATGGTGATATATCATTGATTATATAATAAGTAATTATAAAAATAGATTATAATAATATTTTACAATTAAATGAAAATGAATTGGAAATTACCACAAAAAAAAATAAGAACGGATTAGAAAACCCTTTCCATCAAATCATTTTTTTATTTTTTGAATAAGAGACTCTTAGGTTTGGGTATGAACCTCAAAATTTCCAAAAACCAATAACAAAACTCCAAAAAAACAAACACAAGAACATCATGGTTTGTGGTCTACCAAATCCAATTTTGAAAATTTCACACAATAAACATTCCATATTCATCAATAAATGAAATTAAAAATTTTAAAATATAAATTCTAATTGTATTTTTAAAATTTGAAGCAATCATGCAACCTTCTTGGTCTATAAATTACTAGAAAACAATCACCATGAACCGTGCACACTGACTTGCCTGATAACCATTATCGACCTCCACACAATTGATGATAATAACTTGGTGGTACTAGACCATAGTTTTTGCCACACTCCATCATCCTTTCCCAAACCCAAGAGATCACCAGTGGGAAAATCATGCCAGAATGGTACCTCATCACTATCAAAACAAACCTAATAACATGCATCACCCAATGTTTTGTTAATTTATTATACCACCACCATTCATAATTGTGGTGTGAGATACACAATCCATATCAATCCATGAACCTGTTATGTGTCCCAAAATATCACCTCATCAAACATCTCTAAAAAATGTTCACATAAATCCCCCGTTTCTACCAACGACCAACCACCAACATTGATTCTCGCCACCATCAATGATAAACTACACCATCTTCACCACCAAGAATATAGTTATGAATAAACACCAAAGGGAAAAAACTAATAAATAATTTGGAAAAAATATAGAGACTTTCACCTTTTATGAATGGGAAACACCTACTCACATATTTGAGGAAAGCCAAGGATGAGAAAAAATTTACCCACCATCAACAGACCTAGAATTCAAACTACAAAAAATACAATTTTAGGTAAACCGATAAAGATCAAGACATCTTTAGTAACCAAGGATAGGTCAACATAACTATAGGATGTGAGACTAAGTGGAATAACCAACAGACAATTTCAAAGAAGTATTATTCGATTATTAGAGCTAAAAACATCACTTTAGGCTGGATTCTAGATTAAATAGGCCATGTGATAACCATTAATTGGGATTAGTAGTAGATTTAAAACTTTATGAGATAGAGAGGGATATGTGAACATAGGAGGTGAAATGATAAGGTTCAGAAAATGGAAACCCAGAGGAGGAGGAGTCATTAAAGTATAAATCCATTCCAATCTAGCAAGAATGTAGATTGAGAACCTCTAATAGCTATGATAAACACCAGATAAGATCTATAACAAAATTGAAAGGGGAGCATAATAAGGGGTAGAGGGAGTCATCAAAGTCGGAGTTGTGCTCCCCCTTTGATTTTCCACATGGAGGATAACCCTATAATGAGAGATAAAGGGAGATAAGTCTCTTATTACTAGTACGAAAAATATAATTAGTAAATAATTAAAATCATACTAAAAGAAAAGTTGATATTATTACATCAGTTACTAACTAATTAAACTAGTACTATATTATATTATTATTGGTTACTAATTATAATTGTATTTTTAACCATTATTACTAAGTATTTTTATTTACATCACTAAACATTTAATTATAAACTAATTAAAATAATAATAAATTGAATTATTATTAATTAATAATCATTATTAATTATTATTAGTTGTGATAACTAATATTAATCATCTTATTAATGTCTAATTAATCTTTATTTTTACTATAAGGCCCCGAACTTAATCCTTACTTAATATTGAATTAAATGAATAAATCACATTGAGGATCTTTTCAGGTTTAGAGTTTTAGAAAATTAGATCATAAATCATGAATTTCATTCAACATTTAAACAAAGTGGTTACATAAAAGATAGTATTCGTTTTTTCCCAACAACAGAAACATATTTAATATAAAACATGGATTCTTTCTTGACACTTCCTTGACACTATCATCATATCATGCACCTTTCCCTTTACCTGTGAACAACATTTAAAAAACATGGTATGAGCATAAAAATATCATTAAGGGATATAAAAGTATGAAAAAAACATTATTCCATGTATGAAATCATAATTTACTCATAAAACAGAAGCATTTTAACATACCACATCAAATCATGAATAAATCATAGAAATCATAATGCATACAGGTAACATGAGAAATTCATAACATTCTTACGTAGGGAGTAACCCTATTGGTTACGATTGGAATACCCATCACAGTATATTCCCAAACTCTCTTCGGAGAATCCTTAATTTTTAACTCCTTCGCATTACCCAATGCATTTGAGAGCTATATTGGGCTCACCCACCCTTAGTTTATCATCGAACCACCTGTATTCATAAACAATGCCCAAGAACCGTAACATAAACATAGAACATAACTTAAGCACCAAAGAAATATAACATTCCAACATTTTAATAAAAATATAACATTTTAAGATATTGAAAAAATGATTCCATTCTAAAAACCATTTTAAAAACCATTTAAAACATTTAATAAAGGGATTTTTGAATCAAAGTGTCCCATACCATGTTGAAGATTTTAACATTTTAAACCATTAATATCCATATAAATAAATCCTTAAACCCATTTTTAAAACATGGATATTAATGAGAAATATTTATAGGAGTAAATCATTAAAATATTTAAAATGGTATTTTAGTTAAAGTGTTTTTATCAAAATGAGAGACACTTGAATACAATAATTGAGGAATACAATTTACTCAGAATATTATAATATCATGAGAATAGAGGGATTAATGATATAATATTTCAAAAGACAGTATATACACCATATAATAGTGAAAAGGTGCATAACAACAATGAAGTCTCAATTGAAATGTAAAATGAGTTTAAATCCATTATAAAGAAGGTATCTTTAAATTAAGGATAAATCAATCTCATAATTATGTGTGACATATATAAATACACCCAATATAAGTGGATATTAGGTGTTAAACAATCAAAGGACATTCACACATATTCAAAGGATGACAGTTTCAATAACTACATGTTGAACCCAAAGAAATCAAAATTGGGTTAAGAAGTTACGTTGGTAAAATTGGACAGCCTAACGGCGTCACAAATTTTTTTAGAAAAAGCTTTGATGAGAGAGATAAAGGGTATATCATCACTTGGACATAAAATTTATGGCAATGAGGATATATAAGAACATATCCCCACATAAGAAGACGAAAATTAAAATACATAACAAAAGATGTCTTTTAAAAGAGGAGGGTGAATGGTTTCCTTACCGATTTGGGTAACTTTCGAAACGTACACCCCATGGAGGAAGGGTCAAACAATAAATATTTCATTACCCATAAATGAAATTACTCTAAACAAAGTCTATAATAATGGGATGTACATACACCACTCAAAGTAAATAGTGGAAAACGTAACATAAATTTCACGGGAATAAAAGTGAGATGAAAAATCCCTTACGAAAACTCGGTAGCCTAACGATGCCACTTAAAACTTCAAAAAACTGTATTTATGAGATCAAATAGGGTCTCTCATAATAAGAACATAAAAACTAAAGCATGAGGAATATAAAATAACATCACAAACCATAATAATGGTGAGATTAAAAGAAATGACATAAAAGAGAGTACTTAAAAATAAATAGAGAGTTTGGATCCCTTATGAAAATTCGGCAGCCTAACGGCGCCACTCAAAACATCCAAAATGGATTGATGAGAGAAAATAGGGTCTCGCATCATATGAAAATAAAAATTACAGTAGGAGTAATATAAAATAACATCCCAATCATAAGAAAGATTAGTATAAAAGGAATGACATAAAAGAGTGTACTTAAAAAGAAAGAGAGGGGTAGGATCCATTACCTCGTGTCCGACATGACTCAATCGTTATTTAATCTCCTGAATAAAAAAATTTGGTCAATTTATAATTTCATAAGGACCTAATTTAACTATTATTATTCAGATAAAATCACATATTATAATGTTATAATAATTGGTTAATAAAGTGAGTTCATATTAGACGTTTTTGTCAATGTTCGGTACATGAGTAAAAATTGAACTTGTTGGAAGATAATATTCCATGTAGTTATAGGTACATCATATCCAGAATATTATTGATGTTTTAAATATCATATATATCCAGTATATATTCATTTTATACTATTCCATAGCATTTGGAGATAAAAAAAATTAAAAGCACCGTTCATGGAGACGGTGGGCCATACGTATGCATGAACGCTACTTTCATTTTTTGTCATATTAATGGAATTAAAACAAAATGAGAGAGATATATATATATATATATATAATAGTTCCTGAATCATATTCATCTTTTAGATGTAATATATTACATATATATCCATTATATATTTTTACTTATAATAGTACATAACATTTGGAGAATAGAAAAGAAATATACTGTTCATGGAGACAGTAAGCCATACGTACGCATGAACGCTACATTCATTTTTTTTGTATTCAATGGAATGAAATAATAATGATTTAAAGGTATATTAAAATTCCTGTAGGATATCATATGTATTACCATTAATTCCATCCTTTATACATCCCACATATGGTATTAACGAATCAAATTACTTTGAGGGGGCGGTAGTCCGCACTTCCTAAAATGAAGATATCGCATTTACCCATAATGGAAACCATATTGGTATGCCATAAATGAAAAATAAATAAGTTTAAGGAAAAAAGTAAACATATTATATATCATATATAAATATAGTTTCATCTTAATGTACACCTTTTAAGGTGTTAAAATAATATTGAACAATAATCATTTCGTGAGTGGTAATTCGCCATCCACCGAAATAATATGTTCTTTAACAATTATACAGATGTGTGTGAAAGTGTAGATCGAATACTTCTGATAAAAAATTCCGAGAATATTTAAGATACTGGTGTTGTTACAAAAAAAAGTAATAAAAAGATTTTAGGGGTTTGGAGTAGAAAAATAAAACAAAAGAATATAAGGGGAGACATTACCTTTAAATCGGGTAACTCTCTTTGAATTGAGCTCAAAGGCTTCCTTGGAAAAGAATTCTGCCCAAAGTGAGGCTTCAATGATGAAGAGAGGGATGTGGAGAGATGAAATGGTCCGGGTTTGGCTAAGCCAAAGTCTTGAGGGTTGTGTGTAAGGTTGTAGAGGTGGGGACCTTTTATAAGAGGAGAGGAGGGGCACTCTTGGAAGGTTATAAAATATTAGTTTATTATAAAATAATTTTCGGATTTAAAAGGTCCCAAAAGGATATATTTTGAGGATAAGGTGACACGGTTTCTAAATCCACCCATCCAATAGGTTTGTGACAAGTGTATGACTTATATTTCACCCTATCTTCTCATTTTATTTAAATCATTCATTTATGAGGTAATCACTGCATCATCACAGTGTTATAAATAAATTAATTTATTTAAAGCCTAAAAATTTATAAAAAAACTATCATGATGTGGGAAATATTTTTATCTTTATAATGAATATTTATAGTCAAAAGTATGACTTGTAAAACCCTATTTAAAAATTGTTTTAGTAAAACAACTCATGTTTGTGACATTTTTATTTTATCTTTAAATAAAAAGATATTAATGTCATTTTCCAAGAAAAGGGGATCCATGGGGTCCCAATGTTGACCCACAGATTTTCTTGGTCGGACATGAATCATCCAATGGGGGTAGGACATGTGTCTAGGTCATTTCATATTATTAAAACATTATTTTTACCTTAAACTTCACTAATTACTTCTAATCGCGATTAAAATTTTACGAGTTACTATTCACCAAAAAATTAGTTTAATCCCATTGACCCACATTTTACATCCTAATGACAACAATGTATGTCGAATTATTGAAATTCAAAACACAGTGGTGGTAAAATTTTATTTAAACAAAAAATCAATTTTTTAAGTACCACTTAGTGGTTTCACTATTCATAAAATGGATGTTTTTCAGAAAAATACCAAAAATTCACCCTAAGATATATTTGATATTCCGAATTCAAAAATGTTGTCTATTTTAAAAAATTCATAACAAATAAGTTATATTAATTAATTTAATAATTAATTCCCACTGTCAGAGAAAATAGCGTGTTTTTATGAAACAATAAGTATCCAAAGATTGACACTAGTTTATGTCCAATTTCAAAGTGAAATTAATTCCAATGACCACTATTAGATTAAATGGTAAAAATATATTTTAATTTCACTCTAAAAACAATTAAAAATATAATATATTCATATAAATAAATTATATTAAAAAGAGGTTTTGAATTAAAATACAACATTTTTCACTATTCATTAAAAAATGATCTTTATCGGAAAAATACCAAAAATTTACACAAAGTAAATTTTGATATCCCGATTCTAAAGAACAATTTTATTTTGTCAAATATATCACATAAAATTGTCAAAAATTGTATTTAAATAAGGTTCTCCATCAAAAGGTGGTCAATCGACCTTTTAAAGAATATTAGAATGTTTAGGCTTCAAATTGGATTAATTCGCATTTTTAATCCTCTAACATTTATTATAAAAAGTAAAAATATTTGACAAAAATATATAATCATTTTTTATTTAGTTATGTTCATTCCCTCCATTACAACGGCTAGGTGTTAATTACTGTTTAAAATAATTTTATTTTATTATTAGAGTGCAACGTAAGATTTCAAAGAAACTCGTTGTTGCGTATTGGGTACGCCATCGAGCATAATGTTCCCTTTAATGTAATATTAATATTTTATTCAAAAATATGGATAAATATGAAAATGTAATATTCTTTATTTACCTGGGGTTTTACATCGTTCCCCCCTTTTGGAAATTGCGTCCTCGCAATTTTAAAATTGGGCTTGGAAACTTCATTGAAAATCCCACATCGGAACAAGAGTCAGTAAAACAATAACTTTAAAATAAATATTGAGAAGTACAAAGGTCACCCGAGTTAACCCATACTAGGATTCCATGAAAGAAAATATGGATATGGAGGAGAAAACAATGGGTCATCTTCTGATGGAGGGTGATAGTAAACATGTCTAGGAGAAAGTTAACCATAAGAAAATCACAAACTTGTGATGGGTTAAACGGTATTCGATTTTCCAGTAGGAAAATTTAATAGACAAAAATTTATTTAAGTTACTCTTAATTGTGGATTTTTTTTGGGCTTAACTAAATCATAATGAAACACACTTACTTGTCACATTGACTTTCAACTTTTATTAGATTCCTTAATCAAACTCATATTTTCTCCAAAAGACAAGTATTTTGGAATACTTGTTCACATTAAGAGTACTATAATCAACTTCTTGAGAATCACGCAATCCACAAAAGAGAAATATATACTTCCCATGTCTTTAGACCTTAAACAAAACTAAAACCAAAAAGGTTTGTATGAGATCAGATAATCCACAAAAGGATAATCCTTTATAAAAAAATCTATTCTTAATCTCCAAAATTTTTCCAACAAAACCCAAAGTTCAACGAAGACCATTCGATAAACAATTGTCCATAAAATTCATCAAAGTAAACCAAACTGAGATTGAAACCCAAATATTTGAAGGATTTAATCACATAGTCTTCCAAGGTAAAAATTAACTTTTATCTCGAAATAACATCAGTTGCTCTTAAATTCTCATATTGATAAGTAATTAACCTATTCACATATCCTCCATGATAGGATAATCATTTCCATAGATAACCCAAAATACACTGGCTCTTGATTCCTAAAATTATATTACTAAAAAGAATTAGTCAAACTAACCAGGGACATCATGTAGTCCAGTGGTAGGCGAAAAATATCAGTCGCACTTTGGTTGTGGGTTCGATTCCCGTAGCTTTGTCCGACGCGACGGGTTGTCACACGGTCTGCGTGTTGTCCTTTTTCCAAAACTATATAATTCTTAAAACATTCCCCAAAATGAGATAAAATCATCAAAAATAATCATAACATATTTTAACCTCATGTTTATCTCATGCCTTTCATTTTCCATCATAACATATAATAACCCATAATTACCTCAAAAGTAAGGATCATATAAACCCTAATGGTTACCTTTATAATTATTACCTAAACTTCCACATAGATTGGTCATCGCGTACATGATGCATTACAGAACATACCAAGGTTCAAGTGGTTGATCATGACTCTTTGATAGTCGGTTTAGAACAAACATGAGTTTCCTCCATGAATCCCCCATTTCATCCAGTCTCTTAATTAGAGAAACACCACAGTTTCCTTCAAATATATTGTCACTTTGGTGCCTACTTGATCCATCCATTAACTAAAAACAGAAATGTCAATGCGAGTTTATCAACAAAACCATCATGTACTAATGAGGATGATAAAAACTACGATATACTGACTCATTCACTTTATCTAAAACTCAGACTCTTTCTAAAATCCTAACCATTGTGGTAATGTCACTTATGATTAGATAATACCCTAACCTCTAAAGATATCTAAACTGACCTATGATACCAACTATAAGGCCCCGACCTTAAACCTTACTGAATATTGAATTAAATGACTAATTCACATTGAGGATTTCTTCAGGTTTAGTGTTTTAGAGAATTAGATAATAAATCATGAATTTCATTCCACATTTAATCAAATTGGTTATATAAATGATAGTATTCGTTTTCTTCCCATCAATGAGAACATATTTAAAATAAAACATGGATTCTTTCTTAACACTTCCTTGACACTATCATCATATCATGCACCTTTCCCTTGACCTGTGAAAATCATTTCAAAAACTTGGGATGATCCTAAAAATCTCAGTAAGGGATATAAAAGTATGAAACAAAGACATTAGTCCATGTATGATATCATACATTACTCATAAAACATAAGCATTTTAACATACCTCATCAAATCATGAATAACTCATAGAAATAATAATGCATAATTGTAACTCGAGGCATTCATAACATTCTTACGTAGGGAGTAACCCTCTTGGTTACATTTGGAATACCCATCACAGAATATTACCTAAATCTATTTGGAGAAACCTTAACTTTTAACTCCTTCGCGTTACCCAATGCATTAGAAAGCTATATCGAGCTCACCCCACCTTAGTTTATCACGGAACCAACCATATTAATAAACAATGCCCAAGAACCATAACATAAAAATAGAACATAACATAGCACAAAAGAAACATAACATTCGCAAATTGTAATAACAATATTACATTTTAAGATATTGAAATAATGAATCCATTCTAAAAACCATTTTCACAACCATTTAAAACATTTAATAAAGAGATTTTTTAATAAAAGTGTCCCATACCACTTTAAATATTTTAACATTTTAAACCATTAATATCCATATAAATAAATTCTTGAAACCATTTTGAAAAAATGGATATTAATGAAAAATATTTATAAGAATAAATCATTAAAACATTTAAAATGATATTTTAGTTAAAGTGTTTTTAACAAAATGAAAGACACTTGAATACAATAATTGAGGAATAAAATTTAATCAGAACTTTATTATATCATGAGAATAGAGTTATTAATGATATAATATTCCAAAGTACAGTATATACACCATATAAGAGTGAACTGGTGCATAACAATAATGAATTCTCAATAGAAATGTAAAATGAGTTGAAATCCATTATAAAGAAGGTATCCTTAAATTAATGATAAATCAATCTCATAATTATGTGTGAAAAATATAAATACACCCAATATAAGTGGATATTAAGTGTAAAACAATCAAAGGACATTCACACATATTAAAAGGATGACATATTCAATAACTACATGTTGAACCCAACGAAATCGAAATTGGGTTAAGAAGTTCCGTTGGTAAAATTCGACAGCCTAACGGCGTCACATAAAATTTTAGAAAAAGAGTTGATGAGAGAGATAAAGGGTATCTCATCACTTGGAAATAAAATTTATGGCAATAAGGATATAAAAAAACATATCCTCACAACATAATATTAAAATTAAAAGACATAACAAACTAATTCTTTTAGAACAGGAGGGTGAATGGTTTCCTTACCGATTTGGGTAACTATCGAAACGTACACCCCATGGAAGAAGGGTCACACAATAAAGATTCCAATACCCATAACTGAAATTATGATACAAAAAGTGTATAATAATGGGTATTACATACAAAACTCAACATAAATAGTGGAAAACGTAACATAAATGTCACAGGAATAAATGTGAGATGAAAAATCCCTTGCGAAAACTCTGCAGCCTAACGGCACCACATAAAACTTCCAAAAACTGAATTTATGAGATCAAATAGAGTATCTCATAATACGAACTTAAAATTTACAGTATGAGTAATATAAAATAACATCCCAAAACATAAGAAAGACGAGATTAACAGAAATGACATAAAAGAGAGTAAATAAAAAGAAAGAGAGAGGTTGGATCCCTTACTAAAATTCACCAGCCTAACGGCGCCACTCAAAACTTCCAAAATGGATTGATGAGAGAAAATAGTGTCTCTAATCATATGAACATAAAACTTACAGTAGGATTAATATAAAAGAACATCCCAATCATATGAAATATGATCTCAAATGGAATGACATAAAAGAGTGTACTTAAAATGAAAGAGAGGGGTAGGATCCCTTACCTCGTGTCAGACATGACTCGATCGTTCATTAATATCCTGAATAAAAAAATTTGGTCACTTTTTAATTTCTTAAGGAACTAATTTAATGATTATTATTCAGTTCATATGACATATTATAATGTTATAATAATTTGTTAATATAGTGAGTTCATATCAGACGTTTTTGTCGATGTTCAGTACATGAGTAAAAATTGAACTTGTTGGAAAAGAATTTTCCATGTAGTTATAGGTAAATCATATCTAGAATAGTTTTGATGTTTTAAATATCATATATATCCAGTATATATTCATTTTATTCTATTCCATTGAAATTGGGGATAAGAAAATTAAAAGCATCGTTCATGGAGACGGTAGGTCGTACGTACGCATGAACGCTACTTTATTTTTTTGTCATATTAATAGAATTAAAACAAATTGAGATATATATATAATAATTACAGAATGATATACATCATTTATATGTAATATATTACATATATATTGATTATATATATGTACTTATAATAGTACATAACATTTGGAGAAAAGAAAAGAAATGTACTGTTCCTGGAGACGGTAAGCCGTACGTACGAATGAACGCTACTTTCATTTATTTATTTTTTGTATTAAATGGAATGAAATAATAATTATATGAAGATATATTATAATTACAGTAGTATATAATATGTATTAACATTAATTCCATCCTTTATATGTCCCACATATGGTATTAACGAATCAAATCACTTTGAGGGGGCGGTAGTCCGCACTTCTTAAAATGAAGATATCGCGTTTACCCATAATTGAAACCAAAAATGTATTCCATAAATGAAAAATAAATAATCTTAATGAAAACATAAACATATTATATATCATATATAAATATAGTGACATCTTAATGTACACCTTTTAAGGTGTTAAAATAAAATTGAACAATCCTCGTTTCGTGAGGCAGTAATTCGCCATCCACATAAACAGTATGTTCTTTAACCATTAGATGGAGGTGTGTGAAAGTGTAGCTCGAATCCATCTTATAACAAAATCCTAGTATATTTAAGATACTGGTTTTGTTACAAAAATGTAATAAAAAGAGTTTAGGGGTTTGGAGAAGCAAAATAAAACAAAAGAACACAAGGGAAGACATTACCATTAAATCGGGTAACTCTCTTTGATTTGAGCTCAAAGGCTTCCTTGGAAATGATTAATCCCAAAGTGAGGATTAAATGATGAATAGAGTGATTTGGAGAGATGAAATGGGATGTGGGTTGGCCGAGCCAAAGGCTTGAGATTTGTGTGTAAGGTGGTAGAGGTGGGGGCCTTTTATAAGAGGAGAGGAGGGACACTCTTGGAAAGTTATAAAATATTACATTATAATAAAATAATATTCGGATTTCAAAGGTCCCAACAGGATATATTTATAGGATAAGGTGATAAGGTTTCTAAATCCACCCATACAATAGGTTTGTGACAAAGGTAAGGCTTAGATTTCACCCTATCTTCTCATTTTATTTAAATCATTCATTTATGAGGTAATCAGCGCATCATCACGGTGTCATAAACAAATTAATTAATTTATAGCCTAAAAAATTATCAAAAAATATCACGATGTAGGAAATCTTTTTAGATTTCTAATGAATATTTATAGTAAAAAATATGACTTCTATAACCCTATTTAAAAATTGTTTTAGTAAAACAACTCATGTTTGTGACATTTTTATTTTAACTTTAAATAAAAAGGTATTAATGTCATTTTCCATGAATAGAGGCTCCATGGGGTCCCAAAGTTGACCCATGGATTGTCTTGGTCGTCCATGACTCATCCAATGAGGGTATGACATGTTTCTAAGTCATTTCATATTATTAAAACATTATTTTTACCTTATACTACACTAATTACCTCTAATCGCTATTAAAAACTTAAGAGTTACTATTCATTAAAAAATTATTTTAATCCCATTGAACCACATTTTACATCCTAATGACAACCATGCATGTCTGATTTTTCAAATTCAAAACACAGAGGTGGTAAAATATCATTTAAATGAAAAATCAGTTTTTCAAGTACCACTTAGTGGTTTCACTATTCATCAAAAATTGATGTTTTTCAGAAAAATACCAAAAATTCACCTGAATATATATTTGATATTCTGAATTCAAAAATTCTTTCTAATTTAAAAAAGTTCATAACATATAAGTTAAATTAATTAATTTTAATAATTAATTCCCGCTGTCAGAGCAAATATCGTGTTTTTATGAAACAATAGGTATCAAAAGATTGACACTAGTTTAAGTCCAATTTCAAAGTGAAATTAATTCCAATGACCACTATTGGATGAAATGGTAAAAATATATTATAATTTAACTCTAAAAACTATTCAAAATATAATCTATTCATATTAATAAATTAGATTAAAAAGTGTTTTTGAATTAAAATACAACATTTTTCAATATTCATTAAAAACTGAACTTTATCGGAAAAACAGCAAAAACTTACACAAAGTAAATTTTGATGTCCAGATTATAAAGAAAAATTTTATTTTGTGAAATATAACACATAAAATTGTCAAAATGTGTATATAAAAGAGGTTCTCCATCAAAAGGCGGTCAATCGACCTTTTAAAGAATATAAGAATGTTTACGCTTAAAATTGGATTCATTCGCATTTTTAATCCTCTAACATTTATTGTAAAAAGTAAAACATATTTGGCAAATATATATAATCATTTTGTAGTTAGTTCTGTTCATTCACGCCATTACAATAGCTAGGTGTTAACTACCATTTAAAATAATATTATTTTATTATTAGAGTGCAACGTAAGATTTCAAAGAAAATCGTTGTTGCGTATTGGGTACGCCATCGATCATAGCATTCCCTTTAAAGTAATATTAATATTTTATAAAAAATATGGATAAATATGAAAATGTCATATTATTTATTTACCTAGGGTGTCACATTTACTAACTATTAAATTACATCAAATTAATTAAATAATTAAATAGATGAAAAGATAAAATAATGTTGAAAAGGTACCTTTAAATGAATATTTAAATATTTTTTACTTTATATTTTCTTAAAAAGTCAACTCTTCTAATTAACAGTGTCTAATGGTATTATATAGAATACGTTTGGTGGGGTAAAATCTAGACAACCCACTCATCTTAGTTAGGGAAAAGCCTTAAGTGGACACAGGAGAGGTCCAATGTGGTCCCCCATAACCGATAGTTCTCACACAGAATAAATCTAGAGAAACTATTATTTAAAAGAATAGTTGATATTATTAAATTAGGTATTAAATAAATAAATTAATACTAAATTACATTATTATTGGATACTAACCATAACTTTTACAAACCATTATTATTACTAATACTAAACATCTTTATCAACTAATTAAAATAATAAAAATTAATAATATTATTTGTTACTAACTATTATTAATTATTAAACATTATTATTAACAATATTAACTATATTATTGCTAATTTATTAAGTATTATTTTTATTTTTATTATTTCTAAACATATTATTACTAGATAATTAAACAATATTGTTACTAATTACTAAAATAATATAATTAATTAAATAATTAAATAAATTAAAAACTTAAAATAAACTAGAATAAATATCTTTAAATGAAACTTGGATAATTGTTCACTCCTATAAAACTATCACAAAAGTTCCAATATAGACTATGATTCAAAACCATATAGAATGAGAGGAAAATATTATGAGAATAGAGGGAGGGAGTTCTAGTTTTATAGCGGGTGATGCGAAAGGAATTGAATCCCACAACGCCTTTCACATTTTATTTAGTGAATTGAATTTGTGGTGGTAAAACCATTTTCTATATAAAATACTAAATTTATTTCAGGTATAAATTCTTTTTTCACATCACCAATCCTACAAAAAGGCATTGATTCCCTCAACGCATTTAATATTTTCAAAAAGGTATTGGGGACATCAAAACCATTGTAACCCATTTTTAAAAATAAAAAAAACCTAAACAAATTTTTTCTATCTCAAAATACAAAAGAAATATATCAGTGGGATCATGTTGTTGAGGGAGCTATCATGCATGATAAAATGAGAACTAACTCATATAATCATCAACCATATTGAGAAACGATACCGTATCTTCAATTTACAAATGTGTAGAAAAAATTTACTACTATATGGAATTAGAACCGCCTCCTTATTTTTTATGGATGTCATGACTGAACGAGATATCCATTTATCTAGACCATGACATATCATACTCCTTGGTTTGAAATATCACAAGTCTTGGTAAAAGGATATCATATTGAAGGGTTTTAGGGAACATATTTATTCCCACAATAAGTTGAAGAAAATATGAATCCCTTACCAAGATATAAAATATACAAAACCATAAAACAGGTGTACATCATTATATATACTTTTGATCTTCACTGAAAATCTATTTGATTTAGTTCCCACATAAAAAAGGTGTACCTACCTCCAAAGGTATCCACTTATCATTTGAATCACCAAACACATCGATAGGATCTCTTCTCCATAATAGTGTGGTATCACCTTCTCATTGTTGGATAATAGATATAAGAGAAGTAGAGAGATTTTAATCAAAATGAGAATAAACTTAAATTTTAAAAATGAGGTCCATGAATCTTTATTTTATAGGCATACCTCATTAAATTAATGATACTCTTATAGTTTTAATATTTCATTCATTATTAAGTGTCCAATTTTTTGGATTTCACATGATGAATTATTTGAATGTAAAAATATTTTAAGAATTAACTAACCCGTCTACACATGCATCCAAGGTGTCAAATGAGTGATTTGTTCAAATTATATTCTACATCAAGAGATGGACCAATAATTTTCTCTTCTATTTCTATGTTAATTTTCTAGATTATTAGATTTAATGTTGGGTGCTCAGATGGGAATATTCATTGGTGGCATTTATTTTTCATGAAAGGTGGTTAAGTGTGGATATGGTCATCATTGGTGCACCATAAAGATTTATTATGTGGGTCTTATGAGAGTCTCATATAGGAGGTTGGGGTGAAAAAAAATATTCATTAGAATCTATTAAGGAAGGGTCATCCACAAAATTGGTGGGTGAGATTCATAGGTCTCATAGAGCTGGCTTGAGCAACAAAAAACACAGAGCGAAAAGATGGTGGTAGTTTCACATGGCTGGAGGTTAAGAAGGGAATTGATGTGGGGTACATAGATTAATTCATGGAGCTGGTTTTGGGTGAGGATGGTTTCATGGAGGTGCATGATTAATAAATCTACAAGATAATATGAAACATTAATTTTCATTATAAAACCATATATAACCAAAAAAAAATGAATACATGGGAGATCCCTTGGAAAGGGAAGGGCTTTAACCATCTATAATATAATATCATAACACCTCCATCTCAGTCCAGTCATCAATTACTATATTGGAGTACCATGTGTCCTTATGTACACATACCCATATGATATAGGAAACTAACTAGTGTAAATATCCCAACACATATAGTGGAGAGACTATGACCTCAAATAAATGTCACACAATTAGTAGAAATTGCCAAAATAATATAAATCAGAATCATAGTGCACATAAATAAATAACCCTAATTCTATAAAAATATGGTGTTATAATACATAATATTTTGACCTTAATCTCCCAATGGTTCATTCCCAAATAAAAAATAAAAAAAATATAACACATGCAAACTAGACCTACTTTCATCCCCATGATTTACACACCCTGTCTTTAAATGCTTATTGAGCCACCCAGTTGGATCCACTGCATGTCCCCTAATAAACCATAAAGCTGACATAAGTTCTTCATGTGCATCACGGTGGCTATATAGGGTGGGAGAAATACATATCAATATAATCCACCATGTCCCCATGGTATACACCATTATATAAATGTATTCATGATAAATAAAATAATGTCTCACAAACTCCATTGATTTCATGTGCTAATTTGGCCACCATGAATCTCTACACATTGGGTCAGCATGTGCTAACCCGGATTCCATAGAACCTAGTAATACCTACTTTGGTTCCATGTTGGAATCCACCCCATCATCGCAAAAAGACACTACACCAACTCCACCCCATACCCAAAGACTCATGGTTGGTAAGCATCCTAAACCTCAACCCACTTCCTATAGAAACTCGGTATAGTCACACGTCCATATCTCAAACCACTACCTAATAACTCTAGCTATGGTCATTCAATATCACCATGTCACAATGTAACCCAGCCCCAATGGCAGTCCTCAACCCAAACCTCTTAGGTAAGGTCCATCATTAATTTTAAACACATGCCCTCCCAATTAGGACAAGCTCAATCAGGCTTTCTTACTCAAGGGAATGTCCTATTCTGTAACTGCTACCCAATCACTCAGGGCAAGGCCTCTCTACATGCACATAGACCCAAGCCATATCTATAAAGGTCCTAAAATCAATACCTGAAGTTCCAGGTCATGGTTATCACACTGACTCGTCCCCGTAGACCCTAGGTACGTCACATCAAGAACACCAATGAAATAATTCTCAAGGAAAGGTCCCATAAGAACAAGAAAACAGGGCCTCAACCCATCACAAAACTCACCATTTAATCCCAAGGATATGGTTTATTAGGACTTGTCCCCTCATCTTGTCAAGTCACATATTTTCGATCAAGGAATCCACTATATCCCCTAAACCAATTATAGTATCACCTTGACGATACTTCCCTGAACCTATCACCCATCAGTGAAATCGCTTCTTGAAAGCTCACTTCAACCTAGACCCTAAGTATTAGTCCATTTCCTCATCACTTCTCCCAATACACCTGGTCCCGCTACCCAGGGACCATCCCATGTCACTGCGGTCCAAGACCATTGGTATCATTATGCCAATTCCTAAACAATTCCCACTACCCGCACTTGGGACCTATCTCACCTCTCTTAAGGGAGATATCCATGCCACCTCCCATCACACCTCATCAATTCCTAGAGGACTCATCCTACTCATGACACTTGCCAACCCTCAAAACACCATAAGAAGGGTGTCACTTATCATATATGTGACCAACATCCATCTCACCCATTGTCACTATTAATAATCCTCTTGTACTAATCCCTATATCCCCAAGAGAACTAATATAAGAAAACTACACTCATTAAACATTCTGAGGCCACCTAAAGTCTCTCATCAGCTTAAACATCACTCTTTTCCTTTGGCGACACAATCACCGATTGGTTCCAAAATTACCAAACTAATAAAGTGCACTTATCTCAAGCATATGTGTCTAAACACCATACTATCACATCTTACCAAGACATCCCTAGTCCCTAACTATTCTAACCTAACCCATTCAATGCATAAAATCAAGGAATGCATACATAATAGGAAGATGAAATTTTATTAATGGGACCAACTAACTTGAACATAGTGTTACCACCCTCTCCATTATCTATCGAGTGTCATCCTAAGACCATCCATGCCTTTAATAAATCTATACCACCACCTAACACTACTATAAAAAAATATCATACAAATAGTTTCATGATTCATTGGCTATTTCTCTATCAGGAGAAACCTATACCAATGATTTTGGTAAAACCATTAAAATAGGTTCTCTATATAAACTATTCCCAAACCATTGGTATTGGTCATATATGAATGACTAATATTGATATTTTTAAATCCATTGGTATAGGTATTGTAATTTTTTGTGAGTTTTGATCCCAATACCTCCTAGTTATACTTTAATGACTTAATCACTAATTAATAATCATATTTATGAACACAATTAGATATATATATATATATATATAAAATTAATATAAATTTTAAATATTTTAATGTTATTTGAAAAAATAATTCATAAAAAAATTTGGGTACTAATACCAATGGTTTTGGAGAACCATTTGTGTGGGTACCTCAATTTTCATGGACCCATACCAACAATTTTATAGAACCATTGATACAAGGTACCTATACAATACCTATTCCAATGTTTCTCTAAAACCATTAGTATAGGTGACACTAATACAAATGGTTTTCTAAAATTGTTGGTATATTTCAAATATCTTGTAGTTCAAGCTCTTTCCTCACATCACACATCATAAATAATTAATTATAAAAATTATTTTATTTAAACCAAAGAGGAATAATGAATGAAAAACTCACCAAGTCCCACCATTATGCTATAAACTTAACCAATTTAATTAAAGGGGTATACAACACACCCATTGTACCATCCTTGGAAAAATAACTAACCACTAACACCAGATCATTAACTAAATTAATTTAATTTAATCCAAAATGCATATAAAATCTACCGTAGTGACATACCTTACCAAAATGTTATTTAAAGACATGAAAACATCATCTTGGTATGATCTATAGCTGTGTTGTATGAAATACCCATACATCCTAGTCGATTTTACCTTGATCTAGTGGAATTAACACTAAATCCTTAAATAATACCTAGAAAAATAAAGTGGGTATTGAGATGAAGAAAGAGGAGAGGATAAAATGAAATATATTAAATCAAATATCCACTGGACTTCACTAAGAACCCACCCATTTCATGGGGGACCCATGGTGATCAAGGGAGGGGACAATTATTTCAAATTGACCTATCCTAAGTCCCCAAATCCTTAAATCCAGAAGGACATGGCCTGAAAAAAAGACCAAATGACCCTAATTAAAAAACCCCCAAAACACCCCCATAGGTGAGCTGGTTAAAGCCCACTGAATGGATGGTTTCCCCAAGTAGGGGCCTAGGTTATTGGATAGCCCACTAGATACTAAAATATTTATATAGTTATCAGCCTCTAGTCTTTCCTCTAATTCCTTCCCGAACCCTTAGGTTACTACCCAGGCCTTGAGCCTCATCCAAAACACTATCTTATAGACTCTAAAACACGTGGAATATCATTTTGAGTCTCGGTTATAAAAAACAATTCACCAAATGGGAAATTCAACTTTCCTCATGAATTTCTTACCCATAATGACCCCCGTCATCAAAAACTACCAACAATAATGAGTTTTATCCTCAATAATTCATGGTATTTGTTGAACCACATCCATTTGCCTACATCGTTATTCAATGCATCAAGAAAATTTCACATTCCATCCTCAAATGCTAACCGTGATTCCACAACATTACTCTAAACACTAACACACCATTACCCAAAAGCTAATACACACACTCACTACTAACATGAACATTGAGACAACACTCACCACTCCCATCACTTTTGATATACCTCATCGTATTATTTTCGTTTGTACCAAATATTATAGTGTTCCCCATCATAAGGATCCATTAAAAATGGAAAATTATATATTATAGTGCTCACTACCATAGAAATTTACATTAAAAAACACACCTCTAAAGGTCCAATGACACATTAACCATGTCAAGAACAAAAATACCGATGTGGTTCCCATATAATAGCATCCAACCTCACACAAAAACACCAGTTAGACCTCCTCAAACCAATTTTTTTTTAAAATGCTCAGTTTTATCTTTTGATTCGATGCCTTAGAATCTCATCCTGGTCATGATGCTTTAACACATGAAGAAACCATGATATCATTCAAGAACCTTCCCAAAAAAGCTGACCCCAAATTCCAGTGTAATTCTATAATTGGATCCCAAAGAAATTTCTCCACCCATAATAATCTATTGTTGAGTACCAACATACCTCTGATTCTACTTGTCCTTAGATTAGACCAAACCACCTGGATCCCATTTCTAACATAATGAATACACCCAACAAAACATTCATATAATAAATATAGTATTTACTAAGAAACCAGATCTTGTTAGGGTTTACCTCACACTATCCCCTTAACATCACCTCAACCGTCTACCGATCGGTCACACTCACTCATGAACCATATGACAGAAAAGTTATTAATGATCCCCATCATAATAATATCATAGTCATCACCCACAAAAATAAACACCGGATCTCCATGGACCATAATCCATCCATTACAAAACAAAATGACTAGTTTTGGTATAATAAACCATATATTTAATATAATTTATTTCACAATTTATTACATATATATAAACATAATATAATCCAAAAAAAATAAGTGGAATGGTGTCTTTTGAAAATTTTTTACATATATTTATAACTTGAAACATCAATAGAATGTCATTATTTAAAAAATCCTTAACATTCCCTTAAATTCTAGTGACCTTATACAACATGATATAACCTAGCGATATACATAATAAAGAGGTGACCAATAAATCCTATTAAACAAAAAATAAAGGAATAACATAAATTAAAGTAGTACATGTGATTCAAGAGGTATACCATGATGGCATATAAAGGTGATAATCATAAACAAGAACATCCCAGCATTACATAAGATGATAACATCAAGGCATTATATGAATGTGGAAACAACATAAAAAATTACATCATATGCATATGTTCAGGCTAGACACCAAGAAATCATAACATAGTTTTCTTAGTATAACCACCCACAAACTATACATGGAAACTTATGAGTAAAAATACTACCCAATACATTTATGGTTTATAAAATTTCAGGCCCACCTTCACATTCATTTCACGTGAAAACATTTTTATGATGCATAGAACATACAACAAAAGAACATATTTCATCACATTTAATCCAATGATTAAGTAGCATGGGTTACATACATGGAAATCCCAAAACAATGAATAATAGTTATTACTAGGTGAATAACCATGAGTGGAAATAGGGGCTAGTGTTCACAACACAAAATTTTGGCACAGAAAATCATGAAATAATTTTTGTAGTACAATAGGTGTCTATATGGGTTCATGGATGGGATTAATGAGAGAAAAAGGTGATATTTCATCGTAAGGAAAATAAATATATGTGTATAAAGAAATATTAATAAGAATAAATGGAATTAAAAATTCATAATTCAGGGAATGTACATGAATAAAGAAAAAGAGGAAGATAATACCTTACATGAGAGATTTCTTTTAAAATCATTGGAAGAGATTATTAAGAGTTTGGGAACACCTTGTGAGGGATTTAGAGAGGGAGTAGAAGTGTAAATTTGTACTCAATGGTTTTGGAGTAAAGAGAAAAAGGATGTTTGGAGGGTATTTATATTAAAAGAGAGGGGGATTCTTAATTAATTTCTAAACATAGGTTCTAAACTCTAAATAAAAAAATAATCAAAACCAGAAACCTTATTAGAGTTTTTAATCAAGGTTTCTTCCAAATAGGATTCTTTTAAAATATTTCATTAGTTTAAGTACAAAAATCATGAATACAATTTCATTCATGATGTGGAAGTGAGTCATGTTCATACATAAATATTTTTAAAACCTTACAATATAATGTTGGTTTTGTAGGATTCATTATTAATTTGTAAAATTAATTAAATAACTTAAAAACAAATTATTTTAAAAGAAAAATATATATTTTGTTCTAGATGTAATTTATAGTATTTATTACATCACTTTAATACCATTATGATGTCATAATACATACTATATATTTATACAGTATTTAATTATTACACAAAAATTTGTCCATCTAAAAAAAATAAGAAAATTTTACTATTAGTTAATTTCAATTCATTTATTTCACAAATAAAATTTATATTATCAAAGTAATTTTATAAATATTATAATTTATTATTTTAAATAAAAATCCTATTTTATTGGAAAATACTAGTTTTTACGACACTAATTTCTTTCATACCCTTATAAAAATTACTCGAGACTTCATCAAATTATATTATCATTTATATTTACATAAAAATTATTTAAAAATTATGTTTGCTAAAAATAAAATTTATTTCAAAACTCGCACATTTATTAGAAAGAGTGTTTTAATTGCAACTTTATTTTTCCCTAAAAACATAATTTTAGTTTCTTCGTATCAGAATATATCATTAATCAAAATCATTATATATATATATAAATTAATAAAAAACGTATCAATATAATAATTATTTCATTAAAAATAATATATTAAAAATTCATACTTCTAGGGTCTCTATATATATCACCTTATTATAGCAACATACATCTTATGGGTAAGGTGTGCGATGGTAGTACTTTCTTATGGTGGTTTAGTGAACATGGAATGGTTAGTGATCTCCATAGCATTAACATTCTCAGATAAATGGTTTTTATCAAGTTTCAATTGTTGAATCATAGCTTGTTCTTGTTCAAAGTTAAATCCCAGTGATAAAATCTCACTTAGATGCTCTAAAAAATAGGATTCATAGGGTATGATTATACTTGTTGAGGCCATAATTTCTTCCAATTATGTTAGTTAGATTTTATTATAACAGTTAATATATAATAATCATAACATTCACTATATAATGGCTATATTAACAATAGTAATAATTAATAATGGTCTTTTAAGATAAAAATGGCAATATTTTTTAACTATCAAAAATAAAAAATGAAAAAATAGTGCATGTGTTTTCTATAACTTCTTTACTAAATAAGGAAATTAGTCATTTATAAGGTAATTTAATTTATAAAATTATTGGTCATTATATTATTTACCCCTTCAAAAATTTCTCCCTCAAATTTACATTTCCTACACGAAAACAGATGAGGGTACTTCTATTTTATTTCCTCTTATGGTTCATAAATTTCAACCAAAACTTGTTGGTTTCTCTACATTACATTGACTAATTGAGTTTAATTTTTTCATAGGAAATTGCCTCTAGAATATAATATCTTCACTGAATGATCCTATAATGAAATATCATTCTATAAAGGTACCTCCCCTGGATTCAGTACATGTGATGGGGGTAGCATGCACTACCTCAAGAGGGATACATGGAACAAATCATGTACCTGGGTTATGTCAGTTGGGAGTGATAGTTGATAGGACATGGCTATGATGTGTTCAATGTTCTGAAAGGATACAATGTATCTAGGAAAAATATTTCCTTTTTTCTCAAACCATATAAATTTATTCCCTGGAGATATATAAAGGAAAATCTTATCATTGACCTCAAAATTTTGGTCTCATCAATGATTATTTGTGTAGATTTTATATCAATTTTTCAAAAATTCATTTGACACTATATATTTTGATTCTTCAATGTCATGTCTTGTATACGAAAAGGTCCCATAAACATCCCATATCCAAATTCATCCCAGTATGATGGATTCCAACACCTCTTCCCATTCAGATCCTCATAAGGTGTCATTTGAATGATAGAATGGAAAATATTTTTATTATAATAACTCTACTAGTGTATGGTTATGATAAAAAAACATGAAACTCCATTGAATATGATCTTAATATATCCTAAATAGTTTAAATTTCTCTCATAGACAAAAAATCCATCTGAGGGTGATAATTAGTGTAGAAAATAATCTCTATATACAATGATTAATGGAAGATTGTCCAAAACCTCAAGGTAAATATCATGTCTATATCAGATACAATGTAGTGTGACACTCCATGTAGTCTTACCACTTCTATTATGTATATCATAGTATGTTATTCAAGATAAAAATATTACTTAATGTTAATGAAATGTGATATCTTTATAAGGTGATAAACTACTACTAAAATGGATTTATGGACATTATATTTCCTTCTGAGTCCTATGAAAAAGTCAATTGTTATGTTTTCCTATTTCCATACCAGTATGGTAAATGGTTGAATAATATATTTAGACTTATAAAATCCATCCTTTAATTATTGGCATACCAAGAACCAATATAAGAATTATATAATCTCCCTTATCATGTTATCCCACTATAAGTTTTACTTCATATAATAATATATCTTAGTACTTGTTGGATGAATAGAGAAGGAATATCTCTTTATATCATCCACAATTTCTCCCTTCATTTATGGTTTTTATGGGATACATATATGTGTTACAAACCTTATAACTATATTTTTAGGAAATTTGAACTCAGGAATATTCTTTACCTTTTGTCTATAACCCCTAATAATCATTTTGGGACTCCTTAATCTTCTCAAGAATGGACTGTGGAGAATTTATTTGATCAAGGTAATATGATGTTCCATTTATGATTCCCATTTCCATAATTTTCATGTCCAAGATGATTGGATCCATTTCAATCCTCATTAAGGAAGGGGTTTCTGGATCCTTTGTACACAATGCATCTGCCACGTTATTCACCTTCCCAATATGGTATTGAATTAAATAGTCACAATTATTGATTATCTCTAACCACCAACATTTGAACATATTGAGATAATTTTGGGTGAATAAATACATAGGGGTTTTATAATCCTTATATATTTCACACTTCACTCTGTAGAGATAATGTAATCATATCAGGAATGAAAAGACCAGTGTATCCAATTCTAGATCAGGCATTGGGTAGTTCTGCTCATTTATATTTAATTATTAGGAGGCATATACTATCACTTTTTTATTTTTCATGAGTACAAAACCGAGGACCTTTTTCGATGCGTTGTTGTAGATAAAAATTACTTTCCTATATATGAGAAATGCGAGCA
Source organism: Viscum album (assembly GCA_963277665.1). Taxonomy (NCBI): domain Eukaryota; kingdom Viridiplantae; phylum Streptophyta; class Magnoliopsida; order Santalales; family Viscaceae; genus Viscum; species Viscum album. The sequence goes on from OY728130.1 coordinate 1,951,285,265, forward strand.
CAGGTGAAGTGATTAACCTCTTATTTAACTTTTTAAATCTACCCTCACATTCATCATCCAACAAAAACATTACTCCCTTCTGAATTATCTTGGTTATTGGGTTTCAAAATCATGAGAAGTTTCTCACAAATCAATGTTTGTACCAAAATAATCCATGTAAACTATAAATATCGTTAAAAAATGTTGTTATGATGTACCCTTTAATTGGTTTTATCTTCAAAGTATCTATATATATCACATTTTAGATGATAAAATTACCCAAGAATGTTACTTTACCTAACCTTAACTATCATTTATTATACTTTGAAAATAATTTTTTCTTTCACAAGGTCTTTAGTACAACATTAAAATTCTCCGTATGTTCCTTCTTGATTTTGGAGTAGATAAGAATATAGTATATAAATACTACTAATTGTTTTTGAGGTAATATTAAAAGACTATAATAATGAAATTCAAAAATATAGTTGTAGCATTAGTGATTCTGAATTGAATCACTATGAACTCATAGTTCTTGTATATTGTATGAAAATTTTTCTTGGGGATATCATCATTCTTCACCTTTATTGATAATATCCCAACCCAATATCCACCTTGGAGAAGTAAAAATCTCTTTATAGCTGATCAAATAAGTCATATATCCATTGAAGAGGATAATTTTTCTTTATCATGATCATGTTGAGGTCATGATAATCAATGTATAGGAACATTGACCCATCCATCTTCTTAATGAAAAGGACCGGTTCACCCTATGGTGAAAAACTTGGGTGTATAAATTGTATATCCAAATTCTATTGTAGTTACTTATTTATCACTTAAATTTAAATAGGGTCAATTATATATGGAGTATTGGATATTGAAAAACGCCTGGGTATAAGTTCAATTGAGAACTCAACCTCTCGATTATATTTAAGACTAGTTAATTCTTCTAGGAGGACGTTAATATATTATCTTACAATGGTCATGTCAACAAGGATGATATTTTCTTTAGTCTCAATAATTTAACTTGATACTATTTCTTATAATATAATAATATCTATTCTTGAGATTATTTTTCAAAGGATACCCATCCTACATAAAATTTTATTTAATTAGAGGGTGTTTCATGATATGGAGGCTGATTTACTACTCCAAAAAATTTATGTTGGATCTATAAAAATAAAGTTTATCCATGCCAAAAATAACATTATATTCCACTAAAGGGAGTATCACAAGGTTTTGTAGGGAAAATGGGCATGAAAATGTAGGAATGGGAGAAGATTTGTTCTTGGAATATAATAACTAAATAATTTTTAATTTTCACTTATAACAAGACTTATTTGTTTTGAGGTGTTTTTAATAGTCCTATTAACCATTCATGATATTAAAGAAAGAATATAACATAATCAAAAAGTATGTTTTCTATTCTTGAATGAATAACTAGTGTACCTATCACCACTTAATTTTTAGGATCTACCTCAACAATTGTGATGACATATGTTTTCTTTTGTTGTCTAGACCATGGAGGATATTGTCATCAATTATCTTAAACAACCCTTATCTTGGTGTATTGGTTTTCATAGTTCCCTTGTTTTTTTACTTAAAACATTGGACAATAAGTTTATGGATGATTGGATTATATCTATCTTCCACTACATTGGTTGTTTTCTCTCTTTAGAATTTTCTAGCTTGGTACCCCTCCTTCCCAAAACTAAGGCAATTCCTTTTATCCTACATATTTTATTATGCTTCTTCCCATACATTTGACATGTAGGAGGTTAGAATTTCTTACCACTATAATATTTCTTTATAACTCTACCAAAATTAATCTCCATTATCAATTTATTATCTCCAGTATTATGGGATCCTTAATATTCATAAATCCCCATTTAGACATTGAGGACACATTAAACAATTTCCTCACATCTTTCAAAGTCTTGAATTACAAAATATTTTCACAGATTCAATTTTGTCCCACTAAATAATCCATCAAATTTACATTAAGGGTCAATAAAAATACTTGGAATCATATTGTGCATATATTGTAATGTTTTTATTTTGCAGTTTTATGGATTCATCTACCTTTTTTCTCGAAACCATGGAGCTCCCTCTCCATTTTAAGTACAAGAGTCTGAGGAAAATATTTTCTGATTTTTTTTCCTGAATTCTTTCTACTATATATCTTCGATTTCTTCCTTGGGACCTGTATAACTGATCAAAATACACCATTGATTATATCATTCCTCTAAGTGATACAAATCCATAACAGCCTTCTCTTCCATAGAGCATTGAATGGATGAGAATATATTTTAAATGGATTTGATCCATTATTTGGTGATTATGGTATCAAATGATCCACTAAAAGTTGGAGGCCTTTTTTACAAAATGGTCTCAATTTAAATGTTCTCTATTTCAGGGGAATGTGGGTGTTCCAACCAATTCATTTATATATTAAAAACATTATTTAATTGAGTAAATATTTTCATATGGTTCTTTACTCCATCTTCTATCCATTTGAGCATCTCATTTTGTAAGTCATCACATTTCCCATCACATTGGTTGTTAACAAGATTCCTCCTATTTCCAACCATTTACTAAAATAAAGGAAAAGTAGGTATATATTTTTTAAACTATAAATCATATAAATGAATAAATATGAACATTAAAGGGATAACCCACAAATTACTTGTATTACTTAACCTATTAATTATTAGTTCTAAATAAATATATCTATAGTCTATTTCCTAACATTATACTTCAATAGAATTTTTGTTCCCTTCATAATGGTTTGTAAAAATTGTACGTGATTAATCAAAGAATATCCACAAGGAGTGTTTTTCTAGGTCTGTGGCCTTATGATTGTTTTTTGTGCACTAGGTGCAGGTCATGTCAATAACCAAAATCCGTTTTATATTTATCACCCCAAGTTATATATGTTCTACATCCACATCCACTTTACAGTTTCTGTAAATGTATGTATTTTTTCAAAAAACCAAACACTCTATACTTTACACAAAATTAGTAATGTTTTTCTATGATTACCCTTATCCAAAAGGCTTTAGGTAAGTTTTATAATTAAAATACCTAAAAATAACATGAACTTACTTAGATACCAACTTTGATAACAAATATCCTTTATACACTCAATTTCATGACTTATTAAACAAATATACACATAATAAAATCCTACAAAATTGATATTACCACTGTTTTTGGTAAATTTAAAAGATAATAGAATAAATTTAAATAGAGATAAGATAAAATTATAGAAAAACTATTTATCTTTTCCTTAAAATATATTGACCTTCTAATGTTGCACATGATCACCTGAGGACATAGATAAGAAATAGGTGAGGTAGAAATCCTAGTAAAGGAATAATCAAGGAATAGCATAAAGTAAAGAAATACATGTCATTTAAGAGGCATAAAATGATGTTATAGGAATGTAATAATAATAATTATGAACATTGAAGCATGATATAAGATGATAACATCAAGGCATCATAGGAATGTGGAAACAACATAAAATAACAAAACATAAGCATAACACAAGGAAAACCATAGAGACATCATAACATAATCGGTTTAAGTTGTCCTCCCCTGCACCATACATGGTATTTCATAAGATAAAAACATTCCCATGGAATTTGAGCCTTGTATAATTATAGGCACACCCGTCACATTCATTTCATGTGTATACATTTGTCTTCCAGACAGGTCCTATAACATAAGAAAAATATTTCATCACTTTTAATCCCATAATTAAATAGTGAGTGCAACGTACATACAATTACTCAATTAATGAATGACAAGTATAACTATATGATTAACCTTGCGTATAAATGGGGATGGGTATTCACACCACACAATTTTGGAATGAAAATTCACAGAGTAATTTCATTAGTATAACAGTAGTACCTAAAGGTTCTTGGAAGGTATTAATGAGTGTGAAAGGTGGTATCTCATCATAATGATAGTAAAGGGATGTGTTAATACATATGTCAACGTGAATAATTGTAAGTAAAAAAGGTTTAATACAAATAAAGTACTTGAATAAAGATGAAGAGGAAGAGAATACCTTACTTTAGATATTACTTCTCTAATATTGGGAGGTGTTTCTTAATAGATTGCGAATATATTGGGAGGGATTTAGAGATATAGATTGTGAGATAGATAGAGAGTAAATTAATACTCCATGGGGTTTGAGTGAAGAGGAAATCATGTTTGGGTGGGTATTTATAAAAAAAGAGAGGGAAATTCTTTATAAAATTCTAAAAAAGGTTTCAGACTCTATGTAATAAAATTATAAAACAAAAAATATTCCTATGTGGTTTTCCCTTGGATTCTACCAAAATAAGAGTTTTTTCTAATATTTTTTAGGTTATGATCCAAAATCATTAAAATAAACCCATTCATGATGTGGAAGTGATTCATGTTCATAAAGAATTATTTTTAATAAAATATAATATATGTTTTATAGGATTCATTATAGGTTTGAAAAATTATTCAAACAACTTCAAAAACACATTATTTTGACTATGAAATTTATTTTTATCCATGTATTCCATTTATAATATTCATTACATCACTTTAATAACATTATGATTTCAAAATACATATCGTATATCTATAGCTAATTTAATTTTTAACCATAAATTTTTCTCTCATTACATTATAAAAAATTATCTTTTGGGTAGTTTATAGGAGGTGTTTTCAATAATTATATTTATTTTATCAATGTATTTATCTAAATATGGGAATTTACAATTTTAAATAAATTCCCTATTTACTGAAAATTTTAAGTTTTTATGATACTATCAACTTTCTAACCCTTCTAAAAATAACATGGGACTTAATTAAATTATATTATCATTTATATTTAAATTAATATTAACTAATAATACTATTTTATTAAAACAAAATTTAATTTAAAAAAATATATTTATTAAAAAAAAATTTAATTGAAACTATATATTTTCCAAAAAATATATACTATTTGGGTTTCTTTATATCAAAAAATATCATTTATCAAACTCATTATATAATTATATATATATATATAATAATGAAAATTTATAAATTTAATAATAATTTTTTTATAAATAAATATAAAATTTTATGCTAGTAGGGTTTAGAAACATAAACCTTATTACACCAACATATGCTATAAGGGTATGGTATGACATGGTAGTAAATTTTTGGAGTGGTTTAGTGAACATGGTTTTGTTGGTGATCTCTATAAAATTAAAATTCTCCCATAAATTTATTCTCTCAAGTTTCAATTGTTGAATCTTAGCTTGGGCTTTGGTAGTGGTAAATCCCAGTGATTCCATCATCCTTGAATGCTTTGATAAATGAGCTTCATAGGATATGATTCTACATGATGATGCCATCAATTCTTTCTTTTGTTTGAATTATATTTACTAAAATACTTAATATAAACTAATCTTAATTATCACTATAGAATGAAAAAACCATAAAAAATGAAAAAATGTGGATATATTTTATAACGGCCCAAAATAAAAAAAATGAAAAATGTAGTGAATGAATTTTCTACAACTAAATCCCTTAATAAGGAATTTATTCATTTAGAACAGAATTTAATTTTAAAAGCTTTGGTTTTTTACACATGTAGAACCCCTTCTCACATGATCTCTAATACCATAACAAAAACCATCACTTGTTTTTTTGATTTACCAAAATGTTGACCTCTAATAGCCAATAATGTGCTACCCACCATATTGCATCCCTTGAACTTCTCCTTGAGCACTAACCTAGTAGTTTCCAACACTGTATGTTTGGTTCTCCCCCTAATCCATTTTTTATCTGACTACATCAACATTAGACACCACTCCCATATGACAATTCATTTTTAGACTTCTACTCTAGTCAACCATAAAATGGTACCAAAATACATCACCAATGTATCCTCTCTACTGAGAGATAATTCTGATTGTTATCTAACAACCGAGGCTACCATGCCAATGAGGGTCACCACTGAACAACCTAATTACCTCCCTTAGATAGTGACCCAAAAATGAAACCACCACAATTCCTCTTAGGTTCATCCACATCCCAAAACATTATAAAAAGACCCATATAGTGATCATTCACCAATTTTCAACCAACCAAGAACCTTATATACCAAATGCGCACCTACCCTCATACATCAAGACCTTTCCTAAAAATTCTCACCAACACCCGCACTACCCCTCTAGTAGTGTAATCCACTGAGAAACCACTCATAGTTCCTATCCCACAATCTACCGCGGTCTCACTAGTTCCTCCAACTTCACACTCTCATACAACCTGATCATACTCCCTAAATGATAATAACATGAGTTACATCCACATATTCTCTCACAACACCACAAAAAATGCATCCGAAGAACCAAATGGGTTAATAATCCAACTGATCCTACCCTCAATCCTCAACATTGATACCAGAAATGCTCCAATAACATTGCATCCCAAATCCCAATGAATTTCTCAAGCCTTTATCCAAAACCCATAGGGTTTCCACAGAACCATGCAACCTAGATAAGTATAATTCCACAAATAAGATATATAAAAAAAGGTTGTTGTTGATACATTGAGTAACAAAACCGTCATATTAATGGAAATAATTTCTCATCCTCATATAATTCCTTAATAATCACATACCTATACTGAAACTGTTAGGTCTCCATCAATGAGGTATTCAATGACCACATCGAACCACAAAGGGTATCATTGTATCCCATGAAAAAGGGACCACACACTAGTTATCATACTACACTAATATTTATAAAACCTACCATTATAGAATATATACCATGGATTCGTCGAATATAATTCTAGTCAATGTTATATTGGATAACACTATATAAGTTTGTACTTACACATTAATCAACTGAACATGTCATTAGAAAATTTAAACACATGAAAACTTGTAATGCCATGTTATCCTACCTCCTCAATCATGATTAATGTACATGAGTCTCTTAAAAATGGTCTTAGATAATGAAAAATAAATAAAATCTATTATAATCACATAAAATTCAGTAAACACTTAATTAATAATAGTGAAAACAAAGAACTACATCCCTGCACCCCTAATAACCTATATTTTCACTAGAAATGTGTTCATGAATCACTAGATAAAGGTACATCACAAGCATCAACACATTTATATATTTCATTTATACCATCTCCCTAAATCATAAAACAAAATAAAGCTCAGATAAAATTTTCAATTCATCACCTCCTAGCCACTCATAAGTTCCTGTACTGGAGCACCATGTGGCCTTAAGTGTGCCTCCTCATATGATAGAGGCTAACAATTAGTGGAGAGGGCCAAATAAATATATAGGGGAGACTATTAACTCTAATAATAGTTTTAATATTATTGTAAATAACCTAAAAAATATCCACCATAATTAGATTATGAATAAATAAAAAAGTACAATGTTATAACAATATGATGTTGTCATACAAAAAATATGACTTTTATCCCCCATTGGGAAGATCCAAAAAAAATACCACACACACACAATGAAAATACAGTCATCCTTAAGTATCAAACCCTCTGTCACCAAATACCCATTGAGCTTACCCATCCTGATCCACTGCATGTCTCACACTGAACATGAAAAGTAAACATTAGAACTACATGTGCACTAAGGTTCCCCTGCAGGGTGTGAGAAATATATCCCAGTAGGGTATCAATATATACCCCTAGTATACACCATAATATATGTGTATGTATGATAAATAAAATAAAATTTTCACACAAACACCTTGGACGTTGTTTACTAAATAGGCCACCACGACTCCTTGTGCATCTGATCATCATGTGCTAACTAAGACATCATGAAACATGATTATAACAGATTTGATACCATCATAGAATCGACCTCATCATATAATCATTATATTACAATGATTTCAAAACCATACTCAAAGACTCTTGGTAGGAAAACATTCGAAACCTCAACCCACATGCCACATGCACTAGGAATGGTCACATGTCTATATATTGACCCACTACATAATAACTCTAAACAAGGTCCATCTGTCTCTTTATGTCACACCATGAACCAAACCCTAGGACAGTCCTAAATCCATGCCTCTTAGAAAAATTACATCATACACTATTAATCCCTGCCCTATCACTCAGAACATGGTCAGCCATGCCTTATCCCTCAAGGACAAGGACCCATAAACAACCACTACCCAATCACTCATAGTAGGGCCCAACTACAAGCACATCATCCCAATCCACCTCTAAAAAGTTCCTCAAACCAATACATGGAGTCTCATGACATGGTAATCATACCGATCCATCCCTATATACTCTAGGAAGGTCACCTCTAGCATTACATCCCAATCCTCCTCATGGAAAGGTCCCACAAGCACAAACGCATAGGGTTATGACCCATCATATCTCACACTAGCTGATCGTAGGGTGTTAGTCTGTCAAAACCTAAACCCTAATATGGAAAAAGTCACATCTCACCTATCAAGCTGTAAACTAGATCCTCCATATTCATATAGGTCTCATATTAGTAATACCACCTTGAACCCATCACCCATCAATGAAATCACTTCCTAGAGGCTCACATTAACACGCACACACCAAGACCCAGTCCATGTCCTCTACATGTCTCTAAGCAAATCTGGTCCTTCTACCCAGGTATTATTCATAGTCATTGTGCTATAATTCCCTTGTAATAATTATTCAATGTACCAAATAATTACAATGACTTTAACATATATCCTATATCACATCCCTCGAGAGATATATCTCGGCCTTACAGCCAGGGGAAGCACCTCTTATGTTACTTCATCTAGTCCCAGAGGACTCATCAATCCCACGACACTCACCAAGCCTCAGATCACTCTCAGAAGGGTGTCACATATTTTCCATGATACAAATAGTCATCCCACCTGTCTTTTTTAGTCATAAGCCTCTCATAAACATTCATATATCCCAAGGAAAACCAAACTAGGATAACCACACCCTATTACACATTCTGCGACCCCCAAAGGCATCTCTTTAGCTCAAATGTCACTCTCATACCTTGGTGATAATGTTTTTGGGAATTTAAAAATTACCAAAGCACTAAAGAGAACTTATCACATGTATATGAAGAAAACAACAATCATATTTCATCTTCCCAAGGCATCCTTTGTCCCTAGATATTATAACCAAACCTATGAAATGCATACATGAAAGTGTCTTATACATAAAAATCATCTGAGATGGTATTAAAGGGACCACATATCTCGATAAATTTATTACCACCCTTGTCCAGATCCTTTGATCCTCATCCCTCGCTTTTCAATTCCTTTCCTAAGGTTATACCACCACCCAAGCTCTTTCTTCATGACACAAATCATAAATAATTAATTTCAAATAGTTTTAATTAATTATTTAATTTAAACTAGAGTCATAATATCTGAACAACTCACTGAGTACCACCATCATTCTGGAACATCAACCAATCACACATATAGGGTCTAAAATTTACCTCCAATATCATCCCCATAAAAATACATAACTATAAGTTATCTATATTTCACCAAATTAAATTTTTTAAATCCAAAATTCTTAGAAAATTCTTTGTGATGACATACCTCACCAAAATGGTGTGCGATAGTATTCAAGTTTTGTCTTAGGATTACCTCTAGTTAGGATACATGAAATAACTATCTCTACCAGTACATTCCACCATGTTCTGGCATAATTCGCACCAACTACCAAAATAAAACCAATAAAAAATGGTAGTGAGAAGAAGGAAGAGGAGAGGCTTGAATGAAATATCTTAACTCAGATCAGCACTAGACTACACCAAGAACCTAACCCTTTCAATGGGGATAAAAGAGAATACAGTAGCAACGAAATATGTCAAAATCGCCTCTTTGGAGTCCCTAAAAGCCTTAAATTCCAAAGGCTTCTGACTCAAAAAAAGACTCAAATTCCCCCACTTAAAACACCCCCACTAGCTAGCTGGTGGGTCCTAAAAAAATTTAACAGCCCCCAACCTCACATCATTCCTATTATACCTTATCAAACCCACCATGTCACTAATTAGACCTTGATCCTCATATAAAAACACGTTTTTATGGATTTTCAAACTCTCAAAATCTCATTTGGTGGATGGTTCTCAAAAAGAACCATCCAAGAAATGAGAAATTAAAATTCCCATGGGAATTTATAACTCGTAATGACATGGTTTTTATAATATATATATATATATATATATATTAATGGAAATACCTTTAATAAAATTAAAACATCTTCAAATCATCATATGAAGTATCAAAAAATAGAAATAAGCATGATAATAATCATGAGAGAAAAAAACAAATTATATTATACATTATTTTTTACCAGTATGATGATGTAGTATAAAAGACCATGTGAACACACTGACCAAAATGTGGTGAGTTTAATCATGCCATTTCCAAAGATTTAGAGAACAATATTCAACACACACCACCACCTTTAGTCATATCATATTGTATGGTATGTTTATTTTATAGTATAGCAATATGTATCAATCATATTCTACAATTGAAAATATGATCGATGAACATTGAACATTATCAACATTTTAGTCTTCACATGGGTTAATATCAATTATAGACGTTTCATGTGATTAAATTAATGGTATAATTTAATGAATAAATTTAGATGTTAATGAATTCATACACAGTTGGGGGGGGGGCTTACAAGGTTTTCAACCACATTGTTTTGCTCGAATGTTATGAATGTTCAAGAAAATGAATGGAGGATCATGGAGAGTCCTAGAGACCTATATAAAGAAGGATGAATCCATTAAAATAGTGTCTCATTGATTGTTTATATGAAATCAATTCTCTTTACACCATTGTTATTCCTTTACACCTATGGTACAAGTATACAATGGTCGTAAAGAGAATCCCACCCAAATGGGGGGAGATTCAACATCCTATGGATAATATAGGAGGAATGAGTCCTTTGACTGATTCTATGTGATCTACCTCAAGCATGTGATTAAATAAAATGATTCTCAACCGTCCTTTATGTATGACATGTTCTTTATTTATACTTACGCATGATTTTGGTTATAAAAAATGGATGATCTTTGTTTATGGTTTCTTCTGTCTTTCACTACCTGAATAATTCATTAGAACCTAAGACACATTATCTATGGAATTAGAGAAGATTCAATACTATTTTGATTCATAAAATTATGTTTAAAATAATAAAAAATATACATCATATTTTTTATTATAAAATAATATATAGATTTTATGATATGGAATATCATATGAAATGTGACATCATAATTTGTGATATGACCTTAAAATACGATATATCCTATCAACTCCTACAACATAATATAATTCCATCAGTTATAGAATATCATAATATAATATATGTACTATCATGGCTTATGGTATGCAATTTAGTCTATATCACAAAATATGATTTTAATGAAGGATTTTTTTTTGTCTTTTTTGACCTAGAAAAAATTGTGACTATGATCCCCAAAGTTAATGGTGTATATATATTCATAGTATTTTATTTGATATGTGGTAGAGCCCAAATGGACACTCAGATCAAAGTTATGGTTGTTTGAAGTTTAAATCATGTTTTAAACTAATATTAATATATTAATTATTTTTAAATTTATTCATATCATAAGATTTTTATTAAAAGTATATTACTCAATACTAATTATAAAATTATTAATTACAATTAATTATTAATTATCTTTAAACGTTTTTCACTAAATGTATTATATATTAATTCTAAATACATATTTAGTATTATATGAATCATATTTATGAAAATATATTTTACATATATCAATAAAAATATATTTATATATTAAAATTTTATTTTTAATAATACTTTTTTATCAGGTACACCCTTTATCAGTGCTATGAATAGAACTGATAAATGATAGAATTGAATAAGCATGATTTTTTAATATTGTGTGTTTATATTTAGTTATTTATGGATTATTTATAATATTTATTCAAATATAAATGGTTTATAATTTTTCATTGTATGAACTATTCCTAAATCATTATCTCATGTTTAAATTTACGAAATAATTATTTATTTATTATTATTCTCTTCTTTATTCATAGATATATTATTTATGTATTATGAATTGGTGTACACGTTTTTCTTTATAATCCTCTATTTTCGATTTTATAGAATAAAATACACTTTTTTGGGTTATGTGGGAACCCATACAAATTGAGGGTATATTTTGGGTGGCCCATATCTAGAATAATAGGTAGATAGATAATTTTTTGGGTGGCCCAACTTAAAGAAACTCACACAATGCTTGACTAAGTCTATACCACCCACTTACAAATAAATAAAAAATAAAAAATATATAAATTCTCACTAAACACCAGTCTTCATGCTCCTCAAGTTGAGTGATGTACATGATATATAATATCATTAGTAAAATTCCCTCGAACACCATGGACCACCAAAGACACCATGCGTTACCTCGGACTTTGTTAGATAGATCAAACCATGAGGTCTAACCATCCCACCATCCAATGTTATTTATCAGACCACTACAAATTCCTGTCTTCAAACGTGGATCCAACATCACCACACTAAGATTTATCATCTACAACCCACACTATTAAAACCATAAGAATGAGACTCGAAAAAACCATAAAAAAATTAAAAAATGACATCAAGACTACAAAAAAATCCATTACAAACCAACCAAGGATACAACATCTACCTAACCTCCATCTACCAAACCACGTACATTAGAGTTTAACCCTGCTCTAACATTGAGACCCTTCACCAGTCACAATTACCCATTATAAGGGAAATTTTTGTTACTAAAGAGCGGGTGATCAAGCAGTGAGTTATTATTTATTTTTACCCTTAAACATGTGATTTACAATGTTTATATAGTATATTTTCCTAAAATGTAATCATTTATTATTCATTATATAAAAATAAATTATAAAGCTAAATTCCACTATTTTTGATATTTTCATGATAAAACATAAGTTTGATATATTTTTCATAACATTCACTACATAGATCCAAATTGTATAATTCTTTTTTAGTATTAAATATTTTCAAGGCTCTATTTAATTAATATAGGAATATAATTGATTATAACCATAGGAGTCCCAAATGAAGAATACAAATGGGTCTAAGAAATCTATCCATTGTGTGGTTGACTTTTAATGTTGGCCCCATATCCCCCAAATTATCTGTCAAATGAGTGTGGATTTTGAGAGGTTATAAATAGTTATATGGGATATATTTTCATTATCTATGAGTTCTCATGATTTATTAATTTTTAGGGTTATAGATTCATGGGAAACTAGGGAATGGATATTTTAAGAGTCTTTGATGCTATAAAATATGACTTTGGTAATATGGTTATAAATATTTCTATATAGGTTCAATGGAATTGAGATTTTTTCGATGAGAATTTAATATCTAGATGAAAAAATTACTAGATGATCAATTATCTAGATTAATATTCATTTGGTATCAACTATGGATGAACATTATAGAGATAGAATTTGATGGAAAGAGATCCACTTCTATTGCTTATAAATATGTACCTACATTACCATTCACAAAATTAGCCATTTTTAGAACCAAATGAGTAGTTTAATATTTATGAGGGAGGAGTTCAAGAATATTAGGGTTTTATTTTGAAATAGTTTCAGTATTTATAATAATATTTCTCTCTCTGTATATCACTTACTACATCTTCTTTATGTTTCCCACAATATAACTTTATCATCTCCATAGTTATGGAGAACTGACCCTTGCTGTTTTGAGGGGGAAGGAATTAGTGTTTTGAGTTTCTTGTGATTTCATGTTTTCTCATTATTTTATTATAAGAATTTTGTAATAGTTAAACTGATAGAAATTAGTGGTCACCTCACTATCCCTATTTTATGTTTTCATCTTCCTTATTTAACTATTTTCCTTCCCTTCAAAATTTAAATAATTTATACAGTGTAGTTTGGATAAGCTATTTATATAGAAGAGATTAATTTTGCATGAATAGGTCATAGTGTAGGGTAATTAACATTTGAACAAGAGAGTGTAGAGTGATTAGTCTTGATCTCTACATTAAGAAGATTACTTAGAATTAATATTTAATGAACAATGATTTTCATCACAGTGAACTCCTAAGCACAATATTTTATCTTCTTACGGGCATCATTCTATTATATATACATTTTTTATTTTGAAACATTAATATATATATTTAAATATTATATATATTTTTAAAACGCCCTCTATTATCAGGTTTTATTTGTAATATATTTTAGTTAAATATAAATATAGGAAATAGAATAATAGTTTGTGTTAGTGGCCTCCTCGAGAGATTGAACCTAGGCCATGCCACTATAGTGTATGTTCGGGTAATAAGAATTTATTGAGCCTCATTTCATGAAAAAATTTAGGTCCACCGGTCTAGATACCTTGAGAGGGGGGGGGGTGAATCAGGGTATGAAAGATTAAAACAACTGCCCCTTAATGACCTTGTTTTGCTATTAAACAAAACCCTCTTCTCTCTCCTTCCTGATGAAAAGTATGAATAAACCTTAAAGCATGCACATGACACAACAATTTTAATTGGTTCTCCCTCACTGAGCTACAACTAAGGAGAATACACTGGCAGTGTGCCGATGTACCAATTCCACTATAAGAGAATAGCTATTTACAAGTTTGAAGCAGACTCACTTATCCTCTTGGATTACAACAACTCACAATTTGAGAACTCATTACTCTCTCAACTAAAGTAAGTTCACTACTTCTTTAGAAGATACACTCACAGTTTATAGACCTTTAGGTCTCTTCATTTTTAAGAATGTATGCATCCTAAACTATTGATAGATTCCCTATTGAAGTTAAAAGTTCATCCACTGATGAATACCACTTTTCCCTTGAACACTGAGAAATTCCTTTTGAAATACCTTCACAAAGCACCCTAATTTGCGAGGCTCCCAATTTCATGATGCTCAAACAAGACTTCGTGAAGCACTTTCATTTTAACGAAGCTCAATCCTCTGCAAAGCTTGGGCCATCATGAAGCTCTTGCCTCTTCGTGAAGAACACTCCTTAGAGCACGCGGCCTTGTGAAGTGCACTTCATTCGCAGAGCTAGATTAGCCGCCACAAAGAACCTCTCTTTCGTGAAGAACAATACCTCCACGATCAACCTTCACGAACGGAGATCACATTATTTTCTTTGAAAGCAATCTACTTATTTATATAGGGTCAACCTCAATTTATAAGTGATTCCACGAACACTTGATCCTTCCGCGTGAAGTCAACGCCATGTTAGCACAAATCGCGAAGCTCCGAAGTTTCTGCCGGAATTCTCTCAATATCATGAATAACCAAGGCAAATTTCCTATCACGGATCATAATGTAATCACAAAGCATCACCATCAATCACTTCATGCCTTCCCCATGAAGCACCCTCGCAAATCCCTTCATCCCCGCGATGTGCTTCAACCTCTACCGTTCGTGATGCTTGAGGTAATCTCGAAGAACACTGTCAACATTCTTCTTGTCTTTGTGAAATTCAATCCATGAAGCCAATCTTCGCGAATCTAATTAATTTTCCATATTTTGATGAGATATGCACGGATATCCACTTTTCAAAATTCTCACCAACCTCCAAATTTTGGACCCCAAAAAATTGGCAAACACTAGAAAACAGCGCCACCTTGTACTGCTCTTTGGTACCACCTCCAGATCATTCGTTCCTTTATCATGGTTCTTTATCAACATGGATTGTCAAAAAAATCTTTGGAAACTGAAAATTCACCGTTGAAACCTTCTTTGTCAACAAAAACAATCAACCAAAAAATGATGCAATATTACCTTGAGCGATTTTTTCCCAACAATCTCCCCCTTTGGGTTTGTTGACAACTCTTCTCAAAATGATTTTCTGCACGTTGATACCTCACTGAGTCTCTTTCCAGCCACTGCCACCATTTTCCTCTTGCGATTCTGATAGCATTCATGGATTCACTTAACGCATACTCTAAGACCACATGAGCAATGCTTGGCATGAGAAACAAGAGTAGTATGAGAAGTTCATCAATGAATCACTTCATGTCAGACACCAATTGTCGATTCCAAACTGATACCAATTGAAAAATTGATACCAATTGTTGAACCACACTGATACCAATTGATGATAGCTGGGAACCATCTCTCACCATTCCAACATCATTGTTCTTCTTTTATCACGATCCTCAGATGTTGAGAAATATATTCTGTGATCGATCACTTCTAGCATCTTCAGATTAAAAAACACTCACCCTATCTCATTGCAATCCCCCTATATCACTGCTCCACCTGTCAAATTCTCCCCATATCAATCATGATTTATCAAATTGCCACACTGTCTCCCCCTTGAACAATCACTATTTTCTCCCCCTTTGTCAATGAACCCAATAGTCACTCCATTGCAGTTTGTAACAGAGTAGAGAACATATATCAGCACATTAGGGAAATATACATCATACCTCACAGAGAGGGGGGGGGGGGGTTTCCAAATCTACACCCATTCAAGTGAGGGGAGTCAACTGAACTACCAAAGCTAGTATATTCCTCTCCAAATCTTCCTTGGGTAAGGCCTTTGTCAGAATTTCTACAACCTGTAGCTTTGTAGGCACAAACTCCAACTTCACAATTCCCTGCTCAACCTTCTCCTTGATAAAATGATACTTTATCTCAATGTTCTTTGTCCTTGAGTGATGGAATTTAGTTTTGCTGAGATTGATATACCTTGATTTATCACACTGGATTCCTATTTGAGACTCCACTTCTACTCGCATATCCTCAAGCTGCTGCTTCATCCTCAATAATTGTGTTCATGCTTTAGTGGCCGCAATATACTCAGCTTCTACAGTGCTCAATGTATTTAAATCTTACTTCTTACATAGCCATGAAACGTACAATCCACCAAGATAGAATGCACCTCCAGACATTGAGCACTGTACCGGCCCAATCTGCATCAGTATATCCAAATAATACTGACTGATACTTGTCACTATATATCAGGCCAAAATCCATTATGCCCTTGATATACCGAAGTATTATTTTTTACTGTAAGCATGTGAATTTCCTTAATATTACTCTGATATCTTGCAGCTTGGCATGTGTCAAAAACAATTCCAGGCCTTGTCGTAATTAAGTAAACTATACTTCCAATGATTTGCCTATATTCTGTGATATTAACCACCTTTCCTTCCTCATCCTTGGACAATTTCATCTGGGTAGAAACTGGAGTCTTAATCTACATAGAATTTTCCATTCTAAATTTCCTCAGAAACTCCTTGGCATATTTTTATTGAGAAATGAATGTTCCATTCATTCCTTGGGTCACATGTATACCAAGGAAAAATGTTAGATCTCCGATCATTGACATTTCGAACTAACTTTTCATGAATTCGGAAAAATGTCTGCACTGAGCTTCATTTGATTGGAAGAATATTATGTCATAGACATAAACCAAGACCATCATCCTTTGATTACTATAATTTTTGAAATAGAGATTTTAATAAACTCCCCAATGCTGGAAACCAAGCTTCTTCAAGTTCTGATCAAGCCTTGAGTACCATGCTCTTGGTGGATGGTTCAGCCCCTACAATGCCTTATTCAGTCTGCAAACTTTGTTCTCATCCTCATGAATGAGAAAACCATCTGGATGCTCAATATACACCACTTCCTCCAAAACCACATTAAAAAATGCAGATTCGACATCTATCTAGAAAACATTGAACTTCCGTTGCACTACAATTGATAGAAATAATCAGATTGTCTCTAGTCTCGAAACAAGTGAAAATGTCTCGTCAACATCTATTCCCTCTATCTGGGAGTATCTTTTGCACACTAGTCGTGATTTGTTCCAAATCACTATTCCATATTCATTCATATTGTTGTGATAGACCCATTTAGTCGCGATGACATTCTTGTCTACTGGCCTCAAAACAATCTCTCACATCTGATTTTTCTCAATTTGATAAATCTCTTCATTCATTGCTTGAAGCCAATTTTCATCTTCAGCTACATCAACAAAGCACTTCGGCTCATCCTGAGATAGGAAATATTTCTACTGCAGTGATTTTATTCTCCTAGTCTGAACCGAAGCTGACTGATCACCAATGATGTTCTACCTATCTATTTCAGCTCGACTCCTTGGGTTTTGGGCAGATATGGGCTTTACTTCGTTATGCTCATCATCAGTATCTCCTTTTGAATCACCATCACCCACTTCTACTCCCCCTACACTGCTTTCCTCATCATCACTTTCATCAGGAAATTTTCCACCACACTATGGAATGATCTCCTCATTCTCCTCTACAGTGACATCATTTCTCTCAACAACTTTTCCTTTCCTTTTGTTGAGACATTTGTATGCTTTGATTTTTCTTGAGTAGCATAAGAATATCCCCTCATCTCGTCATGACTCATATTTCCTATGTTTTTACTTGTTGAGGATAAAGCACTTGCTTACAAATATTAGAAAGTATTTTAGTGTTGGATTCAGTCAATACCACATCTCGTACGGAGTCTTTCCTTCATTCGGACACAAAAGAGCCCTGTTATAAATATAGACTGATGTCAAAACTGCTTCCTTCCAAAATTTCTCTGGTAGATCTTTTTCAATGAGAATCATTCTGGCCATGTTGTTGATGATCCGATTCTCCTATCAACCACTCCATTATGTTGGAGAGTTATTAATGAGGAAACCTGATGCCTTATCCCATGTTTCTCAAGATAGCCTTCCACCTGACTATTTGTGAATTCCGTAACATTTTAAGTATGAAACTTCAATATTTTTTATCCAAGCATCCTTTCAGACTCCCTCCAATATTGTTTTAAGCAGATGAACACATCCGACTTGTGGGAAATTAAAAATAACCCTCCCATTATCGTATAATCATCAATAAAAATAACATATTACCTTTTTCCGTCAATTGTTCTTGGTGTGATTGGACCAAAAACATCAGCATGCACCAATTTGAGCACTCTTGTTGACTTATTTTCCTTTTCCTTGTACATCTTTCTAATGAGATTCCCTTGTTGGGATGCATCACACATGTGAGTAAGATCATGTGATAGCTTAGGGTGGTCTTTTGCTGCATCACACTTTACCAGATCTTCCAGGGATGGTTGGACAAGATAACCAAGTCATTTATGCCACAAATTTTTTTCTTCTTCTCTGGTTAGAAAACACATATCTTCTTCTCCACTTACCAGGTAGAGATTTCCCATTGTTCATTTTCCCTATAGAACTATTGCCCCATCTCTTCCTTTGACGACACACATCTTCTTAGTAAACCTTATATAAAGACCGGCGTGACATAGTTTACTGACGCTGAGAATGTTCTGAATGAGTCCTTCAAATACTAAGACATCAGCACATCTCATCTCTTTGCCCCCATACTTGGCCTTTCCTGAGCCAATTATATCCAGGACTTCATCATTTCCAAACATGAAAACTCTTTCTTTGTAATATTTCATGCCTGTAACAAGATCCTTATTACCTTTGATGTGAGATGTGCAACCATTATCAAGGGTCTACACACCAGAGCCATTTGATGCTTTAAGGGTAATTTCTACCACCACGGCCTTCTCATACTTCTTCTTCATGGTCTATATTTTTTCGTTCACACTCAGCATGGATTGAGACTTCTGTTCTTTATCAGAGTATGATGGACTAGCTTCATCCTGCAAAGGTGAAGATATATTTTGCATTTTCAACTCACTTTTTGGTCCATTGATCTACTATTTGTGAACATTTGGGTTCTGCTTTGTCACATTCATTTGTATGGTCTAAGTGCAGTTCCTAGCCATGTGCCTAAATCCTCCACACTAAAAACAGTGTCCTTCAAAATATGTTCTGGAGAACTATTCTCTGTTTGGCTGCCACTTTTGTTCTTATGCCCTTAGAAATATCTTGGCTATGGAATACACATACTATGATTGTCCCGTCTTTACACAACAATAACACCTGAAATGTGACGCATTCCTTTTCCTGACTTATGCACTACGATTTTCCCCTTGGGATCTCTGAATATTCTGATTCTGCCTTGGGCCCAAATCAACCTTCAATCTCAAAGTGGGTACTTGCGGCCTGACCTCAATTTTCACTTCTTTTTGTTTTCAGTCAAGCCCCCCATCGTTCTTAGCATCTGAACATAGTTGACACTTCTTTTCTACTGAACCACTATTCTCCATTTTTAGATTCTCAATTTTCTGAGTGATCTACTTTCTTGATGACTCAGCAGGTGTCCAGAGTTTTTCTTGATCTTTAACCTTTTCCTGCAAACCAACTACTTCTCCTTCAAGTTCATTAATACGCTTGATTTGATCTTTTCTAGTGTTATTCAAACTATCAATATCCAATTTCTTTTCTTCAATTTTTATTTTATACTCACTAACTGATTCTGTGTCCTCTAGTGTTGATGACTTGAGTTTCTAAATTTCATCAATCAACTCAGACTTCTCTTCTTTCTGCTGCTTCATATAGAGTTTGGCTTCACGAAAACATTATTGGATTTCCTTGTTTTGGATCTCCAAACATCTACCTCCTCAAGAGCAGTCTCTAACTCAGCTTTCATATCAACTCTTTTGTTAACTTCTTCTTCTTCTTCTTCATCAGCTTCAGTTTCATTGTTATTATAAGAACTACCGACAACTACCACTATAGAATTTTCTCCATGGTCTCTACAGTTCTTTATCACTTCAACCTCCTAAACCTCAGACTCTTCTGAACTATCATATTCTTTTGAAAGAAGATTCTTCTTCTTAAAGAAATATCTCTTGAACTGTGTCTTGCCTTTCCCATAGGCTGGAGGCATCTTCTTGGGAATTTATATTTCATCGACATCATCATCCTCTTGGAACCTTTTGGGTCACCTTGCTACAAGATGTCCAACCATTACACATCAAAAACAAGCTAGTGGAATCTTCCCTTTAAACATTAATTTTCTTCTTTGAAGGTTTGAGGAGAGAAATGACATCACCTCATCCGTCTCTTATTCTTCCTAGGAGTCTTCATGGGTGAGCTTCTTCATGGACTTGAATGCCACCTCATTGGATTTCCCCTTTTCCACAGCATCGTTATCATCATTTCTCACTTCATATGCAACAAGGGTGTTGTGTAGGTTATCCAATGTCAAATATTTCGGGAATTTATAATCCAAAACCGAATCTTTCAGATTAAACCAAGGTGGATGTTTTCTGAAGATGCGCTTCACAATAATTATGTCTTTAATAACTTCTCCAATACCTTGAATGTCTTCCACTACAACATTTACCCTATTAAAGAATGTATCGATAGAATCATTCAGATTCATTCTCAGATCTTTATACTTGTTCCACAACACTTGTAGCTTTGCTTCTCTTACCTTTGTATCTCCTTCATATATATTTAATATCTTTTCCCACATAGCATGTGATGTTTTACATGACATCACCTTTTTATAAATAGGATTGGATATGGCTCCTCCAAAAGCATTGATTCCCTTGGCGTCAGTATCCAATTATCTTCACTCATCTTATGATAATTCACCACTGTTAATATCGGTTGTTATACCGTGCATTGATGCTATAAACATATCCTTTCCAGAATATCAGAAGTAGTGTTGCATCTGATTCTTCCATAGCTGAAAATTGATCTCGTCAAAGATTGGAATCCCTTTATGATTAGTAACCTCCATTTGAGAGAGAATCGTAGATATTTATCTTTCACTCTGATACCAATTGTGAGGTCCACCATGATAGATACCCTGAGGGGGCAGGGGGGGGGGTTAATTAGGGTATGACATATTAAAACAAATTCACCTTGTTGATATTGTTTTTCTGTTAGACAAAACCCTTTTCTATCTCCTCCCCGATGCAGGGTATGAATAATCCTTAAAGCATGCATAGGACACATCGATTTTTACTTGGTTCATCCTCACTAGGCTACGTCCATGGAGTATACCCCAACAGCGTACCAATGTACCAATTCCACTATATGTGAACTGCTATTTACATGTTCGAAGTAGACTCAGTGTCCCTCCTGGTTTTCAACCACTCACAATTTGAGAACTCACTGCACTCTCAACTGAAATACGCTCACTGCTTCTTCAGAAGATCCACTCACAGTTTATAGACCTGTAGGTCTCTTCATTTATATGAAAAAATGAATCCTCAACTATTGATAGATGGTCTATTGAATTTAAATGTTCATCCACTGATGAATACACCGTTTCCCCTAAACACTGAGCAATTCCTTTGGAAATACCTTCACAAAGCACCCTACTTCACGAGGCTCCCAATTTCACGAAGCTCAAATAAGCCTTTGCGACGAACCTCCCTTTTCTAAAATCTCAAGCATTTTCAAATCTTAGTCCATCACGAAGCTTCTACCTATTAGAGATGCACACTCTTTAGAGAACGCGACCTCACGAAGCGCACTTATTTCGTGGATCTAGATTAGCCATCACGAATCACCTCTCTTTCGCGAAGAACACTACCTTCGCGAACCCCCTTCGTGAACCGAGAGAAAAATATTTTCTTTGACAACTCTCTACTTATCTTGAGGGGGTCAAACACTATTTATTGGCGATTCCACCGACCCTCGATCCTTTCGTGCGATGTTAATGCCACATGACCACAAATCGCGAAGCTCCGAATTTTCTGCCAAAATTCTCTCAATCTCATGAAGCATCAAGGAAATTTTCCAATCGCAAAGCTTGACGTAATCACGAAGAATCACCGTCAATCCCTTCACACCTTCATCGCAAAGCTCCCTCACAATGCCCTTCACCACTATGATGTGCTTCAACCTTTGCCGTTTGCGAAGCATGACTTAATCGCGAAGAACACCATCAACATTCTTCTTGTCGTCACGAAATTAAATCCATGAATCTTATCTTCCTGAAACTCAAGCCTTTTCTATATTTTGATGAGATCTTCAAGGACATCCACTTTTCGCAATTCTCACCAACCTTCAAAATTTGGACCCCCAAAATTTGGCAAACACCGGAAAATGGCACCACATTGTACTTCTCTTTTGTACCGCCTCCGGATTGTCCATTCCTTTGTCATGGTTCTTTGTCGACATGGATTGTCAACATCATATCTCGAACTCAATAATTCACCATTGAAACATGCTTTGTCAAAAAACACAATCAACCCAAAAATCATGCAATATTACATTGAGGGATTTTTCCCAACAAAAACTATATTTATTTAGTAGTTGGAGCCTCGAAATAAAATAATAAAATATTATATTACCCATCATTTGGTTATCCTAAAAAGACCCCCTTTTTTCCCACATCCATCATAGCTAGTGGAACAATCCTTCAAAACAATGAAACACGTCCTCTATATAGATGAAGTAGATACAACCCTATAAAAAAGAGGTACACATCCTAAAGAAAATGATGGTATGGATGATGAATTCATGACCTAGTAGTCCCAAACCCATACCAAAATAGATAATATGGAATCTATTTTATGAAATAATAGAAAATAGGCCATCTAGTCCAATGAAACTAGAAACTAGACAACTTATAATGTAGTGACCATTAAGGAAACTATAAAATCAAGAACCATATAATACCACCAAATACAAAACCTTACAAACTCCATCAACAATTGATAAGTTCAATAACCCACTGATGAATAACCTTATGTCACTACTTCAAGGAATCTATTTTTAATCCCATGTAAGATAGACCTAGGGCCCACATATATTAAGCCCTCTTCCCCAAGACAATGGATAAATCCCTACACCCTTAAAGGTAGAAGATTATACCCCATAAATACAAAGTCACTAAAAGAAATCAAGATAAGAATTATTCTAATCTATTATCATCAAAGTGAAGAGAAAAATAATGAGTCACAAAACAATCATTAAAGTCAGGTAAACATCTAACTCAAAAAAAGAGGCAAGGAATACATCAAACAACTATTATGAAAAGAAGAAACAATTTTCTAGGATTGATGCGTGCGACATCAGAGTAGATATAAGAAAGAATATATGCATCACCATTAATGGGATATGACCTTGAATTAAGAGTCTAATTATAGTTTATGTGTAATATATGTCAGATTTATTATATAATTCAGGTTTGATTGATTATAGAACCATAGTACATAGATGCATGCTTAGATTAATCACTAGCCTATGGGTTTATGTTTTGTCCAGAAAAGAGGTGATTGGATATTTTTTACACTATTATTGTTATTTTGGGGATTTTTTCTTATGATTATAATTTTTTTACATAAAATTGTTTTATATACCTCATGCATATGATCCATTTGGATATGTGTAAAAATATTTGGATTTTAATTTAGGCTAATAACATAAACTCTAAGTTATATAAAGAGTTATATTTCAATATGGATTGACTATATTTATTTTTTAGAAGTTCTAATGTCTTTTTTTCTATTTAAAGATCTGGAATATATATAAGAAGATTATTCGATACTGGCACTGAGATTACATGAGATTTTAAGGCTTGGAGAGGCTCGGTATTAGTATTATATAAATATGAATTATATTATATAAAATGCATTAAAATTTTAATATATAATGTAATCCCTCACAAATGGAATCATAGATCCTAATTATGATACTTTTTTTGAGTTAAAAATGCGCGTTTTACCCTAGGCGCAATATAAATTTTGTGGATTTTCGGTGGTTTGTTAATGCGAGGGTGTGGGTGACGTATTAAATAATAAATTGATTATTTTTAATTATTATTTTTATTTTTATGGCCAATAACCTCCACTATTTATTCTCATTTATGGGGAAATCATAGGGTTAGTTTCAAAACCTTGGATATTTGAGAGGAGTGAGGAGGAGAATGTTGTCAGACATCTCGATCATGGATCGATGATCGGGATATCATAAGGATCACCAAAGACATAGAATTTCAAGGGTATCACCAATGATGAAAATAAATATTCATTATTCATAAGTGATTAATCCTAACTCATGATAAGATGTTGTTTTATGTGGATTCGTACCCAGTTGTTTATCCCACATTGAAAGCGAGTCAATTTTTCTAACAGTTTGATTTGTGGGTCAACGGTGTTGTGCTGGTGTAGGTTTTATCATCCCAGGTTTTGGGGATTTGATATTTTATTTGATAACTATTTATTATACATTATAATGAACAAATATAGATGAAAACCTAATAAATGAAAATTTTAATTCCTATAGTTGTGTATTTTCTTTTCTCCTTCATGATTTATACATTCTTCACTGATGTTTCTTTGACCAGAGATTTTATGATTATCCAGTACGGGATCATTGAACAATCACTTTTCAGTTAAATAAATCACTACCACGGGTTAAAATCTTGGATAAATGGAACAATTTTAGTGCATGATGAGGATAGTGAAGATGCAATCAGATTACAGTTTCTTTGTTAATAGTTTTCCATATGAATATGTTGCTGCGTGAAAGAGGTGTTTTATTGGTTGGATTTGGTGGGCAGAATCTAGACACTGATGACCAAGAGGCTTGTTCGAGGCCCAATTTATGATCCATGGGCATGATTAATGGATTGAGTGGTGTAAGTGGTTGAAAATTCAGAAGATACATGATGGAAACACATGATTATGGAAAATCCCATGTCACATGACAGGTTCCCTAAAGAACACATGCAGTGTGGGGTCACTAGCTATGGATATAGGGTTTAGACATGGTATGAAATTTCATACACCATGTGACATGTGTCACACACCATGTAACCTAGCGTGGGAAGCTCGACATGTACCTTATATGATACTAGGGCATATACATGACCACGAACATAGCCATAGGTAGAGTATATTGGAATGAATCAGTACTCAGACATGTCCAGGCACATAGTCATGTCCAAGTTATTGGAAATGACCATGTAAATGGTTATGAAAATAAAACATGGGAATGATTAGACGTAAAGGGGAATGGTTATAAGAACATGGGAACAAGAAGGTCTAGGTTTATAGGTATACACTGTGTAGTTATTACGAGGAAGTATGGGTCCCTTTATTTCTTCAGTATAAATCTTGTTTATTTATGTGTGATTCATTGGTACATCCATAAAAGTGTACAATGTGAAATCGTATCCCCGAAAAAGTATTAGTATTCCCTGTATGAGTATTATTTTTGATAGAGTTTATGGTATTCGTCTTTGAGGCATGGGGTGGGAACCTCTATCATATATTATTTCCTAGTTGGGGATCATGGTATCAATATGACCACCATGCACATATTGTTAATACCATATCTATAAGATTGATCTTTTAGGGGTTATGGCATCCACCATCTTTCCTAGAATGATCCCCTATCTTGTATGCATGATATTTTAATATTTGGAGAATACTTATTAGTGAGGCTAGATGCGAACAACCTCTTAGATGAGTGTCTCTAGTGATATCATGGTGAATATAGAGATTCCTCCCAGAACAGTGTTACCTTAAAGCTTTAAGGAGAATTCTATGGCTATCAATAAGGTTGAGAACTCTTGAGACATAGAGTATGTTATGAGTATATATGTATTATTTATTATTTCCATTATGTTTCATATATGTATTAACATACCTGTGTATTTATGTGATGACTACTCTTGATGCTTTATGTTTAGTGATTTTAAGGTGTCTTACTAGGTATTGTTATAATCATCCCTACATGGCCTATACCCACACATTTCATGTCCTATAAAGAGGAAAGGACTTTCAATGGTGTCTTAAGAGGTCTAGGTGAAGACAAAGGATTGTTTTGGGCCAGATAGACATAGGTTCAAACAAGTGTTAAATTTAACTATAATCTCCTACTTCTGAGTAAGTTGTATTTTATTTCTAGTTTTGGTGGCATTTTATTTTTCCCCATACAAAACAATTTTATTTAGTACTTTGATTGTGGTGTGTAGATGTATACATGAATTTGGAATCAGTTTCACTTTACTTTCAATGACTAATTGTATTGGAAATGTGTTCATGTGTACATATATCGTGGGACAATGTTTCCCATATGTGTGATGTTCCTACTTAGAACTAGTCTTTATCCAATGGCATGTTGAAGACAGTTCTGGGTTTTAATGCTTAGCTTATCACCATCAGGATGGGCCATAGTGGATCTCGTAATGACAGAGTGGTATACTAGGATTTAGTTCTACCATAGGACCAAATATTGGGGATTTTATAGCTGTGCGAATTGGTTTGTGATTTATGGAAACAATGTTAAAGTGTTTCATGTTTATCTCTTAGGTAATGTAATCCATTGTTGATGTGGAATCCAATGTATCAATTCACTAAGAGTTTAAAAACATTCTTATTCACTCAATACATATAGGCACTAGTTATGGGGAAAAAATTGGTACATGAATTATATAGGAATGAGTTGTGACTTTCACGTCCTTCTTAAATTATCTCCATATATATATATATACTCATTTAAATTGGAGGATATTGTTTTTTAGGATAACTTTGTAAATATTTCTAGCTAGGATTCCATAGTGGGTCTTTGAGGATTATACATCAATGGATGAGGCTTCAATACTGGGTCTTGTACTGGAGGTGGTGCCTCTCGGTAGTTTTCTAGTCTTTCCACCACTCATTGAGTTGTAGATTTCACTAGTAGTACCAAATGAGGGTGTGTGTAAGATGTATATGGTTGATGATTTTTATAGGTAGTGATCACCCAGGAATTAGTTCGAACAATACCCCTATGAATTTAGGGACTATATTGAGGTGGTTACATGAGTTTTATGACTTGCGAGGACACCTATAGATTGGATGGTGGTCCTAGCGTCAATTCTTTTTCAGGGATTCACTGGGTGATAGTGGAGTTTGGTGACTCATTCCCAAATTTAGGAAAATCTATCCTAGTCGTATTTTGAGCATCTCTCCAGGGTTGAATTTTATCCTTCAACATTGTGATCAGTGCCATTCAAAAGCTTCTGGAGTTATAGCAGGGCGACATAACCATGAAAAACTATTTAGGGAGGTTCATTGACCTCTCATGAAACAACATATATATGTGTGTGTGTGTGTGTTTTGAGATATTTTCTTTAGATAATATGCTTTTAAGAGGGTATTACATTGATATATATGGGATTTAGTGATATATCTTTTTATTCCCACCTATTCTATAGTGTCTAAGCGAGCCTTCGTAGTGGAGAGTTTTTTGGGTGAGTAGATGCCAATACATGGTGCTGGTAGTGGGAAAGTAGGAGCTGAGACAATAAAATATTGTAGATATTGGTAGAAATAGGGATCAAGGCATGTGAGACACATCAATAGGGAATCCTAGGATAGAGGGTATATAGTTTAGAGCTCTTTGGAAAACTTGAGTCAGAATAGAGAGAGGTGGTTCTTCTCTTACGGTAGCTGATGACATTTTTGCTGGGATTGTCTAACACAACATACCGATGGTAGAGAGATGGTTAAAAAATTTCCAAGATGGAGACGTCAATATAAGTAGGGAGTTCCATAGGGCGACAAACGTGGTAGAGGAGTGGGGAGAGCACCAGGAGGTGGTAGATGGTTTGATCTATTGCCTCAACCACCCTCAAACGGTCCATACCAGACTCAAGTTGCTAGAGGTCAGGGAAGAGGAAAAATATAGGTTGTAGAGTGATATGACCCTGAGGATCCTATGATGATTAGAGGTACGATCTATACCTTCTATACATTTTCTATAGTAGTGATAAACATAGGTGTGTTAGAATCTTTTTTTACACTTATCTCTTCTGAGACTCAGAGATTTTAGTTGAGCCATTGGATTGGCCCCTTGTGCTTCAAGACTCCTACCCGAGGTGACTCAACAATCACATACATCTATTAGTAGTGTGACTAGAATCTTGCAGACGATAACTTCTTATGGGATCTATTTATATTATCAGTGAGGCCTTATGAAAACATTTTAGGTATGGATTGGTTATCCCCAATCCATATATATTGACTATTATAGGAGGAGGATGTGGTGTATCCATAGTGATTGATCAAGGTTTTTATTCATGGGTGAGATGGAAACCCATTCATATTAGGATGAGATCATACATAGGAATATATATCAATTTTCTCACCAATTGACTACTATTTCTTATGGAGTAGTTGATGTTATAGGATTTGAGCTTCCTACAGTGGTGGAGGAGTATGTGGACATCATTCTGGGGGATGTTCTATGTTTACCTCCCCATCAAGATATAATGTTATGCATATAATTTCACCTAGGTATTTCCCTAATATATACAGCTGTATATTGGATGTCTCCCATAGCGATTTTAGAGATGAAGGTGTTGTTGGAATAATTTCATAGGAATGGATTTATTAGACCGTATTTTTCCTCTGGGAAATCCTGATATTGTTTTATAAGAATAAGTATTTTATATTTAGGTTATTTATAGAATATCAACACCTAAACTACGTGAATTTTATGAATAAGTATCCATTACTAAGGATTCAAGACATATTCAATCAGTTGAGATGTGTGAGATGGTTCTCTAAGATTAACCTCAAATTAGGCTCTCACTTGCTTCAAGTATTGGGTGAGGATATCCTGAAGATAACATTTCAATGATGCTATGGTTATTTTGACTACTTAGTTATGCATTTTGGAATGATTAATCCCTTAGAAGTGTTCATGGGACTCATGAACCATATCATTTAGTTTTCATAGACCTCTTTTTGGTGGTCTTCATCAATGATATTCTAGTGTACTCGACATCCAAGGAGGATCCCAGGAGACACTTGAGGATGGTCTTGGACATAAAATTATAGAACCATCTTTATGGGAATCTTTTGATGTTTTATTTCTGGATTCAAGAGGTCCACATTATGGGACATGTTATCTCTGAAGAGTGTGTATCATTGGATCTAGTCATGTTCAAGATAATGCTAGCTTGGTATCCACCCAATGGTAAGACAAGGGTGCTGAGATTCCATGGGTTTGTAGGATACTATAGGTGATTCATTCTTGATATATCTATGTTATTAGAAGATTTAAATACTTTTAACTATAAGGGGAATCATTTCATGTGGATAGAAAGCTTTTTGAATGATTTTTAGATGTTTTGGAAGAGTTCGACTAGTTCTCCCATCTTGAGATTACCATACACTACGGGAAAAATGGGTATTTGCGACAGGTTATTTGCGATGGGGATAAATCCCGTCGCAAATTGTCCCATTAGAAACTTATTTGCGACGAGGGAATTTGCCCGTCGCAAAAGGACTGGCGCCCTTTCCGCGCCAAATCGCCGGAAATTTATTTGCGACGGCCGGTTACCGCCCGTCGCAAATAACCGGCGGCGGTAGAAGATATTTGCGACGGGAGTCTACCCCCGTCACAAATCACCGGCGGCGGTAAAAGCTATTTGCGACGGGAGTCTACCCCCGTCGCAAATAGTATGTCGGCAGGTTATTATTCGCGACGGGTCCCGTCGCAAATAACTATTTACCCGTTGACCGTAATAAATGAGGGCTAAGGTATTTGCGACGGATACTGTCACAACTAATACTATTTGCGACAGGATACCCGTCGCAAATAGACACGTCGCAAATGATATAACCTATAAATACCCCCCATCTGTTTTTTTCATTCATTATCAAACTCAATCTTCTCCTTCTCTCAAAACGTTCTTTTTAGATATCAGCATTTCTTAAGTTTAATTTTTTTTCCGGAGTTGATATTGAAGTTTTCAAGAACGATCAGACATCAACCTCAGATCAATTTTAACGGTATTTATGTTCATTTTAATTTAATATTTATTTTAAATTTTTTATTAGTTTCAATTTTTCTTAATTTGTTGTAATTTAATTATTTTTACATTGTTTTGTTACTTAATAAATTTAAATTATTAGTATTCATTGTTCATAGTTAATGGTACATAGGAATAATTAGTAATAATTTCCAATAATTAAGAATAAATGCTATTAATTAGTAATAAAGACCAATAATTAGAAATAATTAGTAATAATTACCAATAATTACCAATAATTAGTAATAATTACCAATAATTACCAATAATTAGTAATAATTAGTAATAATTACAAATAATTCATAATAATTAGCAATAATTAGTAATAATTTCCAATAATTACCAATAATTAGTAATAATTTCCAATAATTACCAATAAATAGTAATAATTAGTAATAATTACCAATAATTAGTAATAATTACCAATAATTAGTAATAATTAGTAATAATTAGTAATAATTAGTAATAATTGCTAATAATTAACAATAATTAGAAATATTTCTTAATAATTACCAATAATTAGTAATAATTAATAATAATTACAAATAATTAGCAATAATTTGTAATAATTACCAATAATTAGTAATAATTACAAATAATTATCAATAATTAGTAATAATTACAAATACTTATCAATAATAAGTAATAATTACAAATAATTATCAATAATTAGTTATAATTACCAATAATTATCCATAATTAGTAATAATTACTAATAATTGCCAAGAATTACCAATAATTAGTATTAATTAATAATAATTACAAATAATTAGCAATAATTACCAATAATTAGTAATAATTAATAATAATTACCTATAATTAACAATAATTAGTAATAATTACCAATAATTAGTAATAATTTCAAATAATTACCAATAATTACCAATAATTACCAATAATTAGTAATAATTAGTAATAATTACCAATAATTAGCAATAATTAGTAATAATTACCAATAATTAGTAATAATTACAAATAATTATCAATAATTAGTAATAATTACAAATAATTATCAATAATTAGAAATAATTACAAATAATTATCAATAATTAGTAATAATTATAAATAATTATCGAAAATTAGTAATAATTACAAATTATTATCAATAATTAGTAATAATTACCAATAATTATCGATAATTATGAATAATTAGTCATAATTTACTAATTACCAATAATTATCCATAATTAGTAATAATTACCGATAATTAGTAATAATTTGTAATAATTACCAATAATTAGTAATAATTACCAATAATTACCAATAATTACCAATAATTAGTAATAATTGGTAATAATTAGT
Source organism: Viscum album (assembly GCA_963277665.1). Taxonomy (NCBI): domain Eukaryota; kingdom Viridiplantae; phylum Streptophyta; class Magnoliopsida; order Santalales; family Viscaceae; genus Viscum; species Viscum album. Next base: position 1,951,317,301 of record OY728130.1, read on the forward strand.
AATAATTACCAATAATTACCACTAATTAGTAATAATTAATAATAATTACCAATAATTAGTAATAATTAATAATAATTACCAATAATTCGTAATAATTAGTAATAATTACCAATAATTATTAATAATTAGTAATAATTAGTAATACTTACCAATAATTAGTAATAATTTCCAATAATTAGTAATAATTACTAATAATTAGTTATAATTACCAATAATTAGTAATAATTACCAATACTTACCAATAATTACCAATAATTACCATTAGTTAGAAATAATTCCAATAATTATCCATAATTAGTAATAATTACCGATAATTATCCATAATTAGTAATAATTATCAATAATTACCAATAATTACCAATAATTAGTAATAATTGGTAATAATTAGTAATAATTACCACTAATTACCACTAATTAGTAATAATTAATAATAATTACCAATAATTAGTAATAATTAATAATAATTACCAATAATTAGTAATAATTAGTAATAATTACCAATAATTAGTAATAATTACCAATAATTAGTAATAACTACCAATAATTAGTAATAATTACCAATAATTAATAATAATTACCAATAATTACCAATAATTACCAATAATTACCAATAATTACCAATAATTACCAATAATTACCAATAATTAGGAATAATTACCAATAATTAGGAATAATTACCAATAATTAGGAATAATTACCAATAATTAGGAATAATTACCAATAATTAGGAATAATTACCAATAATTAGGAATAATTACCATTAATTAGGAATAATAACATTATTACATTATTAGTATATTTTATTAATAATATTAAAATAATATAATTTTTTATATTATATACAATTCTCCTTTCATCTGTGTGTTTTTTGTCTCCACGGGTAATATTTGTATGAGGAGACAGAAAATACACAGATGAAAGGAGAATTGTATATAATATAGAAAATTATATTATTTTAATATTAATAATAAAATATAGTAATAATGTAATAATGTTATTATTCATAATTATTGGTAATTATTCCTCATTATTGGTAATTATATGAATAATTACCAATAATCAGGAATAATTACCATTAATTACCAATAATTACCATTAGTTAGAAATAATTATCAATAATTAGGAATAATTACCAATAATTAGGAATAATTACCAATAATTAGGAATAATAACATTATTACATTAATATTATATTTTATTATTAATATTAAAATAATATAATTTTCTATATTATATAAAATTCTCCTTTTCATCTGTTTGTTTTCTGTCTCCACAAGTAATATTTGCATTCTTTTTCTAAATTATCAACCTACTCACTAATGGAGAGGTTAAAGTGAATGCAAATATTAAATGTGGAGACAGAATGTTAAACACATAGATGAAAGGAGAATTGTATATAATATAGAATATTATATTATTTTAATATTAGTAATAAAATATACTAATAATGTAATAATGTTATTATTATATAATTAATATTTATGAAAAAATAATATTAGTACCATGAAAATAATAAAAAAATTATATAATATTAAAATTATCAATATTTGTAACATGTTTTGCATTATTCTCAAAATATTCAATTCTTAAAGGGTCAATTTTTAGGTCTATCTCAATAAAATGTTTGTGTCAGTCGTGTATGATGTAAACTCTATAATTATCTTTACTTGAGTGTTTTTTCTAACAAATTATTCAAAACTAGTAATGCTTTTATATTTTATAGAAAAATATGGAACAACGAGGTCGTCAACAATAATTATTAGGTGACCGCATATGGATAAATCAACGTAGAAATCCAAACGGTTCTGGTTTAAATCCAGTATATGTAGAGGGCGTGGAGACTTTTTTATCATTTGGGGCATCAAATCCAGAATTTGTTTCAGATGGAAAAATAAAATTCCCTTGTAGAAAATGTGCATTGAGAACGTTTGACACGTTTGACAAAGTGGGGGGACATCTCTTGCGTTTTGGTTTTCAACTAGAATATATATTTTTTGGTATCAACATGGTGAACGCAGTTCCAGAGCAGGTGATACCAACTTTATTCTGGATCCATCTCAGTTTCAAGATTCAGTACATGATGTTACAGTTTCATCTGTTCAACATACAGAAACTCCGGCTGATATAGCTTCAAATCCTGAGTTGGCACCATCTGAATTTTATCAGTTGTTGAGGTCTGCTGAGGATGCATTATATCCTGGCAGCAAGATGAGCAAATTAGAAGCAGCTGCAAAATTTATGGATATCAAATCAGATAACAGAATGTCAAACAGCTGTTTTGACCAGATATTTTCTTTTCTTAAAACACTATTACCCGAATGAAATTTTTTTCCTGCAAATTACTATGAGAGTAAGAGGCTGGTTCGAAATTTGGGACTTACTTGTCAGAAGATTCATGCATGTTCAAATGACTTCATTTTGTATTATAGGGAAAATGAGTCGTTGGATAGTTGTCCCACATGTGGGAAATTGAGATATAAAGAAGGACAACATGGGAAGTATGGTTTGATTCCTATAAAACAGTTGAGATATTTTCCGCTTACATCCAAACTTCAGTGTTTATTCATGTCTAAGAATACACCGACAATGATGTCATGGAATAAAGAGAATATTTCAACTAATAAAATTTTGAATCATCCAGCTGATGGTGATTCATGGAAACATTTTGATAGAGTGCATACATCCTTTGCTTTAGAAGCTAGAAATGTTCGAATGGGCCTTTCCACTGATGGTTTTTGTTCGTTCGGATCGTATGGTAGTCAATATTCATGTTGGCCAGTTTTTTTAAGTACGTACAATTTTCCTCCATGGATGTTGATGAAGGAGCCATATATATTTTTGACTTTACTAATTCCAGGACATCTGAATAAAAATATTGATGTTTATTTGAAACCATTGATTGATGAATTAAGTTTATTGTGGAGTACTGGTGTCAGTACATATGATGTTGCAACGAAACAAAATTTCATACTAAGAGCAGCATTGATGTGGACAATTAGTGACTTCCCGACTTATGGGATGTTATCTGGCTGGAGTACACATGGTCAGAAATCATGTCCTTACTGTATAGGAGAGAACAAAGAATTTATGCTCATTCATGGAAAGAAACCTTGTTATTTTGACTGTCATCGCAGATTTCTTCCAGCTGATCATCCTTTTCGTAGAAACAGATCTCATTTCAGAAAAGGAACAGTTGAAAGGGATGGACCTCCAAAAATGCTATCAGGTTCGGAGTTAAAATCAGTTGTATTTTAATTACCTCCAATCACGTTTGGTCCCACAATAAACCAACATAAAATTTATGGTTTTGGGAAAGAACACAATTGGATTAAACGTAGCATATTTTGGGATTTTCCATATCGGTCTGATTTGTTGGTCAAACACATGTTAGATGTCATGAAAATTGAGAATAACTGTTTTGATAATTTGTTTCATACAGTTTTGGATACGCCAGGAAAGAGCAAAGACAATGTAAATGCACATTTAGATCTTACCCAAATTTACAGGCATCGAGAACTGGAACTGTTTGAGAATGTCAGAACAGAAAGGTTACTGAAACCAAAAGCAGTTTATACACTGTCTAAAGAAAACTGTTTATTATTTTGTCAGTGGATTGAAAATTTGAGACTTCCATATGGCTTTGCTTCCAATTTGGGTAGATGTGTAAACAATGGTCATATTACTGGATTAAAAATTCATGATTGTCATGTTATAATGGAAATAATTTATCCATTGGATTAAGAGGTCTGTTAAATTCTGTGATTTGGGATTCCATAACAGACATGTCTCATTTTTTTCAGGAAATTTGTGCGGCTACAGCAGATTATGATGCTCTATGAAAACTTGAAGAAGATGTTGTTGTATTAATATGTAAACTGGAAAAAATATTTCCGCCGTCTTTCTTCGACTCAATGGAACATTTGATGTAACATTTTCCATATGAAGCCAAATGTGGAGGTCCAGAATAGTTACGATGGATGTACCCATTCGAAAGATGCATGCAAAAATTGAAAAGAAAAGTACGTAACAAAGCATCTATTGAAGGATCTATTGAAGAAGCATATTTGCAAGAGGAAATATCTTTTTTCTGCTCCAATTATTTTGAATCTGAGATTCCTTCAAAACACATCCGAATGGGACGGAACGAGAGGAATATTGATGAAATCGACAATCAATTATCTGTTTTCAACCAGCCAGAGCATGGTTTTGGTGGAGTTTATGAACGCTTGCTTTCAGATGATGAACATCACAGAGCTCATACGTATGTTCTGCTCAACTGTGAAGAGATGACATTAGTTGTATTGTAAGTGTTTATATCACTTATTCTATCATTTATGTTACAGTAAATAACTTTGGTTTTTATAGGTTGTATGATAATCATATCAAGAAACAAATCCCACAAATTACAGCAGCTGCTCTCGAAGAATGCCGACTGAAAAATTTCTCTCATTGGTTTCAAAAACTGGTAACATAAATTATTTATATTTTAGCAACTCTTTCAATGTATAGTTTACTATATTGATAATTATTTCACAACATTTCAGGTGTCTCGACATGCTGGTAAAATTGACAAACGGATGTGTATATTGAGTAACCCACCTTCCAAACTTGTTAAAACTTATAATGCATATGTGGTGAATGGATTTCGATTTCACACACATGCATATGGGGAATCGAAAAAAAACAATGAACAGTGGAGTTAGCTTGAGAGGATCTCATCATCGAGAAAATGATGTTGACTTCTATGGCATACTTGATAAAATCATTGAACTCTGTTATCTTGGACAACATTACATAACCATGTTCAAATGTCGGTGGTTGGATACAGAGAGAGGTGTGCGTGTTCATCCGACTCATGGAATCATTGATATTAAATGTAAAAGTGTTATCGCAGTAAATGAACAATTCTTATTGGCTCAACAGGCACATCAAGTTTATTACGCAATGTACTATGCTACAACAAGAGACTTGACTGATTGGTGGAGTGTAATAAAAATTAAAATAAGAGACAATCAGTTTAGTCAAAATGAATGTGCTTTCCCTGATGTGCAAAGAATTGATGTTTCTCAAGAGAGTCATCAAAATTAATCTTTTTTACAAAGAGACATGAGTATCGATGACGAAACCCCACATTTAAGAGTCGTTGATGATGATGATGTTAATGATTTCACATATGAATTTGAAATGGTAAGAGATGAAGCAACAGGAACTCGAATGGATATCGATGATGTTGAGGAGGAATATGAAGATGACAATGACATATATGAAGATGATGATGAAGTTGAACACTGATAGAATTCCATGGTAGTTATATACAATCATAATATATATATATGTATATATAATAGTAATTATCAATTATTTTCTAACAACATTAACATTTTCTATTTCAGATGGACGACGAGACATTTTGTGAGTTTGCAGATGCTGACCAGTCTTTCGATGTGGGTGAGTTGCTGGAAGATGACACTCATCCTACAGGCGCTACAGGGAGTACGCGGAGGGGGCACGGTCTTGCACGATTGATGATTCCTGACCCCGTCCCCGAGCGACGTCCACGTCTTGGGATTGATCCACGCACACGGAGGTGTGATCACCTGTGTGATAATCTGTGGATTTGACTAAGATTTCGTTAATATATTCACATAATAAATGTTTATTATTTTTACAGTTTTCCGCATATAGCAGTCGGACAGGGCAGTGCTATTTTGGGCAACTATTTCTCTCAGCCATGGACCACATGGGAGAAGATTCCCATTGATGTGCAGCAGGGCATGTTCGGCCATTGGTTGGTACGTACGTAAATAAATAATTTTTATTTTGAAAATTATTTCATTTCTAACTTGATATTTTGATTTATTTGTAGGGTTTATGGTATCGGATCGAGGATACCATGCGTGACGCTGTCCACAAGGCATGGGAGGTGGCCATGGGTGATCGCTTTCATCAGTTTTTGCACAATTTAAGAAAAGCTGCCACGAAGAAAGCAGGAGTGTCAGATTTTGACGAGTCATGTAGAGCACACCGACGAGAGTACATTTCATCCCATGTATGGGATGGATTATGTGCGCACTGGTTGAGTGGTTCCTTTCAGAGGAGATCATCGGTGGGGAGGCAGAATCGGGGGAGACAGGAGGTGACTCATCGAGCTGGGAGTCGTTCTTTCAGTACTCATAGACAGCATCTAGTACGTACATTATTTATAAATATTTTATATAACTATAAATATTAACAGTTTATTTTTTATTCTTATAGGCTGTCGAGCACCCCGATATTATGGAGTACGACATATATCAGAGGATGTATAGTGATCCTGCTACTGGGGAGCTCATAGGTGATCGTCAGCATCACATCATGGTCAGTATTATTTGTTTTCAAGTTTAAAAATTACCTGAATATAATATATTCACAATATTAATTTGAAATTGTAACAAAAGGAGTCATATGAGGCCGCAGCATCACAGACCCGACCTGAGAGTCAGGCCGAGTCATCAGATCAGACCACTGGCCATCAGTTTGATGGGGCGGCATGGATGCAGGCCACCCAGTATGCCTTCGAGAAGGGCCGGGTAGTTGGTTTTAGCTCTCGACTGACTCCCGGAGATTATTACGGCAGTGCTGCGATGTCGGCGTCCAGCTCGAGAGGAGCTCGTGCATCTTCTTCTGCTACACAGTATGTGGATCAGTTGCGATCTCAGACTGCACTGATAGAGAGTCTCCGACAGGAGCAGGAGTAGATGCGTCAGCAGCAGCAGTAGTATGAGGTGGAGCGTCGACGCCAGTAGCAGCTGTACGAGAGGCAGATGAGTTGGTGGCAGCAGCAGCACCAGGAGCAGATGGAGTACATGCGCCGACTCACTCATGCTTTAGGGATAGAGTTTCCTCCACCAGCATAAGCAGATCCCCCCTCCCCCCTCCTTCATATTAGAGTTTGTTTTTATGTTATAAAGTTTGTTAAATCAAAATATGAATTTTTTACTATTTGTAGTTTATGTCTCATTATAAAATATTAATAATATTATATTTTGAAATAACAATATTAATATGAATAATAATATTATTTATATTTTATAATATTAAATTATATATATATATTAAAATTTTATAATATTATAATTTAATTATATTTTTTTGTAATATTTGAATGTAAAATAATTCTATTATTTTTATATTAATTAAAATAACTTATTAATATTTTATTATTTATGAATTATAATTCCAATATTATTATATTAATTAAATCATTTATTAATATTCTATTATTTTTTATTTTTGAATTATAATTCTATTATTATTAGATAAATTAAAATAATTTATTAATAATTTATTATTTTTATTTTGGAATTATAATTCTATTATTATATTAATTAAAATCATTAATAAATATTTTATAATTTTTTATTTTTGAATTATAATTGGATTTTTATTATATTAATTAAAATTATTTATTAATAATTTATTTTTTTTTATTTTTTTTATAGTATTTTCGATAGGATACTATACCCGTCGCAAATAGTATTATTATTTTATCCATTAAAATAATTTAATAATAGTTTTTATTTTTTTTTAAAAGTAATTGCGACGGGCCCCGTCGCAAATAGTAATTGCGCCGGGCCCGTTGCAAATACAGGTTGCGACGGGGCCCGTCGCAATTACTATTTTAAAAGTTTTTACAAATATACGGAGTATTATTTGCGAATGGAAGGTTCCCCATCGCAAATAATATCTTTAGCGACGGGCCCGTCACAAATAATTGTTGTTGTGACGACGTTTTCCGCAACGGGCGATTTGCGACGGACCCCCGTCGCAAAAGGCCATTTGCGATGGGATCCCGTCCCAAATGACTCGTCGCAAATACCTGTTTTTCTAGTAGAGATAGGATGGTTTTAAGTAATTTTTGTTCTACGATGACTTAGGGATCAAACTTTGATGTGTTCTATTTTAGAGGCAGGAAATGATAACCTGTGGGTCTCAATAGTTGACAACACATGATAATTACTATATGACCCATGATATAGAGTTGGTAGCAGAGGTCTTCTCCCAAAAGATGTGGAAAAATTACCTTTTGGGTGAGCGATTTATAATCTATTCATACCATAAAAGTATCAAGTATTTCTTCTCCCATAAGGATCATAACATAATATAAAGGTTTGGGCAAGATTTCCTATAGGATTACGACATTGAGATAGCCTATACTTCTTGTAATGGGAACATAGTGGAATATGTTCTTAGTAGGAGATATTATTTTGAATTTTTTGATGATGAATCAATGTAATTAGCCTTATTGGACTTATCCTTTGTGGTTGTGGATGGTTCATCTTACCTATAATCATTGTTGTTACCTAATTACTTATATTGCGTTTTAGGGAGGCTCAACATAGAGATATTGACTATGAGACTTTACAAGCTCAGATATCCACTGGACAAGCATTTCGTTCTTCAAAATATGGGGAGAACATCATATTTTTTAGAGTATGGGAAATGATAATAGAGATGTTAAATGTAGAGGTTATGAAGGAGTCTCATATACCCCCATTAGAGGATAATTATTGTTTGTAAAATATGTACCCTGAACTTTGACATTATCTCTATTGGCTAGGTATGAAGAAGTGTGTAGAATGGGTTATCATTATTTCCCCACTTGTCAGTAGGAGAAGGAAGAACACCATGTTGCAATGGGTTTTACACAACCACTTGTGGTCCCAAGGAGGAATTAGGATGATATATATATGGAATTTATAATGGGGCTTCCATGAACATATATTGGAAATGATACCATCTGGGTGATCTGATACCGACTCACCAAGTCATCCCACCTATTATCTATATTAGAGTAGAGTTTGGTTGAGTGTTTGGGACACATTTATATGTAGGAAATAGATAATATCCACATAGTTACCTCAAAAAATATTTTCAGGTTGTGATAATCGCTTCACATCATGATTATGGATAGGAATTCTAGAGGCCTTTTGAAATTATTTATGTTTGAGAATGACGTTTCACCCCATTACTAATGGATAGACTAAGAAGACTATCCAGGTTCTACAGGATATGTTGTGGGATTTCTTGTAAAACATTGGACATAGTTAAGAGGATCAACTACCCTTGGTTGAGTATTAATTTATAAATAGATACCATTCCACCATCAGTAAGGCATCATTAATGAATTTTTATGGGAAACCCTATAGGTAAATTCTATGTTGGATTGATCTAGATGAGTCAGCACTTAGGGACCCAAAGTTGGTTATATCTATGATAGAGAAGGTCTAGTTCTTCCAGGAGTGGATAATTACTATCCAAAGCCACCAGGATTCCTATGAAAACCGAATACAAAGGCCTTTTATGTTTGAGGGGCGAGACCATGGGATCCTAAAGGTATCACCTCAATGTGGATTTTAGATTTTTGGATGGAGATGAAAGTTATCTTAGAGAGTAATTGTCTCCTTATAAAAACTATATATGGTCAAAGAGGTAGTTTTCCACTTTTCCATGTTGTTGTAGTTAGAATGGGTACACAAATTCTTCCAAATGTCGTATTTGATGATGCATGTGCACAACTCATCACATATTATCGACTAGGAAGAGATAGAGATCAAGGATGAAGCTACCATTTCATAGTACCCAGTGTAGATCAAAAATCGGTTGGAGAATATTTTCTACGAGTGATTGATTCCCTTGATGTATGTTTTGTGCCAGCATAAGAATCGTCAGTAGAGAACATGGGAGTTGGCGTCCTAGATTAAAGATTAGTGACCCCATCTCTATTGAGTAGTCTTTTTCACTTTTTTTGTGATGAAAACCCCTAAGGTGGGGGGAATTAAATGTCTATTTTTTCTATGTAAAGTTATGGAATAAATATAATAATATCTTTGGATCTTTGTGTTGAGACAATGTAAGATTTTTTGGCCCCAAGAGTCTTGATATTGGCATTATATTAATTTTAAATATATTATATCACAAAAGCTAAGTTTTCATGAAATAATGGAATAACTCATGAATGGAGTCTCGAATTATAAATTAGAGACTCTATTATGTAACATTCTATTGTTGTTTTCAAGTATTAATAAACCCTTAGTTTTATTATGATTTAGTTGAGTTTTATTAGGGGTTGTTTCAGGTGAAAAATTTGGAAATTTTGAAAGATTTAAGGTTGTGCACGGATTTCTCATAGGTTTCCCAAACCATGAATCACACTAGAGAAAACCGTGCAACATAAGGCAGTGGGATTTTTCATACTTAGTGCACAGTTTGAAAAACCATGTCCCCAATCAGTATTATCCATGCACCTGGAAATAAATTTTGCATGGATAGGGTGAACGGTTTGTCCAAACCATGTGGATCTACCCTATTAACAGTGTGTATGGTAGTTTTTAATCTGAATTTAAATTTTAAAATTCTCAAAAACCTCTTTTTAGACCCATGATGGGTTTGTATGACCCATATGAAATTTCACCTTCAAAGAGAGCTAGAAAGAATAGTTTTTTTCCACTTAACACCCTCTTATAAGTATATCAAATCTTGGATAATGGTGTTAGATACCCTCCCGGTTAGTTTCTTCTTCATGTACTTTTTCTCCCACACTCTCACTTCTTCTCCATATGTTTTTATGGATCACTGTGTTGTGGGAGAATCAAATTACCTTTGATTTGGATATTAAACCTAGTTTTTTTCTTGTATCCATGTTTCCTTCGTTCTTCATTGGTTAATCATTGTTAGGGATTTGTGATTCATAGTCTAGAAATCTTGTGGTAGGTGGTTCCGTTTTGATTGTCCAATTTATTTAAAACATAATTTCTTGATTTGATAAAATTGGTTTCATTGAATATGTGGGATTTGATTCTTATGAAATTGAATTATTGAAAACAAACTTCCATTTAATTTCGGGATTTGGTATTGAAAATTGGATTTTGGAATGAAACCAGGGAAAACCCCAAATTCCATTGAATTGGGGTGTAATTGTGAAATTGATAGAATTTAGTTGAATTTATATTGTTAAATTTATATTTTCTAAATTGATATAAATTTTTTGATATTTAAAATAATGAATTTAAATTGTGAAAGTGAATTGTGAAATTGAATTGTGAATTTATTTCAAATTCTTATTTTTGAAAAATGGCTTAAAATGGTTTTGATAGAAGCCATTGGGTTTTATTTTTGAAAAGGATTATTTTTTATTAAAAGCCCAATTTAAATTGAAAATTACTATATTTAAAATAGAGACTGGGATGAATTGTATTTTAATATGTCTTAAAGTAAATTTTCCATTATTGATTTTTTCAGAGAACATGAAATATTTAGTTGATTTTTGTGTTATTGGATAGAACACTATGGTTTACAACATTCTAAAACATAAATGCAGTATGCCACATCCCTCATAGGATTGTGATGAATTCACCTTTGGCTATTCCAAAGGGTTATTTGTATACACATATTTACATGAAACCTTGAGTGTGTGGAGTCCCTTAGCCTAGAACTATAAAAACATTAGGCATATAAAAATGTTACTATCTTATTTGTATTTGAAATGAATATATTCCATTATTTTAATCCATTTTACATGCCTTTTAAATTTATGTAAAATAATTTATATAAAATGTTTCATTAATTCATTTGTTTGTAAATATTCCATTAATTGAAATGTAAACCATGATTTTTTTAAATATGAATTTAAAATTCCGAAATTGTTTATTTAAAATTGAAATCTCTTTATTTGGTAAATTAAATGTTGGAATCTTACTATGGAATCTTTGGTGAGACCCTAATATGATTTTATCTGACACCCTACCTGTTCCTTTAGGTGTTTTTACACCATACCCTTCCAGCTTTGATTAGGGGTAAAACACCACTAGGAGGAGGTTATAGCTATTGATCTATGGACATGGAGAGTTGTGTCTGTTGGGATTTGGCCCATTTATATTCTTTTTTTTATATTAATTAACTATAATACTTTGGTTTTTTTATACCTATATGAATTTGAATATTTTTTCTCCATGTGTAGTTTCTTTTTTATGCACGCGAACTAATTCATCTTCTTCCATAATGTTTGTGTAAAAATCATACCCAATTTCATTCTGTATTATTCTAGGTGCTTTTCTCCAACCCATGGGGATTGGGAATTCCCTTTAGGATATGTCAAGAACAAATCAGTTATTTAGTTAACTAGGTAACCAAGCTGGTTCATGATAATGTGTTATTAGAGTTGCGTTTTATTCATCATTTCTTGATGTCAGTATACAGTTTGTGTATTATTTTTAGTACATAGGTGGTATTTATGATTGAGTGTTAGACCAAATCTCACTGAAATAAACCTTAAGTCCTCAGGTTTGGTTTGGGGAAGATGTATTGAGTATTAGTTCTTGTCTATTCACTTATTTTATTTGGATATATTGAAATAAAAATATTATTTCTATCTTTTGGGATTAATTTCCCCTAATTTCTCTATTTGAGTGTGAATATGATGTCTTAAATGTTGTCTTTTGATGCTGTGTAGCATCATGAATTCGAGAAGAAATGCGAAGAAAATCCAGGAGGAATCTATTGCTGAACCTTTGTGAGAAAATCCTCTAATGGACCTGAATCTGGTTGAGGTGATTGTGCGTACTATCAATGCTCTGGGACAGGTGCCACAATCAGTTACCGTTCAGGAGAAAACTTTGGAACCTCAAAGGGATGATATCTAGATTCATTCTCAAGAGTTTCCTTACAAAAACCCACCATTGTTCAAAGGATCCAATCATCCACAATAGAATGAGGTATAGTTGACTAGGATTGAGTGTTTGTTCAATTTCGTGGAGACACCTAAGCAAATCAAGGTTAATTGCGACAGCATTATGATTGAAGGACCAATAAGAAGATTGTGAGACATATTGGTGATGATGAAGAAGCATGTGTTATTAGAGTGGAAGGAATTTAAGGTTCTTTTCACTAACCAGTTTTATCCAGATTCAATATTGTTGGATTAGGATATGGAGTTTTTTAAACATGAGATGGTTGAAAGGGACATGATATAATATGAAAACAAATTTGCTATGCTTATACAGTTTGTGCCTAAGATAGTGATGAATGCAAAGATGAAGGATCAAAGGTTTGAGTTGTTACTTATATAGAATATTCATTCTCCGGTTTTCTTGATGAAACTACCTTCATACGTCAATGTTCTGGATAGAGTGCTGATGTTATAAATGAACCTAGATCGAATGTTTGGGTTGCTAGGAGTGTCTTTCTCTCCTAGTGGTGGTACAAGTTCCTTCAATGGAAAGTGTAAATGTGATAATTTTAATGGTGGTTCTCAATATCATGGTTCTTATAAACATACTACAATTCCTAGAGGGGTTCCTTTAATTTGTTAATTGTATGGAAATATAGGGCATTAATAGTGGGTTTTCACCGAGTCACCCAAGATATATGGCTCATGTGCATGCCAGAGTCACCTACATAAGTTCTTCTATATCTATTCCACTTCTTATAGAGGAATGAGATCATAAATTCCGTCTAACACTATAAAGAAATAAAATTCTTCACATGTAAAAGGGTTCCAACCACAAGCATCCAAAATGAAGATTCTTCACGTTGAGGAAGAGTCTATAGAGGAAGTAGATATGGGTCCAGTGATAGTAATAGGTACCATCACTATAATTTTTTCATTAGTGACTACTTTATTTGATACTTTCACATCTAATTCATTTATTTCAAACTATTTTTTAATATAATTAATATTTATATGGATATTTTTTCATATATGATGTTTATTACTACACCCCTTATAATAAATACAGAACTAGGTATTCTATCAAATATTGATCTTTATTGTTGTTTTCTAGTCCTCAAAATGAAATATCTTGATAAATTTTTCAGGGTGGATTGGGTCATTTCTAATAAATTCATATTTATTGTTATCTTTGATAGATATTCGTTACTACACCAGATGGTGTAAGATGTGTATTCTAGGCATAATAATAACGAAGTTCAAGTAGTTATGGAGCATCCTATCCAGATTTTTGGAAAGTGATATCTGTTATTGCTTTTGATCTGGTGTGGCAATATTTGAGTGATAATCTCCCTCCAGTTGTCGTCAAGCCTCTCGATGTGTTCCCTTCTGAAGTCTCTGGGTTTCCACAAGTATGGGAGGTTTAGTTTTCTATCGACATAGTGCTTGGTGCTCAACAAATTTCTATTCCATATTACCACATGGAACCAGTTGAAATAAAGGAGTTGAAGAATCAGTTTGATGACCTTCTAGAGAAAGGATTTATATGCCTAAGTGTGTCACCTTGGGTGTTTCATATTCTCTTTTCTATGAAATTTAATTTTTACCTTCTCCTTTATGTTTATTAACAAAAACTAAACCATGTTATGGAAATGAAAAAATATCCATTTCCAAAGACTGATAATATCACTAAATATTTAAATTCGATAAAGTAGTTCTCGAAGTCTGAACTTCGATATGTATAACATCTGTTGAGGATAAAATAATATAACATTCAGAAAACAAACTTTTAGAGTAGTTATAAGCATTATGAATACCTTGTCATGCCCTTTGGTCTAAAAAAATCCTTCTATTTTCATGTATTTATGGAAAATTATTTTCCTTGAGTATCATGATACTATTTTGTCAATATTTGTGGATAAAATTCTGATTTACTCTATATCTAAGGAGGATCATGTACATCATCTGAGAGTAGCTCTGGAATTGTTGTGAAATCATCAAATTTATTACAAGCTTTCAAAATGCGATTTTTGGAATCAAGATGTGAAATGATTGGGATATATGGTGTCAGAACATGGAAGATCAGTTTATCCTGAGATGGTTAAGGATGTTATGACATGGGAGAAACCATGAAATGTTTTTGAGATTCAGAGATTCTTAGGTCTATCTAGGTATTATAACCAGTTAGTTAGGGACATCTCAATGTTGGATTCTCCGATGACTGCTCTCACTCAAAAGGGAGTAAAGTATTCAGGGTATGAGGAATTTCAGAATTCATTTGTTGATCTGAAACATATTTTGACTTCTGCTATGGTGTTGACTCTTCAAGAGGTTGGGTAGGGCTATGTGGTCTTCTGTGATGCATCAGGTTCAGGTTTAGGCTATGTTATTATGCAATGTTACCATTCCATTTCTCTCATCATATTAGGCCACACAAGAAGAATTATCTGACCCATGACCTTGAACTCCTAGTTGTGATGAACGTACTTAAGATTTGGTGGAATTACATTTATAGAGAAAGGTTTATATTGTTTTCTGATGACAAGTGATTGAGTTATATGATCTATAAAAAATATTTGAATCTATGGAAGAGGTTTTAGGAAGATTAGATGAAATATTTGGGCTTGTCCATCACCTATACCTTGGGAAAGGGAATATCATCTTAGATTCCTTGATCAGGAAACATCCAACCCAATTAGTGAAAGAATCATCTGAAGAATAGAACTTGATGGCTCACTTTTCATAAATTCATATTAGTTTCCAGGAATCAAGGTATAAGGTTACTTTTGATAGTTTTTAGTCGATATATCACTTCTTCAGATGAATATTTAGGAACATAATCTTGATGATGTGTTTTGTAAATTTATATAATCTTTTTAAAGAGGGGACACCATGGATGACTTTCCATTCTCCACTGATGGAATTATTTGTTATTGAGATAGATTTTTTATGCCGTTAGTAGTTTAGAAATCTGTGATGGTGGATTTCCATAAATCCCAGTGGGTAGTGCATCCTGGAACCATGAAGATGTTGTACTACATATGGAATAGATTCGGGTGTCTAGGAATGAGATGGGGTATTTATGATTTTGTCTCTCATTGTTACACAAGTTAACAGGTCATGGCTGAGCACCCGAAACAGTTGGGTTTGCTTTAGACACTTACATTTCCAACTTTTAAGTGGGACGAGATCTCTATGTAATGTATAGTTAGGTTTCCATGTACCCAGATAGAGATGAATTCGATAGAGGTTGTGATAGAACTTCTAACAAAATCGTATCACTTTATACCCATTAGTGATAAAACCAAAGATGAGTAGTTTCTAAGTCTCTATGTGAAAGATATTGTTCATTTTCATGGAGTTCCATCTGTTATAGTCTTTTATAGGGATCCTCAGTTTAATTCTCATTTTTGGAGAGTCCTTCAAGAGACAATGGTATCTTAGGTATATTTGATCATGAAATACCATCCCTAGTCATATTGACATATAGAATGATATATATAGATTCTTTATGATATGTTACATGATTGTTTTATCAAATTTAATGGGACTTGGTATGAAAATGAAGGATTGGTTCAGTTTACTTATAATAGCATCCAATCTGCGATTCGAATGGCTCCTTTTGAATCCTTATATTGATGAACATTCATATCTTTGTTGTGTTGGTTAGAGATTGGGGAAAGTTCCTTTCTTGGAATGAGTTTGTTTAAAGATACGATAGAAAAGATTGAGTTTATTCATCATAGAATGTTTACTACACGAAGCTGGTATATATATTTTGTTGATCACCACCATAGACTATTGTAATTCTCAGTTATTGACCAAGTGTTCTTGAATGTTTCAGACCATTTGGGTCATCGATGAATTGAATGTCAATGGAAAAATTATCTTCATTTTATGGGGTGTTTGGAGGTTGATATGTAGGTGGAAAAAATTTCAACTCATTTATCACATACACCATATCTTATGTCAATACATAATGTGATCTGTGTATCACAGCTAAGAAAGTGTCTATCTAATGCATCTCATGTTCTGAGATGGAGTGATCTTGAGGTCGAACTAGATTTATTTGTGAATGAACCAATTCCAAAACCAAGGTATATCATGAGGGTATTATATATTTGGTTTTTGTTTTATTGTATCATGGTTTAAATTATCATGATATGTGGGAGAGGGATGTACTTATGAGATAGTATTGGCCACATATTTTTGGAATGGAAGCTTCCTTGTTCACTTTATTGGGATATAAAGTTTCTATTTTTGGAAGGTTATAACATACATTCACTGTTTTCAGGTATTCCTAAGCCCCTATTTTTTTACCATGCTTTGGTTGGGTTTCATTTGGGGTTGTTTCTCGTGAAAAATTTTTATATTTTGAATGTTATGGGGTTTTGGATGGTTGGTGCATAGTTTCCCAAATCATGAACCATAATAAATCAAACCATGAAAACCATAGTAGTGGTGTTTTTCATAGTTATCACATATCTTGACAAACTATGAACCCGCTTATTAGTAACCATGCACCTGGAAATAAAGGGTGCGGGACTAGGGTGCATGGTTTCTCCAAAACATGATTATTATCCAAGATAATCATGCGTACATATTTTTTAATCCATATTTCATTTTTCAAATTCCTAAAAACCTCTTTTTAGACCCCTTATGGACTTGTATTACCCATATATGATTTATCCTTCCAAGATAGCTCCCAAGAGCAGTTTTTGGCCCCTCAGCACCCTCCCAGAAGTGGATCGAATATTGGAAAACAACCTTTGATCCTCTACCTATTAGTTTCCTCTTTCTATAATCATTCTCCTACTCTTTATATTATCCACCCTAGGGTTTCTTGGATCATTGTTTTGTGTGATGATCTAATAAACATTTATTTGGATCATAAACCTAGGATTAATTCATGGATCCAGATTGATGTCGTTCTTCATTAGTGAATCCCAATTAGGGATTTGTGATTCATAGTATAGCGATCTGAAACATTCCTATTGAAGGGAATGGAAAAACAGTTATTTCCTAAGTTAAAATTTAGTATTGTGGTTGACCTAGGATGTCTCCCAAAGTAGAGTGCTCAAAAACCAGTTTGTCAAGTTTAAAAGAGGGTAAAAATGGTGTGTTTGATAAGAAAATGATTGAATGGAAATTCAAATTAAAATGATTCAAAACAAACAGTGATATTAAAATGGTGATTAGGTCAGGGTTGGTTTCCTAATTTGAATTATATCATTGTTCAATTTAATTCTGACATCTTCTTCTTAGTTTATTAATGTGAGTTTCCACAATCGTTTCCTCTCACTTCTTAGGTGAAATTATGATGCTGAGAGAAAACATTACCAGGATCTCAGTTTGGTCAACTCTCCTTCAATGTGAAAATAGTTGTATTTAATATCCTCAATTGAGATGGGAAATACCTGATCCGGTATTTTTTTATCCCAAACAATCAAGATCACTCACTACACATTTTACATGTACTGACGATCATCAATTACTTCACCACTAATCCCTGGTGTATTCCATCGTATATAAACCAGAAATTCATGGAGGGAGATAATGATTATTCTACCAAGGAAAAAATAAATAACGGAATTAAAATTCGAGAAATATAGCAATTGATAACAAAATCCACTATATGAAATTGAAAACAACTTTGAATAAAAAAAAATTTCAGTCAATTGCATCCAAGAACTAAAGCATTACAAAGAAGAAAACCATCCCTTCCCCCATCACTCCAAATGATTACCCCACCTTGTTAGGGGTAATTGAGATGAATGGGGAAGAATAAGGCATTACAAAACTATAGAAAAGAAAATAAATAAAATAATGAAAGCAAAAAATTTCTCCTTCTTGGTGTCCCAGAAAGAATGGGATGGAATGAGAGATGCTTTGAGAGGGAGGAGCTCTCCTCCATTTATAGCTAGAATTTTCCCCCTGAATGTTGATGCATTTTATCCCCAGTAAATGACATCATCACGCATTTATCCCTTATTTAATGTTGTTCATAATTATCTTGGTCGTTTCCCCTCAAAAGTTCAGTGGATTTGGAAAAGTATTTTGAGAGTTATTCCTATTTTACTCGGACCATTTATTCTGTCCAGTCAGGCTCTCCAAATCAAATACCTCCAGATTATGATGATTTAATGACCCCTTAAATGTCCATTTAACACATCCATGACTTAATTAAAGATTTTCCCAAATTCTTTTTATGTCCACCCACCAAATTTCACAACAATTTGTCCCACCAATAAATATTTATGGATCACACATCAAAACTAGGAAGATCAGTAAACAGTTTTCTTGCTCCCATTTGTAAGTTTCTTTTGATCTTTGATATAGATGATTCATCTTTTGGAAATGAAGGGTTAACTTAACCCATGGATGTGTAGAATCTGAAAAACAAATAATTCTACAATTTGGATTAGTGTAGAAAATGTTATGGCCAAAATATAGAAATTATTTAAAATAGATAAAAATATGAAATGGGCAATTTTTACTATTCCACTCAAAATAACACCAATATCAAAAAATTCCCTTCATTCATCCTAAAGTAACACATTTATTGGTTTAAAATAATGGAATTAAATGTAAATTTAACTGTAAATATTTTCTCTATCATTATCCTAAGGCAGGTGTTTTTATTTTGATTGGACAATTTTATTAACCCTAATTGGTTGATTTGATTAAATTGATTTTAACTGAAAATCTGGGATTTTATTCTAATGAAATTGAATTGTTAAATACCTAAATCCATTGAATTATACTACTTGGTTTTTGAAATTTGATTTTGACACAAAATTTGGAAATCCCCCAAATTCCATTGAATTGGTGTGTAATTAAAAAATCGATAGAATTAAGTAGAATTTAAAATTTTTAATTTAAAATTTTGAAATTGATAGAAATTGTTTGGAATTTAAATTGATGAATTTAAATAGTTAAAGTGAATTGTGAAATTAAATTGTGAATTGATTTAAAATTATTATTTGTTAAAAATGTATTAAAATTGTTTGGATATAAACCATTGGATTTTATCATGAAAAAATTAAAGTTTTTTTATTAAAAAGAAATTTTGGTTTTTAAGTGGAAAATTGGAATATTTGAGGTGGAGAATGGGAGGAATTTTATTTTAATCAGTCTTGATGTAATTTTCCAATTTTTGATTTTTTTTATTAGAGGGAATGAAATCCTTAGGTAGTTAGTGAGTTATTAGACATCACACTATGATATAAAATGTTCTAAAACATAAATTAATCATGTCACATCCCTAATAACATGGTGATGAATTCACCTTTGGTTGTTCCAAAGGGATGTGTGTATACACATATGGTTTTGAAATTCCAAAAAGGTCAATTTAAAATTGAATGATCTTTATTTGGTTAATTAATTGTTTTCATCTTACTATAGAATCATAGGTGGGACCCTAATTGGATTTTATATCACACACATATTGTGACATCGGCTATATATAGATTATCTCCTTCTAGGTTCAAGCAGGGGTAAAGCACCACTTGGAGTTGGTCCTAGCTATTTGTCTATAGACTTGGAGAGTTATGTCCGTTGGGACATGGGATATTTATCTTCCTATTTTTATAGTATTTTTGTGTATTAAATTGGGTTGTTTACACCTATTTGAATTCTTGTATAGTTATCTCTATGAGGTTTCTTTTGTATTCATATTAACTTGTACATCTGCTTCCATAATGTTTGTGAAAAAATAGTTCCCACTTTCATTTTTGTGATGCTAGGTGCTAGTCTCTAACCATTGGGGATCAGGAACGCACTTCAGGCCATGTTAAGAAAAGCTCTACTATCAAGTTACCAGTTTATTCAGGATGGTTTGTGACATGTTGAGTTCAAAACATGAGTTTCAATCTTGGCATGGCATAACATTCATCAGCATCATAGGTTTAGTTAAAGCGCAATCGTGGGTGAAGTATTGAATAATAAATTAATTATTAATTTTATGTTATTTTATTTTCTATGAAATAGATCATTCTCTATTTGATCCTTTTAATGAGAAAATACCTAGTTTATACACATAATAAAGTATATTTGAGAGAGGTGTAGAGGAGAGAATTGGTGGACATTAGGATCACAGATCAATGATTGGGACATCAAAAGGATCTCAAATGACAATAGAGTTATATGTTCTCTAAATCAATGAAAATGTAGATTTTTATTCATCACCAATGGATCCTAATGGGATTTAAGATGTTTTTTTATATGGATTAATCTTTGTTTGATTATTTTTCATCAAATGAAAATCAATTCTTCTAATAGTTTCATTTGTGGGTCTATCTTGTAGTATGGGTGAAGTTTTTATCTTCTTGGGTTTTGGGTAATTGTTATTTTATTTTATTACTCTTAATTAACCATTCTAATAGTAATGAATCAAGTCCAACATAAAAAATAGCCATGGTTTTTTTCTCTAGTTGTATATTGTGATTTTCTCCCTCGTTATTTTCTCGTCCATCGTCAATGTTTCTTTGATTGATGATTCATTAATTACCCTATAGGTGATCGTTAGACAATTGATTTTTTGAGAAATGGGTCAATACCAAAGTATTAGTTATATGATTGATGAAATGGTAGAGGTGTGGAATAAAAATATTGGGGATGTGATCAAATTGTATTTTCCAATTTTTTGGTTTGGTATATGTTGACAATGTGGTGTGATGGAAGTGGTTTCTTGGTCGAATTTGGTGTTCAAAATCCATACAAAAATGAGGGAGAGGCTCAGTCAAGGTCCTATATGAGTTTTATTAGTTCGGTTAATGTAAGGAGTGAGGGAAAATAGGTAGAACAATGATATAACAGCATGATTCTATAAAATCATATATTACATGACATGTACTTCGATGAACAGATGACATGTGAGGTCCCTTGATGATGTTCTAGGGTTTACTCCTAGACTAAAATTCCACACTCCACATGACATGTGTCACACACCCTGTGACCTTGTGATGGAATATAATAATATAACCCAGAAGGTTAATAAGCATAATCATGGATAGAAAAATGATAATGAGTAGATTACACTAGCATAGACCAATACTCGGACTCGGATAGGCACATGGGAATGGGTATACTATAATTGAAAGGCCTGGCACAGGGAAATGGACAAGTACATGAGCATGTAAAAAACATACAAGCATGTATATATATACATGGGGATGGGAAGAGCAACACACACACACACACAAAGAGGTCTAGGTTAAGAGTTACATATCATGAGCCCTCATTACATGCATTGTACTTTCCCTAAGGCAATTTGGAGCAGTTAGATTATTTTGTATAGACTAGGTTTAGTTGAGTGTGATCTCATGTTATATCCCTAAGAGGTTATAGTGTGGAATTAAATCCTCTACACAGTATTGTGATCCAATCAACATCTCTTTTTTTGGATTGAGATTGTGGTATCCCTCTGTGACATGGTGGGATCCTGTATCATATATTATTTACAAGGTGAGTTTTGTGTTATCAACTTGAAAACCATGCATAGGGAATCAATCAATTTTCACTACAATTGATCCAATAGGGTTTGTGGAATCCCCCGATGGTCTTGGGTGTGATCCCTTACTCAAGAAGTGTGATATTTAGAGATCTAGAAAGTACTTCTTAGCTAGGCCTGATGGTCATGACCTCAAAAATGAGTTTCATCAGTTACAACATGTCTCATGGAGTGTTTCCTCCTAGATGTTTATTACCTTGATTCCTTGAGAATAATGGTAGTATAATTGAGACATCTTGAGACATAGAGTCTATTAAGATTATATCTGGGATGTTTTTATTACCAATACACCTCATATCATGATTAACATACATGTGTATTGAGGAACTGACTACTCTTGGTGATTTGTTTTTAATTATTTAATGGGTTCCTACTAGGTATTGTTATATTCATCTCTATAGGGGATCCTCCTTCACATGTTGTTTCTTATGCAGACGATAGCACCTTTAACAATGTTTTAGGAGGACCTGAAGTAGGTGGAGCATAGTTTTGGGTGAGACAAAATAAGGTTCTAACCTATGTTTCATTTGATAAGAGTCCACTTTTTTAAGTAGGTTGGGATTTATTTCTAGTTTTTTGGCTTGTATTTGGCTCTATTCTTTCCAATAATTTTTTAACACTATGGTTTTGCGATATTGATATATTCATACATTTGGTATTAGATTAATTTACTTTCATCATTTTATAATCATGTATATGGGTTCTTTCATACAGGTTTCATAGGATAATTGCTCTAATATTTATGATATTTATAAATAGTTTGGGTCTATGCCCTTGGCCTATTGGAGGCGAGCTTGGGGTTGACATTTTTGGATTATTACTAGCCAAACATGCCCTAGTTTTCCAGGTCATGATAGAAGGAATAATGATCCAAACACTAAATCATTATAAACACGAATACACTTATATTAAATACATGATATAACAACATGATATTGTTAATTCCCTTTAAAAAAATTAATGTGTTATATTCCTTCCAAATTAAACACATGTCAACAACATGATCATCTATCTTGGTAGATTCATGATAATGTTTCATACCCATGGATTATCTTTTCTAGGACAAGGTTAAAGAGGCTAACCCAAATATTTGGCTAACAAAATATTGTTGTGATATTTTGGTCACACTTATCTAGCATACCCAAAGAGTTAGGATACTAAATAATAAATTTGGAATATTTCCAATGATGGATTGGTAATAGAATTTTCCAATCAACTATCCATGAGTTATATATGATATTATTGGAATAATAAACTACATAAATAGATTGGTGAAATTATGAATAATAAAGTGGAAAGAAAACTTAGTGAAATAGGGATCTTGGAACATTTTTGTTTTAATAATATTTAAAAAGGGTCATCAATTTTATAAGAGTACATTAAATAAAATTTCTTACTAAATAATTGTAAAACATGAAACTCATTTGATATAAGATTATATTGTATATAAAATCACGTTACATTTTCAAATATTACATTAAGATAAATATTATATAAGTATAATATTAATGGAAGAAACCTCATATAATGGTATAGAAACTTATGATGGGTTCATAAAGAAGAAGAAAAAAATCTATTTGTCATAGAAACCTTGTTTTGAGAAGACAACTAGTGAGCTATTTAAAAAATTGAACTAAATGCTCATGATATTAATTTAATGGAATTATTGATGTCTCTAGCCTCATTTTAGTTTCCATGGATTATAATTTATAAAAAACATGAGAACATAGATGCGTACAAGATGATAGATAATCAGACAATTATCAATCAAGAACATTATATTTATTAGACAAACAATGTTTTAATGTAATTTATTAGATGTAATAAATATTAATGAACATAGGTATCTACTCATGAACCCAATATTACTTGGTATATTAATGAGATGAATATATTGGGATATCCTTTCAAACATGATCTAGTTATGATATTAATTCTATAATCACTACTGAAAAGGTTTTTAAAATTTATTATAAAATAAAATAATAAAATTATCAATAAAAGCATACACGATCAATTATTTATATCAAGGATAGTAGAGAAAAAAACATGATGTTCTTGCTCTGGTGTTGTTTTAATAGTACAAGAGGAATAAATTTAAAACTAGAAGAAATGTTAGTTATGCAGTCTTACAGTGTGTATTCAAATAGCCAATCAAAGTAATTAAAAAATAAAGGAGTATAGAAGGAGTAATGCTTCTTTAATTTTGGTAGGGTTGGACACAGTAGGATAAATTACCTATAAAACTAGAAGGGATGTAATAATATCCATGAAAAATCCATGTAGACTACTAATGTTATATAAATCAGTTCATAAATTTTTAAGGGTATATAATACCAAATATTTATTAAATAATTGTTATATATATATATATATATTGGATTTCTAAATTCATGAAGTTTTGTTGATTTGAACTAGAAGTGTTCTTTTAAGTAATAGAGAAATGGGATGTTACATCGAGGAAATGGTTGTAGTGGATTACTTTAAATGTCTATAGGACCAGAATAAAGGTTGTGTATTTCAATCTTAGGTGTTAAGGTATGTTTTTCTAAATAATAGTTTTATCAAATAAATTAGGTGATGGTTTTGATACACATGGTTATGATTGATATGATTTGATAACATATTTGAAAAGAATATACATATAAAAGAGGTTTAATCTAGGATAAAATAGTTTATTCTTTATATTTGTTAAAATATGTTATCATGAGTTTCTACTACCTTTGAGTGGAATATGATTAACAATAAAATCTTATTTTTAAAATATTACACGCAATGTATAGAATATCATCTATGACATGAATTTTATTTTATTTATTTATTAAATAATACCACTATTGGATATAAGTGTTATTTCTTAACACAAACGAGTTTGTGTATTTGAAATATATTTGGAGGAAAAGTTAGTTTCTAAGAGTCTGAAAAGAGTATATTTGGACATAGAGTATTTTAGTGTATAATAAATAATATATTAACCCAATTAAACTCCAATTTAATTTCAATTTATATCCTAAAATAGTATAGGATGTGTTGGTAAAAAAATATTAATGTAATGTGTTAAATTTTGATACCAAAATTAATTAAAAGAAATTTTTAAATGATAAGGTTATAATAAATATTAATAATGATGCGAACCCAAAAATAGGACTATATAGAAAATATAACTTTTTAATATAATAACATTTAATTTTTTGGAGTAAATAATTTTTAATATTTGGTAAAAGAGTTAAACACTAACAATATGATTCCTAGATTCACAATTATTTAGAAACAATTCCTTATAAATGTTTATTATTAAAGGTGTTTATTGTATGGTTTGATTAAATGGTCAAATATATATGAGAGGAATTATATAAAGATGTATTGAGCATAAAAACCATAAAATTTCAGAAATCGTAAGTTTTCTCTAGTGGTTAATCATATAATATCTAATTAGGTGTATGATTATGTATGATATTTTAATATTATTAAATGAATTTTATAATATAAAATATATCATGACATAAAAAAATTCACTCAAATATTTATCACTAATTAATTTTGGTTTCACATAATCATAAAGTGAGAGGATAATTGACCTATGAGTTTATGAATTTGAGTTTTCTATAACTAGTTTTTTTCATGGAGTATTATAAGTTATAATGAAATTTTAAGGTTGACATGGGTAATGTTTTTTATAGAGATGTGGAAAATAACCATGAGACACAAAAAATGTTTTTTTGTGATAGATGTGCCACTATGTATACCCCGTAGGGTTTAATACACTATGTATGTAGTATGTTAAGGGCGTATGTTTTTTATTTAATATCTAAACATAAGGATATAAAAGATACCTAGAATGTTATTATTCAAACATTGATACCTTTCTTACCTCATCCTTGAGGTTGATTATATTAGGGAGTGGCTTTGTATGCTACTGACCATGTCACTGGTTGAGTTTTAATGAATATAATATTTTTCATCTCATATGATGAGTATAGAATATGGGCCTATGATAGAGATAGAAAAAGTATTGTACAATTGTACATAGATAAGGACTTGTAATATTTATTAGGATACGAGACATGTGATTTGATTATCCATCTTTTAGAATTACATGTGATGTGTTCATATGTCTAGTTAGTTTATAGTTGGAGAATTGAGAACATATGGGATGTTATATGAGTTTGAAATGATTCATGTATCATGGTTACACAATGTTTTAGAAAAATGGATTTTATAGTTATGTATACCTCTATATGATATAGTTTGTGGTAATCAGTAGAGAGATATATGTGTTTTATAGAGAATATGTCAGGTCCCTTTGTATCTTCAATAACATCAATGATTTGCTAGATTTTGGTCATTACTTACATTTATGGATCAGAGAATTCATAATTTTTGGTAGTGATAAAAACAACCATGGGTTCATACTTTTTTCATAATTTAATAAGGAATATGTTTTAAAAAACATAGAGAGTTACTAAAAAATATTTTTAGAGTTTATATAAAATGATTTTTTGATAGATATTAAAAGTGTATTACATATGATGTGATATATGGTGAAAGTGAGGATATATTTCCAAGATAATTTTGGAATTATACAAAAGGTGTTTTGGATAGTGTTTTAAAATCTATTATATATGATACAAGATAAAATGACATAAAGTCTAGGAAGAATTAGTCAATGTGGGAGATTTATAGAGATATTCCTCAGATATTTATATATATATATATGATGTTTTATGGATTATATTATAGTGTATGGTATGATTAAGTCATATTTTATGACATATATGACTCCGAGGTATACTATGTACCTTGTTATGGCATACCACAAGGTATGGTATAAGAATATCTTACTATTTAACTTATTTGTATTAGATTATATGATATAGAAATTTTTCTATGTAATGATATATATTATTCTATGAAAGTATGATAATAGAATATTGGACATTATGAACTCTTGATTTTTATTTGACATAGGATACCATTTATTATACAAATTATAGATAACAAAAAAATTGTAGAACTGAATGAATGAATTTCACAATTATATTCTTGTATCTATGACAAAGGGTTTAAAAATGATTTTTTACTACATGCTATTACTCTAATTCGTTTAAAATTTGACTAAATACATGAAGTATCAGTGGGATTCATTAAGGCCACTATAAATAATTTTTAGGATATAAAAATGAAATCCTTTTACTTTGTGTGTGATATGGATTCTATTTATGAAAAATCTCCCTTATCCTTCTTCATCTACATCTGATGTATAATATACCATGGTTTTAAGCATAATCCTACCCAATATATAATGTTCCTTCACACTAACTACATGAAAAATTCTCAGACCAATGGTCACTATGTGACCTCTGACATGAAAGTCTATATGCCAAAGGGTGCTGATTAGCAATAAGGGTCTTTGTTGTTTTCATGGGGAGACTATACCCTAAGATCCATGTAAAAAATAGTATAAGAATAACCAAACCACACCCCAAAAAAATTATTAGAGTACCTGGAATTAATAACCATGAATGGTGTTATATCAAAATTTATCGTGGAAGCATATAGTCAGAAAAATACATGGTCATAAAAACATACAATCAACTTATCTTCCACTAGGATAATAACATATATAAGATAAATAAAATAATAATATAGTATGACATACTACCATACTAGATCCTCATCTCATGCAGTCTCAAAATCATGTCCTAGCTATCCTGATAAATCATGAGACAATGTGACTCTACCCTAACTGAACATGTAATCAATGAAATATGTTTGGTTCGCCATGTTCCATGGTCACCTGAATAGGTTGTGAGTATTAATCAGTAGGGAAACACCAACAATATCAAATACATAATTAGTAAACCAATGTATTCACATGTTATATGATCAAAAAATAAAAATGTAAAGTGCATATACGTAATTAGATAACCAACATCAATCCTAGGGTTAAAATGTGACACCCAGGATTGACAATACCTACTTCGGCTAGTGTTGAAGTGTATCTAAGAAAATGGAATATCATGCCAAGGGTTGGGTACATGTCCACCCTTAATATCATTATAAATGTATATGATCACTTAGATGGTAGAAAATCCTACTAGAATCATCTCACGATACACTTGATACGTTACATGGGTAAATCCTAGATCCTGGGACGTACCCTAGGAATTCTGTATAGTATTATTTACAACTCTTGATCCTAGAAATCCTAGTTATCAATCATAAAACAACCCAAGTCAATCCTGAATCGGTCAACTGTGTCATCTTGTGACAATTCCTAAAGGGTGTTCTCGATCCCCACAGACTGGAAACTAGTTCCTGGTATCAAACTAAAATTGTTGGGAATGATTTGGACCAAAAAAAAGGAAAAACATATATTGATAAACTAAAAAACATAGATAAACACTATCAATGAAAATAAATTAAAGATACACAACAAAACAAACCTCCAAGTGACCTCATGGGTCACCACTAAACATAGAACCACGCTCACTCCGAGATAGATCCAAAACTAGAGGAACTTAAAAATAAAAAGAGAGATTAGGAATGAGCACAGATATACTCAGTAGGAATTCCAAAGAATAACAATTCCATATTCCATTTCCTTTAAAATGAAACCCAATCACTCTAGTTTTAAAATAAGATATAATAAAATTTTATTTCTCATTATTTTCAAATTAAAGTCACACATTTAAATTTTTAAGGAAATGGATTTTATTCCACTATATTTATATAATAGTTTCCAAGAAATAATTAAAATTCTAAAATTAAAGGCAAATAGTTTAAATTAAAAACATGGATTTTACAAAGAAGGAAACATGATTGATGTAACTCGAATAGAAATAATTTCACAAAATACTATGTCATAAGCGAGTTCCATGGTCAATCGTAATTGGAAATTAGCATAATGGAACCCTAGGAACCACATACCTCAGTAAAGCATGGCTTAGAAACCAAAACCATTAACATAATCATGAGTGAGTCCCTAGAAGGGGACAACCCATTAACCTAGCGGTCTCTAATCATCATAGCTTAGTTACATTTTCAAGTGTCATCCATCTAGATTAAATCAGGATGAACCACAACCATATCATCTAGAGTACTAGTCCATGCTCACCCACCAAGATACCACATGCTTCTCATGTGCTCTATTTCTAGTGGTGGTGAGTTTTTATCAAACTAACAAATAATAACATATCATTTTATTTTTTCAAAAAAAAAATTCACCCTCTTAACACCAGTCTCACTACTTGAGAACATCCCCCCTTTTCTATCACAAAAAAATGTACAAGCCTCTTTACTAGTCACTTTTCACAATTCACACATTCAATGCACACATTATTTTTCTAAAACAAGGGGGAATGCCTCAAGAGGGGTTTTCCTTTTTCACAATCCACTCATAAGATTCCAAATGGGATTAATTACTTATAAGGAATATGTTTAATTTTAGAACACATAATCACCCAACACTTTTAATTTTCCAAAACTGTTTAAAAGTTATACTAAACAACAAAGGCACAATACATTTAAAAACAAGCTTAAAACCACGATTATAGTGGGTAAATCAGTTTAAGAAGTCCAAATAACCATTAAACGTCGAGTTTACACAAAAACGTTTTTTTGGAAATCACTTTGGAATTATTTGGAAAATCAATCATGTCATTACACATTTATAACAAAACCAGACAAAAGACCACACATATTTAGAGATATCCATTTCACATTCAAAACTATCCAGGAAACCAATTTTTAAGAACCAAAATCATTTATATATATGTATGTATATATATATCCATATAATATAAATTTTATATAAGATTATAAAACACATTTTTAAAATAACACCAAGAAATCATCAAAATTCTATTTAAAGGGTTAGGCATAGGGAACCTACCTCAAGGTGGAACCAAACCGAACATTTGGCGTTTGGCACTTTCTTACTAAAATCTATTACTCCCCCACTAAGAATATTCACCTTCATATACATATAAGGACACTTATACCCTATGCACACATATTCATGGTCTTGAACTTGGGGGAGGGGATCCTTACATATATTCTTATATGCATATAATAGTCACCACTCTACTACGTAAAATTTTATATATATATATACATAATAACACCTAGCCACATACTTGTATATTCACTGACATGGATGATTATACATGTAACATGGGAACCGAAATACATATATATACTTACCCATGAACATGTAGGTGAGTTTCCTTAGACCTGGTGACACAAAACCGAAAAGATGAGTCCAACACACTAAACCAAAAATACTATAAACCTTAAAACAAATAAAGACTCTAAATAAGATGGTGGGAAACCAAAAAACAATAATTAAACCTCACATCACATAGAATAAGTGGCCCAAAATCCCAAGACACATCCCAATTCCCTATCGATTAATCAAATGGAAGCAAACAACACCCATAAAGCCTAATAAAAGAGGTGTGAAACAACAAAACAGAAGGAACACCTTACCCCAAAACATTGGAGGCGAACCAAAACACTCTGAAATACTTATCCTTTAGTGTAAGTTTTTAAAAAACACATATGGGACTCCCGATGGATCTTACAAACCATCTTACAATAGAAGAAACAAAGGAAATCAACGTTATCCCACACTTAGGGTTCGACCGGATTTCATAAGTCAACAGAGATGCAAAAATTTGGCCAGAAATAAAGAGGAGGAGGAGTATAGAACTATACCTTGAAGTTTTGGACATGATTCATGATTAAAAAGAAAGAAGAAATCAATAAAAAGAGGAGGTCGTAGGGTGGTTCATCGTGCATCCAAGTATGGTATTCAGCTAGGTGTGCATCACGTCGTAGGGAGGTCATGTCCAAGGAGTGTTCACAACATAGGGGGATCTGGACGATGGAGCTCATGATCAGAGAGGTCATAGCCATTTAGGGAGAACCAAAGAGGGGATCATGCTATAAGGAATGGGGGTGGGGGTGCATCATGATCTAATTTGAGGATAAGGGAGAGGAGCCCCATTAATGGTTAGAAATAAAATAGAAATAAAATAAATAAAAACTTAATAATAATAAAAATAATAAAAATAATAATAACAATAATAAGATTTTGATTCATATTATTTATATTAACACATTCGTTTAACTTTATAATTAATATTAAAACATTATTTTTATTTTATTTCATTTTATTTCATATTATTATTTTTTCAAAATCATAGAATCCACACATTATTTGGATGCATGGTTGGCCAAACCATACACTATGCGTGTGCCTCTACTAGAGACCCCGAAAATATTAAATTTAAAACTTGTTCGACCTGAAACTCAAAAGAAAAACCAAATATAATTAAATAACTGATAAATAATTTTGGGGGTGTGGAAATTATCCCAAAAAAAACAATTTGTTCCCCCAGAATATTACTTACCCAAATTAGGAATCAAACTCAAGTTCAACACTAAATGAGGCAAAGAAATCATGAACACGATGTGACATTTCACTATACTAGTCACACCTGACTAGATCTAAGGGTAAATGAAATTAGAGGATAAATCATGAAAGGAGTAGTGTTTCCCCCAACTACAAGAATATAACTATAATAACCAATGTTGAGGCTCTCAACATGATCTAACTATAAAACTACTATGGTGAATGAAAGAGGAAACCGCCAACAAAGACAAAAACTCATGCACAGACTAACTCTAAAAGAAACCATAATAAGATCCATGGTGGGTTTCCAAACCATTTAAGAATCGACCGAAATTTTACATCTAGCACAAATTGACATGGTAGCTTCCAACCCATACCAAAAACCCCTATCCAATAGGAAAACCCATAGAAAGATATCAAAAAAAACAAAGAACTGAACCATGATTTTTCATTTCTTCAAGATGCATGTATCTCCATGATGAACGCGATGTAAAATAAGAATGATCCCCAAAAGGTCTAACCATACAAGAGAGATATCCCTTAAAAGTCTGACATTTGAGGCGACACAAAAACTAGAATTACAGAAAAACAAGATCACCACACCATCTTATATCCAAATTGGATCATATAGAGAATAAAGACCCGAATGAGGAAATAAGACCTCTATACGTCATACAAAAAACAAAATCTTCAAATATGAAGAAGCTTCAATAGAAAAACTTAAACCGTCCCCATTCCAACACTTGAAAAAAATACCTACTAGGTTTCTTCACACCCAATGGTTTCCAGACTGTGTGAAAAGCTTCACTCTAAGTCTGATGGTCAGAGATATAATGTTTTGAAGCATCTATTACCCCATAGTTATGATATGAATATCTGAAATAAACTTTTATTTTAGTAGCGTGACTCATGGAACCCATTCAAATAACCCAAGAGAACATGCTAAACAAAACATACTGTTATAAGCTAATATAAAAGAAACATTCTTCTATTTTTTAGCAAATGAACGTTGTTGACAAACTAAGAAGACTCATGTGTGGTCCAAAATTTTGGATCCACCACTCCATTTAGAATCTGGGTAGAGACTTTGATAAGAATAATCAAAGAAACACTCATTCAAAATTTCCTCAGGAACCCTAACCACCTCAGTTATGACAATTTCAATACATTAAATAACACCCAACACCGACAGAAAGCCTTTAAAGGATGATGAAAAGGTGACTTAAAGTAGTCAAATTGACCACACCCAAAGCAAAAAAGAGAGTGGCCCGACAATTAAAATTTTTAACTAACAAGAAGACTTGTAATAAATTTGTTCCTTTGGTTCTCTCTCCCCATTGAATGGAAAATTATACAAAATATCAAAAAGGAACTAGTCCCTGAACCGTGGACTGAGACTCCACAGAAGAGAAAATTTAACTAATTCTGTTATGTTATCTTTAGAGAAAAATGGACCAACTCTTTGAGATGCCTAACACAGTTCATCAGAGTTCGTTGGTCTTGTAGGACACTCACGAGCTCTACCACCATCTTTCCCTTTACCTTTTGAGGTATATACCATCATATGATAGTTGTCTTAAACACATTCCATAACATCCCATCATGAAATGATGTTGGGATTATCTCCTTCACCAATCAAAATTTGAACCATCAAATGTAATCAAACCATCATTGGATTTAATAGCATTATTTTATGAAAAAATGGTATTAATGCTTGCATTAACATTACAAAATGGAAATCACAAATTATAAATTAAAAAAATGGTTTTTAAAAAGAAGTAAATAATCTAGATATAACTAAAATGGAAATCATTTCACAAAACAACATGTCATAAGAGATCACTATAGTCAATACCTATAGGTAACTAGAATAATGAGACCCTATGAACCTCATACCTCAGTGTAACGTGGTTTAGAAACCATGACCTTTATCATTCTCATGAACGATCTACTAGTAGAGGACACCCCCATAACCTATTGGAATCCAATCATCATAGTTTAGTTAGTGTTGTTTGATGCAATCCATCTAGATGAAATTGGGACGAACCACTTCCAAATCATCTAGTGTACTAGTCCTAGTCCACCCACCTAGATACCCTGGGCTTCCCATGTGCTCTATTTCAATTGGTGTTGAGTTTTCATTAAACTATCAAACAAGAACATATCATTTTATTTATTCAAAAATATATTAACCCTCTCACCACTGATCTCCCTCCTTGATCACATCCCACATTTTTTCACACAAAAAAATGTACAAGCCACTTAACTAGGAACTTATCACATTTCAAACATTCAACACACACATAATTTTTCTTAAACAAGGGGATAATGCCTCAATAGGGGTTTTAATTTTTCAAAATCCATTATTAAAGTTCCAAATGAGATTAATTAATTATAAGGAACACTTTTCATTTTAGAACACATAATCACCAAACAATTTTATGTTTCCAAAACCATTGGAATGTTTAACTTAACAACCAAGACACTATACATTTAAAAACAAGATTAAAACCATTATTATGATGGGGTAATCTTTTTAAGAAATCCAAATAAACTTATAAACTTGATTTCACATCAATTTGTTTTGAAATTACTTTGGAATTATTTGGAAAATCAAACATGCCCTAATGATTTTATAACAAAACTGACCAAAATACTACTCATCTTTGATGATATTTATTTCACATTAAAAACCATATAGGAAAGAAATTTTCAAGAACCATAATTATTTATATATATGTATATATAAATTTATATACATATCATATGCATTTTATATAAAAGTTGAAAAAACATTCTTAAAAGATCCCCAATCAATAATAGAAATTAAATTTAAAGGGTTAGGCATTTTGAACATACCTCCGGGTAGAACCAAACAGAATATTTATACCTTGATGATTTCGCACTAAATGCTGATTCCCCCCCCACTATGAATATGTACCATCACATTAATGTAAGGATTCCTACCCCCTATGAACACATCTGCATGGCCATGAACATGTCCAAGAGGATCCTTGCATATATTTTTATATGCATATACATTTCACTACTCACTTATGCATGAATTTGTATATATATACATGGGAACACCTATACCCATACATGTATATTCACCACCATGGATGATTATACATGTAACGGGGGACCCCCCCTCCCCCACACAAAATATATATATATATATATATATATATATATATACTTACCTATGGACACACAGGCGAGTCACCTTAGACCCAGTAACAAAAAACCACAAAGTAGAGTTCAACACAATACAACACAAATAATAAAAACCTTAAAACAAATATAGACCTTAAATAAGATGATTTGAAACCAATAAACAAGATTTAAACCTCACCTCAGCTGGCGGCGGTGCCTGAAATCACACGTCATAGCTCACTGCCCTACCGATTAATCAAAAGAAATCCAACAACACCTATAAAAACTAATAACAGAGGTGAGAAACAAAACATAGAAGGAAAATATTTCCAAAAATCATTGGAGGTGAACCAAAACAAACTGAAAATGGTTCATCCAAATTTCATAGGTCGATGGAGAGGACAAAGTTCAGTCAGAAATAGGGAGAAGGTGGCTCAGAGAACCAAAACTTGAAGCTTTGGACATGATTCACAAAGAAATAGAGGAAGAAGTTGAAAAATAGAGGACATAGGGTGGTTCATTGTGTGGTTAGGGAGGGGCTTCGACTGGGGATATGTCGCACTATAGGGAGATCGTGGCCATGGAGGGGTCACACTATAGGGGAGTCTGGCGGAAGGAGATCACAAGGAGGGAGGTCGAATCCATGGAAGGTGCGCTGGAGAGGAGCTCATGATAGGGAATGGGGGGGGGATGGTGCGTCATTCTCCAAGAGGGAGAGAAGGGAGAGGATCCACTATGAGGGATTAAAGGAAAACCAAGATAAAATAAATAAATAATTAATAATAATAATAATAATAATCAAAATAATAATATTATCATTATTATTATTACTATTAATTTTTTTAATTTTATAATTAATATTAAAACAATATTTTTATTTTATTTATTATATTTAATATTATTTTATTTTTTCAAATCATGGAAACCATGCATGATTTGGCCGCTTGGTTGGCCAAACTGTGCGCCTTTACTGGAGACCCCCAAAATTTAAAATTTAAAACCTGTTTGATCAGAAACTCAAATGAAATTCCAGATTTAAAAAAATAAATGATAAATCATGGTTAGGGTGTGAAATTATCTCATGTATAATTCTTGATGTATAACAACAAGATCCTAGGAATAATTAGGAATCTCTCCCACTATCATACGGTTAAACTCTAAAACCTAAAAATCATTATAGATATCTACCAACATCATAAGGAAAAACTACATTACCTAGGAGTCACTAGAAATATCTACCATCATTATAAGGTATAATTACAGATCATAGGAATCACCAAGAACGTCTCCCAACATCATAAGGTATTATTACATATACTAGGAATCACTAAGCATCTCTCCCAACATCTCCAAGTACATCTTCTAGATCCAAGGGTGTTACTACAAGAAATCCCATCATTATCAAACATATGAGAATCCAATAGATGTAATCCTTTGAATATAAATCATACATATAAGGGATTTCATCCACCTGGTAACATCACGTATAAAAATAGTAATGGTTGGTCATCTACCCAAACTCTCGCACATAACTAAGGTTGACCTCTAAAGTGCTCAACCTATCCCCACTTATATATCCATATTTGGTATACATCGTCAATTTAAGTTCTACGATGACACATGAAATCATCACCACACATTCCCACACTAACCCTCTCCATAGGGTTAACATAATCACTAGTGAACTAATCGAGGCCCCATATAACTCATCATGCCATTGACACCCTATATGGGCTCCTCAATCTAAGCCTTATCTCTCAGTACAATACCGTTACATAGAGGGAAAAAAATCCTTCAACATTATCATGATCACATTCCAACCCCACTATACTCACAGGATATTCCTAACTAGAATTACTCTCAAGGGACAAGATAATTCATGTCTCACATCCCAAGTCATCCTTAGTCGGTCCTCTCAACCAAACTATATGTAATATCACCAAGGGTACTCCCAGCAAGGGAATAACATAATAGTGGGGGAGGAACAATCATATCACCCTATAATCATCTATCCAAAAAAGAAAAAATGTATATCAATGTCCCATAATTTTCATAGTTGGGACAATCATCCCATTTATTATTCATCCATGTTCATGGGGACCATGGGCACTTATCCAGGTCTGATATGATCACTTAAATAATTAAACCATCACCCCTAAAGGATTTTATATATCCCAACACACTTTTATAATCGAGGCCTAAACCATTGATGACTGAGGAACTATGATAATACTAAATTTTTCATATATCTCATGAAATATTTTATTAATAAAGGCTTCAACCATTAGAAATTGAGGCATTAATCCAAAACTCAAGGGCCCATCATGGCGCATGACATTTTGTCCATTCATTAACAATAATTCAATATTCTACAAAAAAAATTATTTAATATAAAAAGGCCAATATTTTTTAGGTGAGTGAGTACAAAACACGTGCCACATATCAATATGAAATTAATAAATGGGAATATTCAAGGGAATTCTTACCTCATTCACAAAGTCATTCCCATTAAGAACAACCAATCTAATCTCACCCATGAATGTCCAAGCCCAATCGTCCATCACCTATTATCACAAGGATACCTATTAATCCATAATATAAAATCTAATTAATTATATTGATTTATTATAAATTATTAAATTTATTTTAATTATTCATAACTGCTTAATAACTCCCTAGGTCACCTCGTCACACCAACATTATGACCAACCACCCACAGGAAGTCTATGGAATACTTCTGACAGCATCCTTGGAAAAATACTGATCAACCAAAACTGATTAAATATTCAATTTCATTTAACATGGAAAGAACCATATGAAAAATAATAGGGTGTTGTAACATCATCAAAACAACATGAAAAAATGCGTGTTCTTAATATAAGAATACCCTATAATGATGATAAAAAAATATACATCATACTAGGATGATTTCACCATGATTTAGTGGAATCATCATTTAAATACCTGGTTGGATTCCACATAACCAAAGAAAAAAATCATAGGAAGACAAAAGTTTAAGGGGGAGGAAGATCACACCTCAAAACATCTTGAAATATCTATCCATATCACCCCATTCAAAGGGTAATTGAAGGGGATAGTGGGAGGAGTCCTTCCCTAGTCAATCACATATAATAGAGAACTAGTAGATGGGTGAGGGGTAAATCCCAAGTGAAATTTTTGATAATTTCCCCATTTTAATGAAATTTGGAAGGTCATACAGTTTAACAGAACAAATGTTTCAAACAATATGTCAAATGTATGGTTGGATATACCAAAATTCATTCTCCTTACATATTTTATCTACATGGTTTACCAAACCATAAACCAACTATGAAAATTACCTCTGAAATAAAAGTATACGTTCTTCATAGTTTCTCTAAAAAAATTCACTACCCATGTTTCTAGCCTCAAACTAAAACCATTCCACACAGTTTATCCTCACAGTTTTACCTAACAATGAGGAAACTACACACAGGGTAAAATAACTTTTTGAAATTTCAAACTTTTGACTAAAGATCTCAAGACTCACCTGAGTAGTCAAGACACATCTCTGGCCTTGATCCATATCAAAAATTATATCCCTAGGACACTCCAACTCTCAAAAGTTCCACCAAAATCTTGATTCTCAAAATGAATAATATTGTGTAAGTCCAAAATTAAAATTTCCATTGAATTGTTATAACTTAAAAAATGTATTTAAAACCACCCCTCCATAGTACATTTCATCCTTGAGTAGTTTTAGAGGCCATTTAACCATCAATATTGACTTATCATAATCATTAATTTATAACCAACTCATTGTGTTCTACTCCTGAATGCTAATAAAATTTATACTGTGAAAATATATACACAAGACACACTATTTGTATAAGTATCCAGCCTTAATAAATTATACAATACATAATTTTGAGATAATAATTTACATTGTTAAATTTCAAGGATCTTTATGGTTTTGAGTTTTAACGAATTAGGTCATAACTCTTACATACAAAACCCACATAATTAAAAGTGGGAACTACCACTAAGAATATATTTTACAATAATATAAAACATTTCAATTAAACACATTTATTTTCATGAAAATTATTCATGAATTTTAACTTGACATATTTTTTGTTTCTACTCATCCTTAAACTCAGTGAAAAGCATTAAAAAATATGGGATGAACACAAAATGATAATTAAGTGACATAAAAGAAAGAAATCAATTAGTCATGTAATAAACTTGAAAAACCATTAAATATTTTCCTTCTATACAGTACTCTTTTATCATATAAAATATATAATATATATATAAAAACTCAATTTTTCTCAAATACAACCTTTAAAACACATAACACAAAAACTAAACCATTTTTGTCATCTTAGAGTATTATATTCATAACCCATTTTCAATCATATTAAAAATAATTTGATCTGAGTTAAATCCTTTATATAAACCTCTCCAATTTACTCCCAACTTCTTAACTTTTAATACAATGAACATTATCTGATTCATTGAAGATCTGTATTAGGCTCAACTGTCATATAAGTCGTATCAGGATCACCCATCGTATAATATATATCAATCTCACACACCATCATATATAATTATAAAGTACCATAATATTAAGAATTTTTTTTAATCTTGCATGATTTTATTATAAATACCTTTAATTGTTTTAACCAATAAGAATATCATATTCTATTGTTTTATAAAATAGGTAGAAAAATCCCTTTCTTTTAAAAAATCTGAAAAACAATTCTAAAGTTATTATAGAAACGATTTTATTTTAATATAACCATGGAAACATTTAAAGTAATCTTAAAAAAATGAAAATTCAAGATTAAGGGAAATTATATTCATTCTGTAAAAGTTAAACAATGATTCCATTCACATTTGTTGTAAAAGTAACCCATTTAGAACATTATAAG
This sequence comes from Viscum album, assembly GCA_963277665.1. NCBI lineage: Eukaryota > Viridiplantae > Streptophyta > Magnoliopsida > Santalales > Viscaceae > Viscum > Viscum album. Next base: position 1,951,357,005 of record OY728130.1, read on the forward strand.
ATGTTTCCTTTTTAAAAATTTAAATGAAAGTTAAAGGTTTTTGAAAATAACCATTGATATTTTTTAATGTTTAAACAATAACATTATTGAAACATTTTAATGAACATGCATATGTATGAAATTTAAAATAAAATATTTAAAACTATTAAAATAAGGTTTTAAAGAAAAATCCCTTATTACTTTAGTAACATTCTAATCATAAGATCATTGAAAGATAAAAATTGAAAAGGATTCATAAACAACATGAATTTTAGTAAATTAATGATAAAAATAATCCATATGTTAGTATATAAACAAAAAAATGAAATGATGTGGTAAAAATGGAACAATTCTCATAGAAAGTAATTTAAGGTGAGAAATCTCTTTCCTTGAGCCTAACTTGTCACATATGCTCTTTATCTCCCTTCTCCTCAGATTACCTATTTGTTTTACACCTTAATCTTTATAGGTTTGGTTTTTGGTGATACTAGGACCTCTAGGAAGTGGATAGGGAAATTGGGTAGATATTTGGGAATGTATTTCCCAAACTAGAGTTATCAGAAGGTGTAAGGAAGGGAGGAGAGGAGGTTACCACTTATAAATGAGGTTAGGGACACCCTTTGAATTAATAAAATTTTTGTATTAATATAAATTAATTTTGATATTACTATTGAAAATTTAATATATTTATAATATGGGATGAATATGAGTCGAAATACTCTCATAAAATAAAATTTGTACTAGTTTAGATGATGTTTTTACCCTTATCTCTTAGTTTTAATCCACAATTACCCCTTTTGAATATTACCGTGATATCAATGGTTTTTACACTTTAGGGGTCAAGAATGTTACTATAAAAGGAAAAGTTAATCATATGTGTACAATGGTTGATATTCTAAAGCCATAACCCATTCACCTGTCTACATATAATATTTTTATGAATTCAAAATCATTTAGTAACAAACTGTTTAATAAAATATAACATTAAATTATTTTTTATAACTATTCACATAGTTTGAATTTAGTTACAAACATATAGTAATGGAATTAAAATAATTTTTTTCATCACACTTACTATATGTTATATTTATATGAAAAATTCATGGAACACAATAATTCACCATATTTTTATTACTTATATTGTTTTTAAAATCAAGTAATTGATTTCTCTTTGACTCAAACAAGAAATGTGTCAGTGTTGCATAATCACTTGACTTAATTATTCCATCACTAAAAATTAAAAATAAATATACATGATAAAAAGAATTCATTTTTTAGGATGAAACTAGATCAAATTCAAACAAATGGTCTTCATCCAGACTTGAGCTTTATTATTTTTTATGGAAAAAGTATTGAAAAATTTTTTCCCTCTTGAATGAATTCTATTCCCATGAAAACATATTAGAGATATTGAAACAAGAGAGTTCCATTTTTATAATTCTTTACTTAAAAAATATTAAGGAAATTATCAAAGAATATTGATATTAAATGTAAAAATTAATGAACCTTGGTTTATTATGAAAAAAATAAAAGATAAACAATCCAATGAAATAAATACATGTTTTATGGAAATATTTAGGCCTTATATTATAGTTTTAACCCTTTTCTCTTATTTAATCTTTATCAAGGTGAACAATATTTATTGTTGTTAATATTCATAATAAGAAACAATAAAAGGGACCAATTTAACAAATTTTTACCATTGATTAAAAATTTATAATATTTTTTTTAATATTGAATTTATGTAAGTGTCATAAAATAAAATTAATTAAAATTCCTAAAACAAAACGAAAAACAATTTTTAGAAAAATATATTTGTGAACCAAAAAATGAACTTGTTCAAAAATAATATATAATGATGACTATTAGGTAATTAATTATATTATATATAGTTTAATAATACCTATTTTACATTAATATAAAATTCAAAACATATTGGGACATTTGAATTACCCCATTTAATAAAAAGAAATCACGGTTTTACAAAAATCAGTATTTTTCATTATTCACTTAAAAATAAAAATTTTCATAAAAATTTGAAAAATCATCCTTTTCATAAAAATCTGAAAAATAAACCCTAATATAATATTTACAAGTTGATTTAAAATATTATATCAATTTAATCACATAAAATTTCTAAAAATGTTATAAATTTATTATAATATCTATATAAAAATGCAATAAAACCCATTTTTATGAAAACATATTTTTGAAGCATAAAATGAATTTACAAAAAACTAAGTAGTTATTTGGGATAGATATGATTGCTCATAAGGAAAAAATATCCACACTTGAGATGAAGATTCGTAAAGAGACTCATGTTCCTCCTTACACATGTAAAGAATTGAAGGATACGTTCGGATGTGAAAAGTGATCTTCCTTTCCCGGCAGTTGATGTTGGCTTTGTACAAATATAAACAATCCAAGCCCAAGATTGCATCAAACTCCACTAAAATAAGTATAAAGATATTTTCTGGGATGTTCAGTCCACAAACATTAATCAGGGAGGAGTTATAAACCATGGATGCATCGATTGCCCCATTTTTTGTTCTCACTGATAAATTTTATTCCAAATTATGAGTTGGTGTTTGAATAGTTCTACTAATCTTGCAAGATATAAAAGACTGCGTATAACTTGAATCAAATAGTTCTTCTGCTATTCTTGAATGAATAACCAGAATACCTATCACCACATCATTGTTCGACTCCACCTTACCAGTAGTGATAGCATAAGACCTTCCTTGTTTCTTGGGAGGTTGTTGTTTATTTCCACTGACAACCATCCCTTAGAGAATTGTTCACATAATTCCCATTCTACTTGAAATTGTAAAAATACACAGTAGGAAGAGTGTTGATATGAACCTTCCTTTCTTATTCAAAATTAGCGGTATTTTTCGTATCCATTCGACTGTTCTTGTCCGGATGAACAAACTTTCCACATTTGAAGCAATTCTTGGTTCCCTTCAGACAGTTACCGGGATACTTCTTCCCACAATTTTTGTAAGGGTAAAAGTCATGATTCATTCCATCATGGGATATTTTTGATGAACCACCCATGTTTTTTTCATTTTATACTTCTTGTCAATGGTCCCATGAGATCATTGAGAGCCTCCAATCCCCATTTCCACCTTGAGGACATAACAGACAGTATCCTTATAACAGTCGAAGTCACAAATTGGAAATGCTTTTCGTAGACTCAGCTTTAGTCTGCAAAATAAGAAATCCACCGTTCTTTCAGTGTTCATGATAAATTAAGAGCCATACCTTGCAAGCCTTATAATGTTTACTTCATACGCCCTAATGGATTCATCTTCCTTCTGCTTGAGTCTAAGGAACTCCCTTTCTATCCTAAGATGGAGGGTGCAAGGAAAATATTTGTTGAAAAACATCCTCTTAAATTCCTCCCAATCCATGTAATCAATTTCTTCTTGGGACATCGTATTCTTGATCAGTGTCCACCACTGATCAGCTTCCCCATCAAAATGACAGAATTCCAGTACAACATTATCTTCTTCTTAGCATAAGGGAATGGATAATATCTTTTCAATGGAGTTAATCCATTGTTCTACAAGGAGGATATTAGAAGATCTGCTGATCATCGGAGGCCTTTTCTGCATGAAAGATTCTACAGAAAATTGGTCTTTCCTTAGAGGAGGAGGGAATGCCGCATGATTCATGTTATTATTCAAAAATAGGACTAGCTGAACAGGTACTGTCATAATGTTTTGATCTCCCACTCCCATAATATTAGGCATATAATTAGGGAAATATTCACATTGAATATAACATTGTTTGTTGAAACATGTTCTTCTATTTCCCACCACGAACTAAGAAAAATAACGTATAATTAGAGGTCTTGAATACATAGATATTGAGCATAAAAAGGAAACTTTGAACATAAAAGGATAAACTTATAAAGAATAAGTACTTACTAACGTGTGATTACTTTGGTTAAAACCTAGGTTATCCACAATCTATTTCATGACTTATATTCTTATGGGATTTTTTGTCCCTTAATAATGGTTTGTACTAAGCTCATGAATCTATCAAAGAATATCCCGTAGGAGTGTCGTAACCAAGAGTGTAGCAAGGCCCATTGTCGTGTACTAGGATACCTTAGGTCAAGGCTGAAATTCCTTCTCATATTTTCACTCCTAGGTACATCTATGCCAGAGCCGCCTCTACCTTCTCATATCCAGAAAAGGATGTATTTTATTGATAAACAACTTACTCTATACTTACCAAAATTTAGGGATGTTTTATTATAGTTCATCTCATCCTTAAGGATCTCACTAAGGTGCTCTATTCCTAATCTCTGAAATTTTCTAGACCATCCTATGATACCATCTATAGAGACCCAAGCCTTTTATATATAAAATTACATGATTTTAATCATAATTAATCATTAGAGTACAAGATAAGGATCATTAAGTCTGGTGTCTTGGATGACTAGGAACATAAAACATAAAACATGGGAAAAAATAACATTTCATTATTTAATCTCCATTAAGATCTCCTAACTTTTTTTGAGCCCTTACATCTACATAGAGTACCCTGGGGAACACATGAACAAAGGGATGAGCTAAAAATCCAAGTAAGGGAACTAACATAATGATACATCTTAAGCAGATGAGTTAGGTGGCATGATGTAATGAAAAAAAACATGGAACATATGAAATCATATCATATCAGAATGGGATCAAATAAAAATGGAATCATATAAATTCATCATAATTATAAAACATTTCCTTAGTACGAGCCAAGGATAACCACCAATCCCTTTTCCCATTTTAGTACGGGTCAAGGCTAAGGCTAATCCTGTTTCACATCACATCTCATGAGACATAACTATAACCAATTCATTAGAGAACTATATGGGAACACCCATATCAATATCTTCCTGAATATTATTTCCACATAAATCTTCTTTACACATAAATAATCATACATAATCAATCATTCATAAGGATAAGGATACCCATGGAAATAATTGGGTACCACAATCATGACATAAAGCATAACCAAAGACTGTATCATGAAGGTATCCATGAAAGAAAGGGATTAGAACATACATCGATTTTCCTAAGGTAATAAATGAAAATAACATGGTAGTTGGTGACAAATAGAAGTGACAACATTTAAAAAATTTATTTGAGAAACATTAGCATTAAAACATTTTTGTGCGGTTTTATGGGAAATATTATAGAGATTTTAAAATATTAGAGAGGAAAATATTTTATATAAAACCAGAATTTAAAGAAGAATGTTTTCATAATAAAAATACTGATTTTATACAGACAATGGTGTCTTAAAATAGAAGACATAGTGCACTTGAAATTGGGTAAAAAATCGATAAGTTCCATTAAAATGAGTGTGATTATTGGAATGTATTGGGGAAGGATTCACTTAAAAGCATGTATATCCCCAAAAGTGTATGAAAGATGGATCATAGGACATGATTTTGGTGCATATAAACAAAATTTATAAGTTTTACATAAAAATAAAAGGCATATACATTTTGGTGAAAAGAAAGACAGAGCAACCCGAAAGAATAACGAATGTTTGTGTTGAATTCATTACGGTTTATCAGCATGGTATCAGGTGTAACTAAGATGACTTGATGAGAGAGAAAAGGGGGTTCCCATCAATTATAAATCAATATGGAAGTATAGGGGAGGTGAATTAACATAACCCGTCACTTGGTATTACACAAAAAATGCATAGTATAGAGAACAATCTTGATTAACACTGAAAAAGAGAGGTTCCCTTACCTTAATTCCAGTGGTGTCCTGCACTTGTTATTAATGACCTGAATAAACAAATTAGGTTTATTAATTAATAATCACAGAACCTATTATATATTTAATTTGTTTTGTATAATCATTTTAACTTCATTTATTATCGTTTTTATTGGTTATGATGTTCAATTTCATTGTTCGGGCTCGTTTGTGTGCTTTGTTTTAATGACCAGTTCGGTTATATTCACGTTTGGATAAACACGTAATATAAAAGTGGTTTTATAGAATTGAATTTATATGATATTATTGAAAATAATGGAGATTACATGGTTTTATATTTAATTTGGTTACTTAGAGTGAAGTCGAATTATTATATAAAACCAAAGTGACAACAGTTTTTTTTAATTTGTGGGTTTGATTACAAGGAACATATTTTTCCATATAAATTAATACCATTTGTACAAAAAAATTTACAGAATAAAAATAATATATATTAAAAAATATATATATATATTATGGTTCAACCATAACAAAAATGGTTTTATGACCATAATTAAATATTATAATATAAATTGATAAACTGTTGTCCTTTAATGTGCTAAATTAGCACATCTCAAACAGTGCATTCATTTCATTCAAATAAAATGTGAGGAAAGGAAATAAGATAATGAAGTGTCCCCTTAGAATAATAGAATTCTTGTACATGTATTTTAATTTATTTATCATAACATTTGGGTGAAGGGAGGTGGGGAAAGAAACAAAAAAGAAAATAACATAAAAGAAAAACAAGGAATTGGAAAGAGGAATTTACCTCCTGAGACTTCCTCCTTTGAGAACCTCTTAAGGGAATAGGTTTTGTTATTGTGAAAAGGCTAAGAGATTTTGGACATTGGGGAGGATCCTGGGGAGAGATTTGGTCATAATATTTTCAAGAAACAAGGCATGAGAGGAGTGAAGAGAAGAGGGAGTGAGGGGGGGTTTATAGTGGAGGAGGGGTGGGTGTTCATAATTTTTAATCATTAGTTTATTATTTCCTCTCAAGAAAAAAATAGAATGTATTCCATGACCAAGAATAGTAATAAATGCATTTGAATTCGACCCAAATGGGCTTATATTAGTAGATCATCATCAATGTCTCAATTAATCCATTATTTAGCATTTATTGTGAATTATCAGATTCTACAATTCATAAAAAATTCATGTATTTCAGAAAAATCCCAAAAAATCACCCTTACCATTTTTGACATGTAGAATCAAAAAATGAAGTCCATTTTTTCAAATATAATTTTCAAAATATGATTAATTAAGTATTTAATTAAAATCATAAATTATTATTAAAAACCAGTTTTAAAACATTCATTTACCTATTCTGAAATATAGGTACATCATAATTTCGCTTGAATATTATTTTATGACTTACATAGGTAAGATTACTATTCATTATGGTATTTAACTATTCATAAGGGTATTTTACTATTCATAAGGGTATGTTATTATTCACCAAAAAATATGTTTTTCTTATCAGACTCCAAATAACATACTGATTGCAACCATGTATATCATATTTTCAAAATTCCTATCATAAAATTATAAAAATTATGTTTAAAGGACACATAGTACTTAATAGTTCATTATGCTATGTTTTTATGTTATTTTATGACATATTAATGAGAAGGGAAATTTCTATTGAAAACATTGGGTTGTTATAATAATTCACAAGTAACCCTATTGGAACGTTCTCACAGTCCAACCCCTCCAGTTTCACAAAGACAATGACTCTCTAAGGAATCCCTCACCGTCATTTCCACATGTGGTCTTTTAATGGTATGCTATAAGCTCTCTGAGATAGAAATCAATGTCCATTACCCATGTGGTGTATTAACGGTATACTATATACACTTTGAGGGAGTACTCAATGTATATCCACCATATGTTCTCGTAACGTGAAAAGTATAACAGAAACTATGGGGAAGCCCTCAACCTCAATTCCCCCTATGATATAACTATACCACGTTCTCCCATCCGTATGTAATACAATCATGAAAAAACGATATCCAACATCCAAAATAATATCAACTACAAGAAGGCTAAACATCTATAATTCATATCACAAGCATGTTATATAATATCAAATCCATCTTAACGACACGAGACAAGGAGAAAAAAACATCCTAAAAAGGGGTTCCAGACCAAACATCAAAAATCAAGAAAACATGGGAAAACAAATCCATAAGCAAGTTAATAAACCATATTCATAATTAAAAACCCCTTTTCAAGGAAACAAACCGTAGAAGACATCAACAGGGTTAAATTTCTAAAACATGCAATACCCTAAACTTGGATATTCGGCCCTTTTCACGTACATAATCCAACCACAACTACATAAAGGCACAAACCACCAACCTAATCTTAGTACTATCGATAGAGATGAACCAATTTATTTTAATTGACATATAATGTCATAGATCTTAAAAAATGCCAAAAATTATGAACCTTGAATAACTCATAAAAGAGGTGAAAACAATAGGAGAGGCTCTAGAAGAATAAAGGACTCACCGATGAGATTCCAACACAACCGATAGTGATATATTCAGAGAACAGAAGACATATCGATGTCTCGGAGAAGAATCGTTTCTCTCTGTCACTCCTAGATGAGATATGTTTAAAAGAAGATGATTCTAGGGATTAGATTAAACCTCAGTCCAATTAAACAATTAAAAATAAAAGTACACATATTGTTCATTTAATGTACTTGATGTGTACATGCCTTAACTGTCCCCCCTCTTTAGGCAGTCTCCAAGTCACCACACACGTCCATGTACTCAGTCGTTAGATGACTAGTGCACAGCTACCCACAAAAACTGGGTATACAACATGTACTCTTATGTCCATGATGTATACTAATAAATTATCCAAAATCTCCCCTTTTTCTCAAAAACACCCAAAATCATGATCCATACCTGAAATGAAGATCCAGGTTCTTATATGTCGTTCATTAAAACCTAGTGTCGCATGTAACATAATCTATTAAAAAATTAAATTTATTATAAAAAAATATTTCATAAAATATTGGGGTGTTACATTCTAATCCCCTTAAATAAATTAAGTCCTTATAATTTAAACTTGATATCCATAATTAAGGTGTTTACCTTTGAAAATTTATCTGTGGAAAACCGACATTGTAAATAGGTCAGTAATTTTTTTTTCTTGAAATGTGGGAAGAGAAATTTTGATGTTCTTCACATTACCGGGTTCCCAACTAGGACCAAATTGGTGGGAAGTGAAATTATGGACCAGAAAGTGAAATCTAATACCCAAATACTAAGAGAGTGTGTGTAATTTCCCAGAATTACTTGAATTTTTTTAAATTATATGGGATTATTTCGATTCCATGTGCTCTGACATCACTCTATTCTGAGGCCCGATGAGTGGGGAATAATTTTTTGAATATTTTTTTATGTTTATTTAAAATATTTCACTTGTTTGGTTTTTGAAATTTCTAAATAGGTTCTTGAATTAAAAATATGAGGGAAAAATTATGTTCAGAATGATTACTTTGCCTAAGAATGGTCTTAACCTTGATCGGTGTGGGTTGATGGAAAAAGTTAATTTTTATAATTTTTATGAAATTTTAATAACATAATTTCCTTAAGGAAAAATAAAAATATGATTTTAGTCTATTATATTTTGTTGAATTTCAAATTTTGTTAAAGAAAAATTATACTGCAACCCAAAAGTAACAGAAATGTTGTTATATAAATGAAATATCATAATGATGATACAAAAAAGTGTAACAAAAATGCTAAAACATGTTTTACCCATTTGATGGGTTAATCAAATACGGTACTGTTGACCCAATTGAGCATTACTCTAAACATGGATATTTGGTGTTGGAAAGAAATGATCGACAGATCACTACGATAACAAACAATTTTATTATTCCCTTACCCTATTATTCAATCCTTCAAAGGATCGCTAAGAAAAAAGGTGGGCTCCAGATCAAGGAACGACGAATGATAGTGGTGCGATCTTCCCTGCCTAACGATCCAAATTTGAGGTAGGGGTTTTATTCCAAGTGAATTTCCATTACCCATTCATGGAATTGTGTGACAAATGTGGGTCAACCCATGAACAGGTGACCCAGAGATCTATCGCTTATGTGGGAGGGTTTTGATCTTAGGGTTTTGAATAAGATATATACATGTTCGACTATTAAATATTCGTCTAACTTGTGTTTAAATTCTAAAATGTAGGGATCAGGCTGACACAAACATGGCCCAGACCCCCTCACTATGTGTGTTCTTGTGTTTTTCATGATTGAACCCCCGAAATGATACCAATACAACATTGAGAGCATATTAGTGAGGACAACAATCCAAGGATCCTGAATATGCTTGCGGATTGGAAAATAGGTGATCAGAGCGGATCTAGTGGCCCATGGAAGAGACCATCAGTGGGAGTGGACATGGAGAGCCACATCATACGACTGAAGGGCCTCTGTCTAGCTGGACCACAGTGGTGACTCATAAAAACTATCCCGGGTTAGACGTGGCGCCCACCGCATCCTTGGCGGACCAGACCAGCCCGCCCAGTGGGCTGGTCCCGCTGCCCAGCCTTTCTGAGTTAGGATTAGTAGACTGGGTTGAGTCGGTACGACTGGGTCGGACCGGACTCAGACCCAACCAACCCCTTTTCACAAAATCATTTATAACTTCCAAATCGTGCATCTGATTGACGATCCATTTGCAGCTTTGGGATGCTTGCGAAGAGACCGTCCTTTTGACAAACTCCAAGTGAGTTTCTGTGGAGGTTGAATCATGACTAATGGATTGAGGAGAATATTCTTTCGGAATCAAGCACGTTATGAGCAAAAATCTTATGGCTGGTTGTGAGAAGAAGTAAGTGACAAGTGGACATCAGTGGATCGGTAGCCAAGAAGATTTTAGTGGACTCGTAGTTGAGTGGTCCTCAATGGACCAGCATATGAACGGACCTTAGTGGCTTGGTAGTCGAGAGGACCTTAGTGGCCCGACAGATGAGCGGACCAGAGTGGCTGGGAGCCAAGTGGACTGGCAGATGAGCGATCCTCAGTGGCTCGACATATGAGTGGACCTCAGTGGATTGACAAACCTCAGTGACTCATCAGTGATGAGTCCCTCAGTAGTACCAGATGTTCTTCTTTACGATTAATAATAATTATTTGTATACATTATGTTAGACATGTTTGTTCATTCCATTACTTCATGTGTAATTTTCTTTGTGGTCATGTATTTGTGGTTTGGGGTCTCTAATTAGTTTTTATTGCTCACCCCTACATGGGTTTAACCTGTACATGTTATATCCTATGCAGACAATTGATATTTCAATAGAGACCTTGGCGGTCCAAGACCCGGAAGTGTTCAGTGTGATTGGATAGTCGAGGTGTACTCCTATGACTTCTAGTAGATACTCTTCTCTGAGCCTTTAGGTAGGATTTTCTACACACGGATTATCAGAGACCTTTTAATCACTTATTTACAGCTTTTATTTCGATTTTTATTTTGCTTCATTTTATTTATAGGTTTCACCTCTACACTCAGTGGTTGATTTAGTGGTATGCATGTTTTTCTTTTTCGGCATTTTGGGCTGTATTTGTGAGTTTTCATCTGTATATCACCTCAATAAATACCCCCCCACTTGCATGATAATGCCTTAGATGATAGGTTCCAGCTTCTGGCCTTTGGGAGGCAGGATTGTGGTAGTCACAACATGGGACTTGGGGGATGGGACATAAAAAATTGGCATCAGAGGTGGCATGATCTACCTTAAAGACCAAGAGTCTGTGGTTTTGTTTTGGGGAAATAGTGTTGAATGTTTCTAGTTTGAATTTCTGGCCCAAGGATTCCATTGTTGGTGCAAAGAACGATGTATCCATACATTAGGACCCTGAATTCTTCATTTTGACTCAGTACATGAAACAACTAGTTGCATGCATCATATAGAATCTTTAGTGTTTCCTTGTGTCTTTCTTGAGTCAAATCACTAGGTATAACCTATTGACTAAGGTTCATCTTTATTTGTTTAGGGATTACCGTATATAGACTTCCTATGCGGATTCTAGTGTGTGACCATGAGGATGGTATGCCCAGCGATGAGGTATCAGTACATGGACTGGTACTGGAAATACAATCACTGAGAGGTGCACCCGCATTGACACCACCCTTTGGTCAATAGTTTCTACCAGTGGTACTAGTAGAGGATGCATATTGGCTTAGTTTCTTACATGAGATTTAGAGGAAAATACTCCCCAGGTTCAGGGGTGAGACTGACCCCTAGGTGGTATAGGATTGGCTTGAGGTTGTTACACGAGTCATCAATCTAGTGAGGACGCCTCTAGAACAAATAGAGATCTTAGCTGCGAGCCTTCTTCATGGATCGGTGGGGAGATAGTAGATCTTGAAAATATAAAAACACAACGAGGAGACCCAAACCTAAACATAATTTGAGCACCTATTTAGAGAGGATTTCTTTCCATATACGTTGCTCTCAGTACACATACAGGTGCTACTACACCTACAATAGGGTGACATGATAGTAGCGGGGTACTCAACAAGATTCAATAAGCTTTCCCATTACTCCACAGACATTGTAAAAGATCCATTCAATAGGGATCGATCTATTGAGAAGGGACTAGTCCAGGAGATCAGGGCATCCATGGTATTGCTTAGTATCCCTACATAGGCTAGAATATTGGAGTGAGCCCTACTCATGGAGAGCTTCCTGGAAGAGCATGTGCCAGCAATAGGGGATACCAGTAGTCCCTGGGTGATAGAGTCTTTAGCTTTGGGTATCAGGTAGCAGACACGAGGGCCCATGTGAGCCAAACATTTAGGGGGACGACCCTAGGATGTAGGATCGGTGGTACAAGCCCCCCCCAGGGTGGAGGGATTCATCATAGGGGTAGGTTGTGCTACTCATACCGTGGGTAGGGATACATGGATCGGGATTTCCTGACTCAACGAGCAGACGACCAATAGACGGTCGAGGGACCATCGAGGTAGAGTAATAGGTTCGAGCAGGGTGTCTCTCTGGGAGGTCGATGTGGTAGGAGAGCCAGCAAAGCAGCTGGTAGTGGGAGGAGGTTTGAGATGATACCACCACCACCCCCAAGTGGTACTCCATTGGCTCCAAGAGCATGTGGCAGGGGCAAGGCCAACTTCATGTGATGGAGGTCTATAACCATGATGCTCCAGAGATGATTAAAAGTACAATTTTTTTCTTATACACCTTAGTTTTAGGTCTTATAGACATAGGTTCTAATCACTATTTATATTCCATAGACCATGATTGAAGCTCACAGATTTTGTTGGTGTCATTGGCTCAATCCTTATAATTAGTGACTCATATGAGAGGAGATTTGATGATTACTAACTGGTTTCAATAGTGTGAGCATACTCTTGGAGGTGAGAGCTTTGGCTTGGATCTCCTAGAAGTGGCATCCAGGCTTTACAATGTCATCTTGTGTATGGATTGGTTATCCATAGTTCATGATTAGATCCACTATTTTAGGTGCATAATGCAGTGTTTCTGTGATGATAGGTCCATGTTTTCCTTAACCGGTGAAAAGGGAGCTCCTACAGCATATGAAAGACTTTATCAGAGGAGGGAGTAGCTGATCACTCACTAGGTGGCCATATTTACCATCGGTGTGGTGGATGAGAATAGTCTTCACTTTCCCATAGTGGTGGACTACTGTGAAGACATATTTCCCGATGATGTTCGGGTAATACCCCCTGTGTAGGGAGGTTGAATTCTATATTGATTTGAACTCTAGGATGACATCGATATCCAGAACAATATATTGGATGGTGCCTATAGGGATTCATGAGTTGTGGGAATAGCTGGAGGATTTGCAGGGGAATGGATTCTTGAGGCCCAGTGCTTTACCATGGGTATCCCTAGTATTGCTTTTCTAGAAGGTAGATGGGAGTTTGATGTTATGCATGGAATTATGGTGTATGAACCAAGTGAATGTGGGTAAAAATTATACACTATTGATGATTGATATCCTCTTAGATTAGCTGATGTAAGCGAGATGGTTCTCAATGATAGACCTCAGATCATGCTATCATTAGTTTCATATATGGAATGAGGATGTACTGAAGATATCCTTTAGATGTTGGTATAGAAACGTTGAGTTTTTGATGATTCCACTCAGCATAACCAATTACATACCAGTGTTCATGGGACTCATGAATATGATCTTATAGCCTTACCTTAACTAGTTCTACGTGGTCTTCATTGATGAAATCATGGAGTACTCGGTGTCCAAGGAGGAGAATGCTACACACCTGTGGATAGTCCGGGATACACTCTAAGAGAACCATATTTATGATAATATTTTTATGTTTTAATTATAGATCTGGAAGTCCACTTTCTAGGACACATCATTTTAGAGGCTGGAGTTGTAGTAGATCTCGAAGAGATAGAGGTGGTTCTTTCATGGGAGCCACCCAGGAGTGTGACTAATGTGCATAGTTTCTTGGGTTTGGCTGGATACTGCCATAGGTTTATTCGTGACATCTCCAGAGTATTAGAACTCTTATTAGCTTTAACATAGTAGGGACAACCCTTTTTGTGGATGTAGAAGTGCCAAAATGGTTTTCAGGAGTTAAGGCAGAGACTGATGAGTGCCCCCCATCTTGAGAATACCAAAAGAGGGCATTGGGTATATTGTATTCAATGACGCATCAGGGACCATAATTGGTTGTATCCTGATGTAGGGGAATGTTGTGATCACATATAGTCTACAACAGTTGAGGAAGCATGTGAAGAATTATGCTACCCAAGACCAGGAGTTAACAACAATGGTCTTTGCTTCGAAGATGTGGCAACCCTAATTGATGGGATAATGGTTTACCATCTACTCTTACCACAAAATTATCCGGTATAACTTCTCCCAAAAGAACCCTAACCTGAGCCAACGGCGGTGGCTAGAGTTCATCTTGGACTATGACTTCTAGATGGTCTATACTCCTGGTAAGAGGAAGGTGGTAGCGAATGCGCTCAGCAGGAGATCTAGTTTGCAGTTGATGAGTGAGGCATTAGAGCAGATAGCTGCGATGTAGATATCATTCATGGATGACCGATTCCTCTGGTGAAAATTCTATGGCAATACGAGAATCTCTAGGAGTGATCTTGGGAGTGGGAGGTTCATATCAAAGTTCAGTACCCCCATTTGTTTGTTTACCCTTGTTTTGGATTATGAGGACATAATTTCCTCAAGGTAGTTGTAATATATTGTCCTGAAATTCCATGAATTTTTTAAAATTATTTATGATTATTTCCAGGCTATGTGTTTAAACCATACTTGATTCTGTCGCCCGGTGAGCCCAAAATAAGTGGTTGAAATTTTATTATGTTTATTTAAAAGGGAACACATGCGCATTTTTTGCAACATCTAAATGGGTTCCTAGATTAAAAATCAGAGGGCAGTGTTGCATATATAATGAAGAATTTACCTAAGAAAGGACTTAACCTCAACGAAAACGGGTCATGGAAAAATATTAATTTTTGGAATTTTTAATAAATTTTAGTAAAATAATTTCATTAAGAAAAATATAGCTTCTTTTATTTTTTTTAAATTTATAATTCCATTGAAGTGTAATGACACTACCACCCGAGTGTAAAAAAACACTATTTCATAAATGAAACAATGTAACTAAGCTATAACATAATGTAACAAAAATTCTAAAATGTTTTTTCCTCATTTAATGGGTTAATAGAGTAAGGGACCATTGGAACAATTGAGTATTGCTATGAATCTAGAGATTTGGAATTGGAAAGAAATAATCGATGGATCACTGTGATGATGAACAATTTTCTTCCTCCCTTCCTCTATTCTCTAATCTTTTGATGGATCGCCAAAAAAAAGGAGGGTTGTGGATCAACAAATGATGAATGAAAACAATGTGATCTTCACCAATGAATGATCCAACATTGAGGCATGGGTTTTATTCCATGTGAATTTATATTCCCCATTAATGGAATTGTGAAACAAATGTGTGTCAACCCCAGAATAGTTGTCCCACTGATCAATTGCTTATTTAGATGGGTTTTGATCTCATGGGTTTGAATTCGAGATATACATTTTAGATTCTTAAATCTTCATCAAACTTGTATTTAAATTATAACATGGAAGAATCAGACCGACATGAATAAGGCCCAGACCCCTCTTTTTTGTTTATTCTTGTGTTCTTCATGAATGGACCCCTAGATTTATGGTAATATAACTTTGATCATGTAATAGTAGAGATGACGATTCGAGGATCCTGAATGCACTCGAAGATTAGAAAATAGACCATCAGAGAAGATCCGATGGCCCGTGGGAGAGACCGATGCCAGTGTTGGTGAAAATTTTCTAGGGAACTCGGTGGCGACCACATTCAAGAGGCATCACACACTTCGTCACGCGAATAGAGGTCTGCGGTTTAGCTGGACCACAATGGTGACCGTTGACACTCACCGTATCTCGGGTGGACCGGACCAGTCCGCCCAGCGGTCCAGACCTGTGGCCCAGATGGTCTATACCGAACCCATGGAGCATCTAGGATGGGCCGAGACTAGTAGGTCCGGGCCAGGCCCAGCTAGTCTGTGTTAGATCTAGGCTGGTTCGGCCCGACCAGGTCAGACTAGACCCGATCCTAGCTAACCCCTATTTACTAAAACATCCATAACATCCAAACCGTGTTTCCTATTGACTAGTCGTTTGTGGAGTTGGGATCATTGCGACGAGGTGGTCATTTTGAAATAATCCAAGTGAGTGTACATTGAGGTTGATTTCAGACCAATGGATTCAAGATTAGATTCTCCAAAAATCAAGCACAATACGAGCGGATTTCTCATGGATGGCTGTGATGAGAAGGAAGTGATGGGAGGAAATAAATGTACTGGTAGCTACGTGGACCTCCATGGCCTTGCAGCTGATAGGACCTCCGTGTCCTGCAAGATGGGAAATCCTTAGTGTCCCAACAGACTTGAAGACCATAGTGGCTCAATAGATGAGAGGATCTCAGTGGCCCGATAGACGAGCAGACTAAAGTGGCCTGGTAGTCGAGCTGACCTCAGTGCTCTGATAGATGAGAGGATATCAGTTGACCGACAGACCTTAGGGACCCATCAGGGTCGAGTCCCTCAATAGTACACGATTTTCAACTTTATGTCTGATAATAGTTCTTTCTATACTTTAGGTTATACCAATGTGAGTTGTCTATTACTTCACGTGTACTTTTATTTGTGTTCTTTTAATTGGGTTTTGGGGTCCCTAATGAGTATGGTGTTACACAACTAGAAAAAAAGGCTATTTCCATTGTTCAAAATTGTGGCATTAGGACCCAAAACCATGGCCATATGCTACGACTATGGTTTTTCCCAACTGTGGCCACTATCGACATGGAAGTTGGGTCCGACCAATTTCAATGATTTTAACAGTAGCTATAGGTGGCCTATTGCACAGTTTTGAAAACCTTCGCAATAGGTGTTTTTGTTGTCAACTGTGGAAGTTGACCTATGGCCATGGTTTTAACCATGGAAATAGGGACCTATTCCCACAGTTTTAAACGTGGATATAGCGTATGAAAACCGTTGTAATAACATAATAATAATTATTACCAAGACGGATTTGATCCCAACACCTTCCCTTCATATTCCTGTGCACTAACCACTACTCCACCAATGATTTTTTTTATATCTATATAATATGTTATATATATTATTAAAAACTGTGGAAATATCCTAAAAATCGCAGCAATAGCTCTTCCAGCCAGTTTTGTTGTGGTAAATTTTTACTCCCACATAAGGGCGAGAGACCTATAACCACGATTTTCATAACCCTGGCTATAGACCATCGAAATAAACGCCTATAGCCATGGTTTTGAAAACCTTGGCTATAAGCCACATAATCAGGCTATAAGTGTGGAATATATCCACAGTTTTCGAAACCGTGGAAATATCGCATGAAAAAAGACCTATAGACAAGGTTTTAATACCGTGGATATAGGCCACAAAAACGTGGTTGTAGCCACCTATATCCATAGTTTTAAAATCGTGGCTATAGGCCCATGGTCATAGACTATTTTTCTAGCAGTGTTACTCACCCCTACATGGGCCTGGCCAAAATGTGTCATGTCTTATGCATATGACCAATGTTTTCATATAGACCTTGGTGGTCTAGGACCTGGTGGTTCCCAGTGAAATCAGACAGGCTAGGAATAATCCTATTGTGTCTAGAGACTACTCTTCACCTACCCTTCAGTTTGGGATTTCCAAGGACAGATTATCAGAGACCTTTTAATCACTTATTTTACATCTCATCCTTTTTTTGGGTTTGTTTTCTGGCCCATTTTAGTTATATCTTGTACTAATACTCTCAATGGTTTTTTAGTGGAATTCATGTTTTCCTTTTTAAAATTTTGGGATGGGGTTGTGAGTATGCATGGGTACAGGTACATGGAGAATTCCTCCCACATCCAGGATAATTCCTTCTGTGCTAGTTGCCATCCCCTAGCCTTTGGGAGGTGGGCTTGGGGTAGTTGTGACATTAGACCTGGGGGTCCAGTCATGATAGAGTGATAGAGATCATGGCGATGTGAAAGGTAATGACCATGAATTCAAAAATATGTTCAAGGATAAAGGATAACTGATTCAATATAAATGAAAGAAATAAGAAGACATTTTTTTGTCTCAAGATCCTTTTTTCTAAAGTTGAGATATCTTTTTACTATCATGATATAAGAAACTAGAAAATATACTTACTTGATTTAATTTCATTTCATTTCATAATAACAATCTCATCCTTTGGTTATGCTTTAACCAATTTCATATTTGTATCTTACCCCAAGAACTGAAGATGAATTTTTCATGCCTAAAGAACTAACAGATTAAAATATCCATAATTGAATGATATTTCATTCCTTATATCTCTATTTATGATCAAAAAGAAAATAGTTATAACATGTTATCCAAAATGGATAAATCATCAAATGATGAAATGATACATTAATCTCTGAAACCTTATCCAATATTTTACATAAACCATTTCATAAATGGTTGACCTTATAACCATTACAAATTTCAAAATTTAAAAATAAGGTCACTATATTTCCCAAAATCAACTAAACATTAATCATCCAAATATCATTATGTACGTATTCATGGTCACATGCCAAATATTTAAATACCCTGGTCATACATTCTCCTAATGCATGATAATAACTAGAATCATCATTAAAAATCAATAAAAACATACTTTCTTCCTTATTTTTTTAATATGGAATCCCCATGAGTTGAATTATTAAACACTCCACACCTAGGAACCCACCTCCCCATGAAGAAGTAACTCCAAATAGATCCCCCACTAGGAAGGATCCTTTGCTAGCTGAGATGGAAGAGCATCCTATGGGGTGAAAAATTGAGCGATGATGGATGAACATAGTAATCCTTCAGTATAGGTGGGTTATTCCCTTCTACCCACCCATTTCAGAACCGAGTGATCCAACATGATGAGAAGATCTGGGGGAAGGAGAAATTCACCCAAGATCGGTCTCCCAAGAATCGAATCCTGCACCTCCCAAAGAGAAGCATGTTTCGTAATACCCTCCTTTATAAATGCACCCCCACCTAAGAGGCATGCATGATTTTTATTATTTAAATAAAACCATAGATAATTTTTTATACTCATATATCCAGAAATTATGTCAACTTCATCAATGATAACATAAAACTCCTTTTTAATAAATCATGAATTAGTTATGAAGTCATTAATACATATCAATTTAATTTATCCATATCAATTATATCTTTATCCTAACATCATTGTGTCAACATCCGAAACATATTAAGCCTCTTGTTTTCCATAATAATATGTTTTCCATAAAAAACAAGATCTATAATAATTCAATATTCTAATTCCTTACTATCATTCGACATATTATTGAAAATCTTTAATGGAAAACTTATACTGATAAATCATTATATATATTTCATGATTCATATATCATAATTCCTGAATTCCAATACATAACACATAAATCATTCCACTTCATTATTAAATCATTAACTAGGATTCATCACCTCAGTCCTTAATACCACTTTCATACTATATGAAATATAAATAGTGACTTAATATTCATTAACCTCAATTTTATCACGTTTCTTACATTTAACATAAACAACATAGTTAGAATGATCCATACCTTTTATATTACATTCATAGTCTCTTAATCATCAATAGAATAATGATTAATTTTATAACCGTTTTGTTATTCATCATGAGATTTACCCCTAGGACATTAATTTTCATAATGACTATAAATTATACATTTAAAACATTTATCCATTTATAATAACATAAATAGACCATTACTCTCTTCCATTTCATTAACCAATTTTTTCATTTTTCCTCAGAAATTAATTTATTTGTTTCCTTCCTTTCCACAATCAAAACATATTCCCATTACTCTTAGATAATCACTTGAGTGTTTCATACCACATTCTCAACATATATGAAACCAAAAATTCATTATTAGATTGTATCTACAAATAGATATCTTAGAATAATTTTTCCATATTTTATTGCGCGAGTATGGGAGTTTGTTGAGATTGAAGTTATTAATAATGTATCATCATAACTAATTAAGAATAATCACAATATCCTTCAATCCAATCATCATCTCATTTGGTTTCCCATTACCACATTTTCAATCACATTTAATGTTATCCTAGTTTATTCTAGCTCCTACTATTTACTATAACCAAATGATATTGTGTGACCAATGATATTCATAGTGGAAAACTGAATAATCATGAAAAATCATTATTATGATGGCTAAATAATGACCCTATATTTTCAATATGTAACACTATAGGCTTAATCTAGTCCATTAATAGTTTTTATTCAAATCCTTTATGATGGTTCTTAAAGAGTTTGTGAATTTCCAAAGTATATCCCCCATTAGTGTCAAACCTGGAGTATACAAATGACCATTATCCTATAACAGGTAATGATTGAGTCAATCCTAACACATCTTCTTTTCATATTTGTTACCCCTAGGTATATGTATTCTAGAACCATTTCCACTTGTAGTATGTTGTAAGAGAAGTAATTTCTTGGAATCCACTCACTCAATCCAATAACAATATTCCATGATATTTTCTTATACATAGAAATATCCTTAAATGTATCCTTTGACATATCCCTATGGATATCACTAAATTTTTCTCATCATAGTTTATAAATGTTAACCAATACTTTATCTAATACTAACTTTAAAGACCCAATCTTATCCTATATAAATATTACATCTTATTAAATGAATATTAATAAAATAACATATCAATCCCTGATATAATGGTTTAGGTATAGTGTCTTTAGAAACATGAACACATAAAAAATGGTCCATAAGTTAGATACGCCATCTTCCACTAAGTTATTGAAAACTAGTACCCTTCATAGACATATAATACATAATACCTTACTTCATATCTCGAGGAAAGGAATCATAATAAAGGTGAGATTATATGATCAGTAAGGGTAAACAAGGGATATATTCATATAACATGAACATATGGTTATGAGAACATGAGAATAACATTTTAAAACCATACCCTTTATATCATAGATAATAAATTTGATTCATGACATAAATATTGGCAGTTCACAAGACATGAATCATAATAGAATCAATGAATCTGACCCATGAAATAATAACATTATCATAAGACATATATTCGTGGAATACACATAAGAATATAAAATATTATGGAAGGTATATCCAACGAGACATTCATAACATTGTATTCTTTGGAAAACCAACCATGTACATACTTCAGACATAAGATAACATATTATGTACCCTCTTTGAGGATTTTTATAACAACTCATGTTCCCTCTTTTGGGATTGGGATAACATGTCATGTAACCTTTGGGATCATAAAACATTAATCATTTCCTAATAAATTGGAGGGAGATATAGGTCCCACCAATCACATAATGAAAATAATACATACATGTGACACAAGATCATAAAACATTCACCATATCCGAACCCATGAAAACAAATGGGATTCATAACACATTTATCATTTAAAAAACCATAAAAAATGGATTTCATAAAAAATTCATCATAAAATAACCAATTTAAAAAAAATGGGATTAATAAAAATCATGAAATCATAAGAATGAAGAATTTAGTGAAAGAATATGAATTGTATCATTAGATTTTATCTCAGGTAAAGTATATGTAACATCAGAGGATTTTGTCTTTGATGGAAAACGATTTTGAAAGATCATTTGTAAAATCTATTGAGGAAAATAGAATTTAAACTTTTAATAACACTGTTAAAAATATAAAACATTTTCAAAATAATTTTCTTTGAAAATAAACTTTTTAACTTATAAGTTAATATTTAAAGATCAATTAAACTACTTGTTGTGGAAAATTACCATTATTTTAAAATTAAATTTTAAAACTAAATATTCATAAATCATTTTAGAAATTATTTTATTTTAAAGGAAAACTTGAAAATTATAATGTAAAATTTAAAACATTGGGTGGTCATGATGGAGGGATATGTAATATAATTAAAACAATGATTTCTTTCTCATTTTTGGAAAAATCCAAACATTCCTTGTTTGTAAAAGGACATCAAGATTACTTTTAATTTTTTTTAAAAAGTCAAGCATGGGCAAAAATTGATTTAAAAAATTTATGAATAATAATAAAAACTTTATTCAAAACATTTTTATATAAAACATATACATGTATGAAAAAGTGTTTTAAACCAAAGAGATAAATAAAGATGATATTTATTAAAAAACCTATTTTGGAATCATGAGTAAGAAAAGAGGGGAAAATTAAGGGAAAATATATATTATCAAGAAATAACTATAGGATATGAAAATTAATGAAGTTATTGGGAAATATATCATAAAATGTTATCAATAAAATCATAATCATAACCAATCCTAACAAATAATTATATTTCAACATAAAACCCTTACCCTTTGATAAGAGTTGAATTGTAAGCCCCGATTAATAATAACATCAAATTATACATGAAATATCCTGAAATGAAAGAGATTCATGATATAACAAGTCGAAGGGATAGTATATAAAACTCAAAAAACAATATAGGTTCATAACATAACATATGTAACTAAGAACGAAAATTGAGAAAAAAAAATATTTCACCATATGGATCAAATTCTTTCTTACACACACTAAAAAAATGAATTGATTAAAAGGGGTTATTTTTTATATTTTAGGGGTAAATAACCCTTTATAAACACATTATCATCGATTATGAGGAACCACAACTAATTTTCCAGCATAGTGTTGTTAGGGGTGGTTTTGAGGAATCGATAGTAAAGTCATGTTGCACTTTGTTGTGGTTATATTAGAGGGGATTTAATCCCCTTATAATTCAAGCCTATATTTTTATTTGGAAAACCTCAATTAGGGTTAGTTTTTAATAAATCATAACTTATTATTATTTTTTCTAAATACCTCCATAAAGTTCATTTAAATACCTCAACACTAGTTTCCCACAACTAATACCTTACTTTATTATATTGGTATAATAAACAAGGAAGATGCATCCTGAAGGACCAAATAGTTTAGTAGATTTTGAAAACTAGTTAAAAACATAATTTTTACATTATAACTTGAAATAAAATTCAACATAAAATTCTTTTGTGAACCTCCATAAACTTATAGATTATCTCGACAAGTCCTTCATAATATATATTTTTGCATCCTTGGGAAAAGTAAAACATTAGAAAGCGGTGAGATCATATGCTCACTATGGGTAAGTAATACAGAAAAGGCTAAACAAACCTAAATAATAAGGCAAGTTGAATGAATAAATATCATATGTCATTAAAAAATAATCTCGATAACAACATGGAAGGAATACAAGATGAATAAAAAAATCTATATAAATAGTATCATGAGAATAAAATTTAACCATAGATATTCTACTAGTAGAATAATTACATGTATTATCAATTACATAAATCATAATGAGTGAATGCATAATTTTAGATGTCTTCTACAAAATATTGAGGCCGCGACTAAGACATCTGAAAATAAATGGTTAAGACCATATAAAAATTCATATCAGTTTTGTCTCATGAGACCTACTGATGCATTAAGGGGATATATTGGGACCCAACTATCACTTAATAAGTCAACTGAATTCTTCATATGAATAGTATAAAAGATAAACCACATATACATAACATTACCCAATCAGTAAATATAATCACTAACCATTCTGAGTAATAGAGTGAATTATATCAAGTTAACATATCCATTATCACAATTATCATAAACCATTTAGTAAAATTTGGTAAATTTTATCATAAGTTATCAATTCAAATTAATCATAATATTCAAAAAAGCGTTTTGAAACAGATAAAAAAAATATAATAAAAGTAACAAGGAATTCTTGAGAGAAATTCCATGTTTTACTTTGCAACTAACAGTTATTTTGAAAAAATCATTGGTATTTGTCATAAAATCAAATTTCAAACATGTATATCCAAAAAAATAAAAGTATACGACAATGAAATTGTGTTTGAAGCATAAATTATTTCCTACTAAAGTGAAAAGAAGTAAAACAATGTTTTTAAGAATCATTATAAATGGGCCACTTATATTTGGGTCAAGAGAAAATACAAGAGTTTATAATGACAAAAATGTCTTAATTATTTACATAAAACTAGAAATAAACTAATTCTTTTTTCATCATAAAAAGTCTGATTTTAGAAAAATATTTGTGGCTTAAAACAGATTATGCAGGGCACTTTATAATATGTATGAAATTGGAGGTATAGTTATAGGAATAATAATATCTACATTTCAAATATTTTTTATAATTTTTTTATATAAATAATGCATATTCATAATGAAAGACATGATTTTTTTGTTAATGTCCTTCTATTTTTAAAAACAAAAATTTCTAGAATGAACCACTTATAATAATTAAAGTAATTTTATACACATTTAGAAAATTAATTTCATGAAATAGAATTTATTTCTTAATTCAAAATGTAAAAAATTATCCTAGGGTGGTTGTTTTGGATTTTTCTTAGAAACATCATTTTTTTGATTAATAGTAAAAAATCCTAATTTTTAGTTAAAACCAACAATTTTGTATAATAATTTTTAATGATAATTTATATTATATATATATTTAAGGTCATATTAGATAAGTATTAAATCTATTATCACAATTTAATTCATTATAATCAATTTCACTTTGAAACTGAATATAACATCTTAACAAAATCTAGAACTTTTCCCCACTTTATAGCCATGTTATTTTGTCCTATCTACAGGGCTAGCCCTAATATTAATTTTTCCAATTCTATGATTTTAATTTAAAAAATACTATATACACCATTTTATTCAGTCTAATATTTAGATTTTAATTAGACCATGTTAATTCTTGAGTAATATTATTAGTAAAAGTGATTAATATTAAAGTCAAAGTATATAAATCCATATTAAGAATAATTAGGTACTAAACCTTACAATTAAGGTCGCAAATGACATAGAAACATGTCCAACACCCATTTATTATACATATTTCTGCCATAAACCATCTATTCTTGAATTTTGTTGGTTTTTAATATTTTTGATAGGTAAGAAGATGTATACAACTAACTTGTTTTTATAAATTCCAAGTGAGTCCTTTTCCTTCCCAATAAAAGGACACCACCTCAAACCATTTCTCACACATATAAAAACCCTTATGTTTGTCCATGATATGAACACATAGCCTCAAAAAATCCCTTATTTTACCTTAAATGTTAACTTTAAGAAAAAATATTCTCAAGGAATCCTTTTGGCACAAACCAAAAGGAGTTACCCGACAAAGAGGTAACGTCTTCTCTCAAGCTCATTTATTTTATTTCCCTTATTCACCCCTTCCATCATATTTATTTTTTTTTATTGTGTGAAAACCAAAATATAATACATATGAAATAATTTTTTATGAAAAATTTATAAACTACAGTCACACACACCTTCATCTAATATATGTTGAACATACCATTTCTATGTACGACGAATTACTACCTCCTGAAACGATGATTGTTCATTTATCCTTTACTACATTATGGTGGAAAATATATATATTTCATATTATATATTTACTATGTATTTAAGCTCTTTTATTCCTTTTATAACACACATATCTTTACTTTCCATATGGTGTTAATACGATAATCTTGTTTTAGGAAGTGTGAACTACCACCCACTCAATGTGATATGATTCTTTCACACACCACATGGAATGTATTAAGGATGGGTTTAATGAACATATAATATATATATGATATAGTAATTATACTAAAATAATTATACATTAATATGTACATATATAAATACATATATATACATAATTCATTTACATACTTTCTTTTAATACGATAATAAAAACAGAAACATCACTCATGTTTACGTACGGCTTACCATATCCATGAATGGTGTATTTCATTTAAAAAATTCTATATTCTATATATTATTATAATAAAAATATAATTTATATACCAAATAATTATATTATGATTTAAATTCTGGAATCATGATATAAGTATAAGGATCAACGATATAACAAATTAAGACACATGTGAAGAAGAAAGCGAATATTACCCGAAGTGAAACCGTAACATTGGATTGTTGAAAAGAGGGTAATATAATTTCATAATAAAACCATATATAGTAATAGTTAAAAAATATGATTCAGTAAAATATGTATAATAAAATTATATTTATTAAAAAGGAATCTTGTGTGAATACAGAGAGAGTCAAGACACAAGGTAAGAGAATTTCATCTCACTTATAATTTCTGTGAGATACTAAATAATGTATCCAGTCATTCATGGGTTATATGATTTTCAAATATTCTTATTTTCAATGGTTATGATGAAATGATTATGAATACTATATCTTTACACATGTTATGATATGTTTACATAATTATGATACCCATTTCATTTCAAGGGTTATGGAATGATTGTTTATGATTTTTTGTCACATGTATATATGATTTAATTCTGTTATGGGTGAGACCTATATATCCCTCCAATAAATTGGGTAATGATTTATATCTCATGATACTAAATAGGGGTGGAATAAGGGTTACTCAGTTCAGTAATACAGGGATGGAATGAGGGTTACTCAGTTATGTAATACATAACTGGAATGAGGACCAATTAGTATATTAATATAGGGCTAGAATGAGGGTTAACAGGTTTAGTAAAAGAATTTTTTCACTATGATGGTATTAGAAGTGATGCCATGGATACTATGCAAATCAATATATTCTTATGTGTATCCAAAATTCCATGTCTTATTTTTATGTTTTTCTTTCATGTCTTAATCTCAGTATTTCATTATGATTCATGTCTTAAGAACTGCCAATATTTGTACCATGATCATTGATATGAAAGTTATGATCTTCTTTTTTAATGATCACATTATAATAACCCTATACTCATGTTTATGCTTACATGTATCACCTGTTAACCCTTTCTGAGCATTTGAGAACACCCCTTTTATGTTTACTTTGTCTCAGGTTATGATGATATGTACTATTTTTGATGTGTCTAAGATGGGTGCAAGTAAAGAAGAACCTAGTGGGAGATGATGTAGCTCACATATGTACCCAGGTTTATGTTTCCATGTTTCCAAAGGAACAATACCAACTATGGTCTTTGGGTGTCTATTTGCAAAATGTTTAAGTATTCCCCAAAATTTATGTAATGTTAATGTTTATAAAGTGAAGGTTATTATAGTTTTTATCAAAGAAAAGGTGAAGTTAACCTTTGGAAATTGGGATGAAAAAACATTAGTGAGAACTATATGGACATTTATATGGCTATGTATAGGGATTAGGCATATTTTTGGAAAATTTCATATATATATTGTAAAGGATCGAGTGAGCGGTTTACAAGTAATACATCCCTGTCTGGATACTACAAGTAGATGTGGGTCTTGTACAGATGTACCTAGGGGTAACAACTCCTACAATCTGTTCTTGGTTTGACTCATGTTAATATGGTACATGAAAACGGGCCTTGCTGCACACATGGTTTGACACTTCTGAGTGATATGCTTTGGGAATTCACAAATTGTTCACAAACCACCATGGAGGATTCAGATATAAGTTAGATTTGAATAAACTATTATAAACCAAAGGTGTATAATATTTTTTAAGGTCTCATGATTTTGAAATCAAATATGTAATTCTTTTCTTGACTATGTGGTTTTCTACTTTGATAATTAATGCTCACTCTATGTTTCTGGTTATAGTCAATGGTGGGAAACAGAAGAAACTGGATTAATGTTGAATGAGATGGAATATTTTCTAATTATCAATCAAGTGGGATTATCATTGGAGTGAAATATATTGTGATCATTCCAAATAAGGTTTCACAGAACATGATTAACAATGTTTACCATAAGCATCTCTCGGACTCACCAAGGAAAAGAAATATGGAATTCGCTGAGAGTTCGGGTAAGGAATATCATGAAGGAAAGAAGTTGTGGTTTTCTTTATGTCAATAATGTGGAAAGAATCACCAATGTGAAATTTTAAGAGGAATGAGAATGTGTTTTGACAATGAAAAATAAGGAATCAAAGAATGTGACTGCAAGGGAAAATGGAGTGATCAGTTAAAGAAATAGCGAGGAATTTTGGCCACCCTAAGTCTTCATCGAAGGCTAAGTGTTTTAAGTGTGAATAAAATGGTCCTTATGTAACCCAATGTCCCAAGAGGAAATTTAATGAAGATAATTAGAAATGGGGGAATGTAATGGTTACATTGATGATGATTATGAGACTACAGATGAAATGTGAAAGTAAATACATATTATTGTTAGTAGATTAATGACGAAGTAATCAATGTATTTATATATGCAGATTCAAATGTAATGGATGATGAAATATACAAGGATTGATCAAATTATTTTTTGGCTCAGTAATTATAAGTTTATTTTTAAACTTCCCTTTGAACTAGTTAAGTGAATCAATGATAATGTGATTTTTTTATAAGGTAAGGTAACCATTAATATGTTCTTTATGAAAAGAAAATGTTGTATGGATAAAGATATATAGGATATGAATACGTAAATTGGAATGTATTTATTACCTTGAAACTAAGTAAATAATTGTTTATATGTGGTTTATGCTAACACTAGAGAAGTTTAAAACATATTTGGATTTAAATAATATATCCAATATGCTTTTTAATGAGGAAGCATGCATGATTTCCCAAAAGATTTATGGTAGTTCAGGTTGTTACCAAGTTTGAAGAAAAAATATGACAAGGGTATTCACATGCTTGGAATGTGACAACCCATATCTACTTTTTGTTATATAGTAGAATCAATTTTTATATAATTTCATGACTCTCTTTGTAATCTTTTGTATTTATCATCTTTGAGAAGTGTTATAAGGTTAACTATTCAGGAATAGTTTAAGTAAAATTTCAGAGGAAGTATTTCTACATTGAGTTTATGTCGAAATCCCTGGTTAAAAGGATAATTAGTGAATAACCTTATTTCAAGTATTTAAATATAATATATTATATTAGAGTTGTTTTAAAAATGGACAACATGTATGTTTAGTGAAAACCAATAATGTCCGGCAAGGCCGTGGGTCTTAAACCCATGATCAAAGGATGATAAGGGTTTCATGCCTACCACTGGCCTACGCAATATCCTGGTTAATGTATATATATTTTTAATTTATTACTGTTTATGATGAACTATTTGTGTTACTTTTTATTAATGAATATTATTTTTTAAGAGGCAAATAGTTAAACATTATATTCTATTATGGGCCTTAAGATCTGCTAAAATTGTATTTTAGGTCCCTATTCATCAATGCTAACTTCTAGACATTAATTACATGAGGTAATGGATGTATTATAATTTTTTCAAAGTACAACCAAATAATGAAATCATATTTATATAAATTTATAAATAATTACTCAACAGTCTGAAAGTGATAAAACAAATTGTTGTCCAAATACCTTACATATTGTTGAGATGATGGCCTTTTTAATAGTCACAGATTTATGAATTTGGGGATCTAAACATTCCTTTTGTCATTCAATTGTTTTTTATTAATGATCTCAATCAGTCTCTATAAATATTTATGCTTTTAATGTAACACCCCAATATTGCATAGTGTGTTATATCTTTAAAATAATTCAATTACTTGCACTACACTCAACACCGAGTTCAAGCGCACTATGACTTACCAAACAAGCCGTTCAAAAGAGGTTATGAATATTATTAACTAAATTTTGAACCCTATATAATACTTATAATTTTATAATCCATATTATTAGTTTCTTAGACATAATGTAAGAACAAATTATTATTTTTTAGATAAAAGAAGTATTTTTCAAAATGCACTTTTACCAACTTTAATAGTGAACCCTTTTTAAATCCAATATTTTAATCTTTTATATATTTAATTTGACTAAATAAATTTATTATTTAGAATTGGGACATAAAAAAATTTACAATGTAACACCCCAATCTTCCAATGTATGCTTCTCTTTGAATAATACAATAGCGCATGTTGTACGCAACTTCGAGTTCTAACACACACCACAACCAATCAAACTAGCTGTTATGAATAGTAATACCTAATTTTTGAAATTATATATATTTTATATGTCAAAATGGACTTCATTTTTGGATTTTTAATATCGAATTTAGTCTAGGGTGAAATTTTGGAACTTTTTGGATAACACTTATATTTTGATGAATAGTGAAAATTACTAAAGTTTAATTAAAAACAAATTTTTTAATAAAAATATTTATTTTGATAAATTATGAATTTGAGTGCTTTTAAAGTATATTTAGAATATATTTTTACCATTTAATATAATTTCGATCATTGAACATTATTTTACAATTAAACAGGACATAAACAAGTGTCAATCTTTTGATAGTTATTATCTCTTAAAAACACTCTTTTTGTTTTAACAAAGAGAATTAATTTTAAATTAATTTCTGCCACTTCTGGGTTTTGAATTTGGAAAAATGGATTCCATATTTGGAATCAGTATGTTCATATTGTGTGAATAGGTAACTTTTATTTTTATACATTTTGAATAATTATTGCGGTAAATATTTTATTTACCATGGTTAAGCGTAAATCCGGTAAATAAGGGTTAACAAATAATATTATAATAATACTAAATTACCCAAAAATTTGTCCTAACATTATTGGTGGATACATGTACGACCATGGAAATCTTTGGGTCTATTTTGGGACCCCATGGAGCCACTTGTAGGTGATAGGGACACTTTATTTTAATTAAGTTAAAATAAGTACAAAAATGACATAAGCATATATCTTATAGAAAAACAATTTGTACATAGGGTTATATATTTTGGAAGTTCGACTATAAATATTCATTAGAAAGCTAAAACGATTTCCTATATAATTATATTTTATTTATAATTTTTAGACATTAAATAAATTAATTTATTTATGACATAATGATGATGCAGTAATTAACTAATTAATAAAAAATTAGAAAAATTGATATTATAGAAACCCAAATAAATATAATTTGAGACTTTTTATGATTTAAACTAATTTTATAGGTTAATATGACATGTTAGTATTTCTTTAATTATATTTTTTCGAAGTAATCATTCTATTATGAATTTTTTTAAAAATAAATTATTGAATAGTGTCAAAATTGACATAAAAGAGTTTTTAAAACAAATATTATATTATTAATTGATATTAAAGTCCTAAAAATCTAAAGTTCGGCCAAGTGACTTATATCATGATAGGTTCATCATTAATGGACCACTTGGGGGTCTCTTGGATGTATATGGTATGTTTATTAACCATTTAATATAAAAATACAAAGAGACATTGTAAAAGTGAAACTAATTAACTAAGAGTTAATACATAAAGATAAGGTTAATATAATGACCCAAACCTATCTAAATTCAACTGGTTGAGTTGTTCTCCACCCATACCCACATTAACTTTTAAATAATCAACTTTGGAGCCATTAGAAACCAAATATGAATTTATTATAACTTAATATTTCTAGCTTTTCCAAAGGTGCCCCTCACCCCTCTTATAAAAGGGCACTCCCCATTCTCATTACTTCACACCTTCAAAGCCTTTTGGTTCAGCCAACCCCTGCCCAAATACTCTCTCAACATCCCTCATTACAACCTAGAGGTGTTAGTTTGATCAGAAAGCCAACCTAAGGAGCACTTTTGATCAAATAAAAAGGATGAATCCGAAGAAGAGGAGGTTAACCTACCCCAACCAAGGAAAAGTACAAGGAGGTTAACCTACCCCAACCAAGGAAAAGTACAAGGTAAGGGGTTTTCATCTCACTCCTTATTCCCCTGAGATTTATTCCATATTGCCACCATTACCTTTTGTGTGGTGTATGTACTGCCCATAATTATATTCTTTGTGTAATACACATTAATTTATGTGTATTTACATATTCATTGTATGATACCTCTTTCATGGGTTGTACGTTTCGTAAGTTACCAAATTGGTAAGGGTTTATTTCACAATATCTTCATTATCCGAGGTTGTTTATACGTAATTATATACTGGGATCTCTTTATCATCCACATCCATGTTCATTAAAAATGTATTTAAAAACATTTTTACTATTTACTAGACAATGGGTTAAAGTCATTTATACCCTTATGTGTTTTTAAAGGAATCGTCCCATTGTTTTCCAAACAAGGTCCTTTTTAACCTTTTCGACCGAATTATGGTAAGACTGTTTTTTTAACTTATACAGCAGGTGCGGCTATTTTCTTCCGTTATAAAATTTTCAAAGCATCCCTTACAAGCTTATAAAGATATTTTCAAAGTAAATGTTTTATTTTTTAATTATGTGACTTTTAAATGATTTCAAAATGAATATTTTAAGAATTTTTGAATGGGTCTCTTTATCAAAATCAGATTTTTAAATGTTTTAAAGATTTATCTTTCTAAATCTTTTTAATTAATGTCCATGTTTTCAAAATGATTTTAAAGATTTATTTATGTGGACATGAATGTTTGGAAATGATATTTCTTTTCAAAAGCATCAAAGTGGTATGGGACACTTTGATTCAAAAATCTCTTTTAAATTACTTCCTTAATGAATGTTTTACTTTTAAATGATTTAATAAAAGAGATATTTCTCTCAAATAGTTTTGATTTCATCTATTTCAACATCTTTTAATGATTTTAAGTTTATTTGAAGTTGATTTATTATGATACAAAACTTTTGTATTGTATTGAAGGTTTTGTGATATGTTTAACTCTGGATGTGTTATTTTTATACCATTCATGGTTTATGAATAAATTATTCAAATTTCATATGCTAAGTTTTAATATGAATGTTTATGTTATGTTTAAACCTTTTCATATGGGAATGAATTGGACTTAGTAAGTGACAGGTGGAGCCCTCTATATCTCTTCGATGCATTGGTATGTCTCATGAGACAAACTAGTGTCTTGGAACAAGGCCTTGAAAAAATATTATTTGTAGTCTTGGAATGAGGCCTTGGATATGTGGTTATGGTAGTCTGGCATTATGAATTCTATCATTATGAAAGTGGTTATTGATATTGCATGTGATTATTCGACTTGTAGAATATCCATGTGATTAAGTAAATGGAATTATTTCATATTATCATTGTCATATTATGTTGATGTTCAAGTTTAAAAGGCTTTTGTTTTAGTTATAAATTGCCTTAAATGTTTATTCTTATTTATGAATGTTTCCAATGTATTGCTTACTATTACCAAGTGTTTGAGCTCACCCCTTTCTATGTTTTATTTTTCCCAGGATTCCAAGAAGTGTATTGTGATTGATATGCAGGGTTAAGACAATGGAATAATGGAATTCATAAAGATTATTTATGTTATTTTGTATGTATTAAACTGAAATGTAACATTCATGTATGTAATCTATTTTCCAAGACTGCTAAACTGATCGGTCTTTTGGGACTTCATTCCTTGTAATCATGCCCATGTATTAAAATAACGTACTGACTCTGGGAAACTGGGGTTGGGGTGTTATAGTTGGTATCAGAGGAAGTTTAGCAATAACCTTGGAAACTAGATTTAGATAAACTGTGATTAGAGCAAATATCCCTAAGATAAACTTTGAGGTTTAGTATAGAAGAACTTCCTAGAATTTTGGTATTGTAGAGATTTTGTGATTTTTCCAAGCAATACATCCATGTCTGGATACGAGTAGGTAGAGGCGACCTTGGCACAGATGCATCTAGGGGTAAAACCCGAAAACACCGCTTTGAGCTAGACTCGAACGAGAACTGGTGCACTATAACGGGCCTTTCTGCACTCTTGGTTACGACACTCCTAGGGGATATGCTTAAGATAATTCTCATTTTTTTACAAACCATTATAAAGGGCTCATGAGTATATACTTAATCAATGAAAACCATTTTTATGATTATGGATTATATCTATAAATTTTTCAATTTTTGTTAGGTATTTTACAAATTTGGAAATATTCATTGCAATTCATAAACTGACCTACTTTATGCTATTGTATAGAAATGGCATCCAGTAGAAGGAATGTGAACTCCAGTTATACGTATGATCCAAATAGTAAGAAGGATCGTATATTTCATGGTATTAAGCCGTCATTTAGAAAGGAAATAGTCTCCCACGTATTATTATCATATGAAAAAATAGTATCATGATTGTATAAGATAACAAAAGAGTTTATTGAGTCATATGGCTTTGAAGGGAAGCAGGAGAAGAAAATGATGGAAGAGAGAAATATGGACAAATGGAAGAGGAAAAAGATGAATTTCCCCATATGTGATAACTGTGGGAAGAAACGCCCTGGAACTTTCCTAAAAGGAATGGGGGTTTGTTATAAGTGTGTAGAAAAAGGGCACAATGTACGTGACTGCAAGGGTAATAAAATGGTTTCAAATGTAAAATGCTTCATTTTCAATGAGTTTGGACACTACACGAACCTATGTCCCAGTCATAAGACTATGCCACAAATAATGCTATTAGATAATAATCAAGTTATGATACTACCACAGATGAAGAGGAATGATTAGAGTTATTATGTTGAGTATGTCATTTGAGTGTTGTGTCAACAATGTACTTGTTATAATAATTATGGAGTATATAAGGATTGTACTGCAGTACTATTTCATTAAGGACTTGAGATTGTGTGGAACAAACAAAAGTGACTCAATAGAAGGATAAATATTTGGAAAATATATGGTTGAGAGAATGATAAACCATAATATAGTTCTGATACTGAGGTAGTTATTTTGGAATAATACATGATTGATTTGGATAAATATATTGGATATTCATTACTACCTTGAAACTGATTAATGATTTGTATATTCCATCATTTTTGGGGTTTACAACATTTTTGGATTGAAGGAGTATATCCATTATTATTTAAAGAATAAGGGATCATGAATGCAATCAATAAGGTTTTATGGTAATTCAGGATGTTTCAGTGTCATAAAATAATACATGATGAAGGTGTTCACATGTTATTACGCAGAAAAAAGGATCTTCATTTTTTGTACTAAAGCATTTTGGATAGTTCTATTTTGGATTATTTTTGGATTTCCATAAAAGGACAACCCGGAGGTTCGGCGGCAACCCGTCGCATCCAGTAAGGCTGCGACACTTGAACCCACAACCGAAGGGCGACAAGGGTGTATCACCTACCACTGGCCCTCGTAATTTCCGAGATTAAATAATATAGTTTTTTTAAAAGATCTGGTAGATTAATTATAAATTCGTTTGGAACCCTATACGAATAGAATAAATAGAATATATTTTTTTACGTTTTATTATCTTTTAGAGTGAAGGATGAGTTTTTGGTAGAAATTAGTTAAAGGATGGAACTATACTTGTCAAGAATATATTTTTCTTCTTCTCTAATTCTATGAAGAAATAAATTCTTATACTTTATTTATGGAATCCTAAAACCAAAAATGTGTTATCCTAATACCCTATGTTTTGTTGAACCAATGGTATTTCAAATCATCATAGATTGATTAATTTAAGGACCTCAATTTTACACTTGTTTGTGATTGATGACCTCAACCACTACCTATAAATATTTACGTTTTTCCTCCAATTATATGTCTCTAATTTCCACCAATGTTCTCTTAATTGAGATCATAATTTTGTGGTAACCCTTTCATTTTTCCTTTCCTCATACTAAGACTAAATTTTAGTAACCCAATTTCCGATATGGGTTTTCCCACAAAGATATTTTCTATTTTCAACCTTTAAATTTTGAAGAAAAATTTCAAATTGCGAGAATGCAATTTATTGAAGGAGGGGAGAATGTAACACCCAAAATTTCATAGTGTGTTATCTCTTCAAAATAATTCAATAACTTGCACTACACTCAACACCGAGTTCAAGAGAACTATGACTTACCAAACAAGCCGTTCAAGAGAGTTTATGAATAGTATTAACTATATTTTGAACCTTATATAATAATTATAATTTTAGAATCCATATTATTAGTTTCTTAGACATAATGTAAGAACAAATTATTATTTTTTAGATAAAAGAAGTATTTTTCAAAATGCACTTTTACCAACTTTAATAGTGAACCCTTTTTAAATCCAATATTTTAAACTTTTATATATTCAATTTGACTAAATAAATTTATTCTTTAGAATGGGGACATAAAAAAATTTACAATGTAACACCCCAAGCTTCCACGGTATGCTTCTCTTTGAATAATACAGTAGCGTGTGTTTTACGCAACTTTGAGTTCTAACACACACCACAACCAATCAAACTACCCGTTATGAATAGTAATACCTAATTTTTGAAATTATATATATTTTATATTTCAAAATGGACTTCATTTTTGGATTTGGAATATCAAATTTAGTCTAGGGTAAAATTTTGGAACTTTTCGGATAACACTTATATTTTGATGAATAGTGAAATTTACTAAATTTTAATTAAAAGAAACTTTTTTAAACGAAATAATTTATAATGATAAATTATGAATTTTAGTGCTTTTAATGTATATTTAGAATATATTTTAACCATTTAATATAATTTCGGTCATTGTACATAATTTTACAATTAAACAAGACATAAACAAGTGTCAATCTTTTGATAGTTATTATCTCCTAAAAACAAGCTTTTTGTTTTAACAACAAGAATTAATTTTAAATTACTTTCTGCCACATATGTGTTTTTAATTTGGAAAAATGGATTCTGTATTTTGAATCAGTATGTTCATATTGTGTGAATAGGTAACTTTTATTTTTAGACATTTTGAATAATTATTTCGGTAAATATTTTATTTACCATGGTTAAAGGTAAATCCTATAAATAAGGGTTAAAAAACTAATATTATAATAATACTAAATTACCCTAAAACGTGTCCTAACATTATTAGTGGATACATTTCCGACCATGGGCATCTTTTGGTCGATTTTGGGACCCCATTGAACCACTTGTAGGTGATAGGGACAATTTATTTTAATTCAGTTAAAATAAGTACAAAAATGACAAAAGCATATATCTTTTAGACAAACAATTTTTACATATGGTGATATAGGTTAGATGTTTGACTATAAATATTCATTATAAAGATAAAACGATTTCCTACATAATCATATTTTATTTACAATTTTTAGACATTAAATAATTTAATTTAATTATGACACAATGATGATGCAGTAATTACCTAATTAATGAACAATTATAATAATTGATATTATAAATACCCAAATAAATATAAATTAGACTTTTTATAAATTACACTAATTTTATAGGTTAATATGACATGTTTTAATTTCTTTAATTAACGTTTTTCGAAGTAATAATTCTATTATGTTTTTTACAAAAATCAATTATTGAATAGTGTCAAAATTGACATAAAAGAGTTTTTAAAACAAATATTATATTATTAATTGATATTAAATTCCTAAAAATCTAAGGTTTGGTCAAGATACTTATATCATGATATTTTCAGCATTAATGGACTACTTTTGGGTCTCTTGGATGTATATGGTATGTTTATTAACCATATAATATAAAAATACAAAGAGACATTGTAAAAGTGAAACTAATTAACTAAGAGTTAATACTTAATGATAAGGTGAATATAATGACCCAAAACTGTCTAAATTATTTTTGTTGAGTGGTTTTAGACTCATACCCACCTTAACCTTTAAATAATCAACTTTGGAGCCATTAGAAACTGAATATGAATTTATTATAAATTAATATTTCTAGCTTTTCCAAAGGTGCCCCTCACCCCTCTTATAAAAGGGAACTCCCCCTTCTCATTACTTCACACCTTCAAAGCCTTTTGGTTTGGCCAAACCCTATCCAAATACTCTCTCAACACTCCTAATTACAACCTAGAGGCCGTAGTTTGATCAGAAAGCCAACCTAAGGAGCCCTTTTGATCAAATGAAAAGGAAGAACCCAAAGAAGAGGAGGTTAACCTACCCTAACCAAGGAAACGTACAAGGAGGTTAACCTACCCCATCCAAGGAAAAGTAAAAGGTAAGAGGTTTTCATCTCACTCCTTATTCCCGTGATATTCATGTCATATTTCCACCATTACATTTTGTGTGGTGTATATACTGCCCATAATTATATTCTTTGTGTAATACACATTAATTTATGTGTATTTACATATTCATTGCATGATACCTCTTTCATGGGTTTTACGTTTTGTAAGATACCAAATTGGTAAGGGTTTATCTCACAATCTATTCATTATCCGAGGTTGTTTATACGTAATTATATACTGGGATCTCTTTATCATCCACATCCATGTTCATTAAAAATGTATTTAAAAACATTTTTATTATTTACTAGAAAATGGGTTAAAGTCATTTATACCCATATGTGTTTTGAAAGGAATCGTTCCGTCATTTTCCAAACAAGGTCCTTTTTAACCTTTTTGACCGAATTAAGGTAAGAATGTTTTTTTAACTTGTACGGCGTGTGTGGCTATTTTCCGCCGTTATAAAATTTTCAAAGCCTCCCTTACAAGCTTATAAGGATATTTTCAAAGTAAATGTTTTATTTTTTAATTATGTTACTTTTAAATGATTTCAAAATGAATATTTTAAGAATTTTTTAAATGTTCTCCTTATCAAAATCAGAATTTTAAATGTTTTAAAGATTTTTCTTTCTAAATATTTTTAATTAATGTCCATGTTTTGAAAATGATTTTAAGGATTTATTTATGTGGACATGAATGTTTTGAAATGATATTTCTTTTCAAAAGTATCAAAGTGGTATGGGACACTTAGATTCAAAAATCTCTTTTAAATTACATCCTTAATAAATTAGTGACTTTTAAATGATTTTAAAAAAAGAGATATTTCTCTCAAATAGTTTTGATTTCATCTATGTAAGCATTCTTGGATGGCTTTTAAGTTTATTTGAAGTTGATTTATTATGATAAAAACCTTTTGTATTGTATTGAATGTTTTGTGATATGTTTAACTGTGGATGTGTTATTTTTATACCATTCATGGTTTATGAATAAAGTATTGACATTTCGTATGCTATGTTTTAATATGAATGTTTATGTTATGTTTAATCATTTTCATATGGGAATGCATTGGACTTAGTAAGTGACGGGTGGAGCCCGCTATATCTCGTCGATGCATAGTTAGGTCTCCTGAGACAAACTACTGTCTTGGCACAAGGCCTTGAAAAAATCTCATTTGTAGTTTTGGCACGAGGCCTTGGCTATGTGGTTATGATTGTCTGGCATTATGGATTCCATCATTATGAAAATGGTTATTGATATTGCATGTTATTATTCGACTAGTAGAATATCCATGTGAATAAGTAAATGGAATTATTTCATTTTATCTTTGCCATATTATGTTGATGTTCAAGTTTATAAGGCTTTTGTTTTAGTTATACATTGCCTTAAATGTTTATTCTTATTTATAAAAGTTTCTGTTGTATTGCTTACTCTTACTGAGTGTTTGAGATCACCCCTTTATATGTTTTATTTTTCCCAGGATTCCAAGAAGTGTATTGTGATTGATATGTAGGGTTAAGCCAATGGAATAATGGCGTTCATAAATATTATTTATGTTATTTTGTATGTCTTAAAATGAAATGTAACATTCATGTATGTAATCTATTTTCCAAGACTACTAAACTGATAATTCTTTCGGGACATCATTCCTTGTAATCATTAAAATGTATTAAAATAATGCACCGAATCTGGATAACTGGGGTTGGGGCGTTAAATTTAATACATGTCTAATCTTCACAACCAACCTATGTTCTCTTAGGCGGGAACCCAATTATACGTTACTCAGGGTAACCCTTATGGTTCCAAATTTCCATTGTTAAGGAATGAATTAGTATCCATTTTTACGATTTGGGATTCTATGAATGATACTTTTAATTATTAAACCTTTGATAACCCATAATAATTTCAATGGAAAAATTCAGTTTAAGTGGGGGTAGAATGTAACACCCGTAGATTTTGAAAATTATTCTTTTTCAAATTAATTTATCTTTTCAATATTTTTATTTTCACATGAAACTAGATATTGTTATATATATATATATATATATATATATTAAAAAAATATGTGAAATATTCCTTTCACACACAATAGAAACTTGGATTGTGCTACACATAATACCAACTTGGCTTGTTTTCCAAGCAAGACCGACTAAACGTACGATGCACGAAACACTAAGTTTCTATGAAACATATATATATGTATATATATATAATTAATTAAATGAGATAATTATAACCAAACTATTATAAATCATTAGATTAATTGTAATAAATACATTCCAAATATTTTTTATAATTTTTATATATAAATAAGTCATGTTGATAATGAAAGATATGATTTTTGGTAGTCCTTTTACGTTTAAAAACAAAGTCTTCTCGAATGAACCACTTATAATAATGAAAGTAAACTTAGACACATATATAAGATTAATTTGATAAAATAAATTTCATTTTTGAATTCAAAACATTGAAAATTATCCATGGGTAAATGTTTGGGACTTTTCTAGGAAACATCATTTTTTATGAATAGAGAAAATACTGCTTTTTAGTTAAAAACTATCTTTTTGTATAATTAATTATTAAAGATAAATGATATTATAAACATGTTTTAAGGTCATATTATATAATTATTACATATATTTGTAAAATTTAATTTATTATAATTAATTTCACTTTCAAACATAATATAAATTCAGTACAAACTTTTGAACATTTTCTAAAACTAAAACCTTGTTATTTCATCCTCTCTGCGGGATTAGCACAAATATGAATTGTTCTTATTTTGTTAATTGAATTGAAAAAATATTAAATACAACATTTTATTAATTATAATATTTATATTTTAATAAGTCCATGTAATTGTTTTCCAAAAGTATGAGTAAAATCGATTAAAGTTAATCACAATAGTTAAGGAAAAATGAATCTTAAATAAGGAATAAACCATAAAATCAGTGGCCCTAATTGCCTAGAAACATGTAAAACCCCATTTTATGTCCATATTTCTTCCATAAACCTTACATTTTGTATTTGTTTTGGTTTGGTAATACTTTTTTCAGGTATGAACATGTGCACACCAAACTTGTTTCTAGAAATTCTATGTGAGTCATTTTCCTTCCCTATAAAAGGCCACCAACTATACCAATTTATCACACCACTAAACCATTTATATTCTTCCTATATATAAACAATTATACTCTAAAAAATTATTCCTTATACCTTTAATCCTCCCTTTATTCATAGATATTTTCAAGGAAGCCTTTTGGGACAATCCAAAAGGAGTTACACGACGAATAGGTAACATCATCTCTCAAGATCCTTACCTTTATTTCACTTCTTCACACCTTAAAATATCATTATTACATTATTGTGGGAAAAAGGTATTATAAATATAATATTATCTGTTTATTTTTATGGTATTACATAAAAATACACAAACATCTATATAATGGAATATGAACATACTATTCCTGTGTAAGCCGAACTACTGGCTCATGAAATGATGGTTGTTACATTGTACTTTACCACCAATCATTGTGGCCATTATGGTGGAAAATATATTTATATATGTAATATATTATATTTAATATGTATTTAATCACCTCTATTCCATTTAAAATATACAACTATTTACTTTTCATTTGGTGATAATACAATAATCTCGTTTGAGGAAGTGTGGACTACTGCCCCTGAAAGTGATGCGATTTGATCACACACCACATGGAATTTATTAAGGATGAATTTAATGAACTTATATGATATATATGATATATTAATGATACTTTAATAGTTATATATCCATACACAAACACATAAATATATATACATATGTCATTTACATACTTTCTTTCAACGCGATAATAAAAACAGAAACATCATTCATGTATACGTACGAATTACTGTCTCCATGAATGGTGTATTCCATTACATAATACTATATTATATTGATTATTATACTAAAAATATAATCGATATACCTGATATTTATATTATTTTTTACATTTTGGAATCATGATATAAGTATAAGGACCAATGATATAACTAGTTAAGACACATGCGAAGAACAAAGAAAATATTACCCGAAGTAAAACCTTAACATATGATCATTAACATGTGGGTAATATAATGTAACAATAAATAAAATATGTTATTATATAAAATAATATTATTCTGTAATATATTTATAATAATCTTATATTTATTATACAGGAATCTCATTTGCGTACGGAGAGAGTCCGGACAAAAGGTAAGGATATTTCATCTCACTTCTAATTTCTGTGCGATACAAGCTATGTTTTCCACTATTTTTTGTGTGGTGTATGCAATGAACATTATTTTATTATATTTATATTTTACTTAAAAGTTTTTGGTATTCACATACCCATTTCATGATCCTTCCTTCATGGGGTTTAGCTTTCAAATGTTACCAAATCGGTAAAACAATTTTGTTTCAATTTTCTTTCTTTGAGATTCATGTTTTGTTACGAACCTAAAATCTTCATAGAGGTGTATATACTTAAATTTTACTTATTATATCATGAATATAATTATTGTATTGATATTATAAGCTTCATGTAATTTATTTTTTTTACATGGAGAGTATGATCCCATGTTACCGAGTTATAAGAGTTTATTGAGACAATCTCATCACTTTAGGAAATTGTTAATGTTTATAATTACCATGATGAATTATCATGACAAAAATCTCAAGAATATTCATGAGTTTATTTATCCTATATAATTTAATTATATAATAATGTATTGGTACCATATTTTTCTTTTTTGGTAATAATATATTCAATAATTTTTTTTAGAAATTCCGGACATTACACTTTCTTTGGTCAGAAATCTATGTTTTCTGAACAGGGTTTCCATGAATATTATATCATTATCCAAAAATATTAAAAATAATTATTACCTTTTTTATTTTATAAATATATTCATGGAATAATATTTTCTATTTCCAAACAATGAATGTTTCTAACCTTTTTTACCATGAAAAATGAATCATATTTTTACCTCGTAAGACATGTACAGATTTATCAATCATCATTCATGTAAATCTTCCTTTTCATTTTTAAAAGGGTCATATTTAAGAAAATGTTTTTAAAAGTATTTTTCATTATATATGGTTTTAAATATGTTTTAAAGATTATTTTTAATATGAAAAATGTTTTTCAAAATGTT
The DNA here is from genome assembly GCA_963277665.1 of Viscum album. Lineage (NCBI taxonomy): Eukaryota > Viridiplantae > Streptophyta > Magnoliopsida > Santalales > Viscaceae > Viscum > Viscum album. The sequence goes on from OY728130.1 coordinate 1,951,400,523, forward strand.
TTCAATATTCTTTTATATGTTCTCCAGTGAAATGTCTTTCAAAATATTTTCAATATTATTTTATAAGTTTTCAATTAAAATGGATATAAAATAATTTTCATGATATTTTTATAAATTTTAAAGGTTTTTTCAATGAAAAACGTCTTTAAAATTTATTAAAGCTTCTTTTATAATTATTCAATGAAAATGGTTTTCAAAATTATTTCACACACTTCAAGGTATTTTATAAGAAAATGATTTTCAAATGGTATAATATATTAAAAAGATTTTTCAAACAAGAAGGGATATTTTCATCAAGAAACATTTTTAGAGGATAGTTGAAAATTATTTTCCATCTAAGATGACATAAATTGGTGTTAATCATCCCTTTATAGGAAAATTATAAAATGCTTCCATTCATATTCTTTCTCTGAATGGATAATGTTTTGATGACATGATGTTTATGTATCTAATTTCTCATTAACGTGTTATATGATTTTGAAACAAATTTATTTTCATGGGTTATGATGAAATTGTTTTGAATCCTATCAATTTACAAAAATTATAATGCGTTTACCTGTTTATGATTCCAATTTCATTTCATGGGTTATGGTATGATTATTTGTGATTTTTTGAAAACATTTATGTATGATTTCATTATGTGACGGGTGGGACCTATATCTCCCTACAATGCGTTGGGTAAAGATTTATATCTCATGATATTAAATTGGGCTAGAACAAGGGTTACTCGGTTCAGTAATACAGGGTTGGAATGAGGGTTTCTCAGTTCAGTAATACATGGCTTGAATAAGGGTCACTCGGTTCAGTAATATTGAGCTGGAATCATGGTTACCCAGTTCAGTAAATGACTTTTCCCACTAATATGGTCTTGGAGGTGATGAATTAGCTACTATGGAAATCGGTATATGATTATGTGTTACTATAATTCTATGTTTTATTCCTATGTTATAATTTCATGGCTTATGCTTGTTATTTCATTATGATTCATCTCTTATGAACTTCCAATCATTATGCCATGTTCTTTGATATTCCAGGTATGATCTTCTATTTTCATGATCACATTCACACACCCATATAATCATTTTTATGATTACATTTCTCCCTTGTTTACCCTTACCAATCATTTGATATCACCTCTTTTATGTTTCCTTTCCCCTGGGTTGTGATGATATGTACAATGTTGGATGCGTCTAAGAAGGGTTCTAGTCAAGATGAACCAAGTGGGAGATGATGTTGGTCACATATGTACCAATTTTTCTGTTTCCATGTTTCCAATGGCATTATACCAACTACAGTCTTTTGGCGTCCGTTTATATAATGTTTAAGTATTCCGAAAAAGTTATGTAATGTTATTTTTTATAAAGTGAGTGTCGTTATAGATTTTTCTTTATCAAGATAAAATTAATGTATATATAAGATTATAGAGTTATAATTAATGTTTGGATAGAGGAGGATAGGGAAGGATATGATATTAAATGAAATTGAAAAGAAAATAAAGGAAAATGAAAGAGGAATTTACATGTTGTATTTCTTCTCCTTGAGAAGCTCTTTAAGGGGCATGTTTTTGGTCTTTTGGTGAGACCAAAGGCTCATGGATGTGGGGAATATACTTGTGAAGATGATTGGGAAGAAATCGTAAAATCTTAAAAGCTTAAGAGGTGTGAGGAGAAGAGGTGGTGAGGGTGGTATTTATAGTGGAGAGGAGTATTTTTTTTATTTTATTCATTAATTTATTATTTTGACACATGAAAAGAAATAATGGTGATTCCATGAATAAATATAGTAAATATAGAATTATAGTTTGATATTATTGTGATTATATCAGTTATGACTCAAGGAATAGTGTGTTGAACTTATAATGTATATATACTTTAAATTACTATATTTCACTATTCACAAAGAATTCAACTATTTTACAAAAATACCAAAAAATCAACATAAAAAATTTAAAATATTCAGAATTAAAAAATAATTGCAGTTTTACGAAAATAATTCTATAAATATGAGAAATTTAATTTTTAATTAAATCATCATTTATTTGAAAAATATATGTTTTTAAATTATGACAGTTTTTATAACACTTTGAAAAATCAATTAAGGTATCATAAAATTATTTTATAATCATAAGTCAAAAAAATACTAATTTATGAGTTTATTATATGAAAATATATTTTATTTTAAATCATTATATTATTTATAAAATTGTAATCAAATATTTATGACATATAAAAATACAAACACACAATTGATCATTTTTAAAATATTTATTTACCTATTCCATGATATAAATATACCGTATTTTCATTTATAAGATATCTACATTTTGTCTATAATTTTATAGGTTAAGATACTCTTCTATGGGTCATATTAATATTCCAAATGGCCATATTAAATTTCCTATGATCATATTTTATAGTATATTATGGTTTTAAACACAATGATTCATGAAGCAAAAACTATTGAAGATATTATATTTTCAAAGTCATGCCATAAAATCTTAGGGTGTCATATACTCCCATCCTTCAAAAAATATCATCCTCGACGTTTACATATTTTTACCTCATAAAAAGAATTGAGTATTCCTTCATCAAAAAATAATCTAATTCACATGTTGCCTCTTGGATTTTTTGATTTTTGAAAAGCACATTTACCAGAAGAGTAATCTGATTCATTAACACCATCTCTATAGTGTCTAGAATATGGATAGGCATATCACAGTAAGATAAATTTGGTTCCAATTCTAATTCTTCTTATGTGAGGACTTTCATTGTGTTTGGCTGGTTCTTCCATAACAATGATATGTGGAACACATTGTGTACTTTAGAAAGGATAGTTTGAATTTTCAAATGATAATACACAACTTTATTTCTATGGAGGATTTCAAAAGGACCTATATACATGGGAATTATTTCCCCTTTCTTACCAAATCTTATAACACCCTTCCATGGATATACTTTCAAGAAAACATGATCTCCAACATGAAATTCAAAATCAATCACGTGATTATCGGCATAACAGTTTTTTATTTTGATCATCTTTGATATGTGTTTGAATAGTGTATACCTTTGCTATTGTTTCCTCTATAATTTTTGAATCTACAATATTCCTTTCACCAACATCATCACAACAAGTTTGTACGTCATCTCTTTCAATATAGTGATTCATATGGTGCCATATGAATACTTGAATGGAGACTATTATTGTAGGAAATTTATACCAAAGATAAATACTGATACCACATACCTTGAAAGTCAAGTGATCATGATCTCAACATGTATTCTAATGTTTTAATATCTATTTAGACTTACTGTTAGTTTTAGGGGGATAATATGTTCTCAAATTAAGTTCAAATTATAAATATTTCTAAATATTTTCCCAATATTTCAATGTAAATATTAGATCAAAATAATACACAATTAAAAGAGGTTCTCCATGAAGTCGTAATACTTCATTAATGTAGAGACTTGGAAGGGGCACCATTTGAAATTCTTCCCATTTAGTATGGATATATGAAAATTTTGTATGTAGATCAACAATAACCCATAATGTATCATTATTTATTGTATTTTTTGGAAATACAATGAAAAATACATAATAATTTCATCCCATTTCTAAGTAGGAATAGGATGGGGTTTCACGAATCCTCAATAATATTGTCTTTCATTATTAACCTATTGAGAAAAAAAAATATATTTATTCAGAATAAAAAAATTTCTACTTCATATTTTTACACTAAAAATGTTTCCTCAAATATCAATAAATCTTATTGTTACCATGGTGTATAGATAAATCTTAGCTCTAAGAATCATCCAATAATTTCTTCTATAGCTCGGGTATAGTAGGAACCAAAAGCAAATTCTCAAATTATAGAATTATATCCTCATACAAAAAGTTTTTCAACTTCCCATCATTCATACATTTAATTTTCCTTTGAAAATTCTCATCATTAGTCTGGGAACTTTTAATACTTTCCCATAAACATTGTTGGGAAACTAATTGAAAAAGTAATGAAGTTTCACCTTCCTTGATAATTCCCATATCCATCTTTTCTATATCCCTGTGCACGGTGTCCTTATCAATCCTCATCTAGTTCAGGACTCCATGATCATTCCTACTCAATGCATATGCATATTTATTTCCCTTCCATAAATGGTATTTTATTAAAGAATCACAATCCTTGAGTAGCTAAAGCCATCATCTTTTCCTCAAATTAATTAATTTATGCGAGAATATATATTTCAAACTCTTGTGATATGTATATTTCCCACATCTTTCACCATAGAGATAGTATCTCTATATCTTCAAAGAAATGATTATGGAATCTAACTCAATATCATTAGTTGGATAGTTATGTTCATGATTTTTAACTACCTTGATGCATTGGAGATAACTTTATCATTCTATATAAGGATAAAACCAAGTCATTTATTTGATGCATGACTATAAATCCAAAATACCACATTTACCTATGGTAGAGTCAAGATAAGAGAATTCACTAATCTCCTATTCAATTCTTTAAAACATTCTTCAAATTCTTTTATCCATACTATCTTAACCCTTTAAAAGAAATATTAGTTAATTGGTTAACTAATTAGTAAAAATTATGAATGAAATTCCAATAGTGACCTGATAAATCAATGAAACAACATACCTTAGTTATGTTCATTGGTGTTTGCCATTACTAGAATGCATTTTTCTTCACTGGATAAATTGAGATCACATATCTAAAGACAATATAGACAAGAAAAGAAATTGTTTGAAGCTAAAATTCACACTTTCTAAAATTCCCATAAAACTATTTTTTTCTAACATTTTTCAGAACAATACACATGTGGATTCCATGGTCATCATAGAATTTTGAATATATCAAGATGTCATCAATAAAAAACATAATTTTTTTCACGATATTCCATTAACACTCTATTTGGTAGATTCATAAAAACAAAGGGTGTATTAGTTTGTCCAAATGACATTAATGTAAACTCATAATGTTCATATCTGGTTTGAAATTCTATCTTTGGAATATCTTTTTTCCTCACACTAAATTTATGATATCCAGATCAATCATTAATCGTCTAAAAATATTGGGATCCGTGAGTTTGATCAGATAAATCATTAATGTGAGCAAGATGACACTTTTTATTTATTATTATATCATTTATTTCTCTATAATAAATGCACATCCTCATGGATCCAATTTTCTTCTTGACAAATAGATCATGGGATCTCCTTAGATAAACATTAGGATGAATAAATACTTTATCACTAAATTCCTCTAGTTGGTTCTTCAACTCTACTAATACTAAAGACTCCATTCTATAAGGATTCATTGATATAGGTATTAAACCCAAAATTAAATCAATAGGGAACTAAACTTCCCACTCTAGAGGATGTCAAGGAAAATCCTCTTGAAATACATCAATGTATTCTTCCACAATGGGTATATCTTTAATTTGAATATTTATTTTCTCATCCATAGATGATGTTTTATCTTCCTCCACAGGAATTTCAATTATAGTAGTTACTAGAGGTGGATCAATATATCACTCAGATGACGAGGTCTCCCCTCAAAGATGATAAATTACATACCTTCATAATGAATATGGATTTCATTCTCTTTATAATAAATATTTTTATTAAATTTTTAAATCCTGTCTATACATTGGATTATATCTAGATCAACCACAAGTATGATGATAAAATAAGAAATTAGAGCACATTTATTTGTAATAATAGGAACTTTTAAACACAAATTGTTTTCAATAAGGTTACCGTTATAAGTCTTTAATAAAAACTCCCTTGTTAAGGTTAATTATCAGTGTCTAATTTTTAAATAAAACTAGGAAGATATAATGGAAGGAAATGATCTAGAATCAAATAAAGATTTAACTAAATTTCAGGATATGAATAATGTACCAATCACCACATCATTAGAAACATAAATATAAGTAGTTGGGATGGGAATAAGCTTGAACTTTTCTAGATAAAGTTCCATTGATTTTTACGGAAATATTTTTCATAGTAACTTATCTCTTTACAATTATAGAGCTGAACATTGGCATTTTCATTCCATTTTAATCATGGGCTTGGTGTCATTTTTCTCCCTATTTGTAATAAACACATTTTCCTTTTGATTAGTCACTCTTGTGTTTCCTTTAACTAGTATCACATGTTGGAAAATGACCTTTTTTATTCTTCCATTTATCCATTCTTTTGTCCCCCACCCTCTTCTTCTTTTATCTTCCCTTAAATTCTTATGACATGGATAATTATTCCTCTGCCTTTATAACACATGAGACTATATATTCATACGATGAGAAATTTTAGGAGATCAGTTCCCTTCATAAGAATGTATTTAAACGATCAAATAATTGATAAATCTTACTCCTTGTATTGTGTATATAGTCCATAACATACCTTACTATCCTTGTAATGTTGGCTTCATAATTGGAAATATTTTCATCCTATTTTTTTGAAACACAAGAATTGTATGTCTATATCCACTTGTTGTTCTCTAGGAAAATATTTTCCCATGAAACGTTCCTTAAAATCATTTAATTCCCTGTTTTGTATTTCCTCCCCCTAATTTTTGTTTTCAATCAATGAACACCATTGATCCGCATCTCCTAAGAGATGATAAATTCACATGACAACCATCTACCTTTTGTCACTTCCCAAATGAATGAAATATATTCTATAAATAACTTATCCACTAATTAGATAAAATGGGGTTTTTAGTCCCATTGAATGATAATATATTTTTCCATATAAATTGGCCTAACACTGCTCCTCCACATTGTGGATTAGGATTATCTATATGTTTAAGGATATTATTCATAACACGAGTCAGCTTTCCCTATATAGTAATAAGTTTCTTATCTACAGTTTAATTACCTACTCTATCATAATTATATTTTATAGGGGGAAAATCTCAACATGGGATACACACATTGATATAGCTTCCATTAATTCCACTAGGCACAATTTTAAACCAATAAAATAAACTAAATTAGGTATAATGAATAGTTTCTAACTAGAATAACAGTTAACATAAATTGAATATTTATAGACATATAATCCCATAATCATAACCATGGTTTCATTAGGAAAATATTTACTTTTAAATCCTTTATAATGGTTTGTAAATAAAAGGTGAATTATCTTATGTATATCCCCTAGGAATATCAAAATAGGTGTGTAGTGCCGCCTGTTTTTATATATCAGGATACACCGAGTCAGGCTCGATGCACATTCTTGGAGATGTTACCTCTAGGTACATCTGTTCTATAACCACATCCACTTTTATTATCCAGACATGTATATATTGTTATGAAGACCCACATAATATATTCCATACCAAAAGTCTAGGATGTTATTATGTTCTTATCCTCAAATCTATATTTGGGTTATGTTCCCTAATCAATGTTTTATAAATATAGTTTCCATTGTTTCTACTAAACTTCCTATGATACCAATTGTAAATAACTTAACCACTGTACCTCGGATCTGGTGCCTTACTTTATTACTTTTTTTATAGTAAAAAAGGAAGATGAATACTGAAGGACCAAATAGTTTATTAGATTTTTAAAACTATAAAAATACATAAGTTTTACAGTACATATTAAAATGAAATACAACATAGAAAGTCATTTGGAAATATCTGTAAATTCTAATATTAATTTTTCAAGTCATTCATAATAAAGATCATTGCATCTTGGGAAAAAATGAAACATAAGAAATGTGTGATCTCAGATGAAAATTAAGGTTATATAACACAATATAATATAATATAGAAATAAATAATAAGTTAAGGTGAATAACCAAAAACAAATTCGACTAAAACATAAACCTGAGCATAATATGGTAGGAATAAAAGATGAATAAATAATGCTCTATAAATAAGCACATGAGAATGAAACATAACCATGGGTATTCTACTAGTCAAATAATCACATGGAATATAAATTAATCATATATTCATGAGGAAATGAATAATTATGGACATCATAAACATACCCTCGAGGCCTCATCCAAGATATATGAAAATAAATGGTTAAGGCATCGACCAAATCCATATCTGTTTTTTATCATAATACCCACCGATGAATAGATGGGATATGGCAGGCCCTTCCCATCACATACTAATTCCAATAAATTATTAATAAGATTTTGGTGAAACATAAACAATATATACATAAATTCTAACAATTTTTAAACATAATCACTAATCATTTTGAGTAATATGGTGAATGGTATTAACATAGTACTTCCACAGTCAAACTAATCATAAAAAATTTAATAAAATACAGCAATTGATATCATAAAAAATAAATACCAATTTATAATAATATTCAATAGAGGGTATTGAAATAGATGAAAATAATCTAATTAAATCATTGAGGAGTTCTTGAGATAAATATTATATTTTTACTTTGCAAATAAGTGTAATTTTAGAAAAATAATTTGTATTTATCATAAAATCATATTATAAACATGTATATCAAACAAATGAAAATGGAAGGAATATGAAATTATTTTTGTGGCAGAAATGATGTGCAACATAATTGAAAACATAAAAATAATATTTTTAAGTAACTTTACAAATAGGCCAATTCTATTTGGTTTAACAGAAAATATAGGAGTCTTCAAAGCTGAAGAAAGATTAATTTTTTACATAAAACCATAAATGAACAAAAATAGTTTTTCAAAAAAAAATGTGATTTTAGAAAAATATTGGTGGTTTAAAATAGAATTTGGAGTGTACTTGAAAATGGGTATGAAATTTGGAAGTTTCATTTAATCCAGCTTTCTTATCAAGAGGAATTGAAAAGGAAACCTTATAAAAAATGTATTTATTCGTAAAATAAAAATGAAATTATTTGGATACACGAATTTTAAAAATATTAAGAGGATTTATGAGAATTAGATAAATATAAATAATAATTACTTTGTGGTAAAGAGTAAGAAATTTAAACCCGAATAATAAATGGATTTTCTCATAGAACCCCCTCCCTTATGTCCAAAAATGTTATGATCATGTACTTAACATCCTATATAATGAATTTAGATTAATTAGTAATTTAATTAAGAACCAAATAAACATTAATTTTATTTATTATAACTTTATTAAGATCATTTATGTCTTTTTTTATGAGTTATAAGATACAACTTTGTCATTTAAGATTGTTCTTTTCCTTAGTTTTCCTGATTGGTTCACTTATATACATGTAAGGAAGTTCAAGTAAAATAGGATTAATTATAAGGAAATAAAATTATATTTTATAAATGAACATAAAAAATATTAAATGGTATTATATATCATTTTATCATATATTAGTATTATTAATTAGATAAAACTTTATTGATGAACATTTGTTTATTTGGGTGAATTTTCGATTGTCACGAAGTAGTTTTGTTTTAATTATTAATGTTACATATATTTACAAGTTACAAAACATTATATAAATTATAATATGTATAATAAAATATTATTTAACCATAATAATATTTTTATTACCAGCCTTGATGTCGGTAATGGAAAATGAAAATGCATCGTCTACGATGACAGTAAATCGGCACATCCTGAACAATATTTTCTTTTTTAGAATAAAAGGGAGGGGAGAAGAAGATTGATGATGGATTTTTCATTAAAAAATAATATTAAAGTATATATATAAGATAATTTAGTTATCATTCATTTTTTGATAGAGGAGGTGAAACAATGATAAGAAAATAAATGAAAAATAAAAGGAAATAAATGAAAATGAAAGAGGATTATACATCTTGAATTTCTTCTCCATGAGAACCTCCTAAAGGGGTCCAAGACTGTTATTTTTGTTAGACCAATGGATATTATATATGGGCAGGATACTTGGTATTATTATTGGGTAGAAATTGGAAAAACTCCAAGTCTTAATAGACGTGTGAAGAAGAGGAGGTATTTATAGTAGATGAGAGGTGTGTTTTTTGATAATTTGATTCATTAGTTTTTATTTGGGATCAAGATTGGAAACAGTGATGATTACATGAAAAAATAAATTAAATAGAGGCGGATAGTTAGATATTATTATACCTACATCAGTGATGACTCATGTAATTGTGTATTTAACTTATAAAGTATATATACCGTAAATTACCATATTTCACTATTCATAAAAAATTCAACTATTTTGGAATAATCCCAAAAAATTACTTTAACCATTTTTTAATGAGTTGAATTAAAAAATGAACTCCATTTCATTAAAATACTTTTATAAATACGAGAAATTAAAATTTTACTGAAATCATTATTTATTCAAAAAATACATATTTTAATATTATTATAGTTTTTATGACACTTTAACAAATTAATTAAGTTCTTGTTAAATAATTTTATAACCACAAGATAAAAAATACTAATTTATGAGTATATTTTAGGGAAATATATTTTATTTTATATAATTATATTAATTATGAAACTGTAATTAAATATTTATGACTTACAAAAATACAAACACTCTATTTTTATATTTGAAACATTTATTTACATATTACATGATATAAATATACCATAATTTAATTTATAAGATACTCAAATTTTATCTATAATTTAATGGGTTATGATACTATTTTATTGGTCATATAAAGATTCATAATGGTCACATTACATTTCCTAGGATCATATTTAATAAAAAAAGTATAGTTTAAAACTCGGTGTTGTGTGAAGGATAAATTATCAAAGAAATTATATTTTAAAAAATGAATACCATAAATTCTTGGGGTGTTATAGTGCAAACCCATCCCTTCCCTTAGTTCGAATTACATGTTTTCCCCTCCCATGTGTCTAGTTCCACGTGCGTCCCATCCCTAACCCCTAGGTTCATTTCCACATGCCTCATCTTTCTCGCACGTCATGTGCCCCCTACCCCTCCAACCCCCCGATGTCCCTACATCATGTCTTCCACAACCCTCGTGTCCTATCATGTATTCATGTGCGCCATCCTTGTCATCATGTACCCGAGTCTATGTGGGGCCCACGACTTCTATTACACCGAAACAACGTGCGACTTTGGATAAAATTTCAACCCATGGGGGATTCGAACAGAGGTTCCCCATGTATTCTTCAAGCGCCTGAACCACTAAAGTATGTCATTATAAATTTATATTGTGAATATTTTTTATTATATATTTTCATAATAATATTAAAATTAATATTATTTTTATAATATATTTAAATACATTAAACATATAAAAAATATATACTTTTATATAAATTATATGTGTACATTTTTATTAATACATATATATTAAATACATATATTAATATTAAAACTATGTATGCATGTATGTGTATGTACATTTATATCAAACACACACACAAATAAAAATGTTCATTAATATATTTATTTGTGAATATTTATACTTATTTGAATGCATGTATATATATTTATAAATTACCCAAATATATTATGAATATATATATATATATATATTATTTATATATACACAATTAAATAAATACTAATATATATACATATATTACATATTTATAGGAATACAATATATTATATATTTTATAAATACATTTATATTTATAAATATATATATATATATATAATATTTATATTATACGTATACACATAAGATAATACAATTTTTATATATTGATAAAATCTTACGAATATTTATACATATAATATATATATATATATATATTTATAAAGTTATATCATATACACACATATATATATTTAGTATATCTATGTAAAGACTTATTTGTATATGAATACAAATTTATTTATTTTTAATATATATATATATATGTATATAATGTATTTATATATTTAATAATAGCATATATATATATAGTATGTCATATAATATAATATAAATATTTATATAATTATTTATATATACTTAAATGTATGTTTTCATATTTATTTTTATTTATTTAATGTATTTATATAATATGTTTATAATGTATATAGATAAATGTATATAAGTTCTTTATTAGACAGATACAGACATATTCAATAATTTTATATCTAATAAAAGGAATAAAAAGTAACAGAGGGCGTTAAAACCCCCTATATTTGATGGTTATAAACATCCTCTAATTTCTTAAATTAAAGGTGGTCTGAAACCCCCTTTTCCAAATTAAATTTTTTTATTAAGACAAATCCATTTTAAGGGAAATTGTAAACCATTGTTCTTCAACAACCAAACCACTAAGTATTAAAAGAACTATAAAACTGTTTAAACAGCAGGCTAAGATTACTTGATTCAGCAACTCTATAAAGCTCCGAGTGCACCATGCTAACATGGGTTTCCGGATCCTTTCTAATAAGATCTTAAATGTGACTGATCATCCTTTCCATTGTTTGAATAAACTCAGTTGTGTTTATTTTTCTCTGATTGAATCCCCAAGCTAGTATGCGATCATGTTTTTCTAGCCACACTTCATTCTCCTCGTTAGCATCAACCTGCAACCGATTCTCATAAACTCATTGGATCTCTTCTTCCAAGACATTGGGATGAAGACATGTTTCTATCCTTTCTTCCTTGGAGTGCATGATATGTTTCAATCACTCCCCAACATCCTCTTCCCTGTCTAATTAATTTCTTCTCAATTCTTCACTTTCCCAATTTCGGGCATCTTTACCTTACTTTTTTCCACCCTTCTTAGCCGACCGAGTCTCTCTTGGTTTTGGAAAGTATGAATAGTCCTTGCATGCTTTTTATTTTTCTTATATACCACAATTAATTTCCCCAAGTCACACATGCCTTTTGCCCATTCTTTCATCTAGGTCTATGGGGTCCTTTCCCTTTAATTTGATCTATGCTATCCACTAAAGGGTGACTGTAACTATCATCATCGGAAGAATCCTGCTCATGAGTTCAAGGGGGTCGTTGACCTCCACACCATCAAAGTGGTTCCCCAATTCTATTACAGCTACATCAGTGTATTCCATCTGCATACTCAACTCCTTACACATTTTCTTCCCCAATCCAAAATCCTTCCCCCATCCTCAGCCTTCCTCAATACCTCGGGATGGGTTCCGATGGTGTTCAGATCTAAGGACCACCAAACATCCCTATACTTCATCCTTGCTTGTCCACTTTGAGATCCTTTTGATGCAAGTAGGAAGGATTTCCTATCCACTATGAGAACTTGTGGGTTGTTAATTATATGCATGCGTATGTAAGTATATATCTTTATAATATTTTATTATTAATATTATAAAACCAAATTTTTTTTTATGACTTTTTTAAATAAAATATATTTATGTATATATTTATATAATATATTTATGATTTTATATTTTAATTTGTATTAAATGAAAAATGTATAAAAAAGATATATTAATGTATATACATATTATACAACTATATTTTTGTATACATATAAAGGATAATTAAATACATTCATATAAATTATTTATATAAATTAATTTATATAATTTATTATAATATATTAAAATACATTTATATATTTTTTGTTAATTATATATATATATTATGTTATATGATTTTTTTTTGAAAATAGTGGGGGTTCACAACCCATTTGATCTCTTAAACTATAGGTGGTTCTGTAACCCCCATTAATATAAGATGTTACCAGGGGTTCAAACCCCCTATAATATAAGAGATTATAGGGGGTTTTGAACCCCCAAAATTTTCTTTAAAGAACAATTTACATGATAAATATATATCACCTTTTAAATCCAACTGAATATAACACACACATACACACAGATATATGCAACGTCTCTAACTAAATATATAACACCAATAATAATTAAATTAATAGATTTTTTTGGAATAACTGCCTCTAAATTCCAACCAAATACTAACAAAATATTGATGAATAATTTTTAGGTGGTTTTAACCCCCTCTAAATTCAATGATTATTAGAGGCTGTGCATAACCCCATCTAAATAACAACTACTAATCTTCCCTTTTTTTATAATGACTTTAAATCCTATGGTATAAAAAATATATGATTTTTATAAATATATTATAGAAACATAATTATATATATAATACCATATATTGTTTACTTATTATCCTTCATTACCCATTTATTAACAATTTCATGTTAAAATTACATTTTAGGCAATAACTACTATGTTTTACATGTGTGTTTTTATTTTTAATTTTGGGTACTATTACTTTGATCATGGTTCCATCATATAAATAAAGTTTACCATGATATAAATATCATATATATTCATTTTATATGTATTTATAATTTTTTATAAATTTCAGAGATAGAAAATTAAATCCACCGTTCATGGAGATGGTCGACCATACGTTCACATGAATACTGTTTCCATTTTCTCAATGGATGAGTTGAAGGAAAGTTAAATAATATATTAACATTTAAGAATATTTTTTATTTCATATATATCATATATATTGATTAAATTTACCCTAATTACCTTCCATTCAATGTTATGGTGGAAAAACCAATCACATCACTTTGCGAGACAGTAGTCCACCGTACACACGAATGGCATTATCATTAACGTATCCACCATAGAATGTAAAGTAAGATTTTTTATGGGATATAATAATTATATAATAATAATTATTTTATATATATAATATTTATTCATTTAATATGTCCTTATTATTATCATATAAAATATTAAAGAAAAACAAATCACATCGATTCACGAGGTGGTAGTCTGCCGTATTCACGAGCGATGTTATTGTTTTCCAAAGAGTTGAGAGATAAAAAGGTAAATGTATTATTATAATTATATAGTTATAATTATATATTAAATAAAATATATAAAAAATAATTCCATCATTATATCCATTCTTGAGAAGTGGTGATGAAGAATGAATAACATTAGTTTGTGAGATGGTTGTCAGTCGTACACACGAATGATGATTTCATGTCCCATTTCAAGTAATAGGTGATGGATTTAGGTTATGAAATTAGAATAATAAAATATAAATATATATTTTATACTGGTGTTTTTAAGTTATCATTATTGGAAAATATTTTAAGGAGATAGAATAATAAGTAAAACAAATACTGTTAGTGAAAAACTATACCTCTTTTTTGAACAACCACTTTTGGTTTAAATTGAATCCTTACAAGATCATATTTATGATCTCACCAAGGAATCTAGGAATTGGGGAGGGAACTATGTAACAAATTTATTTTGGTATTTTACTAAACAAAGGGATTTGTAAGTGTGAATAGAGGAGTAGAGTAGTTGACCTTTTATAAGTGGAGGAGAGGACACAATTGGAATTTTGGAAAAGAATAACATATACCCAAATTTTTCATATTCAAAAGGGATAAAAATAAATAATTAAATAAAATTACAGGTTATAAAGTTGACATATGACCATAAAACTGGCTATGGAATAGTTTTTTGGTCATTTTAAACCCTATATTTTTTCGTTTAACCCCCATTAAACCCGTTTTAACCTTAACCATGGTAATTATTTTTTTCACTATTACTTATGTTAAAATATTATGTTGAATTTATTAGTTAATATTAATTATTGTTATTATTATTATTTCATCCACCTTTTAAATTCCATTCACAGAATTGATAATTTTTTTAAATTTATACACATAGAGGTGATGAGAAATCTATTTTCCAAAGAGACAATGTTCAAATGTTTAAAATGGATTTATATAAAAATTTATATAAAATTGATTAAAAATAGCTTAATTGGATTAATAAATATATATTTGAAGTAATGAGACTTTTAAAACAATTTTAAAACATTAGAGAACCTTATAAATTCATTAAACAAATGGCATTTTTAATAAAAACCTGTATTTTTCACTATTACTTGAAGAATTTATCCTTCTGAAAATTATGAAATATCAAATTAGAGATAATTTTTAAAATATGATTTAATAATTTTATTTTATTTTTTTCAAATAAATTTTCTAATAGCTTCAAAAATTAATTTTAAAATAAGTGTGGAAAATGCGAAAAAATTTATTTTTAGAAAAATATAGTTTTAATGAATAAAATTACATCTATTTTTATTTTATGAATAGAAAACACATAACCAGAATATTAAACGTTTTATTCAATATATAATATATTAATTTCATTAAAATCATTCCGTAAAAGTTATTTATTTAATTTATTTATACAAAACATGTTTGTACAAATAAAGATAGTTTTTCAAAAAAAATATTCCCATTATTTTTAATTTTTCATTATGAATTTTAATTAATTGTTCACCAAAGAGTTAATTTTTTGTAAATGTGTAAAACATATATTCTCATAATTTATTTGACCCTATTCATACTCACCATTCGTGTGGCTATGCGACAAGTATCATATTAAATAATAATATTTTAATTGTATGTCACTTTTTGTTAAAACTCAGTGTTGCGTGAAAAATAGCTATATAAAAAATTAAATTTATCTAAACAAATATACCTTAAAATATTAGGGTGTTACACACCAATATACTAAGTCAAATCTCAATGGAACTAGGATCTCCCACTTATCCCATAAACCACATCTCACATAATTTACAGATCAAGGGAAACTTCCCTACTCCCATCTTAATATATTAAGGTAACTAATATGTTGATACACCCACTATAGGTTTCCCATATATATATATATGTTTGTGTTTGTGTGTGTGTATATATTCAGAATTAGTTACCGTGTCATCAACCTGCTATAGAAATGATCCTCATCGTGCATCTGTATATGGGACTACCCCCTTGAGGTCCACATGCTTGTGTTGGTAAACATATATACAATGAAATTATCCATTGAAGATCCATGTCAAAAAAAACCAGTCATATAGTTTTATTTAGTATAATGAAATTAAGAAATTATATGAGAAAATACTATAAAGACTATTGCTAAAACATTAAGCGATATAACCCTATTCTATTTTTATAACCAGTATCATAATTTCTAATAAGGAGTTGATTACGAAGGCATAAAATGCATATAAAAACCATATAAGGATCATTATACATCAATTAAAATAGGTTCTGTATAATAATAGTCTAGATGAATCACTCCATAATATTCAAAAGACCATCATTAGAGAAAATATATTATGGTTCAAATAAGTATAATGTCACCAACAAGTTGTATGAGAAAACACCATATATGTTTTTTAATCATTAAAAAACTAAACACCAATTGTTAATGATATAAATCACACACAAGCCCCCAAGTCTCAGGAGATTCATACATAACAATAATGATGCACATACACTAGCCTCTTTCCAATGGTCTTGGACAGAAAATTCCATAAATTAAAAATCCAAAACTCTAGTGGATTTTGATACTTGAAATTATATAATCATAAAAGTGGAAACCAAGAAGAAAAATATGATATCCCCAATAAACCCTAAATTAAATCAGAAAATGTGTTCATGATGCCCCATTCCAATTTTTATCACAAACTCTAACTTTTCCCTAATATCTTCGTACCATATCCTAAAATATTAAGATAATGAAAAATAATATCCATTACAACTTTTTTACATTCCACCACCCTAGAGCAGTTGACAAGTTCCCATAATAGTTGTCCTTAAATGACCTTAGTCATACCTCATTATATGCCAAAGGCTGTCAAATATAATTTCGGGACTGAGGAGCTATCATTGGAAGACTATACCCTCATATCATAGTAAAACACTGTGGACGATTAACCAAACCACATCCATATGAAATAATATGAGTATGACTAATCAATAAATGACTCTAATGTTATATCAAAATATAATATTGAAGCATATAGTTATAAAGATACATAGTTATACCAATATACAATCAATTAATAACTCATTGAGGTGATCACATATACAAAATGAATAAAATAATAAAATTTGAGTCTCTACTAATATCCCCAAGCCTCATCTCATCAAGACTTGAAATCTAATCCCATCTATCCAACTCGATCATATGACAATCAGATTCTAACCCATATAATCCAAGGACCATTGAATTCTAATCAAGTACCCAAGTGCCATGCCCATATATTAAGGGAACAGGTACTACTCAGTAAGGGTCCAATACATAACCCTAAAAGTAGTTTATACAAAATTTATATGGTCAAAAAATATTAGAGTATGATACCGAAATATAGATAAATAACCACCATTTATCTTATGGTTCTAAAATGACACCTGATATCTAAAATACGCACTCCAACTAGTAGTAGAGAATCTATGATAACATGTAATAGTATTCTAGGTGTTTGGTAGATGCCCAACCATAATATCATCACACATGTATAAACTCACTTGGAGGGTAGTGTGTCCCACACAGATCATCTGACAATACACTCGGTATGTAACATGTGTGAATAATGGATACTGGGAAGAACAGTTGGAATCCCATATAGTATCATTTATTATATTTGATCATAGGAATAATAGATATCCTATATAAAAATAACTAGTTATATTGGGAAGATCCTAGGAATCACTAGGGATCTCTCTTAAAAACATAATGTATAATGCTAAATCCTAGGAATCATTTTTCATCTCTCCCAAGATTACAAGGTATAAATATAGAGACTATAAATCACTCGTTATCTTTCCCATTCTCATAAGGTACAATGCTTGATCCTTAAAATTACTAAGAATATCTCGCAATATTATAAGGTATAATACAATATCCTAGGAATCAATAGTAATCTCTCCCAACAATACAGGGTATAACATTAGATCATATGAATCCCTAGGAATATCTCCCATAATTTTCATGTACAACTACTAGATACCTAAGTGTTAATCCTTGTATACCCAATCATACTTTTAGGGGCTTGTATACACATCGTAACATCTCACATAAAAATAATAATGTTTTATCATCCATGAAACCCTTCACACAAAATCATGGTTGGACTATCATGTTCCAAAAATATCCTCAAATATGAAACCATATTATGCTCACACCATAGGCTTAGGTTCTAAGGTGACACCAAAAATCATCACCACCCATCCCCACACTAACCATCTCTATCAGGTTAACATAACCACTAAGGTATCCACCGAGGTCCCCTAGGTCTCATCATATCATACACACCCTATATGGGATCCTTGATCTCAAACTTTCCTCTTGGGTCATGACATTCACTTATAGGGAATAATGTCCCTCAAAATCATCAAGAACACATTATAGCCTCATTGGTGTCATAAGATATTCCCCACTATCATCACTCTCAAGAGATGGAAAAATTATTGCCTCACATCCCATGTCATGCTAGGTTTTCCCTCTCACCCAACCTATGCATAATATCCCCTAGGGTATACCCACCTAGGGAATCATGTACTAGTGGGAAGGACGACTCACCCCACCTTCCAATCAACCATCTCAGAGGATATAAGTAATCTCACATTCCCATCATGAACTTCCTAGGAAAATTATCTCATTCATTACTCATCCCGACTCAAAGGTGACTAAAGGAACCTATCGAGGCCTTCTATGATCACTAAATTCATTAAATCCCCACCTACAACATTTAAATATCCTAGAACACTTCTATAATCTCTTCCATGAACCTCAAAAACCTAGGTACTAAGATTATACTCAATGGTCTTTATATCTTAATATATATGTTTATATAAAATACCTCAAGTATTTGTGGTCATGTTACAAAGCTCAAGGGTACATCATGGATCTCAAAACATTATCCATTCAATCATAGGAATTATTTTATTTAGAAAAAAAATTATTTAATTTAAAATATTCAGTCACCCATAATGGAGATACCACACATGACATATCATATATCTAAATATATCTTGTAAAGGGGTATATTTGAGGGACCAATTATATCACTCATGTAGTCATTCCTTTTATGTACACACTAGCTACTCTCACCCAATAATCCAAGTCAATCTGACCATCACCATTTATCACAAGGCCCTATATCAAGACAAAACACATAATTGAATTAATTATAAAAATTTAAAATTGCTTATTTAATTCAATTTAATTAGTCATAAATTCTTAATAACTCACTAGGTCACCTCATCGCACCAAATCATTGACCAACCACCCTATAAAGATTTGTGGAAAACTTATGATACTATCCTAACCAATATCCATATCAACCAAGAATAATTTAATTGTAAATTTATTTAAATTAATGATTTTCTAATAAAAACCATTTGTCAAAATACCTTTATCAAAACAATGTGTAACAACATGTGTTCATCATGTCAGGACATACTCTAGACACACCGAGTAAAATCCCCATCATCTCGAGATGTTTGTACCATGATCATATGGAATAATCACACGAATCCATTTATAATTCACACCAAACCATAAAAACTAAATAGGGAGACCAAAGGGGATGGAGGAGGAAGATCAAACCATAAAACACTATGAAATTTCAACCCAAATAACCCCATATGAAGGGGAATTGAAGGAGTCAAATGGAAGATGCCCTCCTTGTCCAATCCCACAGGAGGGAGAATAAAGTGGAGGTGAGGGTTAAAAATCAAAGGGGAAATTTTGGGAATTTTTCAATTTTTATGTAAAATATTAACACATAATAGTTTTCCAATAAAGGCACCAACTGTGTGGTTGGATCTATTTTCAACCATCACCTTCAAATGATTCGGTTGTTGGGTTTACCTAACTGTATTCTAGTAATTAATATTGTTTATGAAATAAATTTTAGTTTTTCATGGTTTCTATTCCATCATACACCATACATGTGCCAGTACAGAATCCAAAATCACTATGCATAATTTACCAATTTGATTTTCCCTAAAAGTGTGACAATTGTGCATAGGTAATATCTCATTCAAAAAATTTCAAACTCTACTCCGAACATCATGTGGCTCACCTAAGAAACCAAAAACAATCTTGGTCCTTGATCATATCTAAAAATACCTCCTCAAGATTCTCTAACTCTCATAATTCTCATTTAAATATAGATTCTCAAAATGAATCTTGATTTGATAAAAACAAATTAAAATTCCCCCCAAAGATTTATGACCTCAAAAAATGGATCATTATAGAAGAATTAGGTGATTAATCAAACCCTATATACCCTAGGTGGAATGATACCACTGGATACTTTTATGGGATCTTCATTAAGAGTGTGATTGATGAAATGGAGGCTCAATTATCATTAGTTCATTTTATTATTTCCATTTATAATTTTGAATTATTTTAGTTTTAAAGAGGGGATGATCTTGGTTTTTGGGTTTTTATGTATTTTAATACTAGAATAAGTGTTATTAAATCCTACTAAACCACACAATTTTACCTTTTAAATTAATAATACTTAGGTTATTATTCTATAGAAAAATATACCTAGATGCATCCATACATTAAAATTATCAAACCATATAAAAATTAATTTTTATATACTTGTAAGGAAAATAAGAAATTACTAATAAAATAAACATTCGACCATAAACTATGTATAGATAATGTCATTACATAATACAATTGGTGTTCTGAAATCTAGTTAGATAACTAGGGGTGTGAATCACTATTATCTTTTTATAGATTCTTTGTTTAATTCAACCTCTATTACCAGTTAATATCTCTATCCTATCAATATGTCAATCTCATTCTTACCCAAATATTGTAGATAATAAATGGCATAATACACGAAAATATTTATAATGTTTACATCAATATGTTAGACCAATCCTTTCTATTATTGGTTAGATCACCCAAGAATATATTCTCCACTATAAACACAAGTGCTAATACTAGGAATATTTATGATTCCATCATACACTCTATATTAGTATAGAGTCAGACTATGATCTTTTGAGACCCATTGGAATGATATATTCTTACTGCGAGTACAAAATATTTTGAACCAAAATTAGAAAGATCAAGTCTTTTCTACTTGTTGGTTTTATAATAGTTGATGAAGATATTCCTCCATGATCTTTCAGGATGAATAGATTTTCATTTCCTCACCTCTTCAATATCTTTATCATTTTATGATCAAAATCATATTAACCATACATTATCACCTTATTTAGATATTAAATTATCTATTTTCCTTCATAAATCACCAAAAACATATGTTTTTCAACTTCTCTTCACTTTTTTGAATGTTACTAAATTCAGTATTTATCAACAATTTATTGTCTAGATTTGATACAAAAGTTATTTAATGCATCATAGTATCCAATTTTATTATTAATTAACAATTTTGTTTCCTTTTATTTTCCCCCTTTTATTGTCAAAAAATAATGTGAATAATATTTCTATAATTATTTATGAAATCTTATCGTGTTTCTCATCTATATAAAATATATTTCAAGAATAAAAACAATACAAGTAAATAATAATATGAAATAATTGAATTTCAATCCTTATGAAATCCACATGATCTTCTCATTTAATCCAAGTCAATATTTAAATTCAAATCACCGTAATTGTAGGGATTTTTTCCCCTTAAAAAATTCCCAAAATTCACAACATTCAAATCAATTTACAAATTTTTACATGTGTGTATGGCCACATATATCAAAATGTGGTACTTTCCTCTACAATGTGTATATTTATATATTTATTTTATTGAATCATAGTCTATTTTATTTTTTTTGTTTTTAATCCAGGAATAATAATAATGTTGAATCTTTTGATTTAACATTTTTATGGAATATCAGAATATATAAAGTAATTCATTCTAACAGAATGTCTTTGTTTTACTTTCCTTTTCCATATTTTTATTCAATATGATACATCATAAGAGTGAAATTAATATTATATAATGATCCTTATAATATATCTACTTATCCTTATGAAGTAACCAATAATCCTTTAAAAAACTACATAATCCTGAAAAAGTCAAAAAAATGATCTTTATAGAGTCTAGAAACCATCCTTATGTTCTTCAAGATAATTTGTACACAGTCATGTATCATCCATATAAATTTTCCATTACATTACTAATATTCAATACATGAGTTTAAGTGAATTATATATAGATTAGAAATAAATCTTACTGTGTTCTTTGATGGATGACTCTTTCGAAATTGGCGATAATTCTTAAGAAGCCCATAAGGTTTTAAGACTTTTCAATTTCATCAAACCCATAAAAAACAGGTTTGATCTAACTCAACTCAAATAGTTATATAGAGATATCATTTATATAAAATCAAAATAGAATTATTTCAAGGAATAATCAAACACTTCAAAACATCATCCAAATATTTTTTCTTCTTATTATAGTAACTTGGAATTATAATATTCTTTTGATGGATTCTCGTAACCCCAGCTAGCTTTTTTCCCTCAATATTATTCTTCATTCTTTACACTAGATATATTCCTCCAAAACATGTTACAAAAAATTGTAAAATATGTCTCTACAGTGTCACTTATATTTAACTTGTAGAACAACTCAACAATCATCACATGTTAGGGGTACTATCCAATAACATGTCCATCAAATTGTTCCAAGAAACAATGTCAATTTTTTTTCCATGAAAATACATTTTTCAAGAATTATTAAATGGTAGGTAGCTATATCATCACCTTAATTTAATATTTTCTTCATTTATGTATTATAATAACATCATTATCCTATATAAACTTTTATGTAAATCATATTAAAAAAATACATCCTCATTTTCAAAAATCCATTTGGGTAATTCAATATCCCATTTTGGATTTTGTCTTCCTTCCAATATATTTTTTTGACTTTCAAAAAGAATCTTTTTGGTTATGTAGGATCATACAGAAACAACTCACATGAGTTATGCACAACCAATATTTTTTTTCTAATTTCAAATTTCAAAAATCAAAATTCAAACCAAAATCACCGCCTTGAGTGACAAACTACATCGCGTCACAAACCTTTACCCAGCTATACACATTGTCCTCACCATTTCACCAGGGACACCCACCTACCAGAGTCCAATGTTTTTTCAAAAAATAAACAATGGAATAACACCATAAATGAAGAATCTCTACCACCGTCATGATGTACAAGCCCGATAGGGACCCAACGATAGAGACTGAACCACCGAAAACCTCCTAGAACACCATCGATGACTCAAAATCACAAAAAATACACCTTAAAACCCACTATGCATGTCATTATGGGAGAAGTGTGTGGAATACTAGTGAAATATTAGATTATAGAGTGGACTAAGGCCTCTATGGAGAGTTAAATTCCATGGCCGACAAACTCTAGCATTAGAATCACCACCATGTGGACAACAACCAATCCACTAATGCCATAAAGAATTAAAAAAGCACAAAAAACAAGAATGACAGGAATCATCATCATCATTAAATGTTCCCTTGAGTCGAAATGGTTCTATAAATCACCAAATAAACACTATCACCTTCCTAAATTAGAATAATCTCCACCATTGAATGTTGTCTACACAACCAGGAACCAGAACAATGTTGATACAAAATCGATAACCATATAATGGAAGGAAAACACTATAAACAAGATAAAACCAAAAAATTGAATCATATATCATAGATGAAAACAAGATATGACTATCTAAATTAGAGAGGAATATCCAATATCCCTAACAAAATAACCATCCCAAAAATCCCTAAAACTCGTTCGTGCATGACAAAAAAAACGGGGTCTTGCATGATGGGTAATGAAATAAATTCAAAGGAGGAGCACTGAAAAACAAGACTGGTGATAAGAGAAAAATTATCCACCTAAAAAGAACCCAATAGAAGAAGGAATAACCTATAAAATACCACCATATACATCTGAAAACACTATGATAACCAACTCACAAGATCAATATTCGGGTCTGGTGAGTTAGGACCATCAAAAAGAGAAGAGGTGAGCTGGAGTGGGACCAAGAAAGGGAATAAATTCCTAGGAAAATAAGGGTGGATAAATTTTGAGGCCGAATGATGTGAAGGATCCATCACCACATGAAAATAACTCATAAAACCCTAGAATGGAAGAGGGGGACATGCGAGTATCAGGGCACCAAGTGATTATTAAGAAATTTGCTGATAATTTTATTTTTTTTGTATTTGTTGACAATACCCAATTTTATCTAAAATAAATGCTTTATTATCCCTCTTATTAGTAAAAAATGAAAATAAAATATAATATAAGGTATTATCAAATTCAAAAAACTCTAATATATTTTTTAAATAGCTTCTTATTCCACTGTTTCTCAAAATCAAAATCCACATCATTATTTTGAAAGAATGAAGATATCACATGTGTCTTAGAAATTATCCATCAACCAATGAACTCTATGTATACTTGGGATAAATCAATATATAAAAATGAGTCAATAAATCATTATATTTATTATATAAATTCATATTCCTGGAATGTGATACCATTTCCCAAATTTTCATTTTGCAGAATGTTTAACTAGATTTAATAAGAAATATGTTCATACACCCATATTCAAAATTTACATCATAAAAATTCAACTGAGATACATATTAATCTACTATTTTAGCTTAATATCTAACACCCTTGAAATAATAATCTAAATAATTTTGAATAGGGATTAGAGAATGATTTTTTACCTCAACCTTAAATTCAATAGATGTTGTCTAGATTTTAGATTCACACAAAAAAGAATATTTCTTATAAGATTTCTCTTCACATATGCTCCCCCTAACGGGATTCACTATTATCCTCCTCCTAAAAGATGTTAAAACAATCCCTTAAGATTATATTATTTACAATAAAACTATTACAATACTCATTTAATCCCCCCTTTAATTTACATCCTTTATGTCCCTCACAACAAAGATCCTTCATTCTTTTCAATCCATACAGGGGGATAATTTTCTATGAATAAATTATTATTATGAGACTTCATAGGTTACATGGCCATTTTATTCTATAAATATATTTATCTGTACATAGTTTTCTTCTTCATATAATACATCAAGTGAAATTCATAACATGATGTTTTTATCATATTTTTCATTAATTTTTCATGAGCATGGAATATGGTCATATTGTACTTCATACTATGTACAACCTATTTTCACTTGCCACAAAAATTCTTTTCAATATCTAGGTCATAAATTTTAGAAAACATCTCATGAAATTTGATCTCTTAATTTGAAATGACAAGTTTCCCTTTATTAATAGAGATATATTATTCTTTTCTCTATTTTCCTTTCTATTTTTAATTGGGACATCCAAAAGGTTAAACACACTTTTTTACCATGCTCAAAATTCGTGGGTTATTTATGGGGTTTCTTTTAAACAAAAAGAAAAAAAAGTGTATTAATTATTTTTATACATTCAATTCTTTTCCACATCATAGGGAATCTATACAACAATTATAGTCTTAATTGTTGTAGCATTATGTCCCTACTAATCCCATCTACCACTCATTTATTTCAAGAATTCAAACCCAATTTATGTTTATAGATTATATAATATTCTATTCACAACTTAATTTCATTAAAAATATATTATCATGTAATTATAATAGATCACACTTGTTTTACTATATTATGATAATAATTAAATATTAAACTATGAGTAGGATTTGTGTTCAAATATCTCACCACACTGACAGTATCCTCTAAACATTGATATCCCTTAATGTTGATAAATCTATCCAGAAAATTATTATAATTTTCCTAATACTATTTTATCTTGTATTTTCCTAAGGGTAGTGTTATCTTTTAGATATTATTTATTTAATTTGAAATATAAGAGGTTTTCTCCTAAATTATTTTATATAACATGTTTACCTTGATATTTATTAAGAGTACAATTAGCCTCCATTTATGTATCCATTTTTTTTCCATAGGCCTATGTTTATTCAATATTAACCCCAAAATCCTTATTTAAGTATTCTATGATCTTATTTAAATAATTATATGCTTCATGAAACATTTATTATATCTTAGACAACTCCTTTTCTCTTAGATTATGTTTTTATTTTATGGTATTTCATAATTTCTTCTTGATCATCCACATTCAAGTTGAATTTATTAATATTGTAATTTTATAAATCCTATATAATGATATATTCATATTTTAATTCAAGAATATTTTGATTTTCTTTCATCAATAACCTCTTGTACTTATTTTGTTTTGCGATCTTCTCTAAGAATTATTATAATACTTTATTTAACATGTATTCTTTCCCTATTGGTAAAATTTAATATTCTTCACTGCATTAGGTATAAAAATATATTTTAATGTGAGATATAAAATTAGTTAACTTCTCAAAAATATTCATATTATGATTAACTACTTTATAAGGATTCATCTTGGTCTTCTTTTCTCATCAAAATTCTCCCATTTTCTTAGAGAAAAATTCTAATTTATTCCACCATGTTTGGTTACATCCTTAGATATTTTACCCCATTTATGTTTTTAGGTATCTTATCAAATCCATATGATTAATATTCAATGAAAATATTGTTGAAAATTTATACTAAAATATGTAATCCCATTACATCTTTGACACCTTAGTGAGGGGGTTTCCCTTTTTTCTCTCCTTTCCATAATTTATTTGATATAAGAGTAATGATTTTATAACAATAATAGTTGTCTTTATTATCAGATTCACTTGAATCTAGAACATCATCTTATTTTATTTTGACTTTCATTATGAAATAAAAAACTATACCATCCTTGATCTACTTTTTAAAGACTAATTTTTTCCCATTCTATAAGGAATGCGAATATTAATTAATTAAATAAGGATGAAATCGCAACTATCTTCTAAATTTAAAATTGCATGGTCAAACCTATTTGGAAAATTTCGAATAATATTTTTGAAAATAATATAATCCTATAGTTTTTTTCATAACCTCACATATTGATAACAATTTAATTTACTCCAAAAAAAATATCATAAATATTTCTCAATATATGCAATATAGACACCTATACTTTCATGTTACCTTTAATACTACTCTTCATCTTATCTTGTATCTCCTTAGTTATTCGAATCCTCATGATTTTTGTGTATAAATTTTATGAATGATATATAAGAATGAAATTTTGTGATTTTCCATCAGTTTCCATATTTCAATTATTAATAAGATATAAAGGATAATACTTTATAATGGGTTGAAATCCCACAATTATAACATCTCTAACTTATAGAAAAAATAGATAAATGATAGGGAAACATCATGTTCTCACAACTATGATGTTAATTCCATTAAATGTGGGAACACCCCTGGTATTAATCAAATTCAAATTATCTATCCTAAAAAAATATGGGATTTAAATGAGGGAACCTAGTTTTTTCTAATACCAATCAAAGTTCCTGGATCTGGTTAGATCAATGTTGGGAATTAACTGATGATCTATTTTTTATGATATATTATTGTTTAATTCAACCACTGTTATTGTTCAGGATTAGGATCCTATCAATATGTGTCTCTTATAATTAATCTAATATTTTAGAAAGTATAAAAAATATAGCATAACCATTTCTTCAAAGGTTCAAACTCATTATAAAAGATTACTCTTTATAGTGATTGGTTAGATGACCTAATCATTGATTCTTAACTATAAACAGAATTGGTTACACCATGAGTCTTACTAATCCCTTCACATAATCCCCATCATCTTAGAGTCATAGTATGATTTCTAGAGTCGCACTAGAAAAACAACTTCTCACTACCAGAAAACAATATTTCAAGAAAAAATTAAAAATATCACTTCTTTTCACTAGGTGTCTTAAAAAATAGGTATTGAAGATATTCCTCTATGTACCATCAAGATGAATAAATTTCCATGCTCTCACTTTTTTGAAAACATTGGTGTTTGATGATAAAAATTAGATCATTCATCATTGATCACCTTCTTCAGATAATAAATGATCTAGTTACATTCCTTAATCACCAAAATCTTAGGTTCTACAAGTTCTATTTACTTTTTTTGGATATTTTCCAACATTGGTATGTCTCTCTCACTTCTTTTCTTGCTTTGACACCAATGTTTTTCTGTGCAATTGAGTATCATATTTTCATCCCAATTATAAAATTTTTATTTTCATCTTTCATTTATTCCATTTATAATCTCAAAATTATCTAAATAATATTTCCATTTTTATTTATTGAAACATATATTGTTATTCAAGTATATAAAATATCATTAATGAATAAAATTAATACGCTTGTAAAAAAATCTCAAATACTGGAAATTAAAATCCTCATGACAATCATAAGATATTCTTGTTTTATCCTAATCAATTTTAGAATTCAAATCACCAAGAGACTCTGTATTATTTTCTTTTCAAAATTATATAAAATCAGAATCATTAAAATTATTTTATAACATGGTCTACATGTGTATGAATTCATGCCTCATAATTCAGAAAGTTCCTTTATAGTGTGGAGCATCAAATATTTCTCATCTTGAATAAGTATTTATTATAATAATTATGATATTTAATCCATGAATAATAGTAATGAAACATCATCTGATTAAAAGTATTTTATTGAAATATCAGAATATGAAATGTAATTAATTCTTATAGAATCTCTCTATTTTCCTTTTTCTTTTCTAAATTTCGATTTGACATGATCCATCATATGAGTAAAATGAGGCATACAGAATTATCATTATGATATTTTAAACCATCCTTATGAATTATCTAGTTATCCTTATGAAATATGACTAATAATTAATAAGGTGAAATATTATCCTTATGAATTCTAAAAATCATCCTCATGATATTCAGACTCATTCTTACATAGTCATGAATAAACCCCATGATGTTTTGATTACGTTTCTAATTTTTAATAAAAGAGTCTTAATGAATCATATGAATATTAAAAATTATTCATAAAATGGGCTACATAGGATGAATCTTATATAATTTGGACAAATCCTTACAATTTCCAATATAGTTATGTACGTTTTAAATTTCATTAAACAATGATAACTACTATTGATACCACTCAACTCAAATAGTTCCATAGATATCTCTTGTATCTGAAATCAACTTAGAATCATTTAATGTAACTCTCAAAAAATTTAATATATCATCCAAATATTTTATTGTAGTAATAAATGAAAATTTAAATTCTAATATTCGTTGTATATATAATTATATCAATCTTTTCTTCCTTAATATTATTTTATAAATCTTTCAACAATCTAGATTCCTCCAAAACAAATTTCAAACTATTATATAATATGTTTCTTTATTAAAAATATTCTTTAACTTGAATAATAGTTCACCAATCATCATGTGCCAGGGTTTCTATCCAAAAAACTATCCATAGAGTTGTTCCAAGTAGAAACAGCAATTTTATCTTACATGTAAACACATACTTTAAGAATTTTTCAATGGAAGGAAGATCAATATTATCCATACTTTACTCCATTTATCATTTATGCATGGAAAACACCTCATTATCTTATATTGAATTTTTCAAAAATAATATTGACAAAAAATATAACCCCTTATTCAGAAATGTATTTTGTAACATTAATAATGAAAATATAAATAAATACAAAGATAATTCCAATGTTTTTAATATAGGTCCCCCAAAATATGAAGTATAATTAAAATTTAACTTAATGGAACCCCCTTGCCAGAATCAATACAATCTTATCCACTCAACCAACTCATACTATCTTTGATTTATTTGGGGTACCCAACATGTGTGTATGATCTAATCCCAACAAATAAAGAACATATAAATGCATCATAACTAGAATCCCACATGTTCCCTTCAATTTTTTTCAATAATAAATCATGAAAATATTTATACAGAAATATTCATGTATCATCACCCAAACATGATTATATAGTTGTAAACCTAGTATCAGGAATAATTTCCAGTTTATATTTTAAATAATAAAAACATGTAATTTAATTTATAAATAAAAATATAATTTCAGTCAAAATTTTATAAAAATACAAAATAACACATGTATTAATCCAAACAATGATTTATTTTGCAAAATAGGTTTTAACAATCCCATAAAATAACATTATAGTAAATATAAATCCAAATAAAAATTTACAGTATTCAAACACAACTATAAGGATTAATGTTTTTATTTTAACTTTTATCTCAATTTAATATCATGAAAAATATGGTCATATACAACAAACTTACATTATATCATTTTAAAAAAATAATTAAAATCATAAAAATATGTTTAAGTGTGAAAAAAATAAAAAATAATTTATTTATAAATTTAAAATATAATAATTTATAAAAAATAACAAAAATAGTATTTAGTCATGGTTACCATTTTAAAATTTATCTTCAAAAAACCCAATATTGATGGTTCATAACCAAAGAATGAATAAAATATTGAATCAAATACCTTATCATGCCCAATAATATTTACCAATCATCTCTAATGTAATGAATCTCATCCAATCATTAAGATGAATATAATATTAATCCCTCAAATGAAACAATATAATTTAAATACTCAATCATAGCCCAAAAAGTAAAATACTCACCCATAGTTGATAAATTGGTAACATGACCTCCAATGAGGTGCATAACCCCCTGAACGGAACTTTTATACTTATGTAATAAAATTCCTCTAATATTCAAATGATTAGAATTGATATAAAACACTGATAATTATATTGAATATCTAATGTAGTAAACTTGTATAAGGGGAAGAAATATAAAGGTGAGGGATAAAAATAATTTGACCAAGAATGCCGGGGAGAATATGAAGAAGTTAAAGGGAGGACATTAACATGGAACCACCATGGTTCTTTATTAGAAGAAAAAGATAACATAAGGATTTATATCTCCCATTTACTGTTTTTACTGAACAAGGATAAAATGGAGCAATGTCCCTTTTATTATGATAGAAAAAATTAATTATATCACACAGATAATGAGATAAAAAATTGTACTACAATAATAAAAATCCCTCCACCACATTGGAAATTCTAATATAATAACAACTAATTAGTGTGATAATAATAATGCTCCTCCCTAAAATAATAGTACCCTATATCACAATTTAAACTAGAAACAATAGTAGTTTTTGTAGTAGAAATAATAAAATAATGACACATAATGTATAATATTTTTACATTATAAAATATATAATAAAATATCAAAATCATAATTCATAAATAATATAATAATATAAAACTCTTAATAATATCATTAAATCATTTTATAATTCAAATATTCCATGTCTTGAGAATTTTAAAAATGAAAAACGTGATTGCAATTAATTTTTCAATAATACATGGTCTCTAATAATAGTATTTAGACCATGCACTAGACCATTCATCACTCATTGTCAGTAATCTCACATTTCATAGTCGAGATGAATGGTCTTTAGACTATTCTCCTGAATATGGAACACTTATGTTTTCTTAATTTTTTAAAATTTTAATAAAAATTAATATAATAGAAAAATATATTTAAATTAATAAAATTGGGGTGTTACTATTCTCTTCACTATAACATTTTATTCCCTCAAGAAATTTCGTTTACCTTTTCTCTATTGACAAACCATTTTTATTTCAAAAACAAAACCTCCTCTTATTTTGAAAATATTTATAACATATAAAAATTTACTGACCAATAAGAAAAAACAAACAAATTTAAATCACCATATTTAAAATTCCATTATAATGGGAGAAATACTCACCCTATCCAAGGAATAATAATTCACAAACCTATTATCCAATTTACATTTTCTCAAAACATTCATCATAGCATAAGATTTTTTATTTTCCATTATCAAAAGTAGATATGAACTTGACTTAAAAATAAATTTATTTATAAAATAAAATGAATTTAGAAACCTCTATTACATAAAATACCAAATAAATATATGTAAAACTGAATTTGAACTAGAAAAAGGGACAAAAAAGAAATTTCATGGGCTTATCTAAACAATTTATTTTTTAATTGATCAAGTAAAATTTTCCATTCTAACTTCATCCCACTTTTAAAGGTCTCTTGGACCCCTTTTAGACTAAAAAATTACTATAAATGTAAATACATTAATTAATGGTGTATATTGTCTAGTTATGTTTTATTTTACATCTTACGAGGCTAAAATATTCCCTCGAATCAGAATTTATGTACCTTGGAGGTTTGATTTTTTTTTTCTATTTTATTTTTAAAAATGTATGGTCAAATTTCATAGTCTTGGAGACTGTGCACCTAACCATGCATATTTATTTGTATAATGATTCATGATATTTTCCAATTAACCATGTCTGATACCATGTGAAAGTCCCTAGATGTCATTTTAAAGGGAATATGGTTTGGAGGATGATGTAGCCAAAAGATTCATCTTTACTAGTTGACAGTTTATCTATTGTAAATTCTCAGTTGTCTCTAATTCTTAATAATTCCAACTATAATAATTACAATGGTTATTTAAACACCAATCCCATCTAATATATATTTATTTTATCCCTGTGAAACATGTTTCAACGAGTTTTACAAATTCTAAAAATCATTTCATAACATTAATAAATATTATAAACCATCAATTACTCTACATAATAAATAAATAATTCATATTAAAAATAAATAAAAAAGTACTAATATGGATATTTAGAAACATTACACTTGCTTAAATCCATTAAGTCAATATTTCAATCCATATAACCCAAAACATATCAAAAAACAATAACAATAATAGGCTAGTTACAAAAATTAAATTCACCCCAAAATTACAAATCTAAAAATAATCTTGAAAAAATTACTGCAAACCCCAAAAAAACATTCCCCAACTCAAAAAATGAATCAAATAATATCAAATTCAATTTAAGATATCTAAATAAGTCACAAAGTAAAATCACAACTAGACATAAAAAGAGTTTAAAAATAAACCATCACCAAAAAATCTTATTGGAAATAAAAACCCAACCAAATAAGGAATAATTTTTTAAAAATGTTAAAGAACAACCAAATTTTACATAAAAACGAAAACCTTCTTATTTTAGAAAAATATTTGAAATTAAAGAGACACTATTGATACCATATCACATTTAAACTGATTTCAACTCAAAATAATTCAATAGAATTTATATTCATTTCAATCCATCAATTAAGGGAAAAATACAAAATAGTAAAAATAATTTTAAGAAGTCAATAAATACATATTTAGGATTAAAAAAATCATTTTATTAAAAAATTATGATTTAGTATGGAGAAATGTATAAACCATAAAATTTCATGTGGAAATTTTGTATGATTTAATATCATTTTTTTCGAAATTATTTCATAAACCCCCCTGATAAAAATTATATCTATAAATATATACATAAATACATAAAAAACTCATTCAAATATATCATTAGACAAAACATTTCTTATTTATACAAATAAATATTAATTTAATAATATATATATTGGAATTTACATTGATTAACTGATTTATTCTACTTTAAAGACAATTTAGAACTCATTTCAATCTATATCATAATAATATTGAATTATAAGATAATATTTAATATTTAATATATTTAATCTAAATGTTTTTATTTATTTTATACACTTAAATCAATAGCTTTCAGAAAAAATTACTTATGAACTATAATATTGACACATAACTTTAAACCATTGTAAAACACTAACCAACCAATGTATAACCATATAAAAGTTACTAAATAAAATAAAAAATCCACAATTATTCCTATTATATAAATTATAAAATAAATACCAAAAAAACTACTTCATTATGTAAAGAAAATAATAGAGACCATCATCAAACAGGTCCTTAAAAATTAAAATTGTTTATTTACTCTATAAATTTATTTCAAAACAAACCCATGTTGTGTTATATTAAACTACAATCAAAATAAATTTTTATCCAAACCAAAATACTCAAACATAAGAAAACCATTCTTAGAAAATGTAACTCAATATTTATCATACCCATCAAATCCATAACTAATCACTTATCAAACTATATATTAAACATTTAAAAAAAATTCACTAATAATATTTCATTATAACAGGTTGAATTTATATATATATGTGTGTGTGTGTAAGTATAATTAATTAAGTTATCTACTCCTTCCAAAAATATAGTGCTTTTAAGACAATTTTCATATACGAACAACATTCTAAAAAATATCAAAACTAATACATTGTGATATTTCAAAAAAAGATTCCAAAAATTAGATCAAATAAAATATATATTTATGCTAAAAAAATTTCTAAATTACTTATTTTAAAAACAAGAATATACTTTTCATTATCTCATCCTAAAAAATTATAATAACTGTGCCAAAGTACAATAAAATTAACTAATATAAAATAAGTTAGTGAATATATTTTAAAATGATTCTTTGAATAAATATTTACATCAAAATATCACTAATATAATTATGTAAACGAAACACAGTAAACATAAATTATATTGAAAACACTAGGTTAATTAGTTCCCTATCATAACTAACTATTTAACCTAAGTTATACATTTATTTAATTTCATTTAAATTAGATTAGGGTATTCCTCATTTCATATTCACCTAAAATTGAAAAAAATATGACCTATATATATATATCATAGAAAATACATACTACTAATAAAAATACAACAAACACCACCATTCAAAAATTTATTTGTTATAAATTATACCATTAAAACTCCTTCAAGGAATACACTAAAATTTCATGAACATAATAAAATAAAATAAGTTCCAATTCGTTTAATTTAAATCATTTTGTTTTCTATAAGAAATTCATAAAATAATTTTAATTTTTTTTAAATTATGACATGATAATTAAATTAATGTCCATCCTTCCTTTCAAATAAAAATTTCAAAAGAATATTTTTTTTATAAAAACAGATATGCATAAAAAAAAATATAATCAATTTTATTTAAAATAAATATAATTTAATAAAATTTAGAAAATATATTAGAATTTGATTATTTAATTTTAAATTTTAAGCCCCAATTAATTATAATAATTAGTAGCATTATTAAAAATAAATTCAATTAAATTTTAAAAAATAATTGATCAAATCTCTTTTCCTAAGAATGTTCAAAAAACAAATAAGTAAATTTCCAATAATTATTAATTATTCATTTTTAAAGAAATTTTTCATTACAAACATGAATCAAAATGAGTCAATCCAAATATCATTCAATCAATAAAAGAAGCATTAAATTAAAAAATATTAATAAAAAATCAGTCCAAAATCTCATCTTTATAGGGCCCAATAAGTTAGATTACAATAAATAACAATTCCAGGAAATACATAATAATTTTAAGTAATATCTAATTATCTAAAACATTCTATAGTTTATGATACTTAAAATAAAATCACCTATCTTGAATATAAATTTTCAAGAAACTTTACTAACACAAAACAAAATAATATACAACACCTTAAAGTGTTGAAAGTCCTCACATAATACTGAACTTCCTTGGTATCATGAGTTTTCTCTATAAATAGGTTGATCAATTCTATTATTTTTAAATTTTTGACAATCCTACCTCTACCAAAAACTTACCCAAACAGCTAATCATGCTATGATAGAATTTTATTAAAAACTACCCTATACATCTCTACTTTTGAACCAAATTGACATTCCTGAAACATAAGGTATGTTCAAAATCACCACAGTCTTATACAAGTGTGAAGTACTTCGTATATTAATGATGAGAATGACTAAAATTTTAAATTAATAATTTTAATCTAAGGGATTCTTACATAAATATATCGTAATGTGTTAATGTAATGAAATTACCATACCATATAAAAAAATTTATAAATATGATCCATAAAAACATAGAATAAATAATAAAATAAAAACCAATAATATAATTTAAACATACAAGTTTATTACATAATAAAATAATAGGATAGGTAATTAAAATGATGATCCCTATATATACAATACACATATCCTTATTTAAAAAGTAAAATGATATAAATATTTAACTCCATATGATAAAGAAACATCTCTACATGTCACCACCAATATAGCTCTATAGAAAACCTATGTTTAAATCCTATAAGTGGGGAACATCATCTTATAAAATATATATAAATCAATAATATTATCTACATATGTACTAATTGTTTACATATAGAGAGTAATAAAATAACTTTTCAAGATTCCATTAAGAATTCTATATATTTCCATTCGATTGCAAACTGATATGATAGATTGAAAATGGTAGAACAAAACATATATTTTGTGTTAAATTAAACATAATAAATTAAAAATTTTCTTTCTCATTTAATTTATAATCCATATAAGTATCCAAAATTAATAAAGTTATATTGAATGAATATAAACACATAACAATTAATTTTATAAAATAAAAAAATAACAATAATAGAAATGATATATTTGGTATTGGGGTCTCAATGTTGGTAATAGAATAATCGATGATAAACCTCACTTTTAACATATGTTATTAGAATATATAATGGTAAAACTGTTTTTATGTAAGTTTAAAAATCATTTATACTGTAACTAATGTTAATTGTTTTTAAATATTAAAAAAGATGAGTTTATCTTTTCCCCTAATTCATTTGATAATTTTTCTCTCAAACCCCAATATTCACAACTCATGACCGAGATCCATTTTCTTCCATTGATCTTCTTACACCATTGTAATCAGATTCAATATATCTTGGTTGACCATATTATATTGTCTTTGATTGATTTCTCTCTTCATTTTCCATGTTGCATTTCCCTTGGCTATGTTCTATTACCCTTGGTCACATTTTTTCATACTCAGTCATATTTTTCCATCCTCATTTGAGTTCCACTTATTTCATTCATCTTCCACATTCAGTGATAGATCTAATATTGACATCTCAATTATTTGTGAGTTTTAAATTTTTATTTTATTTACTTCTATCTTCCCAATTATATTTACATTTTATTCATTATTAGTTAATTTTTTATTTTTTAAAGATATATTTTTTAATTTTTATAAAATTATAAGATTACATTATATTTATGTTTAAAATTAGCTGTCAAATATGATGTCTATATTTATGTTTAAAACTTATTAAAAATTTTGTAATGACGTATCTACTACAAAAATATTTATTAATTTTTATTTTTAATTTTTTATTTATATTTATTCACTATTAAATTGTTTTATTTTTATATGTGTATATAAAATTTTATTCTACATTTTTTAAATTTAATACGTTTATAAATTTATATTTTTTAAATTAATAAGTTTTAATGTTATCTACTTATATATTATAAAATTTTAAATTTATTTATATGTATAAATATTTTTATGTTTAAATATTTTTATAATTTATATTGTTACATTATGTGATTAATGTATTTTAATTGGATAAAGATTAAAAGCACTTGTGATGAAAATGAGAAAGTGTTTGATGATTTAAGGGAATTTTCAAAACGAAAAATATTGAAAACATAGACATGTTTTTCTGTTAATGCATGAAATTTTTTAATACTATAATGTTGATATAGAGAAAAATAAAAGACCATATGATTTTCTATAGTTTTAATATTAGTTATAAACATTATATATGTTATCATGAAATAATATAAAATTCAAGATCTTACATTTTTGAAGATATTTAGTATGAGAAATTGGATTGACTTGATGAATTAATACATGATATAATCATTAAAACCATTGAAAAAAATAAATTATTGAAGGGCTTTTTGGGATACTAAAAAACCATTATTCATAGGTTATAAAAAATTTAGAGTGTTATTAATAGTACTGAGATTGGTTAACATAAAATCAAGAAATGGGTAGAATGATTTTTTTCTCTAAATTTATTGAACTATTGAAAATGTTACTTTCATAAGACATTGATATTCTAGATTCAAATTATGATGTAAAATAATATTTCGTCCAAATACATTATTTACCCAAGGATTGCGTGATATATTATAAAGAATATGAAGGTTTATAAAAATTTATAAAATATTACACATCATGATATAAAATATATGGGATATCAAACTATGATTCATTCTAAAGGACATACACCAAACCTCCAAATATAGAAATAATGTATCTTCCAATAATTACTCATTTGAATGAAAAATTTACAAATTAAAATGATAAAAAGTGTTAAAGATAACACATAGATTA
The DNA here is from genome assembly GCA_963277665.1 of Viscum album. Classification (NCBI taxonomy): domain Eukaryota; kingdom Viridiplantae; phylum Streptophyta; class Magnoliopsida; order Santalales; family Viscaceae; genus Viscum; species Viscum album. The sequence goes on from OY728130.1 coordinate 1,951,439,468, forward strand.
TAGAATCTATACTAGAAATTTATATCACCTTTATGATTCTCCATAATAGAAAAAATTTGATAAAAAAAATCATTGATTTTAGAAATTAAATTAGAATTCTCAGAATGAGACTCTTTGTTGATGGACTTAATACCCATAAGATCCTCATAAGAAGACATGTTTATGGCCTAATGTTTTATAATTTACAACATCTTCCCATATATATGAATTAATAAAAAATATTTTGTGATGATATTTACAATTTTTGGAACAAAATACACTAGAAATGATATTTATATTTATATGCCACCATTGATTGAGGATTCAAAACTCTTATGGGAGGAATGTTTTAAAGTATTAGATACATAAATTAAATATTATTTCCTTTTTCATGCTATGGTAATTCTCAAAATAAACAACATTGATACATATGGAAGCTTATCTGGATATAATGTTAGAGGAGATAAATATTATTAAATTTTTGAATAAGGGACTATAGATGATAAATTATAGAATAGGGGAAAGATAGTGTATATGGTTTATCTGATTTTTTTTAAAAATATAGACCTTTTAAAGATTATAAGAGGAATTTAATTATTTAAATTATTATTATTTTCCACCACAAACTTTATCAACCAAATAATATTACAACAATATTAGAAAATTAGATATCCCATTTTCGATGGAGGAAATTATGATTTTGTAATGACCCAATTCATATTAACCATTTTGGGGGACTAGTGGTGTTATTTTATGAATTTTGTTTTTGAACATAACCTATCAAAATGGTTAAGGTCTCACTACACTAATTTTTATCTCATAGTCTTACCTTATGTACATTAAAATATAAAGAGGGACAATAAACAAAATTTATAAGCTTAATCCATAATATACTACTATTTAATATGATTGGTTAGTCCCCCAAAACATGTACTTTTCAACTACCAACATCTGCAGATACAAGCATGGACCTTTCCTGCCCGATCAACCAAGATTCCCACTGTGTTACATCACCAGAGTCATAGTGTAGAGTCTCATATCTTCACCCTAGCACAATACAATTTATTATCCAATCAAAATGATATCCATATAATCTCATAATGTATTCTACACCTCTTGAAAAACTAGTCTTCCACCATGAACAGGTTGGATCAGTTGGTATACTTCTATACAGATCAATGTATTTTACATCCAAGTATTTTTTATAATATGGTTCTATAACATTCTTATCACTCTAAGTTATGCAATCACTCTTGTTCTACACAGTTTTTCAAATACTCAATCATAATGGGAGTTCTTTTTCTTTTTCCTTAATGTCCCCCTAATTTTAAATGCTCTTTATTTCTTCGATGAAGTTATTTGTATTGTGTTATCAACAAATATATTGCAAAGTTTTCATTAGTTGTATCACTCAATGAATTAATTCTTCACTATATACATGTTTTATATCCACAAAATAAAATCATGAAAAATATTATTTTCCTAAGAGTAATTTTGGATACTCCTTGATCTTTATCAGTAGTGGTGATCTCCATTTGAAATCGATCAAAAATATGATTTTAACTTCTTGATTCAAATTTATTTGAATATATAACAAGTATTATTTTTAAGTTACTTAAATACATAGGATAGTTTCCACCTTCTTCACATGATAAAAAATACTATGAATTTGTATTCCCATGAAGTCAATAGATTAAAATTCTTTTGAATTATTCTTTTAAATTCCCCACCATCATGTGGTGTGGAATCTCCATCTTGCAGAATAGAACTCATATTCTCCCATTTTGATCCTGGATAATGATAATTTGATTGATCATAATATTTTGAAGCTATAAGGTATGAAAAAAAATAACATCTATAGGTTTTATTCTCCTTCAGAATATAAAATTTTGAAAATTCTCATCATTTTCCAATGTAAAATATCTTATACATAGATATATTATGGGATCAAATTATCTAATGTGAATAATCTTATTACGTGTGGAAAAATATCTTTCACAAAGATAAAAAATCATATAAATGACACAATTATCTTAATCATAGGATAATTATCTTATGTGACCAAATGTATTAAAACCAGCACAAATCTCTTATGGCCAATCATAATGTCTTATGGACATCCCGAATTTCATATACAGAATTAATTTTCTTACACATATATGTAATTTCATACATTATAGAAATAATATGTTACATTTAGATTAAATTACTTATGATCTATCTAGAATCTATTTTGATTTTATAAAATTCCATTTCCATTTTTTACAAACTCTAGCTTCAAAACAATAATCCATGAATATGTTATAATAAATTATTACCCACTTCAAATCAACCCAAAATCACATTTCATGATCTCAAGGAATCAACAATGACTAAAACCTTTATCAATCCACCTTAAAATCATAACATATAAGGTTGTCATCACCTGTTCATACTATCCATAAAAGTGAACATCATTTAGGTGTTTTCTTCAATCTTCAACTTAGTATTATTCATAAAAATTAACTTATTTAATATTATCATTCCTCCATCTCTTCAAAAACCTTCAAAAAAATGTTTTAAAAAATAATTACACAACCTATATTTATCTTTTACTTGAATATTACAACATAAATTTTCACAAAAAAATTTCTAATTTATCATGAATTTTTCTATGTGTCTTCATTTGGTCCATATAAGAACACTAAAATGATGCTTAAAAACATACCCTTTCCAATATAACATGGCATAAAATATATCATTTTAACACACTTTGAATTTATTTTACTTATCCTTGTTCAAAAAATTCAACTTCTTCATTTGGTAACTTTACTGTCCCCCTTTTTATTTTTTGATCAATACCCCTTACATATTCTCTAAAATTAAAGAAGTTAACCCCTTATTGAAAATAAATTAAAAGGGAATATATAGGGAGTCTCAAGAATCCTACTAAAATATTAAAGAATTTTTCTCTCACTTGAATAATTTCGATTATGCACTTTTTGAAAGATGGATGATATCACACACATCCTTTTCCAATAGTATTTAATTAATCTAATCTAATTATACATTGGAAAATTGATGTATAAAACTAGAGAGATTTAACCAAGACATTAGGGTTGTCCATAAAATGTTTAGTATGTGATATCAACTTAGATATCATTCTAGGGGATTTCATAAATATATAAATTAATAAATACTTAACCACATTATCTATTTTGTTATAGTTCTCTAGAATTTCTTTATTAACTCGATGATATCGTCATTTACCCCCACCCCCATATAGGAGGCACTTAAATCATTCTCTTAATTTTAATTAGAGTACTTCTTAATTATAAATATATTTATTTTCAAGTGTGTATAACAATAATTTTTCTCCTTAAATTCACTACATGTTAGTGTAAATATATAATAATAATTGGAAATAAAAAGTTATTAATTTTATCTTCAGGAGTAAAACTAAGTTTGGGAGTTCTCTCTAAACCTATCCTTCTCATTTTCTGTACAATAAATACCTAATCCCATTTAACCATCCTTAGAGTTATTCTTAATATTATTATATACATGATTTATCCTCATGTTTGAGGTAGTTTTATTTATATTAGAGTTTAATTTAACTTTATTTCATTATGATTTCATCTTCTTCTTCATAGAGACTTCTTAATATGGTTATATGGACATAAAATATTTTTTGCAATGCTTATATGTCCACATATGTCCCACACTCTCCATAAATTTTAATATCACCACCTAAAGAAATATTCTCATGAATTCGAACCTTTTATTATAAAACCAATTAATTTTCATTATCCCTAGAATTTATCTATATATTGTATATCTTCTCATCCATCTCCAATTGATATATTCATATTTTTAATAAATAAATCCTGACCTTCTCAATTTCTTATGTTTCTTATTGGAATTCTATCCAACATCATTATTAAATGATTTTTTTCTCATATTCTTAATTTTATTCCTCTTTACCCCATAGGCAACTTCACTAAAGAGAATAATATGGAATTTATTAGTTCTGTTAAATTATTGTGCATATATTTCTCACACCTCTCCTGAATATTTAAATAAATTTTCCTTGGATATATTTGTTATATGTTTGGTCAGAACATGAATTTCTTTGAGAAATGTTTATCACAATCTCATAAAATACCCCCTCTATTAACTAATATTACATAAAAAGAAATATTGGACCAACAATAATATGATTTTTGTCCATACCATCCACAAAAAAAATAAAACCCTCGATCTTTAGGGTTCCTCAACCAATTCAAGTTCTATCTAGATTGATATTCTAGATATACTAAAGTAAATTATGTTGTATTTTCCCTTGGGGTTATGGATACTATTAACATAATATCTTCTATTGATGGGGAATATGATATATAAAAATTCTTATTATTCTAAACATGTATAGGTTGATTGTTAAATCATTTAATATCTGATAAAATAATTCTATTTTGAGAATTATTAGAATGAGATTTTACCCAAATATTGGAACTATTGCATTCTACTTTTTGTAATATTCCAATTTTACATCATGCACATTAGTGAATTCATATATAATACTATTCAACTCAATTGGTGTTTCTAGACACTTGTATCATGTCATAGATAACAATTCCCCTTATGATATTAACTTTTCTTCTAGACCAAACACCATCTTATTCTTCTCAAGTATATTTATTTTTAATTTCTTGATCTAATTAATATATGTAACTTCCCTTTTGACACACTATTCATTATCAATATATACCTTATTATCTTATTTCTGTAATTTTTATTTTATTACTTGAGCTATGAAATTTGATCAATACTTGCTTTATGCTCACCTTCCATATACCATTCAATTTTTTTAGTTTCATCATCACCATCTCTTTTGGATCTCTCAAAACATTTATTAACATGATTAAAGAAATTTACATCACTACCTGATGAACTTATTTATTCATTATTTACATTTTTTTCTCAATATATTACCCTTCTTATTTCTAAAATATTTTATATTACATTAACCCATTTTTATCTTTTGATTTTTCTCATCCCCCTTATTGAATTAAGATTCTTTAGATCTCTTTATTGAGAAGTCGTTGGTGATGTGACAAATGTAATTACCATTGTATCGCCTTGTTAGTTTCATTCCCTTTCATTTCCACTTTTTTATTGTATATATTTTATAGAAGAGTAATATTTTTAAGGAATTATTCATAATCATCATCATTATCAAAATCGAATGATTTGACTACTTTGTCTTATTTGGTATTTCCTTTTCTCATGGCCTAAAAATCCATCAAATATTTGTTTTCTTCTTAAAAAATGGAGACTTTATTATCTCATAATAAATGATTATATTATATAACTATTAAACTTTCATTTATTATTAGTGTTCTTGGGTTGATATTTTTGGATCAAACCAATCTAGAAAATTCATCATCAATTTTTTAAGAGTGATGCAATCATCTCAGTTCTCACTAAACCCATGGATGTTACTCATAATCACATTAACCCATATAAATTAGTGTTTATTACTTTGATTATCATCCACATGTTTTTCCTAAAATATAATCCTCAAGACTTATGATTTACCTTCCATAAATTTTATATTTCTCTCATATATTCATATTAATTTATCCCAAATAATGTTAGAGGTTTGGAGTCCCATTAATTCTATATACACCTTTTCTAGAAAAGGATATTAAGACCAAATTTTTTGTTTTACCATCAATCTAAAAATTGATCTTGTCATAGAGAGTTATAGAAGAATGATTAATAATTAGTTATAACCAACTATAGAAGTGTCTCTTAATTCTAGGCCATGTGATAAATCTATGGTAGCATTATATTCCTCAATATGAGGTATTTTTTCCATTAAAATTTAGGCTACCTTAATTATTCCTAGAATTTTGATTCTATATACTTAGTATCATCATAGATCTTTAAGTGGGAACTGGATAAGCTCTAACACCAATTCTCATCCCCATGTCTAGATTGACCATAGAGGGGGGGGGATGTGGTGAATCAATCGTTTTCATTTAATAATTCAATTTTTAAACTCAATATATTTGAATTTTTTATGTTTTGTTCCACTAATTTAAATATAATATCCTTAAATTGTGTGTAAAAAAATATAAAGATAGAAAAAACCCAATATTTTCATGGTTTGGCCATAATATCCTACTTTATTCCACGATTGGTCAGTCCCTTCAAACATAGATTATTAGAAATTCAACACAACCAGATACATCTAAAAACCTTCATTGGTTGATAAATATAGAGTACCATTGTTTTATATATCATACACTGCATAGGAGATTATTACATCGTCACCCAACCAAACTAAAATTTATGATCCAGTCAAATAAATATCCTCATATGCTCTTGGTGGAATCTGCACCTTTTAAAAATGATCTTCCTTAATGAACATGATGGTTCAAAAAGTGTCATCATGTATATCTCCAAGTATTATTTACTTGATAATTCTTTATAACATGGATGTATTTTTATCTCAACACTCTAAATCTTCACATGTGATGGTTATCATGTATTATTTTAATACTCAATCAAAACATGTCATCTTATTCTTCTTCAATGACTCACGACTTTGGACTCCTCCTCTTCTAAATAAGATGGTGTGTCTCGAGCTCTCAAAAAATATCTCATACAATGTTCATGAGTTCTATCACCACACCCATTAATTACTGAATACATTACTAGTTTATATTCAAAAAATATTATAATTAATAAAATTAGTTTCTATAGTGAAATTTCAGAAACTCCTTGATCTCTAACATCAATAACCATCTCCATTTTAAATCAGTAAAAACAAATTGATTATAAATTATTCAAATTCACTTGAATATAATTTAATTTTAAATTATTTTTATTTCCAAAAGACGCTTGTTTTTATCCATATTCTTAATATGATATAAAATATCAAATTTTTTAATTCCCATAAAATCCATATATTCAAATTCTTATCAATTTTTATCTTAAATTCATCAATGATGGCATATGATGTGGCATATCCTATTGAGTCAATAAGGTTTTCCTGATGACTTTTCCATTCATTCTTGTTTTGAAAATCACAAACTCCTTATACTTAAGAAAATGTATGTTTACCTCCATAATGAAAAATTTACTTCTTTATGGAAATCTACCCTTACCTAGAGTTTCTTATTCATAGCAATATTTTTTCTTAAAGTATAAAACCTGGATTGTTAACCAAGATCTTGGAATCATATAATGTCATGTATTGGAGTATTCTGTTATTAAGATCTGAATTTTGGATGTGAACTATATTGAAGTTCCAATCTGAATTCTGAACTCTGAACTCTTAAGTAGTTCAACTCTGAACTCCTAAGTAGTTCGACTCCGAACTCTTATGTAGTTCAACTCCTAACTCTTAAGTAGTTTAACTCCATACTATTATGTAGTTCGACTCCTAACTCTTAAGTAGTTAGACTCCAAACTCTTAAGTAGATAAACTCTGTACTCTTAAGTAGCTCGACTCCGAACTCTTATGTAGATCGACTCCGAACTTTTTCTGGTTCAACTCTGAACTCTGAAAGTTCAGATTCCAGTCTTCGGTGAAACCAGACTCCGAATTCCTATAAAACAGAATCCGAACATTTCTTATGATAGACTCCGAATTTTATTTTGGTTAGACTCTGAACTTTTAACTTTCTTACACTCCGAAATATTGATTAGTTTTTTACTTACAGATGCTTCATTTCAAAACGATGTCGTGCATTCAGTTATACATGGTTTGTTATAAAACAAAGTCGTCTATCATGTTTCTAAATAACAGTTGGTTGAGTTACACGTGTACTGGTCCCTCCGAATTTCATGGAAAATTTGACCATTGGAAGAGGGAGATGACCGTTGGAAGTTTTCCTATAAATAGTAGCTAATTTAAAAGATCTCAATACAAGAGAGATGTTGATCAATCTAGAAACCACGTGCTGTTAAGGTGATTTCTAGAAGAGAATCTTTTCATGCTTTATGCATACTGAACAGCTCGTTCAGATTGCTTCGTGTGACTCTGAATGTTGGTGATTACATTCAAGGACTTCTGGGGATAGGAAGACAGAGGTGCCGACTACCTTGAAGTTCGAGGGCTTCCTTACTATGGAAGACAGAGGTTCCAACTACCTTGAAGTTGAGGACTAGTGGGGATAGCAAGACAAAGATTCTGGTCTTCGTATCGAGAGCATACCCTGGTGTGGGTAAGACAGACTTGCTTGAATGTATAAATCAAGGGACCTTTATCCAAGGTTGTTAGATTCCCATCTCTTTGGGTTAAAAGACTTATATCTTGTTACTTGTAGTTTTTCTACTTGTCTTTCCGCTGCATACTGTATTGTAAGGGAAGTACTTTTTTGAAATTCCTTACTCTTGTACATTGATAAGTTTAGATTCTATACGCTTTAATGTAGAATCTAATATTGTAAATCTCAGTTCCAATCCTAAAATTTATCTTAGAGGTGTAGTGAATCTTCTTAGTTTAACATTTTTAAACTGAGACCATTCCTTGTCTAAGGAAAACATAGTTATCTGTAACAATCATTAAAGGTTCCAAAGGAATTTTTAAAGTGTAAAATTCACCCCCTATTATATTTTGAGCATCTACATCATTATTTCGATCCTACAATTGGTATCAGAGGAGGTCTCTGAAATACTTATACTCACGTATAAGTTTTTCATTCCGAAATTTTTCATTCCAAACCTCTTCATTCCGAACATTTTCATTCAAAAATTTTTCATTCCAAACATTTTCTTTCCGAACATTGTCATTCTTAACTTTTTCATTCCAAACTATATCGTTACGAACTTTTTATACTAACTAGTTTGGTTTACAAGTATTTATTAGAATGGAAGGAGTCAATGTTGGTTCTATTGACAATCTAAATCCTACAAGACCACCAATATTTGATTGTAATGACTATGAGTACTGGGGAGATCGAATGAAGACTTTTGTTAGCAATACTGGAGTGGACAACTTTGTTATTCTTACAAGTGATTATAAAATTCCTGATAAGGAAGTTAGACCTTTCACTAACCAGGAAAAGCAAGAGTATCGACTCAATTTTAAAGTACTCAATACTTTACTTTGTTCAATGACTAGAAATATATATAGCCAAATTTCTTCTTGTGAAGTAGCTAATTGTATCTGGAAGAAGTTAGAGGTTACACACTTTGGAACTTCTAAAGTAATTGAGACTAGGAGAGCTATGCTTAGAGCTGAATACCATGAATTCAATTTTTTGTATGGTGAACCAATCCATAAACTTCAACAGAGATTTATGACTATAGTCAACAACTTACTGTCTATGGGAGAAAAAGGTTTAGATGATGAATCTCTTGTGGACAAGATAATTGATATTATTCCCAATGAGTGGGAATCAAAGTGAACAGCTATAGATGAGAACAGGATAGTCACTCAAATTTCTCTTGATGAGTTATTTGGAACTCTTCTCCAACATGAAACAAGAATGAAGAGAGATGTTGACAACATAAAAACAAAGAATGGGAATGGTACTGTTGATTTTAGAACAACATCAAATCATATGAAAGCTACGACTCTATAGAGAGTAACCAGATCCAAGTCTAAGAAGATGGTTATTCAATCAAATTCTAGTGAAAGTGAAATCTCACAAAATGAGTTATCAAATCTTGCTCGAAGGATGAACAAGATAGCTGGCTAGAGAAATTTCCATTCCAAGTATAAGAAAAAGGAACGGAAAGATAGGAAAGATGGAGACGTTACTTATTATGAATGAAAGAGAGATGGACATATTAGACATGACTGCGCTTTTCTCAAAAAGAATGAAAGGAAGGAATGGCATTCTGAAAGGAGCAGAAATAAGTATACAAATCCAAAGCTTTGAAAGTCTTGAAAGGAAATACACCTGCTGTGCCAGTGGTGGTGACTCAACAAATGATTCTTCTGATTATGAATCTTCAGGATAGAAGAATCGTGGTATTATAGGCAGATTACCCATTAACAATCATTGTTTTAGGGATAAGGTACGAAATGCTGAATCATTGACCAATGTTTCATTAAATTCTAATGATATAGAATATTATAACTCTTTTGATGAAGAATCTTCTTCTGATGAATAAAATACTTTAACTACCTATGAAGAAGTTTCTAGGTTTTATGAACTTCTTGAAATTGATAATTCTAAACTTAATAAAAAACTTGATAAGGAAAACTCTAGAAATTCTATTCTTACAAAAGAAATATCAAATCTTTCTAAAGATCTTGATAGGAAAAATGCTGATTTTTTAAATATTTCAAAAAATATTGAAGAAGTATGTTCTGAGAAGACCAATATTTCAAAAGAGTTAGAAAAAGTAATTTCTATCAAAAGTATCTTCGAGCCTGGCTCTAGATCTAAATCTAATTATTTTTAAGATAAAAACTTGGTTAAAAAACTAATGTCCAAAATATTTTCCATAAAGAATTGTTTATCAAACTTTACCCATGGTAAGGAAAATTTCGATAAAATCTATTCTCAAATATGACCACTGAAAAACAGATCCAGATTTGGTTATACCCATTCAAAACCAATTTTTATTAACAATTATTTTGTTCCACAATGTGCTACATTTTGTAACAAGTGTCAATGTGTTGGTCACAGGTCAAATAACTGCTCTATAAATAAAACCCAATCTTTAGGTTTTCATAAGGCATATTTTTCAAAGAAGATGTGAGTTCTTAATGTTTAGTTGTCTTGAAATATTGGATCCAAGAATGTTTGGATTCCAAAAGTATAATTTCTAACTTATTTTCAGGAAAATAGAGGAAGTACCAACAAAAATACATGTTACATGGATAGGGATGTTCCCGGAACATGACTGGTAACCAAACCTATTCTGAAAAGATTATAAAAACAAAATGAGGAAAGGTAACTTTTGGAGATAATGCTCATGGAGAAATTGTTGGTATTGGTAATATTGTTCTTCGAGGTAAAACATTAATTTCAAATTTTTTATTCGTTAAGTGTCTTAAGCACAACCTCATTAGAATAAGACAGTTATGTGATGATGGTTATCTTGTCAATTTTAGGAATGGTAAGTTCTCAGTACACAATTCCAAGGAAGAATTTATTCTCTTAGACAATAGGCACGAGAATGTTTACACTTTGAAAATATAAAATCTCAGGAGTCAAGACCTACCTTTCCTAAGTGCAATTGAAGATCATTACTGGATATGGCATAGAAGACTAGGTCACTGTAACCTTAGGAACTTATGTAAACTCTCTAAGAAGAATCTAGTTAAGGATCTACCGGAGCATAGATTTGATTCTTCTAAAGTTGTTGATCTTTGTCAATATGGGAAGAAACATAAATCTAGTTTCAAATCAATCAGTAAAGTCTCGACAATTGATGCATTACAGTTAGTGCACATGGATCGTTTTTGTCCAACACAAATCGAAGGCATTGGAGGCAAATACTATGTGTTTGTTTTAGTTGATGATTACACCAGATTTACATGGGTCTATTTTATAGAAAATAAGTATGAATCTTTTTCTTATTTCAAAAGTTATAGATCACAAGTTAAAAATGAGAAAAACCATCCACTGAAAACTATTCATAGTTATCATGGAGGAGAATTTCAAAATTATGGTTTTGAAACTTTTTGTAGTAAAAAAGGTATTTCTCACAATTTTTCATCACCTATAACTTCTCAATAGAATGGTATAGTTGAATGAAGAAATAGAATTCTTCAAGAGATAACTATAACCATGTTGAGTGAATATTCTATAGCTAGAAATTTCTGGGATGAAGTTGTAAGTACTGCTTGATATACGATAAATCAAGTTTTGATTAGACCTTTTCTTAATAAAACTCCTTATGAGTTATAGAATGGAAGAAAACCAAGAATTTCCTATTTCAAGGTTTTGGGTTGCAAAGTATTAATTCTGAATATTAATAATAATCTACATAAATTCGTACCTAAATCTGATGAAGGAATTTTCTTAGGATACTCCACAACTTCTAAGGCATATAGAGTTTTCAATAAAAATACTTGTACTGTTGAAGAAACAGTGCATGTAAAATATGATGAGGCAAATCCTTTTGTTTTTAAACCATCCCAACCTAAATCCTCATATTTGTTTTCAAAAACTGATTGTCAAACTTTTGTAGAAGAAACTTCTGATAAGAAAAATGTTCAAGAAGATACTTCTGAAACATTTACCCCTGAAAAATTTCTACCCTACATTGATGAACAGGTTTTACAAAACAAAATCAGGTGTTTCTTAAGAATCATCCCAGTTATAGCATCATTGGTAATGCAAATCAACCTATAAGGACTTATAGTTCCTTTAGAAATTAAGTAGAACATCTAGCATTTCTTTCCCAATTAGAACCAAAAAGTACTGATGAATCTTCAGGTGATGATGATTGGATCAAATCCATGCAAGATGAACTAAATGAATTTGAAAGGAACAAAGTATGGACTTTGGTTGAAAGACCTAAGGAAACTTCTGTTATTGGAGTAAATTGGGTCTTCAAAAACATGTATGATGAAAATGGAGTCATAGTAAGAAATAAAGATAGAGTCGTTGCTAAAGGCTATAATCAGCAATAGGGAATAGACTATGAAGAATCCTACACTCCAGTAGCTAGACTTGTATCTATTCGTATTCTACTTTCCTTTGTAGCATTATTTAATTTTAAAAATTTTCAAATGGATGTGAAATGTTCTTTTCTTAGTGGTTATGTTCAAGAGGATGTTTTTGTTGAACACCCTCCTGGATTTGAAGATAAAAAATATCTGGATCATGTTTTTAGACTTACCAATGCTTTGTATGGTCTTAATCAAGCCCCACGAGCCTGTTATGATAGACTCATAGGTTTTTTGCTTCAAAATAACTATGTTAATGAAAATGAAGATCCAACCCTTTTTATAATGAAAGATAAGAAAAATGATTTCATTGTTCAATTTTTTGTTGATGACATCATATTTGGTTCAACTCAACAATATTTAACTAACTCTTTGCAAGTATAATGAAATCCGAGTTTGAAATGAGTATGATGGGTGAGTTAACTTTTTTTTCATGGTTTTCAAATCTCTCAAAAACCAGAAGGAACCTATATATCTCAGCATAAGTATATTAAAGATCTTCTCAAAAAGATTGGTTATGACAATACTAAAAGTATAAGTACTCCAATTGGTACCTCAAATTCTATAGATCTTGATGAAGCTGGAAAACCAGTAGATCAAAAATCTTTTAGAGGTATGATAAGAAGTTTACATTACTTAACAGCTAGTCGACCAGACTTAATGTTCTCAGTATGCTTATGTGAAAGATATCAATCAAATCCTAAAGAGTCTCACTTAATGTAAGTAAAAAATAATATTTCGCTACCTTAATGGAACCATGGATCTAGGATTATTTTATACTTCTGGAAATGATTTTGTTCTAAAAAGATTCTATGATGCTGACTTTAGTGGATGTAGAATGGATAGAAAGAGTACATCCGAAACTTGCCATTTCTTAAGAGATTCATTAGTTTCATGGTCCTGCATGATGCAACCTTCTTTAGCACTTTCCACTGTTGACGATGAATATATAGCAGCAGTAAGTTGTTGTGCTCAAGTGTTATGGATGCAACACACACTCACAGTCTATGTCCTGAGTTTTACTAAGACTCAAATTTTTTGTGATAACACTAGTGCCATTTCCCTAATTAAGAACCGTGAAAATCACTCTCATGAAAAACTGCTAGATATTATCAATCACTTTCTTAGGGATCACACACTTAAAGGAGATATCATTCTCAGTTTATCGGAACGCAAGATCAACTTACTGATATTTTAACAAAATCATTACCGTCTGATAGATTTGAATACATTAAACAAAAGTTAGTAATGATAACCATATGATAATCATTATTCATTAACTTCTTGTTGAACAATTCTCCTAACAGTAATAAACTCTTCTCATAGGGGGAGTACATTTGACTGTTAGTGTAACTAAAAGTTTTCGTAGTTTTTTTAATCTTTTCAGAACTGAAGTTTCCAGAATGGAAATTTCTGAATCAAAAATTTCTGGAATGGGAATTTCTGGAACAGAAATTATTCAGGATTGAAATTATCAGAATAAGAACTTCTGGAATGGAGTTTTTTTTCATACTGGAACTTCCGGAATGGAGATTTTTGGTCTAGAGTTTTCGTAACGAGATTCTTGAACTAGAACATTCGTAATGAGTTTGTTTTTAAATTTTTTTCTTCAAGAAGAATATTACCAATTACGAATAATATTTCTAGCCAATTCGAAAGCTATGATTTCCTTATAGGTTTGTAATCATATTTTTCTTGCTGGTATCTTCCTATGTTTTTAAAAGATCGGATTCTAGTTTTCTTAAAATCTGAATGTTTTCTTTAAAAACCTCAAACGATCAGAGTCATGTTTTTCTTTCAAGATTGTTCTCAACCGTCAGATAAGATCAAATCATTTTCAACCATTAGATGGCTTTTTGGAAGACCAACGGTCACTTACATTTCCTATATAAAGGGGACCCCGAGACTTTTCCCACATCAGTTTTTCATGCTTTTGCGTCTCGAAGCCCTGCTACTCTTCTTAAGGATGGTTCCGAACATTGCAAAGCCGATACGAATTTTTCAGTTTTCTTCGCTCCAAATGACTGTTGAAGCAACATCTCAAGATATGTCGACTGTGAAACCAATCTCTAAGTGGTTATACTTTAGGGAAAGGTTACTTCATCCAGATTTATATAAGAATGATTCTCTTATTTCCAAGAATATAAAACTGAATGGATGGGAAGATGTTTGCGTAGAAACGTCAGATAAACAGGATCCGGTTTATACTGATTTTCTGATCAAGTTCTACGATTCTGTTTCCTTCCTAATGGAAGATGGAAGAGTGTGGTTTTCTTTCAAGTCTTATGGGAAGAGTTATATGATTTTCTACACCAAGTCTGCGAGCTTGGTTTGTTTTTCATATGAAGGAGAAGCTGAATTCTGCTCACACAAACTTCCCGATGTGCAAGGTAGTTTCACCAAGGAGATGGCATTGAAGTGTCTTGGGCTTAAAGATCATTCAACTATCAAGATTTCTCGTCTCACTCCGAACAATAGAAATATTCATCTTTGGGTGAAAGGCTTTCTGGTTCCAAAAAGAGGAGATAATGAAAATAGGAAGAATATTGGTATCTATGTCTTAGATTTTTTGGTAAATCTAAGAAAGATAAATCTGATGAGGCATGTCTTAGTTACGATCAAGAATGTCAAAGAAGGAAATTTGAGAGATCATATTATCATGTTTCATTCCTTACTATCTAAGTTGATAGTTAGGTGTTTCGAATCCTTCAAGGTTTCAAGAAAATCATAGATTCAGAATTTCAAGCTTATGCTAGTCAGTGATGATAACCTCAAGAGGATGAAGATGGTTTTTTCCAGTGAATCCGGAAAATTTTGTGCCCTATTTGTGAAGGAGTTTAAAGCTGATGAAAAAGAAACACACTATATGTAGAGACCAAAATATTAACGTACATGGACATTACATTACTTTTTCGGAATACTTAGTACATAACAAAAACACACACACAAGGATCGTAATAGTTTAGTGTCTTTGGAAACTTGGAATATAATCGTCCAATTGTGGTGAAAGATCTTCAACATCTCCCATAATGAACTTCCTTATTTTTTTACCTAAAACCATTCTTTATATCCTGGGGAAAAGAAAACATAAAAGGGTGAGCTCAAATGCTCAGTAAGCGTAAAGAAAATATCAATCAGATCATATTCATAAGAACATAACATTTTGGAAATCTTAACCTGCAAAAGAGAGCATAATTTCATAACATGGGATAAATCATAGTAGTGAAATGAAATCCCAATAATCATAACATAAAACATGAAACATTGTGTCATACTCACACAATCATATAGAATCATTTCTTATTAGTCAAGACTCATTTCCAAGACTATCTTAGTAGACAAAGTCCATTTCTGAACCGAGTCACCCTCGTTTCAGTCCTGTTTCACTGAACCGGTATAACCTACCGTTCTAGCCATGCCTATCTCATGAGATATAAAATCTTTACCCAATGCATTGGAGGGAGATATAGGTCCCACCCATCTTATAATGATACCATTCATATGTGTTCCAAAAATCATAAACCATACATCATAGAATTACCCATGTAATAAAAATGGGATTCTTAAACATCGTGACATCATAAAACAATTCATATAAGATAAAGGAATTCATAAAAATAATTCCATCACAACATAATCAAATCAATGTAATAATAGGGATAAAAACAGAACCCTTTTATTATCTTAGATCGAAAATAATTTTGATAAAACACTTGAACTCCATTCTTGAGGAAAATATCCTTTATACTTCAAAAACACTTTTCCATTCATAACATGTCATACAATTTTAAAAGAAGTTGATTTAAAATATACTTGAAAACATGTAAAGGAAGCTTCGTGGAAATAATGTTCTAAAAATCCATTCATGTCGTATAAGTTAAAAAAACATTCTTCTCATACTTTTGTCGGAAAATTCAAAAAGAAACTCGTACGAAAAACGACAAAAGATTCCTTTCATATCTTTTACTAAAAAATCACCGAAGGGTAAAATAGGATTTAAACAATTGTAGGTGAATGGAAATATTATTACATATTGAGGAAACATGGATGTGGATGATAAAATACACCCCAGTAAATTCCATATTATAAACAATCTCGGATAAAAATGAGTTTGTGATATTTCCCTTACCTTATGTCTGATACGCTTTGTACGTATCCGAACCTCCTCTTTTTGACGCGCCTTTTCTTAACCTCCACATAAAGAACTGAGGATGGTCTTTGAAGAATACCAGGACCTCTAGGACGATACTAGGAAAGTGGAGCAGAGATTTTTGCAGGGTTTTTCCGAGCATGAATGCTCAAATTGGTGTGAGGAGGAGAGGGAGGAGGTGCCCTTTTATAAGGGAGGAGAGGGGAACCTTAAGAAAATCTCAAAATATTATTTTATATTAAGGTAAAATTTGGTTTATAATTGTTCCAAAGGGTCTTATTTCGAACCTAAAGTGGTGATGGGTAGAAATCCTCACATCCAATAGGATTTAGACAAGTTTAGGTTATTATTTTACCATTATCAATTAGATTTAACTCTAAGTTAAATAATTTAACTTTTACCGTGTCTTTTTGTTTTCTTACACTATATGGTTAATGAACTTAATATATCAAGCCAAACGAACCCCAAGTTTTCTATTATTAATATATGTAATCTTATCTAAGTCATTTGGCCGATCCTTAGATTTTTAGGAATAAAATAACAATTAATAATATAATATTTGTTTTAAAAACTATTTTATGTCAATTTTGACACTATTTGGTTCATGATTTTTATTAAATTCATAACAGAATGATAAGTTCGAACCAAGTTACTTAGATCAACAATAACATGTCATATGAA
The DNA here is from genome assembly GCA_963277665.1 of Viscum album. Taxonomy (NCBI): domain Eukaryota; kingdom Viridiplantae; phylum Streptophyta; class Magnoliopsida; order Santalales; family Viscaceae; genus Viscum; species Viscum album. The sequence goes on from OY728130.1 coordinate 1,951,456,903, forward strand.
CCAATAAAATTAGTTTAAGTCATAAAAAGCCTCAAATTATATTTATTTGGGCATTTATAACATTAATTATGTCAATATTTCATTAATAAGTCAATTACTGCATCATCATTGTGTCATAATAATTGATAATTATTTAATCCCTAAAAATTCTAAATAAATTCCTATTATGTAGATAATTGTATTAGATTTCTTTAGACTATTCATGTTCGAAGTTTCATGAAGTTTATCACTATATTAAAATTATTATATTTATAAGATTTAAGAAAGTGACATGTTGTCACATTCATTGGTTTTAATAATAATTAAATTATTTTCATTGAAAAAATTTAATTAAATGAATCTAATCCGACCCTTAGGTGATATGGGTCAACTTTTAGTAATCCAATAGGATTTTGAAATTTGTTAGGGTAATTTTAAAATATTATATTTACCCTTAATTACCCGATTAACCTTTAACTATGGTAAATAAAATTTACCGTTGTTACTATTCATAATTACCAAAAATAAAAAGTATCCTATTAACATAATTTGGATCCACTGATTCCAAATATGGAATCCATTTTTCCAAATTCAATACACAAAAGTTGCAGAAATTAAATTAAAATTAATCTCGTTATCGAAAGAAAAAGGGTTTTTCTTTAAAACATTGCAAAAGATTGAATTGATTTAACCTACGAATTCATGGTAAAATCAATTCTAATGACATACATTATATTAAATGATAAAAATATATTCTATTTATACTTTAAAATCATTAAATAGTATAATTTTACCACATAAGATATTACAATGAAAAAAGTTGTTTTTAATTAAAATATAACATGTTTTTACTATTCATTAAAATATGAAAGTTATCGGAAAAATATCAAAACATTATCTAATGTAAATTTTTATATCCTGTTTCAAAAGGAGAATTTTATTTTGTCAAATTAAACTTATAAACATGTCAAAACTAGATTTAAAGTGGGTGCGCCATCAAAAGGCGGCAAAACAACATTTTTTGAAATATACTTATTTTACACAAACAATTTATTTTTTTCTTATACCATGTTCTAGAAATGTGTAAGATGAATAATAATGTTATAAAATTAAAAATATAGTTAACAGTATTCATAACGTTTAGTTCATAACAATATTATAATAATATATCGTTGTTTAGTAAAACCCAGTATTGCGTACAACACACACTATCGAGGAAGGTCGCGATTGCGTGTAATGAAAGCCAAGTCAGGGTTGCGTGTTGCGCAAGAATCTTTTATTGTTTCGTATAACAGAATCCAAACATATTTCATTTATACATTTAATATATATATATATATACTCAATGTTGTGTAGAATAACTATTATCAAAATTGTGTGTAACACGATCCAAGAATAGTGTTGCGTATACTGCAAGCTAATATGGTGTTGGGTATAGCGCAAGGTAATCTTGGTGTAGCACAAGACATTAATGAAATTAAAAGAATATTTTTTATAAAATCTTTGGGTGTTACATTCTACCCCCCTTAAAATGAATTTCGCCCTCGAAATTCGTCGGGGTTATAAATTGTTTACTACTCGAAAATTTGTTTAATATAAACCCACATCATAAAAAGGAATACCAAAACATGGATTTTAAAAACTAAAGTATGAAATGTAATGGTTACCCAAATTAACTCATCACGGGGTTTCCACGTAGGAGAACATAGGTGAAAATATGGATATGGAAGAAAAATCTAACCATCAAGTTCTGATGGAGAGTGGTAGAGAACATGGCTATGAAGAAGCCAACAATCACAAAGCTATTGATTTGTGATGATCTAAGGTACCATCTGATTAATCGGATATAAGGGAAGTAGGAAAACATTTTTGGTTTTCAAGATCATTTCCCTAAATTTGATGAATTTAAAGAAATACTTGCATGATTTTGGTACAATCTCACTGTTGTTCGTGAATTGAACAACTTCCACTTCATCCCATAAATAAATGAAGTTGAATTTGTTATTCGTGATGTGTTAGCAGATCATGTGATAGAATGATGGCTCATTCCATCTCTTTCAAACAAAAGGTTAGCAAAAGTTATAAGTCCATATTATGGTTAGATTAATCGTATATGGTTCCAAAAATGAACTTATACATCATATATCACACCGCTTAATAAAATAAAACTATTTTATACTAACCAGGGACTTCCCATAGGCCAGTGGTAGGAGATAAAGGCCAGTCGCACTTCGGTTGTGGGTTTGAGTCCTACAACCTTGTCTGACGCGATGGGCTGTCGCCCATCCTGCAGGTTGTCCTTTTTCTAAAACTATATTACTATAACATCCCATCAATAATATCGAAAAAAACTTCTATCCTTACACAATACTTACTTATGTCCAACATAATCCATTCCAATCTTTATTCTTATCCATAATACTGCAGTCCATTCTCATAATATAGTGAAAACGATTACCAGTGATTTAATACCATCGTTGATCCCCATATATCATAAGATATATCTTGTTGGTCACATTCCAAACATTCAAAGGCCTTAATCATGTACTCTCTTGAATACCCATTAAGCCTTAGTGAAAACATGAATGCAGTTAAAAGTTAACACTTTCCACATACCAAAAGCCTCAAAATTCTATATACTCAAACTAGGATATCACTTAGTCCATATATCAATCATGAGCTCATGAATACTATCAAACATATTAGATTCTCTGTATCCCTTCATTATGTGCATATCATCTTCTTTCCAAAAATATTTCAATCACTTTTCATGGTTACCGATTCCATAAAATTATTGAAAACCACAATAGACCAATACATAAATTTTCCAATATTCCACAATACTATATACAACATTATTCTGGAATCCCATTACATAAACACTTAATCATTCCACCACATTGTTGTCATATTCAACATCACCAATGTTGATCGCATGTGACTTCCCTTTGTCCTTTGCCTTAAGTGGTTGCTCATGTCGATCATCACTAACCCTTGGATTAGGGCATTTATTAGCATAATGCCCCATTTCCATGCACTTGAAGCATTGAAGTGTAGTAGGTTCATTATATGTATCCCTTCCTTTGTTTGAATCATTAGACATCTTCTTCCCATCATTGCGACATTCAAATGCCCGATGAACTTCCTTTCAACGTCTGAAACATTTACTTGTCCCTTTATGACAATCCCCACCATGCTTCTTTCCACACTTTGAGCATAAGGAAACATTCATCTTCTTTTCACCATTATTCTGAGATTTCTCCTTGAACTCCACCAATCGTTTCTTGTCAAAACTATGAGATGGATAAGTAACACAAACTTCCATTTCTACCTTGATAGCACAACGCACAATTTCTTCGTAGCAACTGAAGTCTCTTATAGCTAATGCCCTTCAAAGATTTGGTTTTAATCCACTGATGAATCGATCAACTTTACATTCAGGATGGATGATAAATCCAGATGCATACATTGCAAGCCTTGTAAAATTAGCTTCGTATATACCAACAGATTCATCATCCTTTTTCTTTAGTTCAAGAAACTTCTTCTCCATCTTTGTTCGAAGAATACGAGGGAAGTACTTATTGAAAAATAAGTTCTTGAACTCGTCCCATTCCATGGACTCAATTTCATCTCTTGGCCTCGTATTCGTGATAAGATTCCACCATTGATCAGCTTCACCTTCCAAACGATATACTGCTAAGATGACTTTATCATGTTCAGAACATTAAAGAACTGAAAATATCTTTTCAGTAGTACTGATCCATTATTCAGCAACAAGTGGATCAGAAGACCCACTGAAAGAAGGTAGACGTTTACTCATGAATTACTCAATAGAATATTGTTCCCTTCTCTTCTCATTTGGAAGTCCAGAATGATTCATAGCTTGTGTTAGTATAGCAATAAGATTTTTCACTCCATCTCCCATAACATTTGTTTGTTCAGGATGACAATCATTGCATTGTCCATTGCATTGATCAACATGGTTCCTTCGGGTTCCAACCGTTGTCTAAAATCCAAAAAGAATAGTTTGAGGAAAAAATCGTGCTAGGGAAAACAACATAATAAAGGGGGAGTACCTTTAATATCTAACATATTAGGTTTAATTCTATGATCGTTAGCGTAATTATAGGACTATAACCTATACGTATACTTAACCTTAGGGACACCCCTAGACATACCTTAGAAATACTTCTAGGGATCTCACTAAAGTTCTCGCATCCTAGTTTCCAAAGGATGACTAAACCTCTCCTCTGATACCAACTGTAGAGACCCGATGCTTAACGTACATTGACATTACATTACTTTTTCGGAATACTTATAACATAACAAAAACACACACACAAGGATCGTAATAGTTTAGTGTCTTTGGAAACTAGGAATATAATCTTCTAATCATGGTGAAAGATCTTCAACATCTCGCATAAAGATCTTCCTTATTTGTTTTACCTAAAACCATTCTTTATATCATGGGGAAAAGAAAACATAAAAGGGTGAGCTCAAATGCTCAGTAAGGGTAAAAAAAATATCAATCACATCATATTCATAAGAACATAATATTTTGTAAATCTTGACCTGAAAAAGAGAGCATAATTTCAGAACATGGGATAAATCATAGTAGTGAAATGAAATCCCAATAATCATAACATAAAACATGAAACTTTGTGGAATACACACACAATAATAGAGAATCATTTCTTATTAGTCAAGACTCATTTCCAAGACTATCATAGTGGACAAAGCCCATTTCTGAACCGAGTCACCCTCATTTCAGTCCTGTTTCACTGAACCGGTATAAACTACCGTTCCATCCATGTCTATCTCAGGAGATATAAAATATTTAACCAATGCATTGGTGGGATATATAGGTCCCACCCATCTCATAATGATACCATTCTTATGTGTGCCACAAAATCATAAACCATACATCATAGAATAGCCCATGTAATAAAAATGGGATTCATAAACATTGTGACATCATAAAACAATTCATATAAGATAAAGGAATTCATAAAAATAATTCCATCACAACATAATAAAATAAATGTAATAATAGGGATAAAAACAGAACCATTTTATTATCTTAGATGGAAAATAATTTTGATAGAACACTTGAACTCCATTCTTGAGGAAAATATCCTTTATACTTAAAAAACAATTTTCCTTTCATAACATGTCATAAAATTTTAAAAGAAGTTGATTAAAAATAAACTTGAAAACTTGTAAATGAAGCTTCTTGGAAGTAATGTTTTAAAAATCTATTCATGTCGTATAAGTAAAAAAAACATTCTTCTTGTACTTTTTTCGGAAAAGTCAAAAAGTACCTCGTACGAAAAACGACAAAAGATTCCCTTCATATCTTTTACTAAAAACTCACCGAAGGGTAAAATAGGATTTAAACAATTGTAGGTGAATGGAAATAATATTACATATTGAGGAAACATGGATGTTGATGATAAAATACTCCCCAGTAAATTCCAAAGTATAGAAAATCTCGGATAAAAATGAGATTCTGATATTTCACTTACCTTATGTTCGATATGCTTTGTACATATCTGAACATCATCTTTTTGACACGCCTTTTCTTAACCTCCACTTAAAGAACTAAGTATGGACTTTGAAGAAGACCAGAACCTATAGGATGATACTAGGGAAGTCGAGAAGAGATTTTGGAAGTGGTTGGCCTAGCATGAATGCTCAAATAGGTGTGAGTAGGAGAGGGAGGAGGTGCCCTTTTATAAGGGAGGAGAGGGGCACCTTAGGAAAATCTCAAAATATTATTTTCTATTAAGGTCAAATTTGGTTTATAATGGTTCCAAAGGGTCTTATTTAGAAGCTAATGTGGGGATGGGTAAAAATCCTCTCATCCAATAGTATTTAGACAAGTTTAGGTTATTATTTTAACCTTATCAATTAGATTTAACTATATGTTAAATAATTTAACTTTTACCGTGTATTTTTGTTTTCTTACACTATATGGTTAATAAACTTACTATATCAAGCCAAACGAACCCCAAGTTGATTATTATTAATATATATATTCTTATATAAGTCATTTGGCCTAACCTTAGATTTTTAGGAATAAAATAACAATTAATAATATAATATTTGTTTTAAAAAATAATTTATGTCAATTTTGACACTATTTGGTACATGATTTTTATGAAATTCATAACCGAATGATAAGTTCGAAAAAAGTTATTTAAATCAACAATAACATGACATATGAACCTAGAAAATTAGTTTAAGCCATAAAAAGTCTCAAATTACATTTATTTGGGCATTTATAACATTAATTATGTCAATATTTCATTAATAAGACAATTACTGCATCATCTTTGTGTCATAATAAATGATAATTATTTAATCCCTGAAAATTCTAAATAAATTTCAATGATGTAGATAATTGTATTATATTTCTTAAGACTATTCATGTTTTAAGTTTCATGATGTTTATCACTAGATTAAAATTATTATACTTATAAGATTTAAGAAAGTGAAATTTTGTCACATTCTTTGGTTTTAATAATAATTAAATTATTTTCATTGAAAAAATTTATTTAAATGAATCTAATCTGACCCTTAGGTAATATGGGTCGACTTTTAGTAATCGAATATAATTTTGACATTTGTTAGGATAATTTTAAAATATTATATTTACCCTTAATTACCCGATTCACCTTTAACTATGGTAAATAAAATTTACCGTAGTTACTATTCATAATTCCCCAAAAAAAGTAGCTTATTAACATAATTTGGATCCACTGATTCCAAATATAGAATCCATTTTTCCAAATTCAATACACAAAAATTGCAGAAATTAAATTAAAATTAATCTCGTTGTCGAAAGAAAACGAGTTTTTCTTTAAAACATTGCAAAAGATTGAATTGATTTAACCTACGAATTCAAGGTAAAATAAATACTAATGACATACAATATATTAAATGGTAAAAATATATTCTATTTATACTTTAAAACCATTCAATATTATAATTTAACCACATAATATATTACGATGAAAAAAGTTTTTTTTAATTAAAATATAGCGTGTTTTTACTATTCATTAAAATATGAATGTTATCGGAAAAATACAAAAACATTATCTAATGTAAATTTTTATATCCTGATTCAAAAGAAGAATTTTATTTTGTCAAATTAAACTTATAAACATGTCAAAAACTAGATTTAATGTTGGTGCGCCATCAAAAGGCAGCAAAACAACATTTTTTGAAAAATACTTATTTTACCCAAAAAATATATTTTGTTCTTATACCATGTTCTTGAAATGTGTAAGATGAATAATAATGTTATAAAATTCAAAATTTAATTAAGACTATTAATAACGGCTAGTTCATAACAATTTTATAATAATATATCGTTTTTTAGTAAAACCCAGTATTGCGTACAACACACACTATCGAGGATGGTCGCGATTTCATGTAATACAAGCCAAGTCAGGGTTGCCTGTTGCGCAAGAATACTTCGTTGTTTCGTATAACAGAATCCAACCATATTTCATTTATACATTGAATATATATATATATATACTCAATGTTGCGTAGAATAACTATTATCAAAATTGTGTGTAACACGATCCAAGAATAGTGTTGTGTATACTGCAAGCTAATACGGTGTTGTGTATAGCGCAAGGTAATCATGGTGTAGCACAAGACATTAATGAAATTAAAAGAATATTTTTCATAAAATCTTGGGGTGTAACACTATATGGAACCATCCAAAAAGTAAATGAGGAAGAGAAAGGTTAAGGAAGTCGTTCCTGATGAAGAAATTCCATAGGCTAAGGAAACTCAATCTGCTCCCCCCAAGCCGAAGAAGAAAAAAACATATATAGATGAAGTGGCAGCCAAGTGGAGGGAAGATAAAGAAAAGAGAAAGGAAGGGGATATACAACTCGGATTGAACCCTGTAGAGGATAAATCCTCAAACGAAAAAGTCGCTGATGAGATAGAGAAACAAGTGAAGGAAAAGAGAATGAGAAAGAAAATGTCTGCAGCTGAATTGGTGTGATCTTTGCTGAACGATACAGAGTTTACTTCCGAAATTCTTCCAGTTCCAGAAACTTTTGCTGTTGAACCTTCTTTACCAGAAACTCTAGCAAAGAACAATGTCAGTTCGGAAAAGGACAAGGGTAATGAAGTAGTTGAAGATGCCGGAGAAGAAGTTTCTGATGAAGTTCAGGAAGTAGAGGAAGAATTAGAGGAATAAGAAGAAGAGTAGGAAAGTGAATATTTGGATACCATGATCAAGCAAGTACATGACTATAAAGATAATGCTGAATATTCAAAGTTAGGTACTCCAGGAAAGGGAGATGAGGAAGCAAGCATGCAAAAACAAGAATAAGAAGAAGAAGATAACGTCTTGTATGATGAGGAAGAATCTTATGAAATGATTTTTCTTCAGGAAGGAAAAGAAAAACAAAAACCAGATGAAGAACAGATCGTTCAAGTATCTAAATCCGAGGAAGTATCCCTTAATAAGGAACTAGTTCAGAGAGCTGATATGGGGAAAAAAACTCTCATGGAGACACCTATAAAAGATGTCATTAGGAAGAAAGTGGTTGGTTGCACCTCTAGAAGAAAGTTGGTGCAAGATGAAGAAGATCAGTCTCCAAGCATAGTTTCTGATTCAGAATCATCATCTCTTGGGAATGATTTTGTGGTTCAATGTTTGAGGATGTTTGTGGACACCATTCCGATTTTTCCAACAATAGATTCCAGATGTGAGATGCTGCAACAAACTATGAATCAGAAATCAGATTCTTTATCCATGGTTATGGATAAGTTTGTGATGTTGTAATCTGAACAGAAAAGTTTTCTTATCTATTATGATGTGCATAGGAAGTCATACAGTAAGGTAACGAAGAGGTCTAAGAGATTTGATGAAGATTTAGTTCACTTTGAGAATTTTCAGGCTGAAGTTCAAAATGCTTTTGAAATAGAGGATAAAAAAATTAATGAGATTTTTGAGAAGTTGACCCAGGAGAAAAATTTTCGAAATCAACATTTCAGGGATCTGAATAGAAAGCTTAACTCAGTATCTCAAAATTGTAAAACTGAAAGAGATTTCCGGATTGAGTTTCAGCATAAGATGGAAAAGAAAGATGAGATACTAACGTTGCAGAATGAAGCCTTGGAGGGTCAGGCAGAGGATTTAAAAGCTCAAGAAGAAAATGTAAAAGCCTTAGAGAGGCAATGAGAAGAAGATCAATGAGACTTGAAGAGACTCAAAGCCTGGTTAAAGAAACTCATTCCGAAGGAAAAGGAAGATAAATGAACCCACTCCAATCTTTTGTTGTATTTGTCTTTCTCTGTAAAATATTTCAACTCTAATGAAATTATTATTTGGTTGGTTGTGTCTTGTCATATACTAATGTTTCGGGTACCATATTTTTCTTTCCATTCCCATCAATTCTTTTGTAAAATAACAAAGGGGGAGAGGGAAAAAGAACTACTCCTAAGGAGGGGAAACAAAAAATTCTATGTAAAATATTCTTAAAGAAAGGGGGAGTTTCTCACTTCGATGTTTTTCATTACCATGTTAGTGTGAACTCCACTCCGGAAAGTCAGAATACAATCCTTATAGTTTCAATGCCGATGGGGGAGTTAGTTGTATTTATTTTCTTCCATGAACAAAGGGGGATAAGTTTTAATTTAAAAGTCTAAGGAAATATTTCAGAGTCCTTATTTTGTTTTTCGTAAGGTTGTTTGTGCTTTCCAAAAATGGGAAGATTGTTGAGTCAATAAGGTTTTCCTTATTAATTTTCTATTCCTTCTTGTTTTGAAAATTAAAAACTCCTTATACTTAAGAAAATGTATGGTTTACCTCCATAAGGAAAATTTATTTCTTTAAAGAAATCTACCCTTACCTATAATTTCTTATTTATAGCAATATTTTTTCTTAAAGTATAAAACCCGGATTGTTAACCAAGATCCCGGAATCATATAATGAAAAATATTGGAGTATTCTATTTTTAGGATCCGAATTGTGGATGTGAACTATATTGGGTTCCAATCTGAATTCTGAACTCCAAAATCTTAAGTAGTTCAACTCCAAACTCTTAAGTAGTTCGACTCCGAACTCTTAAGTAGTTCGACTCCAGAATCTTAAGTATTTCGACTCCGGAATCTTCTGTAGTTCGACTCCGAACTCTTAAGCAGTTCGACTTCGAACTCTTAAGTAGGTCGACTCCGAACTCTTAAGTATCTCAACTCCGAACTCTTAAGTATCTCGACTCTGAACTTTTACTTGTTCGACTCCGAACTCTGCATGTTCTGATTCCAGTCTCTGGTGAAACCAAACTCTGAATTCCTATAAAATAGAATTCGAACATTTCTTATGATAGACTCTGAATTTTATTTTGGTTAGACTCCGAACTTTTAACATGATTACACTCCTAAATATTGATTAGTTTTTTACTTACATTTGATTCATTTAAAAATGATGTCTTGCATTCAGTTAGACATGGTTTATTATAAAACGATGTCATTTATTCTATTTCTAACTAACCTTTGGTTGAGTTACACGTGTACAGGTCCCTTCGAATTTCATAGAAAATTTGACAGTTGGAAGAGGGAGCCGACTGTTGGAAGTTTGCCTATAAATAGGAGCTCATTTGAAAGATCTCAACACAAGAGAGAATTTGATCAATATAGAAACCACACGCTATTAAGGTGATTTCTAGAGAGAGAAGCTTTTCATGCTTTGTGCGTACTGAACTGCTCGTTCAGATTGCTTCGTGTGACTCCGAATGTTGGTGATTACATTCGAGGATTTCCGGGGATAGGAAGACAGAGGTGCCGACTACCTTGATGTTCGAGGGATTCCTTGCTAAGGATGACAGAGGTTCCAACTACCTTGAAGTTGAGGACTTGCGGGGATAGAAAGACAGAGATTCCGATCTTCATATCGAGGGCTTACCCTGGTGTGGGTAAGAAAGACTTTCTTGAAAGTATAAATCAAGGGACCTTTATCCAAGGTTGTTGGATACCCTTCTCGTTGGGTTAAAAGACTTATATCTTGTTACATGTATTTTTACTACTAGCCTTTCCGCTGCATTCTCTATTGTAAGGAAAGTACCTTCTTGTAATTCCTTACTCTTGTACTCTGATAAGTTTAGATTCTATACGTTTTATGGTAGAATCTTATATTGTAAATATTAGTTCCAATCCTTCAATTTGTCTTAGAGCTGTAGTGAATCTGCTTAGATTATCCTTGTTAAACTTAGATCTTCCCTTGTCTAAGGAAAACATAGTTATCTGTCACCATCTTTAAAGGTTACAAAGGAATTTTTAAAGTGTACAATTCACCCCCTCTTGTATTTTTAACATCTACATCATTATTTTGATCCTACATATCTATATTGTGTAGTGTAACTCATCCTCTTAAATTTTTATTAGAGATCATGGTCATTTGATTGATCATAAAATTTTTAATTCAGGAAGTATGCATCAACAATATAGAAATATTTTATTCTTCTTCAAAATATTTAATTTTGAAAATTCTCAATATTTCCCAAATTAAAATATATTGGGTGGAGATATCTTATGGGAGTGAAATATGTTATTTAAGTAACATTTTTACTTAGGGAATAATATATTACACAAAGATAAAAAAATATCACATTTGTTACAATTCCCTTTAATATAGGATAATTCTTTTATATAAACAATTGTCCTTTTGACCAACTCAAGTATTTTATAGATAAATCGATTGTCTTACGACCATCTAAAATTTATTTTGTGTAAAAAATTATGTTATATGTAGATTAATTTTTTTATTATATAATGAATTACTTAGATTTAGTGAAAATTACTTACATGTTTTCTAGAATCTCTTATGTGTATGAAAAATGCCTTTCTATTTTTCTAAACATCAGCTCCAGAACAATAATTCCAAAATTGCATCAAATCTACCTAAAACCACTTCCAATCAACTAAAAACATATTTGTATGATCTTAGGTAATTACCAATGGTAAAAAATCGTATAAATTAATATTATTATTATCATCAAACTTTCCCTTGTCACTTATTCATAAAAAATTCAAAATCGAACATCATCTAGGTGATTTATTCAGCCTTTATACTTTTTTTTCATCTTCTATATTAATTTATTTCATCTGAGCATTCAAATAAATATTCAAACACATTCAAAAAATAGGGGATAAAATAATCTCACCACCATCACATATTTTTTATTTTAAGATCATAACACCAATTTTCACCATCTGTTTGCTACTTTTCCTCGAATTTGTTCATGTTTCTTGATTTTATCCCCATAGTAACACTAAATTGTAACCTCAAAACATATCATTTTCCATATAAATTGGTGGAACCATTATCATTCAATATTGATTTGAACTTATTGAAAATAAAATTTCTGAAAAAATATAACTTTTTTATATGATCAATTTATAGATGCCAAAAAATACATTAAAGAAACAATCCATATTATTTGACCTACCATATTATATATTGTTGTATTCAAAATGTAACATTGATTTCATGCATGTCGAGAAGATAATATGGTGTACTTTAATGTAAATATTTGTAGACATAAAAGGAAATAAAGAATATGGATTTCACAAAATATTTTACTTACTAGCTATGGGAATATATTTGGATTTATCTCCCACCATGAAAATAAAAGAGATCATTTTTACCTCCATCTTTTCACAGATTAAGTTTTCATTAAAAGTTATTTTTTTCAATTTTTGTATTTTATTAAGTTCCTCATTGTTATTGTTAAAATTTAATTTTTTTATTATTTTTAAGGGATTTGAAGCTAATAGAAATGAAATCTCAAGAATATCATGTATTAATGCAATAAATATGAGAAGGTACATTGTGTGACATTTTAAAGAAGATTTTAAGAAAGTCTATCATCATGTTGTGATAATTTTTTATTCCATTTGAATAAAAAATTTATACAAAATTGTTAAAAGAACTACATAATTAGGGTATCCTCAAAATTTATCATTTGAAATTTATTTTCCAACAACATTTTTTGATTTAATGGTTAATTTTAGGATTCATTTAGTGCGAGAGATAAATATACATGGGTCATTATATTAATTATTAATATATAATATTGATTTATATTTGAATATTTTTAAGGGATATATTAAAAATACTCATCAAACAGGAGACTTAATTATTAAAAAATATATATTGGAGGGGGTGATTGAGTTCGATGTTAACTACTTATATAAAGTGGAGCATATTGGTCACTTTATATATAGGAAAATGGTAGTCAATAGTAATGGTAAGGGGATCCATGGATTAAAAGTGATGTTAATTGTATGCTATATAGTGATTCATGAAAATTTATTAATTTTTAACAACACTAGTGAGGTTTAACCATATACATCATCTCCTATTTTAAATCAAAGATATGATATTAAAAAATAAATGAAAAGTGGTTGCTGAATGTGCATAAAAATAATTTTTTTGCATGGTTTAAGAAGGATATAATGTATGATTCATATCCATAAAAACTTTAAATTATTAGTTTTATGACTATGTTTTAATGTAATCAGATGGTTTAATATTGGAATTAGTGGTTACATAATTTACACAAATTATTTGGACAACAATTTCACTATAGAAAATAGTGAACTAATTTTTTGTTGTTGTAGCATTGCATTTTTATAGTGAAAAATTTCAAAACCATATTTATAAATCATTAACATATTTTGGAGTTGTTAAGGATATATTATAAATTAATTATACTAAATTTTTAATAATGTTTTTATATATAACTGAGTTGATAATAAATGTGTGGGATATGACCATTAGGGATTGAATTTAAATTTTTAGAGTGCCAAAAAACACATCATCCCATAAAAAATTATGTACCCCATGAAGAACACATTTGATCCACAACATCACTATCCCAATTAGCCTTAAAATAACCATAAATCTAAACTATTGTGTTTTTTCATATATTAAACCAAAATTTAGAAACCCTATTATATAACTTATGACCACTTTCACTTTTGTATGATGTGACTCTTTTGGATTACTACTAAACTGTGCACAAAGTATAACCATAAAGATGATGTCAAGTTTAGGAATTTTTAAGAAAACTAAGATATCTATAATTCTACAAAACCTATTTTTTTCAATTATCCTTCTTTCTTCATCAATGTATAATTTGGTTTTTAGTGCTGTATAAGTAGATATTGCCCTCAATTTAATTATACAATGTTTTAATAATAAATCATGGAAATACTTATTTTAATATATTTCCAAAGAATTTTTAGTATTATTTAACTGAAAACCAATAAATAAAATCATCTCAACTATTATTTAAATCTCATAGTGTCTCCAAATTTGTTTAAAAATATCTTAGTAAGATTATTATTGGTTTTAGGAACAATTATGTCGATGATAGACACAATAAATATAAGATAAAATATATGATATAATTTGACATAGATATTAGAATAAACATTTCCTTTATTAAAATAATTGATTCTTAATATATTTTACAACTTTTTATACCATATTCAAGGTTTTTTTAAGCCCATTTAACACCTTCTACAGCCTGAAAACTCGAGAACCATCACTATCAAGGGTACACTATTCTTAATATGCAATAATGAATTATACCTAAAGTTAAAAATTAATAAATATATAAATCAATACCATTTTATTTTTCTATTTTCCATGAGCATAAAACAAAAGAATGTTCCTTACCATTTCAAATATTTTTGTTGGAGATAATGTGTTTTCTAAATAAGTACTCTCAATTTTGGAGTATCCCTAGAAAACAATATGATCTTTGTTTAATGATATATCCCCTTACATATTGATTTTATTTCATAAAATAAACATCATCCTAATCATATTATTCTATTTGGGATATGGGAAAAAATCCAGGTTCCATTCTTCTCAATTTGATTGAGATATTTTTTCATTAGTGTTATCCAATCAACATGATGCAATAATTATTAAAACCTATTTATATCAAATTGTGAATTCTAGTTGTTATGACTGGAATTCCCCAAACTCCTCTAGTTTTGAAATTGTTTTATATTATTTCAATGGATTTTCTAATATTATACATGTTTACGAAGTTTCGAGAACTTAGTTATTCTTTTCCTAGGATCTTCCTTATTAATAGATTTTTCGAAATTGTCAACAGTGTTTTAGAAATATATTTATATACATTTAGAATACTCTAAAACTCTCTACTATTTTACCCAAGAGAATCATCGGCTTCATCACTAATGAGTAAATATTTTTATGAAGTATTTTTATTTTTCATCACAATTACCTCAAATTTGTTAATGATTTTCATTGTATTCTTATTTTGATACTTTTAACTCCCACTATGTGTATATCTATGAAATATACCTTCATCATATCTCTAATAAAACATGAAAAAAATTACCATTAATATAGTTAAAATAAGTACAACCAAATAGATTCAATCTTCTCAATCATGGAAAAATTATAAACCAAAACTCATCATGAGTTTTGACATAATCTACCCTATGTAGTCACCAATTATGAATAATGAAAGACATTTTTTTGTCTTTCCTCTAAAAGAATTATAATGTTCCCTGATCTAAATAATTTTTCTACCCAATACTCATAAGAATCTGTTCTTATATTCAGATTCTCTAATTTTTTGGGCGGGTGTATGCAGTTCTATATTCAGAATTTATCCCATGATTCTAAATAAATCAGCCAAAGTATTTATTCTTGTATTCAATTACATTTTTAGATTGAAATATTTTAATAAATTATCCTCATTGGCCCTAATTAATTCTAAAAAACTGTTTCTGTTTTGTAAGATATTTTTTATTGTTCGACATAAAATAGACATAAATTGTATGAGTTAAATCATTAATAAAATTCATTAAATAGATTTCTCCATTGGTTGAATTCAAGATGGATTTTATGTACACATCAGAGTTCACAAACTCAATTGATTTACTTATCTATATATCCATAATATTTTAAATTTGGTGAATTACTCAGAGCATCATGATTGATAAGAATTACCATTTTCTTTTTACCCAAAAATTTAATTATTCTATACCATAATGGATTTCAATCATTCATTCTCATGGAATATGTATCCTTATTAATAGATATTTTAAATAGATTGTCGGTTGTAAACTATACATTCACCAATGTTATGACATACATGAATTTTATTATGAAACATCCATCCTTTTGAAATATCACCTTATTCACATTACCAAAAGGCTGATAAAGCATTAATAAATTATGTTTCAATCCATTGAAAAATAAAACATCATGGGATTTCTTCTTAAAAATCATAGAGAATCCATTTACATTATCTTTGAGTGATCCATTATTACCAAAAGTAATAGATCATACCTCATAACGTTATATATCTGAAAATATATTATTGTTTCTAATAATGTTTAATGATAATTAACATTAAATTATCCAAGGATTCTCTCCTTTTGTATATTTATAAGCGACCAAAACCAAAATTACATTCTATTTCTCATTCCTTATTTCTGTAGATTTTGAATTCTATTTTTTAATTTTTCTACACCGATAGCATTGTGATACACCCATTGGAAATGTATCTAGGATGATCACACCAAACATAAGTATTTTCAAGAGAATAATAGGAATTATGAAATTTTACCTTCTCTTTTGGATGTTCTCTCAACGTGCCCTTAAGAATATATAGTTGACTCCCCCTCAATTTATATCATCTATTTGATTGAGGGAGGGATAAATTATACTAACAAACATATGGTTTGTTCTAAAATACTCATCAACACTAGAATATTCTTTCAATGAAAAATATCATATTTAAATAGATATTTTTTTTTTAAAATCATCTTGCTAGGATTCAATAAAATTTAAAATTAACAGCTTATTTTCAATCTTTTCATGCTTAGAAGATTTTTCATTCACCTTAAACTTTACCTTATGTTTATTATTTGTACTATTTACTTCCCATGTTTAATTTATTTTTTAAATTTTAAAATCAATATTGATTTTAGAAATGGTTGATTGTTCCTCTTAAGTAATGAAAAAACAATATTCTTCTCTTTTTCATTCCTTATATAATTTTTTTACATTTCAAGTTTCCAAAATAATGGTTTTTAGTAACATGGGATGATATATGACTTTATTGGTATCATTTTATACCTTATATACTACTTTATATCTTTTAATAACTTTATTGAAACTATTTTGAAACACACAGTAGTTTATCTTTATGAAATTTTTGACACCAACCAACTTTTATTCAAGAGATTTAACAACTTTATTCATAAATGGGATAAATATTTTTGGTAATATAAAGTATATTATCCTTAGATTAGGGGATTGAATTAATATTTCCTATATTTCATGTGAATTCTATTAGTATCTTGAAAATTAATTTGAATTTTTTTTATCAAGAGTTTTATTTAATGAATTATTCTAATATTTTAATGCTTTGTTTTGTCTCTAATTATTTCTATTAATCCTAAAAAAGACACAGATATCTATTCTTAATTGGGACTATTTTGGTGTTTCATCATCAATTATTTCTTTATCTTCACTATTATCCTCTAATTATTCACTCTAAGCATCTTTGGGAAATTTTATTTAGACGTGAATGCCATTATACATTAATCCACAAATTAATCTTGATCTCTTTCAATTTACTCATTATAATATGGTCTATCATGTTTTGAAATTGTTTCTTATTCATTATTTTATTCTTCTTTTTTCCTTTGAATAAAATTTTTCTATTATGACCTATATGCAACTTGTTTTTCCTTTTTGATGAAATTTATGATTTGTGATATTCTTCATATTCTCTTATCTTATTAGGTATAATTTCTAAAAGGTGTCCAATCTTTGCATAATAATATCACACAAATGTAAGGTTACATTTATATTTAAATTTTCATCAATGCATCCCTTTTGATATATGGGATATAAATTCGTCATAGTATTAGTATAATCATTATCTTCATATTCATCCTTATTATACTACTTTAGATCATTTTGTTTCATACATTTTCTAGATTTAAAATCTATATCCTTATTATATTTTTTTCATAGTAATGATTTCCCTCTTTTTATCTCATAAGCAGTCAAGAAATTGTTAAGTTTATAAATATTCTATTCATCAATTTGTTGATCCTCAAGGGAATAAATCTTTTAAATAAATTTATCTGAGATGATTATAATAATATTCTTCACCATAGTCTAGTTATCAAGAACTTATCTATATCTTTGAATCAGGATTATAATTTTTTGTATACACACTACGAATTCACCCCCCATTTTATCTTCTCCTATTCGATATCGTTGAATTGATCATGAAAAATTTATAATTAAGATTGTTTCATCTATTTTTACCACATAGATATAATGGATTTGACTCAATATTCTATTTAGTATTTTCCCCCATAACTCTCATCAAATCATTCTCTAATAGGTATAAGAGAAATGCATTTCACACTCTCTCATCAAATTTGATATTCATCTTTTCAAATAATGTATCATATAACTATACATCCTAATGATTTAATCCATTCTCAATGATATCAATATATCCCATGCTGAGTGATATAAGACACATAACTATTATCTCTTCCAATATATGGAATCCATTACCATAAAATATAGAAACTCCTTGTTGTTGAAATTTTTCATGGATTGTATAGATATTATTGACAACAGATATAAGTAATGAAAACAAAACCAATATCCATGGTAAAGTACCTGGAACTGAAATGATGAAAACCATAAGAATAACTATCAAATATTATAACTTGATAGAACTATGTTACACTTTAATACCAATTGAAAGGTATTAAACAAGTAATAATGATCTGAAGGAGTTTAATAGATTATTTTTTTTTCTTTTAATGAAATTGGATATACGATTCTCAATGATATTGGTATGTCATTTGATACACTTTAGATAAACCACGCTACCACCATATTATTCATATTATACTTTTGGGTTATATCATATTCCACTTCCCAAGAAATTCATATTATATGGATGATAATATTTTAATTCTTGACATGTGATTCCCTACTACTATCTATGATAGATGTGGTGACAAAAAGTTACGAGTTAACATTCAGGTGAAATCTTCCATGATAACTATCATGAATAATATATTTCATAATATTTAATGCATGGTATGTTTATTATTGATGAAAGTGTCACATGGGTTGGCTATAAAATTTACTTATATTTTATAACATATGAGTTGATTATTGATTAGATGAGGATAATCCTCGAGGAGACCTATATAATGGAGGCAGTTTCTATTTTATGGCTTTGTACGATTGCGTGAAATCATACCCAAGATCTATACCAAAATTCTATTATACAGAATTACTCTATTTACTATTCATATTTTACAAATTGAGGAACTGTAATACCATATATAAATGATTATCCAACTCATGTGATGTGTAATTTAGATTTAACTAGTGGATACATAATAAGGGGAGGAATATTTCAATTCTTCTTAACTTATTTTCATCAAAAAAATGGGATGAATATGGATAAAACAACAATAGGAAGTGACTTTTGTGTAAGGTACACACTTTACATAATCATTTATAGTTTATGAATGGTTTCATTTATCTTTCATAGATATCTCGATTTGGGTTTCTATATTTATTTCACTAGTTTATCAAGTGTTGTCATATCCTCACAAATCTTAGTAGTTGTATTAGATCCAACCATGTGTTTAGATTTGTTAAATCATTCCCAAGATTAATATTATCAAAATCATATTGCATATTTTATAACATATCAAACTAATTTTTTTTCAATTCAATTGAGTATTGACATATGATATAATGACATCATAATCCATGACTTAGTTTAAATCTTGAGGATTTTTACAAGTCATAGAATATAACTCCTAAGATTCATATCATATAATAGCTATGTCGTGTATTTAGAAACAAACAATCATATTACCTTTAATATATCTATGTATTTCATGAAATATGATATGTTTTGTAAGAGTATTATTTACTTGTCAATCATAGGATATGATATGGCTACCATTCATAAAATATAACGGAAAATGATAAATTGGTTTTAATACTGCATTCTTAGGAGTCATATTTTATGATGAAAATTGGATCATAAAATATGAATGAAGATGAAAAATTATTTTTATTTAAATTAAATTATGAATTAAATTAAATTATTTATAAATTATTTATGAATAATTATAATGTTTATTTTGGGGATATTTATTGATTCATAAAGTTTTTTTAATTTGAATAATTATGATTAATTTATTATCAATGAATAAATATTTATGAAATATATGTAAATAAATATTCCATAATATTATATATTAATATTAAAACTCGTTTTACAATATTATATGGAATTCCTTATGACTCAGAAATAAAATTTTTATTTAGAAATCATATTGTTAATTTGTAATGTGTTCATAAATTCAAAAATAAGGGTGCAAAAAAAGTATTTATCATTTAAAATTATGAATTATTTATAATACTTAATTTTAACTATTTACATTAAGGGCCTTATTTGGAATATTTTTTAAAACACATCGAAATACTTTTTATGACCGATTTTCTCCTTATTTAAATAATGTTACTTTTGTGATATTTTGACTACATTAAATGTTTTCATAATATATATTGGATTATAAAACGATTATAATACATAAAATATCATATATTTAAATAAAATGGCCATGTAAGGAATAATATGAAGGAT
This sequence comes from Viscum album, assembly GCA_963277665.1. Taxonomy (NCBI): domain Eukaryota; kingdom Viridiplantae; phylum Streptophyta; class Magnoliopsida; order Santalales; family Viscaceae; genus Viscum; species Viscum album. The sequence goes on from OY728130.1 coordinate 1,951,477,620, forward strand.
CTCATATTATGTAATGAATATTAAGTGTTTATATTCAATATTATTGAATTTTATAACAAATAGATAATTAATAAAGTGTCTATAATAATATTTTTTTATTAATTATTCATAATGTTTTTCTCATATTTAAATTTATGAATTGGTGATTTATTTAAAAGTTGTTCTCTGGTTAATTCATGTATATAATTTGTTTATATAGTGAATATGTGTATGATATTTTTTAATTGTTTAACTTCTTCTAGTGATTATAATATATGTATTTTAAGCGTATCATGATAGGTAAGATAATGGATGTAGTTTTTATTTACATTTAATTCCCTTTGTAATTAAATTATTAGATTGAATTTATTTTTTGGATATATTTTATGCATATTAGGTATTAGAGTTATAATGAATTTGAATCTCTCTTGAGTAATGTATCATTAGGTAGAGGGACATTGGGTGAGACTTCCCACTTTCTTAGAGGCTTATGTATTACTTCTGAAAAGGTAGATGTTGGACATTTGTGGCTATAAACTTACTAATGTGATGATTTTAAATTTCTTATAATTTTAAAAATTTTATAAGATATTTTATGTATCTTTTTCATGAGATGTATGCTTAGATTTAATTTTTGGGTGAGTAACACAAATGGAGAGTAGTGTAAATAGTTACACATAAATATGGTTTGAAAATATTGGTTTGGTGGAAATAGTAGCATTAGAAACTAAATAACTAGAATCACGGATACATAAAGTTAATAACAAGAGATAATATGGGGAGAATAAACCCCTTCTAAATACAAAGTGTTATATTCCTTGCAAAGAGAAAATTTTCAAGAATTAAAAAATAAAATTGGGTTTTTTAATTCTATATATGGTTTCCATTGTATTATCTTATTTAAAGAAATAATGTATTGGGTATTTTCATTCCAAAGAATGATTCCTGTTAATTACAATATCTTTGGATTATACTTAGCTGGGAAGCCATAAGGATTGGGACACCAAAGGAATAGAGTTAGGATTTTCTATACGATGGATCAGGAAAAGTGTTTTTATGTCAAATATAAAAATATCATATATGATATTATGGGAATTATTCCCTTCCTAAATAAATAATTTGTGACTTTTACTATAACACATGAGATTCAGTTATAGCAAGTGATATTTTCATTTTAATGAATCTATAACATAATGCACACAAATTTATTCAACGGTGTGATTAGAACCTAAATCTGAAAATTTTATAATTCTATTTTGATAAAAATATTTTCATTTTGTAATTAATATTTCCAAAATTATTTTATTTTTTATTTTTCATAAATAGATTTATTTGGGTATAAATAATGAAAAATACTGATTTTATGAATGAAGTCACCTATTGACGTTATTAGGATATAAGAATGACATGGAATCTTACAAAACCATTATTATTTAGAAAATATATATTTAATAAGTAATATAATATATTTAAAAATATAATTCCAAACTTATAAATCTTTTTTCATCTTTTTGGAAATATATGTAATGTTATTATTCAAATAAAAACTATTTTTTTATCTTTTTATTTAATCAAGTATTCCCAAAGATGTTTTTTTTCTTATTTGCATGTAAAATAATTATAATTTTATTTAAATAAATAAAATATATTCCATTGTAAACAGTATGATAAATGAATTTTTTAGAAAATTATTTTTATGCTTAAAATATGATTTTTTCAAAAAAACTAGTTTTCATTGAATTTTTGAACTTATATTAAAATTAATTTATTCTCGTTCAATGCTGAATATTTTAAAATGGATTATATATTTTTTAATAGGATAATTATTATTATTTAATTAGGTAAAATTTATTTTTGATCATGATTAATTATAACCATGGTAAAAACATATCACTATAGTAAGGTTTATGAAAGATTTACTCGGGGTTAAAACAAAGAGATAAGGGTAAAAATAACTTAAAAAACTTAATAAATCTTATTGGTTGAATGTACTTAGACCTCATATCATCCTATATTTTATATCTAGTACGTTTGGAGCCACTTTTCCTTTAGATTGATTTTATATTTTATATTGCTCTTAGTATTTACATGTTTTCCACCAACCTCACATAAAAAAGGGAGTCTCATATCCTCTCTAATACACAATTTAGGATCCACATTGATAAAAAATTCCATGCCCAAATACATTCCAAAATTTATTTTTCTTTTCTTACAGGTTTTGGTATTCTTAAAATTACACATCAATAAGGCCTAAGGTTTAAGCCAATGTAGTTTACCAAAAGAAGAGGTATATGTTCTTACTGTGCATTTTGAAGTTCCTTTCTTCTTAAACATCTTAGAAATATTCAATAAAAATACTAAAATAATCTCATCACTATATTTATCAAACTTATATGTTTTTATATTAATTATATATCCATTATATATATCTTTTCCATCCTATGGAACATGATACCTTCTCTCATGCGTACATACATAATATCATCTCCAAATTACAGTATAATTAGTTTTTTAAAACTATTTCATATGGATAGTTATAATGATATAATGAATGAATAAATATGATATTTATTAAATAATTATGATTCTATAAATATAATTTATAAAAAATATTCATACCATACTATCCATTAAAAAGTGCAGACATCGCTCTTGTGTACGGATGTACCACCACCTTCACAATGTGATGTGATTAATTTTTCTATTACCACGGTGCATGGATGATTATAAAACGTTTTAAAAATGATAACAATAATATTCAGGAAATTATTAAAAATATGGATATAGGGGAACCATTTACTAACATATTTGACCATGGTCTACATTCTATAGCGGTTTTGTAGAAATTGATCGAACTACCTTATGCTGTCAATATTAAAAATAATTATACAATGAATGGATGAAAAATTAATATAAAAGAACCATATAAATAATATATAAAAAATTGTTATTAATAAATAATTTAAAAAATTTAAATTTATTATTCCTGAGGATATAACTTGTTGGACTAATTACAAATCTAGGATAATGGTCTTTCATCTCAATTTCACTTGAATGTGACATATTTTTTATTATGAACATAATTTATTTTATATAAATTAGATTATAACACATTAAAAAATTATGTAATTTTTTTATTTATTCAGGGTATTTAAAGCTCTAATTCAGGTATTTTCTTTTCCTAGGTTTTTATTCAAAGGATATTAAATAAATAAAGGTATATTTTACAATCTCACTGTTAAACGAGATTATTCAGGTTTAAATTTATGTTGGAAGGATTATATGCCCTTTTTCTTTTTAAAACACCCATATTTTCCATTTCTATTGTAATTTTTATGATTTTCATTTTTTTATTCCAAATGTTAATCACTTTGGTATCCAAATTCCAAAATAATGTTTTGTAATAAAAATTTACCTTATTTATCGTTTTTTATTGGGAATATATTTATTCCATGACAATATTTTCTAATAATATTCAAGAATATTATTTCATATTATTTAATTATTGTGGAATGTAATTTTTAGAAATATTCTAATTTATTTTCAAGGTATTATAATAAAATATTTTTTTATTTTTTTAACAAGTAGTTTTGAATTTTTACAAAAGTGTGAAAGGAATGTTATTTTTAATGTATATGATATATATGAATTTTCCCATATCTATGATTATTATTCTCTATTTACCTTCCTCTTAAATTTTCCTTGGGTTTTAAAAGAAAATACATTTTCTATTATTCTATGATTTGTTTTATTCAAAAATAAAAAATTATATTTTCCAAAATGGTGGAAGTAATTTTAGAAATGAATTGTAACCCATCAACCCCAGAATCCAAGAGTCGGTTCATTATTTTAATACATTGGAATGATTACATATAATAATATCCCAATGGACCGACTAGTTTAGTTGTCATGGAAACAAGATACATACATAAGTAGAACATTACAACTTGAAAAGAAAAACAACAATAAATTATTCCATGAAAAACATCCAAGATTCCTAGGTAAGTCCTACAAGTCACTCATAACTAACTTCATCGTATCCAGTGAAAATGAAACATAAGAAAGGGGTGAGCTCAAATGCTCAGTAAGTGTAAGAAATATAGGAGAAGATAACATAAACATTATATATGGTAAATAAATGAAAACACATTCCTTTACAAATAATTATCATGAACAATTTATGGTAGGAATATGATCTATGTAAATAATTCCATAATAAAACATAGTCATGGATATTATACTAGTCTAATAACCACATGAAATATCAATAGCTAATCTCATAATGATAGAATACATAATTTTGAACATCATAACCACATAGTCAATGCCTCGTGCCCAAACTAAAAATAATATTTCATCAAGGCCTTGTGCCAAGACACAAGTTTGTATCATGAGACTTAATGATGCATTGAAGAGCTATATCGAGCTCCAACCGTCCCTTACTAAGTCCAATGGATTCCTCATATGATAATGTTGAAACATAATCAAAACATTCTTATTAAAACTATTATACGAAATGTCAATAGTTTAACAACAAACCATGAATGGTATAAAAATAACACATCCACAATCAAACATAACTAATTCAATACAATATGAAAGATTTAATTATAATATATTAACCTCAATTGTGAATAATGAAGTATATTTACATAGATGAAAATAATCATCAAAATTATTTGAGAGAAATATCCCCCTTTTTCTTGAAAATATTTATAAGTCACTATTTATCTGGTAGCCGTTTAAAATTAATTTTTGAATCAACGTGTCCCATACCACTTTGAAACATTTAAAAAAAATTGAATTTTATAACATTAATGTTCATATTAATAAATCCATTAAATTATTTTTAAAACGTAGACATTAATGAGAAATATTTAGAAGAATAAATATTTAAAACATTTAAATTGATGTTTTAGTTAGAGTTCCTAACCAAAAGACAGACACTTGAATATAAAAAATTGAGGTAATAAAAAATTTATAATGTCATGAGAATAAAGGGATTCATGATATAATATGTCAAATTACATTATATAAAGCATATAAAAGTGAATTGGTGTATAACAACAGATAAGTCTCAATGAAATGTAAATTGAGATTAAATCCTTTATAAAGACTGTATCCTTATGTAAAGAATAAATAAATGAAATTATTATGTGTGAAAAATATAAATAAACTCAATATGATTTTATATTTAGTTTAAATACATTAGAGGACATTCACACATAATCTTTTAAAAACAACACCAATGACTTGGATGTTTAATTTAATGAATGAAAATTGAGTTAAGATACTCTTATCAACATTATATAAATGACTTGAGAAATTATTAATGGGGTGATTATGTGTATCAAAATTATATCCACATAAAGTGGGGTGAAAAATACAACATAAATAATAAATATTTATTCAACACTTAATATTGGTGTAAAAATAGTTAATGAAGCATGCGTAAAACTCAATGAGTGAAAATTGAAAATTGAAATTCTCTTACTAATTTGGTAAATCACGAAACATTCAACCCATGAATGATGTATCATAGACTGAAAATGTAAATACCGATAAATTAAATTATTTTACACCATGAATATAATAATGGGAAGAACATACATCACACAATATGAAATAAAGGCTAATAAATCATGAATCTCACGGAAATAAAATGTGAGAGGCAAATCCCTTACTACGTTTTAATCAATAGAGTCATATGAACCAAAGTAAATAATCACCAAATGAATCATAGAATAGCATGAATATAAATATAATCATGATAATATAAATCAAATGGTATTAAACAATACACCACATTCAATAAATAATTGTTGAACAATGGAAATCTCATGCAATTTATAGTGAGATAAGAAACCCCTACCTCAAGTCCGAATTCTCTTGTATTATACTTTTTCTTTATGAATAATAAACAGAATTTAATATCTACTGGATTAAGAAAATTTTTCAATTTTATTATTCCTTTTATATCAATTATTACCTTAAAATAACAATTAGTTAATTATTTGAGTTCATTTTGGATATTTAATCGATGTTCAGAACATGAGTCAAAAATAAACTTGTTATAATTACAATTTGTCCATGTGGTAAAAATTCCATTACATCGAGAATGATATAAATGATTTTGAAATCATATATATATATTATATATCTAGTATATATATGTATTTATAATAGTACATAACATTTGGATATAAGAAATGAAATGCACCGTTCATGTAGACGGTAAGTCGTACGTACGCATGAACACTACTTTCATTTCTATTTTGAATTTAAATGGAATTAAAACATAATTATACATAGGTATATTATAACTAAAGTATAAAATAATATATAATATAATTAAATCCATTATTTATACATCCCACATATGGCATTAATGAGTCACATCACTTTGAGGGGATAGTAGTCCGCACATCCTCAAATGAAATTATCGCATTTACCCATAGTGGAAACCATAAAGGTATGCTATAAATAGAAAAAACAGAATCATAAAGAAAACATAAACATAATATGTATCATATATATTTACAATTACATCTTTATGGCCACCATGAGAGGCAATAGGAGATAATTGAACAATCATCATTTCGGGAAGCATTAGTTTGTCATCCACAGAAATAGTGTGTTTTTACCCATTAGATGGAGGTGTGTGTAAGTGTATTTTGAATCCGTCTCATAACAAAATCATTTAATATTTAAGATACTGTTGTTTTTATAAAAGAAAATAATAAAAAGAGTTTAGGGACTAGAGAAGTAAAATAAAAGAAAATAAGTTAAGTGAAAACTTTACCTTTAATTTGGGTAACTCCCTTTGGTTTAAACAAAAAGGACTTCTTGAAGTGACTTATTCATAAGTAAAGGCTTCTAGGAGATATGCATATTTAGAGATTATTTTGGAATTAGTTGGATGATCTATGGGGTTTGAAAGGTGTGAGGATTGGGTTAGAAGTGGTTTCCTTTTATAAGGGAGAGGAGGGGCACTTTAGGAATGTTTGAAAATGTTATTTTATTATAAACTTATCTTCGGTTTCAAAAGGTCAAAAACTCATTAAATTCAAATAGATGATTACTAATGTTCGAAATAAAATCATCAAATAATAATTTGACAGATTTTGGAATTTTTTTTCACATTAATAATCTTATTTATTTAAATCATTATTATTGTGGTGAATACTGCATCATTATTGTGTCATAAATAATTTAATTTATTTGATGTCAAAAAATTATAAAACAAATATCATAATGTAGGAAATAATTTTATCTTTTCAATTCACATTTATAGATGAGAATATGACTTATATAACCCATTGTAAAAATTGTATACTGAAAGATATTTTTTGATGTAATTTTTGTCTTTACTTTATGTTAAATAAAATAAAGTGTCATTATCACTCTTCTGTTGCTCCATGGGGTCCTAAAATTGACCCAAGGATTCCCATGGTCGTCCATGACTCATCCAATAAGTTAAGGAGAAGTTTTAATGTAATTTTGTATTATTATAACATTCTTTTTTACCTTGAATTACCCTATTTACCTTTAACCTCGGTAAATAAAAGTCAAATGTTACTATTCACAAACAATTATTTTCATATTATTGAACCAAATTTTACTTACTATTTACAACCATATACGTCAGATTCTCAAAATTCAATTCATAGAAGCGGTAAAATTTCATTTAAATGAAAAAGTCTATTTTTAAAGTACTACTAAGTGGTTTTACTATTCATAAAAAATGTAGTTTTCGAAAAAATACCAAATATTTATCCTATTCTATATTTGATATTGAGAATTAAAAAATGATTTCTATTTTATATAATTCAAAATATAAATGTTTCATCAATTTATCTAAAATTATTTACCGTTGTCAAAACAAATAGTGTGTTTTTAAGAAACAATAACTATCAAAAGATTGATACTTGTTTATGTATAAATTTAAAATGAAATTAATTCCAATAAGAAAAATTAAATTATATGATAAAAAAATAATCTAATTAAACTTACAAACCATTCAAATGTATAATTGAACACTATAAATTATTTTGATTAAAAAAGGTTTTTTCAATTAAAATTTAGTATTTATCACTATTCACCCAAATATGATAATTATTAGAAAAAAACCAAAAATTTACTAAAAATATATTTTTATGTGTTGATTATAAATAAAAAGTTTATTTTTTCAAATTTAATAGATAAAAGTTTCAAATATTGGAATTAAAAAGTGTTCTCCATTAAAAGGTGGTAAAATTTACTTTTTTTTGAAAAATACTTCCTTTATCTGAAAAAATGAATATGTTCTTATATTATGTCTAAGAAACACATAATATGGATATTAAAATTATATGGAATATATAAAATTCAAAATTCAGTTAATATTATTCGTAACTTCTTTTGAATGGCTAGTTTGGTAAGTCGTCGTGCGCTCAAACTCGGTGTTGTGTGAGAAGCAAGAAATTAAATTATTTTAAAGAGACAATGTACTGTGAAACCTTGGGGTGATACATGATTTATAACATTGTTTTTGAAAAAAAAAATTATAATAGATTTAATATATATTCCTTTTAATGTTTCACTTCCATTTTTATCTCTAATTCTCAAAATAATTTCTTTTATTTTAGAACTTTATTTTTGATGAATTGAGGACCTTCAATAGTGCTTCACTAATTTATGGATTATACCTTATTTTTTGGTCATTCACTTTCTTGTGAAAATTTTCACTATCACCCTCTATATTTCATGGGACATTATTTTTATCCCTCTTATCTGTTTTTTTTTGTCTTGTGGATATCATTATTACCATTTAAAAAAAATTGATATTGTAAAATCCATATGCCATTTCAATATATGTTGTTATTTGGAGGAAATTTATTAAAAAATTATTTCATTTACTAGGGAAATATTGATTTTCTATATTCTTGATTCAATATACATATTTATTGATTGAATAGTTATATCGATTATATAGTATATTATTTTTTGAGATTGGAGCGCTGGAGGGCTCAGAGCGATGGTGGTCTAAACCTAATGGGGTCGATGACATTCCCCCCTCTACCGCAGGTCGATGGGAGGGGGAGGGAGGGAAGGAGGACTCACGACCTCATCGCTTTTGCCAAAGGAACAGATTCACCCACTTCACAGATCCAGATTTGATTATTCATTTCCCTGAGAATAATCTTGGTCTAAAGGTCCATGGTTCTCGGAATGGAGAGACTGTGATTCCACTTTCGGTGTTAGAGATTACAGATGCTGAGAACCACTTGAATCTGACTTTGGTAGCTCGATTAAGAAAGTATCGACCTTCAGTGGATGATTTTGACATCTAATTATTGGGGCCTTCAGGATCAAGCAATCATTGGGTTACTAGACAAATGACAATTGATGGTTTTATGTTCTTCTTCGGAGGATCTGGTTCATGTGTTGTCGGCTTCTCCCAGGAAGTGCGGCGGTAGAGAATTTTTTTTTCAAATGGAGTTATGATTTCCACCAGAATTGTGACTCTCCAATCATTCATATTTGGTTCAGTATTCCTCTTATTCCTATTTCTTTTCTAAATACTGCGATTATGCGCTTGTTAGGGAACATGGTGGGGCGTTTTCTTTGTGATGATTCCCATACTTCCTTTGTGAGTCACCCAATACACCCATGCATGTGTTTAGAGGTTGATGTTTCGAGGGTGCCGGTTGAGACTATGTGGATCAAGGCTTCTGAGGAGATCAGGTGTAAGTAGCCGATGATATTTGATCATTGGGTGGAGTTTTTCTCTAACTACAGAAGATTTGGTCATTTGGAGGCACTCTGCTAACGTATTGATCACCAGGGGAAAGGTGAAGTAATGTTAATGGAAGGATATGGGGATGAGAAAAAGCATAATGAGATGAGTTATGTAGAGAAATCTATACCTATAGTGAGGCTGGCTGGAAATAGTTCTTTGTCTAATGTATTTGATAGGATTAAGGATAACATGTGAGTCCATGGCTTGAGTAATCCAATAGAAAAAGGGGATGCTACACCCTTTTTTCAGTATTAATAGGATGGTGGGAGTGTCAACAAAATTTCAGCTGGGCATCAGTTCATTGGCTGAGGTATTGATTCATCAGCAGATCCAGAGGTCTCTGAACAAATCCTTTAGGTCAATGCTAAAATGGTTAATCATGGTGGTGTTGATCCATTATTTTTTTTTATCATTTTGCAGTGATGTAGGGGGAAGAATATGTTGAAGAAGATGTAGGGGGAAAATAAATGGAATGTCAGGGTAATTCCTTAGATATGGAAATTATGATGGGTATGATGGTGGAAGAAATGGATAGTGGGGGTAATGCCTTCGATATGGAAACTGAAAATGTCAATGCCTCTTTGGGTAAACATCCTGAGAATACTGTGAAAAATGAGCCTCCCCAGATTGCTGATGAAATATCTGACCACTCATTGTCTTCAACAGAATCATGGAATGAGAAATTTTACATGCAAGGCAGTAATATCTACAGAAAGTGTATGGATCCTATTGATATTAATTTGAATACATTTTAGAAGGTGCCAATGGATAAGAGAGGAAATTTTTATGAACCGTACCTATGGAAGGTGATGGAAAGTGGGGTGAGGAATCCAATGGAGAAAAGTAAAATGACAGTGAAGGATCTAAAGTTTCATACAGTGAACTCGTTCTAGGGGAAATGTAATGATCCACTGATAATGTGGATGTCTGTTTGCATGGGATAAATGGTAATGAAAAGGGGGGATCTTCCATCGCTCCACCTAAGAGGAAACCTTGGAATGATTACTCCAATATGTCAAAGACCATTTCTACTTGGTCCTCTACCATGAATGAAAAATGTAAAGATATGGACCAAAGTTAGGGACAAAGCAAGCAATCATCAAGTATGTCTTTGACCCCGGATGAATTACATTTGAGAAATTAGTACATAACTTTGCTCAATTGTTATGCTCCTCAGTCCGAATGGGAATCGGCAGATCCAGAAGATTTCTCAGAAGATGGTGGTTTTGAGGGCTTTGAGGCTTTCTGATTTTAATTTTTGTTTGACTTTTCTTATGTTTTCTTTCTTTGTACTCTGCACTTTTTCCCTTAATAAATATTTGGAGGACTGGGCACATTGCCTAGGCCTGAGCCTTCCTTATTATATTATATTATTTATTCAATATATGAAAATAATTATTGGACGTATGTTAGTGAAAGATGATGTATGATTATAAATATCCCCTAAATGCATCGATAAGTCTCATAAGACATATAGTTATCCAAATCAGTTTGGTATTTTCGGTAAACAGAACCATTTATTTAAATATATCGGAACAATAAATTAATGACAAGGTTCATGATATCTTTCCATGAGGCCTTGATGTAAATATAAATACATATAAAATTATTCATTTCAATTATTTATATTTCTGTTATTATTATCCATGTGATTACTATATTCATATTTTCCATGGATACTTTTTAAAGATCATGTTATTGATTAATTGGAATATATTTTTATTATCAAATATTCCATATTGTTAATTATTTACTATTCATGCTAATTTCTATTGTATGCTCTCCCATACTATTAATTTAATCTTATAATTTATTATGTTGTCTTTTTTCCAGGATATAAAGAAGGAATCTTTGAATGATATTTAGGGATGTGATAAATTTTTTCAAGCTATGTTTTATTTTTCCAATGTAATATAGAATTCATTTATGTATTTAGTCTCCCAAGACTGCTAAACTGATAGATACTTTGTGTTGAAATACCATGTATCATACACCAACATAATAAAGTATACACAAGACTTGTTTACTAGAGTATGTTTTGATACATATTATCTATAAACATAAAGTGAATATTATGTGATCATCTATAAAGGTTAATGAGTTATGTTGTATTCATTGACATGCTTAATCTATACTTGAATAATGGATAATGTATTCATTTTCTATATGAGATTGATATAGACTATGTCCCATTGTCACTCATTCTCCAGTAAAAATTAATCCTATAGGTGTTCATGTTATAATATGATATGACTGGTGGAAATTAGTATAGATATACATGATTTTGAGAGATATAACTTCCAATCCACATATATATTTAGTATAATTGATTTTTTTCTAGTGTTCACTCTTTGATTAAAATTACAGATTCACTGATTTAAATTCATTATCAATGAAAAAATGGTCTAGGGGGTAAATATATGTGGTTAAATAAATATGGATTGAGTTGGAATTAGAATGCTACTCTAAAAGTGTTTTTGTGTTAATCTTGGAAATATTTGAACGAGTTTTCACAAGGTACTATATATGATAAATGTAACACCCCAAGATTTTACAGTATTTTCATTTTAGAATATTTTTTCCCTATATTTATTTATATGAAATATCAAGTTAATCTTATGTTATACGCAACATAATGTTTATATTTCTGTACATAAAACACGGATGTCAGCTTGTGTTACATGAAAGACAGAATTTCCCCAATAGATTGTGTAACATTCAAGATTATTATTATATTATTAATATTCTTATTCAATATAATAAATAAAACTAGCCATTAAATTGATATTGATGAATATTTTTAACTAAATTATTAAAATATATGACTGAATTCATTGGTTATAATTAATTATAAATGAATATAATAACCAATTAAATACAGTGGGAATGTTGTTTTATAAAAAAACTATATTTATGTTTATAATGTTGTTTTATAAAAATAATTATAAATAATTATAATTATTGTGTGATTTTAATGCAATATATATATATATATATATTATTTTCAATCAAATATTATTTAAATTCATCTAATATATTTTATATGAATAAAATACGAATAAGACCAATATTACATATAAAAACATATATTTTTTATAAAAGAAATTTTACCTCTTTTTAATGGAACACTTACATTAAATATGAATTATTAAAATTTTATAAAAATAATATAACAAAATAAAATTCATTTTTTAAATTGAAATTTAAAAATTATGATAGGGAAATTGTTTAGTATTTTTTTGTGATGTTTCATTTTTTTATGGATAGTGAAATACACAGAATGTTTATTCAAAAATTATTTTTCTTATAATTTTTTATAAGGTTAAATTACATTTTGATTGGTTTTAAATATTAATTATAAAAATTTTACTTCTACATATATAATTTCTATCATTTTAATATGTTTCACATTGAAATTCGACATAAAAAATCAGCACTCTTTTGAATATTTTTAATTTAAAAACCCACATTGTGATCAAGTATGCTGGATTAATTTTAAATTAATTTATTCAACTTATGTTATAGTAAATTTGAAAAATGTATTAAATATTTTGAATAATAATAATTTATAATATCTAATAAATTGAAATTAGATTTTATGTCATCCCTCCTTTTTATTACATTAACTTTTCATTACATGGTACAAAACAACTGATATTTTATAGTTTAGTTTCATAGAAATAGGTACATAATACCTGAAAAAATAACAAATTATTATAATAAACAAGAAATTAATATAAAAGGGTTAACCATAAGTACATTTTTTTTCATCAAATTACCTTAGGATGTACATCAATTGAAAGGGTGAGCATATAGCCCAATAAGTGAAAACAAAGGGAAAGAGTTTACATTTGATCTTGATGAATATAAATAAGAATATGAGGAATGTCATTAGGGAATTAATAATAGATAATTAGTAATATAATAAATTAAAAACATGAATCATAACTTGTAAATGTTTTTAGGAAATTTAATTTAGAAATTCATAATCATATCACCAATGTGCCGTAAATATTACCATGGTCATTCACCAAGGTATTATAAAACATGTTATCCTTAGAGATTAAATTCTTTACCCAATGCATTGGAGAAATATCAGGGTGCACCTTAATATGTATTAATTTTCATGTGATTTATATATATCATAATAAATCATACCATAAATAACCATTGGATAATAATATAAAATAGGATTCATATCAAAATTATATAATTTCCAAAGTGTTTTATAAAAATTGACCATTATGTCATTTATAACCCACAAAAAGGGATTTTTATTTTTTATGTATGTCAACAAAAAACAATAATAAATATTTTTTTCCATATGGGTTAATACCATTGGAAAATAAATATGTTTTGGTATTCATCAGAAGGAAATACAAGGTAATTTCTTGAGGAGCAGAGAGAAATTTTGAGAAATAAAATTATAAGAATAATAGGTATAAAACATGGTTTTAGAAATGAATAAAAAGATACGGGATAGGGTAATATCATTAATAAAACATAATTCTCATTTTATGTAATTAATAAATAGTAAATAATATTTAATGACCATAATTTCCAGAATATATATACAAAAATAGGTTCTTGAATCAAAGGGAAAATATTGTTATTTCACTTACCTTGAAGATTAACTCCTTAAACATGAGGATTGGGAACAATGGGGATTAAGGAAATGTTGGGGGGACTCCTTGGGAGGTTAAAATATCATATCCCAATGGAGGTTGAATTTGGAGTGAATTTAAATGGAGAATTGGGTGGGGATTTATACAAAAAGTACAGGATTTCTTTGTTATTTTCCAAATATAGGCCTTGGAATCATAGGTAGTGGTAAACGAAAAACCATGGGATTTACCAAGATATTTTCCCATGGTATGGGACACTTGAAAAAAAATTAAGTTATTTTAGTCCACAAAATTATTATATAATTTTATATTAATTATTTTTGCAAGGAAAGTTAATGTTTTCACAAAACAACATTTTTTAAAGTTATAGTTTGCTTTTTAGAATTTGGAAATTTAATTTTATTTTTTGAAATTGGTTAAAAAATATTAAAATACTTTAAATTAAAATAATATTTTTTTTGGATTCTATTTAATTATTTATTACATCAAATTTACATGATTATGATGTCATTAACATTCTGAAAAACTCCAACTGTATTTTTAATATTCATGAAAAAATAAAGTATTTTAGAAAATTACAATAAATTCACCCTAAATTAATTTTGATTTAGTGATTTAAAAATGAAATTTATTTTATCATAATAATTATATAAATATTATAATTTTAACTTAAAAATATCTTTACTTTTTGAAAATAACAGCAGATTGAAAATGCATATTAAAATTTTTGACACTTCAAAAAATAAAATTATTTTATAATATATTTTTACATAACAGTTTTTATCATAATATTTAGTAAAAATTACATTATTCAAAATCAATATGTTTATCATAATGATAATTTTTTTTTCAAAAAAGTATAACCTCTATTCAAAAAATAAATTTATCAAATTGCATCTTAATTTTATTATGAAAAACTATTCTTAAATTGGAAATTATGTAATCAAAATTCTATTTATAAAATCGAATTGCATTTTTAGTTACTATGGACTCAACACATAACACATTATTACACCTACATAAACCCTTATATTATGGTGCATAATTGTCGTTGTTTCATGGGATGCTTGAGATAACATCGACAAAGTGGTAATCTCTACTAACTTGAACTTCTCTTGTAGGTGATTCCTGTAATGATTCATTTGATGAAGATAATCATGGTATATGATAAGAAATAACCCCAATGATGATACATCTCTCCCAATCTCTCATAGATTGGATTCAAATGAAACAACCCTACTGATTGAGGCCATCACATTTTCTTTAAATATCAATTTTTCCTGTTTCGAATTTTTACTTATAAAATCTAATGATAAAATTAAAAGTATTATCAGGAGAATAGTTACCAAATGTCATATTTAAAAAATATCATTATTATCCAATGGACGTATAATAATCGAATCTAAATGGACACATTTCTATTTATATTCACATTATAAAAAAAGGCATGGTTTTTTTTTTGTGAATAATATAGTAAAACACATATTTTTATTAACCAACTATCATCCCAAAAATCTAGGAACATTTTTTGAAAAAAAATGTCATTAAAAAGTTTTGGTCCATACATTCTTCCCACCTTAATAAATTTCATCCCTAAAATTTCAACTCATTCTCTCAGTTGAGAAATGTTGTGGGTACTTTTTCTGTATTGTCTCCTATGGTTCCCATATCACTTATTCATATTTATGGTTCCTCCGGGACACTTTTATGAGGTGGGTAGTACTATTGTGCGTAAACGTGCCTCCATGGTCCAAGATCTTTACATGCTTCTCCACATATGAGAGGTCATATTCATGTTATACCGCCTCAATATTCAGTACATGTGAAGGGTCAGAAATGTAGTTCCTCAATCGAGACATGTCGAATACATCATGTACTTGGGATAGATTTAGTCAAAATGATATCCAATGTACCACTACTTCTATGTGATCAAGGATTACATAGGGTCCAATGTACATAAATCTAAACATCCGTTTCTTCCCAAACTGCATGATTGTCATCCAATGTGATATTAAAAGTTACACTTTATCATCAACACCAAACTCTATGTTCCTTCGATGGTTGTCAAAATAAATCTTTTTCCTACTCTATGTTTCTTTTTTGTGTTGTTGGATGACATGAACCTTTTCTATCATCTATTTCACAAGATCAGACCCAAGCAACATTATCTCACCAAATTCATTATAATAAGTAGGATTTTTACATTGCCTCCAATATAGAGCATAATGGGGTTCTATTTGAGTACTCAAATGGAAGGTGTTATTGTATAAAAACTCAAATAATGGGTTAAATTGATACTATCCACATTTAAATTTCATTTAGCGTGTTCTCATATTTTCCTCGAGTGTCTAAATAGTCCTTTCAAATTAGACTTCATTTTAGTGGTAATATGCCATATTGAAATTTAATTTGGTAGTTAGATTATGTTGAAGACTTCTTCATAATTTTAATGTGAACATTGGATCACGATCAGATAAAATAGACAGCAGTACCCCATGTAGTCTTACCAATTCCATCATGTACATCATGAAAAGTTGGTGAAGAGAAAAATATTCCCAAATAGTGATGAAATGAGCAGTCTTAGTGAGACGATCCACTATAACCTAAATCACATTGTTTACATTGGATGTTTTAAAGAGACCAATGATAAAGTCCATTGTGATATATTCCCACATATATTTTGGTATTGGTAGTAGTTATAAGTCCCCTTTATAAATTTTCCTCTCTACCTTCACTTGTTTACACACCATGCACCTAGTAGTGTAGTCATAAATATTGCTTGTCATGTTATCCGACCAATAACAATAACAAAGGTCCCTATACATTTTAGGGATTCCAAGATGTATAGATAATATAGAGATATGAGCTTAGTCCATAACCTCCTTACTTATTTATGGAAAATATGGAACACATTGACACTTATAAAATTTTTGTACACCTTCTTGATCAATATCAAACATAAGAAACATTCCATTATTAACATCATAAATATTATTCTATAATAAAGGATATTTTATTTGATATTTCATTATCTTATATAGTGATAGTTGTTGAGAAATCATTTGGAATAGGTTTTATGATGTACCTTCCCTTACGATTCAAATGTCTTGTTTTACTAGGTCTTTGATCAAAGGATCTACTTCAATCCTCATCATTTACAACACAATAGTGTCATTCCTAATGATTGCATCAATGGAATTGTTTTCTCTTGCAGGTTGAAAATAAATTGAAAAATCATATTATTTAAGAATTTATAATCATCTACACTATCTCATGTTCAATTAATTTTATGTGAAAATATACTTCCAAATTTTTGTGGTCTGTATATATATCAAATTTCTTCCCATAATGATATTTCCACCCTATCTTTAGAGTAATAAAAATTGTATCCAGCTCCAGGTCATGTATAAGATAATTGTGATCCTAAGGCTTCAACTTCCAAGATTTAAAAGAAATCACCTTTTCATTTTGCATCAGGATGAACCCAGTCCCTTCCAGATATGCATTTCTAATAATAATGAATCTTTATTTAATGGTGGGTAGAGATAAGACATGTTTCGTACGAAATCTCTTATTCAGATCTTGGAAACATTCTTCCCACTACTTTGTAATACGAACATGGCCCCTTTTTGGGTTAACTTGGTTATTAGATTAGAAATTCTTGATTTTCTTTACAAATCCCCGATAATATCTCACCTAACTAAAGAAACTATGAATATCATTTTCTATTATAGGATGAGTCCACTCATCCACAACATTTGTATTCACCGAGAAAAGTAATATTCCATTCATGGTTATAAAGTTCCCCAAGAAGGAATCTTCTTGTAACAAAAATTCACATTTTCTGAACATTACAAATATCTTATCCTTCCTCAGAGTTTGAAATATAACCCTTATGTAATACTCATAATCTTCCTGAATTTTTGAATATATGATAATATCTTCAAAAAAAACTTCCACAAAGTCATCAACATAGTTCTTAATGAATATATTAATTAAATATATTAATATAGAAAGACCATCCGTCATGTTGAATGGAATGCTGATAAACAAATAATGCCCATATATTGATCATAATGTATTATTTGTAATAACATATTTCTTCACCATATATTCAGGATAAACCTATCGATGATTAATCTTAGAGAAGAATAGAGCCCGATGAACCTAGTCAAATAAAACATCAGTCCTTCTAAGAGGGTATTTGTTCTTCACAATTATCCCATTATGTTATCTATAATAAATTCATAGCAGCATTAATCCATCCTTATCCATCACAATGAAAATCATTTCTCCCCATTTATACATACTTGGTGAAATAACCCCCTTATCCAAAATATCTTGTATTTGTTTCTTTAATTCCTCCAGCTACACATTTTCCATTCTATAAAAGGACTTTGATATTTAATTGTATCCATGAATTATTTCAATGGATAAATGTACCTATTTTTGAGAGGTGGTCTGGGAAACTCCTCAGGAAATATGTCTACGTATTTCTGAATGATGGAGATGTTTTTTATTAATATACTTTCATATACTTGTTCATATTCACCAACAAGTTTCATAAAGAAGAATATGGGTGGTTCTATTTGGCAAATATCCTATTGATATATCTCTCCATTAAAAACAACTATATGGTTTCCATTAAAAACTACTGATATTTTATAACTTCTTTAGTTCATCTTAGCATTATAAATTGAGGGCCAGTTCATCCATAGTATAATGTTGCATTCCAGAATGACAATGACTACTATATTTATGATGAAATTGTGATCGAAAAATCCAATACTATAGTTTTTATACACCACTGATTCATTGATAATCCCTCTAGGATACTTGACTAATAACTGTACTTCTATTAGTTTAGGGATTGATTCTATTTCCTTTGTAAACATGGAGGAAATAATGGAATGAGTAGTTCCAGAATCAATCAAAGTACTTTCTAGATTTGAGATTACAATGAGAGTACCTACCAATGCATCATTTGGATATTCAACTTCATCCATTGTGATAGAAAATTCCATACCTTTATCCCTTGGAATATAATGGGGTTGATGGTGATTCCCATCCTGTATCATTGTATTTGGAAAATGATTGAAAAATTTCCTAAGATATCAACAATTGAAGCATTAGACTTTTGGTTGGGCCTACACCATCTACCCTTTTTCGTCAGTGTTAAGATGTTGAGGCTTCAGCACACTAGGAGAGTTTCATGCAATATTACCATATTTTCCAACCTTGTAACATTTCACACTCCCAAGCAAGAAATTCACCAAATTCATCATTCCAAATTTTTTGTATATAGGAAGTTGAAGTTGATTACCACCTCTTCCATGATCAAGGTTCCTCCAAAATTTTGTTTTCGTAAATAATTTTTTTATTTGATCTATGGGACTACTATGTCGTTCCGAACTCTAGTTAAACCTTAATCTCACATCACCCTATCACCTCATTATATTTATAATATTGATTTTCCATATTCTTCCATATATTAGGTATTATTCCACTAAATAATATATCAAACTTTACATTACGATCCATGAAAAAGATAGGGTTTTAATAAGAAAGACTTGTAAAGTTTATCTCATAGCTTCCCATAGATTCTTGTTTTATTTCTGATTTGGATCTATAAATTACTTCTCCATTTTCATTCTCATTTTATGGGGAAATATTTTTTAAAAAAGGATACCATAAACTCCTCTCACTCCATATAATCAATCTACCTTCTTGGATTTTTGTTTTATTACCAATTTCCACTACTTATCGTATCATCCCTCTAATAAGTACACAACCACTATTTAATTATATTTCTCTGAACAACGGATTATACTAATTATATTTTATATAGATATTATCCAATTTTTAGCAACCAATCAATTAGTAGATCCACTGAATGAAGGAGGTTGTTGATGCATAAAGAGCTCAAATGAAAGATTCTCCCATTGAGTTGAATTTGTAATCTTGGTTTGATTCTAGTTATTGCCCCTAAATTGAGTAAGATGATTCATCATTATAATGACTTTTTCCATTCTTGTATCCATCAAAGGTTTTTTGTCTCATGGTTTGATATTCTCTCTATTTATGTGGTTCCTCCTATTTCCATAAATTTTTTAAAATAAAAAACATAGTGAGAAACATGTTTTTTTAAGAATCTTATACTTATAAGGTAAATTTATGTCTTAATACATAATGATTAAATATGTTATTCTTTAAAAACAATTACATTTTCTACAAACACATTATAATGGTTCATAAAAAGATTGATCTTAACCAAATATATCACCTGGGTGTGTCGAACTAGTAGTGAAGAAATATCCATTGCTAAGAACCAGTTTTCATATGAGACATTTTCAAAGTAGTGTTTTTGGGTTTAACCCATATATACATCTATGCTAGAGCCACATCCACTTGTCCGTATATAGATTGGGGTTTGTTTTCTCAAAATTAACTTACTAAATAATTCACCAAAATAACATGATGTTTTCTTATATTATAACTTGTACCTAAGGTTATTCCTATTGTTTTAAAACATTAATTTCCACAAAAATAAATAAACCATACTTTGATACCAACTATGTTATACCACATTTTTATTACATAAACTTTTCATTACATGGTATAAAATATAGGATATTTTAAAATTTAGTTTTTTTGAAAAGGGTACATAATACATAATACATAAAAACATAATACATTATTCTAATCCACTTGAAAAGATTCCAAAAAATTTTATGTTAATTAAATTTATTACATCTCATATCATGGGTACATATATCAAAGGTAAGGGTGAGCATAATGCCCAATAAGAGGAAATAAGGGAAAAAAAATTACATTTGATCTTGAGGAATATAAGTAACAACATTGGGATAATAACTATGGCATAAATAAAAAACATTAATAATATCATTAATTAAATATCATGAATCATAACTTTTAAATGTGTCTACATAAATTAATTTTATCATTAATAAGTATATCATCATGTTGGAATAAAGATTATCATGGTTATTCACTGTGGTATCATAAAACTTGTCATGATTGGAGACTAAATTAATAACCCAATACATTAGAGAACTATCATGGAACACCCTTAATATTTAGTAATTTTTAAGTGATCCACATAGATAAAAATAATAATTTCATAAATTACCCAAGGAGAATAAAAAAACATGTTTCATGTCAATATCATGGCTTTTCAAAAGTGCAATAAAAATGATCATTATGTCATTATTTTCCCATGGAAAGATAATGAGTGTTATATGTATATAAATAATAGAATAAAATAAATATTTATTATATATTTTTTAAAAACATGTAAAATAAACTCATTTATGTATTCAGAAAAATTAAATAAAAGACAATTTATTTCGAAGAAGAGGAAAATTTTGAAAAGTGAAATCTACAAAATAACAGGTATAAAACAAGGTTTTAGAAATGAGAAAAAAGATATGGGAATTGGGTATCCCATTTATGAAACATAATTTGAATGTATTATAATTAATAAAAAAATAATAGAGAGTGACAACATTCAGAATATATATACGAAAAAAGGATCTAAAACAAAGAGAAAAGAAGGATATTTCCCTTACCTTTGAGAGAAACCCCTGAAACAAGAGAATTGGGACCTTGGGGGATGAATTTTACCATAGGAGGACTCCTTGGTAGTTAAAAATATCATATATTCATGGAGACTATATTGGGAGTGAAATGAAATCGATAAATGGGTGAGCATTTATAGTGAAGTGGATGATTTGGTTTTTAGTTTCCAAATATATGCCTTGGAAACCTAGGTAGAGGTAAATGAAAAACCATGGGATTTATCATAGTATTTTACAATGGTATTGGAAAATAGAGAAACATTTATGTTATTTTAATCCACAAAAGTATAAATTTATTTTATATTACTTATTTTTCCATGTAATGTTAATGTTTTCACAAAATACCATTTTTAATGTCAATGTTTCTGTTTTAGAAGTTGGAAAGTAAATTATATATTTTTAAATTGATTAAAATATATAAAAATAATTTATATTAATAAAAATAACATATTTTAAGTCATTTATTTTGTTTAATTATTTATTAAATCATTAAGAAATAATTATGCCAAAAAACTCAAACATTATTTTTACTATTCATTAAAAGTAATGTATTTTTGGAATTTATCCTAAGTTCACCCTAACCTAATTTTTAAGTATTTATTTATAAAATTATATTTATTTTATCATATTAATTCTATAAATATGATAATTTTTATCTTATAAATATTAAAATATTTATTTTATAAAAATAATAGCAGATTGAAAATTCACCGTAAAATTTCCGATACTTGAAAAAAATAAAATTATTTTATTATTTATTAATAAATAAGATTATTTTAATACACTATTTAATTAAAATATTCATTATTTATAATACCATAGTTTATGATAATTATTATTTATTTTCTAAAAATTATAATCTCTATTCGAATTTTTTATCAAATTTGAACACAATTGATTTAGGAAAAAATATTCTTAAAATTGAAAAAATGTAATAAAAATTTTATGTATAAAGTGGAATTACATTTTAAGTAACCAGGGCCTCAAAATATAATCCCTTATTACACCTATATATTCACTTAGAGTAATCTATGCAATGGTGGTAGTTTCGTGGGGGTGTGTCGGCTAACATCGACTGAGTGGAAATGTCCACTAACATGAACTTATCTCATAGGTGATTTCATTAAAGAGTCACTTGTTGAATATATGATTGGTATTGGTCAAGGTTGAACCCCAATAATGATACATCCTTCCAATGTTCCTAAAAACGGGAATCAAACAGAATGATTCAACTGGTTGAGGCCATCAACTCTTTTTTCTATAATAATTTTCATTTTAAAAAATTATACTTAAAAACTCTAATGATAACTTTATAATTATCATCAAGAGAATAGATACCAACATTAATATTGAAAAATTGTCATAATTAACCAATTTTCATATAATAGTAAAATCGTAATGATCAAATTTTCCTTTACATTCAATTCATTAGAAAAAGACATGATTTTGTTGTAAATAATATAATATAACACTCATAATTAAGAAACAATTATCAATCAAAAATTCTAGAAAATTTTTTAGGAAAATTTTATCATTAAAAAATATAGGGTATTTAAAATTTTTAACAAAACATGTTAGTGAATGTAATTAAAATTAACTACATCAATTAAGATGAAATTTAGATTAATAAGTGACTGAACATTAAACATAAATCCCAAAATGATCTATACAAATTTATAAAATCCATTAGATATTCATATTTCAAACCTATAATCCCTTTGATCAGATTGTTTCCATTATTGGATCCCCTTGACATGAGAAAAATGTGTGTGGAATTTAATTTTAAAAAATTTACAAGAGTTCCACTCCACATCCAATATAGAAAGAAACTCAGTCCTCCAACTTATTCACACTAATCAAGACATTAGAATCACCCAAACTATGCTCTAATAATCTCAGAACATCAAAACTCTCAAACTAGAATCCTCTATTTGGGAATAAATCCATCAAATGAATCCCTTTGGTGATAATTGAAATGAGTTACCCAAAGAAAGGGTATCATCAGTCCATAAGATCTTTTGTTCTATATTCATTACCCCCCTAATGTAAATTCCCGAAGCTTCACTTACATAGATATTTCATTACTTTTTCAGAATACTTAGTACATAACAAAACACACACACAAGGACCGTAATAGTTTAGTGTCTTTGGAAACTCGGAATATAATATTCTAATCATGGTGAAAGATCTTCAATATCTCCCATAAATATCTTTAATTTTTATACCTAAAACCTTTCACTATATCCTGGGGAAAAGAAAACATAAAAGGGTGAGCTCAAATGCCCAGTAAGGGTAAACAAAAGAAATATCAATCACATTATATACATAAGAACATAGCATTTGGAAATCATAACCTGCAAAAGAGCTCATAATATCATAACATGGGATAAATCATAGAAGTGAAATTTAATCCTAATAATCATAACATAAAACATGAAACTTTGTGGCATACACACATAATCATAGAGAATCATTTCTTGTTAGTCAAGACTCATTGCCAAGACTATCTTAGTGGACAAAGTCCCTTTCTGAACCGAGTCTCCCTCGTTTCAGTCCTGTTTCACTGAACCGGTATAACCTACCATTCCAGCCATGTCTATCTAATGAGATATAAAATCTTTACCCAATGCATTGGAGGGAGATATAGGTCCCACCCATCTCATAATGATACCATTCTTATGTGTGCCACAAAATCATAAATCAGACATCATTGCATAACCCATGTATTAAAATGGGATTCTTAAACATCATGCCATCATAATCCATAAACAATTGATATCATTTCATTATAAGAAAATTGAAACCATTTAAATCATAGACACATTTTACTTGAAACATACATATCAAATAACGTCATCTTAGATGGAAAATAGTTTTGAAAAAACACTTGAAATGAATTCTTGAGGAAAATATCCTTTCTTCTTTAAAAACATTTTTCCTTTCATAACATGTCATAAACATTAAACTAAAAGAATTTGATTAAAAATAAACATGAATACTTGTAAAGGAATATTCTTGGAAATAATGTTTTAAAAATCCATTCAGGCCGTATAAGTTAAAAAAACATTTTTCGTACTTTTGTCGGAAAAGTCAAAAAGTACCTCGTATGAAAAACGACAAAAGATTCCTTTCATATCTTTTACTAAAAACTCACCGAAGGGTAAAATTGGATATAAAATATTTTAGGTGGATGGAAATAATATTACATATTGAGAAAACATGGATGTGGATGATAAAATACACCCCAGTAAATTTCAAAGTATAAACAATCTCGGATAAAAATGAGATTGTGATATTTCCCTTACCTTAGGTCCGACTTGCTTTGTACGTGTCCGAACCTCCTGTATAATGATTTAAATCATGTTATTGACTTATTACAGAATCATATTCATTGTTATTATATCATAAATGGTCCACTTATGACTTTATATTACCCGTTATTTTGTAAATTCATGTTAAAGTAGCGTTTTGGGTAAAATCGTCTCATTTGTCGTTCGTGTTTTTAACTTGTAATTATTAATATGATTACTTGGATCATGATTACTTATATCCAGAATGTAGAACATGATTTATATATAATATATATTCATAATATACATATATATAATATATTGATAAATTGAATGAAATAATTCGTTCATGGAGACGGTAGTCCGTACGTACGCATGAACGCTGTTTTCGTTTCCTTATAGAATTGAATTGAATTAAGTAGATGACATAAATATAAATATACATAAATCCAGTATCATTATTATGGAATATATTTCATTAGTACTTATTATATATACTTTATAATCATTCATGAATGGTTAATGTGGAGAATGAATCTCATCGCGTCGTGGAGACGGTAGTCCGTACGTACGCACGAGCGATGATATCGTTCCCATGTTCGTGGAATTGTGTTAAAGTGTATGTATACTATTTCAATATCAATATCACTTTATAATAATCATATATAGTTACTCATTACACCATTATACCCATCCTATTAAGGTGGTGGTGGAAAATAGATTACACAACGGCGTGAAGACGGTATTCCGTACGTACGCATGCGCGGTGATTTATTTTTCCGTAGGATTGATAGATGGTTAAATAGGGTTGTTTCATACTTATAATAACATATCAGTATATGACTGAAACTTATGTTATTACTTCATAATGAAACTACTAAGGAAGAAGAAGTTGAAGAAGAAAGAAATTGGAAAGGATCGGTAATGGATATTACCTCTTCTTTGAAGTGCTTCTTTGAGACCTCCTTTTTGGGCACTAAAATTGGTTTTTTAAGAAGACCAGGACCTATAGGATGATACTAGGGAAGTGGAGAAGAGATTTTGGCAGGGTTTGGCTGAGCTTTAATTCTCAAATTGGTGTGAGGAGGAGAGGGAGGAGGTTCCCTTTTATAAGGGAGGAGAGGGGCACCTTTGGAATAACTAAAAAAATTATTTTATTATAAATTCAAGTTCGGTTTTAAATAGCTCCAAATTGATTTATTTAGAGGCTAATATGGGGATGGGTCGAAAGCCTCTCATCCAATAGAATTTATAAAAGTTTAGGTTCCTATTTTAACCTTATCATTTAGATTTAACATTAAGTTAAATAATTTTACTTTTACCGTGTCTTCTTGTGTTCTTATACTATATGGTTAATAAACTTACAATATCAAGCCAAACGAACCCCATGTTTTTTATTATTAATATATATAACCGTATCTAAGTCATTTGGCAGAACCTTAGATTTTTAGGAATAAAATAACAATTAATAATATAATATTTGTTTTAAAAACTATTTTATGTCAATTTTGACAGTATTTGGTAATTGATTTTTGTGAAAATCATAACAGAATGATAAGTTCGAACAAAGTTAATTAAATCAATAATAGAATGTCATATTAACCTAGAAAATTAGTGTAATTCATAAAAAGTCTTAAATTACATTTATTTTGGTATTTATAACATCCATTACGTCAATATTTCATTAATAAGATAATTACTGCATCATCTTTGTGTCATAAATAAATTAAATTATATGATGTCTAAAAATTACAAATAAAATATCATTATGTAGGACATCGTTTTAGCTTTCTAATTAATATTTATAGTCGAATTTATCTTATGTATTACCCCATATTAAAAATGTTTTAGTAAATATACTTTGATTTTAGCTCTTTTACCTCTTCTTTGAATTAAATAATAATAAATGTCCTAATATAATCCAAGTGGGCCTAAATGATAATATTTTACACTTAAGGTTGTTTTTGGTCGAGATACACTTGTCCAATAGAATTAGGACACGTGTTAGGGTAATATTAATATCATTCTTACCCTTAATTACCCTATTTACTTTTAACCGTGGTAAATAAAAGTAAAAAGTTACTATTCACCAAAAATTATTTTCATCTCATTGAACCACATTTTACTTACTGACATCAACCGTGTCTCTCAGATTTTCGAAATTTCAATCACAGAAGCGGTAAAACTAAGATTTATGAGAAAATTAGTTTTTTAACTACCACTTAGTAGTTTCACTATTCATCAAAAATTTATGTTTTTCAGAACAATGCCAAAATTTTATCCTAAGCTATATTTCATATTCCGAATTCAAAAATGAAGTATATTTACCAAATTCATAACATAGAAGTTGCATTAATTGGTTTTATAATTAAATCCCGCTGTTAAAACAAATAGCGTGTTTCTAAGAAACAATATCTATCAAAAGATTGACATTTGTTTATGTCTGGTTTAAATGTGAAATTACATCCAATGACCAAAATTGTATTAAATTGTAAAAATATATTCTAAATATACTTTAAAACCACTCAAATTAATAATTTATCACTATTAATTATTTCGAATGAAAAAGTTTTTTTAACTAAAATTTAGTAATTTTCACTATTCATCAAAATATGAAAGTTATCCGAAAATTAACAAAATTTCACCCTAAGATAATTTCGATATTCGGAATCCAAAAATGAAGTACATTTTGAGAGCTAAAATTTCTAAAATTTTAAAAGGTGGTTATTACTATTCATAACAGCTAGTTTTAATAATATTTTAATAGCATATCGTTGTTTAGTGAAACTCAGTATTGCGTACTGCACACGTTATCGAGGAAGGTTTCGATTGTGTGTAATGCAAGGCAAGTCATGGATGTGTGTTGTGCAAGCTCCTTTTGGTGTAGCGTACAACACAAGACATTAATAAAATTAAAAAGTATATTTTTCATAAAATCTCGGGCTGTTACATTCTACCCCCCTTAAAATGAATTTCGCCCTCCAAATTTGTCTGGGTTATAAATGGTTTACTATTCGAAATATTCATTAATAGAAACACACATCGTAAAAAGGAATACCAAATCAATATTTAAAAACAAAAGTATGAAACGTAACGTTTACCCAAATTAACTCATCACTGGGTTTCCACATAGGAGAACATAGGTGAAAAATATGGATATGGAAGAAAAATCTAACCATCATGTTCTGATGGAGAGTGGTAGAGAACATGGCTATGGAAAAGCCAGCAATCACAAAGCCATAAATTTGTGATGATATAAGGTACCATATGATTCATCAGATATAAGATCACTAGGACAACATTTTTGGTTTTCAAGATCATTTCCCTAAAGTTGATGAATTAAAAGAAATACTTACATGATTTTGATACAATATCACTGTTGTTCGTGCCTTGAACAATTTCCACTTCATCTCTTAAATAAATGAAGTTGAATTTGTTATTCGTGAAGTGTTAGCAGATCATGTGATAGAATGATGGGTTATTCCATCTGTCTCAAACAAAATGTTAGAAAAGTTATCAAAAAATACATAAGTCCATCTATAGTGAGATTAATCATATATGGTTCCTAAAATGGACTTATACTTCATATATCATAGTGCTTAATATAATAAAACTAGTTTCTACTAAACTGGGACTTCCTGTAGGCCAGTGGTAGGCGATAAAGGCCAGTCGCACTTCGGTTGTGGGTTCGATTCCCACATCCTTGTCTGACGCAATGGGCTGTCACCCGTCTTGCAGGTTGTCCTTTTTCTAAAACTACATTACTATAACATCCCATCAATAAGATCGAAAATATTCTATCGTTAAACAATACTAACTTATGTCCAACATAATCCATTCTAATCTTTAGGCTTATCCATAATACTGCAGTCCACTCCCATAATATAGTGAAAACGATTACCAGAGATGTAATACTGTCGTTGATCCCCATATATCATAAGATATGTCATGTTGGTCACATTACAAACATTCAAAGGCCTTAATCGTGTATTCTCTTGAATACCCACTGAACCTTAGTGAAAACATGAATGCAGTTAAAAGTTAACACTTTCCACATACCAAAATCCTCAAAATTCTATATACTCAAACCATGATATCAATTAGTCCTTATATAAATCATGAGCTCATGAATACTGTTAAACATTTAATTTTCTCCTTATCCCTTCGTTATGTGCATATCATCTTCATTCCAAAAATATCTGAATAACCTTTCATGGATACTGGTAACATTAATCATACACTTTTAAAACTCATGGAAAGACAATAATGTATCAATCCTTAGATGTCTCTTTATTCCATAGTACCATGAGATTTCTTATACAACATAACACATGATAAACATGTTATCATTTCACTACATTCTTAAACCATTAACCGAGCTTCAACAATTCTTTCACCTCACATATCATTTGAAGTCTCTTCATCATCATCCACATAAATACTACCCATACGACCATACTGATTCTATTCATGAGTCTTTCCCTTAGGGAATTGGTTTGCATAATGACTATACATTCCACATTTAAAACACTTAACAATTTTTGATGTCGTAGAAATACCATTATCCTCATCCATGGTGTTAACTGAACCTTTTCCTTTGCACTTACTTGCTTTGTGTCTTTCTTTTCCACACCCAAATCATCTTCCAGTTCTCTTGAAACATTCTCCTTGATTCCTCTTCCCACATGATTTACATAGAGGAAGTTGAACTTTCTTTCCTCTATGATCATCATGAAACTCCATCTTTCTCTTATTATCCAAGTCAGGAAACTTAACAAATTTTACTTTATTGATCATATTATGAGATTGCTGATTCGGCATAATAATGATGTTTGGACTTCCAAATCCCATTTCATTTGGTTGCTCATAAAGAATATCATTCCATTGTCCATCATATCCTCCATTATCATGAATCATCTTGTTTCCAGTCATTTTATAAAACCCAAAAAGAATAGTGTGAGAGGCAAAATAATGCTAGGGAAAACAACATAGTAAAGGGGGATTACCCTTAATATCTAACATCTTAGGTTAAATTCTAAGATCGTTATCGTAGTTCTAGGATTATATCCTATACGTATACTTATCCTTAGGGACATCCCTAGACATACCTTAGAAATATCTCTAGGGATCTCCCTAACGTTTTCGCATCCTAGTTTCCAAAGGTTGACTAAACCTTTCCTCTGATACCAACTGTAATGACCTGAATCTTCACGTACATAGATATTGCATTACTTTTGCGGAATACTTAGTACATAACAAAACACAAACACAAGGACCGTAATAGTTTAGTGTCTTTGGAAACTCGAAATATAATCTTCTAATCGTGGTGAAAGATCTTCAATATCTCCCATAAAGATCTTACTTTTTTATACCTAAAACCTTTCTTTATATCCTGGGGAAAATAAAACATAAAAGGGTGAGCTCAAATGCTCAGTAAGGGTAAAAAAAGAAATATCAATCACATTATATACATAAGAACATAGCTTTTGGAAATCATAACCTGCAAAAGAGCTCATAATATCATAACATGGGATAAATCATAGAAGTGAAATGTAATCCCAATAATCATAACTTAAAACATGAAACATTGTGGCATACACACATAATCATAGAGAATCAATTCTTGTTAGTCAAGACTCATTTCCAAGACTATCTTAGTGGACAAAGTCCCTTTCTGAACCGAGTCACCCTCGTTTCAGTCCTGTTTAACTGAACCGGTATAACCTACCATTCCAGACATGTCTATCTCATGAGATATAAAATCTTTACCCAATTCATTGGATGGAGATATAGGTCCCACACATCTCATAATGATACCATTCTTATGTGTGCCACAAAATCATAAATCATACATCATTGCATAACCCATGTATTAAAATGGGATACTTAAACATCATGCCATCATAATCCATAAACAATTGATATCATTTCATCATAAGAAAATTGAAACCATTTAAATCATATATACATTTTACTTGAAACATACATATCAAATAACATCATCTTAGATGGAAAATAG
Source organism: Viscum album (assembly GCA_963277665.1). NCBI lineage: Eukaryota > Viridiplantae > Streptophyta > Magnoliopsida > Santalales > Viscaceae > Viscum > Viscum album. The sequence goes on from OY728130.1 coordinate 1,951,508,912, forward strand.
TTTTGAAAAAACACTTGAAATGAATTCTTGAGGAAAATATCCTTTCTTCTTTAAAAACATTTTTACTTTCTTAACATGTCATAAAACATTAAACTAAAATAATTTGATTAAAAATAAACATGAAAACTTATAAAGGATGCTTCTTGGAAATAATGTTTTAAAAATCCATTCAGGCCGTATAAGTTAAAAAAATATTCTTCGTACTTTTGTCGGAAAAGTCAAAAAGTACCTCGTATGAAAAACGACAAAAGATTCCTTCCATATATTTTACTAAAAACTCACCGAAGGGTAAAATTGGATATACACTATTGTAGGTGGATGGAAATAATATTACATATTGATAAAACATGGATGTGGATGATAAAATACACCCCAGTAAATTTCAAAGTATAAACAATCTCAGATAAAAATGAGATTGTGATATTTCTCTTACCTTAGGTCCGACTTGCTTTGTACGTGTCCGAACCTCCTGTATAATGATTTAAATCATGTTATTGACTTATTACAGAATCATATTCATTGTTATTATATCATATATGGTCCACTTATGACTTTATATTACCCGTTCTTTTGTAAATTCATGTTAAAGTAGCGTTTTGGGTAAAATCGTCTCATTTGTCATTCGTGTTTTTAACTTGTAATTATTAATATGATTACTTGGATCATGATTACTTATATCCAGAATGTAAAACATGATTTACATATAATATATATTAATAATATACATATATATAATATATTGATAAATTTAATGAAATACATCGTTCATGGAGACGGTAGTCCGTACGTACGCATGAACGCTGTTTTCGTTTCCTTATTGAATTGAATGGAATTAAGTAGATGACATACATATAAATATACATAAATACAGTATCATTATTATGAAATATATTTCATTAGTACTTATTATATATACTTTATAATCATTCATGAATGGTTAATGTGGAGAATGAATCTCATCGCATCGTGGAGACGATAGTCCGTACGTACGCATGAGCGATGATATCGTTCCCATGTTCATGGAATTGCATTAAAGTGTATGTTTACTATTTATGTATCAATATCACTTTATAATAATCATATATAGTTACTCATTACACCATTATACCCATCCTATTAAGGTGGTGGTGGAAAATAGATTACACCACGGCGTGAAGACGGTATTCCGTACGTACGCACGCGCGGTGATTTCATTTTCCGTAGGATGGATAAATGGTTAAATAGGGTTGTTTCATACTTATAATAACATATCAGTATATGAGTGATACTTATGTTATTACTTCATAATGAAACAACTAAAGAAGAAGATGTTGAAGAAGAATGAAATTGGAAAGGATCGGTAATGGATATTACCTCTTCTTTGAAGTGCTTCTTTGAGACCTCCTTTTAGGGCACTAAAATTGGTCTTTTAGGAAGCCCAGGACCTATAGGATGATACTAGGGAAGTGAAGAAGAGATTTTGATAGGGGTTGGCCGAGATTTAAAGCTCAAATTGGTGTGAGGAGAAGAGGGAGGAGGTGCCCTTTTATAAGGGAGGAGAGGGGCACCTTTGGAATAACTAAAAATATTATTTTATTATAAAGTCATGTTCGGTTTTAAATAGCTACAAATTGATTTATTTCGAGGCTAAGGTGGGGATGGGTCGAAATCATCTCATATAATATAATTTAGACAAGTTTAGGTACCTATTTTAACCTTATCATTTAGATTTAACATTAAGTTAAATAATTTTACTTTTACCGTGTCTTCTTGTGTTCTTATAATATATTGTTAATAAACTTACTATATCAAGCCAAACGAACCCCAAGTTGTTTATTATTAATATATATAACCTTATCTATGTCATTTGGCCGAACCTTAGATTTTTAGGAATAAAATAACAATTAATAATATAATATTTGTTTTAAAAACTATTTTTTGTCAATTTTGACACTATTTGGTAATTGATTTTTGTGAAACTCATAACAGAATGATAAGTTCGAACAAAGTTAATTAAATAAATAATAACATGTAATATTAACCTATAAAGTTAGTGGAATTCCTAAAAAGTCTTAAATTACATTTATTTTGGTGTTTATAACATCAATTATGTCAATATTTCATTAATAAGATAATTACTGCATCATCTTTGTGTCATAAATAAATTAAATTATATGATGTCTAAAAATTAAAAATAAAATACCATTATGTAGGAAATCGTTCTAGCTTTCTAATTAATATTTATAGTCTAATTTATCTTATGTATATCCCCATATTAAAAATGTTTTAGTAAATATACTTTGATTTTATCTCTTTTAACTCTTCTTTGAATTAAATAATAATAAATGTCCTAATCTAATCCAAGTGGGCCTAAATGATAATATTTTACACTTAAGGTTGTTTTTGGTCGAGATACACTTGTCCAATAGAATTAGGACATGTGTTAGGGTAATATTAATATCATTCTTACCCTTAATTACCCTATTTACTTTTAACTGTGGTAAATAAAAGTAAAAAGTTACAATTCACCAAAAATTATTTTCATCTCATTGAACCACATTTTACTTACTGACATCAACTGTGTCTCTCAGATTTTCGAAATTTCAATCACAGAAGCGGTAAAATTAAGATTTATGAAAAAATTAGTTTTTTAACTACCACTTAGTAGTTTCACTAATCATCAAAAATTTATGTTTTTCAGAACAATGCCAAAATTTCATCCTAAGCTATATTTCATATTCCGAATTCAAAAATGAAGTCTATTTTACCAAATTCATAACATAGAAGATGCATTAATTAGTTTTATAATTAAATACTGCTGTTAAAACAAATAGCGTGTTTTTAAGAAACAATATCTATCAAAATATTGACACCTGTTTATGTCTGGTTTAAATGTGAAATTACATCCAATGACCAACATTGTATTAAATTGTAAAAATATATTCTAAATATACTTTAAAACCACTCAAATTAATAATTTATCACTATTAATTATTTCAATTGAAAAATTTGTTTTTAACTAAAATTTAGTTATTTTCACTATTCATTAAAATATGAATGTTATCTGAAAATTACCAAAATTTCACCCTAAGCTAATTTCGATATTCCGAATCCAAAAATGAAGTACATTTTGAGAGCTAAAATTTCTAGAATTTTAAAAGGTGGTTATTACTATTCATAACAGCTAGTTTTAATAATATTTTAATAGCATATCGTTGTTTAGTGAAACTCAGTATTGCGTACTACACATGCTATCGAGGAAGGTTGTGATTGCGTGTAATGCAAGGCAAGTCAAGGATGTGTGTTGTGCAAGCTCCTTTTGGTGTAGCGTACAACACAAGACATTAATAAAATTAAAAAGAATATTTTTCATAAAATATCGGGCTGTTACACCTAAAATATTATTATTATATGATTATATAATAATCTGAATATAATAAATACACTGAGAAGTTTTTATTCTATTGGTTATACCCACACTTACACACACTTCCATTTACTGGGTAATGAACTTACAGTTCATGGGTATGAATAAATACCTCATCACAAAACAATGATTGTTTGTTTTATTTTGCTTTACTGACTACCATGCTGGGTTATTATGATAAAAGCACTATTTATATATAACATATATGATATTTATAATTTAATTATGCTTCATGAATTTTTATATAACGCATACCTTCAGGCTTTCTATTTTTTGTAAATTCAATAACATCGTTTGTGGAAGTGTGGACTACCGCTTCCTCAGTGTGATGTGATTCATTCACACTATACATGGAATGTATATAAGACTTTTTTAATTAAAAATAAATTGAATAAATGATTTATATATGATATTCATGAAATAATTAACTTTATTTCAAAAGAATATATCATTTTATTTAACACTTTTTTCACACACAAAGAAGTTATAATGTCGGTCATGGGTGTGTGGACTACCACATCATTGACACGGTATGGTTAATTTTACATCATAAGAGTTATATTTATAAGTATATATGATGAAATAAAATTGTATTTATGAAATAATTAATACAAAAAAATTATATAATTTTACTTACCTTCTTTTTATAATGAACAGTGAAAACTGTGATTGGTACTCATGAATACATACAACCTACAGTCTCCCTTATTGTAACGTTGATTCATTTCTCGAAGCCATATTTCATGATTATATTTCAAAGTATTATTTATTCATAAATATCATAATTATTTCCTGATTTTTATTCTTTATATGTTTATATAATGATCCCTTTGACCATAGTTGATCTACCAAAGTCATTTTTGACACATAAACCGAATATGGTCAAAACACCTAAAATAAACCTAATTGTTTAAGTAAATATTTACAACATTGCAATAACTAAAATAAATGTAATTATAAATGTGAATAAGGTTATAAAATATATAAATAATTAACATAATTTTTTTATTCACGAATATAAAGATACACGTGAGAAGTCGGACATAAGGTAAGTAATTTCCTCTCAATTTACATTTCATTGACACTTATTTGATGTTAATAACCAATTCACTTTTATATGTTGTATATAATACACTTAGACATGTTATATTAGGAATCACCATGTTCTCATGATATTATAAATTTTATTTAATATTATTCCATCATGGGGATTATAATTCAAATGTTTTAATGTGGTATGAGACACTTTTCAATGAATAAAGATTATTTTCCTCAATAATGTTTGAATAATCATTCAATGGTATTTCTATTCATCAACTCAAAAACCCTTTTTATTTTTATCCTCCACTATATAGTTATTAATAAATCTATATTATTTATTCAATATGTTTATTTGATGATAATGAATACTGTTTTTTAATTAAATTGATTATTCGATATACGAGGAATGCTTTGGATATGTACAAAAAGATAGCCTCGATTATAGATGGCCCCTCAATGCATAAATACACTCATGAGAAGAATTAATTAGCCAAATTTGATGGGTTTGTACCTAATATTCTAAATTTTGTTGTGAAAGGTATTAATTGTAAAGTAACCTTGTACCTAAGAAATATGGCATCCAATAATTAAGTATTTCCTTCATTCAGGCTCAGTTACTATTTATCCCTGAGATTTTTATTTGATATATATATGGATTCATTTAATTCATAGTTTATTGATTAAATAGAATGATTTTTCAATTTTTTACCATTCCATATTGATTATTACTTATCCAGTTATTTGAATGGGATGTTTTATAAGTTATTTACATTGCTATTTTGACATAGTCTCATCAATTCAGTATTACTTTCTCTTTGATTAACCTAACTGAGAATTTGATACCATACATATTTTGATTCCTTTCTACAGGACAGTAAGAATAAATTGTGGAATAATCTCTCAAGGATGCATTTTATTTCAATTTATTTTGTATCATGTTTTATTATCTATTTTCCAATGTAATATAGGTATCATGTATGTAATATATTGTTCCAAAACTACTAAAATGATTAGTCATTATGAATTTTATTCATTTTAATCATGCTATTATAATAATATAATGCACTGGCTATGTGCTTCCATTTTTGGGGTATTGTAGATGGTATTAAAATAATTTTATTAATAACCTTGGAAATTCGATTTAGAAAACATAGATTTGAAAAATAACCCTATTCTAGACTTTGAGGATATGTATACAAGATGATCCTACGATTTTGTTAATTTAGAGACTATGTCAGTATTAATAGATATACATCCTTGTATGGATACTAAAATTGGATGTCTTTCTGACATAGATGTACCTAGTGGTAACAAATTCGACAGGGCGTGTCGATCCTGAAATGAAAATAACCTATTACATGACAATGGGACTTATTGACCACCTAGTTTGAAACTAACATGGGATAAACTTAATACAATTCACATTATCTATAAAAACCACTATAATGGATTTAAAAGTAATGATTCTCCAATAGAAACCATATTTATGATTATGAGATTAGCTATACATAATCTTTCAATTTTTTGTTAAGTGTTATGCCATATGTAGAATTATAGAAAGCTCATAATTTTATGAAATCATCATGTATGTGAAATTTTTTAGATGTGGAACCTAGAAGAAAAAATGGTATCACAACTCATGGAATTTGTAGATATTTTCCTACCTAGGAAACCAATACAGCTGGTTTTTGAACAAAGAACATTCTGGCTATATTAGGGAAGCTTAATCAATTTATGAAAAATAAACTTCCCAGAATTGAGTAACCAATTCCAAATTGAGAAAATCCTATGTTTGATCACATTATGTGATAGAGGCCCCCATAATATAGTGGGACTAAAGATCCAATGGTACTTGATTAATGGATTAATTATTTAGAGATGATATTTATGGCATTTTGATGTGGTGAAAATGAAAATGTTACACTTGTAATGTATTTTATTAATGGTTATATGGGTCAATAGTGATCATTGAAATAAAATACTAGTGAGTAACAAGAAATATAACTCATTTAATGGATAATAATTAAGGAGTCATAATTCATTAAATACTTCCCTTGTGATCAATAAGCTCATATGAAGAGAAAGTTACTTTGTTTTGAGAAAATGGAGAAAGAAAGTATTACAGAGTATGAAGCTACCATTAAAAGGTTATGAAGGTATACTATGAATTAAATATGAAATAAAGAGTGAATGATTGATCACTTATTTAAAGGTATTAATCCATGTCTCTGAAGAGAGTCAATCTCTCAAATCTTCTCTTTATATAATGAAATAGTTATATGTTTTATCAATATAGGGAAATAATACTACCATTATTATCTATTCAAAGGGATGAAATAGAATAAGATAAAGGAAGAAAAAATAATAGATAAAGGGAATAAGGGATATAATTATTTTTCTATAAGTGATAATTGTGTAAAGAATAACCCTCGTAAATTATGGAATGTCTTGGGTGTTTGTTATAATTGTAGAGAAAAGGGTCACCATACAAAGGTATCAAAATAGAATAAGAAAAATATTTATATTCAGTGTTATAAATATAAGGAGATGGGTAACTATTCTAAATAATTACATAATAATCAAGGGGATGTACTAGATAGTAGACCAAAGGTATAAGTCCAAGGTTATACTATTGATATGACCGAATTTGAATGATTACTATTATTTTGTATTTGGATTGAAGAAAAGTATTATAAGTGTATTCCATTGATGATGTTATGAAATATATAATGATCACACTATATTAATTTTTCATTATGTATTTGAGATCATATGTCAAATGGTACAAAGAAAAGTGATTCGGTAGTAAGTTAATCTTTTTGGAAACACATGGTTGAGGGAAAAATAAGTCTTAATATTTTCATAATTTTGAGATAATGTTTTTTTTATAAATAAATTATTGATTTTGATAAGTTATGAATACCTTTGAAATAATTAATGATTTTTTGACAAGGTGGTTTATAGATATCATTTACAGAGTTCAAAACACTTTTGTATTTATCTAATATATCCAATAACATGTGTTTTTCTTAAGGAATAAGTAATAATGAATGTTTCCAATAAATTTTTATGGTAGTTAAATATATTACCATATTTCAATATAATAAATGATGAAGGTGTTCATATATTATGTATGTGATGATTAAATAGATACTTCATGTTGATTTATGGATAATGATATGTTCATTTTAAAAATTAAATGAACTTCTTTCTAAATGTATTCGATCGTAATTTTTTTGAAAAAGTTTACCATTTATGAAATGGTTTAAGTTGATATTTGAATATGGTTTTAGATATTAATGAATTTCAAGATTATATTAAGAATATTATACTAATTGATTAAGTATAAATAGTTCAGGTGTAATCATAAGTTAATATTATGTTTATATAAATTTATATTTTCTTATATTCTTAGAGTGAGAAATAATTCCTCAACTATAGGAAAAATTGTCTTGAAACAAAATTTGTATTTTTATCATCACTTCTGATGATATCAATGAAATTTTTCATAAAATTGGTTTGAGTATTTTTTATCATCAACTTTTAGATAAAAATATTCTCTATCACTCTACATTATAACTTAATGATAATATTTTTCTTCTATATCCATGTTTCAATTTCCCACTTATGTTCTCCAACTAATGAACCTAGTTACATGAGAATTATACTTCCCTTTCTATCTTATTAAGAATATGTGTTATTAACACAATTGGTGATGTCTTTATTTCAACAATATTTTATTTTCAAATATAAATCCCATGATTGTCGAGATCAATTTTAAATTGTGAGGACATAATTTATTTATGGTGGGGAGAATGTCACACCCTATGACTTTACAATATTTTCCTTTTTGAATGAATTTAATTTTTGTTCCTAAATTTCATTATCCAAAACACCAAGTGAATTGTATTTTACACGAAATATAATGTTTAGATCTCTATAGAAAGAGTATTGCTGTATGTTTTTGTTACATGAATGATTGACTTTTCTCAATGGTATTTGTAACAGACAAGACCAACAATATATTATAAATTTTTATTATATTATAAGATATAACCTAGTCGTTAAAATTATGTTATTAATAGGATTAAATAAATTATGAAAATATATGGTTGAATTCATTGGTAAAAAATTAATTATAAATTAATATAAAAACCAATTGAATATAAAAGTAATATTGTTAGAAAATATCATTATTATGCTCACAAAGTCATTTTATCATAACAAATTAAATTAATTTCAATTATTTAGTGATATTAATGGAATATATTTATTATAAATTCAATAAAATATTTTTTTGAAATCTGTTCAATATATTTTATAATCAAAAGATAAGAACAAACCCAATATTATGCATTTAAACCTATATTTTTATAAAGGTAATCTTACTGCCTTTTAATGGTCCACATACATTAAATATGAAATTTGATTTTTTTTAATTTAATAAGAAGAAATAAACATAATTTTTCAAATATAAATATAAAAATTATTTTACATTTAATTATTTTTTGTATTTTTCTGTGATGATTTATTTTTTCTGATGAATAGTGAATAATAATTCAAAAATGATTTTTCATATAATTGATTTATATGGATAAATTAAATTTTTTAGGTTTTCTTAATTTTAAAAAGAATAATTTTAAATCTATTAGTCCAATTTATGTCATTGGAATCAATTTTACACTGAAATTGGAAATAAAAACTAAACAATCTTTTGAATGTTTTCCTTTCAAAACCCACATTTTGTCGCGTTTATGGGATTGATTTTAAATTTTTTTTTTCCACTGATATGATTATAATATAGAAATATGAATTATATATTTTTAATTTTTTATAATTTATAATAAGTTCAAATTATCATTTTTTCAAAAAACATAATGAAAGGGATTAAAATTAATTACTGAAATTGAGAGGAAATTTACCTTAATAAGGGACCAACCGTTAAAATTAAGGTCCAAAATAACCTACATACTTGTAAAAAAATCCATTTAATGTTAATATTTAGAACCTATACTCCATTATATTGAATTATATTAATTATTACAACCACTTTTTGCGGGAAAAGCGGGGTGGATTTCCATTTTCCAAAAAAATCAACAATGCCACTCCTCTACCACTATAAAAAGTCACTATACCCTCACACTTATTCACATCCCTAAAGCCATTTTTAATACCTAAAATATTCTAAAATAATTTCACAACATCTATACCCTCATACCAGAATCATCAATTTGTTCATAAATCCATCTATGGAATCCATCAGGTGCCAACAAAACGAGTTACCCAAAGAAGAGGTAACATCCTTCTCAAGATCTTTTTTTTTATTTTTATTCTTCAACCATAAGATTTTATAATTAATAGATTATATAACAATATAAGTATCATATATATACTAATATTTTTTTATTATAAGTTTTTTGACCAACACTTACACACACATCTATCTAATGGGTAATGTACTAACTGTTCGTGTGTATGGTGGACTACCACCTTACGAAACGATGATTGTTCATTTTTCCTTTACCACCTTTCATGGATGGTAATATTGATGTACAAACTATTCTTATATGATATATATGATATTTATAATATATTAATTATTATTTAATTTTTATATAACATATAACTTAATTGTTTCCATTTTGTGTAAATATGATAACATCATTTGTGGAAGTGTGAAGTACCACCTCCTCAAAGTGATTTGACTCATTAAAACTATACATGAAATGTATGAAGTATGGTTTTAAATAAACACATGTAAAATAAATTAAATATATATGATACTCATTTATTAATTACTTTTCTATAAATCTAATATATCATTTTATTTAACAACCATTCCACACACTAAAAAGATACAACATCTGTCATGGACGTGTGGACTACCACATCCTCGACACAATTTGATTCATTTTATATCATTATAATTATATATATAAGTATATATGATTATATAAAATGGTATTTATTATATAATTATCATTATGGAAATATATAATGTCACTTATTTTCCTTCCATAACGATAATTGAAAAATGGGAGAATTACTCATGCGTACGTATGGCGTATCATCTCAATAATTGTAATGTTGATTCATTTTTCATAACCATATTTCATGATTTTTTTTTCAAATTACAACTAATTTAAAAATATGATAATTATATCTTTATTATTGTTCTGGATATATTTATATAATTACCCATTTGACCATCATTTCCCCACCAAAGTCATTTTTACATGTAAACAGATTATGGTTAAAACACCCAACATAATCATAATTGTGTAAGTAGTGTTTTACAACATTGTAATAAGAGAAATAAAAGTATTTATAAAAATGAAAAAAATTTCGAAGAAATTAAATAATTGAAATAATTTTATTATTCAGAAATATAAAGGAACACATTATGAGTCAGAATCAAGGTAAGGGATTTCGTCTGAATTTACATTCTGTTGAGATTTCTTGGATATTATGACCCAATTCACTTTTATATGGTGTCTTTGTAGAAATTTAGAATTTTATATCATGAATATAGTTATTCTCATGTTATTATAAATTTTATTTAATTTATTCCTTCATGGGGGTTATGATTCATATGTTTCAAAGTGGTATGAGACACTTAGGAATGTTAAATGATTATTTTTCTCAAAAACTTTTTAGTGATATTTCAATGGTGCTTTTATTCATCAATTTCAAAAAATATTTTTGTTTATTATCCTTTACTAGGGAGTTATTGATAAATCTGTATTATTTAATTAATATAAATATTTTATTATAAGGCATATTTTATTAATTAATTCAATTATTCTATATATGAGGAATTATTTGGACAGGTATGACTAGGGTAAGTACACATTATAGATATCCACTTAATGCATCAGTAATATCATGAGATGAATCAATTGATTAAATTATATGGGTTTATAATTCATATTCTAAATCAATTAGTGAAGGGTCTTGATGGTAAAGGTACCATGTGAAAAGGAAACAAAGCATCCAATAATTAATCATTTCTCTCATTCAGACACAATTACTATTTATCTATGATATTTCAATTCGATAAATCCATGGATTAATTTAATTCACTTTTTATTGATTAAATATAATATACTTTTAGTATCTTACCTTTCTATATTTATTATGCCTTATACTATTATTTTAATGGCATGTGTTATTAGTTATTTACATTTCCATGTTAATTTACTCTCATTAGTTAATTAATGATTCTTCTTTACATACCCTTAGATGCATTTTACCCCGCCCTAATTTTGTTTCCTTTCCCTAGGATATGAAGAAGAAATATTTGAATAATCTTTTAGGGATGTAATTTGTTTCATTTTACTATGTATCATGTTTTATTTTATATTCCCAATGTAATATGGGTATCATGTATGTAATCTGTTTTTCCAAAACTACTAAACTGATCAGTCCATCAGGAATTTATTACTTATAATCATGATAATGTAGTAAAATAATGCATCATATTCGGGATTTTGGGGTAGTTTAATTAAAATAAAATACATCAAAAATGATGATAATAAATTTCTAAAAGTGTTTTGGATATGGTTTCAAATGTTATTACATATGATACAATATAATTTGAAATTGTAAAAATTATTCTGTGATTTAGTGTTTGTGGTAGATTGAAAGAGTTGATATTAACTAAATCCTTTTGTATGTGATGCAATTTACTATATCGTATTCTATGCTATAGGATTATTATAAGAAATATTTTTGTGAAACCGTGCTATTTACTTTTAAATCATATTATTTTACTGGGTTATACAGTATTCCACTACCATGTCTAGTTATATTTTACTTATAGTAGTATCATAATTCTACAAATATGATTACATGCTACTATCTATGGAAAAAGTGGTGGTTGAATGTTAGTTGTTAATATTTGGGGTGAAATATTTAATTCTAGCTATCGAGAGTAAGATATTTTAAAATATGTAACACAAGGAATGTATATTATTCATTCAATATTTTCATAAGTTAGTGATAACATTTACTGATGTTTTATAACTCCTATGTTAATTATTAAGTAGCGGAGGAACATCCTTAAGAGTCTATTTAAAAGAGGTAGTTTCTATTTTATGGGAATGTATGATTGTGTGAAAAAATTCCCATGCTCGTACTGTATCCTCCACCCATTTCATAACGAAGTACTAGCATACCATAAATAAAATATGATCCCACTCTTGTTATGGGTGGTTCATATTAAATCAATGGGTACACCACTCAGAGAATAATCATTCTCTTTTTCCATATTGATTATCATAAATAATATGGGATGAATACGACACAATAATATTATGTAGTGACACTAGTATTAGGTAAATAGTTAATATTTGTAATTATAGGTTTTGTGTGATTTCATTTATCTTTCATGGAGATCCTATATTAGTTTCATTATTGATTATTATTGTTTAACAAGTGTTTTTAGATCCTTATGATTCCCAAAACACTCATTACTAAACAATGAGCTCTGATACCAACTGATAGACACATAAGTGAGTAAACATTAACAGAGTGGTATCTAATAAGTTTTTCAACTAAAACACAATATCTTTTAACATTTTCCCATGTTTTTAGTGAAAATTTATATAAAATATGATAATATAATGATGATTATAATAGTGATAAAAATTATACACAACATGAGGTTAAATACAGTGTTCAACAACTACGGTTATCAAGTGGATAATACCAAGTTTGCAATGTCTGTGATCCCACTCTCCACATTTCTATTTTATATTAATAAGAACAATGATAGGAGTAGGGATATGAATATGAGTTTTTAGTACCACATATAACCAAAATAATAAATATTTGATCAATCACCACTTTCACATATTCAAGTTCCTTTAGAATTTTGATCTTGTGTGTAACCTCATTATTCTCTTATAATTACAACCAACCCATCCTAAGAGTTCTCCCTAGAATGAATAGTATGATAACTCAGAGTTTTGTCAATATCTATTTTTTTCATAAAGTGAAACTCATCAATTACTTATAGGAAAGACATCACCATGGTTTTTAAGTATCCAAATTAATGCTTTTTTAGTTACCATAATCCTATAACTGTAGTTATATATCCTATAGTTGGTATCTCAAAATGTTTCATATCTTAGATATAATATTAAACTCAAAACACCATCTAAAATGATTATTTTCCCCCATTTTCAACAACTATCCCACTATAACATGTCCTCACATGAACATATACATAGTCAAAGCATCTACCAACAGAAACAAAAAGGCACCTTAAATATTTTCTTTTAAGTCATTTCTTATAGGGATTTCTCTTTTGTGAAATAAGATCTTATATGCCAATTTTATATAATACACATAGTTGATTATCATATCTTTATTATTGGTATTCTAAGAAAAAAACCTAGGTTCCAATCATATATCACCATAGAAGTATTCGTGGTCAACCACGGTGTGTGAAACAGACATTTTCATCCATTCCATGGTACATCAGTAATGTTTAAAGAGATAACAACCAATAAATTTCTTAGGTTACCTTTAACTCTTCATAAGAAGTATCATCCTTATAAATGTGACTTTTTCCGGACAAATCCATGACCATTTTGACACTACCTAAAGACTTGTTCATTCCTTTTCATCACTACTAAATTCCATAGAGCTTATAACTGATCTATCAAAAGGCTATCAATTAATATCAAACAAATCCTTTATATAAACCATGAATTAAATTCCTCGAGAAACTAGTCATAGGATTCCTCTCAAATGGAAGTAATCAAAAAACATAACATATGATAGAATGATGTTTGTGGGGTTACTCAAAATCATAGTGTAATAAAATATATATCTTGACTATTTCCAGATTAATTTAAACAAAAATATCCATTTTTAATTAACTTTGATATGGGTTTCTTCAAACTCCAACACTATCAATGATATATAATAATCAAATATTCTTTAATATTATAATGTAGTTTTAAGTGGAATGAACTCTTTCTAGGAAATAGATATTTTAGTACTTTCTAAATGGTCAAATGGTTCTAAAGTGATATTTATAAAATATCAAGAATATTTTTTCAATATATTAATTTTTGATAAAGGTTTAAAAATTACATGAATATCATGTTATAATATAAGATTGAATTCATGTGTTTTATATTGTATTTTACTAAAAATTTACGATACATAATAACTACGATTTGTTTATTTTAAAAATCAATATCTAGAAAATGTATTGATTAGATGATGTTTCCAACCATGAAAAAATATTTTTTTTACATATTATGTGAATTATAGATGTTCTTCTCACTATCAATTTTTATTAATATTCAAATGATGGATCAGTTGAGTGAGATATATAAATTTTTAGTCATTTAAATTTCATATTAATATACCAAATTAAATGATATATGTACATATTAAAAGAGTAGATCGAATATAATTTTTATTTGTAAAAGATTATATTACGGAGTGGTATATTATAATAGAAGACATTTAATTAATTATTTAATACCTATATGATGTGTATAGTATTTGGGTCAAAAAATATCATCAGACCAGCCATGTTGAGGGAGATGGAATTTTAGTAAGAGATGTTGTTACAACACCCATCAAAAATTTGGAGTATGTTCACTTATATGTTTTAAAAAATATCATGGGTGTTAAACCATTTTTTAAACTCATAGACATTATATTGAAATTAAATCTAATAAGGGATAACATATGGATGTCAAATACCTATAATAAATATTTTATAAGTTTGACATTGCACTATATTTTTTATGAAGTTATCTGAAAATATTATATTAATATCTTAATAAGTCTGATGGTAACACAAAGGACCATGCGTACATGTAATATGTAAGACCCAAGATTCTTTTATATTTATTTCATTACAACAAATTTTATTTTATTTCATTATAGTATTATAAATAACTACAATTTTTCATTCAATATAGTGGCTATAATTAGTAATATAGAACACTATATAATAATTATAAATACACATGATAATATTGAAAATAATATAAGGTTACAATAAACCCAAGTTAATAAAATAACTATAATTTGAAATTATGGAAAATTATAATCTCTTTAAATTATCACACCTACAAAAACTCTTTTAAAAGGAAATGAAATATTTGAAAAATGATTGTAATTTTATAAATAGAGTAGAGATAAAATTGCGAGGAAAATGAGTTGATAAATACTGATATAAATAAATTGTATTTATAGGAAGTATTAAGATTATATGACCTTTAAAAGTATGATTGTAAGAATAATCACCTAATATTTTGAATCATAACATGACATTTGGAATTGTAAAATGGATATTATGGTAACTAATTAAGTAACTTTATAAGTAATGCTCATAAAGGATAAATTAATTATAATTAATTATCATAATATAATAAAATTATTAACCAATTAATATATCCTAATGTAAGTATAAGTACACATATTTTTCATAAAAAGTTTTATATTATTTAATAAAATAATAATTTTTATACTCGAGTTATATATAAAATTTTCCAAATTTAGAGATTTTTTTTAAAAAATATTTCATTTTTTGGAATTGTTACATTTAGATAAGGTAGGTGTTGACATTTTTAATTATCATAAATAGTAAAATATGTAGGTGAATATGGTATTTTATAACAAGGTAAATTCATGAATGAAAACACCATACATGATGTATGGATGAGGTTAGAAATAATTTTTTCCCGATCACATGTATTAATATCTATATATATACACATAAATAAATACAATTTGTGTCCTTTAAAATTTATTAATTAATTAGACTTTAATTCTAAAACACCCATCTCTTTCGTTTATAAATACAACCTTCTTCAACCCACATCACTTCACTTAAAAAGAAATTAAATTGCCAAATATATTCTAAAATCCTTCCCCAAAACCTCTTAGAGTGGTGTTGATGTGTTCGTCTCATCAAAATGTTATTCAAAGATTACTTAAGGTGTTATCCCAATGAGTCATCTGAAAGAGAAAAGCATGCCGTCTAATTTAAGCCCTTTCAATTCCTTTTTTTATTTCTAAATAATATTTTTTTATAAGCTTATAAAAATATAATTACATAAAAAAATTAATAATATAATTATACAAAAATATATATTGTATAATCATTATATTCTAAAAAAATAATGCCACAGTATTTTAAAACATTCATTCCATCATCACCGATTTTAACTGCATATATAGATGTTGTTATGAATTGATTACTACTTCCATATATAGGCATTTTTTAAAATGTATTTAATGAATATATATAATATTTATTAAATGATAATTATTATTCATATATATATATTGGTAATTATATTAATTATATTAACAATAAAAAATCATGTCCATTTAAACTTATTAAAATGAGAGTTTCAATGCATGTTTTATAATTTGCAGACATTTTGGACTATATATTGCACATAGAAATATTATATAATTTTAATATAATTAATAAAATTTAAATTAAACTTATGGATTTTATGGATTCATTAAAAAGTGACCTTTAACCATTACCATTACATTAAAGATGTTCTGTAACTATGAACTAAACAACCACAAAACAACCGATGGAAAAAAATTAATCCTCTAAAAGAATAAAAAATTACAATAAATTTAATATTAGAAATAATAAAAATGAAGTAAAAAACTAAAAATCTCTAAATAATGGAAAAAATAGATATAATTTTGTTATTTAAGAAGTTAGAGGGCATATGAAACAAACCTAGGCTCGAGGTAAGGATTTCTCTTTCAAATCCTATTTTATCCATGTATTATTTATATATTATATTCCATATATTTTATATATTATTACTTATGTATTGAAATTATTACTTACTATGTTTCCTATATTTTTAGTTCTCATAGTCTCATTACCAATATTATAGATTTATTGGCGGTCTCCCACTCCATATTTCCTTTTTTGTGATTATGTTCTATATCACTATCTCTCTCTCTCTTTTGACTTCACATTTTTCTTAAACATATATATTATTTGTATCATTGATGTATTTAATATGTTATCAAACATTTATATTGACAATAATTCAGGACTTTAAATCTATAGGGTGAGAAAATCCAATATTTCATAGTTCAGTTTGTGGAGTATATACCTAGATGATTATGCTAATCATTTTACTGAGGAAATATTTAAAATCTATATTATTATCATTTCAATATAGATAATTATTGATTAGGTTTACATATTTTTATAATAGTATCCTTAGTTAAAATTATAAAGAGTTTCTTTGTATTTAACAACTATTTTTCAATGTAATAAAATACAATAAAAACCTCAAATCCAAAGTTCACTATACATGATAAATGTAATCATGAAACTGATAAATTGTAGAATAATGTGTACCTTTCACTGATGAACTCCACTAAAACTATCTTTAGATATATATTTTTATAAAATAACTAATTTAAATCCATCATTATCCCTATACTATGGTGTTTCTAGAAGATCAAATGAATCATATGACACTCATATGGGATCCTCTTAAATTCCCATGATATGTTATTATCTCTTACTGTAAAGAAGGAAGGATGAAGAGAGATTTGATAGAGAATCTGTAAACTATCAATCACACGTACAAAGAATTTTAACTATTTATATATCCCGTAAATATTCTCTTCAGGACTTTATGAATTTACTCAAATTTGAGGTATCATTTTAGTAATTCCATCTGTTTACAAACTATTTACAAGCCTTCGACTACTTACCACTATAAGTTACATTTTATGAATCATTAAAAATGATGATATATCACATGGTATATTTATTGAGCATTAACATTTAACATAAATATAATTTATAATCATATGTTAATCATAGGAAATTATTTACCTATATCACAATATCATTATATCATTTAATATGATTATCTAAGGTCGATACATGATATTCCATGCCTTAGGATACACTTATAATGTAACACACTATATATACAAGCACACATCACTTGTATAAGACCTTAGGGATATTTTTTATCAATATCTAACTTATACTAAAACCACATAGACTTTTTTATATTTTATTTTATATTATATGATATAAAATAACTAGTGAAATAATATCAAACATCATTTTGGAAAAATTCCCAAACACTTTTTCAAATCTTTTTTTCAAATAATTTTTGTATCACATCATATGTTATTCCTTGTAAATATACATCCAAAATTCCTTTTTTGTACTCTATAAATACTTTAAATTATATATTTAATATGTTTAAAACACAATCCAAATAAAATTAACCAAATTTTGTGACCCCACAGGTTTTTATAGTATTGTTATAAAATATCAATTTTTAAATTCATATATCTAAGAAAGGATATGTTTTTAGATATGAATCAATTCTTCTTTAATATATAAAAAATATAGCATGATATCTATCAAACACATATATATCTATGTCTGTTACCACTAGTTTTATCTTATAAAATCATTAATTTTCATATGATCAATTTATCTAATCAAGGTATCATCAAGCACTTATTCGGTTTATCTCAACCGAGGACCCATGTTTCATGTTTGTATTATGAGAAGAAAAATCACATCTTAGTTTAGCTCCAACTAATTTCATGATCAAAAACCTATCAAAACACCCATATATTTGCTAAACATCATGGAATTTAAATGAAATGTATCAAATAATGAAGTTTATTATGCTAGGTATCTTAAAAATCTATATTATGGTGAAATCTAATTATGATATATGCACCCCAATCCAACAGAATCTATAGTTTGTGATACCTCATACGGTATACTTGGTAGGTCAAAAAACCCACAAAACTCATTTGATTTCTCCTGATCATATTTTGTATCTTGGTTCATGATTCATACTCTTTCGGAACATAAAATTTTATCAAAACCTATAATACTCCATTATGAACATTAGCTATGGATAACTAAAATAATTACATTGGGATGTCAATTATCATTTCACTTCATGATTACATGAAACCAACATAAAATAATGATAAAGTGGATACTTTATTCTGTATAACATCACCCATTTTATATTCTTAAACTGATTTAATAATTTTATCAAAACCATACATAAGAATCTAACAACTCGACAATTTAGTATGTTTTTTATTTTAAATTCATGGTTAATAAATGGATCATTTCACAAATAATAAAAAAATATGATATATTTTATTATAAACTATAATTTATAAAAAAAATTATTTTCTCTATAAGAATAATAAAAATGAAAAAAATACTACAATAGTAAAATGATATATGGCTATGAAAATAAAACATTCTACATAAGGAGAAAAAGTACAAGTGGATAATAAATGGTAGTAAAAAATAAAAACCATGATTGTAGAAAAAATTCCCAGGATCATCCAAGAGGATAGCTCCATCAAATTTGACTATAGAGAGAACATGGATAGGAAGATATAAAGGAACCATTTTTTATGTGAAGCAAGAGAGTAGGTTGTATAAGTATTTAAAAAATATATGTCTATAGAGTGGGTGGTATTGTCTAAAATATAGTCATTTGGATAAGTAAAAATATAAAATTTTTAGATAAGGATAACATATGTTCATGTTTTATAAGTACTACTTCAAATAAATTTGTATTTATAATTAAAAGGAAATGTTGTATTTGAATGTTATTACTGGTAATGTTTCAAAAAAAATAATTATTTATGATTTTGAATTATTTATTGATAAGTGATAGTGAATGAAAAATATAAATTTTAATAGTAAAATAGGATTTATTGAAATAATTTAATATTATAGTATATAAAGTATTATTTTAAATGAATATATTTACATGTAATTATAAGAGTAATATTTCAATAAAATATCTATTTTAATTGAATATAATTATAATAATTTTATGTTAATTAATTTTATGAAAATTATAAAATTTTAATTTATTTTTCATGGTATATTAATGAATATACATAAGATAACGATAATTATAAGAGAATTATATTAATTTTAAATGAATATATTT
Organism: Viscum album; assembly: GCA_963277665.1. Taxonomy (NCBI): domain Eukaryota; kingdom Viridiplantae; phylum Streptophyta; class Magnoliopsida; order Santalales; family Viscaceae; genus Viscum; species Viscum album. Next base: position 1,951,529,348 of record OY728130.1, read on the forward strand.
GATTGAAATTATAAATTTTTATAGTGATATAATATTTATATTAAACATTAATTTGAAATGAACATACATAAAATAATAATTATTATAAAGGAGTTATATTTATTTAATAGAATATATTTAATATTTGACAATAATTTAAGTATAAAAAATATGATTTATATGGGGTAAATGATAAATAATAAATTATTCATAATGAAATGTAATAAATAGAGAATAATAATTATAATATATATTTTTTAAATGATACATTATAAATAATTGATTATATAGAATTCAGGTAATATTATATAAGATTATGTTTATTTATGATTAAATTTAAATTCAATTATCAAATTGATATTTAAATAATAAATTTTCTCTTTGTTTATTTTTTTATTAAAGTAATTTATAGTGTCTCAGTATAAAAAATATGAAAATAAAACCTTGCACCAATGGAGATCAAGCCAACCACCTAGATGGAAAACCAATCATCAACCACATGATAGGATTGGTACTTCGTGATTATAGAAGAAACTAGAATGGGACAGTTCAAGATAAATGGTATAAAAGTATCTTCCAATCATGTGACATGATTTGGTAATAGTTACCGCATCCTAATAATAAAGAAGTCATATTTGGACTTTAAATCTAATTTGGTATTAGTTTACACAATATATGTTCATGAATTTTAAAAATAATTCACACAATTTGTATGGAATGACACAATTCTCCATCTACCTCAGTCTACTATATGGAGAGCTAATCGTGCTAATTTATCAACACGAATCTCATGATCTCATTACGCAACTTACGATCTCATTCTTTTCAGTGGTTTTGATGATAGTGGAATGATGAGTATTATAATTGTTTATTATGATATTCATCGGGATTACATAAAATATGGAAGGTTGAAACATGGAATGTAAAGGATGTATATATATATAACTGAATTAATCACTTTAATGATCAACATGCAAGTAGTAGCATGATTTCTAATTGATATCATATGTAGATATGAAATTAATCCTTTATTAATATTTCATTGTTGGAGTTGTGTGTATTATTTAATGAGAAGAGATGAATGTTTATGGGGAATGATATTATGGTATTTCTAAATCCCATCCACACATGATATATAAGTTTCAAAGATAATAAAAATGCACTACTGGATAATACTAAAAAATTATTAAGAAACTATACGAATATTCCATTTTAGAATTAGGTAATTACTATATATATATACATTGAAATTTCATGAAATGAGATAATATTAAAACCTATTATGTTTTTCACCTAGGTATCATCATGTTGTTCATGTTATAAAAGTGATGACATTTTTTCACTCGATTTAGTAAAATTTTCAGTTGGATCCATCTAGAGTCTATTTTTTACCCTTGTCCACACCGAACATTTCATTTCCTGTCAAAAGGTAGGGACCTTTGTGTTTTTATCCAACAAAATATTAGTTGATTGGATAAAATTTTATATCAGGAGTTAAGGTAAGAAATATTATTTCCTTTCAAAATTTTTATTTTATCAATAAAATATTTCATTTGGAAGAATCTATATCATCTGTATTTTTACTGAAACCCCTTATTTACCATCAAAGGAATGTATCTTCACATATTTTTATTTAAATGTGTTTATTTCTATATAAATAATTAATTTTGAATCATTTCTTATCTATACTTTCCTTGATGAGCCATTTTTTTAAAATAATTTCTCTTTACAATTCAATTTTATTCGTTATTTGAAGGAAATTTCCTTAAATTTTTCGTTTATTCTGATCAATACATTTATTTTACGTATTAAATTATTCATTTATCATAAAACAAAATTCATAAGTATTCATCAACTATCTATGTATTTATTTAAATAATTTTACATTCCGGGATTAATCAATGACCATAATTTTAGGGATTTGAAATGAATGTTTTAAAGTATATTAGGATGATAAATTCAATATAGTAAGTTTATTTATTTAAAATATATTACCTATTAATTATGGATGATGATAAAGGCTAAAGAGTGAACACTACCGTTAATTGAATTTTTCTACGAGGTAAAGGATGGTCCCAGAATTATAAATCTATCCAATGTTTTGGGTAATGTTTTTTATCTCATGAGATACTATATAAGGTTCAAATTAAGTTTACCTTGCACACTTTGTTATGTTGTAACTGGAAGTGAAACAGGACCAAAGAGTTAGAGGATGTAAATAACCTTATAAATTAATAATGATATTTTAAATATATAGATATGTTATTGTAATTAAAGGATGATGATGATCAAAATTGCCTCAATGGTTTTCTATGATTGAATAAAGATGAATTGAAAATTATTTGGATTTAATTGACTGTAAATAGGATTTTAGAATAAAATATTTTTAAATTTCTAAAGGAGAATGTTTTTTATATTTAAAAATTTAATGGGGTTTATCCAATAAATATTTTTAAGACTCCAATGTTTTATCAAAGGTAATTTCAAGTTAGTTCATTTCCATTATGATAGTTTAGTAAATTTTCATTATGAAAACATATTTTGGACTTAAAATTAAATTTTATGCTAAAATGAATATTTATTTAAACATAAAGTGTTTTTTACAAAATAATGTTTTTTAAAAAATCTAATAGGTTTTATCATTATTTGAAAACCCTTACTAGTCTAGTTGAGCTCAAACTGTATTTGGAAATGCTCACTACCACAAAATGGGGCAAGGGAAGCGCCTTGTTTTATCAGTGCTTAGCAGAAAACACTGGTAGGGGGCTTTTTTTGCGCTTTTCATAGCACTAATAAAAATATTTATAATAATATACATACAATTATAATATTTATATTAAAAAAAAGTAATGCTTATTTTCTATATATTTAATAAAAAACAGATGATTATAATTAATTTATATTTATTAATAATTAAATATATATATATAATGTTTTATAAAAATTATAAGATTATAATTAAATACATACGTGTTTCCAATGAATTTGGTAAATTAATATATTGATAATTTGTGTATGTATGTTATGTATCATCATGAATGATCATTTATACATTACACTCTTCTTATTATTCATGCCTTTTTCGGTGGGGACTTCAATGAAAACCTCTATCACCATTAGAAGCTTGGTGGTGCATGTAGGAGTGACTCTTCTATGCACCTATTTTGGGACTATTTTTTTCAGGATAGACTATTGGATCATGGTAACTTGGGGATACCATTTACTTGGTTTTGTGGATGTGATCATGCTTCTAGAACTTCAGAAAGGCTGGATATATTTGTGGCCTCTTCTGTTTGGATGCAGTTATTCACAATTTATGAGGTCTCACATTTACTTCCTGTCTCTTATGGCTATTGTCCCTTCTTTCTCCATCCATAGGTTGTGCCCAGGTGTAGTTACGAAAAGTGGAGCATTTGTTTTGAATTCATGTAGATCCACAAAGATGGATGTGATGATGTTGTCAGAGCTTCTTGGACCACTGCTCATGATCATGTTTGGGAACAATCTAAGGAGGTGGTTGTTTTAGCTACAACGATGGAATCAATATTACTTTAGGGATTTTTATCAAAGAATATGTGGGCTCAAGAATTCTCTATTTAGATGTTACAAAAGTGCTTATTTGGATTTTTCTTTTCAGGAGTTTGTTTCTCTGGAAAAGAATCTGGATGAGGCCTTGAGAGATAAATAAAGTTATTGGATCTCTAGGTCAAGGGATGCCTTCATCAAATTGGGAGACCAAAATAATATATTCTTCTATCAAAAGGCCCCTTCTGGAAGATGTAAGAACCTTATTTTCCAGGTTGGAGGATGATAATGGTAACATTACTGCTAATTATGTGTAATTAGGGAGCTGATTGATAAAATTTTTCAAAAATTTCTTTTTTCCATGGTTGGAACCTCCCAAGGGGATCTTATGAGTTGTGTTGAGTCTAAGGTGTCAGAGACCCTGGCCATGACTCTAGATGTTGATATCTCTCGAGAAGATGTTGTGTAATCCCTGAATTGAATCCATTCATATATGGTGAATGTTCCTAATGGGTTACATCCCCTTTTCTTCCAAGGTTATGGCATATTGTGGGACTTGATATTATTTCTCTAATACAGGGGTTATGGGTTGGTTATGTTGGTATAGACTAGTTCAACGAAACTCTTATCGCGGTGATCCAAAAAATCTCTATCCCTGATAGAATTTTTTATTTCAGGCCCATCATCTTGTGCAATGTTATTTATAAGATTTTCTTCAATGTTCTATCCCACTGCATGGGTACAATCCTCCCCTAGATTATCTCAATGAACCAAAGTTCTTTGGATTCCAAGAGGTGCATTACTAACAATTCTATATTGGCCAATGAAATATTCAAATTCCAAAAAACTCATTAATCCTCAAATAGGGGGATCTTGTCTATGAAACTAGATCTGTCAAAGGCATATGATAGGGTGGAATGGGACTTTTGAATGAGGTTTTGTGTAAACAGAGCTTTTGGACCAAAATGGATGAGAGTGACTGTGATTTGTGTTAAAACTTTTTCTTATTGCATTAAATTCAATGAATCATTCACTAATCATTTTAAACCACCGGGAGGCCTCTGGTAGTGTGTCCCTCTCTCCACTATTTTATTACTCCTTATTGTGGATGTTTTCTCACACCTTTTACATAGATCATCTTGGTCAGGTATTTTCAATGGGGACAAGGTTTTTCGACAAAGTATCTCCATTACACAACTTTTCTTCAATGATGATTGTCTCTGTTTCTCAAGAGAAACTTCTTTGGAGTGCCAAGAAATCCTAAATATCATTGACACTTTCACTAATGCCTCGGAACAATGGGTTAATTTCTGAAAGTATGAGATGTATTTTATACGTGGTGTGCGAGCTATGATGGGAGATTCCATTGATACATTTTTTGGGATTTAGGTCATTGATAAGAATAATAAGTATCTGGGGATCTTGATGGTCTTAGAACGATCCAAAAGAGAGGTTTTCTCCTTTACCATCAACAAATCCCACATCAAAATCTAGGGATGGTTTGGGAAAAAACTCTCTAGGACAGGCAAGGCGGTTCTTATCAAAGTGGTGGTCAAAGTTGTTCCATCATACATTATGTCCCTTTTCAAGATCCCAAGCTTCTTAATCCATCAACTTCATTCATCTTTCACCAAATTTTCGTTGGGTCATGAAAATGTGAAAAATTAATTACATTGGCTATCTTGGGAAAATTTGTGTGTGCCTATGTCTTGCGATAATTTAGGATTTGGGGATTTGTATGTTTTTAATTATGCCCTATTGGCCAATCAAGGTTGTTGATTGTTATTGGACCCAGATAGATTTTGTGGAAGAGTCGTCAATGCTAAATATTTTTCCAATGAGAATTTTTTGCTCTTCATCTTGGGTCCTTATCAGAGTTTCTTCAAGAGAAGTGTATGGGATCAATATCTATTTTGAACCATGAATTTTTTTAGAGAATTTCTAAAGGTGATTAGATCAATGTCTTGAACGATCCGTGGTTGCCTATGCTGGAGGGTGTGGTCCCCGCTTCTTCACATGCACCCAACCATGAGTTGGTGGTTGTCAAGGATATCCTTATTGATGAACTATCTAGCTAGAACATCCAAAGGCTCGAGCATTGGTTCACTGAATCCGATTGTAAGTCTATCCTGGTGATCCATGTGGTCCATAGTCTGGGCCCATACAAGTTTCCTTGGTCTCATGATTCTTCTGGTTGCTATTCTGTTCACTCGAGGTATAGGGCGTGTGTTCTAGGTAGCGATGTTACATGGACCCCTCTTTGGAATAATCTTTGGAATCTTAGTACTCCATCAACTTCCAAGATATTCTTTTCGAAATTGTTTAGGGTTATCCTACTCAAATATGATAGTATGGCCAAGAGGCACCTCTCTATTAACGACATGTGCTCACTCTATGGGGTTACAAAATAGTCAAATTTACATGGAAGTTTTTCCTAATACTGGTTCATAGGGATTTGGTCCATAAGTACGATATAAGATCTCATTCACTGAAGGAATTTTTGGAATGTTAAACTTATTATGGAATATTGGATCAAATCATGTCCTGCTCAAAATATCACAGGATTTTCTATATGTGTCAGAATTATACGGTTTCATCAAAATGCATTCATTTTCATGGTCATTGTAAAATATGATAGGGTTTGGATTTCCAAGATTCATTCGTGGGGCTCTCTGTGGATTGATGCTGAGGGGGATCACCCACCTTTTCTTGTCTATTCCCCTTTGTCATATTGATTCACCTTGGTTATTATCAAACTCAATACGGACGCGGATATTCATAGATATGGTTTTATTGGTTTAGGGGAGGTTTTCTAGAACAATACAGGCTCTATTGTTGTGACCCTTCATTCATCATAATTTTTTTATTAGTCTCCTCCTATGGCTAAGGCTATAGATATTTGGAAGGGTATGCAGTTTATTGCATCTCTTGGATGGAAGGATGTTATGGTCGAATCTGATTGTCTTGTTATTATCTATTTGATACTGGAGAATGAAGGTGGCCACTGATCCTATGGGACCATTGTCGACATCATTAAAATTTTGGTCCCTCTTTTCTCTTACTGTTTCTTTTCCATTGTGGGGAGGGAGGGCAATCAGGCAGCTCACATTTTGGAAACCTTGGGGAATCTTCAGGGTTATTGTTGTTGGCTTTCGTTTTTTCCTCCGTATTTATGTACTTTGGGTTTGGATGATAATGAATATATGTGGTTTGTCGTCAATATATATATATATATATAATTATAAAATTACAAATAAATACATATATTATATTTTTATAAATAAATATATAAATATATTTATATTTATAAATATATAAAAAAATTATAAATATATTTAGTTATAGTTATAATTATAACTATAAATAAATATATATATGTAAAAAATGAAAAATGAAAATAAATATATTTATTACGCTACTTATAATGTTATAAATATATAATTAAATAAATATATTTATAAGTATCTACAAATATATATAAGTAATTAAAAATATTTATACGTAATTACAAATATTTATAATTATAATTCTCAAATTAAAATAAATATATTTAAACAATTAAAAAATTATAATAAATATATTAATTAAATATATATACAAATATCATTTTAAAAATACAAATAGTTATAATTATACTGCTAAATAAATTTAGATATATTGAAATAATTAAAAAATTATAACAAAAATATTAATTATATATGTTTATATAATTATAATATATTTTTTATAGATTTACAAATATATATATATATATAATTACAACTATAAATATTTTATTTATTATAATTTTTATTTATAAATAAATAAATATTTATTTAGTAGTTATTAATTTAAATAAATATTTTTTTATTTAAATAATTATTAAATCATAAAAAAAATATTTATTATTTTCATATATAATATTATATATAATTAAATAAATATATAGAAATATTGAGAAATAAATCAAATATTTATATTTATAGTTTTAAATATATACATATATATTTAAATAATTAAATAATTATAATAAATATATTAAATATAAATATTATTAAAATTATAAATATTATGAATATTAATTTGTTATAATTTTATATTTATTTAAATAGATAAATAAATATTAATTTATAAATATATATATATATATTCGTATAAAAAAATATAGAATTAGAATAAATATAGTTATATACATCTATAATCTTATAAATATACATAATTAATATATTTATTATATATATTTCTCAAATTATAAATATAATAAGTATATTTCTTATAATTTTATAATTATTTAAATTATATTTTTTAAATATAAATATATATTTATCATATATATAATTTCATAAATATATATAGTTATATAAATAAATTATTAACATTATATCTTTATCAGCATTTTATAGCACTGATAAAGCCATGTTTTAGGAGCATTTTTTTATTTTAGCACTGATAAAAGGTTCACCGCTTTTATAAACAAACCATAAATTTCTCCACCTTTCACACACCCCTCAAGCTCTCACGAAAGTTGATCACTGCCACTACTGCCTCCTCCTCATCCTCCTCCTCCTCTCCCACCAACACCTCCACCACAAACCCACCTTCCCTACTTGCCTCCCCTTTGCTGATGCGATTCCCTCCACGATGCACCTCTTTTCCACCGCACAATTCTCCTCTACCACTGACTCCACTTTCATGTGTCGTAGGACTAATTCACCCCATGCCTCTCCTATGCTATGAAGGATCCTCTGTCATGTACTAAACCACACCTCCATGGTGGGTTTTCTTCACTTTATCATCTATTTTTCATGTTATTTTTGTTTGATATTGATAGTGATGTTGTCAATTGTACGGGCTAAATACCCCACTAAAAATCATGGTCATTGGTCATCCTTGTTTGTGGAATAAATGAATTACATGATGGTTGTCCTTATTTCTTGAGTTTTTTAGTAAATGAATGAATTTTCCATTACTAAAATTTTACTTATCTAGAATCCTCTTTTATATTTTCAACTATTTTCTCTAAATTACTACAATGTATCCCTTTGCATGAAATACACAAAAACATTGGAAATTAGGAAATAAAAAAATAATTAATAATATGATAAATGAATGAAATAAAAAAATTTAATGCAGGAATTATAACTGTTAAATTTCCTCAATCATCGAAAACTGTTCTTCCCGAAGCACAAAATCTCAACTCATTAAAAAACGAACAACCACCATACAATTATTAAAATTCCATTATAATTAATATAAATCAATTATCAGTGAGTGAATAAATTTTATTATATCGTATAAAATATTTCTCATTAAATCCCCACCTTTCAATGTAACTAAATCCAATAATTATTTAACATTTACTATTTTTAAAAAGGTGGAAGTAATAATAATTTATATTTACATATATTAATTCACTCATTCAATATTATATATTTATTAAAAACAATCTTTGATGTTAGGGGGTGTATATGGAAGAGTCCTAGGGAATCCCCAAATATGTTCATGTAACAATCATATGAAAATGAACTAGTACCTTGGTAAAGAATGATAATTTCACTTGACCACACTTTTCTTGTTAAGATATATATTTTGAAATTCCCTTCCCTCCATGTGTGAAAAACCATGATGCACTAATCAATGATTATCCTACACTCTTGATTTTTTATGGAAGATCCCATGGGGTGCTAGATTTCCCTCAGTGGAAGCCAACCAGAATAGTGGATTTAGAATCCACTATAGAATTCTCCATATTGTAAATCCTAAAAACCATGACAGAACTAAAAATAACCTTTTATATGGCCTAATAGATATTTCATGTCCATTACAATATTGCAATTCAAGGATCACTTAGCCCGTGTCATCCTACAAAAATACCCCATCATTTAAAGCATAAAATATCCTTCCACATTTAGTTTTAGACCTATACTGGGTGTCCTATATATAACCCATCACCCTTAGTTAGGATTACCTCATCCCATAGGGTCATGTTCAATCCTAAAGATAATCCCCTGAAATGAGGCTTGTAACACCCTTCCTAGGGTGACCTCACCATGGTTCACCATAATGGATTTCAGGAAAACCTAAATATGTGTTTGAGATATAGGCCTTCATTCTCTCACTCTACTCCTTTCCACCTAAACAACCCAACACAACATAACATAAACATTGTCAAATATTTTTATCTTAGTACCATACAGCCTGACACTTCCTAAAATGGTACTCTCCCATTATCCATTAATTTGAATATTCCAATATGATTAATATCTATGGATGTAAGAACACATGCAATGTAACATCTAAAAAATACAATTCTTATAACCATTCTCATATATTTGGTATAACCATATTCTTCACCCACCAATACAAGAAGATCTTGTTCTTATGTATCTATTTTCCTCATATCTTTCACATCCTCTCATCAGATTCATGGTTATAATGAATCATCAACTAGTAATTCTTCACACTGATGTGTTTGGGTAATGACTCAAAAAATAGGTGTCATTCGCATCCACATAGTTTATGTTCTAGTGAAGTATTTTATCCCATTACCTAAGTGTTGTCTTTAGGAATATAGGATGATTGTTGGATTCTACGAAGGAGATAATATTAAATTGGAACCATGAAAATGAGAGGTAATCACCAGACTATTTGTTATTTTAGTAACTGATATCGGTCTGACCTAGCTCAAAACACACCTTCACCTTTATAAAATTTATATTCTCAATCATGATATGTCAATGTATATACAACATCTTAGTTTGACCAACCTAGACAACTATTCATCTCTATAACTATTCTTTATAAATCTCATATATAAAGGGGTCACTTTTATAATGATATATTCTAGGATCGCATGATTTATCTTCATGTATTCTAAAAAACTACTTAAATTTATACCCCTTAATTTATCACATTCATAATTATATTTTAAGAATCAGAGTGGAATCCCCTAGATTTCATCCTAGATGAATTCCCTTATAAATTTCTTCAATATCATTCATGGTTCCCTACGGTTCCTTGATTACTGAGTGGATTTTCATTATAATTGATATAAGTAAAATATTTAACATTATTATCCTTCCATTAAATGATAAAAAGCATATATTATAGTTGTAAATGTTCCCATAGATACTAATAATGACTCATTCAAATAAAAACATCCTTACTTTTCAATTTGAAATGGGTTTCTCGATATACACTATTGTCAGGTTTCACTGTTGAATTCCAATCATATATTTTATGGTTCTAGAAATCTTTCTTGGTAATTTTTTAACATATAAAAAATAATTTTACCTGGATTTATTCATTGTACACTATAGTTTTGGTAGGATTATATAATCATATTTAATCCATTTATGAAATGTTTCCTACAATGAACAATGAATTTATTTTTACGAGAAGTCATGAAATGAGAAACCATTTTAGATATAAACCAATTTTATTATGGAATGAACATCTTATCTATGTGCCAAATTAGATGATTCTAGTGAGAGACTCCTATTTACCAATAACCTCTATTGGGTCATATTATGTTATAATATTGAATGAGACTTAAATGGGGAGATATATAGGAAATCATGATGTGGATCTCATAAATCTGATTGAGATAGCTCCCTCATTAAATGACCCAACAATATCATACAATGATGCCTTTAAATAATATATCAAGTATTAACTCAAAATACTATATTAATCCTTCATTATTCCATCATTTCCCCCAATCCTTTTGTGACATGTGTTTCATAGTTGGAGACCCTTCATCCCTTATTTATTTGGTTTATCTATCATCATCATTTGATCAATCGATGGTGATCCATGAAACGTTTCTCTTCTTTTCATCTTTGTCTCCTCTGTGTTCATAATATAGAGAAGGAAGAGGAAATGTCAATGGTTGGTTCAAGGAATATTGGTATTATTGGTTGATAGAAATTTTTGCGTTCTAAGTAATTGAGGATTCTCGTACATGATCTTGCATTCGTGATTATGTATTTTATTGTACTTGCAAAGAGGTTGATAAAATATTCTATTGAGGTAGTGGTTTAAAAAAATTTATTTTCTTTTCTATAAATTGTGGAAGGTTTATGATTTTTCTTGATCTTGTTGGATATTAAGGATTAAGTCACCCATAACACCACAACTCAGACCATCAGGTTCGATTTGAAGAGCCATAAGACCTCATGTGCACCTCCGCTTAAATGGATTAAGGTCATATCATCAATGTATTAAGTTTATATCACAAATATTTCAATGATAAAAGGTCTTGTAATATTATTCAATAAAAATTAAACATTGAATGCTCATTGTTAATGGTATATCCCTATTTTATCAAGAAATTATGAAAACATGAAAGATTGTCAATCGATCTATAAATAAAGGAGGAATTCATCATTAGTTTGACAAGGAAAACATATATATATATATATATATATACTTGTTTAACAAAGAATAAGAGAGAAATGGAATGTATCTAAGAATAAATTACCGTGAAAATTCCAGCAGATTGGTGAATAGTTGATGGATCAAGGGGAGATGGATGATAGAGATTTAGAGACCATGATAGAGATCTATAATTTCAAATAGGCACATGGAATTATGAATTGGGTGTATGAGATGAAAAACCATGTCCAATTAAAACCCATAAGGTTTATTAATTTCACCCTTAGGAAGTGATCACTAACCAGTCTGCAATAAGAGGCTTCAGTGGTGAAACAAGAACACGATTCATATTCTAGTGATGAGTGACATAGGGAAATTATATGTGTTAAAGGAATGATTAATATTTTCTTCTCATGAAACTGATTCAAGTGTTTATGAAAAATAATAATTGAATTTTTTAAATGATTCAAGTGTTTTGAAATGTTTCTTAGAGTTTTTTCACTCAGTTTAAAAGATTAAGATTTTTGGGTCAAGAAGCTACCTTGAATGTAAAAAAAAAGAATTGTTTTTTTGTGAAATAGTGTTGGGAACTTATTGATTAATTGTAAAAAGGGGTATTATTATAAAGAAAAATTTGACTAAATAGTGGGGGTTTTAATGAAATTTTAATTTGTATTTTTAAATAGTTTTCAAAGGAAATTTGAACTCTAGTGTTTTTCATAATCTTTATGGTTTAAGTTTTTAAATAATTAAAAAATAAATTTTATTATATCAATATTATGTGTATTTATTTTGTTAAATACTAATATAAAAAAATCAGATAACATGGATATAAATAAATAATGGATGGATACCAATTTTTTAAAAATAGACTATGAATATGGAGTGAACGATATAATCATGTTTGCAATGGATCATTCATATGACCCTTCTCAAATCCTTTGTCCATTTTAACGCTATTGTTATTAAAGAAAAGTTAGTCTAGAATATTTGGAAGAATAATTTATTTTTCCTAAAATTGATGGAAGTTATAAATGTTTGAATAAACATGGGAAAAAATGTTGCTAGTTTCTAGGATAACAGTGCATTTTATGTGTCATATGATACGATTACATGTGTGGACAATGAATAAGACCATATCGAGGACATGATTATATATGTGAATTATGATGAAGATCGTATTAAGGAATGGAAAAGGATAGTTGAAGATGAAATTGTGATTGTAAAAAATTGTTTGAGTTATTAAAGAGTTGTGAAAAGAAGCATTTGTATAGTGGGTGCATTAAATATACAATATTATCATCCTTACTAAAGCTATATAATTTGAAAGGAGAGAATGGATGGGGTGATGCTAGTTTTACAAAATTACATTCTCTATTGAATTAAATGTTCCTAGAAGATAATGATCTCCCAATCAGAACATACCACCCAAAAATAATTCTATGTTCGATAGCTACGATCTCTGAACATTTAGACACCTACCCAAATGACTGTATACTATTTCGCAAGGACCAGAAATCACTTAGAGAATGCCCAATGTGTTGTGATTATCAATACAAGAATGATGAATCTAGTATTAAGAAAGTTGTATGGTACCTTCCAATCATTATAAGGTTTGGTCACCTATATAAAAGTGAAGTGATGTAGAGAAACTGACATCACACGTAGAAAAAAGAAATAAATATGACAAACTATGTCACCCAAAAAACTCTCCTCAGTGGAAGAGAATTGATCATGAGTATCTTGATTTTGCAAATGAGCTAAGAAACCTTCATCTTTTGTTATATGCAGATGGAGTGAATCCTTATGGTTTTGAAATCATCACTCATAGTAGAAGGCCATATATGTTGGTAAATTATAACATTCCAGCATGGTTATAAATGAAATTAAAACACATCATTCCATCTATGATTATATCAGGACCAAAACAACCAGGTAATGATATTGATGTTTATTTGGATTCATTGATCATGGATTTGAAATTATTGTGGGATTTACGTGTTATGGTGTGTGATGCTTACAGAAATAAAGATTTAAAGTTGAGATCCATGTTTTAAAAGACAATAAATAACATTCTATATTATATAAAAATTTCATGATATAGAATTAAATTCATGGGGGTCCCATCCGCGAACAAGGTACACAATCAATTAGGTCGAAACATTCATAAAAAATTGTGTTTCTAGGATATCACAGATTTCTGCCCCAATGACATAAGTACCAATATCAGAATATATCATTTGATGTATGTTTAGAAGAATGTACATCACCATCTCAACTAACATGTGAGAAAATGTTTTTTGAATTGAAAAGCTATTGACACTAATTTTGGTAAACCATTTTCGAAAAACCTAACAAAAACCAGTTGGAAGAAGAGATCTGTTTTTTTAATTACAATATTGGAATTTTCTGTAAATAAAAATTTTTATTGATGTTATGAATGATGAAAAAAATGTACGTGATAGTGTCATTGTCACGTTGTTAAATGGACCTGAAATAAAAGGATACAATTATGGATAGGTTGGACATTGTTAGAAAGGGAATACAAGAAGATTTGGCACCAATGAAGGGTGAAAAATGAATTTTTCTTCCTCCAGCTACTTACACTCTTTCCAGATTGGAGAGATATCAGTTTTTCATCTTCTTGAATTACGTAAAGGTTATATAGGGGAATCCATTGAATATCAAGAACATCATTTCAATAACTGATTTAATGTTAATCGGTCTAAAATAACATGACTTTCAGTTTTTATAAAAAATATAATTAATATAGATTTATGTTGAATTTTTCCCAAGAATTTACATTATACATTAACAAAGGTCTGTTTATTCATCAAAGCTATATAAAGTAAAGATATAGACCCGGTAAAAATTTTGAGAATAGAAAGAGAAATTTCTGTCATATTTTGTGAATTAGAAATGTTCTTTCCACTGAAATTATTTGATATGATGGTTCATTTGATTGTTCACTGGTTGAGATAAATTAGAACATGTGTTCCTATAAACTATAGATGGATGTTCCCCCACTGAATTATATATTAATAATTGGAATGGTTTTGTAAAAATACAATGTTTGATAGAGGGTTGTATTTCAAAGGGATATTTTGTTGAGGAAGTCGTTGAATTCTGTACTGAACAATTGTTCAGTGTGGAAAGCATTGGTATACCAAAATCTCATCACATTGGGTGGATTATGGGTGAATAAATTTTTCAGATAGTGTTTTTCACAATCAATATTATAGATCAGGAGTAGACCCACCATTACATTTTTCATAATAGTTTGGAGGTTGACCCATATGTCGAAACCCACAATTAAATTCCGTGGAATTTGAATCCATCATGTTGTGAAATATGTATATCAAATACACATTAACAAAAATTTATAGGACGGTTTCAAGACCATATATCTAAGGGGTCAGATGAAAATCCAGACATAATTTCAGAATGACTTCAATGGCTATCCATAGAACCAAGTGTGTATGTATTACTTTATAATGATTATGTAATTAATGATTATACATTACATAGTAATGAAAATGATGAAGAAAGTACCATGGAGAATAGTGGAGTTACACTTGTGGATGAAGTGATGCTTATTTATAGTGCCATGGAGAGAAATCCAGTTTATTCAAATATGTCATACTTTGGCATCAACAACAAAATATGATATTTGAATTATACAAATATACAAGTGATTATTTTTCAATGAAAGTGGGTTGAAAAAAAAGAGTTATGTTAAAATAGATGAGTTGGGATTCATGAATGTTGTTTTCAATAAGGAAAGGTACCAAGACGAACCATTTATGATGGAATCATAGGCAGTACAAGTATATTATATTCTAAATCCCACAAAATAAAGATGGTTAATTTTTATGTTATCGACCAAAACCATTGAAGGGTCACATGAAAATTCAATAGAGTTTCACTATTTCATTGGGACATCAAAATATTTTCATAGTAGTCCCAATCAAGAATTTTTTTATGTCATAGGAGACCACAATGAAGGTATTTGGATAGTCTATAAGGGGGTCAAATCCCTTCATCTTTAAAAAATAGTTTAGTAATTACGTTATATTATTTTGGTAATATAATTTTGGTTACCTTATCTTATTATTTGTTCATTACTACATTTATGTAATCTAAATTAAATGTTAAACCCCTTCTGTAGATAATTACTTCTATATGTAATGATGCTCTCAATCCCAATAAAAAATAGGTATCTCAGGAAACTATTGCTTACAATGCAGAGGACCAATAGGTTTCTCAACCTGTTGCTTCTTCTCCTCCCAGTGCATAGGTACAACCACCATCTTCACTTTACAATGCTATTGTAATTAATGAACATATTGATTGTATTGAAATAGATGAAATAGTAAGCAACAAAACACTAGTGACATAGAAAAAATAGGAACATTGTTGTTTGATGGTGTTATAAGAAATCCTTTAGGAAAAAGTTAAAGGTATAAAAAACAGGGTTAGATGGAATAAGGGGGGAAAATGTTAACCCCAACAAGGCCATATTCATTAGTTACATTAGAATCATTACTAAACAACATATTCTGATTGATGCACAGTCATGGAACTATGTTGTCACTGGGCAGAAGAGACTGATGTGTGGACATATTACAGTGAAATTATCATATCATTTTTTTAATTTATGAAAAAATAAAATAATGAAACATTGAATTACTCTTCCTCATCCCTTATAGTGTGAATATATAGTGGATGACGCACACAAGGAGTGTGGGATGCATTTACTAGCCATCTTGCAGGGTAGTCTTTTTAGGTACATTGTGTTTGGTAATACGGTTTTTGACGATTTGTGTATTAATCAATTTGATTGAAATTTTTTTATTTATAAAACAAAAACTGAGTGCTGAAAATAACGAACAAGTAGAAAAATGATGACATTATTACCTTAATGCAATAATGGGGTACACTTCGCTTGAAAAAATGGTTCGTATTTTAAATCTACCATAATACTATTTTTTTAACATAAAAAAACACCATAACTATGTTCCGTGTTTTATATTCAGATTGATGAATCCAAATCCAAATTCACTTCCATCCTATTCCTTGTGCTATGGAAGAATATATATGTAAATAAATATGGGATAATAATAGATGAAAACAAATAAAAAGTGTGGGAAACATGTGTAATTATGACATAATAAATATATATATTTCTTTAAATTGATATTACATAACAATGATTACTTATTTACCTATATTTTCTATATGATATGGTCACAGGAATCAGAAACTCCCAAACCAGATTCATACATACTTTCAGAGGCCTTGAAGAAGATAGACAAGTATGTACATTTCAGAGGTGTTGGTTTTGGGGTGACACCCTTAACATTATTTGTGAAAAAACAAGAGGAGGTTCAAAGAGAATAAATTAAAATGATGAGAGAAATAATATCTATACTTGAAGAACATATGCAATTTTAAAGATAGTTCATGGAAAATATGACGGAGGGGGGGGGGAAGAGAAGAAACAACTCAAGAACAATAAGTGCACAATGATCCAACCCCACCCCTAGTAGCTTTGAGGCAATCCATTCCCCTAAAAAACATGTCATAGATGAGTTAATCTATGTTCTAATAAATGCTTCTGTGAATTTTGAATTTGATAGACACTAATACATTTCCAACACTGATATTGTCTAGGGTGAAAATAAATATCATTTATATCTATCAACACCCACACATCGCCTTATAACAATGGTTATAATGCTCAATATCCAGAATTACATGCTACACAATAATTAATAAGTTCTTTATGACTTCTATGAAGTAGTTTCATAGAAAACTGACACATGATGCAACCAATATGACTCAATATGGGTGTTTCTAGTTTTAAATGATATTTTAGTAAAAACACCCAACTCAAATACTAAAACCTAAACAAAAAAATCTGTATTGCTTTAATACTTTAGGAAAATGATACATTCATTATTGTTTATGTGTAGGAATAAACTAAACCTCAATTTGATGCATGGTGAGACTGGTATGACCCAATGTGTGTCTTTTTATTTATAATTGACATTAATTTTAGAAAAAAACACAACCAACATACTGAAAACTGATCAAATGCATTTGAATTGTTTGGATAATATATGAAAAAGACCCATGAGACATTTGTGATGTGTAGGAATCAACCCCACATCTATACAATGCATGATGTCAATAGTGTAAATCCTAAATTTTCTTTTTATTTAAAATTGAGATTAATTTAATTAAAAAGAAAAATAAGTATACTGAAAACCAAGAGAATGCATTCATCTTGTTTTCAAAATTTAGGAAAATGATACATGACTCCTTTGTGATGTGTAAGAATCAATCACACCTCAATCCAATGCATATTGTGACCAATATGACTAAAAGTGTTTGTTATCAGTTTAAAATTAACATTTTAGCTCAAAACATGTCACTCAATAAAAACCAAGAAAACACTTTCCAATTTTCTTCATAATTTTGTATAATTATTCTAAGTCCTTTTTGACATGTATGAAGTAATATCATTTCAAATCGACGCACGATGTGACTGGTATGAATCATAATGTGTGTTTCCGATTTTAAATGATATTTCAGTAAAAGGACAAAAATGACATACTAAAAATTGAAAAAATGAATTTGGATTGTTTTGATACCTTAGAATAGTTATCCTTGAGTAATTTATGACTTGTAGAAATCAACCACACCTCAATCCTATTAACGTTGTGATCGGTTTAAATCCAAATGTGGTTTATTGAAAATTGACATTAATTTATGTAAAAAGATCAAGTGACATACTAAAAGATGAGAAAATGCATTCAAATTGTTTTTATACTTTATGAAAATTATCCATGAGTAATTTGTGATATGTTGGAATCAATTAAACCTCAATCAAATTCATGGTGTGACCAGTATGACTAAAAGTGTCTATTTTTTAGTTTGAAACTTATATTTTCGCTCAAAACATTTCACTATCTAAAAACCATGAAAACAACCTCTAATTGTCTTAATAATTTCAGAGAACTATTTGTATGTTCTTTGTGATATATATGAAGTAGTCTCACCTATAATCGATGTAGTATGTGACCAGTATGACTCAAAATGGATGTTTCTAGTTTGAAATGTTA
Organism: Viscum album; assembly: GCA_963277665.1. Classification (NCBI taxonomy): domain Eukaryota; kingdom Viridiplantae; phylum Streptophyta; class Magnoliopsida; order Santalales; family Viscaceae; genus Viscum; species Viscum album. Next base: position 1,951,548,334 of record OY728130.1, read on the forward strand.
TTTTAGTAAAAAAACGGTTGTACTAAAATCCAATAAAACCCATTTAGATTTTATTGATACTTTATAAGAACAATCCATGAGTCGTTTTTAGCCTGTAAAAATCAACCATACCTCCATCTGATTAACAATGTGACCAGTATTATTCCAATGTGTTTTTTATTTAAAATTGACATTAATTTAATTAAAAAGGAACAACTGACAAACTAAAAACTATTAAAACACATTCATATTGTGTTGGTATTTAATAAAATTATACATGATTCATTTGTGATGTTTATTAATCAAATGCACCTTAATCCACTGCATGTTGTGACTTGTATGACTATTAGTGGTCGTTATCTATTAAAAATTGACATTTCAACTCTGAAACATTCACTCACTGAAAACCAAGATAACACCCTTTGATTAACTTCATAATTTAGGAGAGAGATTATTATGTCCCTTGTGATGTGAATTATATAGTATAACCTCAAACTGACACACAATGTGACCAGTATGACTCAAAATGTTTGTTTCTGATTTGAAATAATATTTTAGTAAAAAACACAACTATCATAATGAGAACCCAAGAAACCCACTCAGATTGTTTTGATATTTTATAAAATCAATACATAAGTCATTTTTAAGGTATACAAATCAACCACACCTCAATCTGATGAATGATGTGAATGGTATAAATCCAAATATGTCATTTAAATTTGATATTAATTTTAGTTAAAAAACAAGGGACATACTCAAAACCAAGAAAACCCATTCGGATTGTTTTGATATTTTAGGACAATTATCTATAACTCATTTGCGATGTGCAATAATCAACCCCAACTCAATACAATTCATGGTGTGACCTGTATAACCCAAAATGTTTCGTTTTTATTAAAAATCGACGTTTTATTAATTTATTATTTCATATTAATGTTTAATTTATTTATTTATAGTATTACAATCAAAATATTGTTTTCTTATATAGGTGGACCCTTTTCCCTAAGTTTGGATGATTTTTTTGGAAACTAATACTGTGGGCGGTCATTTTTGAGATGGGATCACGAATATCAAAGGATGAAACATTAATTTTTTTAACAATTTGTTAGATAATTGTAAATTTATTTATATTAAAAATTATTTGAAATGTATATAGAATTGTTTTCCAAACCCCAGTGTGAGCTTATTTATTCTTTTGTGTGATGTTGTTTGCACTGATTTGTTCTTGTGTGCATTGTACAGTTGTTGTTCTGTGTAAGTGGTGTGTGTTCGTTGGGAAGGTGTTGTTGGTGGGTGTGTTGTTTATATGTGAAGGTGATACTAGTGGGTGTGAAGTTATATAAACAGCACAAAATAGGTATCTAGGACCTTTTTAGAGCTATTTCAAATGCTAATAAAGGCCTTCTTTATTAGCGATACTTCAAGAACTGATAAAGGAACCATTTATCAGTCCTAATTATAGCACTGATAAATTGTCCTTTTACTAGTTCTAAAAATAACACTAATTAAAATATCCTTCATCCATGATAAAATAGCACGGAAAAAGGGGGAATTTAATCAGCATTTTTTAGTGCAGATAAAGGACACCCTTTATCAGCATATTTTAGTACTGTTAAAGGGGACCCCTCATATCTTCGCAAATATTAACCACACTTTTCAAGCACTATTAAAATTGTTTTCTAATGATGATTAAATGGAATATCTGTAGAAGTGTATTTTCATTGAGATTGTGGATATATGGGAGAAATAGTGCTGGACACAAGTTTTATCTTTCATTATATAGGTGTATCATTTTAGGAGTTTGTATTAATGGAATAAATGAAAATTTAAAAGAAAATATGGTTTTTTATATGTAGGTATATTCATAATTCCCCAAATTTATAGAACAAAAAATATTTTGTTTATGTAATGACATAATATATAGAATTAATATTATGATTATATATATTTAATTGGGTTTGTTTTTTATGATTTAGAGTCAGTATGTAAAAGATGATGAATTTTAGCACTAAATTTATGAGTGGGGTCCATGGAATCATAGTTGGTATCAAATTAGGGTTATATAACTTTTGAGGTTAAGATGTTATCAGATGAGAACAATTTAGGTTTTATAAAGTATCATTTATTATTTTTGGTAATTTTTTAGGGAATAGTTTTTATAGAATTTCTGGACACTATTATCTATGGATTGATTCTAAAGGCTTTTATATTTTTATTGGCATTGTAATTTGAATAAGAGGAAGCATTGTTGTGTTCTTTAAAAGAGTAAAATTTTCATGGTATATTTTTTTATAGAAAATAATAAGTAAAAAAATTATGTAAATGATTATTTATCCCATCCTAAATTACAAAGTTAATATTTTTTATTCATTTATATGACATTTATGGATTAAGAACTAGTTTATTTATGGAATGAGAAAGATCCCAAACACCTCTTCTTTCTCTTCATGATGACATAGTTACAATCATTATTTCAAAGTAACACTTATGTAGTTTTGAAACCTTATTTAATATAAAACTCTCCATCATGAAATTATATAATATATCTAGTAACACCTCAATACATCATAATATCTATATGTAATGGATATTTTCTAATAAAATTATGGGATCCAAACACTCGCATTGTTCCTAAAAAGAAGGTATCATGAGGATATATTAAAATATCTTCCTTGTTCATAAAATTTTGAGAAATATAATGGGTATAAAATAGTTTTGGAGGAGGGATACCTTCCTATGACGTAGAAATATTTGGTTTAAACTGTATATAAATTTTTGGTGAAGACAATAATTTGAAATTTTAAAAACTATTTTTGTGGGTATTTTATAAAAATAAAGTTCCTTCACATGTTTTTAAATTATATTCCAAAATTAATACTTTTTCAAATCCATATAATTATTTTCATCAATGTAATACAAAATTTTAAATTTGTACCCAGAAAAGGAAAGTATTGGATTTTAAAAATTCCCCAAAACCTTGTTGTAGTGCTTGGAACCTCACTCTTCGTGAACAATGAAACAATGGTGACTCGGGGATGCCTGGGTAAATGTATGATTATTTCATAGCATTTTTTTATATTTAAAACTAACATTTGGTTAAGTTTGAGATAATATTTTAATTCTATTTTTTAGGGAATGAAAATTAAGTAAAAAAACTCCAAATTCGGGTTTAAATTTTTTATACAAGTAACTAGTGATCTTTTTCCTTGTTCAATGTAAAAGATTAAAATTTAAAGGGATTAATTTATTTTGGGGGTATAATATAACACCTTAGTATTTTATTATGAACATTATTTTAAGTAAATATTTAATAAAAGTTTTCCTTCATAACCAAATCAAAATTATAATAAATTTTTTCATGAAGTATGTTTTATAAGACTAATTATTTTCTCTACAAATACTATAAAAATGAAATAAGGACAATATCACAATAGTTCAATAAAAATTGACATTGAATATAAAATATTCCTCATTATTAGAAAAAATTAACAAGAAAATAATGGGTAGTAAAGAATAAAATAATAATATTATAGAATGGATCATCATGATCAACCATATGGATAGCTCCTCTAATGATGATGGTTGTGAGAATGAAAGTAAGTGAAAATATATGTATCATTTTTTTGAATTGATGCAAGAGAGTATGTTGTGTAAGTATTTAAATATGATATAACCATTTTGTGTGAGGTATTATCCTGAATATAAACCTAGGGAAAATTCATAATAGGATCTTTTTGGATAATGGAAATGATATTTTCTATTTATAGGAGTACTAATTAACTACATTTGTATTTATAGTTGAAAGGATATTCAGAAGTTGGAAGATTTTATGGGTAATATGTCAGTGAAATTAAAATTTAATGATATGGATTTGTTATTGATAAATAATAGTGAATTATAAATATAACATTTAATATTAATATACCATTTATTGATAAATAAATATATTATGGTATATAAAATATTATTTTGAAACAAATATATTTAATGGAAATTATAAATGTAATATATATATATAATTTAAAATAAAGAAAATTATAATTCAATTGTATTAATTTTATGTGAATGATTTTAATGATAAATATAAATTTTAATATATTTATAATGGTATATTAATAAAAAATTGCATTCTAGAAGACAAAGGTCCTGAACATTTATTATGGAAATGATCATTATTATTTTTGTTCCGTAGTTTTCTTAAAGATGGAATGGGATTATTCGATAGAGGGTAAGAAGGTTCCTACTAATTGAGTGGGGGGTTTACGAAACTGTTTGGGTATTGGATACCACATCTAGGTAATAAGGACGTGGTATTTTGACAAAATACTAATGTTGGATTGGTTGACATGATTATTATTCATACCATTTAATAATAATAGACATTAAATTTTTTAAATGGATCTCATCATTGTTTGCCTCATTATAAACTGAGAATCACTATTTATATTGATTTATTGATATATAACTCAAGATCTATTCAAGAATCTTGAAATATCAATCATTTTAGTGCTAGTGATGATAGAGGATTGATATGTATTATGCTATTTGTGGAAGTTTTGTATGGGAATTACTTGATGTGATTATAGTTGAAATACAAATTATTATGGATGGATATAAAATATATTACCACATTAATCACATTAAATATATATATTTCATGTGATAAATCAATTTCCAACTGATATCTTTGGTATATATAAAATTAATCCCTCGTTTAATTACTGAATTTTGTGCTGTGTGGATTATTTTTTGAGAAGAGTGGAAATTTTGTAGATGCAAAGATCGTGTCATGGATGAAGCCCATCTAGGTATGATATATTTTATTCTATGACATAGAACAATACACTAGAATCTACGACTAAAAAATTTTAAGACTACTATAATATGATCCCATTTTAGAATCAGGAAACTAATATATATATATATATATACATATCTACATAAGTTGACCTCACATGAAATGGTATAATATTAAAACCTATTATATATTACACTTCAGTATCATCACTATGTTCTTGTTATAAATATGAGGCCCTTTATCCACTCAGTTTTGGAACATCTTCACCTAGTGTGACGAATTCGACCCAGATTCCAATTAATAGGTTCCCTGAGCTTCATGGGACACATCACCTCAAGAGCATATCCGCAAACTCTAGAGGCTTCAGACCAGCAACAATAGCTTCGGATTTGTCTATGGGGAGACAATGTCCCCATTACCAGAGAGTATCATGACAGATAAATGTAAAGGGAGTTAAAATAGTTAAAGTAATATAAGTAAGTAGAAAAAAAGACAATGTAATAGATAAAAAAGGATAGCTTTAACTATATCAAATGTAATAACTCATGATGAATGGCCAAGTCACTAGAAAACTGGAATACATGGATACAAGATGATAGACAAAACATGTTCCACAAAAGTATAATAGAAATAGAATAACTATTTAATGCACTCCCTATCACCAGCTCAATTATCTACTAATAAGATCCATCATAACAATAAGAAATCAAGTGTTCGAAGCTATATACATCCCCTTTTCAAAACCTGCATACATTTAATTTTCCCTGAGTACCAAATGATGCCCAGAGAGGCTGTGAGATAAATATCAATGGGACAACACCAACTGTGGCTATAACATCTAACCTATGTAATGGAAATGTAACAGTGTTCATGCATTCATATATAAATTAAATCAATACAATATAGCTAAATACAAAATTACCTGCTTCAGTCCTTGGCTGGTGTCTGAACATATATCCAAGTAATTATTTTATTTTACCAATTTATAAATAACTCACACATTATCTATGGTGAAGGTTCCAAGATGTAACAAGGAAACCATAATTAATAGTTAATCATATTTGGTTCCATGGTATTCACCAAGGACACCTAGACTTCTAGGGTCGCAAACTCATTTGTAATTGGGTCTTGCTAAGGGTAAGGGTGTAATATAAGGAGCATTGTCCAAAGAATTACACAATAATATGCCTACCGATTCCAGGGTGATCAACCATGGTAAGATAGGGATAGGTAGTGACTAGGCCCTATGGGATTTAACTATGGATCCAACTTGTCAACACTGGATCTGAGGATTGTATCCATGACATCCTTCAATACTATTTGAGAAATCCTATGGTTTTATATCGGGAATCCAAAAATAGACAAGGATCAGGATCTAGGTGGGTCTCAACTTAAGAAACTTGCATCCTTGAATCAAAATGAGGTTCCCAAGTGATCATGGAATTCCACGATAAAAATATAAGGTGATATCGAGTCGAGAAACTTTTATTTAATAATGAATTCTTTTATAATTTAAATTGGGTCAATCCTTTCCTTTCATTAGTGGGTTAAAGACAATTAGTATAAAACATTTATTAAATCCATTTAAGTAATATTCAATAATTGAGGTCCATTTCACTACCTTCCATTAATGAGGTAGGGGTGCTATAGACATGAAACCTATTATTTATTTACATTTAATCCGATCATGTCATATACATAGTATAATTCGCAATTTCAAATTAAAATTTAATTATCAATTTAAGAACATACCTTAGGGTGTTCAAGTGGTGATCATACATGGTAATTTCTATTATCCAGTTCACAATTTAAATCAATCGATTTAATATATAAAATCTTACACAAAGAAGGTCCTAGCCAAATCACACCGAAACGGTGGCTCAAACGTGTCAAATACTAAAAACCCAATTATGTAATAACAACCTACATGATATGGATGGAGTTGTGGGCATAATCACCAACAATTAATCACATATTTAGAAGGATCATAACCAAAATTTTCGAATGAATATGATCACGGAATATAAATTAAATAAACGAAATCCAATAAAATTGATGGGCCCCACACAACAATTCCAAATTCAACAAACGTGAGGGATGAGATATAGGCCACCCATCATAGGGTCATATGAATATCCTCATACAATATCTGGCTTTGATTCAACATGGAATAGAATATATATAAGAAAAAGGTAAAAAATTCTCACACCTTGATAACTAGGTCGGGATAAAGAGAGTAGGAGAATGACTATAAAGGACTCGAGTGCTTACTATTTCACATCCAACGTGATGAACAAAATCACAATTGAATCCCGGACAGACAGAACCCTCAAATCTATACCATAGTCTTTCAGATAGATCCAAAATGATAGAAAAATAGGTTAATCCCATAGGAATATGGATTAGGAGGAAGGAGTAGGCTAAATTATTTCATTTAGTAAAAAATAGTTAAATTACTCAAAATTTAGCATGTGCACGGTTTGGAAAACAATTTAAAAACTATGAATGGTTAAATGGGGAAGAGGGGTACTAGTATGGTTAGGCCTCCATGTTTGGGAAACTGTGTGCTAACCCTGTAGTAAGGCATTTTCCAAAATGGCAGCACCCCCACAGTTTGACCTTACCATGGGACCTTCCCACACAGTTTACTAAAAATCGTGATCCAGATCAAGTTTCCAAGAAAATAATTGTTTTGGAATCTCAAAAATTCTCAAGGACCAATATAACCATCACTAACTCATTTGAAATTGATATTATGTCATAAATTAGGAATTAGAACAAAATTTAAAGGATCCATACCTAGTTGTAAAAAAGAGTTATTACAGTCTCCCCCGCATAAAAGAACTCATCCTCAAGTTTACCTTCCAAGGGTAGAGGAACACCATCTAAAAAAAATCTGGACACTGGTCATGTAAATCAGCCACCAATTCCCTAGTCTCATCCTGCACATGGCCATGCTACCATATCATCCGTACTAGAGGGACTGACCAACCCTGTAGAGAATTCGTGCTTCCGTCAATTATGCATACTGGATAATCCTCCAAGGTAGCATAAAATTCTTACTCAATTTCCTTATTATCAATGGTATGATATGAGTCATCTTGATATTGGTAAAGATATGAAACATGAAAGATGTCATGTAGGACATGGTACCTCTGAACTAGTAACAACCAATAGGATACCGACACAACTCTTTCTAGGATTTCAAATGGCCCTACATAACAAGGTGAAAAATTACCTTTTTTAAAGGTCTATGCCTTAGTCTAGGAGATACCTAAATGAAATCAAGATCACTGACCTCGAACTCTAGAGGTCATCAATAGTGATCAATATAATATATATGTCTAGATGGAGTAGTAGTCTTATGCTTTCTGACTAGTTGAACATACTCCAAAGTCACCTAAATGAGATGAGGACCTAGTAGCGCTACCTCAAAAACCTCTAACTAGCACTGGGATGCATAAAATGATGTAGCATATAAGGCCTCAAAGGGATCCAACCGAATTTTCACCTGAAATATATTTTTATTGGAAACTCAATTAGAGGAATATGGTTCTCCCAGGAACCTCAAAAAACAAAGACACATACTCGAATAATATCCATTAGAAACTATATTGTTTATTTAGATTGTCCATTAGCCAGAGAGTGAAAAGATGAACTTAGAATCACCTGTGTCCCCATAGCCTTCTGCAATCCCTACCAGAATCGTGACAAGATATGATTATCCCTATCTAAAATAATAGTACATAAGACCCCATGTAGTTGTATGATCTTACTGACACACAATATTCCCAGGTTATCAACTGATAATGTCTCTTAAATATGAATGAAGTGAGAAACATTCTTTAGTATATCATTGAAAACCCATACAACATCGCTACCTCTAGGAGACCTAGGAAAACTAACTATAAAGTCCATGGAAATATCTTCCCATTTCCATTTTGGTAATGGATGTGGTTATAACAATCCCTCAGGCCTATGGTTCTCCACCTTTACCTTCTGATAGGTGAAAGACATAGTGATAATTCCGTTTATATGAAACTTCATCCCAGGCCACCAAAACTAGAATCACATGTGTCGATACATCTTGAAGATTCTTGGTTGAACTTCCAATTGAGAATCATTTGAATCACACATAAAACCCACTTTTATATCTATTGAAACCCAGAAACATCCATGAATAAGCAGAATATTGTCTATATACACATACCAATCTAGAGGTAGGTTATCTCCTGATATACTCTCATGGAGAACCAAGCCTCCATGATCTGAAAATTGACTACTCTTCACCTTTTCAAGGAGAGAAGAGGAAACTTCCAAATATGAGATATAATACTACTTGTGACTATCATGAAACTCAGCATGTATCTTATAGAAGAGGGATATTAACTTACATTCATAAATTTCTTCACATACTACATATTCCTATGTTTTCCAAATCAGTTCATATAAAACCACATTTTTGTTCCTAGGATTATAGGAAAGATCAAAATACAATTATTGTACATATTTGACCCATATTTTCTGTTTGAGGTTCATGTAAAGATATGTAAAAATAAATTTGAGGATCTTGTGTTCAGTTTACTCCAAAAATCACTCACCTAACATATAGTGTCTCCAGAAACCTAAGTCATGAAAACTATTGTTAGCTCAAGGGCGTGTGTCGGCTAGTTTTTCTCATGAGGACTCACCTTTCAGGGTCCATACACAAAAACGGTATCCTCCTGTATGAGCACTACTCCAAAGATGAAGCCTAATGCTTTATAGAAGATGGTATAACCTCAACTAGGCTTTAGAAGAATTAGAATAGGCGCCAAGACAATCCTAGATTTGATCTCTTGAAATGATTTATAATAAAATTTTAACCACATGAACATAACACCCTTCTTGGTAAGAACACAAATACGTGAATAAATGCATGATAAGTCGTGTTTGAAACTCCTATAATTTCCCACCATCTCCAAAAAACTATGTATATAAAACACGTTCTTATGATTCTCCCGTGAGATTACAATACTAACATTTTTAGGTTAAAAAATAATCCTGATTTTGATATTATATAACCCAATAAGTGAACTTTGTCGATTTAGAAGTGGCACTTAGCAAGATAGGAAAAATTCTGATGTACTCTTAGTGTACCCAAAATATTCTCAAGATGTTTATCATGGTATTTATGAGTATGATAAAACACCAATATTTATTTCATAAAGACCACAATAAAACAGTTGAGATACAAATAGAAAACCATATTCATTAGAGCCATGAAAATGGTGAGAGTTTTCATAAGAACAAAAAACATAAAAAGGTACTCATATAGACCATACATGATACAAAAAGTTATACACAATATTTATGATGTCGTAACTCACACACAATGATTACCCGATATTAGGTCGATCTTAGAAAAGACCCAAGATCCTCAAAGTTGGACAAAGAGATCAGCTATTCGAGGTAGTGGATATTGGTACTTGATCATAATCTAATTCAACATTATACAATCAATGCAGGGACATAAGGTTCTATCTTTCTTCTTGGTGAAAGGCACAGGTGAAACCCAATAGGATGTAGAAGGTAATATTAATCCTTTGGATAGTAAATCCTCTAACTACCACATGATCTCCTGAAGCTCTATAGGAGCCATATTTTTCGGAGGAATGGACACTGTAGCTATTCATAGAAAAATCTCTATTTGTAAACTCTACCTCTCACCTAGGGGTAATCTAGAAAAATCATTCTAAAAGATGTCCCAAAAATGATCAACTAATAGATGTACATAAGATTTATATAAGCCTTGATCATCCGTAAAGATATTTACAATATGGGTCGTCACTCCACCTATCCCACAATGATCTGGTCCAGCTCTACTAGCCTAAAAATCCCACCCACCCTTTTTTAGATAACTATTGACTTCTAGTGATGTAAAAGATATTCTGTGGAGATATCAGTCTATAAAAACATTATACCAAACCAACCTATCCATCTCAAGAATGACATTGGACCCTGTAATCTCAAGAAAAAAGTGGTTCCATAATAAAGGGTAACTTTATACCCTAAGAGGACATTCCCTATACTAGAATATTCTCTATATTCATACCCCTAATTGCATATCATGGGTCATTACACCATAATAATATTGTATCTCCAGTATGAGACTTTCCACTATAGGTATAGAGAAAAAAAAATTTAAATAACGTATATCAATAAAGTAGTTACTATTGTAGATTCCAATAGAATAGTACCTCGTACTATAGATGGTCTCATATCCTGATCCTCAGGTATCAGATATAGTGTATGTAATTGGATTTATCCACGACCATATGCAACTGTTGGACTACAACAATCACATGTGCTCTATTGGCACTACTAGGGATCAGGGGTCTGGCTAACATGGCCAGGACCTCCTCTTCAGCAAGTCCTAACAGTGATATTATAACTCCCGCATGATGTGGCACAAATAAACCCGTTCGTGATGGTGGAGTTGGCCCAAATCCTTTTTTACTTGAAGCTAGTGAAAAGGGTCTACAAAATCTCAGTAGATTCCCCATATGGTCGCAAGCACGACACTCCATTGAGTCTCTATCACAATGGGGCTTCAGGTTCCAACATCTCCCATACTAATGACACACTATAGTGCTATGTAAATGGGAACTCTGGTTTTCACTTCCCTAATGAGAAACCTCAAAGAAACATTTCCTACCAGTGGGAGAACTACTCAAACGCCACAAAACATATCTATTAATCATAGTGATATTATTGTCCCGCAGGATTCACTTAGTAATAAGAGCCTAATTTACTAATATAAATAAATTAGGTAGGTGAAATATATTTTCTTGTGTACAGATGGTGTGCTGGAGCCCATACTCAAAAAATTTAGTATGTCAAATCTCTTCATTGTCTTGAAGTAGTGTAAAGTGTTGAAACTTCGTGAAACATGCTGAATATTCCATAACTGACCTAGAAACATTATCAAGATTCATTAAATCCCTATAACTATCAGATAATAGCATATGTGGATTGAAATGATCATAGAAAATAGTTTGTAAGTCAATCCATACCTTACCTTGATGGTGACCTACTTCGTTAATCACATCCCACAAATGATTAGCAGAATCCTGAAGCATGTATGTAGCATGATTGACCCTCCACTCTGGAGGATTTTACAAATGCTCAAGTATATATAGGGTGCCTTATATCCAAGACATGGCATCCTGTGGACTTCTGTAACCTGAAAAAGTAGGAGGATTCTACTGCTGAAACTATCGTGTAAGATCAGCCATCATTAGTGTAGAACTTGGAGCACCATGCAAGGACTACATCAGACAAAAAAACTATGAGGAACTTTGGAATCCATTCCCATATCAAGTATATAATGAAGTTACTCAAGTGTAAATTTTGGAGGTAATACTGGTGGAACAAGGCCCACCTTCTCTTGAGAATAATCTTCACCACCTACCTAGCATATGACACAAGGACTTCATGGTGGCATTGTCTATAATTGCAAATCACACACCTCAGAACAATATTATAAGTATATATATATATATATAAACTACCACATGATGAATGTAATAAAACTCACTACCCATGGTATATAACCCCAACTACATACATAGACTATGAGGTATTAGTAAGTGCACAAGTACAATTTTCATTTCGTTTTACATTTAATAACCAGGTTCACTCCATTATCTTTCATAATCTTGACATGGTTGGATAAGTATGTGAAACCAATTAATTTTAGATGTCATGTTTCACTTTTTAATAAATATCCATTCCCATTAAATTATTTTCCATGCAACTCATCAAGGAAGATGACAACAATTTATTTATCTTGTAATGGTTTGACTTGGTAAATTACTCATCCCAACCCATGAGGGCCCATAACACCTTATAAATCGTGACATGAAATCACTCAATCATATCCAAGAGTAATAGAAGAATACTCTAAATATCACATAATTACTCAAAAATCGCTGGCATATCAAGCAATGTTAAGTATTTAATCAAATATATAAGGAATGAGAATATACATGACATGTGAATCCTAGGTGCCTATAATGATGAATGTAACAATTCTCCTTTCCCTCATATCATTGGTCCAAGGATAAAATAGAACATAAATTACAATAAAAGATAAATAACACCAAAAAACATGTTCGTCACCCAACAGATAAAAAATGTCAACTATAATAGTAAAAAAATAGAACAAAAATTATATTTTTCATAACATGGTTTTCACTCTGAACCATCAGTTGTGACACCCAAGAAAGACTTATAACTGAGTCCTTGAAATTCATAATTTATTGAATATTATCCTAACACAGTAAATAAGGAAATGAAACTCCTCTGATACCACTTTGTGATGTTCAAGACATGGATGCCACTAAATAGGTGCCCCGTTCCCGTGGGCCACATGACCTCAAGCACATCTCCCCAAATTCCAGAGGCTACCAACTAGTAGTTGGTCCAGTGAGTGTCTTTGGGGAGACTATTCCATCATTACCAAACTGTAGCATAGTTGATAAATGTAAACATAGGAAAAATAGTGGAACAAATATAAGAAAACAATGGAATAAAAAAACAAATATATAACCATGGATAAGAATAACTGTATCAATTGGAATAACTGATGATGATATGTCATGTCTCTAAAAAACTAGAAGACGTGGATAAAATATATAAGGAAAAACATGTTCCAAAAATGTATAATATAAATCAAATAATTATCCCCAGAATCCCGATATCTGGCTCAGTCATCTGCTGTCAATCTCCATTCTAACAACAAGAAATCAAGTGTTTGAAGTTATATGCTTCCCTTTATCAACACCAACATACATGTAATATAACTGAGGTACTAAATGACACCCATAGAGGGTGTGATATAAATCTTAGTGGTCCACCACCGATGATTTCTATAACAACTGTCCCATGTAATGGAAATGTAATAGTGTGCATGCATGAATATTTAATGTAGATAATTATAATGAAACTAAATACCGAAGTACATTTTTCAGCCCTTGATTATTGTATAAATCTATAACCAAGTAATTATTTGATTTATCTAATTTACCAATATGTCACACATTATCTATGGTGAAGGTTCCAAGATATAACAGGGAAACCATAATTAGTAGTTAATAAGAAGTGGTTCCATGGTATTCACCGAGGCAGCCTAGTCCATAGGGGTCACTAACTCATTAGTAACTCGTTCTAGGTAAGGGTAAGAGTGAAATAGAGGGAGCATAGTCCAATTCATTACATAATAATATGTGTATCGATTCTAAGGTGATCATCCAAAGTAAGATGGGGCTAAATAGTGAATAGTTCATATGGGCTTTAACCATGGAACCTACTTGTCAATTCTGGATTGAAGGAGGGTATCCATTGAATTTTTTTAACAATATTTGAGGGATCATATGGTTTCATACATGGAATCCATGAATAGACAATGATCATGATCTCTGTGGTTCTCAACCTAAGAAAGCCACATCCTTTAATCAAAATTGGGTTCCCATTTTCTCAAAACATTCCCCGATAAGAATCCAAGGTGAAATTGAGTCATACTACCCCTTCTTAATAATGAAGTCATGTTTAATTTCAATTGGTTTGGGATTTAATTTCATTAATGTGACAAGGCCATGTAGAATAGACCATTTATTAAATCTATTTAAGTCAAATTCACTAATTAAGGACCATTCTTCTATATTACATCAATGTTGTATGGGTTGATATAGACACACAACCTGTTATTTATTTACATTTAATCCAATCAAGTTATATTTATAGTTTACCTTCTAATTTCAATTTCACATTTAATAATCAATTGAATCAATTAATTTATATGGTTCAAGTTGTGGTAATACATTGTACTTTCAATTATGAAATTGAAAATATAAATCAATCCATTTAATATTGAAAATATTACCTATATAAGGGTCAATCCAAGTCACACCCGAATGGTATCTCCAATGTGTCAAATACTTAAAATAAAATTGTGGCATAACATCCTACATTGAATGGATTTAGTAGTGGGAATTACCACAAAAAATTAATCAAATATTTATAAATAACATCACTCTATAGTTCTAATAAATACAATCATGGAATATAAATTCCATAAATGGTACTCGATGAAATTGGTGGGACCCACATAATAATTCCAAAATCAAATAACTTGAATGACGAGTTATAGACAACCTAACTTAGGGTCATAAAACTCTACTCCACTATTATAAACCTATGAACCATCTTAGAATAGAGTAGATTTGAGATAAGGGAAAAAACTAACACCTTTATAACTAGGTTGATAAAAATAGTCGAAAAAAACACATGAAAAGGACTCGAGTACTTAGTATTGCACATACAACGGGATGAATGGAAGATATACCAGATCCCAGAAAAATAGGATCTTTCAATCCCTACATTAGGCCTTTATATAGATCCTAAATGAGATAAAAATAGTTTAATCTCATAGGAATTTAGATTATGTGGAAAGAGGATCCTTAATTAGATCTTTAAGGGAAAATAGTAAAATTTCCAAAATAAAATAGCATGTGCACAATTTAGCTGCACTGTTTGAAAATCCATGTGAAAAACATGCACATGTACCTAGGGAAGAATGGAACCATCATGGTTAGGATACAAAATTTTGGAAGCCATGCACCAACCTTGTGGTATGGCTCTGTCCAAAATTTCACCACCCACACGATTTGATCTAAGAAAGTGGCATTCTCACACAGTTTACTAAAAATCGTGTTCTAGGCCTAATTTTCCCAAAAATCTATGTTTTGTGATCCAAAAAACCCAAAGAAATCCTTTTAAACTTTACTAAGTCATTCAGAATCTATATTAGATCCAAAATAAACAATTAGATTGAAATGTAAAGTATCCATAAGATAGAAAAAAACTGGGTTCGTACACCTAGTTCCATCCATAACTTATTTTCCCCCTTCCTAACTTTGAAATTTAAGTATCCTATAATAAGAAGAGGCCCTTAGGGTTTGTTTCCATGAAAATATTTGATAATAGGAGAACATTATATTATAAGAGTAAAAATAAGGGATATTTTTTCCTTTAATTTTTTTAAATTATTTCATTTTTAGAATCCGAGTACTCATTATTTTTATCAACAAAACAAATAACCTTTTAAAGAATCAATCTTAATGGGTATGTTATTTCAATTTTTTCGTCCTTGTATAAAATAATTAATTGGGAAGTAATCTGCTTCTCAATAACATCATCTCTTCACATTGTTTGTTTTGAAAAGAATTTCTCACCATATTTCAATTTAAATATATATTTTAAGGAGGTTTAAAATAATATTTTTCATTTTATAAATTTATTAAATTTATTTTTGAAAGTATTTATATCATAGAAATCATTTTTTTTTTAATTTTTATTAACTAAAAATAGATTTATTTATATAATTTTTCTTTTTTGGATAAATTTTTAACACTAATACTAAGGATTTATAAATAATTTATTAATATATTTTATGATGTGATAAAATCTGATAAGTGATTTTTAAAATATTTTTGATTGGAATTAATAATGATGATAATGGATGGGGAGTGAACCCAAATCCTCAGTGTACATTTTCTACTAAGTGATAGGTGGTCCAAAAATTATATAACCCTCAAATGAATTGGGAAATTTTTTATAATCTCATGAGATACTATGCATGGTGCACAGGTGGTTATCCTAGGACACTATGTTATGTGTTCATTGGTAGTGATCCTTGGAAAAAGCTTATGAGGATGGAAATAAACTATTTGATGATATTCAATTACAAATTATGTTGTAAGTATATGATTAAAATTTTCTAATGGATGGATGATTATTCAAAAATATTCCTAATGTATTTTTTATGCTTTCAATATATTTTATTTATTTTTTTATTTTATAGATTGAAATGTTCATTTTTATGAGAAAATATTATGAAATTTCACAAGGTAAAAATTTATTATCTTAAAAATTTTAAGGATTTTATTTAATATATGGGTTACTATATTACTGTTTTTCCTTTAAGAAAATTTCAAGTGAATTCTTTGTGTTTCTGATGGTTTATGTAATTTGTCTTTTGAAAACACTTTTTAACAAAAAAGCTAATTTTATAAATAAATTCATGTTTTATTATACTTAATGTTCTTTGTATCAATGAAATTTATTTTCGAAGAACCCTACATGTATTATAATTATTTAAAAACCCTTATAGGGCAATTTTTCTCTCCCTATTTCTTAAAGAATTCATCCCCAAGTTCTAAAATGTGTCGATTAGTAGTGAGGGTCTAATGTGATACCATGGGGAGACTATAACCTCATATTAGAGTGAATTAATAGTTAAAAATAACCAAATGGTATCCATCACAAACAATCATATTATTTTTAATAAAAAAAATGTCAATGCTATATAAAATTAATGGAAAACCATACAAGAACACATCCAAACTAATCTTCCACCAGTTCAATCCCAAATAAAAATTTAATAATGAGTAAAAATATATAAAGGGATATACTACCATCCCTTATCCACATTATATCCCTATATCTAGACTCCTTATGAGATATCCCAGTGGATCAAACAACACCAATCCTTTTTAGTACTTAAACCTTTGAACATTTAAGTATTTAAGGGTACCAAAGTGCCATGGATGCCTAAGAATGGTGTGAGTACAACTAAGTAGGGAACTGCCAATGGGGTCTTAACCAGAACAAGTAATGCATTTTACAAATTATGTGTTAAGAACTATGAAATAAATAAAATATTAATGATTAATGAAATAATATTCATCGACCTTTAGGTTCTAAAGTGACACATGAGATCAAACATACATGACTTTCCCATTGTATAATGTCTATAACAACATGACATACCATGCCAAAAGTTTGGTAAATTTCTACTTATAATATCATCATAAGTATATAATATCACTCATAGGTAAGAACATCCCTTTTTTATCATTTCATATATACACTACTTCTAGCCAGGGGGAAGGGCAGTGCTTCCCACCTGACTATCTAATTTATTACCATAATTTATTACTTGGTTTAAACACTATAACCTTGTAGAAATCATAGATATATCATAAAATATCATGTGAAAAACAAAAATACATGGCATCCTTGGAATCTCATATTTCATTATGTGTAATCACCATATCCTTGCCATCGTAGTTGTCTCATTAATCATCAAGTATAACTAATAGATATCGTGCATCCAAAAATTAATTTATAATATCATTAGGAACAATTAATAGATTTTATTCATCCCAATAATCCCATAAAATATTAGGTATAACAACAAGATCCTATGTATCTTAGGTATCTCAGGTGTTGTCAATAGATCCTAAGAATCCTAGGAATCACATATGTAATCAGGTATAATTAGTAGATCCAATTAATCTGTGGAATATAATATAAAATATCTATTATTATCTGGATCCATCATCCACCTTGTTCACATCTCTTAGTAATAATTAAAATCACCACACGGGAATACTATATATTGATCCCATCACATAACTCTTATGTGGGACTCTCAAATGCAAAATCTAGAGCAGAACCATAATTTATTGAGTAATACAATGCCGCCTAGAACCAAATATTCAAGATCTATTGTTCTAATCTCTTTAGGTTCAAGATAAGGTCGGGGAATCCATCAACAATGTCGAAGATACATGTCTACCCTGACACTCTACAAGGGACCCTCGGTCATAATTTCAACTCTAAGGCTGATCCCATCACTTAGTGGGTATAACATCCCTTAGCAGTATCATAAATATATCAAGGCCTCATTTCACTCCTAAGAAAATCCATTCCAACATCACTCTAGAGGGATTAACTGAAGACCATCTCACTTCTTGATCTATCCTAGGTTGGTCCACTCACCCAACCTATCATATTTATACCCAGATTATACCCACCAAGGTACTCAAATTCTATTGGGGGGGGACACTCACCCCACTCTCTAGATATCCAGAAAAATAACTATAAGGAACCTATCTAGATTCACTATTTTCATTAATTACATTTAATTTAACCCCCTAAAGGGCCCATGTATTTCTAGGATCTTATTTATATTCAATCCATCAACCATTAGGGATCTAGACAATGCTAACATCCATGGGTCCATCATTATCTTTGACAATTGTTCATTTCATGGGATTTTAGTTAGATAAATGATTTATTTAATTTAAAATATTAGTTTAATCTCTCTTAAGTTATGAGACCACATATCACATGATCATATAAAATGAAAAAACAAAGGGTATGTTTAAGGAACACCTACCCCATTTAACTAAGTTATTACCTTTTAAAAAATATCAACCATCATTGAAGCTCATCCAAGCCTATATCGGTCATCATCCATTAACACAAGGCACTAACACATAAAAATCTATCTCAGTTTAATTACAATATGTTTTTAATTAATTTATTCATTTAACCAAAAAAAATTAATTATTTATACATTTAATTTCATGGGAATAATCAAGAAATTACTCACTGTTATCACACACATTTTAAAACTACAAGAAAATATGTCGGAAACACATATGATTTTCATTTATACCTTTAGCACACAAAATCTCCAATCCCACATTTAATTTAATCCATTAATTTCACAAAAAATGTTGAAAATTTATTTATTAATTAGGTTAGTGACATAAATTTATAAATTTTCATGAAACCTAGTCCGGTTATCCTCCTGTGATCCCATTTATCCATTAAGGGAAAATTCTTCTTAATATCATGATAATTATTCTGTGATTTAGTGGGATCATCACTAAATTCCTAGTCCAGATTATAAAACTTAACATCATGAAAGAGTAGAATAAATATATGTAAAATCAATGAAAAGTGTTATATTTACCTCAAGATTTCCCTTAAATCAAACAACACTTGATTCTAATAAGAGAAAATTATAAGTTAACAATTATAATGAAAACACTGAAATAGGATATAAATGTCTTCAACCATAATAGTATTTTTAAATTACATGAGAAACTGAAAATGGATGCATCCAAATTGATATAATTATCATTATCCATCACCCAAATTGAACAATGAATTAATCCATTGAAAAAGGATAGAGATATTACCCTGAGATAAATATGGAGGTGATAAGATCTATTTTGATGATTTAAATACTATGTTGGGCCTGGAATGGTCCTAATTTCCCTTAAATAGGTGTTTGTATCATCTATTTAATATTTTTTTAAAATATGAAATCACTATTCATCGTAGATAAAATTTAGAAAACACAAGAATGAATCATGATCACTTTATAGAAAGTCATTCTAGAATTCATAGTAAGTCATCAAATGACTCGTACTCACTTCACAGTGAGTCATTATAGACATAGCCAAATTTCAAAAAATCATGCATACTCATTTCATAGCGAGTCATCGAATGACTCAAAAACATTTTATAGCGATTCATTCCTAACTTATCCAAATTTATGAACACTTGAGTGACTCATACTCACTTCATAGTATGTCATTGAATGAATCATACTCAAATCATTGTTTGTAATTCCAAATTTAGATATTTTTTAAAAAACCAATTTTACGACTCATACTCATATTATAGTGATTCATCAAATGACTAATACTATTTATTTTGGTCCAATCACGAATTAACTAAATTTCATAAACACTATTTTTAGTTCCAAAATCCACAAAAACTATAAATTTTTATGGCCTTACAATTATATCCAAACCCTTAAATACAAAAACAAATCATCCTAGAATCTCTACAACAAAATTTCATAAATATTAACCACTAAGAACTTTCCTACACCCAAGGCACATTCCATGACCAATAACTACACATCCAACACCTTTGATAAGTCTAATTTATCATTTCCACTTCTTTAGGGTATTAAAATGACACCTCTTCCATATTCACCTGAGCACTCGAGGGATCTCCAAATCCATTGACCATGTGAAAATATATCTTCTAGAGTTATTCCAACTATTAGATATATTATTTGAGTCACAATTCTAAAAAAACCTTATCATTAACCAAACATTCAATGTTTAAATTTCCCATAAATTTAATTACCGATATAAGAAAGATATTTACAACCACCCCACCATAACACTTCGTGTCCCCTAGAATTATCCCTATAAATCCCCCATATATATATCTTGTCCACTATGAGTAGATGCATGGATCAAATCGGTTGGGAAAAAATCCCTTAAGGTATAATTGAATCATTTTTGAGTTGATTGTGTTTGATGACAAAGTGGACATCTGATTGGTGATTGTTGACAAAGCAAAATGATAAAATAAAAATTTGTTGACAAAGAGGATTTGAGGTTGGAATGTCAAGTTCAAGAGCTATGGTCAACGATCAATGTTTGATTCAAGAATGTCGACAAAAGGATGGATGATATGGAGGCGTCATAAAAATAACATATATAAGGTGGTGGCATTTTCCAGTGTTTGCCAAATTTTTGGGCCTAAAAATCGACAAATGATGAAAAGTGGTGTTTGGAAAAGGGACTTGCACGCCATGTACATGATGGCTTGGAAACTTGCATTCCATATGTTTTTCATGATCATATCATCAAAATATGGTGAAGGGATAAGTGTCGCACAAGTATTGGTGGGGTCGTGCAGATGACTTGCGCGCCGTGAAGAGACTTGCGTGCCGATGCCATTGAAGCTAGAGAACTTGTGTGCCTATGGTTTTTCAAGATCAAAAGATCAAAATATGGAAAAGTAAAGAGGTTCGTGAAAGTTTCGAATTAGGTCGCGCAAGTGACTTGTAGGGGAAGAGATATGTGCGGCGAGACTTGCGTGCCGTGGGTTGAATTGCGCGCCATCGCGTAGGGTGGTCAAATTTCATATAAATACTGGACCAACCCTCCTCATTTTTCACTGGAGTTCAACACTTCGAAGATTCAGAGTTGTCGTCATGCAGGTGTAGTGGTCGCGCAAGTGCTGGTATGTCGCGCTGATGGGACTTGCGCACCAGAGAAGGAAGTTCTGCGCCAAGTGTTTATTGCACGCCTGAGGTGGTATGGGTAGCAAAAGAAGTGAGTCACACAAGTTTGGAGAAGCTTTAGCATGAGTGGCACAATTGTTAAGAAACACTTGCACACTAGTGTTGATTTGTGCGCCGAGACTTGCACGCTGCCTTATAGTAGGGCGCCAAGTAAGGTTGATTTCCGGAAGTGATTTAGGGCTGTGTGGAAGCTGGGGGATTGCCTGCTATCTTCGGTACAAAGGGAAATTCAACTACGTGTGATGGTTGAGCTTAAACAGAGCATCTACATACAGAAGAAGATGCATTGCTTCATGAAAATGAAGAGACCTACAGGTCTATAAACTCTGAGTAGATTCTATCCAAGAGTAGTGAGAAAAGGAAGAGAAAGAAGGTGATACTCTCCACTGGAAGTGAGCCAAAGAGAGAGAAACAGGGAGTGACCCTTGGGAAAGTAGTGAGATGAACATAAATCATGAAAAGGCAGTGAGCATGGGACCGAGTGACTGTGCCTGAACCTTTAATCCACAACTAGTGAAGATTAGTGGAATTGGTACGACTGGAACCATGTCGGCGTATGATCCTTGGACGTATCCCTTAGCAGTGAGCCAAGTAAAATTGTTGTGTATTGTGCTTGCTTTACTTTTTTTTTATATTGTGAAATAGGAGAGAGAGAGAAGAGAGTTTTTCTTAATGATGAATCAAGATCAGAAAGGGCTTTAATTTTAAATTAGTCATACACTGATTCACCCCCCTAAGGGTATTTAACCTTGTGGACCTAACATAAATCTTATAATTTTCATCGGTTATGGTCATACCAATACATCACCTCAATAAAAATCCATTAAAATAAAATCCCACTAACCCATTTATCATGCCCCTAATTATCTCTACCAATTTCATAAAAATTCACTACACCATATGGCATGTAGATGTTCTTAATTCACCAATGTGACACTATTTGGTTAAAGTCACTAGTCTATACCAAACCCTACCCTCATCAGTGCCACATATTAGTGTCACCTACTTATTATAATCATAATTCAAAATATCACTCTTGAGAATATATTTATACCACACAGTCCAACCTTGTTTCATAAATAAAAAACCTATGAATGAGGACTAACATTTCCACCGAATCGGTGACCAACAAGTCTATTTTCAAAAGCACCATCAATGTATTTATTTTTCTTCATGTAGTATCCTATACTGAATTCCATAAACAAACACTAAATATCTTGGTACTTTATATTTTCCACACATAATCCAACTTCTTACATCCAAGAACTATATCATGACAAAGAGCATCACAGTACCCTAACACATTATTATAGATATAAATTTTAACAACTAAAAATTGGTTTCATGTTTTTAAATTACATATGGTGTGATAACCACCATATAAATTCCCTCAGACAAATATTTTATCCCAAATCTATAAAATTCCAATTTTATATGTCTATTAATTCTCCTGATCCATGCTCATCAATCCTATCATATCCTATCATGAAGAAAGATTGAATTGGATGTATCATAATTCTACACTCCATATCCAAGGTTTCCTTTCACTGTAGGGGGTGGGAACCTCTCATTTCCATCAAATACTCATCAAATTATGCCAACATCAAACCATCAAAAATAATTTTCTCTATTTTCCATTTCATGTGAAACAAAAATATGAAACCATTCTTGATATACCTTATTCCACTACACAATTATTTATTTATAACAGTTCATAATCGACCTTTTTTCTAAAATATGGAATGATAAAAAATATGTTAACATCAATTTCACCATACTATACGCTTAGAATCATACCTTCTTGACTCATTTCTATAAATTATAGGTTCACATACCAAAATCACTGACCATGGTCACTATTTATAAATCTCATCTTGTTGGAAGCATCTCACTCAATGATTTATTTTAAATGAGTTTAAGAAATACCTCATCATCCTTCCCTCAAAATCCACTATTGATACCAACAACTACATAGGTGATTTATAATAAAAATAACAAGGAAAATCACAATCCTTCACCCATATTTGATAGTCCTTTCCTGACATCAATCTAAAACAAAAATAATCTTTACTTGCTTTTCATATCTAAGGAATGTGAAAGTATGATCTAAACCCCCTCTGAAGTTACCCATATACATTATTACTAAACTCTTGAAATAAAAAGATTTAATCTTTTTAATTAGTAGTAATACCCAAGTCATAGTATCTAGAGTTTCATCTCAAGGTCACTAGGATATCCTATATAGTCTATTAATTATATATCACATAGTTCAATACTCACAAAGAAACATCCATTCTCTCTTCTCAAAATCATAAGTAATTTCAGATGAAAAAATACCCATTCTATGGGTATCATATTCATATATACAGGGCATCTCATACTCAAGACAACTACCCACTCAAGGGTACTAATCCCTGTCATACATCTATTCTAGTATACCCCCTCAAGGATCAGGATCACATAATTATACATATATACAATGAAATCACCCTATAATGATGTGTCTTGAGTATATCACAACTATGGTTTACTTAAATGAAATATCATTTATATGTTTTTCAGTAAAATATTTTATATTTTTTTAATGAAACTTTATTTAACTGATACAATAAGAAAATATAATGGATACTCTCCAATATAAGTAAAAAATTATCTAGTTTAGTTAAGTAAAATTCCACCCATAAGATATATTTGAAAACACCATGTTTTTTATTATTCAATCATTATGTAAATGGACCTATTGTATTATAGAAATGGTATCAAGGAATCAAGTGCCCTTACCTACCTCACAAGGGGTCAGTACATGTCCCTCAAATAGAGGAGCTACATAGTCATCATCATTAAGGAACATTACTTTATAATATAAACATAACCTATCATCGTAAGAAATACAATTTGGTTAATATAAGTATAAATTGACCAATAAATTATATAGAAAAATACAAAATATTTTTCTTGACACATAAAATAGTTGAAGCCTCTGTAGTTAGTAATATGAATCACACAAAAGCACAAAAATGTCATATAAATCAAACATGAAATATATGATACATGTACACATTCCTTATATCAATGGGAAAAAAAGAAAAGAATAAAAAATATAAATATAAAATACACACATCATTTCTAAATAAAAATCTAAAATAAAATAATGATAACCTAAAAAAATATCCCATATCTCTGTTTACTTGGAAATCCCTATAGAAAAGGTGTTCAGGATGAACCAATCCAATGGCCATCGTAAGCTCCAAAACATACATATTCCCCCTTTTTTATACCCTAAATAGTATGAAAAAGAAAATATGCATTGATACCACTATGAAATAACTTTTAGTATGACCACATGATATTCCATGGACAAAAATGTCATAGGGACCTCATGTGAACCTCTCTACATGCTAGAGGCTTCTAACCATCAGTGATAGTCTAGGTTGATACCATGGGGTTACTATACCCTCATATATAGGTGAATAAACAATGAAAAATAACTAAATAACATACATAAATATAATCAGATTACATGGAATAAATAAACCATCAATTCTATATCAATTGAAATCAAAATAATGTAAGAAAACATCCAAACTGATCTTCCACTAGGTTAATACCATATATAAATTAAATAAATAATAAAAATATTAAATAGGTTCTAATACAATCCATGAACCTTACAAATTATTTTCTCCAAACTCTATCTGAGCTATCCTTCTTGATCATTTAATACTCAACCTTTTCCTTACCTATACATGAAAACACTAAAGTCTCTACAGGTGTCAAAGTTTGATGACCTCCAAAGCACGGTGTGAGTATAAATCAGTAGTGAACCACCAATGGCATCCCCAATATAACTATGAAATTAGTTTATGTACTTTGGTATATACTCATAAAATATATAAAACTACTACTGAAGTATTATCTTGTAATCACCATTGATCTTTGGGGTTCTAAGGAGAATGTTTGGATCCAACATACCTACTTTAGCTAGTTATTAATGTCTCTATGCATGTGAAATACCATTAAAAGGTACAGGTAAACACCCTTTCACTATTTCATCATAAGTATATATGACCACTCATATGTAAGAGTGTCCCAACCAAATCATTTAATATATACACCCAATTGGGGGGTAGTGTTCCCCACTTGACCATATTATTTATTACCTTCATTTATTACCAACTGTTATAATTAGATCCTTGGAGATATCTTCAGTATCTTATAAACTATTTTATAAACATAAAAGATCCTAGAAATTATAGTAACATCATTTTTTATCTGGTGTAATCACCAGATCATAGGCATCCTTGGTGTCTCATAAAACATCAGGTATAACTTCTAACTCCTAGGAATCATCAAAATTTACAATAATATCATTAGGAGAAATGAATAGATCATATTCATCACAGGAATATCATAACATATTACTTATAACATATATATTCTATGTATCCTAGGAAAATCATATGTCACCAGGTGTAGTGACTAGATCGTGGGAATACTATGAATCACATATATCATTAGGTGTAATCACCAGATCCTAGGAATATTAAGAATATACTATAATGATTCCTTTATTATCATGTAATGTCATCCACCTGGTTAACATCCCTTAGTAATAATAGAAATCATCATAATGTACATCCTTATATTGACCTGGTCACGCAACTCCTAGGTTGGCCTCTAAAGCACACAACTTTGACCATCACCATTATTTCCCATGTTTTAAGGTTCCACATGTAAATGATGTTTCCAAATCCCTCTAAATTATAATTAACATATAAATGCCTCATTGCACATTGAGGAAAATCCATACCATCATCACTCTATAGAGATGAATTGAATCCTATATCACTTCTTGGGTTGTTATAAGTCATTACACTCACCCAACCTATTATAATTCTTCATAGGGAATACTTTCCAAGTTACTAAAATGCTAGTGGGTGAGGGGGTACACTCACCCACTCTAGAGAACTATTCCAGTCACTACTATGCACCTTTCTTTGTACACAATGTTGACTCATAACATTTAATTAAAACCAATTCATGGTCAATCTACCTCAATGTTCATATTTATAAACAATCCCTCGTCCATTAGTAGATGAGTCATCACTAGTTTCCAAGGATCCATCACATACCATTAAAATTGTTAACTTCATGAGAGTTTAATTAAATAAATGAATTATTTCATTTTAATTATATGGTTGATCACTATTATATTGTGAGACCATATATCACATTATTATATAAAATTTATAAAC
This sequence comes from Viscum album, assembly GCA_963277665.1. NCBI lineage: Eukaryota > Viridiplantae > Streptophyta > Magnoliopsida > Santalales > Viscaceae > Viscum > Viscum album. The sequence goes on from OY728130.1 coordinate 1,951,575,377, forward strand.
ATAAGGCATCTCTAGGGACAACCTACCCCATTTAATAATGTTATTCCCTTTAAATTAAGATCATTTTCCCAAGTCAATGCTCTTCCAAGCCAATGGGAGCCACTGTACATCACTATGAGGCCTTAAATCATTAAAATATATCTTTTTTAAATCATAAACCAATTTAATTAATTTATAAATTTAATAAAATAAAATTTCACAATTAGTTTTACATTAAATTTCTAGGGAATAATCAATAAGTTACTCATTTATAACCTATGAATGTTTTAAATTTGAATAAAAGATGTGTAAAGCCACCCTTGATATCCATACAGAACATTTTCACAAAAAAATACAAAAATTTTCATTTAATTAAATCCTTTAATATTTTCAAGAACATTTTAAATGCTTAAATAAATTAGGTAAGTGTTATATGATGATATATCTTCATAAAAACTAGTGTGATAAATGTATCAGGATCCCCTTTAACCAAGATGAAAAAAATAACCATGATGTCAAGATGATTCCACTATGATCTAGTGGTATTATCACCAAATCCCTAGTCCAGGTCAGATGAATTATTAGTGAGAAAGAGAGGAGGAAACTAATGAAAATTTTAGGTAGTGTATTATATTTACCTCAACATTTCACTTGAATAAAAGGAAACTTGATTCTAGTAAGAAATTACTAAAAACAAAGTTTTTAAAAAAATCATGAAATAACATTAAAATGTTTTAAAATGAAATATGTTCAAGAAAGATCATAAAGAACATAGAAACGTATGGATACATAATGATATATTTACCATTACCTTCATCCAGATCAAACAATTCGTGAATACATTTAGAAACATGAGATATATAACCATGAGATGAAGGTAGGGTAATGTGCCAATATTTGGACAATATCCTTACTATATAGGATGTGGTATGACCCTAATTTTCCTTAAATTGTATTTTTTAATGTTTATTTAATAATTTAGAATAATATGGAAATTCTATTCCTCATAGACAAAATTTCACAATGACTAGAATGAATCATAATAAATTTATATTGGGTCATTTGAAACTTTATAGTGAGTTACCAAATGACTCATACTCACTTCAGAGCGATTCATTGAAAACATATCCGAATTTCCAAAAATACCTCATACTCAATTCAAATAAAGTCATAAAATGAATCATACTCTTTTTATTGTGAGTAATTCTAGAAATATAAAAATTTACAAACACTAGAGTGAATCATACTCACTTCATATTAATTAATTGAATGAATTATGTTCACTTTGCATTGAGACATAAAATGATTCATACTCACTTTATAATGAATCATTTTTGAAATATAAAAATTTCCAAAAACAGTGGAATGAATCATACTCAATTCATAATGAGCATTTCTTGACTTAACTAAATTTCTAAACATATGTTGCAAGACCCAAAAACCCTCGAACTCAAAACATTAATTTTTAAGCCTTACAAAAATACAAAAAAATTAAATAATTTCAAATTCAATTTATAACACCAACTATATGATTTTATAAAAATAATCCCCAAGCCTAGTGGAACTCCCAACGCTTGTTCCTCGACCTGTATTAATGCTTCCAACAACTATACCAAGTCCATGTTATCATTTCAACAATTTCATTCTATTACACTATCCCCTCTCCCACTCACCCAATAACTTGAGACATACCCCATAACTCTGACCATATCAAAAAACTTCTTCTATATATTATCAAACTCCCAAATTCTCAATCCAAGTTCCAATTATAAAAATGAATTCCTTGACATTACAAAAAATTTAACTCTCAAACTTCCACAAATTTTAAAAACCAATAGGGACTTGGGTATTTATTGGTATAGTATTCTATTTTTTGAACTTGAACTTATATAAGTAAAAATATAATCACACTAACCTCTTTGACACTATATTCTCCTCAAAAAAGCATGCTAAAAAACAAAAAATCTTTGGTGTTATGAAAAATTAATATTTCTATAGGTGGTAATGTTTATTAAATAAAATATTAACAACCATATCTTATACGGTATCCAATGTTCTTGGAATAGTTTTCAAAAAAAATATTTTATACTTTAAAATATATACCTATTGGGTGGTGGGATCACATTCCTCTAATTTTAACAAATATCACATATAAACATATTATCGCAAATAAAAACATTTTAACATTAAATTATTTTAAAACATGTTATATAATACAATGATTCATTAAACTTGTATACCAAATTCATCACCTTATATTTTTTTTATAAATACGCTTTTTTTTACAAATAAATTCTTTTATGATAAAATAAAAATAAGATCAAATGTATTGCCTTTATTTATATCCATCTATGTTTGATGTATTCCTTTAAATTTAACACCATGAATTAATAACCCAAATAATCATAATTTGACCATATACCACAAAATATTTGAATTCTTAATTTGAATTTGTAATTTAATATATTTACAAAACATGTGATGTATAAATTTGGCATCTTATATAATTCTAAATTGAATAATTGATTTCAATAACACTAATATATTATAAATAATATCTATGTAAATTTCTTAAACTTATTAATATATCCTAGAAAATCTAATCATATTTTAAAAAATTTATTCCATTATAACATTACCTTTTTATTTCAATGAACAGAGATGGATACTTGAAAAAAAAATCAGGGATTTTATAACTAATTTCCCATCTTCAAGTTCAAATTGTTATTGATTTTTACTACCAACATAACACTAGATTATAGACATCAAATTTCATAATCAGTTATTCTCAAAAAAAATGAGAATATAGTGTAAGCATTTCTTAAACTCATTTATATTATCAAAAAATTATAACATTTATTACTGAATAAATTTTATATTCTCAACAAGACATATAGGATATTCAATCACTCTATGTAATTAATTTATCCAATTATAGTGAATATATAATATGATATTGAAATTATTTTTTAATCATATATCTAGTGCCTTTGAAACCTCAATTGAATCATTATTTTCTTCTCATAACAATCTATATATAATTTTTAAAGTAATTGAACAATTAGTTACTTGTAAAGGTATTTTTCTTAACACATAGATTTCATACCTGCGTAAGAACAATTATTCAGTTACTAGTCTAAGGGGTTTGATAAATTAATCCTCTATATTTCTAGGTTTGATCTCAAATTCATGTTGGATGATGATAATTATATTTTTATCTACAACAAAATAATTTATCATATAAGCATCATGTTTTAAAAAAAATTATTGACTTTAAATAATTTTGAATCTATAATAAATATAAAGCATTTTCAATTTCATCATATATATTAGTTCTACAAGATCCATAATCTACTATTAAAGGATTATAATTTTTTCCTTTTATAAATTAGTTATTTAGGGTGGATATCGTGACAATTATATCATATACAATTCTTGGATAGTACAATAGATATCATTTTCATCAAACAATCATATGGATTTACTCAGAAACACTCCTTTCCTAAACAGAACATATTAGGACCTCTCTAATATATATAATAGAACATATCTTCCAAGGATGAGGAACATAACATTTTTGGTCACTTAAGCATTTTCTTAGACAAGATATTCCAAGGGAATCCAACATTAAAAATGACCTTCCTGTATAGATGACTGACTTCTTGATCTCACTATCTCTTCTCATGTATTATGTTTATTTAATTGATTATTATATTGGTTTAGTATGGTAATATACTCCCTCTGTGAAATCAATATTTTTAATCTATATTAGTGTGTAACTCCTTACACAACTCATATCTTATGCTACAGACCCAAATTAAAATCCAACTATATTAATATATATATCCAAATTCATCTCATGTATAAGGTATAAAAACCCTTTTTATAACATCTTTGAACCATATAAAATCAATAATCCTCAAACGATTAATCATGTACAGACAGATACCCAACCCCCACTTTTCCAAAAAAATATAATCCACTAGTCCAATGTGTAATATGACCCAAGGTCTATCTAGTCAATACTTTACTAAATATAGACATCAATTCCATCATAATTATAATAATAAATATGTATAAAATATAATTAACCTATAAATTCAAACTCATAACCTAGTAAAAACCAATTTCAAGTTAGAAAAAACCAAATCAATTATCATAAATAACATGAAACACTTTATATGTAAGAATTAAAATTAATATAAATTAAAACATCCCTGTCCGACTAACACTAATAAAAATTGCCAAACTTGTCACCAGAAGGAATCATGTGAGCCTCCACATATGCCAAAGGATGCTAACCATCAGTGAGGGTCAAATGATGGTATAGTGTGGAGACTATACCATCATGATTAGAGTTACACAATAATATAAGAGATAACAAAATAATCAATCAATAGTGGAAGTCGTTGGAATAAAGAAAAAGCCATAGAAAATAAATATAATTACAAATTAAACGACCATATCCAAATATACAAATATGCTTGCATTTCCAAGTGAGACTACATAATTAAAACAGTAAACAAATAACAGGCAGAAAAATACAGTGAAGTACATGAATAAAGAAAATAAACAAAATCCCAAAAGGATTTCTCCACAAGAATCCTGAGTACTAGATCAATTGTATAATCTTAATTTACCACATAAAATGCATAATAAAAACAATAATATAAGGACCTACAAACATGTGGTCTTCTCAGGTACCCCAATGGAATTGCAACCTAAGAAGGGTGTGAGATATAATCAGTAGGCCACATCCAATTGTGTCTAAATAATAATATATAATTTGAATATAAATAAGACAATGTTCATGTATATCAATAAATAATTATGTAAATATAAGAAATTATGTTCGGACCAGGTTTCCAATGGACACTTGACTAACAATTATTACTTTGGGCTAAGCTGGATATTTTTGAAATATGGTAAAACTATTGAGAAGTAATATTTAAATACAATTACATGGCATATTTATGATTAATCCTAAATAGGCATATTATAAAGTCCAAGTATAACATGTATTGAACCCAAGCATGTTATCTAGCTAGGTCGACACATCCATTAATATGAAAACTATAATTTATTATATATTTAAAAAGAGGTGTTAAGGTTCTTAATATAAAAAAACCATGGTCCCATCTAAGGTGATCTGTAAAAAGGGATCCCTAGTATCACACTAGGATCAGAATAATTACCCATCACTATAAGAGTCTTTCCAATGTTATTCATAAAGTGGAATCCCATGTATCAATCTCGGTATGGTGTAATGTAATCACTCTCAATACCCATCCTAGGTATCACACAAAGGGTATCGATTTTCACTCTTGGCATGGTATAATGATCTTTTTACTAAGTCCTATATAGGAATCCCACCTTGAGTGTCAGTGTCAGTGATGGGGATAATAATTTTAATCCTCCAATGAGCCCATACATGGAATTCCTGTATGGGACTCGGAGTATTGCTCAAGTAAAATACCTAAAACTCACTCTAAAAGTCCATTCAAGGAAATAATACAAGGGAATCTAAAAATAACTATTGGTGTAATGTAAATTAGGTAACCTATGATCCCTTTCTTATCATTCCATAAAAATGAACCCAAGTCCCGCTCAAGGAGTACATGATACATTTAATCATATAAGTTCAATTAAAAAAGTGTCCATATTCATAAACATATCATCATGAATAAAGCATACAAATGTGGCCCATTCCCATTAATCATTTCAATTATAAATAAATAAAAAATGTATTGAACATAATAATTCCATCCAACCATTCAAATATCCCACTCATTTTACAATTTTATTAAAGGAGTCATCTCATCTCATAAGAAGTTTTATTATTAATATAAGGAAATATCATTATCTCAAATCATATTGTTAAATTAAATATCCTGTATATGAGGGAGTAGTTATACCACCTAAAAGGTGCTCATGATGGAAAAAACATTATAAACATTATCATGTAAAACATCACTGAAAAGGGTAAAATAATTTCCAAGAAGTGTAATAGGTCATTGGAATATATGAATCACACCCAAATGGGTTATTTGGGTAAGGGTTACAAATAGTAATTTAGAATAATTTAATACACAATGATAGGATAATTTTATGAAATTGTGTTTTACACATATAATCTGATGACTTAAGAGAACCACAAAAAAAAATAACGTCCGAAACAATAGTGTTATTAATAAAAATATCTAGAATTCAAGGATAAATTAGTAGAACACATACCTTCTACCAAGGATGCTCCACTCATTCAATATTGAGGCTTGAATCGATCTGATTCAAGAGAAATCAAAGAAACCGAAAAACATTTTGAATATAGGGAAAATTATCTCACACCATTAGAAAATTTAATATGGAGAGAGAAATAGAGGAAGAAGGAATGAGAATTAAACCCCTCACCATTCTATATCCAACAAGAACTATAGAGAGCAATTTTGACACTATATTAGGGATATCACTCCATCACTGGAGGAGAATGGAGGAGCTCTATGAGAGAGTTGTTGTGCATGTGTAGAAGGAGATAAAAATGGATGAGAAAATAATTAATGAGTTAGGGAAATTTCATTAAAATTGTCCTTTTAAATGAGCAACACAGTTCATCCCCATGGTTAGAAAAAACATGCACCAACCATTCTTGAGCCACTCCACAAAAAGGAGGATCACACGATTCATATGCATGGTATTGGGAAACCATGAAAAAATCATTCATTTACCCTCTATTGAAGATATTAAATTATCAAGATAGTAATGTGGCCTAGTGAACATGTTTAAACCAAACCATGAAATACCCCCTTCCTTTATGAATTGTACACAATTTCCCTGACTTTTTTTGGAAGAGCTTGGTTTCACCTTCCAATGAACCATAAACCTGACCATGTTTCCTTTACCAATCAAGAAATATTTTTTATCAATCAAGAACAACCACTATAGACCATCCATAACTAGTGGTGTCTAAAACGGATTCATTTACATCCAACCATATAGTCGTCAGTTTTCTCTACAAGCACCAACACATTTGAAAGCTCACCAACATCATTGGAAATCAAAAGAAACTTTGAATATTTCCAAATATACTTTCTTGGTTGGGTTCCTTATACTTGTAAGGACATATATTTCCTATATCAACGTGTTTCTCCACACCTAAGGAGTTCCCTTTCCTTATTTTACTAAAAAGGTGTGCTGCTACCATGGAACATGATTTATTGACCACTGGTTGTGATAACTAAACATGGACAGCATTCTTTTACCAAGTGTTAAAGTAGAAGAAGAGATAAAATGGCCACATAAAAGGACACTAAGACTTATTTAATTTATATTTATTCATGAAACTATTTACATGTTACATCCACACATGCCATAACATTAGGTTTAAAATCCAAAACTAACTGACCAGTATGTCAACACACCAGATCCTTTTACAAAATTATTTAGAGAATTAAAATGTGTCAGTTTTCCAATATCTCATAGGTCACTATATCCCAAAGAAGACCCATGATCAAATTTTAATAACTCAAGGATTTAATTATTTCCACCAAACTCATGAATTTTGCATCCCCATTTATTTTGAATATAGTGTCTTTTAGACCAAAATATAGAACTAGTTCAGAGTGGTACCATCTTGTACTACTGTAAAATACGATGAAAACCTCCTGAGTCATCCAACACTTGAGAGTAAGAGGAGGAAAGTCCACACAACCTACAAAGTGACTGAACATTCCCTATGGATTACTATCCCACTAACAGTAATACTTAGATGAAGATCATTCATATAAAAAGGTTAAAAATGGAACAAAACCTCCCCCCAAACCCATGTGTCATTTTGGAAACTAAGGTCCTACTTTGGATGAACAACACCCAAAATTGTACCATGTATTAGAAATGACAGACAAGAATTTATCAAACTTTTAAGGTTCTAAGGGATCTGACTACCTTAGGCTAGCCCCTTACAAATGAAGAGAGAGTTTAACCTATAAATAGTTCACACTGAATAGATCACTAGTACCTACCACCATTATTTTAGGTCAAAGAAATAGAAGAATAAATCTATAGGTATTGATCAAATTTCTATTTCAAAAAACTAGAAAAAAACATATGAATTAATTATAACATGAGGGTTGAGAAAAGAAAACCACTTTAAAGTAATCCCACCAATTCACATTTAGCTCTTTAAACAAGATAAGGCTATTTTTTAATAAATATCATGCACCTTTTATAAGAAAACAGTGATATGATTCTTTTTTTAGATAACACCACAAGGCAACATAGGAAAGTTATATCAATAATCTTACTTAAAAAAATCTATTTAACAAAAATCCATTCATAGTTATGAAAATTATCACTCATATTATATTTCATCACCATTTATTTATCTATAAATATTATCAGAACAAGCTTAGTTATAGAAAAATTCAATTCCAATATACAGAGAAAAAACACACTTTAGGTTGTAATTGTAATTTCAATTAACTAATGAAACATGTAAGTATAAATTAATAAAATATAAAAGGGTTTTTAGAAATAAAAGGGGGAGAGGTGAAGTAATATTCCATCATACGTCTATATGTAAATCCATATTGGGGGTTGTGGACCCTTCAAATAACCATACCCATATAACATAAGTGTACCGAATAGATTTAAATACTAGGGAATACCAAAACAAGGGTGACCAATATGGGTTCAACTAATTATTCCTTGATTAAATTACACCCTTAGAGGGTTTATCTAATAAGAACTAGAAACAATGACTAACATACTTGGTTCAAGTCAATTCTACCTCATAATCAACATTCCCCAACAAACCTATTTGGGTCAAATTGTGCAGTTTGGAATTTAGTCATACAGGTCATCAAGACAAAGAAATAGAGGTACACGCCTTTTTATAGGAAACGATTTAATTAAAATTCATAATTTAACAAATTTTCTATTAATAAAATGGTTTCTTGGTATATCAAGCTCATAAAAGATTCTTAGATTATTTGGGTCACTATTTTTAATTTTATAAAGTACTCATACACTTTATGATTTAAAAATTAGATCATATTTAATCACAACCAATATGTTACATCCCGTTGAACAAATGGTACATGGATCAAACATACTAGGACTAGTTAGTTATGGATATTTCATCAATATATGCTGGAAAGATCCATTAAGGTAAATGATGTCACTTTAATAACTAACTGTATTTTAAAATTATAACTACGAATACTATCTACAAAAACCATATTATTTATTTCCAATTAATACATGATTTATTACATTAAAGTAAACACAATAAAACCTAAGATATCCATAATTCTAGTGTTTTTTGGAATTAGGTACACAACATAACATCTTGAAATTGAGATACAAAAAAGTAATTAAAAACTTCCTTAACATGTTTCTAAAATTCCACGGATTATAAATATTTATGGGATTAACAGGGGATAAACATAATAATGGTGTATTCTATAAAGCTCAATAAGAGAATAAACATGGAATAAGGTGATACATGTTAGAAAATAGAAATATCAATGAGGAATAAAAAGAGATGTAATCATAAATATGAACAATGATACATAATATAGAATTATAATCATAACATGGTAAATGTGGAAAAAACATAAAACAATGGATTGTAAACATAGTTCAGGGAAAAACCACCAATAAATCATGATGTGAAAATTCCCATAAAGGAATCCGGATCACTCTCTATCCCAACATGATGTATCATGGGACTAAACATTTCCAAATTCATTATAACATTGTATAATTTAGACCACACTTGTTACTTTCATTTCATTATCATGCTTTAGTGTGTCACATGGATCATAAAACATCGATTCATTCATTATCATAATTTATTCCATGATCAAGGAGTGTATCATACCATCCATCCACGTCAAATTTCTATTCAAAGAAATAGGAAAATAGGGAAACCCAAGAATTAGGGAGGTATGAAATATTATAGACCAAGGGCATCCCCTATGATCAAATTGACACCTTCTGGTTTGAAGCAATTAAAAAAGAGAAGGAAAGTGTTAATGGATCTTTGGTCAAATAAAGAGGCCATGTAATTCACAACCTTTTTCCGCTCACACCATGTGTGGGTCACATGGATGTTATGATAAAGGAGAGCTCAATATTTCATGAAAGTGTAGGATATGGACCAAGTGATAGAGCCTTTTACAAGAAAAGAATCATGAAGGATCAACGAGTCAGTCTCTACATTGGAAATAGCTAGATTCTTCTGGATGTAGAGAAGGATTCTAGTGAGAAAAGATTTGTCCTCGGCCAAGAGGTGGGGGGGTAGTACCATAATTCTAGGATGAAGTAAAGGCCATCACCACATTTCCCCCAGTGCCTCGAACCACTCCCCGACCTTCATCACACCCATAGAGCAGAACCCATCAGTGTTTAATTTCTAGTTTATGGAAGGAAGATGTCAACCCACACATTTTCCTTGCATTCTGACTGGGGAGGTTGTACCAAGGATGAACTACCCCACAGGGAACTAAAAGAAGGATCCTCCTTCCACACATTAATGAGTGAAACCATATCAACTGGAAGAAAAAAATATTCTCAATAATTAAACTCACCAAGGGATATGTTCCTTTATACCTTTCCTAATTTCTAACGTTTCATAGGAACTAGCACCCCACATTGAATATCACAGCTTGGGCCAATCGTTCCTTCTCTTCTCCCAATGTATCATGAATCCAACTCTCCATGAAAGGTAATTCGTTCTGTTCTCGAGAGGAGAAACCATTTAGCCTCTTATGAAGGGCCAAAATTAATGATCCCAATCACCAAAAATAATATATGCATAAACTTGATTACCCTTGATTAGAAATGGGTTTGTTATTCACTATATTATTGGTCTATAATGGAAAATCCGGAATTTATTTTAGTATCATAATGACATCACTTAACAATTCATAAAAACGGGTTAATTAGAGAGAATGTGGTCTCTCATCACAGACATAAAATGGGTAGTTATATAGAAATTTAAAAACATATCTCAAAATTAGAATTTGGAAATAGAAGGTAGATGTTAATGAAGAAACATGAATAAATAAAAGAATCCTAATTATATTTCAGCATGGTAATGAGTGCACATAAATGATTATGGGAGGAATAATGAGAGTAAAAGGGGGTATCAACATTTATTATTAAAATTAAAATTAATGGGAATATTGAAGAACATATCCCAATATAATAAAAGGTAATTTAAGAGAGAACACATTAACTAAGTTCTTGAATAAAAATGATAAGATAGAAGTCCATTACTTGAGTATGTGGATCTGAATTATTGGGAGGGGATTCATGAGAGCATGGGGTACCTTGGGAAGACTCTAAAGAGTGGAGATAAGAGTATGGATATTCTCTAAGGAGTTTTAGTGAGGATAAATGGGATGACGAGTGGGATTATATAGTAAAAGGGGGATTTCATTATTATTTAGTTTTTGGACTCTACATAATAAAATAATCAAAATAAAAAACCATCCCATGGGTTCTCCCACGGTTCATAAAAAACTAGGAGTGTTTATCAATATTTTATATGGACAAAGGATGAAATTAATAAATAATTTCCCTTTTTATGTGGTGGTGAGTCATACTCTTAAAGAAATTATTTTAAAACCTTAAAATATATTAATGGTTTTTGACGCTTTATAAAGGCCTTATAAAATTAACCAAATAAACATAAGATAAAATTATTTTAAATGAAAAATTTATATTTGGACTCGGATACCATTTATAGTATTTATTACACAAATTTTGGTTCATTCTGATGTCATAATACACTTATTATATTTATACAGTATTTACATATTAACCGAAAAAATTACCGTCTAAACAAATTATGAAAAATTCAACCTTGGATAATTTCAATGTTTTGAATTCAAAAATAATATATATATTATATGAATATTATTATATATATGTTAATTTATTATTTTAAAGTAATAATCAATATTTATTAATAAATGTTGCGTTTTTTTAGAATAACAGTTTTTGAACCCTTAAAAAATGGAATTTGAATTAATAAGAATTAAATGATCATTCATATTTAAAAAAATTTATTTAATAATATTATTATAATAAAATTTTATTTATTTCAAAAATCCATTAATTCATCCAAATAAATTCCGCAATTGAATTTGAATATTAATAAAAATTACTATTTGTGTTTTATTGAATCAAAAAAAAATCATGTATAGAGTAACAATAATAGGAAGAACTTATATTCATTATTTTGGTTGGAGTGGATACTCAAGAGGGGGGGGGGTTAATTGAGTTCCAATTAAAATTTCTATTGAAATAATTTTCAATAAAATCCCCCCATATTAAATAAAAATTAAACTGTAGTGAATTTAAAAAGCATGAAAGGTTTCAATTAGTTTATCAATGATTTTGTATTTCTCAGTTAACATAATTTGAAGATTATGTTAGACTTTGAAACTAACTTACTGGCTAACAAAAATTACAAACACTTTTTAGTTTAACTATCACAGTTACTTTAAAACAGATTTGAATTTCAAAGTAATTAGCAGCAGAATATAACATACAGTTTAAAATGAAATAGGATGCACAAAAGGTTTAACAAAGAGGTTCAGTCACAAGCCGAGACTTAGTCCTATCAAGCAGTTTATATAAACATTGATCCACACCCTGGATCGGGGAAAACAACAGTACTCAGACTATCCAGGACCTATGACCTCTACCACAGTTCATCATGGGAAAAACCAAAACATTTCCACACAGGCTATCCTATCACACTTGATCTCTACCAAAATTCATTGTGGGAATCAAAAAGTTTTAGTGAGATTGAGTGAGGATATTAGATATCCTCATTTAATGCTCATGAGTTAGTGTGTGTTTAATAAGAACAGAAGCACACAGACTACTTGAAATGTAAATAAACAATTCAAAATGGAGATAATAAAATTGGTATGAGATTAGAAGGCTCTATGTGATGGTAATAAAGCTCTGGAAACCTTTTTGATTGAGTATATGTTGTTTGAGTCCTTCTCTGAAATATTTCTGAGAAACAGAGTATCACAGTTCTATTCCTTGACTTCCTAATATTGTTGTTTTTTCTCAATATTGTAGTAATCTTTGTAGCGTAGAAATTTCCCTTAGATTATTAGAAAAAGTTATTGTATGTTTTTTCTTTTGTGCGCATCACCTTTCTGCCAGCACCGTGTCACCACTTTTTTTTGACATCCTCACTTTATGTGCTTCTTTTGTCTTCCCTTTTATAGCTCATGTGGTCCGACAAAAAGTATGATTACTTCTACAGGTATGAGGTACAATTTACTGACATTAAACATACATTAATTAATTAATATCAGTTGCATTAAAAGAGCCAAATATGACCGTTGTAAATAAACAAATATAAGTAGGGTTTAGAGATATAGTGACTGGTTTTCATCAGTTGCTCTTAGTATTAGAGAGCTTGTATCGGTGGACATGAGTAAGTAGATCTGTATAGGTAGTTGTTACTCTTTATAATGGTAGACTATATATCAGTGATAGTGACTATGTATCGGTAGCTCCTCTTATTGGTATCTCTTCGGTATAGGTAGCATCCTTGTATCGGTGGCTCTCTCCATCGGTATCTTGCCTATATCAGTAGCTACTTGTATTAGTGGCTCTCACTCTATATCAGTGGCTCTATCTGTATCAGTTGAATTCATATCAGTAGATGTCTGTTTGTATCAGTAGACTTGTATTAGTAGGTCTGTCTGTCTTTATAGGTTTCCCTTGATATAATAGTAGACTTTGTCTATCGGTGATCTTTGCTTATCTGTAGACTATGTCTGTATCGTTGACTATGTATCGGTAGGTCTGTATCAGTGACTCAAAAACTTGATACTTATTTTTTCTATGCAAATCATATCCATATTGAGTTAGTATTATTTCCAAACATGTATAAACATATATAAACATTGATTAGCATATTCCAATGATTATTTTGATATTTTTGTCAACATAATTTAACATATATATAGGATTATCAAAACATATTAAAACATAATTGAGATTATCAAAACATGTGAGGTCAAAAATCTCCCCCTTTTTTATAATCACAAATTATGGTATTATAATCCAAAATAATCATTAATATATCATTAAAAGATACATTGGGTCTCACTTCTCAGTGTGAGTAATGAAATTTTCAATTGCATCAGAGAATAGAGTATTATATGCAAATGTATCAGAGGTATGATACAAATGTATTAGAGGTTGAATTATAAAACATATGTACCAGATGTAAAATATATTATGCTCATGTTTCTCCCTCTTTGGGATTAGAAAAAAGTAGTAAACAATGGATTAGAGAAGTAACAGAAGGTAAAAGAGAATAAGATCATATTTATTTCTTGGGAAAAAATACAGATAAATACAAAATTGAGGCAAAAAGAGTACAAGTGATTCCTATCAAATGTCCTAGCCACTTTTCAATCCACCTCCTCAGCATGTGATTTGGATTTTCCCTTGGAATCAGAAGTAGTTTCAATCTGGGTTGATGCAGGTGGTGGCTTGGGAACACCAGTGATAATCAGAGGAGGCTGAGCTACTGATACAATGACTGGCCTATAATGTGGAGCTCGTTGGGTGATCATAGGAGAGAGAATTCTGATAGCTAGAGCTGGTGTCATCTGAGAAATAGAGGCAGACTATGCAAAGGTAGGTAGAGCTGGAGGTACAATGATAGGGGTACTGCCTACATGAAAAAATGGAAACAACAGATTCCTAAAGTCCATAATGATTCCTCCTCCTATTTCCATAGCAAAGATAAAGTCAACCCTATTCTCCATAAACATGTCTAGAGAAGGAGTCAACTCCGGGAGCTTGCTTACTTGTTCTCTGAAAGCTTGAGTGACTGGAGGTAGTTTCATGTTCTCTAACAGAATCATGAAATGGGTTTTGAGCTGAGGCTTAGTATAAAATTTATAAAAGTAGAGAACAATTTTATCTTCTATTTCTTTTTGGGTAGCAATAACATCCCTCATATGCTTCTGAACAAATTTTCTAATATCTCTTGAGGTAGAAAACACCTGAGAAATAGCAGAGCTATTGGTACTAGCCTGACCAAGATCCACATTCACCAAAGTTCTAAACTGATAAATATTTGCTGAAGCACTGGATGAACCAAGAGGTATGACAGTGAATGCAATAGTTCCCTTAAAATATTGGGTGAAATTACTTATCAACTTCTTAACAACCAAATCCTATGTAATAACATGCTCTTTGATAGTCTTCTTAAAGGCTTAAAACACATCCAGAAACTAATTTACTACACTATTTTTATAATTTATGTTAGTATCAACTTGGGTTTGGGAACAAAACAAGGTATGGAATGAATCAACATATTGCTTTAAATCAATAAAAGCCTATGTCCAAGTTTCAATCTGGGCATGACACACTGTGACTTCATTCAACATCTATGCCACAGTGCATGACACAATACATCCAAGAGAGAGTTAAAATGATTATTCCAATTTTCTCAGCTCTTCAACAAAACATCTCTTTATGTCTACAATATATGTAGTCCAGTCTCCTTCAACTCAGCCTTTAAAGACTCAATATCATCCTTAGTGACCAGTTTTTCAGGAACAACTACAGGTTCTCTTTCAAACAAAGTATTAATATTTCTTTACGGTTGGTCATCATCAGATCATGTGTAATCAAGTCCAAACACCATGAATCCTAGATCTTCTGACCAATCATCTATATCATGAAGAACTATGACAGATCCAAGAATATCAGGTTTCTCCCCCTCAAATGGATCTTTCTATTCTTCACCAAGAACTACAGCTATCTCCTCCTCAAAATAATCATCAATAACTCTATCCACATCAGGTGTCCCAACCTGAGGTAACTGGGGACTAGATGTAGGTCTGTCTACTTCAACAATTTCCTCTTTAAGCATTGAGGAGTACCCAATCAGTGGACTGAGACTCAAGAAGTTAGAAACAGATGCTTCATTTTCATATTCTTGTTCTTCTTCATTCTCTAGAGCAGACTGGTCTTCCTCATCAATAGTGCCTTTTTCATTGCTTACTCCCAACACAGTTTCCTTTCCAGATGATTCAACTTCAGCAACTAGACTTGGAGGCATGTTTAGATCCCATATATCACCTACATTGGTATCCTCCTAATCAGTATCATCACTATATTGAGGTTTCTCTTAATCAAGTCCTATACCTTGATCTCTTATGTCTATTGGACTATTGGGATGGTCAACATGGTTGAACTTATCATACACCTTCTCGGCGTCAACAACCCATTGCCTTCTCTATGGGTTCTAGCCAATCTTCATACACTTACATATTGTGCTTGTGATGCAAAAAATTGTTCCTCAAAACTACTGTCTCATCCTAAGACTCAGCTACTACTTTCACCTTTATCATTACTGAAATCAACATTTCAAAGAATAAAGCATTGGATTTTAACTTAGGCCTGGTCGTATCATCAATTTCGATCACCAACAACCTAAAAAATTTTACCTTGACACCATGCCTCAAAAAATGCAACAAATAAATATCATGGTATCTCATATTTGAAAAGTCCCCTCTTCTTGGGCTTAGCTTATGTTCAGTGAATTTGAATAATAGCTGGTTTTCTCCATCCATCTCAACAGGTAATACCTTTATCTATTTTCCTCTACCGGTGAGATCTTCCAAAGTAACCTCATAGTCTAAAATGTCACTGGTTGGAGGTATTGTCTTCGAGGTATATCCAAATACACCCTCATGTGGGACTTTCATACATTCATCCCATTCAACATAAGAAAAAGAAATTTTCTTTCCATTCATTAATGAAACCATTATGTTTTCTTCTTCAGAATTATCAAAACAAAAAAATAAAGAATAAAACTACATAACCAACTTTAGATAATGAGTTCCATCATTGTTTGAAAACATTATAGCCATCTATGTTCCTCCAATACTCATAGAACCAATGACATTATAGGAATACACCCTTCCTCACAGAGTTATTTTTTGATTACTATTTCTCTATTATGAAAATGCGGGTTCACTGCACGCTTCTCTGACCTTGTTCTACTTTCACTACCACTACCTTCAGGTCTAGTTTTCTGCTTCTTCGCACTTGGAACATCACTATCATCCATGACTATCGAGAGTTTTGTTCTTTCCATCTCTAATCGAATAACTTCGCGTTACGCATAATGCGGGGGTCCGAGAAGTGAGGATTAAAGAGAGGAGAGTGTTCAATGGATTAAAATGTTACTAAGGATTAAGTTTTATGATTTAGGAATCATAATGTAATAAAAAGAATTATACTGAAAAAAACAATAGTTTCGGCTAAAGAAACTGAAAATCATATAGCTCATGACATATCAGTGAAAATTACCAGTGAGAACCCTGATGGTGAGGTTTATCTATCAGAGAGGTCTCTAGTGATGAGGTGTCTCTAGCTGTGAGGTGTCTCTAGTAGTGAGGTGTCTTTAGTAGTGAGGTGTCCTTAGTGGTGAGGTTTTCTAGCGGTGAAGTTTTCTAGTAGGGAGGTCTTCTAGAGGTGTAGTTTTTTAGCGGTGAGCTTTGCCTAACAGTGAGGATTTGGCTAATGGTGAGGATTTTCTTAACATTGAGGATTTGGGTAATGGTGAGGATTTTCTTGATAGTGAGGATTTGGCTAACTGTGAGGATTTTCTAAACAATGACGATTTGTCTAACTATAGGATCAAAATAAGAATGTAGATGCTCAAATAAAAGAGGGGGTTGAATTGTTCTTTTAAAAATACTTTTGAATCTTTAAAATATGGTAATGTTTAACACAGTTAAACATGATAATTTACAGACCCTCTAAGTTCTAAACACTTTCTTGATTCAGGAAATATGATTCCGAGAAAGAAATTCCGGAAAAGCGATTCTGGAAATGAAACGTAATGAATGTTTACAAAATATGAATATTCTACCTTAAAGTGTGTAGAATCTAACTAAATCAGAGTAAAAGAGTCAGGAAGTATAAGAAAGTTATACTTTCCTCAACAATACAAATTCAGAGGAAAACTTGTCACAAAACAAGTCACAAATAGTAAATCTTTTAACCCAAAGAGAAGGGTATCCAACAATGTTGGATAAAGGTCCCATGATTTTTACATTCAAGAAAGTTTGTCTTACCCATAATAGGTTAAGCCCTTGATAGGAAGATTTAAGTATATCTTGATATACCCACAAGCCCTCAACAATCAGGTAGTCGGCACCTATGTCTTCCTCAGCAAGGACGCCCTCAACTTCATGGTAGTCATCACCTCTATCCTCCTATCCCCATAAGCCCTCAATTGTACACAAAAAAAATTGGAGTCTCACGAAGAAAAACAAAACCAAGAGTTCATTACACACTAAGCATGAGAGTATCTCTCTGTAGAAATCACTTCAACAAAATGTGGTCACTAGAGTCATAGAACTGTTTTCAACATTTTTAAATGGGCACCTATTTATAGGCACAACTCCAACTGTCGTCTCCTTCCTGCAACGGTCATATTCTTCCTTGAATTTTGGAGGGACCGGTACACGTTTCACTCAAACAACGGTTAGTGAGTAACTGAAAACACGACATCATTTTATAACTAAACAAGTGAAAGCATAACTAAAATCAGATATTTGGAATGATGAAACTGATAGTTCGAAGTCAACCAAAAATTTATTCGAATCCTATAATACAAACTATATTCAGATTCTATTTTGTAGGAATTTGAAACCTGAATTTTGTAGAATTCCGGAGTTAGAATTTCAAGAAAATTGGGAATCTGGATTTCAAAAGAATTTGGACCCTAAATATACAAAGTTCGGAGTCAGTGTTCATGAGAATTTGGAGTCAGAACTCAAAGGAATTCAGAGTCTGTTATTCAGAGAACTTGGAGTTAGAACATAGAGAAGTTCATATTCAGAATTCATGTTTAGAATTTGGAGTCAGAACTCAGAATGTTCGTAAACCAGAATTCTAATTCAAAATTCAGAGTCATAACTTAGAAAGTTCGTAACTAGAATTCTATTTCAGAATTCGGAGTCTGAACTCTGAAGTTCATATCCCGAATTCTTATTCAGAATCCAAAGTTAGGACTCATAAAGTTCATAACCAGAATTCTGATTCAGAATTTGGAGTTCGAACTCTGATGTTCGTATCCAGAATTCGTATTCAAAATTCGGAGTCAGAACTCAGTGATGTTCGTATCCAGAATTCTGAGATTTCAGATCCTAAAACAGAATGCTTTATATTCTAGGTAATTATTAGTTTCCAAGTTTTTTTGGTTTCAATCTGAATTTGACATATAGAATATCTGATTGAATAATGAAAACAAGGTAAGGGTAAATTTCCTTGGGGAAAGAAATTTTCCTTATAGAAGTAGAACAAGGATAGAAAGCTATTTTCCTTAATGTAAGGTTTTTGTGATTTACAAAACAAGAAGGAATGGTAATGTCATAAGGATACCTTAATGACTTGAAAATCTCCCCCTTTACATGAAGGAATGGAAAATTCGTAAGGAAAACATTATGGACTCAAAAACCTCCCCCTTTTTGGAAATCACAAACATCCTTACGAAAAAGATTACAAGGACTTAGTAAAACTTATATTGACATAGAAAATAAAACATATCTCCCTTTTCACAATGGCAATGATGAATACGAATAAATCTCCCTTAGGCTTTGGAACTCTAAGGATCATATTCTATAGTTCCAGAATGATAAATTTTATCATCTTGGGTAAGTAAATCTTTGTAATGAGCACTCCCCCTAACTTATAGATGTTTTTTATACATATAAATTTTTTTTCTCCCCTTTATATTTTTCCTTCTCTCCTTTAGAATTCTTTTTCCTTCCCCCCCTTTGTGATTTTCTAAAAAAAATTAGGGAATGGAAAAAAACATGGTACTTGAAATATTAGTAAAGATATACAAACAAAAAAACAAGCCAACCATAATTCCATTACGATTGAAAGTATTAGTAAAAAGAAAAAAATACAACAATAGTTTGGATTTGTGATATTTTTTTTCTTTATCCATGGGCGTCATCTTCTTGAGAATTGTCTTTAGATTATTCACCTCTTTGTGGTCCTCCTCAGCTTTCTTTTCTAAGGCTATGATTCTTTCCCCTTGAGCATTCAGGACCTCTTCGTGAGCCTTCAACAACTCCTCTTTCTTCACAAGATTTTTTATATATTGGTCATAAGATATATCTCTATTTTCGAGCATTGGACAACAAAACTGAGATTTCCATTCAGATCTATGACTTCCTAGATCCGATGATTTTGTTCTAGGTTTAGCATTTCCTTAAAACTGTTTATAAGATCCTTGATTTTTACATCTTCGATATCAAAAGCTTCTTTAACATCTTCCTAAGACTGATCAAGCTCTCCCCAATAATCATTGATTTTCTTCGATCAAATGGTCAATTTCTTGTGGGATTTCTTGTGGGATTCATAATTTATAAGGAAATTTTTTTGTTTTGCCTCAATATTAACTCATCCTTCCATGACCATGGATATAGAACCTGACTTCTGGTTCATTATGTACTGAATCACCTGGCATCTAGAATCAATTGCTGGAAAGATGATAATGGTATCTACCAGCATCTTTCGGGACTGGACAACAAAATCATGTGGTAAAGCTAATGATTCCGAACTTGACAATTTACTTGGAGATGGTTATTCCTATAACTCTGCCAACTTACTCTTAGAAGATCCACCAACTTCTTTCTTCGTCAGAATATCCTTTGTTGGAGTATCAACCACCACTTTTTTACCCTTAATGATTTTAGGATTAGCCTCTTCATCAAGGGATTCATGATCACTCCCAGATAGCTGTACAATATTATCTTCATCAAGTTTATCTTTCTCAGCTCCAGCTTCAATGTCCTCAAGATGAATAATTTCATGATTATGACTCTCTTACTTAGATAGTTTTTTCACCTTCTCTTCACCCTTCTCACCATCTACAGGTATAGCAAGTCTTGAAGATCCATCTTGAGAAGTCCAGAGTGAAAATTTCTCGAAATCACTTTCTTTTCCATGATACTCTTCAACTTGATTAATTACATCATCAAAGCCACAACTACTCTCATATTTTTTCACTTCTTCTTCAGATTAATTCTCTTCCATAGTCTTCTCATGTTGCTTTTCTGGGGACATGAAATTATTTGTCGGATTCTTAAGGATTTTTTAACTAGAAAGGTTTTAGGAACATGAATATTTTTAGATGAAACCTCAACATCCTTCAAGAGAGATTGGAAAATCTCTTCCTCTGACATCTTTTTCTTAAACTTCTTCTCCTTTTCTTTCTTTTATTTCTTATGAGCAGTTTTCTCATTCGATTCCTTTACCTCTGCTGGGTCCAAGAAAAACTATCGCTCCCCTTCCTTCCAATTTTTTTTATCCTCCCTCCATTTTGCAACCACATCATCCAGATATGCTTTCTGCTTCTTCGATTCAGGAGGTTCGGATTGGAATTCCTTAGACTTAGGGGTTTTATCTTCAACATCCACTTCTTTAAATTTCATTTTCTTTCCAGCCTTATTTGACAGTTCAGCTTTTTCTACATTTTCCAGAATGGCTTCTACCTCATCCTCTGTAAGATCATAAAATTCTGTTGACTCCTTAGAGAAAGCATCCTTCATCCTCATTAGGGTATCATCACTGATCGCATTACATTGAAGTTTCTATGCTTCGAACTACATGGGATCTTGAAGGATTCAAGACACTGAACTATCAACATAGAAAGGAAGGCATGATAAATGATATGCTGAGCTCTTAGATTCCCATATTTTTTGTTCTCAATCATGATAAGGATGTGTCTCATGAGGTTTAACTTCCTTAGGTTTACCAAAAAATCTAAGATGTACATATAACTTTTCTTAAGGGTATCCTTATCACCCTTTCTCAGTACAATGAAGCCATGCACCCAATGTTTGTAGTATCTGATTGTTGGTAGTAAGATGAGCAATCCTTGCCATCTTGACATCTTAGAGACCATGGAATTCCATTTTCTTTTCCTTAACAAGAATTCCTTGAACCTTTGGCACCTTGTGAGAGAAAAATTCGGCTTCTCCTTCATAATGTATCCCTACCAAGATAGACGTTTTGGTGTAATATAGAGCATACTTATTGCCATAAGTCTTGAAGGAAAACTTTTCCCTACTATCTTCCTTGAAGAAACAAGCTGATTCATAAAACCCTATTAGCAAATCCAGATACACCACATACAGAGCTCGAGTCTTCGATATGTCTACACTTTCCCATCCAATAAGTCTAATATTCTTGGATATAATAGATTCACACTTATTAAAGAAGTTCGGATGAACCAACCTCTCCCTATAAATTTTCCACTCCACAATTGGATTGCCTAAAGACATCTCTTGAGAAGGGAATTCTGAAGACATTCAGACATGAGCACTTCTGAAGAATTCAGAACTAGCTTTTGAAGAGAGGAAGAGCTTTGAAATGCACATGCTTGATAACCAATGTGGGACAACCATTGTGGGTCCCCTTTATATAGGTGTTGAGGTGATTGTTGAACTTCCCATTCAAATTCAATGGTTGAGAATTCTTCAGATCTGATCCGACGGTTGAAATGATAGCTACAAGAAAATTTTTGGATGAATCCGATCTTTTGATGTTTTAAAAGGAAAACATTCGGATTTAAAAAAAAGAATCTGAGAAATTTTTTAAAAAACAAATGAAACTAATAGTAAGTAAAAGGTAATTATGAAAAACTCAAGAATTTATCATACCATTCAAATTTCATAGGAAGATTATTCGTATTGAGAAATACTCTTCATGAAGAACTTTGGATTCAAAAAAAAATTGAATACGAAAAAAGAACATCACTACAAAATTTTTAAATCCGATAATACCATTACGAGAATTTCAGGTCCTAATATTTTCAATAAGAAAATTTCACGTCCGAATATTTTCATTACAAAAACATCTTGTTCGATAATTTTCATTATTGAAAAATTAGAAAAACCAACTACAATAGTTATAAAAAACATCATTACGAAAAATATAAAAAACATCATTACAAAAAATATAAAATAATTCATTATAAATGTACTCCCCCTATGAAAAGGAGTTTATTACTGTAAGGAGATTGGTTTCATTAGGAAGTTAACAAGTAGGATTACCTTATAGTTATCATTCCTAACTTCTGTTTAATATATTCAAATCTATCAGAGGGTAAAGAGTTTGTGAAAATATTTGCAAGATGATCTTATGTTCCGATAAATTGAAGAATGATATCTCGTTTCTATGCGTGATCCCTAAGAAAGTGATGTCTAATATCTATGTGTTTTTCATGAGATTGATGTCCAAGGTTTTTACTAAGGGAAATGACACTTTTTTTATCAAACAAAATTTGTGTTTTAGTAAAACTCATACCATAGTATGTGAGTGTGTGATGAATCCACAACACATGAGCACAAAAACTTCCTGCTGCTACATATTTAGCTTCAGTAGTGGAAAGTGATACTGAGTGTTTGTACTTGAAAGACCAAGAAACTAATGAATCTCCTAAGAAATGACATGTTCCTGATGTACTCTTTCTATGCATTCTACATCCACCAAAATCAGCATCTGAAAAACTATTTAAAACAAAATAATTTCTAGAAGTATAGAAGAGTCCAGAATCCATGGTTCCCTTTAAGTAGTGAAAAATTATATTCACCACCTTTAAATGAGGTTCCTTAGGATTGGATTGATATCTTGCACATAACCATAATGAAAACATTAAGTCCAGTTGACTAGCTATCATGTAAAGTAGGCTTCCTGTCATACCTCTAAAAATTGTTTGATCCACTGGTTTCCCAACTTCATCACGATCAAGTGTGTTTGAGGTACGAATGGGAGTACTTATAATTTTAGTGTTTTCATATCCATACTTCTTAAGAATATATATAATATACATATAATGGGATATGTAAATTATTTCTAGTTTTTGAGAAATTTGAAAACCAAGGAAAAATGTTAACTCACCCATCATACTCATTTCAAACACAGATTTCATTAGATCCGCAAAGGAATCAGTTAGATATTACTAAGTTAAACCAAATATAATTTCATCAACATAAATTTAAACAATCAAAACAATTTTCTTATCATTCTTTATAAAAAGGGTTTGATATGCATTTCCCTTAACATAATAATTTTGAAGAAAAAATCATGTAAGCCTATCATACCAAGCTTGAGGGGATTTTTAAGGAAATATAGATATTTGGTAAGACTAAAAACATGATCATGAGGTTTTTTATCTTCAAATACAAGTGTTTTTTCAACAAAAAATCCTCTTGAACACAACCACTAGGTAAAGAATATTTTACATCCATTTGAAAAAGCATAAAATTGAAGAATGTTGCAAAGGAAAGTAAAATACGAATAGATTGAAGTATATCTACTAGAGAATGTGTTTCTTCATAGTCTCTTCCTTCTTGTTGATTTTATCCTTTAGAAATTAATTTAGATTTATTTCTAACAATGAATCCATTTTCATCACACTTATTTCTAAAGACCCATCTTACTCCAATAAGAGATGTTTCCTTAGGTATTTCAACCAAGGTCCATACATCATTCCTTTAAAATTCATTTAGTACATATTGCATGGATTTAATCCAATAATTATCACCTAAATATTCATTAGTACTTTAGGGTTCCAATTGGGAAAGGAATGCTATATGTTCTACTTCATTTATTAAGGAACTTCTAGTCCTTACAGGTTGATTTACATCACTAATGATTCTATCACTAGGATGATTCTAATGAAACTACTGATTTGGGTTTTGTAAAACATGTTCATCAACATAGGGTAGGAAATATTATAGGGTAAATGCTTCAAAATTATCTTCTTGATAATTTTCCTTATTAGAATGATTTTCTATCAAAGGTTGTTAATCAGTTTTGGAAAACACATCTGAAGATATAGATTGGGTTTGTTTAAAAAAAGGGACCAGTTTCATCAAATTTGACATGTACTGTTACTTCAATAGTACAAGTGTTTTTATTGAAAACTCAATATTCCTTAAAAGTTGTGGAGTATCCTAAGAAAATTCCATCATCAGATTTTGGTGCGAATTTACGTAGATTATCTTTAGTATTCAGAATGAACACCTTGCATCCAAAAACTATAAACTTGGAAAGTCTAGGTTTTCTTCCATTCCATAACTCATAAAGAGTTTTATTAAGAAAAGGTCTAATCAAAACTCAATTTATAGTATATCAAGAAGTACTTACAGATTAAGCCCAGAAATGTTTGGCTATAGAATACTCACTCAACATGGTTCTACTTATCTCTTGAAAAATTCTATTTCTTCTTTCCACAACACCATTTTTTTGAGGTGTTCTGGGTGCTGAGAAGTTGTGAGTAATAATTTTCTACTACAAAAAGATTCAAATCAGAATATTAAAATTATCCACCATGGTCACTATGAATACTTATCAAAGGAAGGTTTATCTCATTTTTAACTTGGGCTCTAAAACTTTTGAAATAAGAAAATGATTTATATTTTTTTTGCTAGAAAATTGACCCACATTAATCTGGTGTAATCATCAACTAGAAAAAATACATAGTACTTTCCCCAAATTCCTCCAGTTTGTGTAGGACCAAAAAGTTCCATATGCACTATCTATAATGAATCAGTGGTTGAGACATCACCAATGGATTTAAAAATTGATTTATTTTGATTTCTATATTGACAAGGGTCAAAATATTTTGTAGAATCAAATTTAAGATCTTGTAGATCCTTAACTAAACCTTTCATAGAATGTTTGAATACGTTCTTAAGATTACAGTGTCCTAACCTTCTATTCCATAACCATGAGTGATCTTCCATTTCACTACGGCAAGGTAAGTCTTGGCTCCTAAGGTCTTCTATGTTCTGTGTGTAAACATTCTCTTGCCTATGGGCAGAAAGAATGATCTCTTCCTTGGAATTGTAGACTAAGCACTTATAATTCCTAAAATTCACAAGGTAGACTACATAAAATAATTGAATTATGATGATGAGGTTGTTCTTAAGACCCTTAACAAATAAAACATTTGAAATCAAATTTTTTCCAAGAATAACAATGTTACTTATACTAATAATTTCTCCCAAATCATTATTTCCAAAAGTGACATTTCCTACTTTCATCTTGATAATATTTTCAATATAGTTTTTGTTACCAGTCATATACCATGAAAATACACTATCCATGCACCATGTATTAATATTGGCACTTTTTATTTTTTCCTGAAAATAAGAAAAATTTAGGTTTTCATAATCCAGACTTTCATGGATCCAGAAATTTCAGAAACCATAATTTTAGGCACCCACATCTTCTTAGAATAGTATGCATTATGAAATCCTAAAGAGTATGTTTTGTTTATAGAAAAATTAATTGTCCAATGTCCACCAAATTGAAACTTAGTGTAGAATGGTTCACGTTGTGGAACAAAATAGTTGTTACTAAAAACGGGTTTAGAATTAGTATAACCAAAGCAGAACTATTCCTTAGAGGCCAGATTTGTGAATACATTTTTTTAACATTTTCCTTACCTAAGGTAATGTTTGATAAACACTTCATCAAAGAAAATATTTTGGATTTGTGTTTGATAACTAAGTTCTTATCTTTAAAAATATCTGATTTTGAGCTAGATCTACATCGAAAACATTTTTCATAGAAATTAGGTTTTCTATATCTTTAGAAAGATAATTCTTCTCATAATTTACTTCCTCAAGAATTTTTTAAATAATTTCAAAATCAACATTTTTCATATCAAGATATTTAGATGATCTGATATTTCCCTAGTAATAATAGTATTCCTAGAATTTTTCTTATCATGTTTTTTCATGAGTTTTGAAATCTTAATATCAAGAAGTTTGGAAAACCTAGAAAATTATTCATAGGTAGGTAAAGTATTATCTTCATAAAAAGTATATTATTCATCCAAATAGTTATAATATTTATTATTATTAGAATTCAAAGATATATTGGTCATAGATTCAGTATTGTGTACCTTAGCCATTAAGAAATGATTCTCAATAGGTAGCCTGGATATTAGGCCAAGATTCTTCTGTCCAGAAGATTCATAATCTGAAGATTCATCTGAAGAGTGACCCCCACTAGAACTCTAGGTGTCATTAGCTTTCAAAAATTTCTTTGCATTGACCTTGTAATACTTCTTTCAGTTTTTCTTTGATTTACTTTTCTTTCTTTCTTTTCTCTTGAGCATAGGGCAATCAGGTCTTATGTTTCCAGCTCTCTTGCATTAATAACAAGTAACTTCTGAATATTTCTTATATTTCCATTCCTTTTTCTTATATCTGGATTGAAAGTTCCTCTGTCCAGCTATCTTGTTCATCCTTCGATCAAAATTTACTATTTCATTTTCTGAGGATTCAGTTCCACTAGATTTTGATTGGATAACAACTTTCTTATATTTGGATCTGGTCACTCTCTCAAGAGTCTTGGATTTCGTATGATTAGAAGTTTTAGTAAAAGAAACAATTCCATTTCCATTCTTTTTCTTCACATTTTCAGCATCTCTCTTCATTCTAGTCTAATGCTGAAGAAGAGTTCCAAACAACTCATCTATGGTAATCAGAGTAACCTTTCTGTTATCATCAGTAGTTATTCTCTTTGATTCCCACTCATTCGGCATGATGCCTATGATCATATCAACAATATCTTCATCATCTAATACTTTCTCACCCATTGATTGTAAATTATTCACAACAGACATGAATCTTTGTTGTAACTTACTTATGGGTTCTTCATAAGGAAAGAAGAAACCGTGATATTCAGCTCTGAGCATGGATCTTCTTGTTTCAATTACATTGGAAGTTCCAAAGTGTGTAACTTATAGTTTCTTCTATATAGAATTTTCTGCTACATAAGATGGAATTTGGCTATATATATTTCTAGTCACGGAGAAAAGCAAGGTATTTTGTACCTTATAATTCAGTTGATATTCATGCTTTTCTTGATTAGTAAAGCCACTAACTTATTTATTAGGTATTTTTTATCCACCATTATGCATAACCCAATTATCAAAAATATTATTGATAATGAATTTCTTCATGAGATATCTCCAATATTCATATTCATTTATATCAAAGATAGATGGTCTATTTGGATTGAGATTGTCTATGGAACCAACATAGATTCCTGTCATCTTTAAGAAAAGTCCTTCCACAAAAACTATTAATTGAAAAAATTTGTAAAAAAGAAAATAATCCTAAGAAAGAAAAAAATAGAACAAGAGTATCTCTAAGAAAAAACAAATCTGAACATTATGAGTTCGAAAAAAATATGATTCTGAAAAATATGATTCCGAAAAATTGAATTCTGAAAATTCTCTTCTAAACCTAATCATGAGATTAATTCATATTGTACCTATTTCTCTGATACCAATTTTTGAACTGGTACACGGATTGAGGTTTCCAACCTCTGATACCAATTGTAGGATTGAAATAATAATGTTGATGCTCAAATACAAGAGGGGGGGTGAAATGTACATTTAAAAATTTCTTTTGGTACTTTTAAAGATGGTTATGTTTAACAAGGTTAAATAAGATAATTCACAAAACCTCTATGTTCTAAACACTTGTTGGATTCATGAAATATGATTCTAAGAATGAAATTCCAGAAAATTGATTTTAGAAATGAAATTTAATGAAATTTTATAATGATGATTATTTTACCTTAAAGCGTATAACATATAACTAAATCAGAGTACAAGAGTATGGAATTATAAGAAAGTTATACTTTCCTAAATAATAAAAATGCAGTGGAAAACATTTATTAAAACAAGTAACAAATAGTAAATCTTTTAACCCAAAGAGAAGGGTATCCAACAACCTTTGATAAAGGTCTCTTGATTTATACTTTCAAAAAAGTCTATCTTACCAACAGTGTGGTAAGCCCTCGATACGATGATCGGAGTCTGTCTTGCTATCCCCACAAGCCGTCAACTATCAGGTAGACGACACCTCTGTCTTCCTCAGTAAGGAATCCCTCAACTTCAATGTATTCAGAACCTTTGTCTTCATATCCCCGGAAGCCCTCGATTATACACAACAACAATCGGAGTCACATTGAGCAAAAAATGAACCAAGAGTTCAGTATGCAATAAAAATGAGAACATCTTTCTCTAGAAATTACTTCAATAGCATGTGGTCTCTAGATTCATATATTTGTTATCAGATTTTTCAAATGGGATCCTATTTATAGGAACAACTCCAACGGTCAGCTCCATCCTCGAACAATTATATTCTTCCTTGAATTTTGTAGGTACCTGTACACGTGTCACTCAAACAACGGTTAGTGAGTAACTGAAAGCACAACATTGTTTTATAACTAAACAAGTGAAAGTAAAACCGAAATAAGATATTCAGAATGAAGAAAATAAAATTTCAAAGTCAACCAAAAATGAATTCGGAGTCTCTAATACAAAGGATATATAGATTCTATTTTGTAGGAATTTGGAACCTGAATTCTATAGAATTCGAGAGTATGAATTTCCTGGAAATTCAGAATCTGGATTTCATAAGAATTCAGAACCTGAACTTATAATGTTCTGAGTCATATTTCAGGATAATTCGGAGTCATAAATAATAGGAGTTTAGAGTCTGTTATTCAGAGAACTCAGAGTCAGAACTAAGAGATGATCGTATTCAGAATTCAGAGTCAGAACTCAGAAAGCTCTTAACCAGAATTTTGATTCAGAATTTGGTGTCAGAATTCAAAAAGTTTGTAACCAAAATTCTAATTCATAATTCGGAGTCATAACTCTGAAGTTCGTATCTAGAATTCATATTCAGAATTCGGAGTCAGAACATAGAAAGTTCGTAACCATAATTCTGATTCAGAATTCGGAGTTAGAACTCTGATGTTCATATCCAGAATTCATATTCAGAATTTGAAGTCAGAACTCAGTGAAGCTCGTATGCAGAATTCTTAGAATTTGGATCCTAAAACAGAATGCTTCATATTTTAGGTAATTATAAGATTCGGAGGATTTTTGGTTTCAATCTGAATTTTACACTTAGAAAAATATGATTGAATAATGAAAACAAGGTAAGGGTACATTTCCTTCAAGAAATAAAATTTCCTTATAGAAGTAGATTAGGGGTAAAAAGAGATTTGCCTTATGATAATGTGTTTGTAATTTTCAAAACAATAAGGAATGGTAATGTCATAAGGATTCCATAATGACTTGAAAATCTCCCCCTTTATATAAAGGAATGGATAAGTCATAAGGAAAACCTTATTGACTCAACACTAACGATGAGGATTTTCTTCTACAAAGTCTATCATTCCTACTCGTGTCTACTGTAACTTAAACTATCTGAACATAAAGGCATGGTGAATTTTTCATCTAATTGATTTTCAATACCTATAAATTCAAGAGTAATATCACCATTTTGGTAATGATATCTCAAAAAGTGGTGCCTTTCATCAATGTGTTTTGTCCTAGAGTGAGATATAGGATTCTTAGAGATATTGATCGCACCAGTGTTATCACGGTTTGTAGATACATGTCTAAATTGAAATCTGTAGTCTAATAATGTATGTTTCATCCACAGAATTTATGTACAACAACTACCAGCAGTAATATATTCTGCTTTAGTAGTAGACAATACAATAGAGTTCAACTTTTTACTACACCATGATATTAGGGACTTACCTAGAATATGTCATTTTCCAGAAGTGCTCTTTCTATCTAACTTTCAACCAACAAAGTCAGCATCTGAATAACTTATTAAATCTACTGATTTTCCTTTTGGATAAAGGAAACCTATGTTAGTAGTTTGTTTAAGATATTTTAAAATTATTTTAATAGAAAGAAAGTGTGACTCTTTTGGATTAGCTTGAAATTTTTCACACATACCCAGACTAAACATAATATCTGGTCGACTAGCAGTAAGATAGAGCAGACTCCATATCATACCACTATTTTTTGTTTGATCCACTAGTTTTCCAGTTTCATCAGCATCCAAAGTACAAGTGATACTCATGGGTGTGTCATTACCCTTACTACTATCCAAACCAAAATGTTTCAAAAGATCCTTTGTATATTTACCTTGATTTAAGATAATACCATTTTCATATGGAAAAACATGAAATCCAAGATAATATTTGTGTTCTTAAATTAAACTCATTTCAAATTCATTTTTCATACTCATTGAAAAGTCAATACACAAAGAATTTTTATAAGATCCAAAAACAATATCATCAACATAGATTTGTACTATCAAAACATATTTGGAAATTATTTTAATAAAGTGAGTTGGATTAGAAATCCCTTTACAAAAAACTTTTGAAGTAAAAAAACTACTGAGTCTATCATACCAATCTCATGGGGCTTGTTTTAACTATATAATTCTCTAGAAAGCTTAAAGATCTATTTGGAAAATGATGATTAGTAAATTCAGGTGGTTGTTCAAAAAAACATCTTCAATTATAAAACCATTTAGAAATGAACTTTTAAAATCCATTTGATATAACTAGAAATTCGGATGAGCAGCATAGGCAAGTAGATTCCTAAAAGATTCTAATCTAGTTGGAGTTGCAAAGGTTTCCTCATAGTCCATTCCTTACTCTTGACAATAACCTTGTGCAACTAGTCTTTCCTTGTTTCTATTGATATTTCCTGACTCATCAAATTTATTTCTAAAAACCCATTTAGTGCCTATGGTCAATGTTTCCTTAAGTCTTTCAAATAATTCCCAGACTTTGTTTCTTTCAAATTGATTTAATTCTTCATGCATGGCCATTCCAAAAAATTCATCATTGATTGCATCATTGATATTTTTAGGTTATAACTATGAATGAAAGGCTTTTTGTTTAACATGATTTCTTACAGAATCTATAGTTTGGGTTCCTCTATCTAAATCTCCCACAACAGTATCTAAATGATGGTTCTTTAGAATCCTAGTTGGTCTGGTTAGGGTAGGAATAAGGAATTCATGTTCTTATGTATGTTTGGTTCTAACAGAATTAGGTTCTAGAAAATTTGTAGAATTACTTGTTTTTACAGTAGGTTCACTGCTTTTATCATTATGGTCCAAAGCAGACATATCATCTTCATGATTTTGAAGAGAGGGTTTGGATTCATGTGGATCAGATTCATAAACTTTGATGTGAACATATTTTTCCATACATTTGGTTCTTTTATTAAAAACTCTATAGGATTTTCTAGTTAAAGAATAAACAATAAAAATTCCTTCATCAATTTTAGATGAAAATTTGTCCAGATTATCTTTAGTATTGAGAATAAAGACATTGCAACCAAAAACTCAGAAGTAACCAACTTTAGGCTTCCTATTATTCCACAGTTCATAAGGGGTCTTTTTTAGAACAGGTCTAAATAAGAATCTATTTATAATATAAAAATCTGTATTTATGTCATCTACCCAAAATTAAATAGGTAGGTCATACTCATTAAGCATAGTTCTTGCCATTTATTGAAGGTTTATATTCCTTCTTTCAACTTCACCATTGTGTTGAGGTGTCCTAAGGGCAGAGAAATTGTGATTATAGCCATTTTTTGAGAATCATGATTCAAATTCATGATTTTCAAACTCACGACCATGGTCACTTCTCAAGGATTTAATCTTAAGACCACTAAAGTTTTCTACAGAATTGGAGAATTTAATAAAGTAAGATCAAGCTTCAATTTTGGGAGCTAGAAAATATACCCAAGTATATCTAGAAAAGTCATCTAATAAGACATAAACATAGTGCTTCCCATTCAAACTAGATATTCTAGATGGTCCAAATGAATCCATGTGAACCAAATTCAGAGGATGATAATTTGAAACCTATTTCTTTAATTTGAATAAAACTTTATGTTGCTTCCCTTTTGACAGGGAGTACAAACTGTGTCTGATGGGAATTTTAGTTGAGGTAGGTATCTAACTAAAATTTTCTTAGTCAGTTTCTTATGTGAATGAACATTGAAGTGTCCTAATATTATGTGCCATAGCTAAGAATATTTTTGAAAATCATTTAATCAAGTAACCTTTTTTTGCCTAAATAATTTAAATTTACAGCATATACATTTTCATTTACCAAGGTAGTAAATACCAAATAATTTTTAGAATCAAATACATTGCAATAATAATTTTCAAATTTAACATTGAAACCATCATCACAAAATTGAGAAATGCATAATAGGTTGTATTTTAATCCATCCACAAATAATACATTATAAATTAAAATTGAATCGGTGTTACCAATTTGGCCTAAGATGATGATTTTTTCTTTTGAATTATCACCAAAAGTTACATGTCCTCCATCAACTTTGATTAAACTTTTGAAAAATGAGTAATATATAGTAATATTCCTTGAACATCCATTGACCATGTACCTTATCTTCTTATAGGAACTCTTCAAACAAGTCTCTTACAAAACAGGTTTAAGAAAAAAATGATTTTGGTACCCAGATTTTCTTGGGTCGAGACAGGTTAGCAAGAAAAACTTTTGGTAACCAGATTTGTCTAATGGGTTTCATATAATCAATAGATTCAAAATATTTTGAAATATAAGTTTTGTTTGATCAATTAATATGTGAATAGTTGGTTGAGATAGAAGAATTTCCAAAACTGGAACTAGCACCATACTATCCATATTTAAGAATAAATCTATTCTTTGTAATCTGTCTCTGTCTAGGATGATAGCCCAAACCAGTAATATATTTTGGTGATACTTGTCTGCCTATAATTTGTGTAAGAGTATTCTTTCAATTAGTGAATTTTTCTAGATCTTTCTTCAGTTTTTAATTAGGCAATTTTATTTCAACGTTTTTTCTGAGTAGTTGAGCATTTTTTTACATTTCTAATTCTAGTGAGGATTTGGTAGTGCTAGTTAAAGAATAATATTTCTTTATGGTTTTAAACTTATCTTTAATATCATTTCAGGTATCCTCTAGCATGTTACAGTATTAAAATAACTCTTCACTATACATGTTTCCAGAATTAGAATCATATTTATAATAATAGTATTTTAATGTCGGAGTTTCCAATGTTACCTCAAATGTGTTTGCCATAAAACACATATTAGCTTTTTTAGATTTTTCATCCTGAGTGGAATCAAAATCTCTTGAACTGACTTCTGAAGCACTCTAGGTTTCTTTCATAATGTTCTTATATTTTTTTTCCTTGTACTCATATTTCTTCTTGTATTTTGTCTTTGGACAGTCAAATTTCACATGTCCTTCTCTCTTTCATTTGTAGTAGACTATGTAATCACTTTTATCAGTCCTTTTCCAATCCTTCTTCCAAGGAACATTATTGTCCTACATTCCCTTGTAATTGGATTTTATGAAAAACTTTTTCTTTCTATTAAAATTCGTAAATAATCTGGATAACTGAGCCATTTCAGCATCATTGTCTAATGAACTTTCATCACAGCTTGAGAAATCACCTTCACATTGAATTTCCCCCTTGTCCTTATGTTTTGAAGTAGAAGTCTTGAAAGCTACAGATTTCTTCCTTGGATAATCATCTTCTTCCTTGTTTAATTTCAGTTCTTCATCATACATCATTAACTTACCAATGAGTTCCTTGATGGGAAAAGTACCAATATCACATGATTATCTAATTGAAACTGATATGCATCTCCAACTATCAGGAAGACATCTAAGTGTTCTCATGATTTTATCCTTTTCTAGAACAGCTTTTCCCAGTGAGCTCATAGTATTAACAATCTCATTGAACTTAAGATACATGTCAGAAAGAGGTTCATCATGCCTCATTTGAAAATTTTTATATTTAATAGTGTAAGTGTTTAATCTCAGTTCTTTCACGTTGGTTGTTCCTTCAGGAGAAACTGCCAAAGTTTCCCTGATTTCGTGTGCTGTTTTACAAGAAGAAATTCTGTTAAACTCTTCGTCTCCTAGAGAGCAGTAAAGGTCATTCATGGATTTATAATTATTGTTGTAATAAGATTTTGTAGCATCATACCTTGTAGATCTAGCAGTCCATGGAATCTCATACTCAGATTCTATAGCAGTCCAAATATCAAATACTATACTTTCTAAATGAGTTATCATTTTGATTTTCCATTGGTCATAATTAACACCGTTAAAGAAAGGTGTCATGTTGGGAGTAGAGCCTTCTAATATATTATACATAATTAGAATTTATAAAATATATTTAAAGAGATAAAATTTAGAACTAACAAAAATTTGAGATCCTTAAGATACAAAAAAATCAAAGTTGAAAAATAGTTTGTTTGGAAATCCTTTATTAATAAAAATCATCTGAAACGAAATGTTGGTCGGAGTAGATATTCAAGAGGGGGTGAATAGAGTTCCAATTAAAATTTCTATTAAAATGATTTTCATTAAAATCTCACCAAAGTAAATAAAAATAAAATTTTAGTGAATTTATAAAGCTTGAATGGTTTCAATTAGTTTCTCTAAGATTGATTATTTCATAGTTAACATAACCCGTAGATTAAGTTAGCTTTTGAAACTAACTTACTGGCTAAAATAAATTACAAACACTTGTTATTTTCACTATCATATTTACTTTAAAACAGATTTGAATTTTAAAGTAATTAGTAGCAGAATATAAGATATAGTTTAAAATAAAATAGGATGCACAACAGGTTTAACCAAGAGGTTCAATATCATTCTAATACTGAGTCCTCTCAAACCATTTATATAAACTTTGATCCACACCCTGGATTGGGGAAAACAACATTACTCCGACTGTCTAGGTCCTATGAACTCTACCACAGATCTTCGTGGGAAAAACCAAAATAATAGCACAGAAGCTATCTAGGTCACACTTTACCTCTACCACAATTAATTGTGTGAATCAAAAAGACGTATAGAGATTGAGTGAGGATATTAGATATCCTCCAGTTATGATCAGGAGTTGGTGTGTGTCTAAGAAGAATAGAAGCACACACATTACTCGAAATGTAAATAAACACTTCAAAATAGAGATAATAAAATTGAGATGATATTAGAATGCTCCATGTTATGGTAATACTACTCTAGACTCTTTTTGGATTGAGTAGATGTTGTTTGAGTCCTTCTCTAAAATTTCTCTAAGAAACAAAGTAAAAACAGTTTTGTTCCTTGACATCCTTGTATTGTGGTGTTTTCTTGAGATTGCAGTAATCTTTGTAGCACAACAATGTCCCTCAGCTTCTAAGAAAATGTTCTTCTGTGATTTGCCTCTTGTGCATATCACCATTCTACCAGCACTGTGTCTCTACTTTTTTTCACATCCTCTCTTTATGCGCTACTTTTGTCTTCCCTCTTATTGATCATGTGGTCCGAAAAACGTATAATTAATTCTTTATGTACGAGATATGGTTTCCGGACATTCAACACACATTAATTGATTAATAACAGTTGCATTAAAAGAACAAAATATGACCATTGTTAATAAAAAAATATAATTAGGGTTCAGAGATATAGTGAATGGTTTCATTTGGCAGCTCTTAGTATTAGTGAGCATGTATCGGTGGACTTGAGTGAGTACGTCTATATAGATAGTTGTTACTCGTTATAACAGTAGTCTATGTATCTGTGACAGTGACTCTATATCGGTAACTCCTCTTATCGGTAGCTCTTCCGTATAGGTAGCATTCTTCTATCGGTAGCTGTCTCTGTATATCGGTGGATCTATCTGTATCGATAGACTTCATATCATAGTTGTCTTTTTGTATTGGTAGACATATATCGGTAGGTCTGTCTGTCTATATCGGTATCTCTTGATATAACAGTAGAAACTGTCTATCAGTGATCTTTTCTTATCGTTAGACTATGTTTGTATCGGTAACTATGTGTTGGTAGGTCTGTATCAGTGACTCGAAAACATAATACTTATCTATTCAATGAAAATCATATCCAGATTGATTTAGAATTATTTAAAAACATGTATAACTTAGATAAACATTGATTAACATATTCCAATGATTATTTTGATATTTTTGTCAACATAATTTAACATATAGATAAGATTATAAAAACATGTTAAAACATAATTGAGATTATAAAAATAGGTGAGTTCGACACATTATTCTATAAAAATAACACACATACTCATATTTATAGTCTCTTGATACATATCCCTTTAATACACTAGTAAACACCCTCTGAGTAAGGTGCTCGATGATGGGACTTTCATGGGGTGCTTTGAGAACATGGTTTGGGATGTTGTCTCCATGAACTTGAACTTATCCCACAAAAAGATTCAATCATGATTAATACTTTTTATTTTTTCCTGAGATTGGTCAATGGGAATTCCAACTGATGCTATCTACCTCAGAATTTCTAATAAATGGGCTTCGAAGGTCATGATCCTATTGGATGAGGCCATCACTTCCTTTTTTATGTCAATTAGATTATTTAAAAACCTATATTTATACTAATCATGTTGTCACTATTCAATGAATACATTATAGATGATAATTATACTTTATGTTCTTTTAAATCCAATTGTATATAATAAAACAAAACAAGTGCATGAGTTTTCAATGAACATATGACATAATAAGACATTTAATTAAATCAAAATGGGAATTTAATTTTTAACAGTTTGGGTCTTTACAATCTTCCCCCATTATGAATTATCACCCTTGAAATTTAAATTTCCCCCAATAAAACAGATGAGGGAGTCTCTATTTCATCACTTCTTCCTATTCCCATGTTTCTTCTTAAAACTTGTGGTTTCTCCACAAATCATTGACAAGGTGTATTGTCTAAATTCATAGAATTGTTTCTGTACAATCTATGACCTTCACCACCTTATCATTATAGGAACGATCATTCTATAATGGTAGAACATCAGGATTTAGTGTACATAACGGTTCTGGTATTTACATTCTCATGAGGGATGCATGGAATACATTATATACTTGATATATGTTAGGTGGGAGTGAAAGTCGGTTGGCCACCACTTGAATGAGATAAAGGATATCAAAAGGGCGGACGTATCTTTGAATAATATTTCATTTATTCCCAAATATAATAAATTTTTTCTATAGAGATATTTATTGGAATACCATGTATCCAACATCAAACTCTTGGTCTCATCGATAATTATCAACATATCTCCTTTTTCGACTCTAAGTAACCTTGATGTTCTACTGAATGGTCATGAAATTTTCCCCCATTTCCATAAAAATTTCACAACCAAGCAATTTTTATTCTCCATATTCATCCTAGAATACAAGTGTTTTGAACCATGTGCCCTAAATAGCTTCATAGGGATCCAATTGGATACACGAGGATAAACTTTTTTTGTAAGAGAACTCAACACTAGGAAGATGTTAGTACCATCCTCAATTAAATTTAATTGAGCATGAACTCATATTTTCCTCAAGTGTCTAGATAGTCCATTCATTCTAGCCATTATTTTTAGGGTGATAAACTGTTCTGAAGTTCATATCATTATTTAGAGAGTGTTAGATAATCTTCTAGAACATATAGATGAATCATGGATAACAATCAGATAGAATCCATTGTGGTGCGTTGCTGGTTCGTCTTCTTAAAAGCTGCCTCATGGCGGTTGAGTTCCTACGGAATGTGAGATGTGGGAGGCACGGCGGGATGAGGGTTTCCCTCCTCATCCCCTGACGTTCCTACCTTTTTCCTCACTGGTGGGATGTGGGGGGTATGGGCGGGATTGGGTTGTTTCCCCGTCCTGTCAAGTCACACACTTTCTCTAATGTTTATCTGTGCAATTTTATCCAAGGTGAAATCCTCTCAAATATCATTACAGTGATCTATCTATGTAAGATAATCCAAAAACCACCATATTTCATTGTTTTTCCTGGATGTCTTTATAATCCATGTGAGAAATTCCATGATTTTTTCTCCCATTTCCATGTTGGTATTGTTAATGATTGTGTCATCCATTTATACTTCTACCATTCAGAATTCAATTACTAGAATACTAGGAAATTTTATATATATTTATTGATATCCTTATTCACATTGTCCCACTAATAGTGATCCCATATATCTTGACATTGATTTGTGATTCCTAGGTGAATGGAGAAATTTTAACTATATTCTTTATCCATGTGTTCCTTATTTAACTCAGTATTTGATGGACACATATTATTTAACCAAATCTCACAATTCCTTCTTCATTAACATTGAAATCTAATGATTTATCTTACCTTATAGTATATAATTTCTTCTAAATTCCCACATCACATCTTTGATCTACCCTTTGCCTCTCGAGAAAAGATGGTTGAGAAATCATTAGTGAAAGTATCGATGATGTTCCTTACTTTATGATAACCATGTGAATCATTTTCAAATAAAAGAAGATTATATCCCTCTCAATTCACAGAAATGATATAATTTTTGAGTCCTTTTTTACATAGATCATCCCGCACTTTATTTTCTTTCTTCAGATGGTAGTGAATTGAGAAGACATAGTTCGTGATCATCTCTAACCATCTCTATTGGTTCATATTCAACTCATTCTATGTAAATATATACTTGAGGATTTTTTGATCCGTATATATTTCGTACTTTTCCACAAATAGGTAATGATACTATATTTTTAATTTAAATATCACCGTATGAAACTCCATATCATGCGTTGTATAGTTTTTCCACAAACATTCAACTACCATGAAGCATAGGCTATGACTTTGTAATTTTTCATTAACCCACAACCCATTACCTTCATCGAGGCATCACTGAATACTATGAAAATTTCTACACTTGTGGGTAGTGTGAGAATATGGGAAATTAGAAGCCTCCTTTTCAACTCCTAAAAAGATCTCTTTACATTCATCATTCCATGATAAATTTACTCCCTTCTATGTTAGCTTGGTTAGAAGGTTTGAAAATCATGAGAAATATATCACAAATCAATGATTGTACCCACCTAATCCAAGGAAACTATAGATATCTATCAAATATGTTGGACTTATCCCATATTCAATATTTTTTTTTAATGGTCTCTATATATCCCATTGATTGTGATTATATGCCCCAAAAATGGGACTTCCTTCAACCATTAATTACATTTTCAGTACTTAGCATAAATCTTATCATTTTGAAAAGCCTTCAGTACAATGCTTAATTGATCCTCATGCTCCTCTTTCGTTTTGGAGTATATACGAATATAATCTATATGGACTACCAAATATTTGTTGTGGTAATCTATAAAGACACTATTCCACAAGTCTATGAATATTTATCAAGAATTATTGAGTTAGAATATAATTTTTATGAACACATAGTTCCTTTACCTTGTACAAAAAGTGGTCTGGAGGATATCTTCATTCTTTACCCTTATTTGATGACATCCCAACTGAAGATCCACCTTTGATAAGTGTTGTGCTCCATGTATCTGATCGAACAAGTCCTAAATCTGTGATAGAGGATACTTATTATTTATCATGACCATTTTTAGATCACAATAACAAATGAAAGGGCACATTGACCCATCCTTCTTTTTGGTAAAGAGGACTCGTGCACTCCATGGTGAAGCTCTTGGTCATATGAAGCCTTTATCTATATTTTTAATAGTTTTTTCTTTAGCTCCTCAAGATCCAAAAAAATCCATTCTATATGGAGTCTTGTATAATGGTAACGCCACATGAGTAAGCTCTATTGAAAATTCAATTTCTCAGTTAGGAGGAAGACCAAACAATTATTCTGGAAACACATCTATGTATTCCCTCACAATAGAAATGTCTTCAAGGATGGTTCTTTCCATTGAATCATTCATTTGATCTAGGTACGCTTTCTTATAGGAAAAATAATATCCATGCTTGAAATATTGGTGATAAATAAGAATCATACAGCTTCTTTCACTTGAATAAAATTGGGGATCGATTCATAATACATAGAGCGATTTTGTTCTCACATAAATTTATATTGGATATTTATAGGGAAATATAATCCATGCATATAATTGCATAAAATTCAACCAAATGGAGCCTAAAAATATTCACTAATAATTTTAGGCCAAAACCTCTGACATGGGATTAGTTATATACTTGGGATGCAATAATTTTTCCATTCTCCATTTTCACCAACATCTCTGCTTACATGATTTGTGGTGGTGTTTGAATAGTTATACTAAACTATCACTATATAATGCAATGCACAGAATTGTGGATGATAACCCTATCATTCATTTTTTGTACTATTTATAATTTATCCAATATATAATTAAGGATGAGTAATTTTAAACTATTAAACACATAAATGGGGAATCTGAATACATTAATGGTATAACATATAAATTACATGTATTTTCATAACATATGATTTTATAGGCTTCAATTTA
Organism: Viscum album; assembly: GCA_963277665.1. Taxonomy (NCBI): domain Eukaryota; kingdom Viridiplantae; phylum Streptophyta; class Magnoliopsida; order Santalales; family Viscaceae; genus Viscum; species Viscum album. The sequence continues at coordinate 1,951,616,629 of OY728130.1, forward strand.
TATTATCCATGATCTATTACCAAACATATATTCCTATGGGATTTTTTTATTCCCTTAATAATTGTTCATAATAAGACTAGGAATTTACAAATTAATATACCCCAAGAGTTTCAATACAGTTGTAAAGTAAGTCTCGTTGTCAATTACTAGGTTATAATGAGTCAGTCCCGACACACCTAGTCAGAGTTTTTACTCCTAGGTACATTTGAGCTCGAACCACTACCACTTGTAGTATCCAAATAGTGATGTATTTGACTGGTAAACCACATACTAAATACTTACCAAAATTTATGGGGTTATCCTAACTTATAAATTATAATTACATTAAGGGGAATGTGGAAGAACATTTCCTAACAAAAAAAATGGAATGTTATAGACATAACATAAAAGAAGTTCTGTAATAGAAATGAGAAGATAGAAATCCCTTACTTGAGTGAATGAATCCAAATTCTTATAAGGGGATTTTAAGATCATAGGGGAACTTAAGAGGACTTTAAAGAGTGTATTGTAGAGTATGTATGTTATATATGGATTTTTATTGAAGATAAATTGGATATTGGGTGAGTTTATAGAAGAAAAGAGGGGTATTTCCTTATTATTTAGGTTTTAGACTCTACAAAACAAAAAAACCAAATCCACAGAACATATCTTGGTTTTTTCGTATGTTTTCTTCCAAATGGGAGTTCTTTTAATTGTTTTATAATGACTAGGTCCGAAATTAATAAAATAATAAACTTGTTTATGTGGAGGTGAGTCATAGTCTTAAGGAAATCATTTTAAAACCTTATAATATATTAACTGTTTTGTAGGATTCATAAAGGCTATATAAAATTACCCAAATAAATATAAAATCAAATTATTTTAAAGTGAAAACATATATTTGGTATTTTATAACCTTTATAGAATTTATTTAATCACTTTTGGGTCATTATGATGTCACAATACACAAACAAATTTATACGGTATTTAAGTTTTACCTGAAAATTTGAATGTATCAAAAAATTATGAAAAAATAACCATTGGATTATTTCAGTATTATGATTCGAAAAAAATATACATTTTATCTAAATAATTTTCAATTTTTTTTAATTATCACTTTTATAATAATAATCGATACTTATTATGAATTGATGGGATTTTTAACTATAATTGTTTTTAAACCCTTAAAACATACATTTAACATCTTAAAAATTATACGATCATTTTATATTTAATAAAACTATAATTAATACTAATATTTTATTAAAATAATTGTTATTTCAAAAATCTATTAATTCATCAAAATAATTTCCATAATTTAATTGGAATTCTAACCAAAAATACTATTTTTTTACTGAATCAAAATAATAATCAATTATAATGTAATAATAAGGAGATGAAAATATATTCATTATTCTATAAAAATTAATATGAACAATCATATTTATAGGGTCTTGATATATATCCCTTTAATACACCAGTAAACTACCAAAGGGTAAGGTGTGTGATGGTGGGACTTTCATGTGGTGGTTCAGCGAACATGGTTTGGACCAGGATCTCGATGATCTTGGAATTATCTCAAAAATAGATTAGATCATGTTTATGTTATTGGACCTCAGTATGGTCTTGGTGAACGGAGAAATATAGTGATTCTATCTCCCTCAGAATCTTCGGTAAATGGTCTTCATAGGGTACAGTCCTTCTAGTTGAGATCATCAATTCCTTTTTCTATGTCAGTGGGATTTGTTAAAACCCTATATTTATATTAATCATCTGATCGATGTTCAATGGATATATTATCAATGGTAAATATATAAAATTGTATTTTAAATCCAATTGGATATAATAAAAAAGAGAAGAATATGTATTTTCTATAACTATATTACATAATAAGACATTTAATTAAATCATAAGGGGGATTTTATTTATAACAATTTAGGTTGTTACACTATCACATTCATAAAATATAAGGAAACAAGGTAATTAATCACAAAATCATGAAATATTTATGGATAATAAACATGAAAATCCACTACCTATGTAGGGAAATGATCATGATAGGTTTACAAATAGACCATCCAAACCATTTACAATAATCATGGAGGAATACCGTATAAGAAAACATTCTAATCAATTGTGCATCATGTAATAAAATAGAGAATGCTAAATAATCACATAAGGAAAATCTACCAATAAAACTAAATTTCAAGGAATATGCATGGATTATGAATCTCTATATTCTAACAATGATTCATGAAATGCAACTTTATTACCATACCCGTCTAATAGAAAAATGATATGAATCTCATAAATTGATGATTATCTAAATTAAACCAGTCACATATGATGAAATCATAATTAATTATAATAACAATGAGAAAAACAAAAATCTCATCCCTATATTCTAGGACTTTTCCCCCTATACAGGTTTATCACGATTGGAAAAGAATATTTACTAAAAACCGAAACATTTCAATTCTTCTGTATTCCATCCAAAAATAGTAAGACTAAAAGAAAAAAACTGTTTTGATACCACTTTTTAATGTATTAGACAAACAAAAACTAATTACAACATCTAGACCAATCACTACATGGCCTCATGCATGTCTCCTTATACTCCAAAGGCTTCTGATCAGTAGCATCCAATGATGATACAGGTTGAGATAATTCCCCGATGGTTTGATTTGAACAATGGTATATAGAGATACTAAAAGAATTAATCAATAGTATAGGAAATATTAATAAAAAAATAGAATCAAAAGATAAATATAATAATTGATGAAATTTACATTTCCAAATATACAACAATGCATGCATATCAAGATGCGGCTAGATAATTAAAAAGAATACAACAAAAGATGGTATAATACAATAAAATACATAAATAATGAGAATCAACAAAATCCCCAAAGGCTATCTCCATGATAATCTAGAGTACTTGCTCAATCCTGCAGTCTTAATATCCCTTGTACAATGCACAACACAATCAATTATACAAGGACCCGTGAACATGAGGTATTCTTATGTACCCAAGTTAAATGGAGGCCCGAGTGGGATATATACTCAGTAGACTACGTAAAGTCATTTCTAAATCATAATCCAATATGTTAACATAAGTATGATAGTATGTAGTTATATCAGAAATGTAGTAAAAAAAGTAAAATAGTTGGGCTTATATTCCTAATGGAAAACTGACCAACCATTCCTGCTTCATCCTAAGATGGATATCTATGAACTATGATCAACTAGTAGAGTTATAATATGTATATAAAATTTATTGACATATTCATAATGAAACATAAATGGGCCAATCATAATGGCTGAATACAACATAGACTAAACCAAAGAATTTTCCTTGGTTTTTAGGATGTTTCCTTTAATATGATAACTAGTATTACATATATTGTTAACAATAGGCATTAAGGTTCGTAATAAGAAGGAATCATGGGCCCATACAAGTTGATACATAAAGAGGAATCACAAGTATCTTATTGGGATATCAATAATTTCCCATCATCATATGAGTCCATCCAATGAGATCCATAAAGTGAAATCCCTAGTATCACTTTCGGTATGGTATATAGGCATCCCCCATGAATCCCATCCTTGATATAAAGTATAGGGGACCAAGTATCGCTCATTATATGGTATAAATATCTTTCCACTGATCTTGTATAAGGTTTCTCTCCAAGGGTACCCTTATCACTCACATGGATAACAATCTCAGTCCTACTATGAGATCTCCAAAGGATGAACTAGAATAAAATCCTAGTATTGCTAAAGAAAAATACGGAAAAATTACTCTAAGTGTACTTCAAAGTAATTACATCATGGTATTCCAAGTATCACTAAAGGGGTAATGTAAATAATGTGACCCATGATCATTTCCTTAGTGTCCCGTAAAAAATAAACCCAAGTATTCCTCAAAGTATAAATGGTCCAGTTAATCATTTAGGTTCAATTAAAAAAGAAGCCACATTCATAAAACTATCACCATGACTCAAGCATAAAAATGTGATCCATTCCCATTATTATTTTCTATTATAAATAAAGAAGGATGAAAATGAACTTAATCATTCCATCTACCCATTCAAATATCCCACTCATTTGACAATTTTATTTAATGATGAACCTTATCTCATAAGAAGTTCTTTCATTAATTCGATTCAATCTCATTTTTAAAATTCATATAGTTTTTTGTAAATATTATTTACATGAGGGATTATTAGTCACACCTAAAAAGGTGTTCAATAGGGAAAAACATTATAAACCTGAGAATATAAAACATCATCAATAAGGGTGAACTAATTAAAAAATGGAGGAATATATCATAGTAATATATATGAAACACACCCAAAGTGGTGGTTCAGTTTTTGGTGATAAATCCTATATGAGTACAATTTAATACACAAAGGAGGTTTAATTTCAAGAAATTAGGTTCTACGCATTTAGTTGAACAAATTAAGGGAAATGCCCAAAAAATCTGTCAATGGAGTACAATAGTGTATTTAATAAATAATCTATACATTAATAAAAAATATATCGACCCAATAAAATATAACAAGGATGGTCCATTAAACCAATATCAAGGCTTTAATCAAGTTAGTTTGAGAGAAATATAATAATTGGAAAAATATACAGAAAATAGGGAGAATTAGATTACCCCATGATAATATTTAAAATGGAAAGTGAAACAAATTAAGGTGGAGTGAAGCACTTAACCATACAAATCCAATGAGATGAACATAAATCTAGTATGATATCAAATTAAGGAGATCTCTCTATACATAGGAGAGTATAGGATGATCTCTATAGGAGTGTTACTACATGTAGGTCGGAGGATAGGAAATAGGAGGAGAAAAGAAAAAAGAATGGTGCAAAATTTTAGTAAAATAAATCTTTTAAATGATGAACATAATTTGGTGTCATGTTTGGAAAACCCATACATCAATTGTGCTTGAACCACTTCCTATGATGGAGGCTCACACAGTTAATTCACACAGTTCGAGAAACCGTACATAAACAATGAATTTCCCCACTATCATATATATGCAATTAGTCACTTGGTTGTACAGTTTTTGTACATGATGAGAACAAATTGTGTGACACCCTTATCCTCTTTGAATATTCCACACTATTTTTTGGAGGTCATCACGACTTCCTACAAACTATGAACCATTTTCATCTTTCTCCATATATGAGGTATTGTGTTTCAACTCTCCCATAACTCAGTAGAGCATCCGAGGAACCTATAGATTCTAATAAATTTCTGAAAACCACACATTTTAGTGTTGAACTCTTTTAATTACATTATAATACTCTTTATAGATCATTTTCACCTCCACTAAATGATAAAAATTCAAATTCCTTTGGAATTCTACGTTGGTAAAAAACACAGGATCCTACAAAAATAGTATATAAATTTAATCTAAAAAACTAATTAATTCATAGTAAAATTATTATATCTATAAATAAAGTAGAGAATAAGATAAATATATAATAAATTGTATATTGAATCATGGGATAATCAATTTATAAAATATTCATAAATAAATAAACTATAAACATTTTATAATTTAGGATTTCATTATAGACAGTCCGTAATAAAAATAAATATAAACATTTTGTTTCTTTATTTTTTATGAAATCATGCATATTATCCTTTCTATATGAAATTATATCTGAATATATAGTTTCAAATTACATATAAACATATTATATTCCAATCTATTTTGTAAAAAATTTACATAATCTAAATATCACATGTTGAATATTATTTAAACTTTGATCATATAAATTATCAATGATCCTTTTGATATGGTCTAAATAATTTTTTAAATGTGGCCTTTAGTTTGAAAAATGTCAAATTATATAAGTTTGAAAAATAAAATTTTAATATAATATAATTTATATATTAATCATATTTTTTTAATATATAATTTTTTATAAATTATTCTTATAATTTCCATATAAATATTTAACATCCAAATTATAAGGCACGCTATATAATTTTAAAATGTATTGAATATTAATTATTAATATTATGTTATATATATTTTTTAAATACTTCCCAAATAATTATTATTCAATTTTATACATTTTTATAATTAAATTATTTATGAACACTTTATAAATTAAATAAATAACTTAAAATAAATTTTATAATAAATTATTAATAATTTATAAAATATATAAATCAACTCATAACTAAAACAAAAAATATATAGTTTTTCAAGTATATCATACCATATGATATATTCGATATCCCAATAGTCGATTGATAAGACAATGCATTGAAAACTATTTACAAACTATCTACAATAACCTAAGACGGATAATTTATCTTGCGATAAGATGAGGTCCCAATGGATCATAAAAAAATTGTTGTAGTGGAAACCATAGCTTATTATTGTTACATGTATATGATTAACCCAATGTTCTTATCTATGAATAATATAAAACCATGATATTTGGATAACAATACTTATGATATAACCTATTTAATATTCACCTTCGACTCCTAGGAATCAGGTTTTCTTATATTAACTATATTGAAACTATGATATGATGATCTATTTTTAACCACATGATCATTTCATAAAGACACCATCACATTTTAGGATTCCACATATTGTTCTGTATGACATGTTAAAAACCAAAGGAATCCCACGGTTGTACTACCTATGATATCTTATATCCTATTGCACAACCAGATCAAAACCTTCAATATTGTAGATCATGTATCCAATAATAGAACAAAATTTCAATCATATTTATAGATATACAATATTAAAACTATATGATATTGTATTTTCCTCATTTTAAACATTATTTTGGGAAATAAGAATCACGGTGAAACATTGATACAACTAATGGGTTTCTAAGTATTTATTTACACATGTTCAATACAGGGAAAGATAATAGAAACCTCAAATCCCATAACCATCATGCATGAAAACCACAACCATGAAACTAAAAAATGGTTAATATGATGTACCATTCACTAATAAATTCCACTATACCAGTATTCAATCATATTCTTAAAGAATATCACTTCATAATCAGGCATCAAAATCTATCCTCTATAGTGTTTTTATGATCTGTCATGAATCACATGTAGTAAAAGTTGGATCCTTCTAAATTCATAGGATATGATAGAATCTCATGTTGTAAATGGTGAAGGGGGAACAAAACTTCCAGAGAAAATCCATAGAAAATCAAACACCACTTCCATATCCTTGGATCAATTTATATAGGCCCATAGATTTTCACTAGGCCTATGTGCATTTACTAAAACATTATGTAAATTTTAATTAATGAAACAATTTTAAAAACCATTTTTAAACCTTTATCCAAATATTACATTAAATTTCATTTCGTTAAATGATTAATATGATGATAAATTATGTGGATGATTTATTGAAAGTTAACATTTATCCTAAATTTATCATAAAATGAAACAATAGTCATTATATATGACTTACCCATATCACGATATCATTATTTCATTTAATAGGATTAAGTAATGAATTATTTTGATAAGTGATCCCTTAAAATACACCAATATAATTCCATATGATATAACTCTACCCACATACATTTATAAAGCTTTAGGTAATTTCACTTTAAAATTTTGAATTGTATTTTTTATCCATTTATTATTTTCACATGATGAATGAATTAAATAGAGTATGTGATGAGTGGGGCCTAAAATTCAATATCCCCTAAAGGAATTAGAAAGTCTCATGAGAAAAACTATCATGGTAATGTAGTTTATTCCTACTGATTTCTGTATAATGTTGCAATTCTCTTCAAATTTCAAGGCATGTTATGCTTTAAATTTATTTTCAGTAAGATGATGTTTGATAGGATTAGGTTGTTTAAGGTGGTGGAGGTGGATTAGGAGTTGGTTTAGGAGAACCATTCCAAGACTTAAATTGGAATTATACTACAAGAAGGATTTTGTTGTGTGATACTCAGGAATCGTGGAATAAATCCTAGAGAGGGGTGAGGCTCACGAAATTTGCGATACTGAACTATTCCATTAAATTGTTAAAATAGGTATATTACCTCTACCAATGATCAATCATCTTTCAACCCCTAGGTCCCCCCCAGTGATGAAGCCAGTAAATGATGGACTATTTAACAACCATTATATTCACACTAAGACCATGTCTACAAGTGTTTTTTAAGAATTAAGACCTATAAATTGGAATTGGACCACCTTTTTAGCTTCCACTTTCCTCTACCTCATCCCAAATGTATTTTGGGAAACCATGAGAGATTCTCCTTAGGGATTTGAGATCCTTCTCCATAAGTTACTATATTTTTTTATGATTTTATATTAGATGAGGTTATCTTATGGTGATTATAATCCCATCCAAGTCGTATATGTATTATTCTTCCTATCATCGATGGTTTTCTTTGTCTAAACCAAAAATGTGAGGATTTGTGGAATTTTTTTGGTTTATAGAGTTTTGGTTTTGAATCGAGGTGTTCAAATTGGAAATTAAACTCCATTAAGATCAAGGTATAATGTTCCTACCATGTTATACCTTTCATATTATGTTTTATGTCTTGAATTTGAAGTAGGTGTTTGTAACCTTGTGAGAACTCTTCAATTAGTATCAAAGTGACATGGTTGGTCTATATTGGTGCGGTTCAACCCAAATAGGAGGAGTGATAGGTTTTAGATTTGTGATGGTATATATCCCCCGTCAATCCATTTGTAATGGTAAGGATTTGTGCTTAGGGAATGTGACCATGAAGAATTCATTCAAGCATAATTAAATCTAGGGTGTCCTAGTAGAAGGGTAATGGGATTCCGGTGATGATTAACTTTTCTCGTGAATTTTATGTGTATTATTACATTCTTTTTTAAGTCAAATGTTTTATTTTTGGGACAATAATGAGTGATAAGGTGAGTAATGATATGTGATATGTGTCAATCCTTGAGTTAGAAGGCATGGTTGGTCTTATAAATTCTTTATCTAACATAAGAGATATGGTGAGGCAGGTGACCTTGTGTGCGACCAGCCTAGAGTGAGAAGGTGGTATGAGATTTGGTGGTGACCCTCCATGATCGTGAAGTGTATTATTAGTTGATTGATATTAGGCCATGTCTTGAGTGATGAGGGACTGGTGATGTTTTGGGATGCAACTGAGGTTCTAATAGACTCTTCCTTCGAACACGGGGTCGAAGAAGACATAGATGGGGATTTGTGGTATCCTAGTCAGTGTGTGATAACCCCAAAAAAGTTATATTTAAATATATATTATTGTTTCTATTTATGTATACACTTTTATAATACATTTTCACTTATTCTTTGATCTAATTGTTGGTTTCTAATTGGTTTTATACTCATACCATTCATGGGTATCTCAATGTGTGTGTAGACTCTATGGTTATCAATATATCCAAGGGAAATGGTCGTATGATGGACTATTAATTATATTAAGGTGGATGGTATTGAGTTGATTCTAGAATATCCTTTTAGATATTTTTAGTGATCCATCATTTATTTTTGTTCTTTTTTACATAGTATGTAAATTTACACACTGCAATTGTGAATCCCTCATTTACCTGATATACTAGTTATTATATTCCATTCTTATATTTCATGGGATTATGTTATTGTTTATTTCATAACATATATTTTTCAATATATATTTATTATTTCCTATATTTTATGAATATTCACTTATGGTTATTGGATATTGAGGGAATATACTCTACATAGTGTCTTCTAGGACCTATTTTCTATTTGAAAGCCTCTTACACATGGGGAGGTGTGAATGAGAACATTTTACCCACTAGATCGAGCCCATTGATCTGGCCTGATACATTCAAAAATGAAATAAGTTCCCCTATCCTTTTTATTTACTATTTGGGGCCTGGTAGAATAGATATAGGATGGTTATAACTCTTTTATTAATCTATTTTTGTGTTCGACTAACTCATTTGTAGTGAATAATCGAGTTACCAGGGAACTAGAGGTTGATTTTAGTTTTTGTGATGTTGCAGTTTTATGTGGTTACACTATATAATTGTGTTTCTATAGTTTCTAGGATTTTATATTAGCCTAATTGGTGAGAATGGGTGAATTCACACATCATGGGTATGCACATAGGTTCTAATGTCTTACAAACTATTTTTTTCGATTGATATAGGTCTAAATTAATTAAATTTCAGTACTAATATATTATTAATTTATTCAAATATATATATTTGGTGAAATTTAATTAATGTTAAATGGTTTTGTCTATTATTTTTTCTAATATGACTGTAATTATTATGCAGGTACCTTGGACAAAGGGGCTTAATCCTTAGGGAAATCCGAGGGGTGGGGTGGTGGGGGTGGGGGGTCATGACCAGTGGTTGTGTATATTCTTGTAGTGTATTTTTAAAGATATTGTATGTTTGTGTGTTACACTAATAATTGATTAAATATTTTTTATATTTAATTCATTAAATGTGGTTTTTATATTCTGTTTTGGTATTTTAGATAATATCACCTCATCGATATCTCATGGTTCTACCTAAGAGCAAGGGTGAGGGTGCTCCTAAATTAGGTAATGTTCATGATATTCTAAAATATTTCCAGCATATATTGGATAATATTTCTCCCAATTCCTCCCTTGTTGACTAGGAATCATAGAATCTTCATCTAAGAGTCTTCATCATAGTGATGGTTGGAGGAAAATGTGTCAATCGGGAAAGGCCTACGTTGCTACACTTTTTATAGGATTTAAAAATATAACACCCTTTATCTTTTTAGGGGGTTTGAAATCCTTAAGTTGTTGAAAATTATATTAAGCTCCAAAAATTGAGCTTTTATATTGTAGAGACTCTTGATAATGGTAGGGTGAAGCTATAAACATTCTTACTACAAGGACCTTCTTGGAGGTGGTGGAGCTCATTTATCTAGGATCAGAGACATGAAGTTTTAACAAGGGTAGTCTTCAAGGACTATGTTTGTGATGACTTGTTTCTATTGAAGTCTAATTTGGATTAATTTAGAGATATTAGGGATCCCTTATAGAGGAATATGTCCATGGTTGACTACATGACCCATTTTTTGGATTTGATCTATTTTACATTGTTCTAGGATAAAAATGAGGATAAAAAGGTCAGGATGACTGAGATCGACATTCACCTTAAGGAGAGGCATTATGTCAAAAAAATTGACAGTACACTTTTACTCTGAGTAAGAATTCATGTATCCCACTATTAATAATGCCATAAAAGAGGATTGTGTTGAATGGATTACACTCTTATTCAATGGTGGAAGTTATGGTCTTCTGATTGTATTTTTTGGTGCCTCTTCTAGTGGTAGGAATATGAGGTATGGAGAGATTATATAGGGGTGTGATGGGAATTAAATACAAGGAAATAGATTGTTTATTTTATCTCTATGAGGTACTTCCACTATGTGATTTTAGTGCCGACAGAATATAAATTTTCATAGGATATATACTAGTCCACAGAGGGATTTCCATTCACGCATAAGGGAATCCCTGACTGTCAAAAATATATTCACAACATGGATCATGAACAAAAATAAACAATACATCACTCCCCAACAAATATAATTCATTAGAGTACTCTTCTATCACTAACCCCAAACTCGTATCAATATCATATGTGTGTTACTCCCCCTGATCTATGCTCGTCCACTTGTCACCCCCAAGACCATTATCAAGGACCAAATGGATCAACCATACCATGATGCCCAAATCCATTTTGTACATCACATACTAGCACTATGTGAGATATCATATCTCACTAAACCATTGGATTCTATACCCTCAAGTTTCTCATTTATCACATTCATTCTCGACCTACATAAGTCCTATGACAATTCTAAAACTCAACTATAAATTACGACCATACTACGTGAACCTACTCACATACGCTAAGACGTTTTCCCAAAAAACCATAGTAGTACCACTATAATATTCCTATGGAATATTAACCCTTTAATATCCCTCTCAAAATATCATTCCCACCCTAACCTATTGGGTTCACACTCCCATATAGCCTAATCAAACACCCTGATTCACACTCCCATGAGTCACATTCCCTAAAACCAAGGATCCTGTGAGTGTCCCAGTAATAGAATAAATTACCTCACCCATTCTAAGTATAATTTCATGGTCAAATTCCACTCAATCATAATTCCAAATACTTCCATCATCTACTAACAATTATTCCATCCTAGTCCTAAACACCTCGTATCGTCACTCACAATCCTTTGAAAAATCATAATAATAATTAAAGAGATTGGAACCTAATAAATCCTACACTCAAAACAAAATCATGATATCAAAAAATATCAAAGAACATCACATGCCTTCTTCAACCCACTAAAGGGTGTCCACATAAAATCCCAATTTGGTCAAATAGAATGCCACTAAGAAGCAATCTGGAAAAAATCCATATATGTTATTGTTGATAGTTTATGTAACTAAACCACAACCTCAAGGAAACGTTTTCATATACTCATATTATTTCTTCATCATTAAATTCATGTATTAAAACCATCATGGATCAATCCATGAGGAAATAAATGTTTTCACCAATGCACTAAAAGTCACTATACATCCCACTTATGAAGGTATTGAATAGTCATCATCAAAGAAATCATGAACCAAGAATACACATGACCTATGAATAGAGAAAATACCATGGTTAATCTATGTATAATTCAACCAAAAGGGTATATGGGAAACACTATATAAGTTGTTGTTGACTGTTTAAGCAACCAAAACCTATCACACGTGAAATAAGTCGCACCCAAATGAGTGTGTTTCATATGAAACGTATTTACTAAATATGATTCATGTAATTGGGTTAACCTCAAATAGTACAGTAGCAAAAATAATAAATTACAGCTTCCAATACTCACATCATATTTAAATAAATATCACAATTTTAATATATAAAAGAAAAAATAGTAATCTTGTGACCCTGGTAAATAGGAATTCCAATGGTAAATGTTTCCATGAATCAATATTACACATTCCATCACCGGATCTGACATATTACTAGACCACATGTCTATTTTATTCGCAAATATCAAGACAAAAAATTATTTGGTACAATTTTGTTACACACTAGTTTAGTGGCCACTCAATAGTTCCCTAGCCAAGTCTGATTCATGAACTCAAGTGAACCTCCCCATATTCCATAGGTTATCAAATAGTAGTGAGGGACTAAAATATAAAATGTGGGAGTATTAACAAAAATTAGATTTGAAAACATAAATAAAATAATCAAAACATCAACATCAAATAATCAGAGTATGAATAAATCAATAAAATTAATTCTATAATAAAATTTAAGATATTTAAGAATGCTATCATACATCACACTAATATTACACTAGTATAATCACATTTATAAATATTAGAAAAAATACATAAGCATCCAAACAATCATCCCAATTCCTTAACAAAACCTAGATTGCACACACCCTTAAGCTGCTCTAGCCCGATCAACATAATAACAAGTGGTCAAACATGTAAAACACATATATGATCTGCATGATCACTAGAGATCACATGTATGGTGTAAGGATTAAATATCATTAGAGTCACATCATGTGACAAAATTATATGAAATTATAAATGTATAGGAACAATGAAGGTAAACATGTCACACAAACTCGTCAAATTTTATTTTGCAACTAGGACACAATGAATCTCTATGCAATGGGTCATCATGTGCTAACTAGGCCGCCTAGAAAAATGATAATTCTTGTTTCAGAACTATATCATAATACTATTCCACTATACCCATACCCTATCCAATTCATTAATATATAGGATAGGGTGTTGTATGAGACCATTACCCATTACTTGATGGACATGGTAAGGTCATATATCCACATTCTGATCCATTTCCTTTTCAAATTGGTAGGGTCCATCATCCACAACTTTCATCAGGACATTTACTATCCCCTCTCACTCATTATAATCTTCTGTCATGACCAAATCCTACTCAAGGAATGTTATTTTGTCCTAACCCAATCCTACTCAATGAATGGTCCTACTTTATTCACATGAGATCTTCATCTAACCCATTATAGTCTAGCCAGTTCCATCTCACTCATAGAGGGTTCAGGCCTCAGTACCCCTCTCCCCAAATGAGTTTTTCACTAATCACAATCACACAATCAAGTAATTAAAAATACTTCCTACAACCCATCACACCACCAACCAACTTTTCATGGGGTTCAAGTCAATCAAACCTATACCATCATCTCAAACACGTATCTCCTCAACCATCAAGAAATCCAAAAGTTTTCTTCTAAACCCCTATAAACTCAGTTTATCAATACCATCTCATTCTCCTCACCCTTTGGTGAAATTAAAACACATTTACACCCTCTGACCGAGACTATAGGTGGCTAGTCCATATCCTCTACAAAATCTATAATGATGCTTAGTCCAACCACAACAGATTTTTCCCTAACTATCGTACTACAAGTCACATGGAAATTCAATTCTAACTCTTGAAAAATTACCATAAACCACACATGATTCCCATCTCACATATCCTATGGTAGATTCCTCAATGTATCATGTAACAACCAATATTTTTAGAGAGGTAAAAATCGTTTTAAATTTATTCAACCCCTCGTTGATCTTTCCAATTTGGTTTAAACCTATATACCACACCTTATGGTTGGTTTCTTGTTCTTTGGGAAGAGAGGACTCATGGGGGATGGAGTTTGTCTATAGAGAAAATACACAGAGTCAATTTATTACAAGACCTATAATAAATACATTATGTGTACCTCTTGGTCCATACCCCTTTTCATTCCATGAATATGGTTTTTCTATGATGGGAAATACCTGATATTTACATGGTGTGTAAATTCTACACACCCAATAATTTCCTGGAATGTTTTTTAATTGGGGGTAGTGCCTCTTATTTTGGAAAAAGGATTGACTCTCCTCACATACAAAATATGAGCCACCTGAAAAAGCACCGCCCATGCCTAACCTATTCTTCAATAGTTCTCCTCCATCTCGACTCTGATTGGACATCTATTTCTAGGTTGGATATATAGAGGTAATCCCTCAACTCCTCTTCTTTCATTCCTTTGTTTATCTCTCCATACTTTTTCTTATTTTGGTGTGTTCTCATATGTTCTATTTTGATGTTTTTTTGTCTTTTTCCAATTTATTCTATTCTACATAATACTCAATGATGATATCAGACGTGGAGTCATCCACAAGCCTATGTTATCTACTCTAGTAATTTTTAATTATATTTTAAGAGTTTTATATAATTTTTTCATTGTACTTCACATCAAACTTTAACAGGAATTTCCCTTAAATGTCTCTCCTCTTTCCAACAAATTCTGTGAACCATGCTATGATACATCCATTAGTGCCATGATTATTGGTTGGAGGATGATACCTCCTTTAACTCCACCCCGTTGGGTGTGCTAAATTAAATTCCCTCTTTAATGTAAATTTTTAATTAACCAACAACCTCCTATATGAGTTGGCTTGACCATAAATTGGATTTTCAATGCAGTATAAATTTAATAAAATAATTAAATTTAATTGAAGTGGGTGGTGGAAAGGCCATAACACATGTTGTATAATTATAAAAATGAATAATATGATTTGAGACACCCATTGTTAGATAGGGTTAAATGTTTATCAATTCAAAAAAGGCAATGCATCATTATAATAATTTTTATGCCATTGGAATTGGATAGTGAAAAGTGGATAAGGTTTTTTTGGATCATGGAATCTCACATCCATTTATTATGGGTGATGAACATGGAATCTCACACTATTTACTTTTATCTGGATGATGATCTTGGAGTTACATGTTCCCTTCCATTAGGTGTTAGTCTTGACAACTCACCCAAATATCTTGAGTGAAAATCATGAAATCTCTCATTCTTATGATATTTAGGGATAATAACTTTTTTGGATCCTATAATTCATTAGACTAGTTTTGGACACCTAAGTTATGCCCCTGGTCAAGCTAGCACATAGTATCCATGTGTATGCCTAATGAGTTTATCACACATCGTACTTTGACCAAGCACATTATCAGGATTCTACCGGTGATTTATATTGAACTTTTGTAATTTTTTATAGAATTTTATATAGTTCTTTCGTCATGTATCCCCATATCCCCTTTTTGTATATCAACATGAAATGAAATCATTATGCGTATTAATCTATTTACGGATCATCTGTTATTATAGTTTCTTGGAGAGTATAGTTCAATTTGTTTATTATTATATATGTTTCCACCATTATATCATACATATTATGCCTTTTCTATTTCTGTATGTTATTTTTACTATATCACCACATTGATATGATGTTATAGTCTCTCCACCTTACCACCATCGAACCTTTCTACATGTTGGCATCCTATGGTGTACAAGGAGGCGTGTTTGAGGTGATGTGATCCATTAGATCTGGGAACTATTTCAGTGGGTCCTTGGTTAAGACATTACATATCGGTATTAGAGGATTTTATACTTTTGTATTATTGTTTGGGTATTAAATAAGAAACCATAAAGTGGAATAATATGGTAATGATATTGTTCCTAAGAGTTTATAACTCATATATATGGGAAACCTATATTTCCTAGGATGGGATATTACCGTTCTAATTTTTTCCAATTATGGTTGACCTGATTTCAATATTTGGTTATGCATGTGTTTTCTGAAGTTAATAATATTGATATTATTGTAATTATGCTTTTAATTTTTTTTCCATTCCCTATCATGGAAAGGAGGTAGTTGTTCATGAATTAGCATAGGCACTTTATGTCTAATATGCCATGCTTTTTCCCATTACACATTTACTTTTTGCATGCATTTCTATATGTATATTGTTAGTTATTTGATTGTATATATGGAAATGTTCTAAAACTTCTTTAAAAATTAAATAATTGGATTAATTAAAGTTTATTCATCAATATAAATAGTTTTCTTACTATATAGATTAATTATGGAACTTCAATTAGCCAATTATTCCATGATGTGGGTTATGGACCTACTAGTTTTATAGACCAAAACAATGTTAGTTGATTTTATTATATGAGTTCCAATTTAAATTTATGAACAAATTACTTCTATAAATTCAGAATGGTGATTCTTTTAATCAAATAATTTTATATCAACTATTACATCTTAATACTAGGTGTAATGGTCAAGTCGTAGTTACATGATTTTATAATTTAAATTTATAATGAGTATGAATTTTATATATTGGTAATGGTGAAATATTTATCTATATAGTTATATGTGTATATATTATATAAAAGAGTACAAACTTAATTGAATTTAAACCTTTAATGTATATAGTTAATGCTAATTGGTATTCCAATTACAATGTAAATTATGTTTTACTCTATAACATGAAATTAACACTCTATATAACTAAATATTTTCCATGTGATATGAGATCTATACCCAAACCTAGCTATAATATTAGTTAGTTGGGGGAAGGTTTTATGACTCTTGTGGCCTTTTATGGTGTTCCTTTATCACCTAGACCTATATTTAGAAGCATGAAGATATGTGCGATATTTTTCATAGGAAGGATATGTACCTATCCTAGTTGACTATTTTCAATATTTTAAATATATGAATTCTTTTATATGGAATATATTTTTGAATTATAAAATCATGCCAATTGGACATCAACGAGTTGTATTCCAATACGGTAGTCAAAACCATTCTCTAGAGGTGGTGGGCCCTCGGCCTCTAATGACACCTCATTTAGTGCCTCTTATGTAACCACGTTCTATTCTTAACATTATAAATAAAACCTAGTTTTTAGTGGGTTACTTAGTATGATACATTCAATGAAATGAGTTTCTTAACAAGCCCCTACTATACCAGAGCAGACTTGGGAATTCTAGCAGTAACATCCCCCCACATTTTCAGGGTATGGTGGACCTTAGGCTAAAAAATCATGGCTAGTGGACATGTTATTAATATTAAAGTATTTAGATACACCTCAAAAGTAGAGGTTCAAGATCACTACTTATGAAGAATGTGGTTATTCTAAGTTATGGTGGGACATCCATACCAGGAACACATATATCAGGATATGATCTAGAGGGATTCTAGAAAATCTTCTTTGATTAATTATTCTCATTGAAATTTATATATGACCAGTTTATAGATTTATTGAACCTGTAGTAGAGAGATGTATTTATATTGGAGTATTCTACTCATTTTACGGAGCTTCAATGATTTATAGTGACATTGTCTAGTGATTATCCCATGATCACAAGTTGATTTGAGGATGGGAAGCTATAAATAATCCAATTGTAGGTTAATGTATTCTATTTTACTACTATATATATGATATTAAACTACACCCTCATTAATGAGAGAAATTTGAGGGAAGTGGACTGTGTGATCCATGGAGGTTCAGCACACTAACCTGGTAATAGTTCATCTGATGGAAGGAAGCATTTCGTTGAGGTTATTCATTGAAACAATAACACTCAGATAGTTTATTTCATTATATGTAATCAGTGCAAGAATTAGGTACATGTAAAACCCTAGTGTATGACAGACCCATTTGAGTGCATATAATGTGGTAGAGTGGGGCATATTCAGTTATTTTGTTGGACCTTCTCATCAGGTCCTAATGACATGGGATCTAGAATGACCCCACATTATGGAGTTGGTCCTATAGTATCTCTTTGGGTAGGAAGCTGGAATAACACTGGCCACCCTAGATGAGGTGGTGGTCATGGAAGAGAAAATAAAACTCAAGATTCATAGTTCTAGTAGAGCTGGCTTGATCAGTTCCATGGCATGGTCCAGTTACATGTAGTTAAACCTATGCAGATGTGAAGAGCACCAGCCCTTCTAGAGTTTGATATACTATTCTAGTAGCTTCGACTTTAGTGAATTTTTTATTTGATACTGGTGAATCCAACTCTTTTATATCTGCTACAATTATAGAGATTTTGGGCCTCAACATGGATGATTTTTGTGGGGTTACAACACTAGATACCCCATTGTGTATTTGATTAGAGAGTGTTCAATGTTGTAAGGATTGACCACTTAGGATAGTTGGTTATCTATTCATGTGAAATATCTTCTTCCATGAAATGTAGAATATTGTTGTAATTATAAGGATGGATTGGTCAGTTCCCTATCGATATCACATTGAATTTTATCACTTGAGTGTAATTTTTACATCACTATCTAATGATAAATATGTTCACAAGGGAGACTATAATGTCCATACATCTCGAGCTA
This sequence comes from Viscum album, assembly GCA_963277665.1. Taxonomy (NCBI): domain Eukaryota; kingdom Viridiplantae; phylum Streptophyta; class Magnoliopsida; order Santalales; family Viscaceae; genus Viscum; species Viscum album. Next base: position 1,951,635,880 of record OY728130.1, read on the forward strand.
GACCTGAGAATCAAGGGTTGGGTAGTATTATAACCCATATCACTAGTATTTTATTTAATGATCAGGAGATATAACCTACTATTTTCTATATTGTGGCGGATCGTTTGATGGATATATTCCTTGATGACTTCTCTATACTATGTCTAGTGATAAAGGTAGAATTTACCATTGATTTAGTGTCTATAGTGTCACCATATTTCATTCCTCCTTATAGGATAACACATATAGAACTTTTGGTGATCAAGAAGTAGATGTAAGACCGAGGAAAAAGGGGGGATATCTGACCTAGTACCTCTCCATGGAGTTCACTGGTCCTTTTTCCAAAAATATTTATGGTACCATAAGTATTTTAATAGATTACCGATGGTTGAACCAACTCATGGTTAATAATATGTATCCACTTCATCGAATAAATGGACTATTTGATAAGCTCTGTAGAGTGAGGGTGTTATGAAAGATTGATTTGAAGTTGGGATACCACCATGTGCATGTTATATCATTAGAACTACCTCATACATATTTTTTGAGTAATTATGGTCTTTATATGCACCTGGTATTTTTGTTCAGACTCATGAATGAACCTATGGTTTTTATGGCTCTATTGAATGTATTTTTTCACTTATATCTAGTTTCATTCATGTAGTCTTTTTTGGAGGAGATATTTTTGTATTATTTCACTCAAAATGATCTTTCCCAACATCTTGAGATCATTTTTAATACACAAATAGAGCACAAGATTTATGGAATTATCACCAAATGTTACTTTGGTATTGATAAATTACACTTCCTAGATCATTCAATCTCAGGGTATGGAATAATTTTTGGCCTAGATAATGTGAGAGCTATATTTAATTTGAAGAATCTTAAGAACATCATTGATAAATTGAGTTACCCAAGGATATCTAGTTATTATAGATGCTTCATACATGTTATCTCAAGACTAGAAGTTCCTCTTACATGTCTCACTAAGAAGGGTGTGAAATTTTTATGGTCAGAAAATTGTGAAAGGGCCTTTCAGGTGCTGAAGGGATATTTCTATTCCGAGTTGATTCTGATTCTTTAAAATATAGGTTTGAGCTATGCTTTTTATTATGACTTGTCAAGAGTCATGATGTGATAAGTTCTAATGAAGGATGAGTGATTCATAGCATACATGTCTCTTCATTTGACACCTCACGTGCATAATTACCCAAAAAATGACCTCGAGCTAACATTTATTGGTTATTCTTTTTTTCTATTTGAGACATTACTTACTTGGGGATGATTTTTTGTTATTCACTAATAAATAAATTCTTAAGTATATCTTTACATAGCATTATCTGAATCATAATCAGTGAATCGGTTTTGATTATCTGTATTCCTTTGATTTTGATCTTTCATATACACCTAGTAAAGGAAATATGGTTGCCTACACTTAGAGTCAAAAGATTCATACACTAGTAGTTTATAAGCACAATGGTGACTAACCGTTTATGACCTTATTTTTAGAGATGGATTTTTACATTCAATTTGATCATGTTCATACAGTCCTCCCATCTTTAGTAGTGACCTCTACCATTCTATAATGAGTAAAAAAGAGGATAATTTCTAATCCCGAGGTCCAAGTTTTAAGGAAAAGTTTTTTATATGAGAAGTAGTCTCCTGTTTGGAGCATGGATGGGGGTGAGACATCACACATACAAGGGTGTGTCTAGGTACCAACAGACATCCAAGAGGAGCTTATGTGGTAATGTCATTCCTCATCATGGGAAGTACATTATGTTGTCACCATGATGTATCGATATTTCTATCCCTAATTTCAGTGACCTGGTATAAAATGGGAGATATCCATCATTGTTACTTAGTTTTTCATCTATTAGTATGTGAATATAGAACACTAATGACCATCATAACACTTACAATCATTGTCCATTATTGAGTAGAAATGGGATGATGTCAACATATATTCCATGATAGTTTTTTTAAATTCCCTTTAGGTAATGATTATTTATGTTTATTCGTTGATCAATTTAAAATGGTCTCCCATTTATTTCCAATTTGAGAGACCTTCTTAGTATATGAACTTGGGAGGATATACATCAGGGAGGTCCTACACCTTCATGGAGCTTCAAATTTAATAACATCTAAAAGGGATACTCACTACACATCATGTTTATTAAAGGTGTTGAAAATGGAATTGGGTACACAGGTGATTTTAAGCATGACCTATAACCCTCAGGCGTTTGGATAGATAGAGTGTATGATTCAGGTGTTAGAGGACAAGCTTCGTGCATGTTTCCTCTAATTTGGGTATTCATGGGAGAGACACATACACCTATATAAGTTTTCTTATAATAAAATATTTTAGGATTCCATCTAGATGGTTTTATATGTGGCCTTATATGGTAGTCCATAACGATCACATTTGTGCGGGTTATATCCTGGAGAGGTTGCCTTACAAAGGACAAATCTTGTTCAGGACACTTCATAACAAGTCAAGTTGATTAGGAAATTCTTATTGATAGGTCAATCTATGCAGATGTCATATGCCAAATTTCATAGTTGACCTCTTGAGTACCTAGGTTGGAACAATGTTTCCTTACGTGTTTCACCTAGGCTAGGCAAGTGAGGGATTTGATGGAAGGTATGCTAACTCCAATCTTCATGAGACCTTCTAATTTTGTAGAGAAAATCAGTACAATGTCTTACATGATAACACTTTATAAGAGATACTAGTCTATGCATGATGTTTTTCACGTGTCATATCTTTGATTTTATTATCTATAAATATCACATGTTTTATATCTTGGTGAATTTGAGTAAGATGTGGATGATAATTTTGAGGAATACCAAGTGCATATTGTTGATCAGATCACAAAGTATCTTCATGGAAGTTTAGTCCCTTTGGAATATTTTCTATGGAAGCACAACTGTGTATAGGAGGATACCTTCGAGTAGGAGGCCAATATACATGCTCAGTGGATGGAACTTTTTCTCAGGTGACATTTACCACCCTCAGAAGGGAAACTCATGAATGAATAATTATTATGAGGGGGTTGTATCAACCTATCTTTTCAGAGAGGTAATGATTTTATTAAATTTATTCAAACCCACTTAGATCTTTTTTATTTGTCTTAGACCCAGAGACCATGCTTTAAGGTGTTTTTTATTTAATTTTGGAAGAGAGGTTTCAAGGGGGTGGAGTATAGTTTCCAAGGAAATACATGAAATGTATTAATTATAAAACAAGTAATGAATACATGATGTGTATTTTCATGGTCATACAACTTTTCATGCTATGAAATTATTTATTCTTGGGTGGAAAAAACTCAGTATTTACATAATGAGAAAATATTACAGACCATGTAGATTCCTAAAATTTATTTTTTTCTAGAAAAGGGAGGCATGGAATCTTATTTTGGAAAGAGGTTCATCTCTCCTCCCATGCATAGCAGGAGCCACATAGGAGACCACCAGCCATGCCTAACCCAGACTTCCATCATTCTACTCTATCAAGACTCTGATTGAAGCTCTATGTATTTCATTGGTTATATATTTGTAATATATCCACTCCTCTTATTTCTTTTCATTTTTTACCTCTCCATCCTTTATGCTATTTTTGTACAATCTTGTATGAGCTATTTTTAGGGGTTTTGGTTTTTTTTAATTTATCTCATTTTAATTCAAAACTGAAGATGATATTGGATGAGGATTTTTACATGATACTAAGGTTTATAGTCTAGTAATTTTCCTTATAAATATTATGTTTTTAAATATTTTTTTAATTTTTCCTCATGAAGGAAGATTATGTGCATTTACCATAAATTTTTATCATCTTTATAAATTAAATGAACTATGTGAAGTTACTCTCATTAGTTATTTTATGACTAGTAATACGATGATACTTCATTTAATTCGACCCATTTAGGTCTTCTAATTTAAATTCCAACATTAATTTAAATGTTTAATTGACCAACCACCTACTATATGAGTTGGATTGACCATAAATTAGATTTTTCTTTCTTCATAAATTAAATGGTTTAATTTATTTAAATTGAAGTTGGTGAGAAGGTGAAACATTGTGTTTTATAATTATAAATATGAATTATATGAATTGTGACACCCATGGATAGTTTAACTTAAATATTTACCAATACATGAGAGGTAAGGAAAAATTATAATTATCATTAATCCATGGAAATTTTCTAGTGAAAAATAGTTATGGGATTTATTGAGAATGGTGTTTCATGCTCCCGTATATTGGATTGGGGCATGGGGTCTCATACTGTTTAAATTTATTTGGATGATGGTCATGAAATTCCATGTTACCATGCATTGGGTGTTGGATATGATGACTCACCCCCTATCTCGAGTTTTGAGCATCAAGCCTAACATTTTTATAACATTTAGGTCCAATACCCATGATGGAGCTTACAGTTTTGTAAAATTGTCATGGATGTCTAAGTTATGTCAAATGTCTGGATAACAATTAGTATCCATGTAGATTCTTATATATGTCCTTAGATATTTATAGTGTATATACTTGTATACATATTATTTATGATTAATTATATATATATATATGGATATGGTAAACAAATTAGACTTCTTCCAACCTCTACTGAAGAAGGTAGAGTCTTCATGGAGTCCTACAGGGACATTATCTGAATAGTATTAATTTTCATCATCTTTTATTATTTTTTGTACATGTACGTTATACATATATAATACTATGATATATACACTAACCCTATTATTCATGAAACTATTGGTGGTGGCCTACTAAGTTTATCTGACACCCTACTTGAGCCTCCATTGGTACTTGAGTAGAATTAATGATTGTAGGTGTGTATAAGGTAAATCACCCTATCAAATATGATTGATATGATTTTCTTATAGCATAGAAAATGGAGAGGATGATAGATCACATGATCATCTTGCTAGTACAGATATATTTTGGTCTTTTATATTTGTAGATATTGTGTTGTATATGCATGCCTCCTATATCCCCATCACCCATTTTTTTAATCATGAAATGAAATCATTTTTTAAATGACTCGTCTTATGGATCTTCTATTAATAGAGTTTCTTGGTTGATTGTAATTCCATTATTTTATTATGATATATATTTAATCTTTTCAACCATTTACATCACACTTCTCCTTTTTTTGTATATTATTGTTCCCACTACTCCACTCTAATATGCCGATATATTCTCCCCACCATACTACCTTAGACCCTCAATGTTAGTCAGTAGCCTTTGGAATATGGGGAGACATGCATGAGATCATGTGACCCACCATCTTCGGGCAATGTTTTAGTGGGTCCCAATTCAGGACATTACACATCACACAACATCACATCCTGAAGGACTCTCCTAGGACACAACACTCACCAAGGATTAATCCACCCATAGAAGGGTGCTTCACACCCAACATGAGACGTATTTCTATCCAATCCATATCCACTAGTCCAAATCCACTAGTACATACCTAACATTAACTAGGAAACATTCTTAGGATACCCATGACATATATCATACCTTGAGACCTTTCTAAGGCCTCATGCACCCTTAGTTGGGGACCTTATCTCCTTGGGATATAGTCGACGGGTGATCCAACTTACTGAAAGTGGTAGGAATAACATATCATGAGCCTAGGAGGCCCAACACTATCCCACCTCTTATTTTATGAAATAATCAATCTCTATCTATACTACATATACCAATGAAACAAGAATAAAATATCTAATAGTTCATGAACTTTTATATAGAATTGTATTAATGGGACCAACTACCTCAATAATAGAGCTAACCCCTTACGGAGCTATGTCGAGCCTAATAAAAGCGTTTAAAAACTCACAAAATCTATATCATAACACAAAACAAAAATAATCAATTATCAAAATTTAAAATAAATTATTAAAATTAATCTATAGTGGCATAATTAGATAATATCTCACTTAGAATCATCATCTCACCAAAACTTGATAGAACCTTGACCATCCACCCCTGGAAGGCCCATGGATTACCCTTATATCCATCCCAGGAGAATACATAACCACAAGAACCTATCTAGTTTCCAATTTCATCGAATTTTATTAACACCCCAAAAAAAATTAGGTCATTATCTTACCTCAACTAGAATTCAAAAATATGGAATGAAATCATCTTCTCCGGACCTCCTATATCAACTGCATCTAAAAGGAAATCAAATCAACATGATTTCAACTTGCTCTATTGAAATTTTCACAAACACCCTAGTCCAATTGCAATAAATTCGAGGCAAAGAGGGTAAAAAACATTGTAATAATGGATGATTTTATATGAAAATATATAAAAATAGAAAAAAAATTACATCCCTTGAAATGGGGGTTCAAAGGGAAGCAAAAGAGGGGCATGGGTCAGCCAAATGGACATCCCTGCACAAGCCAAGTTGAACAAGAAAAAATAAGGGATGAACTCCCAAACATTGGTTTACACCTATTTAAAAGAAATAGTCAAGATTCAATTTAGGTTTAGATAGGTGTGTCCTAGTGTATCACACCCCACCACTCGTTAATTTCACACCCTAACCAAGGGTCACAACATAAAGCATTTCTCTACCAAGTTAGAGGCACTTACTTTTTCCTTCATGGAATAAGGATTTATGATGTGAAACCTTTATTTAAATCCATCATATCATAGACAATTAGATGTGGTGATAACTACACTAGCAGTAACATTTAAACAATGCCTTCAAGGATAGATTTGATTCCAACCCAAGCACTTGTACCCCAACTAGGCCATATTACATGTACAAAAATATATCATTGATACATCCCAATTCCAATATTTAAGATCTAAATCTGAATAAATAGTTTTAACTATACACTAGATCAATAAAGTAGTTTCATATGAATTTCAAAACCCATTAAGATGTTGGTTATTACAAACTCCCCACCATAACACTTCTCATCCATGAGATGTCATTGTAGTCAAATAGACAACAAACCCAACCAACCACATTCACCAATTTACCAAGGTCTCTCCATATTAAATCTATTTATGCCAAACATGGATTCATCTCAAACCACTAAACACCAAGAACACTATTCACCAAAGGCTAATCCACCCAATCACCATTATCTCTATTCCGAAGACTTCACTCTCCAACAACAGTCTATCCTAGGGAACAACAATGTATTAAACTGATTCATCTTAAGGATATGATTTTCCACCAATTACATCAAATTTAATGCAAAAATCACCAGCCAGACATCCTATGAATGAATTTTCTAGAAATAACAATGTAACACCCACCAATGTATCATCTCACCAATTTTCCTGATAATAATTGATTAACAGTTGATCGAATTATGAGATAAAACTAACACCTACCCAAAATATATAACATGAATTTCCATTAAATTTTATAGTTGGAACCTCAACTGACCCATCAAACTATCATTCTCCACTAATGAGAATTGGTGAACAACCAATCTGACTCACCCATGGATCACACCATCTCCATCCTGAACCTAATGCTGATGCACTAATTCAACTTGAGACCACCTCTAAATCATGAATTTTTTATTTATCCTAGAACCAAATCACATTGAATCTACTCACACACAAACATACGTGGTCCATATCCACCATTAAATTATATGCCTCAATATGTTCTTGAAATATATAATACTACCAAAAATAGTAATATCATTATCATATATCCACCAAAACAAATTTCAATGTCCACTTCTCACTATGAATCTATCACTGAATGCAATGGTCAGACATGTTCATCCCACTTATACCAGAGCACTAGAATTAAAAAATAATAGTCACCTATCTCGGATTTACAAGGAAAGGAATCGTCAACATTCCCCAATACACTAAAATTTTGAATCATTTCCTTCAATGAATAACAATGTCATCCCCACCATATGGCTTTCCTTACAAAGATGCTCTGTCACGTTATCCAAATAAGTCTGAAAATTTCTTGTGCATGGATTCTCATGAGCCACGCTCACACACCTATCAACCCATGACATCATGTTCAAGGACCTCCTAGATGGACTATAGTATGATACCTTGGTCAATTGTTTGTAACATCTGACCACTAAGGGATTTCACCCATCTGAATAATCTCTAAGATACCATTCCCATAAGTTTGTCACCGATCACATTGGTTCTCATCACAAACATGTCCGCTCACTGATCCAAAACTCAACAAGACACTATGCATACCTAGTGAAAAACATCCCTCACATGCAAAAGTTTTCACCAGCAAATATTTACTAGCCCCACTCTCCTCTTCATGAGGTAGTGTGACCATATAAAAACCTTATCATAAGATCTTTCTGACTATCTTAATAGATCTCAACCAATATCAATAAAAAACGCTTTCATACAACCAAATTACACACCCGAACTTACACTCCCATGAGTCTTGTTCCATATAACTTGGGATTATGAAAAATATCTGACATACTATCACACCTGTCATTTTTAAATTATTTATTTTATTCAATTTTTGGGCATCAGGTAATTCGGGTGGAGGCCCGACCTAAATTTTTTGAGTTATTACATAAAAACGCATGTTTTTTCCTTGACAGCATTCAATACACCATGGTCGAAGCCACATGACCTCACTCGAGTCACCGTGTGACCTCTCCCAGCTTACTGCATGACCCGCTTGATGTTCGAGGAAGATAAATAGAATGTAATGAATAGAAAAATGAAAATAAAATTAAAAAAGAAGTCTAATAAAATTTTAGTGATTATTTTAATTATTATAATATTTTTTGAGTATAATATTTTTATTATTATTAATATTGTTAAGATTAAAAAAATTAATTATGTTGTAATTAATATTGTTATAATTATTATTATTGTTAATATTAAATTATGTCAATATCTTTTATTTTGTTTTATTTGGATTCAAAATGTTTTGTCTAGGTACAAGATAAGTCCTGGTTGGATTTGGTGTTTTTATTGATAAATTAGAATTTTGGGGCTTCATAGCTTGCGACACATAGGCGAATCATATTTTTGAAACCATAAGACATCCCAAGGGCCATAATGTGACCTGGACTTTATTCGAATAATAAAAAATATTGAATTAATAATAATGAAACAAAATTAAATGTGTGGAAGATTAAAAAATAAAATTAAAGGAGAAAAATGTGTTAATAATTTAATAAATTGTGTTTTAATGATAATAATAATAATATTGTTATGGTTTTAGTTTAAGGATATTATTATTAATATTATTATTATTTTAAATATATGAATTAAGATATTATTGTGGATATAATTTACATTATTAGGTTATCATTATTAATTTTTTTAATTTAAGAATATTATTATTATCATTATTATTTTTTGTTATGTTTCTTTTTAATTTTTACTTTTATCATCTTTTTCCTCTTAGGGTTTGGTGTGCATGGAAACCCTCTCCCCTACCCCTTGGTGTCACGCTGCAAGTCCCCCACCCTCCGCGGTTCTGCTCGCACCCCCTTGATGGATGCTCCACCTCCTAGTGTTGGTCCTCCTTCCTATGTTTGACACTCCCTAATCCATCTGGTGAACTCCTATCGCCCCACTGACCCCCCTCGACTAACCGCTCACACGCCGTCTGACGTCTCTCTCATGGACACCCACTACACAACACAAATGGATGAACCCCAACGCGTCGGGTCTCGACCACCCAGCCAGCCTTGTCATTCCACGTCCTGACCACACGGTCAGCCACTTCGTGTCGCACACTTCTTTCCCCTACTCGCACCAAGCATGAACACCCCCCCCACAGCCAACCACCACCTCTCTTTCCACCTCCCTCAGGCTTTTTTCCACCTTCTCCCCTTGGTCGACCTCTGTAAAATGAACCATACCTCATACTTCCAGTGGAAAACACATTGGGTAATCCCCCTTCATTTTTATAGTGGTTTTATTTTAATTTAATGTGGTTTAGTTAGGTTTAAGGGTTTAATTTTGTTTTTTTATTGAAAGTGTCTTGTTTTGTGGTTCACGTTAGTTTTATTGAGGTGTGGTTGATGTGTAATGGTGATTTCACACCATTATTCAAGGTATTCATGATTCAAGGTAGGTGGTTCCATGTCTTATTATTATTTGATGAATTAATTTTCAATTTTAATTTGTTTAGAATATTGTTTAATGAATTTATGTAGTGGAAAGTTGATTTTTTTTAGTTTGAATTGCATTGAAATTGTGTGGTAGATTGTTTATATTATGAGTGTGTTTTTTGTTGAGAACACTTTTTTTGTTTTTAAATTGTGTGGTTAGCTTATTAATTTGTGAAAGTGGTGAGAACTATATTTTTGACATGGCATCATGTGTGTTTGGTCATAAAAGAAGGTTTTTTGTGAGTTTAGTGTGTAACGCAAAGTGATTAATTTAAATTATTTTATAAGATTTTATCTTTTTCTTATTAAATTATGTGGTTTTTTAAAATGTGTTTTACATATGGTGAAACGTTTTCCATAAAAATATTTGTGTCGTAAAGATCACACTTTAAAATTTTATTCGAGTGCATGTGATTTTTTAATGCATTTGAATGTATAAATTGTTTATTTAGTATGTGTAAACCCATGTGACATTATTTTACTATTGCTTTATATTTTTTAATTGGATATTAAATTATGTCACTAGTGTGAAATGTGTTAGAAAAATGTTTTAGTGTGCATCTTATTTAAAAATGGTATTCATGTGTGTATGTGGTTGTTTGTTTAATGATAAGTGACTTTTTAAACTGCGCAGATGGTTTAATTGAGTATGTAACATATGCCAATTAAATTTTAAAAATATTTTTGGTGTGCGTATAGTTTTAAAAGAGGTTTTGAGTGTGAAAATGGTGATTTTATGTGTGTAAGTACCCTATTTGGATTTTATGCATATGTGTGATGTGTGACATGAACTTTAAATTTGTTTGAGAACAATTCAGGAAGCCCAAGTATCTAGGAGGGTGGACTAGACTAGCGGGCTAGTGATTCAGGGGTGGCTTTGGCCCTGTTTTACATAGTAGGATTGACAACTGCAACACCAACTAAAAATATGAATGACTGATGGTCGTGGTTTCTAAGCCATGTTTTGATAAGGTTCATGGTATCTAAGCCATGTTTTCTAAGGGACATGGTTTCTAAGCCACACTTCACCGAGACATGAAGATCTAGGGACCCAATATGGCTAACACCCACGAATCCTCTCCCACATTGGTGCTCATTAGTTACTTTATGGTCATTGGTTTGACAAAATTGTTATTTTAAAAAGTAAGTGTGTGTTTGTTTTAGTTTAAGTTGTTCCATTTGAAACTATTTTCTTTAATCCAGATTTCCTTAAATCTGTTCAAGAATTTACTCTTTTTCTTTAATTATAATTTCAAATGTATTTTTCATTTTATATTTATGTGTGGAAATTTTTTATTGGGATATGTCCTACTGGTCTCTTGGATCACACCCTACATAAAAATTTTGGTGTATGTAGATATTGTTCTTCGTGTATTCAAGGATGAGGCATTGTTCTCAGTGAAGGTGGTTCAAGTTTCAGTTGGTCTTCTCATGAAGGGTGGTGTTAATGTGGAATCTCTTGTTATATGGAGGTTTGAGTCAGAGATTTAGTTTTCTTTGTTTTCATTTCTTTTTAGTTATTGTTTCGATTTAAATACCTGTATGTTTTTTTAGTTTAAGGTCCTAACTGATTGATAATTTTTTTCTTTCAGTTTATTTATCTTGTTGATTGTTTTATTTCTCTCATTTTGGTTAAATAATCCCCTTGAGTTTTTTCAGTACCCGGGCACTTGTGTGAGCCCGAGATGATTGGGAACGCCCTTCGGGTCTTGTTGTGGACCGGGTCAGGCACCAGGCTGGATGGAAATCTGTCCTGGTTCATGACACTTACCAAGATCCTATCGCTTTTCAGATTCAGTCAACATCATAATAAATCTCACTCATTACAAGACCAATCATATGATCACCCACAATAGAAGATTCATTCTAGAACATTTTACTGTCTACCCATGCTCTAACCATCCTTGGGTTGTTCTCCTTGGATCCTCACTATCAATCCCAATGAAAATTGAATATAAAGCCAATAGGTCAAGAATTCATCTAATATTACCCACAAAATAAAATCTTTATATAAAAAATGAACTAATTTATTTACATTGTTTCCTCAACCCACTCATGGATATACACATAACAATCTAATTTGGTTAAATAGATTTCCACCAAGATTCTATATGGAAAACACCTTTTTAGTTTTTTGTTAAATCATTATATAAAAAAACCCAATCTACATGGAGTCATGTGCCTTTCCATATATCATTTCTCATGAATTTAATTCTTGTTCCCAATCTACTAGGGTTCCATCCCCAAGGAAATCAATTCTTATACCAACTCACTTAGGATAATTATACAAAACCATTATGAAGGGAATGTATAGTTATAGTTGGAGAACTCATACACCAAGATCCACATGAACTGCCATCAAATAAAATATTTTGGCTCAGGTGAGTAGAATGTATCCAATAAGTTATATGGGAAAACATCATATAAGTTATTTTTCATTCTTTAAACAACCAAACCATTTAGTTCATGAAATTAATCACACATAAGAATGTATATTTCATGGGAGAAATATGTTCTAAATATGATGCAAATGTATTGTCCTATTACATACCAAATAAAATTCAAAATCATAAATAACAACCACTAATAAACAAATGATATTTAAATAAGCATCTATATCTGAATAGTGAAATAAAAAAAAGGAAATAACAATACTCTGGTAACCCAAAATTCTGAATGAAAATGTGTTCATTAACCACTAGTCCAATGTCCATCATAATATCTGACCCATTCCAAGACTACCTATATACCATATCTTGAAATAATAAGGAAAAAACCTTTGATACCAATTTGTAACACCGCAATCTGGAGGCCAATCAATAATACTATGACCTAGTGTGCTTTGTGACCTCAAGAGCACCTCACCATACTAAAAAGGCCATAGATTAATGGTGAGCGACTAATCCATACAATGGGGAGACTATGAACTTGAATCATATTAAAAAACACAGAGGAAATAAATAAAACATCCAAAAAACATAATCATAGTAGGTATAATTCATAAACACAATGCTATAATAAGACGTCCAATGTGGAATCATACATTCATACATCACATTTATATCTCATTAGGCTGATCACATATATAAAATAATAATAAATAAATACAAAATTGGATATACTAAAATTCTCAAGCCTTAACACCACTCATTCTCTACACTCCCTAGAGCTTCTACAGCCCGATCCACTACACAACCTGCACTCATTCCAATAAAAAAATAAAGAATGTGCACACACCAAGGTACCTATGTTGGGTGTGTGAAAATATATTTTAGTAGTGTATCACCATGTTCCCTTATTATATTCCATAGTACATGAGTATTCATGAAGAAATTAAATGTTTCACTCAAGTGTGTATCATGTCATGTGCTAACTAGACCAGTATAACTCCATGTGAATCAGGTTATCATGAGATAAATAGTCTACAATGGCAACCAATAATACCTTCTTCAACACCATACTAGAATCCATACATTGGAACATTCAATTATAACTATTAGAAAGACCAAACATGAAGACTCAAAATAAGTAATCATACAAGACCTTAAATAACTACCTAAATGGATATGTTAAGGTCTTATGTCCAAATTTTGTACAAATACCTTACCACTAAAGGCGGAGTCCCTCATCCACACCTTCCACAATACCATGACCAAACCCTCTCACCATGGGAGCTCCAATTTCATGAATCAAGTCTACTAAATGAAATGTCCATTATCCCAACCCAATCTTACTCATGGAATTTTCCTACGTCATAAACATTAGGACTTATTCTCACCCACAACTATCCATCCAGTTTCATCTCACTCGTGATGGGGCCAAGCCATAAGATCCATATCCCCAACTGATTTCATATCCAATCATAAGGGAACAGTTAAAAATCAATAAATATGAATTTTTATTCATCACATTGCACACCTTATCATTACAAGACACTAGCCACATAGCCCTATACCCTCATCTTAAACACATTTCTTCTATCCCATCAGAAAATCCACTAGGGTCATTTAGACTCACTATAGTCTCTTCTCATCAATAGCATCTCATACATGTCAAACCTTAATGACATAAAAACCCATAGGATAACTCTATACTAGACCTCTGTTGGTTAGTCTATATCCTCATAAAAATCCCTCATCACTCCAAATCCCACCACCCAGGGATTTTCCCAAGTTATCCAACTATAAGACCATTGGAAAGCCAATGCCAATTCCAGAACAATTCCCATGAATATCACCTTGGTCTCATCTGACATATCATATCGGAAATTCTCCATTCCATAAAACCTTATCCCATAAAAAATAACTCACCCCACTAACAACACTCCCTAAGGCTCAATCCACCCTCAAAAGGGTGGTCCTATCCCAGTGTTAGATATCTGGATGTACCACAAATATCCACTTGGAATAATCCAATCGTACTTGACTATATAAACCTAGAAACTCAAATCGGCCACCAAAAAATTATGACACACATTGATACATCCCCAAGGATTCAGATCCACTTTTTTAGTTCTATAACTTCATAGAGACATAATCAACAGGTGATATAGGTTACCTAAAGTCACATGAAGCACTTATCCTAAGCCTTATAGGCCCAAAACCATCATACCACTACCTTTAGGAAATTATCAGTCTCTATCCACTATACCCAAACACATGAAACATGTATACTGTATGAAATCCTGGATAATCTTGCATATGATTTTCTATTTAAGGGACCACCCACCTTATAAACGTGGTTAATCCCTTTCCAAGCTCCATCAAGCCTTGTTCAGGATCATATATTCTCCAAAACACCTATATCACAGCAAGAAAGACAAATATTCAATTATAACAATTTATAATTAATTATGTAAATCAAACCAAAGGAGAATAATTCACTAAAAAATCATTGAGAAACATCATCACGTCATAACAACATGAAACCTTGACAAACCATCCATGGAAGCTCCATTGTATGAACCACTACTGTAGCATCACTTCAGCAATGTCTTCAGACCTTTATCTAAATCCAATTGGAGCACCGAAACACCCCAAAGATCCATATTCATTATCTAATAACATCTATTGGATTTTTTTAAATTATTACATTCATGATCCATATAATAATTCTCTAAAAAACCCCAAATCCATATCAGAATTTTAAGTTTCCTCCAAGTATCAATAATCGAAATGACATGGGTCATTACATTCCTTATACCATGGAGATCCACATTGAGATCCTCCCAATTCATAGTACATCCACATGTGATGGATTTATCTGGACACTCTTCATCACACTTAGGGAATCTGAGTGGGTGGGGGATGGTAAATTTACTAAAGAGTTTCCTCTAACTACCAATGTACCACCCCTCTTGTATCATCCATTGCTCACCACTACGCACCGAGCTACCTCCCATTGAGCATTCATTGTAATCGTAATTGCACCATCCTCCAATATGTTTTGACATCATTCAACAACTTTTACAGACCTTATATTTATATATTGTGTGGAAAAGAGTCCATGTGGCTCAATGTTCTGAATATTTGTTGCAAAATCCCATTTTTTATAAATTGTAACAATGCTACAGTACCACTCTATAGTACCTTCTACAAGATATACACAATAATAGTGATATAGTATTGGTACAATAAAATAGAAATACATCTTTTTCTGGATTTGAACCTAGTTTTGATGTGGATTATGTGGAACATTTACCACTAATATAAGACCCAACTGCATATTATTTGAAAAATATAATTATATTTTTTATTAATATGATTTTATACATAAATATAATCACATGGAGTTTAGATTAGTTTTAAGAAGCACATAATCCTGCATAAAAAATCTAGGCTCAAATATGATCTAGGAAAGGATTATCATAGTTACTGTGGTATTAATGTAACATTTATTATAGCTGGTACTATAAAAATGGTATAATTCGCTTGATTTTAGAATTCAGGCTATGTGTTGAGACTTTTTCCAACCAGTCAATGAGGCCACCAATTCCATTCATCTAGGTGCTATAATGAGACTATTTATGATGTTGTGGCATAAATAGGCAAGAAACATAGTGTGACAATACACATGTGCCATTGTGTGGTTATCTCGAAAGATAAATGAGTGGGTAGTTACATATCATCCAACAATATACCCACTAAAATTATTAATATATGATTGATGGGTGTCCTAACATGCTATGAGGGTAGGAAACATGGAATAATAGTTTATAGATTGTGGTGGAGTGGAATACGAACTGGTGAAACTACTGCCAATGTGACAAGATAGAAGACGACTCATGACTGGAATGTAGTGATGTAAAAAGACATTAAATAGTCACTAGGTTGGAGTCTATAAATAGTTATTGGAGCATTGAACCCCATCAACTGACCCTCTTCCCACACAAATTTTTGATTTGTAAATGAGGGGTGACTAACTATGATGTGAAAAAGAAACATGATGTGATGGTGTTGCACAGAGGGAAGATATGACATAAAATGACTAGTGACTCAGAGTGATGCATGGATACTCATTTGGGCCACATGGAATCTCATTTAGGTGAATTTTGACCAAATGTTTCTTGGACTTCAGGTCATCAATAACTTAGGCCGTTGAGAAATTAATATTTAATAAAACCGGTATAGTGGGTGGTTTTCATTCCTTGTGGGGAGGGATGAGGCTTCCCCCACAAGGGTGTATGAGTGTGTGTTGTTTTGATTTCAATTACCGTTATGATATGATAAATAAATATAATTTTACATAATTAAAAATATATTTATATGTTAATATAATAAATCTATAATAATTATAGTAATTATTTTTGTAACTATATATTTATAATTATATAATTATAAATATAATCATATATATATGTTTACATAATAAATATAAGTATACTTATAATTATAATAAATATTAAAAAAATTGAATAATTATAGGAATAAATATAAATATAGATATATTTAAAAATAATAAATAAAATTATATTTATAACATATGTATTTACTTTTATATTTATATCTATATTAAAATATAATTGTATTTATAATTATATTTATAATATTTAAGATATATTTATATTTATTCTATTTATAAATATAGTTATATTTTTATAAAATATAAATACAACTATATTTTCAATTATATTATATTTATAATTCATTATTAGATAAAAATTTAATAATATAAACATAAGAATAATTTTTATGACAATAATTTCTATGATATTAAAAAACTAAGAGATAAATGTATTTATTATCATATTTATAATTATATAAATATATTTAAATTTATTATAATTATAAATATAATTATTTTTGTTATAATTTTAAATAATTTGTTATTTAAATTATATTGCAGTTGGGGTATTGTCTCAGTTATAAAGTTACAATGTAACACTAAATATGTACAATGTTTGAAGCCTGATAGCCCCCAACCTATTAGGAGGAACATTTGGTCCTTTTATGACTAGTCACACAGGTGGTGAAGCAGGTAGGATGACGTAAATAGGGTTCCTTTGGGATAGAAATTAAGGGTCCTCGAGATATCAAACACGAGGCCTTTGGGCTTTTTATATGTAATTTTCATAGAGGGTGCATACCAATCCTAGAGGGGATGGATGAGTTATGACCCACTTTTCTACATCATGTTTCTGTGTGTTTGGTTCGTGTAATCATGCCAACCGAATATTTAATATTTTTTATTATTAATATTAGTCATTAATATTTTTTTAAAATTGTATTATATTTATATAAATAATTAACTAAAAAATCAATCATATAATATTATATTTGTTATAAAACTAATTTATTTATTATATTAAAATATAAATATATTTAAATATTATATATATATATATATATATTTCTATGTATTATTGAAAAAACTTGGGGTCAATCCCCTTTTATTAAGGAAATAAACATCCTTTTAACTCGGTTGAGAGGGAACCCTTACATGAATCGTGGGACCAAAAATTACATATCTTATAATTCTAAGAAAATAAAGGCTTTGAAACATAAATGGAATATAAACCTTACAATTTTATGTTAGGAAGGGCCATTGGCATGAAATCAATTTGACTTGGCCTAAAGTCCCATTTTTTTACACATATTTCCCATTTAATTGTTATTATATATATAGTTATATTTAATGTTAGATATAAATATAGTTATATTTTTATTTATTATATTATTACATATAATTATATTTAAAATTATGTTATGTTCACAATTTATTATCAAAAAAAATTATTTATACAAACATAAATAAATTTTTAAATATTTAAATATAAATATGGTAATTTGGTACCACTATTACTAACCACATACATGAAAACACCCAGGAAATTGAATGTTCTAGGAATAGTAGAAGTCAGTCAACCCCATTCCCAATGATGTATTTTTATTAATTATAATGAATAAATCATAAGAACATGATGATTAAATATAAAAATAATTAAAACTTGAACCAAAGAGAGGTTATTTCACATTAAATTTATAATTAATTTAATAATAAGAATTACCTCAATTGTGAGATTATTTCTTCAATGAAGATGTTGATTATTTAATCTTATGTTCTATTTTACTATCTTTCATCAATAGTATCCAAAGTAGAATCCCACTAGCAACGATTCCATCATTATCTTTTGATATCAAAGTGTTGTCGATGATGCTATGGGTGCTAGCATGGTGGTACTGATCAACTTTTAGTTTCTCATATGGGATCCCAAAATTCACATTTTCTGTTGAAATATTGAGTCGTGTTCTTTCATTACTGGGGGGGGTTGAATAGATTCTCTTGAGCTTATGATAAAACTTTATAGAAGATCTTTAATGAGATAATTCTCTAGAGTTTAAATCACTGTGTGCATCCAAAAAAAAATTCCTACTACAGCAGAGAAATGATAAAATTAGGTATTTATTGAGCTAGGGTTAAAGACTTGGTAATTATGAAAAGGTCTTAAGAAAATATCTTAATCATTATTGAACCCCATTCCAACAACAATAATAATCATCATCATCATCATTTGATGCATGCAAGTCTCACAGATATCATAAATATCAATAAAAAAATTAATATTTATTTAAAAGATATTTAGTACATCATTCAAATTAGCTATCACCACAATCATATCAGCCACCTTTATCGTATTCACTAATCCTTGATTAATAAATATCATTTATTTAGTAAAAATATATATAAAATTTTCACAATCTTATAAATAAATATTTATTTAATATTCAACACACAAAAAATTGTGTCAAAATTTATGTAATCAATAAATGTTGAATATTAGTATTCCTCGATCTAGATAATATTATTTAATTAAATAATTAAATTCAAAAATATTTTAATTTTGATCTATAAAAACACTATGTGTGTGACCCTATAGGCTTCTTCATCAATGGCATTAGATGGATTTTACTAAAGTCCAATTTCTGTTTCTAGAAAAAATTAAAGTAACCCAAGTGGAAGAATTTAGTTTCATAATGTCAAAAACAACATATGAATTCTCACTATTTAATATTATCATTGAGTCATGATATCTCATAAAGTATGTTACATTCTTCTGTCATCAATCTATATCCATGATGCATTTTTCTTTGACTATATCAAAAAAACTCATCAATACACAATGGCCATGTTATTTAGATAAATAATTACATTTCAATTAAAATTTTAATATATCATCTTCCATAGAGATGAAAGAGAAAAATTATTTCATAACTAATTCATTAATGTCATATCACTCATGATTCACCTACCGTATGTTACCTTTCTGCAAGTGTATGTCACCATGTTTCTTATCGAAAATGTAAAAATATTGGACTCCTGATACGAATTAACAATAATATTAAAGTATAAGGACCATTAAACACACTCATAGATAGTAATATACAATTAAATGAAATAAATAGAATTACTACTTGTGGGAATTTGTTCATAATCCTTCATTATGAATATTATCAAGGGAAAAATTCATGACATGAAGTCTCATCTATTTACAAGTACTCACTCATTATAGTATTCATAATTTTTGTCACATCTTATGACATCATGTTACCATAGGTCATATAGATTGATAATATCAACATATAATTTCAGTTTTCTCATCATAGCATGGGGACGATAAGACATGTCAATGTGATTGATACATTAGAAAATTATCACATTGATATTTCACTGTATAAAAATCAAATTTTGATATGATATTTATTAATATTAAAGTATATGAATATAAATAAAATCTTAAGTATAGGGTAAGTGTTATTGGGAATCAACTCCCAAAAATCACAATTATACAAGAGACAACATCTAATTAATTTTAGTTTTCTATCACTCCTATGATGTACATAATTCTACTATGATAGTGATTTATTTGAAAGGTATGTCATGTTGTCTTCCATAGAAACTCTTCTTACTATGGGGTCACCTATTTGAGGAAAAACATTCTAGAGATGATACTTCAAGATAATATTATTTTTATATATATATGACCTTGGATCCCTGGAATGATCGACCAATATAGTATTATTAAAGAGGACTATGACTGGATCTTTAGTGTTAGTAAACACATCAAGAACTTGGATGAAGTATCATATAAAAAGTACTTATTTATTTTTATCCGAATTAAACAAATACCCAGTCTCTACTATATAATCGATGAACATGGCCATCTTTGAGCTCTTCAATCTCACAACATCAATATTTAGAGTGAAGATATATCTAGGTAGTGATTTTAGATTTCCATGATATGTTTAGAAGCTAGTATATATATATATATCCCCTAATTACCATGTCCCTATGTCATTTATATGAATGGAATATATCTTTAGTACACTTGAGGTACTTTAGGATATTCCTGACTACTTTCCAATGGTAATCTCTAGGATCCTAATGATATCTTTATTCCACGATAAAGGAATAATTAATATCTAACATGGTAAATATCATGACATATTTTACTATATCTATTGATTTTTTGTATGGGATTCTTTACATACTCTATCTCTATTCATGTTTCTAACGATGTATTTTCTTAGAGAGATTTATGTCACGAGATATTGGAACAAATACTCTCCTGGATTGATCCATATTTAATCCCTTCAATATCTTGTCAATGTATGTACATTGACTTAGTCCAATAAACCTCTTGGATCTATCCTGATGTAATTTTATATCTATATAATATGGAACTTCCACTATTTCCATCACTAAGAAGCTTGTGTTTAATCCGGACTTAATGAGTTGTAATACTACTATCTCATTTTCAAAAAAATAATATTTCATCAACATACACAATCCAAATGATGATTTCAATCCCACTGAACCACTTTTAGATACAAGGTTTAAATTAAATCATTATAAAACAAAATGTCATTCTAGATTTATCAAAATGAATGTTCCAAAACTATATGATTGATTTAATCCAAAATTTTCATTCCTTGGTGGAATTATATGTAGTAAAAAACCCTTATATTTGTGACATATATAAATCATTTATAATGTTCCCATTATATAAAGCTATTTTGGAATCCCTTTTTAAAATATCATAGCCATGAAAATCTATAATGGAATGTATAATTTTGATGGATTTCATCATATTAGTCGGTGAAAATTTTCATCATAGTCTATAACATGAATTGTTTTAACCCTTTTGTGACTAGTCATTCCTTATAGGTCTTGAATTCATCATCCATGTCCATTTTCTTCTTGAATACCCATATAAAGTAAAAGAAATTCACATCCACTAAAGGTAATACCAAGATCTATACATGATTTTGGTACGTGGAATCCATTTTAGAATTCATGGAATTCTTTAATATTGTACATTTGTTTCCTTTTACTAGTTCCTTGTAGGATATAGTATCATTTTTACCAATTAATAAGGATTCACCATCCATAGTAACTATAAAAACATATTGTTCTATTTATATAACCTCTCTTGTACTTGTATATAGAAATTTTGTCTTTAGAATATCTTGTACCATGGGGCCTTGTAGAATCTATTCATGTGTATAATCTTATATATATTAAGTAATTACTTCATTGAACTCTATATTTTTACAACTATCACATTTATTGATTTTATCCATTAAAAAAATGAATTTTATTTCCACATTTATGTTATTTTATAAGGGTCCATATAGGTAATATCCTTTAGTTTTCATAGGATATCATATAATGATACCCTTTATGCCTTAGAGGGAATGTTTGTTACCTGAAGGGACCTTAAAATATACATCACATTCCCAAGAATGAAAATGGGACAATATGGGTTTCTTTTTAATCCATATTTCTAATAGAACAATATTTTCTTATTTAGTTGGCACCTAGTTTATTTTCTATGTCACCATCAATAATGTGTATCCCTACAAGGATAGTAAAAGAATTTTATGAGTCATCACTGACCTCACCATGATAATAAATATGTGGTTCATCCTTTAAATAGAACTATTATTTATGGTGTATAAAGATTAGTGATTTAAGAAAATATCTAAAACCCCTATAAAAAATCAATGAACACTTGGTTAAGATGGTATCTTCCATGCACTAATAGGATAATATTTATTTTCTTACCAAGTTTATTTTCAACATAATTCTTATATTACATTAATTTCTCTAACCACTGAATGTCTTGCAGACCTTCTTTTGTATTGATATTTGATAAACCCACTTTCAAGGGATGAGGGGGAACCCTTACAAGGACCATAGGCTTAAGGACTACATGACTTGTAGGAATTTAAAAAATATACTGACTATACATAGAACTCCTCCTCCAAGAATCTTCATCATGATATCTTCCCTGCACCTTAACATGGTTGTTTGGATTGGCTTCCCAAGCAAGAACAAGCTGGTCCCGATTTCAATGTCATACCCTCTCTTTTAGACAAATCCTCTTAGCTTCTGATCTAGTGATTGCGGGTGTTAAAAATCCCCATCTGGAGTTTTCTCCTTGTAGAGTATGTCTGATAATTTAAGTGCAATTATAAGTTTTCCCAAGGGCCTTGAGGTCTCCCAATGGCCTTGAGGTGTCCCGAAGGCCTTGAGGTAGCCCGAAGGCCTTGAGGTGGCCCAAAAGCCTTACTGGCCCGAAGGCCTTGGGTAGCCCAAAGGGCTTAAAGGACCCGAGGCCCAAACTGGTGGCCCGAAAGCCCAAACAGATGAATAGTTCTGGCTTCTACAACACCAAATAGTACCTACTATAGTTCATGATATAGTGCTACTACAGGACCCCAAGAAATATTTCTCCACCAAATTTTGAACTTGTGTATCTTGGATTCACTTGTCGTGTCCACGCCAAATGGGCTGAGGCTCTTGTTAATTTCACTAATGAATATTACTTATACCTCATTAGTTATACATATCCATATATTCTAAATTCTCTCTTAAAAGATATAAAATTTGAGTATCCACCCCTAACTTAAACAAGAAGTGGTATATACACATTTATATGAACCAACAAAAGAAGATCCCTGGACCTTTCGCCTATTCTGTTAAATGTGGCTATGTTAATTTTTTCTTGCAAGTAAACATCACATTTACAAAGTGGTTTTAGAATAAAAGAATATAAATATTCAATTTTTTTACATTTTTTCAAATTATTTTCATTTAAATTACCTAATAATTGACTCTATATTTGGTATTGATATAATTTATGTAGACCAGATCCAGCATCTATTTATCATACTTGGTTTGTGTAATTAAATAAATAAATGATTTTATTTAGGTGTTTCATACCAGAAAATATGCTATATTTATAATAATATAAAATTTTATTCCCAAATTTGAAAATAAATCCATCAATATAAATAAGGGAGACAAAAATTTATTTTCTTTTCTAACTGATGGAACATAATAAAAAATTTTCCAAACTAAGATCAATCAACTCAGAAATATGAGGTGGAAGTCTCCAATAGCTACTATGGAGTGTTAGCCTCCATTATCAGCTTATATAAACACATCACCTCTTATAAATCTTTTTAAATTATTGAGTTCCTATAATTGGATTAATTTTTGAACCCTTTAAAATTTATATAATGCCTAATTTGTATAAATAGATAAATTATAATCAATACATGATGTTTTGCATCGTTTCATTATAGTAGTGAAGTTCTTTCGAAGGACCTTCTTGTCAAATAAAAAATTGACACAATCATGTTCCCTTTATTTACCCTTTATATTACTTCTAATGAATGTTAATTTCAAATAATATTTAGACTTAGTGTTATAATTTGGGATTTTTTATTTTCCCTTCCTCTCATTCAACCGAAAAATAGAGGGATTTTTATACTTTGTATCCTTATAAACATAGTAATGTTGAGTGAATATATATGTGAAATACATATCAATGTGTTCATATTGAAATTTATAATAATGTTTGAGGATCTATGAGTTCACAAGGTAAGAATTAGATTAGTGTGCAATTCATCAGGTGGTCTATATTTAAGGATGTCCTGATGCTCAATATAGGAAATACTTAGGACTACATGAGCTTTAATAGGTGCACCTTCTCCATGTTTTTACATGTTGAGTTCCTTGGTGATCTCAATCCACTATCATATAAATCTCTCCTAATATACATCATAGAGATAATTTCATATATTATAAGAATCTATGTTATCATGATATTTTATGAGTTTATTTGGAATGGAATAAATCATCAAACACAAGAAATATATCACACCATCCATGTTTTTTCCAGAGACAGTGATATCTTCATCACTCACCTTCCTAGTAAGTGGGTGAGAAACTAGGATTTATTCCTTTTAAATCTTTGATACATTGTGTAATAAAATGTTGAAGTACTTTTACCATTCTGGGAAGTTACTACAAGTTATGATATTGTCTTTCTCCAAGATTTACCATAAGGATAACATATTTGACTGTAACACATAGAATCTGGTAACCTATATACTATGTTTATGTTATTACAGGGGTACACGATACATAAGATTGTACCATGCATGATCAATCTATATAACAATCTTAAAAAACTATATATATATTTTTCCCCATATTACATTGGAAATATAAAGACATAGCATAAGAAATATTCTTTTATACTATAAATCAATCATAATATCTTTCTTCATATTATTAGGAATGGAAAAGAAATTAAGGGTGATATTAGATGTTCGGTAAGGGTCACATACAATAGAAAAAATCATGATAAAATAAGTTATAATCAATATGTAAGTGTGGATAATAAAAAACATTTCATTCAATAAATTATTATAGTTTAATTCCCATCCATGCCTAATATCAACATAGTAATCACAATGATGTCAGAAATAAAGTTATTATCAAAGAAATTATATAAACATGTTCATTTATAAGCTTTTCATCAATTTTTTGGTGAATTAATCATGAATCTTACCATCAAGGCCTCATCCAAGACACCATTCATAATGACTATTTAGGTGTAATCAAAATAACCATCTAATATAGACTGTATGTTATTTTGTCTCATGAGACATGTCAATGCATTGAGGTAATATTTATAACTTTCCATCACCCATAACATGAACTTATAATGTATTCTTCATGTATATTTAATTATCAATATAATTAATTCCCCAAATTATTTATAAATAATTAATTATCCATGTTGAATTAATAATATAGAGTATTTCCTCAATCAATGAAATAAATTTCTTACATAAACTAAATTAGTATAGAGAAGTGGTATTCATTTAAAAAATCATTAAAGTAATTTAAATGATATTGAATTCATTTATGATGTTGATAATATGGACACTAAGGAGAAAAAAAATATCCAATGAATAATTGATAGTGATAGAAAACATGATCACATGAAATTGAATGATTATAAATCATGTTTTAATCTATAAATCAACAAATGATGAAAGGTAAATTAGGTCGACCCCTTAATAGTTAAACCCATTATCCTATATCCAAATTACCAATGTTCAAAATTGGGTAGGGGAGATTCCTTAGTTACTTTACCAATTAATGTAGTTTTTATTGTCACTTCGTAACTATTTAAAATATTAGGGCCTATAATCCATTGATTTGGTCCTTTATTCCATTATAGATCATTAATCAACATTGCCTATGGGCCACCAAATGCCTTCAATCCATGGTATTATAGGCCTCATGGCCTCTAGAACATAGAGTATTCCAAATAGACCAAATAGGATCTAGACCCATAAGAGGAGTTATAGAATGTAAAAGAAACTAGAGTAGTGCCCACTAAATTGGTAATGAAAACATGGTATGAAATGTTTTACATTATTACTATGATTTTTTCATCTATGTATATGGAATTTCTATTAGATTATCCATCTGATGGTGGATGTTAGGCACCGTCAATTAAGAAGATGCTGGGGAGGGGTTGTTCCACTGTAGTATGGTCTTTAGGTCTTTGAGTCACGTATTGGACCTTTTTTTCCTTACATATTCAATTCGTGTCTTGAATAATGTTCCTCTGAGCCTATGGGTCATCTAAGGGTTCCCTCTCAACAAATTTAAAACGATGATTATCAGAAAATAAATAATAATATAGGGATTTCATGTCATTCAGACCAATAAAAAAAGAAAGAACATTATAAATTCATTAGAAATAAATGCTTTTTAGAAAAATCATTCTTTAAGTAAACAAAAAAATAGAAGTAACATATTAAAAATAACTTCCTTTTTTGTTTATGTAAGAACATATTAACACATCACATTCTAAAACACTTTTGATTCCTTTATGAAAATAATTAAATTTTCTTTTGATATCTTTAATAAAAAAAAAATATTTTGAAAAAGATTTAATTTTAGAATTACCATCTAAACATTTAATGGTGGATTTATAATTTATATGAGAAATGATGGTAGGACAGTGAGGTAAATTCGTATACATTAAAAACATTCTTTTTAACTTCTGTAAAAACAAAATCAAAATATCATTGAATGTAAATGTTTAAAATAATCTTTTTACAATTGTAAAAAAATTAAAAAAAATTGAAAGTTAAATTTTAAAATATATGGTGTATAAATAAGACCATTTTTATAATACATGAAGAACATGGATATGGAAGATTACAATTTCCAACCAAAAATATAAATAAGGTTAGATTTTTTTAAAATATATTTTCGTAGTAATTTTAAGTACAAAAGATAAGAGAATAAATGGAAAGTAATAAATTTGAAAAAATTAACAATTTAGGAGAAAATAAATAAGTTTTAATAGATAAGGATCATATAATTTCACTCATGGGAATATCAATCATTAAAAATCCCGATTAAAATGTGATTGAAACATAAATATCATACCTTGGGTCTTTGGATAGTCATATGTTTTTTATCATCCTTTATAATGAATTTAATTTTTTTAAATAATTTCATAATAAAATTTTTCATCCATATTATATTTTTATATAAATTTTATAATCATTTTAAATTCATTCATTGAATAGTTATTTCTTACATATCCCACTTAAGGTTGTTCGGTCAATTTCTATGAATTTATTTATGTATATTAACCATGGTTAAAGGAATTATGTAATAGTCCCATCATATCTACTATTTTAATAATATCTTGAATTTAATTTTAATTCATTATATTCAATTTCAGAATCAACCATTCATTTTTGTAATAGAAAAATGAATCACATCACTTTATGGAGGTGATAGTATATATATAGACAAAATCAACATCATCATTTTCCAATGGATGAAAAGCTAAGAAATTATACAATATATAGTTTATAAATTATCATATTTATGTTATAAATAAAATATATACTCACTAATTATAAATTTATAACTATCCAAGTAATGAGGACATGAAAAATAAATTACACCTCTATATGGAGATGGTTTGATATACATACACACGAGCACTGTTTTCATTTTAAATAGGATGGAAAGAAGATGAATAAGGGTCGTTATTTAGGAATAATGAAATTTGAATATATTTAAGACAATTATTTTATTATATGACCATGTTTATATAATATTTAAAGGATATGGAATATGAAATAAGTGAAAAAACTCAGTAAAAATTAAACATCTTCTTCAAAAAACCACATTTGGATTACACCACAAGCCCTCTATATATTATTTTAATGAGACTAGAGACAATAAGTTATTTTTAGGATGGTTGGGAAGTGATTTATGTATTATTTTTTCAATATAAGTGGATCAATAGATTTGAATATGTTAGGAGATGTGGTTCTCTTATATAAGTGAGAGGTGTGACGCCCTTGCAATTATTCATAGTCATAAAATATTAAAATCTCTTACTCATAATAAAGTTGAACCAAGACCCATAAAATTCCTTGATAATATCTTATAGTGCTAAAATAAACTCAAATAATCACATTAATACAGGTTTTGGAGACATTCTAAGCATTATCTTTTAGTTAACACCTTTTAAACACTATTTAACCTTAACCATGATTACTAATCTTTTTACCATGAGAATTTTTTTTTGTAATAAAAAATAAATAGGGAATTATAACCAAAATTTTAAATATTATTAAAAATATTTATTTCATTTTATAATATTAATATTATATGGGTAGAATATATTAATTTTTATAAATTAATAAAAATACAGGAAAAATTGTTTTTCAGAAAATACATAATTTAAGCATAAAATTCATTTTGCATTGAAATCAAGTAGAAACATTTATTTACATGATATTTTGGTTATTAAATATAAAATTAAGGTTTTAAGGCTTTTGGATCAAGAAAAATAATTAATTCAACATTCAAAACATACCATTAAAAGAAAAAACCCAAAAATAGTTTTGAATTTTAATAAAATATAACTTCTTGGCAAAAAAGACAATATTATGTTCCCAAATTAAAAAAATGTTTTAAAATTTAATTTTTAACTCATTTAATTATTGATTTTTAGATATAAAGCTTTTAGAATTTATCAAGTCATTATTACATCATAATAATTTCAAAAAGTTACTGTATTTTGAAAAAATGGGTATTTTCACTATTCAACCAAAATTCAACTATTTATAAAAAACTAAAAAATAACACCATATTATAAATTTGACATGATTAATTCAGAAAATAAAATTAATTTCCTCATTTTTTGTTTATAAATATTTTATATTATGTTATTTTTTTGAATAAATAAAAAAATTACTTTATATAATTGAAACTATGGTGTTAGATTCTTCCCTTCTCCTAGAAATCGCATGCTCAAAATTTTAATTCATTTCAAAAAAATCATGAAATTTTAATATATTTTATCATGAATTTTAATATCTAGGTTAATACTGGGGAACTTATTATTTTATTGATATTTAATATGTATACTTTTATAACCATCCACTTGTGATTATTTTTATAGGAGAGTGCCTTGATAAATAATTGATACATTTTCACAAAACAAAATAGATTTATCTTCCATTACAAGAGTCTATGGAATTATAGGTAAACATATTTATCTAATTCCATGTATATTTCTAAGTGAATTTTCCCTTTGATTGATAATTTAAATCACTTTCCAATTCTAATTTTAATAATGAATGACTAAGGAATTTTTCATGCCAAAAGTTCAGAAATCAATATTTAATAGTTCATAAGACCCATAAAATAACTGCATGTTATTTCATCTATCTAAAAAATTGATAGAATACGTTAAGATAACACTTGATATTAATAAACCTTATTATGGTGAAGTAATACATTATTTCATAAAACATCAATAATAATAGTATTGGAAATGTTATTATACTATAACCTTTATACTATATCAACACTAGTTTGGAATATATTATTTTATACTCTCCATATTCTCAAAAATATTTAAAACCCAAAAATAAGGATAAAGTCAAATTAAAACCAATGTATAACAATAATGTTTACAGTTAGGGAATATATTTTCTTCTTAATATAAACCTCAATTTATATTCTCATTATAATTGGATTCCCACCATGTGTCTAGAATGAAAATTCCTTCCACAAAGTGTGATGGGATGATTCAATATCCTAAAAACATAAAAGTGTGTGTAGATATAAAATCAAATACAGCATGACATTATAATAAAAGTACAATTTATCATAACTTCAGGGATTATGAAAATAACTGTATTAATTACATAATATTGACCTTTCTCGCTCATCCATTTATGAGGTAAATTGATTTAATGTTTGGGAAATTTATTTTTGCAGTTCCCTATCTAATTAAATTTGAAACAATTAAAATTGGAGACTTCTATATTTCCCTTTAATTCAAAAATATGATGTACTTTATCTTCACCCTTGAAGAAAACTCACATTCGATTCAACTAATTACCAACGTGTTTTATTCTATAATTATAACATGTGGGAAGTTCAATCCATACTTTTTTTTCTTTTCCTCATTTATTTCATCATTGTTCTTATTCTCTCTATTATTCTATTAATTTAATTTGAAAATATATGACATGGATAATTATTTTTCTGTCATGCTAGAACTTGATATAGTATCATCATATGATGAATTTTTTTGAGAGACTAGATCCCTTTGAAGGATTGACTTATGTCTGTCAAATAAACTATTGATATTAATTTCAAAATTACATATAAAGTCTATAGAATTCCTTGATAATCTGATAATGTTTTCCTCATACTCATCAATAATATAATCTTCCTTTCATCTTATATTAAAGAATTGACTTTCCATATCATCTCTTTTCTCACGAGGAAAGTATTTTTCCATAAATATCTCATTAAAAGTATTCCAATCCATTCTTTCTGTCTCCTACTACAATTTTTTATTTTGAATCAATGACCATCACTGATAAACATATTCCTTTAAACAATACACTGTTAAAATAGCCTTCTCTCTTTCACTGATTCTCAAAAATAGAAATAACCTTTCAAGGGACATTATATACTGTTTAAATATCAATGGATTGGTATTTCCATTAAACGATGTCGGTTTCTATGACATCAAGTGGTACAACATAAATTAATTCTACATCTAGTAATAGTTTTCTTTATATAGGCAAGGTAATTGTTCATAACCTAAGTCAAATATCCTAATGTAGTCAAAATATTATCAAATCCTACACCAAATTTGTTGAATTTATCACAAGGTTGTTCTTACATTAACTAAATGTGTTTCAACATTTTCCATTCCTTCCATTAGGTTCCACTTCTAAATAATACTATAAACTATGTTAGCTCATACCATCATGAATATTAATATATAAAATGAAAATATATTGAATGGTAAAATATCACAAACACCCTAAGGGATTATCATAATTCTCATGTTTGGTATTTTAATTTAAAATATATTTCTCAGGATTTTGACTAAATTTTCTATGATACCAATTATAACACCCTCACTACAGTAACCTATATATGGTATTTACATTATTTTGTATAATATAAAAGGGATCGTACCATGCATGATTGATTGGTTTAGCCGTAATGGAAAACTAGATACATACTTGATTCCCATTTTACATTGGAAATATAAAACCATATCATAAAAAAATTATGGAATCCATTAAATAATTCATAATTTCATTCTTCATATTTAAACGGAATGAAATCAAATAATGGTTGATATCAGATTCTTAGTAAGGGTAGTATGCAGTGGAAATTATCATTAGTAAATATTTCATAATCAATATGGTAGAATATATAATCAAAATACATTTCGGTGGATCAAAATCATTAGTTCAATATACATCCATTTCTAATATCAACAGATAAATAACTTGGATACAAAAAATTTAATTACTAATAAAGGAAATGAAAACATCAAAACATTCATGAAATTTCCAGTAAGGACTTCATGAATTTATCATGAATCATACCACTAAGTCATTGATGAAGACATCATTCTTATTAAATTGGTAGATGTAAATTGGATACCCATATAATATGGAATACCTTCTATTTTTCATCATTATACCTTTCAATGCATTGAAGGAGTATGTATAAATAATCCCCATACATCACGTGAAAATCCAATGTGTTCCTCATATATATTGAATGATAAATATAATTAATTCTAAAAATACCTTAAAAAATATTTACATTGAGACAAGAATACATAATATTAACATATTCACTATAATAAATTTATTTCTTCAATCGAACCATATATAAATATGTTATACAATTGAAAAATCACAAAATTAATATAAATGATATTTTATTCATCCATGATATTGAAAATATGGACATGAAGGATAAAAATAATTTCAAATTAATAATGTATAGTGATATTGAACATGATCACAAGAAAATGAATGATTGAAAATAAGGCTTAATCAATAGAAGATAAAAGAATGAAATAATACCATTAATTTATAAAATATGAATGGTTTTTTAAAAAAAATTCATGGAAAATATATAGGTAATAAATTAAAAATAATTTCCTTCTGAATTTTCGTTAAAACAGATTTATAAACTACTATTGAAAATTCTTTTCATTTATTTAATAAAAATAATATTTTTTGATATAATTTTAAATAAATGTACCAAAATATTGAGTATTTTTTTTGTTGAAAGTAACCATGGAAAATTATAATGTAATCTTTATAAAATATAATGACATTGATGGTTGGAAATATTTTTCAACCCACAAACGTTAGATAACATTCTATTTATGCTATTGTAAAAAAATAAAAATTGTTCTTTTGATAAATGTTTAAAAGATTCAATTTTAAAAATTTTAAAAAGTAAAAATTACTTGAAAATGTATTTTAACATTATTTTTTTTATGAATAAGAACATTATTGTAACATTTTACAAACATGGATGTCGAGAAAAAATATTTTCAGGGAAAAGGTGAAATAAGGAATGTTTTTATTAAAAACATCTCAATTGTTTTATATACCAGGGAAATGGGAATGCATGTAAAACATCAATAATCCATAAATAATGATATGGGAATAAAATATATGGGGTTTAATAGATAATTATCATATCTTTTTTCTTTAATTTAAATTTAATAATAAACAATCTTCATTAAAATGATATTGAAACATAAATCTCTTAACATGGGTATCACTTTTGTCTTATGTGTTTAATCCTCCTATATAATGAATTTAATTTATTATATAATTTATTGATAACATTTTTCATATATATTATATATTTTATGGTCTTTATATATTCTTTTAAAATTCTTTTATTCAATAGTTATTTTTTATATCAACCACTTAAGGATGTTTGGTCAAACTCTCTGAAATTACTTTTGTATATTGAATGTTGTTAAAGGAGTTTTAAAATAGTTTCGTAATTTATAGAATGTTAATAATTTAAATACTATAATTATTATTAATTATATAAAATTTATGAATAATTCAGTCATGTTGGAAATAAAAAAATGAATCACATCGCTTTGAGAACGTGGTATTACACACATATGTACAATCAGTGTTATCGTTTTTTGATGGATGGAAGGGTAAGAATTTCAATGATAAATTGTTTTTCTAGATTCAAAATTTTTTCATAACAATAAAATATATTCATTTATTACACCTTTATAACCATCCAAGTAAATAAATGATGAAAAACAAATTACAATACTACATAGAGATGGTAGGTCATACATATGCTCGAGTAGTGTCTTCATTTTTAATATCATAGAAAAGAGATGAATAAGGTATGTTCCTCAAAAATGAAAATATTTTAGAATATTTAATATAATTATTTTAATATTTATCTTATTTATAGAATAATATAAGGTGTTAGAAGAAGACATAAAATGAAAACACTAAGTGAAGAGTTATACATCTTCTTTAGAAAACAGCCATTGGCTTAAACCATGAGCTTTCTAGGTCAGTTTTTTGACGAGAAAAGATCCTCTAGGTTGTGGTTAAGATTGTTGGAAGGAGATTTATTTAGGTAATTGTTAATATATGTTTATCAATATATGTGAATATGAGAGGATAATTAGTTTCTTTTTATAAGTGAGGGGAGTCTCAATCTTGTAATTATTCAAAATTTAAATATATTAAAAAAATTTATTCATGGTCATGTAGAGCCAAGAAACACAAAATTCATATATAATATGTGAAAGAATTTAAACTCACTCAAAAAACAAATTTAAACAAATTTTGGTACTTTTATGCCATATATTCTTATTAAACCTCTTTAAACACAATTCAACCATAACCCTGACAACATAACTTTTTACAATGAAAAATTTCTTATATAAAAAAAATAAAAGGGGAATTATGATAAAATATATATGATAATTAAAAATGTCAAAATATCTATCAGATTTAATATTTTTAGGTATTTAAAATTAATTTTAAAATAAAAATACCAAACCCTTGACAAACTATTTTTTTGGAAAATACTCAATTTATATTAAAAAAAATTTTACATTGAAATAAAATAAAAATTTTGTTTCCTTAAATTATTTTCGTTTTATATTAAAAATATATGTTTTTATATTTTTGGTCAATATAAAATATAATGGAACCATCCAAAAATACCATTTAATAGAATGACACAAAAATATTTTTTTATAACTTATGTTAACAAAATTTAACCTTGGGTTCCCAAATTCAAATTAATGTTTTAAATTTCATTATTTAACTCTTATCTTTGGTTGAGAAAAACAATTTAAAATTTATTAAGAATTGATTATATCATAATAATTTCTGAAATGTTACCATATTATGAAAAATAAGTATTTTAGATATTCACCTAAAAATAAATTGTATCTAAAAAATATAAAAAATTCACTTAAATATAATTTTGACATAATTAATTTGAAAGCTAAAATTATTTAATAAAATTATATTTATAAAATTTTTTAATTATGTTTTAATCGTATTTTGAATAATTATATGTTTATAATGTTATTGTTTCTTTATAAAAAAGAGTTTACATAATATAATTTAAGCGCATGTGTTACATTACTGAAATTTCCATTAGACTATAACTACATAAAAGTAAAAGTAAGTAATTTATGTTGATTGCCAAAATATATGACACAAAGTAATTTAATTATAATATTAGTCTCTCATTATTTTATCATTTATCAATATCTATATCTATATGACATAGAATGTCCTATCTTATGAAAATTATCCTGACAGGGATCCTTATTTCTCTTCTTCTAACCAAGATTTTTTCCTGAGATGTTATTTAATGGTATTTAATCTGGCTGTATTATCAAATTCCAGTTTAAAACTCTATGATTCGTTGAGTGTACTCCCCGATCATGATATATTGATTGGGATTTCCAAAAAATATTCTTCAAAGTTATACTAAGTCCTTATTTTGAAGTAAAACCATGATTATAAATCTATTAGGTTAGCAAAAATGATAAGTTATAGCTCCCTAATAATTGTAAATCACCCTAAAATTGGATAGATAAGTACTTTTAACTAGGGATCAATTTGTAACATAATTAAAGGAATGAATTTTTAACTAAATATCTATTTGATGAATTTTTCATAAAATGTTTAAACATGTATTGTTAAAATTATTTAGATTTTACATAATTTATTAGCCATGTATTTAATAAAATAAAAGTATGTATGATCAAATTTCTTTTAATTTCATCTTGTATTTTTATTAATTTTTTAGTTTATGTGATTGTGATAAAGCATAAAAAAACCATGCACTTAGACAGAAATAAAATAAATAAAATGAAATGATAAAAATGTTTTCTATGGATGAATTATTTATTAGACAATAAATCAACCTATATCCCTAGGGGAATAAACTGATTCATCCAGTCTTCACTCGAGTTACAAAATTCCATCATCAACCCTTGTGTCTTCTAGGTTTATTTTTCCTCATCTCAATTCCTAAAACACCTATTCTCTTTATAGATCCATCTACTACATATTCTTACTCATACATAGTTGGGGGGACCATTGGAATAGTTAAGAGTGCTATGTAAAATAAACCATAGACATGAAGGGATTTCATAATATAGGTGGTAGGGATGATGTTCATGTCAATATTTCAATTTAATAATAATAAAACAAATGAAATTAAAATAAATCCATCTAGTACATTGGATTATTATACTCATGTTAAATCCCATACATGAAAAAAATAATGATTTAATAAATTTTCATTCATTTCAATTATTCCTAATTAAGATAAATTTCATGAATAAATTAAATATGTTATTAATTCATTCATTAAATTATCTTAGTATCCATCAAAACAGTCGTAGATATTATCTTCCATTTTAAATTTGAATAAATTAAATATATTATTTTTATTTAAAATTAGTTATGTACGTGGTATTTACTTGGTTTCAACATGGTTTATATCTATTTGAACTACACATCATGGTCAATGTCAGATACTATAAATGGGCATCGCATGCAGCACACACAACCTGCAATGCAATGACATGTCATATAAAATCAATAAATAACACATGGAAATATGTTTTTTACATGATGTGTACTAATTTTAATTCTTATGGAGTACAAGATGTTCAGAAACTAAACACGATATGGCGTTCTGGATTTTAGACAGAAATTAATAAAGCATTAAATATTATAAAAGGCTTATAACATAGTGTATACTATCAATTAATGACACATCATAAAATGTGGATTAGATTTAATGGTATAATAAATTACATTTTATTTCTGGTTAAATAGGTAAGAGATGCAGGTTGAGTAAAGTCCATACACATTCCATGTATTTTTCTTATTGGTTTCTAATAATACATTATAATGACTCTACATGTATATCACCATATAAATATGTGAGATAAATGGTGTGTATTCTAAGTACATGTCATGAAACAACTGTATTTCACATTTATCAATCCCTATAAGTCATGTTATAAATATTTGATTCATATTTTACTACATGGTTTCCTTTACGAATGTGCATAGACTACATGGCATGTTTGCCAACTAGATGTAGTATAATTGAAAAAAGGCAGGTGTCAGTCTGACATGGTCAAAATTATGTGTGTAACAGTGTCACATTACATTAATTTAAAAACACTTTAGAATAATTTCATGGCTCATACTATTCTAATGTACCAAAATACTTTATATATGCCAATGGTATACAAGCAATGTTATTTTTTTTATCTGGATAAAATTCCCAGTACCTTCGAATGTGTTCTTCATATATTAATTTTGTTTTTTAGACAATTTTATGTTATATGCTGGTGAAAAAATAATTTAACATGTCTTTTTAATTAATGAATGAAAAACCAAAAATAAAAATTATTAGAAAATGTGAAAAATAATCAATAATAATTAAATAACTATAAATTTTGTTGTGACTAGTTTAATACCATTTCAAGGTTTCAGGCATAGAAACATCTTGTTGAATCCATGCCCAGTGATGTCATCTTGTTGAATATTAGGAATAAATAAAAATATCATGATTAAGAACAATATATCTCATGATTATATCCAAAGTACCATAAATAAAGAACCTTAAAACTAGAGAGTGGATCTTTTTCATTAAATTAATATTTAAGTTAATTATTAAAATAATCTCAATATTGATATTATTATTTTGGTAAAATATTTTATTGTTTGAACCTCTGTTTAATTAATCAATTTTTTCATCAAGAGTATTGAATGGATAATCCTTCTACCAGGGATCTACATGTGATCCTATGATCTCAATTGTCCACAATAGTACTCCTGGTGATAGTGTGGTGGTGCCAATCATCTTGCATCACATTCCTTTGATCGCAACACAATCATTAATGATTGAAGTATTTATTCTTATTGTACTATTCTAGAGAGGGATAAAAGTGGGAAAATAGGTTATATCCATGAGCCTGATGTCCATGGATACTATATTCAGGGATAAAGTCTATTCCATGTTAGATTGAGAAGGTGGCCGACCACCTGGACAATGTTTATTGTAATGGTCATCCTAACTGTAGTGATTGGTTATATGAAAAAAATCAAAACTTTTTCACTCGAAAGGCCTGAACCAACAACTATTTTAAAGTTCATCAAGTTTTATACCACTCAAAAACAAATTTTTCATTAACATGTTCATTAATAATACTATCATATATTCATATATTAAGTTAGCACAAAATTACATAATAGAGTGTTTCAAACCCCTTATTATAACGACTTGTCTGGGAGTTTATTCCACTACATTAGGATTTAACATTTAAGAAGAATTTGATATATTTATATGTATATATATTTATATCCAAATTTGTATCAAAAAAATTATGTTATGGGTTTCAAATAGAAGACCTCTTGGACCAAAACCTATGCCTTTCCCACTTCCAAATTACCAAATTTATGGTTGTATCATGAATATATATATAAATATATATTATTATTTTTTTAAACAATTGCGCTATATCCATGATATTATATACCTATTTCTATAGGTATTCCATTGAAAGGCTATTTTTATGGACATTGTAGCCCATGGCTATAGTAAAAAACCTAAAGGATGTAGCGATGGGAATTTTTGGCTTGGGCCTATAACCAATAAATAGATACCCTATAGGCCATGGGAATTTTTTCCAATATAAATAGGTGGATATTGTACAAAAATCCATTCTATGTTGGATATAAAAAAATGAGCCAGCCTATAGTCATGATCACCACACCTGTGGCTATATCCCAGTGGTTATAGGTGTTTTTTTATTTGGGGGAGGACAGAGGTGGAAGAGATTATCTTGAACTTATGAGAATTCCATAAAAAATTTATTTATTAAGATAATTTTTTATATAGTAACTCATTGGGAAAAATGAAAAATTTGTTCTCATTACAACAAAGAATAAATATAATCAATTATTTATAAATTTAGGCTTATAGACATAATAATTGTATGAAGTCCATTTTTCAATATATTAAATGTTAGTGAACCCCATGTATAATAATAATAATAATATTGTTTCTTTTATGCATGAATATATCAAAGAAAATATTAATATCAAAATATAAATAAATATTTATTTAAATTATTTTTAGCATATCATTCTTATTATCGGGTGTCGTACTCATCCTCTGTCCACCTTTCTCGTTATTTATTAAACCTTGAATAAAAAATATTATTCATTTGATAAATAAATTAATATTTTTTCATTGTATTGTAATATATATTTATTTAATATTCAACATATATAAAATATTGACAGAATATATGAAAATCAATAATTCCAAAATAAATATTATTCCTCGGTCTAGAGAATATATTTTTAATAATAACTAATTTCAAATATAATTTAATTGATATCAATAGAAACAGTAAGTGTGTGTCCCTATAGTATTCTTCCTTAATGACATTAGAAATAATTCTAAAAGTCCAATATCATCATCTAGAAACACATAATGGTACCCAAAAGGTTCGGGTTTACTTCCTAGAGAATAAATATGACGTTTTTTCTGAAATTTATTCAGTGGAAAGATTTAACTGAAATAGAGTGTGATCAGAAGATGGAATTCTTGAAAATAGAAAATGGTGGATAATACACCAAACAAAACCTATGAAATTTTTTTCAAAATAAAATATTTATGAATGAAAGTATAGTTCTAGGAACTCCACAATATAATGGAGTAGCTGGAATAATGAATGGGACAATGTAAAAGATATCCTGGTGTTTGAGACATCATTCTAGAATTACTTATAAATTTTTTTGTAGAATATATAAACATGATGACATACTTGGTTATCATAAGTCCATATTTAGTTGTGGAAAATTTACATACAGAAAAAAAAATTGTTTTTTAAATACAAAAAATAACGAATGTCAAAACATTTAAAAAGTGTGTTATATGATCATATGGATTAAAAATACAATGAAAAGTTAGAGGCTAAAACTAAAGTGTGTTTTATTTTCAAATGTGGTGATGAGAAATTGGTTATCATTTTTGTGATAATGAGAAGAATAATTTCATACAGAGTAGAGATGTTATCTTCCATAATAACTTTCAATGGATAGATCAAAACATGTAAGGGAAAGAAATTAAGGAAAAATCTTCTTCTGAAGTTCAAATTGACGAAAAAGAGATAAGTATAAGGAACTCATAAGAAGTGTTAGAAAGTTTTAAAGGTTATAATACTCATAAGATTGTACAGAATGTAGTAGTTCTATAAATAATATAGGAACTAAGTTGTGAATAATAGTATATTCTCTTTAGGATATCAACTAGTGTCAGGAAACTAGTTAAGAGGTTTAGGGGTGATATGAGTTTTATTATCTTAAATTATTTTTTTGGACCATAAATATAAAAAGAACAGTTACCCTTAGAGAAAATAATCCGTTGGAGTTGTACATAAAAGAATAAATTAATTCTATTAAGCTCAATGTAATATGGGAGCTAGATTAAGTTGTAAGAGGAAATAAAGAACTATATAAAAAATGAATTTAACATCTGAAGAATGAATCTAATGAAAGTAGTATGTACAAAGAATAACTAGTGGTTAAAGGTTTCTAAAAACGTAAATAATTAAATTTCTAGATATTTTATCACATATCATAAATCACACTACTATATGAATGATTTTTATCACTGTTGCCTCTTATAAGTTTTAATTGGAGTAGATCGATATCAATAAAAACATTCCTATTGGTGATTTTGAGGAAGATATCTACTCAATTCAAGCAATGTTTTGTTAGGGTTATCAAAAGTATAAAGTGGTTTGAAATTTAAATAGAACATTATATAGTAATATTGAAATGATTGATAATGGACATACTAATATAATTTTTTTTCTTGAAAATTAGGAAGTAATTGAAATCCATAACATTGATGTTTTCTAAGAAGGATTACATTTTAATGGTGATTGAAACATTTGGAATGAATGAATACAAAGCTATTTCAACTCACCTTTTGGGGAACTTCAAAATTTTAAAATAACATACAGCATATTCTGGAAAAAGTCTAAAACATAAAAAAGGTGCCTTATCCTATAGCTAACAAATGCTTGATGTACGTAATGATCTGCACATGGCCAGACATTTCATTTAGAGTTGGAGTTGTGATTTATTTCATGTCAAGTATGAGGAGGAATTGTGAGGCTATGAAATAGATCAACTAATCTCTAAAAGGATCATAATATATATTATTATAATTCAATTATAATAAGCCATTAAAATGTTATAGGGATGAATAATTTACTAAATACATGGATTCTAAGAATATATGAATATGTTTTTATGTTCAAATTTTGAATGACATCGGTTATTGGGATGTATTGACTAAAACCTATGGTTACCCTATCAACAATGAAATTGGAATATATTTACTTTAATGATGTAGAAATGGATTTTTTTTCTTGTTGATGTGATTACTGAAGCATCTTGGGTAATAATCAAAAGTAATTATGTTGTTTTGTGATAGTCAATGTGTTAGTCACCATGCTAAGAATATCATTTTTTATTCAAGGGAAATAGATTAAATTGAAATTTTATTTCATCAATAATTAAGTAGAAGTAAGACTGTTGAAAATTCAAAATGCTGCTGGAACGTAGATCCATGTGGAAATTTTCATAAAGGTGTTACTCCAAGAAAGTCTGAGACCACATTGTGCCTCATTTGGACTCAGATGAAAGGAAGAATATATATAACACTACATGTGCCCTAAGAAGATGAGATATGATGAATGTGGAAGGATTATGGAATCCATAAAATAGTATTTAAGTGATTGAAATTTGTGATTTGTGAAGTCTCTTCAGTTTTATAGAATGATAATTTATGGAAGAAAATTTTTTAGGATGTGTTTTTGGTAGAGATTGGGGAACTCAAAATTTACAGACGGTATCTAACTGAATGAATGTGTTTCGATGTTATGTTGGATGTATTGGATGATTTTTTTATACTTATGTAACACATTCTATTAGTGTTCATTATGAAGGCGTAATAGTGTATAGACGTTTTCCTCAGTCAACAGAATGAATATTATGAATCTTGAAGGGCAGTGGAACTAGTTTACTAGGATAATACCTCTATAAATTGGATTTTCGACTATCTTATGAGTGTAATCATTTATCATTTCAAATAAAAATGATTAGAAGTCATTAATAATAGACTTCAGTTTAGTCGGATTAGTGAGATTATAAATTAGGGTAATATCTTGTTTTGTCATTTACTAATGTGATTGTAGAGTTCTCACATGGATGTAGGATGCTTAAATTAAATACACAATTTATAGTGTGTACTTCCATTTTCATTTAATTTTTGTAATTTTTTTGTGTGAATTTAAGTTTATGTGGTGATTAGGCTATATTATTCCTTGTTTCAACACTTAGAGACAAGAATTTTTGAAGAATTTTTGAAGGTAAGAGTTTAAAAATTAATTATGTTTACTGTCATTGGTAGGGTTATTTGGTTCCATCTTCTAAGTAGACACTGCATCTTAAATATTAACCATGTTATTGAGACTATACCATCTCATTTTTAATTCTTGAAGACATCATTATGCCTCATTTTCACAACTTAATAATGTAAGGTATTAATGTAGACTATTCT
Source organism: Viscum album (assembly GCA_963277665.1). Lineage (NCBI taxonomy): Eukaryota > Viridiplantae > Streptophyta > Magnoliopsida > Santalales > Viscaceae > Viscum > Viscum album. The sequence continues at coordinate 1,951,678,354 of OY728130.1, forward strand.
TTTGGTATTAGAAAAATTGAAACTCTCCAATAGACATCCAACGTGCACTATTGCAGTTAGAAATGGTGTTTATCCAATTCAATCGATATGCATATAATTCAAACAATATGTTCATTAATGCATAATATATAATAAAAAGAGTGAATAAAAACCTTAATGCCTAAATATTCTATAGTCATAATGTCTGTAGTCAAACAAATGACTGCTGCTATCTATGATGGGGTCATGGAAGTTTGGTACATTAAATCTACATTCATATTGGTTAAAAATTGTACTTGAAAAGTGAAATATTATTCAATGTTTCTGTTAATCCCCAACTAAAAATGCCATTCATTCTATATCCCCTACTGAATCCTGTCTGTAGTCTATCTTCCTCCCTCTATGATGTACTTACCCAAATAATAAACTTTCTCCTAAAATAGGATATCTATAGGTAATTTACATATCCATTGAAAATTCCATTGATGCACTCCAGAATTTTTGGTTAGGTGTTCATGCTTCTTCCCCCCCCCCTCTCAATAATATTATGGTGTATATTTATCATTTCGAATATGCATAATATGGTAATAAACTCCTGAGCTTGTTCACAGGCTGACATCTTCCTTTTCAATTTCATTGATACATTAGATTTGATCTTTTGGTATTATAGTCAAACCATCAATAACTCATGTCTTTTATTTAACTTTTATCTTGTACTCAATGACTTTCTCTGAGTTCAATGGATTTTTAGATATGATATCATTAATTTCAGCCTTTATCTTAGAGTTTTATTATTCATGTTGTATAATATTAAGTTTTCAAGCAAGAACAAAAACTTTGGATTTCTTTATTTTGGATCTCCAAACATATATCCCCTTAAGAGAATATTCTAATTCATCCTTGGGGTCAACTCCTCCATCTCCATCTCCTTCCTAATTTTTTCACTCTCCACTTTCCTAGGGGTTACCTACAACTTCCATAATAGTATTTTCCCAATGATCCTTGTATTTATCCATCTATTCAACCTCAAATTCTTCTAAAAAATTATTTTCTTTTGAATGAATGTTATTATGTTTCATGATTTTTTAAACATTTTCTTAGCATTCACATAGGTTAACATCTTCTTCATGGAAATTTCAACTTCATCATAATCATTTTCCTGAAACTTCTTGAATCAACTTTTTTTCAAGATGATAAACCTTTCTACATAGAAAGAGGCTGAGTGGAATTTTTTAATTGAACATTAATTTTCCTCTTCATTTATTTATGGAATGGAATGGAATGACCTCACCCACCTATTATCTTCTAATACATCCTCTATACTGAGCTTGTTCATGGCCTTGAATACCACCTGTTTACATTTCCCATTATCCACAGACCCATTATCATTATTTATCATCTTGCATGTCACAAGATATCTATGTAAGCTATACATTATCAGTTCCTTTTGATCTTCATCTTTTAGTACATATAAGTTTGGATTGAAATGAGTTGGAAGTCTTCTCGGGATGTGCATAATGGTCTTTACATCTTCAACAATCTCTCTCAGACCACACATATATTCTATGAAAACCTTCATCATGTCAAATAATATATGTAAAAACTCATTAGGGTGCATTCTTAGGTCCTCATATTGGTTCCACAAAACCTGTAAGTTTTCTTCTATAAAATTTGAATCAAATTAGTAGATATTTAGCGTCTTTTTAGAAATGAAATGTGTTAAATTACAAGTTATCACATTCTTTTAAATTTTGTTAGATAAAGATCCTCTAAAAGAATTTATTAATTTTGAATAAACATCAATTTTTCATAAGTATCCATCTGATAAAACTCCATTCTCCACATTGACAGAAAAACCATACATCATACCTATGAAGATATCAAAACCCAATGATTGAAAGTAGTGCTTTATTCGATTCTACCATAATTAAAAAATATATATCAAATATTGGGATCCCATTATGATTAACAACCTCCATTTAAACCTCTAAGAGAGAAACAGTGATTTTAAATATTACCTATAACACCAATTTTAATATAAATATGTCAAATACCATAAGAGGGAGTGAATCAAGGCATAACTGAATAAATATATTTACCTTGTAGATATTTTTTTATTATTATGTAAAACTCCATTTTATATCCTTCCCATAACATAGAATATTTACATAATAAAACATGAATTGGACACAATAATTTTAATTGCTTCACCTTCACTAGTGTATGTCTAATATGTAAACAATGAAAATATATTGATATACCAAATCCACTGAATCAAACTACTTGTACAAGGTTTGAGGAAGACTTACTATTCCTCCTAGTTTAAAACTAATCACAATTTGAAGGAGTAACAACCCAAATATTTATCCGTGTAATTTCCCATCTTATAATTTTGTAATGTAGTATAAATAACAGAAATCACATCGAGAAACCAATAAAAATTTATTATCACAATTTAAAAACAAAATAAGTGGTATTTATAGAAATTAAGACACCTATAAAAATTGAATAGTATCCTGACTGTTGGAATAGTAATATAACCATTAGGAATATTAATCTAGTCTTTAGAATAGTAAACATCTCTATGAGAGTGTAAATAAAGTTTAGGTATCTTATACATGAAAATATAATATAATTATATCATGGTATAAGTAAATATTTTCTTTAAAAATGATAAATTAATTGTTTTTATTTTTTTAAAGTGTAAATGTTTTTTTATAAATTTAAAATTAACATAGTGATTTAAAAGAAATTCTATTTTAATAAAATATATTTTTTTAATTAATATTATTTTTTATTATAGTAATAATATAATTTGATGATATATTAATTATTTTTTTAATTGGATAAAAAATTAAATATAATATTAAAATATTAATTTTTTGAATAAATGATTATTTTATTTTAATAATAAATTTCACATATTTTGAAAATTATTTTCATAAAATGGAGTCCATTTTTGAAATATAAACATCAAAAAAGGGAGAGGGTGAATTATTAAAATGTTTCTAAAAAAGTTGATTTTTTGGTGAATAATGAAATATAGTAGTTTGTGGTATTTAATAGTATATGAATTTTTTAGTCATGGATGATGTATAGATGATGTAATTACCCATTGGTTATAACTCACCTGAACAATTTACTATATTTTGTCATATAAATAAATAGTATTGATATTCATGAATAAAAATAATAAGGAATGAATAAAAAACTCCCCTCTAATCCCTTTTAAGTACCACCCCTCACCACCTCTTCTCCTCAAAACTAAAAAACCTTTTAGATTTTATAAATTCTTCCTAATTTCCTATGTAACACTCTTCCCTGTGTCTAATAGCTACTGGTCTCTACACAATACCAATCCAAAGTGCCTTAAGAAGGTTCTAAAGGAGATGATATTTTAGAAGGTAAAAAACCCTCAATTCTTCTCCTCTAATTTATTTTCTTTTATTATCCTCTTCTCATATCGCTAATTCAAAGTGTCATTATAACTCATGTGTTACATATATAATAAAATATTATTTTTTAATGTAGAATCCATAATCAAATATATTATCTTATACTTTTATTCATAAAATAAAAACATCATCCATGATGTGCCGATTCACCGCATTCATGGACAATGAGTTTTCATTTTCTATTACCATGAACTAGGATGGACATTAAACCATCATCCTTATTATTATATTATATATTGAGGGAATAACTAAAACCAAACAAACAACATTAGAAAACCCATCCTTATGGTGAGTGGCCCATAACCCCCCCCCCCATAGGGAGGAGATCCCATCATAAGACTTTTTGTTTATATAGTAAGTGGTAAATAGGCCTAAAACAATCACCCAAGACCAATTTTAACCATACCACACAACCAAAAAATAGATTAAAGATCCAATGTGTGACCCTTATTACATTTTCCTTCATTGAACACTGGCTGTTTGAATAAATCCACCTACTTGGAATGTCATTGCACCATCTTTTTGTTGAAAATCTCCCACTAGTTCCCCAAAACCATCACTCCAGTTACTCTAAAGTGCTACCACCAGGTCATCCCACTCCCTTCATCCTGTTGTCACTAAATATCCATCCACCAGAGGTCCCATTTAATGCTTCAACAAAATTCAGCGACACCAAACTCAAGCCAACTATTTTTTTCATGGCCCTGCCACCAATCCATAACCAATGTCAACCATCGTCGTTACCCAACCGATGATCACCAGATTCAGCGAGACTCACCATAGATCATGTTGAGGGTTACATAAAACCCTTCCACCACCATCTCTCTACCACCCATCATTATATCTACATGTCCCACACATTTTTCTCCTTTAATATCCTCCATGCCCTAAAAACTAAAATTTTTTAGGCAATCCGGGTTCGATCCCAAATTCACATGCAAGTTTACGGGACATCTTACAACGGAGAGGCTACCCCACCTGGATAAACCATTAATATGATTAAAAAAGATTTTAATATGTACATTATAACTTTTTTATTGTTCTGGAAATAATTTTTGGACACAATATTAAGTAAAAAGAAACTTTTTCTTGATGATCGTAAAAACCGACAAAATAACCTAAACATTTTTCATTAAAGTTTTATCGAATAAATCATCCTAATATCAAAAAACAACATGATATATTAGAAAATTTAAAATTACATAATTTCATTAAAAACATATAATTTAAATTCTAGATAATTATTCACATTTTAGATGAGCTTTCATACTTTTATACAAGTGAAATGATCAAGAAAAAAAAAGAAAACAAACACTCTTGGAATGACAAAAGTGAACTATATAACTCTTAAAATGGCCACGAATGAACTTAATAAAATTATAATAAATAAAATACATGTATAAGAGGTTATAAATTAAGTAATTAATGATTTTAATTTTATTATCAAATATATTAAGTGCAATTAAAAAATGCATTCACACATAAGGTAATGGGAGTCTGGAACCCAACTTTCATTCTTCGGGTTATAACTCTTCAAATCCAAATTTCTGTTTGGATATTCATTGTAACGACCCAAAGTATTTCAATAGAAAATTCCCTTCTTATATTTATGTCCTAAAAACACAAAATAATGAACTACTAAGTGATAAGTGACCTTTAAACATAATTTTGTCACCCCTATGTTTGGAATTTTAAAAAATCCGACATACACGGTTGTGTTCAAGACAGTTTTTAGAGTCTAATGAAACAAAAATAATTTTTGGTGAATATTAACCTACCCTTATGAATAGTAATAGGACCCTTATGAATAGTAACTAAGAGTAACATTGCATTTTAATAATAAAATAAAATTTAGAAAGTGACAATTTGACCTTAGTAAACGTTATTGGTATTTTATAATTCATAAATAATTAATTATAATTAATTATTTAATTTAAAAGAATATTTATTCCCCTGAAATGTATTCATAATTTATTAAATCAATGTCTAATAGTTTTTAGATAATTTTATAAGACCCTACGTAATTTTTGAAGGAACTCTAAAATCAGTTTTAATATTGAAAACTGTTTTTTAAGTAAATTATGATTTTATTTAAATATTAAATTAATAATATTTAGAAAATTATTTTGGAATAATGGACTTCATTTTTGGATTCTACACGTCGAAAAATGGTTGGGGTAAATGTTTGGGATTTTTCTGAGATACTTGAATTTATGATGAATAGTGGAATCCGATAATTCACAATAAATGCTAATTAATGTATTAATTGAGTCACTGATGATGTTCTGTGGATATAAGACCACTTGGTTCGGGATTAAATTATAAAATTACTATTCTGGGTCGTTCAAGACTCACTATTCCTTGTCTCTGGTGAAATTAATAAACTAATCAATTTTATATTAAGGGAACCCCTCTCCCCTCCACTATAAAAGCCACCCTTCACTCCCTCTTTTCCTCACACCTCTCAAGCTCCAAGCCTTATTTAAACTCTTGCCAAAACCTTCCCTAGCTCATCCCCCATGTCCAAAATCTTCTGGTCTAATCAAAAGACCAAGCCTAGCTTCCTTAAAGAGGATATCAAGAGGAGAATTCTAGAGGTAATTTCTCTCTCTCTTCTACTTTAATTTCCTTTCAAGTTCAAGTTCTTTTCTTGATCTCTCCCTACCTATATTCATCCAAATTGTTCTGAAAATCTAGTACTATATATATACTGTAATATTACGATTCTAATTTTATATTATATCACCCCACACCCTTTCCCTCTTCCTTTTATTTTATTAAAGAGAACGTTGTTCCTGAGGTGTTAAATTTATCACCTTCAAAAACGACATGTTCTTTTCTTCCATTTCTACCTTCAATATGGTCATGAAACCATTTTATGGTTTAACCAGAATATTTTATATGAATTATGTTCTATTTTAAGTTCTGGAAATAACCTATGGCCTTATTAGTAAGTTAAATGTTAAAACAAGATCGTTTTGATCCAAAAACCGCCCAAATTAACCCAAATAACCATCATTAAATTTTTATCTAATGATTCGTCCACTTGGATCTAATATAATTCACTATAAAATTATTAAATCTACTTTAATATCATTAATAAAATTTAGTATCAGTTCTGGATGTCTACCCATGATCTACCAAAACATCAACTAAAGAATACAAGTGGACCGCTCAAGAAAACCATGAAAATGAACATCCCCGATCAATGTTTTTAAACTCTATAAGTCATCAAAAGGAACATAATATAACATAATGAAACCAGAATGAAATATATTAATGTACACATAGTTCTGGATTTCTAATTAATGAATATAATGTCATTATACAGGACATTAAGGAGAAGGAGGCATTCGAGTACAAGGTAAGGGGAAATCTCGAACCCATTTTTCATCCTTTGTGTTCTCCCTCTTTCAATACATTTTTGATATGGTTACTCCTCAAATATCATTTGTTCAGAATTTCCTTTACTTTTCTGGGATATACATGTTTGTCACTGGTTTTTATGTCCATCAAAATGTTTTCCAGAAGAACTCTTCTTTCAAGATCTCACCTTTTACCTCTCATTCAAGGTTGATGGTTCTTGTATCAAATATGTTTTTCCCTCTTTCTTTTGGGAACCCAAATCTTATGAATGTGTTATTATGAGATGAAACCCATTCCATACCATGGGTTATTTATGTACATGTTTGATATGTGTTCTAAGTGGCCATCATGATAATGATAATTTTATGATGTGACGGGTGCGCCCTGAATTATATAGCGCTCCAATGCATTGGGTAAAGTGATGAATCTCATGATTAAATGTGAAATGATGTGTGAAAATGATGCTATAATTGGTCACAAGTATGTGTGGTAGTTAACCACTAAGACATGATTTTTCATTTTTATGCATTTCCACATTTCATGTTTATTATTTATGCTCCTCCCATGTTCATGATCTTTTGCCTATGTCATGATTATGCTCACCCCATGATATATTGTTCTGATCTATCCTCTTACTGGGCTTTTATCTCACCCATTTTTATGTATATCCTCAGGTGGATACATGTACTAAGGAGAGGAAAAGTGCTACTAAGAAGCTATAGAAGAAGAAAATAAAAGAATGTTTAGGCTTGATGTTGTATTTCTTATGTATTGTCCTAGTTTTCCCAAGACACTAAACCTCTGGATCCTCCATGTGTAATACTATTATGTTGTTTATCTTTGAAATGATGTAATAGTAAAGTAAGAAATGTCCGGGTCGTTTTAGTTGGTATCAAAGGGAAGGTTTAGTTTATTTGGGAATTAGGAATAGTAAACCCTAGAAAAAACCTCTAACATGAGAATAAGTACAAATATCTACACAAGAATATTTACCTAGGGATCCCATATGTTATTTTTTTGGTATAATTGTTTCAATGAATAAGTTATTCATGACTTGTTTACTTATGTTTTGTTCTAATGATTTCTATTTTAGAAAATGGTGGGAACCAGGAGAAATCAGGCCAACAACTCTTGCGAAGGCCAATGCAACGATTTCCCGAATGACATCCCCAATGATTTTGGAGGTGGAGTTCAAAACATCATGGTGATGCTTACCCAATTATCTCAAGTTATGAATAATAACCATAATAATGGGGAACTTCCTCCTTCAACAAAGAGGGAGAAACTAGCTATCGAATGTTTTATGCGGCAACGACCACTGACATTTTGTGGATATTCTGATACACTAGTTGCGGAACAGTGGGTAAACTCCATAGAGAAGATCTTTTATGTTCTTCACTGTTCCGAGACGGAGAAGGTGACTCTAGCCGTTTATCATCTTGATGGTGAAGCCGAACAATGGTGGGCTTTGATTAAGAACACCAATCCAAGGGATGAAATTGAAGAGATGGAATGGGAAGACATTAAGATAATGTTTCTTAATAAGTACTTCCCACGAACTCTTCGCACGAAGATGGAGAGAGAATTCATAGAGCTCAAGAAAAAGAAGGAGAATCTATCACAACCTATGAAGCAAATTTCACAAGGCCCGCAAGGTATGATTCAGGTTTTGTTATTAGCAATGACAGAAAAATTGATATATTTTTTAGTGGATTAAAACCACATCTTCGAAAGGCTCTTACAATTCGAGACTTTGGTATTTATGAAGAAGTTGTTCAGTGTGGTCTCAAAGTGGAGATGGAGTTTGGAGAATGGTCCCATGGCTATGGTGATAAGAAAAGAAAGATGAAGTTTCAAGCTAGTGGATATAGTGATAAAGATGGGAAGAAAACACAACGACCAACCTGCAAAAAATGTGGGAAGTTGCACCATGGGAACTGCCTCAAAGGTACGGTGAAATGATTTATGTGTGGGAAGGAAGGACACCAAGCTCACGAGTGTCGAAAAGATAAGAAAAGGAAGGATAATGTCACCGATGAAAGGAGAGAACCACTCGTGGTTCAATTCTACAACTGTAGGGAGCTAGGGCACTATTCAAACCAGTGCACTAAACCTCAAGCTCTCGAGGGTAATCAGCGCTAGAAACCACTAAAGCCAAAGGAACAAGGGATGGATTATGCCATCACTACTGTGGAGGTGGATCATGATAATGATGTCATACAAGGTACACTTCCTATTCACTCATGAATGGAAAAAGTCTTATTTGATTCTGGTTCTACGCATTCCTTTATATCGTAAAATTTTGCTAGAACTATAGAATCGAAGCCCCGAAACCTTGAAGTTGATATATCTGTAAAAACACCAAGTGGTGAAATCATTGCAACCAAAGTGTTTGACTCTTCTCCTGTTGAAGTATGTGGGAAGATTCTTCCAGCAAATCTCTTAATACTTCCCTTGGTGGAATTCGATTCTATAATGGGAATGGATTGGCTCTCGTTATATAGAGCACACATTAACTGTCGGGAAAAGGAAATATATTTTCATATTCCGAACCATCCCATGCTCCTCTACAAATGAAATGAAGATCATGAATATCCTTTAAAAAATCCATCAATGTTGTGGGTGTTGATTCCCTATGAAGAAGCATACCTCGCCCAAATGGTTGAGTCGAAGGAAAGTGCCAACCATGAGGAAATGCCCATCGTAAGGGAATACACCGATGTATTTCCCGAAGAGTTACCTGGAATTCCCCCGGATCGTGAGGTAGATTTCTCAATTGAACTCATACCCGGAGCTACTCATATCTTGATGTGACCCTACAGGATGGCTCCTATCAAACTGGAGGAGTTAAAGAAGTAGCTGCAAGAGCATCTGGACAAAGGGTTCATATGCCCTAGTGCATCACCTTGGGGTGCGCCAGTGCCCTTTGTGAAGAAGAAGGATGGTACCATGTGGCTGTGTATCAATTATCGGGAACTCAAGAAGATCACCATAAAGAACAAGTATCCTCTCCCAAGGATTGATGACTTGTTCTATCTGTTAAGAGTAGCTCAATACTTCTCAAAGGTGGATCTTCGTTCTGGATATCATCAAGTAAAGGTGAAGGAGGAAGATATTCAGAATACTGTGTTCCGTATAAGGTATGGGCACTATGAGTTTTTGGTGATGCCCTTCGGAATTACTAATGCCCTTGCAATCCTCGTGGATTTGATGAATAGAGTCTTTATAAATTACCTCGACAAATTTTTGGTAGTTTTTATCAATGATATTTTCATCTACTCCAAAAGCAAGGAGGAACATGAAGAACATATAAGACTTGTGTTGGCGACATTGAGAAAGGAGAGGTTGTACGCCAAGTTCAGCAAGTGTGACTTTTGGATGAATCAAGTCACATTCTTGGGACATGTGATCACAAGCGAAGGAATTTCTGTGGACCCTTCAAAGACAAAGGCGATTGAAGAATGGCCCATGCCCTATAGTGTCACCGAAATCCGTGGGTTTCTTGGATTAGCTGGGTACTATCGACGTTTTGTGAGAAACTTCTCACGATTGTCAAGACCGATAACTAAGTTAAGAAGGAAAGGGGTAAAGTATATATGGACGGATGAATGTGAGGGAAGATTCAAGGATCTAAAGAGAAGGTTGATCACTGCACCTGTACTCACACAACCGAAAAGTGGAGAATGGTTTGTGATATATAGTGATGCTTCAAAGAAAGGCTTGGGTTGTGTACTCATGCAAAATGATAATGTGATAGCCTACGCCTCACGACAGTTGAAGATCCATGAGCAGAACTACCCGACGCATGATCTAGAGCTGGCAGCCGTGATTTTTTCCTTGAAAATCTGGCGGCACTACCTTTATGGCGAGAAGTGTGACATATACACTAACCACAAGAGCCTAAAGTATATATTCACACCAAAGGAGCTCAACATGCGTCAAAGTAGATGGTTAGAGATAATAAAGTATTATTATTGCTCTATTCACTATCATCCTGGAAAGTCGAACAAGGTAGCTGATGCTCTAAGCAGGATAGAACCTACTACTCTATCCATGTTGAGGATTGAGAAAGACCCTATCTTCTTGGATATGCAAAGGATGGATTTGGGAATCATAAGGGTAGGGGATACATCCTACCTTGACCAAATAATTGTGCAACCATCCATCCAATATAAGATTAAGGAAGCACAAATGGATGATGTGGAGATACAAAAGAGGGTGAATGTAGTAAAGGAAGGGAAGCTGTAAGAGTTCCATATCAACGATGATGGTGTGATTCGTTTTGGAACGCGGCTTTGTGTGCCTTCATCACCCGCGATAAAGAAGGAGCTATTGGATAATGCACATAGATCAAATTTCTCTATTCATCCTGGAAGTACCAAGATGTATCGTGATCTCCGAGAACACTTCTGGTGGGATAACATGAAGAAAGAGATTGCGGAATATATATAAAGGTGATTGGTATGTTAGCAAGTTAAAGTTGAGCAGAAAAAGTCCAAAGGTATGATGCAGCCATTGCCTATACCCATGTGGAAATGGGAAAATGTTATTATGGACTTTGTCACAGGTCTCCCGAAGACGTCAAAGGGAAATAATGCGATATGGGTCGTGGTTGATCATATAAGGCCCCATCCTTAAAACGTACTTAATCTTGAATTATTACAATATTACACATTGAGGATCTTTTCGGGTTTAGAGTTTTAGAGAATTAGATCATAAAACATGCATTACATTCCACATATAAACAAAGTGGTTACATAAAGATAGTATTCTTCATTCCCATCAATGGAAACATATTTAAAATAAAACATGGATTCATTCTTGAAACTTTCTTGACACTATGATCATATCATGTACCATTCCCTTGACCTGTGAAAAACATTTCAAAAAAACATGGGATGAGCATAAAAAGCTCAGTAAGGGATACCGAAAGAATGAAAACTGTTAGTTTTTCAAACATCAAATAAACCATATATACTCTATCAAAGTAATACCTTCACCTTCATGAATTAGTAAAAACTCTTCCATGAATAAAGTATCATTACTTACCATTTTGTAACCAAAGGATTACCATAAAATCCATAAAAAGAACACATAACATATATAAAGGTAACTTGGGACATAAACATACTTAATTGGAATAACCATACGGTTGACTTCCACACATATCACTTAATGGAATAGCCATACGGTTGACTTCCACACATATCACTTAATGGAATAGCCATACGGCCAATTTCCATACATACTTAATGGAATAGCCATACGGCCGACTTCCATACCCAATGCATTGGAGGTTATAACGTAACCACCCATCCTGGTATTCACGGCACCACCCGTCATATGGTTTATAACGTAACCACCCGTTAAAATGTCCATGTACCAATATAAAATCATAAAACATAAAACCAATATAACGGAATGATAACATTTCCACATTTCAATCACAATATATCATAAATATATTGAAATAATAGAATCCTTTTTAAAAACCATTTTCAATACCAAAATACATAAAAGAGTATATGGTATTTATTTTATTCTAAAAACATTATCGCTTGTTGAGAAAGCCAAAGACCAAATAATACTCGCGGCGGCGGAAAAGGTCGTTGTCACCGCGTACGTTAAAAGAAACATTCCTTTTTGTCGTTTTGTAAAACGCTTCGTATAAAAAGATTCCTTTTGTATAAAAGCAAAATTCAAAGGGGTCTATACACCGTATAAAAGAAAGTTGTGTATAAAAATAAATATTCCTCAATGAAAGGAGATTGAGACGAAGTCCCTTACCTCGGGTCCGACTTGACTCGATCGTTCTTTAACGTCCTGAATAATAAACTTGAGTTAATTTATACTTGATTAAGAACCTTTTTAAAGATCATTATTCCTTTTATATCACTTATTTCCATGTTATAAACATTATGTAACCATTTAAGTTAAAAATGTTTGTTTTGTCAATATTTGGTTCTTAAGTCGAAAATGGACTTCTTACAATTACATGTTGTTCGTGTGGTCAAAGATTCTTTATATCCAGAATGAAATTCCCGATTTGGATATAATATGTATCATATATATCCAGAATATAAATGTATTTATAATATTACATAATCATTTAGAGGTAAGAAATGAAATGCACCGTTCATGGAGATGGTAAGTCGTACGTACGCATGAACGCTACTTTCATTTCTTTGTCATATTAATGGAATTAAAACTAAATGAGAGGTATGTATATTTTAATTCCATAATTATATTCATCATTTAGATATATCATTAATTATATATATCCATTATATACATGTACTTTTAATAGAACATTACATTTGGGGAAAAGAAATGAAATGCACCGTTCATGGAGACGGTAAGCCGTACGTACGCATGAACGCTACTTTCATTTATATATCATACTTTAATGGAAATAAATAATAATGATATAGAGGTATATTATAATTCCAGTATAACATCATATATAATAACTTTAAATCCATCCTTTACATGTCCCACATATGTCATTAACGAATCACATCACCTAGAGGGGGCGGTAGTCCGCACTTCCTTGAATTAAGATATCGTGTTTACCCATAATGGAAACCATAAAGGTATGCCCAAAATGAAAAATACAGAAGGTTAAAGAAAAAATAAACATATTATATATCATATATAAAAATAGTGACATCATAATGGCCACCTTTGAAGGTGTTAAATGAGTATTGAACAATCATCGTTTTGGGAGGCAGAATTTCGCCATCCACGGAAACCGTATGTTCTTTAAACATTTGATGTAGTTGTGTGAGAGTGTAGCTCGAATAAATCTTATAACAACATCCTAGTATATTGGAGATACTAGTGTTGTTACAAAAGAATTAAATAAAAAGAGTTTAGAGGGTTGGAGAAGCAAAATAAAACAAATGAACAAGAGAGAATGAATTACCTTTAAAAGTGTAACTCTTTTTGATTTGAGCCTAAAGGCTTCCTTTGAAATGATTCTTCCCAAAGGGAATCATCTAGGATGAGTAGAGGGATGTGGAGAGAGTAAATGGGAAGGGGTTGGCCGAGACAAAGGCTTGAGGAGTGTGTGAAATGATGTAGAGGTGGGGGCCTTTTATAAGAGGAGAGGAGGGGCACTTTTGGAAAGTAAAGAAATATTACTTTATTTGAAAATGTGTTTCGGTTTTAAAAAGGTCCCACATTTATATAATTCGTGGATAAGGTGATAAGGGTTCGAAATACACTGATCCAATTGGTTTTGGACATGTTTAGTTCATATATTTTACATTATCGTTCCATTTTATTTAAATCGTCAAATAATGATGTCATCGCTGCATCATTATTATGTCATAAATAATTTAATTTATTTAATGTCTAAAAATTATAAAAAAAATACTATGATGTAGGAAATCATTTTAGCTTTCCAATTAATATTTATAATCAAAAATATGATCTTTATAACCTCATGTAAAAATTGTTTTCGTAAAACATATTATGTTTGTGTCATTTTTACTTTTACATTAAATAAAACGTTATTTATGTCATTTCCCAACCAAAGTGTCTCCATGGGGTCCCCAAGTTGAACCATGGCTTGTTTTGGTCGGCCATGACACAACCAATGAGGGTAGGACATGTTTCAAGCTCATATTATTTTATTAAAGAATTATTTTTACCTTAAACTACACTAATTACCACTAATTGTGATTAAGAACTTAATAAGATACTATTCACCAAAAAATTATTATAATCTCATTGAACCACATTTTACTTCTTAATGAAAACCATTTATGTCGGATTTTTGAAATTAAAAACACAAGGATGGTAAAATTTCATTTAAATGTAAAATCAGTCTTTATAAGTACCACTTAGTGGTTTCACTATTCATCAAAAATTGTAGTTTTTCAGAAAATTACCAAAACTTCACCCTAAGCTATATTTGATATTACGAATTCATAAATGAAGTCTATTTTAAAAAATTCCAAACATATAAGTCACATTAATTAATTTAATAATTAATTCCCGATGTCAGAGCAAATAGCGTGTTTTTATGAAACAATAAGTATCAAAAGATTGACACTAGTTTAAGTCCGATTTCAAAGTGAAATTAATTCCAACGACCACTATTGGATTTAATGGTAAAAATATTTTCTAATTTCACTTTAAAACAAATTAAAAATATAATCTAATCATATAAATAAATTAGATTAAAAATAGGTTTTGAATTAAAATACAACATTTTACAGTATTCATTAAAAAAATGAACTTTATCAGAAAGGTAACAAAAATTTACACAAAGTAAATTTTGATGTCCCGATTCTAAAGAAGAGTTATATTTGGTCCAATAGAATTTATAAGATCGATGAAAACTATATTTAATGACAGTTTTCCGTCAAAAGGTGATAATTGGACCTTTCGTGAAAATTAGGGTATAAATGCCTAAATTTGAACTCTTTCCATATTTTAAGCCTTTATCATTTATTGGGTAAATGTAAAAACATTTAAAAACATATATAATCCTATTTTAGTTATTTCAATCCATTCCCGCTAGTACAACGGCTACTCGTTAACTAATATTTAAAATAATATTATTTTATTACTTGTGTGCAACGTAAGTTTTCAAAGAAACTCATCGTTGCGTACCGAGTACGCTATCAAACGTAGAAACCCCTTTTAATTAAAATTAATATTTAATTCATAAATAATAATAAATATGAAAATTATTTATTCTTTATTTACCTGGGATGTTACATCCTTCCCCCCTTTTGGGAATTGCGTCCTCGCAATTTTATTCACTTATCAAAATAAGTGGGGGTATTTATCCCTCATAGCATTTTCAGATTCCCACGTTGCATCTTCAATCACATGGTTTTTCCACAAAACCTTTACCTGATGAATCACCTTATTCCGTAACACCTGCTCTGTGTGGTCAAGAATCTGGACCGGTTGTTCCTCATAAGATAGGTTCTCTTCCAGCTGAACTACCTCTGGACTCAAAACATGAGATGGATCTAGAATATACTTTCTCAACATTGAAACATGAAAAACATTGTGTAACTGAGATAAACTCGGAGGTAAAGCCATCCGGTATGCAACTGATCCAACTCTCTCTAGAATTTCATATGGTCCAATAAACCTCGGACTCAACTTTCCTTTCTTACCAAATCTCATCACACTTTTCCAAGGAGAAACCTTGAGAAAAACATGATCACATACCTCAAAAGATAGATCCTTCCTCCGGTTATCCGCATAACTCTTCTCCCTGCTCTGAGCTGTTCTCATGTGCTTCTGAATCAACTGAACTTTTTCTGCCATCTCTTCTACCAATTCTGGTCCCATCAGCTTCCTTTCACCCACTTCATCCCAAAATGCTGTAGTTCGACACCGCTTTCCATATAATGCCTCAAATGGTGCCATATGTATACTGGAATGAAAACTGTTATTATAAGAAAACTCAACCAAAGAAAGATTTTGGTCTCAAATTCCCTGATAATCCATCGAACAAGCTCGTAGCATATCCTCCAAGGTCTGAATTGTTCGTTCTGACTGCCCATCCGATTGAGGATGAAAAGATGTACTAAAATTTAATTCAGTACCCAACAACTTATGAAGGCCTTTCCAAAAGATAGAAGTAAACCTTGGATCACGATCCGATACAATGGAGAGAGGAACTCCATGTAACCTGACTATTTCTTTAAGATACAAATGGGAAAGATGATCAACAGAGAAAGTATCTCGTATAGAAAGGAAATGAGCAGATTTGGTCAAGCGATCAACAATAACCCAGATTGCATTATTACCTTGAGATGTCTTCGGTAATCCCACAACAAAGTCCATGTATATATTTTCCCATTTCCACTCTGGCACTGGTAAAGGATGAAGCATCCCTTTTGGTAACTGCCACTCTTCTTTAACCTGTTGACATGTCAAACACATCACAGTAAAATCATAAATGTCTATTTTCATTCCATCCCACCAGTAATACTTCCACAGATCTCTGTACATCTTACTACTGCCAGGATGAACTGAAAACGGGGAACTATGAGCCTCACATAACAACTCATTCTTCAACTGTGAATCACAAGGCACACATAACCTCTTCCCAAACCTCAAAACACAAACACAAACTTATCCAAGAACTCATGGAAAATTTTATTCATAAGGTCCATGATTACAGAAGGTGCATTGGTTAACCCAAAAGGCCTAACTACAAATTCATAATGGCCATATCTAGTACGGAACGCAGTCTTCGGAATGTCTGCTTCTTTTAATTTCAACTGGTGGTACCCCGACCTCAAGTCAATCTTCGAAAAAGACTGAGCTCCCTGGAGCAGATACCACTTCATTAGATGTCCCAACATCTGCTGAAGTTTTGCAATGGATTTCACCACCCCTTTCTGCTTGTAGTCTAACTGCTTCCCATCACTCAAGCTATTTGCTGGACACTCATTTGCATATTGACCCATCTCATTGCACTTATAACATTTCACTAACTGTAAATCAAATTTGTTCTTACCTTAACCTTGATCATTTTCAGTGCAATCATGAGCCTTATGTCCCATCTTACCACATCGGTAGCACTTTCCAGAATTTAAAAGAAATTCCCCAGCATGTCTTTTGCCACATTTATCACAAACTGGAAACTTAGTTCTCTTACCATCAGACTTTTATGAATAATCCATACCTTTCTCTTGCCACCTCGGTCTCTTCATCTGCTGGTTGTTATAGAACACTCGGTCATCGGAAAACTCCATTTCCACCTTCTCAGCACATTGAACAAGCTTTTCATAACTTTTAAACTCACGAGAAGCTAATGCCCTTCAATATTTTGGTTTTAATCATGAGTAAAAACGATTGATTTTACTATCAAGGTCTCGGATAAAATTTGGAGCATACCTTGCCAATCGAGTGAACCTTTCTTCATAGGCAGCCACTGAGTCTTCCTCTTGCCTCAATTCCAAGAATTGCTTTTCCATCCTAAGTTGAACAGCCTTAGTAAAATACTTCTCAAGAAACATACCTTTGAATTCATCCCAGTCAAGAGCATCAATGTCATCAGCGTCCCTGATATTTTTAACCATAGACCACCACTAATCTGCTTCACCCTCTAAACGGTAAATAGCAAGACTAACCTTTTGATTGTCTGAACACCCCATGACATCAAAAATATTCTCCAGTTCTTTAATCCACCCTTCAGCTAGCACAGGTTCAGATGATCCTCTGAATGAAGGTTGATGTCGCCTCATGAAATGTTCCACTACTGACATGTTCCTCTGCGGTTGATCTGGCTGATCTCGTGCATGGATACCACCACCATTTATAGCCTGAGTCAACTGCGCCATTACTGCAACAAACCGTTCAGTTCCAATTCCGACCATCTCAGGATGCTGATTCGGAAGGTTATTTCCTTATGTATGCCTTCATAGCACTGCTTCCCTGTTTCCTCTGCGGAAAACCATTCTGAACAAACATGTCTTAGATGAAGCAACATGGTAATCTTCAAATGCTATATCATTTCAAAGAAATTTTTTTTGGATAATCATTTAATAGAATTCTAACTCCTAAATTTATCTAAACCGGCCTCTAATACCAACTATAAGTCCCCAGACTTAAACCTTACTTAATCTTGAGTTATTACAAGATTACACATTGAGGATATTTTCAGGTTTAGAGTTTTAGAGAATTAGATCATAAAACTTGCATTACATTCCACATATAAACAAAGTGGTTACATAACGATAGTATTCTTCATTCCCATCAATGGAAACATATTTAAAATAAAACATGGATTCATTCTTGACACTTTCTTGACACTATCATCATATCATGTACCTTTCCCTTGACCCGTGAAAAACATTTCAAAAAAACTTGGGATAAGCATAAAAAGCTCAGTAAGGGATACAGAAAGAATTAAAACTGTTAGTTTTTCAAACATCAAATAAACCATATATACTCTATCAAAGTAATACCTTCACCTTCATGAAGTAGTAAAAACTCTTCACTGAATAAAGTATCGTTTCTTACCTTTTTGTAACTAAAGTATTACCATAAAATCCATAAAAAGAACACATAACATATATAAAGGTAACTTGGGACATAAACATACTTAAGTGGAATAACCATATGGTTGACTTCCACACATATCACTTAATGGAATAGCCATACGGCCAATTTCCATACATACTTAATGGAATTGCCATACAGCCAACTTCCATACCCAATTCATTGGAGGTTATAACGTAACCACCCGTCTTGGTATTCACGGCACCACCCGTCATATGGTTTATAATGTAACCACCCATTAAAATGTCCAAGTACCAATATAAAATCATAAAACATAAAACCAATATAAAGGAATGATAACATTTCCACATTTCAATCACAATATATCATAAATATATTGACATAATAGAATCCTTTTTCAAAACCATTTTCAATACCAAAATACATAAAAGAGTATATGGTATTTATTTTATTCTAAAAACATTACGGCTTGTTGAGAAATCCAAATACCAAATAATACTCACGGCGGCGGAAAAGGTCGTTGTCACCACGTACGTTAAAAGAAACATTCCTTTTTGTCGTTTTATAAAACGCTTCGTAGAAAAAGATTCCTTTTGTATAAAAGTAAAAGTCAAAGGGGTTTATACACCGTATAAAAGAAAGTTGTGTATAAAACGAAATATGCCTCAATGAAAGGAGATTGAGACGAAGTCCCTTACCTCGGGTCCGACTTGACTTGATCGTTCTTTAACGTCCTGAATAATAAACTTGAGTTAATTTATACTTGATTAAGATCATTTTTAAAGTTCATTATTCCTTTTATATCACTTATTTCCATGTTATAAACATTATGAAACCATTTATGTTAATAATGTTTGTATTGTCAATATTTGGTTCTTAAGTCGAAAGTGGACTTCTTACAATTACATGTTGTTCATGTGGTCAAAGGTTCTTTATATCCAGAATGAAAATCCCGATTTGGATATAATATGTATCATATATATCCAGAATATACATGTATTTATAATATTACATAATCATTTAGAGGTAAGAAATGAAATGCACCGTTCATGGAGACGGTAAGCCGTACGTACGAATGAACGCTACTTTCATTTCTTTGTCATATTAATGGAATTAAAACTAAATGAGAGGTATGTATATTTTAATTCGAGAATTATATTCATCATTTAGATATATCATTAATTATATCTATCCATTATATACATGTACATTTAATAGTACATTACATTTGGGGATAAGAAATGAAATGCACCGTTCATGGAGAGGGTAAGCCGTACGTACGCATGAACGCTACTTTCATTTCTATCTCATACTTTAATGGAAATATATAATAATGATATAGAGGTATATTATAATTCTTGTATAACATCATATATAATAACTCTAAATCCATCTTTTACACGTCCCACATATGGAATTAACGAATCACATCACTTTGAGGGGGCGGTAGTCCGCACTTCCTTAAATGAAGATATCGTGTTTACCCATAATGGAAACCATAAAGGTATTCCCAAAATTAAAAATAAAGAAGCTTAAAGAAAAAATAAACATATTATATATCATATATAAAAATAGTGACATCATAATGGCCACCTTTGAAGGTGATAAATGAGTATTGAACAATCATCGTTTCAGGAGGTAGAATTTCACCATCCACGGAAACCACATGTTCTTTAACCATTTGATGTAGTTGTGTGAGAGTGTAGCTCGAATAAATCTTATAAAAACGTCCTATTATATTGAATATACTAGTTTTCTTACAAAATAAGTAAATAAAAAGAGTTTATATGGTTGGAGAAGCAAAATAAAACAAATGAACAAGAGAGAATGAATTACCTTTAAAAGTGTAACTCATTTTGATTTGAGCCTAAAGGATTCCATTGAAAAGATTATGCCCAAAGGGAATCCTCTAGGATGAGGAGAGGGATGTGGAGAGAGTAAATGGTCAGGGGTTGGCCGAGCCAAAGGCTTTAGGAGTGTGTGAAATGAGGTAGAGGTGGGGGCCTTTTATAAGAGGAGAGGAGGGGCACTTTTGAAAGTAAAGAAATATTACTTTATTTGAAAACGTGTTTCGGTTTTAAAAAGGTCCCACATTGATATAATTAGAGGATAAGGTGATAAGGGTTCGAAATCCACTCATCCAATTGGTTTTGGACATGTGTAGTTCATAGATTTTACATTATCGTTCCATTTTATTTAAATCGTCAAATAATGATGTCATCGCTGCATCATTATTATGTCATAAATAATTTAATTTATTTAATGTCTAAAAATTATAAAAAAAATACTATGATGTAGGAAATCATTTTAGCTTTCCAATTAATATTTATAATCAAAAATATGATCTTTATAACCTCATGTAAAAATTGTTTTCGTAAAACATATTATGTTTGTGTCATTTTTACTTTTACATTAAATAAAACGTTATTTATGTCATTTCCCATCCAAAGTGTCTCCATGGGGTCCCCAAGTTGAACCATGGCTTGTTTTGGTCGGCCATGACACAACCAATTAGGGTAGGACATGTTTCAAGCTCATCTTATTTTATTAAAGAATTATTTTTACCTTAAACTACACTAATTACCACTAATTGTGATTAAGAACTTAATAAGATACTATTCACCAAAAAATTATTATAATCTCATTGAACCACATTTTACTTCTTAATGAAAACCATTTATGTCGGATTTTTGAAATTAAAAACACAAGGATGGTAAAATTTCATTTAAATGTAAAATCAGTCTTTATAAGTACCACTTAGTGGTTTCACTATTCATCAAAAATTGTAGTTTTTCAGAAAATTACCAAAACTTCACCCTAAGCTATATTTGATATTACGAATTCATAAATGAAGTCTATTTTAAAAAATTCCAAACATATAAGTCACATTAATTAATTTAATAATTAATTCCCGATGTCAGAGCAAATAGCGTGTTTTTATGAAACAATAAGTATCAAAAGATTGACACTAGTTTAAGTCCGATTTCAAAGTGAAATTAATTCCAACGACCACTATTGGATTTAATGGTAAAAATATTTTCTAATTTCACTTTAAAACAAATTAAAAATATAATCTAATAATATAAATAAATTATATTAAAAATAGGTTTTGAATTAAAATACAACATTTTACAGTATTCATTAAAAAAATGAACTTTATCCGAAAGGTAACAAAAATTTACACAAAGTAAATTTTGATGTCCCGATCCTAAAGAAGAGTTATATTTGGTGAAATAGAATTTATAAGATCGATCAAAACTATATTTAATGACAGTTCTCCGTCAAAAGGAGATAAGTGGACCTTTCGTGAAAATTAGGGTATAAATGCCTAAAATTGAACTCTTTCCATATTTTAAGCCTTTATCTTTTATTGGGTAAATGTAAAAACATTTAAAAACATATATAATCCTATTTTAGTTATTTCTATCAATTCCAACCAGTACAATGGCTACTCGTTAACTAACATTTAAAATAATATTATTTTATTACTTGTGTGCAACGTAAGTCTTAAAAGAAACTCATCGTTGTGTACCGAGTACGCTATCGAACGTAGAAACCCCTTTTAATTAAAATTAATATTTAATTCGTAAATATTAATAAATATGAAAATTCTTTATTCTTTATTTACCTAGGATGTTACAGATCGACTCACCAAGACTTCCCATTTTATCTCTATTCGGGAAGACCTCTCACTTGAACAACTTGCAAGGATATATGTGAAGGAAGTAGTGAGATTGCACGGTGTTCCACTCTTGATTGTCTCTGACCGTGATCCAAGGTTCACATCTAAATTCTAGAGGAGCCTTCAACATGCTTTGAGTACTGAATTAAATTTCAGCACGACCTATCACCCCGAAACTGATGGCCAGTCTGAAAGGATTATTCATACACTCGAAGAGATGCAAAGAGAATTCTCTCTAGAATTAAAAGGTGGATGGGATCAGCACCTCCCATTGGTTGAGTTCTCATACAACAATAGCTTCCACTCGAGTATTCAGATGGCTCTGTATGAAGCTTTTTATGGGAAGCGATGTAGAACTCCAACCTATTGGGATGAAGTAGGAGAATGAAAGCTACTTGGACCCGATCTTGTCCAGGAGATGACCGAGAAGGTTCAAGTCATCCAGAAACACATCAAAGCTGCTAAAAGTCGGCAAAAGAGCTATGCTGACAATCGTCGAATGGACTTGGATTCGATGTTGGAGATAAATTCTTCCTTCGAATATCTCCATGGAAGAGAGTCATGAGATTTTGGAAGAAAGGGAAGCTAATCCCAATGTACATTGGCCCCTTTGAGATCCTTGATCGTATAATAGTCGTGGCCTATCGTCTGGCACTTCCACAGAATATGGCTCAATTTCATGATGTGTTTCATGTATCACTACTGAGGAAGTACATACCAGACCCCTCACATGTACTATACTCAGAGGTGGTACAGCTGGATGATGATCTCTCCTATGAGGAGTAGCCGTTAAAAATTTTGGACCAAAGTGATAAGGTTATACACAACAAGACAACCTGCCTTGTCAAAGTGTTGTGGAGGAACCATAATTTTGAGGAAGCAACTTGGGAACCAGAAGAGGCAATGAAGGAGAAGTACCCACACCTGTCTGTGTAAAGTAAAATTTCGGGGGTGAAATTTCTTAAGGGGGGAAGAATGTAACGACCCAAAGTATTTCAATAGAAAATTCCCTTGTTATATTTATGTCCTAAAAACACAAAATAATGAACTAGTAAGTGATATGTGACCTTTAAACATAATTTTGTATCCCCTATGTTTGGAATTTTAAAAAATCCGACATACATGGTTGTGTTCAAGACAGTTTTTGGAGTCTAATGAAACAAAAATAATTTTTGGTGAATAGTAACCTACCCTTATGAATAGTAACCTACCCTTATCAATAGTAATATGACCCTTATGAATAGTAAATAAGAGTATCATTACATATGAATAATAATATAAAATTTAGAAAGTTACAATTTAACCTTAGTAAACGTTTTTGGTATTTTATAAGTCATAAATAATTAATTATAATTAATTAATTAATTTAAAAGAATATTTATTCCCCTGAAATGTATTCATAAAGTATTGAATCAATGTCTAATAGTTTTTAGATTGTTTTATAAGACCCTACGTAATTTTTGAAAGAACAGTAAAATCTGTTTTAATTTTAAAAATTGTTTTTTAAGTAAATTATGATTTAATTTAAATATTAAATTAATAATATTTAGAAACTTATTTTTGAAAAATGGACTTCATTTTTGGATTCTACACGTCGAAAAATGGTTGGGGTAAATTTTTGGGATTTTTCTGAGATACATGATTTTTTGATGAATAATGGAATCCGATAATTCACAATAAATGCTAATTAATGTATAAATTGAGTCACCGATGATGTTCTGCTGATGTAAGACCACTTTTTCGGGATTACATTATAAAATTACTATTCATGGTCGTTCAAGACTCACTATTCCTTGTATTTGGTGAAATTAATAAACTAATCAATTTTATATTAAGGAAACCCCTCTCCCCTCCACTATAAAAGCCACCCTTCACTCCCTCTTTTCCTCACACCTCTCAAGCTCCAAGCCTTCTTAAAACTCTGCCCAAAAACCTTCCCTAGCTCATCCCCCACGTCCAAAAGTTGATGGTCTCATCAAAAGTCCAAGCCTAGCTTCTTTAAAGAGGATCTCAAGAGGAGAATTCTAGAGGTAATTTCTCTCTCTCTTCTCCTTTAATTTCCTTTCAAGTTCAAGTTCCTGTCTTGATCTCTCCCTATCTGTCATCATACAAATTGTTATATAAATATATTACTATATATATACTGTAATATTATGATTCTAATGTTATATTATATCACCCCACACCCTTTTCCTCTTCCATTTATTTTATTAAATAGAACGTTGTTCATGAGGTGTTAAATTTATCACCTTCAAAAACGACATGTTCTCCTCTTCCATTTCTACCTTAAATCTTGTCAGGAAACCATTTAATGGTTGAACCAGAATATTTTATATGTATTATGTTCTATTTTAAGTTCTGGAAATAACCTATGTCCGTATTACTAAGTTAAATGTTAAAACAAGATCGTTGTGATCCAAAACCGCCCAAATTAACCCAAATAACCATCATTAAATTTTTATCTAATGATTCGTCCAAATGGATCTAATATAATTCACTATAAAATTATTAAAGCTACTGTAATATAATTAATAAAATTTAGTATCATTTCTGGATGTCTACCCATGATCTACCAAAACATCAACTTAAGAATACAAGTGGACCGCTCAAGAAAACCATGAAAATGAACATTCCTGATCAATTTTTTTAAACTCTATAAGTCTTCCAAAGGAACATAATATAACATGATGAAACCAGAATGAACTATATTAATGTACACATGGTTCTGGATTTCTAATTAATGAATATAATTTCATTATATAGGACATTAAAGAGAAGGAGGCATTCGAATACAAGGTAAGGGGAAATCTCGAACCCATTTTTCTTCCTTCGGGTTCTCCCTCTTTCACTCCATTTTTGATATGGTTACTCCTCAAATATCATTTTTCATCATTTCATTTACTTTTCTGGGATAAACATGTTTTTCACTGGTTTTTATGTCCATCAAAATGTTTTTCAAAAGAACTCTTCTTTCAAGATCTCACCTTTTAACTCTCATTCAAGGTTGATGGTTCTTGTATCAATTATGATGTTCCCTCTTTCTTTTGGGAACACAAAGCTTATGAATGTATTATTATGAGATGAAACCCATTCTTTTCCATGGGTTATTTATGTTCATGTTTTATATGTATTCTATGTGGAAATCATGATAATGATAATGTTATGATGTGACAGGTTCACCCGAAATTATATAGCGCAATATGAGTGTTTAAATGTGACTGGTGCACCCCGAATTATACAACGCTTCAATGCATTGGGTATAGTGATTAATCTCATGTGTAAATGTGAAATGATGTGTGAAAATGATGCTAGATTTTTTCACAAGTATGTGTGGTAGTTAACCACTAAGACATGAGGTTTCATTTTTATGCATTGCCACATTTCATGTTTATTATTTATGCTCCTCTCACGTTCATGATCTTTTTCCTATGTCATGATTATGCTCATCCCATGATATATTGATCTTATCTATCCTCTTACTGGGCTTTTAGATCACCCCTTTTGATGTATAACCTCAGGTGGCTACATGTACTAAGGAGAGGACAAGTGCTACTAAGAAGCTATAGAAGAAGAAAAATAAAATAATGTTTATGCGTGATGTTGTATTTGTTATGTATTGACATAGATTTCCCAAGACACTAAACCTCTGGATCCTCCATGGTTAATATTATTATGTTGTTTATCTATTAAATGATTTAATATAAAAGTAAGAAAAGGTCGGGTCGTTTTATGAGCTAGGGCGGTTCGATATCCAAAGCTGGTGTTCCTCCTACGGACAGTATGAAGCGTCACAGAGAGTCTTCTCAAGGAGATCGAGATTCGCGGGATGCATCTTCTGGCATCCAGGTTGTATGCTACCAGTGCGGTAGGAGTGGTCATACTAGGACTCAGTGCTAGAGGGATCTGTTGGAGTGCCGGTCTTGTGGAAAGATGGGCCATCTTCAGTGTTTCTGTCACATCTTCTCACCTTCAGCTGGTGGTAGGGGTTCCTCTATGACCTTGTGTTCTGGAGATGCTTCACCAGTCTTCCACCAGTCAAGGAATTAGAGTTATTCTATCCATTCAGGCAGAGGTGGAGGTCGCGGTCATGGTGGTCATTCACCAGGTCATCAGCGACAATACAGTGGATCAGCTCAGAGCGGTCAGTTAGGGGAGCAGGGCCGCGTTGCAGGTCATTCTTTCTTCATGGATCAGACCTACCAAGAGCAGGATCCTAGCCCTTCTACAGTTCAAGGTACGATCTTAGTATCCTTAGTTTTAACTTCAGCCCTTTTCGATACTGGTTCTTCCCATTGCTTTATCTCTATTGCTATCGTGGAGAGCCTTGGTCTCTGTATCTTTTTGTCTTACGACTTGTTGAATCATGACACACCATTGAGAACAAGGACATCTAGCATACGTCAGTGTAGAGAGTTCCCTCTTGAGGTTGCAGGGTGTCATTTCTTATGGGACCTCTATGTCCAAGAGATGACGGGCTATGATGTCATTCTCGGAATGGACTGGTTAGTTCCGTTCAAGGAAGTCTTCGATAGCTATCGCCATAGGGTGAGTTTCACATCACCATAGGAAAGATATTTCCTTCATAGAGGCGTGTGGGATGTCCAGGCGGGTAGAGCAGGACCAGAGCATCATGGGATAGGGAATGTTACAGCCTAGATTTCCAGTCTTTATCCGGATTACCAGGGGACTTCACAGTTAGACATTCTTGCAGTGCTGGATCATTTCAGGGATGTCCTTCCAGAAGACTTTTCAGGTTTACCTCTAGAGAATGAGGTAAACATCTCGATTGAGTTCATGCCAAGAGAGGAACCGGTGTCCATTACTCCTTATAGGATGGCTACACCTGAGTTACAGGAGCTCAAGAATAAGTTGGAGGAGTTGCAGGAAAAGGGTTTCATGTGACCCAGTACTTCTCTATGGGGTCCGCCTGTCCTATTTGTGAAGAAGGCAGACAGTACCCCTCGGCTTTGTGTGGATTATCTGAAGTTGAACCGGTTGATTCTCAAGAACTGATATCCCTTGATGAGGATCGACGACCTCTTTGACCAGCTTCTAGGAGCCCAGGTGTTCTCGAAGATCGACTTGAGGTGCATATATCATCAGTTGCACGTTAGACCATCAGATATACCTATGACATCTTTCAGGAGCAGGTACGGTCTTTACGAGTATACAATCATTCCATTCGGTATTACGAACACGCCTGTAGTCTTAATGGAACTGATGAACCGAGTGTTACATCCGTACTTGGACTCTTTTGTTTTGGTATTCGTGGATGATATCTTGGTGTACTCTGACACTCGACACGACCATGCCACACATCTTGAAATAATTCTGAGTACACTGATAGAGCATCAGCAATATACTAAACTCTCGAAGAGGCACTTTTGGATGGATCAGATTCACTTCCTAGGTCATGTTATCTCAGAGACTAGAGTATATATGGACCCATAGAAAGTGAGAGCTATAGTTTCCTGGGAGCAACCAATGAACGTCTTTGAGGTGTAGAGTTTCCTAGGGCTGGATGGATACTACAGATGCTTCATTCAGGACTTCTCGTGCCTAGCAGCACCTTGCACATGTCTGAACAAGAAGGGGGAGATGTTCTTATGGTCATATTATTGTGATTCAGCCTTTTTGAAGCTGAAAGAGAGGTAGACGTCAGCATTGATACTAGTCTTTCCAGAGTGGGGCAGGGGTTACACTGTTTACTGTGATGCTTCAGGTATCAGGCTTGGAGTTGTGCTCATGCAGGGAGATGGAGTCGTTGCGTACGAGTCTCGGCAATTGAGGCTACACAAGAGGAACTACCCGACACACTATCTGGAGTTGGAACAGTTGTTCATGCCTTACGCTGTTGGAGACACTATCTTTTGGGATAACACTTTATAGTTTTCACCGATCACAAGATTCTCAAGTATATCTTCACTAAGCGTGATCTGAATCTGAGACATCATAGGTTGGTCGAGTATCTTCAGTCTTTCGACTTTGAGATCACCTATAAGCCGGGAAAGGGAAATGTAGTGGCTGATGCTTTGAGCAGGAGAAAAAAGATTCATGAAGTTTAGGAGGCCATCAGTGAGTGGCAGCTCATGGCACTATTCTCTGATATGCATCTAGAGTTGCATGACATGCAGGGATAGATCTTTCTTTCTTCTTTGGTTGTTACCTCTACACTTCTTGATCGGGTACGAATGAGGCTACTATCAGACTCGAAGGCCTTGGTCCTATGGGAGAGTGTGTCAGGAGGGGACCCTCTTCCTGGATGGAAAGTGGGTGAGGATGATATCTTGCATTTACAGTGAAACATATGGGTGCCAGCAGACATACACAAGGAGATGATGTGGGATTTACATTCCTCAGTTTGGGCAGTTCATCATGGCGTCACCAAGATGTATCGGGATCTTCATCGCCAGTACTAGTGGCCAGGTATGAAGAGAGATGTTGCTGGTTTTGTCATGGGATATTATACTTGTCAGCAGGTGAAAGTAAAAAATCAGCCACCAGTAGGGCTCTTACAACAGTTACCAATTCTGTAAAATAAGTGGAACGATGTCGCGATGGACTTCATGACCGGGTTGCTGAGGTCAGCGTGGGTAAGTGATGTTGTTTGGGATGGCATTGACAGACTTACGAAGGTAGCACACTTCATGCCGATTAAGGAAACCTTCACTGTCGATGATATGGGGAGACTGTACATCCACGAGATTGTACGTCTACATGGACTTCCACACTCCATTTTTTTAGACAGGGATGCATTCTTTACCTCTTGTTTCTGGCAAGGACTTCAGAAGGCTTTGGGTATAAAGGTACTTTTGAGTACAACATACCACCCCCAGACAGATGGCTAGTCCGAGCGCACGATCCAGGTGCTTGAGGATATCCTCTGAGCTTGCATTCTAGACATCGGTGGTTCTTGGGAGAACCATATACCTCTTGTGGAGTTTTCATACAACAACAGTTTTCAGGAGACCATTCAGATGGAACCATATGAGGCTTTGTATGGTAGGCCATGCCGATCACCCTTATGCTGGCTGGAGGCAGGAGAGGTAGCCTTGCTGAGACCTCTTCTTATTCAGGAGACTTCGTAGTAGATAGAGTTAATTTGGAAGAGGATGGCTACAACACAGTCTCGACAGAAGACTTATACTGATCCGCGGAGACGAACTCTGGAGATAAAGGTCGGAGAGCAGGTTTTCCTGCATGTCGCACTAAGGTTGGGACACAAGAGGATTCAGAGACAGGGTAAGCTTTCACCGCAGTTCGTTGGGCCATTTGAGGTGTTGGAGAGAGTTGGGTCGGTTGCCTATCGGTTGCAACTACCTCATAGGTATCGGGCGATGCACGACGGCTTCCACGTCTCTCAGCTCTGATGTTACTTCTCAGAACCATCTCATGTCTTCCAATACAAGGAGGTTGAGCTGGAATCGGATGCGTCGTTTGAGGAGAATCATATCCGGATTGTTGATCGTAACACGAAGGTTCTCCGAGGCCGGTTCTGTGCCTCTATTACGGGTGATATGGCAGCATGGGTCTGTACAGGACGAGACGTGGGAGAGGGAGGCCGAGGTTCAATCACAGTGGCTGAAGCTGTTCAAGGATCCTTCTTCTACGCCCATCTAGGGAAATTCGGGGATGAAAACTTTAAGGGCGGAAGTTTGTAAGAACCCGGATCATTGTTTCAGATATGTCTTCCAGTTTCTGTAGTTTTGAGAAATTTTTGGAATTTATGGAAAATTTCGAAGTACACGCCATGTACTTTCTAAGGACACGCCGTGTACTCTTCCCTGGCTTGAAGTCATGTGCTGGTCATACCCATGCCACAGACACGGTGTGTAGGGGTGATGTGGAGGCCGATTTAGGCATAGTACGGAATAACCCACTACAAGCCGTGTACTTTTATTTTTTTCCACTAAACCCACTACACAATGTGTACTTGTCTTTTTTTCCACTAAACGTAATGTGTTCATGCCTCATCATGTTATTTTCCTTCTTCTATGTCTGGTTTGTCCGAGAGCGACCCGTACTGCTGAATCTTCCCCAAGCTTTCGTCGCTCCATCCGATCTCTGATTCGAGTACGGTCGATTGCGTTGGAAGCGCATCACAGAGTTATTTCTTCTTCTTGAACCTTGTTTTCCAATTCTTCCTCCTTCTCAAGTTATCTATCGTTGGACATTTTGTGCATTCTCTTTGATCTACAATGTTATAGGGAGAATCACCAATCGTGGATCAAGTATATCGATCACCTAGGATCGAGGTAGGTGGTTTGTGAATTACCGTTCAATTTCCTTGAGTTTATGTACGAATTTCCACTGATACCCATGAACGGGGTACCGCGTGTTTACCTTTTTTCCTTTTTTGTTTTTTTTCCTTGCCTGTATGCTTGTGTAGAGGTAATTTGACCATGTTAGGGGATAATTTTCTATGCATGGATGTGTTTGATCTTGCTTTGTTCATTTTACGACCTTTGGGTATCGTTTGCCTTTGTCTCTCTCACTTGTTTACATGCCTTGTGGTTATAGGTTGAAGTTTAATTAATGACATGCTTGTATCCTTGTAGACTGATTAGCTAAGTAGCTCTATAGTTGTACTTTGGTTAGCCATGTAGCTCTATAGGTGTGATTTATACTTATAGCATTATTATGCACTGACTGGCACGAGACTGAGAGGACATGGTGCTATAGACTATAACGGATAGACCGAGTGAGCTTTCCAGAGAGTCTTAGACTTTATAGACTACAGGAGGGTAGACCGAGTGTGCTTCCTCAGAGAGTCGTATCTTGTTTGAATCTCTTTAAGAACCTTCCCAGACTAGAGGTGGAATTGACCAAGTTAGCTTCCTCAGAGAGTCTATGGTATACCTGAGGCTATAGGAGTAATTGAATGAGATAGATTCCTCAGATAGTCTCTAGACCATCGGGCTAAGAGGGTTAGACCACATGATCTTCATCAAGAGAGTCCCTGACTACCCTAGACTATAAGGGGAATTGACCGAGTGAGCTTCCCTAGAGATTCTCATAAATGCGTATGACTATGAAAAAGGGGTTAGGCTGAGTGCACTGCTCAGAGGGTTGTGGTACTTCTTGGATAGTACTAGAGGGGATGGCTGCATATACTTCCCATAAGGTTTCCTGTTTTTTTAGCTTTGTGCTTCACTATTGTTGTTGGTTGTGGTTTGATTTCTGTTGTATCATCTTGCCTAACCGCATACTGTTACTTCCTATTGCTTTCTGTTGTGGTTTACTGCTTATTGTACATTTACCTGCCATATACTCACTAACTGTTAGGCACAGATCTTTGGGTTAATGCCTACAATGATTTTATCTCACACCCTGTTTGGTCCATGATTTTGGGCCCAAGAAGACTATGTGAAGCAGGTATAGACAAGGGCAAGTTCCCTTCAACTTCTGGAACTTGATTTCCTGGAGCCGGGGATCATGGGACCAAGCTTTGGCTTTCAATGCTAATGAGCTTTTTATTTTCTTTCTTTTGTACTTGTCTTTCTACTATAGTGTTTTCCAGCATTGTCACTTGTTTCGCTGCTTCCTTGTTATGTATTATGCATCATTTCATATATATACATATGTGCTCCAGTTTGATGATTTATTCTTCCACTGATTATATTGTGGTTATCACTACTTCCTCTACTATATGATTATTCTTCTTCAGATGTGTTCTCTGCCAATGAGCGCACAGTTTCTCCACTATCACACCCAATGCCCTTGCTTCTAGTTGGAAGCCTCTGGCATTTGGGGAAATGCGCTTGAGGCCATGTGACCAACCGGGTACGGGGCGCCTCTGGGTGGCTTCTAGAACCAGGACATTACAGTACTGAAGTTCAACTCATTATTCAGATCATGTTAATGATTATTCCAAAACATATAGGTTTATCTTAGATCTCAACTAGATACAATAGATAGTGGTACTCTATGAATCCTTAGTAGGTCTCTGATGTATATTCGTGAAAGTTGATCCAGTGAGAAATCCTCTAGAAATGCAATGAAGTGTGCAGTCTTTGTATGATGATCCACAAAAACCCTGATAGAATTGTTTTATTTCGATATCTTAGGAAGTTCAGTGACAAAGTCCATGGCGATGTTCTCCCATTTCAATGCCAGTATGGATAAGGATTGAATCATCCCCTTAAACTTCTTCCTCTCATCCTTCACATGCTGACATGCCAAGTACTTTGATGTATACTCAGCGACATTCTTCTTCGTTTTATTCAACCAATAATTCTCTTATATATCTCAACGCATCTTTGTGTTTCCTGGGTGAATGGAGATATTTGAACTATGTGCATCATCCAAAAAGTTCCTTCTTTTACTCTGGATTCAATGGAACACAGATCCTTGACCCAAATCTCACAATTCCGTCTTCATTGACATTGATGTCCGCAGATTTCCATTTTCTAATAGTTTCCACCTTTTTCTGAATTCCCACATCATACTTTTGAAAATCCTTTAACCATTCCCAAAGAGATGGTTGAGAAATAATTTTTGAAAGTATTGATGATGTTCCCTTCTTTACAATTCCCATGTCCATATTTATCAAATCTATACATATTGAATCTTTTTCAATTCTCATCAATGATAAAATAGCTGGGTCCTTTCTAATTAGAGCGTATGCATCTTTGTTCACATTCCTAGGATGGTAATGGATTGAGAATTCGTAGTTTTTGATTAGTTTTAACCACCTTCATTGGAACTTGTTCAACTCTTTCTGTGAAATTATATTTGAGGCTTTTGTGGTCTGTATATATTTCACACTTCTCCCCAAGGAAGTAATGTCACCTATGTTTTAATGAGAATATCACTAAAGAGAACTCCAGATCATGTGTTGGATAGTTTTTTTCTTGATGTTTCAATTGACTTGAAGCATAGGCAATCACTTTCTCATTTTTCATCTACACAGAGCCCATTCCCTTATTCAAAGAATCACTGAATACCACAAAAAATTCTCTTCTTGTGGGTAAAGTGATCATAGATGGACTGATAAGCCTCATTTATTAAATCTTTGAAGCTCTCTTTGTATTCATCACTCCATGAAAACATGAATCCCTTAAATGTTAGTTTAATAAGATGGTTTGACAATTGTGATAAATTTCTCACAAATCGGAAATAATATCCAGCTTACACCAAGAAGTTACGAATATCTATCCCTGATGATGGCCTCATTCATCCCTCTATTAAAACTCACTTAGAGGGAACCACATATATTCTATTTCTTATGATGATATGACCCAAGTATGATACCTCCATCAACCAGAAATCAAACTTTCTATACTTTTCATACATCTTCTCCTTTCTCATGGTCTCTAGTACAGTTCTTAGATTCTCCTCATGATCTTATTTGGTTTTGGAGTATATTATAATATCATCAATAAATACTACCAAAAATTTGTTTAGGTAATCTCTAAAGTCTATATCCATCAATTCCATGAAGATTTCTGGAGCATTAGTGATTCTAAAATCCATTACTATGAATTCATAATGCTCGTACCTTGTACAAAAAGCAGTCTTGGGTATATCCTCCTTCTTCACCCTTATACGATAATATTGCAACCGAAAATCTACCATAGATAAGTATCTTTCTCTACATAACTGATCTAATAAGTCATTAATTCTGGGAAGAGGATACTTGTTATTTATCATGATTTTATTGAGTTCACAATAATCAATGCAAAGACGAATTGACCCATCCTTCTTCATGACGAAGAGGACTGGTGCACACCATGGTGAAGCGCTTGGGTGTATAAACCCTTTATCCAGATTTCATTGTAGTAGTTTCTTCTACTCCTTATGCTCCAAAATAACCATTCAATACGATGACTTGGATATTAGAAACACCCCATGTATAAGGTTAATTGTTAATTCAACACCTCTTATAGGAGGAGGACTAGAAAATTCCTTAGAAAACACTTCAGCGAATTCCATCACAATAGGCTTGTCTTCAAGGATGGTTTCTTCCTTAGAATCAATCATCTGAGAAAGATACACATTCTCATATGGAAGTAATATCAATGCATTATATTATGGTTCTAAATAAGATTCATCTTCCTCCTTTCACTTGTATTGAATTGGGGATTGATTTTCAATATGAAGAATGGTTTACCTCCCACGACAATTTATATTGGCTCTATAAAAGGAAATCCAATCCATGATGTTAATTGCATAAAGTACAACCATTGGGAGTTTGATGAGGTTTGTGGGAAAGATAATTCCACAGATTGTGACTAGGGATGAGTTATATTCATGGGATGTAATGATTCCCCATTTTCTGTTCTCATCAGTATCTTTACTTCCATGATTTTTGGTGGTGTTGGGATTGTTCTACTAAACTTTTGGGATATAAAAGAATGAGTATAACTATTAATGATAACACCACCATTCACTTTTTGATTCTAGTTCAACTTATCTACATCATCCAACACAACTTAGGGAAAAAAACTATTAAACACAAAAAGGGAAATACAAAGACAAAAACAGATGACTTATAAACAACTATTATTTACTTAACTTTTGAATCTATAGGCTTCAATATATGTTATCCATGATATACTTCCCAACATTTATTCATAGGGTATGTTTTTTTATTCCCTAAACTATTGTTTATACTATTCTTTTGAATTTACCAAAGAATATCTCCCAGGAGTGTCATAACCAAGAGTATAGCAAGGCCCATTGTGATGTACCAGGATACCCTAGGTCAAGTAAAAAACTCCTTGCCAGAGTTTTCACTCCTAGGTACATCTGTGCCAGAGCTGCCACTACATGCTCTTAACATGACCGAGAGGTATTTTATTGATAAACCACTCACTCTATACTCACCAAAACATAGGGATCATTTTATTATACTTAGTCTTACCCCTATGACATTCACTAGGGTTTTCTAATCCTTATCCAAAAAATAACTAAAACTATCTTCTAATACCTACTATAACAACCGTAATATTTATTACACACTTAAACATGATTTATTACATAAAACCTTAACACGATACAAAAAATAATATTGAGAGGTCTGGTGTATTTAAGGCTTTCTAACATTACATTTCAACTTAATACCTGAAACACATCATCTTATTTGAAAACTTCAGTTACATGACCAATACATTCCCTCATACTTAGCATTACATGGGATAACCCGAGGACATGCATAAGAAAAGGTTGAGTTATAAAGCCCAGTAAGGGAGTATAAAAGGTATAACATGAAGAATAAAATACATTTTGTTCATTAGGCATATAAATTGAGAATAAACCAAACATTAACATAAAGGCAAGATATAACATAATTATCAAAAACTGGAAATGTGGCAACAACACTGAACATGGTATTAGTATGATCCAAGTCTCATTACACATGGAGCATGAGTAAATCCAAATTACACTTGAATTAGAATCAGTAATCCCTCATTTCATTTGACATATCATGATACTAATCTTTACCCAATGCATTGGAGTGCTATCAGGGTGCACCATTCATAAACATTTAATTTCGTGCAAAAGTGTGCCACATGATCATACAATATAGATTCATTAAACATAATATTTATTCCATGGAAAAGGAATATGGAATTCAAACATTAGACTATTCCATCATTAATTAATAATGCATAAATTTGAATATATTTGATAGAGATATTGGCATGGTATTTACTACACAATGAATTTTTTTGGAAAATGGTAGTGTAATTTCGGCAGCATAATGGCGTGACATAAGACTTCATCAAAAAACATGATAAGATTGATAAGGGTGTATCATCATATGTAAATGAAATGGACAGAAATGGGGTTATATAGAAACATGTCCCAACATCGGTAATGAAATTTGGATTCATAATACAACCGAATTCCATGAAAGTAAACGAGGAGAGAGAAATTCCATACAGAATTTGGGCATGGTAACGAGTGTACCAAGGAGGAATCAATGAGAGAGAAAACAGATCTATAATCATTAATACATAAATAGGGAATTATGGGTGAGGTGTAAAAATCATACCCCAACATTTATAATTGAAGATAAAAGGGCATAAAAATATTAAGAAACTTGAATAAAATGAGAATGGAAGGAATCCCTTACTTAGAAGTGTGATCCCAAAAGCTTGGTAGGGGCTTGAGAGAGGCTTCTTTGTAACATGGGGTGCCTTGGTAGGATTTTATAGAGAGGAGGTAAGAGGTTGGTAGAGCTCTGTGGGATTTTATTGAAGAGGAAGTGGGATCTTGGGTGGGTTTATATAGGAAAAGAGAAGAAATTATTTATTATTTAGGTTTTGGACCCTATACATTAATCTAATCAAAACAAAATACCACCCCATGGTTTTTCCCTTGTTTTTTTTCTTGAAAAAGTGGAGGGGAAAAAATATTTTATAATTCAAATGGCCTAACTTCTTAAAAAATGGGATTTCTTTTATGGAGGTGAGTAACACTCTATAGGAAATCATTTTAAAAAGGTAAAATGTTTTATAAGTTTTTGAGGGTCGACTAAGGCTTTGTGAAATAAATCAAATAAACCTAATATCACATTATATTAACGGTAAAAAATATATATGTGGATAATTATGTTTATAATTTTTATTACATCACTATTCAGTCATTATGATGTCATAAAACACATTATATATTTAAATAGTATTTAATTTTTACAAAAAAATTCGACTGTCTCTAAAAATTATGGAAAATTAACTTTTGGATAATTTCAACATCCTGATTCCAAAAATTAAATTAATTTTGTCAAAATAGTTTTTTGGATATGTAAATTTTTTCTTTTAAAATAAAGACTAACATTTATAAAAAAATTCATGTGTTTTGACTAAAATAACTTTCGAACCATAATAAAAATCGCAATTTTATTCATAATAATTATACAATAATTTATATTTAATAAAATTTAATTTAGAAATAACATTTAACTAAAATATAATTTAATTCAGAAATCTAATAATTCATCAAAATAGATTTTTTAATTAACTAAAAATGTTATTTTTTCTTTAAAAACTATTTAAAAAGTAACAATAATAGGATGAAAATATATTCTCTATACAAAAATATTGTACATAATCATAGTACTAGGGTCTTTTTGAATAACACCTTATAAAACCCCACATAATACTGGAGGGTAAGGTGTGTGGTGGTGCCAGACTATTGGGGTGGCTCCGATAACATCGCTCGGATGGTAATCTTTATCAACTACCAATTATATCATTGGGGGGTCCATTTGAGCTTAACATGTTGATGATCAGATTGGGCTTGGTCAAGAGTGAGGCACAATGACTCCACATCCTTTTAGTGCTCTGAAAAAATGGATTTGTATGGGGAAAGTCTACTGGATGAGGTAGTCAATTCATTTTTCTGAGTAAATTGGATTTGTTAAAGCCCTATATTTATACTAATAATGTAATCACTGTTCAACGACTATATTAACATTGGTAACAATTCTTAACGGTATTCTGAAATCCAAAAACATAAAACCAAGGAACTACATATTTTATATAAACATATTACATAATGAGTCATTTAATTAGATCAAGATGAATTTTCATTAACAAAATATTGGGTCATTACATTTCTCACACCCTGTATGGGAACCACGATGTGCATTAAGACCTTATGTCTAATTTTTAATTGAGTACAATACATACAATAGATCATCCTTGGGATGATTGATGTGTATTTAGAGACACGGTGTGTGAAGCTCAAGGGAGGTAGTAGGTGCCGTTTGTAACACGCTGATGTATTGTAAAATATATTTTTTCTAATGAATTTAATAATTTCAATATTTTTCATTACAAGAAACATCAAGTTTATCTTGTATTACACATACCACTGAGTTTATATTTCATTACATGTAACACTGATTTTTAACTAAAAATGGCATAATATTGAAAAAATATTTTTCAATATTTTAGTTATCACCTATCCAGTAGAATGGTTCAAATTAATAGGATTAACTAAATTATGAAAATATATTCATAACACAAGAATATATAATGAATTAAAAGTTGAAAAATTAATTATAAATGAAAATAAAAAACAATTTAAAATAACAGAAATATTTTCCAGAAAAATTATTTTTATGCACACAAATGTTTTTTACATTTGAAAAATAAATTTTAGTGAATGATATTAATAAATTTTATATATCGTATTTTAAATTAAATTTTTAAATTTTTTTATCTGTTTTCTAGATAAGAGATAAGAATAAATACATTTTTATTCTTAAAAACTATATTTTTATAAAAAAATAGTTTTATTTACTTTTTGTGAACTTGTTTTAAAAATTATTTTTGAAATCATCTTTTTCAAAATTATATTAAGAGGAATTTTTTATAATTTTTTCACAAGATTAATTTTTCAATGAATAGTGAAAACTACTGAATTTTAATTTATAGATTAATTTTTGTTTAAATTATTTATATAGTTAAGTAATATTTTATATTATTTTTGAATTAAAATTAGTTCAATTATATATTTATTAATCTAATTTATTTTATTTTAATCAATTTCATATTAAAGTTGGATATTTAAACATTGTAAACTTTTGAACATTTTCTCTTTGAAAATATTATTTCTCATTGATTTTGTGATATTAAATTTAAATAAAAAAATTCCACTTATGTAAATTGAATTTAGAAAATTGGATTTAAAATTTTTAATAAGAATAATTTATATTATATATTAATTTCAACTGAATTTTTGACACAAATTAATAATGAAAATGGAGGAAATTAATTATCATAGTTAAGTTAAAAATGGGTTTATAAGGGGTTAAACTAAAAATATAAGGGTTGAAATGATCTAAAAACATGTCTAAAAGCTATTTTAGGAA
Source organism: Viscum album (assembly GCA_963277665.1). Classification (NCBI taxonomy): domain Eukaryota; kingdom Viridiplantae; phylum Streptophyta; class Magnoliopsida; order Santalales; family Viscaceae; genus Viscum; species Viscum album. Next base: position 1,951,717,664 of record OY728130.1, read on the forward strand.
CATCATTAGACCCTATAATGTCTAATAATTGATAATACTACATTTTGAAAACTTGGGGATTTTGAATAAATTAGGATCACCTTTTTCTTTTCAAAATTTACAAGTGTTCCCCATAACTCACTTATAAAATTCAACCCCATATACTCTCTTTCTCATACATTTAAACCCTTTTTATTTGGGAATGATCTCCCTAAATCAGTTAAAAAATTAACTATTATCATTATGGAAGCCTTATGTTGGGTAGAAAGTTAACCAATGAAGAATTTTGGTGAAAAATTGAGGATAATAACCGTGGAAGATGTAACACTCTTCAATGATCTCCTATCATATCATAATATTTACATAATCTTTCATGACGCCTAGAATGTATAGAAATCCTACTCTCTGGATATCCATGTAAAGGAATGAGTTTGATAAATATTTCCAAAATAATACATTCATTAATAAACATTGGTATTCTAAAATGAAAAAGGTAAAAACATATTTGGTATAATAATCATTATTTGTGAGAGAAGAATACGCAACTCAATAGAAGGCAATGTGTGTTTTAGAAAGAAGTATTCTCTTAGAAATTCATTATATTTATCATAAAACTAGTTTTAAACATGTATATCATCAAAAATAAGAGTTAAGAAACGTGAAATTATTTTATGAAAATCATTAAAGGTATATCCACACTAAAATTTTGCATGAAAGAGGAATAACATAAAGAAAGAAAGATAGGTTCGAGAATCGCCTTACCTAACGTTTGAATGTGTTTTACAATTTGCACTTAAAGTCCTATAAAAAAAATAAAAATCATTATTTACTTAATTTATAATCTCTTATATATTTATTTAATTTATTATTATTTTATTAAATTAATTTATGTCCATTTGGATGAGTTATAGATTTCAATTTCATTATTTTGATAGTGTTTGTTTTCTTGGTTTTCATGATCATTTCACTTCTATAAAAGTATATATTTTCATATAAAATGTTAATAATTCTATAGAATTGAAATTATATGTTATTTATGACCGTAAATAAGTACAAATGTCCTTATATATAATTTTGGTTTTCTATATGGGGATGAATCATTCAATAAAACATTAATGAACACTTTGTAGATTATTTTGTCTGTTTTTACGACCATCACAAACTAGATTCATTTTATTTTTTATCATGTATAAAAATTACTTTAAAAACATTAAAAAATATATAAAATACATATTAAAATATTATTAAAAATAATAATGGTTTTGTGACAAACCTTGTAGGTGACATGGAAAATGAGAACTCATCGTCCACAAAGGTGATGAATTGAAAAAACAGATATGATGTTTTCATTTTTAGAATTAAAGTAGAAGAGAAGATATTTTATGATGTATTTTCCATTAATGCAATAAAAGTATTTTATACATGTAATTTTTTAGTTATTATTCCACTTAGTATAGTGAATGTTAGGAGTGTATAAGACATGAAAGTAAATTAAAAGAGAAGAATTGAGTATTTTTAACTCTTAAATATCATCTCCTTGAGAGCCTCTGTAAAGAACATGGGTTTTTATTTTGTTGAGAACAATATTTATTTTATGTGGGGAATAGATTTGGGAAGGTAATTAACTATAATTTACAGAAACTACAAGGACATTGATGTGTGAGGAGAAAGGTGGTGAGGGGTGGTATTTATTAGAGAGGAGAGGAGTGTTTTTTGATTATTTTATTCATTATATTATTATTTTGGATCCAGACAATAAATAGTGTTTATTACTATGTATAAATACTATAAATATTTCATAATATTTCTAACCAATGGTTTCTTATGTCATCAATAAAATCATCCATGACTCAAAAATTCATATATTGTTAGAAACATTAAATTACCATGATTCACTACTCACCAAAAAATAAACTTTTTTATAAAAATTGAAATAATTCCTAGTAACCATATTTCTATGTTAAAATTTAAAAAATGGACTCCATTTTATGGAAAAAAATTTCTAGGTATGATAAATTTAATTTTTAATTAAAATCAACATTTTTTTGGGAAATATCAATTGTAATATTATAATTGATTTTATGACCGTTATAAAAATTAATTAGGATCACATAAAAGTATCCTATAACAATAATAGAACATAATATTAATGTATGAATATATTTCAGGAAAATAAATTTTCTTTTAAATAATTATATTTATAATAAAATTGCATATAAACATTTATGTTTTACAAAAAATACCAACACTTAATTTATAATTTTCTATAACATTTATTAACATATACAATGATATAATTATATCATTTTTTAATGTTTAATATACTTAAATTTTATTTGTTATTTCATAGGGGAGGTTACTATTCTAATGACCATATTATTATTTTTAAAGGTTATATTACTATTCCATCATCAAGGTTACTATTCCATTTTTATTTGTGGATTAATTTCAATAAATACCACTTATTTAATATTTCACATATGATAATAATGTTTCTACTGGGTTCTCTATGTGATGTTTTTGTTTTATACTATTTGATATAATTATAAGAAGGGAAATTCCATATATAAAATTTTTCATTGCAGAATTGTTCCCCCTTTTATAAATTTCATCCAGAGAATTTTATTTTATTGACTAAGGTAAAAATAGTTTAGGGTATTTCTCATTAATTGATTCATATAGTTTCCTGGTCAACTCTTCACACTTATGGTTTATTCAAAAAACATTGACATAGTGATTTTTTTTGTTTCATAGATCATTATATCTATAGTCAAAGATCTTCTATAGCATCTCCTTAGAAGAGAGATATTTTTTCAATTGTATCTCCCTTAAGTTCAGAACATGCGAGAGACTTCCTTAGGATAGAGGCATGAAATTGATCCACATTTGTTAGAAATAATATACAATAGGATACTTCTCATATGTGATCTTGGATCTCAAAGGATCCAATTTACCATGGGATAAAAATCCCTTTCATTCCAAACCACATGACTCTCTTACATGGTGATATTCAAAATAAAACTTTTTATCGAACATCAAACTCGAAATACCTTGACGGTTTTCATCATAGATATTATTAAAATAGTGATCATAATTTTTGTGTTGTTATATGTATTGAACAATCTCTATCATCTCTTGTATTAGATCGGGTCCAAGTATCTTCCCATAACTAAATTTATCACAACATGTTGGATTTATACTCGGGTTCCTATACAAAGCTTCATATGGATCAATATTAATACTCAAGTGGAAATTGTTGATATAAGAGAACTCATCCAATGGGATATATTTAACCCATCCAACTTTTAATTCCATTTATTAGGGACTTAACATTTCCCCGAGTATCTAACTTGTACTTTTTGATTGGCTATTGGTTTGGAGGTGATAATTCCTGATAAACATTAATTCATTGATCAAAACATGTTGAAGACTTCTCTAAAATTTAGATGTGAACCTTGAATCATGATCAGATACAATCAAAAGAGGAACCCCATACAAAATTACCACTTATTACACATATATCTTGTAAATTTTCTCAAGATAGAAATACTCTCAAATAGAAATGATGTGGGAAGACTTAGTGAGTTGATCCACCATAGCTCATATCAAATTGTTTTCTTTGGATGTATTCAGGAGACAAATGATGAAGTCCATAGTGATATTATCCCATTTCCAGGTGGTTATAGGTAATGGTTTCATCACCCATTTAAACATTATTTCTCTCATATAACTTTATAACATACTAAACATATTTAGATATACTCTGAAATCTCCTTCTTCATATTTTCACACCATAAGTTATCTTGATGATCATGTTAAAGCTAATTACTTCTCAAATGAAAGAGAAATATGAGCTATGTGAATTATCCAGTAGATACATATTTATCATAGGTGATGGAGGAACATAAATCATTCTTCCAAATTGTCTGAAACCATCCTCATCTATGTTGAACTCATATTGATTCCATTCTATTACTGATTTCACATTCTTTTGAAGATCGTGATCATCCCATTATCTGTCCTTGATCTTTTCTTAAATAGATTATTGAGAAATTATTTGGGCTGGGTAGGATGTATTACTAAATATTTTTATTTCAAAATCCATCCTATAAATATCTATAAGGATTGGTTTTTTCTCAATTCTCATCATGGATAAGGTAGAGGCTTCTTTTCAACTCAGAGCATTAGATACCTTGTTTCCCTTTCTCGGATGGTAATAAATAGAGAAATCATAGTACTTGATTATCTACAACCATATTATTTGAAACATGTTGAGTTATTTATATTTGAAAATATACTTTAGGCTTCTATGATCAGTATAAATGTCACACTACTAACCATAGAGGTATTACCAATAGATTTTCATGGAATAAATCACATCCACTAGCTCCAGATCATGCGTTGGGTAGTTCTTCTCATGGATCATAAACTTTTATAAAGCATAGGCTATCGCTTTATGATTATACATTATTACACTACCAAATATACTATTTAAGGAATCAGTATATATAAAAAAGCATTCTCGACTTATAGGAAGTGTGTGTACAGGTGTAGTGATTATCCTCTTCTTGAGCTCCTTAAATATTTCCCCACATTCTTCCTTCAATACATACATTACACCATTATGTGTTAATTTTATTGGTGGGATATACACTCATGATAAATTTCTCAAAAAAATAATTAGTACCCTTATAATATAAGGGAACTGTGGATTTTAATGACACTATTGTGCCTAGTCCATTCTCCAATTACCATTGTTTTTGTAGGCTCTATAGAAATTCCCCCAGTCAGGATCATGTTCCCCAAGAATGTGACCCGACACATCAAAAAGTTACACTTTCTAAATTTGGCATTCAATTTATCCATCCATAATATTTATAGCACAATCCTTATATTTTCATCATATTCCTCATTCCTCTTCGAGTATATGAGAATATCATTAATAAACACTAACAATCAAATTTAAATGTTGTATATAAAGATTTTATTTATCAAATCCATGAACAATGTAGGGGAATTTGAATGTTTAAAGGGAATAACTATGAAATCATAATACACATTCCTAGTTTGAAAATAATTCTTCTAAATATCATACTTTTTTTTCTTCAGTTGATGATTTCCTGAATGAATATCCACCTTTGAGATGTACTGAGCTCCATGTATTTGATAGAACAAGCCATCCATTATTGGATGTGGATACTTGATCATTATAGTGATCATATTGATCTCTAAGTAATCGATACACAACCGCATTGATCCATCAGTCTTCCTAAAAAATAGCACCAGTGCACCCCAAGGTGATACACTAGGGTGTAAAAACCCTTTATCCAAGTGATATTTTAGCCACCTCTTTCACCCCTCTAATTTGATAGGAGTCATCCTCTTAATAAAAATTTTATATTGGAGGGGAATCAAGTATATTTTCTATGGAGAACTCTTCCTCAAGATTTAGGGGATGTCTAGGTAGATCTTCAAGTAATAAATCATTGTATTCCCTCACAATGGTAATTACCCCCAGACTGATACCTTACATTGACTCAACCGTTTGAATGAGGTATTATTCTTCACAAGACAAAAACACCCACACCATTGAGGGATGTTCCAATGAAGAATCATGATTTTTCGTGCATTTTTTGAGGAGTATGGGATGATTTAGAATATGAAAAGATATTTCATTTTCCTAACGATTGATTTTTTCTATATAAAAAGATATCCAATATATTCCCATTATAACACAAAATTTCACCTAGGTATGAATTATAAGATCCAATAGAAGAATCTCCCCACATACTCCAACATGGGAAGATTCCAAAAATTTGTTTGCAATGATCGCACCACTAAATGTTTTTATGGATATATCTATATCACGGTAGTAGGGATTCAGTTCAATAGTTTCAAAAAACATACAGGATATAAAGGAATGTGTAGAACTAGAATAAAATAATAACTTTTACATTATTGAGTGAATAGAAAGTGTACCTTGTATGACTTACTTTTCATTCTCCACTTTAGCAGTAGTGGTAGAATAAGCTTTACCTTTCTCTTTTTTCTTTGGTTGATGGTGATGCTCCTTACCCTTAAGGACTCAAGGATTAGTGCATTAGTTTGCATAATTTCCCTTCTACCTATAGTTGAAGCATTGAACCATGGGTGGTGATCTCATTTCATCTATCACAATGGTAATATTTTCCTTATATATTTTACATTCATGGTCTTGGTTTCCTTCTCTCCCACACTTGAATAATTTTACTTTCCCTTTGAGGCAGTTCCCAAGATGCTTCTCCCATTATTTTTTACATGTGGTTGGTTAAGACTCCATTCCACCTTTGTCGTTAGATCCTCTATCATGAAACTCAATATTTTTTTCTTATCTCCATAGGCATGGAAATATTCTCCAAAATTAATATCCACTTTTTTATCACACCAAACCACTTCTTTATAACTCTTAACATCTCTTATAGATAGATATTTTCGAAGGCATTGTTTTAAATCACTAAGGAATATATCATGTTTTCTATCATTATGGATAATAAAATGTGAGGTGTATATTGAAATCCTAGTGATGTTTTCTTCATAATTCATAAACTATTCACCCTCGTATTACTTCATTTCTATTAATTCTCTCTCCATATTGGTATGAAGAGTTCAAGGGAAATACTTGTTAAGAAATATTTTCATAATGTCTTCACACTCTAACTATTTTATTCCAATTTTGTATTGGTTTTCTTTGACAATTCCCACCATTTAATAGATTCACTGTGTAAATTATTGGTGCATAGATTCACCATATCATTCTTAGAATAATGGAGTACCAAAAATATCTTATCCATTGAGTTGGATCATTTTTCCGAGAGTATTGTATTGGAAGATCTACTCAACATCATTGGTCATTTCTGTATAAATTAATCAATTTATAGTTGTTCCTTATTAGGTGAAGGTGGATATTATACATGGTTCAATATGTTATTCATATCCTAAGGCACTGGTTAATAATTTCCCTAAATTTTTGAACTCTACCTCCAAAGTCAACTGGAATGTCATTTAGGAAATTTTTATATTGTCTTTCACACGGGTTATTGACATGTTTTCTCCTGGTTCCCAAAATTTTACAAAATATAAAATGATTGAAAAAAGGTAAGTCAACAATTCATGAATTAATGATTTATTATTTTTCACAATAAACTCCAAATTCATATCTTAAGGGATCCCAGTTATTACAATTTTTTAAAAATTAAGAGTTATGTATTTTTATATATAGTTATTATTATCCTATGAGTTTTCAATAATGTTATATAATCCTAATTACCAAATTAACTAAACCATTTTATGATAATAACTATAGTAACACAAATTTTATTACATGACTATTACATCATTTTAAGGTAAATAACATAATAACATTGCAGTCCATGATCAAAGGGGATAATATCATGAGAAAATTAGGACCATACATCACTTATGCATAATGAAACATAAAAAATATTATTTAAAATCCTCTTCTTTATCCATATAAAGTAAAATTCTCCATAGTACATATAGACACCTGAGGATATACATATTAGAAAGGGTTGAGCTAAAACCCCAGTAAAAGGATGAATAGAGACATGAATAAATAATACATGGGTGAGCATAATCATCAGTGTCATAAAATTACCATAAAAAGTCACAATAATCATGTGAGGAAACATTATATAATGGCATTGAATTTTTATATTCATAAATATGAAGCATCATATCTTAGTGGTCAAATACCACACATTTTTGTAAAAAAAAGATAACATCATATTCACATATAACATTTGTTCATAATTATATTCTCTCATGGGAATAACCTACTGGTTACTCCATTGAGGGGTCTTTTTGGAGGTCTCATGTTCGAGTCTCCTCGAGTAATTATTTGTGTCATAGATTTTATTTATTTCGTTGTATCCCCTTCCCCTGAAAAATTGTAATATAATTTATGTGATTAATCATAACATCAGCATTGTGAATAAACATAGCATCACATATGTTCCTATTACACATTAACTCATCATATAAATCACATTAATCAATACATTAGAGATCTATATTATTCTAGGCCCACCAGTTACGTCATAATAATTTCATAATCATGCATACCACATAGAATGTATAAAAATTAAAGTTAATGAATATTCTAGGGAAAGGAATAGGATTTATAAGGATTTAAAAAATAATAAATTCATGAATAAACATTGAGGATCTCAAATTAAAAAATGAAAAAACTTACTTGGTACAAAAATCATTATTCATGTGAAAAGAAGAAATAACTCAAGAGAATCCAAGATATTTTATGGAAAGAATATTTCATTCAAAAATACTTATATTTTTCATAAAACTAGGTTGGAAACATGTATATCCTATAAAAAGGTTCAAAAATGAAATTATATTTAATAATAATTACATGATTGTAACATCCCCAACTGATAAAGGGTTAAATGACTAAATGATATGACTCATGTCAACAAGGTGCACCTTCCTTTTCAGGAGAATTTATGAATAGAACTCCACAGTTAAGCGTGCTTGGCCTGGAGCAGTGATCAGGATGGGTGACCTTCGGGGAAGTTTCCCAGGGTGTGTGTGAGTGAGGACAAAGCACACTGGAAAGGACATGTGTTTGCATGTGGGGACTATCATTAGTCAGATGCCCCGTTCAGGCATGTGGGTGGACCCTGGGGTGGGCCCCACGTGTCTGCGAGGTGACTGGTGGTACCTGGTGGGCCAGGACCCGACGACCATGTTAAGTGCGGGTGGCTCTGCTGTCACCAGGGCCCAGTTGTCACATTTGGTATCAGAGGAGGAACTCAGCCTTAAGTGTGGTGCACTGCCTGGGTTGAGATGTAGGGTCCACAACGAGGGCGTTGTGCTCTAAAGGGGGGTGATTGTAACATCCCCAAATGATAAAGGGTTAAATGACTAAATGATATGACTCATGTCCACAAGGTGCACCTTCCTTTTTGGGATCATTTCTGATTAGAACTCCACAGCTAAGCGTGCTTGGCCTGGAGTAGTGATCAGGATGAGTGACCTTATGGTAAGTTTCCCAAGGTGTGTGTGAGTGATGAAAAAGCACACTGGAAAGGACATGTGTTGGCCTGTGGGGACTATAATTAGTCAGATGACCCATTTGGGCATGTGGGTGGACTCTTGGGTGGGCCCCACGTGTCTGCGGGGCAACTGGTGGTACCTGGTGGGCCAGGACCCGACGACCATGTTAAGGAGGGGTGGCTATGCTGTCACCGGGGCCCAGTTGTCACAGCTCATTACTCCAGAATCCCCCAGATTGCGCACATTGAGCATCCCCTAGTTGACGATGGAGGATATTGAAGTCAACTGGAAGATATTCACCTGGGAACAGATCTCCTTCATGAGACCATCCTCGAATTTACTAGCAAGGAAAAACTCATCACCTTATGGGATCAGTGTGAAATGTTGTAGCTCAGTGAAACGAGATGAGTACACCATAAAAGAGAGAGTACCCTACTGCAAACTCATAAACTCCCAGGCTTAATCGGCCCTCAGGGTCTCCAGATAGATGTAGTCATAGACGGTGTGGCGAAACTCATCCCAAGACATATCCTTCTGACGCCCTGACTGTGAGATCACCTACCACCACCTCTTGCTGGTGTCCTGGAGCATATAAGTTTCCAACATTACCCTTTTCTCTGCAAGGATCTCTAGGTGCTCAAAGATAGTAAATGTGGCCTCTATCCACAACTCTACAGCCTAAGGTCCTCCATCCCCTGAAATAGTCAGAGGACGCTGCTGTTGGAAATCCCGCATCAACTCATCCATCATCGGGGCAGGAGGCGGCGCTCCCTGGAAGGTCTGCATCATCCTTAGGATGTCCTCCCTGAACTGCGTATCGGCTCCTACGATGGGTATGACAACAGGTGCCAAGGCTACCTCGACTGGAGGATCGGTAGGAAGTCCTTAATCAGCCATATCTGGCATCTGATCGCTGCCTAATGAAAGACGTACAACTGGGGGACGTCTCAGAGGCATATCTCTGAAAGATCAAAATTACATCTTAAATCAGGAAAACAAGGACAGAGAACACAAGGGTACAAAACAAGAACAGGGGAAGAAAAACACACATTTTTACAAAACACGACTACACAACATGTATAAAAACTACACAGTGTGTCTACTTAAGACACTGACATGGGCGTGTATCCATGTCCGACAGGTCGTGTAACACCCCAATTACATGGCATGTTGACCCAAAACATGGTGTTTACGTGAAGACTATTCCCCTTCCCATGTCCATTTACATGGCTAACTCACACAGTCAAAAAAACCTTAGACTACACAGCGTGTTCCCTAGGGACACGGCGTGTACTAGACACCGACTCAGTGTCCCGTTTTGTTAGTTACACGGCCGTCTACACATTTGGAATTTACACAGTGTGTTCCGAACAAACATGGCGCGTATATGTGATGGTGACACTGTCCCATGTTGTTCGTGAGACGGCCGGGTCCCTGGGCAAGACTACACGGCGTGTTCCGAAAGAAACACGGCATGTCTGCTCGAGCTTCCATGACCCATGTTCTTGGTGACACGTCCGGGTACACGGATCTAACTACACTTCGTGTACCTATTGTACACGGCGTGTTCGTGAAGTTATTTCTACAACATTGTGTTCCTGCACACACAGTCAGTAACACGGCCTAAAAACTACACTGCGTGTAACCAGAAAGTATATGCCGTGTATTCTGGGTTTTTCTGGGAAGTGACTCAGAAACTGCACAGAATACCCTAAAACACAGAAAACCAAGAAAAGAGGTGCCAAATTCCGATCTGTGACAGCTTATACTCCCCTCGAATCAATGCATGGAATCTCCAACAGTCTTGTATAAGAGAAAACATGATCAGGATCCACCAAATTCTGATCCAATAGATCCCACAACACCTCAAGAATAAAAATTTGGCGTTCATTTTGGCAACATGCAATTCAAAAAATTCTCTAACAAAGCATTAGAGATTCATTCAAGCATCTATCACAGCAGCATGAATAATCTACACAAAGTCTTTCACAACAGAAATCAATTGCTAATGCATTCTAGATGGCATGGAAAGAATGCATGGCATGTGATTTCTACAAGATCCTAGATGATGCATGAGATGGCATACCCTCATCTCATCGGTTTGTGATAGAAATGGAACCGTAATATCAAAACAATAATAGTAAAAAGCATGTGAATCACTCTAGGTGAAATCGTATCAACCGTAAAATCATAAAACCAGAAAACTACAATAACAAGGTAGTATCGATTTTCCCTGTACATGGGTTAGCTAATCACGGGAACAACATATTACCAAGTACCAAATCCATCCTATCCTTGGCTAAAGTCTCCAAATAGTAATGCATGATAAAATAATTCATTTGATACAACTTTGTAACGTCCCGGTTCTGGAAGCCACCCAGAGGCGCCCTGTACCCGGTTGGTCACATGGCCTCACGTTCATTTCCCCAAACGCCAGAGGATGCCGACTAGCAGTGAGGGCCTTAGGTGTGATAGTGGGGAAAATATTCCTTCATTGGCAGAGTACATAGCAGAAGATGAATAAAAATATAGTAGCAGAAGCAGTGATAACCAATAATATAAACAGCGGAAGACTAAATCATCAAACTGGGGCACATATGTATATATATGAAATGAGGCCTAATACATAACTAGGAAGAAACCCATCAAGTCACAATGCAGGAAAACACTACAGTACCCAGAAAAGTAAAAATTAAATAAAATAAATTGCTCCTCAGCATCACAAGCCAATGCTTGGTCCCATGCTCCCCTGCTCCAGGCAATCAAGTTCTAGAAGTCGAAGTGCACTTGAACTTGTCTATACCTGCAAAAAGATAGTCTACATGGGCCCAAAAGAATGGCCCAAACAGGGTGTGAGATAAAATCCCAGTAGCCATTCACCGGATGACCTGTGCCTAACAATTAGTGAGTATATGGTAGGTAAAAGTAAAATAAGCAATAAACAACAACAACAAGCAATATTCAGTAACAATAAGCAGTAATGCAGGATGATACAATAATAATCAAACCACAACCAACAACAACAGTGAAGCACAAAGCTAACAAACAGGAAACCCCTTGGGAAGTACATGCAGCCATCCCATCTGGTCCTATCCAAGAAGTACATAAACCCTCCGGGCAGTGCACTCAGCCTTACCCCTCTGGCTTGGTTATATGCATTTATGAGACTCTCTGGGGAAGCTCACTTGGTAAATTCCCCTTATAGTTTAGGGTATTCAGGGACTCTCTTGGGGAAGATCACGTGGTCTAAACCTCTTATCCCTAAGGTCTAGAGACTCTCTGAGGAAGCTATCTCAGTCAATTCCTCCTATAACCTCAGGTATACCACAGACTCTCTGAGGAAGCTCACTTGGTCAATTCCCCATCTATCATGTGATGTTTGTTAAAGAGATTCAAGAAAGGTATGACTCTCCAAGGAAGCGCACTCGGTCTGCCCTCATGTAGTCTATAAAATCCAAGACTCTCTGGGAAGCTCATTCGGTCTATCCCTTATATTCTATAGCACCAGGTCCTCTCGGCCACGTGCTAGTCAGTGCATAATAATGCTATAAGGATAAAACACACCTATAGTTCTATTTGGATTACTAAAGTACACCTATAGAGCTACGTAGCTAAACAGTCTACAAGGCAACAAGCATGTCATGAATCCCACTTCAACATATAACTGCAAGACATGCAAACAGGTGAGACATCCAATGGAAAATGAGACCCAAAGGTCGTAAAATGAACAATGAAAGGGAAAACACATCCATGAACATCAAATTATCCCCTAACATGGTCAAATTACTTCTACACAAGCAGACAGGAAAGGCAGGAAAACAACAAGGGCAAAAAGGTAAACACGCGATGCCCAGTTCAAAAGTATCGGTGGAAATTCGCACATAAACTCAAGGACATTGAATGGTAAGGCACAAACGACCTACCTCAATCCTAGGAGACAGATATACTTGAACCAAGATGGGTGATTCTCCCTAGAATTTCGTATATCTGAGAAAACGCACAAAACGTCCAACCTTAGATAACTTCAGAAGGAGAATGAATTGGAAAACAAGGTTCCAGAAGAAGGAAGAACTATCTGCTTCGCTTCCGACGCAATCGACCATGCTCGAATCGGAGATCAGATGGGGTGGCGGAAGCTCAGGGAATATTTGGCCGTATGGGTCGCTCTCGGACGAACCAGACCTAAAAAAAGGCAAATAACCTGATGAGGAGTGACCCCTATCTGTTTAGGGGGAAAAAATAAAATTACATGGTGTGTATTTTTAAAGTACACGGCGTGTAGTGTGTTTTTCCGTACTCCACCAAAATCGGCCTCCACGTCACCCCTACACACCATGTGTGTGGCCCGGGCACCGCCAGCACAATGCTTCGAGCTGGAGAAGAGTACACGACATGTACTCATAATGTACATGGTGTGTACTTCGAAATTTTACAGATATTCCAAAAATTTATCAAAACTCGAGAAAGGGAAAGACATACCTGAAACGAAGATCTGGGTTCTTACAAGTACTAACTATCATCCTCAAACAGATGGCCAATTTGATTAGACTATCCAAACACTTGAGGAAATGTTTAGAGCATGCTCAATGGACTTCAAAGTATGATGGGATAAACATCTCCATCTAGTTGAGTTCTCTTACAATAACATCATCCATTCATGAATCCAAACAGCTCCTTATGAACCCATGTATGGGAGTAGGTGTAGAACACCAGCATGTTGGGTTGATGTTGGGGAGAGAAAACTCTTAGGTAAAGAAATGGTCGAAGAAATGATGGAGAAGGTTAAGACTATCCAACAACACATTAAAGATGCTCAGTGTCGACAAAAGATCTGTGTTGATAATCGATGATGATACCAAGAGTTTGATGTCAGTGACATGGTATTCCTCCTTGTATCACCATGGAAGATAGTTACAATATTTGGGAATAAGGTGAAGCATAGTCCAAGGTACATTATCCCTTTGGAGATCCTTGACCGTATTGGAGAAGTGGCCTATCGACTAGCACTCCGACTGAACCTATCTCTATAACATGATGTATTCCATGTATCACTTTTGAAGAAATACATACTTGACCCATTGCATGTACTCAATCCAGAGGTGGTACCATTGGAGAATGACCTATCCTATGAAAAGAATACGGTGAATATATTAGATTTTGGGGATAATGTTATACAAAATATGACAATTCCCCTTGTTAAGGTGTTGTGGAGAAACCACATGTTTAAAAAAGGCTACATGGGAATCAGAGGATGTAATGAAGAAGAGTTACCATCATCAGTTTTAGTGTGAGAAAATGAAATTTTGAGGGTAAAATTTCTTTAGCAGGGAATATTGTTACGACCTAAAATTTTCTTAATGAAAAATTTTCTTGATCTAATTAAATGTATCATTTTGTAAAGTGGTTATAAAAAATATGCACTTCCTTGGTTTTTTTTTGATTTCAAAATACCATTAAGAATTGTTATCATTGTTAATATATACATTTAATTGTGATAAAATGATTAGTATAAATATATGGATTTAAAAAAATTCAATTTACATAGACAAAGGATGTGATGGCCTCATCCGGTATACTTTTCACATATGAATCCCCTTTGTCTGAGCTCAGAAAGGTGGTGGCATCATTGGTACTCACTCTTGACCAAGCCCAATACAAGCTTCAACACATTAATCTTGAATGGAACTACCTATGACAGAAGTGGAAGTTGATAGAGATTACCACCTGAACAATGTTATCTAAGCCACCCCAAGAGTCTGTCACTATTGCACACCTTACCATTCAGTCGTATGCGGGTGTTATAATGGGTTATGTAATGAGACACTGTTATTAAGATTATGTACATTATTTCTTTATATAGAATATACTTTCATTTTATTATTGTTACTTTTATATAATTTTTTAATCCAAAAATAGCATTTTTAGTTAATCTATCAATATATTGTGATGAATTAATGGATTTTTGTATTAAATATTAATACGAAATTAATTTTTATTAAATAAAAATTACCATATATATATATATTATGAATACAATTATTATTTTTATTATTCTTTGAAAGCTATTTTTGTCCAAACCCATGAATTTTTGATAAATGTGAGTTTTTTTAAAAGTACGTTTTCATATATTTAGAAAATTATTTATATAAAATGAATAATATTTTTGGAATCAGGATGTCGAAGTTATCCCCTAGTAATTTTTTCAGAATTTTCTATGATAGTCGAATGTTTGGGTAAAAATTAAAAATGAAATAAAATATATAATGTGTTTTATGATATCATAATGACCCAATAGTGATGTAATAAAATACTATAAACATTATTTTTGGCTAATATATGTTTCATAGTTAAAATAATGCAATTTTAGGTTTATTTGATTTACTTTACAAAGCCTTAGCGGACCCTCCAAGACTTATAAAACATTTTATTTTTTTAAAATGATTTCCTTGAGAGTGTGACTCACCTCCACATAAGCAAGATTAAAATTTAAAGAAGTTCATCCATTGGAATTATAAAATATTTTTTTACACTTTTTTTTAAAAAACCATGGGAAATAACATAGGATGGTTTGTGGTTTTTATTAGTTTAATGTATATGGTTCAAAACCTAAATTATAAAGAATTCCCTCTCTTTTCCTTTATAAACCCACAAAATCTCCTAATTTATCATCACTCCAAGACCACGAAGCTCAGCCAACCTCTTCCATACCCTCTCTATAATCTTCCAAATTTCCCCCAATCTCCCAAGAATCCTCTCTGAATCACATCCCATGCCTTTTGGATCAGACTTCGAAGTTAGAGATTCCTTTATTTATCATTTTATCCATGTTTTTTAATATTGTTATTCCCTTTTATTTCGAATTATAAAAGTTGGGGTATGATTTATCATCTCACCAATAATTCCCTATTTATTTTTGAATAATTGGAGACCCCTTTACTCACTCATAAATGTCTCCCATATACACCAATTACCATGCCGAAATTCCATTAGGAATTTATCTCTCCTCATTTACATTCAAGAAATTATTTTTGTATTATGAATCCAAATTCCATTACCTATGTTGGGACATATATCTATATGACCACTTTACATTCCCTTTCATTTTCATATTATGAGACACCATTATCTCTCTCATCAACCGTTTTTATGAATTCTTATATCATGTTGTTATGTTGTTGAAATTTCACGACCAATTTCAAAGACAAAATCATTGTGTAGTAAATACCATGACCATTTCTCTATCAAGGGTATTAACCATTATTCAGATTTACTTATTGATGGAATATTTTCATGTATAAATTCCACATTAATTTACCTTGGAATAAATTATGTTGTTTAATTAATCTATGGTGTATGATCGTGTTTCACACTTACGCATGAAAAGAAATTTTTAAGAAGGGTGTGCCCTGATAGCACTCCAATGCATTGGGTAAAGATTAATATCTTGGTACATCAAGATAAATGAGGGTTTACTTGTGATAATTGAATTTAAACGAGGGTTTACTCATGATCCATGTGCCATGATCCTTGGATCATGATAATACCATGTTAAGTTGTTTTTTTCCACATTTCCAGGTTATCATAATCATGCTATATTTTGACTTTATGTTCATGTTTCTTCTATGCTCCATTGATATTCCTACTACCTAACATGTATTTCATTCTTCATTTTATTCCTTTATTACTCCCTTTACAGGATTTATAGCTCACCCTTTTCTTATGAATGTCCTCAGGTTATACCATGCAATGTTAAGTACGAGGGAATGTAGTGTTCATGTAATGAAGGTTTTCAATAAATATGTTGTGTTTCACATTTTAAGTAATTATGTAATGTTACTAAGACCCAAAGACACTAGAACTCTCGATCATCAATGTTATTTTATGTGAATATTTAATGTAATAAACCATGATTATGTGTGTAATAAAAAGTATGGTTTTTATAATAAATACTTCTTAGTAGTGTCTCTCAAAGTTCCCCTTGTATACACCATCATATAAGTGCATTCATGAGAAATAAAATAATCATGTCACACAAGTGTCATGAACATCTTATTCTAACTAGGCCTCCATGACACCTAGTCAGACTGTTCCTTTCTAAAATATGAATTGTCATCTCATTATGACACTACACTGATTCCAAGCCCATACCAAAGACATAGGGTAGGATGGAATCCAAAATCTCAACCCCCTACCTACAGACATTGACCATAAACACACTTCCGTTTCTAGACTTAGTACCAAATAAATCAAGGTAGGGTTTATCGGTCTCATCATGTCACACCATGACCCATCCTCTAGGGTAGTCCTAAACCCAATCATCTCGACAAACATACCTTTTTAACCACCTATCCATTCCCTCCCACTTAGGAAGATTTAAACTTGACCTTATCACTCAAGGATAATCCCTATTCCATAGCCACTACTTTATCACTTTGGGTAGTTCCTATCTAGTTTCCCATAGTCCCTATGAAATTTCTTTCAAAGACATGAACCCAATACCCAAATCATATGTTCATGTTCATAACACTAACTCATACCCCAAAAAAGGGATTCTGTATCTAAACAAACCCTTCAATACTCAAGGAAATGTACCAAAAGAAAAAGAACATAGGGATGGAACACAGCATACACCTCACCAACTAATAATAGGGTGCTAGTTGACCACGAGATGGAATCTCATTTTGAATAATTCACATATTTCATATCAAGGAATTCACTTGAAACTTCAGACCCATCATGATCTCACCATGATGATACCACCCCAAAACCATCTATCATCAGTGACATCATTATATAAAGGATCACATAAAACTAGACACTAATACATGGTCCACATACTCACCATGACTCTCAATACACCCAACCCCACTACATAGGGACTATCCCAAGTCAACGTTCTCTAAGTCCCTTAGCATCCAGATTCCTAGTACAAAACAATTCCCACAACCAGCACCACGGTCTTGTCTCACATCTTCTAATGGAGATCTCCTGGCTCTCCAACTATAGGAAACACCTCTCATCACACCTCATCTATTTATAGAGGACCCTTCCTACTAACAACATTCACCAATCCTCATATCACCCTCAAGAGATCATCACTTATTATTAATGTGATTTACAGTTGTCTAACCCATATTCACTATGCCTAATCCTCTCATACTAATTCATCAAGACCTATAAGAACTAACCCAGGGTACCCATGCTCTATTAAACATCTCAAGATCACCCAAGGTCTATAGTTAGCTCAAATATTTCACTAATCCATTTACGAAACAATTGTTGTGTGGTTCCAAATTACCAAACTATGAAAGATAACTTATCTCGAGCATAATATATCAAACAAAATTCTATCATATCTTCCCGAGGAAAACCTTATCGTTAAATATATGACCCAAACCCATACATTGCATGAAAAAAATAAAATCATGCATAATTGTTATGTGAGATTGTATTAAAGGAACCACCTACCTCAACAATAGAGTTACAACCCACACTGAGGACTATCGAGTGTTAGCTCATTCCCATCCTTGCATATCCCAAGCTCATACTAATAGTGAACACTGTAAGAAAAAAAGGCCATACAAATGGTTTTTAATTTTTTTATATTCTCTTAAACTGTTAGAATAGATTATACAAATGAGTTGAAGATTCGTTGTGTATTTTTTCATTATGATAATCCTATTCCAGAAATTGTGGGAAAAAATTTTTATTGGTGGCCTATATCATTGGTTCTAAAACCATTTGTATAAGACATATATTAAATATATATACTAGTGGTTTGGTAAAACCTTTAGTGTATGTAATTTTTAAAAAATACAATGCTTTTTCATATCAATACCTCCCACTTATAGTTTAATAACATTATCACTAAGATATAATTAGGTTTGTGAAGATAATTAGATAAATATTTATATGATTAACAAATTTCAATTTTAATGTTTTTATTTATTTAACAAAATAATTCATAAAAAATTTAGTGTCTATATAAATAGTTTTTGTGATCCGTTGGAATAGGTACTAATTTTTTTACACCTATACCAAAAAAAATTCAAGTAGTTGGTATATGGTAGCTATGAAATAACTATACCAAAGGTTCACTAAAAATGTTATTATAGGTTTCACCTATAAAAATGGTTTTCGAAAACTTTTTTATGTAGGTAAGTTGGTATCTCTAAAATTGCAAATTGTATAATCTACTGCATCACGTCAGACATCATAAATAATTAATTGTAAATAATTTTAATTAATTATTTTTATTTAAAACAAATATGAATAATTTGTGAAAAACACACCATGCACCACCATCAATCTGGAACCTTGATCAATCACACCTAGAGTGTCCAAAAAACAACCCTGGTATTATCTTCGATAATATGCCTAACCACAAACATCATATAATTCACTAAATTAACTTAATTTAATCAAAAATGATTACAAAATTCCCCAGAGTGACATACCAAACCAAAATAGAATAAGACAACATTCGGATGCCATCTTGTGGTGACCTAGAGTAAGGATTTATGAAATACCCATCTTCTTCAGTTAATTACAACATGATATAGGGTAATCTACCATAAATGCCTAAATAAAACCAAGAAAAATAATTAAGTTAAAGAGATGAAGAAATAGAAGAGGATTTAATGAAAGATCTTAACTCATATTTCCAATGGACCACACCAAGAATCCCTCCATTTCAAGGTGGCAAAAATGACAGAAAGGGAGGAGATCATCCAAAATGGCCTCTCCCAAGTCCCCAAATCCTTAAATCCAGAAGGTAATAACCCAAAAAAATTTAAAAAACATTACCCCAGTCAAAACAACCCCATCGGAAAGCTTTTTTATGCACACTAGCTGGCTAGTAACTCCAGGTAGTGTCTTGGGACACTAGCCAGCCCACCGGTTAGACGGTGGATTCTAAAAAATAATAGTAGTCCCTGAACATTAATCGTTAATCTAATGATTTCTCAAACCATAGGGTAACCACCTAGGCCTTGAGCCTCACCCAAAACCTCCTATTTTGGATTCTCAAACTCTAGTAATATTATTATAATTACTAATTCTCAAAAAAAAACATTGAATAAATAAAAAATTAAAATTTCAAAAGGAATTTCAGACCTATAATGATTCGAGTCACTATATACTCCGTACCATAACACTTATCATCCTTAAGAAGTTGTCACATACCTTGAACCACATCCCATAACCAACATTGGTCATCAATAATTTTAGAAACTATCACATTCTATCCTTGGATGAAAATTTCATTTCCACTACACATCACTAAACACAATCACACCATTCACCAGAATCAAATCCACCCGCTCACTACCAAAAAGAACACTGAGTGAATGTTCATCACTCCTGCCTCTCCTAACACACCTCAATATATTAGTTTTGTTAATCCTTAAGATTGTGGTTCTCCCTACTATAAGGATCCACTCAAAATGGCCAATTCTTTGCTATAGTTGTCTCCACCACAAGAATAGTCTATCAAAAACACACCTAAAATAGTCCACAAAATTTCTAACCATGTTCCAAAAAAATATTCATGTTGTGGTTCACATGTCACCACATCCATATTCCATCCCGAACACACAGTAGACATTTTCAAAAAATTCATGGTTCTATCTCTTTACGAACTACCTTATAATATAATCCAAATCATGATACCTTATCACCTAATGGAAAACACAAATTGTTCAAGAAATGACACCAAAAATAATCATAAACTTCCCATGTAATGCCATGGTTGGATTACAAACCAATTTTTCTAACCATCATACTCAAACGTTGAGTTTTATCATACCTTTGACTTAAATTGAAATAAAATTAGACCAAACCACACTAATCCCGATGCCCAAACATTGAACTTACCCAATAACACATTTGTATCCTAAATCTAGTATATACCACAGAACCAAATAATATGAGGTTTTACCTCACACAATCCCATCTATGTCACCTCAACCATACACTGATCAGTCTGACTCACTCATGTACCATCTAACTTGAAATTCATTCACCAATGACTAATATGATGATCCCCGATAAAAGAATATCATTATTATCACCCACAAAACCAAACACCAAATATCCACATATTATGTTCTTTTTATTATTTAATGCGATGATTGGTCATGGTATAACAACCCATATCTTTTATAAACTTTATTTCATGATTTATTGCATAAATATAAAAATAATACAATCCAAGAAAATAAATATTACAATACTCTCTAAGATATTAGATTCATATAATAATTACTTGAAATTGGGATAAAATCACATTATTTAAAAACTTCTTATGATTCCCTTAAATTCCATTAACCATTTAATTCTACAAGGGATAACCTGGGGATACACATAAGAAAGGGGTGAGCTATAATTCCAATTAAGTGAATAATAAAAGTATAACATAAATTAAATACGTCCATGTGAGTCAAGAGGAATGACATGGTGAGATAGAAATGTTATAATCATAATCAAGAACATTGAATCATGGCGTAAGATGATAACATCAAGGCATCATAGGAATGTGTAAACAACATAAAACATGAAATTGAAAGCATTAGTCAACGATAATTGTTAAGAAGTCATAATATATTATTCATAGGATAACATCCCATGAAATATGCACAATATCTCGTGAAATAAAATCATTACTCGATGCATTGGAATTTTATATAATTTTAATCCCACCCACAACATTCACTTCATGCACCTGCATTTGTGTCTCACATAGATAATACGACATAAAAACGTATTACATAAAATTGAATCCCATGGTTAAAAAGAATGTGTTACATCCACAGATTTCCCTAATCAATTAATAATAGGTACAACTTAGTGAATAACCATGAGTGGAAATGTGGGCTGGTATTTTAACAGAATATTTTTAGATGGGATAATCATAGAATAGTTTAGGTAGTATAATAGGTTTACATATAGGTTAATGGTTGAGATTAATGATATTAAAAGGTGTTATATAATCAAGGGAATAATAAAAATATGATTAAAAGCTTATGTCAATAGTAAAAATTTAAAATAAAATGAATTAATACAAATAAATTACTTTAATAAAGAGGAATAGGAAGAGATTCCTTATATGATATCTTTCATCTAAAATATTGGGGGAGATTATTAATAAATTGAAAACACCTTGGGAGGGATTGAAAGAGTGTAAGGGAGAATAAATTCATACTCAATGGGTTTTTAGTGATGATTAAAGGGAGTTTTAGTTGTTATTTATATCAAAAAATGGTATTTCGTTATTAATTTATAAATGTTGGTTTTGGACACTAAATAATAAAATAATCAAAACCAAAAACCATACTAGGGTTTTTACAATGGTATCTATAAAAAATGAGCGGTTAACAAAATTTTATTTGGTTAATAATAGAAAAAAATTATATAATAACATTTAGGATGTGGATGTTATTCATGTTCATAAAGAATTATTTTTAAAGCCTTAAAATATAATACAGGTTTTGGAGGATTTATTATCGGTTTTTAAAATAAGTCAAATAACATAATAAAACACATTATTTTAATGGAAAAATATATTTATGGTTCCTTATTTATTTTATAATATGTATTTCTTCAATTTTATACCATTTTAATGTCATAATACTCACTATATATTTATTCTGTATTTAATTTTTAACAAAAAAATTAATTTACTCGAGAAAATATGAAAAATTCACCATTAGATAATTTCAAAAAAATAATTTATAAAATGAAATTTATTTTATAAAAGTAATTTTATAAATATTATAATTTACACTTTTAAATAAAAATCATTATTTACTATAAAAGCCCTGTTTTATGACATGAACTACTTTTTAAACCTTATAAAAATTACATAGTACTTCATTTTATTTTATTATCATTGAAATTTAATTAAATATTGTTTGTTCATAATATTATATAAAAATAATATTTATTTTCAAACACTCATTTTTATTGAAAATATTTTTTTAAATGAAACTATATATTTCCCAAACAATGTAATATTTGTTTCTTTGTATCAAAATATATCCTTTATCAAACTAATTACATAATTATATATATGTGTATTAAGTAATAATGAAAATGGAAATATAAAATAATTATTTTATTGTAAAGAAAATATAAAAATTCATAGTACTAGGTTATATATACATAATCCCTTATTACACCATCATACGCCCTTATGGTAAGGTGTCAGATGAAAAATGTTTTCCCAGTGATCACTATAGGATTGAACTTCTCTGATAATTTTTTTCCTCATGTTTTGATAATTAAATCATAGCTTGGGAATTATCATTATAAAATCCCAATGAGAAATCTCCCTTGGAATTTCCAACAAATGTATTTATAGGCTATCATTATATTATTCAAGTCCATCACTTATTCCTTTTATATAAATATGTTTTTATTATAACCCTTAAAATATAATGTTCTTAACATTCAATATATAATAGAAATATTAAAATTGTTATGATTCTTAACGGTATTTCAATCCTGATAAAAAAATGGAAATAATTTATAACTATGAAATATAAAAAATGGGAAAATAGTGAATTTATTTTCTATAACTAAATTAGTAAATAATGCATTTTTTAATTCATAATTGAATTTCATTTATAAAAGTATGGGTCATTACATTCTACTCCATTCCAAATTTCTCACTATAAATATCATTATTTACACAAAACTGATGAGGGTACTTCTATTTTATTGTCTCTTATGGATTCTATTATGCCTCTTCAAACTTATGGTTCTACCATATTATTTTGAACAAGTGATTTTTCTTATTTCATTGAACTATTTCTCTATGATATAATATCTTCAATGGTTTCTCCTCATATGATTGATCATTATCCAAATGTACCATCTTTATATTCAATTCATGTGAGGGGTCTACTGTGTAATTCCTTAAGAGGGATACATGGAACACATATTGTACCTTACATAATTTAGGTGGTGGTTGTAGTTGATTGGTCATAACATGGATGTTATCAAGGATATCAAAGGGGTTTATGTATCTATGACTAACCATTACATTCCTCCCAAACCTCATGACTTTATTACATGGTGATATATGAAGGAACACCTTATCATCATCCTTACACCCAATATTATCTTCCTAAATTTTATATCAACTTTTCCAAGATTTCATATAAAAATGACTGGTTTGGACCTTATATAAAATCTCTTGAATAATATCAAGTTCCATAAACTTTATCTCTCCATATTCATCATATTATGTAGGATTTTAACACCTCTTCCCATGAAAATACTCATATGGTGTCATATTAATGTTATAATGGAAATTTCTATTAAGTGCATCAACCAATTTATTCGCCTATCTAGGATAGTAATGAATTGAACATTCATAATCCTGGATTTTCTATAATGACCTCCATTGATGCATACTGAGCTCCTTTTGGGTGAATATATACTTAAGGTTTTTATGACATATACATATTTCATAAATCTCCCCATATATATAATTTAATCAAATCATGAATGTTGTTTTATCTATCAAAAACATACATTTATGATACTTACCAAATAAATTTTCCTTTCACAAGATTGTCAGAACATTATTAAAATTCTGTTCATGTTCCTACTTTCTTTAAGAGTAAAAAAGAATATAGTTGATAAATAATACCAAAAATTGGTTGAGGTAATCTCAACATAATATATTCACTAATTACATGAAGATATATAGAAAATTAGAGAGTTTAAATGAAATTACTATGAACTTATAGTGTCTTTACATTGTACAAAAATCATCCTTGGGGATATCCTATTTCATCACCTTTACATGAAACAATCCCAATAGAAGATCCAAATTAGATAAGTACTAGGATATATGTATATGAATGAACAAGTCTCTAATCTATTTAAGAGGATAAATTTATTTATTATGGCTTTTTTGGGATCACAATAATCAATGCATATGCCCATTGATCCATCTTAACTCTTGTTTTAAAGACCATCTCACCCCATGGTTAAGGACATGGATGTCTAAACCCTTTATCTAAACTTTTTTGTAGTTGTTTATTTATCTCTTAAAGTAAAAAAGAGGGATATTACATATGGATTATTTGATATTATAAAAGATATAAGTATAAGTTCGATTGAGAAATCAACATCTTGACTGGAAGGAAGACCAAAAAAATATTTAGGTAAGACAACAATATATTCTATTATAAGGGAAATGTCATAAAGTATGTTCTTTTCATTAGAATAAAACATTTTTATAGATATTTTTTTATAATATGGAAATAATATCCATTCTTGAGATGATGAATCCATTGGAGATCCATCCTCCTATGTACACTTGTATAGAAACATAGGGGGATTCATAATATGGTGGATGATTTCATTTCCCAAAAAAACAATAATGTTGTTATTATATAGATAAAGAGAATTCATACCTAGAATTACATAAAATTTCACTAAATGGAGTAGAAAATGATTATTGGGATATTTATACTACGAATATTGACAAGGGATAAGTTATATGCTTTTAATTCAATAATTGATCCATTTTCCATTTCCATTGATAACATGGCTTCTGGTGTTTGTGGTGGGTTTATAATTGTTCTACTAAACTTTAATTATATGAAATTATTCATATAACAAAATCAAATAGTATATTACATATTCTTTAATAAATAACTAGTGTTCATTTCACCACTTCAATGATAGGATCCACCTCTGCAGTTGGGGTGGCATATGTTTTCCATTTCTCTCTAAGTCGTATAGGTTGTCTTCATTGGTTATATTTAATTACCCATTGTTTGGTATCATTCATTTCATATTTTACTTATTCCTTGAATTTGAAAAATTGTACAATAGGATGATGATTGACTGTAGTATTCATCTCTTCCTTCACATTGGTGGTTTTCTCCTATCAACACTTTCTAGCTTGGTTCACCCCCTACTCACACATAAAGCATTTCTTTTTCCCCTGTAGGAAATGTTTGGGATTCTTCTTTCTAAAATTTTTATAAGGGGGAAGTTGGAATTCCTCACTTTCATTAGAATTATTTATCTCTCCACAAAATTTAAATTTTATTTTTCACTTCATATCACCTGTCTCAAGTGAGTCTTGAGATTTTATAATCTCTAATTTAAATTTAAGGGAATGTCAAAAAATTTACATAAAACATTAAAATTATAAAATCACGAAATATTTTTATAATTTCATATTTATCTGACTAAAGAAGTGCTCAGATTTAAATTTAGGGTCAATAACAAAGCTAAAATCATATCATTGAAGTATTGTAATGTTATTCTCATACACCGTAATAGATTTAACCTCCCTTTTCTCAATGAATAACCCTCTTTATTTTTTGACAGATAGTTTGAGGAAAATATTTATTGAAAATCAATTTTCAAAATTCTTCCCACAATATATATTCAATTCCTTCATTGGGACTTGTATTTTCATCAATGTCCACCATTGATTTTCTTCGATATCAAAGTTTTAAACAACTATCACAACCTTATCTTATGTATATCATTGATGGAAAAAATAATATATTTTCAATGGATATGATTATATTTTTAGTAAGGGGTCATAAGGTCCACTGAAATTATGAGGCCATCATCATATAAAGGTCTCAATTGAAAATTTCTATTTTTAGTGGAATGTTGGTGTTCCACCAGATTTATTTTTCTTCAAAACATGAGTCAATTGAGTAAGTATTTCCATGAAGTTTTCAACTCCTTTTCCATTTGGTTGGGCATCTCATTTGTGTAGTGATCACATTTCCCATTATATTGGTTTTTAACATGATTCCTCATATTTGCAGTTATAAACATAAAAAGGGAAAATTAGGGATGATAATTTCTAAATTATAAAACATATAAAATAGACATAATCAGAACTAAATGGATAAATAATGAAATGTATTCCATAACCTATGAATTGTAGGTTTAAATCTAAGTTATCCATGTTTAATTTTCTATCATTAAATTTCATTTTCATTTTTTTTCTTTCGTAATGGTTTATAAAAAACATGTGATTAATCAAAGCATATACCATGGGAGTGTATATCCCGATGTAAATCCTTAGAAATGTATTTGAAACACTAGATACACGTATATTTAATACACAATGATCCTTTTAAGATTCATTAATAGTAGGTGGATCAATTCCATAGCTCCATGAACTTACTAGTATCTAGGAAAGCATGTATCTACTAAAAATAGCATGCACTATATAGTTTACCAAAACATATTGATTTTTTCCTATAATTAGTATTATTCAAAAGGATTTCACCAAGGTTTATAATCATAATCCCCAAAAATAACTAGACCTTACTCTTATAGAACATATGAAAACCCAAATCCTTTATATACTTTATTTTATGACATATTGCATAAAGTACAAATAATACAATTCCAAAAAATCAAAAGGCATGGTTTCTTTGGGAAATTACATATATTTAATAATAACTTGAAACAAATATAAAACGACATTATTTAAAAACTCATTAACATGACCTTAAATTCTATTTAACTTCTAATACTACATGGGATGACCTGGGGACATACATTAGAAAGGGTGAGCTATAAATATCAATAAGAGAATAATCAAGGAATAAAATAAAAAGGAATATATGTGGGTCAATAAGAATATCTTGATGAGATAGAAATTTGAGAATCATAATCAAATACATCAAAACAAAATACAAGATGATAACTTCAAGGCACCATATGAATGTAGTAATAACATAAACCAAGATATCATAAACAGAAGTCAAGTACAATGGTCAATACATCATAACATCTTTTTCACGCTGCAGCTTCTTCCTTTGCCAATGCCTTGACCCTTTTTCTTTATGTTGATAGTATCTCAGGAAAGATGGATTTCATAGAAATAAACTATTACGGGTAGGTGATTCTACTACCCAAAACAAACCACATTTCATCCAATACTTTTTCAGCCTTCATATTGACAATGAAATAATTTTTCTTTACATTTATAGGAAGTAATCTTCGGTGTGGGTCTGAGGATCGTGCATAATGACGAGTATAGTAAATCAGGATGCAGCATTTACCTTGATGGCATGTACCCGAATTTTTCTCCAGTTCCATGATACTTACAAGCACCTAAAGGTTCCATTCATCATCACTAAAAATGGAGTTTCTGATGAGACCAACTTGATCAGGAGGCCTTACATATTAGAACATTTACTCGATGTATACTGCCAGGATCATGGTGTTGACCTGAACTTAATATTTTTATGTATTATTTTGTTCCTCACTATTGTTTTTTGCATGGAATTATGGTGCATTATTATTTGTTCTGGACAATCTCTGATAAATTGTAATGTGCCAATGGGTATGACCCTAAATTTGGGCTTCTGGCAGTCACTCGTGTCAATGACCTTGCCTGAATTCCATGACCATCATATGATTTTTTTCAAAAGTAAGGCCAAATCTCGTTTACTTTACATTATTATTTTGTTGATATTAGGTTCTATTTAGGTCATTTGTTTAATTTCAGGTGGTGATGTCGGGGAAGATTATTTGGAAGGACAACGAATTTGTTTGGTACAAACATTAGAGAGACGCTAAAGAAAAAAGTACGCAGTTGTTTTATTGATCGGTTGATAAGAATGGTTTGATGTATGCATGTAAAAATGTGTTGTGTTTTTTATTCAAATTTCATATGATGAGTGGGGCATGGTTGTTTTCACTTTAGGGGGTCTGGATGTGCCAGCAGCTAGACCATTTATTGGAAGGGATTGGGGGTTTGGGCATTATAAAATGGAAGGTTCCCAAGACCTTATGAGCTGCGTATTGAGATAATTCTTAATTCGGCCATCCTTCCACACAAGGAAAACAATGCTCAGAATCAGATATGGTGAACTGTTTCGTTCATCAGCCTCTTGATGCCTCCCTTATGAACTTCTCTGGGTATGTTAATCTTTGAAACTGACTTGTTTTAAATTGCTTTATTCATTGTGCATTTTAAATGGTGCTTTTAATGATATATGGAATAATATTTAATGTGATGATGCATCATGTAATACTTGTTTTTGATCACCAATACGTATTCTATGAAAAAATATATAATATCTTATTTGAAGGACACATTTCTACACATCTGATATTTTAAAATACCTCTGATTCATAAATTTTACTTTTTATTATTAGTACAAATAGTTTCTATGTACACATATTGCAGTATTTAGAAATTTTCCACTCATTTTCCACACTTTATGAACATAGGGGATTGTGTATCAAGTAAAATAAAATAAATGGAAGTCATATATTTAAGACTATTTGATACGATGGAATACATTTGAGGGAAAATGAATGAGAAATGAAAATAGAAAAGGGAATATATAAATTTATTGTTGGGCTGTACACACTACTTCTGCTTGGGGGAATAATTCTGTTTGGATGGGCTTTGAAAATCCCTGCTCAAATAGGTTTTGAAAGCATGCCCAAAAACGTTTTTATGTTTCATGTACCCTTTTAGAATCTAAATTGCGCCTCTTATCTGGATTGTTGTTTTTTTATGTTTTCAGGAAGTTTTTTTATGTCTTCTAGAGGTTTTTTATGTTTGAAGGATGTTTTTTGGGTTATTTGGATTCTATTACATTGTAGATTCCTTTTAGAAAATTACTCATGTTACTGGCCGCCTTAGGCGGTCTCTAATGGTTTCATTCTTTCGGAGCAGTAGTGACCGCTCTAGGCAGTCGCCACTACTCCTCCATGTGACCGCCAACGCGGCCTGTTGTAAAGACTCTATAGTGACCATGATTAGAGGTCTCTTTTTTCCTTTAGTGACGGGCCAACTGCGACTGCCATTGGTGGTCACTCAATGGTCACTAAAGGTCATTAGGGACCACTTTTGGCAGTCGCTAATGGTCAATTTTATAGTAGTATACTTAATTATGAATGTTTTCACTATATTGTTATCCTTACTGAGCATATGAGCTGTTCCATTTCGATGTATTATTTTTTCTAGGATGTGAAGAAGTATTTTATTACTGACCTGTAGGGATATTCTAAGGGGATATGAGTGTGGTCCATGGAAACAATGTTATTGTAGTTTTTCATTTTATGATGTAATGTAAACCTTATGAATGTATCTAGTACTTCCAAGGATACTAAACTAATCAATCTTTTGATACTTGATCTTTTTTGATCATGCCAATGATACGTAATGATGCACTAAATCTGAGTACTTGGGGTCGGGGCATTACAGTTCATATCAGAGGAAGTTTAGTACTAACCTTGGAAACTAGATTTAGATAGACTCTGATTCGATCACATTACCCTAAGATAGACATTGAGGACTAGTATATAAAAAAATTCTAGAATTTTGGTAATGTAGTGATTTTTTGTATTTTCCGAGTAATGCATCCCAGTCTAGATATGAGCAGGTAGAGGAAGCTCTGGCATAGATGTACCTAGGAGTGAAATCTCCAACAAGAAGTTTTGTTCTTGACCCGGGGTATCCTAGTATATGACAATGGGCCGTGCTGCACTCTTGGTTATGACACTCCCAGGGGATATGCTTAGGATAAATCCCTGCTTCTTTACCAACCATTATGAAGTGTTTATGATTATATACTTTCTCAAAGAAAAATTTTTTTTATAATGATGAATTTTATCCATATACTGTTCAATTAATGCTATGTTTTTTACACATTTAGAATTATGTATTTTGATTCATATACTAATCTCGTTTATGCCATTATTTGGAAATAGCGCCTAGTGGAAGGAATTGAAGGCATATAAATGCACACAATCCATACAGGGATGGCCCTCCTTCTCAAGATAATTATAGTGGAGTTGGTGATGCAATTGGTGCTGATCAACTTATCCCTATATTGAGACAACTCAGTCAGGTTATGAACAATAACCTTACCAGTATGGAGCACCCTGATCAGCAACATGGAGGGAAAATGTTTGATCGCTTCATGAGGAAACAACCACCAACATTCAATGGGAGTAAAAATACACTATTATGCGAGAAATGGTTAAATTCCTTAGAAATTTTTTTTCATGCCTTGGGGAGTTGTGAAAGGGAAAAAGTTGTCATGGAAGTTTATCGCCTCACTAGAGATGTTGATCAGTGGTGGTCATTGATTCAAAACATAGAGTAAGATGATGAATTATCAAATATGTAATGGAGGTAGTTTAAAGAGATTTTCTTAGGAAAATACTATCCTCGTGACCATCGAGAAGATATGGAAAGGCAATTTCTATGTCTGGGGAAAAAGAGGATGAGAATGTCATAAAGTATGAAGCTAACATTACAACGTCAGCGTGACATGAAACTGATTATATAAATAACCCAATAAGTAAGATTTATCATTTCTTTGATTGGTTTAATCCATTTCTCTATTGAGCATTAGTCTCACAATCCTTCTCATCATATGAAGATATTGTTTGATGTGCTATCAAGACAGAAAAAGAATTCTATAAGTCTTATGACTTTAAAGAAAAGAAAGAGTAGAAGTGATATGCTGAACACTCTAGAAATGCAAATAAGGGTAAGAAGGGAAAAGTTGAATATCCATCCAGTTTTAAATGTGGGATGAAACACCCCGGTACTTGCCTTAAGGGAATGAGAGTTTGTTTCAAGTGTAGTGAAAAAGGCCACCAAACTCATGAATTCAAGGGGATAGAAGAGGTTTTCGATGTTGAATACTACAATTTTAGAGAAAATGGGAATTATTATAATGAATGTACTAAGCGTTAAGGGAACTTACCTTAAAAAAGGCGAAGAGATCACGTCCTAGCTTATTCTATCACTACTTCTAAAGTTGAAGCTCCAAAAGATGTGGTGGCAGGTAATTTAATGGTTTCCTTAAGTTTATAAAATAATTTATTTGATTCTGGATTATCACATTGTTTTATATATTCCCAGTTTTCTAATAAAATTAGATATTTTTAATTTGACTTATGAAAGTATTTTTCATTCAAAACTCTTAAGTGAAGTATCATCACAACAAAGTATTGTGCATCAGTTCCCATTAAGGCATATAAATTTTTTTATCTACTGATCTCGTCATCATACCCATGATTGAATTTGATATAAACTTCAGTATATAATGGCTTTCAGACCATGATAAAAAAATTTATTGTAAGAAGAAAGAGGTTACTATTTTTTTATGATGATGATAAAGAACACCTTATCTTTAGAGCAGAATCATCACCACCTGATTCTTATCTAGATCCACCCCCAGTAGCTCAACTAAATTCAATTATTGGAGAGGAATAGAATGATTTAACAGTGGGTGAGGAAATGAATGTTCAAATAGAGGATGTACCTATTGTGAAAGAGTATGTTGATGTGTTTCTAGAATAGAAATTGAGTTTTAAATTGATTTAATTCCTGTTTCAAGGCCCATATCGAAGACCCCTTATAGAATGTCCACTGTAGAATTAGTGGACATAAAGAAACAAATAGAGGAATTGAGTAATAATGGATTTATTCACCCTAGTGTTTCTCTAAGGGGATCCCCTGTCCTTTTTGTTATGATGAAATATGGATCTTTGAGGTTGTGCATTAACTACAGGGAGATCAATGCTATAAAAATAATGAACATGTATACGCTAACTCACGTTGATGTTTTATTCGACCAACTTCATGGAGATCAATACTTTTCAATGATTGAACTTCGATCTGGATACCATCAGTTGTGCATGAAGAAGGAAGACATTCTGAAGACAGCATTTTGAACTATGTACAGGAATTACGAGTTTACAGTAATGCCTTTTGGATTGACTAAAGCACCCTCTGCGTTGATGGATATATTGAATAGAGTTTTCAAGGAATATCTAAATGATTTTGTAGTGGTATTTATTAATGATATCTTTGTATACACTAATAGCTGCGAAGATCATGAAAACCACTTGAACATTATCCTGAAGACTCTTAGAAGACATGAATTATATGGGAAGTTTAGAAAGTGTGAATTCTGCTTTCTGGAGATTTCTTTTCTTGGAAATATTTCCTCTAAAGATGTAATCCCTTTTTATCCTTCAATGAACAAGGCAATCCAATAATGTCCATCACCGGCGAGTATAACTGAGGTGTGCGGTTTTATTGGATTAGCAGTTTATTATTGATGTTTCGTCTAGAATTTTTCCTGGTTGGATAACCCATTAAAAAAGATCACACAAAAAGGGGTTAAATTTGTTTGTAAAAAAAGAGTGAATATTGTTTTTAATAACTGAAGATAATATTAGTCAATTCTCTTATATTGACTCTACCACTAGGGAATGATGGATTTGTTATTTATAGTGATTCTTCAATGAAAGAACTTGGTTCTGTCCTTATACAGAATGATAGAGTTATTGCCTATCCATCACGATAGCTGAATATTCATGAGAAAAACTATCCTACTCATGATCCTGGGTTAGCAGCTGTAATATTTTCTTTGATTTTTTTGAGACACAATCTCTATGGTGAAAAATGTGAGATATATACCGATCACAAGAGTTTGAAGTATATTTTCTCAAAAAAATAACTCTACCTGAGGCAAAGGCAATGGCTTGAACTACTCAAGGATTATTATTTCACTATAAACTACCACTCGGGGAAGGAAAATAAGGTAGAAGATGCTTTGAGTAGGAAAGATCATGGAGTTTTTAACAAGATGAGTGTAACAGCCTGAGATTTTATGAAAACTATTCTTTTTAATTTTATTAATGTCTTGTGTTGTACGCTACACCAAAAGGAGCTTGCACAATACGCATCCTTGACTTGCCTTGCATTACACGCAATCGCGACCTTCCTCGATAGCGTGTGTAATACGCAATACCGAGTTTCACTAAACAACGATGTGCTATTAAAATATTATTAAAACTAGCCGTTATGAATAGTAATAACCACTTTTTAAAATTTTGTAAATCTTATTTTTTAAAATGAGCTTCATTCTTGGATTCGGAGTATCGAATTTAGCCTAAGGTGAAATTTTGGTACTTTTCGGATAACTTTCATATTCTGATGAATAGTGAAAAATTACTAAATTATAATTAAAAACAACTTTTTTAATCGAAATAATTAATAGTGATAAATAATTAAATTGAGTGGTTTTAAAGTATATTTAGAATATATTTTTACAATTTAATACAATGTTGGTCATTGGTTGTAATTTCACATTTAAACCAGACATAATCAAGTGTCAATCTTTTTATATATATTGTTTCCTAAAAACACGCTATTTATTTTAACAGCAGGATTTAATTATAAAATTCATTAATGCAACTTCTATGTTATGAATTTGGTAAAATAGATTTCATTTTTGAATTCGGAATATGAAATATAGCTTAGGATGAAATTTTGGCATTGTTCTAAAAAACATCAATTTTTGATGAATAGTGAAACTACTAAGTGGTAGTTAAAAAAACTGAATTTTTCATAAAACTTAATTTTGCCGCTTCTGTGAATGGAATTTCGAAAATCCAAGAGACACGGTTAATATCAAGGACTAAAATGTGGTTCAATGAGATGAAAATAATTTTTTGGTGAATAGTAACTTTTTACTTTTTTTTACCGCGGTTAATAGTAAATAGGGTAACTAAGGGTAAATATGATATTACTATTACCCTAACACATGTCCTAATTCTATTGGACAAGTGTAATTCGATCAAAAACAAACTTAGGAATAAAATATGACCATTAAGGCCCACTTGGATTAGATTAGGACATTTATTATTAATTTATTTAAAGAAAGGTTAAAATAGTTAAAATCAAAGTTTAATAAGTAAATCATTTTTAATTTGGGGTTATACATAAGATAAATTTGATTGTAAATAGTCATTAGAAATCTAAAAAGATTTCCTACATGATGGTATTTTATTTGTAATTTTTAGACATAAAATAATTTAATTTATTTATGACACAACGATGATGCAGTAATTATCTTATTAATGAAATATTGACATAATTGATGTTATAAACACCAAAGTAAATGTAATTTGAGATTTTTTATGAATTCCACTAATTTTATAGGTTACTATGATATATTAGTGTTGATTTAATCAACTTGGTTCGAACATTTAATTCTGTTATGACTTTCACAAAAATCATATATCAAATAGTGTCAAAATTGACACAAAATAGTTTTTAAATCAAATATTATATTATTAATTATTATTTTATTCCTAAAAATCTAAGGTTCTGCCAAATGACTTAGATAAGGATATATATATTAATAATAAACAATTTGGGGTTCGTTTGGCATGTTATAGTAAGTGTATTAACCATATAGTGAAAGAAAACAAAAATACACGGTAAAAGTTAAATTATTTAACTTAGAGTTAAATCTAATTGATAAGGTTTAAAATAAGATCCAAACATGTCTAAATTTGATTGGTTGATGAGATTACAACCCTATCTCATCTAAGATTCGAATATGAGTCATTTTTGGAGGTTTTTAAGTGGGGTTAGATTTATTATAAATTAATATTTTTAAGAATTCCTAAGGTGCCCCTCTCCTCCCCTATAAAAGGACACCTCCTCCCCCTCCTCCTCACACCAATTTGAGCACTCAAGCTCGTAAAACCCCTGCCAATTTCTCCTCTCCACTTCCCTAGCAACATCCTAGAGGTTCTGGTCTTCCTCAAAGACCAATTTTAATGCCCTAAGAGGAGGTCTCAAAGAGGCGCTTCAAAGAAGAGGTAATTACCGTTACCAATTCTTTCATCTTTATTTCTTCTTCCACTTCTTCTTCTTAGGTTGTTTAATTATGAAGTAATAACATCAGTATCACTCATATACTGATATGTTATTATAAGTATGAAACAAACCTATTTCACCATCTATCCATCCTACGGAAAAAGAAATCACCGCGCGTGCGTACGTACGGAATACCGTCTCCACGCCGTGGTGTAATCTATTTTCCACCACCACCTTACATGGATGGGTATAATGGTGTAAAGAATAACTATACATAGTTATTACAACATCATATTGATTCTGATATATTGTATAATCCACTCCAATTCAATTCAATATTTATAGAAATGATATCATCGCTCGTGCGTACGTACGGAATACCGTCTCCACGACGCGATGAGATTCATTCTCCATGTTAACCATTTAAGAATGATTATAATGTATATATAAGAAATAATAATGAAATATATGACATTATAAAGATACTGGATTTATGTATATATATACATATGTATGTCATCTACTTACTTCCATTTCAAGACAATAAGGAAAGGAAAACAGCGTTCATGCGTACGTACGGACTACCGTCTCCATGAACGGTGTTTTTCATTTTATTTATCTACCTATTATATATATATCTACTGAATATATATGATATATAAATCATATTTTATATTCTGGAAGTAAGTAAATCATGATATATGTAATAATGATGTCAAGAACAACAAGTCAAAACACCTACGATAAATGAAACGATTTTACCCAAAACGCTTCTTTAACATGGAATTTACAAAAGAACGGTTAATATAATGTCATAAGTGAACCATATATGATATCATAACAATGAATATGATTCTGTAATAAGTCAATAACAAGATTTAAATCATTATACAGGAGGTTCGGACAGTTACAAAGCAAGTCGGACCTAAGGTAAGGGAAATATCACAATCTCATTTTTATCTGAGATTGTTTATTCGTAAGTATTTACTGGGGTGTATTTTATCATCCACATCCATGTTTTATCAATATGTAATATTATTTACATCCACCTAAAATTGTTTAAATCAAGTTTTACCCTTCGGTGAGTTTTTAGTAATACGTATGAAAGGAATCTTTTGTCGTTTTTCGTACGAGGTACTTTTTGACTTTTCCGACAAAAGTACGAAGAATGTTTTTTTTAACTTATACGGCATGAATGTATTTTTAAAACATTGTTTCCAAGAAGCTTCCTTTACAAGTTTTCAAGTTTATTTTTAATCAAATTCTTTTATTTTAAAGTTGTATGACATGTTATGAAAGGAAAAATGTTTTTGAAGAAGAAAGGATATTTTCCTCAAGAATGGAGTTCAAGTGATTTTCAAAATTATTTTCCATCTAAGATAATAAAGGGTTCTGTTTTTATCCCTATCATTACATTGATTTGATCATGTTGTGATGGAATTATTTTTATGAATTCCTTTATCTTATATGAATTGATTTATGATGTCATGATGTTTCAAGAATCCCATTTTTGTTTCATGTGTTATGCGATGATGTATGTTTTATGATTATGTGGCACACATAAGAAAGGATTCATTATAGGATGGGTGGGACCTATATCTCCCTCCAATGCATTGGGTAAAGATTTTATATCTCATGAGATAGACATGGCTGGAACGGAAGGTTATTTCGGTTCAGTGATACAGGACTGAAACGAGGAGTAAACTCGGTTCAGAAAGGGACTTTGTCCACTAAGATAGTCTTGGCAATGAGTCATGACTAACAAGAAATGATTTTCCATGATTATGTGTGCATGCCACAAAGTTTCAAGTTTTATGTTATGATTATGGGGATCTCATTTTCAATTCTATGATTTATCCCATGTTATGATATTATGAGCTCTTTTGCAGGTCAAGATTTCAAAAAGCTACGTTCTTATGTATATGATGTGATTGATATTTCTTTTGTTTACCCTTACTGAGCATTTGAGCTCACCCTTTTTTGTTTTTCTTTCCCCAGGATATAAAGAAAGGTTTTAGGTAAAAAAAAAGGGGAAGATCATTATGGGAGATATTGAAGATCTTTCACCACGTTTAGAAGATTACGTTCCGAGTTTCCAAAGACACTAAACTATTACGATCCTTGTGTGTGTGTTTTTGTTATGTACTAAGTATTCCGCAAAAGTAATGTAATGTCCATGTACGATAAGCTTCGGGTCATTATATTTGGTATCAAAGGAAAGGTTTAGTCAACCTTTGGAAACTAGGATGTGAGAACTTTAGTGAGATCCCTAGAGATATTTCTAAGGTATGTCTAGGGATGTCCCTAGGGATAAGTATACGTATAGGTTATAGTAATAGAATTACGCTAACGATCATAGAATTAAACCTAAGATGTTGGATATTGAAGGTACTCCCCCATTATTATGTTGTTTTCCCTAGCATGATTTTTGCCTCTCACACTATTCTTTTTGGGTTTTAGACGATGGCTGGAACCCGAAGGAACCGTGTTGATCAATGCAATGGACAATGCAATGATTGCCCTCCTGAACAAACAAATGTTATGGGAGATGGAGTACAAAATCTTATTGCTATACTTACACAAGCTATGAATCATTCTGGACTTCCAAATGAGCAGAGAAGGGAACAATATTCTATTGAGTCCTTCATGAGGCAACGTCCACCTTCTTTCAGTGGGTCTACTGATCCATTAGTTGCTGAACAATGGATTAGTACTACTGAAAAGATATTTTCAGTTCTTCAATGTTCTGAACATGATAAAGTCATCTTAGCAGTATATCGTTTGGAAGGTGAAGCTGATCAATGGTGGAATCTTATCAAGAATACGAGGCCAAGAGATGAAATTGAGTCCATGGAATGGGACGAGTTCAAGAACTTGTTTTTCAGTAAGTACTTCCCTCGTATTCTTCGAACAAAGATGGAGAAAGAGTTTCTTGAACTGAAGAAAAGGGACGATGAATCTGTTGGTACCTATGAAGCAAATTTTACAAGACTTGCAAGGTATGCTTCTGGAATTATCATCCAACCTGAAAGTAAAGTTGATCGATTTTTCAGTGGCTTAAAACCAAGTCTTCGAAGGGCATTAGCTATAAGAGACTTCAGTAGCTATGAAGAAATTGTGCGTTGTGCTATCAAGGTAGAAATGGAAGTTGGTGTTACATATCCATCTCATGGTTTTGACAAGAAATGAAAGATGGAGTTCAAGGAGAAATCTCATAATAATGATGAAAAGAAGATGAATGTTTCCTTATGCACAAAGTGTGGGAAGAAGCATGGTGGATATTGTCTTAAAGGGACTAGAAAATGTTTTAAGTGTGGAAAAGAAGGTCATCGAGCAGCTGAGTGTCGAAGTAATGGAAAAAGGGTTTCTAATGATGTGAATAAAGCAAACACTGCAGAGAACGCACCGCCAACACTTCAATGCTTCAAGTGCAAGGAAATGGGGCATTATGCTAATAATTGCCCTAATCCAAGGGTTAGTGATGATCAACATGAGCAACCACTGAAGGCAAAGGACAAAGGGAAATCACATGCGATCACTATTGGCAATGTTGAATATGACAACGATGTGGTGGAATGATTAAGTGTTTATGTAATGGGATTCCAAAATAATGTTGTATCATTAAGTATTGCAATATTTATTATTCAAAGTGATTGAGATATTTTTTTTGGAAATAAGATGATATGCGCATAATGAAGACGAGAAAATGAAATGTTTAATAGTATTCATGAGCTCATGATTGATATAAGGACTAAGTGATATCATGGTTTGAGTATATAGAATTTTGAGGATTTTGGTATGTGGAAAGTGTTAAATTTAAGCTGCATTCATGTTTTCACTAAGGTATTCAAGAGAATACATGATTAAGGACTTTGAATGTTTAGAATGTGACCAACAAGACATATCTTATGGGGATCGACGATGGTGTTAAATCTATGGTAATCGTTTTCACTATGTTATGAGAGTGGACTGCAGTATTATGTATAAGCCTAAAGATTAGACTGGATTATGTTGGACATAAGTTAGTATTGTTTAAGGATAGAAGATTTTCGATATTATTGATGGGATGTTATAGTAACGTAGTTTTAGAAAAAGGACAACCTGCAGGACGGGCGACAGCCCATCGCTTCGGACAAGGCTGTAGGAATCGAACCCACAACCGAAGTGCGACTGGACTTTATCGCCTACCACTAGCCTACAGGAAGTCCCTGTTTAGTAGAAACTAGTTTTATTATATTAAGCAGTATGATATATGAAGTATAAGCCCATTTTAGGAACCATATGTGATTAATCTCACTATAGATCGACTTATGTATATAATTTTTGCTAACATTTTGTTTGAGACAGATGGAATGACCCGTCATTCTATCACATGATCTGCTAACACTTCACGAATAACAAATTCAACTTCATTTAAGAGATGAAGTGGAAATTGTTCAAGGCATGAACAACAGTGAGATTGTACCAAAATCATGTAAGTATTTCTTTTAATTCATCAACTTTAGGGAAATGATCTTGAAAACCAAAAATGTTGTCCTAGTTCTCTTATACCTAATGAATCAGATGGTACCTTAGATCATCACAAATTTATGGATTTGTGATTACTGGCTTTTCCATAGCCATGTTCTCTACCACTCTCCATCAGAACATGATGGTTAGATTTCTCTTCCATATCCATATTTTCACCTATGTGGAAACCCAGTGATTGGTTTATTTGGGTAACCATTACGTTTCATACTTTTGTTTTTAAAGATTGGTTTTGGTATTCCTTTTTACGATGTGGGTTTCTATTAAAGAAACTTTCGAATAGTAAACTATTTATAACCCCGACGAATTTCGAGGGCGAAATTCATTTTAAGGGAGGTAGAATGTAACAGCCTGAGATTTTATGAAAACTATTCTTTTTAATTTTATTAAAGTCTTGTGTTGTACGCTACACCAAAAGGAGCTTGCACAATACGCATCCTTGACTTGCCTTGCATTACACGCAATCGCGACCTTCCTCGATAGCGTGTGTAATACGCAATACCGAGTTTCACTAAACAACGATGTGCTATTAAAATATTATTAAAACTAGCCGTTATGAATAGTAATAACCACTTTTTAAAATTCTGTAAATCTTATTTTTCAAAATGAGCTTCATTCTTGGATTCGGAGTATCGAATTTAGCCTAAGGTGAAATTTTGGTACTTTTCGGATAACTTTCATATTCTGATGAATATTGAAAATTACTAAATTATAATTAAAAACAACTTTTTTAATCGAAATAATTAATAGTGATAAATAATTAAATTGAGTGGTTTTAAAGTATATTTAGAATATATTTTTACAATTTAATACAATGTTGGTCATTGGTTGTAATTTCACATTTAAACCAGACATAATCAAGTGTCAATCTTTTTATATATATTGTTTCCTAAAAACACGCTATTTATTTTAACAGCAGGATTTAATTATAAAATTCATTAATGCAACTTCTATGTTATGAATTTGGTAAAATAGATTTCATTTTTGAATTCGGAATATGAAATATAGCTTAGGATGAAATTTTGGCATTGTTCTGAAAAACATCAATTTTTTATGAATAGTGAAACTACTAAGTGGTAGTTAAAAAAACTGAATTTTTCATAAAACTTAATTTTGCCGCTTCTGTGAATGGAATTTCAAAAATCCAAGAGACACGGTTAATATCAAGGACTAAAATGTGGTTCAATGAGATGAAAATAATTTTTTGGTGAATAGTAACTTTTTACTTTTTTTTACCGCGGTTAATAGTAAATAGGGTAACTAAGGGTAAATATGATATTACTATTACCCTAACACATGTCTTAATTCTATTGGACAAGTGTAATTCGATCAAAAACAAACTTAGGAATAAAATATGACCATTTAGGCCCACTTGGATTAGATTAGGACATTTATTATTAATTTATTTAAAGAAAGGTTAAAATAGTTAAAATCAAAGTTTAATAAGTAAATCATTTTTAATTTGGGGTTATACATAAGATAAATTTGATTGTAAATATTCATTAGAAATATAAAAAGATTTCCTACATGATGGTATTTTATTTGTAATTTTTAGACATAAAATAATTTAATTTATTTATGACACAACGATGATGCAGTAATTATCTTATTAATGAAATATTGACATAATTGATGTTATAAACACCAAAATAAATGTAATTTGAGATTTTTTATGAATTCCACTAATTTTATAGGTTACTATGATATATTAGTGTTGATTTAATCAACTTGGTTCGAACATTTAATTCTGTTATGACTTTCACAAAAATCATATATCAAATAGTGTCAAAATTGACACAAAATAGTTTTTAAATCAAATATTATATTATTAATTATTATTTTATTCCTAAAAATCTATGGTTCGGCCAAATGACTTAGATAAGGATATATATATTAATAATAAACAATTTGGGGTTCGTTTGGCATGTTATAGTAAGTGTATTAACCATATAGTGAAAGAAAACTAAAATACACGGTAAAAGTTAAATTATTTAACTTAGAGTTAAATCTAATTGATAAGGTTTAAAATAAGATCCAAACATGTCTAAATTTGATTGGTTGATGGGATTACAACCCTATATCATCTAAGATTCGAATATGAGTCATTTTTGGAGGTTTTTAAGTGGGGTTAGATTTATTATAAATTAATATTTTTAAGAATTCCTAAGGAGCCCCTCTCCTCCCCTATAAAAGGACACCTCCTCCCCCTCCTCCTCACACCAATTTGAGCACTCAAGCTCGGCAAACCCCTGCCAATTTCTCCTCTCCACTTCCCTAGCAACATCCTAGAGGTTCTGGTCTTCCTCAAAGACCAATTTTAGTGCCCTAAGAGGAGGTCTCAAAGAGGCGCTTCAAAGAAGAGGTAATTACCGTTACCAATTCTTTCATCTTTATTTCTTCTTCCACTTCTTCTTCTTAGGTTGTTTCATTATGAAGTAATAACATCAGTATCACTCATATACTGATATGTTATTATAAGTATGAAACAAACCTATTTCACCATCTATCCATCCTACGGAAAAAGAAATCACCGCGCGTGCGTACGTACGGAATACCGTCTCCACGCCGTGGTGTAATCTATTTTCCACCACCACCTTACATGGATGGGTATAATGGTGTAAAGAATAACTATACATAGTTATTACAACATCATATTGATTCTGATATATTGTATAATCCACTCCAATTCAATTCAATATTTATAGAAATGATATCATCGCTCGTGCGTACGTACGGAATACCGTCTCCACGACGCGATGAGATTCATTCTCCATGTTAACCATTTAAGAATGATTATAATGAATATATAAGAAATAATAATGAAATATATGACATTATAAAGATACTGGATTTATGTATATATATACATATGTATGTCATCTACTTACTTCCATTTCAAGACAATAAGGAAAGGAAAACAGCGTTCATGCGTACGTACGGACTACCGTCTCCATGAACGGTGTTTTTCATTTTATTTATCTACCTATTATATATATATATACTGAATATATATGATATATAAATCATATTTTATATTCTGGAAGTAAGTAAATCATGATATATGTAATAATGATGTCAAGAACAACAAGTCAAAACACCTACGATAAATGAAACGATTTTACCCAAAACGCTTCTTTAACATGGAATTTACAAAAGAACGGGTAATATAATGTCATAAGTGAACCATATATGATATCATAACAATGAATATGATTCTGTAATAAGTCAATAACATGATTTAAATCATTATACAGGAGGTTCGTCCAGT
This sequence comes from Viscum album, assembly GCA_963277665.1. Classification (NCBI taxonomy): domain Eukaryota; kingdom Viridiplantae; phylum Streptophyta; class Magnoliopsida; order Santalales; family Viscaceae; genus Viscum; species Viscum album. Next base: position 1,951,761,160 of record OY728130.1, read on the forward strand.
TACAAAGCAAGTCGGACCTAAGGTAAGGGAAATATCACAATCTCATTTTTATCCGAGATTGTTTATTCGTAAGTATTTACTGGGGTGTATTTTATCATCCACATCCATGTTTTATCAATATGTAATATTATTTCCATCCACCTAAAATTGTTTAAATCAATTTTTACCCTTCGGTGAGTTTTTAGTAATACGTATGAAAGGAATCTTTTGTCGTTTTTCGTACGAGGTACTTTTTGACTTTTCCGACAAAAGTACGAAGAATGTTTTTTTTAACTTATACGGCATGAATGGATTTTTAAAACATTGTTTCCAAGAAGCTTCCTTTACAAGTTTTCAAGTTTATTTTTAATCAACTTCTTTTATTTTAAAGTTGTATGACATGTTATGAAAGGAAAAATGTTTTTGAAGAAGAAAGGATATTTTCCTCAAGAATGGAGTTCAAGTGATTTTCAAAATTATTTTCCATCTAAGATAATAAAGGGTTCTGTTTTTATCCCTATCATTACATTGATTTGATCATGTTGTGATGGAATTATTTTTATGAATTCCTTTATCTTATATGAATTGATTTATGATGTCATGATGTTTCAAGAATCCCATTTTTGTTTCATGTGTTATGCGATGATGTATGTTTTATGATTATGTGGCACACATAAGAAAGGATTCATTATAAGATGGGTGGGACCTATATCTCCCTCCAATGCATTGGGTAAAGATTTTATACCTCATGAGATAGACATGGCTGGAACGGAAGGTTATTTCGGTTCAGTGATACAGGACTGAAACGAGGAGTGAACTCGGTTCAGAAAGGGACTTTGTCCACTAAGATAGTCTTGGCAATGAGTCATGACTAACAAGAAATGATTTTCCATGATTATGTGTGCATGCCACAAAGTTTCAAGTTTTATGTTATGATTATGGGGATCTCATTTTCAATTCTATGATTTATCCCATGTTATGATATTATGAGCTCTTTTGCAGGTCAAGATTTCAAAAAGCTACGTTCTTATGTATATGATGTGATTGATATTTCTTTTGTTTACCCTTACTGAGCATTTGAGCTCACCCTTTTTTGTTTTTCTTTCCCCAGGATATAAAGAAAGGTTTTAGGTAAAAAAAAGGGGAAGATCATTATGGGAGATATTGAAGATCTTTCACCACGTTTAGAAGATTACGTTCCGAGTTTCCAAAGACACTAAACTATTACGATTTTTGTGTGTGTGTTTTTGTTATGTACTAAGTATTCCGCAAAAGTAATGTAATGTCCATGTACGATAAGCTTCGGGTCATTATAATGAGAGTTGAAAAGGACCCTATATACATATATCTAGTAAATATAGATATGAGAATAATCATGGAAGGTGAAACATCAATTATTTTTTAAATCGTTTCCCAACCATCTTTACTAGAAAGGATAAAGAGTACTCAGACCGGTGATGAAGAGTTTCAAAAGAATATTAATGATGTGAATGATGGGAGATTGAGGGACCTGTGTATGAAGATTGAATTTTGAAATTCGGGAAGAGACTTTGTGTTCCTGATATACCTGATCTAAAAAGAGAATTGTTGGATGATCCTCATAGTTCCAATTTCATTATACACCATAGGAGCACCAAAATGTATAGAGATTTCAAGGAACATTTTTGGTGGAACAACATGAAGATGGAGATTGCAGATTTTTTGTCAAGTGTATGGTTTTTCAACAAGTTAAAGCTGGAAGGTAACCACTTGGAGGAGTCAAGAAAACTCTCCCCATACCTGAGTGGAAATGGGATAATATTAAGATGGACTTTTCTATAAGACTACCCAATACTCTTAGAAATAACGATGCAATATGGGACATTGTTGATCGTCTTACCAAGTCATCACATTTTCTTGCTATAAGGGAAGATTAACCACTTGAACGTTTAGCAAGAATATATATTAATGAAGGTGTAAGACTTCATGGTGTACCCTTATCGATTGTTTCTGATCTTCATCCACATTTTCCATCAATATTCTAAAAAATTATTTAGAAATCCCTGGATACTAAACATCCCTTGATCACTGCCTACCACCCCCAAACTGATGGACAATAAGAACAGACTATTCAAAACATATAAGAAATGTTGAGATCATTCTCACTTGACTTTCAAGGTTTGTGGGATCAATATTTACCTCTGGTAAAATTTTCCTATAACAATATGTTCCATTAAAGTATTCCGAAGGCACCATATGAAGCGTTATACAGAAAGAGATGTCGCACACCAACCTGTTGGGATGATGTTAGTGAAAGAAAACTCGTAGGACTAGAACCTATGGAAGAAACGATGGAAAAGGTGAAGGTAATCCAAAACCACATCAAAGCATCACAATGTAGGAAGAAGAGATATGTCGATAACTGAAGGAAGGATTTGGAATTCTAGGTAGGAGATCATGTTTTCTTGAAGGTATCTTAATGGAAGGGTGTTATACATTTCGGTAAGAAGGGAAAATTGAGTCCCAAGGACACACACCTTTAAAATTTCTAGAACAAATTTGGGATGCAGCTTACCATTTGGAAATACTGCCAAGTCTCTCTAATGTTCACGATGTATTCCACGTATCACTATTGAGAAAATGCAGGTCTGAATCAATGCATGTACTTACCTATAAAGAATTAGAATTGGAACTCGGTCTATCTTATTTTGAAGAGCCTATAAAGATTCTTGATACAAGGGAACAAGTGATGAGAAACCAGAAGAATCGTCTGGTAAAAGTTATATGGAGAAACCTTAAGATGGAAGAGGCAATGTGGGAACCCAGGGAACTTATGATGAAGAACCACCCGAGTCTTTTTATACAGTAATATTCTAGAAATTTCAAGGATGAAATTATTTGAAGGAGGAGAGAATGTAACACCTCAAGCATCCATGGTATGCTTCTCTTTGAATAATATAATAGCATGTGTTGTACACCACATCGATTTCTAACAAACCACAACCAATCAAACAAGCTGTTATGAATAGTAATACCCATTTTTTGAAATTTTAAAAATTTTATCATTCAAAATGGACTTCAATTTTAGATTCATAATATCAAAATCAGCTTAGGGTGAATTTTTGGTATTTTTCGGAGAACATTCAATTTTTTATGAATAGTGAAAAACACTGAGTTATAGTTTAAAACCGAATATATATTTAAAAGATTATTTATTTTATTCAAATTTATTTTAGGTCAAAATAGATACATAATAATTATATAAGTTCAATTTAATTCATTAGAGTCAGTTTATAATAATTTTTGACATATAAAAATTTTATTGAAATTTTCATCGTCTTTCAACCAACTCCTAGGAGAATTTGTAAATTCCCATAAAAGATATTTTTACCACTTTTGTGAGTGGAATTTCAAAAATTCGAGAGACACGGTTGATATCGATATGAAAAATATGGTTCGAGAAGATGAAAATAATTTTTGGATAATAGTAACTTTTTAATTTTATTTACCAGGGTTAAAAGTAAATAGGGTATTTAAGGGTAAAATTGATATTAATATTACCCTAACACATGTCCTAATTCTATTATATACGTATAATTCAACCAAAAACAATCTTTTAAATAAAATATGAACCACTTTGGTCCACTTGGACTAGAATATGACACTTATTATTATTTTATTTAAAGAAGAGTTAAAATATTTAAAATAAATGTTTAATAACTAACACATTTATAATATAGTGTTATACATAAGATAAATTCGACTAAAAATATTAATTAGAAATATAAAACGATTTCCTACATAATGGTATTTTATTTATATTTTTTAGACATTATATAATTTAATTTATTTATGGAACAGTGATGATGCAATAATTACTTAATTAATGAAATATTAAAATAATTAATATTATAAATAACCAAATAAATGTAATTTGAGAATTTTTATGAATTAAATTAATTTTATAGGTTAATATGACAAGTTATGGTTGGTTAGATTATTTTTTTTGATAAATAATGTTGTTATGAATTTAGAAATAACAAAATACCAAATAGTGTCAAAATTGACATAAAAACGTTTTTAAAACAAATATTATATTATTAATTGATATTCTTTTCCTAAAAATTTAAGGTTCTTGACAAAGGACTTATATAATTATATTTTTATCATTAATGAACCACTTGGGGTTCTCTTGGAAGTATATAGTAGGTTTATTAACCATATAATATAAAAATACAAAGAAACATGGAAAATGTTAAACTATTTAACTAAGAGTTCAACCTAAAATATACAGTTAATATAGTGACCCAAACTTGTCTAAAACCTATTGGTTGAGTTTGTTTTCCACCCATCCCCACCATAGACATTAAATAATCCATTTTAGAGTCATTAGAAACTGAAAATTCTTTTATTATAAAATAATATTTCTAGCTTTTCCTACAGTGCCCCTCACCAATCTTATAAAAAGGCACTCCCCCTTCCCTATAATTTACACCTTCCAAGCCATTTGGAATAGTCATAATTTCCCAAATACCCTCTCACTATCCTCCATTCATCCTACTGGCATTAATTTAGTTAGAAATCCATCCTATGGATCCCTTTTGATCAAATCAAAAGGATGAAACCGAAGAAGAGGTAAATATTTCATCACCTCTTTCGAGTTCCTTTCTACTTACACTTACTTTTTATTTGTTGTTTACAATATAAAATAATAAATCCAGTATATTTTATACACTGTGATGTTATTATAAATATGTTACAACTAAAATCATTATTCTATCAATTCTTTGAATGACATGTCACTATATGTGTGTACGTACGACTTATCGTCTCCGTGTCGTGGTGTAATTTTTATTCAATACATTATTATTAGGATGGGTATAACAATGATGTGTAATTGATGTAAATAATAAATATAATATTATAATGATTCTTTATATATGATATACCATCCAATTATATGTTATTTTAATGTCAAAATAATGATATCATCGCTCGTGCGTACGTACAGATTACCGTCTCCACGAACGCGATGAGATTCATTCCCCATTGTATCCATCCATGAATAATTTTCATTATATGATTAAAAATAATGTTTCAAGACTTAATTTAATTCTGAATATAAATATAATATATACCATCCATAAAAAATATGACTCACATAACAAATAATATAAAAGAAAACGAATCCATTAACACATGAAACAACGATAATACTAAGATATTATTAACAAAGAAATGTTAAAAGATAGTATATGATATCATATTAATGTATATGATTTTTTTATAATTTAAAAACAAATATTTCACCATTATACAAGTGTTTAACCTATTCTTGACCAAGGAAAAGTACAAGGTAAAGGATAATTTCCCAATCTCTTTATTATCCGAGGTTTTTTTATGTAAGTATCTACTGGGACCTCTTTATCATTCACATCCATGTTTCTTAAAAATATATTTCAAAACATGAATAATATTTTATAGACTATGGTTTAATGACATTTATACCTTTGTTTTTCATTTATAAGATGTTTATAAATGAATATTTCCATCATTTTCCAAACATGGTCCTTTATAACCTTTTTGAAAAAATTAAGGTATGAATATCTTTTTTTAACTTATAGGGTGGGTGTGGCTATTTTCTGCCATTATAATAACATAAAATCTTACATTACAAGCTTATTGGAATATTTCAAAAATAAATGTTTTCTTTTATAATTATATGAATTTTAAATGATTTCAAAACAGAAATTGATATTTCTCTAAAAAAATATTATTATTTCATCTATGTCAACATCCTTTAATGAATTTTAAGATTATTTGAATTAGATTTATTATGATACAAAACTTCCATATTTTATTGATGGTTTTGTGATCTGTTTGACTGTGTATGTTTTATTTTGACACCATTCATGGTTTTTGGATAATGTATTGACATTTCTTATTATAGTTTTAATACGAATGTTTATGTTATGTAAAAACCTTTTCATGTGAGGAATGCATTGGACTTAGTAAGTGACTAGTCGATCCCGTTGTAGCTATTTGATGCATCGGTTGGTCTCATGAGACAAACTTGTGTCTTGGCACAAGGCCATGAAAAAATATTATTTGTAGTCTTGGTAGATGGCCTTGACTATGTGGTTATGATATTCTGGCATTATGAATTCCATAATTATGAAAGTGGCAATTGATATTTCATGCGATTATTCGACAAATAGGATATACATGTGATTAAGTAAATGGAATTATTTCATTTTAACATTGCCATATTATTCTAAAGTTCAAGTTTAAAAGGCTTTTGTTTTAGTCTTATACATTGACATAAATGTTTATGCTTATTTATGAATGATTCTGCTATATTGTTATCCTTACTGAGCATCTGAGCTCACCCCTTTCTATGTATTATTATTTCCAGGATGTGAAGAAGTAATTTATGACTGACCTGCAGGGATAGTCTGAGGGGATATGAGTGTGGTCCATGGAAACAATGTTGTTGTTGAATTTCATTTTATGATGTAATTTAAACCTTATTAATGTATCTAGTAATTCCAAGGCTACTAAAACAATCGGTCTTTTGAGACATGATCTTTTGTGATCATTCCAATGATACATAATAATGCACCGACTCTTGGTAACTGGAGTCAGGGCATTACAATAGAACTATACATCATCCTATGTGATAGAGATTAACAAACCATATCCTTCCCCAAGGTTCCCATATTTACCTATAAATATGACCTTGGGTCTCTCCATTTGTAATAAAAAAACATCCTCAAGAACACTCGAAGCTCTGATAGCCCTAGTCCTTCATCTAGAACCTTCAAACCCATCTAGGTAGCCCTCCAAAACTGGGAGAAGAGGTAATTAATGTGGTTAGCAGAACCAAATTCTTCCATGGGTCTAAGATACACAACAACTATATGAATAAACCTTCCCCTTGTGGATTATGAACACTATCGTAATGTATGATTCCTCAACTAGGGACATGTGCGAGATGCCTCTTGGAACACTTGTGGAGACCATTGAAGCATTGAGAAAGGTATCCCCTAATGTTATTTCCCATGTGGTAATTTTCATATGCAACTTCATATAGAACAAGAATGCCTATGTGATATAATTTCATCACATGCAGACCTACCATTGTAAAGCACTTGCAGGGAATGCAGACCTACCACGCTCGAGTATCCCTTGGATTTCCCAACCTCTACCATGTACAAGCAACTTCATATTCCCTCTTACAATATACCAATGGTAGGGAATATCTTCCTTTGGTTCCCTTATCTGAGAGGGGCCAAATTGAAACCTACATCAAAGCCTTAGGTATGGTAAAACTGAGGAAAGAGGAAAACCAATTTCTCTCTCATTTTGAAAACAATTATTTCTGTTGGTGGTTTCCCACACTTGTCCTGCCTAATGGGTAGTGTTCTTAGGGTTCAGGTGAATATAATTCCCCTGGTAATGCGGACCTAAACCCTAGTGGTAGTGTTAGGGAGAATGTGATCTTGGGTAGTAGGGTTATGAACATGTCCTTTTCTAGTATTCTCAAAGACTTGGAGCCCCATGTTCTAGGTCGGGAGAGTGAGGATGATGCTTTCCTTTCCCTTCGATATGTAATGAGATCCTCCACCTAGAAAAAAATGTAGGGAATACATTTATATTAATATTCTATCTTTTCTTTTAGGACCTCTCAAGCTTCATTCCGTCCTCCTTTACATACCCGTGAGTCAAAAATAAGATATAGGTATCTCAAATCACTTTCTCTCTCCCTTTGGGATGAGGGTACAATGACAGGAGTAATTGGGCACCAGATCCTTCCTTCATTACCTCTCCCTTTTGGAGTTGATCTAGTCTATCACTGGAAATAGTAGATTGTGTAATTCCTCGTATCTACCACTTACACTTATTACACACACCTATCATGACTTGCATTTTCTTAGAGGATGTTGGTGATCATGAAATCGATATGATCCCAAACCAAGGGAAACCTTAAAAGTGTAAGTCATGAATCAACCAATCATGGGACTCCTACTTGGTATAATCTCCAACCATGTCACCTATAATAACTAAAGGAATCCTCCTTAGGAGTAAACCCCAAACCAGACCTCTAATCACTATGGGAATCCTCCTCAAGAGTAAGCCCCAAACTCAACCTCCAATCACTAGGGCATCCTTTTCAAGAGTAATTACCAAACCCAACCTACAGTGACTAGTTAATCCTCCTCAAGAATAAGAACCAAATTAATCATCTCAATGTGGTATAATAATCAATGATAAAATATTTCATAGTGACTTTATAGGTGTAGGTCCTTACAACTGAACTACGTGATCTTTGATTCCCGTCCAAATTTGATACGTAGGAAGGATACTTGACGTTTAAACACACCACCCCAAATAAACCCTATTCTATCAATTCCACCATCCTGGTAGGGTATTATTATAACTGGGAATATGTATCCCTTCCATGTTCCCTAGGCCACTTCGACATAAGTCTCACGAAAATATTTGATTAGGAACCTTCCTCCTAGAAGTCCTTACCGCATGATGTTAAACTTCATAGTTCAATATTTATCCCATGTACATAAAAGGTATGACGTTCCATATTAAGATTCACATAACATAGTGGGTTATGATTCCTTTCACAATACTATGTAGGAATCACATTCGTTGTTCTAACCCTAATATCAAAACATATTTGTCTCCCAGGATAACGATACACTCCAGAGCACCCCATTGTGTGGATAAAAACCAGCATTGTTGTAATAACAAAATTAAGAATGTCTAACCAGTACATAAGAGGATACCATTGATGAATATGATCATACACATACAGATATCTCCATTGACAAAGAACCTCAACTATATTCAAATGATTCTAAAATTTCATACATTCTAATTATTTATTTTTATTTCAAGGGTGAACCATATCATACTTGGGAATTAACCAAGTACTTACCAACATATCTTAAATATATAAGATATTTTCAGAGTAGGAAACAATTCCTCCCATAAGGGTGTGATGAGCCCTACCACCCATCGTCTCAACATATGTGAGTTCTTAAGTATCATTGGCCAAACTCCCCAACAAGAACCAACCATTGGAAAGTAGGATACAGATGGAAATAGAACCATTAGTTATTTATGATTCCATGAATAAATGCATTATAAAATATTTTGAAAAAGTGAAACTGATGTGAATGATTGCATAATACTCAACCCACAACAATAAACTATCGAGAACACCAATTTTTCATTAAAAAAATGGTGATCCCAATGTGGATCCTTAGCCAAGATAATGATGTCACCCACCAGTCAGGCCCCATTCTCTTTCAAAATAAATGAGGGAAAATAAGGAATTCAATCATCCATGTGTTCATTTAAATTATATGCTTCTTTGATGGGGTTTTATTTTTTTATATTTTTCATCTATATTTAGAAAAATTCAACATGGTATACCTTAAATAATAATGGAATCACACTAACTCTCACCAATGTATTCCCTAGATAATATTCATGTTGGGTCTTTATCTGATCAATGGAAATCATCACCAACCCAACATCTTCAACATTGGGTCTCGAATTCACTACTCCAAATTATCATTGGAACTGTACAATAATAACCCTAGAGGCCACCTAAAATGACATCTAGATCATAAATCCCCATGGATCACCTAACTAGTGGAATCCAATGGTCCATAAGCAGACGACACCAACCGCTATCTTCAACCATTTTTGAATATTATCCACAGAAAGAAACAAATGGACCCACCATTGTCTTATAGAGGTAGATCGAAAGGCCATGGATGACCTCATAAAGAAGAAACATGGGTATTTCTAAGGGGATTCTGCTATCATTCTTCACCACCAATGTGCTGTGACTATTACCCCTCAACATGATGAGGGTGTCATCCTCAAAAGTTTGAACCATGCCATCTAGACCTAGAAATTCAAGATAGCCCACAAAGGGTATATACTTGCAAGACGGGAGCATGTCCACACCTCTATCTCCTTTGGATAATCCCACCAATAAAATTTGGTGTCAAACTACAAGTGACCACATACACTCTCCCACATTAATTCAGCTAGACAAAAAATTCACCTAGCTGTATCCCAGGAATCCTACCATTATAATTCAATGGAACACAGTGAGAAGGAACACAAACCTTCCCTAGATAATCAATACATACATTAAACTCATCTATAATCACCAATATATTCCCACAAACTAAATACAGTGCCACACATTGAGAAGGAACAAACACCTTCCCGCACCCAGAAATCCCTCCAGTCGAATTCAGTAGAAATATATGAGTAGGAACAAATCATTACCCACATCCATCAATCATACAAGTAGCCTCACTTAGTAGTTATCAAAGAAATTTTTTTCCATGTTTGGTGGCAATCTAGAAGCATGAACACACACCCACATACATTCATCAATTATACCAATAGTTTAATTTAGTCGCATCTAAGAAGATTAGTCAGAAATATCTAACAAAGAATAGGGGTATACCCAACTCTATGCACCCATAAAAGAGTGCTTTTAGTATCCAATGGTAGGAAAGGGAGAATGGGAGCTGGCACATACCCCTCCTCTAGATTTATAATAGTCATATATCCATGTTCCAATCGCTGAAGTAACCAATAATATCCTAAAAATGGTGAAATGAAAGATACATCTCCCTACTTAAATAAAAAATACATACTAGAACATCATAATTAAAAAACTAGTAGTGAAAGATGGATGGAAACATATCTTTGTACCCAAAAATGGGGTGTATCATCAACATGTCACCCCTATGTTGACATATACCGCTACTCCAATCAATGTGAGTTGTGGGGAAAACTCCCCCGTGATATATAGAAACCTAAATCAGGAACATACACTCATTACAATATTAGGTAATAATACATTTTTAATAGCTTCTATGAAGAAAACACAAACCCATGCTGAAATTCTAGAATTTTTTTAGAAAATTATAGCAGAAAAAATAAGATCCAGTCAAGGAATCTTTCGTACATGAAAACCACTTCCACCAGTATGTGTCCCCAGTTCCATGAAATAAGGCATCCAAAAATGAATCTTTATTAGTGAAAAATGGAAAATGAATATCTGATCTATGATCATTCTCTACCTGATACTAGAGTTCTTGAAGCCCGTATATGTTTATTTATTTTATCTCAAGAACCAAATATCCCATTACCAAATTATAGGAGCAGTAGTTGTAAATATAAATTTATCCTCAGACTCTTCACCATGAAGAATTTCGTCATGTCAATAATTTGATCGATCTTGAGTGTTCATATCATGATGAGAGCCAAGGTATCCCTCCATGTGGCTAGAAGATAAAATATAAAGAGGTTATTCCCCATTCTATAACCCACCATTCTATTGCACCCCATAATGGTGTTCACAATGAATGTTCTCCCTTCAACATTATTTCACTTCATATGAATGGTCCTCCCCTTAGAAAATAAGTGATGATAAATCCCTCCAACCATGAGGAACTTGGGAAAATAGATCCAGTAATGTCTTATTCCTTTTCATTTATAAGTGAAATCATTTCTCAACTAGAAGATAGTCCAAGGTGAAAGTTGCACTCTAAATATATCTTGGATCACCTGTCTTCCAACATAATGGAGGAAGTAGCAACCAATTTCACTATATGATAATTGTTTTTGAATTCTTACACTCTGGTCAGACCAGGTAAATGATCCTTCAGAAAAAATAAAGATGACACACTGAACATGTGTAAATATCATGATAATGAAGACATATCAATCATGTTCTGGCCTTTATCCACCCATCAATACAACATTCCAAAAGTATTTTAAGAAGATTGTGTCCATTATATTAACCTTTATATATGGAAAAATATTTTTCACTTGAGGGAGAAATTATTATCTTGTGATTATTATCAGATTCATGTCAAGGTAATGGATTAGATGTAATGATAAATTGACTCGGTGAATCTCTAAGATGCACAACATCCAATTTTCTGAAAACATCAAGGAATCCTTTAATGAGAGTACCTAAACACATTAAAAATATGGTGAAAACTGATCATATATATCCCATATGGTTTTTATATCAAATGATTTTATTAACATAGAAAATTACATTTTACCATGCTCCCCAACTAGAAAATATTTCTAAAAGTGATATCATAAAATTTCATAGATACAGGCTAAATCCAACAAACAGAATCTATTCAAAACCGATGATATGATCAATAAAAAATTCCTTGATGGAATCTCCTTGATAGCATTCTAGAAGAGAGAAATATATTGAAATACTCTAGAGTTAGGTATATGCAAATATAATGTAAACCTCCCACTAAAGGTAAGTTAGTCCTCAGATAGTTTAAATTTTAGAAATAACACAATGATCTTCAGAAGTGGTTGATTCAGGTTAATACCTAATGATGAACTAATCCAATTATTGATTGAAACTACATAAAAAATAAGGGTAATGGTGACACTAGTATCCATAATTTTTCAGTATCAACCTCATCCTAAAGGGTTGGGGGATTTTTAACAAACCCTTTAAGGTCATCAAACTAGGTTTGAAGAGTTATAAAATTGGAACGGTAATAGTCCTAACCCTCATTACTGGTGGCTTTTTCACCTCAGTAATCTCTTCCTCAGTGGAATCTAATCTTCACCCAATTACGATAAATGGAACATAATGGATCCTCCCAGTTTATCCCATCCTGTGATCTGGTATCCTCATTAGGAATGCACATGACTGAACTTTCTAGAGATTCCCTTCAGACTACCATCCACCAAAAGGATCCCATAGAATCATAAAAGTAGAGGACACGGCCTCATAGTGGGCATAGAAAAATAAAGTCTCCCATATACACTAGTAGGGTTTCTATAATGAATTACACATTAGTTTATTCTAGTCACACTACCAATGTATACCTTACAGAACATAAGTTCAATTTGTAAGAGGAATTAGAGGTGGAATTTTCAATTCAAAATATGGTACATGCTAAAATGATTGAATGTGGCATGCATAATCATAACTTTTAACTTTCTTGGAATCTGGGAGTTCCCTCAATCACTTGAACATTACTTCATCAAAAGGCATATAACATGGAAAAGGGTAAGGGAAATTTTGTTCCTCACCTACCTCCTAGAGAGGTTGAGACCCTTTTAGTTAAGAAAATATATTCATAGTGGGAGGAATTGATTAAATATTTGAGAGGAGTTAATATATAAATAAAATGAGGTATCCATCCTAGTGGATATATTCTACAAGAAGATCCTCAGCTCACACTCCTAAATTGAGTGCCTCAACAAAGATATTTTTCTGTATCAACAAAAATGGATTCAGAACATCTTCTCAGCATGAGATAAAAACCAAAAATGTAGATGGATCCTGAGGTAGAAGATCAACAGTTCCCTCCATTGGGTGTACAACTAGAATGGGTCTAACTGCATCCTTACCAGCCTTCCCCTATAGGTTACCAATGACATATACCAGTGGTTTATCCATAGAAAATCCTACCAGTTGCTTCCCTTGTCCAGCTCCTACTCATCCATATATTCTTCAAGGGATCATGAATACCATTGTGTTGCTAATGAATAAATTAGAATCTTTAGAGGAGTGATTTGAACCGGTGTAACTAGAGAATAATCCTTACCCTGAATGGGTTGATCTGACTCTTCCACTACCGAACCTATAAAATTATATATTTATAATTTTCAATGGATATGGATATGTAGAGATGAACTTGACACATTTTGTGTACCTTTATGATCTCATGATTTTGAACCGTTAGAAATAAGTGGTAGTGAAACATAGGTTCTTAGTGTAGTCATTGTAGAGACCATCTTTTGTGTGGTACACCAGCTTGATGGCTCAATCAATTATAGAGTGGGAAGAACTTCATCAGAAGATTTTCTTCCAATTCAAGTTGACATTAAAAAATACAACATTCCTTAACCTATTAAAATGGAAATCATGGTAAATTATAGGGTCCCATATTTTATTTCTTAGTTGAAAGTATTGACATACTCCTTAACCCTACATCTTCTTCATGAATAATTTTTACCCATATGTATATATAATATGCACGATGAATTTCCCACACCACTCATCCCTGTGAAATACACATGAGTGTTTTGGGACCCCATTGATATTACTCAAAGAGTGGAAGAATCTATCTCACATAACAAGGATAATTCCAAAGTAATTCTATCATCCTAGGAAGAGATAACATGGAAAGAGTATGTCAAAATTTTTACACTTAAGAAAGACCATATACCATTTCATGTTCCAATGTATGCACCATATCATGAAGCTCTACCTCCTGAACATCAATAACAATAACCTCTTTTTCATGATGATCAAAGTGAGAAGATGAGAAAATATTTTTAGGAGATGAAGAACATGTTATATTCTTTTCTAAGTGCCCCGATCCCTATCAAATTCATCTCTACGTTGGAGAAAAAATTGATCATGTTTCCAAAACCCAAGAAGAACAAAAAGGATTGTGTAGAAGACCTCCCAAAATATTTCCCCTTCCATCATGAATTGGGGAAAAACATCTGAAAATGTTTTTTTTTCAAACACATCATTCAAAAGATAGTGGAATCTGGATATGTAAGGTTGGGAAATCTACACCCACAAGTAGCATGTCTCTCTACCTCCGATTCAGAGTAGGATAATGAATGTTAGAAAGTTAACAGTAATGATATACATAAGCTTAGTAATTGGATGGTTAGAAAGATGATAAACCAATATCATTATATCTTATAAACATAGTTGATACAACAAATTTTTCATTCAACCACTTCTTCAAAAACAAAGTGGACTCTATTGACAGCCTCATCCTCTGAAAGCTAGTCTTCCAAAAAAGTCACACTTTCAGAAGAGTAAAAATTACAGGAATATAATCTTCTACAAAGGGTGATTTTGTATTTGAATTTCGAATTATTCATACATACACACCTAGAAGAATATGCCCAACCCCACCAAATGGTACAATAATGGTAAAACCACCAGATGGAATATCTATCAGATGACGAGGTGATTTTCATTTCCATCTAATTTATTCACTTAATATATCTATTCTCAAATTATTGGTGTGATTATGATCCGGAATTTAATAAATTTTATTTTGGAACTACAGGGATTGGATGTCATAGTTGAGGATACAAGGGAATTCATGGTCATTCCAGGAGTCACTACTTTAACCACACCCTATCTCGAACAATATACGCAGCTGAAACTCATGGGAGATCTCTCTAGTAAGATCAGCTAGAGAAATAATGTCCCCCCCACACATTCTAGGGTTTTATTTCATATAATAATCAAATAAGATCATCTAGAAGGTGTTCCATGACCTAATCAACCATGGAATGCAAGCGGACCTAGTCAACCTAATCCTCCGAGGTCATAGACACCTTCATCTCCACTTTCATGGTCTTATTTGTCCATATAATGTACTCAGGATCCTAAATAATATGCAGAATAGAATCCCCATTCTAGAAATAATAGACCTTTGGAATAGAAGTAGAATGTTTTGAATCAATTATCCCTCGTTCCAGACAAGTTGTCAATCCTAGATTCTATGAATCTATTAAAAGACCTCCAGGAAACACTCTTAGAGGATATATCAAAACCTTCGGAATTTGAATTTCAGGTTTCTACTATAGAATTTGTATCATGTAGAGAATGATCATTCATTATTCCACACGGTCATCTCTTCCACAAACCTTGAGGAGGATTCCATCATATAGGGACACGTTAGATCCTTGTATAAATATGGTAGGATAAATGACATTTATATTCGATGACATTTATTTGAAAATGGAATACGAGTCAGCCTCATTACAATATGAACACTTCGTGAATTGGGTTTCAAAAAATCTCACTCCCCCCCCACCACTTTAATGTTATAGGATTGTGACAAAAATAAGAAAATGTCGCTTGGAAAATAAAACTCAAGACTCAGTTCCAACATCTCATGACTGACTTAGAGTTTATGGTTGTTAGGTAGGATATATCTTTCAATGTTTTTTGGGAAGACCTTGTCTATTTAAGCATGAATATGTCCACTCATACCACCAATTCCTAAAATATTGTATAAATGGAATAATTGGGACATTACGTGGTGATAAAGCCACATTCAAATCATGTGAGTCATTGTACATTAATTTAGGGTCTACCAAGGAGAAGGGAAATATTCTGTGATGGATTATATTGCTCGAATCAATTCCCCTAATGGAATGGAGATGATTTCGTCTAACCCTTTAAAAAATCTCAGTTTAGATTATAGTCTACCCATCAACCAAATCTAGTAGATCGGTCTGAATTCGACAAAACATCCAGTGAATTCTCTAATCTCATTCATGAAAACTGAACTTGGTGGCACTAGAGAAAATATCAACTCTATGATCAATAATGAAATATATATAAATATGTCATCTCTTTAAGCATTAATGGATGTCTAGATGAAAATTTATTTATTTCATCCCCTGAGATTCGAAAAATACCTATTTTGTATGCTAGGATTGAAAATGTATTCATGTCAATATGAGAAAATGAATATGCTCATTATTAGTCTTTTTTAATCCCTTTATAGATCCAAAACGTCTATGTACCATCAATTAAGATATAAATGGTTACTTTATCTTCCAAATGTACAAATATTGACTCCTCCCCTAACTCTAAGAAACATTCTTTATCACCTACTTCTCTAGAAGAGGAGGAAGAGGTAAATCAGAAGGAATTTAAAGAAGATGAATACCTTAGGGATTCCCCTATATCTTTTGAGGAAGGTGTATCCACCACTATTGATGAAATCATAGAAATAAATTTGGGTATAGATGAAGATCCATTACCCATTTTGATTTGTGCGACCATGATTTATGGGGAATTGAAGGTATATACAACCATCCTAATGAAACACAAGGACGCGTTTACCTATAATTACACCAAGATTACGGGCCTCAATATTGATTTTTCCACTCATCACATGGGTTTTACACAAGGCCGTTGAGGATACAAGAAGAAATCCAGATAGACACACCCAAATCATGCCTCAACAATTGAGGATAAAGTGGAAAAAATCATCAAGGAAGAACTCATTAGGGGATTTTAGTGTCTGATATGGCTATCTAATATCAACCCATAAAATAAGAAAAACAATAAAATAAGTTATTGTATTAACATTAGAGATCTCAATCTGCACTGTCTGAAAGATGACTTCTCGGTTCTAATCACCAAACTACTAATTGATGTGAATTATGGTTATCAACACTTGTACTTCATGGATATCTATTCAGGGGAAGAATAAATACATATTTCTTCATAAAATGAATAATAAACCACCTTCAGGTCCCCCATATAGTATTCTAAAAATAGGTAATTCCCATTGTCTTAAATAGTGTTTGTGCTGCATACCAATGTGGCATGCATTACATCTTCAAAACCATCCTTGAGAATTTTGTCGAATATTACATGGAATATCAAGTGTATAAGTCCCAAAAACATTATGACCACCTAAATAAACTACAAATCCATCTTTAACAGGCTATAACAACATATCATGAAGATGAACCCCTTAAAATGTTATTCAAGGTTACCTCTGGAAAATTTCCTAACTACGTTTTATTCCATAATTTTATTGAAGTTGACCTTGAAAAATGGAAATATATCCGTAACATGTCACCTCCTTGACACCTTAAATAGTTGATAATACTTCATTTTCACTTTTCTTATATACAGTGCTTCATAGCCAACCAAACAAGAAAGTGTTTTCCCTTCATCGAAAAAATGAATAAGGGGGTATCATATCAATGGAATAGTGACTGTGAGGAATCATTTGACAACCTCAATAAATACCTCTTAATTCCAGAAGTATCAATGGAACCTATTGAGGGAAAGATACACATTCTATATATGATGTTCCTATATCAATCACTAGGAACATTGCACAAAATAATGATGATTATAATGAATCGAACCTTTAATTTTATTCAAATATTTTTTAATGATAAGACTCGTTATTCAGTTACTGATAAGAGTTGTCTATAATTAATCTTCATGGTTCAGAAATTGAGGCACTACCTACTCCACAATGAGGTCTATTTTGTCTCTCACAATAACTCACTCAAATACATCATTAGACATCCTACATTGATAAGACAATTAACAGGGTGGGAGATTATTCAAAAATAGTTTTCTAAACAATTTATGCCTTAGAAAGTAGTAAAAGGACAGAACCTGATATATTTCCTTTAAAAAAAACCCATATGAATAAACAAAATCATTTTATACTGAATTTCCATATGAGGAGATATTATCTATTCAAAATAGACCCCAAACATGGAAAATTTATTTTGATGGTGAATCTAGGATCCCTACATTGAGGATAATGGAAGACCCTAAGCTCAACAAAATCGGTTTTGGGATGATGATCATTTCCCCAACATAGGTATTTTGTACATTACTACATCCTATTATCAAAAGGTTGTACTAATAATGCGGTGGAATATTAGTCCCTTATTTTATTCCTATAAATGACACTCCAAATACTGATTGATCGTTATTATGTGAAAGGGGATTCATATTTGGGGATCAAATATATCAACAGGAATTCTGAGATTAGAAAAAAATGATAATTCATGTACTTGACTTTGTATGAGGGTTAATGGAAGACTTCCCCTTGAAAAAAATATTGAATCACATCAAATGATCATATAATTCCCCGAAAAATGTGTTTTAGAATGTAACTATGGATTTGTAAAATCCCAATTGGGATGAAATAGTCATCAACATTACGCATCATTTAATAGTCTCACATTTTGTTCAAGTCAGAGTGGAATAAATTAAAGAAGTTAGTCCTATCCCGGAGTGATATGGTCCTACCACTGGTTGGATGATTCCAATCATAGATTACCTTAAATAATACGTACTCCCACTAGATAGAGCTAAGAAATATAAAATTCAATGGAATGAAACCAAATTCACCCTTTATGATGGATCAAATAACCAATATTTTCTTTCTAATGGAGTATTTGATAGAGTCCTTCTCAGATGTATTTATGGAGAATATACTTTTTCTATCATGAAAGAATTACACTCAAGAGCCTGTGGTGCCCACTATTCAGGGTACAAGATTTTCTACCAAATCTAATGTCTTGGATATTTTTGGACTTTGAGGAGTTAGAATTACAAAAAATTCACCAAGATATTTCATTCCCTCAAAGTCCATTCCAATATCATCCATCAACTCCTAGAGTTTATACATACAACCAAATACTATAGGCCTGTTTCCATATGTGGAATCGTTGTTTTGGGGCTATACCCTCCAGTTATAGCCAAGCAATTCAATTATATATTAACTATTGTAGATTTCTTATTCAAATGGGATGAGGAAATAAACCTCCAAGAATTAGAGGAAAAAATAATTGTAATCTTTATGAAATAAAAAATAATTACAATATTGGGAGTCACTAATATAATACTGATGGAAAATGGCACTAATTTCTGTTCTATTGAGTTGTAAAACTAAATCAGGGTTACATATCATATCAAACCATTCATCCCTCTATCATGTAGTAGCTAATGGATAGATAGAGTCCTTGAAAAAGACCCTATCAAACATACTCTGTAAAATGGTTTATAATGATGAGATTTCTTGGAATGAAAATCTCTTTCATGCCTTATGGGCTAACTATACCATAACATATACCACCACATGAGTGACTTTATACTCACTGGAATATGGAACAGAAGTAGTCCTTCTCACTGAGGTTCAATTACCATCACTCTATATTTCTATCGATTATTGGCTATCTAATAATAATAAATCCCCAAAAAATAGAACAATTAGAGTAGATTAAGGAAAAAATATTTGACACCTTGCATCACATGGATGTTAATCAAAATAGGATAGTGTGATCCTTCAACAAGAACTTCCACCTATGTTAATTCCTCCAAGGAGAACATGTATTGGTCATTAGGACTCCAATGATACCAGGAAAGAAGCCTACAAATCATGATCCAAAATAGTCGGGACCTTACTCCATATACAAGGTCTAATCTAATAGAGATTATTCCTTAATCACAATGGATTGAAAATTTATTAAAACTGCAACCCATGAAAGATTCCTTAATAAATATTTCTTGTAATTAGACAATCATCATCTCAATTAAAATATCTTAATGTACATAGTTGTTCTTTGTCACATGACCTTAGAAGGAATGACATATCATCATAGTATTAGAATGTTAAATTGGATTCCCCAAGATATATCCTAAGCTGAAAGACTCTAAATTGCATAGAATATCATCTTTACGATATGAAATTAAATTTCATGATTCACATCCTTGTTTCAAGACCTAAAACTGTGCAACATTTTGATCTATGTCTAAGAGGATCATAACACTCAACGATGTCACCCCTTACATTCCATTATTCAATAACTATGTGTGGCTTTATTCTCATTCCAATGAGATATGTAGTGCTGTTTAAACCTCCCATAGTAGGTCCAACTCTGATAACAATTTACCCTTTTCCCTATGTATGAATCAAACCTACATAGGAATCTTTTTCAGAACTATATATGTATTGATTATCATTCTAATAAGATGCATAATGATTTCTGGACCTTATATACTAGTCCCATCCATCATCCTAGAAAATATCAAAACCCACATTTCTCCACATCATAACCAGATCGATGCGGGGAACATTTATTTAAAGAACTAATGGTGGCTTGATTCTCTTCTGAGTGATATATGTATTCATGCTCATTTCAAATACCTCGTTCTAGCTATAATGTTTCCTTTTAAATTAGGTGACCCATGTCCTTTCCACAAGACGTTAAAATTTATGACCAACTTCCTCCTTGAATGATGATAAAATGAATGATATTTTCAAGAACTATGTGTGGATTGATTCTCATCCAAATGAGATAAGTAGTAATGCCTATATCTCGAATCTTGATTCTAGTTATGAAAAAAAATTCCCCCAATCCCTTTGTATGATTCATACCTACATATTGATCCTTTCAAGAACTATACGTGGCTTGATTATCATTCTAATGAGATACATAGTGACACTCAGATCTCCAATACCAGGTCCATCCAAAATTAAGAAACAAAATTTCCCCTTTTTTATCTATGAATCATACCAGCATAGGGATTATTTCAAGAACTATGTGTTGATTTATTATCATATAAATGAGAAATAGAGATACACCTATATAATACCTTCTAGACTAACCACTACAAAACCCAAATTCCCCCATCATTAATTTGTGTTTCCTTTATGTCAAGGAATAAACATTTAAAACACCTTATTTATCAAATTGATCATAGCTCATTGGGATATAGGAATTTTGTTTAATGAGTTACCTAAATATGTAATTCATATAAATTTCAATTGGGGTTATCATGGTTTTAACTATAAGACCCCGAAAGGCACACCATATGTACCTATAACATGATGATAAACTAAAAAATTTACTCAAAAAATACATGTGTCTTTATTCTCATTATGATGAGATATGTAGACCCAGCTGTAGAGAATTACAAGAAATTACAACACTATACTATGTACGAGTCAATTATATATAATAGGATTCAATATGGTGTATCTTCTAATAATTGGGATCATATTAAACCCCCTTTCTCCGCACATGAATTCAATCGGTATGGGGAATAATTATTTAGAACTACGTGCGTCTTAATTCTTATTTCGACCAGATAAATAGTGACACCCTAGTCTATAAGCAATATTACTTTGTTTTCACATCGTGTCACCTTCATCCTTACCACATGATGTTAAACTACATAGATAAAATCCTTACCAAATTACATTAAACTACATGGCTAACTTCCCTACCACATGACTTTAAAATGCAAGGATAATGTTTTCTCCATATGAATTTAAACTGTATAGTTCCCTATGAATTAATTATTTCTTGATTTTGATTCCATTATGATACATAGAAACACCTAGGTCTCATGTCATAACCCCATACATGGGAAAAAATAATACCCTTTCTCTTATGTACGAACAATGATCAATGCGGGATCAATTAATTTGAGTCCCCTCATTAAGGGGTCCACCAAGGAAATAAAGATCCCCCCTTAAATATATGAGTTAAGTATATGCAAGGTACTCTATGATTTATGGATAATAATGGTCCAAACATTGCATTTATTCTCATAAATATCACTTTCATACATAATACTCCTAATAATTGAAACTGTAGGATCTTCATAATCCATCTATAGCATTTGCTGAAAGAATTTTTCATACATAAGGACTCCTTTCCAGACTATTCAGCAACACACCCCATTTGTACATGCATAAAATCACCCACAAAATGGGTTTTTTAGCTAGAGGATTTTACTAATTTAATATTTAGTAACAGACCCTATAAGGATTTTAATAAAGTATCCCACAAAAATGGGTTTTTTAGCCAATGGTTACTTCACCCTCAGGTGAAGCCTCTTATTTCATCATTATATATGAAGACATTATGTTGGAACCCTTGATTCAAATAAATCTGTAGTCATCCTAAACATATTTTCCCATATCCTTTCCATTGATCTAATAACCCCTAATAACATGGTTTAAAATTTCTTCCCTTGTGTCTGAAGCATTTCAAAATATCCCTAGTTTGATTGAGGACATTTCACCGATTGTTTCCATAATTCTACGGTCCTAGTCATGTCACCTAAAACTATAGGTGCCATATTTACTATTTTTGGGTCATAACTTTGTAAGAAACCTTTTAGAACAATTCTTAGGTAATTTTTACTTGAAATGATCCTCCCATATTCATGCACTTTCCTTCCACTAACCTAACTCAATGTTTAGAGAAATCGGAATCTCCATAAGCTTCCTTCGACCATTGGAAATAGAAAATAATAATTCCTAAGAACTCATTTTTTTAATATGCTAAAACACACCCTAGTTAGATTTGAATAATTAACCCACATATGGTCATATCATCCAATTGATGACACTATTTGAATATATAGCCACACAACCCATTTGATTGACTAAAAATATAATTTTTATTTCAAAATAACATTTCAGGAAAAAGTGGGAAACCAAAATAATATCAATGGCATAAATAAAATCATGCCTCCATGGTACAAAATAATCATGACCACAAACAATCCAAATATAAAGCAAGGAAAAGCCCCAGCCTAGCAACGACAAAAAATTACAATCAGCATCCACCTTCCCATCACTGCTCAGCTAGCTGTTCTTTGCAAGGATACATGGGCACATTTCTGATGAAAAATGTCATACCCTCTCAAAACACTCAATTATGGATAGTGATGATAAGGATAATTCTCCTTACTCTGAACCTCTTTTAAAGAATCCCCTTGAACGTAGACTAGATGCAATGAACCATGGACCCATGCTATAGTTCCGCACACATAAATCAAACCACCAAAGCCTCATCGAAAAACCTACTCCATGTCGGAAGAAATCAAATTCTGCATCCTCTACCAACAGCCTCAAACACATAATATTGGATAGAATCAAGCACATAAAACCATCAAAAAATTCCAAACAAACCATTGAAACCAAAATCAGCTGGTCCTCTACAAAATAACAGACCAGAAACAAACAATCTAGATCCAAATCACTCAGACATAAAACATAAGTAGATACCATCCCCACAAAACAGGGAACACCAAACCGCCCCGGAAGAAGAATTATCGCAAGTCAGGATTTCGACCCATCATCACCTTCACATCTACTACAGAGACCATCACAAACCACCCCACGCACTCCCAGCCGACAACCGGGATAGAAACCCTTAGACAACAAGATGGATCTTGACCGCTGGATCTCACCATGCCGCCAAAGAAACCCTATCCAATAAAGGAGGAAATGGACGTCAAACGGGCAAGAAACGGTAGAGTGGTTTCCCATTAATGGAATTAAATGAAATATAATAATGTACTATATATATGACATTAAACTACTTGGTTGATGTTTTTTTTATAAAAAATTAATGAGCATTATTTTTCTACCTTTTTCTATAAGGGTCTTTACCCTTTGACATATGTATTCTAACAAAATGTACCCTCCTTCACACAAGAAAAATTCATGTAGGAGTAGTTTCCCATTCATAGAAAATTACAATACAGATTCCCACTTTTTTCTTAGATAACTTCCCTTTTCAAAACCACCCATCGTGGTCTTGAGAAAACTGAATCTCCATAAACATTATTCAGCCATCACTAATATAATTTCAAATTTCCTGAGAAATCCTTTTTATGAATATGTTTTAAATCCATTAGTGGGTTATGAAAAAGGTCACCTAAAAAAGATTTTTTCATCCAAAGGATTGAACTATTTAAATATGTAGTAATAATCCCCAATTTTAATTACATAAAATATCACACAAAATGGGTTTGTTAACCAATGGTGATTTCCTTGCTTGGAGAGACCTCATCTATTCCCAAATATCATGTTATAAATTCAAGAACCAAAAATTTTTGGCTTAAAATTCCCCATAGGGTATCAGAAAAATGTCATAACATTATTGGTCATCAAGCCTTGTTTGAACCATCATCCCAAAAATCATGTTTAAATATGTTCAACCTAAAATGCAATTCACATGAGTCTGGCTTGTAAGACAATAAACATCCCACAAGAAGTGATATAGTACTCAACATATTGAAAACATGAAAAGGTAACTATGGAAAAAAATGTCAAGTCTCATCTCCCCAGACCTAAAATCCTTGAATTTTAGAAAAAATACATTGTAATTAAAATAAATAGACACAAACTTTTTTAGGATAAAAACACAAAAATTAATGATCTAAGAAAAATCCAAGTCTCACTAGTTTAGCATTCCCTATATTTGACTTAGGAAAAAATTATGGCAATGAAACAAAAGATTAAAATATTTTTGGGTATTACATATGATCCTAGAAACAGTAAATATTTTCTCTTTAGAACCCATTTCATAAGAAAAAATTATATTTTCTCCCCATCCCAATCATTATGGTTATGACTATATAACATAAAAATGAAATTCTTTGTCGATCAAATTTGATGTTATATTATGATCATAGAAGGAAAATAAAGATAAAGACATATATGATTAGAAACAAAATTGAAAGGGCATCTACAATATGGAATATATATATCAAACTTTAAAAAATTCAATAAACATAACTCTTCATTTGTTGAAAGACCTCCTGAGAATATCAATAGCCTATTAAATCCCATCCAACTGAATATTTTAAGCCTCCTTATCCCATAATGTTCCTCCACCACATTCACAATAGTAGTGGACCAATTATTTTGGGATCCTTCTGGTGAATGGTGAAGTTATACTAGCTCTCCCAAGTGACATCCAGTTCCTGCTAAAGTCATGATATTTGAATGGTCTTTATGTTAATCCCTTGTCTAAATTCCACCAAATTCTTATCATTTTTGGAATCCACTTGGTATAATACAGCACAATGAGCATTAATGTTAACAAGCGGCTTCACTGTTATGATTCTTTGGTGAATCTTGTGTTCATTCTCTCATTTTTTAATGATCTCATTCACAACGACATAAATTATATGGTAATAAAATATAAAACATCACAACAAAGAAAAAAGGAATAGAAGTAAATAGAATCAGAAAGGAAGTTCTTCAATAGGTGTCTCAAAGATTATTTCGTAGATTTCATACCATGTCACACTTTGTGTGATGCAAAAGAAATTCTGAATCTCAAAATCCAACTAAGATCTATTGTGAGGAGGATAAATGTATTCTGGGATCATCTCAATTAATGAGGAACCTTTCCCCACTCCCTCTAAGATAGTAACAACTTCTCTATCCCGTATTGGCTGCATTTTCACAAAGACTCCACCATTAGTCGTAGTTGTAGAAGTTGATACAACTGGAAATATATAATACTCATTTTTATCCTCAATAAGATAAAAAATTAAAGAGGAAGGGGATGATCAAAGTAGTTGTTGACATTGACCTAGTGATGGGTCAGTGGATTGGGTGGATTCTTCCCTAATATCTATGACCTCAATAACTGGAGTCGGGACCTATTGATAAGAGTAACTCTATTGAATATTCCTGGATCTCTCTAGGAGAGTCTTGTGATGATTTTCCACTTGGGGACCCCATTGAATCGGTGCTCCCACAGCAATGGGAGTAGGATGGAATTTGACACCAATCTCACTCACTACCACCATAATATTCTCCATTCATTATTCAATTAAAATATTCATGATCAATACATTAGGTATAATAATTGGTTGCACAAAAAATAAGTACTCACTTACATTCAATTCCCTATTAAAATTTTCAAACTCTTCTAAAGTGGTGGAAAATTTAATATATTATAGAACTTCTTATAAAGTTTTTTCATAATTTATCTTATCATGTAGTAATGTCATAATACATGTAGTAGTCTCACTCATGGGTATTCCTGAAATATTTCACTTTGGAACCAGTACGACACCCCCTTTCAATGAACTGAGACCCTAAACTGCTTATTTAGAGACAACTACATGGATAATATCATTCATCGCAGGGTCATATGGTGCATGACATAAACCTAAAATTTCATAAGGAATAAATTTAACCAGTCATAATATAAAACATTATGATGTACATTTGAAATTACCACAATCATCTCCCCTGTCTAGAGTGGTTGGATTAGTAATAGGAGAAGATAATGTATCCTCATTCCCTGACACAATTTCTATCTTGGGAACCAACTCACCCGCAAGAATCCATGATTTTTCTAAAGTTTCCTCCTCAGTTCTTGGAGGCTTATTTATGAGCCACTTGAGAGATGAAAGTGAAGGAGATTCTGCAACCTCCAATATGGTTAAATAAAATTTATTGATAAAGTAGATATTAATGATACCATGGGGAATTACCTTCAATGATGAGTCACTAATCCAAATATTTTTTCCTCTAGGGTTCCTTGTTTTTTAATGAGTAAGGCTTATGAAAGGCTCATCAAAGAAAACTATTAGAGGTGGTATTGGAAAATTTTCCACCATCTCATCCTCCATTGTCAACTGGAACTGGGATATATCTCTTGGTTCGGGATATGATTCCTTGGTTACGAGTGGAATACCATTCGGTCTATATTTTAGTTCTAGAATATTAAATTATTTCTCCCTATCCATTTTCAAATAAATATGTCTTTACCTCAGAAAAATAATTATTTTTAGATAATGGAAATGAAGAACAAAAGATGGGGAAATAAAATTAGAACTTACATCCTTAGAATCCACATAGTAAATCCATTCCTCATAAGATGAGTGGTCAACCCCTTCAGTAGAACCATGTCTCAACATTTCCTCCACTTGTCTCAAGGAAGGGATCCAGTTGTGAATTCCATAAATAAGAATCTATTGTTAAAAAATATAAATCCCCACCTCATTGGGATCATCCCCAAAGAGAATATATGGTGGGGAATGAGCATATCCAATTTCTATAATCCAAAGCCGATCACAACAAAACGACCAAGCTATTTTTGTATCAAAAGGGATGTCCTTCCAAAATTAGATTGCCACTGGTTACACATATTAAGAGTTCATCCCATCCTTATATGAATATATTCAATAAACATTAGTTCCATGTTCTTCTAGACTCTCTCCATTACATATGAAGGATGGGAAAATAGAACCCAATTTTCCTCTTGACAGTGATGAATGGGATGCCTGGGATCAACATCAATTGGAATATCCATTTTTTCCCTCATAGGTCGACAATACTCTTCATAGGGTCATTTAGGAGATCTTGGGACCACTTCATATGTATCTTCTAGAGGATATGAATCACCATATATAGTATGTGGATCTTTTCTACCTTTCTTTCTATTCGTGGAAGTTCATTGGGCCTCAATATGAGGGACATATTCTGCTAACAGTCCCTTAGGATATGATAAAAAAGGTCCATATATCTCAATAGATACACTTATAATCACGTTCTCACCAATCAGTTGATGGGGAATCAAGACAAAGCTCAAGGGTCCATCACGGACCTCGACACTTTCTCCACTCATTCATAAAAATTAATTTTTTTACTAAAAAATTATTTAATTTAAAACTGTAAATCACCCACAATGGAGATACCACACATAACATATCATAAATAGAAATGTAATTTATAAAGGGGTATGTTTATGGAACCACCTACCTCACTCATGGGGTCCTTACCTTTAATAACATCCCAACTACACTCACTCATTATCATCCTAGTCCAACTGACCATCACCTATTATCATAAGGCCCTATCTCAATCCACAACAAAAGATCCAATTAATTATAATAATTTTTAAATAATTATTCAATTTAATTTAATTATTAATTAATACCTAATAACTCAGTCAGTACCCTTGTGACACCCAAACCATGACCAACTACCCAGTATTTGATCGTGGAATACTTAATAATCCATCTTGACCAAAATCTATATCATTAAACACCAATTAAATAGTAAATTTCATTCAAATTAGGAAAAAATACTTATAAAATCCATATAGAAATTTACCATCACCAAAATGAGGTGTAAAATCATGATTTTGTCAACTCAGGGTGTCCTATAGCCACACTAATTAAAATTCCCATCATCTTAGGATGATTTAACATTTCTTAAAAGGAATCCTCACTCAAAACCCTTTCTAATTCACAATAAAACAAAGAAAAACAAAAAAGTAACACCAAAAGAAGAAGGATGAATATCACACCATAGAAATTGTGAAATTTCCAACCAAAGGTCCCTATTTGAAGTGTAATTGAAGGATACAAAGAGAGGAGGCCCTCCATATTCCATTGAAAAGGATTGAGGAAATAGTAATGGTGATGGTTAAAATAAAAATGTTCATATTTTAGTGTTTCCCCCTTTTAATGAAATTTGTAATGATGTATGGTTTGCTAATATGTTCTCCAACATTGTGGTTGGATCTACCTTTATCCATCCCATTCAATCGATTTGGATTATCATTATTAAAAATTGTACACTAACTAAGAAATTTTTCTATGAAATAAAAAATTACATTTTTCATGGTTTCTCTTCCACCATGCACTAATCATGCACCAAGTCTCATGAAACATTCTAGTTCCGGAAGCCTCCCAGAGGTGCCCCATACCCGATTGGTCACAGGGCCTCAAGCGCATTTCTCCAAATGCCAGAGGCTACCAATTAACAATAAGGGCCTTGCTTGTGATGGTGGGGAAATAATTCCCTCATTGGCAGAGTCACACAGTAGAACAGAAATAGAAAAAAACAGTAGATGTAGTTATAATGACAAACAACAATAAACAAAGTAAGACTGATGATGAAACAACTGGAGGACACATATATAAATGATGAAAACATACATATGTGTAGGAATGTGTGCAAACACATCACACAACTGTAAAAAACAACTAAACCAAAGTATAAATGAAAATAAGAAAACAACTCCTTAGCATCACAATCCTCTTCTTGGTCCCATGCTCTCCAACTCCCAAAGCATTCAAGAACCTAATGTTGAAGGGATCGTGCCCTTATCTATACCTGAACCAATTTAAAATGTTTGGGCCTAAAATCATGACCCAAACAGGGTGTGAGACTAAATCCTAGGAGGAAACCACCATGAGATGTGTGCCTAGTAGTCAGGTCATATATATAGCAGGTAATAAGAAAAAGAATTAGTAAACAATGAATTAATCAACAGTAAACACTCTTACTGTTTCAAATCATTCAAAAACCACATGGAAAGTATGTATATATCCTCAAACAGGTAACCCTCTGGGATTTTCTCATAGCCTAATCCCCACTAGTCCTACCTAGATAACACAATCAACTCTATGGGAAGTACACACAATTTAACCCATCTGGTTCAGCTTTAGTATAGACTCTATGTGGAATCACCCACTATCAGTTCCCCCTATAGTCTCATATCATAACTAAAAGGTGCTCTAGGGAAGCACTTACGTCACATTTCCCTATGGACTACATCAAGGAAGTACAGACACACTAAAGAAGTTCTTATGTCAATTACCTCTATGGTCTCACATTGCAATAATAATAATTGACACTCTGGAGAAGCCCTTATGTATATTCTCCCAATGGTCCACTCCACCAGGTTATCACGGCCCTGTGCAAGTCAAACAATAATATCAATGCAAAGAGAAAAAATTAACCCCCAAGAACTACTTGCCTAAACAGTATACAACAGCTCAACAAGATAGATAATAAACACTCCATCCTAAAAATATTAGGCATGGAAAGTAAAAAGCAGCCTAAAAGGTGAACTAGACCAAACAGTTAAAAAAATGAATGGTAAAACACATCCAAAGCACATCAATTAATCCTATTAACCATTAATTAACCTCTACTGAATCATACAATCATATCATGAAATTAACAGGGCCAAAATCGTAAACACACAATACCCTAATCAAGGGAATTGGGAACTTTTGCACATAAAATTCAAAGACTAGCTATGAAAAGGCACAAACCACCTACCTCGGTGTTGTGGGGTCCTTATATGTGAACCTCAATACATGAATCTCCCAATAACACCATATATCTAAAAAATTCTAAAAATTCTCAAAGGAAGATAACTGGAGAAAGAGGATGAATTAGGAAATGGAGCTCTATGAGATGGAAGATCTTACCGAGGTGATCCCAAAGCAATCTATGGTGGTCAAATCAGAGAACATATGCTCGGACGAGGGCTCGAAGAAGGATCGTGGCCATAAGGTTTCCCCTTGATGAGACAGACCTAGAAGGAGGTGTTTCTATCCCTCGGACACGACCCAGAATGTTTAATGAAAAAAAGTACACAATGTGTACATTCCCTTATCGGCCCCAACATTAGGAGGTCTCCAGGTCACCACACACGGTTGGGTGCATGGCCTCTACACGGCCAGCACCTGGCTACCCACGGTAACCGAGGACATGGAATGAAATCATAATGTACACGGTGTGTACTTTACAAATTTCCTGAAAACTCCCATTTTCCTAAAAAACTCTAGAAAAAGGAAACATACCTAAAAAAAAGATCCGGGATCTTACAACATTCCCCCTTAAAAAATTCATCCCCAAACTTCCCTATCACGGCAGCGTATAAGAAGAATCCTCAAATATCTCCACCCATTATGATCGTACATCGACCTCCCTCTCCCAAGTCTCATCTTGTACCCACCCGTGCCGCTATAGCACTCGTAACAAAGGAACAGACTGACCATGGAGAACCTTCGTACTACGATCAACAATCCGGATAGGATGCTCCAAGAACGAGGCATCCACCTCTAACTCAACCTTCTCCTATTTAAAAGCATGAGATGGGTCTGAGATGTAATGTCAAAGCTGGGAAACATGGAAGACATCATGCATAGCCTGATACCTATGAGGAAACTACAACAGATAGGCACCATACCCAACTCTCTCCAACACCTCAAATGGCCCAAAGTACATCTGAGAAAGCTTACCCTATCTACTAATCCTCCTGTGTCCCAACATTGGTGGGACCCGTAAGAAAACCTAATCCCTAACCTCAACCTCCAGAGGTCTTCTCCACTGATCAACATAAGACTTCTGTCGAGACTGTGAATTAGCCATTCTTTTCTGAATCAACTTTATCTGCTATGTGGTCTCCTGGACAAGACTTGGTCCCAGCATAGCTACCTCACCTGCCACCATCCAACATAAAGTTGATCGGCATGGCCTAGTATACAAATCCTAATAAGGTTATATATGAATAGTTTATTGAAAACTATTGTTGCTGGAAAACTCCACAAGTGGTATTTGATTCTCCCATGAACCATTAAAATCTAGGATGGATCCATGAAGTATGTCCTAAAGCACCTAAATCATATACTTGGATTGGCCATTTGCCTAGTGGTGTTATGCTTTACTCCAAATCACTTACATGCCCAAGTCCTTCTGCAACCCCTTCTAGACCTGAGAAATAAAATAGGCATCCATGTCTGAAAAAATAGTGTGTGGAACTCCATGTATATGTACTATCTCACGGATGTACAACTATACCAAATCATCAAAACTGAATGTCTCCTTGATTGGCAATAACTGATCAACCTTCATGAGTATATCAATGACAACCCAAAAATCAACATTCCCTCGAGGCGACCTTGGCAGACCTGTCACAAAATCCATCACAAACATCATTCCATTCAAACTCAGGAATGGGTAACTGCTAAAAAATCCCAGATGGTCACTAATTCTCTTCCTTCACCTAGTGACAGGTGGAACACCTCATCACGAAACCAACAACATATATCTTCATACCTGGCCACCAATAATAACGGTGTAGATCACGATACTTCTTAGTGATACCAGGATAAACTACCCAAACAGATGAGTGAAATGCTTGTATTATCTCCTCACGTATGTCTGCAGACACCCATACATACACATGAAAATATAAGGTCACATCCTCTCCTATGGTCCATCTAGGAATATGGTCCTCTCCTAATATGCATTCCCATTGGACTAGGCCTTCACAATATGATATCTGCCTTATTCACACTCAATCAAGAAGATAAGAGTTAACATTTACAGAGGAAAGAAACATCTATCCCTACCTATCATGAAACTCAAAATGCATCTCAGAGAATAGAGCCATAAGCTTCCACTCACTATTGGACTCCTGAATTTCCTCTATATGTGTCCTCCTGCTCAGGGCATCAGCCACCGCATTGCCTTTCCCAGGTGTATAGGCAAGTTCAAAGTCAAAATACTAAAGTTACTCAATCCACCATCTATATATCAAATTAATGTCACACTAAGTGAAGATATACTTGGGATTTTTTGGTCTGTGAAAACCATAAAATGCTCTCCCAATGGATAATTTCTCCAATAGAGTAAGTCATAAACAACTGCATCCAACACAAGATCTTGCATCGAGTAATTTCTATCACTCTATAGCGATAGAAATCGACCACTACCTGGAAGGGAACTAACCATTCCATTCTACGAATTATATCATAGCCTATCATCTCTATGACATAGAGGTACCAAAAGAAGTGACACCCACCAACCTCAAGATGGCACTCCTTGCACTGACATACACTAGCCTTTATTTTCCCCAATGGTGTGTCCAAATTCAAGACATCAACAGAAGTAAAGATACATAGTCCAAGGCTCTCCACAATATCAATAGATATAATTCTATGAGAATCCCATGTATCGAAAAGATAAAAAGCGAAAACTGAGACAACTACGATTGTACCTCGAACTGTAGAGGGTCTGGGATTCTTCTCTCGCTGGGTTTGCTCCACTGCAAAATTCTGACATAAACTCTGGCCCTATGACCCTACCTGACCACCCTAACCTGATCCACCCTATTGTCAATGAAATATTGGTTACTGACTACCATGATCGCGACCTCCACCTCTGCCTGAACAGTCAGAAGAACTCCAGTTCCTAGACTGATTAGAAACTGGTGGTGCATGTCTTGAACGTGGAGTCATAGAAGAACCCCTATCATCAGCTACTGGTGAGATGATCTGACAAAAACGATGAAGATAACCCATCTTTCCACAAGATTTCCACTCCACTAGGTCTCTCAGGCAATGTGGCCTTCTTTGCCTGCTCTTCCCACACTTGTATCAAACCACATGGATTCCAGAAGAAGTGTATCACCTCCTTAAATCACCGTGCGAAGACCCCATGTGGTGCTTCCTACTTTCAGTGGGAGGTATACTAACTCTAGATGTCAATCCTCACTCGTCACAACTCTATAATACCTTATATTGTGCTCTGTGACCAGCACCTGGTTGATGATTAAAAAGATGGAAGTCAACTAGATGATGTTCACATGTGATTGGAAGTCATGCCTCAGACCATCCTCAAACATCCTTGCCAGGAATAACTCATCGCCTCCTGGAATAGGCGTGAAGTGTTGAACCTATGTGAAATAAGAAGAATACTCCATGACTGAGAGAGTACCTTGCTCAAAACTCATGAACTCTCTATCTCGATCATCCCTTAAGGTCTCTGGATAGAATTAGTCATAAAAAGCACACTGGAAGTCATCCCACGCCATAACCTACTGGCATCCTGCCTGTGAGATCACATACCACCATCTCTAGGAAGAATCCCGAAGAATGCACGTAGCGAGCTTGACCCTCCTCTCTGGAGGTGTCTCCAGATGCTCGAAGATGGAAATCACTTCTAATAACCATGACTCCACAACATGAGGTCCTTCTCCCCCTACGAAGGAGGGAGGATATTGCTTCTAGAAAACACGTGTCATCTCTACCATAGAATGGGTAGGATGTGGTGCCCCTAATAAGGTCTACATGAACCTCATGAAGATATCTTGGAATTGTGCATCATCACCTATGTCCAGAATGACGGATGGTGCCAAGACTGGCATTATTTGAGGATCTACTGGTAGTCCATGATTAGTCATGTTCGGTGTATGATCATTGCCCTGTAACTGGCGTACAACTAGAGTACACCTTAGTGGCATGACTCTACAAGGACAAATGGACACCTTAGATCAAGATTAAAAGGTACTGGAACATAGATGTATAAGAAGGAAACATGATAAAGAAATCATTCAATTTTTTTAAAACATGGATACACGACATGTAGATTTAACAACAATGCGTGTTCCATTAATCCATTCACATGGGCGTGTACTTCTTTCGAAACTGGTCATGTAATAACTCCATACCCGACATGTTGTCCTTACACACGACGTGTTCTTAAATACTCTTCCCCTACCCGATTTCCATTTCATGACTAGGATGCATGTTTCCCCTAGAATAATATTACACGGCGTGTCAGTTCTAGACACAGGGTGTACTAGACAAGATTCACAGACCTATGTTGTTAGAGAAACCACCGGATACATGGCTCACACTATACGACGTGTTCTAGATGGACACTACATGTACTAATAATATTTCTCGGACCCATGTTGTTAGTGACATGGCTGTATTTTCGAGTTACACTGCACGACATGTTCTAGATGGACACGATCTGTATTAGAAAAGACTCAACCGACCTGTGTTGTTAGTGACACGGCCAGTTACATGGTTCTACAACATGGCATGTACATCCGGTACACGGTGTGTCCTACCAATGCTTCCAAACCCCATGTCCCTGCCCACACAGTCTGGGACATGGTTAGAGACTACTTGGCATGTACATAAAGTACACGGCATGTACTTAGGAAAAACAGTTTCTTCTCTAACAGAAGAATACATGGCATGTATTCATCACTACACAGAGTGTATTCTAGGTTTTTCCATATAGTTAGCCTGAAAAACTACTTTGGATCCAAGAAAAACATTGAAATGAATATTAAGTGCCAAATTCCAATCCGTGAGAGCCCATACTCCCCGTGAATCAAGTATTGAAATATTATACATTTCATAAAGAAGCATAATAGATCAACGATCCACCA
Organism: Viscum album; assembly: GCA_963277665.1. Classification (NCBI taxonomy): domain Eukaryota; kingdom Viridiplantae; phylum Streptophyta; class Magnoliopsida; order Santalales; family Viscaceae; genus Viscum; species Viscum album. The sequence continues at coordinate 1,951,796,515 of OY728130.1, forward strand.
AATTCTGATCCATGAGGGCCCATAACACCTCAAGAACCAATGTTTGGAATTCATTCAAACAAAAACATACATGACCAATACCCTATCAAACGGCATGTATTTTATCAAGGTATTTATCACAAAAGCATGGATATTTAGCACAACATCGATCGCAACAACATGCAATTTCTAATTCACCCTAAATGGAATGACAATAATGCATGACATGTAATCCCTATAAAGTTCCTATATGTTGCATGAGATGGCACAACCTCAGCTCATCAGGTTGAAATATAAACATTTCCTCAATAATAACAATAATAACAACACAAAACATGTGGGTCACCCAACATTGAAAATCAAATCAACTGTAAAATTGGAAAACCATAAAACTTGCAATATATGAGGTAGATTGGTTTTTCCCTATAAAAGGATTAGATAATCCCAGTAACAGCTTATTACCAAGTACCTATTAATTTCTATCCCTATATATAGGTTCCAAATAGTAAGTCAAGAGAAAAGATTTCATCTGATACCACTTTGTAATGTCCCGGTTCTGGAAGCCGCCTAGAGGCGCCCCGTACCCGGTTAGCCACATGGCCTCAAGCGCTTTTCCCCTAATGCCAGAGGCTGCCGAATAGGAATGAGGACCATTGGTGTGATAGTGAAAAAACTATGACTTTATTGGCAGAGTAACACATCAGAAGAGAAATAGATAAAAAATAGCAGAAGCAGTAATAATTCCAAAAAACAAAGAAACCGCGGAAGACTAATGAAGAAACAACCAGAGCACACATATATAAATGATGCATGATACATATGTCTAGGAGAGTAGCCAAACACGTCACAATGCTGGAATACATTAATAAACCAAAGTAAAAAATAAAACAAGAAAACAACTCCTCACCATCGCAAGCCTCACGTTGGTTCCATGTTTTCCAGCTCCCAAAGCAGTCAAGAACCTAAAGTAGAAGGATGATTTACCTTATCTATACCTACAACAATATAATCTATTTGGACCCAAAATCATGACCCAAATAGGGTGTGAGACTAAATCCTAGTAGGAAACCACTATGGGATTTTTGGCTAATAGTCAGTGAATATATATATAAGGAAATAAGAAAAAGAAGTAGTAAACAAGGAAGTACTCAACAGAAAACATTCCTACAGTTTCAAAGTAATCAAACACCACAAGGAATGTAACCAGCTAATCTAAAAAAGTTAACCCTTTGGGATGTTCTCACAGCCTAATCTTCTCTGGTCCTACCTAGAAAACAAAAGAAACCCTCTGGGAAGTACACACAGTCTAACCCCTCTAGTTTAGGTTTAGTATTGACTCTCTAGGGAATTAGTCATCGTCAATTCCCCATGTAGTCTCATATCGGTAAATAAAAGGCGCACTAGGAAAGCACTTACATCACATTCCCCATGTAGTCGACGTCAAGGGACTAAAGACACTCTTAAGAATCACTTACGTCAATTCCCCCTATGGTCTCACATCTTAACAATAATAACGGACACTCTGGAGAAGCCCTTACATCAATTCGCCATATGGTCCACTACACCAGGTTCTCACGGCCCTTTGTAAGTCAAACAAGCACAGAAATGCAAATAATCCAATGTAAACCTAATGAAATACTTGGATAAATAGTCTACAACATCTCAATAAGATAGATAATAAACACTCTATCCTAACAATACTAGGCATGAAAAGTAAACAGCAGCCTAACAGGAGAACTAGACCAACCAGTCAAAACATGAAAACATGCATGGGAAAACACATCCAAATCACATCAATTAACATTATTCACCTTTACTTAACTACTACTCAAGAATAAAAGCATAGGAGGAAATTAACAGGGCTAAACCCATAAACACCCAATACCTCGATCAAGGGTATTGGGTACATTTACACATTAAATTCATAGACTAGCTGTGGAAAGGCACAATCCACATACATCGGTGTTGTAGAATCATTATATGTGAACCTCAAGCCTTAAATCACCCAAGAAAACCATAGATCTATAAAAACTCTAAAAATTCAAAAACAAAGATAGCTTGAGAATGAGGAGGAATCCAGAAACTAAGCTCTAGGAGAAGGAAGAGATTATTAAGGTCATCCCAATGCAATAAATGGAAGTCTAATCAGAGAACAGATCCTCAGTCGGGGGCTCAGAGAAAGATCGTGATTGTACGGTTTCTCCTGGACAAGAAATACCTAGAAGAAGGTGTTTTTGTCTTTCAGACACGACCCCGGTATGTTTAATGAAAAAAGGACATTTTGTGTACTTTATAAGTACACGTCATGTAATTTCCCTTATCATCCCCAACATTAGGTGGTCTTCAAGTCTCCACACACGACCATGTGTATGGCTACTACACGGCCAACACCCGGCTACCTATGGTAACCGAGTACACGACGTGTACTCCTAAAGTACATGGCTTGTACTTAAGAAACTTCCAGAAACTCCTCTTTTCCTCCAAAACACCAGAAAAGGGAAAACATACCTGAAAAGAAGATCTTGGTTCTTACATCTCAATCCAAATTCACCCAACACAATATACTTAAATGGTTTTCCTTATAAATATATCAATATTGCATAGGTAAAAATCACTTACCGAAATTTCAAAACCCACCTTGAAGCTCTTATGACTCACCTAAGAAACTGAGACACCTTATAGGCCTTGATGTATATCCAAAAATATCTCCCCATTATGCTCCATCTCATAGAATTATTATACGAATCTTGATTATAAAAATTACTCCCCCTTAAAAATTCAAAAAAAAACTCCCCCTATATTTTGAAACCCTAATAAACAAGGGTTTTACAAAAAAATTGGGTGATTCATCAAACCCTATATACCATAGGTTTAAGGAAAACTTTTTCTACTCATTATTGATATTCCTTAAGAGTGTGCTTGATGACAAATAAGATCAATTATATTTAGTGTATAAAATGTAATTTATTTTTAATTAGGCATGGTTTTAGTGTTAAATGTAATTATGATCCTTGTTTGTGGTTTCTTATGTATTCTACTACTATAATAATATTTATCTAATCCTAAGAAACCTATTTATTTACTCCTTTCAAATTAATAAGATTAAGCAAAATAATTCATTTGGAAATCCAACATGATTTTTCAATACATAAAAATTATCCCACTATATAAAAAATGAATTTATAAATATGATTAAGGAAAAAATTTCATTTATAATTGACTAAAAAACAAACAATAAAATGTTAATAGAAAAGTCCATTACATAATACAACTGATGTTCCAAAAACAATTTAGATAACTAGGGGGTTTGAATCATTGATCTCTTTTAATGGATTCACATTTTTATTTAAATAACTTCGGTCAGTTAAGATCTCAATACATTTGAGGTGTTTCTCTCATCCTTACAAAAATATTTTTGAAATTAAATGAAATATGATACTAAATAAATCACAAGGTTCAAACTCAAATAAAGATACCACTCCTTGCTATGATTGGTTATACAACCCAATAATATATTCTCCAATATAGATAGATGTGTTTAAACTAGGAATGTTTCGGATCCCTTCATTAAATCTCTATTATCATATATGCACACAATGATATCTATATTCCCACTGGAATAACATATTTTCAATTCTGGTAAAAAATATTTTGAAACAGAATTATAATGACCACTTATTCTACACTAGTTGGTTCTATAATTGTTGATTACGATATTCCTCTAGAGGCCTTTAGGATGAATGTATTTACATTGACTCGCTTCCTCAATAACATTAGCATCTAATGATCAAAATCATAATGACCACACTTTCACACCTTATTTAGATATTAAATTATTTGGTTTCCTTCCTAAATCACTAAACACTCTTTTTTTGAAAGTTATATTAACTTTTCTGAAAGTATCTAACTCCATTTATTCTCTATCACTTCTTATATAGCTTCTATACAAAATTTCTTCAATGTATAATTGTATCAAATTTTATTCTCAATTATAAATTTTTTATTTTCCCCTCCCTTTAATCTATTTTATATAACAAAATTATATTAATAATATTTCTATAATCATTTATGGAAACATATCATATTTCATGGATACATAAAAAATCCACCATGAATAAAAGAATTACTAGTAAAATAATATAAAATATTTAAATATTAAATATCTATGAAAACCCAATGATATTATCATTTAACCCATTTAATATTTCAATTTAAAAACCGAGAGACTGATGATTATTTACTATTTAAAAATCCACAAAATCCATAACACTCAATTAATTTTAAAACATCTAACATCTTTTAATTTCATAATGAATCACAACATGGAACATTATGATGCGATGTGGATTGCTAAATATTTCTCGGATTATGTCACAATTTATTAGACTATTTTTTATATTTAATCCATGAATAAAAATACTATAGAATCATTTTATTTAATGTTTTTCATTAAATCTAATAACCAAGAATGTAATTCATCTTTAAATAATCTCTTTGTTTTCCCTTTCCTTTTCTCAAATTTTTATTCAATATGCTATATAATAGGATTGAAATTACTCTTATAGAATGATTCTTATGATATATCTAGTTTTCCTTATGAATTATCCAATTACTCTTCCAAATACTGTATGATACTTAAAAGGTTGACAAATGATCCTTACAGAGTCTAGAAATCATTCTTATAAACCTCAGGAACATCTACACAAAATCATGGATCATCCTTATAAGTTTTTTATACCTTATCTAATATTCACTACAAGAGTTGAATTGAGTCTTACAGAGAGTCCAAATGACCCTTATAAAGTTCAACAATTCATGAATCTTTCATAATTGAAAATAATATTTATAAAGTATAGTATGGTTCAATAACTTGTAAATTTCATCAAACCCCTAAAAAATAGTATTCATCAAACTCAACTAAAATAGATATAGAGTGATCTTCAATATATCATGCCAACTCAAAATAATATCAAGGAATCTCAAAATGATTCAAAGAATCATCTGAATATGATCTTATTATGATTACGACAACTTTAAATTTTAAAATTCTTTACATGGATTCTAATAACTGTCATTAGCTTTTCTACCTCGATATTATTTCTTCAATATCGCTCCTCGATAGCTTCCTCAAAAACATGTTCCGAACTATTCTAGAAATATTTTATTAATTATAAATTATATTTAAATTGAATAAAAATTCATCAATCACCACATATTAGGGATACTATCCTAGAATATATCAATTCAGTTATTCCAAGCAGAAACTTCAAATTTTTTTCTATGTAAATATGTTCTTCAGTAATCCTTAAATGGATGGTACATCCATTATCACCGTACATTCTTATATTTCTCATTTATGTATGAAAGGAACCACATCATCCTACATTAAATTTTAAATAAATAATGTTGAAAAAAATTCAACCTCATTTTGAAAAATCTATTTTAAGAATCCAATTCCTCTTTTATATTTTTTTTCAATACCAATTTTTTATAAATTCAATGTTTTATTCTCCTCATTATTTATAAAAAATTAAAATAAAATGTAAGAGAATTTATTCTCATATTCAAAAACATATAATGTTTTTGTAAAACAACTTCTTATCCCACTTTTTCTTTGAATCACATCCTACTTCATTATTTTTAAAGAAGGGTGACATTACATCTCTAAGTCTACATGGGATAGCTCAATGTAGAAAAAATATTGAATAAACCCATAAATTGAAGTAATACATTAATCCACCTATCATGTCATTCTATTTACAAAATTTTCATTTTGGGAGCTGTTTAACCAAATTTAATAACAAAGATGATCCTAAACTCATCATTAGAAAATTCATTAGAAACATTCCAGTGCATGACATATAACTCCTAAATTTTCAACTTAATATCTTATCCCCCTTAAAAAAAGAATTAAAATAATTACTAATAAAGATTAGAGAGTTATTTTTTACTCAGGATTAAAGTCATAAAATATTGTCTAGATTTTAGATTCATAAATAATAAAATATCTCTGGAAAGATTCCTCATCAAATATTTTTCCCCTGAATGTTTGGACTCTTATCATATTCATCATGGAAGTTAGAACAATCTATAAAGGTCGGGTCATTGTACTATGAAATTGAAACAACAATCATTCAAATCCTCCATTAATTTATCTCCATCAATTTTCTCTCAACCAAGATAATTCATTATTTTAAATCCTAACATGTGGATAATTTTTTATACATCATTTCCTATTATGATCCTTTATAGGTTTCATCATCATTTTCTTCCATTTAACTATTTTATTATACATATTTTGCATATTTATATACAACATTAAGTCAAATTAATTAAATTGTGTTTGAAATAACTATTTCATCAATTATTTTTAAGGTGGTAAGATGGACATACAGTCCTTCAAATTATGTACAACCCATTTTAACCTTCCAAACAATTTCTGTTAAATGTTTAGGTCATAAATTTTAGAAAAGATCTCATGATATTTTATCTCTTCATGTAAATATTAACCCATCCACTTTAATCATGAATTTCATAATATAATAAATGTATAATAAGTATCTGTTAATATAGTCCCCATTTCCTTTAACTATATTTTTATTATGTTTTATCAATAACCTATTCTCCCTCTTGAGTTTTCTGTCCTTTTCTAAAAATGATTCTAATTATTCCATAAACACGTGTTATAGCTATATTGTATCACTTTAATCATATTTACAACTTGAGGTATCAAAAACGATTTAAACATAATCCATAAAATTAAGAAACGTCCCAATAGATTCATCTTCAGATTCACTTCTTGATGAGGAGTCATCTTGTTCTTCTTTGCTCATCGAACTTATCCTTTTTCTTCTAGGGAAATTATTTTTTATTCCACCAGGTTTAGTTACTTGCTTTGATATTTTACTAATTTTTATTGTTTCTAATCATATCTATATAATTAACATTCTATAACATTTATTAGGAAAATTTATATAAAAATGTATAATCACATTAAAACTGTAACACCTTTATGTGGTTTTACCATTACTTTTTTTCTTTATATTCTAAAATTTATTCGATAAATGAGAAATTATTTTCTCGCACTCTTCGTATTCTTATCTATTATCATATTCACTTTAATATACATCTTCATTATCTTATATTTTTATTTTTTTTGAGCTCAAAAGCCTTCTCATCCTTGATTTCTTTTTTATCACTAAATGTTTTCTCATTTTATAGGAAATAGGAATATTATATAATTTATTATGTATAAAATCATATCTATATTCTAAAGTTGAAATATTAGGATCAAATATATCTAGAAAATTTCTCATCATCTTCTTGAATATTGTAGAATCGTCTATTTTTTCTCTATAACCTTTGATATTTTAGAAACATTTGTTGACTATAATAAGGTATTCATCAAAAGTTTCATTATCATTAATCTTAATATCCTAAAATAAACTTCTCAAAATATTAAATTTATCCACCTTAACTTTACTATTTCCTTCAGAAATACACTTTATCTTATCCCAAATATCCTGAGCAGTTTGACACCCCATTATTCTTGTGTATAGATTTTCTAAAAGAGACATCAGTATTAACTATTTTCTTTGTCATTAATTTCCATATTTCTATTATTATTAAGATTTATAGGATCATCCATCATAATGGTGGTAATTCTTCATTTGTGGAAACAAAAACATCTAGAATAAGATATGGAATATAAGAAAACATTATATTATTCAAAATGTGATAGTTCATTCCATAAAATATGAGAATAAACTTAATATTAATTGAATTAAAATTTTCCATCCTTAATAACTCTTGGATTTGGTAGAGGGAACCTAGGTTTTTTCTCATACTGATTGATGTTTAATGATTTGGTTATATTACTAGGGGAGGGGAGTGATTCAATGATCTAATTTAATGAAATATTATTTTTAATTCAACCTCTATGATTGGTTAATATCATGATCCCCCAAATGCGTTTCTCGATGTGTTTCCCTAATTTTTTATAAAGTAAATGGTACATAACACAACATTTTTACAAGTATTGGCCTCAATGTGAGATAATTCTTCTTATTTTGATTGGTTATATTCCCCAATCAAAGATTCTCCACTATAAAAACATGTGGTTACACTGTGAATCATGTTGATCCCTTCATATAATCTCATCAGCATAGAGTCACACTATGTTTTTAGAGTCTCACTTGAACATCAAATTTTCATTACTAGTAAAAAATAGTATTATCCAAAATAAGAAATATTTCGTGTTTTCTTCTAGTTTCGTCTATAAGATTTTTTGACGATCTTCCTTCGTATCCATCAAGATGAATAGATTTTAATGTGAACACATATTAAATAACATTAACGTTTGATGATCAGAATCATATAATATGATATTTATCACCTTTTTATGATCTTTAAAGATTTGTTTTCCTTCCCTAATCACTAAAAACTCTGGATCTACAAGTTATATTTACTTTTTTTAAATTTACTTTAGTATTTCCCTATCACTTCCTATCCAACATTGATACCATAATTTTGTAGTGTATTAGATTATCAAATTTTTTTTATCAATTATATATATTTTTATTTTACATTTCTTTTTGTTCATATTATAATAAAAAAATTCTATGAATAATATTTCCATATTTATTTATGGAAAATTTTCAAGTTTCATAAATCTATAATAAATCCCTAAATAATAACAGTAATAACCATAAAACTAAATTTCAAATATTGAAATTATAAATCCTTATGAAATCCACATGATATTCAAATTTATTATTGATCAATAGTTAAATTCAAATAAAAAATAAACTAAAAACTATTCCCTTTTCAAAAATCCATAATATCATATTCATTCAATTTATTTTAAAATAGCTTCTGTGTGAACATATTTTTATAAATTACGATGTGGAACATTCCTTAATTGTGTGGAGATTTAAATATTTTTTAGATTGAATCAAAATTTATTAAAATAATTATAATATTTAATCTTTGAGAAATAATACTACAACATCATATGATATAATTTTTTTGAAATACCATAATTTAAAAACTAATTTATCCCTGTTGAATATATATGTTTTCCCTTACCTTTTACAAATTTCAATTAGATATAATACATCAAAAGAGTGAAATTAATCTTAGTTAATGATCCTTTTTATATGTCCAATCATCCTAATAAATTATCTAGTTATCCTTATTAAACATGTATGATCCTTAAAAAGATGAAATCCGTTCCTTATAATGGTTAAAAATCAACCTTATGAACTTCACATTCATCCTCACATGGTAATAAATCACCCTGATGAAGTTTCCATTCCTTTTCAAATTTTCAAGAAAATAGTCTTAATGACTCTTATTAAGAGTCAAAATAACTCTTAAAAAGTGATTCAATTGATTTAATCAATGTTAAAATTTTATTAAAAACAAACATCCACATGACACTCTTAAACACTTCAAAAAATCATCCAAAGATTTTGTTGTTTTAATTATAATAAAATTAACTTCTAATATTGTTTGTATGGATGTGTATAAATTTATGTATATTTTCTTCCATTATATTATTTTTTCAATATCCCCAATAAATAGATTGTTCCAAAACATGTTCCAAAATAATGTAGTCTATGATTCTTCATTAACACGAGTATTTAACATGAATGAAAATTCACAAATAATCACATTTCATGATTTTTATAATAAAACCTATCTATTTAGTTGTTTCAAGTAGAAACGTCTATTTACTTTTCCCTGTAAATACATTCTTCAAAAATCCTTTAATATTGTAAATATCCATCATCACAATACTTTACTCCTTTGATTATTTATGTATGAAAAACTCTTGATCACCCTACATTAACTTTTACATTAATCCTATTGGAAAAAATAAAACCCCACCTTTAAAAATTCATTTGGGTACTTTAAAAATGGTAATATAGATTAATAAAAAGATAAATACTATGTTTTCAATACACATACCCCAACATATAATAAAAAATTAAATAAATATCTAAATCTATGTGACACAAAACTATCTCTACATATCACTACCTCTATAGCATCACATGTAACTATGGTCTAGCTCATATACATAGAGAATATCCGCCCATTCATACATGATAAATCTAGAATAAAATTTACATGTACAGGAAGGATATACATGTAGTTAGTGAGTATGAAACTCATTAACGATGCCCTAAAAAATTCTATACCATTCCATTCTAATGTAAAACCAACATTCTAGTTTGAAATTAGTTTAATAAAACTTATATTTTGTTTTAAATGAATGCTTTATATATAAAATAAATTAATTTATCTTTTCCTTTCAAAATAGTATATGTATTTATCATTTATAAAGTTATAATGAAATAATTTAAACATATAGATACAATTTTTTTTAAAAAATACAGGTCATATGTTTTATCATATGAGATAAGCTATCTAGGACATAAATGAGATAACCTATACATTTTTCTTAAACGAACCATCCTTCTAACAATGATGCTATCATATCCACTCACCCAAATTATACTATCTAGGAATGATTTAGGTCACCAACTGTTGTGAATGACAAAATCTCAACCAATAGAGAATATGTAAAACAAATCCTAACTAGAATATGACACATTTCCTACAATTTATTTTGACTAAAAAACATGAAAATATTTATACAAAAAATCATATATCATTAACCAAACTCCCTTACATAGAAGCAATCCAAATATCATGAATAACATCCAATTTATATTTTAAATAATAAAAATATATAATTAAATTTATCAATAAAAATTAAAGGTGAGCCACACATTTATAAAAATAAAAAATAACACATATATCAAGCCAAAAAAGGATTTATTTTTTAAAATATTTTTGAAAAATCTTATAAATGAAGTTAAAAAGAAATACAATTCACATAAACAATTATAAAATCTAAATAAAACTTTGCAAAATTAAAAAATTATTATAACTTTTAACTCGCTTTCAAATTATTCCAAACATAGTCATATACAAGAAAATATATGATTATATAATTTTAAAAATACCATTAAAATCATAACAAGACAATTATGACTGAAAAAAATTAAAAAAATGTATATATTAATTTAAAACATAATCATTTGAAATAGAAAAATTAAATAAAATGGACTTTTAGTCATGGGAAGCACATAAAAAAATATATTTAGAAAACACAAGCATGATGGTTCAAAACCAAAGAATGGAAAAATTATAGAATAAAATACCTCCTCAAGCCTTGTGATATTTATTGATCATAAATAATATGAAAACGAACATCAAGTCCTATATAAGAATAAAATAATCAATCAAATAAAACCATTTATTTTAACCATTCAATCAAATATTGGGAATGTAGAATATGCACCTATAGTTGATAGAGTGGTGGAGTGACCTCCAATGAGGTGCAGTAGACCCATGGAAGGATGTTTTACCCAATTGGAATAAAATCCCTCTCATATTACAAGGATTAGACTTGATATAAAAACCCCATAAAACTATTGAAACTCTAAAGTATTAATCTTTCATGAGGGGGATGTAAATATAGAGAGGGAAGGATAATTTTATCAAGAAACATGAGTAAGAGTTAAAGGAGGTAAGGGTAGGATTGTACATTGGATTAACCATGGTTATTTATTAGAAGAATAAGATATAATAATTATTTATCAATCTCACTCACTTTATTGGATTAATGAGGAATAAAGAGATATGAGTCCCTTTTCAAGTGTCCAAACTTTTTTGATCAGATGAAATTTCCTAAGGAACCAGAAATTTTAGTTTAGTGCACGAGTAAAATTATAAAATGGTTGTTGAATGTTTTTGAAGACCGTGAGACCAAACCATGAAACTCATTAAATGGGTTAAATTTACCCTTTAATATCTTTCAATTATTTTCACTTATTCCCTCTTTCCTTTTCTCCCCCTACCCTTGCGGAAACCCACTGAGAACATCTCCTCCCCTCTTTTAGGTATGGGGAGATATCATTCATCCGATGATTGTTTCAAGAATCTTCATGTGAATTAGATATACCTAGGCATGTCTACGACTCCTCCACCCCCCTTTCTTTATGTATCTTCTCATCTTCTGTGTTATTTTGGTGTGAGCTAATTTTTCCTATTTTCTGGGTATTCATTCATTTCTTCATTTTCTACCAAACTGGCAAGTTTTAAGCCTTAATATTGGATGTGTGGACAATAAATGTTATAAGGTAGGTTATCTATATCATTTACCATTAATTATTGTTTATTAATTAAAAACATCATTGTGTTGAATGTTGAATTCTCTTTCCATTGCCCTTAAGTTGTCAAATTAAAATTTTAGCACCAAACGACCTAAATATATTAGAATTGTTTTATTAAATTGTCATGGTTAATGGTTATGGACCTCAATTTTAAACTAACCTTAAGGTCGTTCCCCTTTAATTCATTCAATTAATTAATTTTTGTCTAATAAAACCCCTCAATGATATTCACTTTATTTTAAAGTGTAATGAGATGATTAATTGGAATGTGGAAGGGATTATCCCTATATATTCTCTCATAGTGACTGAACCATTACTAAATGGGGTTGAAAACTTCAATTTTTGTATGAAATATTTGATATATGTGTGGTATGAATGTTATCATGGCATGTTATAAATATCTTGCATGTATGGTGTTAACTATTTTTCATAGTTCACCAGACCTTAACACTTTTACTTGGATTTAGCCTCTTATATATACTTACTAGTTTTGATGAATGGCATGCCTAAGTACATATCCCTTATTAATATTTAATTTATGTTTTTATTAGAATGTACCACTTTTAGTGTTCTTATCATAGGTTATTTCCTGACTAACTGTGTAGACTTTATTATTCCTAAAATAAAATGTTAAATGGAGATTACCACATTTATACATGTGATATGTGATATGCCAAGATTATGGATATGGCCTTCCTTGTTTGTTAAAAGTAAATGTGTAAATGAATAATTGATTAATGAATTCCAAGGGTGATACTTCAGCTTCCATTTATGGATCACTTTGGATGGGCCCATCATGCTTCATAATTACACTTTGTTAATGAATGGTGATTAAACTTGGAGAGATACATGGTATGCCTTAGATGGGGTCACTGATCATTTTTTCTACATTCAGATGAGATATACATTTTCACTAGGGGAGACAACATGGATGGTCTTGATGGTTAGATGGTTACACCAGGCCACAAGGGATGCTCGATCCCCTATGTGGGATTCCAAGGATGGGCTTAGAGGGTTCTATCTTCATTCCATGTGGAGAGTGATACTTGAGATTACATTTATAGATCACCATGGATGGAATCTTATGGTATTTTTATTTATAGTTCCCCTAGAAATACACTAGTGATTCCTTTTTGAATCACCTTGTACGGCCTCAACATGCCTTTTATTAATTTCTAATGATGAATTATATACTAATGACTAATAATGAATTGTTTTTATCTAGGGATGCATCTTCCAAGACAAATCTAATGATTTGGGTTCAGGCCACCTCTTGATACATGTTTTATGACGACCTCTTATTACACCCATGTAATATTTGAATAGGTTTCCTTCACTTTAGAAATACACGCCTTAGGAATAAGTAGGTCATGTTAGTCGGGTATCCCATGAGGAACCAAGACCGATGTATTTATTTATTTATCAACTTGTATTTACAATTATACGTATAAACTATTGTATATTTTATTCACAAAATAGATTATGAATTTGACATTATTATTAGTGGAATACATAGTATATCTAACACTCTTCTTGGGTCACCATTACAGTGGGGTACGTGATAAGAACTCATCTTCCCTGGTACATGGATTATTCCTTGTGTTGTGCTTATACCTAGGATTTAAAAGCATAAGACTGAGTGGGAGCTCATAATACTCATTGATTTATCACGAGGGGATTTTGTTCATCTTTTTTATTTATATTATATTGATCTATACGAACACTTGTATGTTTATCTATTAGCCTATGCATTATCATCTGAACATTCATGCATATCTGTATATTATTGTGTGTGGCCATTTTTATTTTGTTGTTTTATTTATCTTCCACAGCTTTCCTCTAATTTACACTACTACCACTATTTATTGATTTATGGTTTATGTATTATACCTCTTTTATACTCTAGTCATGAGGGGATATTCTCCCCATTTTACTATAATTAGACCCTTTCTTCTATTAAATAGGCTTTGGAATACAAGGAGGTGTAGTTGAGGCCTTGTGCTGACCGGTCCAGCTACTAGTTTTATAGTCAGTCGAGTCGGGATGTAACAAATTTTATTTTGATACCAAAATAATTGCAATATCCCAATAATAAACAAATAAAAATAGTAATATATTCATAAAAATTCCATCATCTCATTAGAAACACTAAGATCTAGATTATTAGTGTAATAATAATAACACTCCTCCATCATATAATAATACTCCATTTCCATATTTTAACTAATAATATTAGTTTATGTTGTCAAAGTAATAGTAGTAGCAATAAAACAATAATGAAACATAAAATATGTTGTTTTTTACATTAAAAAATATATAATAAACTATCTAAATCATAATTTATAAATCACATAACCATATAAAACATTAAAAAAAATCATTATATTATTCTATAATTCAAAAACTCAAAGTCTTGAGAAGTTAAAAAATGAAAAAGGTACTGAAAGTGATATTTAAATAATGAAAAATATCTAATAATTGTATTTATTCCATGAAACATGTCATGAAATACTCATTGCCTCTAAACTCACTAGATATGGTTTGGATGCACAACCTTAGGACTATGCACTAGACCATTCAATGCATTGTTTTTTAAATTTAAAATATTCTCAAAAAATAACATAATAATAAAATAAATATAATAAAATAAAATTGGGGTGTTACTATTCTCCAAATAGAAACATATTATTCCCTCATAAATTTCCTGAAATTTTTCTTGATTGAGAATGTAATTTTTATTTCAAAAGGGAAATTTCCACTTATTTTGAAAGTATTTATAATATATAAAAATATACTTATAATTAAGAAAATACACACAAATTCAAACAATGAAATTTAAAATTAAATTATCATGTGGTAAATCCCCACTATATCTAATGAATAATGATTTTTGAACCACTAATATAGTTTACATATTCTCAAAACATTCATCAAACTATAATTTTTGGAATTTTTTATTCTTAAAAGGAAATATAAACATGATTAAAAAATCAATATATTTATAAAATAAATTGAATTTAAAAACCTCCTTTTCATCACATATATATAAAATATGGGTAAATCCCAATTTAAAATAAATAAAAAAGGATTAAATTTATTTTCCTATTTGAATACTTTTAGTTTTTAGTTGATCAAGGAAAATTTTCTATACTAACTTTAAACCAACTTCAAAAGGCATCTTAGACACATTTTGGACACAAAAATATATTTTATAGGTATATGGTTTAGATAATTTTATTATATTATATTTTAAATCTTAAATAGTTAAAATGGACATTGTAATAAAAAATAATATACTTTTGAATTTTTTTAATTTTGATCTTTTTTTAAAAAAAAATGTAAGGTTATATTACACAGTCTATGAGATTTTACACCTAACCATTCATGTTACCTTGTATCATGATTCATTAATCAGGATATTATGAACCTAACCATGAATGAAATTATGTGAAAGTCAATAGATAAACTTTTTAAGGGTTCATGGTATAGAGGAAGATGTTTCCAAATAGTACATCTTTCCATGTTTATTGTACATCTACTATAAATGCACAATTCACTCTAATTTTTTCTAATTCAATCTATAAAAATTCCCAAGACAATTTCAACACTAATCCCATATATTATATATTTTTTTATATTTCATAAACAAGTTTCAGTAATTTTTACTTATTCATTTACTAATTTTTTAACTTTAATAAATTTCATAAACCCTCAATAATTTAAAAAACTATTTCATTATTTTTCAATAAAAATGGATAAAAAATTTATTAATATGGTTATTTAGGTATATTAAAAATGATGAATGGATTTAAATTAATCTTTGAATCTATATAAACCTAAACTAAATCCAAAATTTTAATTGTCATAAACTAGTTACAAAATGAATATTCAAACCTAAATCACTTATTTAAACACATCTTGAAAATAATCTAATACACCCCAAAAAATCATTAACCATCAAAACAATGAATAGAATATTATCATATTTATTTTAAGATATATACATAAGTCATAAAAAATACCAACTAAACATTAAAATAGTTTAAAACTAAACAATGATCAAAACACCTCCTTGAAAATAAAAGTCCATCCAAACAAAGAATAACATGTCAAAAAGTTTCTAGATCGACCAAGAGTTACTCAAAAAAATAATACTTCTTATTTTATAAATGTATTTGAAATCAAATAAAAATATTAAAACCATATCCCATTTAAACTAATTCCAAATCAAAATCATTTAATAGAATTTAAATTCATTTCACTCCATCAAAAAAGAAAACAAACTAGATATAGAAAAAATAATTTTAAGACATAAATAAATTATTATTTATGATTTCAATAAACATGTCCTTGCATTTAAAAAAATTACTTGGTATGGAACAATTTAAAAAACAAATAATGGTGTGTTCAAATTTAAAACCCTTTAATAGTATTTTTTATTTCTAAAAAATTGGACAAACACACCCAAGAAAAATTTATCAATTATTTGTATTCATACTCACTTAAAAACTCATTATAATATATCATTATATAATAAACTTTATTTGAATAAAAATAAAATAAAATTTAATCATATATATATATAGATAATTACACTATAAATACAGCTTTATTATACTTTTTGAGACACATTATAAGACATTTCAAACAATATCAAAATCTAATTAAATGAAGAGATAATATTAAATGTATAAAATCATTTATCTGAATGTTTTTTATATGTTTTTCACTTAAATAAATATTTTTTAGAAACATTCAATATGAATACCATAATATTGACACATTTCTTCCAACCATAGTAAAATACTCACCAACGAAGGTATAAATATTTAAGAATAAATTAAATAAATTGAAAATCCAAAAATTAGTCCTATTCTATAAATAATAAAATATATACCTAAAACCCACTTCATTATATAATGAAACCAACTAATACCACCATCAATCTTTCCTTTAAAATTATAATTGTTTGTATAATTTATAAATTTATTTAAAAAATAATATTGGTTTATAATAAAATACATTAAAAACTTATTTTTACACAAAAATAATTCCAAAATGCTAATGACTTTTTTCACAAAAAAACACAATCTTTGATATACCCATCAGAACCATAACTAAGAACATTTCAAAAAAATATTAAACTAAAAAAACATGTTGTATGAAAGTAAGTTTAATATTTCCATTATTAATGTTTGTATATATATATATATAAGTAAATTTTATGAAATTATATTTATCTTACGAATATATATTACTTTTACAAACAATTTCATATAAAAACAACATTTTAATTCAACTTCAAACTCATTGCTTTGAGAGATTCCAGAAATAATTACCAAAAAAACAAATAAAATAGTATATTATGATATAATATATTTTTAAAATATTTATTTTAAAATAACAATATACATGTATTTATACATTATATAAATTTTAAAACAAGTGTTCCCAAGTAAAAAACCATGTGTATCAAATACATGTATCCCCACATAAAAATGAAAATGATATAAATATATAACTCCATATGAAGCAAAATCCCTAAATGACACCACCTCTATAGCTCCATGAAAAACCGATGTCTAAATCCAATAAATGGGGAACATTTTCCTAGACCTACATGATAGATAAAAACTATTATCTACTTGTATACTGATGGTTTATATATAGGGAGTGAGTATATAACGTAGCATGATTCCTTTATGTATACTATTTTGTCCATTCGAATGTAAACCAAAATGATAGTTTGGAAACTACTGAGTAAAATAGATATTTTTTGAAAAAATTATAAACTTTATATAAAAAAAATCCTTTATCATTTCCTTTATAATCCACATAAGTATCAAACATTAATAAATTTATAATAAAATAATTTAAACACATAAATATACCATTTCATAAAATAAAACTAACAAACTCTAATATAAATAATAAATTTGATTTAGATGTTTTTACATGAGTTATAGAATAATGATGTTAAAACTAAATTTCGACGTCTTTTATAAGAATAATTATGTTTGAACTCTTTATGTGTATGTTTTAAAACTGGTTACACTATAAATGACATTAATTTTTTTTATATTAAAACAGTAGAGTATCTTTTACCCTCATCCATTTGTTGCCTGATTTTCTCAATCACTAATCATTTAATGTCATGAAAAAACTCCATTTTCTTCCTTTGGTCATATTCCACTATTTTATTCAGTTTCATTCCATGTTCCTTGATAGTGTTCCATCAACTTCGGAGGAATTCTCTCTTCCTCATCTACATTCCATTTCCCTAAGTAGAATTCCATTTTCCTTGGCCATGGTTCTTGTTCCATGGTTTCATTTTTCCATCCTCCTCTATGTTCCACCTCTTTTAGTTGTCTACATATTCCATTCCCCAATATAATAACAACATATCTATTGATATTTAGATTCAAAATGTTAGATTAGTTACTACTTTAATCCTAATTATATGTACATTTTATTCAATATTAGTTAATTATATGTTCTTTAAAGATTTATTTTGTGATTTTAATATGTTTTTATTTTATATTTTACTTATGATTAAAATTTATTATTAAATTTATTGTTTTTATTTCTGTGTAAAAATAATTATATACTTTATTGACTTATATCTACTACTAACATCTGTATTTTTTCATTTTATTTCTATTGATTCGTATTTTAAATGTTTTTTATTTATATGTGTATATAAAATTTTAATCTATAAATTTTAAATTAATATATGTTTTTGCTATTTTTATGTTTATATATTTACATGTTTTAAAATTAAACATTTTAAAGTTATATGTGTATATATTTTAAAATTGTCTATTTTTTTATTTGTTTAAATATAATTATGATTAAATATATATATAATATATATTTTTTATTTAGTTAATTAATGGATTATAATTGGATAAATGTATGAAGAAATAGTGATGAATATGATAATTATTTGATGTTTTCTTTGAATTTTGTAAATAGTGTCTTGAAAATAGAGATATATTTTTTTTCTATCCATTCATTAAAAGTCTGAATATGTGAAATTTAAGGTCTATATAAATAAAATATTTTCTAATTTTAAATTGTTTTAATAATAATTATGCATGATAGATCTAGAATTATGGAATAAAATAAAATTCATGATCTAATAGTTATGAATATATTTTGTATGGGATATGGGATTGTCTTGGTGAGTTAATTCATGGTATAGGCATGAAACCCATTGAAAAAATAGAATATTTGGATGGATTATATGGATTTAATGAAATAAAATTTATGTCCCATGTTTCCACAAAGAAAATTTAAATTGAATTATTTTTCTTTTGGATGGTTTATATAATCTATATTTCTGAAAATCATTTTTGTACTTAAAAATAAATTTTAGGACTAAATGAATTTTTTATTAAGCTTTATGTTTTTTTGTATAAAAGAAAGTTTTTTTAAATACCCAATTGGTTTATTCATTATCTAAATACCCTTTCTAATCTATTTGTATTAACACTATGTTTTGAAATATTTTTCATGGGGCTTATGAATTTCTGGGAATAATAGTTCTAGATGTATTTTTTCGATTTGATTATTTCAAATATAGCCTTTGAAGAGCTTGTATTAATTGAAAAAATTCCCATTTTAAAGTAAATATGGGTTTTGATATGTATATATTTTCCTAATTATCTAAATCTCTAGATCTAAAATGATATTGGGTATGTAATGAATCAATATTTATAATTAATGTTTTAATTAATGATTTTTAATTGTGTCAAATTATATTTATATCATAGCTAGTATGTGAAAGTGTATGTATTTTTAAACTAGATATGAGAGTGTGGGTCTTGGGAATCTCAAAGTTTCTTTCAAATCATATCACATATGATAAACTACCAAATTAGTCTTTTTTTCACAACACTTGTTATGTTTTGATAAATTTTTTTCATCTCTATATAATTCATGTTGAAAATTTATGTGACCACATGATAAAACCCTCGCACTAAACTCTTTACTGAGTAAAATATTTGAAGAAATAAAGTTGAATAATAGTGATAATTTTTAAACATATTCCTAATTTTTAAATATTTAAACATAGTATATAAAATCCTTTTCATCAAAAAAATATAATGATATGATGTCAAAAACTTCTATTGCCTATTTGGAACTCTTTTTAAATTTATTATCATCATTTGAGCCTATTATATGCAAAATATTTCCATCATTTTTTTGTAAATAATATAACTATTTACTGACACACCCTAAACATCTTACTATATTAAATGAAATTAAATTTATATTTTGAATGGTATGGTAATGCCTTATCCTACAACCACTCGACAGTACCCAAACCAAAGTTCTAGAGGGACCTCATGCATTCCTCATTGTATATTGAGGCTACCAGCTAGAAGTTTGGGCCTATAGTGATACTATGGGGATATTATAACCTTATATGAGAGTGAATAAATAGTGAAAAATAACCAAGTTGCATCCATAAAAAATAATCATAGTATATCGAACAAATAAATCAACAATACTATAACAAATTCATGTGAAATAAAACATGCACACATCCAAACTGATCTCTCAATAGGTTTATCCCACATAAAAAATTAAAAAAGAATATAAATATATAAGGGGGGCTACATCCATCCTCGAGACTCATCACACACGTTTCATTAAACTCTATTTGTGCTATCTCATTCGATCACACAATACCAAACCACTACTTTACCTGAACCTGTGAAAATTGATGTTTACATGGGCAACAAAGTGCCATGGATTCCTGAGAAAGGTGGGAGTAAAACTTAATATGGAACCTCTAATGGGATCCCAAATGTATCTGATAATTAAATTTATGATCTATATGATAGTTCATAAAATAAATAAAATAAATATGGGATATTAACAAAATAATCTTCATTGATCCTTGTGTTAAAAGGCGGCACATGAGATCAACCATACCAAATTTGGCCATTTTCATAAATCTATAAGAACATGACATACCATGACAAGGGTTAGGTAAATTTCTTCCCATAATGTCATCATATGTATATAAGGTCACTTGATGGGAAGACCATCCCATCCATATAATTTCATATAAACACCTCATTGGGGGCAGTGTGTCCCTGCTGACTATCTCATTTATTACCTTAATTTATTACTTTGTGGAAACACTAGAACCTTTCATACATGCTCAAAATCTCATACAACATTAGGTGAAAACACCATATTATGGGAATAATAGGAAACTTTTATATCATCAAGTGAAATCACCAAATCCTTGTCATCTTAGAAGTCCATAAAACACCATTATTAGGTACTAGATCATATGCATCTTAAAAATCCATATAACATCATTTGGTGAAACGAAAAGATCATAGGTATCCTAGACATGTCATAAAATATTATGTATAACTATAGGATCATAGGAATCGTACGTATCTCAAATGTCATCAGGTGTTGTCACTAGATGCTTGGCATCTTCAGAATCTTATATATCATTAGGTATAATCACCAGGTCCTAGGAATACTAGGCATATCATATATTATATATTTTATTATTAGGGGCCATAATCCACCTAGTTTATTTAAATTATTAAAAATAATAATCACTATAAGGGAAGATTATTTATCAATCCCAACACACAAATCCTTATTGGTCCTCTCTGGCACGTAACCTAGACCATCACTATCAAATCTGGAGTTTCTAAGGTGACAAACGGAATCAAATATGTAATCTCTATTATACTTCCCCTTTCTATGCAAAAATTATGGATAGGGAACTCAATGAGGTAACATAAGACACATATATTCCCAAAAACCATATATGGGCCCCTTGATCATAATTTCAAATATCAAATTCATCCTATAACTCATTGGGTATAATATAGAGACCCTAATTTTATTACATTACTTTTAAATAATTTTAATGATAAAAAACATAAAATCAAAACACAAATATGATTCAATGGTTTATTGTTTTTGGAGAATAAAGACCAAACATAACTTTTACAATGTAAAAACCCATTATTTAATTCCTTCTTCTCTAGCTTCTTATTTCCCCATGAATTATCCTTATTGTAAGTAGTCACCTGAAGAAATACATCAAAGATGGGTGAGCTAAAATCCCAGTAAGAGGATAGATAAGAATGTGAAATAATGTAAAATGGGATGAGTATAATCATTATCATCATCACTGTAAGAACCCGGTTCTTATCTTTGAGGTACGGGTTTCCTATTTTCTCTTTTCCTTAAGTGTTTTTGAGGAAATAAGGTAATGGGGAGAAATCCTTAATTTTGGAAGAACATTCTGTGTACTATTCCACACTTCGTGTACTTATGGCCGTGTGGAATGAGTACAAAGGGCGTGTGGCCATGTCGGTGATGAAGGGTGTAGGAACAGACTGCACGCCGTGTAGTGGTTCTTTACACGCCGTGTAGTCAGTCGGCAAGAAAATAGTAAGGCGATGGCCAGCTATGTGATAGAACACACCGTGTACTCAAGAATACACGTCGTGTAGTCATGTCGGCGGTTGATCAGTGCCACACTGGCGGGAAACCTCCAGAGGAATAGTTAAGAAATTGGATGTACACACCATGTACTTGGAAATAAACGTCATGTACTTTGTTTTTTTTCGCTTAAAATGGGACGTTGCCTCCCCTGTTAATAGGGAAGGCTTAGAATGGGAGGAAGGAGTGGAAGAGGGTGGCCAGAGCTTTGGAGATCCACCGAGCACCCGACATGATTCCGTTTTCTGTACCGTTAATCTCCCTGGAACTGCACTGATGACTTCCCTCTTCTCCTAGAGTAGTACTTACAAATTCTTTCCCATAGTTATGTTATATAAGTTTGAACAAGGTTTATTTTCACCTGATATCTACGCCATTCTATGATGAATCAAGGATCATTGTTCGCGTATATCATTTTATGGTGTTAAAGGTAGGTGGCTTGGTGTTTATTTTCCAACTTCTGTGCGTTTTCGCTATTTTTGTGCAACAGTCCCATGTCGGGGTATCGTGTGGATGAGGCCTGGGCTGTGTAAAATACCTAGAATTTTATAAGTAATTAGATGTGATATTAAAAATGCTGTTTGGGATCACTACATGGATCCAGGACCATCCCGAGTGGTGTGTTCCTCTGTTCAGCCATTTGGCCTGGATAACCGAGGGCATGCCAGGTTTAAATTATGCATTAATTTTTCCTTGAGAGGAATTGTATGTAAATTTCATGTTTATATGTTGGGCATGGCCCAGTTCCTTATGCCTGAGGGCGGTGTTTTACTATTGCTTGAGGGCATGACTGTATTAGCTTGAGGGCAACGTTCTATTTTTACTGAGGGCAACCTTTCATGCCTGAGGGCTTGAATTTTGGGCTTGAGGGTGACACATCCTATGCGTGTGGGAAATTTCTATTACGCCTGAGGGAAATACCTGCGAGTTTGATTCTGATTACCTGAGGGTGAGGTTTTTTTTGTCTGAGGACGCTAACTGCTTATTTAGAAATTCACTACGGTGGTTTCATAACATTAAATGGTTAAATGAATAGTTAAAATGGAAATATAACTTGTTAAGTAAGTTTCTTTTGAGTACTTCTTAGTTTATTGCATTTATTACTGCACACTGTTGCATGTTTACACACAGTTGAGAACAGAAATTTGGTGGGTGCCTATTGGGATTCATTTCTCACACCCAGTTTGGGTCATGCTTTTTGGCACAAATAGATTACGTCTCAGCAGGTGTGGATAAGGGAAAGGGTCCTTATACAGGTACTTGATTTCTACTGAGGAGTAGGGGAGCATGAGACCGGGCTGAAGCTCACGATGCTGTCGGCTGTTTTGTTCTGTTTTGTTTTTCTGTACCTGTACTGTATTGTATTGTTGTGTAACATGTTCTGGCTAGTTTCCTAGAATTTGAGGCATGTTTCACTATTATTATATACTGGTTGGTTATACCTACTACAATTTTTTATTTCAGTTGTGTATGGTTTACTGCTTCCGTTGTTGGTGTATGTTTTATTTCATTCCACTACGCAACACTTTGACAAATGAGGGCATAGTTTCCCCACTAACAGACCTGGGCCCTCACTGCTAGTCGGTAGCCTCTGGCATTTGGGAAAATGCTCTTGAGGTCATGTGGCGAACCAGGTTCCGGGGACCCGTTGAGTGCAACTCGGATTCGGGACATTATAATGTGGTATCAGAGGGTGTTATTTTCTTTTACTACTATTTGGAGCCTTAGTCAGGGATAGGACGAGAACAGTAGTTAGTAATAAGCTATGCCTTGGAGTAGCTAAGCAGTCTACAGGGAAAATCCATTTTATCTCGTATTGCAATATTACAGATTTTTTCAATTTACGGTTGATATGATTTTCACCGTTGGGTGATGCACTTGGATTTTGCTGTTTATATTTTATTAATGGGTTCTATTTAGTTGCAACACGATGAGATATTGGTATGCCATCTCATGCATCATTTAGGAACATTCTAGAAATCACATACCATGCATAGTTCTATGCCATGTAGGTGCATTAGAAATTAAATGTTGTTGTGATAGTTGTTGTGCCAGAAACTCCTGCTATTGTGATAGCTGCTTTGATAAATACCATCAATGTTATAGGGTATATCTGTATAAGTTATTGATAGAATGGATTCCAAACATCGATTTTTGGAGAGTATGGGCCCTCATTTACTGGAATTTGGTGGATCATTAGACGTTTATTTTGTTATAACACATATAAGATGTCAAACTTTGATTCGTGGAGAGTATGGGCCCTCACGGATCAGAATATGAGACTTAGGTGTTGTTTTTTATTATTTTACAAGATCTGGAGTAGTATATGAGGCATACTATCTGGAAAACCCAGTATACACGCCGTGTAGTGCTTTAGACATGCCGTGTATGGCCTTCTATTCGGAAGAAAAAAATTTACTTTTTGAGTACATGCTGTGTACCCAGAGTAAACGCCATGTAGATTCTTTCCGTGTCACAAACCGTGTGGGCAGTGACACGGGGAAGGGAAGATCTTGGGGCCAACATTCCGTGTAGCTTCGGTACATGCCGTGTAGTGTTGACCCTGAGTCTGCCCATGTAACTAACAACACAGACGGAGGAGACCTTAAGACATACACGTTGTGTCCACTATGGAACATTCCGTGTAGTCTGACCTGAGGACCCAGCCGTGTAACTAACAACACAGGCCGGTGTTATCCTCTTGAGTACACACCATGTCAATGATTAACACACCGTGTGTCCGACCGTGTAACTAAAAAACGGGTCGGTGGAGCTCGTCTAGTCCACGTCGTTTACCTGTGGGACACGCCGTGTAGTCTTGTCCGAAGACAGACCATGTGTTTTAGCTATGTGGCTAGGAGAACGGGGTGGTGTACACACCATGTTCCGGTGTCACATGATGTGTAGTATCAAGCCGAGTAGTCGGCCGTGTCACAAATGACATGGGCAGTTGGAAATAACACCATACACGTTGTGTAGTTTTGTTCAACGGTAGAAGTGTGGCTTAGCCATGTAGAAGGACCCGGGTAGGGGAAAGGAATCCAAGAAAACATTGTGTAGTTAGTATACATGCCATGTAGTCTTGTTTTTAAAATTTTGTATGCTTTCTTCCTCCTATTCCCTTTTGGGTTTATTTGTTTTCCGTCTTTGATAATCTTGTTCTAAGGTGTGCATTTGACCTTAGAGTGTCAAGCCACCGAGACAACCACATGTTGTTCGCCAGAAGAGCAGAAACGACTATACTCCAGAGATGGTGGGGCATGGGCTACCAGTTGATCCTCCAGCAGAGCCAGATGTGGTGCCAGCCGTAATACTGGATACAGGCGCGGAGGCACAGTTCCGTGAAGGCTTCATGCGGTTCATGCAGTCCTTTTAGGGAGCATCGCATGCTGCCACATCTATGCCCAAGATGACTCGTATCTTCCAGCAGTAGAATATTCCAATGTTTTTAGAGGATGGTGGACCATAGGCTGTAGAGTCTTGACTGGGGTCGATGTAGACTATTTTTGGGCATCTTGAGACGCCTCCAGGGCGGAGGATCAAGCTCGCGACTTACATGCTGTGTGATTCCACCAAGAGGTGTTCGGATGTTACCACCCAGTTAGATCATCTCAAAGACATGGCGTGGGAAGATTTTCAGCTATTCCTCTATGAATTATTATTTCGAGAGACACTACAGGTAGATAGAGCTTGAGAGTTCATGAATCTGTAGCAGGGCGCTATGTCGGTGATGGACTATTCTACTCGTTTCACTGAGCATCAGCGTTTTGCACCTGTACTGGTTGGTGATGAGATGTTGAGAGCCAAACATTTTGAGAATGGTCTTCGTTATGACATACGGGCCCTGGTGAAGGTTTTCAGGTTGCCTTTAGTACATGATATTGTGAACCAGGCACTGATTACAGAGAGGAACATACGGGAATCTAGTGGTGTGGTCCAGGGCTATTCATCACCAGCTACTGGTACTATTTCTTCTGGTACGAGGAAGAGATGAATGGACTTCTCTCAGTGTGGCAGTACCAGCAAGGCAGCTTCTTCAGTTGGCACGATCAGGTGCTACAAGTGTGGTAAGGAGGGGCACAAGTGACCGCAATTTCCATGTAATCCAGTGGAGTGCCAAGCTGCGGCAAGATGGAGCATCTGTAGTGCTTTTGCAGGGCGTTTCCACCAGTGGCTAGTGATAGAGGTTCTGTGCAGACATTGCATGCGGGAGTAGGACCAGTGGCCTCCTACTAGTCAGGGAACTGGAATACGTCAGGCCGTGGAGGCCGAGATGGTGTTCTTGGACGTGGTAGCCAGACACTAGGATCTCAGAGGCAGTAGGGCGGGGCATCTCAGGGTAGCCAGGCTGTGTCGTAGGGCCGCGGTACTGGGCAAGCATTTGCAGTGCAACCGACCCAATAGGAGCAGGATCCAGGACCTTCTACAGCTAGAGGTACTATTCTAGTAACGTCTGTCTTGTCTTCTTTACTTATTGATACAGGTGTTACGCATAGTTTCATATCTGTACCCGTTGTAGAGAGCCATGGGCTCTGTGTTTCTTCGTCTTCTAATATCAGGACACTAGACACTCCGTTGGGGACTATAACAACTAGTGTGTATCAGTTCAAGGAGTTCCCCCTGATGTTGGTGGGTGTCACTTTCTTTGGGACCTCTGTGTCTTATAGATGATAGCTTATGATGTCATTCTTGGGATGGACTGGTTGGTTCCCTTTCAATCCTTTGTAGACTGCTATCGTCTCATGGTGTGTTTCACGTCACCAGAGGGTGGAGAGTTTCTATACAAGGACAAATAGGATGTTCTGGTGAGTCAAGCTGTAGCAGAGCATCGTGGACAAGGTGGAGTCATAGCCTAGATTGCGAGCTCATATCTAGACGACCAGGGGACTTTTCAGACGGATTTCCCTCTAGTTGTTGATCGTTTCAGGGATCTCTTCCTAGATGAATTTTTAGGTCTACCTCCAGAGTGTGAGGAGGATTTCCTTGTTGAGCTTGTGCCAGGAGTAGCATCAATGTCCATTCTTTCTTATAGGATGGCCTTTACTGAGTTGCAGGATCTCAATAGGTAGTTAGAAGAGTTACAGTCAAAGGGTTTCATCCGACCCAGTACTTCTCCTTGGGGTTCTCCGGTCCTTTTTGAAAATAAAGTGGACAGTACCCTCAAACTCTGTGTGGAGTATCGAAAGCTGAACCAGTTGACGGTTAAGAACTGCTATCCCTTACCGAGGATAGATGATATTTTTTATCAACTTCGTGGAGCATGAGTGTTCTCGAAGATTGACCTGAGGTCAGAATATCATCAGCTGCGCATGAGACCTTCGGATATACCGATTACAGCTTTTCGAAGCAGATATGGTTGGTATGAGTACTTGGTTATGCTGTTCGGACTCACGAACGCGCCAACAGTTTTAATGGATTTAATGAATCGTGTGTTCCATCCGTATCTTGATTATTTTGTGGTAGTTTTCGTGGACAGCATCATTGTATACTCTCACACTCGACACGACCATGCCAACCATATTGAGATTGTATTGAGTACACTGAAAGAGCATAAGCTATAAGATAAGCTATCTAAGTGCCACATTTTGATGGACCAGATTCACTTCCTGGGTCATATCATCTCAGAGGAAGGTGCTGTAGTAGACCTAGAGACGCTGAGAGATATAGTTTCCTGGGAGCAGCACAAGAACATGTTTGAGATACGGAGATTCTTTGGGCTGGATGGTTACTACAGACACTTCATCCAGGACTTCTCCCACTTAGCAGTGTCATTGAAAGGTTTGACTAAGAAGGATGTGAAGTTTGTTTGGTCAGAAGCTTGCTAGAAATCCTTGCATGATCTGAAAGGATGTTTTACATCAGCACAAGAACTAATACTCCCAGAGCAGGGGAAGAGCTATATATTTTACTGTGTTGTATCAGGTATTGGGTTGGGAGCAGTGTTGATGCATGGCGATTGAGTTGTTGCGTACATGCCACGACAGTTGAGGTCACATGAGAGGAATTACCAGATGCATGACCTCGATATTTCTACAGTTGTTCATGCATTGTGTTGTTGGAGAAATTATCTTTTGGGAGAGAATTTTGTGGTTTTCACTGATCACAAAAGCCTCAAGTATATCTTCACTCAGCGTGACTTGAATCTGAGGCAGCGAAGGTGGGTCGAATACCTCAGTACTTTGATTTTGAGCTTTCCTATACACCTGGTAAGGTTAATGCAGTAGCTTATGCACTGAGTATAAGTACTCAGATACGTGATGTGCAGGAGGCCAGTGATGAGTGGCAGCTCATTGTATTGATCTATGAGATGCTTTTGGAGGTGCATGACAATTAGAGGAAGACCTATCTTTCAGATTTAGCTGTGACTTCTACTCTCATGGATAGAGTGAGGATGAGACAACTATCTATTTCAGAAGGCCTAGTTATACAGGAGTCGGTGGAAGCTAAGGACCCTCCTCCTGGTTGGACGATATGCGGTGATGAGGTTCTACATTTCCATGGACGAGTATGGGTTCTAGGGGATACACGAGAGGAGATGATGCAAGTGTTTCATGCTTCATCTTGGGAAGTCCATCCCAGGGTTACCAAGATGTATTGTGACATGAGACATCAGTACTGGTGTCCGGGTATAAAGATAGATTTAGCTGGTTTTGTTACGAGTTGTTCCACATGTCAGCAGGTGAAGGCGGAGTACCAGAGGCCAGCCGGACTGTTACAGCAGTTACCTATTCCGGAGTGAAAATGGGAGGATGTTGCGATGGATTTTGTGACCGGGTTACCGAGGTCACCTCAAGGCAATGATTCGGTGTGGGTTATTGTGGACAGACTTACGAAGGTAGCTCCCGTTTTACCAATCAAGGAGACTTTCAGTGTTGACGAGCTCGGGACGATTTATATACGAGAGATTGTATGTCTTCATGGGGTTCCTCGTTCTATCATTTTAGATAGGGATTCCCATTTTACGTCTCGTTTCTGGTAGATTTTTCATAGGGAACTGGGTACACAGGTGCTCCTAAGCACGGCTTACCACCCTCGGACTGATGGATAGTCAGAGCGTTCAATACAGGTGCTTGAGGACATGCTGCGTGCATTCATCACAGAATTTGGGGGATCCTGGGAGAAGCATATACCCCTAGTCTAATTTTCCTATAATAGCAGCATTCAAGAAACTATTGAGATGGAATCACATGAGGATTTATATGGTAGGGCATGCCGATAACCTTTGTGCTGGTTAGAGGATGGTAAGGTTGCTTTACTAGGACCACATTTCGTTCAGGAGACTTTAGAGAAGGTCCAGTTCATTCAGAAGTAGATGGCTACCGCAAATTCTCATAAAAAATCGTATGTTGATCTCCGTAGACAACCCTTGGAGTTTGTGGTCCGGGATCAGGTATTCTTGCTTTTTTTTCTGAGGCTGGGACACAGAAATATTAGGAGATAGGGTAAAATTTCACTGAGATATGTAGGGACATTTTAGATTCTGGAGAGAGTCGGTCTGGTTGCCTATCGGCTGTAGTTACCAGAGAGGTATTGGGCCTTGAACGACGTCTTCCATATATCTCAGTTGCGCCGCTATCATTCAGACCCGTCTCATATCTTTCATCCAGAAGAGGTTAACCTAGAAGAAGATGCATCCTTTGAGGTACATCTGATCTGTATCGTTGACAAGCGCACGAAGGTTCTCCGAGGTCGGTCAGTTCCTCTTGTGCGGGTACTATGGCATCATGGCCGAGTGCAGGACAAAACCTTGGAGCAGCATATCGATGTACGTGCTCAGTGGCCAGAGCTATTCTAAGATAAATCTTCTCCACCCTTAAAAGGGAAATTCGTGGTTGAATTTCATTAAGGTGGGATGTTTGTAAGAACACAGTTCTTATCTTTGAGGTACATGTTTCTTATTCTCTCTTTTCCTTAAGTGTTTTTGAGGAAATAAGGAAAATGGGGAAAATCCATAATTTTGGAAGAAAATGCCATGTACATTTCCACACACCGTGTAATTCTGGTTGTGTGGAATGAGTACACAGGGTGTGTGGTCATGTCGGCGATGAAGGGTGTAGGAACAAGCTACACACCATGTAGTTGTCCTTTACACGCCGTGTAGTCAGTTGGCAGGAAAATAGTAAGGCGATGGCCAGCTGTGCGACATAACACACTGTGTACTCAAGAAGACACATAGTGTAGTCATGTCAGTAGCTGATCAGTGCCACGCTAACTGGAAACTACCAGAGGAACAGCTAAAAATGGGAATTAAACAATGTGTACTTGAAAATACATGTCGTGTACTTTGTTTTTTCACTTAAAATAGGCAGTATCCTCCCATGTTCACAGGGAAGGATTAGAATAGAAGGAATGAGTGGTATAGGGTGGCCGGAGATTTGGAGATCTTCCAAGCACACGTCGGGAATCCGTTTTCTTGCACCGTTGATCTCCCTGGAACCGGACGGGTGAGTTCTCTCTTATCCTAGAGTAGTTCATACCAATTATTTCCCATAGGGAAGTTATTTAAGTTTGAATGAGGTTTATTTTCACCTCATATCTACGCTGTTCTTGGACTAATCAGGGATCGTTATTCGCGTATATCATTCGTGGGTGTTAAAGGTAGGTGGCTTGGTGTTTTTTCTAGCTATTGTGCGTTTTGTTTATTGTTGTGCTACGAACCCATGTTAGGGTATCATGTGGATGAGGCCTGGGCTGTTTAAAATACATATAATTGTATAGGTAATTAAATTTGATATTAAAACTGCTATTTGGGATCGCTGGATGGATCCAGGACCATCCCAAGGGGTGCATTCCTCTATTTAGCCGTTTGGCCAGGATACCCGTGGGTATGCCATGTCTAAATTATGAATTACATTTTCATTGAGAGGAATTGTCTGTAAATTTCATGTTTATATGTTGGGCATGGACCGGTTAATTATTCCTGAGGGAGGTGTTTTACTTTAGACTGAGGGTGTGACTATATTAGCTTAAGGGAAACGTGCTATTTTGCCTGAGGGAAACGTTTTGTGCCTGAGGGATTGACTTTTGTGCCTGAGGAAGAAACTTCCTACGCCTGAGGGAAATACTTGTGGGTAGGATTCTGATTACCTGAGGTTGAGGTTTTGTTTGTATGAGTATGCTGAATACTTATTTAGAAATTAACTATGGTGGTTTCTTAACAATAAATGGTTAAATTAAAAGTTAAAATGGAAATATAACTTGTTATGTTAGTTAATTTTGAGTACTGCTTAATTTATTTCATTTACTACTGCACACTGCTAATTGTTTACACACAGTTGAGCACGTTCCATTTGTGGGTGCCTACTCGGATTCATTTCTCACACCCTGTTGGGGTCATGGTTTTCAGCCCAAACAGATTACGTCTCTGCTTGTGTGGATAAGGGTAAGGGTCCTTATACAGGTATTTGATTGCTACTAGGGATTAGGAGAGCATGAGATCGGGCTGAGGCTCATGATGCTACCGGCTGTTTTGTTCTATTTTGTTTTTATGTACCTGTACTGTACTGTATTGTTGTGTAACATGTTCTGGCTATTTTTCAAGAATTTGAGGCATGTTGCATGATTATCATATACTGTTTGGTTATACCTACTTTAGTTGTTTATTTCAGTTGTGTATGGTTTACTGCTTCCGCTGTTGTTGTATGTTTTATTTCATTATGTTGTGCTACACTTTGACAAATGAGGGAATAGTTTCTCCACTATCAGACCTGGGCCCTCACTGCTATTCGGTAGCCTCTAGTGTTTGGGGAAATGTTCTTGAGGTCATGTGGCGAACCGGGTTCAGGGCACCCTTTGAGTGGCACCCAGATCCGGGACATTACAATTACATAGTCATAGGATCATAATCATGATAGGATACATTAAGAAAAGACTCGGGATCTTGAACTATATAAATATGAAACATCATTTCTTAGTGAACAACTACTACTCATAGTTTTGAACAAATATAGTATCATTTTCACATATAATTCACTTTAATAATGAGTTTCTTCACATTACCCAATGTTTTGGAGTGATATATAATTTTGGGTGCATGTGTTGTTAGGTTGGGATGGTTATGAAGAAGATACAATAGGGTTTAATAGTGTCCATTTAAAAATCATGACAATATTAAAACATCCCTATTGAAAAGAATCAATTATTTCCTTTTCTATTAAATTCATGAGAGCATTGGAAATAAATAAAGGAAAATAACAGAAGGATATATAGTGATTCGGGGCACAAAAATCCCCTAGTCCACTCCACCAATACTCTAATCCATGCGCTTGGTGATTTTCACTTGTAGGTACTCATATCACAAGACCGTATACAACTGAGTATAGGCAGTTGACAACTTATAAGGATTTTACAATGCCTTCTGGTTATTTTACAGGGAACCAAAAAATCCATAGCTTAGTCTTTGAAGCTGACACTATTATAACCCTAATTTTTAATACACAATTAAACACAATTTATTACATAAAATTCATTTGATACAACATAGAATATAGAGAGGTCTAATGTCTTTGGGGCTTAGGATCATTACATAAAAACTTAAAACATGAAATACAACATATTTATTGAAAACTTCCTTTACCTGACCACTAAATTCCCTCGTACTTAACATTGCATGGGATAACCTGAGGACATTCATAAGAAAAGGGTGAGCTATAAAGCCTAGGAAGGAAATAATAATATAATAAAATGAGGAATACAATACATGGTAGACAATATACATATCAATAGAGAAAAATAGAATTATAAACAAAAAGTCAATATAAATCATGATAATCATAACATGGAAATGTGGCAACAACACTTAACATTGAATTAGCATGAGCCAAGGCTCAATGCACATAGACCATGAGTAAACCCTCATTGCACATGATGCACGAGTAAAACCTCACTACAATTGAATTATTATTAGTAAAAACCCATTGTACATGACTTATCATGATACTATACTTTACCCAGTGCATTGGAGTGCTATAAGGGCACACCTTTCTTAAAAATTTTAATTTCATGCATAAGTGTGCCACATGGATCATATAACATGGATTCATAAAATATCATCATTTATTACATAATAAAAGAATATGGAATTCATACATGAAATTTTATAATCAATAAGTAAATTTTCATAATGGTGAATACCCTTGATAAAGATATGGGCATGGTATTCACTACACAATGACATTGGCTTGGAAAATCGGTGCAATTTCAAAAGTGTAACGGCGTGACGTAAGAATTCATAAACATGGTTTATCAGAGAGAAATTGGTGTCTCATAATATGTACATGAAATAGACTGTATTTAAGTTCATATAGATACATTTTCAAATGATTTTAATGGAATTTAGGTGCACAATACAAAATGTAATACTTGGATGTAAATGAAAAGATATAAATCCCTCACAGAATTGCTGCATAGTAATGAGTGTAAATGGGAGGAATTTAATGAGAGATAAGGGGTATCCCATCATTCAAACAAAAATAGGGTAGTATGTAGGAGGTTTGAAACCATACCCCAACATTTATAATTCAAATTAAAAGGGCAAAACAATTTATAGAATATTCGACAAAAATAAGAAAGGAAGAAAAATCCTTAATTGGAAGTGTGATTCCAAAGGCTTGAGAGAGGCTTCTTGGGAGCTTGGGGCACCGTGGGAGGTTTCTAGAAAGAGGAGTGAAGAAGTTGGACGAACTCCAAAGTCAATGAGTGAGGAGGAAGTGGGAGATTGGGTGGGTTTATATGGGAAAGGTTGGGGAATTTTTTATTATTTAGGTTTGGGACCCCTCACATTAAACTAATCCAAACCACAAACGAACTCATGCTTTTTTCCCATGGTTTTTGAAAAATGGAAGTGGAAATAATAATTTTAAGGCCATAGTCCGAACTTCTTAAAATAATGGGGTTGCTTTTTTGGAGGTGAGTCACACTCCCACAGAAAAAAATTTAAAAAGACAAAATGTTTATTAAGTCTAGAAGGACCCACTAAGGTTTTGAAAAATAAATCAAAAAAACCTAAAATCACATTATTATAATGGTAAGATATATATTGACCGAAAATAAAGTCTATAGTATTTTATTACATCACTATTGGGTCTTATTATGTCATAATACACATTATATATTTGAACGGTATTCAATTTTTACCCAAAAATTAGACTGTCTCAGAAAATTATGAAAAATTCACCATTGGATAATTTCATCTTTCTGATTCCAGAAATAATATTCATTTTATATAACTAATTTTATAAATATTTTAATTTTCACTTTTAAAATAAAAATAGACATTTATTGAAAATTCATGGGATATGACGGAAATGGATTTCAAACCTTAATAAAAATTATAATTTCATTCATAATACTATAAGATCATTTATATTTAATAAATTGTAATTTAATAAAAATAATAATATTTTATTAAAATTATATTTAATTCAAAAATACATTAATTCATTAAAATATATTTATTAGTTGAACATTAGTTAAAATACTATTTGTGCTTTAATAACTATTTATAAGGTAACAACAATAAAATGAATGTATATTCATTATTATATACAAAAATAATGTACATAACCATAGTACTAGGATATTGTTAAATAACCCCTTAAAACACCCGTATACGACTGAAGGGAGATGTGTGTGATGGTGACATACTCTTGGGGTGGCTCGGATAACATCGCTCAGGTGGTAATCTCTATCAACTTCTACTTCTGCCATAGGATGTTCCACTCAAGCTTAACGTGTTCAAGCCCCACATGAGCTTAGTCATGAGCGAAGCCCAACAACGCCACCTCCTTTCTGAGCTCCAACAAATGGGCTTCATACGGGGAATGTCTACTGGATGAGGCCATCTCTTCCTTTTTCTGAGTAAATATGATTTTTTAAAGACCATATTTATACTAATCATGTGATCATTGTTCAATGGCCAAAATAGAAACAATAGAAATTCTAAATGGGATTTTAAAATCCAAAAAACATAAATCAAAATAAGTTCATATGTTGTATAACCATTTCACATATTAATACATTTAATTAGATAAATAGGTATTTTAATTATCAAAATTTTGGGTTGTTACAATCTTCCCGCCTTAAGAAATTTTTCCCTCAGAATTTCCTTTTCCCACACTAAAAGAGATGTGGGAAACTCTGATTCATCATTTCTTCTAATTCGCACATCACTTATTCAAACTTGTGGTTTCACCACAACAACTTTTCGAGAGGCATTGTCTTATTTCGTAGAACGTTTTATCTATGATCTATGATCTTTACCGTTTACTTCTCATAAGAAAGACAATCCTCTAAATATTGCACCTCTGAAGAGAGTACATGTGAAGGGTCTGGTATGTACTTCTTTAAGAGGGATACATGATAGAAATCATGTACTTTGGCCATGGTAGGTGAAAGTGCTAGTTGATAGTCTACAACCCCGACATGATCAAGAATCTCGAAGGGGTCAATGTACCTTGGCATTAACTTCCCTTTCTTTCCAAACCACATGACCTTCTTCTATGGAGATATGCGTAGAAATACCATGTCTCCAACTTTAATCTAAAGGTCTCGTCGACGATTATCTACATAACACTTCTATCGACTCCAGGATGCCTTGATAAGCTACCAAATTGTTTTTACCTTCTCCACAATTTCATCGACCATTTATGGTCAAAGCATCTTACACTCACCAACCTCATCCCAACATGCCGATGTTCTTCACCTTTTCCCATAAAGGGTCTCATATGGTGCCATTTGGATGCTCGAGTGGAAACTGTTATTATAAGAGAACTGAACCATAGGAAGATGCTGATCCCATCCTCTTTTAATGACCACTGATCATTCTCTCAACATGTCGTCAAGTGTTTGAATAGTCCACTCAGATTGGCCATCAGTTTGAAGATGATAGACCATACTCAAGTTCAGTTATGTGTTCAAATAATGTTGAAGTCTCTTCCTAAAATTAGAGGTGAATCTTGGATCTCAATCGGAAACAATAGATAGTGGTACTCCATGAAGCCTTACCACTTCTTGGATATATATTCGTGCCAATTGATCCAATGAGAAATACATCCAAATATAAATGAAGTGTGAATCCATTGCAAGACGATCCACGACAACCTAGATTGCATTGTTGGATTTGGATGTCTTCGGAATTCCGCTAACAAAGCCCATGGTGATGTTCTCCCATTTCAATTCTGTTATTGGCAATGATTTCATTATCCCATTAGATTTCTACCTCTTTGCCTTCACTTTCTCACACACCAGGCACATTGATGTATATTCAGCGATCTCATTCTTCATATTATCAGACCAATAATTCTCTCAGAGATCTCGATACATCTTCGTGTTTCCTGGGTGAATAAGGAAATTTGAATTATGTGCATCATCTAAAAGATCATTCATCAGCTCTAGACTTGATGGAATGCATATTATTTTCCCAAATTCCACAATTCCTTCTTCATTAACATTAAACTCCACGGATTTAACTTTTCCAATAGCTTCCACTTTTTCTTGAATTCCCACATCATCTGTTTGATCATCCTTTAACCTTACCAAATGTGACGGTTGGGCAATACTTTGTGAAAGGAAGGATGATGTTCCCTTATTTATGAATCACATTTCCATCTTCATTAAATCTAAGAGGATTGGATCATTTTCAATTCTCATCAATAATATAATCGTTCGGTCCTTTCTACTTAGGGCATTTTCACCCTTGTTTGCTTTCCCAGGGTGGTAATGGATTGAGCTGTCATAGTCTTTGATCAGCTCCAACAATCTTCTTTGGCACATGTTCAACACTTTCTGTGTAAATATATACTTAAGGCTTTTGTGGTCCATATATATTTCCCACTTCTCCCCAATGATATAATGCCACCAAATTTTCAAAGCGAAGATCACTACAGCTAACTCAAGTTCATGTGTTGGATAGTTCTTTTCATGAAAATTCAATTGCCTTGAAGCGTAGGCAATGACTTAGTCAATTTTCATCAACACAAATCCCATGCCCTTCTTCGAAGCATCACTGAATTCCACAAAAATTTCTCCACTTGTGGGTAATGTGAGCATGGGTGCATTGATAAGACTCCTTTTAAACTCCATGAAGCTTTCTTCGCATTCATCACTCCAAGAAAACTTTACTCCCATCTAAGTTAGCTTGGTAAGATGGTTGGAAAATCGTGAGAAATTTCTCACAAATCATCGATAATATCCAGTTAACCCCAAGAAGCTATAGATATCCATTACCAATATTGGCCTCGTCCATCCCTCAATTACATCTGATTTCGAGGGATCCACAGATATCCCATGGCTTGTGATGATATGGCCCACGAATAAGACCTCATTCAACCATAACTCACACTTGATGTACTTTTCAGAGAGCTTCTCATTTCGCAAGGTATCTAGTACAGTTCATGGATCCTCCTCACGATCCTCCTTGTTTTTGGAGTATATCAGAATATCTTGTATAAAGACTACCAAAAATTTGTCGAGGTAATATCTAAAGACTCTATTCATCAAGTCCATGAATTTTTTTTGAGAATTAGTGAGCCCTAAAGGCATTACTATGAATTCATAGTTCCTATATTTTGTACAAAAAGCAGTCTTGAGGATATCTTATTTCTTCACCCTTACTTGATAATATCCCGACTGCAAATACAGCTTGGAGAAGTATTGTGCTCCACGCAGCTGATCGAACAAGTCATCAATTCGAGGGAGAGGATACATGTTCATTATCATGTTTTTCATGAGATCAGCAAAATCAATGCAATGGGGCATTGACCCATCATTCTTCTTGATGAAGAGGACCAGTGCACCACATTGTGAAGCACTTGGGTGTATAAACCCTTCATCCAGATTCTCTTGTAGTTGTTTTTCAGCTCCTCAAGCTCCACAACAGCCATTGTATACAGAGTCTTGGATATTTTCAATGCTCCATGTAGATGATAAATTGATAATTAAACATCTCTTCTAGGAGGAATACTAGACAATTCCTCGGGAAACACTTCAGCAAATTCCCTCACAATAGGCATCTCTTTAAGGATGGTTGCTTCCTTGGGCTCAATCATCTGAGACAAATACGCGTGCTCCAAGGGCAGTAATGTCCATGTTATAGATGATGGAGATAAAGAAGATTCATCTTCCTCCTTGAACTTGTATAGAATTAGGGGTCAATTATCCACATGGAGAGTGATTTCCCTGTCCAGATAATTTATGTTGTCTTTATATAAGGAAAGCCAATCCATGCCAGGAATCACATCAAATTCCACCAAAGGGAGTATAACGAGGTTCACCAGGAAGCATAATCCAAAGATTATGACAAGGGAGGAGTTATATTTATGTGATGCAATGATTAACCCATTTTTTGTACTCACTGAAATCT
Source organism: Viscum album (assembly GCA_963277665.1). Lineage (NCBI taxonomy): Eukaryota > Viridiplantae > Streptophyta > Magnoliopsida > Santalales > Viscaceae > Viscum > Viscum album. The sequence goes on from OY728130.1 coordinate 1,951,835,593, forward strand.
TCACTTCCAGGATTTGTGGTGGTGCCGGGATTGTTCTAATAAACTTTTGAGATATAATAGAATGTGTATAACCTGAATAAAAAAGTATGTTTGCTATTTTTGAATGAATAACTAGAGTTCCTATCACCTCTTCATTTTCGGAGTTCACTTTAGCAGTAGTGATGGAAGAATCTCACCCATGATGCCTTGGAGTTTGTTGGTTGCCTCCAAAAACCCTTATCTTAGGGCACTGATTTACAAGATTCCCTGGTTGTTTACAGTTGTACCAATGAACCATGCATTGAGGATCGAACAGATCATTCCTCTCCTCTGTCGCATATGTGGGTCTTCCTTGTAACCAGTTAATAGCTAGGTTCCTTTCTCTTACACACGTAAATCATTTCCTCGTCCCCTTCTGGAAATTTATGGGTTGCTCTTTTTCGCACCTTTGGCAAGTGGGGTGCTGGATTGTCTTATCGCCATTGGATTTATCCATTAGACAAACAGCATTGAAGTCCACCTTCTGCTTCGTATCCCCATGATACCCTTGAGATTCTTTGACCTCTATTTCAACCATGAGGGCACATCCAACAATTTCTTCATAGCTTTGAATGTCACGGATCACTAGTGCTTTCCGCAGGCTGGTTTTCATCCCACCAAAGAAGTGGTCAACCTTGAATTCGGGTGTAACGACAAAGCCGGAAGATTATTATGAAAGAATTGTGAATTTTTTCTCATATGCTCCAACATATTTTTTATCTTTTTTATTGAGGTAAAGGAAGTCCCTTTCCATCGTAAGCCAGAGGGTGAATGGAAAATATTTATCGAAAAAAATCTTCCGAAAATTCTTCCATTCCAATGCCTTGATCTCTTCCTTAGTCTTTGTAATTTTTATCAATTTCCACCATTGATCAACTTCATACTCCATACGATAAGCATCCAGGAGAACCTTCTATTGTTCATAAAATTGAATGATGGAGAAGATCTTTTCAATGGATTTGATTCATTGTTCAGCGATTGAGGGATCAGATGATTCATTAAATGTACGAGGCCTTTGTCTCATGAAGCTCTCGATAGCGACTTGTTCTTTCTTGGGGGGGGGGGTGGGTTGAACGTTCCTCTTAACCCATGTTTCAATTAAAAACTTGAGTTATCTGAGAGAGAAGTGTGTCAATGTTTGTGATTCCCGCTCCCATTGGATTGGGCATCTCATTAGTATAGTCATCACATTGACCTTCACATCGGTTGTGAGCTCGAGTCGTCCTATTGTCGGCCATTGGATTGAATAAAAGAATGTTAGGGGTAACACATAAAGTGTAATACAAGGAAAAAATTGATGACATGTAAATAACTTTTATTTCCATAATATATGAATCTATTTACTTCAGTAAATGTTATCTAAGATCTACTTTCGAACATATATTCTAAGGGTAATTTTTTTAATTCCCTTAATAATTTTTCATACTATGATTGTGAATTTACCAATGCATATCCCCCAGTAGTGTCATAATCAAGAGTGAGACAAGGCTAGTTTTCGTGTACGAAGATATCTCGGGTCAAACCCGAAACACCTTGTCGGGGTTTTGACCCCTAGGTACATTTGTGCTAGAGCCGCACTTACATGCTCGTATCCAGATAGGGATGTATTTACTTGATAAACCACTTACTCAATACCCACAAAAATAGGGATGTATTTATTATAATTAGTTTTATCTCTAAGGTTTCACTAGGGTTTTCTAATCCTAATCCCAAAAATAAGTAAACCTATCCTTTGATACCAACTATGACAACCCAAATTTTTATTACACAATTAAACATAATTTATTACATAAAATACATTTGATAAAACATAGAAGATCGAGAGGTATAGTGTCTTTGGGTCTTAGGATAATTATATAACAACATAAAACATGAATTACAACATCTTTATGGAAAACTTCCTTTACATGACCACTACATTCCCTCATACATAGCATTGCATGGAATAACCAGTGGACATGCCTACGAAAAGGGTGAGCTATAAGGCCCAGTGAGGGAATAATCATGGAATATCATGAGGAATACAATAAATGTTAGAAAATAGGAATATAAATAGAGAAAAATAGAATCCTATACATAAATTCATGATAAAGAATGATAATTACAACATGGAAATGTGGCAACAACACTTAACTTGGAATTAGAATGATCTAAGGCTCAATGCTCATAGAGCTTGTGTAAACCCTCATTGCTCATGAAGCACAAGTAAAATCTCATTTCACTTGAATTATCATGATTAAAACCCCATTTCACATGACGTATCATGATACTATACTTTACCCAATGCATTGGAGCACTATAAGAGATCACCCTTATTAAATATTTCATTTCATGCATAAGTGTGCCACATGGATCAAATAACATGGAATCATAAAATATCATCATTTATTCCAAGAAAAAGGAATTTGGAATTCATACATGAAAATTTATAATCAATTACTAAATTTACATAAATGCGAATACCCTTTATAAAGATATGGGAATGGTATTCACTACACAATGACATTGGCTTGGAAAATCGGTGCAATTTCGGCAGCGTAACGACGTGACGTAAGAATTCATAAAAATGGTTGATGAGAGAGAAATGGGTGTCTCATGATATGTACAAGAAGTGGAAGGTATGTTAGGTCATATAGATACATTTCCCAATAATTTTAATGGTATTTATATGCATAATACAAAAAGGAATACATGAATATAAAAGAGGAGAGAGAAATCCCTCACAGAATTTCAGCATAGTAACAGGTGTACATGGGAGGAATTTAATGAGAGAGGAAGGGGTATGCAATAATTAAAACATAAATAGGGTAGTATGGGGGAGTTTTGAAACCATACCCAAACATTTATAATTGAAATTAAAAGGGAATAACAATTTAAAGAATATTGGACAAAATTAAGAATGGAAGAAAAACCCTTACTTGGAAGTGTGCTTCCAAAGTCTTGAGAGAGGCATGAGAGAGGCTTCTTGGGAGATTGGGGAACCTTGGGAGGTTTCTAGATAAAGGAGGTTAAAAGTTGGGCTAACTATAAAGGCTTTGAGTGAGGATGAAGTGGGATCTTGGGTTGGTTTATATAGAAAAGGTGGGGGAATTCTTTATTATTTAGGTTTGGGACAACTCACATTAAACTAATCCAAACCACAATCCAGCCCATGGTTTTTGCCCGTGGTTTTTGAAAAAGGGAACTGGAAAATGATATTTTATATGGCCAATGTCCAAACCTATTATCATAATTGGGTTTCTTATGTGGAGGTGAGTCACACTTCCAAAGAAATCAATTTAAAAAGAAAAAATGTAAAATTAGTCTTGAAGGGCCCACTAATGTTTTGTGAAATAAATAAAAAAAACCCAAAATCAAATTATTTTAATGGTAAAACATATTTTGACCGAAAATAATGTTTATAGTATTTTATTACACCACTATATGTTCATTATGATGTCATAAAATACATTATTGTTTTAAACAGTATTAAATTTTTACCCAAAAATATGAATGTCTCATAAAATTACAAAAAATTCAATGTTGGATAATTTTGATGCCCTGATTCTAGAAATAATATTCATTTTATCTAAATAATTTTCTAAATATTTTAATTTTTAATTTTAAAATAAAAAAATAACATTTATCGAAAATTCATTGGTTTTGGGGAAAATGGATTTCATACAATAATAAAAATTATAATTGCTTTTATTAAATTATATGATAATTTATATTTAAATAAAATTAATTTAATAAAAATAATAATATTTTATTAAAATATTATTTAATTCAAAAATCCATTAATTCATCAAAATTGATTTCTTAGTTGAACATTAACTAAAAATACTATTTGTGATTTAAAAACTATTTACAAGGTAACAACAATAAAATGAAAGTATATTAATTATTATCTAAAAAAATATGTACATAACCCTAGTACAAGGTTCTTGTTAAATAACCCCTTAAAACACCCGCAGAAGACCGGAGGGTGAGGTGAGCGATGGTGACAGACTCTTGGGGTGGCTCGGATAATATCGCTCGGGGGGTAATCTCTATGAACTTCCACTTTTTCCAAAGGTGGTTCTACTCAAGCATAACGTGTTCAAGATCAGCTTGACCTTGGTCAAGAGCAAATCCCAATGATGCCACCTCCTTTCAATGCTCCAAAAAATGGGATTCATATGGGGAAAGTCTACTAGATGAGGACATCACTTCCATTGTCTGAATAAATTGGATTTGTTAAAGCGCATATTTATACTAATCATGTGATCAATATTAAACAGCTAAAATAGCAATGTTCACAATTCATAATGGTATTTTAAATTCCAAAAACATAAAACAAAAGAAGTTCTAATTTTGTATAACCATTTCACATATTATGAATTTTAATTTGATCAAGAGGAATTTCCATTTATAAATGTTTGAGTCATTACAGAAACTCCACCATGATTGAGCCCAATTAGTCACCACTCAAAAGAATATAGATGAGATGAAATATGTTTTGAAATAGGTTTAGATCATAGTTACAGTAGAAATTGACATAAATAGATGATCTTCAATATAGTATAGTAGAAGCAATAAAATAATCGTCAATGATGATCATGCTTCTTTGTCTTTAAAATAGAAATAAATAGATCAGACAATTTTATCATAGATATTTTTTTTGTCTTCACACAATGATAGAATAAAAATGTACAAAGAAATATTTCTCTCTTCAAAATCATCGACCATTCTTGTTTGAATATTTTAATCACCTTTTTTAACGGAGAATAAATCTCTATTAAATATATTCAAAAATAATTTAAATAAATCCTCTTATATTATCTCCATAATGATAGTATCATGGAATAATTTAAAACCCCCATTTAAATCCATTCATGCCACTTTAAATATAGTTGAAACAATTCTTGAAAAATAACCTCACAATAAATCATGAATATTTGAAATCAAATCATTCAAAGAGATTCATAATGTGCCTTATAAATAGGAATGATTTAATCCATTCCATGCGAGTCTTTGAATTGGATGAAAAATAGATATATAACGATCTTTAATACTAAGAAGACCATTGCAGAAATATCGTAAAATATAATTGTTTTAAAATGATGTCATTGAAAATTCAAAAGTAGTGTTCCTTCATGTAATGAAAAAATATCAAATGCAGGGTTCAACTATGTATTGTATGGTTCATTTTTATAGAATAAAGTTCTTTATCCATACATTCATCTCCACGTAATGTAGGGAACAAAAAGTAACATTAAGATTATGATCCATACATTCATCCATGCTATCATAAAATCTAGAACTTATCACTGATTAACCATATATTCATCTTTCTCGAACATAGGGTTGCAAACAGTAAATCTATAATTCAACATAGGTTTTCTAATCGATAGGTGAATCGTTCATCGTAGAGTAGGGTTTATTCCGTACATTACATTTATCATTGTAGGGTATGAACAATGTTTCCAGAAAATATAAACTACTTAACTTTAAACTTCACTAAATTTTTTAAGCCCATCATCCTTTGATTCGGCCTTAGTCCCGCAAGACATATTTTTAGTAAATATCAAGATCTCTCTAATTGTTCATGAAGAAAATCAATACGACTTCAAAATCTCTTGATATCTTTGAAAGACAAAAGCAATAACATTCTATAAAACTTCACCTAGAAACCTACATTCCCAATATTTAGTATATTTATTGACCATCCAAATGACTTTTTTACCCTTTTATGTAAACTTATGAAATAAAGATAAACTTATTTTCTTCCCATCTCCCCATGTTCCAAAAACCTCCAACATCTGTTGAAGTTGTAGAAAAATAAATACTATAGATTTTCTAATCAATTCACTCTAGAGTTAAGAAATTACTTTAGAAACATTGGTGATTTTTTAGAGTATCAAATAATCCTTTTTATACTTCTACATAAAATAATAATGTTTAGATAATTCCATTATCTATCCAGTGGTATAATTCGCCAACAAATCTATTCACTATTGCATCAGATATAAAATAAATACATTGATATACTAAATTCGAAACACTTAAATAATTTATTATAAATCAAATTTTAACGAGTGGAAGTAATTATCAAAACTAAATAAAAATTATAATGACAAGGTACCACTCAACAATCTCCCCATTTTTTATAATTATAAAACCCCAACTCACTACCATCCATTTCTCCCCCTTTTTGTAATGACAAAAAAGATATAATCTTTGAGTAAATTAAATAATAAAATATATTTACCCATTTTTATAATGAATTGGAATTTGATATTTATGTCAAAAAAATATAAATAAATAAATAAAAATTTCTTTCCCTAATTTTAAAAACAATTAAAATTTGACAAATAAATTTTTTTAAATATATATATATATTATATCTGAAAAATATTATTTTTAGGTATTTAAAATTTGAAAATTAATTTTTTCAAGTATTTAAAATTAGAAATATATTTTTTTTATGTATTTAAATTTTGAAAACTAATTTAAAAAAACATAAAAAAAACATAAGTATTTAAAATTTGAAAAATATCTTCTTTAAAGTATTAAAAATTAGAAAAATATTTTTTAAAAAAGTATTTAAAATTTGGAAAATAATTTCTTTTATGAATCTAAATTTTGAAAAATATTTTTTTTGTATTAATGTATTTAAAATTTGAAAAATAATATTTTTTTAAAAAAATATATTTAAAATCTCCAAATTTGAAAATATATAAAATATTTAAAATTTGAAATATATATTTTTTAACATATTTAAAATTTGAATATTTTTTTAAGAAAATTTTTAAAATAATAATTTTTTTAATTATTATGTATTTTTTTTAAATTATAAAGATAATTTATTTCATAATATATTGTAAATAAATACCAGAATATAAACTCCCGCTAAATTCATACTTCCCTCAAAAGGATAAAGAGTGATAATCAAGGAGCCATAAAAATATATACAATATTCTTAAATGACCAACAAGGCATTGCAATTAATGTATTAAACCATTTATTTCATGCCATAATAATGAAACATTTTAACACATGATTAAAATTTAAAATAACCCCCCTATAAACAAGAATAAATATTTATGATCTCAACAAATTTAAATAATTTTTTTTCAAGAATCTAAATAAAATATTGATTTAAAAAAAATATTCAATGTATTTAATTAAAAGATTTTGTATGTCATAAATGATAAAAACATTTTAATATAATAAAAGAATAATGTATCAAAAATAGTTAGAGATTAATTTATCACAAGTAATTAATTTAAATAGTCAAACATTAAACACATGTTTTCATGTAAGATAACCATTTGTATAAAATTAATCAACAAATTAATTCATTTGATAAAATAGCAATGTGAAAAGATTTAATTTTTTTAATGATGAAAATAATAATTAAATGTATATGAATAAATGATAAAATATAAAAAAATAACCCCTGTATAAAATTGTTAGTGGATTTGAATTTAATATTAAAATTGAAAATAAAATACATACTTGGTTAGACATTCCAGCTCTAATGATATTTCAATTTAATAGGATAAGAAATATGAATATAATAAATTCTTATAATTTTTAAGAATACACTTGATGATATATCTATTACATTCAGTGGCATATACCTGCAAAATATAAAAAATGTTCCTTTTGGTACCAATATACTATTGGCCCTGGCAGTGTGACTGATTAATGAATTTTCTGACCAAATATGTTTATATTGATCAATAATTCTATAATTAAATCTAGATAATTCTTCTGAATAATGAACGTACATGAAACCACAAAATTGCGGTATTTTAAAATAACATTAATTAGCATAATTCCCATTAATACCACAATAAAATCATTTAATATTTGACATGCCTTTTCTATTTGAACCCAGAACAAAATAATTGTTATATAATTTTGGCTTTTCTTCATTACTACAAATACCAATTTTTCATTTATGAATTTTATTTTTACCAATAATTTGATTCAAATAATTCTCTCCTTTAATAAGAATACTTGAATCTTTTTTTTAATTATCAACTTCATTCAATAATTCATTAATTTTAGTTTCATGCAGATCACAAGAAATTTTGAAGAATTTGATCTTAAATCAGTAATATGTTTTGACTATATTTTATTATCAATTGAAATAGAATCCTATGATTTTTTAATATTTTTACGTTATGTCTTTAAAGAATCAAAATTATCATGAATAATAAAACAAAAAATATTATGTTCATCATAAGAAAAAATTTCAGAATTAGAACTTTCAGAATAAGAAGTTTATACCTCATCAGCATTAGCCATAAGACATAGAATTACCTTTTGATCTTCATTCTCACCTTCTATGTTTTTAGTAGATTCATCACATGAATCTACATATGAATTACTATTATCATTAATGACTTTATTTCCTTTTCATCTATATTTAGATTTTGTTTGAGCTTTAAGAAAATGACAATTCAGTCTCAAATAACCTTTCTTTTTACAGTAATAGCATCTGACTTCTTTCTCGTTATTAAATTTCAATTTATCTTTTCTACTTTTATACATCTTGACAATTGTTTTACAAATATGTTGTAGCTCATCACATGAATCTGAATGACTAGAATCTATATCAAAAAATTCATCCATTGAAACATTTAGTGTTGCTATTTCCTTTTTGATAGAAATATGATTTTCAACTTCTTCTTTCATCTATGCTTCGTACATCATCAAGTTTCCAATGAAATATTTCATATTTAATTCATTAACTAGTGTAGATTTTCAAATAGAAGCTGATATTTCATTCCACTTAGAAGTTAAATCTCAAATTACCTTTAATTCCTAATTAGGTTTTTGAATTGGAGTTCCCAAGGTAGAAACATCATTAATAGCTTTTATTAATCTTCCATTCATCTGATTGATACTCTCATATTCCTACATCTTTAATGTGTCAAATTTATGTTTTGCAGTATTTTACCTTAGCTATCTGACATTTTTAGTTCCTTCATATGAAAACTAAATAGTAATACATATCTAATAGGCAGTAGCACATTGAGAAACAAGGTTAGATTCTTCAGGAAGAATATCACATATAATTTCCTTTGTGGATTTTGAATTAACATCATAATCACCTTCCTTCGAAGCATATCACTTTCATGGTTCTCTAGAGATTTAATAATGTTTTAAAATCTTCATATAAACATTAAAACAAAGAATTCTAATATAGATATTACTGTAATCTTTCCAACATCCATAATTATCACCACTTAAATAAGAATCACAGATCATCGAAATTATTTTCTGAAATTATCCATTGAGATTTTTCTTCATCTAAATCTTTAACTCGGGCTTGTTAGAGCCAAAATAAATAAATAGATACCTACCATTGATACCAATTGTTATGTAGGGATGGAAATGAAAAATACCCAAGGGGGTGAATTTTTTCCTTTTAAAAATCTTGTCAATATTAAAACATCCCTCTTGAAATGAAGTGATCCCTTCCTTCTCTCTTAAATTCAAGTAATCAGTAGAAATAAATTAAGGAAAATAAAACAAGGATTTATAGTGGTTCAGGGAACAAAAATCTTCTTGTCCACTCTACCAATGCTCTAATCCATGTGCTTGACGATTTTCACTAGAAGGCCCTCTTATAACAAGACAGTACACAACTGAGTATATGCGGTTGACACCGTACAAGGATTTTATAGGGCCTTCTTGTTCCTTTATTAGGAACCAAAAAAATACACAACTTAGTCTGAGAAGAAGACACTCCACCACTACTAAGTTTGAGAATCTGATAATCAAAATAATATAGATGAGATGAAATTTTTTATGAAATAGGATTAGCTCATCGTTGCATCAGCAACTAACAGATGTAGATTTTCTTCAATATATCATAGTAGCAGCAACAAAATAATCTTCAATGTTGAGTAGGATTCTTCATCTTTATAATAGCAGAAAATAGGTCAGACAATTTTTGCATAGTCTTTTTAGTTCTTCACACCATGAGAGAATAATAATGTAGAAAGAAATATTTCTCGCTTTCAAAGCATCGAGATTATTTGTATGAATATTTTTAGGATTTTTTTTATAATAGAGTACTCACATCTCTTCTTTTATTCGTTGTCTATTTTATTTTCCACTCAAAGAGATATATATATATAATATCCAGTAGTTGTAACAACATTCCCCTTCCTTAGGATACTGAAAATAAATAGAATTAACAGTCGTCATAAATATCCCCAAGAATAAGGTAGCACGATTGACTTCTTATTCCAGTACAATAAAATTCTAATAAATATTTTCAAAATATTTTGAATAAATACATCAATAAAATCTCCATAATAATAGAATTGTTGGATATTTTAAAACTATTGTTTAAATCCATTCAAACCACTTTATATACAGTCAAAAATGTACATGAAAAATAGCCACATAATAAATCATGAATATTTGAAATCAAATCATTCAAAGAGATTCATAAATTCCCTTATAAATAGGAATGATTTAATCTATTCCATACAAGTCTTGAATCATTTGTAAAATAGCTTTATAATGATCTTAAATAGTAAGAAGAACATTTCAGAAATAAAGTAAAATATTGTGGATTCAAAATGATGTTGTTGAAAATTTAAACATAGGGTTCCTTCATGTAACAACAAAATATGAAACGTATGTTTCAACTACATAGTGTATGGTTTCATTTTGTAGAATAGAGTTCCTTATCCATACTTTCATCTGAACGTAACGTATGGATCAAAAAGTAACATAAGGATTATGATTCATACATTCATCCTTCTCAGCATAAAAACCTAAATGTAGAATTAATTAACCATACATTTATCTTTGCCAAATATAGGGTTGCAAACAGTAAATCCATACATTAACTTAGGTTTTCTGATATATACGTGATTTTTTCAGTGTAGCATAGGGTGGATTACTTACATTACATTTCTCAACGTAGGGTATGACTAGTGTTTTCTGATTATATAAATAACATGACTTCATACTTCATAGAATATTTTGAGCCATTTATAATTAGATTCCTCCATAGTACCGCAAAACATATTTTTAGTAAATATCATGATCTCTCCCATGGTTCAAGAATATAATCATTCCAAATTTAAAATCTCCTGATATTGTAGAAAAACTGAAGCAATAACATTCTGGAAAACTATAGCAAAAAACATGCATTCCCAATCTTCCATGAATTTATTGGATATCCAAATGAATATTTAGCCTTTTATGTAAACTGATGAAATAAATATAAATTTATTGTATTTTTATCGCCCCATGTTTTGAGTTATTTCAACATCTGTAGATGTTTTAGAAAAACAAGTAATATTGGTTTTCAAATATGATCACTATACAGATGAAAAATTCTTTAGAAAATTATTTGATTTTTTAGAGTCTCAAAAAATCCTTTTTAGACTTCCACATAAACTAATGATGTTTATATAATTCTATTATCTATCCAATAGTATAATTCACCCACAAATCTATTCAATATTTCTTCAGATATAAAATAAATACGTTGATGTACTAAATCTGAAACACATAAAAAATTTATTATAAAAAAAATACTGATAGGTTCAAATAATTGAAAAAACTAAATAAAAATTAGAATGACAAGGATCCACTCAGCACCAATCAAATCATAACATTTACATTGCACTATATAATTATGAGTGCACCCGTCACATCATAACATTTACATTATCATGCATGCCACATAGAACATATATCAATATTTAACATATATTAACCCATAGAATGGAATGGGATTCATTACATAAGAATACATTCTAAAACATTGGGTTCCCAAATGAAATATGGAATATCATACTTGATATAAGAATAATCAACCTTGATTGAGATGTAAAAGGTGTTTTTTTAAGAAGAGTTCTTTTGGAAAACATTATATTTAACATAAACCCTTATTCAAAACATGTATATCCCAGAAAAGGTAAAATAATTCTGAATAAATTATTTTTCAAGAATAACCATATTGAAAATGGAGTGAATGAGGGAAAACTCTAAGAAATAAAGTTGGGTTCGAGAATTCCCCTTAACATTTTTCTGAACACTTTCTTCATTTTAGTGTCATGTATCATAAACATAGATTCATTAATTAATAATTACAGAAGATGTTATCAATGAACATGATTCATTATGGTTTAATTAATTTCTTTTACGGTCCTTTTTATGAGTTTTAGGTTTTAAATTCATTGTTTGGGAGGGTTTTATTTCTTAGTTTACATTTACGGTTCACTTGTATACATGAACATAAGTTCATGTAGAACATGGATAAACATCTAGAAATGATATTATATTTTATTAATGATATTCTAGGATTTGAAATGATCATTAAATTGATTAGTTTATATATTATGTGGATGAATCGTTAGTTAAAATTTAATGATGACCATTTTAGGTTAATTTGGGCGGTTTTTTGATCACAACGAACATGTTTTGTTTTATCATTTGGTATTATCTATAAAAGTTGTTTCAAAAACAAAAAATGGGTTAAAAAATATTTAAGTTTGTTTCCATCAATTTATGGGTTTTATTGATATCCTTGAAGGAGTTTAAGGAAAATGGAAGTACATCGCCCATGATGTAGGCAAATTAACACGTCACGGGCAGAGATTTCATTTTTATAAACAATGTGAGAGAGGGATGGGTATAATGAATAATATTAAATTACCATGAGATAATACTAGTATATAAATCAAAATGGATTTATTATGACATTTTTAGAAGATAATTTTAGGATAATAGATGTACTGAAATGAAATTTGAAATGAATTTGAAAGAAAAGAGATGGAGAAATTGCCTCTTGAATATATCTTCTTTGATAGCGTCTTTGGGGGAGATTTTTTGTTATTTTTATGAAAAAAAGAAACTATAGATGTGGGGGAGGATCATGGGAAAATATTTGAGAAGAATTTAGAGTAGGAACAAGGCTTGTGAGGTGTGACGAAATGAGGTTGTGAGGGGTGGTATTTATAGTGGAGGTGAGAGGGGTTTTCTCAATATAATATTTATTATTTTATTATTTCTCCAAAATACAAACAATAGTGAGGATTATTTTTACTAAAAATAGTAATAATTTAATATTATTTAGTACCAATGACCATTTACACCATCCATGACTCAAACATGATTAAGAAATTATTTTATTTTGCATATTTTTAAATTATCGAATTTCACTATTCACCAAAAATTCAAGTATTCTAGAAAAATCCAAAAAATTCACCCTAACCATTTTTCAACATTTAGAATTAAAACATTAACTCCATTTTCTAAAAATAATTTTCTAAATAACATTAATTTTTTTTATTAAAATGATAATTTACTAGAAAAATAAAAATTTTAAAATTTAAAACTAATTTTCTAACACTTTGAGATTTTAATTATGGTCCCTGAAAATTATCATATAATCATAAGACATATAAATACTAGTTTATGAATACATTTTTTGAAAATATATTTTCTTTTAAATTATAAAATTAATCATTAAATATTCACGACTTACAAGAACTACCAAAACTATAATGTAATTATACCATATTGTAACTTATATGATGGAAATATTTTATTTATACTATTATTATGAAGTTTACTATTCTCTTAGATGATTTAATATTCATAAGGGTCACATTACTATTCATAAGGGTAACATTACTATTCATAAGGTAATGTTACTATTTACAAAAATAATTGACCTATCGGAGTCCAAACATCTTACCGATCACAAATGTGTATGTCATATTTTCCAAATTCCAGTCATAGAAGTGGAAAATTTTTGTTTAAAGGTCGCATATTGGTTCATTTAATCATGATGTGGAACTGTGTTTTTTAATGTGATATTATTTGATTATAACATTACTACAAGAAGCGATAAATTGTATTGATAAAAGTTTGGGTTGTAACATTCTCCCCCCCCTTTGGAATTTTGCCTTTATAATTTTATTTTATATAAACAGGTGAGGGTACTTCTCCTTCATTGCGTCCTCTGGTTACCAAGTTACTTCTTCATACATATGGATCCTCTATAACACTTTGATAAGGTGAGTTGTCTTGTTTCATATAACCTTATCTTTTATGTCCACAATCTTTACTGGATACTCCTCATAAGAGAGATCGTCTTCCAACTATACAACCTTTGAGTTCAGTACATATGGGGATCTGGAATGCACTTCCTCAAAAGTGATGCATGAAACACATCATGAACGTGAGCCATATTTGGTAGAAGTATGAGATGATATTCCACAACTCATATGTGGTCAGGGATCTCAAAGGGTTCAATGTACCTTGGGCTTAGCTTCCCTTTCATTCCAAAATGTATGACTCTCTTCCATTGAGATATTCGAAGAAAGAATTTATCTCCAACATTGAACTCCAAGTCCCTTCGACAGTTGTTAGAATAGCTCTTTTTCAAACTCTAAGAATAATTGATATGTTTCTAGATGACTTGAACCTTCTCTATCATCTTTTTCACAAGATCAGATCCATGTAGATTTATTTCTACAACTTCATCCCAATTGGTTGGAGTTCTATATCTCTTTCCATATAGAGCATCATATGGAGCCATCTGAATACTCAAATGAAAGTAATTTTGGTTTTAAAACTCAACCAGTGGGATATTCTGATACTATATACATTTTAATTATAAATAAAATAATATTATTATATATTCAAGAATCAGAATAGTTCTTTCCGATTGGCTATTATTCTTGGGGGTGATAGGTCATGATGAAATTTAATTCAGTGATCAAAGCATGTTGGAAACTCCACCAGAACTTATATGTGAACCTTGGATCACTATCAGAGAAAATTTTGAGTGGAACCCCATGTAGTCTCACCACTTCATTGAAATATATATTTCCAAATTTTTCAAGAGATAGATCTTCCCAAATAGTGATAATGTTGGAACTCTTTGTGATTCGATGCACCGCAACCCATATCATATTATTTCCCATGGATGTATTCAGGAGACTTGTGACAAAGTCCATAGTGAGACTATCCCATTTCAATAGGGGTATAGGAAACAGTTGTATCATCCCTTTTAACGTTTTTCACTCTTTTTTAACTTTATGGTATATCAATAACCTCAAGATATATTCTACAATATCATTCTTCCTATTACCCCACCATAAGTGTTCTTAGAGATCTCTGAACATATTGGTGCTACCAATATGGATAGAGAAAGTTGGGATTTGTTCATTTTAAAATATCTCATTCACCATCATGGGTGATGAAGGAAAAAAAGTCTACATTCCAAACATAATCACACAATCATTATTAATATAGAACCCTTGCACATTCCTTCACATTACTGCATTAACCTTCTTTTGTAACTCTAGATCATCTCTTTATTCCTCCGTAATCTTATCTTAGATATATGTTTGGGTAATAATTTATGAAAGGTATGATCTATTCCCTACCATTATGATTTCCAAATCTGTCCTTTTCATATCCATGAAGATAAGGTCTTTCTAAATCTGCATCCTGGATAGAGTAGCAGGTTGTTTTATACTTAGACCAACTGCTACCTTGTTGGTCTTTCCATGATGATAGATAATAGATAAATCATAGTCTTTTATTATCTCTAATCATCACCTCTAATTAATGTTGAGATCATTTTTTTTAATATATACTTTAGACTGTAATGATCGGTATATATGTCACACTTTTTACCATAGAGGTAGTACATCCATATTTTGAAGGAAAAAATCATAGCTGATATCTCTAGATCATGTGTCGGGTAGTATTGATCATGGATCTTCTACTGCGGTGATGTTTAGGCTATCACATTATCATTTTTCATGAGTATAAAACCCTATAATTTCTTCAAAGCATCACTGTATATCACAAAGTATTATCCACTTATCAGTAATGCAATTACAGGTTCAGTGATAATCCTTTTCTTTAGCTCCTTAAATATTTCCTCAAATTATTCTCTATAGACAAAATTTACCCATTTACTTGTTAATTTAGTTAGTGGGATTTATAATTATGATCCATTTCTCACAAAAAATTGGTAGTACTTAGCTAATCCCAGAAAACTACATATTCTTATGACACTAGAGGGTCTAGGTCATTCCTCAATCGCCTTTTTTAAGGGTCCCAAAAAATTCCCTCACTTATGATCACATATCCCAACAACATGACTTGCTTAATCCAAAAGTCACACTTTATGAACATGGAATTCAACTTATCCATTATTAATGTTTCCAACAAAAGTCTTAGGTATTCTTCATGTTCCTCGTTTCTCTTGGAGTAGATGATAATATCATAAATAAAAACTACCACAAATTTTTCTAGGTAATGTCTAATTACACGATTCATAAAATAAATGAAGATTGTATGGGAATTAGTAATTCTGAAGGGCCTCACCAGAAACTCATATTGCCTATACCTTGTATGGGAGGCAGTCTTCTGAATATATTCCATCTTCACCTTTAGCTGATGATATCCAGAATAGTGATCCACCTTTGAGAAGTACCGAGGACCTCTTAAATAATCGAACAAGTCATCAATACTTGGAAGAAGATACTTGTTCTTTATGCGATCTTGTTTAGTTTCTGATAATCAATACACAGCTGCTTTATTCCATCCTTCTACTTCACAAAGAGCACTAGTACACCCCAAGGTTATGCACAAGGTCAAGTGAACCCTTTTTTTAAATGCTCTTGCAGATTCTTATTTAAATCCTCCAGTTTTACTGGAGCCATACTATAAGAACACTTTGAGCTAAGAGTATCTTTGGGTATGAGTTATATGGATAACTCTACCTCATGATCTGAGGGAATTTTGGGTAAATCATTAAGAAATACATCACTGTATCCCTCATGATGGGAATTTATTCTAGGTTGACACTTTTCTTTGACTAAACCATTTAATCCAGGTATGCCTATTCATAGGGAATCAACACCCACAACATAGAATGATTTTTATAAGGAGATTCATGATATTCCAATCATTTTTAGAGGAGCATGGTATGGTTCAGAATATGAAAGGATATTTTCTTTTTCTGGTAGTTGATATGTTCTCTATATAACGAGATCCAATCCATTACTATTATAGTGTCGAATTCCAAAAAGGGATGTATCATGATATTCACTTGATGAATCTTCCCACATATGCCAAGAGGAGATGATTCTAACACTTGGGTTGCATGGATTTCACCACTTTGTGTTTTTATAGATATACCTAGTTCATGGTTTTGGGGCTTCAATTCATTAGTTCTAGCAAACTTTTGAGATAAATATGAATGCGTTGAACAATAATCAAATAAAAAAATTTCCATTATTGAGTGAATTGGATGTGTACCATGTATGACTACATTTTCTTACTCAACTTCCTTAGAAGTGATGGCATAATCATTTCATTTCTCCTTTGGATTTTGTGGATGATGATGCTGGTTACCCTCAAGGGCTTGAGGTTTAGTACACTTTCATGCATAGTGCACTTGCTCCCTATAGTTGTAGCATTGGACCATGGGTGGTGCTATCCTTTCCTCCACCACATTATCTTTCCTTCTCGTGTATTTAGACACTATTGATCAGGGTGGACTTCTCTCCCCCACTTGAAGCATTTTCCCATCCCTTTGAGGGAATTCCCATGATGATTCTTCCCACATGTTTGGACATGTGGGTTGTTGATTTTTCTTTCCACATTTCACATTAGATCCTCTAGCATGAATCTCCATATTTTGATTCTTATCACCATATCCATGGGAAAATTATTTAAACTCCATATCCACTTTGAGACAACATCAAACAACTTATTCATAACTCCCAAATTCACGAATTTTAAGAGCCTTTGGAAGGTGTGATTTTAATCAACTAAAGAATATATAAATTTTTCTATCTTTATTGATAAAAAATCTTGAAGCATACCTTTTATTCTTTGTAGAATTTGCTTCATAGACGATGATAGATTCTCCATCCTTTTGATTTAGAACTATTAATTCTCTATCCATCATTGTACAAAGATTTCATGGGAAATAATTGTTAAGAAATAATATCTTAATGTATTCCCACTTCATCTCTTCAATTTCATCTCTCAGCTCGGGGTTCTTAATCAAATCCCAATATTGGTCGGACTCTCCATTGAGACGATAAATGTCTAGATTTACCATCTCCATCTCAAAATATTAAGGAATAGAAAAGATATTCTACATGGAGTTGACCCACTATTCGAAAACTACTGGATTGGAAGATCCACTAAATATCGGTGGTCTCTGCAAAAAAAAACACTCGATATCTAGTTGATCCCTCTTAGGTTAAGGAGGACATTACACATTATTCAGGTTATTATTCATTAACTAAGTCAACTAGGTAAGAATTTCCATGAAGTTTTCAACTACTCCTCCCAAAGAATTGGGCATGTTGTTCAAATAATCGCTCCATTTTCCCTCACATGGGTTGTTGGCATGGTTTCTCCTTATTCCCACCATTTTCTTCCATAGAAAATGTTATAACAAACATAAGTCAACAATTCATGAATCAATAATTTTTTTGTTTGTAAAATTAACAATAAAATCACGTTTTATGGTATACCTATGTTTATCAATTATTCTTGTGTGCTTACATATACTTAGTGTCATAATAGGTCTTTTCACATAGGTTCTCTAATCCTAATTCCCAAATTAACTAAACTGTTCTCTGATACCAACTATATCGACCCTGCTTTTTTTACATTATGTTTACATTATTTTAATGATAAACAACATAAAATCATTACACAAAGAGGATACAAAGGTTTAGTGTCTTGTGAAAACTAGAACCAAACATAACCCCTACAACGTAAACATAAAGATTTATTTAATTCCTTCTTCTATGGATTCTTATTGGCCCTTGAATTCTCCTTAGTACAAGTAGTCTCCTAAGGATATACATAAAAAATGGGTGAGATAGAATCCCAGTAAGAGGATAGATAATAACATAAAACAATGTAACATTGGATGATCATAATTATTATCATTATATCATAGACATAGGATCATAATCATGATAGGAAACATTATAAAAATACTTGGAATGTGTCACTACATAAAAATGAAACATCATGTCTTAGTGGAAAACTACGACACATAGTTGTGAACAAAGATAGAATCATGTTCATGCGTACTTCACTTTAATCGTGATGTTCATCAAATTACCCAATGCATATGAGTTCTATATTATTTTGGGTGCACCATTCACATCATAACATTTACATTGTGCTATATAATCCTTGGGGTACCCGTCATATCACAACGTTTACAATATCACACATTGCACATAGAACATATATCAATATTTAACACATTATAATCCATGGAAATCAATGGGTTTAATTTAAAATGTATAAATTCAAAAACATTTGCTTCCCAAATAAAAAAGGAATATCATACTTGATATAAGAATCGTCAACCTTGAGTGAGAAGTAAAAGGTATGTTTTTGAAGGAAGAGTTCTTTTGGAAAAATTATGTTTGACATAAACTCCAGTGGAAAAGATTTATATCCCATAAAAGGTGATATAATTATGAAGAAAATATTTTTAAGGAATAACCATACTAAAAATTGAGTGAAATAGGTAAAACCCGTTGAAAGAAAGTTGGGTTCGAGAATTCCACTTACCTTGTGTCTGAACACTTTCTTCACTTTAATGTCCAATGTACTGACATTAGATTCATTAATTAACAATTCCATAAACTTATATTCTTGAAAATGATTCATTATGGTTTTATTAAGTTATTTAATGGTCTTGTTTATGAGTTATAGAGTTTAAATTAATTGTTTGGGAGTGTTCTGTTTCTTAGTTTTCATGAACAGTTCATTTGTACACATGAATGAAAGTTACTGTAGAACATGGATAAACATACCAAACTTATATTACATGTTATTAATGATATTATATTAATTTAAATGATATTTTAATGAGTTATTTTATATATCATGTGGGTGAATCATTACATAAAATTTAGTGATGATCATTTTAGTTTAATTTGTACAGTTTTTTGATCACAATGAACATGTTTTGTTTTATCATTTAGAATTTTGTTTAAATGTTGTTTCTAGAACATAAAAGGGGTTAAAAATACATATTAAAATATTTTAAACCATTTAATGTACTTATTTATAGAATGAAATTATTTAAATGAAAATTGATGTCTATTTCTTATAATGTAGGTAAATTAACACATCACGGGTAACAATTTCATTTTTATAAAAACAGATAGAGAGGGAAGTTTATAATGAAAAATATTCCCTAAAAATGATATAGTTATAGTATATAAATCATATTGGAGTTATCAGGGCATTTTATAAGATAATTTGGGGATAAGAGATGGAAATAAATGAAATTTTAAAGGAATTTGAAAAACAAATAAAGAGAGAAGTTGCCTCTTGAATATATCTTCTAGGAGAACCTCTTAAGGGGAGGGTTTTTGGTATTTTTATGAGAAGAGGTCTAATGAATTTGGGGGAGGATATTGAAATGATATTTGATCAGATTTTGGAGTATGAACAAGGCATGATATGTGTAAGTAAATGAGTTTGTGAGGGGTGGAATTTATAGTGGAGGGGAGAGGGGTTTTCTTAATATTATATTCATTAATTTATTATTTATCCACAATACAAAAAATAGTGATTATTATTGTGACTAAAAATATTAATACATTCATGTTAGTTCTAACCAATTTCCATTTACATCAACCATGACTCAATCATGATGCAGAAAATCTATTATTTAGCATATTTTTGAAATTATCAAATTTCACTATTCACCAAAAATTCAATTATTTCAGAAAATTCCCAAAAATACACCTTAACCATTTATCAATGAGTATAATTAAAAAATTAAGGACATTTTATGAAAATAATTTTCTAAATATTATTAATTTAATTTTATTATTAAATTTATAATTTACTTGAAAATTTTAAATTTTAAAAATAAAAACTACATTTCTAACCCTTTGAAAAATTTAGTAATGTCTCATAAAATTATCATATAAACATAAGACATATATGTAATAGTTTTTATTTTATGAAAGTAATTTTTTTAAAATTATTAAATTAATCATTAAATATACATGACTTACAAAAAATACAAACACTATAATGTAATTTTATCTTATTTTCACTCATAGGATGGACAATTTTTATTTATACAATCATTTGTAAGGTTACTATTCACATGGATGATTTAATACTCATAAAGGTCATATTAATATTCATAACTGTAACATTACTATTCATAAGGGTATGCTACTATTCACCAAAATTTAATTTTGTCCTATCGGACTTCAAACATCTTATTGTTCAGAACCATGTATGTCATATTTTAAAAATTCAAATCACATAAGTGGAAATTTTATGTTTATAGGTCACATAGTAGTTAATTTAAGAATGATGTGGAATTTTATTTCCAAATGTGATTTTATTTGATTATGGAATTACTACAAGAAGGGAAAAATTTCCTTGATAAAAGATTGCGTTGTTACATATAACATCTCTAAACATTGTCATAAACATATCAAGTCCTCATTGGACCCCTAGGAAAATCTATACAAACATCACTCTAGAGAGATGGAATGAATCCCATATCACTTCGCCATCTATCCTAGGTTGGTCCACTCGATCAGCCTATCATAATTCTACCCAGGTTTTATCTTCCTAGGTACTCAGATGCTAGTGGGGGGGGGGGGGGGGATACACTCACCCCACTCTCAAGATAATGAAACCAATAACTATAAGGAACCTCTCTAAGTCCAATATTTTTATTAATTACATTTAATTTAAATACCTAGGGGATCCATATTTTTCAAGGCTCATATTTATATACAATCCCTTAGCCATCAGAGACCATGGAATCACTAGTGTATAAGGGTCCACCATAGTCCTTGACACTTGTTCATTTTAGTGGATTTTAATTAAATATGTGATTAATTTCATTTTAAATAGTAGGTTAATCACATTTTATGTTGTGAAACCACATATCACATGATTATATAAAATTAATTTTCTATAGGGAATGTTTAGGTACCACATTCCCCCATTTAATATATTTATTCCCATTAAAGAATGGTATACCATCATCGAAGCATGCTCAAGACCATATAGGGCACATTCCATCAACATAAGGCCCTAACTCATCAACATACATCTCAATTTTATAATAATCCATTTTTAATTAAAATTATACTTTTAAACCTAAAAAATCATAATTATTTATTAATTTAATTTTTAGAGAATAATCAAGAAATTACTCGTTAGTGAACTCTCATGGTTTCAAACTCCACGAAAATAAGTGTGCACCACCCTCGATATATATCTAGACCCTTAGTACACAAAATCCCCTATTTATCATTTCATTTAATCCATTAATTTTACCCAAAATATTTAAATACCTAAATTAATTAGGTTGAGTACATACCATCATAAATTTTCATGAAACCTAGTGTAATAAACCTCCCAAGATCCCAATTATAGAAGATAAAAAATATTCCCTTATTATCAAGTTGATTTAACAATGATTTAATGTAATCATCACTACGTCCCTAGTTTGGGTCGTACAAATTAGCATCCTCAAAGAGGGAATGAAACATATGTAAAATCAATATGAAGTTTTATATTTACCTCTAGCTTTCCCTCAAATAAAAAAACACTTCATTCAAAAAATAAATAGCTAAAAACTAGGGATTCTAAAAAAAACCCAAAATAGGCCACAAATGTTCACAAATAATATAAGACTGTGAAAATATATGAGAAATTGAGAATGTATGGATCCAAAATGATATACATTTCATTGTTTATCACTTGAATCGAATAATTATTTTATCCACTAACAAAGAAGATCGATCTCAACGTGAGATAAAGAGATTGGTTATGGGATCTATTTAGAAGAAACATGAAATGTACAGGGCATTGAATTGCAATAATTTCACTTAAATATGTGATTTTTAATATTTATTAAATATTTTAGAAAAATCATCAAATACTATCAGCATAGATAAAATTTGGAAAATACTAAAATGGATCATACTAACATTATCATGAGTCCTAATAAACATCAATTTGAGTCATAAAATGGATAATACTCACTTAAATGTGATTCATTATAGACTTATCAAAATTTACAAAAATAATTCATACTCACTTTATAGTGATTCATTGGATGTATCATACACATTTTATAAAATGTCAATCCTGACATAACCATATTTTTGAACACAAGAATGAATCATACTCACTTCATTGGGATTCATATACTGACTCATAATCACATAATATTGAGTCATTCTATACATAGATAAATTTAAAAAATATTGGAATGACTCATACTCATTTTACTGTGTGTCATCTGATGGATTATACTACTTCATAGTGAGTCATTCCAAACATAGCCAAATTTTTTAAAATTTCCTAGAAGTCCCAAAAACCACAAAAAACTATTAAAGTTCATTTTTTACTCATTCCAAACATCTCAAACCCATAAAATATAAAAATTCATACTATAATCTGTACAAAAAAATTTAATAAAAAATTAACCACTAAATCCTTACCAACATCCCATTCCTCGACAAATACCAACACTTCTAACATGTATACTAGGTTTAAGTTCTCATTTCCACTTATTCAATGAATTAAACTAACCCTTATTTCACATTTACCCATACACCAAATGCATCACACAAGCCTAGGATCATATCCAAAATCATCTTGTTGTAATGTTTTAACTCTTGGATTCGTGACTTGAGTCCTAAATCTCAAAAGAACCTCCTCTCCCAGACTAAAAAAATCAAATTTCATATTTCCCATTATTTTACTAACCCATAAAAATATTGGTGTTTATAACCTCTTATAAATAATACTTCTTGCCCTTGGGAAGTCTTCCTATGAATCCCCCATGTTTAATCTAGGTCACCAAGGCTTAAATCATGGCCTGAATCTTATAATTATCATTAGTTATGTTCATAACAATACTGCACCCTCAGCCAAATCCATTACAAAAAAAATCCAACTAGATCATAAATCATGATGCAAACATATTCAATAAATTTCATAAAACTTACCTAATACTTGTGGCATGTATGATTTATGAATTTACAGTTCTCACACCCATTGGTTAAAGTCACTATTCTATACCAGACCTTTACTTGTTCAATGCCACACTTGAGGGTCGCCTTCTTATTCTCATCAAAATTAATCATATCACCCTTGAGACTATATTCATACCACACAACCCTACTTCATTTCATATATCAAAATTCTATGTATGAGGTCTGAAATTTCCATATATGTGATAACCAATTAGTCTATTACCTGAAACACCTACTCGGTCATACCACCCAACCATCATCCTAATCCTAAAATATTTCTATTACTACCTTTATTAAGATGTTTCAATTTCTGTTGAATAATATCCCCAATAGTGGTAATTTCTATTTACCACACATGACCCAATTTATTTTATCTATGAACCTTCTTATGAAGAAAACCATATCTTGTTTGGGTCCACTAACAAATAATTCCTAATGTCAACTATAACAACTAAAAACATATTTCATGTGATTAAATCACTTATGGTGTGATCCCCACTATATTACTTTACAAACATTTATCCTCAATCAAAAAGAATATTATAAACTTATTCTTCTTCCCAAGACACACTCATCCATCCTATCGACTGCTATCATGAAGAAATGTCATATCTGATCTATCATGATACCCTAATCCATATTCAATATTTTCTTTCATTATTGGGTTAAAAGATATCATTCCCATTAAAACCTCAAGAAACTATTCTCACATAAAACAATAATAAAACATCATCTCCACAGTTCTTTTCAAATGAAACCAAAATATGAAACCATTGCACGTATACATTGTGACACTACGTAATTCTTTTTTTGTAAGAGTCCTCGATGGACCCTACTGTTAAAATATGGAATGCTGAAGAAGATGTGATCCTCTATGTCACCATATTATACCATCATACTCATACCATATATAGTTTTTTCTATAAATTATAGTCTCACATGCCTTAATCATATACCATGCTAATTTTTTATCAATATCATATTGTCAAAAGCATCTCACTCAATGATTTCTTTCAAACTAGTTTAAAGAATCACACTCAGTACATCCCTATAAATCTTTCCTTAATACCAAAAAAACACTCCAAGTGATTTATAACACAAAATCACAAGGTATATTACATTCTTGCACCACATATTTGATAGTCATTGCATCAATCTCAAACATAAAGTGTATTCACACACATTTCATCTCTAAGTCATGAAAATGTCTGAGATAACCCCTCTCTAAAGTTACCCTTATACATCAAAAATAATCTCAAGAAATAATCATAAATCATCCTATTATTTAGTAATACAACCTGACACATAAAATCTATACTTTAATCTCATGTTCACTCGGATCTAATACTTAGTTTATAAATCATATCTCAAATAGAAAGGACTAATAAAAAAATATCAATGTTCCCATCTCAAATATCATTACCCATATCACATTTCAATACACATATTTTACGGTTATCATATTCATATATATCAAGAATATCTTACATAATTAATAAACCCACTACAGGGTACTAATACCCATTGGGAATCTATAATCTAGACTGACCCCTCCAGGATCATGATCTCAAACATCTACATATATACAAAGGCATCAACCTATGAAGATATTTTTCAAGTATATCATAATTTTTGTATAGTTAAATGAAATACCATTTGAAATTTTTAGAGGAATAGACTTTATATGTTGTTATTTGAATCTTATTTAACTAATACTATAGGGAAATACTAGTATCAATAAAAAACCATTTGGTTTTGTTATATAGAATTCCAAAAAAAACCTATATGGGAAGATACCATATTTTTTTCACATTTTAAGTGACTGAATCTATTTTTTCTAGAACTAGTATCAAGGCATCGTGTTCCCATACTGAACCCACTAGGGGTCACCACACATCTCTTGAACAGAGGGAAAACATAGTCACCATCACCAAGAAACATCCATTCATAAGATCCAAATAACTTTTCAGCAAAGAAAATATAATTTTGTTTATCATAATAAAACTTAACCAATAATATATATAGTAAAATACAAAGTATGTTTTCATTAACACTTTTAATAGTTGAATCTTATGTCATAAATGATCTCAATCACACACAATCACAAAAATGTCATATGAATCCTACATTACAAAAATTATTCATGTGAACATTCTTATTTCAGTGGGAGAATATAAAAAAATAATAAATCTAAATCTAAAATAAAAAAACATTTTTAAATAAATATATCAACTGTAATAATGAAAACCTAAAACAATAATCCCATATCCCTCGTAACCTAGACTACCCACCCTAAATAGTGTTCAAGAGACACCAATATAAGGTCCATCATATGATCTAACATGTACATATTCCCTATCTACCATGAAAAAAATAGTAAGAAAAATAAAACATTCATTGATACAAATTTTTAAGGCGTCATCTAAAAACTGCTTAATAGTGCATGGATTGGAGTGTCACAACGACCTCAGGTGCACCTCCCTATAGGCCAGAGGTTCCGACCAATGGTGAGGGTCTAGGGTAATACCATGGGGAGACTATAACTACATATCAAATTGAATAATCAATGGAAAATAACTAAATGAAATCCATCATAAATAATTAGGTTACACATAACAAATAAAACATTAGTACTATATCAATTAAATGTGAAATAATACAAGTAAACATCCCAAATGATCACCAACTGAGTCGATCCCATATAAAAATTAAATAAATAATAATAAAAATAAAGGTGCTCTAATAAAATCCTAGAGTCTCACCAAATATTTATCTATATACTCCTTTACAGTAATCTCACATGATCATATAATACCATGCCACTTCCCTACTAAAACATGAAATCATCGAAGTCTTCTTGGTTACTAACGTATCAAGGTTATCCCAAAAAGGGTGTGAGTATAAATCATTATTGTACCACCAATAGGGTCCCTAATATAAAAAATAAATCAATGTATATACTATGCGATATTCTCATAAAATATATCAAACAAAATTGGGAGCATAACAAAATAATCACCATCAATCCTTGGGTTCTATGGTGACATTTGTGATCAACTATACTTGTTTCAGCTAGTGTCAGATGTCTCTAAGAATGTTTCATAACATGAAAATGGTCAAGTGAATACCATATCATTATTTCATCATAATTATATACTGTCACTCTGAGGTAAGAGTGTTTTATCCATATCATTTCACATATACACCTCATCAGCGGCAGTGTATCCCACCCGAACATCATATTTATTACCTTTATTTATTACTGGGTGTAAATTCTAGATCCTTGGAGGCATATTAGTAATCTGATAAGATATTAGGTTCGGACACAGAATCCTATGAATCCTATATATTTCATATTTCATCTGGTGTAATCACCAGATCCTAGGAATCCTAGATGTCTTATAAAACATTGGTTAAAACTACCAACTCCTAGGAATCCTAGGAATTTCAGATAACATCATCAGGTGTAATGAAAATATACTATTAGTTATATAAATATCATAAAATATTAGGTATAACATATATATTATAAGTAGATTATGCATCCCAAATGTCACCTTGTGTGTTCACCAAATCATAGCAATCCTAGGCATCTCGTATATCATTATGTGTAATCACTAGATCCTATAAATCCAATGTTTCTCATATAATATATATTTTATTATTAGGTTCCATCATCGACAAGGTTCACATATCGTAGTAAAAAAAAGTAAAAATATGGAACATCCATATGTTGAGCCTATCATGCAACTCCTAGGATAGCCTCTGAAGCACGCAACTTAGACCATCACCATCAACTCTCAAGTTCTAAGGAAACACCTGGAATAAGTAATGAAAGATCCCTTAGGATTCCACTCTTTTCGGGTAAACATAACGATGGGGAACCCTACTTGTTCACTTAATCAACATATCTACCTGAACAACCTACATCAGGTCATCAATCATAATTTCAACTCTTAGGATGATCCCATCACTCAAAATCCATGACGTCCCTCTAAATTATCATAATTGTATCAAATCCTCCCTGGACCCTAAAGAAAAACCATACCAATATCACTCTAGAGAGATGTAATAAATCCTATATCACTACCGGAGATATCTTAGGTCAATCCACTCACCCAACCTACCATATTTCTACTCAGCGTATACCCACCTAGGTACTTACATTCTAGTGGGGGAGACACTTACTAATCCCCTATATAACCATCGTAATGACTATAATTAATATCTCTTGTTAAATTATTTTCATTCATTACATTTAATTAAAACCACTATATTGTCCATGTATCTTAAGGCCTATATTTATAAGAAATACCTTGGAAATTAGTGGTGGATTCATCATCTGTATCCAAGGTTCTATCGTGGACCTTGACAATTGTTAATTTCATGGGAATTTAATTAAATAAATTATTCATTTATTTTTAAATATTAGGCCAATATCTAACACATTTTTAGACAATTTATCACATTATTTTATAAAATGTATAACCATAAAGAAATATCATGGACCAACAACATTATTTAACAGAGTTATTCCCTTCAAAGTAAGCTCATCTTCCCCCTCCCAATATTTTCCAAGCCAATGAGAGCCATTATCCTTCACCATGAGGCCTTAAATCATTAAAATAAATCTTAATTTTATTATAAAAAATTTAAATTATCATATTAATTTAACAAAAAAAATTGATAATTAATTATTTGTTAAATTTATAGAAACAAATATAGAAAATAATCATAAAAAATATCTTATAATTTAAAAAATAATGAAAATCATTTTAAACCATCCTCAATATCTATACAAACATTTATATCGAAAAATAACCAATTTAAAATTTCATTAAATCCATTAATATTTCCCAAATCATTGGAAATCCCAAAATAAATTAGGGCAACAACTTAGCTTAATAAATATTAATACATCCTAGTGTGATCATACTCTTTGGATCCCCGTTTACTAAGATGATAGAAATAACCTTTATATCAAGATTATTTCACTATCATATAGTGAAATTATCACCAAAATTATAGTCTTTGGATGATAAAATAGTGTGCGAAAGTGGGAAGAAACTACCGAAAAATCTAGGTGGGTGAAAGAATTACCTCAAGATTTCCCTCAAATAAAATAGAACTTAACTCCATTAATAAATGACTATAAATAAATGACTGTGAAAAACTATTAAAATAAGTAATAAATTTTTATAAATGGAATAAGAATGAGAAATAGGGTAAGATTCTAATAAATCGATGGAAACATAGTGATAGATTCACCATTAGTTTTCACCTAGATCAATCAATTCATGAATCCCTTGAGAAATGAGAGATATCTCACCTTGAGATGAAGAGAGGGGAATAAGGCTCTATTTGGAAATCTCCTTGCTTTATAGGATGTGTAATAACCCTAACTTTCCTCAAATATGTGTTATTAAGATATATTTAATATTTTTGAATCATCTATAAATATTGTTCATCAACGAAAAAATTTAGAAAACACTATAATGATTCATACTTATTTCATAGTGAGTCAACAAATGACTCATAATAACGTCATAGTGAGTCATTCCAAATATATCCAAATATCTAAAAATCACTCAAACTCACTTTATATCGATTCATTAAATGACCAATACTTATCAAAATTTCGAATCACAAGAATGGATCTTACTCACATAATCGAAAGTCATAAAATGAATCATAATCACTTTATAGAGAGTCATAAAATCACTCACACTTACTTCCTATTGAATCATTCTAGACTTGTCCAAATTTACAAAAATACTGGAATTACCGATAATCACTTCATAATGACTCATTGCAAACTGAGCCAAATTTTCAGAAATATGTTGCAAGACCCAAAACCCCCAAAACTCTAAAAATTGATTTTAAAGCCTTCTAAACATCTCCATCCACATAAATGACTTAAAATTCAAGTTAAAAAACCCAAAAAAAAAATTCTCCAGCCCATGAAAACTTCCATCTATTTTTTCCTTGGCATATACCAACACTTCCAACACCTCTACCAAGTCCATGTTCTCATTTCCACATATTTAGGTTATTATAATAACCTATCTCCCACATTCATCCAATCACTTAAGGAATCCCTATTCCTCCAACCATATCTAAAAACATATTCTATATATATTCTAACTCTCAAATTATCAATCTGAGTTCCAATTCTGAAAATAGCTTCTTATCCATGAGTAAAAAATTAAAGTTCAAAATTTCCTTGAATTGACAAACTCATAATGACATAGGTATTTATATTACTAATATTTTATTATTTTTACTTGAACCTATATAAGTCCAAATATACTCCAACTAACCCCTTCTACACTATATTCTCCTCAAAATATAATGATAATAAGAAAGAATATTATGTGTTATGAAATAAAAATTATTTATTCTGGTGGGAATATTTCAAAAATAAATTATTAACCACCATATATTATATGTTATTCTATGTGTTTGGATTAATTTTTTGAAAGGAATATTTTATACTTTTAAATATTCCACTATTGGGTGATGGTATCACATCCCTCATATTTTATCAAATATCTTCGAAAAAAATTTTATCCTACATACAACTATTTTTAACCTATATTTTTTTTAAACATGTTATATAATGAAATGAATAATAAAAAATTTATAACAAATTAATCATCTCATATTTTTCATAACATCTCTTTATTAACAAATAAATTATCTTATCATATATTAAAAATAAGATTAAATGTTTATCTATTATTTCGATCAATCTAAGATTGATATGTTCCACTACATTCAATGTCATGGCTTAACAACCATTTTATTCATAATACTAAATTAAAGTTAAAAATCTATCAATCCTTACATTGATTTTGAACTATCATATATTTAAAAAACATGTAAAGTATATATTTGGTATCTTATATACTTCAAAGTCTAAGAATTGAATTCTATAAACCTTATAAATTACAAAGACACTCTATGAATTTTTCTTAAACCCATTAATATATCCTAAAATATTACATCACATGGAAATAATTTCATTAATTTATAACATCACCTTTAGGTTTAAATGAACTTTTTTTGATACTTCAATAAACATTTTGGGACTTTATGACTAATTTTAATTCTTAACGTTCAAATTCTTTCCCATTTGTACAGTCAACATAGCATTAGAGCCTATAAATCACATGCCACGATAATTTATTCTCAACACACTAATAATATTGGGTAAAAGTCTGTTAAAATAATTTATATTATCAGTGCATTTCCAAAAATTATTAATCAATGAATTTCATAACCTGAACCCACCTTATAATATATATTCAGTCTCTCTAAGTCAAAAATATTTCAAATTATATTGAATATGCGGTAAAAGAGTAAAATAACTCTTTATGTCATATATATAATACATTTTAAACCTAAATTGACTCATTGTTGACTTATAAAAATAATATATTACTACTTTTTGAACTACTTGAACAATTGGTTACTCTAGAAGGTATTATTCTTAACACATAGATTTCATAATTATTTGAGAACAATTATTAAGTTGTCTATCTAATGATTTTCTTGCATTAAGCTTCTATTATCTAATTATTAATCTAAAATTTGATTAAGATTATTATTA
Source organism: Viscum album (assembly GCA_963277665.1). Taxonomy (NCBI): domain Eukaryota; kingdom Viridiplantae; phylum Streptophyta; class Magnoliopsida; order Santalales; family Viscaceae; genus Viscum; species Viscum album. Next base: position 1,951,867,276 of record OY728130.1, read on the forward strand.
TTCCATTTATATCTATAATATAATCATTTATTTTATAATTATGTTGTTTTAAAAATATTTAATAATAAATTTTAGTAAGTTTGATTCTACTAAAAATATAAAAAATTATCAATTTCATTATATATATTAGTAAAAAAAGATCCATATTACACTAATAAATAAGTTTAATATAGTGTTTATATATCCAATTAGTTATTTATATTGAACATCATTCTAATAATATCATATATGATTCTTGGATTGTTGAGCCAGTATCACTTTTCCCAAATTCACCATAAGGATTTACTCAACATCATTCCTCATGTAACTTAATCCTATTTGGGTTTCCCAGCTATGTGTAACCCAAATAATTTTTTAAGAATGAAAAACATAACTTTTAGGTTCACTTTATCACTTAAGCTCCTTATACAAGATAATCCATGGGAATCGAACTTTGGAATGACCAACCAAAATGGTTGATCGAGGACTTGATAAGTGATTTCGTTAGAAGGAATCTGACACTTAATGTTTTAAATTGGATTTGATCTAACAATATTATCTCATTTATTACCAATAAAAGAATTTATGATTCTAATAATTTAGTTTGGAATCCAATTCCATACACCAAATAAGTATATACAGGCCATATTAGTGTGTGGTGTGTAACTCTTTACACAATTAGTATCGAATGTTACAAAACCAAATTAAAATTCAACAATATTAATACAAATAAAAATTCATATCATGTATAAGGTACATAATAACCTTTAATTTAAAGGATTGGAACCTTAAGAAATCAAAAATACCCCATATAAACTCCATTATTTTATCTTTTTATATAAAATTCTATTTAAATATATGATATTAAATGAAATATAAACATTTTATATTCAAATATATTACATAATTAATATAAAAAATCTAAATATAAAATATTTAATATTATTTAAACTGTGATCATATAAATTATCAAAACTCATTTTCATATGGCTTATTTTATTTATCAAGTAAATTCTTTAATTTGAATATTTTAAAATTATATAATTATGAAAAATTCATAATTTAATATATTATACTTTATATATTTATTGTTATTTTTGTAATTTATAAATATTCTATAAACAATTCCTATAATTTCCACATAAAAATTTCACAGCTAAATTATTAGGCATGACCTATAAATTTAAAATGTATGTAATATTAATTATTCATATTATGGAATATTTATTTATTAAATATCTCATAAAAGAATTCATAAAAATTTATAAACATTTTATAATTAATTAATTTATAAACACTTTATGAATTATATAAACATCCTACAATGCCTTTTCAAATAATTTAAAAATAAATTATAAATTATTTAAATCGATTCGTAATTGAAACTTAAAAAAATCAATTTTTCTAGTACATTTTACACTACGATATATATATTATCCCAATAGCTGATTGATATGACAATACACTAAAAACCATTTAATTTATATCTATCATATCCTATGATATATAATCTAAATTTAAATAAGATAAGGTACCTATAAAACAATATAATCTAGATTTCATTAAGTCAAGGTACCTATAAAACATTAAAGAAACAGTCCAGTATGTCACAAACTAGCTTAGATACTTTGGTACCCTGATAACTAGGATAGTCTTGGCATATCCCCAAAGGTGTTCCTGATCCTCACAGGTTGGTCAATAGAAACTGTAATTATACAAGATAAATAGATAATGATTATTCTGTATAAAATGTTGAAGAAATAGTTAGAAGTTAGTATGCTCAAAAGGAATCTCCACCGGGAGAATTGTGCTAGAAGTCAAACAAGAGTAAACGAACCAAATTAAAACCACAAAACTACTAAAAAATAGGATAAAAAACTAATTTTAAATGAAAAAATTATCTCAAATCCCAAAGATCAATAGAAAATACCACGTCCAAGTGGTTATTTCCCCTTGCTTAAATCTGGCAGGATAAAATCTATAAATTCCCAAAGGCACAGGTAGTGTGTGAGATGAAAGACCAGTAGGGTCTCACCAAGAATTACATAAGAATATTCAAAAATATTTAACCAAATAAATATTTCAATTTTATGTAAATAGGCATGGCATTTCAAAATAAATTTTTAAAACAAATCATGCTTTATATTTCAAATAATGTAACTATTTCAAAAAACGTCTTAAATAAACATCCTATATAAAAAAGTTTATATAAATTCATGATAAATTTTTAAAATAGTTTAAAATAAGTACATATATATCAAAATAATAAAAAATGATAAACATCGTTATCTTCCAAGAGGTATGATAGTTCCAAATTATGGGATCCTCACACAATAAAATAGGTGATCATGGAAATGTGTGTATAAACATCCCTCAAACACTGGTCAAAAAGGAATCATCACCATCCCATCAAGGATGTGACCTACTTCATTCTGTTTTGTTAGAGTTATAAATCATCAAAATGGTGTTTTCCTGAATAACTCACTAACTACCTGTGACTTAACGTAACCCTAACAACATTAAATAATGTGAAATTTATTTGAAAACTATTTAAAATACAATTCACCCACTTCCCATTTCAATATGAAAATTTCCATTTAGAAACCAAAATGTGTTTTAATTCAAATAGAACCTTTTCTCAAGATAAAAAAATGTAATCATATCAAAGAACATTAATCTATTTTTCTAAATTACAATTTAAAATTAATTTCACAAATTAATTTCACAATTTGAATTCCACAATTTATTTATCATGAATTTTCCATCCAATTTCCACAAATATACCTCAATTCAAGGAAAATTGGGATTTCCCTTAATTTCATTCCAAAGTAAGTCCTAATCCCAATTTTAATTTTTTTTAAAATACAATTTAATGCTATATAATTTAAATAAAACAAGTTTGGGTTAAATAAATTTTTGAATCTTAAATGGAACCACCGACCTCATGATCACGAAATGACAAATCACACATCACTAAACGAGAAACTCCAAATAAGAACATAAAAAATGATTATCCAAGAATAAATACTAGATTAGTGATTTAAAACAACTTAGATTATATCCACTAATAATAAAAATATCTAAAAAACCTTAAAAATATATGGGAAGAGATTGGGAGATAAGTACTGGGAGGAGAACTCTTACTAGGAAAGGATTGAATGATGATTTACATTCATTGATTGGCTTTGTAATGGATTTAGAGGATCTAAAATGTGTCATTAAGAACTCCAATTACCTAGTAAAATGTTTTAGGTCGCGTTAGTATGGGTAGAGGGTCTAAATGGGGTGTTTGTGAATTTTTGACTGATTTCTAGAATGAAAAACTCTTGTGTTCATGGTTTTCTTGGAAGGGCTACATGGTTAGAAAAACTATGAACTCCTACTGGTGGGGTTTTATGGTTTATCATTTGTGGTTTCATACTTTTTTAAACCATGCACCAACAATGAAACCCCTCACTACCTGGGCTTTCATGGGTTTCACAAGCAAGGAGCACAATTTGGGGAAATTGTACGTAAATGATGCACATCCCAATAGTCCTTCAAATTTTTTTAAATTTCACCCAAAGAAACCCTACATGAGAACCAACCAAATCATGGTCAAAATATGGGTTGAGGAGTAAATAAAAATAGTAACAGGATGTTACAGCCCTCCCACCAATGAAACTTTATGCCCCTAGAAAGCTTGTTAATAATCTTTCATGTAAAAAAGAGAAGGTCACTACTCTTATCAGTGCCTATATCTACCACGTCTCATATGAATCAAAACCATTCTATCATATCACTCAAATATATTGTATCATCCTTCCATGAAGTAGCTTTGTTTTAGAATCAACTATCTCGAATTGGTGCTCAGTCATAAAAAAATTAGGCTCTACATCAAGATCACTCCAACTCAGAACATGAGATTGATTAGAAATATACATTCAGATCAATAATACATGGAACACATTATGTATCAATTACAATTGTATTAGACATGATAATTTGAATTCCACTTTCCCAACCTACTCAACAACATCAAAATTTCCCACAAAATGATGAGAATGTTTCTCTTTCCTCTCAAGTCGTCGATAACCCAACTGAGATGAAACTTTTCATGAACACCTGATCACCAACTAAAAATTCCAATGTTCTATGATGATAATAATCATAAGATTTATACTGGATCATTTATGTAAATATTCTATGATGAATCAACTTAGTCTTTATTTCCACCTCTTGAACCAAGTTCAGTCCAACCTACGAACATTCACTAATATCCAACCAACACAACAAATATTTTCAAGGCCGACCAGACCAGGACACAAAATGATCTATTAAAATCACATAATTGTAACTAATGTCAAATGAAAATTGATCCAAACCTATATGGTAATCCCAAGATCTACCAAATTCATGGATGTAGGTGAAAAGCATATCCTTAAGAATATGTATAGCTTATTTTATCTATTCATCGGACTGTAGATGGTATATTGTGTAAAAAAACCTAAAATCCCATTGCCTCCTCATGGCCTCTCCAAAAGAGAGAAGTAAAGCAGGGATCCATATCAAAGACTATATAAGATGAAACTCCAGGAAAAATAATAATCTCTTTCAAACATAGATTTACCAACTCCTCAAATTTGGTTTAATCATGAATGGGTATAAAGTGATCTGTTTTTGAAAACCTATCAATCACAAACCATATTGTATTTTTCTTTCTCTGGGTGCGTGGAAACCTAACCTCAATGTCTATAAAGATATCATCTCACATTCAAATCGGCATAGGAAGTGGATAAAGCAAACCCAAAGGTATCTTGTGCTCATAATTTCCTTATTGGCATGTATAACAATGAGATACTAAATCAACAATGACCAATCTCATACATGTAAATCACAATCTTAATCATATATCATAGAACATATTCTCAATTCCTAGTTGAATTGACCATTAATAATTATAACAATACACTATTATAACTTTCCTAACCAATAATGGTACCACAAAATGATTCTGATAACATAGAATTCCCTCAGTGTAGAATGATCAATTAACAATGGTATCCCCACCATGTAAAGAGTCTTTAACGCTATAGAATTCATCATCAATCAATTTTTAATGATGAATAATATCAAGAATATCAAAGGTCAACTAAACCCTATCTAAATATATCATAGCCCTTGTTTTCTAGACTCCAATATTAAACTACAAAAAAAATATTCATTAAGGTCCACTCTTCTAATGATTCTTTCATTGAATGGGTCTGAAGTTTCCTTCTCAATGCATATACGATGACATTCCATTTCTACTAGGAATAGGAGATGTCAATGTTGAAAGATTGTAGGTATTCCACCCAACGACTCTGGTGTAGATATAAATTCTTTGAGAGAATATATAACTTAAGGTTTTGTGGTCGGAATACATGGTAAACCATTTTCCATAATGGTAATTCCACCAACCTATAAGTTCATGCATTACAACTATGAATTCAAGGTCATGGGTTGGGTAATTCTTCTCATGTGACCTCTGCTGCTAAGATCTGTAAGCAATACATTCATCACCCTATATAAGTGTTCAGCCCAAACCTGAACCTGACACGTTACAGAAGAACACATGGCCCTTTCCAGCCTCTGGAAGCATCAACAATAGTGGAGTAGTGAAAAAATGTTTCAACTCAACAAAATAATTATGAAATTTCTCATCCCAAGAAAAATCTACTCCCTTATAAGTTAGATGTTTTATTAGAGAATCAAAATTTGATAATTAATTTACAAACCATTGATAATATAAATCTATGACCAAGAATCTATGAATCTAAAAAAACATTTCATAGTTTCTCCCATGTAATAATGGATTTAACATTTGTAGGATAAACATAGATACCATTTTCCAACACCATTTTACCAAATAATTTCACTTCTCAGATCTAAAAATCACATTTAAAATGATTAGCATAAAATTTGTTATTTCTCAAAAATTATAGAACTACTCTCAAATAATGCACATGATCCTCCTCACACTTGGAGTAATCGAGAATGTCATCCACAAAGGCCTCCAAAAAATTATCAACATACTCATGGAAGATCATGTTTATTAAATCCATAAAAATTATAGATGATTTGGTTAAACTAAATGGAATGACAAGGAACTCATAATGGATGAACCTACTCATAAAGGTGGTTTTCTGAATGACTTATTATTTTATTCCCAATTTATGGTGACCATATCAAAGTTCAATTTTGGAAAAACAATTATCCCCTTTTCAGCTATTCAAATAGATAATAAATCCATTGAAATGGATAATTGTTCTTTACGGCAACTCGATCGTGTTTTCAATAAACAACAAAAAGTTTAAGTGACCCATTACCTTTCATAGAAAAGAGAACCACTGCCACCCAATGTGACACACTTAGGCATAGAAATCCTCCCAATATAATATCATATAGATAAGTCTCCAAATATTTCATTTCAATTGGTTCCATGTCATAAGAAGTAATATACACTAGTTGAGTACCAGGTACTAAATCGATAGAAAATTCTACCACCCTTACCTATGGAAAACCAGAGAAGTTAGATGGAAAATTTTGGGGAAAATCAATGACAACTAGAGTGATATAATCACTTAAATATTCATACTTTGGAAAAAATAACAATATTAATTTCCCCAACTCTTGTTATGATGGTTTGACTCTTCTCGACCTTGGGTCCCATTATTCAAGAAATATGCGACACACCCCATCAAGCGCAGTAAAGGAGACTCATCAAAGGTAACAATCAATATTTACTTTATTGTCAATGTTCCAAACCATCTTGAATATAATTTCAAGAGATTTCATGTTGAGAACTAGAAAATCCCAACCAAAATCAATATTTGATAAAGAGAACACACAATTAGGACTATGAGGACCCTTCTCCCTATTTCTTCTGAGAGGTGTAGTAATATCCATCACATAAAATAAAATATCCCAATAAAGATTAGGAGATTTATAATAAAAGTTGAAATAAATAAATGAGATTCAATAGTGTCAAATAATGTAGTCACTAATGATGATACTGTAATGATTTTAACTCTCGTAGTTGTTGGAACCATATCGGCTTCCTCAGGAGACTCTTCCACTTTGTGAAGAATCTTCATATAGATACTTGTGACTAGAACCCCTTTTTCCTTGAATCTTCTGATAGAGCCATAGTTTTATTATGTGCTAATGATCTTATGCCAAAATGATGAGTTTAATATACATGTAAAATCTTCTACATGTGAATTGTGGATTCGTAGGATCAACATATCTTGTATGTATCAGGGAAAACTCTCTTATATTCCTAGGTTGAAACACTGGTATCAAATAAAAGGGCATATTATAGGAACATTATGAGGTCTAGAATATCCCTACTGTCAATAACCACATTTAGAATCATCACACTTCATATTCCATTTAAATTTATTCACATAAATTTCATTAGGAAAAAAAGGAACTCATATTAACCCTTACTTTCTAGCTAGGTCCATTTCAACCATCAACACTTTATCCAGTAATTAGTATAAGAAGGTAGATTCAGATTGAAAAACCAAGATTGACTATTAGATCGAAGACCCATCTTGAACTGTCAATACTTTATCTTCTCATTCAATATTATCTCCGGTTAAAACAATACAAGATCAGTAAAGTTATTTTCATATTGTGTCATATTCAAATCAACCTGATCTTGTTTAAATAACTCCAAAGACTTATCCAACACCATAGACTCTAGATAGAACATGTTAATTAAAATAAATTTTATGTTTTTCCACTCTATGACCTTATGTTTATTCTTCATCACCATCATGTCCCACTATCTCCTACTAGGTCCCTCTAGCAAGAAGATGGCGCATTTCACCTTGATTTCATGATGAATCTCGAAGAACATAAATAGAGTCTCAATATCTTTCAACCAATCCTCATCCATTTTTTTCATCATTTGATTCTTGGAATGATGAAGGATTCTAGTGATGGAACTCCTGGAAATGATTTTATAAAACAATCCACTAGGTTCCACAACTAGATATGGAATGTGAAATGGTGAAGGTGCATGTCCTAGAGCTTGGACATCACAAATGATTACCACAACTAGATTCTTTTATAGAAGAGGATTTTCTTATTGAGGTTCATCAGTAGCTTCCTCTTGGATCTGATTTACACATCTTTCTAGAGGAATGATGGTACACAAAATCAGAATACAATATTAAAGGCATCATAAGGGTTACACAGAACTACTCTCAAATTAAAGAAATAGGGAAATTAATTCCAATAGATATATATACAAGATTTGTATTTAAATCTACCAGAATCAAAATCATGGAAAAAATAGAACTAGTCATCAGGTATTCTTTTTTAAACCACCCCTTGTGACTGAAGTCAAATTATGGGGAGAGTTTTCCAGAAACTCAGACGTAACTACCTCCTATGTCTCGAAATGATTACACAAGTGTATACTAACATTAAGGAAATATGATTAACCTGTACCTATGATAATACTTTTTCACGAACCACCACAAATACCCAGGTTCCCTAATAACCAGGCTGGTCCAAACATAGCTCAAATAGAATTTCTGATACCCATGGGTTGGTGACTAGAACTTAGCATCATATAAGACAAAGAGGGAACAATTTTGTCACATAAACAAGGGAAGAAATAGTAACATGTCAATATGATCAAATAAAACTCCATAGAGAGAACTATATCAGATGTAAAACATGTGTAAACAACACAAAGTACAACCACAATGTACTAGAAAACAAGATAAACAACACAGGTCTCGATGGACACAACATCTCAAAGGCTAAATATAAACAACAACTACCACCTCCAAGATGTGTTATCACCTTTCTCAAAACTAGGAGGAAGAAATTAATAAATTCTCAAAGGCACAAGTTGGGTGTCATCTAAAATCCTAGTACGGTCTCACCAAGGATTCCATAAGAAGATTCCAAAACAATTAACAAATTAAATCTTTCAATTTTAAATAAACCAGAATGGAATTTCAAAATAATATTTATAATAAATATTGGTTTACATTTCTAATGATAGAACTATTTTAAATAATAGCATAAATAAACATTCTATAAAAACATTTATTTAAATTCACAAGGAATTATTGAATCATATTACTAATAGTGGAATGTATATAAAAAATATCACCATTGAGCAACATGGTTATCTTCTAATAGGTATGATACTTCTATTTTATGGGATCCTCACACACTCAAATATGGTAATTTGTGTAAACACAACCCTCAAACACTTGTCGAAGTGGACCCATCACCATCCCATTGGGGATGTGACCTACTACATTATGTTTTGGTTTATATTTATAGTGTGAAAATAGTGTTGTCCTAAATAAATCATTAACTACCCAATCATTCATTTCCTTTAATAAAATTAAATAATGTTCAATTTATTTCAAAACTATTTATAGTATAATTCAAATAATTCTCATTTCAAAATAATAGTTTCCATTTAAAACCCAAAATGTGTTCATAATCCAACCAATACTATTTCCAAGATAAATCCAATGGATTTCTATAAAAATAATTTTATCAATTTTTCTCAAATACATTTGAAGTATATTTTGAAATTTAAATTCCACAATTTAATTTTCCTAATTTTTTTATCCAATTACCAAAAATACACCCTAATTAAAAAGAATTGGTGGGTTTCAAAAATGTCATGCCCAAGTAAATCCAAATATAAAATTACAAAAAATTAGGTTTTCACAAAATAATTGCAATCAATTTAATTTTAATCAAGAAATTAAGGGTCAAATAAATTGGTGAATCTTAAATGCAACCATCAACCACAGGAACACGAATCACAAATCCCAAAATGGGAAAATCTAACCAATAACATTGAAAAAAATATTTGATAATCAAACCATTATTTAATATATAAAATAAATTATATTTGATCCTCTAACGACATAGAGATCTAATAGAACCTAAAGAAGAGATAGAAAGTGATCAGGAGAGAAGGAACGGGAGGAGAACTCTTACTAGGGAAGGATTGAACGATGATTTCCACACTTTGATTAAGCTTATAAGGGTTTTTGAGGATCCAAAATAGATCCTTGAGAGATCTAATGACTTATGAAAACGTTTTAGGTTGACGTAGACCTCATTAGGGGTCTACAAGGGTGGTTTAGAAATTATTAACCAATTTTAGGAATAATAAAATCATGTGCACAGTTTGTTCTGGGTAGGTTTTCCCGGTTAGAAAAACCATGATTCATAACCATGAGCCCCCACTGGAGGGTTTTCACAGTTTCTCTATGGTGGGCACACCATTTTCCAAACCGTGCGCCAACCATGAAAACCCTTACTACTAGTGTTTTCACGGTTTTCACAAGTAGGGTGTGTGGTTTGGGAAAACCATGTTTCAACCATTCATAGCTCAAGAGTAATTAAAAATATTCAAAACATCACCTAAATAACCCCTACACGAGCCCTAACCAAATAATGATCAACAAAGGGGTTGATGATTACCTGAAAACAATAACATGATGTTAAAAGTGATCTATGTAAGATGAACCCAATGTTCCAATCTACGAAAAATATAAAACCACGATATTTATAAATCATGACATATGATAAAACATATGTAATATTCAACTTTGAAACCTGGTAATTGCATTTTATGATATCTTTGATATTTTAACAGTGATAAGATGCTCTATTTTCAAACATATGAATAGTTTATACAGGTGCCATCATATTTTACGATTCCACATATTGTACCGTGAAATATGTTGAAAACCAAAGGAATAACACAGTTTCACCGTCTATGATATCTTATATCATATGGTGCACCCATATTAGAGCCTAAGATACCTCATAGTGAATATAAAACTTTAGAAGAGAAAAAAATAACAATATATTCAACGATATATAACATGACATCTATAAGATATTTGATTTTTTTTCATTTTAAATATTGTTTTAGGAAATATAAATCATGGTGAAGCTTTGATACCAATAATGGGTTTATATTTAATGAATGATTCCCATTTAACATGATAGAAGACAATAAAAATATCGATTCCTATAACAACCATTCAAGATACCTGTAACCTAGAAACTATAAAATAAATAATATTATATACCTTCAACTGATGAATTGCAATATATAATTCTTAAATCATATTTTAAAAAATACCACTAATATTTGGACATCAGAATCCCTCCTCTATATTTTGTCCACAAGATGACATGAATCACGTGACACACGATTGATATCCTCTTTAATACCCAATATATTCTAGTATCTCTGATGGTAACGGGAGAAAGAGGAACACAAATTTGAGAGAGAATCCTTTAAAAGTAACACACCAATTCCATGAACTTAATTCTATTTTTATTGGCCTCAATGATCCTTCCTATTCCACAATGTTTTTACTCAAATATTATGTAAAATTTGAGTAACAAAACTGGTATACAAACAATTTGTAATCCTTTATTCAATTAACTCCATACATTTCATTTTGTGAAATGATTAACTTGATGACAACTAAAATGGAAGATTTATTGAATGTTAACATTTTACATAAACATACCTAACAATCATAATTTTTTCATAGGAAATTATTTTTCCATGTCACAATATCATCATATTATTTAAAAAAATTAGCTAAGGAAAATGATTGATAAACCAAGCCTTATAATACTCCAATATCATACCATACAATATAACAAAACACACATCATATGTATAAATCTGTAGGGAATATTTATATAAGATTATTAATTTTAATCATTATCCATTTATTCTTTTCCTATAATCACTCCATTAGAATTATTAAGTGATGTATGGGGCCTGAAATTATATATCCCCTCAATGAATCAGCAGGTCGCATGAGACAATCTAGCTTGGGTATTTAGTGTATGCTTTCCCAATTTTGTATGATGTTGTAACTCCCCTTAAATTTAAAAGGTGATTTAGGCTTTAAATTAATTTTCAATATGATGAATCTTGTTGGGATTGGGTTGTTTTGGGTATTATAGGTGGCTTAGATGTAGGTTTTGACAAACTATAAAGAGCCTACAACTGGAATTGTACTACAAGAAGGTATTTGAGACATAATTCTTGGGTGTATAAAAATAATTCATAGAGTGGGATGAGGCTTATGGTTTGGGGTATCGTGAATCATTATGTGGTAGTGTTGACATAGGGAAATTCCTTATACCTTGGAGTGGTCATAATGTGACCCTTAGGGGTTGCACTACATTGAGGTCGAGTAAGGATTCACTATTGTATGACCACCCTGGTCACTCTGTGATAATTTTGTGGGGTCTTTATTTACTAGGTAATATCTATATATTGAACTCAGACCCCCACCTCCTTAGTTTAAACATTATCCTCCCTAAACCTATATGAATTTTGGGAAACCATTAGGGATTCTCCTTTGTGATTTGAGCTCATTCACCTTTATTATTTGACTATTCAAAGGTTTTTTAGTAGTGGAGGTTATATTTTGGAGATTATAATCAAATATAATTCATTCATATCTTATTATTCATATCTTACATGGTTTTATTTGTATAAACCCAAAAATGTGTGGATTTAGGGAAATTTTTTTCTTTTTATAGGTAATCTATTAAATCATGGTATGAGACATGGTGAGTAAACTCCATTAAAATAAATTTGGGAAGATCATACCATTTCATGACCTTCAGATCTGGTTTTTTTCTATAGTTTCATGTAGGTGTGTGACTAGCCCAGAGAGAACTCTTCTTTTAGTATCAAATTGATTGGGTTGGTATATATGGGTGTGGTTTACCCCTAAGATGGGAGTGATGGTTTATGGATTAGTTAAGGTGTAAATAAAACCTATATCCCTGAGTAATGACAAGGAATTTTACTTTTGTAATGTGACTTTGAGGAAGCCATTCAAGATTAGTTAAAACTAGGGTATTCTGGTAGAATAGTGCAAGGATTTTGGATATGAGTGCCCTTGATTTTCATCGCATTTGATGTGTACTATTGCTTGTTTTATGTTGTGAAATTGTTATTATTTGGGTAAATATTTGTTGATAATGTGTGGATTGAGACATTATATATACCCGACCTTGAGTGAGAGTACATGGTCTTGATTATGAATTATGGTTCCACCTGATGTGATATGGTATAGCATGGGACATGATGTGTAAACAACCTTGAGTGAGAAAGTTATCTAAAATATGGTGGTGACCTCCATTGACTGAAAAGTGCATGATCATGTGATCTATAGGAGTTCATGTCTTCAGTGAGAAGACACTAGTTATGTTTTGGGTTGAATATGAGGTTCTAACAGACACTTGCTTCTAACATGGGGTCAATGAAGGTGTGGATGGGGATTCATGGAAACTTAGTGCACGATAATCCAACAAGTGTTTTTTATTTATTTACTTAATTATTTTATATTTTTGTTGATGTCTATACCTTTATAAATCTATTTCACTTATGCCAAGGAACCATTTGTGGTCTCCTGTTGGGTTTATGCTAACACCCTAGATGAATATCTATATGTGTATATAGACTTTGTGGCCAAAGGTCCATCTAAGGTAAAGGTCCATCTGATGGAATATTGAGTAGATAAGGATGGATGGAGTTGAGGTGATTTCAGGATATGCTTTGAGATATTTTTTCACGATTCCTCATTTATTATTTTGTTATTTTATACAATTTATAAGCATTGATACTTTTTCGCATGAATTTTTCACTTTGTGATCTCATGTATATGAAATCATAAAGAATAACCCTTTAATATGAACACCTCATGATTCGGGTGTCATTCGTAGTTCCTATCATTGGACATGTGTAATATTCTCCTGAATATATAATATTATCAATTTACACTATTTAATAATGTACTTTGATGATAGATAAAAACCATGATATTTATGTCATGAAAGGAAGTGATATCATGAAAGAATTTAATAATGTACTTTGGTATGAAATTGATTGAATAATCAAGATAGAATTTGTTACTTCTGAAAGGTAGTGATATCACGGTCCTAGTTGATCAGGATGTTAGTATATTTACTAAATTCATGGCCATGATAGAAAAAGGTAAGTTCATTTAGTAAGGTAAATGAATAATAAATCAAGAAAGGATGATAGAACAAAGTGTATGTTTTGATTTATAATATATGATAAGATAAACAGATTATATTACCCAGTGTGTGTTCATAAGAATTTTTTTCACTACTATGATTATTATTTATCATCTTTGGGTATTTGATGGGATGCTATACTCTACTCTTAGACTGTGAATAGTATTTACTTCTATCAAGATAATGGCCTAGAGGGTCACACACTTAACATATTCAAAAATATGACATATTCTAATTAATAAGATAAAAGGACATGGTGGGACTCACTGTGGGGTCCCAAAGATGTCCAAGTATTAATGATCACCAATGAATAAATAAAATCATTATTATTTAAGTAAAGAATAATTGGAATTTAATATATTTATTTAATGTATTTACTAGTATTTAAGTGTATATAAAATTAAAATATATTATGTTAACATTCAAGGTTATTTTAATATTTATAGGAAAAAATATCTTAGTCAATCGCTCACTTTTTTCACGTGATATATTTATTATTCTATAGGTAGGTGATAAAGGTATAAATGAAATTTATGAAATACGTTAATTGTTTATATCACATTATTTATAACATATTAAGTTGTTAATATATATTTGGGGACCAAGGATCCATTTCTAGGTAATCCATGCCTTACTTTCTAACTAGTAAGATTATAAAGTTGAAATTTTAAACTTTCCACATTTCATTTCCTTTATTTTTAAAATAATAAACACTTTCTTAAGACCTTATTTTAATAATATTATGTTTCCTAAGTCTTTAAGAATTTTTTTATATAAATTTTTTTATTAGACACATAAATATTTCTTTATTAAAAAATATAAAATTTAAATACTTATGTCTGATTCATTAGAATAAATATGGTTTACTCCCTCAGATTGATAATATATATTATATCAGTATAATGATATATAATCTATCAGATTAATGATATACTAATCCATCAGATTGGAAATATTCATTTTATCAGTATGATCATATCCAGTCTATTGGTGGGATGATATTTAGTTTATCAGTGGGATGTATATTTAGTATATAGGTGTGATGATATTTCATATATCGGTCTGAAAATATTTAGTCTATTGATGTGACATAGGTTCATCTATCAGACTAACAATTTATTCCATATAAATAAAAATGTTTATAATCATATTATTATAAATGTATTTATTATATGAAATAATTTTAATAAAATGTTGTAATGGTGCTACCTAACGACATCAAATGAAAATATAATTTTCTAAGTTGACAATTGAAGAACATCTAAGTTTGTTGAAAATAACTTCAGGAATCACATAAAATATGATAATTGGAGGGATTCCTATAAATAGAAGTACAATAAAGAATCTGGGATTTAATTCATACTCAACTCAACAAATCTAAATATTTCTATGATTGAACAACTTGTTCATACTCTTTGTAATATATTAGAGATTTTTTATTCTAAGGAATCCATTGGGGGGATTTTAAATTCCTTAGAACATTTTTTGATTTTGTATTTTCTAATTCCAATCAAGGATATGATAGAGGGATTCTAGATAAAGGAAGAATGTGGATAACAATAAGACAAATTGAGGTATTATAGGGTATTAGAAGAGATATCTTATACGAATCTTCATATCTAGGTCTTTTGAGTAATTATAAGATAGAGTTGAAATCAATTTTTGAGTTGAGAGATTTCTTAGTAAGGAAAGATAGGCATTATGATTAGGTTGAAAACTATGGATATCTTAAGTCAAAACAAATAAATTCCTTAACTCTTAAGGTTAAATAGTAAATATTATTTATAAATCATTATATAAGTCTTTATAAATTTTTTATAATGTTTTATTATTACTTGTTTAATCAAGTTGTTTTTTTGGTCATTTATTTTGGAATTTTTTACTATGATTTTCTAATACATATTTTATAAATCTATTTTTAAGCCTGATTAATTAATTTAATTTATCATACAACTTCTTAGTGTGATTCACATGCTTTTATCATCAAATGATTACTGAGACTGGTTACTATTAGAAATGAGTATTGGGTTTTATGATAGTTTTTTAGAATATAATTCACCTCCATAACCTTTTTTATCCATCGTATACTCTTATGATCAAATAGTTGGTATCCAAATAGGTTCCACTGCATTTCTTTTTTACTTTTTTTACTTTTATTATTTCAAAAAAACATAATGTTTACTAATATTTGTTTAACTGTTTATTTATAAATTGTTATTACACTATTGTGTAAATTGTATAATGTGTTTCTATTATGATAAGATGGCATGGTTAAATGGTGGTACTCTATAGAATCTAAATCATAATAGAACATTAATTTTTTATAGTGATGATTATGAGTATTGGATAGATATAATGATGAAATATATTATTAGTACTAGTGTGGAAAATTTTGTTATTTTAGATAGTAGTTATAAAGTTCAATAGAAGGAATTATCTTCTTTTATAAATCAAGATAAAAATAATATCACTTGAATTATAGAGTAATGAATACTCAATTATGTTATATAATGATAAATATTTATTTTCAGATATTATCATCTGAAGCTTAGTATATCATTTAGAATAAATTTAAGTACCAAATTTTGGAACATCAAAGGTTATTTATGCAATAATTGTTATTCATTGATATTATTATCAATATTTTGATTCTCTACATGGTGAAACATTTTCAAAACTAAATAAAAGGTTCATTACTGTTGTATGCAATTTATAACATATAAGTGAAAATGATATTGAAGATAAGATATTATTGGAAAATGTTATAGAGATAATTCCTAGAGATTTTGAAGCTAATAGAAATTCTTTGGATGAAACAAAAAGGATAACTCTTCTAACTATTGATGATTTGATTAGAACCCTCATACAGTATGAGGGAAGATTGGAAAGTGATGCATAAAAAATAATTACAAATAATGGAGTTTCTTTTGAACCAACTTATAATGTTTCAGATAATGTTTTATCTACTGAGAAAGTTGAAAATTATTCTAAAAAGAAAAAAAATTAATAAATCCTATGAAAAGGATGAACAACATAGTGGGAAATAAGGATTTTTAATATAGATATAATAATAATCCCAAGTAAATATGTGATAAAAACTATTGTTTATAAGTTATATGTTATGAATGTACAAAATATGGACATATCAGATAGAATTGTCCTATGTTGGAGAGAAAATATAATAATGAAATAAATTTTGATCATAATTACAAGGAGAAACATAGGAACAAAAATAAGAAGAATTTGAAAGCTTTAGATAAATAGGGTTCTAGTGGTAGAGGTAGTTCAGCTATTAATTCATCAAATAATGATTTTATAGGTTATAAAAATATTGGATTCTATATAGAAATTTCAAATTTTAACAAATGCTTAACGGATAAGGTAATTGTTGAATCTCTAAAAATTCTCACTTTAAATGTGAATTATCTTAAGATTAACAATGATGATAACAGTTCTACATATTTTTATGAACAATCTTCTTTATTTGAAAAAATAATTTTTTCCATAGTTTGGAAGAGGTTTCATGATTTTATAAATTACTATAAAATGATAATTGTAAAATATATAAAAACTTCATATTGAAATAGAAAAACATGTGAAAAAAATTCATCGATTTATATTTAACATATGATATACAATACCTTTATAAATATTTAGAAACATATAATTTTTAGAAATATGATCTCTCAAAATAACATTAGAAATATTATTATGAAAAAACTATATTGTTATATGATATACAAAAAGCATAGTTCGAATATAACTACTATTGTGGACAAAAATTTAGTTGTAAAACTAAATTTATAAATTTCAAGTTTGAAAATGATATTTTCAAAGTATACCATAGGTAAGGAAAACTTTTATAATATGTATAATCATATTATACCTCATATATATGTTTCCAGAGTGTGATTTACTAATATAAAAAATATTTTTAGAAAAAATTAATGCATTTCGAAAAGTGACCTAATTTTCAATAAATTTTAAAGTAGTGGCCACTGGAAGAATAAATATTCTATGAATGAAAATAAATCCTTAGGATTTTATAAGGCATGTTTTTTAAAATAAACAACATTTTCCCAACCTAGTAAAGTAATAATAATTTGAATTTCTAGAATTTTACATTCTAATAATACCGGACCTAATAAGGTTTGGGTTCCAAAAAGAAAATGTTTTTCTTTTTAGAAAAATATGTAATGTACCAAAAATAAAAATATTTGGTGTACGGATAATTGTTATTAATGAAATATGATTATAAAAATGATTTCTTCAAGAAGATTATAAAAATTAAAGGTGGAAAAGTTACCTTTGGTGATAATTCTCCAGGATAAATCATCAGAATAGGTAACATTATTATAATTCAAAAATCCTTAATTTAAAAGGTTTTATTTGTTATAGGTTTTAAGAGAACCTTATTAACATATATAAAATACGTTATGAGGGATATATTGTGATGTTTAAGAATGAAAAAATGTGTTGTTCAATGTTTTAATGATCATTTTATTCATTCTCTCAATCATCATGAGAATGCTTACACACTGAACTTAGAGAACCTTATAAGCCAATATCTACCTTTACTTTGAGAAATAGAAGCTGAATCTCGGTTATATAATATAATATTAGGACAATATAATTTTATAACATTATCTAAATTATTTAATAATGTATTAGTTAAAGGTATACTGAAACATAGGTTTGATACTTAATAATTTTGTGATCCTTATCAATTTTCAAATTAACACAAGTTGAGTTTTAAATATATTAGTACAGTATCATCTTTTGATGATTTAAATTTTGTTCATAGGGACTTTTTGAGTCCTAAAAAAATTAGAAGTGTTAGTGGAAAATACTATTTATATGTTTTAGAAGGTTATTACACTAGATACACATGGGTCTATTTTATAGAAAAAATATCATGAAGCCTTTTGTTGTTTTAAAACTTTCTTATCCCGAGTTAAAAACGACAAAAATATCTCTGTGATTACTATTCATAGTGATCATGGTTTAGAATTTGTATATTCTGATTTGAAACATTGTTTATTAAAAAATGTATTATAATTATCTTTTCAGTACTATGAACTCCATAGAAAAAATGGTGTTGTTGAAATAAGAAATATAATTTTTCAGAAATTTACTAGAACCATGATGAGGGAATACACGGTATATAAAATTTTTTTGGTTGAATCATTTAGTATTCCCTGTGATACTATAAACTGATTTTTAATAATACCTTTTATAATTAATACTTATTATGATTTTTGGACTAGATGAAAACTAAAACATTTCTACATTAAGGTTTTTGAATTCAAATATTCATTTTGAATAATAATGATAACTTACTTAAGTTTTCACCAAAATCTGATGAAGGAATATTTTTAGGTGATTCTATAACTTGTAAGGACTATATTGTTTTTAATAAAAACACAATACTAGTAATGAAATTTTACATGTTATATTTTATGAAAATAATTCTTTTATTTTTAAACAACCTCATCCCACATCGTTATATGATATTTTAAAAATATATTTTCAAACTATGTTTAAAATTTATTTTCATGAGAGAACAGCTAAAGAATATATTTTTGAAGTTCTACCTTAAGAATAATTTCAACAAGTTATTGATGATTAGATTTTTTTAATCCTAAGAAATTAGTTTGTTTTTATGAATCATCATATTCATAACATCATTGGTGATTTATATTATCCATTTAGAACTATATGATTCATAAGAAATGAAATTGATCATTTTTCATTTTTATCACAATTCAATTCTATGACACATGATGAGGATTTAGGTGACAAATATTGGATAAAATCAATGAAAGATAAACATAACGAATTCTAGATAAATTATGATTGGACTATGGTTGAATTAACTAAATATATAACAGTAATTGTAATAAAATAGATTTTAGCATAAATGTGTTGAAAATGGAATAATAGTTATAAATGAAGAATTAATGGTTTCTAAATGATATAATCCACAATAGTGCATAAATTATGGATAAAATTATGAGCTAGTAGAAATAGTTGAATCTATTTTTATACTTATATAATAAGAAACATTTATTTATTTCAAACTATTTCAAATGGTTGTGAAGTGTTCAATTATTAATAGATATTATTAGGAGGATTTTTATTTACTATAACCCCCATGTTTTGAATATAAAAAATATCTAGAACATGTTTTTAAACATATTAAGGCAATTTGTAGAATTAAACAAGCCTCTAGTGCCAAGTATAATATATTATCTATATTTTTTTACAAAAAAACTTTGTTATGGGAGTTGGAGATCCAACGCTTTTTATAAAATAAGTTTCTAAAAACGTCACCCTTGTTCAAAGTTATTTTGAGGGAATTATATTTGGATGAACTTGAAAATATTATATATATTCCCTTTGGGATATTATGAAGTATGATTTGGAAATGTTCATGATGGAAGAACTTAATTATTTTCTATATTTTTTAATTTCAAAAAAACAAGAAGGAACTTTTATATTTCAACATAAGTATATAAAATATCTACATAAAAATTTCAGATATGAAAATACTAAAAATATTAGTACTTTTTTTGGGACCTCGAATACTTTAGATATTATTTAATCTAGAAAACTAGTTAACAAAACTATCATTACAGGGATGGTAGAAAGCTTACTTTACTTAAATTATAGTCATAGAGATTTAATGTTATATGTATGCTTATTTACAAGATATCCAGAAAAACAAAAAGTTTGTCACCTTAAATATATTAAATGATTTTTTTCTTAATGGGACTATGGATTTAGTATTATTTTACACTTCTATAAATGATTTTGAAATAATAATTATTTTATATAATGAATTTGGTGGTTGTAAAATGAATATAAAAATCACTTCTAGAACTTTTCATATCATAGGAGAATCCTTAGAAAACATAAATCAATACAACTTTCCACTAATGAGGCCAAATATATGGCGGATAGAAGTTGTTATGCTCAAGTGTTGTGGGTGTAGTATAAACTCATAGAATACACCTTTAGTTTTAGTAAAACATAAATGTTTTGTGATAACAAAAGTTCTATTACTGTAATTAAAAACTCAAAACATCACTCATGACTAAAGAACATAGATATAAGACACCATTTCCATCAAAAAAAAAGATACAATTTTACAATTCATCGGAATGCAAGAAATATTTGTGATTATTTTTACTAAACCTATTAGTTCTAATAGATTTAAATATATTGAAGAGAAGAATGGAATGGTCAATATCAAATGATGATTCATATCTAATGCATGTTACAAATATACTTACAATAATTAATTCCTTTTAAAAGAGTTAGTGCATATGTTTTTAGTTTTCTAAAAATAATTAGGTTTTCTATAAAAAAATTGAAAATTTTAGTTCATTTAACATATCTAGTAATCTGTAATTTCAATGTTATTTTATAATTTTTCAAAAAAAATACTTGAAAATATTCAGACTGAATATTTTACTAAAAATGTTTTTGGGAAATATTTTTAGAATGATTATATAATGAATTTTTTCATTGAAAAACATGAATAATCGATTACTGAACGAGATTTCATACTGAAGGTTATAATTTTAATCCATGAGTTATTTTTCATAATAATTTAGTTTCTTCATTATCCTTTATTTATTTTTTTAATTTATTTTTTATATATTCCAATAATTTTAAAACTTATAATTTTTACAAAAATTTTATGTTTTTTTAATCATAGAATTGTTTAGTCCAACAATACTTCTTTTATAAAAAAACATAAAAATTTTGTATTTGAAAAGATGATTCTTTAGAGTTGAAAATAAAAACTACTAAAGCAATGAAAGAGGAAAAAAAGGAAATAGGTGAAAGTATTTTCTCATGTGATGGTGATAGAAAACTAGATAAAAGTAGTAGAAAATACCTTAACCATTCTACCCTTATCAAATTCACCTCTATTAGTGGTACAATATGTTCTTGGTTCAGGTACCCTTTTTACTGCCAATTAGAAAATTCCATATCAATAAATACCAATAGAAAAACAATTTTTTGTAACTTCTGTTGTTATATATATTGTTGATAATAAAAAGGGTAAAGAAGTTGTAGTTGGACCCCATGTTGAAAAATTAGTTCTGAAAACCATTCAAAAACAATTTCATCATTAAATTCTAAAATTAGTATATAAGTATAGAAAGGCTATTTTAAAAACTATAAATAAATTATAAATAGAGTTAATAGAATAATAATAATAAAAAAATAGTAATAAGTAAAGAAAAATAAATCACTTGAGGTCATCATCATCCTCTACATCTTTATCACCCTAGTCTAATAAAAATCCTAAATTAAATGTTTATGAGAATGAAATAAGTTCAAAACTAGAAAGAAAATAAGGAAATAAATCACATACCAAAATATCAGACAAATTAGATACTGATAGAGATGTCTATGTATTGAAAATATTGGATGATTAAAAATATAAATAAATAGAAAAGACAGATATTGGTCCTTCTATGAAAAATATTTATGATCCCTCATCATTATTAACTGAATTACCTTCCACCAAGGCTGAGAAAAAAGAATTTTATATTTTTCATGATTTGAAATAGATTTCATATTAAATTCCATATATTTCAAACATTGAATCTTGGTACAGTAAAATATAGAACAATTTTAATGAAACATCTAAATATTTGAATATTATAAAATAAATTATTATCTAAAGGGAAGATAATATAAAAATTTTCAACAATAAATCAAATGGAAAAATATAGAGATGTAATCAAATGATCAAATGGTGGAAATAGGTTAATGTAGATATGAAATTCCATGGTGAAGTGATTTAATAATTAAAGAAATTTTCTTCTCATTATTCTAATTCCTTTGATAAGTTATAATTAAATTTTACTTAAAGATTACTGTTTGTGGGTCTTATCAAGATTTTATCAAATTAAAATAGTCAGGAAATCTCATAAATGAAATAATAAATTAAAAAGTTGAAACAATATAATGATAGAGTATAATCATTTCAAGGGGAGTTTTAGAAAATAAATGAACAAAATAATAATATTAAACTACATGATGAAGAGGTAGTCAGTTTGAAATCAAATAATTGAAAGTTCATCATCCTATAGGAGAAGATAGTGAAACTTTAGTCCACAACTACATATACCAAAAATAACAATGAATATTTTTGGAAGATAGAGTCGATTATAAATAATTTACACAATAAGTAATGAAATTTTTTTCATCTAAACTCATGATGTACATAAAACAAAAAAAAATTGAATGAGAATTTTTTTTGAATGTATTATTAATTTGTAATGTTTTTTTTGAATTTCTTTCCAATTTTAATTTGTTTAATGTTTTATATTTATAATTTGGATGAATTTTTTTTCAAACACATTTTTTTCATAGTTATATTTTCTAACATTTCAAGTATTTATTTTTATTACCCATATAATTTTACAAAATCACAAAGGGGGAGAATATATTAAGGGGGATAATATGTTAAGGGGGACAATTTTTTTAAGGGGAGAATATATTTAAAAGGGATAATTATATTAAGGGAAAGATCATTTAAGAAGGGTGTGTTGATCTATATTAAGATATCAAGATATTAGGAGATAACAAAACAATGGGGGTAAGCTTTTTTTGAAGATTATTTCTTTGAAATTCATAAATAAACAAATGATTTGTATATTTTTCAATGTTTTTTAGTTTTTCATTTCAATTTTTGTATTTTGTTCTTTTCAAAAAGGAGGATATTTTTATGTCAAAAGATTGTACTTTCTACATTTTATTCCCTTTCTTTTGAAAATAACAAAAAATTTCTTCCAACTTTATTTTTATAAATTTATGTTTCCCAAGCTCTTTAGAATGTTTTTTTAGGAAAAATATTTTCTACCAGACACAAAAATAGTTCTTAACTAAATGAATATAAACTTAAAATAATTATTTCTAGTCCATCATAATGACTAACATGTAGTCCATTGGATTGATGATATATAGTCTATCTGTATGATGATATCTAATCCATCAAATGGATGATATTTTAGTCCATCAAATTTAAAATATTTAATTTATTAGTATAACCATATCCAGTCAATCAGTGTAGTGATATTTAGACTATTGGTGTGACTAATAATAGTATATTTCTTAAGTATATTTAGTTTATCATTATGAAAATATGTATTCTATTGGTTTGATATAGATTCATCTACTAGATTAATGATTTATTCTATCAGAATAACAAATTTTATAATCAGATTGTTATAATTTCATCTATTGGATAAAATACTTTTATTATATAATTATAATGGTGCTATTGAATGAAATAGGATAAAGATATAATGTATTTCCATATCAAGTGAAGAAAATATGAATTCATTGCATCCAACTCTGATAATCATAGAAAATATGATAATTAGAGAGATACCTATAAATAGAAGTTTATTTGAGGAGTTGAGAACTAATGCATTTTCAAGTCAACGTGGATAAATATTTCTCTTCCTAAATATATTATTTTTAGTATTTTTAATAATTCAAATAGTTTTTAATAAGGTATGCATTATAAGGATTTTAAATTATTTAAAACATTTTTTATTTGGTGTTTTCTTATTTTGGTTGAGGTATTTTAGGGATAGGAATACTGCTGATACTGATCAATATAATTAATGGATTCTAGGGTATTGGAAGATAAAGCATATACCTATTTTTTATTAAGTGATTCTAGGTCATTGGAAGATGGATTTGATATTGATTTTTGAATTAAGGTATTTTCTGGTGGGGAAAAATAATCATTATTGTTAGGTTGAAAACTATGTATATCATAAGTTAGGATTTTTTACTTAACAATTAAGGTTAAAAGTACATATTATTTATAGAATTTTTTTTAATTATTTCTTATTTTATTTTATGATTTTTGAGTTATTTTATCACATAGTTATTCTACTATGAATTTATATTTAAAAATTTGTTCTTACTAAGATTTTCCAATAACTATTTTATTGGATTGATTGTAATCCCAATTCATTTCTCTAATTTATCAAATAAATTATTAGTCTAATTCACATGCTTTGATCATAATATTATTACATAGTATGATTAATATTTCAATAAAGGATTGGATTTTATTTAATCATTATTTTTTAGACTATAATTCACCCCCTCTTGTAGCCATTTTATACTCTTAATATCCAAAAAATGAGGATATTATATGAAGAAATATTCACCACTCAAATTTGAGAGATACTCTTTCATATCTCCCACATCCTAGAGAGAGAATACATAGATCCTAGAAACTGATCGATGTTCTTATTCATAGATCAAAAGATCTTTATTGATATGTGTAACACCATAAGATATTATAGTGTGTTATTTCTTCAAAATAATACAATAAATTGCACTACACGCAGTAATGAGTTCAAGCACACTATGACTTACCAAAAAAGCCGTTAAAAAGAGGTTATTAATAGTATTAACTAAATTTTAAACTTTATATAATCCTTATAATTTTAGAATCCATATTATGAGTTTCTTAGACATAATGCAAGAACAAATTCATTTTCAGTATTGCACTTTTACCAACTTTTAATAGTGAACCCTTTTTAAATACAATATTTTAAACATTTTGACTAAATAGGGACATCAAAAAAAATTTAAAATGAAACATCCCAAGCTTCCACGGTACGCTTTCCTTTGAATAATACAGTAGCGTGTGTTGTACGCAACTTTGAGTTCTAACACACACCACAACCAATCAAACTAGCCATTATGAATAGTAATACCTAATTTTTGAAATAATATATATTTTTATATTTTAAAATGGACTTCATTTTTGGATTCAGAATATTTAATTTAGCCTAAGGGGAAATTTTGGTACTTTTCAGGTAACTTTAATATTTTTATGAATAGTGAAAATTACTAAATTTTAATTAAAAAGAACTTTTTAAATCAAAATAATTAATGGTGATAAATTATGAATTTGAGTGGTTTTAAAGTATAATTAGAATATATTTTTACCATTTTATCCAATGGTGTTCATTATAATTAATTTCCATTCGAAATTGGACCTAAACAATTGTCAATCTTTTGATATATATTATTTCTTGAAAACACGCTATTTGTTGTGACAGTGGGAATTGATTATAAAATTAATTAATGCAACTTATATGTTTGGAATTTTGTAAAATATATATCATTTTTGAATTTGGAATATCAATTATAGCTTAGGGTGAAATTTTGGCATTGTTCTGAAAAACTTCAATTTTTGATGAATAGTGAAACTACTAAGTGGTAGTTAAAAAAACTGAATATTTCATAAAACATAATTTTACCGCTTCTGTGAATGGAATTTTGAAATTCCGAGAGACACGGTTAATATCAATAAGTAAAATGTGGTTCAATGAGATGAAAATAATTTTTGGTGAATAGTAAATTTTTACTTTTATTTACCACGGTTAAAAGTAAATAGGGTAATTAAGGGTAAAAATGATAATAATATTACCCTAACAAATGTCCTAATTCTATAGGACAAGTGTATCTCGACCAAAAGCAATCGTAGGAATAAAATATTATCATTTAGGCCCACATGGATTAGATTAGGACATTTATTATTATTTTATTCAAAGAATAGTTAAAAGAGTTAAAATCAATGTTTATTTACTAAAACATTTTTAATATAGGGTTATACATAAGATAAATTCGATTGTAAATATTCATTATAAAGATAATACGATTTCCTACAGAATGATATTTTATTTATATTTTTTAGACTTTAAATAATTTAATTTATTTATGACACAATGATGATGCAGTAAATACCATAATTGTGAGAAATTAAAATAATTGATATCATAAATTCCCAAATAAAAATAATTTGATACTTTTAATGAATTAAAATACTATTCGTGGATAATATGACATGTTAGGATTGAGGTAATTAACTTTGGTCGAAGTAATCATTCTTTTATGAGTTTTACAAAAATCAATTATTGAATAGTGTCAAAATTCACATAAAAGAGTTTTTAAAACTAATATTATATTATTAATTGATATTAAATTCCTAAAAATCTAAGGGTCGGCCAAGGGACTTATATCATGATAGGTTCATCATTAATTGACCACTTGGGGGTCTCTTGGATGTATATAGTACGTTTATTAACCATATAATATAAAAATTCAAAAAGACATTGTAAAAGTGAAACTAATTAACTTAGAGTTAATACTTAAAGATAAGGTTAATATAATGAGACAAACCTGTCTAAATTCTATTGGTTGAGTGTTTTTAGACCTATACACACCTTAACATTTAAATAATCAACTTTGGAGCCATTATAAACTGAATATGAATTTATTATAAATTAATATTTATAGCTTTTCCAAAGGTTCCCCTCACCCCTCTTATAAAAGGGAACTCCTCCTTCTCATTTCTTCACACCTTCAAAGCCTTTTGGTTCGGACAAACTCTACCCAAATAATCTCTCAACATCCGTCACTACAACCTATAGGAATTATTTGGATCTGAAAGCCAACCTAAGGAGCCCTTTTGATCAAATCAAAAGGAAAAACCCGAAGAAGAGGTAATGTTTTTTCACCACCCCTTTTCAAGTTCCCTTCTTCTTCCACTTCTTCTTTCTTTGTTATTACCATTATAAAATAATAACTCCAGTATATTATATATACTGTGATGTTATTATAATTATGGTACCACCATATTAAGTATTCTTTCCACCCTTTGAATAACATGTCACCATACGTGTGTACGTACAGCTTACCGTCTCCACGTCATGGTGTAATTGTTATTCAAAATATTATTATTTGGATGGGTATAATAATGATGTTTAACTCATGTAAATAATAAATATAACATGTTAATTATTCTTTATATATATATATCATCCATTTATATATTATTTTAATATCAAAAGAATGATATTGTCGCTCGTGCGTACGTACGGACTACCGTCTCCACGAACGCGATGAGATTCATTCTCCATCGTATCCATTAAAGTATAATTATCATTTGATGATTAAAAAATGATTTTTAAGGACTTGATATAATTCTGGATATGAATAAGATACAACCTATCCATAAGAAACATGGCTTATGTAACAAAACATATAAAAGAAAATGAGTAAGTTAACACAAAAAACGACGATAATTCTAAGATATTATTAACAAATCAATGTTAAAAGATCATATAAGATATCATATTAATATATATGATTCTTGTATAATTTAATAACAATTATTTCACCATTATACAGGAGTTTAACCTACCCCAACCAAGGAAAAGTAAAAGCTAATGGTTTATTTCGCAATCTCTTCATTATCCGAGGTTGTTTATACGTAATAATCTACTGGGATCTCTTTATCATCCACATCAATGTTTCTTAAAAATGAATTTCAAAACATTTTTACTATTTACTAAGATATGGGTTAACGTCATTTATACCCTTGTTTAACTTTTTATAAGAAGTTTATAATGGAATATTTCCGTCGTTTTCCAAACAAGGTACTTTTTAAACTTTTCGACAAAATTAAGGTAAGAATGTTTTTTAACTTATACGGTGGGTGCGGCTATTTACCGCCATTATAAAATTTTCAAAGATTTCCTTACAAGATTACAAGGATATTTTCAATGTAAATGTTTTATTTTATAATTATGTGACTTTTAAATGATTTTAAAATGAATATTTTAAGAATTTTGGAAAGGTACTCTTTATCAAAATCATAATTTTAAATGTTTTAAAGATTTATCATTCTAAATATTTTTAATTAATGTACATGTCTTAAAAATAGTTTTTAAGGATTTATTTATATGAACATGAATGTTTTTAAAATGTTAATTCCTTTCAAAAGTTTCAAAGTGGTATGGGACACTTTGATTCAAAAATCTCTTTTTAATTACTTCCTTTATAAATGTGTGACTTTTAAATGATTTCAAAAAAGGAGGTATTTCTCTAAAATAGTTTTGATTTCATCTATGTCAACATCCTTTGATGTATTTAATGATTATATGGAGTTGATTTATTATGATACAAAACTTCCATAATGTATTGATGGTTTTGTGATATGGTTGACTGCGGATGTATTATGTTTATACTATTCATGGTTTATGGAGAAATTATTGTCATTTTTTATGCTAGTTTTAATATGAATATTAATTTTATGTTTAAACCTTTTCATATGGGAATGCATTGGACTTAGTAAGTGACAGGTGGAGCCCGCTATAGCTCCTTGATGCATTGGTAGGTCTCATGAGACAAACTTGTGTCTTGGCACAAGGCCTTGGAAAAATCTTATTTATAGTCTTGGCATGAGGCCTTGGCTATGTGGTTATGATAGTCTGGCATTATGCATTCCATCATTATGAAAGTGGTTTTTGATACTACATGTGATTATTCGATTAGTATAACATCCATGTGAATAAGTAAATGTCATTATTTCATTATACTTTTGCCATACTATGTTGAAGTTCATGTTTAAAAGGCTTTTGTTTTAGTTATACATTGCCTTAAATGTTTATTCTTATTTACAAAAGTTTCTGCTATATTGTTATCCTTACTGGACATTTGAGCTCACCCCTTTTCTATGTTTTATTTTTCCCAGGAAGTGAAGAAGTAAATTATGAATGACCCCCAGGGATATTATGTGGGGATATGAGTGTGGAATATGGAGACAATATGTTTTTTAGTAGTTTTTCACTTTATGATGTAATGTAATACTTGTGAATATATCTAGTGTTTCCAAGGCTACTAAACCAATCGGTCTTTCGAGATTTGATCTTTCTTGTGATCATGCCAATGTAATGTAATAATGCACCGACTCTGGGTAACTGGGGTCGGGACGTTACAATATGATCATCAAGACATTGAAGGCGTCATTGGATATCTGGTCTAGAACCTAGATATTGATGATCGATGTTCCCATAGAATTTATAAGTTAATTTGGATGATCTATAGGGATCTGAACTTGATTACTTCATGAAATTGTCTTTAGCAATGAGTGGTTGTCGAATGCACCTTCTAATCAAATGATGTCATTGTTAATTTTTATTTTGTACTTAATTACATGATCTGAGATCCTTATATTTGTTTTCGGGATTTATTTCATCGAATAATACATTATTACATCATTATGGTGATGTAAAATTTTAAATTCATCGACTATCTTCTTCCTCTTGGGACCCAATAGTAATAGCTAGTGTACATAAAATCCCCATAGAATCAGAATTATTTCACTACGCTCTGATGAAATTGTCACTAAAACCCAATACCAATCACCAAAAATCTGCTTTAATGAAAAGTGGAAACCAAATTTGGGAAATTATGGATGATCATAGATCAAATTTCTACAAAAATGTAAATAATACCATCCCCTAAAATAGTTGGTCAAAAAGGAGGAAGAGAGGGGGAGGGGTCAGCTGAATGGCCCTCCCCAGATGTGTTAGGTAAACCAAGAACAAATAGGGGAAGACCCTTAACCCATGGGTCTAACCTATTTAGAAAAACCCAAGATTCAATGGATTAATGGAAAAGTGGTCAGTGGTGTGACATGCACCACCGTGAGATAATTTCACATTGTGTTAAATGGTTGTAGTAAAAATCACTCCTCCATAAGGAAGGAGGAACATTCTCCCACCTTCATGGAATAGGGCCTCATAATGTGATTCGATTGATGAAATACATTGTGATGAAATATATAGGCTATGATGTCAAAAAATAAAATAGAATTATTTTATAAAGGACTCCACGATTTTATTTGATACCCATCCAGGAACTTGAACCCCAACATGGCCTCATTCTATATCCAAAAATATATCTTTAAGGTGTCTCCATGCTTGGAGTTCAAATATTAATCCCTATACATAGAATAAATCCTATATTTGATCAAATTATTTAGTTTCATATGAATTTCACAATATATAATTATGTGGGTCAGTATAAACTCGCCACCGTAATGGTTCTCATCCCTAAGAAGTCATTGTAGTCATCTATCCAAAAAAACCAACCTACATTGGTCCCCAATTTATGTAGGACTCTCCACATTCCATATTTTAATTCAAAAAATGCTTTAATTGAACAACAAAAAACACTAAAACACTATTCACTGAAGGCTAATCCACCCACTCACCACAATCTCCAATATAGAGATATCTCTCTCCCAAAACCATCTATCTTGAGACACCATGTGTCTTTGACTGATTCATCCTTAGGCTCATAGTGATACTAAACATAATGAATCGCTTAAATATATGCTTATTTTGAATGGTTAGTATCGATACAGTAGGAATTTATTCTTGTTGGTTTATTACAATGATACAGTTAGCATATATTTTCACATCACTACCCCAACTTCCATGATAATACACCTGTTGGACCTCTTTTAGAAGAATTTTCCTAAAAACAATTGGTGTCACCCACTGATTTTTCATCACACCACCTTTCCTAATCATGATTACTTAACACCGAAATGAATTCAATGACAAAATAAACACCCACACTAATGTTTGAACCTGACTCTCAGATTAATTCTACAGTTCGATCCTCTACCACCCATCCAACTATCACTATCCCCCTATGGGAATTGATGAAGCATCAATACGACTCACCCTTGGATAAAAAAAATTACATCCAACACTACCTATGAATATTGAATCTAGTACTTAATAGGGAACCAATTCACATCGAATATCCTTTCCCGTTGGAATACTGGTTTCATCTCCACAATCCACTAAGAGATCTCACTATACTCATAAATAATATGATTCTACCCGCCATAG
The DNA here is from genome assembly GCA_963277665.1 of Viscum album. Lineage (NCBI taxonomy): Eukaryota > Viridiplantae > Streptophyta > Magnoliopsida > Santalales > Viscaceae > Viscum > Viscum album. Next base: position 1,951,899,126 of record OY728130.1, read on the forward strand.
GAATATTATTATCATCTCCCCACTAAACAAAAAGTTTATTTTGAAAACCCACTCCTCATTCATCACATATTTCAATAGTCTATCATGATCATCCCACTTATACAAGTTATCCATCATAAAATACTAACAGTGACATATCCCTGGCTTACCAAGAATGGAATCATCAACGTTCAACTATCCACTCACAATGTGAATCACTCCCTCTAATGGAAAATGGTGTTATCCCTTCCATATGGATTTCTTGTCACTTATCCTTGAGCACTAACCCCATATGAGACCCAACAGTACATGTGTGATTCTTCTATGGAGCCACACTCACCCACCTATGAACCCCTGGAGCCACATTAAAGGATAAACTCAGTCCATGTTGGTATGGGTAGTGGTTTCAATAAAACATTATGAATTTGTCACTTTGCCTTCTCTTTTTGACACACTAATAACATTATTGTGTTGTCGACAATCTCTCTTTTCATGTTATCCCACCAATAATGATTATGAATTTACCAATACATTTTAGTGCTTCAAGGATGTATAGAGAATATAGATATATGATCTTCATCCATCATCTCTTTCCTTATATTTGGGAAATATGGGACCTATATTCTTGTATGAAATTTCTGTACACCTTATTGATCAATATTGAACTCATGAAACTTCCCATTATTCATAGCCTCTATCAGTTTTTATAAAAAATAGATCTTCTCATTGATCTCTATTCTTATTCTCTAGTAATGATGGTTGATAAATAATTTGGTATAGGGTTGATGACGTCCCTTCCCTCCCGATTTCCATGTACAATTTTACTAGTTCCTTGATCAAAGGATATCAATCCATATCATTTCCTACAAAACATAGGATTCCTAATTAATGCATCAATGACTATGTTTTCTCTTCTGGGAAGATAATTAATTAAATAATCATAGACTTTAATAAGTTTCAACCATCTATTTTCTCTCATGTCCAGTTACTTTTGAGTCAAAATATTCATTAAACATTTTTTGTATATATGTCACATTTCTCCCTATAAAGTTAGTGCCTCCATATTTTTTCAGAAAAAATAATTGTAACTAGCTCCAGGTTATGTATAGGATAATTCTTATCAAGATGCTTTAATAGTCAAGATGCATAACAAATAACCTTTTCATTTTTCATGAGGACACACCCAATCCCTTTCATAGTTTCCTCGCAATAAAGAACAAATCATTCTCTAATAAAAAGTAGTGTTAACTCAAGTGATGTAATCAATATCATCACCAGTTATTAGAAAATTTCCTCTCACTCCGTTATCTAGATGGAATTATCCTCATTTCGAGTTAACTTTGTTAGTGGATTAAAAACCGATGAAATGTTTTTCTCAAAAATTCTATAATATCATGAAAAACCAAGGAATCAAAAAATATAAGTTATATTTCTTAGATTAGTCCACTCCTCTATAGCCTTTGTATTCAGTGGGTCAACTGAGATTCCTTCATTAGTTACAATGTTCCCCAAGAATGAAATTTTTGTAACCAAAATTCATATTTTCTGAATTTTTTAAATATCTTATCCTTCCTCAGAGTTATAAATATAACCCTTATATGATCCCCATTCTCCTCACAAATTTTGTAATGTATCAGGATATCATTAATAAAAACTACCACAAATTTATTGAGGTATAAAATAAAGACTCTATTCATAATAATAATAAATATAGAAAGAGCATTATCCAATCCAAAGGGCATAACAAAAACTCATAATGATCATATCTTACATGGAAGGCAGTATTTAGAATATCTTATTTCTTCACCCTCAATTAATGATACCCATATCAGAGGTCAATATTGGACAATAATTGTTTCACACAAATATGATTAAATTAATCATCAATCTTTAGGGGTGGATACATGTTCTTCATTAAAATCCCACTAAGTTATAAATAATAAGTGCATATCCACATTGATCCATACTAATTCTTCATAAAGATAAAAGGTTATACCCAAGGAGACACACTTGGTTAGATAAATCCATTCTCCAAAATATCTTGATGTTTTTTCTTTAATTCCTCTAACTCTATATTTTATATTCAATATGGGGTCTTTGATATCATCTTGGATCTAGTTATGATCTCAATGTAAAGTTCTACATCTCTTTATAGGTAGCTCCTTGTAACTCATTAAAAATTATGTCAATGTATTCTTGAATGATAGTAACATTATATATCTTTATTTTTTCATTTCCTTCTCCCTCTTCACTGATCACCTTCATAAAGAAAGCTATATGAGGTGCTTCTAGGAAAAGTTTTCATTAGGATATCTCTCCTTTGAAAATGACTTTAGGCTTTGCCTTCAATACTAATTATATTTTCATGATTTTGGAGTTAATATTAGAATTATACTTTATAGTTAGTTCATATTTAGTATAGTTTCAAATTCCACCATGGGAATTACAACTATATTTTTTATTATATTTTACTCTCCAAAATTAATAATAGAATTTTTATACACTATTGATGCCAAGATAATTCTTTCAAGAGTCTTGACTGATAAATATACTTCTAGAAGTTTAGGGATTGATAATATATTCTTTGAAAACGTGTATTAAATAATGGAATGTGTAGAAGTAGAATCAAACAAAGTACTTGATATCATTAAGATAACAATGAGTGTACCAGCCAACACATCATTTTGAGCCTCCACATTATCCATAGTTCACTACTAGAAATAAGGGCTTTAGATACCACTTAAATCCATCGATAAATCCCTTTAGTTCCCACCTATAATCCTCCAAACTATTGACATATTTTTCCTATCACTAACGGGTTTAATGTCCGCCATTTGGCAGACCCTAAAGATCCACCCCAAATTCTAGGGATTTTTTGCCTGGATGTAGTGGGAGATGTAGGTGACATAGTGGGTGATGCGGGTGACATGATGCTGATGTTGGAGGTTTTTAAAATCATGATCGCCAACCATGGAAGATGTGCGATGGCTATGGAGTGTCTAGGTATGTTAGGGTGGTCAGGGTTTGGTGAGGGGATGTCAGCATGAGACCAGATGGCTATAAGAAGTATATTGTAGGTGCGTGTAGTGTGTATGGGATGACCACGGGTGATAAGAATAGTGGTGGGGGTGGCAGGGGAAGCGGAGGGGCAGTGGGGGGGGGGGGGAGCAGGGTTATGTTGCAAAGGTGGGCCGAAGAAGTCAACCAAAAGGCGGGTGGAAGGCTGGAAAAATCCAACCGGTTTTCGTTTCAGTATTAAAGACCACCATTTTGTTGTCACTAATATACCCTTTAGTGACTGCCAAATGGAGGTCTCTAATACTCTTCTAGTTAAGAAGGCATAAATGCTTCGATATATAGCAGAGTTGATAAAAAAATGCCAAAAATTTCTTCCTTATCCTGTGTTGAGGATGATGGTGGTTCCCCTCCATTGTATTATGATTTATAAATTTATTTGAAAAATTCCCAAGCTTTCCACAGTTGACGCAATGAAATTTCTGTTAGGACTCCAATATCTTCCATTTTTTGTTATTGTTGAGAAGTTGATGCATCACCTCACTATGACAATTTCGAGCTATATAGATACAAATAACTAAACCATCATCTGATACCAACTATGGAATCCCACCTTTTTATTATAGAAATTTTCATTACATAGTACAAACAGATAATCCTTTAATTTTTAGTTTCTTGGAAATAAGATGTATAATACATGAAAAATTAAAACATCGGTCTAATTAAACTTGAATGCACCTTCATGGGTTTACCCTAAGTTACTTTTACTATATCTCATATCCTGGTTACAAGTATCAAATGAGAGGTGTGAGCATGAAACCTATTAAGGGAATAAAAAATAGATTCATATAGCATGTGATCCTGAGAAATATAAATAAGAACATGAGTCATAATGATAATGAATGAAAAAGATAAATAACAAAATAATAACATGAATCATAACATGGAAATGTGGCTACAAAATTTAAATGAAATATTCATAATCATATCACCAAGGAAAATCACTAAGGTTTCATAAATTATAATTACCAAGGTTATTCATTGGGGTATCATAAGACATGTAATTTATATAGATTGAGTTATTTAACCAATTAATTGGAGTGATATCAGGGTTCAACCTTCATATGTGATAATTAATGTGAGACACAGAGTTCATAATCAATAATTTTATTAATAAACTTTTTAGAATAATGAATCAGTTTCTTATCAAAATCAAGGTGTAAAAATGTTTTTAAAGACGTTATCATTACATCATTTTTTTCCCATGAAAGGGGAATGTTAGATTATTATGTATAAACCCCAAAATAAAATAAATATTTTTAACATCAAGGTGAATACCCATAAATTTTTTTTTTGGGAATCCACACAAAGAAAATTAAAGAGAATTTATTATGGATAAAAGTGAAATTTTGAGAAGTAAATTCAGTAACATGATGTGTATATAAAATGGTTTAAGAATAGGTTTAAATGAGAGGGTACAAGGGTCTCCCTTTGATTGAAGGAAATTATTATAGTAATGTGGTAATTGAATTTGGACAAAAATAAATTTTCCTTATAATTGAAAGACAAACCAAAAAAAGGACTCTTTAATTGAAAAGAGAAGTGTAGATTTCTCTTACATTGAAGAGTTACTCATAGATCTTGAGGAATGAAACCTTGCACAATTGAGGACACCTTGGGGGAGTCCTTGGGAGAAAAATCACTAGAAATTTTTTTAGGATGGATTTATAGTGAATGTAAACAGATAAATGGGTGGGTATTTATTGGATAAGTTGAGGAATTGTTTAATAATTTTCAAATATAGTTTTTTAGAAAACATGGTTTTGAAAAATGAAAAACCATTAGCTTACCCATGGTTTTTTGCTCATGGTTTTGGAAATTTGGGTCACATATTTTGATATTTTTAACCAAAAGAACCAAAAACAATTTATTAATACTTCTTTTGGCATGGAAAATTAAAGACTCCATGATGTGATGTTTTTAAAATTCAAATTATCCATTTTAGACATTTGAAAGTCAGTTATATTTTTAGAAATTGATTAAAATATTTTAAAATACTTAATATTAATAAAATAACATATTTTATGTCATAGATTTTGTTCAATTAATTATTATATCATTATTAAATAAATATTATTTCCTAAATTTACTAAAACCCTAAAACTATATTTTTTACTACTCATGAAAAAAAAATATTTTAGAAAAATATCATTAAGTCACTCCAACCTAAATTCGATGTTCTAATTTCAAATATAATTTTTTTCACTAAATAATTATCTAAATATGAGAATTTTAATTTTTATATCTAAAAAACCTTATTTATTAAAAATATATGTTTTTAAGGAACATTCAAATTTATAAACCCTATAAAAATTCCTAGGTCATTATAAAATGAATTAATCATTTATTATTTTAGTAAAACTATTTTAAAAGACTATTTCATGAAAAAAATGTTATAAAAAAGGCCTAGGTTTATTATAAAAAATGTATATATTTTAGAGAAACATATAATTGTGTTTCATTTGTGTCAAAAAAATTATCATGTACATCTCAAGTAAAAATATATATTATTAATAAAAACTATTATTAAGAGTGATTGATGGAATAAACATTTTTTTATATGAAGTTATTTAAAATTTATATAACTAAGGTCTAGAAACTTAACCCCTTATTACACCCACATATTTCATAATGGTAAGGTATAAACTGGTTGTACTCTCATGGGGTGGGTCAACTAACATCAAACAAGTGGTAATCTCCACTAACTTCAACTTCTCATGTAGGAAATTTCCTTTAAGTTTCACTTTTTGAATCATGGATTGGGATTGGTCAAGGAAAAACCCTAATAAAAAATCATATATCCCATGTTTTGAAAAATTGGCTTCAAACAGGATGACTCTATTGGTTGAGGCCATCTATTATCCTTTCGTAATCAGTTATACATTTTCATTACTAATTATAAACACTAATTATAATGGAAAAATTATCGACCAAAGGGTACAGTTTCCAACAGTCATATTGACCAACAATAATATAATATTCCAATCCCAATGCTCTTATTTCCCATTAGACCCTATAAATACTAATTCATTCTTTCACTCAAAATTCACTACAATTTCCCATAAGGTTATATTTTAATTTTCAGAAGATATTGATTGGTTTACTAATATATTTTATATTTCTATAGCATTTGAAGTGGGGGTGAAGATTCTAATAGAATTGGGAAATCCATAATTTCTTATTTTAGATATTTTATTTTCTATTTTTTTTGTTCAAATGTAATGATTGGAATTTTAATTGGTTTTATAGATGACTACTGTAATGATCATTATTAATGAGACATAATTTTTTGGTTTATCATTATTTTTTACCTGTATAATTGTAACATACCATGTAAGTAATGAATAATAGATATTTTTATCCATGTCTATTAATGATTAAGATAGTGTTTTAGAGGCTTAAAATGAAAATAAATACAATCTTATGCATGGAATAAACTAATATTCTTAAAAGATTGTTTTACTGCCTTTTGATGGCAAACCATTTTTGAATCTATATTTTGACAATTTTATAAACTATGTTTGTCGAAATAAATCTATCCTTTATTATTGGGACATCAAAATTTACCTTGTGTGAATTTTTGGTATTTTTCTGACAATATTCATTTTTTAATGAATAGTGAAAAATACTGCATTTTACATAAAAACTTCTTTTTAATCTAATTTATTTATATGATTAGATTATGTTTTGAATTACTTTTGAAGTGAAATTAGAATATATTTTTACCATTTTATCCAATGGTGGTCATTGGAATCAATTTCACTTTGAAATTAGACTTAAACTAGTGTCAATCTTTTGATACTTATTGTTTTGTAAAAACACGCTATTTGCTCTGGCAGCGGGAATTAATTATTGAATTATTTAATGTTACTTATATGATTTGAATTTTGTAAAATGGACTTCATTTTTGAATTCGGAATATCATATATAGCTTAGGGTGAATTTTTGGTAATTTTCTGAAAAACTTCAATTTTTGATGAATAGTGAAACCACTAAGTGGTAATCAAGCAAACTGATTTTTCAGTTAAATGAATGTTTACCACTAATGTGTATTGAATTTTGAAAATCCGACATACATGGTTGTCATTAAGAAGTAAAATGTGGTTCAATGAGATCAAAATAATTTTTTGTTGAATAGTAACTTATTAAGTTCTTAATCGCGATTAGTGGTAATTAGGGTAGTTTAAGGTCTAAATAAGGCTTTAATAATAGGAAATGACCTATACACATGTCCCAACCTCATTGGTTGTGTCATGGCCGACCATGAAATGCCATGGGTCAACTTGGGGACCCCATGGATCCATTTTTGTTGGGAAATGACATAAATTACTTTTTATTTAATGTTAAAGTGAAAATGACAAAAACATAATATGTTTTACGAAAATAAATTTTAATTGGGGTTATACAAGTCCAAATTTTGATTATAAATATTCATTGGAAAGATAAAACGATTTCCTATATCATAGTATTTTTTTTATAATTTTTAGACATTAAATAAATTAAATTATTTATGACATAATAATAATGTAGTGATGACATCATTATTTGACGATTTAAACAAAATGGAATGATAATGAAAAATCTAAAACATACACATGGAAAAAACAAATTGGAAGAGGGGATTTAGAACCCTTATCACCTTATACATGAATTATATGAATGTGGGACCTTTTAAAACCGAAACACATTTTCAAATAAAGTAATGTTTCTTTACTTTCCAAAAGTGCCCCCTCCTCTCCTCTTATAAAAGGCCCCCACCTCTACCTCATTTCACACACTCTTCAAGCCTTTGGCTCGGCCAACCCCTGCCCATTTGCCCTCTCCACCTCCCTCTCCTCATCCTATAGGATTACCTTTTGGCATAATCCTTTCAAAGGAAGACTTTAGGCTCAAATCAAAAGGAGTTACACTTTTTAAGGTAATTCGTTCGCTCATGTTCATTTGTTTTATTTTGCTTCTACAACCCCATAAACTCTTTTTATTTACTTTTTTGTAACAACACCAGTATCTTCAATATACTAGGATGTTGTTATATGATTTATTTGAGCTACACTCTCACACAACTACATCAAATGGTTAATGAACATACGGTTTCCGTGGATGGCGAAATTCTGCCTCCCGAAACGATGATTGTTCAACACTCATTTAACACCTTCAAAGGTGGCCATTGTTATGTCACTATTTTTATATATGATATATAATATGTTTATGTTTTCCTTAAGCTTCTGTTTTTTTCATTTTGGGCATACCTTTATGGTTTCCATTATGGGTAAACACGATATCTTCATTTTAGGAAGTGCGGACTACCGCCCCCTAAAAGTGATTTGATTCGTTAATACCATATGTGGGATGTGTAAATGATAAAGTTAATGATATTATATATTTTATTATACTGGAATTATAATATACTCTTATATCATTATGATTCCATTCCAGAAAATATGAAATAGAAATGGAAGTAGCGTTCATGCGTACGTACGGCTTACCGTCTCCATGAACGGTGCATTTCATTTCTAACTATAATTTATGTAATATTATAAATTCATGTATGTACTGGATATATATGACATATATGATATCTAAATCATGAATACCATTCTGGATATAATGAACCTTTGACCAAATTAACAACATGTAAGTGTAAGAAGTCTATTTTTGACTTAAGAACCAAATACCGACAAAATGAACATTATTAACTTAACTGATTACATGATGTTCATAACATGGTATAAAAGGAATAATGAACATGAAAAAGATTCATAATCAAGTATAGATTAACTCAAGTTTATTATTCAGGAGATTAAAGAATGGTCGAGTCAAGTCGGATACGAGGTATGGGACTTCGTCTCAATCTCCATTCGTTGAGGCATATTTTATTTTATACACAACTTTCTTTTATACGGTGTATAAACCCCTTTGACTTTTACTTTTATTCAAAAGGAATCTTTTTTATATGAAGCATTTACTAAATGAAAAAGGGAATGTTTTTGTCGTACATATGCGGCGACAACGACTTCTCCGCCGTCGTAACCGTTATTTGAGTTTCGGCTTCCTCTACAAGACATACCTTCTTTTTAAAAGAAAAATAAATACCATGTTTTACTTTTCTTTTATTTTAGTATTGAAAATGGTTTTCATAATGTTTTTATATCAATGTGTTGTATTGATATCTCATGATTGAAATGTGGAAATTTTATGTTTCCTTTATGCATGTTTTATGTGATATGATTATGTTATGGTTCTTGGGAATTATTATGAAGACGGGTGGTTCCATGATAAACTAAGGGCGGGTGAGCCCGTTATAGCTCTCCAATGAATTGGGTAACGCGAAGGAGTGAAACGTTAAGGTTTATCCGAAGAGATTTTAGGGAATATACTGTGATGGGTATTCCAAACGTAACCAAGAGGGTTACTCCCTACGTAAGAATGTTATGAATGCCTCAAGTTACCTTTATGTCTTATGATTTCTATGATTTATTCGTGATTTTATAAGGTATGTTAAAGTGCCAATGTTTTATGGGTAATGTATGATTTCATTCTTATGTATATATGAACTCATGTTTCGTTTCCATGTTTTTTTTATATAACCCATACTGAGTTTTTATGCTCATCCCAAGTTTTTGAAATGTTTTTCACAGGTCAAGGGAAAGGTACATGATAAGATGATTGAGTCAAGGATGTGTCAAGAATTAATCCATGTTTTATTTTAAATGTGTTTCCATTGATGGGAATGAAGAATACTATCTTTATGTAACCACTTTGTTTATATGTGGAATGTAATGCATGTTTTATGATCTAATTCTCTAAAACTCTAAACCCGAAAAGATCCTCAATGTGTAATCTTGTAATAACTCAAGATTAAGTAAGGTTTAAGGCTGGGGCCTTATAGTTGGTATCAAAGGACGGTTTAGATAACATTAGGAGTTAGAATTCTATTAAATGATTATCCAAAAATATTTTTTTTAAATGATATAGCATTTAAAGATTACCATGTTGCTTCATCTAAGACATGTTTGTTCAGAATGGTTTTCCGCAGAGGAAACATGGAAGCATTGCTAGGAAGGCATACAGAAGGAAATAACCTTCCAAATCAGCATCCAGAAATGGTCGGAATTGGAACTGAACAGTTTGTTGCAGTAATGGCGCAGTTGACTCAAGCGATAAATGGCGGTGGTATCCATGCACGAGATCAGCCAGATCAACCGCAGAGGAACATGTCAGTGGTGGAAAATTTCATGAGGCAACATCCACCATCATTCAGAGGATCATCTGACCCTGTGCAAGCTGAAGGGTGGATTAAAGCACTGGAGAAGATTTTTGATGTCAGGGGGTGTTCAGACAATCAAAAGGTTAGCCTTGCTATTTACCGTTTGGAGGGTGAAGCAGATCAGTGGTGGTCTATGGTTAAAAATATCAGGGACGCCGATGAGATTGATGCTCTTGACTGGGATGAATTCAAAGGTATGATTCTTGAGAAGTATTTTCCTAAGGCTGTTCGACTTAGGATGGAAAAGCAATTCTTGTAATTGAGGCAAGAGGAAGACTCAGTGGCTGCCTATGAAGAAAGGTTCACTCGTTTGGAAAGGTATGCTCCAAATTTTATCCGGGACCTTGATAGTAAAATCAATCGTTTTTACTCAGGATTAAAGCCAAAGTATCGAAGGGCATTAGCTTCTCGTGAGTTTAAAAGTTAGGAAAAGATTGTTCAATGTGCTGAGAAGGTGGAAATGGAGTTCGCCGATGACCAAGTTTTCTATAACAACCAGCAGAAGAAGAGACCGAGGTGGTAGGAGAAAGGTAAGAATTCTTCAAAAAAGTCTGATGGTAAGAGAACTAAGTTTCCAGCTTGTGATAAATGTGGCAAAAGGAATGCTGGGGAATGTCTTCTGAATTCTGGGAAGTTCTACCGATGTGGTAAGATGGGACATAAGGCTCATGATTGCACTGAAAAGGATCAAGGTGAAGGTAAGAACAAATTTTATTTACAGTTAGTGAAATGTTTTAAGTGCAATGAGATGGGTCACTATGCAAACGAGTGTCCGACAAGGAGCTTGAGTGATGGGAAGCAGTTAGACTACAAGCAGAAAGGGGTGGTGAAATCCTTTGCAACTACTTCAGCATATGTCGGGCCATCAAATGAAGTTGTATCAGGTACTTTGTTTGTTTTTTCAGATTATGCCAGTGTGTTGTTTGATTCGGGGTCTACACATTCTTTCATCTCTGAAACCTTTTCTAGTGAAATGGGAATACCATCTCAAGAAATGACTCCTGAACTTTTGGTAAAAACACCCGGGGGAAGTGTCGAGGCAAAAAGAATTTATATGAATCTTCCTATCCTTATCTGTGGAAAGAACCTACTTGGAAACCTTATTGTTCTACCTCTAGTTGAGTTTGATGTTATCCTTGGTATGGATTGGCTCTCTATTTACCATGCTAAGATTGACTGTAGAGCTAAAGAAGTTTCTTTTCAGAAAGTCTTTCAGTTTGTTTACAAGAATGAACCCTAACTTTTGATAACATATCAAGAGGTCGAGAAACTTGTGAAATATGGAAATGAATGTTACCTTGCACACGTCGTTGAAAATAAAGGAGCTGTTCAGATTAATGATGTGCTAGTGGTAAATGAGTATCCTGATGTTTTTCCTGATGAGTTGCCTGGAATAATACCAGATCGGGAAGTTGAGTTTACTGTTGACTTAGTTCCTGATGCTAAACTAATTTCAAAACCCCCTTATCGAATGGCACAAATTGAACTTTTAGAGTTGAAGGAGCAATTGCAAGATTTATTAGAGAAAGGTTTCATTAGACCTAGCACATCACCATGGGGTGCTCCTGTTTTATTTGTTAAAAAGAAAGATGGTTCTATGAGACTTTGCATTGATTATAGAGCCTTGAATAATATCACTGTTAAGAACAAATATCCTTTGCCTCATATCGATGATTTGTTTGATCAGCTCCAGGGAGCTCAGTTTTTTTCAAAGATTGACTTGAGATCGGGGTACCATCAGCTGAAGGTTAAGGAGGCAGATATTCCGAAGACCGCGTTCCGTACGAGATATGGCCATTATGAATTTGTATTAATGCCTTTTGGGCTAACCAATGCACCTACTGTATTCATGGAAATAATTAATAGAATTTTCCATGAGTTCTTGGATAAGTTTGTGGTGGTTTTCATTGATGATATTTTGATGTTTTATAAAACTAAAGAGGAGCATGAAAAACATTTAAGGGTTTTCTTGCAAACCTTAAAATAAAAGAAACTGTATGGGAAATTCAGAAAGTGTGAGTTTTGGTTGCAAAAAATTTCTTTCCTTGGTCACATTGTTTCTAAAGATGGAATAACTGTTGATCCTGCAAAAACAAAAGTTGTGGAAGAATGGCCAAGACCCACAAATGTAACCGAGATTCGTAGCTTCCTTGGTTTGGCGGGCTATTACCGAAGGTTTGTTAGAAAATTTTCACGGTTATCTAGTCCAATGACTAAGCTAACTCGGAAGGGTGTTAAGTTTATCTGGACAAAATAATGTGATGATTGTTTTCAGGAATTGAAAAGAAGATTGGTGAATGCTCCAGTTTCGACACTACCTTCCAGGAATGGTGAGTTTGTTATATACAGTGATGCTTCATTGAAAGGACATGGTTGCGTCCTAATGCATAATGATCAGGTAATTGCTTATGCTTCACGACAGTTGAAAACTCATGAGGTAAATTACCCTACACATGATTTGGAACTAGCTGCTGTTGTTTTTGCTTTAAAAATTTGGAGGCATCATTTGTATGGAGTAAAGTGTGAAATATATACCGATCACAAAAGTTTAAAGTATATATTCACTCAGAAAGAGTTAAACATGAGACAAAGGAGATGGCTGGAATTAATCAAAGATTATGATTGTACAATTCATTACCATCCGGGAAAAGCAAATAAGGTGGCTGATGCTTTGAGTCGAAAAAGTAATGCTTCATTAACAATGTTGCGTTTGGAACGTGATCCTTTGGTTAACAATTTTATGAACATTGGAATAGAAGTTGTTGGTGTAGGAAGTCCTTCTGTTTTGTTTCAGGTATCAGTGAGATCATCTCTATCAGATAGAATCAAGCAAGCACAGAAGCAAGACAGTGAGTTGTAGAAAAAGGTAGAGCTAGTTCAGAAAGGTAAGTTGCCTGAATTCAACATTGATAATGATTGCATTTTGAGATTTGGGAAGAGATTGTGTGTGCCTTGTGATTCACAGTTGAAGATATATTTGTTATGTGAAGCTCATAGTTCTCCGTTTTCAGTTCATCCGGGCAATACTAAGATGTATAGAGATCTGCGGGAGTATTACTGGTGGGATGGAATAAAAAGAGAAATTGCTGATTTTATTGTGAAGTGTTTGACTTGTCAGCAGGTTAAAGCAGAGCGACAGTTACCGAAAGGGATGCTTCAGCCTTTACCGGTGCCAGATTGGAAATGGGAGAATATATCCATGGACTTTGTTGTTGGATTACCGAAGACATCTCGAGGTAATAATGCTATCTGGGTTATTGTTGATCACTTGACCAAGTCTGCTCATTTCCTTGCTGTACGAGATACTTTCTCTCTTGATCAACTTTCCCGTTTGTATTTTAAAGAAATAGTCAGGTTACATGGAGTTCCTCTCTCCATTGTATCGGATCGTGATCCAAGGTTTACTTCTAACTTTTGGAAAGGCCTTCAGAAGTCGTTGGGTACTGAATTAAATTTTAGTACAGCTTTTCATCCTCAATCAGATGGGCAGTCAGAACGAACAATTCAGACATTGGAGGATATGCTACGAGCTTGTTCTATGGATTATCAGGGAAGTTGGGACCAACATCTTTCTTTGGTTGAGTTTTCATATAATAACAGTTTTCATTCTAGTATATAGATGGCACCATTTCAGGCATTATATGGGAAGCGGTGTCGAACTCCAGCTTTCTGGGATGAAGTGGGTGAAAGAAAGTTGATGGGACCAAAATTGGTAGAAGAGATGGTAGAAAAAGTTCAGCTGATTCAGAAACACATGAGAACAGCTCAGAGCAGGCAGAAGAGTTATGCGGATAACCGGAGGAAGGATCTATCTTTCGAGGTAGGTGATCATGTTTTTCTCAAGGTTTCTCCTTGGAAAAGTGTGATGAGATTTGGTAATAAAGGAAAGTTGAGTCCGAGGTTCATTGAACCATACGAAATTCTGGAGAGAGTTGGATCAGTTGCATACCGAGTGGCTTTACCTATGAGTTTATCTCTGGTACACAATGTTTTTCACGTTTCGATGTTGAGAATGTATATGCCAGATCCATCTCATGTTTTGAGTACAGAGGTAGTTCAGTTGGAAGAGAACCTATCTTATGAGTAACAACCGGTCCAGATTCTTGACCACAGGGTGCAAGTGTTACGGAATATGGTGACTCACCAGGTAAAGGTTTTGTGGAAAAACCACATGATTGAAGAGGCAACATGGGAATCCGAAAATGCAATGAGGGATAAGTACCCTCATTTATTTGATAAGTAAATAAATTGCGGGGACGCAATTTTCTAAAGGGGGGAAGGATGTAACATCCCAAGTAAGTAATGAATAATAGATATTTTTATCCATGTCTATTAATGATAATGATAGTGTTTTAGAGGCTTAAAATGAAAATAAATACAATCTTATGCATGTAATAAACTAATATTCTTAAAAGATTGTTTTACTGCCTTTTGATGGAAAACCATATTTGAATCTATATTTTGACAATTTTATAAACTATGTTTGTCAAAATAAACTTATCCTTTATTATTGGGACATCAAAATTTACCTTGTGTGAATTTTTTGGTATTTTTCTGACAATATTCATTTTTTAATGAATAGTGAAAAAATACTGCATTTTACATCAAAACTGATTTTTAATCTAATTTATTTATATGATTATATTATGTTTTGAATTGCTTTTGAAGTGAAATTAGAATATATTTTTACCATTTTATCCAATGGTGGTCATTGGAATCAATTTCACTTTGAAATTAGACTTAAACTGGTGTCAATCTTTTAATACTTATTGTTTTGCAAAAACACGCTATTTGCTCTGGCAGCGGGAATTAATTATTGAATTAATTAATGTGACTTATATGATTTGAATTTTGTAAAATGGACTTCATTTTTGAATTCGGAATATCAAATATAGCTTAGGGTGAATTTTTTGTAATTTTCTGAAAAACTTCAATTTTTGATGAATAGTGAAACCACTAAGTGGTAATCAAGCAAACTGATTTTTCAGTTAAATGAAAGTTTACCACTAATGTGTATTGAATTTTGAAAATCCGACATACATGGTTGTGATTAAGAAGTAAAATGTGGTTCAATGAGATTAAAATAATTTTTTGGTGAATAGTAACTTATTAAGTTCTTAATCGCTATTAGTGGTAATTTGGGTAGTTTTAGGTCTAAATAAGGCTTTAATAATATGAAATGACCTAGACACATGTCCCAACCTCATTGGTTGTGTCATGGCCAACCATGAAATGCCATGGGTCAACTTGGGGACCCCATGGATCCACTTTTGTTGGGAAATGACATAAATTACTTTTTATTTAATGTTAAAGTGAAAATGACACAAACATAATATGTTTTACGAAAACAATTTTTAAGTGGGGTTATACCAGTCAAAATTTTGATTATAAATATTAATTGGAAAGCTAAAAGGATTTACTATATCATAGTATTTTGTTTTATAATTTTTAGACATTAAATATATTAAATTATTTATGACATAATAATGATGCAGCGATGACATCATTATTTGACGATTTAAATAAAATGGAATGATAATGAAAAATCTAAAACCTACACATGGCCAAAACCAATTGGAAGAGTGGATTTCGAACCCTTATCACCTTATCCACGAATTATATCAATGTGGGACCCTTTAAAACCGAAACACATTTTCAAATAAAGTAATGTTTCTTTACTTTCCAAAAGTGCCCCTCCTCTCCTCTTATAAAAGGCCCCCACCTCTACCTCATTTCACACACTATTCAAGCCTTTGGCTCGGCCAACCCATGCCCATTTGCTCTCTCCACATCCCTCTCCTAATCCTAGAGGATTCCCTTTGGGCATAATCCTTTCAAAGGAAGCCTTTAGGCTCAATTCAAAAGGAGTTACACTTTTTATGGTAATTCATTCTCTCATGTTCATTTGTTTTATTTTGCTTCTACAACCCCCTAAACTCTTTTTATTTACTTCTTTTGTAACAACAACAGTATCTTAGATATACTAGGATGTTTTTATATGATTTATTTGAGCTACACTCTCACACAACTACATCAAATGGTTAAAGAACATACGGTTTCCGTGGATGGCGAAATTCTGCCTCCCGAAACGATGATTGTTCAACACTCATTTAACACCTTCAGAGGTGGCCATTATGATGTCACTATTTTTATATATGATATATAATATGTTTATGTTTTCCTTAAGCTTCTGTTTTTTTCATTTTGGGCATACCTTTATGGTTTCCATTATGGGTAGACACGATATCTTCATTTTAGGAAGTGCGGACTACCGCCCCTAAAAGTGATTTGATTCGTTAATATCATATGTGGGATGTGTAAAGGATAAAGTTAATGATATTATATATGTTATTATACTGTAATTATAATATACTCTTATATCATTATGATTCCATTCCAGAAAATATGAAATAGAAATGGAAGTAGTGTTCATGCGTACGTACGGCTTACCGTCTCAATGAACGGTGCATTTCATTTCTTACCTCTAAATTATGTAATATTATAAATGCATGTATGTACTGGATATATATGACATATATGATATCTACATCATGAATACCATTCTGGATATAATGAACCTTTTACCAAATTAACAACATGTAAGTGTAAGAAGTCTATTTTTGACTTAAGAACCAAATACCGACAAAATGAACATTATTAACTTAACTGATTACATGATGTTCATAACATGGTATAAAAGGAATAATGAACTTTAAAAAGATTCATAATCAAGTAGAGATTAACTCAAGTTTATTATTCAGGAGATTAAAGAACGGTCGAGTCAAGTCCGATACGAGGTATGGGACTTCGTCTCAATCTCCTTTCGTTGAGGAATATTTTATTTTATACACAACTTTCTTTTATACGGTGTATAAACCCCTTTGACTTTTACGTTTATTCAAAAGGAATCTTTTTTATACGAAGCGTTTACTAAACGACAAAATGGAATGTTTTTGTCATACGTATGCGGTGACAACGACTTCTCCGCCGTCGTAACTGTTATTTGAGTTTCAGCTTCCTCTACAAGCCATACCTTCTTTTTAAAAGAAAAATAAATACCATGTTTTACTTTTCTTTTATTTTAGTATTGAAAATGGTTTTCATAATGTTTTTATATCAATGTGTTGTATTGATATCTCATGATTGAAATGTGGAAATTTTATGTTTCCTTTATGCATGTTTTATGTGATATGATTATGTTATGGTTCTTGGGCATTATTATGAAGACGGGTGGTTCCGTGATAAACTAAGGGCGGGTGAGCCCGTTATAGCTCTCCAATGCATTGGGTAACGCGAAGGAGTGAAACGTTAAGGTTTCTCCGAAGAGATTTTAGGGAATATACTGTGATGGGTATTCCAAACGTAACCAAGAGGGTTACTCCCTACGTAAGAATGTTATGAATGCCTCAAGTTACCTTTATGTCTTATGATTTCTATGACTTATTCGTGATTTTATAAGGTATGTTAAAGTGCCAATGTTTTATGGGTAATGTATGATTTCATTCTTATGTATATATCAACTCATGTTTCTTTTCCATGTTTTTTTTATATAACCCATACTGAGTTTTTATGCTCATCCCATGTTTTTGAAATGTTTTTCACAGGTCAAGGGAAAGGTACATGATAAGATGATAGAGTCAAGGATGTGTCAAGAATTAATCCATGTTTTATTTTAAATGTTTTTCCATTGATGGGAATGAAGAATACTATCTTTATGTAACCAATTTGTTTATATGTGGAATGTAATGCATGTTTTATGATCTAATTCCGTAAAACTCTAAACCCGAAAAGATCCTCAATGTGTAATCCTGTAATAACTCAAGATTAAGTAAGGTTTAAGGCTGGGGCCTTATAATAATATTATATAATGTATAACAAACATTTATTCAAGAAAAAATTATTATTTTAAAAAGTATGGGTCATTAAAATTAAATGAAAAGACCGAAAAATAGTTTTTAATATGAATAAAATATAACTTATGTTAAAAAAAGCCAATATTGGGTTCCAAAATTAAAAATCATATTTTAAAATAAAATATTTAACACCTAAAAGGAATATACTTTTTTATTCAAAGGTTTTAAAATTTATTAATTTATGCTTGAGTCATAATAATGTCATAAAAGTGATAGAATTGTGAAAACAATTTATTTTCACTATACCCCCAAAAATCATATATTTCTAAAAAATCTCAAAAATTCACCTAAGCTAATTTCTATAAGATAAATTTTAAAAAAAAATTAATTCCATCCAATTAAATATATAAATATATGTGAATTATGATTTTTTTTCATTAAAACAAAAATTTTCTTTGGTATAATTGATGCTTGGGTGTTACATTCTTCCCTTATTTCAGAAATTAAATCCTTACAATTTTAATTCATTTTGAGAATATTATGACATTTTAATAGATTTTATCATGAAATTTAATTTATAGTTTAAGAATAGGGAAATTATTATTTCTTGAATAAACATTTTGTGTACTATTATAAGACTTCATGTTGTGAATGTGTTTTTAGAAGAGTGCCTTAGTAATTAATTGATAATTTATAAAAAACATAATATATATATATTTAAATTTTTGAGTCTGAGTAATTATAATTAAATATATTTATTTGATTTATTTCGACTTTATAAGTGATTTTTCCATTTGATTGTTTTTCTTAATTAGTTTTCACATCTGATTCTAATGATGAATCACTATGAATAATTTTCAATTCTTAAAGGAAAAAAAGCAAACTTTAATAGATCATAAGATCCATAAAATAATGAAAAGTTATTTGAACTATCTAAAAATTATTAGAACATGTTAAGATAACACTCGATATGAGTAAAAAAAATTATGACTAAGTAATACATTAATTCCTAAAGCATCATTAATAACGATCAGGGAAATGATATAATGCTTTTACCTTTAAATTATAATACCATTAGTTCAACATATATTATTTTATGATTCTTAAATCCTAAAAACTAATTAAAACCCAAATATTATTATTATGTCAAATCCAAATATAGGTATAACAACCATTTTTGCAACTATGGAAAAGTTATTCATCTTAATAAAATTCGTTCAATATATTCGCATTCTAAATAGATACCCACATGGTATATTGATTGAAAATTCCATCCTTATAGTTTTAAGGGATGATTAGATATCTAAAAAACATAAAAGAGTGTAGTTCTAGAAAAAAAAGCACGAGTTTATGATCAAAGTACGTATTATCACAATTTAAGGGATTACAACTTCACTTGTAGTAACATCATAAGCTTGGTCTTTCTCCATTATCAATTTCTGAGGTAAATTATTTTAACAATTGGGTAATTCATTTGAATAGTTTCCCTATATAATTATATTTGAAACATTGTACATTGGAAACATCTTTATTTCCCTTTCATTTATGTACTTGATGGCCTTTCTCTATACACATAAATCAAATTCTTATCCCCTTCAAGTAAGTAATAGGTTGTTTATTTCCACAATTATCACACGTGGGAAGTTTAATCCTTACATTTTTTTTCCTTCACATTGTTTATTTTTTCTTGGTTCTCAATCTTCCTCTTCTTATCTTGATTTCCATTTAAAATATAAGAATTGGAAAATCCATTCATTTTCTTGAAGGAACATGATACCTTATCATTATATGATTAAATTTTTTGAGATACTAGTGCCCTTAAAAGGATTTTATTAATCACATAAAATAATAATTTTATCTTACATTCCATATTACATATATAGCTCATATAATTTGTTGCTAATGTTATAATTTTTTTTCATACTCAACAACACTTTCCTCTTACCTCCTTCTTAGATTGAGGAATTATCTTTCCATGTAATCTTGCTACTCATAAGGAAATAATTTTTTAAATAATATATACTTAAAGTTATTTCATTTCATTCTCTCTATATCCTCCTCCTACTTTGTATTTCAAATCAATGACCACCATTTATCATCATCTTCCTTCAGGAAATACACTTTCAAAATAAATTGTTCCCATTCATTTCCTCCCAAATCCATATATATCTTTTAAAGGGGCTTGATCCAGTGTTCAAATATAAATGGATTTTTATTTCCATTATAGGAATGATTTTTATACCACATGAAATGGTCTAACACAAATGAATCATGTTTTGAAGTAATAGGTTGTTCCATACAGGCAAGGTTATTAGTCATAACCTGAGTCAACTATCTTAATATAGTTTTTCTCAACTCCAACACCAGATGTGTTAACTTTCTCAAAAGATAAATTCTTACATTTATTATAGGTGTTAACAAATTTTCAATTACTTTCAATTGGTTCCATTTAAAAATAATATCATACATTATATTATCTCATAACCATCATTAATATTAATCCACAAAATAAAAATCTCTATAATGTTAAATGTTCTCAAATACCTTAAAGGATTGTCCTAATTCTTATGTTATCTATTTTCATTTGAAATTGATTTCCCAAATTTCCTACTAAACCATCTGAGATACCAACCATAATACCCTAACTCCAATAACCCATATCTATTATTTACATAATTTCATTGGCATAATATACAAGGTATTATACCACATAGGATCAATCGGTTTAGAATTCATGTAAAACTAGATATATACTTGATTCCAATATTACATTATAAATATAAAATAATATCATAAAAAATAATCTTGCATCCTCGAAATCATTCATAGTATTCTTATTTATATCCTGAGTAAAGGAAAATAGATAAAGGGTGGGATCAGATGCCTGGCAAGGGATACATATAGATGAAACTATCATTAGTAAATATGACATAATCAATATGGTAGAGTATATAATCAAAATACATTCTATTTAATCAACAAATTTTTTTAAATATATATCCGTGAAAAATATCAACATAGAAATCACATGGATAGTGTAAACTAAATTCTCAATAATGTAAATTCATAAATCTAGACATTCATAAACATTCAATCAAGGACTCACAGATGTTATAATGAATCTTTCCATTAAGGCCTCGAACAAGACATCATTCTTAATAAATTGGTATGTGTAAAAATGATACCCATATAATATTGCATGCTTGTTATTTTGTATCATGTGACCTATCGATGCATTGAGGGGATATTTATAACCAAATACCACCCTTCACCTGCACAACCAATTCATTACTCATATATATATAATGATTAATACAATTAGTTAACAAATTGACTTATAAATAAAAAATTATCCACATTTAATTAATAATATGAAATATTTCCCTAGTAAATGATGCAAATTTTTTCCTTAAACTAAAACCATATATAAAAATTGTATATGGTTGAAAGATCAAATAAATAATAGATATGATATTGGATTCATCCATTATATATAAAATATAGACATGATGGATAAAAATAATGTTAAATGAATAATGGAGTGTGATAGTAATCATGATCACAAGAAACTAAATGATCACAAAATAAGGATTAATTGATAGATAAATAAAGTATGAAATTTTTACCATCAATCTATCATAAATGATTTTTTTTAGTAAAATAAAAGCATTATAAAATATTTTATTATAATTTGTTATAGATAACTTCTTTTTAACAATGTGTAAGAATGGAGTTATAAAACACTTTTCAAAATTCATTCCATTCTATTAAGAAAATAATACCCTTTTCTTTTTATATCAATTTGATTAAAAAAACCAAAATTTTTTAGAAAAAACATTTTTTTAAATATATCAATTTAAAATTGTAAAATAATCTTGATTAAGTATAATAGATATGACTTCGGGATATGTCGGTCATTCCATATATTATAAAAAAACATTTTTTCTAACTTTTATAAAAACATGTCAAAATGAATCATATGGTAAATGTTTAAAATATTACATTGTTAAAACATCAAAAATTAAAAAGTAATTTAGAATGAATTTTAACAATATCTGGTGTATAAAAAAAATTCCGAGAACATTTGAAGAACATGAATATAAAGGATAATTATTACCATGGAAAACGAAAAATAAGGTTTGTTTTTTTTAAAAACTTTTTCTTAATTATTTTAAGTAGTAAAGAAAGGTCAATGAAAATAAAACATGAAAAAACAAAAAATAACAATATTAGAATTAAATATATGGTATTAATATGTAATTATCATATAATTTCTCTTAGTGGAAATTCAATCATAAATAATCTCGACTAAAATGATATTAAAATATAAATATATTGTTTTAGGTATCCTCTTAGTCGTACATGTTTTATCATCTTGTATAATGAATTTAAATTTATCAAATAATTTTAAGTAACTTTTTTCATTTATATTCCATTTTTACGTTCCTTCTATTATTACTTTAAAATCATTCATTGAATAGTTCTTTTGTACATGAACAACTTAAGGTTTTTCTGTAAAATTCTATGAAATTACATATGTATATTGACCATGGTTAATAGAATTATGAAATTTTTCCATATTTTACAAAATTTTAATAATATCATGGATATAAAAATTATTCATTACATCTAATTTTATAATAATACATTCTTTGTGCTAATAGAAAAAGGAATTACATCGCTTTCTGGAGGTGGTAGTCCACATGTACACACATGTGACGTTATCATTTTACAAATTATGGAAGGGTAAGGAGGTAAATATTATATTATATTTCAAAAAATTTAATTATTTCAAAAATATAATATATATTCAGTAATTATACGTTCCTAACCATCCAATTATTGTTGGGATGAAAAAATAATTACACCATTATATGGAGATGGTAGGTCATACGTATAAACTGGCGATTTTTTCATTTCTTATAGGAGGTAAAAGTGATTAATAAGGTTTGTTCCTATAGAACAATGACATTTTATTTTATTTTAGATACCTATTTTATAATATTACCTTAGTTATAGAATAATTTAATGAGTTATAAGAATAAATAATATGAAAACACTCGGTTAAGGGTTATACCTATTCTAAGGAAATGTACGTTTGGATTACACCTTAATCCTTCTAGGTTGCTATTTTGATGATACAAAAGCCTCTATGTTATAGATATAAGGGTTATTATGGTATTTGGGTAGGTATTATTTGTGATATGTTAATTAGTATGTGATAATAATATAGGAGAATCAGTGCACTTTTATAAGTTAGGGGAGTGGTACTCTTGTAATTTTTAAAGGTTTTTAAATATTAAAACGTATTATTCATGATCAAGTGGAACTAGAGAACCAAAAATTCATATGTGATATGTGATAGGGTAAAAAATCACTCAAAAAATAACATTAAGACAATTTTTAAGACATTTTAAGACTTGTGTACTAGTTTAACCCCGTTAAACACAATTTAACCTTAACTGTGATAACATAATTTATGAAAACGTATTTATCTAACAAAAAATAAAAGGGGAATTATAGAAAAATTTGGAAATGATTATTTAAAATAGAGAATAAATTTTTTTCATATTAATATTCCATAGGTATTATAAATTAATTTTATTATAAGTACACAAAATGCATGAGAAAACATTTTTTGGAAAATACACAATTTGAGTGTATACATAATTATACATTGAAATCAAATAAAAAACTATTTTTTAATAATTTTTTAATTTAATAAAATAAGGAATGTTTTTTATAATTTTTTATCAATCTAAAACCAAATCAAACCTTTCAACCATACCATTAAATCAAAATACCCAAAAATAGGTTTTAATTTTAATAGAGTATAACATATGTTCACACAAGTCTATATTGGGTCCCCAAATTAAAAATAATGTTTTAAAATACATTATTTAATTCCAGAAATGCATATTTGGTTGATCCAAATGTTTTAAAATTTAATAACTCAAGCTTACATCATAATTATTTCATAAAATTTACACTATTTTGAATAATTGATATCTTCAATATTCACAGAAAGATCAATTATTTATAAATTTTTTTCAAAAAACCCTAATATAGTTTTGACATAACGAATTTTAGAAATAAAATAATTTCATCAAAGGAAAATTTTAAAATTCTAAAATTTAGGTTTTAATCACATTTTGAATAAATTTAAGTGCATTATGTAATTTTTTCATTAGAAAGAAAAGATTAATTGATATAATTTAATCTTGGTTGTTACATCAATGAAAGTTACATTTAACTATAATAATATAAATGCAAAAAAGTGCATTATTTTGATTAAAAAATATATGAGTGGAAATAATTTCATTTTAATGTTACTCTCTCATTATTTTATCAAGTCTCAATAACCCTTGCCATTGGACTAAGAAAATATTATTAGGTGGAAATTCTAGTAGAAATGATCCATATTTCACTTCTCAAAACCCATTCATTGGACTTACAAGTTATTCAATGTTATTTTTTATAGGTGGACTTATCAACTACCAGCAAGTAGCTCCTTGACCTGTTGAGTGGAATATTTGATCCAGAAATCCTTATAGGGATTTCCTCAACACATTCCTATAATTTATACTAATTTTTTATTTGGTAGTTAACATTTAATAATAAATTTGTTAAGTTTCCCCAAATATATAGTTAAAACTCCTTGATAATTGAAAATCACGCTAACATTTGTTAGAAAATTACTTGTTACTATGTTTTTATTCATAACTCAAGTAATAGAAGGATTTTCTAATTTAATATTAATTTTATGGATTTTGAATATTATTTGCAAAAAAATATTTTTAATTTTATTTGTATTTAACAAAATTAATTAACCATGTATTTGATAAAATAAAATTATGTATTACAAAAATTATTTTAATTCCATATAGATATTTTATTAATTTCTTAGTTTATGTGATCATGATAATGAATCCAAAAACAATAACCATCGAATTAAAAAGAAAATTAACAAAGAAAATGACA
Organism: Viscum album; assembly: GCA_963277665.1. Classification (NCBI taxonomy): domain Eukaryota; kingdom Viridiplantae; phylum Streptophyta; class Magnoliopsida; order Santalales; family Viscaceae; genus Viscum; species Viscum album. The sequence goes on from OY728130.1 coordinate 1,951,924,281, forward strand.
TGATAATGAGCTTTCTAGTGGTTGGTATATTGAGAAGATAATAAATCAACCAATAAACCTATGGTAATAAACTCCTTAAGCTATTCTTTGATCTAGGTTCAACATTCCACCATCATCCTTTATATCTTCTGGGATTATTTCACCTCGGTTTGGGTCCTAAAACAACTCGTATCCTTATATTTCCAATTGCTACATATTCTTACTCATATGCAATTGGGGGGAACAATTGGAATGGCTATGGGGTTTACATAAATCAAACCATAGAAACATAGGTCTTAATTAATAGAGGTGGGAGAGGGGGATGATGTGCATTCCATACTTTTAATTTTATAATAATAAAACACAAGCAATTAAAAGAAATAAATAATGTACATTGGTCTATCAATCTCATCAGTAGTCACATATGAGTAGAAAATTAACATTTAATAAACTAGTTTTCATTTCAATCATTATTAATTAAATAAATCACCCAAATAAATTAATTTATCTTATTAATTGATTCATTCATTTATATTAATATCAATCCAAATAGTCCAATAAATTCTTATACACTATAATTTTAAATATATTAAATAAAATAATTTTATTTAAAATTAGTTAGGTACATGTCATTTACATTGAAGAAATATGGTGTGTACCTATCTAAACTACCAACATGGTACTTGTCATTCACTATACACTCACATGGTATGAATCATACATGGAATGTCATGTAATTACATTGAATATAATATAAATAAATGACACATGTAGATGTTTTGAATTACATGGTCTGTACTGCTTTTAATGAACGTGGAGTAAACAGTATGTAAAAACCATACACAACATATAGTTTAGGATTTTAAACAAAAATAAATTGAGCATTAAATATTCTATAAAACATATCACATAGAGTGTACTTTCAATTAATTACAAATGGAAATATGTGGATTAGTTTTACTGGTTTAATAATTTAATTTTTATTACTGGGTATATAGGTTAGAGATACAAGTTTTGTAGTATGAGAACTTGTATTTTATCACACCTTAATTCATGATTTAGTGCATAAAGATGAATTTAATACATCCCCATAAGATCATGAGGCCTAGTTTATTTGGAAAATTTGGTACATAATACATGACCATGAAATATGGGTACAACATAATTATTTAAAAACACTAAAACATGGCATTATATTCCTTGGATCTTCTGAAACTGTTATGGATAACATGGGGATATACATACGAAAGGGGTGAGCTATAAATCCAATTAAGATAATAAGAAACATAGTATAATGTAAAGGAGTACATGCGAACCAATAGTAATATCAAGGTAACATAATATGGTGAGAATTATAATCTATAACAATGAGGAATTATATAACATGATAACATAGAGGCAACATTAGAATGTGGCAACAACATAAAACATGACATCATAAACATAAGTCATAGATAAACTCCAAGAAATCATAAAATAGTTTTATTATTATATTCTATCATGAAAAATACATGTAACCATATAACATAATACAATTACCCAATGCATTAGAGGTATATATAATTTTGGGCCTACCTAACACATTCATATCATGTACATGCATAAGTAATCTGCATAGATCATATAATATAACAATGTATTGAATCACTTTTAATCCCATGATTAAGGATTATAGTTTAAATAAATGGAATTACAAAATAAATGAAGTATAGTTTCATTTAGGTGAATAAATTTGAGTAGAAATGGGGATGTATATTCACTAGAAAAAGGGTTGGCATGGAAAACCATAAGATAAATTTCAGAAGAATAACCGAGATAGATAAACATTAATGGAATGGTTTAATGAGAATTAAAGGTCTATATAATCACTTGTACATCAAAATGAAAGTAATAGGGATGTTTAAAACCTATCCTAACACGAATAATTTGAAATCAAAATGCATAAAATTAAGAAGGTTCTTAAAACAATAGGATAAGGAGAGGATCCCTTACATAGAGAGGATGCTTCTAAAATCTATGGACGAAATAATGAAGATATTGGGGAACCTTGGGAGGGATATATCGAGGGAATGGAAGATTATATTCATGATCTAGGATTTTTTACTAAAGATAAATGGGATTTTGGTTGGTTTTATATAGTAAAACATAGTAGAATTCGTTTTTAACTTCCAAACATAGGTTTTGGAATCTACATGATAAATTAGCCAATACCACAAACATTTCCACAATTTTTTCCCATGGTTTATATAAAATAATTTTTTTTATTTCATAATAGTAATAATATAAAACATTAAAATAATTCCCTTGGTGGTGTGGGAGTGAGTCATGTTTGTAACGAATTGATTTTAACCCCTTAAAATATTATTTTTATTTTGAAGGATTTATTGAGGGTTTATAAAATTAAAAATATAACTTCAAAAATAAATTATTTTAAATGGGAAACATAATTTATATCTTGGATACTCCCTATAGTATTCATTACATTACTTTTGGGCTTTTATGATGTCATATTAGATGCCATATTTAATTTTACCTAGACATTCGACTATCTCAATAAATTATAAAAAAATCACCATTGAATAATTAGTACATGATGATTCAAAATAAATATATATTTTATAAAAATAATAATCTGAATATGATAATTTAAACATCAAGTGAAAAATCCCCATTTATTGAAAAATACTACTTTTTTGAAAATAAAAATGTTATGACCCTTATAAAAATTACATTTGACTTCATAAAATTATATTATCATTTATATTTAATAAATATTATTTAATAATAATAGTTTACTAAAATATAATTTATTTTAAAAATTATTTAATTCACTAAAATGTATGTCTTGATTAAAACTATATATTTCTCAAAAATACATTTTATGTTTCATTGTATGAAAATCTAATTTTCTCCAAACTCATTATTTAATCATTTAATAGTAATATAAAAAAGAGATAAATATAACCATTTTTTATTATAAAAAAAATTTATAAATTCATACTATTAGGGTATAAATACATAGAATATTATAACACCAATGAATTCCCAAAGGGAATAGAGTGCAGTGGTGATATTTTCATGGGGTGGTTCGGTAAACATTTTTTGGGACGTGATTTGGATGAGCCTAAAATTATCCCATAAGTAGTTTCTCTTGTTATTTAGTTTTTAAATCTCATCTTGGGATTGGTAAAGATAAAATCCCATTGATGTTATCTCCCATATAATATCTCATAAATCTGATTTATAAGGTATGATCCTACTGGTCAGGATTATTACTTCCTTGTCTATGTAAAATTTACTTTATCATAACATAATAATCTTAATGGACATTTTACAATATCTATATTATCAATGGTTATAATATATATTGCTATTTAAAATTTTAAAGACCACATAATTGTCTAAAATAATCAAATTAATTCATTTATTTTCTATAATTTTATTTCTTAATAAGGAATTCACTCATTTAAAAAAGGGATCTCATTTATAAAACATTAGATTTTTTCATTCTTCCACCATCAAAAATTTCACCATCAAAAAAATTCATTTTACAAACTAAAATAGATTAGGGTACTACTATTTTATATCTTCTTATAGTTCTCAGTTTTCATCCACAAAATTGTGGTTCCACCGCAACACTTTGACTAGGTGAGTTGCCTTATTTCATAGAACATTGTCTCTATGATCTATGATCTTCATCAATTGTTCTTCATAAAAAAATTCATTATCCAATTGTACCCCCTCTAGATTTAATAAAAGTTAGGGGATTGGTATGTAGTTATTTAAGATTAATACAGAGAACATGTCGTGTAATTGAGATAGGTTGGTTGGGAGTGCTAGTCAATAATCCCCCACTCTGATGCAATCAAGGATCTTAATGGTTTTCATGTATATAGGACTCAGATTTCCATTCTTACCAAACCTCATGACTATCTTGAATATTAATATATAAAGGAACAATTTATCTCTAACAACAAAATCAAAGTTTTATCAATGATTTTCTTCATAACCTTTCTATCTAATTTTTATAGATTTCATATGAAACTGAATGGTTTTAACCTTCTCTATAATTTCTTGATTAATATCAAATCCCATCAGCTTATTATCTCCAAATTTATCCAAACATGTTTAAGTCTAACACTTACTCCCATAAAAAGCCACATAAGGTTCCATTTGTTTGAAATAATGGAAATGATTGTTATATGAGAACTTCACTAGGGGAATCTATTAATCTCATCATCCTTGTAAATATATTAAAAATGATCTAAACATATCATATATTGTTAGAATGGTTCTTTCATACTAACCATCAATCTAAGGTCTATAAGTAGTGACGAAGCTCAACTATGTATCCAATTCTTATTAAAGGATTCTCCAAAACCTCGAGGCAATCCTCAGATCTATATCAGATATAATATAGAGTGGAAATCCATATAGTCGTACCATTCCCATTATGTATATCTTGGTTATTTGTTAAAGAGTTGATACCAATGAAATGTGTTGACTTTGAAATGTGATCAACTATGAACCAGATGGTGTTATTGCCTTTAGGTATCTTGGGGAGTCCTATAACGAAATTCATGGTTATATTTTCCCATACCCATACTCGTATTGGAAATGTTTGAATCATACCCATAGACTTTTATCATTCTTCTTTGAATTTTTGGAAGACCAAACATCAAGATACAAACTCTACAATCCCCCTCTTCATGTTATCCCATTATAAGTTTTGCTTTAAATCTAAATACATCTTAGTGCTTCCTTGATAAATAAAAAAGGATGAGCTATGTACATCATCCAAAATTTCCCCCATCATTTATAGTTTTTATGGGACACATATATGAGTTCCAAATCTTATAACTCCATCTTTAAAAAATTTAATATTCAGAATATTCAACACCTTATTCTATATCAACTCATCATCTTTCTAAACCTCCTCGATCCTATCAAGAATAGATGGTGGATTTGTTATTTGAGAAAGTTATGATGAAGATCCTTTTATTATTCCCATATCCATCCTTTTCATGTCCATGAATATTTTATCCATATAAATCATCACCATGGCTAGGTTTGTAGGATCATTTCTTCTTATAGAATCTTCCACTTTTTTTCCTTCTCAAGATTGTATTAGATTAAAAAATAAATATCTTTGATCAGATCTAACCACCTTTATTGGAACATATCAACCAAATTTTGTGTCAATATATACTTGAGGATTTTATAATAATTATATATGTCACACTTTTGTCTATAGAAATAATGTCTCCAAATATTTAATGTGAAGATCAGTGAATCCAATTCTAGATCATTTGTTGGGTATTTATACTCATGGGTCTCTAAAAGGAAGTAGGAATATGCAATCACTTTGTCATATTTTATGAGTACAAAACCCAATTCCATTTTAGAAACATTACTATAGATCCTAAATACATTCACACTATTGGGTAATATGAGCATATGTGTAATGATTGGAATCTTATTTAGATCTTTAAAATTTTCTTCACACTCATAATTATATAAAAACATAAGTCCCTTACAATTTATCTTGGATAGTGGGATTTAAAATCAATGGAAGTTTCTCACTATTCTATGATAGTACCCAGATAATCTATAGAAACTATTGATTTCTATCATAACATGTTTTTCTGGGATATCCTTTTATTACATATATTTTTTAATGATCCTCATATATACCTTTCATTGTGATAAAATACCCCAAGAAATTTAATTTATCTACAAAATTACATTTAATGTGCTTTGCATACTACGTTTTCATCCTAGAGGTCATTTGGAATAGTATTTAAATGTCCCACATTATCCTCCTTACATTTAGAGAAGATATGAATACAATATATAAAGTCTACAAAATATTTTTTTAGGTGATCCCTAAAGAATCTATTCATGAATTCCATGAATATTTTAGAATTATTTGTGAGTCCAGATGGCATCACTATAAACTCATCGTGCCCATACCTTGTATGAAAATTAGTATTGGGGATATCCTCCTTCTTCACTGGTACCTAATAATATCCCAAATGAAGATCTAACTTATAGATGTTTTGGGATATACGTACCTAAAAAAAGTAATTAATTCATGGTAAAAGATATTTTTTATTTATCTTGATCTTTTTGAAATCATGATAATAAATGAATAGGAGAAATGACTTGTCCTTATTATTAATGAAGAGGACTGGTCCACCCTCTGGTGAAGCACTTGATCATATAAACCCTTTATCTGTATTATCCTATAATTATTTTCTCATATCCATAATTTCAACAACAACCATTCTATATGGAGTCTTGTATATTTTAGAAGCTCCAAGTATGATATCTATTGAGAACTCAACCTCATGGATAGGAGTAAGACCATGAAATTATTTAAGAAACATATCCATTAATTCCCATATAATGGGAATGAAATCAAGGATGATATTTTATTTAGTATCAATAATTTGAGCTAGATATTTTTCATTTAAATGAAATAATAGCCATGATTGATATGTTGTAATAAATTAGATTCATCCTTCTCCTTACAGTGGTATAAAATCGAATGGTGATTTTCAATACGACAGGTGTTTTTCTTTCTCTCAGCAATTTGTGGTGGATCTGTACAAGTAAATTGGATACCTGAAACCCTATATGGGGAACAATATGATGGGAATGAGGAAACAACCACTGTCCTCACGAAGGAATTCTTTCTCTAGTCAAATAAGTAGATCTTATCTAATGATCTAAAGAAAATTTTTTCATTGAACCCTCATAGTGAGGAGGGATAAAAAATCACTCTAGATCGATAGAAATACGTAACACACCCACATAGATACATAATGATGAAACACACACAAGATTACACCAGAGGAGAACTAAGAAGAAAAAGGCCTCTAAATTTCTCAAGAATAAGTACATAGCATGTACCTAGGGGTACACGGTGTGTCTCACTTTGTTTGGAACTAAAAATGTATCATGATTTGACATGGAATGTTTTTATCCAAATACTCGGTGTGTCAACTAAGGGTACATGAATTATAAAATTCATTATAGAACTCGGAATGCCATCTGGTTTAACCCATGTACTATGGCCCATAACTATATAATCAGTGAATTCCTATGTACATTGGTCGTGTCCATATACTTTCCAAATTAAATAGGGAATACTCCATGTCACATGCCATATAGGGGTTGATCTGACACTCGACATGTGTTATTTACCCAACCATGTGTACTTTACAAAGTACATGGAGTATGCTCCAAAACACATAGTGTGTTGGGTAACATGGACACATGGGCATGTACTAAATGTAGATTTTCAGCCATTTTCCAATGGTTATATGGTGTGTGACCTAACACACATGGTGTGTATCACTACATGGATTCGTGGGCATATACTCCCTATAAAAGTTTATCTGACTAACTAAAGGTTATATGATATGTGATTAAATCACATGGGACATGAAATTTAACTCAACAAATAAACCCTAGATATCGCACATAGGGAACAATATGGTGTGTGTTCCTATAAACTACATGATGAGTTGTTTATAATTTTCTAGAAACTATCGGTGCTCAAGTAGTTTTGTTCGCACTATCTACTCCTTCTATTGATCTACAAATCATTCCCATTGTAACACCCGAGACTTATATGATAAATATTTTTTTATGTTATATAAATCATCAAAGGAATCTTTCACTACACACAACACTAGCTTGGCTTGCTTTACACGCAACTGCGGCCTTCCTCGATAGCTTGTGACGTACGCAATACCGAGTTTCACTAAACAATGTTATGCTATTAAAATATTATTAAAACTAGCCTATATGAATAGTACTAACTAAATTTTGAATTTTATAACATTTTAATTCAACTTATACATTTTGTAGAATGAGGTATAAAAGAAAAATGAGTTTTTTTGGATAAAAGAAATATTTTTCAAAAAATACAGTTTTGCCGCCTTTTGATGGCGCACCCACATTAAATCTAGTTTTTGACATGTTTATAAGTTCAATTTTACAAAATAAAATTCGTCTTTTGAATCAAGGTATAAAAATTTAATTTGGATAAATTTTTGATATTTTTCTGATAACTTTCATATTTTGATGAATAGTAAAAATACGCTAATTTTTAATTAAAAAAACATTTTTCATTGATATAATTTATATGGATAAATTTTAATATTGAATGGTTTTAATGTATAAATATAATATGTTTATACCATTTAATAAAATGTATGTCATTAGCATTAATTTCACATTAAATTCATAGGTAAAAACATTTCAATATTTGGCAATATTTTAACTTCTAAAACCTGTTTTCTTAACAATGGGATTTATTTTAAATTAATTACTGCAACTTATATGTTTTGAATTTTGAAAAATTGATTCCATATTCAGAATCAGAGGGTCCAAATTATCTTAATAGACTACTTTTTATTTTTGGGCATTATGAATAGTAACTACGGTAAATTTTATTTACCTTAGTTAAAGGTAAATTGGGTAATTAAGGGTAAATATAAGATTATAAAATTATCATAACACCTGACAAAATACTATTGGATGACTAACAGTAGACCCATATCACCTAAGGGTCGGAATAGATTCATTTAATGGACTTTTGTCCATGAAAATAATTTAATTATTATTAAAACCAAAGAATGTGACAACATGTCATTTTCTTAAATCTTATGTGTATAATAATTTTAATTTGGTGATACAAATTATGAAACTTCGAACATGAATAGTCTACAGAAACCTAATACAATTATCTACATCAAAGGAATTTATTTATAATTTTTATGGATTAAATAATTATCGTTAATTATGACACAATAGTAGATGTTGAAATTATATTGTTAATTAAAATATCAAATAAATTGTTTTAAAAATATTAAAATAAATATTATATGAACTATTTAATGTGATACCCTACTTTTATAGATGCATATGACATTTTATAAATCTATTAAAGCTTATAGTTTGAACATATCTTCTGTATATATTTTATTTAATTTCAAATAAATGAATAGTGTAAAAATTGACACTATTGTTATTTTATACAAATAACATATTACAAAATTGTTTAAAAATCACAAATATATTTAAAAATTATAAATAAAAATTTATATGGTAGAAAATGTCATAAAGTTTCAAATTATGGAAAAATCACAACACATATGTAATTATTTATAATAATTTAAATTTTAGAATATTATTACCACAAGTAAAATTAAATTTACAAATAAGGATAAATCATGTTGATAATGTTTAAAATGAATTCCTAACATGTCTAAATTTTATTGGTTGATGATATTACAACCCTATCTCATCTAAGATTTGGATATTAGTCATTTTGGAAGTTTTTAAGTGTGGTTGGGATTTAATATAAACTAATATTTCTTATATTTCCAAAGGTGCCCCTCTCCTCCCTTATAAAAGGGAACCTCCTCCCTCTCTTACTAAAAACAATTTGAGCCTTCATGTTCTGCAAAACCCTGCCCATTTCACTTACCACTTCCTTATAAACCTACTAGAGGTACCAGTCTTATAAAAAGACCAACTCTAGTGACTTTTGAGAAAGTTTAAAGGAGGCACTTCGAGAAAGAGGTAATACCTTCTACCGTTTTCTTCAAGTTCCATTCTTCTTCTACTCCCTCTTATTTAGTTGTTTCATTATGAGGTAATAACATCAGTATCACTCATATAATTATATGTTATTATAAATATGAAAAACCCCTATTTCATCTCTAATCCATCATATGGAAAATGAAATCACCGCGCGTGCGTACGTACGGAATATCGTCTCCACGTCGCGGTGTAATTTATTTTCCACCACTACCTTACTTGGATGGGTATAAGGGTGAAAGTAATGAATATATATGATATTGTAAAGTGATATTGATTCTAAAATAGTATACATACACTCCAATACAATTCCACGATCATGGGAACGATATCATCGCTCGTGCGTACGTACAGAATACCGTCTCCACGATGTGAAGTGATTGGTTATAAATGATCTTCATTGCATAATGATTATATAAATGAATTGAATTAATTAATCCGATATATATTACACTAGTAACATTCTAGAAATTAGGTATCTATAACCTAAAGAGAAGAATAAGAGTTTATTCGACAAACACGCATAAGAACAAAAAGTAATAAATACATGAATAACAAGTAGTAATGAAATATTACTAATAAGAAGCTAATAATATGACCATATATGATATCATAACAATAAATATGATTCTGGAATAATTCAATAACAATATTTAAATAATTATACAGGAGGTTCAGACACTTACAAAGCAAATCGGACCTAAGTTAAGGGAAATATCACAATCTCATTTTTATCTGATATGGTTTATACTTTGAAATTTACTGGGGTGTATTTTATCATCCACATCCATGTTTCCTCAATATGTAATATTTATATCCTTCTAAAATAGTTCATATCCAATTTTACCCTTCGGTGAGTTTTTAGTAAAAGATATGAATGGAATCTATTGTCATTTTTCATACGAGGTACTTTTTGACTTTTCTCACAAAAGTATGAGAAGAATGTTTTTTTAACTTATACGGCAATAATGGATTTTTAAAAAATTATTTCCAAGAAGATTACCTTACAAGTTTTCATGTTTATTTTTAATCAACTTATTTTAGTTTATAATAGTATGACATGTTAAAACAGGAAAAATGTTTTTGAAGTAGAAAGGATATTGCTTCCTCAAGAATGGAGTTCATGTGTTTTATCAAAATTATTTTCCATCTAAGATAATATAGGGTTCTGTTTTTATCAAAATTATTACATTGTTTTTATTATGTTGTGATGGAATTATTTTTATTAATTCTTTTATCTTCTATGAATTTTTTATGATGTCATGTTGTTTAAGAATCCCATTTTTATTACATGAGTTATGAAATGATGTATGATTTATGATTTTGTGGCACACATAAGAATGGTATCATTATGAGATGGGTGGGACCTATATCTCCCTCCAATTCATTGGATAATGATTTTATATCTCATGAGATAGACATGGCTGGAATGGCAGGTTAAACCGGTTCAGTGAAACAGGACTGAAACGAAGAGTGAACTCAGTTCAGAAATGGACTTTGTCCACTAAGGTAGTCTTAGAAATGAGTATTGACTAATAAGAAATGATTTTCTATGATTATGTGTGTATTACACAATGTTTCATGTTTTATGTTATGATTATTGGGATTTCATTTCACTACTATGATTTATCCCATGTTATGAAATTATTCTCTCATTTACAGGTTAAGATTTAAAAAAGGTTATGTTGTTATGAATATGATGTGATTGATATTTCTTTTTTTACCCATACTGAGCATTTGAGCTCACCCTTTTGTATGTTTTCATTCCCCAGGTCAGGAAAAAGCTTATTAAGTAAGATATGCCAAAAGGGACTATAGATACGATGAAATAAATGGGAGACAGTTTAGACGCTTTATGAACCAGTTGTTTATGTTTCCCAGTTTCTAAAGACACTATATGTATACGGTCCTTTCACGGTTTTGTTATATGTTTTAATAAGTACTCTTCAATTTTGATGTAATAACAATGTATGTAAAGTATGGGTCGTTATAGTTGGTATTAGAGGAAAGGTATGGTCAACCGTTGGAAACTAGGATGTGAAAGCCTTAGTAAGAACCCTAAGGAAAAGTATAAGCATTGAACACAATCTCAGTGTTTTAGAAATGACCATGAATAAGCTAGGATAAGACCTTAAGTGTGAAATTTTATTCTTGATTATTAGTGTTCCTCACACTATTCTTCTTGGTATTAGTCAATGGATGGTACCCGAAGGAACCGTGTTAATGCGGAATGCGACAGGCAATGCAATGATTGTCCCCATGAGAAACCAAACGTTATGGGAGCTGGAATGAAAAATCTTGTAGCCATTCTCACACAACTTTATGAAGATATGAATCATGTAGGACTTCCAAACAAGCAAAGGAGCAACATTCTGTTGAATCCTTCATGAGGCAGCGTCCAACTTCTTTCAGCGGGTCTACTGATCCATTAGTTGCTGAACAATGGATTAGTACCACTGAAAATATATTTTCAGTTCTTCAATGTTTTGAACATGATAAATTCATCCTAGAAGTGTATCGTTTGGAAGGAGATGCAGATAAATGTGGAATCTTATTAAGAATATGAGGCAATGAGATGAAATTGAGTCCATGGAATGGGACGAGTTCAAGAACTTATTTTTCAATAAGTACTTCCCTCATATTATCCTAACAAATATATAGAATGAGTTTCTTTAACTGAAGAAAAAGGATGATGAATATGTTGGTACCTATGAAGAAAATTTTACATGACTTGCAAGGTACGCTTCTGGTATTATTATCCAACCTGAGAGTAAGATCGATCGACTCTTTAGTGGCTTAAAACCAAGTCTTCAAAGGGCATTAGCCATAAGGGACATTAATAGCTATGAGGAAATCGTTCGATGTGCTCTCAAAGTCGAGATGGAGATTTGAGTAACCCATCAGTCATATGGATTTGATAAGAAGATGAAAATGTAATTCAAAGGAAAATCTGAAGAGCACGCTGAAAAGAAGATGATCTTTCCCATATGCTAAAAGTGTGGAAAGAAACATGAATGGAGTTGTTTTAAAGGGAGAAGTAAATGTTTCAAATGTGGAAAGTAAGGTCATCGGGCATTTGAATGCCGCAATGATGGGAAGAAGATGTCTAATGATGCAAACAAAGGAAGGGACACATAGAATGAACCTACTACACTTCAATGTTTCAAGTTTAAGGAGATGGGGAATTATTCCAATAAATTCCCTAATCCAAGGGTTGTTTATGACGATCGACGTCAACAATATCTTAAGGCTAATGAAAAAGGAAAGTCACATGCAATTTCTATCAGCGATGTGGAGTATGACAACGATGTTGTGAAAGGTACACATACCATCCACTCTAAAGTAGCAAATGTTTTATTTGATTCTGCATCCACCCACTCTTTTAATTTTGATTTTTTTCTAAGGGTATCACAGTAACAACTCAACAGTTAGATGTTGAGTTATCTGTGACAACACCTAATGGCACAACAGTCGCATCAAAAGTTTATGATTCTTCCCCGATTGAAGTTTGTGGGAACGTGCTTCCTGCAAATCTTGTGATCCTTCCTATAGTGGAATTTGATGTGATTCGTGGCATGTATTGGCTTTATTTATATGGTGCTCATATCAATTGCCAAAGAAGGAATGTCACATTTCATATTCCAAATCAATCTATGATCGTCTATCGATTCAAGGATGAACATAACCTTCCAGTGGAAATTTCTTCCATATTATGTGTCGTGATTCCACTTAATGAAGGTTATTTATCTCAAATGGTTGGTGAGAAACTCAAAATTAAGAATATTCCCATTGTACGATAGTTTGATGATGTCTTTCTGGAGGAATTTTTGGGTCTTCCACCAAATCGTGAAGTTGAGTTTTCAATAGAACTTGTACCGAGTGCTTTGCCTATTTCAAAGACACCTTATAGAATGGACCCAATTGAGTTGTAGGAATTGAAGAAGAAACTCCAAGAGAATCTTGATAAGGGATTCATACGCCCTAGTGCATCACCTTGGGGAGCACCTGTTCTGTTTGTTACGAAGAAAGATGGATCAATGAGACTCTGTATTGATTATCTAGAACATAACAAGCTCACTATCAAGAAAAAATATCCTCTCCCATGCATTGATGACCTATTTTACCGACTACGCGGATCTCAATACTTTTCCAAGATTGATCTTTGTTCAGGGTATCATCAATTAAGGGTCAAAATGGAGGTAATACCAAAGATGGCTTTCCGTACGAGGTATGGACACTATGAATTTATAGTGATGCCATTTGGTCTTACTAATGCCCATGATATCTTCATGGATCTGATGAATAGAGTCTTTAGAGACTACCTTGATCAATTTGTGGTAGTCTTTATAGACGATATTCTTGTCTATTCAATGAGCAAGGAAGAACATGAAGATCACTTGAGATTTATATTGAAGACCCTGAGAAAGGAGAAGCTTTATGAAAAATTTACCAAGTGTGAATTTTGGCTTCAAAAAGATGCATTTTTGGGTCACATAATCTCAAAATATGGGATATTTGTGGATCCAGAAAAAACAGAGGTTATCGAAAGAATGGTCGAGACCAACAACAGTAACTGATATCCAATGTTTTCTTGGTTTGGCTGGATATTATCGACATTTTGTGAAAGATATTTCACGATTATCTAATCCACTCACTAGGTTGACTCGAAAAGGAGTTAAGTTCGTGTGGACGGACGAATGTGAAGAGAATTTCAAGGAGTTAAAAAGAAGGTTATCTAGTGCACCTGTACTCACACTTCCTTGTACTGGAGAAAGGTTTGTGATCAACAGTGATTCATCCAAGAAGGGACTGGGATGTGTTCTCATGCAAAATGATATGGTGATAGCTTATGCCTCACGATAGTTGAAAATCCATGATCAAAATTACCCAACTCATGATTTGGAGTTAGCTGCGGTGATCATTGCATTAATGATTTGGAGGCATTACCATTATGGTGAAAGGTGTGATATTTATACTGATCATAAAAGTTTAAAGTATATTTTCACACAATAGGAGCTAAAAATGCTTCAAAGAAGATGGTTGGATCTAATTAAGGATTACGACTGCTCAATTCATTACCACCCTGGGAAAGCAAACGAGGTGGAAGAATCATTAAGTCGACAAGACCGTGCCATTTTATCCATGGTAAGGATAAAAAAATATCCAATATTTATGGATTTACAAAGGATTGATCTTGGAATTATAATGGAAGGGGGAAAATCGTATCTTACTCAAGTGAATGTTCAACCATCTATACATGTGATGATTAAAGAGGCATAGAAAGAAGATATAGAGTTTCCAAAGAAGGTGTGAAATGTTCCTGAATTCAACCTTGACTGTGATGGGATAATAAAGTTCAGGAATCGGGTTTGTGTTCCACCCATCCCAGAATTAAAGAAGGATCTACTAGATGAGGCTCATAGTTCTTCATTCTCTATTCATCCTGGAAGCACGAACATGTATAGGGACCTGAAAGAGTACTTCTAGTGGGATGGCATGAAAATAAATGTTTCTGAATTTGTCTCTTGATGCTTGGTTTGTCGGCAAGTTAAAGCTGAGAGACAGAAGTCTAAGGGGATGTTACAACCATTACCCATACCCGAATGGAAATGGGAAAACATCACTATGGACTTTGTCACAGGACTTCCTCAAACATCCATAGGCAATAATTCTATTTGGGTCATAGTTGATCGTCTTACAAAGTCTGCACAATTCATTGAAATTAGAGAGGATTTCTTTCTGGATCAGCTTGCCTGGAAATATTTAAAGGAAGCGGTAAGATTGCATGGAGCACCACTTTCTATTATATCTGATTGGGATCCGAGATTTACCTCGAAATTCTGGTGAAGTCTTCAGCATACTCTGGATACAAAGTTGAGTTTCAGCACTGCTTATCATCCTCAGACAGAAGGTCAGTCTGAGAGAACAATTCAAACTCTAGAAGATATGTTGAGAGCTTGATCTATGGATTTCAAAGGTGGTTGGGATCAACACCTACCTTTGGTGGAATTTTCTTATAATAATAGCTTTCACTCCAGTATTCAGATGGCTCCTTTTGAAGCTCTCTATAGAAAGAAATGAAGGACTCCAATTTTCTGGGATGAAGTTGGGGAAATAAAGCTATTAGGACCTGATCTCATTGATGAAATGGCAGAAAAGGTCAGATCTATTCAACAACACATAAGAGCAGCTCAGAGTCGACAAATAAGTTAGGCCAACAACCGAAGGAAAGACTTAGAGTATGAAGTGGGTGATAAAGTGTTCTTACGAATATCTCCCTGGAAGACGGTCATGAGATTTGGAAAGAAGGGAAAGTTGAGCCCTAGATATATCGGTCCTTTCGAATTACTGAATCGTGTTGGAAAGGTAGCTTACCAATTGGCGCTTCCACCGAATCTCTCTCAATTTCACGATGTGTTCCATGTATCTCTCCTGAGAAAGTACATACCTGATCCTTCACATGTACTCAGCTCAGAAGTTGTACCGCTGGAGCAAGATCTTTCTTATGAAGAATAGCTGATAGAGATTATGGATCGTAGCGAAAAAAATCCTACAAAACAAGGCCACTCGATTGGTGAATGTTTTATGGAGGAACCACCAATTAGAAGAATCTACATGGGAGTTTGAGGATATTATTATGGAGAGGTATCCTCATATTTTTGTTAAAAAGTGACGAATTTCGAGTGCAAAATTATTTTTATGGGGGGTAGAATGTAATACCCGATACTTTTATGAGAAATATTTTGTTTTTATGTTATATAAATCATCAACGGAATCTTTCACTACACACAACACTAGCTTGGCTTTCTTTACACACAACTGCGGCCTTCCTCGATAGCTTGCGTCGTATGCAATACTGAGTTTCACTAAATAACATTATTCTATTAAAATAATATTAAAACTAGCCGTTATGAATATTAATAACTGAATTTTGAATTTTATAACATTTTAATTCAACATATACATTTTCTAGAATGAGGTATAAAAGCAAAATCAGTTTTTTTGGATAAAAGAAATATTTTTCAAAAAATACAGTTTTTCCGCCTTTTGATGGCGCACCAACATTAAATATAGTTCTTGAAATGTTTATATGTTCAATTTGAAAAAATAAAATTCTTCTTTTTATTCAGGTTATAAAAATTTACTTTGGATAAATTTTCGACATTTTTATGATAACTTTAATATTTTGATGAATAGTAAAAATACGCTAATTTTTAATTAAAAACAACTATTTTCATTGAGATAATTTATATGGATAAATTATAATATTAAATTTTTTTATAGTATAAAAAGAATATATTTTTACCATTTAATATAATGTATGTCATTAGCATTAATTTCACTTTGAATTCATAGGTAAAAACATTTAAAACTTTGGCAATTTTTTAACTTCTAAAACCTGTTTTCTTAACAACGGGATTTATTTTAAATTAATTACTGCAACATATATGTTTTGAATTTTGAAAAATGGATTACATATTCAGAATCATAGGGTCCAAATTATCTTGATAGACTAATTTTTATTTTTGGGCATTATGAATAGTAACTACGGTAAATTTTATTTACCATAGTTAAAGGTAAATCGGATAATTAAGGGTAAATATAAGATTATAAATTTACCCTAACACCTTCCAAAATCCTATTGAATGACTAAAAGTATACCCATATCACCTAAGGGTCGGATTATATTCATTTAATGGACTTTTTTTCATGAAAATAATTTAATTATTATTAAAACCAAAGAATGTGACAACATGTCACTTTCTTAAGTCTTATAAGTATAATAATTTTAATTTGGTGATAAACATGATGAAACTTCGAACATGAATAGTCTCCAGAATTCTAATACAATTATCTACATCATAGGAATTTATTTATAATTGTTAGGGATTAAATAATTATAATTAATTATTACACAATAGTGATGTTGAAATTATTTTATTAATTAAAATATCAAATAAATTGTTTTAAACATATTAAAATAAATATTATATGAACTATTTAACGTGTTGAACTAATTTTATAGATGCATATGAAATTTTGTGAATCTATTAATGCTTTTATTTTGAACATATCTTCTGTATATATTTTATTTGAATTCAAATAAATGAATAGTGTCAAAATTGACAATATTGTTATTTTATAAAAATAACATATTATAAAATTGTTTAAAAATCAATAAAATATTTAAAAATTATAAAGTAAAATTTTTATTGTCGACAATGTCATAATGTTTCAAATTATGGAAAATTCACAACACATATGTAATTATTTATATTAATTTAAAATTTAGAATATTATTACCACAAAAAAAAATTAAATTGATAGATAAGGATAAATCAAGATGATAATGTTTAAAATAAATTACTATCATATCTAAATTTTATTGGTTGCTGAGATTACAACCCTATATCATCTAAGCTTCGGATATGAGTCATTTTGGAATTTATTATGTGTGGTTGGGATTTAATATAAACTAATATTTCTTATATTTCCAAAGGTGCCTCTCTCCTCCCTTATAAAAGGGAACCTCCTCCCTCTCTTCCAAACACCAATTTGAGCCTTCAAGATCGCCCAAACCCTGACCATTTCAATTCCCCACTTCTTTAGAAACCTACTAGAGGTACTGGTCTTATCAAAAGACCAACTCTAGTGCCATAAGTGAAAGTTTAAAGGAGGCACTTCGAGAAAGAGGTAATACCTTCTACCGTTTTCTTCAAGTTCTATTCTTCTTCTACTCCCTATTATTTAGTTGTTTCATTATCGAGTAATAACATCATTATCACTCATATACTGATATGTTATTATAAATATGCAACAACCCTATTTCACCTCTTATCCATCCTACGAAAAACGAAATCACCGCGCGTGCGTACGTACGGAATACCGTCTCTACGTCGTGGTCTAATCTATTTTCCACCACCACCTTACTTGGATGGGTATAAGGGTGAAAGTAATGAATATATATCATTATTTTAAAGTTATATTGATTCTGAAATAGTATACATACACTCCAATACAATTCAACGATCATGGGAATGATATCATCGCTCGTGCGTACGTACGGAATACCATCTCCATGATGTGATGTGATTAGTTCTACATGATCTTCATTGCATAATGATTATATAAATGAATGAATGAATGAATATGATATATATTACACTAATACCATTCTAGAAATGAGGTATCTATAACCTGAAGAGAAGAATAAGAATTTATTCGACAAACACGCCTAAGAACAAAAAGTAATAAACACCCGAATAACAAGTAGTAATGAAATATTTCTAATAAAGCGCTAATAATATGACCATATATGATATCATAACAATAATTATGATTCTGTAATAAGTAAAAAACAATATTTAAATCATTATACAAGAGTTTCGGACACTTACAAAGCAAATCAGACCTAAGGTAAGGGAAATATCACAATCTCATTTTTATCCGAGATGGATTATACTTTGGAATTTACTACGGTGTATTTTATCATCCACATCCATGTTTCCTCAATATATAATATTTATATCCTTATAAAATAGTTAATATCCAATTTTCCCCTTTAGTGAGTATTTAGAAAAATATATGAAAGGAATCTTTTGTTGTTTTTTCTACGAGGTACTTTTTGACTTTTCCGACAAAAGTACGAGAAGAATGTTTTTTAACTTATACGACAACAATGGATTTTTAGAACATTATTTCCAAGAAGCTTCCCTTAAAATTTTTCAAGTTTATTTTTAATCAACTTATTTTAGTTTAGAATTGTATGACATGTTAAGAAAGGAAATTTTTTTTAAGTAGAAAGGATATTTTTTCCTCAAGAATGGAGTTCAAGTGTTTTATCAAAATTATTTTCCATCTAAGATAATTTAGGGTTCTGTTTCTATCGAAATTATTACATTGATTTGATTATGTTGTGATGTAATTATTTTTATTAATTCTTTTATCTTCTATGAAGTGTTTTATGATGTCATGTTGTTTAAGAAACCCATTTTTATTACAATAGTTATGCAATGATGTATGATTTATGATTTTGTGGCACACATAAGAATGATATCATTATGAGATGGGTGGGACCTATATCTCCCTCCAATGAATTGGGTAAATATTTTATATTTCATTATATAGACATGGATGGAACAGCAGGTTTAACCGGTTCAGTGAAACAGGACTGAAACGAGGAGTGAACTCAGTTCAGAAATGGACTTTTTCTACTAAGATAGTCTTGGCAATGTATTGACTAATAAGAAATGATTCTCTATGATTATGTGTGAATTCCAAAAAGATTCATGTTTTATGTTATGATTATTAGGATTTCATTTCACTACTATGATTTATCTCATGTTATGAAATTATGCTCTCTTTTGCAGGTTAAGATTTTCAAAATGTTATGTTCTTACGAATATGATGTGATTGATATTTCTTTTTTTTACCCTTACTGAGCATTTTAGCTCACCCTTTTGTATGTTTTCTTTCCCCAGGTCAGGAAGAAGCTTATTAAGTAAGATATTCCAAAAGGGACTATAGATATGATGAAATAAATGGGAGATAGTGTAGACGCTTTATGAACCAGTTGTTTATTTTTCCCAGTTTCTAAAGACACTATACCTATACGGTCCTTTCATGGTTTTGTTATATGTTGTAATAAGTACGCTTAAATTTTGAAGTAATAACAATGTATGTAATGTATGGGTTTTTATACCCATGGATCACAAAATTATGATTGACCAAGACTAACCATCATCAGTTGTCATATTATAGACACCCTTTCACTTGGGAATCATCCAACATCATGTTGCATCATCAGAACAAGAAAAAAACTGAATATAAGTACCTCTAACCCATCCCTATTCTTATGTCATCATCTTCGCACCTTGATCACACTGTTGATCCTAAATATAAACATGTGGTATTGATCTGTTTTGCCAAATAATGATTTTTCAATGATCATCTACCGAGTATTTTTCAAATTGCATTCCAAATAGAATATTGATGATGATCGTGCAAAGAATTTGTGAAGAAATGCACAACACACGAACACAGGGAATGGACCTCAACCATTGTTTAGGTTTGCCTCAATATATTTTTGTGAGAATGATGGAAAAATATAATTAATCAATGATCGAAAATAATAATATTTTTAGGAATAAAAATCCATCAATGATAAAACAATGTTCAACCCACGAATCAATTATAAAAACAATTGATTTTTGTTCAACAAGGAATAAAAAAATATAGGATTAAAACAACATAAAAAACTCCCTACCATGAGTTTGGATCAATCACTAATGAATAATAGTTCTATGTCTTCATTTTTGGAGACATACAAGATCTCCTTAATTGATAAAGATCCTCATGAATCCTAATCCCCGATCCCCTAATCATTCACCAATGCACTCTCTACCCAAGCTCTCCACCAAATCTCTCCATCCTCTCATTCCCTATAGGGTTATAAAGAAAACAATAGGGAATCCACCATAATAGTTTTTATAAAGAGTATATTAGGTCACGATGTCAAATAAAAAAATATTTATTTATTTATTTATTAACCCACCAATAATTTCACGAAATCCTGACACTCGATGCACATAATGGTAGTGGCATACCTAGGGTAAAACCCACATTCTTTATTTAAATGTTGTATCATATGTTCAATCTAGAACTCTATTCATGTGATATTAAATTATTTAAAAAAATCATGCATGTGATATAATATATTTAACATTTTTTATATATTTACATCAAGGCTCTCCAGACCCTAAAATTCTAGGCTGACTATGTGCCCAACTCTGGAAATATTCATTGAAATATTCCATAGAGTTACACTTAAATTTCAAAGTCATTACATTATTTTTATTGGAAAAAAACAAAAACATATTACCATAAACATTTTTCCCCATGGATATAGCCAAAAAATTGATACCTTATAACCAAGGGCATATTTTTCTTATGGAAATTGGTGGTTCCTACCATGTTGGAATGTAAAAAACATGGGCCCACCTAAATCCATGGTCACCACCAACCATGGATGTAGTTTTTTTATAGTATTGGGATGAGGGAGGTGGGAGATATTGTCTTGATCTTGTGAGAAACCCCTAAACATGTTCTTTGAGAAGATAATTTTCTAGATAGGAGCTCATTCTGCCCAACCAAAAATGATTTCCCATTACATGATAGAAATAATATAACCGGATATTTATAAATCTAGGGTTAAAGACATGGTATATGAAGAATTTCCCTTAGTCAATCTCTTATCCCTTAGTGAATCCCATGTATATTATTATTATTATTGTTTATTTGTTATGTGTATGTCTCTCGGATAATATTAATATCAATAAATAAATGAATAATTATTTAAAATATATTTAGTATATCATTCTTGTTATTGGGTGTCATACTCGAACACTATCCACCATTATCATTATTTACTAATCCTTAATTAATAAATATTAATCATTCAATAAATAAATAAATATAATTTTCAGTATATTTTATATAAATATTTATTTAATATTAAACTCACGTAAAATTGTGACTTAATATATAAAATCAATAAATCCCAAATAAATATTACTCCCCAATCAAGAGAATAGTATGTATTCTAACAATTAAACTAAAATTTAATTTAATTGAGATCAATAAAAACACTAATTGTGTGGCCCTCAAGGGTTTTTCCTCAATGGTATTAGGCAGATGTTCCAAAAGTCTAATATCATCATCTAGAAACACACAAAGGTACCCGTGAGGAAGAAGTTAATGCTACAATATCAACAACCACATAAGAATGATCACTATGTAATATAATCCCCTTATCATGATTTCTCATCAAGAAAGTTCCATTCTAGTCTCATCAACCTATATATTTGATACATCTTTCTTTGACTCCCTAAAATAAACCCAACAATGCACCATGGGTAAGGAATTTATTTCGACGGTCTCATTTGAATCAAAGGGTAAACATATATTCTTCCATAAATATGTAAGAGATAAATCATTTGTCAAATTATTCATTAATTTTATACCACTCTTGATTCACTCAATGTATCTTACATCACCATTAGCATATGTTGTCATAGTTTTCATCAATACATAAATGAATCCAACCCGTGGTATGAATTATTTATAATAATAAAATTTACGGATCATTACACACTTAAACATATAGGAATATCCAATAGCACATAGCATATGAAATTCACACTGATGAGTTTTTCCTTATAATCTCTCTTCTTGGAAATTACCAAGTGAAAATTTCATGACATTAATTCTCATTCACTTATCAATAATCAAACCTGAATGTATACATAATATATGTCTCATTAAATGAAATCATATGCCCATATGACATATAGTTTAATAATATCATCATAGCATTTCAATGTTCTAATCATAGAAGATAACTGATGTGACATTTTCAGTGTGAAATATACTTTAAGAAATTATCATGTTAAAGTTATGATGAAGAACAATAATTTTTAATTAAGATATTTAATTTTATTCAACTCTGTTAATATACAGAAAATTTAAAGAACAATGTAATTTGCTCTAGGGAATAAATTCCAACAGGAACCTAGTAGGTCAAACTTCGCCACTCCCCATAAGGATTGGTAGACACCCACTAGACCTTATTACAAATATGACTCAAAGACCCCACATTTTTTATTATCCAAAATCCTTGATTTTGTTTTATCTTAAAGGTGCCACATTTTGATGGCTCGAAAGCCTTGAATTTTTTTAACTAAACGCCCATTTTAATGGCCAAAAATCCCCCAAGTTCCTTTTTGGACCAAATCCATAATTATTTATGGCCCGAAAGATCCTCCTTTACAAGGAAAAAACCACTTGTATTTTTAATGGACTGTAGTTCTACAATCATTTTTCCTCCATTTTTTGTAGAGCTCACTCATTGTATTAATAATTCTATCAATATATTTATATTTATAATATATATATATTTTATTTCATTTTTTATATAAACATAAATATAAATATGTTTTTTATTATAATTTGAAATATAATAATATTGAAAATTATAATTTATTTATAATTATTTCTATATAAAATTTTATTATATAAACTTATTTATATTTATTATATTAATATATAATTATATTTATAATTATATAAAATTATATTTATATATAAAATTATATCAATAATAAATATAATTATGTTTATATAATTATATTTTACTAATAATATATTACTAAAATAATATAATTTTAAAAATACTTATTTTTAAAATCATAATAAATAAATATATATTTAGTTTATTATTTGTATAAAAAACTAATATATTTATAATTATAATAAATATATATTTATATAATTATAAAATAAAATTATGAATATAAAAAATATATTTATGTTAAATATTTTAATATAAACATTTTTTCCTCAGTAATGAATTAAAAATATAATAAAATATTTTTTTTATTTTTTAATTTTTTTATTTTTTATATTTAAAATATATAGGTGATCCTATTTAATTAGGCTTAAGAACTTTTGTTATTATATTTTCATTTGGGGGCCTACCTGAGTGGTAAAGTCATCCTGAAATTGTACATCAGACTTGAGTTCAAATCTAAAGGGGTTTCTCATATCATTTTTATCTCCATGATATTTCCATTTTTTTCCAATTATTTATTGTATGTGGTGTATTTTTAATTCCATATGATATATAATATCATGATTGTATTTATATTCATGGTATTTAATTTTTCACTTGATGATTATTAACTTAATTGATTACAATTTTGTAAGGGTCTTTGTTTCTGTTTTCATTTCATTGTGATTTACTTCGTATTTTCCACCTAATCAATCTTATGTGGTGTACCTACTGCCCCTTTGAGATCATTTTTCATTTGAAATTGTAATTATATTATATATCCATTTTCTGGTTTCATGAATATTATTATTTAATTAAGTCGTATACCCTTTTACATACGATGTTTATTTGGAATGTTGTTTTAACCATGGAAATATTGATGAATCTATATCCTCTACTCTATATAGATATTGAGAAGGAAAATTGTACTTGTATTAAATATATATATAATATTGATTTGGACTTTATGGGATATTAGAGGGAAACTATATCCCCTCGATGCATTGACAGGACTCATGAGACAAATCGGTTGGCAAAACCCCCTTCGAGTTAGTTTCGAAAAAAAAAATCAGACAGGAATCTACCCACTAACTTAAACTATTTTGACAGTATAGTGATATCATGTTCCAGATACATGACATCCAATTTCATTTTTTTTACCTTTAATAGGTTATGAAGAGGAGTCCAATTATTAATTTCTTATGGATGCAGTTTATTATTTTTGTTGTGTATTTTATTGTGTTACCTTTCTTAATGTAATATGAGTTACATGTATGTATCCAGTTTCATTAAGAATACTAAACTAATCATTCCTTCAGGATTTGATTCCTTGTAATCATTCCAACATAATAAAGTAATGCACCAAATATGGGCTTCTAGGTTTGGGGTGTTACATCATACCACATAAATATAATGAAAAAAATGGAAATAAATTAAAACCAAATAATATATTAGATTAAATGATTTTCATTTTATACATAGAATTTATAGTGGGGTCATTACATGTGACGTACATTAGATCAACATGACGCAAATCATGAAAAATAAATACCATTAGTATATTAGTTTTTATTTTATTCCTAATAATCATTAATATTTTCTATTTAAATACCAATTATTTTTATAGAATGTTTTTTATGTTTAGAAATTATATGTTTATATATATTTTTATAAATTTTTATAAGTTTGTATATATTCACTGATTATATTGTGATATTAGGTATTGAATGGAATTTAATTGGATAAATTCATTAAGAACCACTAGTGAATATGAAAAAAGAGTTGATGATTTCTTGAAATTTTCTAAACTAAATCTTAAAAAAATAGATTTAATTTTTTATCCATGTGTGAAGTGTTTGAATATGAGAAAGTTAAACTCCATAAAAATTATTTATCAACTCATTTTCTATGGTTTTAGCCTTAATTTTAAACATTTGATCTTTCATTGTAAAGGAACTAAAAATTAAACATCTAATATTGATGAAAATATTCATAATGAGGCAGAGGATCGTATTAAAGAATTAATTCATGATTTAGGTGTTGAAACCATTGAAAAAAAAATATTGAATGATTTTTTGGAGATTCTCAGAAACCAGTATTCCCATGTTATAGTAAATATACACTATTATCAGTAGATTTGATATTTGTTAAATTGAAATCATGAAATCGGTGGAGTGATAAAAATTTCTCTAATTTACTTTTTCTTTTAAAAGAGAAACTTCTAGAAGTAAACGGGCTTCCAGATTCAAATAATGAGGTGAAGAAAATATTATTCCCAATGGGATTGGGATATAATAATATACATGCCTTACCAAATGATCATGTGTTATATAGGAAAGAATATGAATATTTATCAAATTGTCCAACATGTCTGACATCATGATATAAGATGGAAAAAAAGTCAAATCAGATTCATTCTCCGGTACTAGCATCTGGCCTCATGAAAAATAAATTAGTATAATTTATAATAATTTTTTCCAATAATTCCATCATATAATTCAACTATGATTCATTATCAGGTACAAAAATCAAATCTTATTCTAAAGAAATTTGGTATCTTCCAATAATTCCTCGTTTGAAGCATCTATTTGAAAATTTAATTAATGAAAATAGGTTATTTTGGCATTCAAATGAGTTCATATCTAATGGTAACTTACATCACCCTTATGATTCACCATAGTGGGAGATATTTGATAAATAATTTCATGATTTTGGAAGTGAATTTTTAAATCTCATAATGGGATTGTGTACTGATGGAATGAATACATATAGGATCCTATGTAGCCAACATAGTTCTACGCCTATTTTTTTTGGTATTTCACAACTTTTCACCACATATATCTATAAAGAAAAGATATATTATGATGATATTGATTATTTCTGGAACAAAACAACTATTAAATAATATTTATGTGTATCTTTCACTATTGATTAATGATTTGAAACTACTATGGAGACAGGTGTTAATGTTTCTGATGCATATGAGAAAGTGTATTTTCTCCTTCGTGCTTTGGTAATGTTCACTATAAATGACATTCCTACATATGGAAACTTATTTGGATATAGTGTTAAGGGAAATAAATCAAGTCCAATTTTTTAAGAAGATACTTCATATTATCAATTCCAAAATGGAAGAAAGATAGTGTACATGAGACATAAAATATTTTTTTAAATTGATCATAATTATCATAGATTGAAAAAAGAATTCTTCAATTTAAAATAATAAAATATTCCCCCATGACCATTTTATTTTATTGAATATTAAGATAGGGTAAATGATATTGATTCAGCATTTGGAAGTAAAATAAGTTTTGGTCTTTATAAAAATATCTCTATGATATAGTCTATCTTTTGCGAACTACCTTATCAGATATTTTTAGAGACCAAACATAACATTGATGTTATGCATGTTAAGAAAGACATATGTGATAGTTTGATTAGAACATTGTTAATCATACAAGGAAAGAAAAAAATATTAATTTCATACTATATTGGACTTGATATCAATGTTAATACATTTAGAGTTAGATCCCACTTTGAAAGGAAATATAACATATTAACATTTGTCTTTTCACCCATTAAGAATGATTGGGATGATTTTTTTTTCAGTTTTTTGATGGTATTAAAGTACACCATATTTATTCTTAAAATGTGAAGAATTTGGTGTCATTGAAGTATTGTAAATTAATAGGTATTAAATCTCATTATTTCCATGTATTGATGCAACAACTTCCACAAATCACAATATATGGTATATTACCAACAACTCTGAAATATAATATCATTAGGTTGTGTAATTTTTTCAAATCCATTTGTATTAAAGTCATTGAACCAATTTTTATTGATGTTTTGTGGAATAAAGATTATAATATTTATTTTCAAATAGAAATTTATTTCCCACCTATGTTTTTTGATATATTGGTTCATTTGGTGATTCATTTGATGCATTATATAGGAATATGTGGGCCTATTTATTTATGATTGATGTATCTTTTTGAAAGATATTTAAAAAATTTAAGGGATATGTTTAAATTTTGTATCATCTAAAGGCCTCTCTTGTTTGAAAATATGTATCAGAATAGGATATTGAGTTCTATGCTGATTGTTTGTATGAATTGGAGAATATTATTCTCTCTATATCCCAACATATGATAGTTGATAGTGAAGCTAGAAGGATTCGAGTCTTAAAGGTAAATTTCATTCAACAAGATGAAGTAATGCAGGCACATTTATAAATTTTAAACAAAACAGATGAGGTTCAATCATATATATCATCAATTTTTTCTAAATTAATGTTATGATATCCAACAATAAATGAAATGTGTCTAATAACTGAGCATAAAAATATATTTGTTTCATGGTTTAAAGAGAAATTAATCACTGGTATATCTATATCAGAAACATTGAAATGGATGGAATGGGGACCATCTCTTAATGTGATCACATGGTCTAGTTTTGATATTAATGGGAAAACAATTTTCACAAAAAGTTGGATGAAAAGAGTACCATTCAAAATAGTAGTGTAATGTTAATCGCTGAAGAACTACATTTTTTGTTGTAAAATATAAAAACGCAATTTATGTTTCAATTCCATATTTTTGAGTTCATAAGAACATATAAGAAATTAATTATATTAAATTTTGAGTCACTGTGTTTAAGTGTAATTGGGTTGCAAGTAATAGTGGTGTGAAAAATGATGAATATGGGTTTGAACTGATTGATTTGAAAAATATTAGTTGCAGTGAGGAACCATTTATCATGGCCACACATATAAAGAAAATATTCTATGTCATTAATCCATTTAATGATCAGTGGTCTATAGTTTTGTGGGGGAAAAGATTACAATTGGCTAATGAGGATGATGATGATGTTATTGATTTATATGAGGCTTCTTTGTCTACTACATGATTTTTAGATAATAGTTACTATAACATAGACATAGTGCATGTATTATGAAACGATCATGCAAAAGGGATATGAGAAAATAGTAAATTACTCTCCAAATTAATCTGGTAATTGTTTATGTTATATTTTTTTTTAAATTTACATATGTAAAAACTATATTATTTAATAACTATTAGATACTTAATTATATATATTTGATTATTTGTATGATTTTTTGTTTTAAATTTTGATATTCTATAGTTATGGATATACTTTTTTCCTTGAAATACCTGATGTACATTATTATATTTTGCTTATAGTTACACATATGAGAACTATTTTTTACACTTTGATTTTTACATTTATAATTTTTCTATCATTCTAGAAGAAATGTTTATATTTAATGGTTTACCTTGTATATTTTTTTGGTTAAGAATCATAAAATTACTATTTTTTTAAACATACACATGTGTGCCACTTTTTTACTTACATATTTATGTTTTACTGATTTATAATTATTTACTTGTCTAATAATATTCTGTTACACAAGAATTTAATTACATTTTATTTTTTTCAATGATGGATATAAATACAGAGAGAGATCAACATGTACTGAGGTATTTTTTTCATATTATTAAATATCTACTAATATAATTATTTATTGAAAACACGATTTTAGATTATAAAAAATAATTGCAGGACTACTGATGAGACTTTAACGGTGGAGTCTTCTACTTTTATTATTAATAAATCGAGTTCTCGGGTTGGTAAAAATGGAATTACATGTTTACCAAAACTATCAATTTCTCAAGGAGATGGGTGATCGAATATTAGTTTTTATTATAATAATAATTCAACTGGACCAAATGCAATGCAGTTTATCAGGTATCTCTCTATGTAGAGTCATTATATAATTAGTATTTTATATCCCGATTCGAATTCCATCAACAAAATGGTGATAAATTAGATTTGCGAGGCCATAATGGTAAAATATTTCAATTTATTTATTTTATCTCTTTTTTTAAATTTGATATATTTTAAATGACTAATATTTATTTTATTCAATTATAGATGTCATTCAATTTTGAAGAAACACAAGAGATTAGGAAAATATTTATTTCTTTACCATCTGTTCGATGGAGATATTTCAAAACAAGGTTGATAAAAAAATTATGTTTTTGTAAATAGACAGAATGTAAACCCATGCCTCAAGTATGAATTCTTATATGCAATGACATAGAAGAAATTTGTGTCTAGCTGACATGATGAAGCCTTTATGGTATGATAATTATATTATATTGTAAAAAAATTCATATGTATCTAATTAATTATTTTTTTAATTTTTATATAACAAACCTCCATGAAATCCAATCAAGATTTCTAGTTGAAGAATTTATAACCTCATTCTTTATCAAATTAAGGGAATCTTTTTTAGAGGAAAAAATGATTGAGGAAAAGTTTGAACCATTAAGAGCTCAGTATTCTAGTGGTTCTGATGAGGCTCAGTTCGGTCCTCTATCTCCCCACTCCCACCATGAAAAATGGAAAAGAGAGAGTAGAAGAAAAAATGACCAATATCTTAGATAGAAAACTAAGGAAGTAGCTGAAAGAATTGAAAGTAAATATTTTTTATTTGTCATGAATTTTTCTAATTTATAAATTAACAACACTAATATACCATTTTCATTTTTCAATTTCAGGATAAACATTAGGAGAAATAATCATAGGTAACTTACATCCACGAGCGTATGATGGGAATCCTAGACACTTCTTTAGGAAATCCATAATACCTCGGTCGTATAAGAGGATATGAGCCAGGGGTTAGTATTTAGAATGTTTTTGTTTATCAAGTATGCAATGAAGAGACTCATAAATCAAATCCCTAAAATCTGAGATGAAATATATGAAATATTCCATGGGTGATCAAATTCAATCAACTGTGCGGCCTTTGTTAAAACAATTGATGCGACAGTCACAGCCTGCACAGCCTTCCCAGCCAGTCTAGCCTTTTCAGCCAGCTGCAAAGCCTATACATCCCTCCTAGCAAGGCCAGCCTGCCCGACCAACCTACTCAGATCCTCCACCTCCTCACTTAGACCAAACCTTTTACTATGATTTTTATTCTAGAGATCCTCATGTATATATTATAGCATTCAGATTCGTGTATTTTTTGGGGGATTCTATACATCACTAGCCTATGATGATGGGAATGGTTAGAGTATCAGTTTATGATATTATTCATCCTACTACTCTACTACCAATTACTACTAAGGAGGATACCATTTTTGGGGATTTTATGGGTCATCAGTGATCATAAGATGTGAATAAGGTTATGATGACATAGTCAAGATACATGAACATGAGATAAGATAATTCATACCCATCAAAACATGCATCATAAATCATGAGACGAGGAATAATGAATTAATATAAGACAAAATTAATACAATAATCAATAATCATGAACCATGTGATTTCAATATTGATCGAATGAACCATTTAAAACTCACTGAAATCATAAATAAAACATGTTGGTATTTTAGAATATCAAACATTCATCATGGAATTACCTAACCGAATAATTACCATAGCTCTTAAGAGTTATAGTTAACTGTTACACTCCATAATATCATAGGAATGACATACCTTCATCCTAAATTAGTAGTAAGTTACATCTGGTTTTCTCTGTCTGATTACCCATTTCATTGGATGGTTATAACGGAGCCACCCATCCTTGGTTTATAATGTAACCAACCATCCTTGGTTTATAATAGATCCATTTGCACTAGGTTTTTAATAGATACACCCATCATCATAAACAATTCCCAAGAACTATAACATGAATAAAGTATATGGAGATTTAATTTCATCATACAAATCATAAAAATAACCATTATTCCTTTCATAATAGGATTGACCTCTGGAAACAAAGAAGTTTTCTTTAAAATATCTTTAAAACAATCATAATCAATCCAGAGAGAGAATAAGTATGGTATCATTACAACATATCCCCATTGGATAATAAGTAACATCAATGGTTTTTGTCCTTAATGAATAGAAATACCATTAAATTATTGTTAAAAAATTCTTGAGGAAAATAAACATTTCTCTCTAAAAATCTATTATAAAAACCAAAAAACCAAAAAATATTATGAAAATAATTTTCTTTAAAAATCACCTTGGAAACTTATAAAAGAATATTCAAAGAATATAATGGTGATTATAGTGGGAAAATCCATTCATGTTTTAAACATTACAAATAAAATTCTCAATCAAAAGTTTATAAAAAGAGTCAAAAGTGACCCATGCGGTAAATGATAAGAAATTTCCTTTTAATTTTTTTTAAATAAGGTAATGGATATTGAAAATGTCATTAGTAAATAAATTGTATTTATAAAAGAACATTCATGAAAACATTTTATAAAACATGGATATGGTGTGGTAAAATGGGTGTCCTATATCAAAATTTATCAGTACTTTTGATTACCATATCATGGATATAGTGAGTTATGAATGATGTTTATTGGCCATTTATAAATTTCAACATCCATTATTTAATGTTAATATATGTATATTATTTTTCATATTAAAAGGATATAACATATCCCTAGATATAATGAAAACCTATAGATACAATGACATTAATCATAAATAAATTTCATATTTTCAAGATATATCACACAGACTGGGCTTAGTTCATGTCTGAAAATCAGGTGTTGGGGACTCATAAGCATTGAGACTTCTTCTCATGAAGTTTTAACTTGGTTATCTCTCTTAGTTGATATCATGAGGACATCCCACTAATGGAAACATCATATGCTTTAGGAATCAATGGATTTTACTATCTATAAACATGTGTATTGGTCTCCTGACATGAGATCATTATCAATGTGTGCCATATTATCGCATACATTAATACAAGGAAAAATCCATGACAATGAAAGTGTGGAAAGGTAACTTGTATCGGGTGTGTCATTATAGTTATGGCATTGGTTAAATGTTCAATATATAAATTTTCACTTTTTAGTTGTGGAAGTAATATCTCGAGCTAGGTTGATTCTGATGGTAGTCACTTTTTAAATCCATGGCCAGTAAATCCATCTTGTTAGATAAAAAAAATAATAAAGAAAGAAAGGACGTTGACACAAGTGTGCATCATACTTTATGAGATATCTGAAGACAAAGAGATTATATTGCACATTATGTTTTCATAGGTTGGATGTCATTACTATTACAACTTCATAACTCTTAGGGGACATTATATGTTGCTAGATTCTACTTGTGGTTTGTAAATAGTATTTTTTCTGATATTGAGATATGTTCCTAGAGGGTCACACATAATAGTGCATTCATGAATATTCTCTATTCTGGTGAATAGGTATATATGACATGGTGGGCCCCAACACTGGTGTTTGAGATATGTTCCAGGGTTTACAATCACTTGAGAAATAAATAAATTCATATTATTTGAGTTAAGAATAATTGGAATTGAATTTATATGTTAAATTTATTTCCAAGTACTAAAATAAATACATGGATGATATTATATCAATGAATATTATTTTAATATTTCAAGTTCATTTATTATTTATTGGAATGACAAGTTGAGTTAAATGACTCACTTTTATCATGTAATATATTTAATATATATTAAAATTACGTGATAAAATATAAATAATATTTATGATTTGTTTAGTTCGTTATAATTATTTATTTATTATTTATTTAGTGGTCATTAAATATATGAGTGTCGAGAACCCTTTTAGAATATTTGACCATCCACTATATATATGAAGAG
Source organism: Viscum album (assembly GCA_963277665.1). NCBI lineage: Eukaryota > Viridiplantae > Streptophyta > Magnoliopsida > Santalales > Viscaceae > Viscum > Viscum album. Next base: position 1,951,957,664 of record OY728130.1, read on the forward strand.
AGAGGCTCTCTCATAATGACTATTCACTATGAATTTGTTAGAGCCTCTCTCTTTCTCTCTCTCCTTTCTCACTTTCAAGAGAAAGATGGTCGCAGTCCAAGTGATTGTATGGAGTTATTCTTATTTCATTGATGGAACATCAATGTAATGATATTTATCACATTTAAGGCATATTCAGTTATCAATGCTAGTACCCGAAATTGGATGATCGATGCTCCCATAGATTTTTGAAGTTTTTGTGGATCATTTTGAGGAATTTTATTTTGGATTCTTCAAGAAACAATCACCGTAGATGAACAGACGATGAATGTGCAACTTCACAACATACTAGGTATTTTTGTTTTAATTTTGTGCTTAAAATCATTCATGAATGATCACCAGACATTAACTGGGGCATTGATATGCTATCGATAACATAGTTACATCGATTTTCAGTGAAAATTTTTATTTCTAAAACCCATCGGCTTCCATTGTGTGCTCTGGTACATTTAATTGATATGAGAGGGACGAATGAATATTTTATTCCAAAAAAATTAAAATTAAATTAAATATAGGAGATGGCATCGTTTTAGTCCCAACGCTGCAGACAACGTTTCAATCTAACCCTAGATGACTAGTATGTGGCCATCAAGAGTTTTAAAATATAGATTGAAATTATATTAGGGGGTTTAAATAAAGGTAAATATATTTTTATTTATATGTTAAAATAGCCAATGAATGTTGGCGCTAGAAATTTCCAACGAACCCGAACACTGGCAAGACTACCATCAACTGGAGCATTATTTTCGCCCCATGCATACTTTTCACTATTGAGTATTTTCATAACAATAAAATATTTCTAAGACTAATTATGTAGGTTGTGGATTTTTTTAAATCTGGAAAATTTAAATGGATATTTTTTTGTCTCGTAGAATTTTTCAATTTGGGTGGCTTGACCTTTTTAAATGGCGACTAAAAATATACACATGTCTGTATTATTATATATGCATCTGGTAACCACACAAGACCTCACAGGGCCTCCATACATACCGTTTCTATCAGACCAGCCTCTATAGGCACCACCTCCTAACCCTACTCGCTGCGCTCCACTGTCAATCTATGCCAATCAAGCTGGCTCCAGCCTTCATGTACATCGTGCAACCAAATCATGCCACTTCTATCGGTCGCGACCCCGCACAACCTCATGCCCCCATATCCAGACACCCACTAGTAGTGCCACTGCACACATTCCTGACCAAACCCTGATCAAACACCTCATGCAATGTCTAGCTAACACCTTGTGTGAGGTAAACTCCTACCCAACCAACTTTAGGTTCCATTGAACCAGATTATTTACACAGTGAGTTTGTGTGGGTATTCCCAGCTTGGAACAAGTCGGAGTGGGTCTGCCCGCCCCAAAACATCACTACATAGGGTCTTCATGGCCTAGAATAGGCCTGTGAGGGTTCTACTTGACTCACACAAGATCTGCATGGGATTTCAGGGCCCATGTATATTTTATATAGCAAAAAATTAATTGAATTAATTAATTTTGTTTTGGTTTTAAATTAAACTAATTAAATATTAATTTTTTGTCTTAAAAAATATTTTTAATACTCTTGGATAAGTTAATTTATATTAGGTATTAAATTAATTAATTAATTAATTTAATATTTGGAATTAAAATTAAATTAATATCGAGACTGAATGGGGTAAATTCTTGAATTAAAAATACGAGTGAATTTTTAATTCAATAAATTTAACCTAAAAAATAATTAATTATAGATTTAATTTTTTTTAAGTGATTATATTATATGTGAGTTTAATTCTTATTGACATATAAAGATTAATAGATTATCCAATACATGTCTGGTCTTTTTTTATTTATTTATTTAGTTTTTATAATGCACGTTTTTAATAAATATTTATAAATCAAGTTCTATGTGACATGTTTGTATCACTATTTATATAAGGACCTATGCATCCATCATTTATTATATATACATTGCACTACGTAAACCCCCTCCTCTACATGTGAATGTAAATATATAATGTCGAATATGAGAAATGGCATACATCACACCCCGATTGGGCGACACACCAAACAAGAGTTTGATGTGCTAGATGGGTGAGCACTACAAATCAAGTCGTGAGAGATTCAAATCAAGAGGTTACCCCTAGGGTCTAGGTTAATCCATTATTCACTCAATGGATTAGCCATTAGTATCAGCTAATGATCAAATCATTGAATTTTATTTATTCATGGTTAATTATTTTATATATGTGTAGTTTTACACGTGATCAAAAAAAATAATAAGAAACCATGAACAAATAAAATGAACATGTGATGCAGTAGATGTTTTTTATTTATTTCATGGTCAACTGGGAGTGTGATCATATTGTACATGATTATGATATAAAAGATGATTTAATTTCATCAAGTAAAAAATAAAAACCCTCAAATAAATATTTAGTCGAAATCATCTTCCATAATTTGAATTTGAAAAAAACTAGGTGTTCATGGCACTCAACCAGCCATAATTGAGGGTATCTCCTAATACTGGAGAATTATTATGAAAATGATGGGTTGAATTAACTGAATTTGATAGTAAAGGAGTATCGCTAGCTAGATTTTTACAACTTCTGGGGAAAAGACTGAGTAAATAATTTTTATGATTTTAGAAGTTGAGACTTCACTCAATAGATTAAGGACCTGTGAGTTAATGTTGTTGGTCATTCAAACACCAGTCTTGAAATCTCTAAGTGATATCATAGATATATCTTGTAGACTATGATGGGAGGTTCAAGTATCATTTCCACTAGTATAATTGAGCGATAGAGTATTTTGATTCTAGTAAAGAGTGTTTCTAGAATTCGATAAAATAGTGGGAAACATTTAATGATTAATTAATCAATAATATCTAAATAGGTAATTAAGAAAAATTACATATCTTCTAGATTTTTTTTAGAAATGGAAAATATACCACAATACATACTGTGATATTTTTTGGAAAAAGTAAATTTTCTATCTAGAATAAGTTTCCAATGAGTAGTAATAGCATTTGAGCACAATATGACGATATCATAAATTCAAGGTGCTGGTAACCCAAATACCTATTAATCCACCTCATAAAGAGAATATATAAAAATTCTTACAATAGACTCATGTCTTTCACATATGATGGTCATGTAATGATTCTATCATCAACATCCAATGTAATTTGTAGATATAAAATTAAGACATGTATGATTTTTACATGTTGTATCATCTCTAAGAAGAATGCATGGAGAAAGTGAAGCAAGATATGAATTGATTACAATTACATTGTTTATGTGTATATATAAATGGATGATCATGATATTTCAAGATGTACTATTCTTATATATTTTTTAACAAATTACTCCAATTTCATTTAAAATTAAAAAACAAGCAGTATATAGAAAATGCTTTATTTCCATTTTGGTAAAGGTTCTCCAAAAAATAATAACATTAAAGAAAGATAATCTATAATCATTATGGTGAAAAAGTTGAATAGAGATGACAAAATTCTAATTGCAAGAGTGATTCCAAATGAACCTTCACAATTTCCTTTAAAGAAAGTGGTATTAATTAGGATGTTATTTCCAACACATGAAATAAACCATTGAAATATTAAATGAAATAAACTAAATATAAGTACCAATTAATCACTCCTACATCATATATATTCATCAATTACATGTAATTTTTCTATTATACATGGGTAGTAAATACAATATTCCAATCATATATGTGTACTTGAATATAGAAACCAAGTAGACAATCTTTTTGAGACGTAATGTGTATTGATACATGATCCAAGACCGCTTTGTAATAGTCCTAGGAACCATGTTCAATGATAATGTGTTGTGAAACGTGATCTCCACAATAAAATAAGTAATATGTGGTTCAGATAGAGAAAATGAGAATAATGGAGGAGAAATGGTCATGGTAGAACCTAAATAGGAATTTTCTATAAAAACACTAGCCACAAGATTCCATAAATTATGAAAAGCCCTTTGATAAGTCACTAATTAAGTAGGAACACAAAGGTTGAAAGAAAAAATAACCATAATAACATCACCTTCATTCATGATGTCCAATGTGTACGAGGGGTGGATATTTATATCCAAAGAGAGATAGAAAATTATAACATCTAGTTTCCACAAGTCAAAATCATAAATTATGCTTTTGAAAATATTGGATCATTCCCATGAATTTAAGAGACTAATAGTTCAACCTTTATGGAATGTAAATATAACTTGCTCACCACTTTTGACTTTGAAAATTCCATGGTGGGTGGGTATAAAATTAATGTCACAACATGGGTTGGGTCTTTAAAATCATGTTTAGGCATTAACTAATGTAAATATTGGCTCAGATGCATCCCCAATCAAGGTTATTGGCCTCCCCATGGATATTCATGATTAATCCATGTATGACCCCCATCATTCTTTTAATTTTCACCATTGTCATTGGGAATCAAATTCCTTACAATGGGTATTGTTCACTTGTGTGCATTCCTCCTTCCTCAAAAATTCCACAGTCAACTCATTGGCACCAACGTGTTCCATGATCCTCCTCATCCCCTCCCTCTTCAAAAGGATTCATCCTCTATTATGAAAATTCAAATGGAGAAAGATCGGAAACATTGATGGTGGAAGTAACATTTCCAAACCTGTTGGGTAACTCGATCATGTATGTGTTATAATTGATCTTCTCTATGACATGGAAAGGATCATCTCTTCATGTATGAAGTTTTTATTTTCATTACAAATGTAACCTACCTTTGAGTGGGTATTTCCTTACCAAACTACATAGATAAAATGTAACTTATTCCCAACACTTCTTTTCTTGATCAACATATTCATGCAACAAATACATGAAATAACAAGTCATTGATGGTTTATGGGAGTTAGTGGAAAAAAATTCTCTTGTTATGTACAAGAGTTTTCTCCGCATCTAAAGCTCTCTCATTCTCTCTTTCTCCTAAAAATAAACACACTTTTCCATCAACACTCTTGTTTTCACTCTTAATTTCACTATTGATTTTAACTATTTTCTTTCCCTCATTTTTTTATGTCACTCATAAATACCTTATCACTAATGATTTTTCCAATCTTTTCATTATCTCTCTTTTAATCTTGTATTTTTCACTATTTTAATAATCTCTCTCAATCCCCAATTATTCTTCATAATATTGAAATGGACTCAATAGAGTAAGTATAATTTTCCTCCCATTGTGCTAAAAATAATATAAAGTGGTGTATTAATCATGTGTGACCCTCCAATAAAATTTACAAGGTCTTCCAAACAATATGTGACTATCATGAATGAGAACAACATCACATATCACCTAGTCTTCATTCTTCTAAAGAGAAAATGGAACATGTTCTTTCATATTCACATTAACATCCTCACTGTTATTTAAACATTTCAATCATTAAGGCCTACGATACATTTTCATAGGTAAACCCTATTTATCAACCATAAAATCACTTAACAGATTTGTGAAACTACCCCAATCAATAATCAATATACATACATTATATTTGATGAGGCATCTAGTATAAAAAATGTGCTTCCTTTTATCTTTATCATGTTCTCCTTCGGGTTGAGCACTCAAAGAATGACTTTCCATAAGAATTTATCCTTATATGAGGCTCTCTATTTCCACATCTGAACACCATTAAAGTGGTGTCATTTCATATTCTCTTGATCTAGCACTAGGAAAACCTCTATCTTCCTGAATAATCATGGTTATCTTTTTTGGGAATTGTGAGTAAAAATTTACAAATCCTTGACATTTAAAATATTAAATATAACATGATTTGGAATCATATTTACATAGAGTTTTACCATAGAATTATAGAAATAATGTTTTTTTGTTACCTATTTTGAATCTGTTTTGTGTTCCCTTACATGCTCTTATGGTATGGAATCCTTGAATTTGAAATAAGATTTAGAATCCTTAACATATGATCTATCGAACAACCTTATTTCCATTAATTAACTCTCTGCTTTAGTATCCATGTGAAGTAGATCTTCCATGTCTAGGTAGTGGTGCATGTCCACTATGCCTCAAGTGTCATGACTAAGACCATTCATAAACTTTTCTTTGGTGGCCTCTCACTTCTCATCAATATTAACCTGAATCATGATGATCTTTATCACTTTTTGATACACTAAAACACTCATGGATCCTTGTTTCAACCCCTATAACTGGAGAACTAAATAATGATAATAGTGGCTAGAAATGAACCTCTTGTGTATTATCAAATTAATCTCCTCCCATGTATGGATGTGTCTCTTTCCACTTCCTCATCGAATCACATGAATTTGGACCCTCCAAATACTCGAATAGTCAGTGAATTTCATATCCACCAACTTCACCGTGTTTTACTCTGAATAGTTGTGACTACCAATAACATGTTTTAACTTTCATTCCCATTCCAAGAACGTTTCAGGATCATTATTACCTTGTAATGAAGGGATCCTCAACTTTACTACTCTAATATCATTGGATTTTATACACGGTGTTTAATTTCTCTTAATTGGTGGATCATGAAAATCATAGAAGCCATACTCTTCTTCAAAGACCCTCCTCCTTAGTGGTGCTCTAGAATTTTAAGAGGTTTTCAATTCATCCATCCTCGTATTCAAACTTTGGAATTGTTCTTTTACAACCGACATGAATAACATAATTCTAATTTCATTGGTGTTACTCGCCTCCACCATTTAGAAATCCTATAATAAAATTAATATATAAATGAATATGAGCCTCAAACACTCTCTTGTATGTTTACAATCAAAAATAATATGTTCACTCTTGTTTCGCTCATATTGGTTTTTTAATCAAAATGTAATACTGTTTACTTTTAGCACAATACTTACTTCATATAGTGTTGTTACAAAATTTCAACAACTATAAAGGATCGTTGGAATTAGGAAATACTGAAATAGAATTTAAAGATAGAATTTAAAAAGACTTCAAGATGAAAATTTTGGTAAGGGGTATAAAATGAAAGGAGAAAAATGATAATGGGACATAAGACTAAAAAAGTTGAATTTTTTTTATTTTTCCGACCTTTAATTTTTTTTATTTTTAAAATAATTTTTAATTAAATGTAGATGATTAAAAAAAGTGAATTTTAAATATGTAATTTTGTTATAAGAAATAATTTTCAACATAAAATGGAATCACATTGAGAGTTTCAGGGTTTTAAAACTGTAGAATACATCAAAAAAATAAAACCCACTGTATCCCATGGTGATGGTTTTATATTCCCTATATCCAGTGATATAATATTCATTGAGATTAACAAATCCCACATGTGGTGTATAGAAATAATCTAAAACCGACACGATCAATTAAAATTAAATAATGGATTTCATGTATCAAAGTACAAGGGGAATTTTATTTTTGAATACTATGGTGAGTATTCTTGAGAGATGATATATGGATGGTATAAGTGTGGTACCAATAAGACATGATTGGTAATACCAAGTCGTTATTCCCAAATACATTAGAATTTTTATTGTCATAGATAATTTTCTATGATCATATTACAGGGAATAGATTTTCAAAAACCACAATTATGGAAGGTTGCTATATGATTCAACTAGAAAGGGATGGGGACATCATAGAATTTCAATAAGGGTGAAAGTTACAAAAATCTAGTTTTGGATTAATGTAACAAACATGATCTTAGAACATTTATTTAGAATGAACATTTTCCATGTGTCTGCTAGAGGTTAGTGGAAATGACATGTTTTTTCAAGAATAATATGTAAGGTAACATATGGAAAATTTTAATTGGTCTTATAGTTATCTTAGACAATAATGAAAGTAATTCCCTATATATTGACTTAAAGTAAAAAACATAAGTTATATGAAACATGATCTACTAAGGTAGATATAATTGTTTATTAAACTATTTCAACCATATAAATAATGAAAAAGTATTTAAAAATATATGTTGGACCAATTTGATAGAGAAATTTTACTAGTCACATGGAATAAATATCTCCAATAATATATTCATGGGAATGGGAGGAGATTAATTTAATGATTTTAATTTCATATGCTTCAGTGATGGACCAGTCACATATGTTATGGTATGTACAAAATATAATATTGTGAAAACAAACATTATAGTCATAAAATATCAATTATATATAGGATAATTGTAAGGGATGGAGTCAAAAATGTCCAAATACACTTGGAGAAGTATAGAAGATATGTACCTTGTATTTGGAGAAGAAAGGATGCTAGTTTTGAGGGTCAAAAAACTATTATTCCATGGATTAATATGATCTAATATCATATTCCGGATAAGATATTGATAAAGACAATATAATTCAGTCCAGTTGTAGCCATGTCTATAAATACAATGTTCACTGTAACTTTTGAGGTTGCTAAAAAGTATTTTATTAAATGAAATGATTTGTTATGATTCTTGTAATTAGGCCTATTAAGTAAATTATTTACATAATTAAAACTATTCTATTCTTACTAGCCAAGATTTCAGGTTTTGATTGTGGGAAATGGGGTATATACTCAAGAATATCATCTCTTTATAATTTTAACTCAAGGATGTGTGGTCGCACATAGAAAAATATCCATGTAGCGGAGACGTGGTTGACCCATCAATTAAAGTAATGACTCAGTAGAAACATGATCTTAATCATATCAGAGAAAAAACTGTTGGATAGAAAGTTGGCTCTAGTGCTAGTGGGAGTGTTGTAAAAGTCGGTTCGATAGACCCCACATTATCAGTAATTTTGATTACCACATCCGGGATATAGAGAGTTATGAATGATGTTTACTTACCATTATAGTGCAGACATTTGTTCATACACTATTTAATGGTAATTTAAATAGATTATTTTTCATATCAAATGGATATAAAATATCATCCTATAATGATAACTTCAAGATACAATGAAATTAATCACAAATAAATTTTAAATGGACTAGATACATCATATTGACTAGAAACTGTTGATATCTGACTATCTGGTGGTGGGGATCATAAGCATTGAGACTTATTCTCATGATGTTCTCATTTATTGATCTCTAATATTTGATATCACGAGGACAAGACCTCCAATAATAACACCACATGTTTTGAATATCATTGTATGTTTTTATCAATGTGCATGTGTATTAGTCTCCTGACATGAGGTCAATATCAATGTGTTCCATTTGATAAAATATTTTGATAAAAGGAAAATCCCATGATAATGAAATTATGGTGAGGTAGCTTGTGTTGGGGATTAATTGGTGGTATGGAATTGGTTTAATGTTCAAGAGAGAATTTGTCACTTCCAAGCTAAGGAATTAATATCTCAGTCCAGGTTGATCAGGATGGCAGTGCCTTCATAAATCAATGACCACAGCAGCCGATGGTAAATATTTATAGTTATATCATCAAATAATAATGCAATAAAAGATGGTGACATAATGTGCTTTTTATTTTATGTGATATCTAAATACAGAGAGATTATATTACACAATGCATGTCTGTGGGTTGGTTGTAATTGTTATGACTACTCCTCAACTCTTTAGAGGACATGATGGGTTTCAAAATTATACTCTTGGTCTATGAATAGTATTCACTACTATCGTGATAAGGGCCTTGAGGGCCACACATAATAGATTAATCAAGAATGTTTTATATTTTAGTGAATAGGTATATAAGACATGGTGGGACCCACCACTAAGGTCTGGGATATGTCCAAGGGTTTACAATCAGTAAAGTAATAAATAAATTCATATTATTTGAGTTAATAATAATTAGCATTGGATTTATTTATTTAATTTATTTAAAAGTATAAAAGTAAATACATGGAAAATGTTATATGAATGAATATTATTTTAATATTATATATTCATTTAATATTTAAAAAAATTACAAGATGAGTTAAATTACTTGGTTTTATCACATAATATATTTAATATATATTACAAGTATGTGATAAAATATAAATAGTGCTTATGATGCAATTTAGTTTTTCATAATTATGTATTTATTTCTTATTTAGTGGACGTTAATTATTAGGGGGTCGGATAACCCTTTAGGGGAATTTGAAGTTCCGCTATATATATGAATTGATTAGATCTCACACAATAATCAGTCACTACTAATTCATCAGAATCATTACCATTTATCCCTCTTTTTAGAGAGAGAACCTCTCAATCCAAGTGATTAGTTCGAGTTCTTCTTTTTACATCCATGGAACTTCGATTTAGTGATCATCAGGATGTGAAAGGTGTTTCCGGATCACCACAATAGAACCTGAAATTTGATGATAGATACCCCTATGTATTTTTAAATGATTTGTGGGTGATCTAGAGGAATTATACATTGGATTTTTTGATTAATGATCATCGATGATGAACGGATGATGAACGTTTCTCTTCACATCAAACTAGAAATTTTTGGTTTAATTTTGTTCTTAAATTTATTCATGCATGGTAATCATGATTTTACCAGATAATTGTTATGCGGTCGATGAAGTATTTACATCAATCTCTGGTGAAAAATTTAAATCACTATCCCACCTGATTCCCCTAAGTTCCATAGTACCTTTATATGTAAGAAAAATATTATTAATCTTAAAAGAAGATATAAGATCATTATCACTTATAAACAACTTTATGGATGAATCTTTAATCAATAAGTAAATAAATGGAAATAAATTATATAAACCACATTCATTATCATAGGCTCATAAAATATATTTGGTTCAATAAAATAAGATTAGATTATTTCCACCAAATTAATCTTCAACATAAACAATCTCAAAAGGAAAAGAGATTGTAACATAATGCCTTTATCGCTTTGGGAATATTTGAATAAAAATTAATTTAAATAGATAGAATGATATGGATATATAAATCCCATTAATTTCATCAATTGTTATGAAAAAATTCATTCATGAGGTAGTAATTTCACTATATAAAGAAAATCATGGGGCATGACATTAAACATGTCTCAAGAAAATGAGATTAAGACAAAGAAAACCCTTGAAAAGATCATAACTTGTAAAAAGATAATCAATCCATGATGTTTTTATTTGAACATATGTTAATAAACATTAAATGGGTAGGAATATAGAATAAAAAAAATTAGAAATCAATTCACACATAATAATGGAATAACAAATTTGATGTAGTAGGAGTATAAGCTAATGGTTGGAAATTTGGTTAAGAAACTCTCTACCACATGGTAACTTTCAATTCAAAACTCCTTGGATGAAATAATATCAATTAAAACATAAAATTACATTAATTAGTAAGGATTCATTATATAAAATGTAAAAGGTCATTATATACACCATATAAAATAAATTAGTTGTATAAAATTAAAATATACCTCAATGAAGGGAAATTGAGATGAAATACATTACCTCGAGTCCAGAATTTCCATGTATGTACTTTAAATCTTGTATAATAAACATATATCAAATATTTACTTTTTTAAGAACCTTTTATAGTTTTATTAATTTTTCAATAAAAAAATTATTTATTTCAATGACATATTTAATTACTTAATCGGTTAAGTCCACGTCATGTATTTTGAGGATGTTCAGTACATAACTTTAAAACAGCTTCAGTGTATTGAATTTTGTCAAAGGGGTCATTATTCCATAATATCTATAATAATAATAATGAAATATTTATCATTTTTATAAATGAATTATTCTTTTAAAACTAACCCTGGAATATTATTTTTAAAAATGAACTATATTACAATCATGGAGACGGTAATACATACATGCACATGAGTAATGTCTCCATTTTTAATGATCATGACATAAATCAGGTAGGTATAATTTTATTATTATGGTATGATAATTATATAATAAATAACAAATTTTTTCTTTGAATAAATTAATATATATCATCAATGTAATGTGGTGATGGAAAATGAATCACATTGCTTCATGGAGGTGGTACTCCTCACGTACGCACGAATGATGTTATCATTTTTCAATGAAAGGAAAGGTAAGAAATTATAAGATATATTAACATTATAAAATGATATATATTTAATAAATATTATATATATAAATTTTATATCTATTATAACAACCAACCATGACAAGAGGTGATGTTAAACAGATTACATTAGTTCGTGAGGTGGTGGTCCGCTGTACACACAAATGACAGTTTTGTTTCCTATTTTATGGAAGAGGATATGGATATAGGTTGTTTCATTAACATAGAAACATATAAATATATTCAATATACTATTGTTATTATTTCATCAATTCTTAATAATATTTGAAGTATGTAGAATAATAAATAAAACTAATACATTTGGTTTAAAGTTATACATCTTCTTCGGACAACCTCCTTTTCTTGTCATATTAATCCATCTACGATTATTATTATAGATAAAATAATACCTCTATAATGTGGTAAGGGGTGTTATGAAGGGTTTAGGGTAGGTTTTGGCTGAACAGATGGTTCTTGATGTGTGAATAAAAGAGGATATGAGGTGTCCTTTTATATGTAAAGAGAGGGGCATTCTTTTAATTTATTAAAGTACTAAATAAATATATATTAATTTTCATATTTAAATATATCAAAATTGAAATAATTTTTGGTTATAAGAGAAGTATAATCATGTGGTTGTGGGTGATATATTAAAATTTCTTTTAATATTTTAATTCCAGAATCTAAGAGCAAGGTTCATACACATAAAATTTATAATTAATTGATTTAATATCGTAAGAAATAATTACTATATCTTAGGAATATTTCTTCATTAATGATGTTGATCATCCAAAAAACACCCTTTAGGATTTCCTCCATTGAGTTGTGAGGATCCAAGGATATAATCACTCTAGCGGTGATCCACATGTGTTCCTTTGATATCTGAGCAATGAAAATCGATCTCTAGATGCTAGCATAACGAGTTGATTGTCTTGTGTTACTCGTGTGGATTCCTTATTCTTCAATCTTAAATGAGTATCTATTATGTTTCTAGTTCTTGATAGAAGTATATAATGTTGGATTATATAGAGAATATATTATGCAAAATAGTTCTATATTCTCGATATTTGATTTCAATATACAATAGACACAACCGTCTATTTATATAAATAGGGTTTAGGTAAAAATATTATTTAACTGCATCTCATACATTGAATAACATTTAAACCTTTAATAATCCCCCTGAAATATAATAAAAATATCATTATTTTTTTGTGGTGCACGCCAACTGGCACAATAAAAAATATTATTTAATCGTTTTGATAATTAATATTTTTCATTGGACATGATCATGGTACATTTGGAATCCTCTTGCATTTCATAAACACCTAAATAAATATTTTACTCATAAATTAATATTTTGTTCACAATTCATCATATAAATATTAAATAAAATATTCAATAAATAAAATAAATATTTTATTCACAATCTAGTGAATAGATATTATATATATATTCAGGTAATAAAAAAAATTATTAATTAATAAAAAAATAATTATTTATCACCTTGTGAATATTAGCTATCAATAAAACATGAATAAAATTATTCCTTGATCTAGATAATAATATGTATTATAATAATTAAATTCAAATAAAAATTTATCAAGACCATCAAAAACACTTAGTGTGTGACCTGTTAAGATTCTTTCTCATTGGTATTAGGTAGGACATCTTGAAGAATAAGAATACTGTTGATAAATAGGTCAAAGATCCCAAGAAAAAGAACATAATATTTCAATGATGATAACTGAATATGAGTTCTCAATTTGTAATATAATCTCTTTGTCTCAATATATAATCAAGTATGTTCCACATATGTGTCACCAACCTATATGTTTGATATATATTTATTTGACTATTTAAAATAAACACTTCATTACACCATGGATATGATATTTAGGTTGACGGTACTATTCCAATCGAAGTTTCAAGATATCATCTTCCATAAAGAATAAAGGGCCAAATCCTTCCTCAACTTAACAATTGATGAAATTTTAATCGTGATGCACCCAACATACCCTACATCCTTTCAAAATATTGTGTGATGATTTCGGTCAATAAATCTAAGTGTGTGAGTCAAGACATGAATCAATGATAGTCATAAAGTTTAGGGAATATTACAAATTCTCACATATAGGAATATTTGAAGACACTAAAACATGAAAAATTATTATGGGCTAGTCTATTCTCGTAATCTCCCATCTTATATATTACTAAGTGAGAAATTCATGAGAAAAAGCCTCATCCAATTATCAGTAATCATGTAACAACCTCGACCCAAGAACGTCAAAGTTAGGGCCTTAATTTATTAAATTGGTATTATAAAATAAAACATAAAACATAAAAAACCTAATAAACTGCATCCTTGAAAGCACATTCAAATATATCTTCTTTATAATCTGGGGAAATGAAACAAAATAAGGGTGAGCTCAAATATTTAATAAGGGTTAAGTATAGTAGAATAAATCATAAGTCAATAAGAATAGTAAATATGTGATGGTAAAAAACTAAACACACATGTCATTTAAATAAATTTACTGTGTGAATTGATAAGTTATAATCAATATGATAAGGTAGTAACTGAATAAATGTGTCATTAAGTCAATAACTTATAATGAAATTCATCCATAGATAATATCGTAGTGAAAATATCCTCCATAGAAATAACTGAATATTGAATAAAGTCAATTCATAATTACTGGATTACATGTTTCTTTGGCACATGATACCTTAGTCTTCAAGATCTATCCTCAAGATTTTTTAAAATATACCGGGTAAAAACTCATCTGATTTGGACAACTAATTCATCTCATTAGATTACTGATGCATCAATGGGATTTCATTAACTACTCTCCAGCCCATTTATTGCATGCATAAATTATTCCTCATATATCTATTTAATTCATAAATAATTTTCATTATCAAATATTTTTATTGATTAAATGATTCTGATTTATCAATATTTCCCCAGTTGATCAAATAAATTTTAAAGTAAAAACCGTATATAAAAATACTATAAGATTTAGGAAATAATCATATGCATCACACAAAAATATTAATATTTAAGATAAATTTAATTACCAATGAAAATTATTACAATAAAGTAAATCTTTAAAGACAATGATACTAATGGAAAAATAATGTGAGATTGCACAATAACTCTTACCATTTGGTAAATTTCAATTCAAACCACCATAAATGAAATAATTAAAATTGAAACTCAAAATATCATGAATAATAAATTATTCATGATATTACATGTCAAAATGGGTAGTATATACACCACATAAAATTTAGTTGGGGTATAAAAACAAAAAAAGACCCAACGGAATGTAAATTGAGATGAAATCCCATATCAAATGCTTCTTTTTGGTTGAATGCACTTTAACATCCTATATAATAGTTCTAAACATGTTATTAACTTATAAAAAAACCATATTCATATTCATAATATAATATATGATTCTTTTATAACATATTATCACCCATTTGTTAATAATTTATTATTATTTTCATTGTTTTGGGTAACAACTTCTTTGTTTTTCGAGTATGTTTTGACATTTTATTTTTTATTCCTATTAATTTGATCATAACTTAATAATATCCTGAATTTTAAACATTGTATAAATATATTATATATTCAGTATATATGTGTTTATATTGATCACTAAAATTTGGTGATAGGAAAAGAAATACACCATTCATGCAGATAGTAGGTCATACATACACATGAACGTTATTTCCATTTTATTGTCGTATTGAAAGAAATTAAATTAAATTATATTTATATATATATATTATAATTCTAGTATAATTTTTTCATATATATAACATATTTTTATTAAATCCCTCCTTATTACATTCTATGTAAATCATGAATGAATCGCATCGCTTAGAGAAGTGGCAATCCACCGTACACATGAGCGATGTTATCATATTCCCACCAAATGGAATGAATAAATGTATGTATAATATAATAATTCCAAAACAACATAATAACATCATTAATATAATATATATCATATATAAACTATAAATAAATCATTGTTGTCAACCTTTAATGGTGGAAATGGAAAAATGAATGACATCAATTTGCGAGGCGGTAGTCTTTCGTACACACAAATGATGATTTTATAACCCATTTAATTGAAGCGTGGGATGTGATACGTAGTATCCTTAAAAAAATTATATGTAATATAAAATTATTATTATATTATCATGTAATCATAATAATTTATGTATCAACAGAGGGAGATAAAATAAAAATGCTTTTAGAAGAACATTCCCTCTTTTTCGGCTATCGTCTTTAGGTTTGCACTGAAGCCTTCCTAGGTTGGATTTTTACCCAAGTTGAGGCTTCTAGGTACTCAGGGAGGTAATTTGGAGATTTATTTGTATAGGTATTGTTTTAACCAAAAGGTTTTGAATGTTTGAAGTGTAGAGGATAGGGGGAGGCCTTTTATAATTGAGGTGAGTGGCACACTTATAATTTTTTCAAAGAGTGACTTCCAACCATATTATTAATCATTTCATTACAACAAAATAATTATAAATTATCAATAAAATAAGGTCTAATTCCTATATAGTTTCATAAAATAGGTTTTATAAATTTTTTGGGTCCTTTTTACACCTTATTCTATGTTTAAGCACTAAGTAAACATGTTTTATATTAATCGTTGTAATTAATCTTAATTTTTTTCACTGGTAATTTTTGTCAAATATTAAGTTAAGCTTATTAGAAATTATATATTATAATGATTTAAAATATGGAATACATTTTTTCAAATTCAATCAAAATAATTGGAAAAAATTAATTTAAAATTAATCCTGCAGACTTCGCAAGGGTTTTTAAAGTAAAAGTTTTCAAAAGATTATAATGTTTTTATATCAAAATTAAATATAAATTTTTTTAAAATAAACTAAATTGGATTAATATGTACATAATTTAAATATTTTAACTTTAAAAGAAATTAAAAATATAAAATAACATTATAAA
This sequence comes from Viscum album, assembly GCA_963277665.1. NCBI lineage: Eukaryota > Viridiplantae > Streptophyta > Magnoliopsida > Santalales > Viscaceae > Viscum > Viscum album. Next base: position 1,951,974,665 of record OY728130.1, read on the forward strand.
TAATTTAAAAGAAAATGTGGTTTTCAATTAAAAGTAATTATTTTTCATTATTCATTGGAAAATGAAACTTTTCAGAAAAATCGAAACAAATCTCCCTAAAAAAAATTTTTTATTATAATTTCAAAAATATTTTTTTTTTTCAAAAAGATTTTCTAAAAATTTTAAAATTTAATTTTAAATTATGTGCGTCAAGAACAATTAATCCATTTTTAGAAAAAAAAAATATTGTTTTTAGAATTTTTTTAAAATGATTATTATTTTATTACTAATAAATATATGACTAATAATCATATAAAAATATTTATCTTCATAAGTTATTTAATATTATTCATTCACATCATTCCAATGGCTAGGTGATAACAATCATATTTAATAATAATTTTAATATTATATTGTTGTTCGGTAAAATTCGATCTTGCATATAACAGAAGTTAATCTTAGTGTTTTGTGTCACAAAAGATAAACTAAATGTTACATGTCACATGCGCTATTAAATAAAATTTTATTCTTTTATAATTTCAGGGTGTCATATTTTTTCCACCTTGAATAAATTTCATCCTAACAAATTAAACTTGATCTCAGTAATCAAGTGTTTGATATTTGAAAATTCCTTGGTTGAAAAACCAAAATCATAAAACAGTTAATAAACAATACTCTTAATAAGAGTGAAAGGTAAGGACAAAAGTAATCTATAATAATCATATAACTAGGTTTTAAGATAGGATAACATAAAATGGAAATGAATACATGGACATAGAAGAGAAAACTATCACTTAAGTACTGAGGGAGAGCGATAGAGAACATGTTCAAGAAACGTTAATGACAAAAAATATATAAACCACTGGTATGAAAATGGTCATTTATATCATCAAGAATTATGATAATAGGACAAAAAATTAAATACCCTTTTTCCTAAAGTTGAGGAATTATTTTACTCTCTAAAAATATATGGTAATATACTTAATTGATATGTTTCTATTTCATAAGAACAATCTTATCCTTTAGTTGTGCCATGAACTATTTCTACTTCATCTCTTAGCATAGGTTGCGTCATATGATGAAGTAATATATTAATATCTAAATCCTAGTCCAAAGATCAACTTAAACTATTTCTTAAATGTTTATCCATGTGTCTCTTCCAAAATATCATGATAAAAAACATTAGGTCACAAAATTTAAAAAATGAACTTATCATTAATCCAAACTACATTAAGTAGATCAAAATCATCATTGACCAAACATGGGAATACGTTCATCATGTATTCTCTTGAAACATGGTAATAAATTTAATAACCATAAAATCTTATTAAAACCATGAATGATTCCTTATTACTGGATTAAATCATAGATTAATTGATATATTCCTTAAATACAAAAATGTTGTTAACTGTATCAATGATAGAATAAGAAATTTTATCAAAAAGTCATTAATAAGTTATAAGGTATTTGGTATTATCCAATTTAATTTATCCTTATCAGTCATTTATTTATCCAACCCTAATTATCTCAATATCAAAAACATATTTAGGGTTTTCAATCATGTCATTTCAAAGAAGCTCAACTCTTCACTAAATCATTTTCCTTGTTCATCATTATCTTACAACATACACTCTCAAATCCTTAATAAAATAGTACTCAAATATAATCCTTATATATTTCATAATTATTAGGATGACGATATAATTAATAAAATAATTTTACAACATATTTATTTGATACAAATACATAAGAACATTAATCATACCTCTTCAGTTTTATCAATAACATATGCTTGAACTTGATCCCACAGCTTCTTCTAATGTATATTCCATTGACACTTGGGGAATTCATTTGTGTAGTGCCTCATCTTCTTATAGTTAAAATAGTAACAAGTGGTGTTTTCATTCTTCCCTTTTCATTCTTTTTCATGGAGACCCATTTCTATGCATATATAACAAAATCTTAATCCCTTTACTAATTTCCTAGGGTAATTATTTCTGTAGTTATCAAATGTGGGAAAATAATTATTTCCATTCTTCCCATTATCTGTTATTTACTCTTTCATCCTATTCCTATCTGGATTCCCTTTAGTACCATAAGACTTGTAAAAATCTTTATCTATCTTGATAGTAGATAAAACTATTTCATCGTATGAAGAAAAAAATTTAGATACAAACACCCTTAGGAGAGTTTGATTATTCCCCTTAAATAAGTGGTCAATATTGAACTCCTTGATACATATTTAATATATAGAATACCTAGAGAAAATTTTAAAGGTATACTCATACTCCAAAACACTCTATTATTCCTTTTTATTTAGCATAAGTAAATTTATCTTCATCTCATTTTTTCATGAGGGAAATATTTATCAAATAATTTCACCATAAAATATTTCCATTCTAGGAGTTGTATTTCCTCTTCCTCTATAGTATTATGGATCAACGACCATTATTTATCAGTATCACATTTGATACAATACACTAAAAATGTAACCTTTTCCTTTTCACTGCATCCTAAGGCCATAAATATCTTCTCCAGACACTTAATCCATTACTCAGCCTCCATTATATTTGTAGTCCCACTAAATGATAGGGTATTATATCACATAATGTGATCCTATATAGGAGAATATCACTATGGAATAGGTTTCTCCATATGGGAAAGGTAATTTTTCATAACATGATTATGCTTCCTTAATATATCCATAACTTTCCCAGTTCCAATACCAGAAATATTAGCTTCCTCAATAGGGAAACCACTACATTGGCTAAGAGTATTGATACCATTCTTCCTTCTAGGTCCCATTTCTAAACAATTTCATTCACTGTATAAGATTGTAACATGTTTTAACATAATTTTTAATCGCAAAACATAGTGAAATACTTATCAGAAATTGAAAGATTATCCATAACTAATCTCATAATCATAATCATAGTTTCTTTGGGAATATCATTAAATTTAAATCCTTCATAATGGTTTGTAAAAAATTTTAATTTATCATAATCATATCCCCCATGGGTTTCAAACCAGGTACATAGTAAGGTCCATTTTCAAGTACCATGTAATGCTTTAGTCTAGCTCGACATGCCTTTTTTAAAATTATATCCCTAGGTACCTATGTGCTAGAACCACATCCACTTGTAATATCTATACATGGATGTATTTATTGGAAGACCCACATAATATCTCCCTTAACAAAACATTAAGATATTCTTCGATACATATCCTCAATGTTTATCTTAGTGTTATGTTCCCTAATATATGTTTACAAAAATAGAGTTCACAAGTTTTCTACCCAACATCCTTTGATACCAATTATAACAACCTTGACCTAGAAGCCAGTAGTCAGTGCCTTACTTTATTAAAATGGCATGATTACAAAGAATAAAATGCTAAATTACCAATTAGTTTAGTAGTTTTACATAACTATATATATACAAAATTCTCATTGTATATTAGGAATAGAAAATAAAACATAACACATAAAACATAATAAAATATAATAAACAAAATTCTTTAAAAATCATTCAAATATCTTTTCATCATAACATAGTAAAATGAAACAAAATAATGGTGAGCTCAAATGCTCAGTAATGGTTATGTATAGAGGAATAAATCACGAATAAATAAGAATAATCAATATATAAATTTTAATAACTAAACACACATTTAATTTAAATAACATGACTTCATTACTAGATAAGGAATAATCAATATGGAAAGGTAGTGACTAAAAACACATTCCAATTAATCAATAATTGATAATGAAATACATCTAGAGATAATGTCATAGTAAAAATATCCTAGATTGTAATAACTGAATACTTAATGAAGTGAATTCTTAATTATCAGATTTCATGTTTCCCATAAACATGATACCTTTAGCATTAAGATCTATCCTCAAGACAGTTTAAAACATACTAGGTAGAAACCCATCATATTCGGCCAATGGATTCATCTCATGAGACAATCGATGAATTTAGAGGAATGTATTAACCTTTCCCAAATCCATGTATTTCATGTTCAAATTATTCCCCAAATATCAATATAATTCATAAAAAATGTGCCTTGTCAAATGTTCATATTGATTAAAGGATACAGATTTATCAATATTTCTCCATTTCCTCATATAACATTCAATGTAAACACACTATGTAAAAATGGTATACAGTTTAGGGAATAATCATATAAATCACATGAGAATATGAATATTTAAAAGAAATTTAATTTTCAATGAAAATTTATTAAAATAAAGTGATTTTTTTAAGATAAAGTTAACAATCACAAAAGAAAGTGAGATTTCACAATAACTTTAAACATTTGGTATATTTTAATTCAAATCCCATTAGATTAAATAATTAAAATTGAAACATAGAATATCATGAATAATTATTTATTCATGATATTACATTTAAAATAGGATGTATATACACCACATGAAATTGAATTGGTGAATACAAACAAATAAGTATCAATAGAAAGTAAATTGAAATCAAATCCCTTACTTCACACTTCATTTTGGTTGAATGATCTTTAATATTATATAAAATAGTTTTAAGAATGTTATTAACTTGTACCAAAACCATAATAATATTCATAATATCATGTATCATTCTTTTATTGCATCTTATAACTAATTATTTAATAATTTTTCATTATTTTTATTATTTTGTGTAATAACAAATTTATTTTTTTAGTATGTTTTGACTTGTTATTTTATATTCCTCTTAATTCAATTATGATTTGATAATAAATATAATTTAAAACATTATATAAATATCATATATATTCATTAAATCTATATTTATAGAAATTTCTAAAATTTGGTGATTGGAAATGAAATACACCTTTCAGGGAAATGGTAGACTGTATGAATGCTTGAACGTTGTTTCCATTTTCCTTTCATATAGAAAGAATGAAAATTAAAGGATATATATATACATATATGTATATGTTATAATTTAATTTTAACTTTTATGTCATATATATAAAATATTTTTATCAAACTTTTCTTTAATACATTCCATGTAATGTGTGAATGAATCACATCGCTTCGTGAGGTGGTAGTCCGCCATACACATGAGCAATGTTATCGGATTTCCACAAAATGAAAAGTATGAATGTATATGTGATATAATAATTCCATAAATATAATAAAATCATAAATATAATATATAGAGTATATAAACTATAAACCCATCATTATTCCCAACCTGTAAAAGTGGTAATAGAAAAACTAATGCCATCAATTCACAAGGCGATAGTCCGCTGTACACACGAATGATGATTTGGTAACTCATTTGATAGAAGTGTGTGAAGTTGTAGGTCATACCCTTAACATAAAAACATCTCAGTATATGTAAGACACTAATTAACTTATATAATAATGATATAATAATAATTTAAGGAGGTGGAGAAGGAAATAAAATAAAAAGGCTTTTAGAAGAACATTACCTTGTCTTCAAGTATGCTCCTTAGGTTTGTAGTAAAGCCTTCCTAGGTTAAATTTATTCCAAATATAAGGATTCAAGGATTAGGTTTGGGAATTTTGAAATTTATGTGCATTGTTATTAACCAAACCAAAGTGGTATGATAATGTGAAGTGGAGAAGAGAGGGAAATGACTTTTATAATTCGGGTGACTAGAACACTTGTAATTATTTGGAAGAGTGAATTCCACCAATTATTTTTCATGTCATAGAGCCAAAATAATGATAAATGATACTTTCTATAATGTATAATCTTGAAATATGGTCATATAATAACTTTTGGATATATTTTTGATTATTTTACACCTTATTTACTAAGTGTAACCACTGAGTAAACCTGTTTTAATTTTAATCATTGTAATTAATGTTAATGGTCTACTATAATCATTTTGGTAAAAAATTAATTTGAACTTATTAGCGATTATAAATTATTTTGATTACAAATATTGAATACATTTTTTCAAATTTAATCCACATAATTAGAAAAACTAATAATTTAAAATTAATCTGGTAGACATGGTGTGAAAGTGGGTTTTTAAAGTGAAAATGTTCAAATGTTTACAATATTTTTCTATCAAAATTAAATATTAAATTGATTAATACGACTTAAATTGTATTAATTTGTTTATAATTGAACAATTGAGACTTTAAAAATAATTACAAATCTAATTTATCATTTTAAATTATATAAAATAAATTACAGTTTTTAATTAAAATTCAATATTTTTCATTATTCATCAGAAAATGAAAATTTTCAGAAAAATACAAAAACAATCACCCTAATATAATTTTGGTATTCCTCTTTAAAAAATTATTTTTATTTTTTCAATTAAAAATTCTTAAAGTGGTAATTTTTAATTTTAAATTATGTGCGCTGAACATGATTTAACCATCTTTTAGAAAAAATACTATTTTATAGAAAATAATTCTTTTTGTTTCCAATGATTCTTATTTTATTACTAATTAATATATACTTAATAATTATATGTAAACTATATATTTTCATAAGCTATTTAATCTTATTCGTTCCCATCATTCTAATGGGTAGGCGATAACTGTCATATTTAATAATAAAATTTATAGTATACTATTCTTCAGTAAAACACAGTCTTGTGTGTAAAACATGATAATGATAGTGTTGTGTGTAATGAAATATAAATGGAATATTGAGTGTCATGTATACTATTGAATAAAATTTTATTCTTTTAGAATTTATGGTTGTTACAACTCACGCCTGACATTTTATGTACTATGTGTCCCATCATAGTGTGGCATCCAACTATAGAACATTATTTAATAATATCTTCATAGAACAACAAGGTTCTAACCATAGTGGGGAAATTACATGAATCTATTAATTTGATATACATAACTAAAAAATGAAGTATTTTTGATGGGTAATTTACAACGAGATCCCATCACAAATGACCCGTGGTTGAAAATGACATCATAAAAAACATATTTATGAAATGATGATATCCCATTACAAATAACCTTTCTTGGTATATAAAAATAATCTTTTATGATGGGAATATTAACCTATTGTAGATACTTATATGTGACAGGTGAATCTTCACATTGCAATTAATTATTTGCGATGGGTGAATCTTCTTGTAACAAATAAGTAAAAATAATAAATAAATAAATAAATAAATATCTACAATAATATATAAAATGATCAATATAAAAATTTAATTATATGAATTAATAAAAATATTTCAAAAAAATTATTAATTCAATTTTTTATTAAAAGAAATGTAATACAAAAAATATATGAATTGCTAAGGGGGGATTCATTTGTAAGAGGTGGTGGAGAGAACTTTGTCCTTGAACCATGATTTAGACATCACATATAATCCATCGTCTGCTTGTGTTTCTTCTTCTACCATCAACACATATCCTCCTATTGTCATTGATGTTGTTGATAAATCTCTTCCTTCTCCATATACATGGTCTCTATAAGCTCACCCTCAGCTCACATCTTATTCTATATGAGTTTAAAATAAATATTTTAAATTTAAAGTTATATAAATTATTAAAACAAATTACTTACCATATATCGTCAAGGAATACTAAATGTAGGACTACCAGGTCAATGGATGACATCCCGTCTGCCCTGGTTTAACCAACCGAATAACAAATATGGATATGGTAGGTATAAATTGGTCATTTCTCATCACCTGAAGATTGTAAATTTTATGAATCAATTTTTTTTAGTAATTTATAAAATATTAATTAGTTTATAATAAATGATACTAAAAATTGGCAGTAATTATTCCTAATTAAAAATAATTACCCCTAATTACAACTAATTTTTAGTAGGATTTAATATAAAATAATAAAATATATTATAAATTTCTAATAAGGTGTAAATCAAAGATTTTATAATCTTTAATTGATGAAACCAATTTGTGTTAACCATGTCCCAATTTTTTTATGGATCATTGCTCATCACCTGAAAATTGCTGACCTATTTCATTTTCACTTCTCTAGTAATTTATACTAAAAAATATTATGTATTACTAAGTACCACTAATTACTACTATTTATTACTACTAATTATAACTAATTATTATTAATTACAACTAATTATTACTAACTTCCAATAATTATTACTAATTACCATTAATTAATTCTAATTAACAATAATTACAATTAATTATTGCTAATTTGTTTTATAATTATTGTTATTTTCAAATAATTTTTAATATTTATAGTGATTTACCCATATTTTTTCTTATTTACTGCTAATTTTCACAATTGATAGTGATTTAATGATATTTTTTTACTGATTTACTAGAAATTTTTTCTAATTTATTATAATTACCACTATTTTTCATTAATTATATTGATTTACTGCTAATTATTACTAATTTTTACTAATTACTACTAATTTTAACTAATTACCATTATTGTTTACTAATTGTAGTGATTTAATATTAATTTTTATTAATCTTTACTAATTACTGGTAATTTTTACTAATTTATAATAATTACTGCTAATGTTTAATAATTATAGTGATTTAGTATTAATTTTTACAAATTAATGCGAGTTTTTACTAATTATATTGATTTTACTTTAATTTTTACTAATTAATTTTAATTTACTAGTAATTGTTACTAATTTTTATTAATTACTTCTAATATGTAATAATTATAATTAATACCATTAATTTTTACTAATTACTTCTAATTATTACTAATTATACTACTTCACCGCTAAATTTTACTTAATTTTACTAATCATTGCTAATTTCTACAATTTTTAGTCATTACCAAAAATTCTTAATAAATTTTACTATTCATCTCTTATATTTACTAATTTTTAGCCATTACCACTATTTTTTACTAATTATTATGCTTTATGGATAATTTTAACTAATTACCATTTATTTTTACTAATTTTTAGTCATTATAACTAATTTAAAATAATTACAGTGGTTTATCACTAATTTTTACTGATTACCGTTAATTTTTACTAATTATAGTGATTTAACATTCATTTTTACTAATGTTTACTAATTACCACTAATTTTTACTAATAATTCTATTTTTAAAAAACAATAGTGATTTTCCATTAATTTTTACTAATTTCTGTTAATTTTTACTAATTATAGTGGTTTAACGTTCCTGTTTATTAATTACTGTTATTTATTAAAAATTATCCTAAATTATTATTACTTATTACTAAGATCTATAAATTATAACTAACTTCTTTTAACTAATACTATTTATTTATCATTTATATGTAATTACTATTAATAACTCCCACTTAATTTTAATTAAAACTAATTATTGCGAATTAAAATTTTTTTACTTTTAATTAAAAACATTACTACTAATTAAAACAAAATATTTCTAAATTAAAATATCTACTGCTAATTGTAAATAATTAATTATAATTATAAATAATTATTTCTAATTAACTCTAATTACTACTGATTAATAATATTAAAATCAATATAAAATAAAATTAATAAAATAAAAATTGAAAACATTACATAAATACCTCAAAAATGATGCTTTTATGTGATGCAAACCTCAAAATTTTCTTCCGTGAAATAATTAAAACTCTTAATTGAATTGTTAAATAGAAGAAGAGGAAAGTCGAGTAGAGGAGAGCCAAAATAGAGAATGAAGGGAAAACATTTAGGGGGTATATATAGGATAGATTAGTAGCGACGAGACTATTTATGACAGGATGTTCTTCGCAAATAGTTGTCATTAAAAATAATCAAGTCAACGATTAAAATTTTATTTGTGACGGGTATCATCGCAATACTCACCTTCCAAGAGAGTATTTGCGATGGGTATTAATGAACCTTCACAAATAACTATAAATAACTAAGGTTATTTGTGACAAGAACCTTCTCCCATTGAAAATTACTTTAAATTACTAATGGTATTTGTGATGGGAACATAGTCTTGTCACATATACCCTTTCCCTCATTATGGAGGGAACCCACACCAAAAGTATTTACGACGGGTGTTTATTCAATAGTATTTGCAATGGAATTTGAATCTTGTCAAAAATAGTTCTCTGACATGGACTATTTGCGACGGGTGATGATCCCATCGCAAATAGTCCATCGCAAATAACGATTCTTCCCATAATGATATACTCTAGAACATTATTTCATTAGAGTCATGAAGAACAATAAACAATATGTAATAAAGAGTTTTATTAATTTTCAATATATCAAATATACATTTAATCAAAGTACAAATAGTTGGTCCTACGAAACCAACTCCAACAAAATCCAACTTGGACTAGAGCCAACAGGCTATGACTTTCAGTCTGCTAGACCTCACATGATAATCATGTTTCTACTAATTCAAGGTTTTCGTCAAGGGGTATGCCATGTGGACTTCTGTAAAAATATTCTTCACTAAAACCTCACCTCCCTGAGAAAAATACCCCAAGAGATGATACTTCTAATGTTTGTGCTTCATCCGTTGATGTAACCTTGGATCTTTTGTGTGATCCACCACTACAGTATTATCACAATAGATTGTGATGTGATATTTATAGCTGGGTACAATGTCAATATCTTGGACTAAGTTGTGCATCCATACTGCTTATTTAGATACTATAAAAGATGCAATATACTCAGAATCTACTATAGAATCTATGACCATACCCTACTTTAAGCTCTTCTATCTCACATCACCTTCATTCAATGTGAAAATGTATCCCTTTTGTGACATTATGACATCTAGATCAGTTTGGATACTATAATCTACATATCATATGATGACTAGTTCCTCATATTCTTCATAAACTAGGAAATTATCTTTCGTACACCATATATACTTAAGGATAGTCTTGACTTCCATCTAATGGCGTTCACCTGGATCAACATGATATCTTCTTGTCGCACTTAATTCATAAGAGACATCTAACCTAGTAAAAAGCATAACATACATGAATGACTTAATCGTTGATGCATATGTAATCTTTACCATTCTATTTCTTTCCTCATGTGTCTAAGGGCACATTTTCCTAGAAAGATAAATGGAATGTGACACTTAAAAAATCCCCTCTTTGATTGTTCCATATTAATACTCTTTAGTATATTTTTAATGCCTATAATTTGACTTAGGTTGAGCAACCTCTTGGATCTATTACAATGGATCTTTTTCCCAAGAATATACATTTCCTTTTTCATGTCCTTCATGAAGAATCATTTATTCAACCACATCATAACATTCTATAAGACTAGTATTTTGTTTCCAATGAGTACTATGTCATCAACATATTCTATTAAGAAAATGATTTCACTCCCACTAAACTATGTGTAGACCCAACGATCACACTCATTATTTATGAAACCAAATCATATTATGTATTCATAAAAACTGATGTTCTATGACCTAGATCCTTGATCTAATCAATAAATTATTTTTTTTCAATTTTCATATCTTGTTGGAATACTTCAGAGTCACAAACCCTTCACGTTGAGTCTTATAAACATCTTCCTAAAGGATCCCATTTAGAAAGACTATTTGGACATCCATTTTCCAAATCTCATAGTCATGGTGAGTTGTAATGGAATATATAATTCTAAATAATTTCATCATTGAAACTGGTGAAAACGTTTTTTCGTAGTCAATTACTTGACATTGTTTAATCCATTTTACAACCAGTTGTGCCTTATAGGTATTGAATTTTCCATCTATGTCTAGATTCTTCTTGAATACTCATTTACAACAAATGTTCATTACATCCACTAGATTATCTACTAAAATCCATACTTGGATTTGGTACATTGAATCCATTTCTGAATTCATGAACCCGTTCCACTTGGAAATATCTATGCCACTTACTACCTTCTTATAGGTTAGAGGATTATTATTATTAAATAATAATGGTATGCCTTCTTTAGTGGCTAAAAAACCATACCATATTGGTTCTCTGACCTCTCTTCTACTCCTACATAGTATTTGTGTCTCTAGAACAATTTCTTCTTCCATGGTGCTTTGTAGAATCGATTCATGTGTCAACTCTTGTATACCATAAGCCTCAACCTCCTCAATGTCTACCTCACACCCACTATCTCTTTTAGATATGTTATAAATCTTAATAAATATGGAATTTATTTCCATTATTACGTTTTTTATGAGGTTTCATATAGGTAATATCCGCTTATTTTTTGGGGTATCCTATAAAGGTATACTTTGTGCCTTGGTGTGAATGTTTGTTACCTAAAAAGACCTTATCTAGCGCTTCACAACCCCACACATGTAAATTCAAAAACATGGTTTTTCTTTCAATCCAAAATTCATATGGAATACCATTTATTCATTTATTTGGTACTTGGTTTATTATATGTATATTTGTTTGTAACGCATATCCACAAAAGGAGAATGGAAGATTCTCATGACTCGTTATTTATCTCACCATGTTCAACAAGGTTTGGTTCCTCCTTCTGCTTACACCAGTACACTGAGGTGTGTAAGGAGGAGTGATTTGGGATAAAATCTCAAAATCTCATCAGTAATAAAATAATTCTTGGTTAATATTTTCTCCACCACTGTTTGAGTGGAGTTTTATAATATTTTTACCAAGTTGTTTCTCAACTTCATCCTTGTATTCCTTGAATTTATCAAAAGAATCAAACTTATACATCATTATGTGGACATATCCATATCTACTAAAATCATTAGAAAAAGGTATGAAGTATGAGTACCCACCCATTGAATTAATAAGAAATGGTTCACACACATCGATATGAACTAATTTAAGAAGTAATTTATCTATCTTTCACATTTCCCACTAAATGGCGATTTTGTCATTTTGCCTTGTAAACATGCATGACATACACAAAGTTGTTTTAGTTCAAAAGAATCAAAATATCCATCTTGATGTAATTTGTTCAAGTGCTTTTGATTTACATGACCTAGCCAATGATGCCAATGTTGGGTGTGGTATGATTCCTGTGAATTGACATCATTATTGAATATTATTACTTGGTTTATGTAATTCAACACATAAATACCATTATTTAAATGTCCCTAACAACGAATAATGTTATCATTATAAAATTAACAATATTTATTCCGAAATTTTAAAATAAATATTACTGTTACTAGTATGGATATAGAAATAATATTTTTTATAACTAAAGGTATATAATAAAAACCCTTAAACTAATATCATTTCAGTCATCAACGTAAGATGGTCGTCCCTGATTCTTATAGCAGCAAGTTTAGCTCTGTTGGCTACTCATAGATCAACCCCCTATTAAATATTTATTAATCTACATGGTTCTTATATTTTAATACATATGTGATAACCACAACCAATATATAAAACCCAATTTTTAAAAATAGATAAATTGAACTAGATAAAAAATGCACCTGAAGATTCAACTTACTTCTTCTTTTGGGTTCCATTTTGTCTTTCAGCGACCCTATTTTCCACATGTGAAATAGACATCAACTTGTTCACTTTATTTCAACATGATCTTATTCTTCTTGGAAGAGTGTGAAGATGCTTTGAATTAGAGATATTTTCTTTCCCTTTCCATTTTTTCAATATATGGATGTAAGGATTTTCACACTTCATATACTTATCTACTTGGAGAAGAAGTGAGAGTATATCTTGTATACACTTATCGATTATGTTCATATTAAAATTCACCAAAAAGCTAGAGATTCTATGAGGTAATGATCCCAAAATGAGATTAGTGTCTAGTTCTTCTAGGATTTTAAACCATATCACCTTTTATATCTCAATGTAGATAATGATTTAACTATGTGAGGCCCAACTACAGAACAATCTCCAAGATTTATCTAAAATAGTGCCTTGGAAATCATAAATTTTCTATATCTAGCTCTCTCCTAGTAAAGACCGTGGAGGTCCTCATGTATACTATATGCATTCATTTTTCTTGAGATTTTTTAGTTCACTAGACATTGATGAAATCATAAAATATTCAACATCAACCACATCGCTCAAATGTTTTTCATAGATAAGGAACCCTTCATCACTTTCGAATTTAGAAACAGGATTAGACATTAAGGATTATAGCACGTAAGATTTGTGTTCATGGTGTAGGACAATCATAAGGCATCTAAACCACTCTAGTATGTTACTTTCAGTTAGGAATTTTTCTTTCTCTAATATTGATCATAAGGATAGTGTAGATGATAAAATTTTTATTTTATTCTACAATTAAAATATCATATTATTAGTACTTTTTCATGATTATAAATTATGTGAGAAATAATAAATCAATTAATTTTATTAAATCTCCCACTGTTTTATAAAGTCTCAATATCCATCACCATTGAACTCTAATTGTCTAGTCTCTTTAACATTATAGTGGTAATGATCTATATGACCCTTCATATAACCCCAAAAATGGTTGTCCAAGGTTCCTGAAGGTATTTAGGTAGGAAGGTTTTGCCAATTTTGGGTTTATAGATCCTTGATCAGTTGAGTGGATTCCCCAATCCTGAAATCCTAACATGGATTGTCTCAACACTTATCTCAAAATTACACCAAGTTTATGAATGGATGCTCCTTTTGATCTAAAATTGTTAATTCAACCCAAAATGAACTCCCCATAAAAGTAATTATCCCAATAGAGGTTGGTCAAACACAAATTTTTATTGAGATTTGTTCCTAATCAAATAAAAGAAGGCTTAGTCTAACTTAAAATTAGGTTGAGGGATTTTAATTAATTATGCATAAATTTTATCTTTTTTTATCCTTTACATGTATTATTAATATTAATTGAATGTTATCTGGTTAATTAAATATGATGGATAAAACATTTACGCATAATTCATTTATTTAATTTATTTTTCATAAATTTTATCTTGTTTTATCCTTTACATGTTTTTCTAATATTAATTGGATTCTAATTAATTAATTAACCATTTTGGATAAAATAATTATGTATAATAAATTTATTTAAATTTCATATTTTGATAGTAATTAATTTATTTATATTATCATAGTCATGCATCCATAAAATACATAATTTCATAGATAGAAATAATTAATTAATTTAAAAAATTGTTAATGATTTTTATCTAAAATTTTATTTATTTAATATGCATTAAATCAATCTTTGACCTAGGGGAAATAACTCATATATATTGTATTAGTTTGAGTTACAAAATTCCACCTGTCTACCGGTGTATCACATCAGTTAGAATCAAAATGGTCCCGTCTTGAACTGCCTCAATGCATCTTCAGATACTCTATTAATTACATGTATTTATGAATTATACGTGGGTGAGGGGAAACATAGGATTGGTAAAAATGGGATTACATAAATATCCTTGTACACACAGATCCTACATAAGAATGGATGAAGGTATGACACACCAACTATCATATTAAATTTAATAATAAATTATTAAAACCCCATGTACTAAATTAAATTAAAAAATTTAATGCATACACTGGTCTTGGTCAAGCTCATGAATTGTCTTACATGAAATTAATATGAAAAAGTAACTGTGATTCATTCATTTATTTATTCATTATTTTTTATTTATGATGAATGCACGTTCATTAATTAATTAATTAATTAATTCTATTTCATCTTAGTGATCACCCGAACGTAGTGGGAGATACCCATCATTTATGGAATTCATGATAAATAAATGGCAGAATAATAATGACATATATTATTTTAAATTAATTGAGTATTTAATATTATTTAAAACCATTATTAAATTCACAAACACACATTGGTGTGTCAATAAATAAAATAAGCTTTTAATACTGTAATTTTTAATATAATGTATTTTTTAAATCTATCCTCTATTGGCAGACTACACGGCATATACATTTCAGTTACATACTGTGTAACTCAGTTGTCATGTATTTGAGTCACACATCTAGGGATTCAGCATGTAAACTAAGCTAGACTACACAGTGTGTACATGTCAGCTACATTCCATGTATCCTCTTTTCATGTGTCAGGTTGGCTGGTCAACACCCAATGTACAATAAAAGCACCACTTGTAATTAACTACTCAACACATCTAGGTACAATGCACATTGTTACACGGCATGTACTCTGACTACATGTTGTGTAACCCAGTTTTACTAGACAAAGATTTAGTACTTCCTGATGGCATCAACGGTCATTTTTCATCTGTTCTTAAAACATTTAGAAAATAAAATACTAAACAAAAATGATTAATATGTTGAATCATGTTAATTCAAAATAGATTAAAGAACAAATAAAAGAAATGAAAATTCAACTAAGATTTTATATGGATCAACAATCAAATGAATTATAATAAATTTAAACATGACCACTCTGATACAACTTGTTGGTTCTAGGCATAGCGGAATCCTGTGGTGATGGTCGATATATTAAAATTTCATTTACTATTTCAACGATTGAAACAAAGAGTGATGATCTTTTACGTCAAATTTATAATTAATATATTTCATATTATAGGAAAAAAATTACCTTGGATTAAGAATTTTTCTCCATTGATGATGTTGATCATCCAAAAAATACCCTTTAGAATTCCCTTCATTGTGATATGAGGATCAAAAGATAGAATCCTTCTAGTAGTGATCCACATGTGCTCCTTTGATCTTTGTGAAATGTCAACCAATCTCTAGGTGATAGTGCAGTGACTCTATTATCTTGCGTTACTCATTTTGATCACATATTATTTGATATTGAAGGGATCACTCTTATATTTCTTGTTCTTGATAGGAAGAGAGAGAATAGGATTCAAAATAGAATTCATGGTGCGGAAAAATTCTATATTCTCGATATTCGACTACAATATTCAATAGACATAACCGTCTATATATATAGAAATGTTTTAGATTAAAATATTATTTAATTGTATTTGATTCATTAAATAACATTTAAACCTTTAATAATCCTCATGTAATACAAGAATAATATCATTATTATTATTTTGTGTCATGCATCAAATTGCATGGTAAAAAATATTACTTAACCATTTGTTTAAGGATATTTGTCACTAGACTCGGTCTTGGTTCGTTCAAACTCCTCTATCATTTATTGAACATCCAAATAAATATTTTATTCCCAATCCAATAATAAATATTTATTTAAATGTTCAATATATAAAATAAATTTTTTCACAATTTAGTGAGTAAATATTTGTTATATATTCATGTAATAAAATAAATCATTTATTAATAAAAATAAATATTTATTACCGTGTGAATATTATCGATCAATAAAACTTGAACAAAATTATTCCTCGATCATGAGAATAATATTTATTCTAATAGTTAAATTCAAATGAAATTTAATCAAGATCATCAAAAACACATAGTGTGACCCTCTACGATTCTTTATCATTGGCACTAGGAAATTTTTTCGAAAGTATAATATTACAGTCTAGTAATAGGTCAATGAACCCCGGTAAAAGAACATAATATCACAATTACTGTAACTACATATGAACACCCACTGTGTAATATAATCCCTTTGTCTCAATATCTAATCATGTAGGTGTCACATATTTTTCACCAACCTTTATGCATGATACGTCTTTCTTTGACTGTTTTTAATAAACACGACTTTACATCATGGCCATGGAATTTATAGTGACAATTCTATTATAATTAACGTGTCTAGATGTATTATTTTATAATGATTTAAGGGTCAAATCCTTCATTGACATATCCATTAATGACTTGCCAATCATGATGCAACCAATTAACCCTACTTCCCGCCAATATATTGCCCGAAACTTTTGGTCAGTAAATCTAAGTGCATGAGTCATGACATGCATCAATGATAATCTTAAAGTCTAAGGACCATTATACACAATTGTAGATAGTATTATCTGATGACACCAAAACCTGTGGTATTTATACTGGTGGGTTTCTTCTTAGAATCTTCTATCTTAGAGATTACCAAGTGTGAACTTCATGAGAAGAAGCCTCATCCTCTTAGGGGTACTCACACCTAACAGCCTATGTACGATGTTTCTCATCATGGTAGGTTATCCGAAATAAAAAATTATTTAAGAATATCAACATAGCACTTCAAGGTTATCATCGTTGTGTGGAAATTCTATGACCTTATTAATGTGATGTATACTCTAGGTCATTATTACACTAGAGTCATGCAGAACAATGAACAATATGTACTATGATTTTTTATTAATATTAAATATATAGAATATAAATTTAATCAAAGTATAATCTATTGATCATAGGACACCAAATCCAAAAATAATTTGGAGCTTAGATGAGGATGAGTTTAAATCCTCTTATCTAATAAATATTGGACAAGTTTAGGTGATTTTTTCAGTCTTAAATTTTTGTTTTAACCATTTGTTAACTCTTTTAATGATTACTGTGATAATTTTTTTAATCTTTAAGAGTTAAGATAGTTACTATAAAGGGAAAATTTATGAATCAATGGATGATGGTTGATATTTTAAAAAATATCTCAATCACTTGGGAGAAGATAGGATTTTACCGTATTTTAAGGCATTTAAAAAAATATTATTTGTTGTATAATATCATTAATTTCATTTTTAGAACTATTGATTTAATTTGATTTTGAAAATAATATGATATGAAATGAATTTGAATATAATCCTTTCTGCATAATTAACATGTTATATTAATCTAAAAAATTCATGCAACATAGTAATTCAATCAAATTATATTACTTTTAATATTTTTAGAAAATTTTATTTTGTTTTTTATTAATTGAATAAATATTATGTCAGTGTTGTTTGACCATTTAATGTAATTATTTATTCAGTAAAAATTTGAAATAAATTACCATGATAAAAAAATAATTTATCTTTTAAATAACTATTCAGAACCAATCTTATGTTGTTTTTATCTTTTTAAAAAAATTGATATTAAAAGTATGATAGTGAAATTTTTTACTTTACCTGTTACTTAAATATCATAGAGGTCAATATCAAAGATATATGGCACCATGTTTCGATATATTTAAAACATGGATAGGCATGGTTGAACTCCACTCATCTAATAGGATTAAGGCATGTATTATAGTCATTTTTAGTTCTTTTTGTATTATTTTTATCCTTATTCACTACTAGAAAATTGCCTTATACCCACGATTTCATGAATGATGGGCTCCCAAGGCATCGAGATTACCTTATACCCACAGTTTTCTTGAAACCGTGGGGATATCCTACTGGAAATTTTATTATACACATTGGTTTACATAAACTGTGGGTATATATCTATTCTCACTGTTGTAAAAACCATTAGAAAATATTTTTAACAAAATATAACATACCCACAGTTTAGTGAATCGTGGGTATAGGTAATTTCAGGAATAACATAATACCCATGGTTGTCTTGAACCATGGGTATATATTTTTACCTAAATATATATACTCTCATGGTTTAATGAACTGTGGGTATAGGTGATTCCCCTAGGCAGCAGCAACCATAGGCTTATTTGCTTCTTCCTGCTTCCAACTGATACATGCCTTCCTACTTCCTTTGTCCTTCCATCGTTCATGACACAAAATAGAAGCAGTTTCACAGAATATATAACAGGAGGAAATCAGAACAAATCATTTTTCCCACTATCCATTGACGATACTCCATATATATATATTTTTAGATTTGTTCTTTTGATAAAATATTTTTTGAACAATCTCCATTGAAATATCTGGGATGGTATGATATCTCATTACATTCCAACTTATGTAACATTTCTCAAGTGTGATTTGGTGGTGGTGGGATTCTAAGTGGAGTAATATCTGATTGTTGGCACTGGATGTGGGAACCATAGGGATGAGACATCGACAGCTTCTAGCTGATTTAAAAAACATGTATCCCGATTAGCTAGAAGTGTTTGAAGATATTCACAAGATAGAGAGTCTACATTTTAGGTCTCCATAGAGAGTTCTAGTTAGCTGAGAGAGATATGGTGGTACTCTAATGATAGTCAGGGACATGTCATGCAGTATTTTATAAGATGATATCCAAATGATAGTAGGATGGGTAATGGAAAGGCTAGGTAGACACATAAACTAGACCAGGGAGTTCCCTAGGGAAGAAGACATGTACAAGGAGCTAAGAGAGAAGTATAAGGTGGCTGATAGTGTGACCAATTACCACCACCAACCATAATTATTTGATGATATCCTAAAGGATCTGGTCATCAGGGATGAGGGAAGTTGTAGGCTTTAAGAAATTATAACCAAGAGGCTCTAGGGTTTATTAGAAGAATGTTCTGCATCATTTTTAATATATCCACATTATTGATATACATAGTTCTGATCTAATCCATTTTTTCTTCACCCTTTGTTCAATGCCTAGATATTCTATTAGATCCATTGGCTTGACCTTTAACCTTCGAGTCTCCTATTAGGGTGATTTAGGGATTACGCACTTTTTCCGATTGTTTGACCTAAATCTAGGGGGGTATAACTTAGTATGGGATCTATTTATATCATTGATACATAATTATAGGCATGTAATAGACATCTATAGTTCGAGCACACTTTTAGTATTTCTTGCAGAATATGTGATGCACCCTAAAAATAGAAGTAGTTGTACATAATACAGACCAGGAATAAATGAAAACAAATAATTTGTTTTTATGACTAACTCTATTGATTGCTTTTATAAAACATGGTCTTCTTTTGGTTTCTTTTATAAAAAAACAAATCAGTTTTTTTATGAACAACTCTTTTATCAAACATAGCTATAACAAAGACTAAAATATTACTGTTAAGTTTCACTACCTTTCAAATGTCATCCATCTCATACTACAAAACATAGATGAATTGACCTTAACTCAACCCCTCTCCACTTAATTAACAAACACTAGCCATTATGAATTCTAGAACCTCAAGTAACAATTCAATAGAAGGGGTAAAATCATTCACCTGTAAAATATGATTTGATTGGGTTTCAAGAAAATATTTGATCTCTTAAAATCATTCAATGGAAGAAACAACCTAACCAAATAATTTAAGAAACAATGATAAAATTATAAATAAAACTATAATAATTAAAAATAGAGTTGAAATGATAAACAAAAATTTTTAAAAACTAACAAAACTATATTTTTCATATTGCTATGATAGACAAGAAAAAGTGGTAGAGGGTGCGTAAAATCAACCCCAAATATAATTGTTGGACTATCAAAAACTATAGGGATCCTTCAATGAAAGTAATATAATCTAAAATATTTCTTTCCACAAGCCAAAAATTTAAAAAAAACTAGTATATAGAAGAACACCCAGATGTTTATGGGCATGCATAAATGTGGAAAAAATAAAAAAACAACCATGATGCTAATTTTGAGAGACACATTCACAAGGTACTATTTTCTAAGTTTTCCTATATTTTTAGGACGGTAGTATTGAGAAACTATACCAAATTATATGTTATTTGACTGTGGAGAATGTGTTTCGATATGTGATTTTGATGGTGGGAGGATCATGGTCCAAAATCAGACCTTATGAGTGAATCCTTGTGGTGGGAAGAACCATAAGTCAAAAGATGAATCATTTTATATCACTTAGGAATATATAGATATATGATAACAGGTATAGATTTTCATAGATATTTTTTTATGATGATGAGAAATTTCTTCACTTTTGATGAATAGTATACCTAGTGGTTGTATTTGTACAGTGGAAGCTCATTCGACATTCCATAGTAGAAATAAATGAATTAAACTTGAAATGGTGATTAGGATAGGTCATGTTTAATGGATGAAATTCCACTATGGATTATTAGGGATGAGAAGTTCTATGGTGAGTAGGTTTTAGAACTATACTTCTTTATATGTTTATAATTCATGCAAGAATTTGAAATTGTGGAATAATGGCATAAGAATGTTTTTGAAAATTGAGATTTGGAATTGAATTCAAGAGTTGGAGAATTTTTAGTTTATGTTTTTTATATGGTTTGAGTCTAAGAGGTTCCTTGAATTATTAGCTGTGTCTCAATATCATTGGGTTGTGTTTTAGATAAATTGTAATATTTTTTACTAGTGCATAATGGATATTTTGCTTAAGTTAATCCATGTATATACCTTTTCACATGGACGTTTATAGTTCATTTTATAAAGTTCATGGTTGGTCTTCATGGTCATAACATAATTAAGGGATAATCATATATAATTTAATGAAAGGCATCCAACATGGAATGGTTATATGGAATGATGCAAGGTCACCAACTAGCTGCAAAAAACCCTACAACGTATAGTTATACAATATCTTCAAAAAATAACTTTTTTCCCTAAACATAATAATTACAACTCACTCTTAGAGGATTATATCATCTTCATCTTCTCTAATCCCTCTACCCTGTATAGGTAAACACCATCTTCAATACATTTTATAGAATATTTATAATTTTGTCTTGTCATTATGAAAAATATATTAATTTTATCAATGAATTGAACTATAATTTTATTCATTTAACTGTTTTCCCATTACTTCCACTACAACCTATCAAACCAAATCATTTATTTTAGTATGTATGTATTTTTTCATTATATTCCCTTCTAATAATCTATGAAATAGAGTATAATTCCATCAAATTTCTTTTATTAGGGTACTAACTCACTTTTTTGATGGCATATAATACAGTGGAATTTAATTAGATTAGTTCTATGAGACATCTTGATCCATAACTCCACATCACACTTACGATGAAACCCAAAAAAATTGTGGGAAACACATCATCGAAGAAGCCTACCACTGGAGGTATTAATTAATGTAAATTTTTCTAACTACATTGATAACTATGAATGTAATTTAGATTTAAGAGTTCAAGATTTATAATGATCCCACCCAACATCAGATTCTAGATAATCCCATTCTCCCATAAGATCATATTAGGTTCCATCAAGGGAAGATAATGAGGCTATTTTTTAATATTAATAAATAATGTCTTTGAATTTGGTTCTCATATCCATGCCCTTGATATGATCAAATATTCTCATATCTAAAGTATAAATGTATAAGAGGTGTCACAAAATCTTAAAAAAATATTAATTGAGTTAATTTTTTTATTATTATTTATAACCACTTACCAATAAGTGAATATATACTCCTGATACTCTGAGTTAATTCAACTTTTAGTCACAAGTGATACACTAGTTTCTTAGAAATAAAAAAAATAGGAAGCTATAATATCAAATAAAACATAGTTGAGGGTATAAGATACTAGAAAAACACCTCTCACCATCTAAGGATCATATTCATCATAATACATCAACTACTCAAGCCTTAAAAAACAATCTGCATCTATCATGTTGGACTTATGCCTTAGAAACCTACCTCGGTTATAGTTTGGCTGGCTATTGGATTTTCCCTTATTACATGTTGCCCCACTTAGACATATCAAGTGGTGGAGAAGTTCATGTAGTAACATTCCCATTATCCTGAACCGATGGTGTATGACTATACTAAAGTCATTTTCTCATACTCAGATAATTTAGATGTGATGATCCTCTAGAGATTACCTTATTTTCCACATCTATGGAAATACATTATCTTAGAATGACAAGTAATCCTAGTGTGTCCTTCTCAACCAAATTGTAAGCATTAAACTTGAGAACATTTACACCTAAGAGGTAGGGAAATCCCACCCTGACATATATGTTAGGATCCTCCCCAAAATATATCATCCTAGCATCGCTTATGACCAATAGAATAACCATTCACTCACATACCACAATGGGAACCAGATTCAACAAGCACTTCCTTTTTCACCACCTCATAGAATGAGGAGAGATTGACCATCTCGAGTTTGTTCTACAATGACTTCCTCAATCCTATCTCAAACTACATCACTTCACATTTTTCTTCTCTGATCATATAAGGAGAAAATCAGAGTAGATCAGTGAATTTGGAAATACATTCCAACACAAACATCATTCCTTACCAAATATCTATAAATTCTTGTGATTCTACCTATATAAGGGTGTAGAGATAGAACTATTAGAAAAATAGATCCCAAAAAATCTTTAAATCGAGTATCTAATTCTTCTTTACCTCATCCAT
Organism: Viscum album; assembly: GCA_963277665.1. Taxonomy (NCBI): domain Eukaryota; kingdom Viridiplantae; phylum Streptophyta; class Magnoliopsida; order Santalales; family Viscaceae; genus Viscum; species Viscum album. The sequence goes on from OY728130.1 coordinate 1,951,998,627, forward strand.
AATTTCATATCATTGACCACTTGCACCTTCCCACATAAAAGTAACAAAAAAACATGATGTTTTTAATGTCTCAATTCCATTAAAAATGTGATGAATACAACCTCATAACTGCTATTATTCATGAGGAGAGACCCCACCATGAAAGGTGGGTGGGTAATGGAACTAAAAAACCACATAACACCATCGTATTTGTAATAGCAGTAGAGTAACATGATACCGATAGTAGACTAATCATACTATAGTTTTCCTCTCCATGATTGCTACTATCATATAGACATATGTGTCTACAATAGAATCAGAGATAACAATCAATATATTGTAATATTTTTTTATTGAATAAAAATATTAATCGTAATGTCATTGAGATTCAAAAGGAACAACATAATTACCTTGTGTAGAAGGTGATTTCCACAAAACATTCTACAATTTGGAAAATTTTAACCTCTTATAGATTCAAAACCCAAAACATAAAACCAAATCTATAAAAAAAATAATAGTTCTTTTTTATAACCTCCACATATTCATTTAAAATATGCCGATATAGTTTCCAATAGATTATTTTTACTAAATCAAAAAATAAAAAATTTAACATGTGTAGGTATTTTCCACTACTCTTTATAACAACCCTTTCCTGAATAAGAATCTAATGAATAAAAAATATGAACAAATGAAATAACAACTAAATCAAAAATAAAAACGTGTATGAAAAATAAAAAAACACTCAAGTAAGTCCCTAAAAATGTGTAGTAAATTAAAAAAATGATTGAAATGATAGCTCAAAAATAAAATTCATAATAAAAGATTAATGGGTCGTTGAGTCAAGCCTTGTAAAAAGGTATTAAAATGAAACACCGTTCTTAAAAAGCTACCTATAAACCCAAAAAAATCTCTAGCCCGTTCCCTATCATTCAGGGACTTGGGACCTCAAAAGTCGTAACCATTTCAATCAATATAATAACTTTAGATATCACAAAACAAAAAATTTAGAAAACACAACTATTGAATATATTCTTTTTTACCTTCATTAATTTAGACCTATCAATTCAATAATTTCTGAAAAATAAATAGATAATACATGAAATCCAATGTCACAATATGGGATATCATTTAGAGAAATGTATTCTATGGTAGTAAGGGCATCACTAATTAGAGGTCAGAGATGTGGCATAATCATAGAAACCCACATTTGAACTATAATATCATGGTAGATACAATTCATTGGATACTTATTTTCAATAAATGGCTCTTACATTATTATGAACTTCCTTTTTTATTTTGACCAAGTTATAGGTGAACATCCTTTTGTCAACCAATAACGGTAGTACCTGACTAATAGAAAAATAAAAAATAAAAATTGAATTCTATTTATCAAAAATGTATGCTTTATATTAGGTTTGAAATAGTAACTTAATGAAGGTACTCATGATATAAAATTATTCATGTCAGTGGGGATAATAGTATCAATATCCTGCCTTCAAATAATCATCTCCAAGAACATAACCCTGAATCACTACACATTTGATTTGGTAGTCTGTTGGCCAGCCCATACATACTAGTAAAATGAAATAGGTATTATAGGAATAAGACTAGAAAAACTGAACCATATGGTTATATAAAATCTACATCACAAATACCTTTACATAGAAGTAGGATATCCTCCTCACCCACTTACACATATGCATGACTATGTATTATAATGTTAGATTTATGTAAATGCATGTGAAAATTTATACAGAGCATTTCAGAATAAAATAAATTAACCATTCTCCTCAAAACAAGAATTAAATTAATTTTCTTAAAGTACATACATAAGTCTCCCTACTAAGTCAAAAATGGAGTGGATTAATATCCCCCCCCCATCACCAAAATCCCTATCCCCATGTCCATGCCCATAATCAAAATCAACAACAACAACAACATCATTAGCAGCCTCATCACCAGCAGTAGCATTAAAAACATCATCACAACCAACAAATCTATCATAACCACCTTCATCGGCACCACGAACCTCATTGGAATCACCAAATACATCATTTAATTAGGGAATTTATTCAATATATGATTCAAAATTATCAATAGCCTTTGATGGAAGCGACTGACTCAAAAATTTCATAAATTTCATGAAATTCTTGGCCATCATCTTACTTCTTTTATGCTCCTCTAAAGCTATTTTTTCCTCATCTGCTTCAACATGAGTGATTTACATCTCAAAGGATTGGGAGGCATGAGAGGAGCCTGAGGAAAACAGATACCTAGAGGGGATATTGTTTTTCCCTGGTCGACATTGTACTCTCCCTGGGTGATCCTAACCTAATACTTGAAAAAATGATCATGTGGCCTAAAGATTTCCTCTTCCTTACCATCGAGGGCCTCCAAGGTAGACTGTTGAAATTATAAACATATTATATTGTGAATTTCATATAAAAATTTAAAATAAATATAAAAAAACATACAAATATATCTTGTATATGTGCATTTACTACAATTCCATCCTTTTTCATTCTACTGGAGAAAAATAATTCGGCATGAGGTACAGAACCTTCGATGCCCAATGTAGCATGCTGCAAATGAGAAATGAAAAAATCTAGATTAGAACCATATATGATAAATGAAAAAATCTAGCCTATGTATATTCAATAATTTTTTTAGTAGAAAATTCTATATAACATCATAATACCCTGTTAAAGTACTTGGTGCTTTACATGATCGGGCATTGTAGTCCACCCCAATGGGTGCAAATATTTCATTGATGTAACACCCTAAGATTTTATGAGAAATAATCCTTTTAATTTCTTTGATGTCTTGATTATAAGCTACACTGAGATTAGCTTGATCTATATGCAACACTCTATTAGCTTGTAGTATACGCAAACATTATACATGGCTTGTGTTGCACGCAAGAGTGACCTTCCTCAATAGCTTGTGTGGTACGCAATACCAAGTTTCACTAAACAATGATATATTATAATATTATTATGAACAAGATGTTATGAATAGTATTAACTGAATTTTTAATTTTATAACATTATAATTCATCATACACATTTTCTAAAACATGGTATGAGTACAAAATTAATTTTTCGGATACAAGAAGTTTTTTTAAAAAAAATCTAGTTTTATCGCCTTTTGATGGCGCGTCCATTTTAAATACAATTTTTGACAAGGTTTTAAGTTAAATTTGACAAATTAAACTTATTCTCTTGAATCAGGATATAAAAATATATTTTGGATAAATTTTTGACATTATTTTGATAACCTTCATATTTTGATGAATAGTAAAAATACGCTAAATTTTAATTTAAAAAACTTTTTTCATCGAGATGATTTGTGTGGATAAATTATAATGATGAATGGTTTTAAAGTATAAATAGAATATATTTTTACCATTTAATATAATAAAGGTCATTATCATTAATTTTACATTGTATTCATATGTAAAAACATAACAATCTTTTGCATTGTTTTATCTTTTAAAACTCGTTTTCTCAACAGCGGGATTAATTTTAAATTCAATACAAAAACTTTTGTGTATTGAATTTAGAAAAATATATTAAGTATTTGGAATAATTAGTTCCAAATTATTTTAATAGGATACTTTTTATTTTTTGTCATTATGAACAGTAAAATCGATAAATTTTATTTACCATAGTTAAAGGTAAATCAGGTAATTAAGGGTAAAAATAATATTATAAAATTACACTAACTCTTGTCTAGATATCATTGGTTGGTTATATTTATCTCTAAAACATACTTGGGTAGAAATAGAACCTATTGGAACCCACTTGGATGTGATTAATACCTTCAATTTATTTTATTTAAAGGAAAGTGAAATATGTCGCATTCGAACTTTAATAATTAATGTATTTTTATTATAAGGTTATACAAAATATAAATTCAATTATAAATACTCATTTGAAATATAAATTTTTTTTCTTTATTATATTAATTTAATTGTAATTCTTTATAAATGTATAATTACCTTAATAGCTTATACATTAATGATTCAAAAATTATTTATTAAGTGAAAAATCAGTAATATAGTTTTTATTAAACTATAAATGATCATAAAATGCAAAATATCTGACCAAAACTTATTAGTCATGTAAATGTTAATCATAATCATCCAATTATATAATTATATACCATTTGGAGACTTATAAAATTGATTGTGATACTTATATTATTTTAATTTAAATGATGTAAAAGTTGTCACCTTTATACTTTAATAAATATAACAATTTAAATTTTCTGTTTTTAAGATGAAAAATTCCAGTAAAAGTATTATTATAGAAGATATTAGTTTTATCTACCTCATAGTATTTTATTTTTAATTTTTATGCAACACAAAAGTATATTAAATAATTATAGAATAATGTTGTAGTAATTATTTTATTAAGGGAAATATCAAATTAATGGTATAAAAATATTAAAATAAATATTATATGAACAAATTAATGTTCTCCATAAATTTTTTAGATGAATATGTCATGTTAAAAATCTACTAATTATTTTTTTTCTAATATATCTTCTGTGTGGAATTTATTTAAATTCAAATAATTGAATAGTGTCAAAATTGAAATAAATGATATTTTATAAAAATAACATATTATTAAATTGTTTGAAAATCAAAAAAATATTTAAAATTAATAAATTGAAATTTATATGATTTAAAATTTTATAAATTATCCAATTGTTGAAAATTAAGAACACATAAGTAATTATTTATAACAATTTAAAATTTAGAATATTATTACCACAAATAAAATTAAATAGATTAAATAGAGATAAATCAAGTAGATAAGGTACAAACTAAATTCCCAACATGTCTAAATTTTATTGGCTGATAAGATTAAAACCATATCTAATCTCATATTTTAATTTGAGTCATTTTGGAAATTTTATGTGGGGATTGAGTTTATTATAAATTAATATTTTGGAGGTTTCCAAAAGTGCCCCTCTCCCTTCTTATAAAAGGGCACCCCTTCCCTCTCCTCTTCCCTCAATCTTGGGCCCTCCAGATTGGAAAAACCCACCCAATTAAACTTTTAGACCTCTATTTTTACCTTATAGAGGTGTTTTTATTCTCAAAAAATCAAATATAGTGCCCTAAGAGGAAGTTTAAAAGAGGCACGTCAAGGAAGAGGTAATGTCATCTACCGATTCTTTTAAATTTATTTCTTCTTAAAATTCTTATTATATAGTTGTTTCATTATAAAGTAATAACATCAGTATCACTAATATACTGATATTTTATTATAAATATGAAAAAACCCTATATCCATCCTACGAAATAAGAAATCACCACACGTGCATACTTACGGTTTACCGTCTCCACACCGTGGTGTAATCTGTTTTTCCACCACCACCATACATGGATGGATATAATTGTGGGATTAATAAATATATATGATTATTATAAAATTATACTGATACTGAGATATTATTTCATCCACTCTAATTCCATTCAATAATTATGGTAATGATATCATTGATCATGCGTACGAACCGATTACTATCTCCATGACGCGATGAGATACATTCACCATGTTAACCATTCCAGAATGATTATAAAGTATATATAATAAATAATCATGAAATATATGACCTAATAATGATACTATATTTATTTATATGTCATTTAATTAATTTCATTCAATTTAATAAAGAAACTAAAACAGCGTTCATGCGTATGTACGACCTACCGTCTCCATGAACGGTTTATTTCATTTCATTTATTCATCTACTATATATATTTATATGATGAATATGTATTATATATAAATAATTTTTACATTCTTTAATTAAGTAATAATGATATATGTAATCATATTAATAATTACAACTCAAAACACGTATGATAAATAAAACGAGTTTACCCAAAACGCTGCTTTAACATGGAATTGACAAATAAACGGGTAATATAAAGTCGTAAGTGAATCATATATGAAATCATAAATATTATTATGGTTATGTTAAAAGTTAATAATATGTTTAAACCCACTATACAAGAGTCTAAGACACATATGGAAGAAATTGGACATATGTTAAGGGATAATTATATCAATCTCATTCTTATCAGAGATTGTTTTTCAGTAAGTAATTACCGGGGTTATATTTATCATTCGTGTCCATGTTTTATAAAAAAATTCATAAGGTTTTTACTATTCTTCCATGTTTGTTTAAAGTCATTTTTACCACTTTTTTACTTTTACCACATTGTATGGAAGGAATCTTTCTGTTTTACCATACGAGGTAATTTTTGGATTTTTCTGCAAAAGTACAAGTAGAATGTTTTTTTAACTTATACGGCATGAACAGATTTTTACGGTTTCATAAGGACTCATTTCCATGAAGATTCCTCTACAAAATATCATGATTATTTTCAAGAAAATACTTTTCTTTTAAAATATCATGTCATTTTGTGAAATGAAAATGATTTTGAAGAAAAAAGGATATTTTCCTCTAGAATCCATTTCATGTGTATTATCAAAACTATTTTCCATATCAGATGACATTATTTAGTATGTATATGTTTCATGTATAATGTCTCTATTATTTACATGGTTTTATTTTTCATATGATGAAATGATATCCATTTTTTTTGCATGGATTATGTTATGATGGGATCATGTTTATGAAACCCATTTTATTCATTGGATAAATGATTTATGTATATTTTGTGGCACATTAAATAATGATTTCATTATGAAATGGGTGGGACCTATATCTCCCTCCAATTAATTGGTTAAATATTTATATCTCATGAGATAGACATAGTTAGAACGAAAACTGAATCTGATTCAGTAATAGAGGATTGGAACGACAAGTAAACCCGGTTCAGAAATGGACTTTATCTACTATGATGGTCTTGGCATCAATGCCTTAGCTACAATGGAAATCATAACATGTTATTAATGGTATTACACAATTAAATGTTTTCTCCCCACACTACTTTACCATGATAAATGTTCCTTCATAATTTATACCTTGTGTACTACCATGTTTTATGTCATTACCCAAGATTTTGATGTTTATATTTTATGTTCATGTTTTTACGTTCAAATTTTTATGGATTTTTTTATGTTCTCCATGTTTACCATTACTAAGCATTTTATCTCACCCTTTATATGTTTTCTTTTCCCCAGGATTAAAACATAGTTTTTTTGTACGAAAATAAAAGGGGAAGATCTTTATGGGAGATGTTGAAGATATTTCACCAGGATTAGAAGATTATGTTTTGAGTTTCGGAAGAAACTAAATTATTATGGTCCTTGGGTGTCGATTTTTGTTATGTATTAATAATTCCACAAAATTAAGGTAATGTCCATGTAGGTCAATCTTGGGTCTCTAATGTTGGTATCATAGGAAAGGTTTGGTAATCCTTTGGAAACTAGGATGGGAAATCTTTAGTGAGATCACTAGATATATTTATAATTTAGGCCTAGGGATGACCCTAAGGATAAGTATAAGTATAGGTTATAGTCCTAGAATTGTGGTAACAATCTTAGTATTAAACCTATGAAGTTATATATTGAAGGTGCTCCCATTTATTATGTTGTTTTCCTAGCGTGATTTTTCCTCTCACACTATTATTTTTCGGTTTTAGACAATGGAGGGAACCCAAAGGAATCGTGTTGATCAATGTAATGTACAATGCCATGATTTCACTCCTGAACAAACCAATGCTATGGGAGATGGGGTGAAAAATCTTATTGATATACTTACACAAGCTATGAATCATTCAGGACATCCAAATGAGCCGAGAAGGGAACCATATTCTATTGAGTCCTTCATGAGGCAACGTTCACCTTCTTTTAATGGGTCTTCTAATCCACTTATTGCTGAACAATGGATTATTACCAGTGAAAAGATATTTTCCATCCTTCGCTGTTCGGAACATGAAAAATTCATTTTGTCTATTTACCATTTATAAGGTGAATCAGACCAATGGTGGATTCAAATTAAGAATACGAGGCCCCAAGATGAAATTGAATCCATGGAATGGGATGAGCTAAAGAACATATTTTTCAGTACATACTTTCCTCGTATTCTTCGAACGAAGATAGAAAAGGAGTTCCTTTATCTTAAGAAAAAGGATGATGAATCTTTTGGTATATATGAAGTGAATTTTAAAAGTCTTTCATGGTATGCATCTGGATTTACCATCCAACCAGAAAGTAGAGTTGATCGATTCTTTAGTGGTTTAAAACCAAGTCTTAGAAAGGCATTAGTTATAAGAGACTTCAGATGCTATGAAAAGATTGTGCATTGTGATATCATGGTAGAACTGAAATTTGGTGTTACATATCCATCTCATTGTTTTGACAAGAAATGAAAGTTGGAGTTCAAGGAAAATCACAAAAATATGGTGAAAAAAAGACAAATGATTTTTTATGCTAAAAGTGTGGAATGAATCATGATGGACATTGTCTTAAAGAGACTATAAAATGTTTTATGTTTGGAATAGAATGTCATCGACTAACTGAGTGCCGATGTAATGGGAAATAGGTAGCTAATGATTTTAATAGAGAAAAGACTATAGATAACCCACCACCAACACATCAATGATACATGTGCAGGGAAATGGGGAATTATGCTGACCAATGCACTAATCCAAGGGTTAATGATGATTGTCATCAACAACCTCCAAAGGTAAAGGACAAAGGGAATTCACATGCGGTAACTATTGGTGATGTTGAATATGACAACGAAGTGGTGGAATGATTAAGTGTTTATGTAATGGAATTCCAAAATAGTGTTGTGGAATCTCATTTATGGTATCATGGAATATTGTAATATCTATGTATTGGTTTGTTGTGGTTTTCAATAATTATATGGTACTGGTAACCATGAAAATTGGTTGAAATATTTTTGGAAATCACATAATATGCACATAATGAAGGGATAAGGAGATAATAAAATTTTTGATAGTATTAACGAGCTCATGACTGATGTAAGGACAAAGTTATATCATGGTTTGGGTATATAAAAATTTTGGGATTTATGTATGTGGAATGTGTTAATTTTTGATAGCATTCATGTTTTTACAAAGATTATATGGTAATTCATGTTTCAAGAGATTACATGAATAAGTAATTCACATTTTTGGAATGTTTTCAACAAGATATATCTTATGATATTTGGGGGATAAATGATTGTATTCACATGCTTGGTAGATGACCTTTATAGTAGTTATTTTATTTATACGATGAGATTAGACATAAATATTTTTGACAAGACTAAAGGTTTTTATGGATTGCGTTGACATCATATAGTATTTTTAAGGATAATTTTTTTTCTAGAATGTTATAATAGTATAGTTTTAGAAAAAGGGATACCTTTTAGGATGGGTGACAACCCATCACGTCAGACCAGAATATGGGAATCAAACCCAAAACCGAAGTATTACAGACCTTTATCACATACCACTGGCCTACAGGAAGTCCATGGTTTTTATAAATTATGTTTATTTTATTAATTGGTATAATATATAAAGTATAAGTCAATTTATGGAATCATATACACTATAAATGGACTTATGTATATTTAATAATTTGTGATAAGATTTTTGTGATAAAGAGAGATGGTATGACCTATAATTCTATCAAATGATTTGCTAATACTTCAAGAATAAAAAATTCAAATTCATTTCTTTAAACAAGAGACGAATTAGAAATTTTTCATGGAATGACCAATGATGATTTTACACTGAAATCAGATAAGTATTTATCCTTATGCGAAAAATTCATCAACTTTAGGGAAATGATCTTGAAAAAAAATGATGTCCTAGTACCCTCATATCTGATGAATCATATGGTACCTTAGATCATAAAAAATTTATGTCTTTGTTATATTTTTCTTATTCATATCCATGTTCTCTACCACTCTTCGTCCAAACATGATGGTTAGATTTCTCTTCCATATCCATATTTTTACATATATTCGCTTATGTAGAAACTCAGTGTTGAGTTACTTTGGGTGACAATTATGTTTCAAAATTTCCTTTTTAAAAGTAAGATTTAGTATTCCTTTTTACATTGTTGGTTTCTATGAGAGAAACTTTGAAGTAGTAAATGATTTATAACCCCAGCAAATTTCAAGGGCGAAATTAATTTTAAGGGGGGTAGAATGTAACACCCTGAGATTTTATGATAAATTTTATTTTTAATTTTTTGATGTCTTGGGTTGTACACAACACCAAGATTAGATTTCACTATATTCAACACCGTATTATCTTGTAGTACATGAAAACACTATACTTGGCTTGTGTTATACACAAGATCGACCTTCCTTGATAGCTTGTGTGGTATGCATTACCGAGTTTCACTAAACAATGATATATTATAATATTATTATGAACTAGCTGTTATGAATAGTATTAACCGCATTTTGTAATTTATAACATTATAATTAATCTTACACATTTTCTAGAACATGGTATAAGAACAAAATTAATTTTTTGGATACAAGAAGTATTTTTCAAAAAAATGCAGTTTTGTCGCCTTTTGATGGCATGCCCATTTTAAATATAATTTTTGACAAGTTTATAAGTTAAATTTGACATATTAAACTTCTTATTTTGAATCAGGATATAAAAATTTATGTTGGATAAATTTTTGACATTATTCTAATAACCTTCATATTTTGATGAATAGTAAATATACACTAAATTTTAATTAAAAACAACTTTTTTCATCGAGATAATTTATATGATTAAATTATAATATTTAATGGTTTTAAATTATAAATGGAATATATTTTTACCATTTAATATAATATAAGTCATTATCATTAATTTTACATTGAATTCATAGGTAAAAACATTTCAATCTTTTGCATTGTTTTATCTTTTAAAAACTATTTTCTCAAAAGCTGGATTAATTTTAAATTAAATACTGAAACTTTTCTAATTTAAATTTGGAAAAATGGATTCCATATTTGTAATGAGTAGGTCCAAATTATGTTAATTGACTTCTTTTTATTTTTTGGCATTATGAATAGTAACTACGGTAAATTTTATTTACCCTAGTTGAATGTAAATCAGGTAATTAAGGGTAAAAATAATATTATAAAATTACAGTAACACATGTCTTGATTTCATTGGTTGATTATATTTCTCTATAAAACATAATTTGGTGTAAATAGAACCTATTTTAACCCACTTGGATGTGATTAAGACCTTTAATTTATTTTATTTAAAGGAAAGTGAAATATGTCTCATTCAAACATTAAAAATTAATGTATTTTTAATATAAGGTTATACAGAATATAAATTCGATTATAAATAATCATTTTTAATATAACATGTTTTTATTTATTATGTTAATTTAATTTTTATTTTTAATAAATATATTTACCTTAATATCTTATACATTACTGAAGTAGAAATTATTTATTAAGTGAAAAATCAATAATTCAGTTTTTATTAAACTAATAATGCTCATAAAAGGCATAAAAATCTAACCAAAACTTATTTGTCGTATACATGTAAACCATAAGCATCCAGTTATATAATATTTGACCATTGGGAGCCTTATAAAAGTGATCATGACACTTATATTATTTAATTTAAAATGATGTCAAAGTTGTCACCTTCATACTTTTATAAATAAAACAATTTAAATATTATGATTTTAAGATGATAAATTCGAGTAAAAGTATTATTATTGAATATATTAGATTTATCTGAATCATAGTATTTTAGTTTTAATTTTTATGCAACAAATAAGTGTATTAAATAATTATACAAAAATGTTGTTGTAATTATTTTAATAAGTGAAATATCAAATAAATGCTTCTAAAAATATTAAAATAAATATTATATGAATAAATTAATGTTCCCTATGAATTCTTTAGATGAATATGGCATGTTATAAATCTATGGAATACTTTTTTTCGAATTTATCTTCTTTGTGGATATTATTTTAATTCAAATAATTGAATAGTGTTAAAATTCACACTATTGATATATTATAAAAATAACATATTATTAAATTGTTTAAAAATCACAAAAATATTTAAAAATTATAAATTGAAATTTATATGGTCTAAAATTCCATATAGTATCCAATTATGGAAAATTCAAAACACATATGTAATTATTTGAAACAATTTAAAATTAAGAATATTATTACCACAAATAAAATTAAATAGATTAAATAATCATAAATAAAGTTGATAAGGTTTAAAATAAATTCCCAAAATGTATAAATTTTATTTTATGATGATATTAAATCTCTATCTCATATCATATTTTAATTTGAGTCATTTTGGATGTTTTTATGTGGGGTTTGAGTTTATTATAAATTAATATTTTGAAGGTTTCCAAAAGTGCCCCACTCCTCTCTTATAAAAGGGCACGACTTCCCTCTCATCTTCACTCAATCATGAGCATTAAGGATCGTCCAAACCCTTCCTATTCCACTTCTCAAGCTCTCTAGTTACATTATAAAGGTGCTGGTCTTCTCAAAAGGCCATCTCTAGTGCCCTAAGAGGAAGTTTAAAGGAGGCAAGTCAAGGAAGAGGTAATCTCTTCTACTGATTCTTTCAAGTTACATTCTTCTTCAACGTTTTCTTCTTTAGTTGTTTAATTATAAATAAATAACATTAGTATCACTATTATACTGATATTTTATTATAAATATGAAACAACCCAATATCTATCCTATGAAAAACGATATCACCGCGCATCCGTACGTACGACTTACCGTCTCCATGTCGTGGTGTAATCTTTTTTTCCCACCACCACCAAACATGGATGGATATAATAGTGGGATTAATAAATATGTATTATTATTATAACATCATACTTATTCTGATATATTATATCATCCACTCCAATTCCATTCAATAATTATGGGAACAATATCATTGGTCGTGCGTAGGAACAGATTACCGTCTCCACGACGCGATGAGATTCATTCACCATGTTAACCATTCCAGAATGATTATAACATGAATATAATAAATAATCATGAAATATATGACATAATAATGATAATATATTTATGTATATGTTATTAAATTACTTCCATTCAATATAATAAGGAAACGAAAATAGCGTTCATGCGTACATACGACCTACCGTCTCCTTGAAGGGTGTATTTCGTTAAATTTATTGATCTACTATATATATTTATATGATTAATATATATTATATATAAATCATGTTTTACATTATAGAATTAATTAATTATGATCTAAGTAATTATATGAATAATTACAAGTCAAAACATGTATGATAAATGAAATGATTTTACCCAAAATGATGCTTTAACATGGAATTAATAAATGAATAGGTAATATAAAGTCATAAGTGAATCATATTTTCTATCATTAATATTATTATGGTTCTGTTACAAGTTAATAATATGTTTAAACCCGCTATACAGGATTCTCGGACACATACGGAAGAAATTTTACATAAGGTAAGGGATAATTATTTCAATCTCGTTCTTATTTGAGATTGTTTATCCGTAAGTATTTAATGGGGTTATATTTATCATCCATGTCCATGTTTTAAAAAAAATGATTTCATAAAGTTTTTACGATTATCCCATTTATGTTTAATGTCATTATTACCTATTTTTGACTTTTACTACATGGTATGGAAGAAATATTTCATTTGTTTACCATACGAGGTACTTTTTGACTTTCCAGCAAAAGTACAAGTAGAATGTTTTTTAACTTATATAGAATGAAAGGATTTTTATGGTTTCATAACGACTTATTTATATTAAGCATCCTATACAATATTTCATGTTTATTTTCAACAAAATCGTTTTCTTTTAAAATTTCCTGGCATTTTGAGAAAAGAAAGTTATTTTGAAGAAGAAAGGATATTTTCCTCAAGAATTCATTCCAAGCATTTTTTCAAAAATATTTTCCATATAAGATGAAATTATTTAGTATGTTTAGGTTTCAATTATAATTTCTCTATTATTTATATGGTTTTATTTTTCATATGATGAAATGATATCCATTTGTTTTTTATAGATTATGTTATGATGGGATGATGTTTATAAAACCCATTTTATTGATTGGATGAATGATTTATGTTTATTTTGTGGCCCACAGAATAATGATTTCATTATGAGATGTTTGGGACCTATATCTCCCTCCAATGCTTTGGTTATAGATTAATATCTCATGATATAGACATGGTAGGAACGACAAGTGAACCCGGTTCAGTAATACAGGGTTCGAACGGCATGTAATCCTGGTTCTGTAATGAACTTTTCCCACTATGATGGTCTTGGAAGTAATGCCTTGGATACTTTGGAAATAATAACATGTGCTTAATGCTTTTCCAAAATTACATGTTTTATCCCGATGCTACTTTATCATGATAAATGTTCCTTCATGATCTATGCCTTGTGCACTTCCATGTTTTATGTCATTGAACAGGATTTTGATGTTTTGATTTTATGTTCATGTTTTTACATTGAAATGTTTATGGATTGTTTTATGTTCTCCATGTTTACTCTCACTGAGAATTTAAGCTCACCCATTATATGTTTTCTTTTCCCCAGTATTTAAAAAAAGGTTTTAGGTAAGAAAACAAATGGGGAATATCTTTATGGAAGAAGTTGAATATCGTTCACCATGATTATAAGATTATGTTCTGAATTTCCAAAGACACTAAACTATTATGGTGTTTGGTTGTCTGTTTATGTTATGTATTAAGTATTCCGCAAAAGTAATGTAATTTCCATGTATGTCAAGCTTGCGTCTCTACAATTGAATACTTATTCTTTAGGTTTTTCTTTGACACTTCTTAAAAAATTATATACAATTAATAAGAATAAAATTTTATATGAAAACCATTAAATATTGAGATTACCTTAAACATAGCAGTCTTCCTGTGTGTAATCATTTTTTCATATTGACATTTTGGACAGTCGGGGAATATGGGTACCCCCTCTATGTTAGTACCAAACTTTCTCTTCCAACCAACATACAACTCATGCTTTTATAAGCACCAGAACTCTCCAACAACCATCAACCTTTCAATCTTAGCAGCTCCTTTATCAGGAAAGTTAAACTAAATCTATAATAAACATGTTATTTCATTTAAATACACCAATAACATAGATATGAATTTATGAATTTTATTACCAATATTTTCTCCCAAGATATTTCCTTGATCTCTTAAAAAATAAGTCTCCATGACACAAGTTCCACCAGTACGATATCGTGATACTTGGCCAATGTGGCCATGAAACTTCTACACTACATTGAATTTGGACCTACTATATGAGTTTGTCAATTGTAATACACCATTATTTTTGTCTAGTGATTAAAAACATCCTTCATCTGAGTGCACCCACATCGCCTAGCAGAAGATCCCACTGAATATGACAAAGAGGGGGAAAGAAGAATTATGTCATGGTACAACATGTCAAAAATAAAGTGATTTAATTTGAAATAGTTATAATAAAAAAACCCATCTACAGTCTTCTCAATAGAGTGTGATGGATCTGGGGTTTTTCCTGACTTGGTAACCTCTACAGGAAGTGTTTGTTTTGGTGCATGCATTGGGTGGCCTTCATTCACTGGAGTGGAAGCTAATGGAACAGACTCATCAGATGCTGGTTGTATAGTAAGAATTAGAGCCGGTGTAGACATAGCAACATATGGGTAGTAGGATGGTGGATACATCATCCGATATGGATATGGTAATGGTGGAAACATATGTGGAGGCGGTGTAACCACCGTATGGGAAGAAGAGGCAAAGTGAGGTGATGGAGGCATCAGTGGGATCATACCTGAAGGTGACAAAGACATGGCATGTTAATTAAAGTGTAGCTGAGATGATGATGGAGGCATGGATAAAAACATCCCTGGAGACTCAAGAGGAGGAATGAATGGTGTGGTGGAAGGGGTTTCTGATGGTAGGTCAGTGTGGAAACAGGTATAAAGGATGCTCTGTCTAGGTCTAGGAGCGTCCCCACTCGTACCCACACTAACAGGATTAAGAGTCAAATCTGATGGAACTGAATTTCCCTTAAAATTTTTTTAATTATATTAACATAACATTATAAGTAATGAATAAGAAAAACATTACAACTATAATAATCATTGATGGAAGCGAAGGAGGCAACACACGCTCTCCCCCCATTCGATCGGGATCACATAGTCTCTTCCTTCAACCTTTTCTGTTATTTGGATTAATCTACATAAGAATGAAATGTAATGTTTTTAGAAATAGTTTTTAAAAATCATGCATACAACATACATCTATCATCAAATCATGAGAGGAACCAATTTGACTTCTTTTAATTACTAATTATATAAATGATTAAAAGGAAATGACGAACACTGTTTATAAAATTACATTACCAATTTATACATTTTTTAATAACAAGATTTAAACCAAGTTTTGTACATTGAAATAAATATGATTTAATGAAACAACACCAGAATCGACAAAAAATATATATCATTCAAAACTGAAACATAATTAAAGTAATTACTATAATACTAACCTGAGAACATTTTGTCAATGTAAACTGAATTAATAGTGAATATATATGGTTTCTTCTATATATTACCGGCCACTACTTCAAGTTCAACATCAACTATGATAATGGGACAATTTGATTTATCAAATGAAATATTTTTTCCAACACCAATGGGGGTGTCAATGGTGGAAATTTCATCACCAACATAATAAAAAATATGCCCATGGTTTATGTCATTAACAGCACCATAATTAGGTCTTAGATGATCTTTTACATAAAACACTTGTTTATCCGTTGATGCCAAAATGTATAGTTCATTGGTACGTCGGAATAAAATCATATCAATAACTCTCAATCCACAGTAATCAATAAATGTACCATGTCATCTCATTGAATCAGAACATTTGCATTTCATCATAGTGACTCTACCTTGAGAGTAGTGATCCAATAAAAATATTTTCCCAACAAGCCCATAATAGCACACATTTTCATATTGAGGTCGACAATCTGATACACTGGCATAATAATCTCTTGTAGCAGTTAACATAATTCCATCATGTTGTGTTCTCATTTTCACCGCTCGATCTGTTGTAATAAATTTATACCCATTTATTATGAAATATTTGAATTCACGAACCAAATAATTTGGACCAAAACCCAAAGATATTAATTTGTGAGAAACAGAGTCAACAGGTATGCTCAACACCTAAAGTATATATAAATAATACAATTAAATTCGTATATATATTTTAAACTAATTAAACTAATGGTAATACCTTTGATTTCAACCAAGCAAGAAACTTCAGGCTATGCAAAGCTTCTCTTCTTCTCAATGGAAAAGATCGATGAACTCTAATTATAATTTTTTTATGATCCCTACATAAAATGATAATAAAAGTTTAAGGTATATGTAAAATCTCATAATATGGGATAATATATAAATATCTAAATTACATACTTGATATGGTCATCGAAGAAACCACAGTTAAACAAGACTGTGCGATGTGCCATCTATTTCTCTTCAAGGCTCAGTGTAGCCAATGTATAAGACCCAACAATTCATCCTCTTTGAGGATGAGATGGAAATGATGGATAAATTTCCCCATACTAGTCATATTCATTTCTCATTGGTCATTTATGACTTTTGGTGACATCACAAAAATATATTGGACAAAAATACATACATTCTTGAGTCAGATAACCCCTCACAATCAAACCTTTGGTATAATTCGTGTTTCAGACATATGATTTCATTGTGTAAATAATTATTTCAGTATGATACATCCTCCAAAAAGAAACAGGTCCCCCAAGAAGTTTTTCAGTTGGAAGTTGAATTGTTAAATGCAATATGCAATTGAAAAAGGATGGAGGAAAAATATTTTCCATCTCACATAAAATTAATGGCGCCTCCTACTGTATTTTTATCAATAATTTCTTGGATAACCTTTTAGAACAAAGGTATTTAAAAAACTTTCCCAAGTGAATCACTGTCACCCTTACATTATTGGATAGAAAATTTCAAATATCAATTGGAATCAATTCATGAAGAAGGATGTGATAATCATGAGTTTTTTTAGATTTTAGTTTCATATTTATTTTTTTGACTCGTTTAGATATGTTGTTTGAATTTCCATCAAGAACCTTGATATTCTGCAATACTACTATAAATTGATCTTTCTCTAACAGTTTCATCACATAATAAGCATAATGAACTTTCCATTTATTTTCACCAATATACATAGAATGTCGTTCTGGTCGAATACCCCAATCCAATAAGTCTCAACGAGATCGAAAGTCATCTTTGGTCTTCCCATTAATATTCAAAATAATTACAAGCAACATTGCCCATATATTTTTCTCAATAAGCATTATGTCTAAACAATGACTTGACAAATTGGTAGACCAATATGGAAACTCGAAAAAATACTTCTCCTTTTGCAATTGTAAGTGGCTTTAGTGTCAACATTCTTCCTATTATTATATTTAAATTGAACTTTACCCAATAGAAAACATAAATATTCCAATTCATTAAGCAAGTCACTTCCTGAAATAAGTTGAGGTGGTTGTTCAGTATCAATGGAATTATCACTTCTAACGATTCATCCTATATTGAAGATCCATTGGCAAGAATCGTTGATGCCCCATGAAACTGAAAATACAATGATATTTAAGCCTTCTCAATCATGTATTCTTCATACAAATGGGACATGATAGTTTTCCCAGTGTGATCCACCTATACATCATTTCATAAGAAGTGAAATAATTTATGGTCCATAGAAGGGAAGTACGCATCTGAAACATATTCTTTGAAGAAGCATCGAATTTCCGCACACCCAAATACTAAGGTTGTTTCAACACTCTTATTAAAGGAAAAAAATTATAAATCTATATCATTACCAAGATCAGAAGGTCCAGATATCAGTATACTCAATAAATTGAAAGGTTTTTTCATACCCACTCATGGAGGAAGATTATAAACATGAATAAAAACTGGTCACAAGTTGTGACAAGTAAGCATCTATCCAAACAGATTAAAACCATCAAAGGATACACCTTACCTGAAATTATGCACCTCAAATGAAAAATTAGGATGTTTTTCATAAAATGGTTTCCCTATTAATCCATTTGCAGGATGAACCAAATCATTGTTTCCTTTAATTATCTTAGCATCATTCCATCGCATATTGGGTGAGATTTCTGCAGACATGGATAGACATTGAAGTCTAAGAATAAACGAAAAGTGTCACATGACTTTCTGTGTTACATGATATGGAGTTCGATATTCATTTATCTTCCATCGATATGTACCACATTCTTTATAGTCATTACAGTCAGCTGTTTCCTTCTGAAATAACCCGCAAATGTTCAGACAAGCGTGGACTTTATTAGTATCAAATCCATGCTACTTAATTAACTTCCATACCTTGTAATGACCTGAGGTATTATATACACCATTAAGAATAAAGTCCTTTAAAAAAGTAAGAATATAATCAATAGTGGTATTAGAAATTCCATAAATGGTTTCCCATGGTATTAGCGCATTAAAAAATCCAACTTGGTCATTTTAGTACATTCCTAATATACTGGAGTTCTGGCATCATCCAATAAATTTTTCACTCTCTCATAATCATAATCAGTATTTTCCTCATGTTTATTGATATAATTGTCTTCTTGCACTGGCATACTATCTCTCTTAGGATGATGGACAAATTGAAATTGTTCAAATGTCAAATTCTTTAAACCACTTCTTTCATTTTTTTCATGACCAGTAGAACATTGACTCATCTCTCTATGGTGATACCAAACATAATAGTTTATTTGAAATACAAATTTTGTTATATGGTAGCTAACATATTATGGATTAACCATGGTCTTACAACACATTTATAGCATGGACATTGTATACAACCTCTATCTGAAGCATTGTCAAATGAAAAATCTAAAAAAGTCTCTAAATTATTTTGAAATGCGGTAGAAATCCTATCGGTATGATACATCCAACTTCTATCCATTCTATAAAAATAAAGAAAATATATTCCAATCAAAAATGTAAACCATAATTAAAAAAGGAATATGTACTATATAAAATAAAACTATTAGAACATAAAAGCGTAATATTTAATTCACATTTGTATTGAAAGTGCTTTATATTTTATAACCAATTTCAACCCTTTTAGTATCACCGATAAAATAATTATCTCTATCCTATAAATGGATGATCAACAAGGTAAACCATAATGGGACAATAAAGGATTCATGTCTATGATAGAGTTGTATGAGTCATTATAGTTGTACTAAGGTAGAGATAAAAAAGTTTTCCCTCCCTTAGGTGTGACATAAAAAATCCAACATTTAACATTAAATCACACTTGTAAACATGGGTTATATTATTTAAAAAACAAGGGAGAGATAAAAAAATTCACCCATCATCAAAAATATTTTAAATGAGCCTCATATTAATTGAATTTAATATTTTTCATGGGTAAAATATTAATTCAAAGAGGGAAAAGAAATTTAAAGAAAACCACTTCATCTCCAAGAATGAAAATCATTTAGATAAATTATATAAAACAATAATGGGTATCAAATAATGGTATAAATATTCAGGAAGATGAATTTAATAAACTAAATCACTGGATTAATTTTTTTAATAAAATAATTACACAGAAACACATACTCCATACAAAGTGGAACAAGTCACAATAATACTCTTAAAAAGGAAAAGGTTATTTTAGTAAAATAAATGAATTTAAAATCAATTGAAAAATAAAATAAACGTTATTAGATTAATATCGAAAAATAAATTTTAGACACATCGTGGTTAGGGTTCTCATAAAAAATTAAAATGAGGGAAATTGAAGTGAAATGACCTGGGAAATCTCCCCTGGGATTTTGGTAATGTCTTATGTTTCAAATGTCATCGATTAATGTCTTGATTCATATGTTTTACCCTAATTTAATTTTTTATTTTGAGTTAACTATATTAGAAATGATATATTTGGTTGGAATACCTATGTTGTAAGTTGTGGGTTATAATAATACTATTCTTCTAAATGTTGAGGATGGTTCCAAAAGTTTAGACTAGAAGAATGGATTTGAAAGAATGTAAAGGCTCACCCCTTCACATTTTGTATGAGTTTTATTGAGAGATGATGCTATATTGAGAGATATGGGTTCTCTTAGATTATTATTCTCTTGGTTTAATTGGTTTTTTACATTGTTACCATTTACTATTTGATAATGTACCATGACTATGGACTCTCCAGTGATGGAAGAGGTTGATACAAAATGATATTGACTGTCATTGTAGAGATTGAGCATCCATTTTATTTGTATTAAACATTAACTTAAATTATAAATTTTTCATATATTAATATTATAATTAATAATTTATTATTAAATCAAATATTAATGAAAAAACAATTGAATATTAATTTTAGGGACACCATTTTTTGAGTCTTACTGAGTTATAACAAAACCCTTCACTTTCTACCATATAACATGGGCACCTAAGTTGGTATCATTAATATATTGTATATCTAGATTTGGTAAATCATTTGATGTTTTTGATTTCATGTTTTATAGGACTAATCCTAGGTGTTGGGTCCAGGTTGATACTTAAGACCATTTTTCATAGTTTTCATAGCTTTATCATCTGATATTCTAATTATATTATGACTACCTAAATGTATTGCACAAAATAAATTTATTATTACATGGATTATTTTGATTATTATTGAAACATTTCATTGTGTCATTAAATTTATTATTTATATATGTTTATATTAGTTTGTTTATTTCTACTATTTTTTTAATCGAATATGCGGGTATAGTCTCCCCACCATTCTACTTGACACCCTCTTCGTTAGTCTGCATCCTCAATCATATAGGTAGGAATACATAGGATATTGTATTTACCAATAGTCCAAGCATCGATTGGTGGTATGTGGTGGTAGGACCTAGGAAAATGTTATAAGAGGTTTTTTTAATCTTACTATTTTGTAAATGTACAAAATAGAATAATAATGTGTCGAGACATGGTATAGAGCTTTTCCCTGGGACTAGCCAACCCATGTATGAGGAAATTCAATGTTATCTAGGAAAAAATTTCCATCTATACTATTTGATTATATAATGGATCTAATTTAACCATAGGTGATACACTTGATTATGAGGTGAAGGATTTAATGGATTCATCACATGGACCAATATGAAAAAAGGGGGTGTGTTTAGGAACATTATCAAGCATGTTTCATTCTTGTGCATGATGGAATTTTATTGTTTATGTAAAATATGACTTGCGTTTGTTATTTCAAGTGTTTGAGAAAATTTATACAGTTTTTTCATATAAGTGTATGGTTTCATCTTACATATCCAATCCCATAAATTATAAAAGACACATTTTATGACTACTTGGAGAGATTATCAAAAGGTTCTAACAAAAAATGCCAATTATTTGATAAATAATGTTTTACTAAGTAACATGTAATTGAAATCTTATTTAACTGAGGCATAGTTATGGAGTTTTGAGTAAAATTAAATGGTTAAAGTATATTATTTTTTTTCTTAACATTATTATTATGAGGCACCATCTAAAATAAAATTCATTTTACAACATAACATGTGGTTTAATATATAATATTTCTTTGAAATTTCATTTATCTATGCCCTTATTGTGGAATATTTGGGTTAATATAAAATTTTAAAGTGTAATGAAAATAATTTCGAATTAAATGTATATATATTGGTGAAATGGTGGGTAGTAGATGTGGACCCTATGTTTGGGTGATTGGGGATATTGAGAGTGCCAGAGATATGTGGTATCCCTATAATGAGGAGGATGTACAACTGTATTGAATTTTTATGTAGGTTGTAGTGTGACTGAGCTTGTTTTGACATGTGTAGTGATTACTTCTGAAACTATTGGTTTATGCTTGACCTGTGAGTGGGTAGGTCAAAATTAATTTCAATGGGTGGTTTAAACATAAAAGTAAGTATTTGTAATGTTAAATGACATGTTACCTTGAGATGGGGATAAGTGCAACTCATAGTTATGACCATTGTTTGGAATAATTCGTGTAGTAGGTTTGAAAGACTGGATACTTTAATTATCATGACTCCAGGTTTAGAATTCAGTACATTCTGACCTTTTAGGGAAACCTATCAGACTGGTTGGACATTTTTTAGGAACATTTAGGTGTGTGAGGAATAAGTAAAAACATTATTCTATGATAACAATTCAAACAAATTTGACAATGTATTTCTAATAGGTGTGTTAGGTGGCTTGGGTTCTCTGGGATAAGTACTTATATACTAGTTATTTCATCCTTATGGATGGTTTCCAGAAGGGAAGTCTCAATCCGATTCCTAGCGTAGGTGACATCAGTACATGTCAGGTAGAACAATCATATTCATGGTGGATAGAATATCTGGTGCCGATGGGTAATAACATGCTTGGAGGATCCTGGGTTCAGTCATATTGAGATACCTAGTGCTCTTGAGATGAATACACTCTGTGAGTTATTGTTTCGATAGAATTTACTATTTACAATGTAAAAGTGATGATGTGCATGGCCCTATAAACTTAGGATAATCTTTTAGAATAATGGGGAGACTATGAATGAATTATAGTTGAATAATAAAATGATGTTATAATTATGAGTTTTCATTTACATGGTTTAACATGGTGATACACCCATGGTTTCAATAAACAATAAGGGTGCTCTATGCTTGGTTAGAATAGAATATAGAATAGGAATGTATAGTTTATTGGATGTGTGGGGATAATATTCATTAAATGTGGGTCATTGGATCGTGGATATAGTATTCATGATAAGTTTTTTCATGAGCATGTAGCTGTTGAGTTTTGATATAATCTTGGAGCCACCCATTTGTGGAGACACAATATATTGTATCAATTCTGAGTAGGCATACACTTCATTAGGAAAACTAGAACAAGGATTTGGGTTGATCTTGAATAAACATGGAAGTAAAATATTTTAAGTGTTTAATTGGTGTTTTGGAAGGTATAAACCCAAAATATTTTTTTATAGTATCATATATCCTATATAGTGAAAAGGAAAGAACCGCAATGGAGTTTTAGTGATCAATTAGGGGGGGACTCAATAAAATATATATATGTGAGTTATGATTTCTATCTCAGGGGGATTGGAGTAGTTACTAGACTATGTTGTCACAATTATAGAAGAATTGAGTGTCTCGACAAAGAAAATGGCCTTGGTGGTGGAGAATTTCATGCATCGACACTAGCACTGGAAAAAATATGTGAAAGAGATTGTGTAATTTTATAGGTATTTCACTGAAGTTTCTCGATTCTTGGAGAATAAACTGCAACTCGATAATAATGGGCCATACATGATTATAGAGCAGTCTCAAGAGTGGTCAGGTGCAATTGATGATTACAAGATGCTAGAGTTAAATTCAAAATCTGCAACGAATATGGTTGACATTTTGTGAGAACAAATTTCAACCAATAGTTGACATGATTTTTCAATGTTCTATTGAGAGGAACCTCGATCTCCACAATATGATACTGATGATACATCATGGGTTGTAAGAAAATATGTCCCCCACATCATTGGTTGGGGTAACAATATGGATCATGCAATTGTGAAAATTAAGGATGTTCATTATTCATTGAAAATAGGTCTTACAATGCGACTTTATAAGAGTCTGGTAGAACAAAAAATCATGAAAATATGGATCTTCAATAATTTAATATGGAGGTAATGCACTACCAAGACATTCGGCTTCAACAGGGTAAAAAATGGACATCCTTGGTAACCAAGGAATCTTAAATGTGTAGAGATAGAATCAGTTTCATGGTAGAACAAGAAAGGAAGGTGAACTAGATAAATGATATTGCTACCGATGTGAAATAAAAATTAGTCTCTTAATTACTTTTATTCAACGATAGGGGCTCAAAAAGCTAAAATCCATGAAAAATTTTACTTCCACTACTATGAAAAATAGACATCAATGAAATAAATTATGGATCATAAATAGGGAGGAATATATGGGAGACTTCATGGAATGTTTATGTGGGAAGGGCATATTATAAAGGACCTCAACAATATGATCCTAAATTATTAGTGTTTTTAGTTAAATCCAAAGAACAAAATGCAATGATATAAAACAATGTAAATAAAAAACGATGTTGCAATAACAATGTGAGAATGTAGAATTTACCTCTAATATAAATTCTTATTTAATAAATAAAAAATGCAAAATAGCAATTTTGTAGTCAATTTTTTGAGGTTGTTTACATAATCCTAA
The DNA here is from genome assembly GCA_963277665.1 of Viscum album. Lineage (NCBI taxonomy): Eukaryota > Viridiplantae > Streptophyta > Magnoliopsida > Santalales > Viscaceae > Viscum > Viscum album. The sequence continues at coordinate 1,952,023,886 of OY728130.1, forward strand.
ATTAGTAGGGTTTTCGGTTATATCCAATGATAAAAAATGCAATGGTATAAAGCATAGTAAATGAAAAATGATGTTTCAATAATAATGTGAGGAAGTATAATTTACCTCTAAGATGAATGATTATTGATTAAATAAACAATGCAAAAGATAAATTGTGTAATTAACTTGTTGAGGTTGTTAATATAAGAATAAGTGATTAGTTTAAAAAGAATAAAAAATAATGGAGATGAAATTTCAAACCTAGATGATATGAATAAGTGGGGACATTGTCGGAGGAGAGGGAGCCGAGAGGTGGGAGGGGGAGGTCACCGGAGATGAGGGAGCGGAGAGGGGATGTGGGCAGGGAGGTGGAGGCTGGGACATTGAGGTGGAGGCGATGGTTGAGAGGTCGAGGTCGAGAGTGGTGCTGGAGCCGGGAGGCGGAGGTCGGGGAGGGGAGGAGATGGCCAGGAAGCAGTGGTTGGATGGCCGAGAGGCGGAGGTCGGAGAGGGGAGGAGAGGGCAGGGAGGTGGAGGTTAGATGGCTGGGAGGTTGATGTCGTGGAGGGGAGGGGAGGGCTGGGAGGCGGAGGTTGGGGAAGCGAGGGTACAAGCAGGGGAGCGCGGTGGAAGAGTGAAGAGGAGAAGCCCGATGCTGGGTTGAAATTAGGGATTGAATACCAACTATTTTAATAAAAATGTGGGTATAGATAATAAAAACACTTATCCCTATAGTTTTATTAAACCATGTGTATAGATGCAATGGGATAGACCCCCCTTCCAGTAGTGAATTACCCGATTTACTCTTATTTTTGTAACAATTAGTTATTATAGTTAATATTTGTAATGACTAAAAATAAATAGGAAATATTTACCAAATTTGGATATCATAATTCCAAATAAGGAATTCATTTTTCCAGATTCAATTTTTAGAAGTCGTAGAGATTAATTTAACACTAAAACAAAAAATGCAACGGAAATTTTTTTTCCAGAAAAATGTCATTAAGTATAAAAATGATTTTATATGAAATTAAACTATTAAATATATTCCAATGAATATAATTTAATTATTCCTAATATAGGAGAATGAATTTTACATTGAAACCATTTCAATACAAAATAGACGTTTATAAATTTTTGGATCAAAAATACAGTTTTCAATAAAAATTAGTATTCTTTACTATTCATTGCAAAATCAATTTTTTCAGAAAAATCTCAAAATTTCACTCTAAAATATTTTTAACATTATTGTTTCAAAAATTATATCATTTTTATCAATTATATTTTCTAAAAATTACAAAAAATAATTATAATATTTTATCATAAAAAGTAATAAAACCCATTTTTGAAATAAAACAAATTTTGAAAAATAAAATTACGTATAAATTGAGTGTTTATTTTCTAAAAATTAGTCAATACTTTTGTATTGAGTAAGATATTTGTATATATTTCATAAAGTAGTTAACTCTATTCATACCAACCAATTTAATAGTTATGTTACAACAGTCATATTTAAATAAAAATATTTCATGGTTTGTTTAGGATCGGTGTTACGTGTCATATATGCTATTGAACGTAGTTTTATTTTTAAAATATCGGATTGATACATTTCTGATGTACTGTAGAACCACTCTAACAGTGCGAGAAATGTACCATGTATTGTAGTGGGGGTATTGTAGCAGTAGTACTATTCACTTGAATTCGGCATTCGGGTCATATAGTGGGTCTTTGGACCACTAGGACTTTGGGTCATCAAGGTAGGACCATTCACTTATATTGGAGTAGCCTCGGGATAACAGATCAAAACAGTAGCAGTCACTAAACAGAGCTTACCATACATGTGATAGTTTAGGAACAAGGCAGACCCACCATTGGTTTTAGGCCCAGTGCACCTTTGCACATGTAAATGACAGGTCGACCTCATCATTAGGTGACTTAGGTGCAAACATTGAATATGTTTTGGGGAGATATTTCTTCATTGCAATCAGGTCAAATTTGTAAATCCTTTGTGACTCTGGACTTTTGGGTCTTGTATTCTGGGTCTCTCGGTCATGTAATAGTGATCAATAAACCCAATTAAAAATGGTGTGTCTGAAAAATAATAATGTTAAATTAGTCTGTATATATTTATTTGATGTATTTTTTAATTTATAGTAATAAAATTTTGTTATATTTGTTATGTTTGAAATTTGATGATGCACAGGTATAAATGAATTTTTCAAAAAAAACGAAAGAAATCAATGAACATTGATGGTTTTACTACTTAGTCCAAAATATTTTTATATACATTGTGCTTATTAATGTATCATGGTCTAATCCCATTTGAGTAAATATATCCCTACTAAACCCCCATAAAAATATCTTAAAATTAAAAAACAGCATTGAAAATTTTTCAATGTTTTCCCGCTATAACCCGAAGGCATGTTTGGGTTACTAGAGCTGGACAACCAGCAAGCTCGATCCATTTCATCAAACATATTTATAAAAATAATTATAGTAACTCATAATTAATATTCCAATGATAGCTTATTCTTGATCTCTATTGTCATTTTCATTTTTGAAATTGTTTATGTAAGTTTAAAATTATACAAATGACTTTAAGAAATAAAAAAACCCATTTAAAATCACACGTCTTGTGATCTAACAACTCCAATGATACAGGGCAATGGAGGCTGGTTTTCCTCGATTGGATCGTGGGACACGTTCCAGATTAGAGATTCTTAGTGCAAATATATCTGTAAAAATATCATACATGTTCATGAGCCAATCCATTATTTAATGGATTCATGTGGTCTAGAGATTTTAATATTTAGTTCTGCAAAAATTTAGACCATGTTTAATCCAACCCACGAAACACATAGCCAACAAGGTCTAGTCCGCCATGTGTCAATGGTGTTGGGAAAGATGAGAATGTGATGAATGCACAAACAACCAAAAAGCGAACTTTCATCGGAAAATAAAATCATATCCTTCAAATAAACGTGGATGCGCAATGACAAAATTATGTGTAGAAAAATAATGTTGAAACAGAAAACTTTTACATGAAAAACATAGAAGGGAAAAACCACGGGACCTAGTCTAGAAAGAGGAATCCATAAAAATGAAGTACACGGTAGAGACTCCCCAAAAAATGAAGTGATCTAAAATGTAATACTATCTGATATAGAGTAAAAATGATCGTCAATGAATGGTGATCATCAAATTGGCTCTGCTCTTGACATTGTGGATGTCCTTTAAAAGACTTGGTGTTGCCTCCGTTTATAGTAAAACATTTCGCGTGAAGATGTGTCAACATGTCAAAAAGTTCTTCTCTGTGTGAACTAATTCCCACGATGTTGACCCACATAAAAAACACCTCATTATTAGAGAAACTGCATGGTGTACCAATTGAGGAGGCATTACGCGATGTGCCAACCACGAAGGCACCAAACAAACGGGTCCCTTTGACCCACAATTATAAGTAGAATACCAAAACATTATGATTGAAAAAAATGTAATTAAATAAATAGACATTAGTGGAAAAAATAGTCCAAGTTTAAATCCATCTAATACAAGTATATATTAACCATCAAAGATGTAAATTGTAAAGGGTTTTTGTAATTATTAGAATTGTTATCGTTAATTGAAAAGGAAATATTTTCTTTGAATCTAAAACATTTATCTTTTCTCACTCCCCTTCATCATGGTCCACCAAGTAATTTTTTTAATATATATTGTTTTATTTAAACATGTGGTATAACCTGTTAGTTTGTGAATCCCACATTAATAGGGTGAGGCCTTTCTTTTCTAAGGGCACATTCTTTGTATATCGGGCCGGATTTCTCAATAAAATATGCACCCCATATTTTCTCTATGGGTTGACCCACCCCACCCCATTAACACCTCTATGTGTGACTGAAATCTATGGATCAGACTACCAACATTATTTATGTGACAACCCTATTTAATAAAATATTCTTTATGATAAATATACATTTTTAAGCATATAATGAATATGTTAATAAATTGACATTTGTGTGATAAGTATTATATGTTTAATATTTAACATTCATTAGTAATATATGATTCTATTTTTTTAAATTTTTTTTTTTAATTTTAATTATAAATGATGGTATGCTAACAGATCAGTCCACTTAAAATGCTTAAAATTTCTGTAGTTAGCATTAAAAATAAACCTAAACATATGTGACATTTTTAGGTCTACTGCACATGGATTTGGCTTGCTTTACCTCGTTCCAACCCATTAAACAACCATATTTGATAGGGGTCTCGTGCATGCTACGGTGGGGAAATAGATATACTAAAAAAACATGCTTTGTGCTAGTTGGGTTTGATTTTTTTTAAAAAAATAGTTCAGTGTTTCAAAAAATAACTGCTTTTAAAAAAAATATCCACACGTAAAAATAGGCGAATTTAGGGGAGGGGTCAAAAAAATTAAAATTTATTTTAATGGGTTATGGTAGATATTATTTAGGTATATGGGTTTTTTTAGCCCCACTTCATGTGGCACTATAGATTTATTTGAATAGCACCACTTCAAGTGCTGCTATAGTTTTTTTTGAATTTATTATATTTATTATTTTACATTTAATATAATTAGATATTTTTTTATATTTTTTTATATTTTTTATATTTATATTTATATATACATCATAATATTATAATTATCATAAATAGAAATATATAATTATCATAAATTTGTAATTGTAATTATAAAAATTATATTAAATATATAATTATAATAAATGTAATAAATATAATAAGAAATATTCTTCGTTGTATATTTTGATTATTATAGTTGTATATTTATTAGAATTATTATATTTATAATTATATTTTCATTATTTTATATTCATTATAATATTATAATTATTATAATTATAAATAAGGAATTGTAATAAATTTATAATTATAAATATAAAAATTATTATAAATATATAAAAATAATAAATATATAAATATAGTAAAAACAAAAATATAATAAAATATATAATTATAAATATAGTAAATAAAATAATAAAATAATTATAAAATTATAATAAATATAATAAATCAAATAAATTTAGTGAATGTAGTAAATGTAATTATATATTTATGTATACAATATTTATATATATATATATATATTCTTTGTAAATATTTGCTTCTATTTATATATAATGTATATATAATGTATATATAGATATATAATTACATAATGAAAATATATATTTCAATATATATACATTATATATTTTTTTACATTAAAAATATGTAATTATAATAAATATATGCCTATAATAATCATTTATTCTAAATATATATTTATTATATTTAGAGTTATAATAAGATATTTATTATATTTATAATTATAATTAAGTGTTTATTATAGCTATATATTTATTATAATTATATAAATATAAATAGAATAAATATATAATGTATACAAAATGATATAATAATTTGTAACAATCATATTTTAATAAAAAATAATTTTTAATTTAATTAATGACAATTAATTATTTATAATTAATTTAAAATTATAATAACTTATTATTATATTAATTTGTACTAAATTATAATTTAATTTACTATTATAATTAATTTTTAAATATAATTATTTATAATTATAATAATTTGTAATAATTATATTTTAAATATTTAACTAATAGTTGAAAACAAAATAAATTTCATAACAAATGTCGATGAAAAATAATTTTTAAGCAATTGAAACCACATATTTGAAACTTAAAAATGATTCCAATACGTGTTTTTGAAAGACTGTAATAGTTAAATTTTAACACCGATATACATTTAACATTAAACATTGATTGAACATATAATAAATATTTGAAAACAAATTGAATTTAATGAAAAATTTCAATGAAAAATAAATTATAAGCTTTCAAAACCATCTATTTGAAACTTACAAATGATTCATGTACGTCAATTTGAAAGACTATAAAACATTAACTATAGAACAGATATAAAATAAACTTTAAACATTTACTAAACATATAATAAATATTTGAAAACAAAATGAATTTCATAAAAAATATTGATGAAAAGTAATTTACAAGCTTCAAAAACCACCAATTGAAACTTACAAATGTTTCATGTACATGAATTTAAAATACTATAAAATAGAAACTATAACACAAATATAAATGAAACTTGAAACATTGATTAAAAATAAAAAAACATAGTTGAAAATAAAATGAATTTAATCATAAATGTTGAAGAAAAATAATCAATAAATTTTCAAAACCAGTAACCTAAAACATAAAAATGTTTCAAGTACGCGGCCTTAAAAGACTATAAAACGTAAACTGTAAGACCAATATAAATGAAACTTGAAACCTTGATTGAACATGTAAGAAATACTCAAAGGCTAAAAGAATTTCATTAAAAATGATGACCAAAATTAATTTAAAGGTTCTCAAAACTGCCTACTTGAAACATAAAAATGATTCAAGTACACGGCTTTGAAAGACTATAAAACGTAAACTAGATATGAAGAAAAGTTGAATCCACCTTTCGTTAATGGAATCTTTGTCACAAAAGTTTTCTGAAATTTTTACATCCATTTCATTACAAGAAAGGCTAGAAGGTACACATAAACACACCATGTTTGGACCTTCTGGCCTTTCTTGCAGTGAATTGGATGTCAAAATTTATACTGAATATAAAGAATGGCTGAATATGCCCTTCGTTTTGGGGGGAACACCACCATAGCTTCCTAAATCCCACTTAATTTTTCAATTCAATTTCATTAAATATGGACAAACCTTTAATTTTTATGAAATTCTTTTTTTCTTTGAGTATTTCTTATATATTTAATCAATGTTTCATGTTTTGTTTAAATTATTTTGTATATACTATATATATATATATATATTATTTTCTAATTATTTGTCTAAATTACAACCATTTATCTAAATAAATAATTTTTTTACCATATAAATCATGACATTTTAAAAAATCAACGTCGATGCCCCCCGGTACCACAACGTGGTGTCTAAATCTCACGTCCACCCCGTGTCCGACGTATGTGTCACTCCGGTGTCCTAAAAGTTGGATCCTCCGCCTCTGGTGCATCTAGTGCCTCCTCATGATGCTGTGTAGAGGGATGATAGAAATCATGTGTGGATGACGACCCAAAATCATACGTGGATGACGGCCCAAAACATGCGTGGAGCCAGATGGTCCTGCGGCTCCTAGAAATGGTAGATATGGCATACTGAAGAAGTCCTCGCCGGGAAGAGAGGGGGCTTCCACATGCTGTGTCACCTGATCCAGCTTGTAGTCCATAGTAGTCATTGGAGACGACAGATGTGGTATATAAGAATCTCCCTGATGTGCAAGCTTATCAATAACCTGGGCAGGATCATCTCTTTGTGGAGCTACCACATCTATAGGAGACTCTCTCAGATGTCTATCTCAACGCCTCTATCCCTCTCGAGTTACTCATCTCTGTCTCCCAGCTAGCGGTGGTGGTGGCGTTGCATCGTCATCTTCATGCATAGCAGGGACATCATCACCCTCCGGAGCTCCTGCTAGAGGATATGGATGAGGATATTTCTATGGCTCCCCGTCATAACAACTGTCCCATATCATCCGGAGATCATCATAGAGAGCCAACACATCTCTAGGAACTATTTCTCCTATAATATATGCCTCCTCCTAAGGATGTGAGATATGTGAAATATGATCAATGTTGTCTATCTGAAAATGAAATGACATTCAAATTAATACCACAAAAGAGTTAAAAAATATAATATACCTTAATAAACCTACCATCCGCTGAATGACAATCCCTTGACGTGTCAGATGCATGATGGTATGACGTTGATACCAGTCTACACAATCCCCACCGGAAGATAAATGATACAGTGTTGTGGGATATCCATAACGACTAACACCATACCAGGAACACGCATCCGACAGCTCAATATGAGATGCATGAAACTGCCGCCTGTCCGCCGACTGTCTACCTATAAGTACAATATAATGCAACCCATCAGGCCATCCTAGAGCCATCGGGATATGCTTTATATAACCAAACTGGCGCATGACCCGGTCTAGATGGTGCCACTCAATGATATGGAAGTGGATGAGTGGCACCACTACAGCACGATCTTCAATCATAGTTGTGCGGTACGGTGGAAGTGATGCATAGACATAAACTATATATGGAGTACATGAAACCCGAAATGTAATCTCAAAAAGTAATTTACATATTAGAAAGATAATGTTAGTGAGATTACATTGAAATAACTTTAAATAGTGATAGAAAAACATATTGTTCTATGAAAAAGTATTGCTTGACTTACATCAACTGGCTCTAATGAATCGAATATCGGTCTAAAGCTGTGCACATGATGTCTCAGTGTGTGTGCATGCTTTTGAGACTGACTCCACCTAGTTACAAAAGAGTAATATACAATAATTTTATAAATAACAAAAACAAAAGTACTAAATAAATGAAATTAATGAAGTAAACATACCATCATCCCTGAGGACAATCCTGAAATAGATCTGCTGCAAGTGGTGCGATAGATCGAGGGGCGATGCGTGGAAAATGATCCAAAGCCCACATTTGTACTAAAACCATAAAACCACAAAAATTATATGCATCTTCTTGGCAACTGGTACAAAGGGATATATACAAATGTACTAATACAGAGGATCGCCAACTTTATGTAGCTGTCTGATCAAGATCCTCAAGTAATGGGGGGGTACATCATGTGTACCAAAAGGGTGGAGTAGTCGACGCATAACACCCCTCTGGGCAGTCGTAGAATATATACATGTGTGTGCCTAATAAGCGTCTTCCCGTCTGCGTCATCAGGAATGACATTGAAATTCTCATCAAGCCATGTCATGCGCAATTGAGAATCCACAAGGACACCTCGTACGCTAACAACATCATTGCCTAATAGTCACTGTATGATGGCAGCCCAGTTGCCACTAGTGGCACCCGTAACTACCTGTCCATGGATGGGAAAACCAAGCATGTAGGATATTTCCTCTAAAATAATAGTCATCTACCCCTCCAGGAGATGAAAAGTGTGTTTCTTTTGCTTCCATCTCTCAACCAATCCCACAATTAAATGATGATCAATAGTCCTGAAGTCACACATAGAGACTCTATAAAATCCTACATATCTAATTTATGTAGAAATAGCTACCAGGGGCATATCTTGGTGAAAATGATGTTTCCTCCGAACAGCAAGCTGGCGAACAGGTCGTCATGCCAACAGAAGATGTGACACATGCGTCTCCTGGATATAAAATAGTGGCTGCTCTATCTGATTATACCAATAGTAAAACATTAATTTCATGTTAGTGATCACATTTATCATTTAAGGTATAAAATTTATTAGGTAATTTTTGAAAGAAGCGTGTAATGAGTTAAATAAAGTAATTTAGGATCTGTTCAATATATATAGTATTTTATGATATGTTCAACATATATATTTGATGCTATATTCACTTTGAATTCTTTCAAAATTCAACGATGACATTGGATTTTGTATGATGTCTATGTCACAATAATTGAGCAAATTTTTCAAAGGAATTTATGATATGTTCAACATATAATGTTTTGGATTGATTCTCCAAACTACTATGTCTATCAAATACTGATGATGATATTATAGAAATATTCTTCGTTGTATATTTTTGTTCATACATGCCACAAATGACTCATGAATAATTTTCCTAAAACATTTGAACATATTTTTAGTACATTTTTGTCCCTGCAAATCACTGCACCCATGTTATGTATGAGGCTTGATGTTGCCTATGCACTGAGCATGGTAGGAAGATATCAAGCACATCTAGGAGAATAAAATTGGACTTCTATTAAGAAAATCCTTAAGTATTTGAGAATATTTAAGTATATGTTCCTAGTGTATGGAGGAGATGAGGAGGTTGTCATTATAGGGTATGCTGATGCTGGATTTCAGACAAATCAGAATGATCTAAAGTCTTAATCTGGATATGTTTTCTATCTCAATGGAGGAGCTACGAGCAGGAAGAGTTCGAAGAAACCTGTTTTTGTAGATTCTACAATGGAGTATGAATATATAGAGGCTGCAGATACATCAATTGAAGCTTCCTGGATTTGGAACGTTGTCCAGGATCTTGATGTGTTGCCTAGTTGTAAAGATCCTATCACATGATATTGTGATAATACTATAGCAGTGTCTCTTTCCAAAGAACCAAGGTCACATCAACGGAAAAAACACCTACTCCTAAAGTATCACCTATTGAGGGATTTCTATCAAAGGGGTGAAGTTGCAGTAAGGAGAGTTTCCATGGAAGAGAATGTGATGGACCCCATGACTAAAGGCTACTCTCACCAGAATCATGAATATCATGTGAGAGCTAGCGGGTTGAAAGTTGTTAATAGTTGTATCTTGTCTAAGTGGGAGTCTGTTGGAGTTGGTGTCCTAGAACCAACTTCTTTATATATTATTCATTAATAAATACCTTATCACATCTTGATTATTCTTATGCATGGAAGTGCAGGTGATAATGTCATAAGGATAGCTGTTTCATTAAAGGTTCATATCGGATCCCTACTATAATGAGAACCCAGAAGTGCCATAACACTGTTCTTGAATATATGTTCTATGGTCGAATGATGTTATTGTAGAGACACAAATAATACATGCCATTAGGGGCGATAACTCATAAAACCTTTAGGAATCTTCTCATGGTGTGCTCCCTTGGAAATATCTATGAGTATATTATGAGAACGAGACACACCAATACAAAATCCAAATTTCATAGCGTCATTGGATGTTCCTATCTGCAGACGTGTGTATTGGTCCTTATACTTTATAATTATTATTAATGGGTATTAAAACACTTTCACATAGATGTATTGATGAAAACTATGAAGACACACTATTCACAGTTAGGTAGGATTTTTTGGTTGCGTCACGAGTAATACTGCATTAACAGATAATGTGAGAAAGGATTTGTCCCTTCTGTTCCATAACGAAAGTAGATATCTCTGGCCCATTGATGGAATTTGATATGGACTAAATTGATCCATGGACATGGTCAGGAATGGTCAAGATAAATTATAGAAATTCAATGAGAGAATAATTGGGCACATGGGTTAATGGCACTAGTATGCAACCTGCTTGAATCAAGATATCGAGACAAAGTGATTATATTACACGATGAGCGTTCTTTTGAGGTGACTTGTCAGTGTGGCATTAACTTATTTCTCTATGGGTGACTTTGCGTGTTGCTAGATTCTAACCATGGACTTTAGGTAGGCTCGGCCTAATGCCACTGAGAAATAGGCCTTGAAGGTCACACACTAAGTGTGTCCAAGTATCTCAGTTAGATATTAATTTAACAAGTTGAATAAATATTATTCCAAATTTTGGATTAATAATTATTCAAAGAACACTAATTGAATTTAATTTGACACTAGTTATTTGATAGATTATATTGAGGGACATGTAATATATTTATTAGCGAGTAATGTAGAGATATTTATTTGGGAAATTAATCGGCATAATTCAAGGTATACTAAATGTGTTGGAGGAAATGATGAAAAATGGAAAAAACAAAAGTACATGCCATTTATATTAAATATACCTGCCACGTATTATTTTCTAGGAATTTATGAGAATTAATATTATTTAATTAATTAAATAATATTAGGTGTAATTCAATGGGTGCATTTCATGTAATAAAAATAGTAAACTATTATTATTACACATGGGGTATTGCTAAGAATTAAATGAAATGAATAAATGATTTTGGGTAATTAATTAACTTTTTTATTCTAAGTAATTAAAATCCCTATTATATAAGTCTCATTAGCCTATCGAATTTTTTTAGTTGTTGACAATGGATCTAGAGAAAGATATCATGAAAATAGAGAATTATTTTCTTTCAAAAATGTATCAAGCTACGAGAGAGAGATCCTCCTCCACTACATCAAGGCGATCAAAGGTGGATATCACGAGCAAAGGCTCTTCTGCGCTAGCACTCGTAGATCCCTTCAGTGACATCCAGAGATACATATAGTACATGTAGATCACTACTAGAGGAATCTTACACTTGGATTCTATGACGTAATGACGGATCACATGGGATCATGACCAGAAACATCAATAAAGAAAGAATTCCATGGAGGTAATTATTTTCAATTAATTAAATTAATTAAAACCAACATATTATGTAACACCCCAAGCTTCCACGGTACGTTTCCTTTTGAATAATGTAATATAATGCATTGTATGCAACATCGAGATTCTAACACACCACAACCAATAAAACTAGCCTTTATGAATAGTAATAATCACATTTTGAAATTTTATAAATTTTATCTTTCAAAATGGGCATCATTTTTGGATTCAGAATATCGAAATTAACTTAGGGTTAATTTTTGGTATTTTTCTGAAAACATTCTATTTTTGATGAATAGTGAAAAACACTAAGTTAATGTTTAAAACAGAATTTTTATTTAAATAATAAATTGTTTTATTTAAATTTATTATAGGAAAAAATAGATACATAATTCCAATATAGGTTCAATGTAATTCATTGGAGTATGTTTATAATAATTTTAAATATATAAAAATTTTATTGAACTTTTTAACCGTCTTTTACCCACCTCCTAGGAGCATTTACAAATTTGAATAAAACCTAGTTTTACCACTTCTGTGAATTGAATTTCAAAAATCTGAGAGACAATGTTGATATCATTAAGTAAAATGTAGTTCAATAAGATATAAATAATTTTTGATGAATAGAAACTTTTGACTTTTATTTTCCACAGTTAAAAGTAAAGAGGGTAATTAAGTGTAAAAATGATATTATTATTACCGTGACACATGGCCTAATTCTATTGGATAACTATAATTCGAGGAAAAACAAACATAGGAATAAAATATTATCCTTTAGGTCCACTTGGATTAGATTAGTACATTTATTATTATTTAATTCAAAGAAGAGTTAAATGTGTTAAATTCAAAGTTTAATAACTAAGTAATTTTTAATATAAGGTTATACAAGAAGATAGATTTGACTATAAATATTAATTATAAAGATAAAAATATTTACTACATAATGATATTATATTTATATTTTTTAGACATTAAATAATTTAATTTATATATGACACAATGATGATGTAGTAATTACCTAATTAATGAAATATTTAGATATTTGATATTATAAATATCCAAATAAATGTAATTTGAGACTTTTTATGAATATAAATAAATTTATATGTTAATATGACAAGTTAGAGTTATTTAGATGAATTTTTTTGAAGTAATAATTCTGTTATGAGTTTAGAAAAAACAAAATACCAAATAGTGTCAAAATTGGCATAAAAGAGTTTTAAAAACAAATATTATATTAGTAAATGGGATTCTTTTCCTAAAAATCTATGTTTCAGACATAGGGATTAAATAATATTATATATGTCATTAATGAACCACTTTTGGTTCTCATGAAAGTTGATAGTATGTTTATTAACCATATATTATAAAAATACAAAGAGACAAGGTAAATGTCAAACTATTTAACTACGAGTTAAATGTAAAAGATAAGATTAAAATAGTGACCCAAACCTATCTAAAACATATTTGTTGAGTCTTTTTCGACCCATCCCCACCTTATACTTTAATTAATAAATTTTATAGCCATTAATAACCAAAAATTATTTTATTATAAAATAATATTTTATGTTTTTTCTAAGCAGCCCCTCACCACTCTTATAAAAGGGCACTTCCCCTTCTCTCAAATTCACACATCCAAAGCCTTTTTTCTTGGCCATAACCTACCCAAATATCCTCCCATATATCCCCCATAATCCTAGAGGCCTTATTTTGATCATAAAGCCAACCTAAAGATCCCTTTTGAGGAAATCAAAAGGAAGGACCCAAAGAAGATGTAATGATTTCCCCACCCTCTTTCAGGTCATTTTCTTCTTCCACTTACTCTTTCTTTTTCATCCATTATAAAATAATAAATATAGTATATTATATATACTGTGAAGTTATTATGAATATGGTACAACCGTATTCATTATTCTATAAATCCTTGGAATGACATGTCATCATAGGTGCGTACGCACGACTTACCGTCTCCACGTCGTGGTGTAATTGTTATTCAATACATTATTATTTGAATGGGTATAATAATGATGTTTAATTGATGTAAGTAATAAATATAACAAGATACCTATTCAGTATATATTATATAACATCCAATTATATATTATTTTAATATCAAAATAATGGTATTGTAGCTCGTTCGTACGAACGGATTACCATCTCCACGAAAGCGATGAGATTCATTCCCCATCATAAACCATCCAAGACTAATTTTCATTAGATGATTAAAAATAATTTTTAATGACTTAATATAATTCTTAATATGAATATGATACATACTACTCATAAAAAACACTACTTAAGAGACAAATTATATAAAATAAAATGAACCAGTTAAGACCCGAAACGATGATAATACTAAAATATTATAAACAAAGCAATATTAAAAGATCATATATGATATTATATTACTTTATATGCTTCTTTTATGATTTAATAACTATTATTTCACAATTATAAATTATTTTAACCTACCCTTGATCAAGGAAGAGTAAAAATTAAGGTGTTTCTTATGTCACTTTTAATTCTGTGAGATTTCCATTGTTCGTGACTTATTTATTGCATGTGGTGTATTGTGAACTGTCATTTGATATATATTATCGTGATTTATTTATATTAATGGTATTATGTGATTAATTGTTTGGTTATTAACATTTTTTCATACGACTCAATTGGTCACAATGAAGTAAGGGTTTTTCATCCCACTTTTTATTCATGTGAGATTCATGCTTTATTTGCCACTATTTCCTTTTGTGTGGCGTATGTACTATCCATGATTGTATTCATTGTATAATATACATTAATGTTTGGGTATTTAAATCATCATTGTATAATCATTATTTCATGGGGTGCATGTTTCGTAAGTTACCAAATCGATAAGGGATTTTCAAATTTCAATTTCCACTCATTTGGATTTACTCATACTAAATTGACTATTTTACTCCAAGATTATGTGGGGAATCACAATTTATTATTTATTAAGTATTTTCAACTACATTTTTTGAGGATATACTCTTTATACACATAATAACTCCATTAATATCTTCTCAAGTCATTGATATGAACTTGATTTTAACTCAATTACCATTCATTGAGTTAAACATCCATGTCATTGATGTTGCTTTTACAAGAACATGTGTGACTGTCCTCTGATTGATTTACACTGAATACCAAATCATACTGAGTGTATTTATATTTTTCATACATAATTACATCATTGATTTATCCTTTACCTATGGACACTGTCTTTATAAGTGATTTCATCTCAATTTGCATTCCATTGAGACTTGTTTGTTATTATGCGCCAATTCACTTTTATTTGGTGTATATACTGTTATTTGACATAATATATCACGAATCCCTTTCTCTCATGATATTATTATGTTTTTATTACCTAAATTATTTGTGTTCAACCATCTCTCATTTTCTTAGGAACTCTAACTAAAATATCATTTTAAATGTTTTAAAATTTTATTCTTCTATATCTTTCTCATTAATGTCCATGTTATAAAAATGGTTTTAAAGATTTATTTATATAGACATTAATGTTTTAAAATTAAAATTCATTTTAAAAGATTCCAAGTGGTATGGGACACTTTTATTCAAAAATATATTTTTATACTACTTCTTGAAAAATAGTGTGACTTTTGAATGTTTTCAAGAAAATGGGGATATTTCTCTCAAATAGTTTTGTTGATTATTTTCATCTATGTAAATATCATTAATTATTATAGATTGAGGTTAATATATTAAAATACAATCTAATATATTTTATTGAATGAGTTATGTTTGCTTGTGGATGTTTTATTTTTATACCATTCATGGTTTGTGGATAATGTATTGAAATTTCGTATGCTAGTTTTAATACAAATGTTAATGTTCTATTTCAAACTCTTCATATGAGGAATGCATTGGACTTAGTAAGTGATAGGTGGAGCCTGATATAGCTCCTCGATGCGTCGTTAGGTCTCATGAGACAACCTAGTTTCTGGGAAAAATGCCTTGATAAAATCTTATTTGTAGTATTTTCACATGGCCTTGACTATGAGGTTATGAAAGTCTGGCATTATGTATTCCATCATTATGAAAGTGGCTATTGATATTGACTATGATTATTCTACTAGTATAATATCCATGTGAATAAGTAAATGGCACTATTTGATTTTATATTTTACATATTATGCTGAAGTTCAAGTATAAAAGACTTTTGTTTTAGTCTTATACATTTCATTAAATGTTTATGCTTATTTATGAATGTTTCTGCTATGTTGTTATCCTTACTGAGAATTTGAGCACACCCCTTTTTATGTTTTATTTTTCCCAGGATGCGATGAAGTATATTATGACTGACCTGCCGGGATAGTCTATGGAATCTCAATGTTTTCTATGGAAACAATGTTGTTGTTGTATTCCATGTTATGATGTAATGTAAATATTATGAATATATCTAGTACATCCAAGGGTATGAAACTAATTGGTCTTTGGAGTCATGATTTTTTGTGATAATGCCAATGATACGTAATAATGCACTGACTCTGGGCGTCTGGGGTCGGGGCATAATAGTTCGTATGAGAGGAAGTTCAGTACAAACCATGGAAACTAGATTTAGATAAACTCTAATTAGAGCACATAGCCCTAAGATAGACTTTGAGGATTAGTATAGAGGAAATTCCTAAAATTTTGGTATTTTAGAGATTTTGTGAGTTTTACAAGCAATACATCCCTATCTGGATACGAGAAGGTAGAGGTGGCTATGGCACAGATTTACCTATGGGTAAAACACGAAAACTCCACTTTGAGCTAGACTTGAACGGGAACTGGTGCATGAAAATGGGCCTTGCTGTGCTCTTGGTTACGACAATCCTAGGATATATGCTTAGGATAATTTACATTTTCTTTATAAACCTATTTGAAGAATTTTAATATAACATGAGAATAAAAAACCTTGGTTAATCATATGGTGTTTCAAATTGAAAATATTGGGTCATGATATTCTCTAAATGATTATATGATAACTATTACTCACACAATGCTTTCTGGTTTATTCAATGGATGGATTCCAAGAATGTCATTGTAACTTTGAGAATTATGTACAAGGTGGGAACAATGGTGGAAATGAACAAAAAATGGAATATTGATAGGTGTAAAAGATATCGTATTCATTCCAAACCAGTATTCCAAAAATATTATCAACAACATATATATTAACCAACTCCAGGACACAACAAAGAAGATAAAGGTGAAGAATGATAAGAGCACCAGTAGTGGAGACCATGGAGAAAAGAATCGTGAATTTCCATCATGCAGGAAATGTGGAAGGAGACTCCCAGGAAAGTGTCTCAATGGTTCCAAGAAATTCTTTACGAATGGGAAAGAATGACATAAAGTAAAGAATTGTTGAGGAAAAATGAGGAGTACTATGGAAGAAAATAAAAATGGTCCCAAGAATCCATTTACAGTCATTTGTCATAAATATAGGGGACCTGGCCATTACCCGAGTGAATGCCCCATTCTATAGGATATTTTCTTGGTCAAAGAAGAAACTATGTGGAAATAAATGGTTAGATAAATGTTTAAAAGTATAAATGTTCCTTGTTGATGGGATTAATTTGGAATAATTTTATCTTGTATTTGTAAACTTGCAGTTTTTCATGTGAAAATGATATTTGAGGACGAATTATCTTTTCTCTTGTGGATATAGTTATAAATAATCATTTGATTTATATGATCATTGGGTTTGAGGAAATTACAAGTTTTTATATTTTGATATGAAAATGCAAGCTATGAGATAACATTTGTGGTTAAATTATGGTATGGTTATTTTGAGGAATTTATCTCATTTTTTGTAATGTTATAAAATATAGTTTTTCAAAAAGGACAACACTCAGACCATGTGACAACCCGTCGCGTTGGACAAAGCTGTTGGAATCGAACCCACAACCAGAGTGCGATTGGGATTTATCGCCTACCAATGGACTATGTGAAGTCCCTAGTTGGTGTGATTAAATATTTTTTTAAAAAATTTATGGATCATTAATAAGTTGATTTGGGATCTTATGTATTATCAAATTATTACCCTTAGTATAGGAAAATGATTTGGTGATTAAGTGAAAAATGTTATTTTGGAAGAGGTTTGCTTTATTGGGAACACTATATGCCTAGGGAAAATATAATACTCTGGGATTTCATTTGAGGAGTAATGGTGTATTTTATCTATGTTTTTATTGTGGATTTATAGTGATTTGGGTTATTTTTTGGAAATTATTAACCTATAATAGAGAATATGTGATTATGTAAATTACTTTTAAGTATGTGAATTTTAGAATAGTCAATGTCATTTGGAGATACAATTAAATTTGGAAGACTACACATCCAAATTCTACTATGTTTTGGGTTTCAAAATTAGTTTGGATTATATTGAAGGATTTTAAGGACAATTGTTTATTGAATGGTATTTATTTAACTTTGGGGTATTGTTGGTTTAATTTTTGAAATTAAGATTAGTGATGCTATGTCTAATGAATTATCCTTTTGGGGGATCATTTGATCTTTTACTAACTGTTTTGGTTGTGATTAATCTCTAAAGACAATGTCAATTATATTTTATCCTTTTTGGATCATGTGATTCTCTAGAAGTTGATTCTAGCTCGTTCGGTGTGACCAAGTAATCTTGAATACACATCATATGAAAAAAATTGAGTTAGTGGTAGAAATTTATTAAAGAATGAAACTCTACTTAAAAATTAATTATATCTCTTTATGTTGTTAGTCAATCTCATAAATAAATTCCTCATCTTTTTGAAATGTAACTTAAAAAAACGTTGTCCAGTTACTTTTCCTACTAGGAAACTAATGACTGTTTTTCCCATCAAAAGTTTGTGGTTTTCTTATTGTTAAATTTCTCCTGATCATGTTTTCTATCCCACTCCATCAGAAATTGACACTTAGTTTATCTTCCATATCCATGTTTTTCTACAAGGAATCCTAGTATGGGTTATCTCGGATGACCTTTGTACTTCTCTTTCTTTCTTATAAAGTGATAGTTTTATTGAATTTTTTTTTCTTATGTGGGATTTTCAATTATATTTACAAGCCTAATTTTAAAAATTATAAGGACACAATTTCCAAAAGGGGGGAAGGATGTAACACCTCAAGCTTCAACGGTTCATTTCCCTTTCAATAAGGTAATAGATTGCATTGTACGCAACTTAGAGATTCTAACACACCACGACCAACCAAACTAGCCAATATGGATAGTAATAACCAGTTTTTGATATTTTATAAATTTTATCATTCAAAATGGAATTCATTTTTTTATTCAGAATATCAAAAATATCTTAGGTTCAATTTTTGGTATTTTTCTGAAAACGTTCAATTTTTGATGATGAGTGAAAAACAGTAAGTTATAGTTTAAAACCGAATTTTTATTTAAATAATTATTTATTTTATTTAAATTTATTTTAGGTCAAAATAGATACAAAATACCTATACAAGTTCAATGTAATTCATTAAAGTCATTTTATAATAATTTTAGATATATAAAAATTTTATTGAACATTTTAACCGTCTTTTACCCACCTCCTAGGAGCATTTGTAAATTTGAATAAAACATAATTTTACAGCTTCTATAATTGACTTTCAAAAATCCAAGAGGCATGGTTTATATCACTATGTAAATTTTGGTTCAATAAGATAAAAATATTTTTTGGTCAATAGTGACTGTTAACTTTTATTTACCATGAATAAAAGTAAATATGGTAATTAAGGGTAAAAATGATGTTATTATTACCTTAACAAATGTCCTAACTGTATTGGATAAATTTAATTCGAACAAAAACAACCCAATGAATAAAATATGATCCTTTAGGTCCACATGGATTAGATTAGGACATTTATTATTATTTAATTCAAATAAGAGTTAAAAGTGTTAAATTCAATGTTTTATAACTAAACTATTTTTAATATAGAGCTACACATAAGATAAATTCTAATATAAATTTTTAATAGAAAGCTAAAAATATTTCCTACATAATTATATTTTATTTATATTTTTTAGAAATTAATTAATTTAATTTATTTATGGCACAATAATGATGCAGTAATTACCTAATTAAGGAAATATTAAAATATTTTATATTATAAATATCTAAATAAATGTAATTTGAGACTTTATCTTGAATTCCACTATTTTTATAGGTTTACATGACATGTTTGGTTTGGTTAGATGAATTGTTTTAGATGTTATAATGCTGTTATGGATTTAGCATAAACAAAATACCAAATAGTGTAAAAAATGACATAAAAGAGTTTTTCAAACAAATATTATATTATTAATTGGTATTCTATTCCTAAAAATCTATGGTCCAGAAAAAGGTAATAAATACTATTATATATGTCATTAATGAACCCCTTGGAGTTATATTGAAAGTTTATTGTATGTTTCATAGCCATATAATATAAAAATACAAAGAGACATGGTAAATGTCAAATTTTTTAACTAAAAGTTAAATATAAATGATAAGGTTAATATAGTGATCCAAACCAGTCTAAAACCTATTGGTTGGGTGGATTTAGACCCATCCCAACCTTATACTTTAAATAATACATTTTTATCCATTATAGACCGAAAATGATTTTATTATTATATAATATTTTATGTTTTTTCTAAGGTGCTCCTCACCCCTCTTATAAAAGGGCACTTCATCTTCTCTCAAATTCACACTTCTGAAGCCATTTGGATAGGACAACAGCTACCCAAATATCCTCCATACTATCCTAAATTTATATTAGAGGCCTTAGTTTGGTCATAAATCCAACCTAAGGAGCCCTTTTGATCAAATCAAAATGAAGAACCTGAAGAAGAGGTAATGATTTCCCCACCATCTTTCATGTTCTTTTCTTCTTCCGCTTACTATTTCGTTGTTGTTTCCATTATAAAATAATAACTCTAATATCATATATATACTGTTATGTTATTATAAATATTGTACAAACATATTCATTATTATATCCATCCTTTGAATTTAGTGTCACTACACGTGCGTACATACGACTTACCGTCTCCACGTCGTGGTGTAATTGTTATTGAATAAATTTTTATTTGGATGGGTATAATAATGATGTGTCATTGATTTAAATAATAAATATAACCTTATAATGATTCTTTATATTTGATATACCATCCAATTATATATTATTTTAATATCAAAAGAATAATACTGTCGCTCGTGCGTGCGTACGGATTACCATCTCCAATAACGCGTTGAGATTCATTTCCCATCGTAATCCCTTAAAGAATAATTTTAATTAGATGATTAAAAATAATCATTAAATAATTAATATAATTCTGAATATTAATAAGGTACATCCTATTCATAGAAAACACTACTTACGAAACAAAACATATAAAGTAAAACGAATCAGTTAACACCTGAAACGACGATAATACTAAATTATTATTAACAAAGCAATATTAAAAGATCATATATGAAATCATATTAATATATATGATTAATTTATAATTTAATAACAATTATTTCACCATTATACGGGAGTTTAACCTACCCTCGATCATGGAAAAATACAAAGTAAGGAGTTTCTTATCTCACTTTTAATTATGTGAGATTTCCATTTTTCACCACTTATTTATTGCATGTGGTGTATTGTGTACTTCCATTTGATATATATTATCATGATTTTCTTTATATTCATGGTATTATGTGATTCATTTTATGTTTATTAACTTTTGGTAATACGGCTCGATTGATCACAATGAAGTAAGGGTTTTTCATCTCACTTTTAATTCATCTGAGATTCATGCTATATTGGCCACTATTCCCTTTTGTGTGGCATATGTATTATCCATGATTGTATTCATTTTATAGTATACATTAATTTATGGGTATTTACATCATCATTGTATGATCCTTCTTTCATGTG
This sequence comes from Viscum album, assembly GCA_963277665.1. Classification (NCBI taxonomy): domain Eukaryota; kingdom Viridiplantae; phylum Streptophyta; class Magnoliopsida; order Santalales; family Viscaceae; genus Viscum; species Viscum album. Next base: position 1,952,045,941 of record OY728130.1, read on the forward strand.
GTGTATGTTTCGTATGTTACCAAATTAGTAATGGAATTTCAATTTTTAATTCCCACACATTCGGATTTACGCATACTTCATTGATACTTTTACTCCAAAATTATGTGGGAATCACAATTTATTATTTATGAAGTAATTTCCACTCCCGTTTTGTGTATATACTCTTGAAACTCATAATAAATCAATTGATAACTTTTTAAGACATTGAAATGTACTTGATCTTAACTCAATTTCCATTCATTGAGTTAAACATCCAAGTCATTGGTGTTGTTTTTACAGGAACATGTGTGAATGTACTTTTATTAATTTACAATAAATATCGAATCATATTGAGTGTATTTATATTTTTCACACATAATTATGTCACTGATTTATCCTTTACACAAGGATGATATCTTTAAAGTGGATTTCATCTCAATTTACATTCCTTTGAGACTTCTTTGTTGTTATGCGCCAATTCACTTTTATTTGGTGTTTATACTATTATTTGACAAAATAAATCATTAATCTCATTTTCTCATGATATTATTATGTTATTATTACCTAAATTATTTGTGTTCAAGAATCTCTCATTTGGTTAGGAACTCTAACTAAAATATCATTTTAAATGTTTTAAAAATTCAATCTCCTAAATCATTCTCATTAATGTCCTCATATTAAAAATGGTTTTAAGGATTTATTTATAGGGACATTAACATTTAAAAATTAAAATTCATTTTGAAAGTTTCAAAGTGGTATGGGACACTTTGAATCAAAAATCTATTTTTAAATGACTTCTTGATAAACAGTGTGACTTTTGAATGTTTTCAAGAAAAATGGGATATTTATGTCAAATAGTTTTCAAGATTATTTTCAACTTTTTCAATATCTTATTCTCGATTGAGGTTAATCTGTTACAATACAATCTTCCATATTGTATTGAATGAGTTATATTTGACAGTGAATGTGCTATTTTTATATCATTCATGGTTGGTGGATAAAGTATTGACATTTCATATGCTATTTTTAATACAAATGTTTATGTTATGTTTCAAACTTTTCATATGTGGAATGCATTGGAATTAGTAAGTGACTGGTGGAGCCGACTATTGCTCCTCGATGCATCTCTAGGTCTCATGAGACAAACTAATAGGTTGGCACAAGGCCTTGACAAAATATTATTTGTAGTCTTGCATAAGGTCTTGACTATGTGGTTATGAAAGTCTAGAATTATGCATTTGATCATTATAAAAGTGGTTATTGATATTGAATGTAATTATTAGACTAGTAGAATATCCATGTAAATAATTAAATGGAATTATTTGAATTTATCCTTTCCATATTATGGTAAAGTTCATGTTTAAAAGGATTTTGATTTAGTCTTATACATTTCCTTAAATGATTATACTTATTTACGAAAGTTTCTGCTATATTGTTATCCTTACTGAGCATATGATCTCACCCCTTTCGATTTTTTATTTTTCCCAGGATGTGAAAAATTATATTATGTCTAACCTACATGGATAGTCTATGGGATCTCAGTGTTTTTTATGGAAACAATGTTGTTGTACTTTTCCATTTTATGATGTAATGTAAATCTTATGAATGTATCTATTACTTCCATGGATACTAAACTATTCGGTCTTTCGAGAATTGATCTTTTGTTATCATGCCAATGATATATAATAATGCATCGAATCTAGGCTATTGGGGTCGGTGCGTTACATATGATGACAGTATCTATTATTCCATGACTCCCCATTTTCTTTTTTGTTCTTCATTCCATTATCACGATCCGGCATTTTATTATCATGAAAGATCTCTGAATGATCGTTGTTAATGCTAAAATTAATGTTGGGTACACCAACGAATGAGCTTCCACTACACCCGGAACCTACAGATAACTTGAGAAACAAAGATGAGGAGTATTTCCCTTGAATGGGTGACATATAAAGATGCTTCCATAATTATTATTTCAATGACCATAAAATTCAGTTATTTTGGAAATTTATTAAGGATCATGTGATTGGAAAAGGTATGTCATTTCTTAATCTCCCATACATGGTTAATCAAGATAAATATTATCTTATAGGGGGGTAACTGAATTAATTATTGACATGAGAAGAATGGAAGTCCCCATGGTCACATATTTTCCCCATTTCATTTGAATTTTTTGGTCTATATATTGAAGTGAGTCGTTGAGTTTCAAGTTGACTATTCCTAAAAATATTCATCTCACATTTATATTCATCCTGGAATGAATGTGGAAAACTCTTGAAGAAAATTAAATGAGTTCTTATCTCATAAGGTATCATATCATTGGTTAATGGACAACTTTGTTGTATAAATAAAATCCTCTTGTTTTCTACACTGAGCATGGCTCAAGTAGACATAGAGTGAAATGATGAATGGAACATTTATTAAGTATGGATTGATAACATTTTGCCATGAAAATTATTTTTTTGTCAATAAGGGAGATATATGTTAAATTAATATTTGAGAAGTAAAAAGGAGATAGAAAGAAAAGTTAATTAGAGGGATGATTCAAATTAACATTGACACATTCATTTGAAAGGGATCTTTTGGTATTTCCAAAAAAATAAAATGGAAGAGATTGTTGGGACCACTTTTGTTTATAAGATGTTTTTGTTGTCAATGGATGTCAATGAGTTTGTCAATGATGAACAAGATGAAGAAGGAGCTCTCCTAAGTCAAATTTAATGTAGAATGGATAAATTAGACGATTGATTGCACTAATCATAAGTCCAAAGAACATGTATAAAAAGAGATACATTTTTTTAAAAAAAATTTAAAGAATAAAAGATAATATAAAGAAGTTGGGGAAGGGATTTGTGTTCTATGGTGTCAATTCACTTATATTGAATTTCACACTTGGTTTTTGAGCCAATTATTTTTAAAGCCTTACTTATGAAAATGGGCCCTCCAACAAGCCCACGAACCAGCCTCAACCCGAGGCATATGCGGGACCAAAGGGGTCAACCGTACCCCAGAGTGGGCGACCAGGCCATCCTATAGGTGGAAGGGCCATTTTTAGGCCCAGATGAATGCACGAGACAAATCCTACACAGAGATTGGGCTGATGACCGCCCGCGTAGAGAGTGGGAACAGAGCGTGCCCGCAAAGAAAACAGTAGGGGGAATTATCATATAGGGAGAAGGAGTAATCTAGTGATATAGAGGAGTGTGATGATTGATATAACAAGACCCACCCATGTTTCGGTTTCTATGTGGGACAAGTGAAGTAGATACAATTCATTGTTTGAAAACACAGATGAGGTCGCATCCGTCCATCTTATCCTTCGTCTCGCTCGAACTTCTGATGAGTGCAGTATCTACTTCAAACTCTGAATGTAATCCTGATCATCTGCATCTGATGTGAGCTTATCTAATGGCTGTAGAGCGTCCATTCCATCATCTTCAACCTCCGAAATCATGAAGGGTTCCCAATGCCGCAGTTGCAGCCGCACCTCTATGATCGACCTCCCGACCAATGTTGAAGATCTAATACACCACATTATGGTCATATGAAATCCACGATATCATGCATACAATTTCATTTGCATGCATGAAATAGAAAATTGAAGTTCGAATGTGGTCGAAGGAAATTAAGTTCTGAGGCCACATCATGGAGCTCGAGCATGTGTGAAGGATATTTTCATACTACTCCCACCGCATGCATGTGACGAGTTCGTGTGGTAAGAGAAGAATCATTCAAAAAAAGAGAGGAAATACTTGAGTTTATCAACATAAATTTATATGGGATTGAAGATCATAATCATAGTATATCTCGAATTAGTCAGTGGAAATATTTTAAGATCTTATTTTTTTTATATTTATACACTGGAAAAGATATATTTCTCACCTTTAAAAAGAGAGGCATGAAACTTATTGAAGGAGCTGCCATTTTCTAACCAAGATATTCTGTTTCCAAGAATAGAGCATCTTTGTGCTTTCAGTCGGCAAAGGGAATGCAGAGAGACTAAAATCCTTCATGGGTTCATGAGGAGTGAACCTTAGACCATCCTGGTACGTGAAGGAGGTAAACATTCTCTCTGCGTAGGAGAAACACACATCCCTTTCTTGAGGAGGAGCCGTGAACCATCCTAGTTTGTAAAGGAGATCTTCACCCCTGCAATGCTTTATGAACAACCCAACACTATGTGAAAAGAAGATCCACATGTCCTGTATGTGAAGAAGAAGATAAGTGCATCTATTTGATGTGTTAGGAAGAGATGTGAACCTCTTTAGTTCCATGAATAGAAGGTGAACATCATTCTATTTGAACATTGAAGTTATACTATTTTCATGTTTTGTTTTGAAGAAGAAAGAATTCTCATAATGATGGGTAGTAGCTACATGAATGAACTCATGTGTATGATTTAAAGATACCTGAACCACGTGAAAAACAAGTATGAGAATGGGAAGATGATTCCCAAGGCAGGTTGTGTCTAAAGGGTAGTGCGTACATGTATGCAAAAATGTGCACTATTTAAAGGAACTCAAGAGGATCTACTAGAAGCATCTCTCTTCTCAGAGCTCATAATAGTAGAACCCTAGTGCATGATGAATGATGTTTTTCCCCCTTTCCTGGATGCTGGAGGGGGCAGGATGATCTGGTTTTACCGTCGTCGAAGCCCCAGACTCCCATTGTGCCTTTTACTAACACTAATTATCTTCTAAATTTTCTGAAGATTTGTTTAAATCCGAAGGTGCCTGATCTTCATCTTTGAAATCCTAATCATCGAATCTCGCTGTCGGAGTTCATTGAAGCAGTGAAACACCTTGATCTGACCCTGGTGGATAGTTTCAACTCCCTAATGTTGTCTGTAGATGACTTTGATCAGTTTGTCTTTGCCAAATGGGACTAGCGAGATCGAGCAGTTGTTGGTTCCTTGATAATCATCATTTCCTGATTCGATTTGCTTCCAATGAATACCTGGTTCATGCATGGTCCAGCGCTCCCTGACGTTGCAATGGTTGTAAATTTTTTCTCTTTCAGTGGATGATTGAATTCTGTATGAACAGAGATCCTACTTCCATTATTATTTTGGTAAGTCTCCTCCAACTTCCCTTACCCTTTCAAAATCCAGCGATTATTTTTATGCATGGGAACATGGTAGGTCGTTTCTTATGCTCTGATGTGCATATGTCTACTTTGAGCCTCCCAATCATTCCTCGGTGCTGTGTTGAGGTGGACATTTCTAGACCTCCAGTGGAATGGGTTTGGATCTCAGTCGGGGAGGAATTCAGATGGAAACAAACTGTTATTTATGAATCCTGGGTTGATTATTGCTCAAACTACAAGAGATTGGGGAAATAATGTTTGAGATGTCATACTGGTATCAAGAGTAGGAAGCCACTAGAACCGAGCATGAGGATAGAGAATAGTACGCCTGTTGTGGTTGATCTTGCGACAAACTATTTGGGATCTCGGGGAACAATGTCTGTTGACACATCCACAGGAGGTCCTCCAAATCATGTGGTGTCTTCTATGTTAAATCGGCTCAGGAAGGATCTGAATAAGGGGAATGACCCAAAGGAAATTGATCCCAAGGGTGCTGGTGTTGGTGGTGTGGTTCCCCCTTCAGATGAGCCCAGGATTGCATACCTTTAGGAGAAGCCAGTGGCCTCTGCCCTGCAGGAGCCAGATGTTCATTTTGAAATCAGTCGAACTGAAGCTGGTGTGGCAAATCATAGGAAGGGGAGTAGAAGTGGGGTTGTGTGTAAGGTAAGGTAGGGGTTTGCTTTGAATTCTGAAATGGACCACAGACAGCCTCCTACTGTGAAGGAGCCAGATTCTACTGGATGAAAGGATAAAAGATTTGTGGGAGTTGTAGGCAGCTGTAGTGGTCATGGTAAAGTTGCATGCGGTGTGATGATTACAATACCCATGGAGAATCATTTTCAAGGCATAGGAAATGAAACTATGGATGATACGCCTCCTTTATATGGAAGTGGAAACATGAAGAATGAGTCAAAGGAGGATGCTCCACCGTGTAATGATGGGATAGATGCTGATCAGGAAGTGGTGGAACAACACCACTATTTGGATATGATTGATACGGATAACCCGTTACAGCGAAACCAGTTAGTGAAGTATCAAGAGATGCAGTCCCATTGGAAATGGGGGGGTCATGCTGACAGTGATAAAGAAAATGATGGGAAAGTGGTTAGGCCGTCATACAGAGATATTGTCCAAGTTGGGAACAAGGCGCTGTCGGTGACTTAGGAAAGTATGATTGCTTCTCCATGAGGAAAGATGAGGAAAGGCTACTCCCATTTATCGAAGTCAATACCTACCAGATCTAGTATCATGAGTATGCACTCTCCCACTGAGTTTCTCGTGCTAGAGTAGTTGAATCTGAGGAGGAAGTATGATGTGGTTCTGAAGCATTATGAATGTTCGTTGTAGGAATCAGCGACTGAGGAAGAGTCCTTTTATCCTGGAGGTGGTGATGGGTGTGCCTTTGAAGATATGTAATGGTTGTGTTGGGTCTGTGATTCTTGTTTCCTGATATTTTCTTTTATTCTAATAAATGGTCATGGGTTCTGCCTCTGGATATGCATTCCTGGTAAAGGAACTCAAGGTAGTGTGTGTGTGTGAAAAAAGTATCACTCATTTGGGTGTGCACAAGGGATAGTGGAGTGAACATACATGGAAAAATTGGACATACGTTAATGATTTAAAGACACTCAAGTGTGCATGTTCATAAAAAGAAAGAGAGATAATAAGATAAAGAAATGTACATACATGCGTGCACTTATTATTTGAATACATCCAAGGCAGTATGTGTGTACACTTGTGGAGAAAGAAGTAGAAGAAGTTTTAGTGAATTTTGTTTTTTCACTAAAGAGGAAGATAGAATATATGTTCATAAATTTGAGACATCAATGAATGTAGTGTCTCATACTGAACAGAGACAAAGACATCCTTGCTAATCTGTTGAAGGGACCATTATGTTGATAAACTAAGAAAGACTTCACCAAAGGTAGTGAGCTAGGGGGAGTTAGTGAAGGTGACCTGGGGGATGTAGTGAGATATCCATGAACCTTTTTAAAGGAAGTGTTCCTGGGACAAAGTGACTATTCTCTAACCTTTGTAATCCATAAGTAGTGAAGATTAGTAGACTTTGGTATAACTAGAAACATATCGGTGTATTTTTCTTGGACGTAGCCCTTAGTGACAATCCAAGTAAAAGTGTTTTGATTTACTTATACATGTGAAGGTTTTAATTATTTAAAATATCCAACATATAGGTTTAAATGATTTCCTACCAAAATGTGACAAGATCCATAATTTTGTGAGAACAAGGTGACACCATGATTCACCCCCCCTCGTGTTTGTTCAGGGTCCTACACTCTTTGTTTAAATCTATTTGAAAAGGTCTTTCCCTTGATCATAGGAATTTCATCTAGGTTAGCCCAATTAAATGTATTGGGGTAGTCATATCACTTTCCAAGGTGGAATAATAATTATACAGATGTATAGGTATAATATCCAGACACTTTTACGTGTATTCCTTGGATCCTTGAGGCATTCATCAATGAATTCAATCAGATAATTCATAAGAAAAAGATGAAGTGAGTATTTTAATGATTGAAACTAGTCCACATTTACTAATTTTTAAATCTGACTTCAACATTTATTCTAGATCTGTCTTCAACTACAATTTTTATTAATTTACTCATGTTTTTGTTCAGTATATTTTTTCACCTTTAAAACCAAAAAAATCCCAAATTTAAATAACATAAAAAAAACCAATTAAGAAAAAGTGAATGATAATAATTAGTCTGAATCCTCCCCAAGAGATTACCATATGTAATGCTTTACTACATTCCTTAGGGGATACAAATATTTTTAGGATGGGATCTATTGTAAACCCCATCATCCAATTGGAACATTTTTTAGGGATGTTACCCAAGTAAATTAATTTTATTTTGTATGAATAAAAGTTATATACTCATTTTTCCTTTATGGATACCAAAATTGACCTCATCCTTAATTCAAGATTTAGGACTAAAAAAATGATAACCTTAAATACAACCACTTCATCCTTGTCAGTGAAGAATCCAAAAAAGATAGGACTGAAACATAATATTTTTCCATTAACGCATATAGGGAAGTCCTATGTGAACCTGAAATAACTATGGATGATAATAAAACCCTTAAGGATTTAACTAAATATTATGATGAACACCATATTCTTACTGAATATCCCAATATACATACTGGATTTAAAGATAAGTATTGATTCATACACCAATGTCCAAAATTCAGTGAAATTTGAGGAGAATATCCATATAAATACATTCAGTAATTCAGTTATCATTTTGTCCATCTAAAACCCTCTAGAGTGAATATAAACCAAATAATACTCATAGCATTCACTTTTTCCTTATAGGGACTGGCTAAAGAGTTGTTATTCTATTCAAATCCAACTTTAATCAGGGTGTACAATGAATTTATAAAACATTTCCTTGAATTTTTTCCCTTCATCTAAAACCACTTATAAATGAAAGGAAATCTATGGGATTCAAAAAAATCAAGGAAAAACATGCTGGAATATCAGGAAATATTAATAAAATGTCTGTTTTTTTACCGAGCCATCAAATTAGTGTGTTAGTATTAATTAAATCCTTTAATGAAGGATTTTTCTTAAAATATAAAAGCATGATTGATGCTGCTACCAGAGGAGCCTTAGTTCACAAAACACTAGCTACTTCTAGGACCTTAATTGAAAACATGGACCAAAATTCCCTACAATTTAAAATAAGAGTCACCTACATGTTAAAGAATCTTAATAAATACCCACATATACTTTAAATAATAGCATGATTGTGAGTTAACTGAGGTTTCTTACCACCATTGTGAGATATATGATCCATACAACACCTCTAAACCCCAACCATAATTTGAAACTAGTTTTCAATCACAAGTTTATTGTGAAATTTTTGATTTTAATGGACATCTTTGTGATAAATGTGCAAAAATAAAAGAACTCTTTGAAAACTATAATGATTCTTTATCATGAAAACCCTTTCCATCCAACCAAAAAATATATTTCTATTCTCACTCATATTTCAACTAAAATTGTAACAAATAGTCTTAATATAGATTTATAGATCTTGACTAACCAATTTTTCTTTTCAAGGCTATTCCTCTAACTCACATCCAATATAATTCAATAATCAAGATAATTATCAGCCTAAAAGAAATTTTTAGCCTACTCAAACCACTTAGAAACCATAAACTAACCATGATGAAAATGTAAGGCACCCACAAAACTCACTGAGTACCTTGATGAATCCAATGGGAAAAATTGCCATTGATGTTGGTAGTATAAAGAATAATATATGTGGTGTACTACCTTCAAAAACACAAGTGAATACCAAAGATAAAGGGGAGTATATTGTGAGTTTAAAGGAACATAAGAGTGGTACCAAAATGAAAACCCCCCAAATGGAAATTTCAACACTAAAAATATACCCACACTTACTGATAATCGTTCCAAACCTTTTTTAGACCACATAGAAAAGAGAAAATTGATGTTTAACCTACTGATATCTATAAAATTGGTTTTAATGAAAACATAGTGTCACAAGAGGAGTCTATTCTTAAAAATATCATGAAATGTCAGAGGATAATGATAGGAAATTATATTCTAAAAAACAATTATCAAAATGTTCAAGAAGAATATAGTTTAATGCCTCCCTATCCTAATATTACACCCCCAATAAAGAATTATTTAGAGGTCAAATTAGATACATAAATTTCGGATACAATTAGAAAATTCCATGTCAATATTTCATTACTCAATGCTGTGAAAGAAATTCCAAGGTATGAAAAATTCTTAAATTAAATGTGTTATCAAAAAAGGAAATTCAAGGGTGGAGAAGGAGTCTACATAAGAAGGAACATTTCCTCTATGATTCAACATACCTTACCTACAAATTGTAAATATATAAGAACCTTTACCCCTCCCTTCAGTATAGAAAATTTTCAATTCAAGGATGTCATGTTAAACCTAAGAGATTCCCTAAATGTCATTCCCCATTTAGTCTACTCCACCTTACAAGTTTTAGAACCGAAACATGAGGGAATTATCATCTAATTAGCCAATCTATGAATAATAAAACCTACTGGAGTTGTTGAATATGTTTTGGTATAATCCAAATACATTATTTTCCCTACCATTTTTTATGTCTAGGACATATAAGATGATTGATTCAATAACCATGAACCTATAATTCTTTGGAGACCCTTCTTGAAAACTACCAAAACAATCACCAATGTTCATAAAGGAAATTTTTCACTTGAATTTAGATGAGAAGATGTTCCCTTAATTATTTTTCAATCCATTAAACGTCTCATTGAGAACCATTCTTCCCCCAAGTGAATATGATATATTAGTTATCCATCGATTTGATTCCTAATTTTACATGTTATGAAACATAAACTGTGTCATTTCAAAATAATACTTTTAGTACCATTAAATTTGACTTACATAACGAAAAAGATTAAAATTTAGAAGAAAATTAAAACATAAATGACATAGGTTTTGACCATGTTTATTTTAAAATAATTGAATCTGATATCATGAAAACATTTGTGAAACTTTACATTTCATACTCTATTTGTTGTGCTGTTAAAGAAATTGATAAATTTCCATGTGAAATCAACCCTAAATGCTATAAATATTCTAAAATTGAGGTTAGATTCTTTTATCCCATATATCCTCTTAAATCTGAAATTTTCCTTGAGATATAGATTTGTAAACAGACCAAGACACAACTAGCTACACCAAAATAGAATTTAAAAACTGAACATTTTGGGAATTAATCAGGAGATGAAATTGATAATTCGAAGTCAGAAAAAAATATTTTGTATAATGAAAACATCACTTTCATGTTAAATATGGAACCAATTCTTGAAAACCTCAAATATTATTTATTAAGCGAGAATGCCATATTTTCTATGATAATTTATAAAAAACTGACAAAAAGGAAATAGAAATGACTCTTAAGAATCCTTAGAACCAATAAAAGATCTTTAAGCTTGAATCTAACCAACCTAACTGGAAACATTCCTTTAGATTCCTTGCATGAAATTTTGTTAATGGAAAAGGTCAAACTTATGAGTAAATTTCAAAGTAGATTGAATCTAACACAGTTATAGGTATTAAATAAAGAAGGAACCACTTTATTAGTTGTTAGAATACTTTTTACCATATTTGGTAGTAAATGGGTGATTCCCATAAATTTTTATCCTAAAAAGAGTGAATTAACTATTTTAAAGAATGAATTTGGAGAGCTTGTTCCTATTAGATTGAAAAAGAAATGGAGGATGTCTATTGATTATAGAAAACTCAATTTTTTTACTAGGAAAGATCATGTTAAACTACCATTTCTAGAAAAAAATTGTTGAGATAATTACTAGTTAAACTCACTATTGTTTTCTTAATGAATTCTCTATTTAATTTCAAATTAATGTTGCACTTGAGGATCAAGATAAAACCATTTTTACATATCCTTTTGAAACATTTTCTTTTATAAGGATTAATTTTGGTCTATGTAATTTGTAAAAAAAATTCAAATATGTATTATAGTTATATTATTGAAATTTTTAGAAAGATGCACAGAATTTTTTAGGAATGATTTCACTATAAATGGATCATCATTTGAAATCTTCTTGAAATGTTTGTCTAATTTCCTTGAAACTTGTATTGATAAATATATCTTTCTCACTTATGAAAAATTTCAATTCATGGTGGATGGAGGAATTGTTCTTGTAAATTTAGTGTCTATATATGAATTTAATTTGATCAATATGTGGTTGAAATCATTTCATTTTTCATACCCACGAATTTTGAGAGATGTGATATTTTTCTTGGACATGTTATTTTTTATTGATAATTCATTAAATACATTACCAAAATAACTGATACCATGTATAGATTACTTAAAAAATAACAACAATTTATATTTGATGAGAGTTTTAAACAAGACTTAATGAAGATAAAACAAAATCTGATATCTCCACCCATCATCCAACTACAAAAATGGGACCCACCTTTTGAGTTGATGACCAATGCCTATAATTTCTCACTTAGAGAAGTTCTAAGTAAAAAATTGGATAAGATTTATAATGTCATAGCTTATGAATATAGGGATTTTGATAAGACACAATATAATTACACAACCATTGGGAAAGAGATGTTATCCATATTCTTTCCTAGGGATAAGTATAAATGTTACATTATGGGCTCCAAAGTGATTATTTTCACTGACTATTCTGCAATGAAGATTTTCATGAAGAATCATGATTCAAAAACAAGGATGTTCCGACATACATTATTATTAAAAGAGTTTTATGTTGAGATAAAGGATAATTAAGGAATTAAAAATTTGGTGGCAAGACATTCAAGCTTATTTCCCAATGTTTGGGATGAATAAGTTTAGATCTATCCAACCATTCAAGAAGCTTTTCCTAATGATATGTTGTATGTTATTAATAGTGAGAGACCACAGTTGATTGATATTGTGAATATTTTGTCTTCTAATGAAGATAAATATTTGTTTTCTAACCAAAAATTTACTAATGTTGTTAGTGATTTATGAAGATACATTGGGGATGATCCTTACTTATAGAACATTAGTAGCGAACAAATAATAAATATATGTATTCCTAATGCTTATGTTCAACAAGTCTAATATATTTTACACACTTTTTGATGTGGTGGCCATTTTGGACCTCAAAAATCTAATATAAAAATAATTGATTCAAGTTTATTTTTTCCCACCATCATTATAGATTCTTTTGAGTTTTTTAAAGTTTTCAGAAACAACCAAAACCCATGTAATATTTCAAAGAGGAATGAAATGCCTCAATAACTCATTTTATTTTGTGATGTGGTTGATGTATGGTTTATATATCTCATGAGGCCATTTCAAAATTCCTACATATATATTTATATATTTATTATTTTTGATTATGTGTCCAAGTGATTATAATTCATTCCTATAATAACCGATAATAGAAAAGTAATTGAAAATATTGTGAAAAAGAATCAATTTTCATGTTTCAGATTGCCCGAAATTTTAAACAATGATTAATGGATGCAATTTTGTAACCTATCATTGAATTATATTTTGATGAAATGTGGATTTTATCAAAGATTAAATACACGCTGTCACCCTCAAAAAAGTGGAAATAATAAAGTTTAAAAGAGAGAAATCAATTATATTTTGGAAGAAATTGTGCACCAAAGTTTAGAGTCTGATACAAGACTATGCTCTTAGTTATTATTGAACTGATTTCAAAAATCTAATTGGAATGTATCCCTTTAAAATTTTGTATTGAAAGTATTTTCAATTTCATATTGATTTAAATCAAAATGATTTTTGGGATGTTAAAACTTGTAACATGAATATGAATTCTTCTAGAAAGAGAAGAAAATATCATTTGAAGGAATTGGAAGAGATTAGAAAGAATTAATATGAAATTTCTATGATGTACAATGAGATAAGAAAGCCTTTTAATGATGGTGTAATCCTCAATAAAGAGTTTAAATAAGGATACAAGTAGATACAATTTGATTTGTTATTAAAGGTGTTTTGTGGTAAATTTCAATCCTAATGATCTGTCTCTTTTCTTATCAGTCATATTTTTCCGTTTTGTATTATAAAAATTAAACAAAATGAAAAAGAAGAACCATTTAATATCAATGGGAACAAATTGATGATTTTAGATAGAATTTTCAACCTTATACAGGATAAAAGATTCACTTTCATGAATCCAAATATAACCGAACTGTAGGTCATACCTCTCTTTACCAATTTTCTTTATTATGTCCCTTATTTAAGAGCATAGTTTCTCCTATAAATAGTTTCATTATGTAGAAATTATATTATATAAGTACATGGGAGGAAAATTTTTGTTAGGTTAGGTTTTTTATTATTTATTTATTGTTAATTTTTTAAGGTTCTATTTTCTTCTTTTTTATTCCAATTTTTTTTATTTTAAAACATGATGTGTTTTTTAAAACTAAGGAGTTGAAAATTCACACCATTATGATATTTTAAACCCATAAACAAAGGTGAAATAGTTTAATATGTGAATTTAAATATACATGAATGTTAAATAAAATTTGTTTCAAATTAAAAATGTTATATTAATTCTTAAAAATACCACTTATTTTCTAATCATTCCATGAATCAATGTCTAATTTGTAACACCATATTGGGAGGATTCCAAACCATTATTAACATATTCTTCATATTCATGTCATTTATTAATTGAACCAAGCAATAATTACTTTAAACATAATTTGATTTGATTATGTCAAAACTTGAGGGTTTGAGGAACATGTGTTTAAAATGATTGAGGTAATTAATTGATTTTTAAAAGAACCCTTTTTAAAAATAATACTTTTACTTTGTCCTATATTTATATTTAATGTTTGTAAGACTGTAGTAGTCCTAAAATACCTTTTTAGTTAACCATATTATACACCATTTTCTCCTATATACCCTTCTCTATTAACAAAAACACATAATCTAGTTGACCTTATGTTTGAGGAAGCAATATTGTGATATACCGGTTCTTATTGGGATGTTTTTGGAGGAAGAAACAATGTGATTCTACTGAAGGCTATGCCTTATTAGATCATTTCAAGAGTTTAATTCTAGAATAAATTTATATAGAGATAAATATTGTAAAGATGAAAACATGTATTATCATTATAAAAAATGGATTGGAGTCACATCTACCATTTAAAACTCAAAAGTGACCACACTACCTTCAAAAATAAAATATAGACAGATTTAAAAAATTATAAAATAAATTAAACTTTATTATGGTAGTAGAGTGGAATAATCTATGATACTGGAATTATGAATAGTTTACACTATCCATGATGTTTTCATGATTATTAATGCTAATTTTTTGCCAAGGGGAGTGAGGATGAGAACCCATTCTTGAGTGAAAATTAGATTCATGTATTTTTTTTCTTCATATTAGAGCAATACCCCATTATTTATCCGAAATGTTTGTACACATGAAACCTTCAAACCATCTACCACTAAACAACCAATACTAGAATTTAAAGTATTTGGGATTGGAGATTAGTGATGAAAAAATTTCCCATAGCATATAGTCCACGGATAGAACCTATTTGCGACAGAGTTGGAATTTCGTCGTAATTACTAAATATCAGCAATGGATTTATAAATCCATTGAAAAACAATTTGGCAGGATATCCCACCGTCTAGCATAAAAATCATTCACAGTTGGATTTTTCAATGGATTATTCAATATATCACAAATTCACGTTGAGTCAATAGTATTTGTGATGAGAATTTAATTTTGTTACAAATAATTTCCCATAAAAACATTATTTGTGACAGAATTAATTGTGTCACAATTATACCATCACAAGTAGTATTAATATTTAGCAGGATGTTCCAATCGTTTCTTCTTTCTTATCTTTTCTTCATTCTTCCATCCCTCTCCCGAAGGCAGCGTAACCGTTCCAGCTACCCCGCTCGACCCCACTCAGTGTAGCCCCAAAAGGCCCCATTTCTCTTGATTTTTGGGTGATTTTACACCAAAATTCCATGGTGTGGACTCCTCTTTTGTCATTCGTTAGTTTTTTGTTTATTTTCATTATATTAATAAATTGAAAATCACATGTTTAAAATTTTACCCTATTTTGATGATTTATTTGACATGTAGGGTTTATCTAAATTTATTATTGTAGATTTGTGTATTTTGATAATGCAAAAATTGTTTTAAATTTATTAACATTATTTTGAAAAATGTTTGATCTTTAAACTGTATAGATTTTTTTTGTTTAAGGTTGTAGAAACATTATTTTTTAATATTATTTGATATATGATTATTATTAAAATATGATGAATGTTTTTATTTTTTTGCAAATATACTTGCTTCTTCAACTCTTAGATTTATTTTAATTTTCTTCGTGTTTTTGTGTTGATGGAAATTAATTATATTTTTATTCGTTCTTTATTGCAAATTATTGTTTTGGTTTTATTATTCCATTCATTTGTTTGCTAATTCCAAATTTTTTATTGCTTGTGCAAGTATGTATGTTTAAATATTTTTATGTCTAAATATTTTTTATGTTATTTTTTTGCACACGCGCATAATAATAATATTTGTGCACGCATGATTTCTGTTTATAATTATATTTGTTCATGCATAATATATGTTTACAATAATTTTTATCTATAAAAAAAATTATAATAATTTTTTTGATGCACGTGCCTGTATGTATGTATGTATAAATATTTTATTGTGTAAATAAAATTGATGGACTTTTAATAATGATTTTAAAATTAATTTAAAGAAAAAATTTTAATATAACGTTATTTATAAGATTTTTTATAATAAATGTTAAAAAATTATATAATTGAAAAACAATAACAATTTAAAATATGTATTATTTAGTAAAAACTTATTTAATAACAATTAAAATAAATTTGGTAATAGTTTGTAAAAAAAATATAACAAATATAATGCATTATTTTAAATTCGTAAAAAAATATTAATTATTTAAAAAATAGTATCAATTTAAATTATTAGTAAAAATCAATAAATAATTTATAATATGAAATAATTAATGAGACTTTATTATTAATAAATTGTAAATTTTAGTGATATTTATAAAATTATAATAATTTTTAATAATTTATAATAAAGTATAACATTGTTTAGAAATTCATAAAAAATCATATAAAATGTTGTATTATAAAAAATAATTAGTATTAATATTTCTTATAAATTTTGTAAAAACGCCCGAATCACACAACTATTATAATACATATAATGTAAAAATTATTAACTCAAAAATTATAAATTCTAAATATCTATGAATTCCAATTAATTATTAATTCAAAAATATGATCTCTATTTTATTTATAAATTATTTTTATAAATTATAAATTCAATGTAATAAAATTATATATATATATATATATATATATATATGTTTATATAGATTTGATATTTGTATATTTTTTAAAAAGTGAGTTAGATTATATTTGATGTATTTTTATTAATTAAGATATTGTGATATATATACAGTAATTATTAAAATTGTAATAAAATTTTAAATGAATTAATAATAATCATTTCATAATTTATAATAATTATATAATTTTTCAAATTTTAATAATAATAATAATTAAATAATAAAATTGTAATAATAAAATTGCAATAATATTTTATGAAATTCTGATTTATATATATATATATTCGTTAAACAATTTATAACAATTTCAATAATAAATAATAATCATTACATAATAATAACTACATAATTTATAATAATTATTAATAATTATTAATAACTATTAATAATCATTACATAATTAATAATATTCATTAAATAATATATAATTAACCATGATATGTATAATAATTATTAATTAATTAACATTCCTTTCATGTAAATGGTTAATTAATTAAAATAATCTGTATTAATAATTTGTATTAATATTTTAATATATATTTATATATAAATGTTAATAATTTTATAAATAATATTAATAAAAGATTAAAAATGATACCCCACGTGCGTGATGTAATGGAACAGTCGACATTAACAAATATTACATCCCACCTAGGTTAAACCCCATATTTTGGACCCAATGGTGATCCTTTATTAATTATATGATACAGAGTTTGAAAGATATATTTAATTTTTATAATAATTTATTATACAAATATTAAATGAAGTACCCTCACCTAAAATGTAACTACCAGATAATAAAAAATCTAATGTTGTGTCTAGGATAAACCCCACATCCTAGACCTAGTAGTGATCTCCAATATATCATATGCGACACCGTTCAAGAGATATTATATTATTTTCAAAAAATAGCATGTATCTTATATAATATATATAATATTTTTATTTTAATCTACATCGAGCATGTACGGGCCCCATAAACAATTTCTAAACCAGTGCCTCACTTTACTCATATTTCATAAAATATTTCAAGATTGTAAAATATAGTAATAATTTGCAACTAGTGAAATTGAACAATAATAATTATTCTTATTCTTAATTTTTTAGATAACTATGGAATCAGGAAGTAAACAATAGTATATATTACATGATCATGATTGGATAAATAATCTCAAACATCTAAATGGATATGGTATAAATCCTATCTACATTGAAGGTTTTGAAGCCTTTATATAATTCAAATTATAAAATTTTGATTTTTTATCTAAAGGAATAAATAAATTTCCATGTAAGAAATATGGTTTAAGAACATTAGAAACATTTGACAATGTTGGACTTCATCTATTGTGTTATGGTTTTTGGAAAGAATATATTTTTTTGTATCAACATTATTAAAATAATTCAATTGGAATTAAAAAATTTTTGGATCCATATCCATCATTTCTGAATTTAATACATGAGGCAACTCGTCCATCTATTGTTGAAATAAAAACTCAGAATGACATTCGAAATCATGAATCTAAGCCTTCTTGGTTTTACAATTTTTTTCAATTTGTAGAGGATACCTTATATCCAGGATTCTATATGAGAACACATGAAGCTGTTACAAAATTAATGGACATTAAATCCTATTTTTGCAATGCCAAATAGTTTCTTCGATCAGATTTTATCTTTGGTTAAGTCGTTGTTGCTTGACAGAAATGCATTGCCTCTAAGTTTCTATGAAAGTAGATGGTTGGTTCATAATTTGAGTCTATGTTATCAAAAGATACAGGCATGTTCAAATGATTTTATATTATATTATGTTGAATATGAATCTTTGTTTAATAGTATAACATCTGAAGAATCAGGGTATAAAGATGCACAATAAAGAAATTCAAGAGTTCCCATTAAATAATTGAGATATTTTCCAATTACACCTCATTTACAACGCTTATTTATTTCTTGCAGCACAACTGGATTTATGACAGGTAATAAATAAAATATTTCCTTCACAAAAAAACATAAATCATTTATGTGATGGTGACTCATGGAAACATTTGGATCAGACACATCCTTCTTTTGCTGCAGAACCTTGTAACATATTGCTGGGCCTTTCTACTGATGGTTTTTTTCCATTTGGTGCATACAGAAGTCAATATTATTATTGTCCCATTTTCATTACTCCTTACAACTTGTCTCATTGGATGTTGATGAAACAACCATACATACATTTGATGTTGTTAATTCCCGGACATCCAAAGAAGAATAGAGATGTTTATTTAAAACCACTAATTGATGAGTTAATTTTTTTATGGAACAACATTGTCACTAAATTTTTTATAATTATAGATAAGAAATTTTTATTAAATGATCCATTAATATGGATGATCTGTGACATTTCAGCATTTGGTATTTTATCTCGATAAAGCACACATGGTTTAAAATAATGTATGTACCGCATGGCGGAGAACAAAGCATTTATGATTTATCATGGGAGAAAAGTTAGTTATTTTTAATGTCATTAGATATTTCATCCTTCATATCACACTTTTTGAAGAAATATAATTAATTTTAAAAAAGTTAGAATTGAAATAGACGCACCTACAATAGTTCTCTTAGATAATTAACTAAAATTTATTATCTCTACATTACCTCATGTTACTTTTGTAAAAACCATAAAATTGAAAAATATAAATGGTTTTGGGAGAGATCATAATTAGATAAAGTGGATTATTCTATGGGACCTTCCATATTGTTATGATTTGTTGGTTCATCACATGTTAGATGTAATGCATATTGAGAAAAATGATTTTGATAACATATTTTGTACCATGTTTGAAACAACTAATAAGACAAAAGATAATGTAAAGGAACAATAAGATCGTTCCCAGATTTGTAGATGTCCCGAACTTGAATTATTTTATGATGAAAGATCACACAAATTAATGAATCCAAAAGTATCTTACTAGATTGTTATGCTTCTAATTTGTATCGTTGCATCAGAAATGGGCATATTAGCCTGTTTAAAAGTCATGATTGTCATGTTATAATTGAAATATTTATTCATGTTGGTCTTATATAGTTGTTGAATTCTTCAATCTAGAGCGTGTTAACCAAAATATCATATTTATTAGATATTTGTGTGGAAATATTTAATTATAATGCATTAAATTCCCTTAAAAAATATGTTGTTTTAATTTCATGTAAATTGGAGAAAATATTCCCACTTAGAATCTTTGATTCCATAGAAAATTTAGTATTTAATTTTCCATATTAAGATAAATGTGGAGGGCCAGTACAAGTCTGGTGGATGTATCAAATTGAGAGATGTATGGAAAAATTAAATATGAAAATACATATAAAAGCATCAGTTGAAGGGTCAATTGCAGAATCATACTAATAGGAAGAAATTTCATATTACTGTTATTATTATTTTCAGTTGGAATATACTACAAAACATAATCGGATGGGTCGAAATGAGAAAAATGTTGATGATGTCACAGACCATCAGTTGTCAGCTTTTAATTAGCTTGAGATTGGTTTCAGTGGTTATCATGAGTGATGGTTTAAAGATGATGAACTACAAAGAGCTCAAACTTATGTTCTACTGAATTATGAAGATATTATATGATTTGTGCAGTAAGTACTAATTTTTTATTATTTCCTTAAATATTTATAAAAATATCATTATTTACATTAACTTTTTGATTGAATATATGATGACCATATGATAAATCAATTTCTACAAATTACATTTTTTGCCCTTGAGGAACGTCAGCAACAATGTTTTGCATGTTGGTTTCAAATACTGGTATGTACTATTTTATCGATGGAATAAAAAATCAAATTTTTAATGATATTTATTATTAAAATATTTTATTGTTTACAGGTAAAACAATGTGAAAATATTATTGATAGTCGATTATCTATTCAAAAAAACCCTCCATTGAAATTACTAAAATCTTATAATGGGTATGTGGTTAATGTTTTTGATTTCATACATGCTTATATGGTGACTCAAAGAAATAAATGAATAACTGTGTTCATTTGAAAGGACATTGTCATTTAGAATGTGATGTTGACTTTTATGGTATACAGGATGAAATAATTTTGTTCTGTTATTTGGGACCAAATTATGTTAAAATGTTTTAATGTCATTGGTTTGATACTGATCTGGGGTTGCGAGTTCGTCCACAACATGGATATATTGACATTAAATATAACAGTCTTCTTGCATGATGCAACACCCTAAGACTTTATGAGACCTATTCATTTTAATTTCTTTTATATCTTCTATTGTACGCTACACCAAGATTATCTTTCACTATACGCAACACCATATTAGCTTGACGTTTATGCAGCACTATTCTTGGATTGTGTTACACACAATTTCATGTTCGTTTGATAGTAGTTATTCTACGCAACAATGAGTGTGTGTATATATATATAAATATATATATATATTCAATGTATAAATGAAATATGATTGGATTTTTTTATACGCAACAGCAAATGAGTCTTTCACTACACACAACCCCGACTTGGCTTGCGTTACACGCAATCACGACCTTCCTCGATAGCGTGTGTAGTACGCAATATCGGGTTTCACTAAACAACGATATATTGTCATAATATTATTATGGAATAGACACAATGAATAATTTTTACTACATTTTGAATTTTATAACATTGTTATTCATCTTACACATTTAATACAACATGATATGTGAACAAAATATATTTTTTGAGTAAAATAAGTATTTTAAAAAAATGCAGTTTTGCCGCCTTTTGATGGCGCACCCACATTAAAGTTAGTTTTTGATAGGTTTATAAGTTCAAGTTGACAAAATAATATTTTTATTAGGAATCAGGATATAAAAATTTACATTGGATAAAATTTTCATAATATTCTGATAACTTTCATATTTTAATGAATAGTAAAAACATGCTATATTTTAATTAAAAACAACTTTTTTTATCGTAATAATTTATATAGTTAAATTATAATATTTAATGACTTTAAATTATAAATATAATATATTTTTACCATTTAATATAATCTATGTCATTAGCATTGATTTTACATTGAATTCATAGGTAAAATCATTTCAATCTTTGGCAATGTTTTAACTTTTAAAACCCATTTTTTTAACAATGGGATTAATTTTAAATTAATTACTTCAACATATGTGTTTTGAATTTTGAAAAATTGATTCCATATTTGAATTCAGTGAGTCCAAATTATGTTAATAGGTTACTTTTTTTTTGATATTATGAATAGTAACTACGGTAATTTTTATTTACTACAGTTAAAGGTAAATATGGTAATTAAGGGTAATAATAAGATTATAAAATTACACTAACACTTGACAAAATCCTATTGGATGAATATAATTCGAAAAATATAACCTAAGGGTCTTACTAAATTCATTTCATGGACTTTTGACCATGAAATAATATATTTATTATTAAAACCAAAGAAAGTGACAACATGTCACTCTTTTAAATCTTATAAGTGTAATAATTTTAATTTAGTGACAAACATCATAAAACTTCTGATCTAAATAGTCCCTAGAAACATAATAAAATTATCTACATCATATTAATTTATTTATAATTTTTAGAGATTAAATAATTAACATTAATTATGACACAATAGTGATGCTGAAATTCTTTTATTGATTGAAATATCAAATAAATGATTTTATAAGTATTAAAATAAATATTATATGAACTATTTAATGTGCTCCACGAATTTTCTAAAAAAATATTACATGTTATTAATCTATTAAATCATTTAGTTCAAACAAATCTCCAGTATATATTTTATTTAAATTCAAATAAATGAGTAGTGTCAAAATTGACACTATTGTTATTTTATAAAAATTACATATTATAAAATTGTTTAAAAATAAAAAAAATTATAAATTATAAATTTAAATATATATGGTTCAAAATTTAATAAATAATACAATTATGGACAATTCAAAACATATAAGTAATTATTTATAACGATTTAAAAATTTAGAATATTATTACCACAAATAAAATTAAATAGATTATATTAGGATAAATCAAGTTGATAATGTTTAAAATAAATTCAAAACTTGTATAAATTTTATTGGTTTATGAGATTACAACCCTATCTCATTTAATCATGGTATTATACTCATTTTTATGGTTTTTATGTGGGGTTGGAATTTATTATAAATTAATATTTCTTATAAATCAAAAGGTGCCCCTCTCCTCCCTTATAAAACGGAAATTCCTCCCTCTCCTCCTCACACCTTTTTGAGCCATCAAACACGTCCAAACCCTAACCATTTCCCTTCTAAACCTCCTTAGAAACATACTAGAGGTCCTTATTATCTTCAAATACCAAATTTAGTGCCCTAAGTGGAGGTTTCAAAGAGGCGTGTCGAAGAAGAGGTAATATTCTTTACTGATTCATTGAAATTTATTTCTTCTTCTACTTCTCCTTATTTAGTGGTTTAGTTATGAATTAATAACATCAGTATAACTCATATACGGATATGTTATTATAAATATGAAACAACCTTATTTCACCTTCTATCCATCCTAAGGAAAAGGAAATCACCGTGTGTGCGTACTTACGGAATACCGTCTCCACCCTTTGGTGTAATCTTTTGTTCCACCACCACCTTACTTGGATTTTTATAATGGGGTAAAGAATAACTAAATTTGATTATTATAAAATAATACTAATTCTAAGATATTATATCATTCACTCCAATTCCATTCCATAAATATGGGAACGATATCATCGTTCGTGCGTACGTACGGATTACCGTCTCCACGACGCGATGAGATTTATTTTCCATGTTAACAATTCAAGAATGATTATAAAGTATATATAATAAGTAATAATGAAATATATGATACAATAATGCCACTGGATTTATGCATATATATATATATATATATATGTATGTCATCTACATAATTCCATTCAATTCAATATGAAAAACAAAAACAGCGTTCATGCGTATTTACGACCTACCGTCTCCATGAACGATGTATTTATTTCCATTTATTGATCTATTATATATATGAATATTCTGAATATATATTATATATAAATAATGGTTTATATTCTAGAATTAAGTAATCACGATCTATTTAATCATATTAAAAAGTATATGTCAAAACACGGATGATAAATGAAACGATTTTACTCAAAACACTACTTTAACATGAATTTACCAAAGAACGGATAATATAAAGTCATAAGTGAACCATAAATGATATCATAACAATGAAGATAATTCTGTAATAATTAAATGAAATTATTTAAATCATTATAAAGGAGGTTTGGATACGTACGAAGCATATCGGACCTATGATAAGGGATAATTATTCCAATATCATTATTATCAGAGATTGTTCATTCATAAGTATTTTCTGGGGTTATGTTTATCATCCATGTCCATGTTTTCTAAAAATGTTTTCATAAAATTTTTAGTATTCTTACATGTATGTTTAAAGTCATTTTTACCCTTTTATGACTTTTACCACATGGTTTGAAAGGAATCTAGGTCTTTTTACAATACAGGGTACTTTTTGACTTTTCTAGCCAAAGTATGAGATGAATGTTTTTTTACTTATAAGACATTAATGGATTTTTACTGTTTCATAATGCCTTATTTTCATGAAGCTTACTCTACAAGATTTCAAGACTATTTCCAAAAAAAAATCTTTTCTTTTAAATTTTCATGGCATTTTGTGAAAAGATAATGATTTTGAAAAAGAAAGGATATTTTCCTCATGAATTCATTTAAAGTGCTTTATCAAAACCATTTTCCATCTAAGATGAAATTATTTCATATGTGTTTGTTTCAAGTATAATGTCTCTAGTATTTATATGGTTTCACTTTTCTTATGATGAAATTATTACCATTTGTTTTATATGGATTATGTTATGATGGAATGATGTTTATGAAACCCAATTTATTCTTTGGGTTATGATGAATGATTTATGATTTTTTTGTGGCACACGTATGAATGATTTAAATATGAGATGTGTGGGACCTATATCCCCCTCCAATGCATTGGGTACAGATTTATATCTCATGAGATAGACGTGGATGAAACCACAAGTAAATCCAGATCAGTAATACAGGGGGGGGGGGGGGACGACAAGTTTACCATGTTCAGTAAGGGAAGTTTTCCACTAAGATGGTCTTGGAAACAATTCCATGGCCACTATGGAAATCATAAAATGTTCTTAACAGTTTCCACAATTACATGTTTTATTCCCATACCATTTTATCATGATTAATGTTCCATTATGATCTATGCCTTATGTACTGCCATGTTTTATGTTATTGCTCAAGAATTTGATGTTTAAATATTATGTTCATGTTTTGATGTTCAGATGTACATGGTTTGTTTTATTTTCTCCATACATACCCTTACTAAGAATTTGAGCTCACCCTTTATATGTTTTAATTTCCCCAGGATATAAAGAATGGTTTTAGGTAAGAAAAAAATGGGAAGATCTTTGTGGGAGGTGTTAAAGATCATTTACCTAGATTAGAATATTATGTTCCACGTTTCTAAAGATACTAAACTATTGCGGTCCTTGTGTGATTGTTTTTGTTATGTATTAAGTATTCCGAAAAAGTAATGTAATGTCCATGTATGTGAATCTTTGTGTCTCTATAGTTTGTATCAATGGAATGGTTTAGTTAACCTTTGGAAACTAGGATGTGAAAACTTTAGTGAGAACCTTAGAGATATTTCTAAGGTATGTATTGGATGTCCCTATGGGTAAGTATAAGTATAGTTTATAGTCCTAGAATTATTGTAAAAATATTATAATTAACTCTAAGATGTTATATATTGAAGGTACTCCCCCTTTATTATGTTGTTTTCTCTTGCATGATTTTTTCCTCTCACTATTCTTTTTGGGTTTTAGACGATGTATATAACTCGAAGGAACCATGTTGATCAATGTAATGGATGATGCAATTATTTTCCTCCTGAAAAAACTAATATTATGGGATATGGAGTGAAAAATATTATTGCTATACTTACACAAGCTATGAATCATTCTGGACTTCCAAATGAGCATAGAAGGGAACAATATTCTGTTGAGTCCTTAATGAGGAAACATCCACTTTCTATCAGTGGGTCTTCTGATCCACTTGTTGCTGAATAATGGATTAGTACCATTGAAAAGATATTTTATATACATCGCTGTTCAGAACATGAAAAAGTCATTCTGGCTATTTACCGTTTAGAAGGTGAAGCAGATCAATGGTGGACTCTAATTAAGAATTTGAGGCCCCGAGATGAAATTGAATCCATGGAATGGGAAGAGTTCAGAAACTAATTTTGTAAATAAGTACATACCTCGTATCCTTCGATAAAAGATGGAAAAGGATTTCCTTGAGCTTAAGAAAAAAGATGATGGATCTGTTGGAATATATAAAGCAAATTTTATAAGGCTTGCAAGGTATGCATCTGGCTTTATCATCCAACCTAAAAGTAATGTTGATCGATTCTTCAGTGGCTTAAAACCAAGATTTGAAGGGCAGTACCTATAAGAGACTTCAGTAGCTATGAAGAAATTGTTCATTTTGTTATCAAGGTAGAAATTAAAGTTGGTATTACATATTCATCTCATGGTTTTGACAAGAAACGAAAGATGGAGTTCAAGGAGAAATCTCAGAATAATGGTGAAAAGAAGATGAATGTTTCTTTATGCTCAAAGTGTCGAAAGAAGCATAGTGGAGATTGTCTTAAAGGGACTAGAAAATGTTTTAAGTGTGGAAAATAAGTTCATTGAGAAGCTGAGTGTCGAAGTAATGAAAAAAGGGTTTCTAATGATGAAAATAAAGAAAATACTGTAGAGAACACACCACCAACACTTCAATGCATCGTGTGCAAGGAAATGGGGCATTATGCTAATCAATGCCCTAATCCAAGGGTTAATGATGATCAATGTGAGAATCCTCTTAAGGAAAAGGAAAAAAAGGGAAGTCACATGCGATCACTATTAGCAATGTTGAGTATGACAACAATGTGGTGGAATGATTATGTGTTTACATAAAGGGATTCCAAAATAATGTTGTGGAATCTAATTTATAGTAATTGAGGAACATTGGAATATCTATGTAATGGTTTATTGTGGTTTTCAATAATTATATGGTATCGGTAACCAAGAAGAGTGATTCAAATATTTTGGAAAGAAGATGATATGCACATAATGAATGGATAAAGAGAAAATTAAATGCATGGTAGTATTAATGAGCTCATGACTGATATGATGACCAAGTGATATCATGGTTTGAGTATATAGAGTTTTTGGTATTTTTGTATGTAAAAAGAGTTAGCATTTGAAAACATTCATGTTTTCACTAAGGTTAAATGGGTATACATTTTTCAAGAGAATACAATATTAATGTATTCACATGTCTGGAATGTGAACAAAAGATATATTTTATGATATATGGGGGATAAATGATGGTATTCACATGCTCGGTATATGAAATTTCTAGTAATTGTTTTCATTATACTATGAGCTTGGACAGAAGGATTTTGGATAAGCCTAAAGATTGGAATGGATTAAGATAGTATTGTTTAAGGATAGAACTGTTTTCAATATTATTGCAGGAATTTTATAATAGTGTAGTTTTAGAAAAAGGACAACCCATAGGATGAGCGACAACCCATCACGTCAGACAAGGCTGCGGGAATCGAACCCACAACCAAAGTGCAACATGACTTTAGCGCCCACCACGGGCCTACAAGAAGCCCCTAGTTAGTAGAAACACATTCTATTTTATTAAGTGGTATGACATATGATGTAGAAGTTCATTTTTGGAATCATATACGATTAACCTCACCATAAATGGACTTATGTATATTTGATAACTTTTCCTATCCTTTTGATTGAAACAGACGGAATGACCCCTCATTCTATCCCATGATCGGCTAACTCTTCACGAATAACAAATTCAACTTCATTTCTTTAAGAGATGAATTATAAATTTTTCAAGTCATGAACAACAATGAGATTGTACCAAAATCATGCAAGTATTTCTTTTAATTCATCTAGTTTAGAGAAAAGATCTTGAAAACCAAAAATGTTTTCCTAGTTCATCCATATCTGATGAATCAGATGGTCCCTTAGATCATCAATACTTTATGGCTTTGTGATTGTTGGATTTATCATAGACATGTCCTCTACCACTCTCCATCAAAACATTATGGCTAGATTTCTCTTCCATATCCATATTTTCACCTATGTTATCCTATGTGGAAACCCAGTGATTATATAATTTGGGTAACTGTTATGTTTCATACATTAGTTTTTAAAGAAAAGTTTTGGTATACCTTTTTATGATGTAGGTTTCTATGAAAGAAACTCTCATGTTATAAAACATTTATAACCCCGGCGAATTTCGAGGGTGATATTCATTTTAAGGGGGGTAGAATGTAACACCTCGAGAATTTATGAGATATATTCTTTTTAATTTCTATCATATCTTCTGTTGTATGCTACACCAAGATTATCTTGCGTTATACGCAACACCATATTAGCTTGCAGTATACGCAACACTATTCATGGATTGTTTTACACACAATTTCAAGTTCGTTTGATAGTTGTTATTAAACGCAACATTTAGTGTTTTTATATATATAAATATATATATATATATTCAATGTATAAATGAAATATGGTTGGATTATGTTATATGAAACAACAAAATAGTCCTTCACTACATGCAACCCTGACTTGGCTTGCTTTACACGTAATCACGACCTTCCTCGATAGCGTGTGAAGTACGCAATACCGGGTTTCACTAAACAACGATATATGGTTATAATATTATTATGGACTAGCCACTATGAATAGTATTAACTACATTTTGAATTTTATAACATTATTATTCATCTTAAACATTTTCTAAAACATGGTATATGAACAAAATAAATTTTTTAGGTACAATTATTGTTTTTAAAAAAATGCAGTTTTGCCGCCTTTTAATGGAGAATCCACATTAAATATAGTTTTTTACTTGTTTATAAGTTGAATTTGAAAAAATAACATTCTTATTTGGAATCAGGATATAAAAATTTACTTTGGATAAATTTTTCATTTTATTCTGAAAACTTTTATATTTTAATGAATCGTATAAACACGCTATATTTTAACTAAAAACAACTTTTTTCATCGTAAAAATTTATATGGTTAAATTATAATATTGAAATATTTTAAAGTATAAATAGATTATATTTTTACCATTTAATATAATTTATGTCATTATCATTTATTTTACATTGAATTCATAGGTAAAATCATTTCAATATTTTGCATTGTTTTATCTTTTAAAACTCATTTTCTTAACAATTGAATTAATTTTAAATTAATTACTGCAACTTATGTGTTTTGAATTTTGAAAAATGGATTCCATAGTTGAATTCAGTGGGTCCAAATTATGTTAATAGGTGACTTTTTTTTGATATTATCAATAGTAACTACGATAAATTTTTTTACTAAATTTTATGGTAAATATGGTAATTAAGGGTAAAAATAAGATTATAAAATTACTGAAACACTTAAAAAAATCGTATTGGATGAATAGAATTGGAACCATATAACCTCAGGGTCGGACTAGATTCATTTCAGGGACTTTTGACCATGAAATAATATAATTATTATTAAAACCAAAGAAAGTGACAACATGTCACTCTCATAAATCTTATAAGTGTAATAATTTTAATTTAGTGATTAACATCATATATCTTCTGATATAAATAGTCCCTCAAAATATAATAAAATTATATACATCATATGAATTTATTTATAATTTTTATGGGTTTAATAATTATCATTAATTATGACACAATAGTGATGTTGAAATTATTTTATTGAATGAAATATCAAATAAATAATTTTAAAAGTATTAAAATAAATATTATATGAACTATTTAATGTTCTCCACTAATTTTCTAGATAATGATGTCATGTCATTAATATATTAAATCTTTTAGTTCGAACATATCTTCTTTATATATTTTATTTAAATTGAAATAAATGATTATTGTCAAAATTGACACTATTGTTATTTTATAAAAATTACATATTATAAAATTGTATAAAAATAAAAAAAATATTTAAAAATTATAAATTTAAATTTATATGGTCTAAAATGTAATAAATCATACAATTATGGAAAATTCACAACATATAATTAATTATTTATAATGATTTAAAATTCAGAATATTATTACCACAAATAAAATTAAATAGATTATATAAGGATAAATAAATTTGATAATGTTTAAAATAAATTCCCAACAAGTCTAAATTTTATTTGTTGATGAGATTACCACCCTATCTCATCTAATATTCATATTTGAGTCATTTTGGAGGTTTTTATGTGGGGGTGGAATTTATTATAAATTAATATTTCTTATAATTCCAAAGATGCCCCTCTTCTCCCTTATAAAAGGGAACCTCCTCCCTCTCCTTCTCACACCTTTTTGAGCCTTAAAGATCGGCCAAAACCTACCCATTTCCCTTCTCAACCTCCTTAGCAACATACTAGAGGTTATGGTCTTCGTCAAAGACCAATTTTAGTGCCCTAAGAAGAGGTTTCAAAGAGGCATGTCGAAGAAGAGGTAATATCAGTTAAAGATTATTTTAAATTTATTTCTTCTTATACTTATTGTTCTTTAGTTGTTTCAGTATTAATTAATAACATTAGTATCACTCATTTAATTATATGTTATTATAAATAAGAAACAACCCTATTTCACCTTCTATCCATCCAAAGGAAAACAAAATCACCGCGTGTGCGTACGTACCGAATACCGTCTCCACGCCGTGGTGTAATCTGTTCTTCCACCACCACCATACTTGGATGGGTATAATGGTGTAATTAATAAATAAATATTATTATTATAACTTCATAATGATTCTAATAAATTATATCATTCACTAAAATTCCATTCAATAAAAATGGGAATGATATCATTGCTCGTGCTTACGTATGGATTACTGTCTCCACGACGCGATGAGATTCATTTTCCATGTTAACAATTCAAGAATGATTATAATGTATATATAATAAGTAATCATGAATTTTATGACATAATAATTCTATTTTATTTATGTATATATATATTTATGTCATCTACTTAATTCCATTCAATTCAATAAGCAAAAAAAACAGTATTCATGCGTATGTTCGGCCTACCCTCTCCATGAACGGTGTATTTCTTTCCATTTATAGATCTATTATATATACATATATTCTGAATATATATTATATATAAATTATGTTTTATATTCTGGAATTAACTAATCATGATCTATGTAATAATATTAATAATTACAAGTGAAAACACGGATGATAAATGGAACGATTTTACCCAAAACACTACTTTAACTTGAATTTACAATAGAACGGGTAATATAAAGCCATAAGTGAACCATATATGATATCATCACTATGATGATGATTCTGTTATAATTCAATGACCTTATATAAATCATTATAGAGGAGGTTCGGATATGTATGAAGCATATTAGACCTAAGGAAAGGGATAATTATTCCAATCTGATTCTTATCTGAGATTATTTATTCGTAAGTATTTACCGGGGTTATGTTTATCATCCATGTCCATGTTTTCTAAAAATGATTTCATAAATTTTTTAGTATTCTTCCATATATGTTTAAAGACATTTTACCCCTTTATGAATTTTACCACTACCATACGAGGTACTTTTTGACATTTCGACAAAAGTAAGAGAAGAATGTTTTTTTAACTTATACGACATGAATGGATTTTTACAGTTTAATAATCATTATTTTCATGAAGCCTAATCTACAAGATTTCATTACTATTTTAACCAAAATACTTTTCTTTTAAATTTTCATGGAATTTTTGGAAAAAATGACTTTGAAAAAGAAATGATATTTTCCTCAAGAATTCATTTCAAGTGCTTTATCAAAACCATTTTCTTTCTAAAATAACATTATTTCATAAGTGTATTCTTCAAGTATAATGCCTCTATGATTAAATGGTTCAATTTTCTTATGACAAAATTATATCCATTGGTTTTGTATGGATTATGTTATGATGGGATGATGTTTATGAAACCCAATTAACTCTTTGGGTTATGATGAATGATTTATGATTGTTTTGTGGCACACGTAAAAATGATTTCAATATAAGATGGGTGGGACCTATATATCCCTCCAATTCATTGGGTAAATATTTATATCGCTTGAGATATACATGGCTCAAACAGAAAGTAAATCTGGTTCAGTAGTATAGGGCTGGAAGGGCAAGTAATCCCGGTTCAGTAAGGGAATTTGTCCACTAAGATGGTATTGGAAACAATGCCTTGGATAATATGGAAATCATAACATGGGATTAATGGTTTCCACAATTACATGTTTTATTCCCATTCCATTTTATCATTATTGATGTTCCATTATTATCTATGCCTTATGTACTACCATGTTTTATGTCATTGCTAAAGAATTTGATGTTTAAATATTATGTTCATGTTTTGATGTTCAAATGTATATGATTTGTTTTATTTTCTCCATACATAACCTTACTGAAAATTTGAGCTCACCCTTTATATGTTTTATTTTCCCCAGGATAAAAAAGAAAGGTTTTAGGTATGAAAATATGGGAAGATCTTTATGGGAGATGTTGAAGATCTTTCACCAATATTAGAAGATTATGTTCCAAGTTTCCAAAGACACTAAACTATTACGTTCCTTGTGTGTCTGTTTTTGTTATATATTATGTATTCTGGAAAAGTAATGTAATGTCCATATAAGTCAAGATTTGGGTCTCTACACATCAAATGAACCCTTTATATTGGCACATCAATAAAATCAAGTTTACTATAAAAATTACTATGATGTTTTGAGTGATTTGAGGGACTGGTGGAGTGTGATAAAAATGATATCACTTGACAATCAGTTTATTGAAAATGAAATTATTCTCTGGAAGTGCAACATATTGAACTTTTTCTGTAAACATTCCAAAATATATCTCTTAACCGATGAGATATAAATATCGACGATGAAACCCCACAGTTAAGGGTCAATGATATAGATAATGTTGATGAAGTAGAAAGGGATGATGAAACTAAATTTCATATTAATGTTGGCAATGATGATGATGAGGATGAAGACATTGATGTCGATGAAAATGGTCATGAAGATAATGATTGATATATTGTATTCAGGTATTTAGTTATAGGTTATAATCATTTTATGACATTTATTAGTTTTTTAAATTTTATATTTTTATTAACAATATGTTATAAGTAACATTATTTTATTATTACATTCATTAGTTTTTTATATTTCATATCTTTGTTAACATTAGTTATAGGTAATTTTCATATTCTGAGAATTATTTGTTTTTAAAATTTCAAATTTGTATTAACAACTTGTGCTAGGAAACATTATTTTATTATGACATTCCTTAGTATTTTATATTTCATATCTGTTTTAACATTTTTCATAGGTTATTATCATATTATGATATTTATTAGTTTTTTATATTTCATATTTTTATTAACAATATGTTATGGGTAACATTATTTTATTTTGAAATTAATTAGTTTTTATATTTAAAATCTATTTTAAAAATATTTTGGTGGTGAGAATATTTGTTTCAGATGGTTGGATATGATCCACATGATGATTTATTACATTCTCTCACTATTGTCGGACATCCTGACGATGAGCCCGATTCTGCTACTTCTCCTTAGGATAGTGTGCCCACTAGGAGGGGGCATGGTCTTTCTTGATTACTAATTCTGAATCCCCTTCTAGAGAGAAGAAAATCTAGTGATTTTGTTCTGCATTTTCAGATGTATGTTTTATTGTTTAATAAGAAATTTATATTATATTAACTAAGTGTATTAATTTTACTAATAATTTTATGAGTATATATTTGTTTCAATTTTCATAGTTTTTTAAATTTAGTCATTGGTTGGGATGGTATGATTATGTGAAATTATTTTTTTGAGCCATGGATGTCATGGGATGTAACACCCTATGATTTAATAGTACGTTATTTTTTCAATGTAATTCAATAACATGCACTACACCCAACACTGAGTTCAAGCGCACCACGACATACAAACTAGCCATTCATAAGTACTTATGAAGAGAATTAAATGAATTTTGGCCTTTATATAATCCTTATAATTATACAATCCATAGGATTTTAGTTTAAATAAGTTTTTGGTGTTTTTCTGATAACTTTCATATTTGGGTGAATAGTGAAAAATACAATATTTTAACTTAAAACGAATTTTTTAATAAAAATAATTCATGGAGTTAAATTATACATTTTAAGGGTTTTAAAGTATAAATAGATTATATTTTTACCATTTAATCCAATTCTGGTCATTTTAAGTGATTTCAGTAAGAAATTGGACATAAACAAGTGTCAATCTTTGGATAGTTATTATTTCATAAAAATACGCTTTTTGGTTTTTACAACGGGAAATAATTTTAAATTAATTAATCAAACTTCTATGTTTTGAAATTGGTAAAATAGAATTCATTTTTGAATTCAGAATATCAAAATTATCTTACGGTGACATTTTGGTATTTTTTCTGAAAAATTCCAATTTTTAATAAATAGTGAAAAACGTTGTGTTATTGTTTAAAACCCACTTATTATTTAAATAATTAATTGTTTTATTTAAATTTAATTTAAGTCAAATTAGATACATAATAAAAATATTAGTTCAATTTAATTCATTGGAATATTTTTTTATAATAAAATTAGATGTATAAAATTTTATTGAACTTTTTACCGTCTTTAACCACCTTCTAGGAGCATTTGAAAATTTGTATAAAAAGTAATTTTACAACTTATGTGATTTTAATTTCGAAAATCCAAGATACACAGTTAACCCCAATAATTAAAATGTGGTTCAATAAGATGAAAATAATTTCCGGTGAATAGTAAAGTTTGACTTTTATTTACCACAGTTAAAATTAAATATGGAAATTAAGGTTAAAAATGATATTATAATTACCTCAACACATGTCCTTATTCAATTGGAAAAGTGTAATTAGACCAAAAACTTCTTTAGACATAAAATATGACCATTTAGGCCATCATGGATTAGATTATGACATTTATTATTATTTAATTTAAAGTAGAGTTAAAAGTGTTAAATTCAAGTTTTCATAACTAAAAGATTTTAATATAGGGTTATACATAAGATAAATTAGACTATAAATATACATTAGAAATTTAAAAATATTTCTAAAATAATGGTATTTTATTTATAATTTTTAGACATTAAATATTTAAATTATTTTTTGACCCAATGTTGATGCAATAATTACCTTATTAGTTAAAGATTAAAATAATTGATATTATAAATATCCAAATAAATGTAATTGAGATTTGTGAGAAATTACACTAAATTTATAGGTTAATATGACATTTTATGGTTGAATAGATGAATTTTTTTTCTAATTGATAAGGTTTTTATGACTTACACAAAAACAAAATACCGAATAGTTTCAAAATTGACATAAATTAATTTTTAAAACAAATACTATATTATTAGTTGATATAATATTCCTATAAATATATGGTTCGTCCAAAGATATTAAATAATATTATATATGTCATTAATGAACCACTTGGGGTTATTTTGTATTATTATTTTATGTTTATTAACCATATAGTTTAAAAATAAAAGAAGACACGGTAAAAGTTAAATTATTTAACTTAGAGTTAAATCTAAAAGATAAGGCTAAATTGGTATCCTAAACTTGATTAAAACCTAATGGTTGAAAGGATTTCGATCCATCCCTACTTTAGATTTGAAATAAATCAATTTTTATCCATTATAAAGAAAAAATGATTTTTTTATAAAATAATATTTCAATCTTTTCCTAAGGTGCCCCTCACCCCTCTTATAAATGGGCACTCCTCTTTCTCTCAAATTCACAACACCAAAGCCATTTTTCTCGGAAAAACCCTACCCAAATATCCTCTAAACTGTCATACCATCATCTTAGAGCCCATTATTTAGTTGGAAAACCAACCTAACGAGCCCTTTTGATCAAATCAAAAGGAAAACCCTGAAAAATCGGTAAATATTTGATCACCTCTTTCAACTTCTTTTCTTCTTCCAATTCTTCTTTCCTTTTTATTTCCATTCTAAAATAATAACTCCAGTATATTATATATAATTTAATTTTATTATAAATATTTTACAACCATATTTATTATTCTATCCATCCATTTAATGACATGTCACCATACGTGCGTACGTACGGCTTACCGTCTCCACGTTGTGGGGTAGTTGTTATTCAATACATTATTATTTGGATGGGTATAATAATGATGTATAATTGTTGTCAATAATAAATAAAAAATAATAATGATTCTGTATATATGATATACCATCCAATTATTTATTATTTTAATAACAAAAGAATGATATTGTCGCTCGTGCTTACGTACAGATTACCGTCTCCACGAATGAGATGAGATTCGGTCCCCATTGTATCGATTCAAGACTAATTTTCAATTGATGATTAAAAATAATTTTTAAAGACTTGATATAATTCTGGATATGAATAAGAAACATCCCATCCATAATAAACAAGACTCACATTACAAATAATACAAAGGAAAATGAATTAGTTAACACCTGAAATGACGATAATACAATTATATAAGTAACAAAGCATTATTAGAAGATCATATATGATATCATAATTATGTATATGGTTCTTGTATAATTTAATAAAAATTATTTAACTATTATACATGAGTTTAACCTAGTCTCGACCAAGGAAAATTACAATGTAAGGGTTAATTTCACAATCTCTGCGTTATCTGCGTTTGTTTATACGTAATTATCTACTAGGACCTCGTTATCATCCACAACCATGTTTCTTAAAAATATATTTCAAAACATTTTTAATATTTAATAGAAAATGGGTTAAAGTCATTTATACCCTTATTTGACATTATATGTTTTTAATGGAATATTTCTGTCATTTTCCAAACAAGGTACATTTTGACCTTTTTGACAAAGTTTAAAAAATAATGTCTTTTAACCAATACGGAGGGTGCAGCTATTTTTTTCCATTATAAAATCGTTGAAGAATCCATTACAATATTATAAGAATATTTTAAAAATAAATATTTTCTTTATAATTGTGTGACTCTTAAATTATTACAAAATGGAAAGTGATATTTCTCTCAAATAGTTTTGAGTTCATCTATGTCGACATCCTTTGAAAAATTCTACACTTGTTTGATGTTGATTTATAATGATACAAATCTTCCATGTTGTATTTATGTTTTTGTGATATTTTTTACTGTGGATGAGTTATTTTTTACCATTCATGTTTTATGGTTAAAGTATTGACATTTTTTATGCTAGTTTTATTACGAATGTTTATGTTATATTTCACCATTTTCTTAAGATGAATGTATTGGACTAGAATGTTCTGGGTTGGGGACCTAAAAAAGTAAGCCCTCCGGGTTGGGGTCTAGTTACAGAAGACCCTCTGGGTGGGAGTCTATTTAGAGAGGCTGTCAGGGATGGAGTGTGGTTACATAGGCTATCATGGTTGGAGTCCGGTTATAGAGTCTCTCCGGGTTGGAGTCCGGTTACATAGGCTCTCTGGGTAGGGGTCCGGTTATAGTTATCCCTTAGGTCAGGGAATGAGGCCTTTAAAACGAAATTAATGTCTGGAACTATACATTCCCTCATTTTGAAATTAGTAATTACATGTGATTATTCGACTAATAGAATATCCATGTGCATGTTTATATGGTAATGCTTGATTTATTTTTCCCATATTATATTCAAGTGTATGTTTAAAAGGCTGTTGTTTTTATTACACATCTTGCTTTAAAATTTTATAGCCTCAACTAAATTAGTTACCCTTAAAGAGAATCTACTCTCACCCATTTCATATGTTTTTTCCCAGGTTCCGAAGAAGTGTTTTGTGTTTGAGATTCAGGGATAAGCTAAGGGATCAATGGAACTCTCAAAGGATATTTTTGTGTTGAATGTTGGAAAGTGTAATGTAACGTTCAGTTATGTAATCTATTTTCCAAGACTGATAAATTTAATGGTCTTTTGGGACATGATTCCTTGTAATCATTCCAATGTATTAAAATAATGCATCGACTCTAGGAATCTAGGGTCGGGGCGTTACATTTTATATCAGAGGAAGTTTAGCAATAACCATGGAAACTATATTTAGATAAAATCTGATTATAGAACATTAACCTAAGATATATTTTAATGATTAGTATATAATAACTTCTTATAATTTTGGTAATATAGATATTTTGTGAGTTTTCCAAGGAAATAAATCTATATCAGGATATGAGTAGGTAGAGGTGGCTCTGGAATAGATGTACCAATGGGTAAAACCCAAAAAACCACTTTGAGCTACACTCGAACGGGAACTGGTGCACAACAATGAGAATTGTTGCACTCATGGTTATAACACTCTTAGGGGATATGATTAGGATAATTATCATTTTCTTTAAAAATCATTATGAAGAATTTCTAAGATTATACCTCCTCATAGAAAATATTTTAATGATTATGGATTATATCCATAAACTGTTCAATTTACTTTAGGTATTTTACAAGTTTGGAATTATTCATTGCGATTCATAAACTATCCTAGTGTATTCCATTGTATAGAAATGGCGCTCAGAAGAATGAATGATACATCCAACAATACATATGATTCAAAGAGTAATAAGGATCATATCATTCATGGTATTAAGCCAACATTGAGCAGGGAAATACTCTCCCATGCATTCTTAACATATGAAGAAATAATATCATGTATTAATAAGATAAGTAAATAATTCTCTATGTCCTATTTCATTGAATGGAATCAAGAGAATAAAATGATGGGATAGATAAAGATGGATAAAGGAAATAGGGGAAAGAAGGATTTTCTCATATGGGATAAATGTGGAAATAATCACCTTGGTAAATGCTTGAAGGGAATGGGAGTTTTTATAAGTGTGGAGAAAAAGGACAACAAGCATGTGATTGCAACGGTAAAAACTGGTTCCAAATGTAAAATGCTTCATCTACAAGGCATTGGGACACTACACAAATCCATGACCTAGTCATCACAGTATACCAAATATGATGTTATTAGATAATAATCAAGTTATGATACTACCTCAAATGAAGAGGAATGACTAGTGTTCTAATGTTATTATATAATTATTTCATTTGAGTGTTGTATCAACAATATACTTGTTATATGAATTATAGAGAAAAATACGGATTGTACTGAAGTACTATTTTATTGAGGATATGTGATTATATTATTCTAAGAAAAGTGACTTAATAGTAATCTACACTTTTTGAAAAAATACATGGTTGAAGGAAAGGTAATCCTTAATTTGGTCCTGATAATGAGGTAGTGATTTTGGAATAATAGATGGTTTATTTGGATAAATTATTTTGGATATTATAGAATTCCTTGGAACTGATTAATAGATTTCATATTTCATCATTATTGTAATATTCAAAATTTTTGATATAAGGAATATATCTAGTATTATATAAAGGATAAGGGAGCATGAATGTAATCAATAAGGTTTTATGGTAATTCAGGGTGTTACCATGTTTTAAAATAATACATGATGAATGTGTTCACATGTTACAACATGGAAAAAAGGATCTTCATTGTGTTTAACATCCTTATAAATTTGGGACTGTCAGTTTGGAGAGAAGTATATTGGATAAGTCTAAAGGTTGGAATGGATTATGTTTTAAATTGGATACTATTGTTAATGTTATTTTTGGATTATTATAAAAAGGACAACATGAAGACCCTATGACAACCCGTTGCTTCAGAAAAAGCTGCAGGAATCGAACCCACAACCATACTGCGATTCAGATTTATGGCCTACCACTGGAATACGTGATGTCCCTAGATTTTATAATGTAGTTTATTTTTATAAAGGGTCTAATATTTAAATTATAATTTCATTATTTTGAAACCCTATATGATTAGGATAAATAGAATACATTTTTGAAATCTTTTGATGTAAAATATGGGTTTTTGGTAGGAATTAGTTGAAAAATAAAACTCACCTTGCCTATTATATATATATATATATATGATTTCTTCCTCCTATTATATGGGTAAATTACTTATTAAGCTTTATGTAATGGATCTTAAAACGAAAAATGTGTTATCTTAATACATTATGTTTTCTTGAACTGATGGTATTTTAAATCATCATAGATTGATGGATTTAAGGCCCGTAATTTTACACTTGTTTGTGATCGATGGCCTCAATCACTTCCTATAAATAATTACCTTTTCCTTCCACTTATGTGTCTCTAATTTCCACCAAT
The DNA here is from genome assembly GCA_963277665.1 of Viscum album. Classification (NCBI taxonomy): domain Eukaryota; kingdom Viridiplantae; phylum Streptophyta; class Magnoliopsida; order Santalales; family Viscaceae; genus Viscum; species Viscum album. The sequence continues at coordinate 1,952,086,323 of OY728130.1, forward strand.
GTTTTCTTAATTGAGATCATAATTTTTGGTGACCCTTTCATTTCCCTTTTCCTCTTATTAGGACAAAATTTTATTAACCCAATTTTTTATGTGGGTTTTCCCACAATGGTATTTTATATTTTCGACCTTTTATTTTTTAAGAACAATTTCAAATTGCAAGGACTCAATTTATTGAAGGATGGAAAAATGTAACACCCCAAGATTTTATAGTACGTTATTTCCTCAATGTAATTAAATAACTTTCACTACACGCAACACCGAGTTCAAGCGCAACACGACATACCCAACTAGAATTTCAAAAGCAGTAATGAATAGTATAAACCAAATTTTGACCTTTATATAATATTTATAATTTTATAATACATATTACGAGTTTCCTAGACATAACGTATGAACAAATACATTTTTTCAGATAAAAGAAGTATTTTTTAAAAAATGAAATTTAACCGCCTTTTAATGGCGAATCCTTTTTAAATTCAATACTTGAAACTATTATATATTCAATTTGACAATATAAACTTTCTCTTTATAATTGGGACATAAGAATTTAGTCTTAATAAATTTTTCATGTTTTTCTAATAAATTTCAAATTTTGATTAATAGTTAAAAGTACTATATTTTAACTGAAAAAACTTTTTTAATAAAAATAATTAATAGTGTTAAATTATAAATTTTAATGGATTGGATGTATAAATAGATTATATTTTTACCATTTAGTCAAATTTAAGTCATTGTAAGTAATTTCACTTTGAAATTGAACATAAACAAGTGTCAATATTTTGATAGTTATTGTTTCTTAAAAATACACTTTTTAGTTTTAACAGCGGGAATTAAATTTAAATTAATTAATGAAACATATATTTTTTTATTTTGGTAAAATAGAATACATTTATGAAATAGTAATATCAAAATTAGCTTAAGGTGAGTTTTTGGGATTTTTCTAAAAATGTTCAATTTTTGATGAAAAGTGAAAAACATTGTGTTATTATTTTAAACCCACCTTTTATTTAAATAATTATATATTTAATTTAAATTTATTTTAAGTATTAATAGATACATAATAACAATATTAGTTCAAAGTAATTTCTTGTAATCTTTTTTATAATAAAATTAGATGTATAAAATTTTATTGAACTTTTTACCGTCTTTTACCCAACTTTTAGGAGTATTTTAAAATTTGTGTAAAACATAATTTTACCACTTCTGTGAATTGAATTTTGAAAATCCAAGAGACACTGTTAACCTTAGTAAGTAAAATTTGGTTCAATAATATGGAAATAATTTTTGGTGAATAGTAACTTTTGAGTTTTATTTAGCATAGTAAAAAGTAAATAGGGTAATGAATGGTAAAAATGATATTATAATTTTCTTAACACATGTATTAATTATATTGTATTAGTGTAATTCGACCAAAAACAACCTTTGGAATAAAATATGACCCTTTATATCCACATGGATTCGATTAGAAAATTTATTATTATTTAAATTAAAGTAGAGTTAAAAGTGTAAAATTCACATTTTCGTGACTAAAACATTTTAATATAGAGTTATAAATAATATAAATTACACTATAATTATTTATTAGAAAGCTAGAAATATTTACTACATAATTGTATTTTATTTATAATTTTTAAGAATTAAATATTTATATTTTTTATGACATAATGATGATGCAGTAATTACCCTATTAATGAATGATTAAAACAATTGATATTATAAATATACAAATAAATGTAATTTGAGGGTTTTGATTAATTACACTAATTTTATAGAGTAATATGACATCATATGGTTGATTAGATAATTTGTTTTGAAGTGATAAGGTTTTTATGACTTTCACAAAAACAAAATACCAAATAGTGTCAAAATTAACATAAAATAATTATTTTGAAAAATACTATTTTTTGGTTGATATAATAATAATAAAAATATATGGTTCGGACGAAGGGCTTAAATAATATTATATATTTTATTAATGAACCAATTTAGGTTCGTTTGGATGTTTATAGTTTTTTTTAATAACCATATAGTTTAAGAATACAAGGAGACACAGTAAATGTTAAATTATTTAACATAGAGTTAAATCTAAAAGATAAGTTTAAAATTGTAACCTAAACATGTCTAAAACCTATTGGTTGGAGATGATTTCAACCCATCCCCACTTTAGCTTCTAAATAAATCAACTTAGAGCCATTATAAACCAAATAGTATTTTATTATAAAATAACATTTCAATCAATTCCTAAGGTGCCCCTCACCCCTCTTATAAAAGGGACTCCCCCTTCTCTCAAATTCAGACCATCAAATCCATTTTTCTCGGACAACAACTACACAAATATCCTGTCAAATATCATCCCTTCATCCTAGAGGCCTTACTTTCGTCAGAAAGACATCCTATAGAGCCCTTTTGATCAAATCAAAAAGAATAACTCGAAGAAGATTTAAATATTTCATCACCTCTTTCAAGTTCTTTTTTTCTTACACTTCTTCATTCCTTGTTGATTCCATTATAAAATAATAACTCAGGTTTCTTCTATATATCTTTATGTTATTATAAATATGGTACAAACATATTCATTATTCTATCCATCCATTGAATGACATGTCCCCATACATGCGTACGTACGTTTTACCATCTCCACGTCGTGGTGTAGTTGTTATTCAATACATTATTTTTTGGATGGGTATAATAATGATGTATAATTGATATAAATAATTAATATAACATGATAATGACTCTGTATATATGATATTCCATCCAATTATATACTATTATAATATCAAAAGAATGATATTTTTTTTCGTGTGTACGTATGGATTACTGTCTCCATGAACGCGATGAGATTCATTCCCCATCATAACCATTCAAGAATAATTTTCAGTTGATGATTAAAAATAAAATTTAAATACTTGATATAATTATGGATATTAATAAGAATCATTCCATCCATAACAAACAAGACTCAGGTAATAAATAATATAAAGGAAAACAAATCAGTTAACACCAAAACGATGATAATACAGAAATATCATTAACAAAGAATTATTAGAAGATCATATCTGATATAATAATTATGTATATGGTTCTTTTATAATTTAATAACAATTATTTTACTATTATATATGAGGTTTATCTACCCTCGACCAAGTAAAAGTATAAGGTAATGGTTAATATCACAATCTCCTCATTATCCGAGTTTTTTTATACGTAATTATCCATTGTGACTTATTTATCATCCACATCCATGTTTCTTAAAAATTTATTTCAAATTCTTTTTACTATTTTATAGACAATGGGTTATAGTCATTTATACCCTTATTTGACCTTATATGTTTTTGTAAGTAATCTTTATGTCGTCTTCCAAACAAGGTACTTTATGGCCTTTTTGACAATGTTAAGGAAATAATGTTTTATAAGTTATACTGCAGGTGTGGCTATTTTCCACCATTATAACATCTTTGAAACATCCCTTAGAAGCATATAAGAATATTTTCAAAATATTTGTTTTCATTATAATTATTTGACTCTTAAATGATTTGAAAATAGAAAGACATATTTCTCTTAAATAGTTTTGATTTCATCTATGCCAATAACCTTTGATAAATTTTTCACTTCTTTGAAGTTGATTTATTGTGATACAAATATTCCATATTATATTTAAGTTTTTGTGATATGTTTGACTGCGGATGAGATATTTTTATACCATTCATGGGTTGTGGTTAAATTATTGACATTTCATATGCTAGTTTTAATAATATTGTTTATGTTATATTTCAACCTTTTCTAAAGATGAATGTATTGTAATAGTATATTTCGTGTTGGGGACTGGTAAAAGTAAGCCCTCCGGGTTGGGGTCCAGTCACAGAAGACCCTCCGGGTTGGAGTCCAGTTACAGAGGCCCTCCGGGTTGGAGTCCTGTTACAAAGGCTCTCTAGGATGGAGTCTGGTTATATGGGCTCTCTGGGTTGGAGTCTGGTTACTGAGGCTCTCCATGATGGGGTCCGGTTATATTTTTCACCTAGGTCGTGGAATGAGGCCTTGACACAGAAATTAATGTCCAGTACTATACATTCCCTCAAGATGAAATTAGTAATTACATGTGATTATTTAACTAGTAGAATATCCATGTGCATGTTTATATGGTAATGTTTGATTTATATTTTTTCTATATTATGTTCAAGTTTATATTTAAAAAGATGTTGTTTTTATTACACATCATTACTTAAATGTTTATAGCTTCTGATAAATTATTTAACCTCACTGAGCATCTGATATCACCCCTTTCTTAGGTTTTCTTTTCCCAGGATCCTAAGAAGTGTTGTGTGTTTGAGTTGCAGTGTTATGCTAAGTGAAAAATGGAATTCTCAAAGGATTTTCTTTGTGTTGTATGTTGGAAAGTGTAATGTACTGTTCATGTATGTAATCTATTTTCAAAGGCTGATAAACTGATCAGTCTTTCGGGACATGATTTCTTATAATCATTCGAATGTATTAAAATAATTCATCTACTCTGGGAATCTAGGGTTGGGGTGTTACAGATGGTATCAAAATAAGTTTATAAATAACCATGGAAATCTGAATCAAATAAACACGGATTAGAGCACATTACCCTATGATAGACTTTGAGGATTAGTATAGAATAACTTCCTTGAATTTTGGTAATGTAGTGATTTTGTGAGTTTACATGAAAATAAATCCCTATCTGGATATGAGCTGGTTGAGGTAGCTCTAGCACTGATGTAACTAGGGGTAAAACCCAAAAACACCACATTGAGCTATACTCAAATGCGAACTGGTGCACAAAAACGATCTTTTCTACAATCTTGGTTACGAAAATACCAAGGGATATTCTTAGGATAATTCACAATTTCTTTACAAATAATTATGAATGATTTATGAGTATATACCTACCCAAAGAAAATATTTTTATGATTAAGGATTATATCTATAAACTATTCAATTTAGTTATTTTCCAAGTTTGGAATTACTCATTGAGATTCTTAAACTGACCTAGTGTATCCCATTATATAGAAATGGAACCCAGTAGAAGGAATGAGAACTCCAGAAATACATATGATCTAAAGAGTAAGAAGGATCATATAATTCATGGTATTAAGCCAACATTTAGAATGAAAATAATCTCCCATGTCTTCTCAACATATGAAGAAATAATATCATGTGTTAAAAAGATAAGTAAATAATTTTCTGAGTCCTATGGCTTTCAAGGGAAGCAAGAGAAGAAAGGGATGTTAGAGAGAAAGATGGGGAAAGGAAAGAGGGGAAAGGAGGAATTTCCCATATGGGATAAATGTGGAAATAATCACCGTGGTAAAATCTTGAAGGGAAGAGAGTTTGTTATAACTGTGGAGAAAAAGGAAACCAAGTACGTGACTGTAAAGGTAAAAAAGGTTTCAAATGTAAAATGCTTCATCTTTTAGGTGTTGAAACACTATAAAAATCAATATCAGAGTACTTAGTGTATACCACAAATGATTCTATAGGATAATAATCATGTTATGATACTACCTCAGATGAAGAGGAATGACTAGTGTTCTTATGATGTTATTATAAAATTATTTCATTTGAGTGATGTATCAACAATATTCTGGTTATATGAATTATGGAGATAAATAAGGATTGTACTATAGTACTATTTTATTGAGGATTTGAGATTATAGGGTTCTCAGAAAAGTGACTTAATAGTAAGATACACTTTTTGTAAAAATACATGGTTAAAAGAAAAGTAATCTGTTATATGGTTCTGATAATGAGGTCGTGATTTTGGAATAATAGATGGATGATTTGTATAAGTTATATTGGATATTCATGACTTCCATGGAACTGATTAATAGTTTTTTTATTTCATCATTGCTGTAATATTCAAAAAATTTTGATATAAAGTATATATCCAGTATTATATAAAGGATAAGGGAGAATGAATGTAATCTATAAGGTTTTATGGTAATTCATGGTGTTACCGTGTTTTAAAATAATACATGATGAAGGTGTTCACAATTTGTTTTGGGGAAAAATTGATCCTCATTGTGTTTAAATTCTTTACAAATTTTGGACTGTGTGTTTGGATAGATGTATTTTGGATACTTCTAAAGGTTTGAATGGATTATGTTTGAAATTGGATTCTATTGTTAAGGTTATTTTTGGATTGTTATAAAAAGGACAACATGCAGACTATTTGACAACCCGTCACGTTAGACAAAGATACAATAATCAAACCCACATCCATAGTGCGATTTGGATTTATCAGCTACCACTAAACTATATTAATTCCCTGGATTGTATAATGTAATTTCTTTTTTTAAAGGGTCTGATAGATGAATTATAAATTCCTTATTTTTGAAACCCTATACCATTAGGATAAATAGAATATTTTTTTGAAATCTTTTGGAGTGAAAGCTAAGTTTGTGGTAGGAATTATTTGAACAATGAAACTAAACTTGTCAAGTAAATATATATATATATATATAATTATTTTCATCCTATTATATGGGTAAATTAATTATTAATCTTTAGGGAACAGATCTTAAAACCAAAAATGTGTTATCTTAATACCTTATGTTTTGTTGAGCCAATGGTGTTTTAATTCATCATATATTGATGGATTTGAGGCCCTTAAATTTACACATGTTTGTGATCGATGACCTTAGTGACCCCTATAAATATTTACATTTTCCCTCTAATTATATGTCTCTAATTTCCACCATGATCTCTTAATCGAGATAATAATTTGATGGTGACTCTTTCATTTCCCTTTTCCTCTTACTAAGACTAAATTGTATTAACCCAATTTCTGATGTGGGTTGTTCCAAAATGATATTTTCTATTTTCAACATTTTATTTTCAAAGAACACTTTCAAATTAGAAGGACTCAATTTATTGAAGGAGGGGAGAATGTAACACCCTAGATTTCATATTACGTTATTTCATCAATGTAATTTAATAACTTGCACTAGACGCAACACCGAGTTTAAGTGCACCACGACTTACCAAACTAGCCCTTCAAAAGCGGTTATGAATAGTATTAACCGAATTTTTAACATTATATAATCCATATAATTTTACAATCCATATAGTGAGTTTCTTAGACATTATGAAATAATAAATACAAAATTTCATATAAAAGAAGTATTTTTAAAAAATGTAATTTTACCACCTTTTAATGGAGAACCCTTTTTTAAATCCAATATTTGAAACTTTTATATATTCAATTTGACAAAATATTCTTCTTCTTTAGAATTTGGACATAAGAATTTAGTTTCAATAAAATTTTCGTGTTTTTCTGGTAACTTTCATATTTGGGTAAATATTGAAAAATGCTATATTTTAACTGAATAAAACATTTTTAATCAAAATAATTTATAGTGATAAATTATAAGTTTTAATGGTTTGGAATTATAAATAGATTAAATTTTTACCATTTAATCTAATGCTGGCCATTTTAAGTAATTTCACAATGAAATTTGACATAAACAAGTGTCAATCTTTTGAAAGTTATTATTTCTTAAAAATACGCTTTTTGGTTTTAACAACGAAAGTTAATTTTAAATTAATTACTGAAACATATATGTTTTGAAATTGGTAAAATATAATTCATTTTTGAATTAGGATTTTCAAAATCAGCTTAGGGTGAATTTTTCGTATTTTTCTGAAAACATTCAATTTTTTGTGAATAGTGAAAAACAATGTGTTATTTTTTAAAACCGATATTTTATTTAAATAATTAATTAAATTTATTAAATTTATTTTATGTCAAAATAGATACATTATAACATTATTTGTTCCATTTAATTCATTGGAATCATTTTTATAATAAAATTAGACCTAAAAAATTTTGTTGAACTTTTTACCGTCTTTTACCCACATTCTAAGAGAATTTGAAAATTTTTATAAAACATAATTTTACCACTTCTGTGAGTTGAATTTAAAAAATCCAAGAGACACGGTTAACCTCAGTATGTAATATATGGTTCAATAAGATGAAAATAATTTTTGGTGATTAATAACTTTTCACTTTTATTTACCACAGTTAAAAGTAAATAGGGTAAATAAGGGTACAAACGATATTATAATTACCTTAACACAATCCCTAATTCTATTGGATAACTGTAATTCGACCGAACAAAACCATAGGAATAAAATATGACCCTATAGATCCACTTGGATAAAATTAGGACATTTATTATTATTTAATTTAAATTAGAGTCAAAAGTGTTAAATTCAAGTTTTCATAACTAAAACATTTTAATATAGGGTTATACATAAGATAAATTAGACAATAAATATTAATTAGAAATCTAAAAATATTTATTATAATATTATTATTTTATATATAATTTTTAGACTTTTAGTAATTAAATTTATTTATGACACAATGTTGATGCAGTAATTACCTTATTAATGAATGTTTAAAATAATTGATATTATAAATACCCAATTAAATGTAATTTGAGACTTTTGATCAATGAAAATAATTTTATAGGTTAATATGACATGTTAGGGTTTATTGTATTAATTTTTTTTGAAGTGATATGGTTTTTATGACTTTCACAAAAACAAAATACCAAATAGTGTCAAAATTGACATAAATTAATTTTTTTTTAAAAAAATACTATATTATTGGTTGATATAATATTCCTAAAAATAAATGTTTTGGCTAGAGGGCTTAAATAATATTATATATGTCATTAAAGAACCACTGAGGTTATTTTAGAGGTTTATAGTAAGTTTATTAACCATATATTGTATGAATAGAAGAAGACAGAGTAAAAGTTAAATAATTTAACATAGAGTAAAATCTAAAAGAAATGGTTAAAATGGTAATAAAAACGTGTCTAACACTTATTGTGTGAGTGGATTTATACCCATCCAGACTTTATATCCAATATAAATCAATTTGGATCCATTATAAACCGACTATTATTTTATTAAAAAATAATATTTCATTCTTTTCCTAAGGTGCCTCTCACCCCTCTTATAAAAGGGAACTCCCCCATATCTCACATTCTCATCTTCAAAGCAATTTGGATCGGACAAAACATGCCCAAATATCCTCTAAAATGTTCTCCCTTCATCTTAGATTCCTTCCTTTTGTTATAAATCCAACCTAAGGATACATTTTTATCAAATCCAAAGGAAGAACCCGAAGAAGAGGTAAATATTTCATCTCCTCTTTCAAGTTCTTTTCTTCTTCCACATATTATTTCCTTGTTGATTCCATTCTAAAATTATAAATACAGTATCTTATATACACTATGATGTTATTATAAATATGATACAACCATATTAATTATTCTATCTATCCTTTGAATGACATGTGACCATACGTGCGTACGTATGGCTTACCCTCTCCACGTCGTACTATAGTGGTTATTCAATACATTATTATTTGGATGGGTATAATAATGATGTATAATTGATGTAAATAATAAATATAACATGATAATGATTTGGTATATATTATATACCATCCAATTATATATGATTTTAATATCAAAAGAATGATATTGTCACTCGTGCGTACATATGGATTACCGTCTCCATAAACGCGATGAGATTCATTCCCCATCATAACCATTCAAGACTAATATTTATTTGATGATTAAAAATTATGTTTTAAGACTTTATATCATTCAGGATATGAATATGAAACATCCCATCCATAACAAACATGACTCACGTAACAATGAATATAAAGGAAAAAGAATCTGTTAACACCTGAAACGACGATAATACTAAAATATTATTAACAAACTATTATTAGAAGATCATATATACTATCATATCTATGTATATGGTTCTTTTATAATTTAATAACAATTATTTAAATATTATATAATAGTTTAAAATACCTTTGACCAAGGAAAATTACAAGGTAAGCGTTAATTTCAAAATCACTTTATTATCCGAGGTTGTTTATACGTAATTATCTATTTGGACTTCTTTATCATCCACATCCATGTTTCATAAAAATTTCTTTCAAAACATTTTTAATATTTAATAAATACTGGGTTATATTAATTTATACCATTGTTTGACCTTATATTTTTTTGAAAGGAATCACTCCGTCATTTTCCAAAAAAGTTACTTTATGACCTTTTCGCCAATGTTAAGGAATTAATATATTGTTTAACTTATACGACAGGTGTGGCTATTTTCCACCTATCACTGGCACATTACGGGCCTAGCATGTCTATGAATCCTAAGGGTATTCTTTAACATTTGTTCGTTCTTCAGGAGGCGTCCCGTTGGATTATTGGTCGCGGTGATGTTAGCTTTTGGAGATCGAATTGGGTGGGTGCTCTGCTCTTCTTTCCTGGATGTCCCATATCTGTGGTCTCCTTCAAGGAGGCGTGTGACTTTACATCATTTAACCAGGCCATTCTCATTCCGGACCAGAGGGATATCTTTGAGTTCATCTAGCTAAATAACGAGGTGGATAGGTGTTGTTTTACCGGGACGACCTTGGGCTAGTTCTCTATCCGGGATTTCGAACGGCTTCATATTACTGATGCAACCCTGGACGAGTAGTCCTCCTAGCATTGGTGCAAGGAGTTTCCCACTAAAATTAATTTCATTGTTTGGAGTATTAGGAATTATTCTCTACCGATAGATAAAAATATTCAAAGGAATGTCATTTCCTTGGTGTCTCGGTGTATCGGTTGCGAGCACCCACGGAGGGAATCAACGCTTAACCTATTCTTCCAGAGCGACTAGGCTTTCCATATTGGTCCCTACACAACCCTAAATCCAGGGGTAGTTGTCCAAATGCTTCCCATCACGATTCCCTATCCTCCTGGTTTAATGGGGTGGGATGCAGGCTGATGGAGACCCAAGTCTGGGCCTGTTTTCTCTCTTCCATCTGCTGGTCTCTGTGGGAGGAAAGGAACCAGACAAGGAGGGGCGCTCGTCCCTCGGTGTAGTTTCTACAGATGCGGGCGAGGGCGCTCTACTCCGAGCTGGGTTCGAACATCAAGGGTGGACAATCCTCACCCACCTTTTGCAGATTCTTCAAACGACCATACTTGGCCGGTGCGTCGGGAGGGATGGGTGGCAGATGGGTTCATTGGAGACCCCCCATGCATGGGTTAAAAATCAACATCCTCGGTTCCTGTAGGAGTTAGATTATGCCGGGAGGGGTCTTTATTCACGATTTGAGTGGCTCTGTTTTGGCGGTTTTCATCACCTTCATCGGGGAGAGAAACTATCTGGAGGCTGAAATGAGGGCTCTTCTCACAGGGCTAACGGTGTGCATGTGGTTGGGGTTTCAGGCACAAATGATTGAGTCTGTTTCAGAGGCCTTGGTTAACATTGTCAAGGAGTGTTTTGAGGTTTCATGGTACCTTTGTTACTTATCCAAGAGGTTCTCTTTGGAAATGAATCTGGGTCAACATGTCCATCATGTTTGGAGGGAAGCTAACTTTTCTGATGATGCTCTCGCCGGCTTGGGAAGGGCGGAGGAGCCACGTTCTGTTTACAATAGTATCGGGTCGCTTCCCATGGTATGTGTGTCATTTTCCCAAGGGGATGTTCTTGGATTACACCACATCTGGCACCCATAGAGGATTTTGATACGTCTGTCATGTTCCAGTGGCCGCACCCTTACTTTAATAATAAAAATAATGATGTTACCACATCCTTTGATAAATTTTACACTTGTTTGAAGTTGATTTATTATGATACAAATCTTCCATATTTTATTTATGATTTTTTGATATGTTTGACTGTGAATGAGTTATTTTTATACCATTCATGGTTTATGGTTAAAGTATTGACATTTCGTATTCTAGTTTTAATACGAATGTTTATGTTATATTTGAACTATTTATTAAGATGAATATATTGTACTAGTATTTTTCGGGTTGGGGATCGATAAAAGTAATACCTCTGAGTTAGGGTCCGATTACAGCAGACCCTTCGGGTAATAGTCTAGTTACAGTGGCTCTCCGGTTTGGAGTCTGGTTAGAGAGGCTCTCCGGGTTGGAGTCCAGTTATAGAGGCTCTCTGGGTTCGAGTCCTATTAGATAAGCTCACCGGGTTGGGGTCCGGTTACAATTAGCTCCTAGGTCTAGACACGAGGCCTTGACATAGAAATTAAAGTATGGTACTATACATTCGGTCACGACCCGCCCTCGGGGTCCGTGCCGTGACTACCCCAAGCCCGCCTTCCATAGGCCAGGGGTTGGCGACTAGCACCAAGGCGTAAATCCCGATAAAAAGGGAAGGCATTGCCTTTGAAAAGTAAACAAACACCACAGAGTAAGCAAGAGGAAAGTAAACACTAAACAAAAGCAGAGTACAACTGAAAGTGCGGAAAAGTAAACGGGCCAGTATACAAACCCAAACTGAAAGTAAAGTACAACTCGAAAGGGAAAAACAGCAACTGAAAGGTAAAAGCCGCTACTCCGAGCTGTCCACTGGAAATCCCACCTGAAGGGTGGGTACAGATAGCTCCACTGCACCACGGGTCCCGCCGTCCGCTCCGAGCACGTCCCGCCCAGTGGTCCACCTCCGGGTACCGTCCCGCTCTGCAAACCTCAGCTATGGTCAACGCTGTCCGTCGTCTGCAACCAACACAACGTAGTGCGGGCAAAGCCCGTGCAGGGGTGAGTATAAGCTACTCAGTAGGGACCCCGAGACCCCCGAAGGTCTCTCAAATCCACAAAGGATAAACCGCGAAGAAAGGTACAATCACGAAGTAACAACCGACACTGCTTAAGTATATGCCCATACATATACCTAAGTCATCAATTCAAATACGCTCCCACCTCCGAGCCCAAGTACAACTCAGTCCACACAAGAAAGTAAACGTATTCCACACAGGAAAGCAAAACGTAATCCACACAGGATAGCACAACACAATCCACACAGGAAAGCAAAAGGATTCATCTCACACAGGTATACTTCTTCAAAGGACGATAAAGATGATCTCTGATCCATCTAAGTCGTCGGACCCACGAAGGATCGATAGGTAACTAACCCCCGCAAAAGACCCACACAGGATCGGGCCCACATAGGACCTGTAGGCGCTGGTTCACACAGGACCGCTGAGCGCAAGGACCCACACAAGATCGGACCCACACAGGATCGGGCCCACCGAGGACCTGTAGCACTGATCCACGTAGGATCGCTGAGTGCTGTAGTCGTCGTCGTCGAATCCAAACATGATCTTTGTATTGTCGTTGTCGCAGTCATAGTAGCAGTAGTAGCAGTAGTAGTCACAGGAGCAGCCGCAGCCAGCACTAGGGTTCCCGCACACAGCAAGCTCGTTCGGAGGGTCCGCTCCACGAGCCGAGAGGCTGATACATCAACTGTCACAAAGTCCAGAGTTGATGTATCCAAAAGTTCCGTATCGCCAACAGGAACTCAACGCAACAGACGGCGCGTCGATCGGACGCCCGGTCTGAGAGTTATTGGCATTTTCGTCCCCGGGGCCCGGTTGGTTTTTAAGGCAAAACCAACCCGACCGTACTCCACCTGCGTCCAAACCTCGGGCGGAGTATGCCAAAAGATTCGTCTCATTAAGAGGAACACAACACAGCTGACGACACGTCAATCGAACGTCCGTAGCTCAAGATATGAGTGTTTCCGCTCAGAAGGCCCGGTTGGTTTCGTGAACGAACCAACCCGGCCGAACTCAAAGTAATCCGAAACCTTGAGTGCGATATACTGAAACGACCGTCTCGATCCAAGGATCGCGTTTCCGCAGACGGTTCGTCGATCGGAGGTTCGTGGCTCATGTTATGGCCAAAAGACCGAAAATGATTCGAAACGGGGGGTCTGGGTCCGGGTCGACCCGGCCTGACCCCCCTGGGTCGGCCCGAACCGGGTCGACCCGCGTCCGACCCGGCCCGGCCCGGCCGGCCGGCCGGCGGCGCAGCGGCGCCGCGGCCACGACGGCCTGGCACCGCACGGAGGCAGCGCGGGGGGAATCAATTCCCCCACTGATTGGAAGGGGCGGCGCTGCTAAAAGCCGCACCCTTTGCAAAAAAAAAACGGCCCCCACGTGGGGGCCGACTTGAGGAAAAACCGGGGGCTGCTGCCCCCACCATTCATGGAAACCGCCCCCCTCTTTATGAGGGGGGTTTTTTTGAGCTAGCCGGGGGATTAATTTCCCCCGGTTCATTACCATCTGGCCAGCCAGCTGGCTGGCCGGTTTTCTCCAACGGGACCGGAAAATCCGGTCCCCTCTTCAGCTTCCGACGCCGGCAGCCCGGCCGCCGGTCTTCTCATTCCGCCGCGGCCCGGAACCGGCCGTGGTGTTCATCGTCCGGCGCGGTGCGACGACACCGCGCCCCTCCGCCGCGCCTTCGATTCCCCTTGATGCGGTGGGGCGGCGTCGCGTTCTTGAAGATTCTTCCATGGCGCGCGCGCGACGGCGTCGCGCAAGATAAACATACAATTATCCGCGTGGTGCGACGACACCACGCCACCTTGCTTCCACCCGCAAGATAAAACAACATGAACGATGGAGGGGGTTCGGCCGTGTTCATGCGGTCCGGCCCCCCTCATGTTAAATAATAACACAACTTAAAATATTCAATTGTCTCATGTTAGACATGCTAGATCCACGATCAAGAATGAAATAATTAAACAATAAATCAACAACCCCTACCTCGGGTATAGGTTCGAAGATTTGACAACGTCCCGCGGAGGTCGGGCGCCGCTGTAGTCGTTCGTCAAATCCGATGACGAAGAGGTGTGTCCGATGAGATACGTCGTTGGCGAAACTTCTTATGTCGACGAAGGGAGTCTGAGGAGGAAGCGGCGTTCCCTCTCGTTAACACGGAAGATGAAGAAGAGCGGAGCAGCGTTCTTCGTCAGAACTTGAGCGTTCTTCGTCAAGTTGAGCGTTCTTCGTCAAAGCTTGAAGATGAAGGAGAAGCTCTCAAAATCCTCTCAAGAACAAAGGAAACCAACCCAACAAAATAAAATAAGCTTAAGCTTATTTTATTACACAACCCTCCTCTTAGAATTTCAAATGTTTGAAATTTAAATTAACCCTCTTCAATTAATTAAGCCAAGTTGTCAACATTAATTGAAATGGGTTAAAGGGGAGGTTTTGAGAGAATTTGAGGATTTGGGGTTCGTGTGGGCCCCACCACACTTAATCCTCCCAAGGGAGGTTAAGTGGATGTGGGTCGCACTCCCAACTCCCTTTGGTAGGATTTATCTAGTTAAAATAAAATTTGTTCTTCACAAATTTTATTTAACTTAAACTAAAAACCCAAAAAAAAAACATTCAACCCGCAACAAACGCAACTTCCGAAAAGGACTCTTTAAGCGAAAATCGGCGCTGCGAGTTCATCGGTGCCCTCGGATTTCAATTCCGAGCACCGGATCAAAAGTTAGGAATTCCCGCTCGTTCGTTCATTGAACGTACCAGAGCCAAACTTCGGAAATTGATTCCGGGCACTCCGGGCCTCGGAATCACGTGCCGTCTGAAACCGCGCTCTGGTAAAATTCTAAAGAAAATTACGAAAATAAATTTCCCTTGAATTTTACGGGTCTTTACATTACTCCCACCTCAGGGCTTTACATCCCCATAAAGATACATCAAAAACTAGGGAAACAAATGATGGTACTGAGCACGCATCTGAGCCTCCCGCTCCCATGTGCTCTCTTGGAGATTCCCGTGTTGCCATCTGATGCGCACAAGAGGAATCGATCGCCCACGCAGGACCCGCTCCTGTCGATCCTCTATCTCCACCGGGACCTCCATAAAAGTCGCCCCATCGTCAATGTCAAGCTCCCCATGGTCAATGATGTGCGTCGGGTCGTGCACGTATCTCCTCAGCTGAGATACGTGGAAGACGTCGTGCACCCGGTGTAACTGAGGTGGTAGAGCCAGGCGATAAGCCACCTCGCCAACCCTGCTGAGGACCTGGAAGGGTCCAATGAAGCGCGGAGATAACTTGCCACCTCGGCCAAATCTCTGAATACCACGTCGAGGTGAGACCCGCAAGAAGACGTGGTCGCCATCCTCGAACTCAAGTGGCCTCCGCCTCCTGTCAGCATATGACTTCTGTCGGCTCTGAGCTGTCCTCATCCGCTCCTGGATGACCTGGACCTTCTCTGTCGTGGCCTGGACCATCTCCGGTCCCACCAGTGCTGACTCTCCAGGGTCTGTCCAGCACAAAGGAGATCTACAAGGTCGGCCGTACAACGCCTCGTACGGTGCCATCCCGATGGTGGAGTGGTAGCTGTTGTTGTACACAAACTCCACCAAGGGTAGGTGGTCCTCCCAGCTACGACCAAAGTCGAGGACACATGCGCGGAGCATGTCCTCGAGAGTCTGAATGGTTCTCTCCGTCTGACCATCCGTCTGAGGGTGAAAGGCTGTGCTCAGACATAGCTGTGTCCCGAACGCCTCCTGTAACCCCTTCCAAAGCCGGGAAGTAAAGAGAGCATCTCGATCGGAGACGATAGATGATGGCACGTCGTGGAGTCGCACAATCTCCTGAACGTAGAGACGTCCCATGCTCTCTACTGAGCCCTGCTCTCTGATGGGTAAGAAGTGTGCCGACTTGGTGAGTCGGTCAACAATCACCCACATGGAGTCGTGACCTCTGGAAGTGCGTGGAAGTCCAGTCAAGAAATCCATAGATATGTCGTCCCACTTCCACTCCGAAACCTCCAAGGGCTGTACCAAGCCCGCTGGTACCTGATGCTCTGCCTTCACCTGCTGGCAGGTGAGGCATCGAGAAATGAACTCTGCTACAGCCTTCTTAATGCCCGGCCACCAGTGCTGTCGTCTGAGGTCCTGATACATCTTCGCCACTTCAGGATGTACAGCCAAAGGAGAAGTGTGAAACTCTCTCAGCACCTCCTCTCGCAAAGCGACTGGTACCATGGTACGTCCTCTAAAAAGGATGTCGTGCTCTGCTCCAAGGGAGAAACCATCAGGTTCCTGTCCCGAGGATATATGTGCACGCCGTGTCTCACAGTCAGCGTCCTCACGCTGTGCCTCTCTGACCCGCTGCAGTAGTGGAGGAGTGACTGTGAGAGACTGAAGGAAGGCTGCTCCATCTCTATCCAGGAAGGATATCTGCAAAGAGGCTAGCTGCTCCGTCGCCTCCTCAAGTAGCTGAATGCCCGTCCTCCTCCTAAGGGCATCGGCTACTACGTTCCCCTTCCCAGGAGTATAGACTATCTCAAAGTCATAGTCCTGGAGGAACTCGAGCCATCGCCGATGTCTCAGGTTCAGGTCCTTCTGCGAGAAGATATACCTGAGACTCTAATGATCAGAAAAGACTGTAAAGCGCTCGCCCATCAGGTAGTGTCGCCATGTCTTAAGAGCGAAGACCACTGCTGCTAACTCCAGGTCATTTGTAGCGTAGTTCTGCTCATGCGGCCTCAACTAACGTGATCCATAGGCGATCACTGCCCGCTCCTGCATCAGAACACATTCGAGTCCGGTCCCTGATGCATCGCAGTAGACTACGTACCCTACTCCCTCCTCGGGCAACATCAAGATAGGTGCGCTAGTCAATCTCTGTCTCAGCTCCTGGAAGCTCTGCTGACATCTGTCAGACCATACGAAGGGTGTCCCCTTCTTCGTCAAAGCAGTGAGTGATGCCACAACTCTATAGAAGTCTGGCACGAATCTCCGATAGTATCCAGCTAGTCCCAACAAACTCCGAACCTCAGTCACGCTCCTGGGTGGCTCCCATGCTAACACAACCTCAATCTTCGCGGGATCCACTTCAACTCCCGCCTCAGAGATAACGTGTCCCATGAAGTGGACCTCACGTATCCAGAACTGGTACTTCGAGAGCTTACCATAAAGCTGGTTCTCTCGGAGTGTGTCTAGTACAACTCGCAAGTGATAGGCGTGCTCCTCCTCTGTCGTAGAGTAAATCAGAATGTCGTCGATGAAGACCACGACAAACCGATCGAGGTATGGCTGAATGATCCTTTTCATGAGAGCCATGAACACTGCTGGAGCATTGGTTACACCGAAAGGCATAACCAAGAACTCATAGTGGCCATACTGACATCTGAAGGCCGTCTTCTGCACATCCTCGTCTCTGACTCTGAGCTGATGATAGCCTGACCTGAGGTCTATCTTCGAGAACCACCGTGCTCCCTTGAGCTGATCAAAGAGGTCATCAATCCTCGGTAGCGGATACTTGTTCCTCACTGTCACCTGGTTCAGGCGACGATAGTCAACACAAAGTCGCAAGCTCCCGTCCGCCTTCTTGGCGAACAAAATCGGGGAAGCCCAGGGTGAAACACTGGGTCGGATGAACCCCTTTCCCTGCAAGTCCTCCAACTGTACCCGTAGCTCTCGAAGCTCGGCGGGGGCCATCCGATATGTTGGAGTAGATATCATGGTTGTCCCGGGGTACAAGTCAATATAAAAGTCTACCTCTCTGCGAGGAGGTACCCTAGAACGTCGTCGGGAAAAACGTCCGCAAACTGATCCACCACTGCAGGAAAACCAGGACTCCGCACGTCAACTGATCCAAGGATAAGGCTAGCCAACTGATGAGTGATGGGCTGTCCTCTCCTCCGCAGAAGTCCATCCTGTGCTGCTAAGGCTCCCTTCTCGCCGGTGAAGGTGAACCTGCTCCCGTTGGTGCGTACACATCGCACCTTGCGCCTAAAACAATCAATCTGTGCATGGACCGTAGATAGCCAATCCATGCCCAAGATGACGTCGTAAGGCCTCGACGCTGCTACAAGAAGATCCCAGCCGAAGCTCTCGCCTCCTAGAGTAAGCTCACACTGCCGGCACCAGTGTGTAATCGTCGAGTCTGCTCACGTAGGAGTCTCTAGCCGTAAGGATCGAGCCAACGGCTCTGTCGGAATCTCTGAGCTCCGAACAAGGGCAGCGGCTATGAAAGAGTGACTCGCTCCTGTGTCTATAAGAACTGTAGCAAGGGTGGAATAGACACAGATAGTACCTCAAATCATCTCGGGTGCGCCGTGGTCGTAGGCCTCTGCTGCCTGGAGCTGTGCCTGTCTCTGCCCGCCAGCTCCCTGTGGTCGGGGTGGACCTCCTGGTGGTGGTAGTGGCAGAGCCTCAAAGCGTCGCCCACCACCGGCTACTCGTCCAGCTCCTCTGCCTCGTCCGCCTCCTCCCTGCGGACCGCCACGGTCGACCCTCTGCCTCTGCCTCGGTGGTCCCTCAACCGTCTGCTGCTCCTCGGCACGGCGGGTCGGGCAGTCACAAGCCATGTGGCCCTGCCCGCCGCACGAGTAGCACTGTCTGCCTCTCGAAAGACTGGCTTCGCGCTGTGTGCCCCGCACGACTGAGCCAGTGTCCTGAGGTCGTCTGTCCGAAGGTCTGGTCTGTCTGGACCCCTGAGTCATCCGTCGACTGCCTGCTGCAGATGACTCTGCCACGTGCCGCCCTGCGGTGGGTCGCTGCGCTGGTGTAGACTCAGCAAGGAAGCTCTCGATCAGAAGGGCCCGCTCCGGTACTCCTGTCTGAGTCGGTATACTGAGGGAGATCAGCGATGCCCTGATCTCGTGTCTCAAACCCTGCTCGATGGTCCGGGCCCGGAAGAATGGGTCCCGTACCATGTCGGCCGAGTAGCGCGAGAGATCGGTAAATCTCGCCGAATACTGAGCGACCGTCATGCTGCCCTGCCGCAGCTGTAGATGCTCCTGGATACGCACTGCACGAAGGGTGGCTGGGACGAACTCCGAGCGGAAGAGGCTCTCAAAGTCTGTCCAAAGTAGAGATGCCTCATCGTGCACCTGGAGCATCAAGCTCCACCATCGTCCTGCTGCTGCGTGTAGTAGGCTCGCAGCGAGGATCACCATGAGGTCTGCTGGTGTCCTCACTAGCCTAAACACTCGTACCACTGCCTCCAGCCAGTCCTCTGCTGCCTGGGGATCCGTCTCCCCGCGAAACCTGGGCGGTCGCTGGCGCTGAAACTCTTGCAGTGCGCTGAGGCGACGTGCATTGTTAGCGGCTGCTGCTGGAAGCATCGGGGGCTCGGCGGGTAGAGCTACCGCCGGTGCCACTGCTGAAAAAGGGCCCTGCACCGAGGCCTCGTCGCTCGGTGGGCTGTCGTCACGCTCGACTCTCGGAACCCTAGCTGGCTGCCGTCGTGGGGCCATCCTGAAAAGGAAACAGGTGCGCCACGGTCAGAACAGTATACCTGGTGAGCTGATATAAGTAATCACAAAGAAAACTTTGAAACACACACGCAATCAATGTTTTCGTGCATTAAGTCGGAAATCAGAAGTCAGGGTCCTGGTGTACGGATACGTCGGCCGCCGCTGTAACAGCCCGAGATTTTACGAAAAAATATTCTTTTTATTTCACTAATGTCTTGTGTTGTACGCTACACGAGAAGGATCTTGCACAACACGCATCCTTGACTTTCCTTGCATTACACGCAATCGCGACCTTCCTCGATAGCGTGTGTAGTACGCAATAACGAGTTTCACTAAACAGCGATATGCTATTAAAATGTTATTAAAACTAGCCGTTATGAATAGTAATAACCACTTTTTGAAATTTTGTAAATTTTATTTTTCAAAATGGATTTCATTTTTGGATTCGTAATATCGAATTTAGCCTAAGGTGAAATTTTGGTACATTTCGGATAACTTTCATATTCTGATGAATAGTGAAAATTACTAAATTTTAATTAAAAACAACTTTTTTAATCGAAATAATTAATATTGATAAATTATTAATTTGAGTGGTTTTAAAGTGTATTTAGAATATATTTTTACAATTTAATACAATGTTGGTCATTGGATGTAATTTCACATTTAAACCAGTTATAAACTAGTGTCAATCTTTTGATAGATATTGTTTCTTAAAAACACGCTATTTGTTTTAACAGCGGGATTTAATTATAAAATTAATTAATGCAACTTCTATGTTATGAATTTGGAAAAATAGACTTCATTTTTGAGTTCGGAATATGAAATATAGCATAGGATGAAATTTTGGCATTGTTCTGAAAAACATCAATTTTTGATGAATAGTGAAACTACTAAGTGGTAGTTAAAAAAACTGAATTTTTCATAAAACTTAATTTTACAGCTTCTGTGAATGAAATTTCAAAAATCCGAGAGACACGGTTGATGTCAGTTACTAAAATGTGGTTCAATGAGATGAAAATAATTTTTGGTGAATAGTAACTTTTTACTTTTATTTACCACGGTTAAAAGTAAATAGGGTAATTAAGGGTAAGAATGATATTAATATTACCCTAAAACATGTCCTAATTCTTTTGGATAAGTGTAATTCGACCAAAAACAACCTTATGAATAAAATATGACCATTTAGGCCCACTTGGATTAGATTAGGACATTTATTATTATTTAATTCAAAGAAGAGTTAAAAGAGTTAAAATCAAAGTTTATTTACTAAAACATTTTTAATATAGGGTTATACATAAGATAAATTAGACTATAAATATTCATTAGAAATCTAAAACGATTTCCCACATAATGGTATTTTATTTGTAATTTTTAGACATCAAATAAGTTAATTTATTTATGACACAAAGATGATGCAATAATTATCTTATTAATGAAATATTGGCATAATTGATGTTATAGACACCAAACTAAATATAATTTGAGCCTTTTTATGAATTCCACTAATTTTCTAGGTTACTATGATATATTAGTGTTGATTTAATCAACTTGGTTCGAACATATAATTCTGTTATGACTTTCACAAAAATCATATATCAAATAGTGTCAAAATTGACACAAAATAGTTTTTAAATCAAATATTATATTATTAATTGTTATTTTATTCCTAAAAATCTAAGGTTCGTCCAAATGACTTATATAAGGATATATGTATTTATAATAAACAATTTGGGGTTCGTTTGGCATGTTATAGTAAGTTTAATAACCATATAGTGAAAGAAAACAAAAAGACACGGTAAAAGTTAAATTATTTAACTTAGAGTTAAATCTAATTGATAAGGTTAAAATAATACCCTAAACATGTCTAAATCCTATTGGTTGATAGGATTTCGACCCATCCCCACTTTAGCTTCGAAATAAGACCCTTTGGAACCATTATAAACCGATTTTTACATTAATATAAAATAATATTTTGAGATATTCCTAAGGTGCCCCTCTCCTCCCTTATAAAAGGACACCTCCTCCCCCTCCTCCTCACACCAATTTGAGCACTCAATGTAACACCCGAGACTTTTATGTTATATAAATCATCAAAGGAATCTTTTTCTACACAACACTTTCTTGGCTTGCTTTACACGCAATCGCGACCTTCCTCGATAGCTTGCGTCGTACGCAATACCGAGTTTCACTAAACAACAATATGCTATTAAAACTAGCCGTTATGAATAGTAATAACCACTTTTTGAAATTTTATAAATTTTATTTTTCAAAATGGACTTCATTTTTGGACTCAGAATATCGAAATTAGCCTAGGGTGAAATTTTGGTATTTTTCTGAAAACTTTCAATTTTTGATGAATAGTGAAACCACTAAGTGGTAGGTTAAAAACTGAATTTTGCATAAAACTTAATTTTACCGCTTCTGTGAATGGAATTTCAAAAATCCGAGAGACACGGTTAATATCAAGGACTAAAATGTGGTTCAATGAGATGAAAATAATTTTTTGGTGAATAGTAACTTTTTACTATTTTTACCGCGGTTAATAGTAAATAGGGTAACTATGGGTAAATATGATATCAATATTACCCTAACACATGTCCTAATTCTATTGGACAAGTGTAATTCGACCAAAAACAAACTTAGGAATAAAATATGACCATTTAGGCCCACTTGGATTAGATTAGGACATTTATTATTAATTTATTTAAAGAAGGGTTAAAATAGTTAAAATCAAAGTTTAATAAGTAAATTATTTTTAATATGGGGTTATACATAAGATAAATTCGACTATAAATATTCATTAGAAATCTAAAAATATTTCCTACATAAGGGTATTTTATTTGTAATTTTTAGACATTAAATAATTTAATTTATTTATGACACAATGATGATGCAGTAATTATCTTATTAATGAAATATTGACATAATTGATGTTATAAACACCAAAATAAATGTAATTTGAGACTTTTTATGAATTCCACTAATTTTCTAGGTTACTATGATATATTAATGTTGATTTAATCGACTTGGTTCGAACATATAATTCTGTTATGACTTTCACAAAAATCATATATCAAATAGTGTCAAAATTGACACAAAATAGTTTTTAAATAAAATATTATATTATTAATTGTTATTTTATTCCTAAAAATCTAAGGTTCGGCCAAATGACTTAGATAAGGATATATATATTAATAATAAACAATTTGGGGTTCGTTTGGCATGTTATAGTAAGTTTATTAACCATATAGTGAAAGAAAACAAAAAAGACACGGTAAAAGTTAAATTAATTAACTTAGAGTTAAATCTAATTGATAAGGTTAAAATAATACCCTAAACTTGTCTAAATCATATTGGTTGATAGGATTTCGACCCATCCCCACTTTAGCTTCGAAATAAGACCCTTTGGAACCATTATAAACCAATTTTGACTTTAATATAAAATAATATTTTGAGATATTCCTAAGGTGCCCCTCTCCTCCCTTATAAAAGGGCACCTCCTCCCCCTCCTCCTCACACCAATTTGAGCACTCAAGCTCGGCCAACCCCTGCCATTTTCCCTTCTCCACTTCCCTAGAATAATCCTAGAGGTCCTGGTCTTCTCCAAAGACCAATCTTAGTTCCTTAAGTGGAGGATTCAAAAAGGCGTTCCAAAGAAGAGGTAATATCCATTACCGATCTTTTCAATTTCTTTCTTCTTCAACTTCTTCTTCTTTAGTTGTTTCATGATAGAGTAATAACATCAGTATTACTTACATACTGATATGTTATTATAAATATGAAACAACCCTAATTCACCTTCTATCCATCCTACGGAAAAATGAAATCACCGCGCGTGCGTACGTACGGAATACCGTCTCCACGCCGTGGTGTAATCTATTTTCCACCATCACCTTACAAGGATGGGTATAATGGTGTAATGAGTAACTATATATGATTATTATTAAGTAATATTGATACTGAAATAATATATATATATACTCCAATACAATTCCACGATCATAGGAACGATATCATCACTCGTGCGTACGTACGGAATACCGTCTCCACGATGTGATGCGACTCGTTCTACATGATCTTCATTTCATAATGATTGTATAAATGAATTGAATGAATGAATATGGTATATACTACACTAATACCATTCTGGAAATGAATTATCTATAACCTAAAGATAAGAATAAGAATTTATTCGACAAAACACGCATAAGAACAAAAAGTTATAAAGACCCGAGTAACAAGTAACAATGAAATATTACTAACAAGAAGCTAATAATATGACCATATATGATCTCATATCAATATGTATGATTCTGGAATAAGTCAATAACATTATTTAAACCATTATACAGGAGCATCGGACACGAACAAAGCAAATCGGACCTAAGGTAAGGGAAATATCACAATCTCATTTTTATCCGAGATTGTTTATTCGTAAGTATTTACTGGGGTGTATTTTATCATCCACATCCATGTTCCCTCAATATGTAATATTGTTTCCATCCACTTGAAATAGTTTAAATCCAATTTTACCCTTAGCTGAGTTTTTAGTAATGAATATGAAAGGAATCTTTTGTCGTTTTTCCGTACGAGGTACTTTTTGACTTTTCCGACAAAAGTACGAAGAATGTTTTTTTAACTTATACGGCATGAATGGATTTTTAAAACATTACTTCAAAGAAGCTTCCTTTACAAGTTTTCAAGTTTATTTTTAATCAACTTCTTTTATTTTAAAGTTGCATGACATGTTATGAAAGGAAAAATGTTTTTGAAGAAGAAAGGATATTTTCCTCAAGAATTCAATTCAAGTGTTTTATCAAAATTATTTTCCATCTAATATAATAAAGGGTTCTATTTCTATCCATATTTTTACATTGGTTTGACTATGTTGTGATGGAATTATGTTTATGAATTCCTTTATCATATATGAATTGATTTATGATGTCATGATGTTTCAAGAATCCCATTTTTGTTATATGTGTTATGCGATGATGTATGTTTTTTGATTATGTGGCACACATAAGAAAGGATTCATTATAAGATGGGTGGGACCTATATCTCCCTCCAATGCATTGGGTAATGATTTTATATCTCATGAGATAGACATGGCTGGAACGGAAGGTTATTTCGGTTCAGTGATACAGGACTGAAACGAGGAGGGAACTCGGTTCAGAAAGGGACTTTGTCCACTAAGATAGTCTTGGCAATGAGTCATGACTAACAAGAAATGATTTTCCATGATTATGTGTGCATGCCACAAAGATTCAAGTTTTATGTTATGATTATGGGGATCTCATTTTCACTTCTATGATTTATTCCATGTTAAGATATTATGATCTCTTTTGCAGGTTTTGATTTTCATAAAGATATGATATGATTTTTATTTTCTTTATTTGCCCTTGCTGAGCATTTGAGCTCACCCTTTTATGTTTTCTTTTCCCCAGGTCAGGAAGATGGATATTAAGTAGAATATGCTAAAAGGGACCCTAGATATGATGAAATAAATGGGAGACACTGTAGAAGATTTATGAACCAGTTGTTTATGTTTCCCCAGTTTCTAAAGACACTATACCTATACGGTCCTTTGTGGTTTTGTCATATGTTGTAATAAGAGTGCTTCAATTTTGAAGTATTAACAATGTATGTAAAGTGTGGGTCGTTATAGTTGGTATCAGAGGAAAGGTATAGTCAACCTTTGGAAACTAGGATGTGAAAGCCTTAGTAAGAACCCTAAGGATAAGTTTAAGCATAGAACACAATCTTAGTGTTTTAGAAATGGCCTTGAATAACCTAGGATAAGACCTTAAGCATGAAAATTTTATTCTTGAATTATGTGGTTTCCTATTATAATTAGTGTTGCTCACACTATTCTTCTTGGTTTTAGTCAATGGCTGGAACCCGAAGGAACCGTGTTAATGCGGAATGCGATGGGCAATGCAATGATTGTCCCCCTGAGCAACCAAACGATATGGGAGATGGAATGAAAAATCTTGTAGCCATGCTCACACAACTTTCTCAAGCTATGAATCATGCAGGATTTCCAAACGAACAAAGAAGGGAGCAACATTCTGTTGAATCCTTCATGAGGCAGCGTCCACCATCTTTTAGCGGGTCTACTGATCCATTAGTTGCTGAACAATGGATTAGTACTACTGAAAAGATATTTTCAGTTCTTCAATGTTATGATCATGATAAAGTCATCCTAGCAGTGTATTGTTTGGAAGGAGATACGGATCAATGGTGGAATCTTGTTAAGAATACGAGGCAAAGGGATGAAATTGAGTCTATGGAATGGGACGAGTTCAAGAACTTATTTTTCAATAAGTACTTCCCTCGTATTCTCCGAACAAAGATGGAGAAAGAGTTTCTTGAACTGAAGCAAAGGGATGATGAATCTGTTGGTACCTATGAAGCAAATTTTACCAGACTTGCAAGGTACGCTTCTGGTATTATTATCCAACCTGAGAGTAAGATCGATCGATTCTTTAGTGGCTTAAAACCAAGTCTTCGAAGGGCGTTAGCCATAAGGGACTTCAATAGCTACGAGGAAATCGTTCGCTGTGCTCTCAATGTCGAGATGGAGATTGGAATAACCCATCAGTCACATGGGTTTGATAAGAAGAGGAAGATGGAATTCAAAGAAAAATCTAAAGAGCACACGGAAAAGAAGATGAACTTTCCCTTATGCTCAAAGTGTGGAAAGAAACATGGAGGGAGTTGTCTTAAAGGGACAAGTAAATGTTTTAAATGTGGAAAGGAAGGTCATCGGGCATTTGAATGCCGTGATAATGGGAAGAAGATGTCTAATGATGCAAACAAAGGAAGGGATACACAGAATGAACCTGCTACACTTCAATGTTTCAAGTGCAAGGAGATGGGGCATTATGCCAATCAATGCCCAAATCCAAGGGTTGATGATGATGGTCGACGCCAACAAACTCTTAAGGATAAAGACAAAGGAAAGTCACATGCAATTTCTATCAGCGATGTGGAGTACGATAACGATGTGGTGAAAGGTACACTTACCATCCACTCTAAAGTAGCAAATGTTTTATTTGATTCTGGATCCACCCACTCTTTTATTTCTGAAAAATTTTCTAAGGGTATCACCGTATTACCTCAACAATTAGATGTTGAGTAAGCTGTGACAACACCTAATGGCACATCAATCGCATCAGAAGTTTATAATTCTTCTCCGATCGAAGTTTGTGGGAAAGTGCTTCCTGCAAATCTTGTGATCCTTCCTTTAGTGGAATTTGATGTGATTCTTGGCATGGATTGGCTTTCTCTACATGGAGCTCATATCAATTGCCAAAGAAGGGAAGTCAAATTTCATATTCCAGATCAACCTACGATCGTCTATCAATGCAAGGATGAACATAACCTTCCAGTGGAAATTTCTTCCATCTTATGGGTATTGATTCCACTAAATGAAGGTTATTTATCTCAAATAGTTGGTGAGAAACTCACGATTAAGAATATGCCCATTGTACGGGAGTTTGATGATGTCTTTCCGGAGGAATTACCGGGTCTTCCACCAAATCGTGAAGTTGAGTTTTCAATAGAACTCGTACCGGGTGCTTTGCCTATTTCAAAGACACCTTATAGAATGGACCCAATTGAGTTGCAGGAATTGAAGAAGAAACTCCAAGAGAATCTTGATAAGGGATTCATACGCCCTAGTGCATCACCTTGGGGAGCACCTGTTCTATTTGTTAAGAAGAAAGATGGATCAATGAGACTCTGCATTGATTATCGAGAACTTAACAAGATCACTATCAAGAACAAATATCCTCTCCCACGCATTGATGACTTATTTGACCAACTACGCGGAGCTCAATACTTTTCCAAGATTGATCTTCGTTCAGGGTATCATCAATTAAGGGTCAAAAGGAAGGATATACCAAAGACGGCTTTCTGTACAAGGTATGGACACTATGAATTTATAGTGACGCCATTTGGTCTTACTAATGCCCCTGCTATCTTCATGGATCTAATGAATAGAGTCTTTAGAGACTATCTTGATCAATTTGTGGTAGTCTTTATAGACGATATTCTTGTCTATTCAAAGAGCAAGGAAGAGCATGAAGATCACTTGAGAATTATATTGAAGACCCTGAGAAAAGAGAAGCTTTATGCCAAATTTACCAAGTGTGAATTTTGGCTTCAAAAAGTTGCATTTTTGGGTCATATAATCTCAAAAGAGGGGATATCTGTGGATCCAGCAAAAACAGAGGTTATCGAAAGATGGTCAAGACCAACAACAGTAACTGAGATCCGAAGTTTTCTTGGTTTGGCTGGATATTATCGACTTTTTGTAAAATATTTTTCACGATTATCTAATCCACTCACCAAGTTGACTCGGAAAGGAGTTAAGTTTGTCTGGACAGAGGAATGTGAAGAGAATTTCAAGGAGTTGAAAAGAAGGTTATCCAGTGCACCTGTGCTCACACTGCCTTGTAGTGGAGAAAGGATTGTGATCTACAGTGATGCATCCAAGAAGGGATTGGGGTGTGTTCTTATGCAAAATGATATGGTGATAGCTTATGCCTCACGACAGTTGAAAATCCATGAGCAAAATTACCCAACACATGATTTGGAGTTGGCTGCGGTAATCTTTGCATTAAAGATTTGGAGGCATTACCTTTATGGTGAAAGGTGTGATATTTATACTGATCATAAAAGTTTAAAGTATATTTTCACACAAAAGGAGCTGAATATGCATCAAAGAAGATGGTTGGAGCTGATTAAGGATTATGACTGCTCAATCCATTACCACCCTGGGAAAGCAAACAAGGTGGCAGATGCATTAAGTCGACAAGACCATGCTAGTTTATCCATGATGAGGATCACAAAAGATCCAATATTTATGGATTTACAAAGGATGGATCTTGGAATTATAATGGAAGGGGAAAAATCTTATCTTTCTCAAATGAATGTTCAACCATCTATACATGTGAAGATTAAAGAGGCACAGAAAGAAGATGTCGAGTTACAAAAGAAGGTGAGAAATGTTCCTGAATTCAACCTTGATTGTGATGGGATAATAAAGTTCAGGAATCGGGTTTGTGTTCCTCCCATCCCCGAATTAAAGAAAGAGCTGCTGGATGAGGCACATAGTTCTTCATTCTCTATTCATCCTGGAAGCACGAAGATGTATAGGGACCTGAAAGAGTACTTCTGGTGGGATGGCATGAAAAGAGATGTTGCTGAATATGTCTCTCGATGCTTGGTTTGTCAACAAGTTAAAGTTGAGAGACAGAAGTCTAAGGGGATGTTACAACCATTACCCATACCCGAATGGAAATGGGAAAACATCACTATGGACTTTGTCACAGGACTTCCTAAAACATCCAAAGGCAATAATGCTATCTGGGTCATAGTTGATCGTCTTAGAAAGTCTGCACACTTCATTGCTATTAGAGAGGATTTCTCTCTAGATCAGCTTGCCAGGATATATGTAAAGGAAGTGGTAAGATTGCATGGAGTACCACTTTCTATTATATCTGATCGAGATCCGAGATTTACCTCGAAGTTCTGGCGAAGTCTTCAGCATACTCTGGATACAGAGTTGAGTTTCAGCACTGCTTATCATCCCCAGACAGACGGTCAGTCTGAGAGAACAATTCAAACCCTAGAAGATATGTTGAGAGCTTGCTCTATGGATTTCAAAGGAGGTTGGGATCAACACCTACCTTTGGTGGAATTTTCTTATAATAATAGCTTTCACTCCAGTATTCAGATGGCTCCTTATGAAGCTCTCTATGGAAAGAAATGCAGGACTCCAACTTGCTGGGATGAAGTTGGGGAAAGAAAGCTATTAGGACCTGATCTCGTTGATGAAATGGCAGAAAAGGTCAGATCTATTCAACAACACATAAGAGCAGCTCAGAGTCGACAGAAAAGTTATGCCGACAACCGAAGAAAAGACCTAGAGTTTGAAGTGGGTGATAAAGTGTTCTTACGAATATCTCCCTGGAAGAGGGTTATGAGATTTGGAAAGAAGGGGAAGTTGAGCCCTAGATATATCGGTCCTTTTGAAATACTGGATCGTGTTGGGAAGGTAGCTTACCGATTGGCCCTTCCACTGAATCTCTCTCAAGTTCACGATGTGTTCCATGTATCTCTCCTGAGAAAGTACATACCAGATCCTTCACATGCACTCAGCTCAGAAGTTGTACCGCTGGAGCAAGATATTTCTTATGAAGAACAGCCGATAGAGATTCTGGATCGTAGCGAAAAAGTCCTACGAAACAAGACCACTCGCTTGGTGAATGTTTTATGGAGAAACCACCAACTTGAAGAAGCTACATGGGAGCTTGAGGATATGATGAGGGAGAAGTATCCTCATTTGTTTGTTGCAAAGTGACGAATTTCGAGGGCGAAATTCTTTTTAAGGGGGGTAGAATGTAACACCCGAGACTTTTATGTTATATAAATCATCAAAGGAATCTTTTTCTACACAACACTTTCTTGGCTTGCTTTACACGCAATCGCGACCTTCCTCGATAGCTTGCGTCGTACGCAATACCGAGTTTCACTAAACAACAATATGCTATTAAAACTAGCCGTTATGAATAGTAATAACCACTTTTTGAAATTTTATAAATTTTATTTTTCAAAATGGACTTCATTTTTGGACTCAGAATATCGAAATTAGCCTAGGGTGAAATTTTGGTATTTTTCTGAAAACTTTCAATTTTTGATGAATAGTGAAACCACTAAGTGGTAGGTTAAAAACTGAATTTTGCATAAAACATAATTTTACCGCTTCTGTGAATGGAATTTCAAAAATCCGAGAGACACGGTTAATATCAAGGACTAAAATGTGGTTCAATGAGATGAAAATAATTTTTTGGTGAATAGTAACTTTTTACTATTTTTACCGCGGTTAATAGTAAATAGGGTAACTATGGGTAAATATGATATCAATATTACCCTAACACATGTCCTAATTCTATTGAACAAGTGTAATTCGACCAAAAACAAACTTAGGAATAAAATATGACCATTTAGGCCCACTTGGATTAGATTAGGACATTTATTATTAATTTATTTAAAGAAGGGTTAAAATAGTTAAAATCAAAGTTTAATAAGTAAATTATTTTTAATATGGGGTTATACATAAGATAAATTCGACTATAAATATTCATTAAAAAGCTAAAAAGATTTCCTAAATAAGGGTATTTTATTTGTAATTTTTAGACATTAAATAATTTAATTTATTTATGACACAATTATGATGCAGTAATTATCTTATTAATGAAATATTGACATAATTGATGTTATAAACACCAAAATAAATGTAATTTGAGACTTTTTATGAATTCCACTGATTTTCTAGGTTACTATTATATATTAATGTTGATTTAATCGACTTGGTTCGAACATATAATTCTGTTATGACTTTCACAAAAATCATATATCAAATAGTGTCAAAATTGACACAAAATAGTTTTTAAATCAAATATTATATTATTAATTGTTATTTTATTCCTAAAAATCTAAGGTTCGGCCAAATGACTTAGATAAGGATATATATATTAATAATAAACAATTTGGGGTTCGTTTGGCATGTTATAGTAAGTGTATTAACCATATAGTGAAAGAAAACAAAAAGACACGGTAAAAGTTAAATTAATTAACTTAGTGTTAAATCTAATTGATAAGGTTAAAATAATACCCTAAACTTGTGTAAATCCTATTGGTTGATAGGATTTCGACCCATCCCCACTTTAGCTTCAAAATAAGACCCTTTGGAACCATTATAAACCGATTTTGACTTTAATATAAAATAATATTTTGAGATATCCCTAAGGTGCCCCTCTCCTCCCTTATAAAAGGGCACCTCCTCCCCCTCCTCCTCACACCAATTTGAGCACTCAAGCTCGGCCAACCCCTGCCATTTTCCCTTCTCCACTTCCCTAGAATAATCCTAGAGGTCCTGGTCTTCTCCAAAGACCAATCTTAGTTCCTTAAGTGGAGGATTCAAAAAGGCGTTCCAAAGAAGAGGTAATATCCATTACCGATCTTTTCAATTTCTTTCTTCTTCAACTTCTTCTTCTTTAGTTGTTTCATGATAAAATAATAACATCAGTATTACTTACATACTGATATGTTATTATAAATATGAAACAACCCTAATTCACCTTCTATCCATCCTACGGAAAAATGAAATCACCGCGCGTGTGTACGTACGGAATACCGTCTCCACGCCGTGGTGTAATCTATTTTCCACCATCACCTTACAAGGATGGGTATAATGGTGTAATGAGTAACTATATATGATTATTATTAAGTAATATTGATACTGAAATAATATATATATATATATATACTCCAATACAATTCCACGATCATAGGAACGATATCATCACTCGTGCGTACGTACGGAATACCGTCTCCACGATGTGATGCGACTCGTTCTACATGATCTTCATTTCATAATGATTGTATAAATGAATTGAATGAATGAATATGGTATATAATACACTAATAACATTCTGGAAATGAATTATCTATAACCTAAAGATAAGAAGAAGAATTTATTCGACAAAACACGCATAAGAACAAAAAGTTAATAAGAACCGAGTAACAAGTAACAATGAAATATTACTAACAAGAAGCTAATAATATGACCATATATGATCTCATATCAATATGTATGATTCTGGAATAAGTCAATAACATTATTTAAACCATTATACAGGATCTTCGGACACGAACAAAGCAAATCGGACCTAAGGTAAGGGAAATATCACAATCTCATTTTTATCCGAGATTGTTTATTCGTAAGTATTTACTGGGGTGTATTTTATCATCCACATCCATGTTCCCTCAATATGTAATATTGTTTCCATCCACTTGAAATAGTTTAAATCCAATTTTACCCTTAGATGAGTTTTTAGTAAAGAATATGAAAGGAATCTTTTGTCGTTTTTCCGTACGAGGTACTTTTTGACTTTTCCGACAAAAGTACGAAGAATGTTTTTTTAACTTATACGACATGAATGGATTTTTAAAACATTACTTCAAAGAAGCTTCCTTTACAAGTTTTCAAGTTTATTTTTAATCAAATTCTTTTATTTTAAAGTTGTATGACATGTTATGAAAGGAAAAATGTTTTTGAAGAAGAAAGGATATTTTCCTCAAGAATTCAATTCAAGTGTTTTATCAAAATTATTTTCCATCTAAGATAATAAAGGGTTCTGTTTCTATCCATATTTTTACATTGGTTTGACTATGTTGTGATGGAATTATGTTTATGAATTCCTTTATCATATATGAATTGATTTATGATGTCATGATGTTTCAAGAATCCCATTTTTGTTATATGTGTTATGCGATGATGTATGTTTTATGATTATGTGGCACACATAAGAAAGGATTCATTATAAGATGAGTGGGACCTATATCTCCCTCCAATGCATTGGGTAATGATTTTATATCTCATGAGATAGACATGGCTTGAACGGAAGGTTATTTCGGTTCAGTGATACAGGACTGAAACGAGGAGTGAACTCGGTTCAGAAAGGGACTTTGTCCACTAAGATAGTCTTGGCAATGAGTCATGACTAACAAGAAATGATTTTCCATGATTATGTGTGCATGCCACAAAGATTCAAGTTTTATGTTATGATTATGGGGATCCCATTTTCACTTCTATGATTTATTCCATTTTATGATATTATGATCTCTTTTGCAGGTTTTGATTTTCATAAAGATATGATATGATTTTTATTTTCTTTATTTGCCCTTGCTGAGCATTTGAGCTCACCCTTTTATGTTTTCTTTTCCCCAGGTCAGGAAGATGGATATTAAGTAGAATATGCTAAAAGGGACCCTAGATATGATGAAATAAATGGGAGACACTATAGAAGATTTATGAACCAGTTGTTTATGTTTCCCCAGTTTCTAAAGACACTATACCTATACGGTCCTTTGTGGTTTTGTCATATGTTGTAATAAGAGTGCTTCAATTTTGAAGTATTAACAATGTATGTAAAGTGTGGGTCGTTATACTCATGCTCGGCCAACCCCTGAAAAAATCTCTTCTCCACTTCCCTAGAAACATCCTAGAGGTTCTGGTCTTCCTCAAAGACAAATTTTAGTGCCCTAAGAGGAGGTCTCAAAGAGGCGCTTCAAAGAAGAGGTAATTACCGTTACCAATTCTTTCATCTTTATTTCTTCTTCCACTTCTTCTTCTTAGGTTGTTTCATTATGAAGTAATAACATCAGTATCACTCATATACTTATATGTTATTATAAGTATGAAACAACCCTATTTCACCATCTATCCATCCTACGGAAATAGAAATCACCGCGCGTGCGTACGTACGGAATACCGTCTCCACGCCGTGGTGTAATCTATTTTCCACCACCACCTTACATGGATGGGTATAATGGTGTAAAGAATAACTATACATAGTTATTACAACATAATATTGATTCTGATATATTGTATAATCCACTCCAATTCAATTCAATATTTATGGAAATGAAATCATCGCTTGTGCGTACGTACGGACTACCATCTCCACGACGCGATGAGATTCATTCTCCATGTTAACCATTTAAGAATGATTATAAAGTATATATAAGAAATATTAATGAAATATATTACATTATAAAGCTACTGGATTTATTTATATATATGTATGTCATCTACTTACTTCCATTCAAGACAATAAGGAAAGGAAAACATCGTTCATGTGTACGTACGGACTACGGTCTCCATGAACGGTGTTTTTCATTTCATTTATCTATCTAATATATATATATATAATGAATATATATAAATCATATTTTATATTCTGGAAGTAAGTAAATCATGATATAAGTAATAATAATGTCAAGAACAACAAGTCAGAACACCTACGATAAATGAAACGATTTTACCCAAAACGCTTCTTTAACATGGAATTTACAAAAGAACGGGTAATATAATGTCATAAGTGAACCATATATGATATCATAACAATGAATATGATTCTGTAATAAGTAAATGACATTATTTAAATCATTATACAGGAGGTTCGGACACTTACGAAGCAAATCGGACCTAAGGTAAGGGAAATATCACAATCTCATTTTTATCCGAGATTGTTTATTCATAAGTATTTACTGGGGTGTATTTTATCATCCACATCCATGTTTCATCAATATGTAATATTATTTCCATCCACCTACAATTGTTTAAATCCATTTTTACCCTTCGGTGATTTTTTAGTAATATGTATGAAAGGAATCTTTTGTCGTACGAGGTACTTTTTGACTTTACCAACAAAAGTACGAAGAATGTTTTTTTTACTTATACGGCATGAATGGATTTCTAAAACATTATTTACAAGGAGCTTCCTTTACAAGTTTTCAAGTTTATTTTTAATCAACTTCTTTTAGTTTATAATTGTACGACATGTTAAGAAAGGAAAAGTGTTTTTGAAGTAGAAAGGATATTTTCCTCAAGAATGGAGTTCAAGTATTTTATCAAAATTATTTTCCATCTAAGATAATAAAAGGGTTCTGTTTTTATCACTATTATTACATGGATTTGATTATGTTGTGATGGAAACATTTTTATGAATTCCTTTATCTTATATGAATTGTTTTATGATGTCATGTTGTTTAAGAATCCCATTTTTATTACATGGGTTATGCGATGATGTATGATTTATGATTATGTGGCACACATTAAAAAGGATTCATTATAAGATGGGTGGGACCTATATCTCCCTCCAATGCATTGGGTAAAGATTTTATATCTCATGAGATAGACATGGTTGGAATGGTAGGTTATACCGGTTCAGTGAAACAGGACTGAAACGAGGGTTACTCGATTCAGAAAGGGACTTTGTCCACTAAGATAGTCTTGGCAATGAGTCTTGACTAACAAGAAATGATTCTCTATGATTATGTGTGAATGCCACAATGTTTCATGTTTTATGTTATGATTATTGTGATTTCATTTCACTACTATGATTTATCCCATGTTATGAAATTATGGTCTCTTTTGCAGGTTAAGATTTCCAATAGTTATGTTCTTATGAATATGATGTGATTGATTTTTCTTTTCTTTTCCCTTAATGAGAATTTGAGCTCACCCTTTTATGTTTTCTTTTCCCTAGGATATAAAGAAAGGTTCTAGGTAAAAAAAAGGGGAAGATCTTTATGGGAGATATTGAAGATCTTTCACCACGATTAGAAGATTACATTCCGAGTTTTCAAAGACACTAAACTATTACGATCCTTGTGTGTGTGTTTTTGTTATGTACCAAGTATTCCGCAAAAGTAATGTAATGTCAATGTACGTCAAGATACGGGTCTCTACAGTTGGTATCAGAGGAAATTTTTAGTCAACCTTTGAAAACTAGGATGCGAAAACGTTAGTGAGATCCCTAGAGATATTTCTACGGTATGTCTAGGGATGTCCCTAAGGTTAAGTAGACGTATAAGTTATAGTACTAGAACTACGCTAAAGATCATAGAATTAAACCTAAGATGTTAGATATTGAAGGTACTCCCCCTTTATTATGTTGTTTTCCCTAGCATGATTTTTGCCTCTCACACTATTCATTTTGGGTTTTAGAAAATGGCTGGAAACAAGATGATTCACGATAATGGAGGATATGATGGACAATGGAATGATATTCTTCATGAGAAACCAAATGAAATGGGATTTGGAAGTCCAAAGATCATTATTATGCCGAATCAGCAATCTCATAATATGATCAATAGAGTAAAATTTGGTAAGTTTCCTGACTCGGCTAATAAGAGAAAGATGGAGTTTCATGATGATCATAGAGGAAAGAAAGTTCAATTTACCCTATGTAAATCATGTGGGATGAGGCATCAAGGAGAATGTTTCAAAGGAAATGGAAGATGCTTTGGGTGTGGAAAAGAATGACACAAAGCTAGTAAGTGCAAAGGAAAAGGTTCAGTTAACACCAGGGATGAAGATAATGGTATTGCTATGACATCAAAAATGGTTAAGTGTTTTAAATGTGGAATGTATGGGCATTATGCAAACAAATTCCCTAAGGGAAAGACTCATGAAGAGAATCAGTATGGTCATATGGGTAGTATTTATGTGGATGATGATGAAGAGACTACAAATGATATGTGAGATGAAAGAATTGTTGAAGCTCGGTCAACGGTTTAAGAATGTAGTGGAATGATGACTTGTTTATCATGTGTAATGTTGTATAAGTAATCTCATGGTACTATGGAATAAAGAGACATCTAAGGATTATTACACTGTTGTCCTTCCTTGAGTTTTGAAAGTGTATGATTAATGGTACAAGTATCCATGAAAGGTTATTCAGATATTTTTGGAATGTAGATGATATGTGCATAATGAAGGGATAAGACGATAATGAGATGTTTGATTGTATTCATGAGCTCATGATTGATATAAGGACTAAGTGATATCATGGTTTGAGTATATAGAATTTTGAGGATTTTAGTATGTGGAAGGTGTTAACTTTTAACTGCATTCATGTTTTCACAAAGGTATTCAAGAGAATACATGATTAAGGACTTTGAATGTTTGGAATGTAACCAACAAAACATATCTTATGATATATGGGAATTGACGATGGTATTAAATCTCTGATAATCGTTTTCACTATGTTATGAGAGTGGATTGCAGTATTATGGATAATCCTAAAGATTGGAATGGATTATGTTGGACAAAAGTTAGTATTGTTTAAGGATATAAGTTTTCTCGATGTTATTGATGGGATGTTATAGTAATATAGTTTTAGAAAAGGACAACCTGCAGGACGGGCGGAAGCCCATCGCGTCGGACAAGGCTGTGGAAATCGAACCAACAACTGAAGTGCGACTGGCCTTTATCGCCTACCACTGGCCTACAGGAAGTCCCGGTTTATTAGAAACTAGTTTTATTATATTAAGCAGTATGATATATGAAGTATAAAGTCCATTTTAGGAACAATATATGATTAATCTCACTATAGATCGACTTATGTATATAATTTTTGCTAACCTTTTGTTTGAGACAGATGGAATGACCCGTCATTCTATCACATGATCTGCTAACACTTCACAAATAACAAATTCAACTTCATTTATTTAAGAGATGAAGTTGAAATTGTTAAAGGAATGAACAAAAATGAGGTTGTACCAACATAAAGTAAGTATTTATTCTAATTCAAATTCTTTAACTTTAGGGAAACGATCTTGAAAACCAAAAATGTTGTCCTAGTGATCTTATATCTGATGAATCAGATGGTACCTTAGACCGTCACAAATTTATGGCTTTGTGATTACTGGCTTTTCCATAGCCATGTTCTCTACCACTCTCCATCAGAACATGATGGTTAGATTTTTCTTCCATATCCATATTTTCACCTATGTGGAAACCCAATGATTAGTTTATTTGGGTAACCATTAGGTTTCATACTTTTATTTTTAAAGTTTGGTTTTGGTATTCCTTTTTACGATGTGGGATTATATAGAAGAAACTTTCGAAAAGTAAACCATTTATAACCCCGATGAATTTCGAGGGCGAAATTCATTTTAAGGGGGGTAGAATGTAACAGCCCGAGATTTTACGAAAAAATATTCTTTTTATTTCACTAATGTCTTGTGTTGTACGCTACACGAAAAGGATCTTGCACAACACGCATCCTTGACTTGCCTTTCATTACACGCAATCGCGACCTTCCTTGATAGCGTGTGTAGTACGCAATAACGAGTTTTACTAAACAGCGATATGCTATTAAAATGTTATTAAAACTAGCCGTTATGAATAGTAATAACCACTTTTTGAAATTTTGTAAATTTTATTTTTCAAAATGGATTTCATTTTTGGATTCGGAATATCGAATTTAGCCTAAGGTGAAATTTTGGTACATTTCGGATAACTTTCATATTCTGATGAATATTGAAAATTACTAAATTTTAATTAAAAACAACTTTTTTAATCGAAATAATTAATATTGATAAATTATTAATTCGAGTGGTTTTAAAATGTATTTAGAATATATTTTTACAATTTAATACAATTTTGGTCATTGGATGCAATTTCTCATTTAAACCAGTTATAGACTAGTGTCAATCTTTTGATAGATATTGTTTCTTAAAAACACGCTATTTGTTTTAACAGCGGGATTTAATTATAAAATTAATTAATGCAACTTCTATGTTATGAATTTGGAAAAATAGACTTCATTTTTGAGTTCGGAATATGAAATATAGCTTAGGATGAAATTTTGGCATTGTTCTGAAAAACATCAATTTTTGATGAATAGTGAAACTACTAAGTGGTAGTTAAAAAAACTGAATTTTTCATAAAACGTAATTTTACCACTTCTGTGAATGGAATTTCAAAAATCAAAGAGACACGGTTGATGTCAGTAAGTTAAATGTGGTTCAATGAGATGAAAATAATTTTTGGTGAATAGTAACTTTTTTCTTTTATTTACCATGGTTAAAAGTAAATTGGGTAATTAAGGGTAAGAATGATATTAATATTACCCTAAAACATGTCCTAATTCTATTGGATAAGTGTAATTCGACCAAAAACAACCTTATGAATAAAATATGACCATTTAGGCCCACTTGGATTAGATTAGGACATTTATTATTATTTAATTCAAAGAAGAGTTAAAAGAGTTAAAATCAATGTTTATTTACTAAAACATTTTTAATATAGGGTTATACATAAGATAAATTAGACTATAAATATTCATTAGAAAGATAAAACGATTTCCCACATAATGTTATTTTATTTGTAATTTTTAGACATCAAATAAGTTAATTTATTTATGACACAAAGATGATGCAATAATTATCTTATTAATGAAATATTGACATAATTGATGTTATAAATACCAAACTAAATATAATTTGAGACTTTTTATGAATTCCACTAATTTTCTAGGTTACTATGATATATTAGTGTTGATTTAATCAACTTGGTTCGGACATATAATTTTGTTATGACTTTCGCAAAAATCATATATCAAATAGTGTCAAAATTGACACAAAATAGTTTTTAAATCAAATATTATATTATTAATTGTTATTTTATTCCTAAAAATCTAAGGTTCGGCCAAATGACTTAGATAAGGATATATGTATTAATAATAAACAATTTGGGGTTCGTTTGGCATGTTATAGTAAGTGTTGTAACCATATAGTGAATGAAAACAAAAAGACACGGTAAAAGTTAAATTATTTAACATAGAGTTAAATCTATTTGATAAGGTTACAATAATACCCTAAACCTGTCTAAATCCTATTGGTTGATATGATTTCGACACATACCCACTTTAGCTTCGAAATAAGACCCTTTGGAACAATTATAAACCGATTTTGACATTAATATAAAATAATATTTTGAGATATTCCTAACGTGCCCCTCTCCTCCCTTATAAAAGGACACCTCCTCCCCCTACTCCTCACACTAATTTGAGCACTCAAGCTTGGCCAACCCCTGCAAAAATCTCTTCTCCACTTCCCTAGCAACATCCTAGAGGTTCTGGTCTTCCTCAAAGACCAATTTTAGTGCCCTAAGAGGAGGTCTCAAAGAGGCTCTTCAAAGAAGAGGTAATTACCGTTACCAATTATTTCATCTTTATTTCTTCTTCCACTTCTTCTTCATAGGTTGTTTCATTATGAAGTAATAACATCAGTATCAATCATATACTGATATGTTATTATAAGTATGAAACAACCCTATTTCACCATCTATCCATCCTACGGAAAATGAAATCACCGCGCGTGCGTACGTACGGAATACCGTCTCCACGCCGTGGTGTAATCTATTTTCCACCACCACCTTACATGGATGGGTATAATGGTGTAAAGAATAACTATACATAGTTATTACAACATAATATTGATTCTGATATATTGTATAATCCACTCCAATTCAATTCAATATTTATGGAAATGATATCATCGCTCGTGCATACGTACGGACTACCGTCTCCACGACGCGATGAGATTCATTCTCCATGTTAACCATTTAAGAATGATTATAAAGTATATATAAGAAATAATAATGAAATATATGACATTATAAAGCTACTGGATTTATGTATATATATGTATGTCATCTACTTACTTCCATTCAAGACAATAAGGAAAGGAAAAAAGCGTTCATGCGTACGTACGGACTACCGTCTCCATGAACGGTGTTTTTCATTTCATTTATCTATCTATTATATATATATATATATATACTGAATATATATAAATCATATTTTATATTCTGGAAGTAAGTAAATCATGATATAAGTAATAATAATGTCAAGAACAACAAGTCAGAACACCTACGATAAATGAAACGATTTTACCCAAAACGCTTCTTTAACATGGAATTTACAAAAGAACGGGTAATATAATGTCATAAGTGAACCATATATGATATCATAACAATGAATATGATTCTGTAATAAGTAAATGACATTATTTAAATCATTATACAGGAGGTTCGGACACTTACGAAGCAAATCGGACCTAAGGTAAGGGAAATATCACAATCTCATTTTTATCCGAGATTGTTTATTCATAAGTATTTACTGGGGTGTATTTTATCATCCACATCCATGTTTCATCAATATGTAATATTATTTCCATCCACCTACAATTTTTTAAATCCATTTTTACCCTTCGGTGAGTTTTTAGTAATATGTATGAAAGGAATCTTTTGTCGTACGAGGTACTTTTTGACTTTACCAACAAAAGTACGAAGAATGTTTTTTTTACTTATACGGCATGAATGGATTTCTAAAACATTATTTACAAGAAGCTTCCTTTACAAGTTTTCAAGTTTATTTTTAATCAACTTCTTTTAGTTTATAATTGTACGACATGTTAAGAAAGGAAAAGTGTTTTTGAAGTAGAAAGGATATTTTTCTCAAGAATGGAGTTCAAGTATTTTATCAAAATTATTTTCCATCTAAGATAATAAAAGGGTTCTGTTTTTATCCCTATTATTACATGGATTTGATTATGTTGTGATGGAAACATTTTTATGAATTCCTTTATCTTATATGAATTGTTTTATGATGTCATGTTGTTTAAGAATCCCATTTTTATTACATGGGTTATGCGATGATGTATGATTTATGATTATGTGGCACACATTAAAAAGGATTCATTATAATATGGGTGGGACCTATATCTCCCTCGAATGCATTGGGTAAAGACTTTATATCTCATGAGATAGACATGGGTGGAATGGTAGGTTATACCGGTTCAGTGAAACAGGACTGAAACGAGGGTTACTCGATTCAGAAAGGGACTTTGTCCACTAAGATAGTCTTGGCAATGAGTCATGACTAACAAGAAATGATTCTCTATGATTATGTGTGAATGCCACAAAGTTTCATGTTTTATGTTATGATTATTGTGATTTCATTTCACTACTATGATTTATCCCATGTTATAAAATTATGCTCTCTTTTGCAGGTTAAGATTTCCAAAAGTTATGTTCTTATGAATATGATGTGATTGATTTTTCTTTTGTTTACCCTTAATGAGCATTTGAGCTCACCCTTTTATGTTTTCTTTTCCCCAGGATATAAAGAAAGGTTCTACGTAAAAAAAAGGGGAAGATCTTTATGGGAGATATTGAAGATCTTTCACCACGATTAGAAGATTACGTTCCGAGTTTCCAAAGACACTAAACTATTACGATCCTTGTGTGTGTGTTTTTGTTATGTACCAAGTATTCCACAAAAGTAATGTAATGTCAATGTACGTCAAGATACGGGTCTCTACAGCCGCACCAACACTGGACTCCCTGGACTGATAACCACACTCAATACGCTAAACATTATTGCTTCACATAGAAAAGATCAGAGTTCGCGGTAGAACCGAACTCCCCTGATACCAATTTGTCACGACCCGCCCTCGGGGTCCCTGCCGTGACTACCCCAAGCCCGCCTTCCATAGGCCAGGGGTTGGCGACTAGCACAAAGGCGTAAATCCTGATAAAAATGGAAGGCATTGCCTTTGAAAAGTAAACAAACACCACCGAGTAAGCAAGCGGAAAGTAAACCCTAAACAAAAGCAGAGTACAACTGAAAGTGCGGAAAAGTAAACGGGCCAGTATACAAACCGAAACTGAAAGTAAAGTACAACTCGAAAGGGAAAAACAGCAACTGAAAGGTAAAAGCCGCTACTCCGAGCTGTCCACAGGAAATCCCACCTGAAGGGTGGGTACAGATAGCTCCACTACACCACGGGTCCCGCCGTCCGCTCCGAGCACGTCCCGCCCAGTGGTCCACCTCCGGGTACCGTCCCGCTCTGCAAGCCTCAGCTAAGGTCAACGCTGTCCGTCGTCTGCAACCAACACAACGTAGTGTGGGCAAAGCCCGTGTAGGGGTGAGTATAAGCTACTCAGTAGGGACCCCGAGACCCCCGATGGTCTCTCAAATCCACAAAGGATAAACCGCGAAGAAAGGTACAATCACGAAGTAACAACCGACACTGCTTAGGTATATGCCCATACATATACCTAAGTCATCAATTCAAATACGCTCCCACCTCCGAGCCCAAGTACAACTCAGTCCACACAGGAAAGTAAACGTATTCCACACAGGAAAGCAAAACGTAATCCACACAGGATAGCACAACACAATCCACACAGGAAAGCAAAAGGATTCAGCTCACACAGGTATACTTCTTCAAAGGACGATAAAGATGATCTCTGATCCATCTAAGTCGTCGGACCCACGAAGGATCGATTGGTAACTAACCCCCGCAAAAGACCCACACAGGATCGGGCCCACACAGGACCTGTAGGCGCTGGTTCACACAGGACCGCTGAGCGCAAAGACCCACACAGGATCGGACCCACATAGGATCGGGCTCACACAGGACCTGTAGCACGGATCCACGTAGGATCGCTGAGTGCTGTAGTCGTCGTCGTCGAATCCACACAGGATCTTTGTACTGTCGTCGTCGCAGTCACAGTAGCAGTAGTAGCAGTAGTAGTCACAGGAGCAGTCGCAGCCAGCACTAGGGTTCCCGCACACAGCAAGCTCGTTCGGAGGGTCCGCTCCACGAGCCGAGAGGCTGATACATCAACTGTCACAAAGTCCAGAGTTGATGTATCCAAAAGTTCCGTATCACCAACAGGAACTCAACGCAACAGACGGCGCGTCGATCGGACGCCCGGTCTGAGAGTTATTGGCATTTTCGTCCCCGGGGCCCGGTTGGTTTTTAAGGCAAAACCAACCCGACCGTACTCCACCTGCGTCCAAACCTCGGGCGGAGTATGCCAAAAGATTCGTCTTACTAAGAGGAACACAAAACAGCTGACGACACGTCAATCGAACGTCCGTAGCTCAAGATATGAGCGTTTCCGCTCCGAAGGCCCTGTTGGTTTCGTGAACGAACCAACCCGGCCAAACTCAAAGTAATCTGAAACCTTGAGTGCGATATACCGAAACGACCGTCTCGATCTAAGGATCACGTTTTCACAGACGGTTAATCGATCGTAGGTTCGTGGCTCATGTTATGGCCAAAATACCGAAAATGATTCGAAATGGGGGGTCCGGGTTCGGGTCGACCCGGCCCGACCCCCCCTGGGTCGGCCCGAACCGGGTCGACCCGACTCGGGTCCGACCCGGCCCGGCTGGCGGCGCGGCGGCGTGACGGCCGCGGCGGCCTGGCGCCGCACGGAGGCAGCGCGGGGGGAATCAATTCCCCCGCTGATTGGAAGGGGCGGCGCGGCTAAAAGTCGCGCCCTTTGCAAAAAAAAACGGCCCCCGCGTGGGGGCCGGCTTGAGGAAAAACCGGGGGCTGCTGCCCCCA
This sequence comes from Viscum album, assembly GCA_963277665.1. Lineage (NCBI taxonomy): Eukaryota > Viridiplantae > Streptophyta > Magnoliopsida > Santalales > Viscaceae > Viscum > Viscum album. Next base: position 1,952,131,203 of record OY728130.1, read on the forward strand.
CCCTTCATGGAAACCGCCCCCCTCTTTATGAGGGGGGTTTTTTGAGCTGGCCGGGGGATTAATTTCTCCCGGTTCATTACCATCCGGCCAGCCAGCTGGCCGGCCGATTTTCTCCAACGGGACCGGAAAATCCGGTCCCCTCTTCGGCTTCCGACGCCGGCGGCCCAGCCGCCGGTCTTCTCATTCCGCCGCGGCCCGGAACCGGTCGCGGTGTTCGTCGTCCGGCGCGGTGCGACGTCACCGCGCCCCTCCGCCGCGCCTTCGATTCCCCTTGATGCGGCGCGGCGGCGTCGCGTTCTTGAAGATTCTTCCATGGCGCGCGCGCGACGGCGTCGCGGAAGATAAACATACAATTATCCGCGTGGTGCGACGGCACCACGCCACCTTGCTTCCACCCGCAAGATAAAACAACATGAACGATGGAGGGGGTTCGGCCGTGTTCATGCGGTCCGACCCCCCTCACGTTAAATAATAACACAACTTAAAATATTCAATTGTCTCACGTTAGACATGCTAGATCCACGATCAAGAATGAAATAATTAAACAATAAATCAACAACCCCTACCTCGGGTATAGGTTCGAAGATTTGACAACATCCCGCGGAGGTCGGGCGCCGCGGTAGTCGTTCGTCAAATCCGATGACGAAGAGGTGCGTCCGATGAGATACGTCGTTGGAGAAACTTCTTATGTCGACGAAGGGAGTCTGAGGAGGAAGCGGTGTTCCCTCTCGTTAACAGGGAAGACGAAGAAGAGCGGAGCGGCGTTCTTCATCGGAACTTGAGCGTTCTTCGTCAAGTTGAGCGTTCTTCGTCAAAGCTTGAAGATGAAGGAGAAGCTCTCAAAATCCTCTCAAGAACAAAGGAAACCAACCCAACAAAATAAAATAAGCTTAAGCTTATTTTATTACACAACCCTCCTCTTAGAATTTCAAAGGTTTGAAATTTAAATTAACCCTCTTCAATTATTTAAGCCAAGTTGTCAACATTAATTGAAATGGGTTAAAGGGGAGGTTTTGAGAGAACTTGAGGAGTTGGGGTTTGTGTGGGCCCCACCACACTTAATCCTCCCAAGGGAGGTTAAGTGGATGTGGGTCCCACTCCCAACTCCCTTTGGTAGGATTTATCTAGTTAAAATAAAATTTGTTCTTCACAAATTTTATTTAACTTAAACTAAAAACCCAAAAAAAAAACATTCAACCCGCAACAAACGCAACTTCCGAAAATGTCTCTTTAAGCGAAAATCGGCGCTGCGAGTTTATCGGTGCCCTCAGATTTCAATTCCGAGCACCGGATCAAAAGTTAGGAATTCCCGCTCGTTCGTTCACTGAACGTACCCAAGCCAAACTTCAGAAATTGATTCCGGGCACTCCGGGCCTCGGAATCAGGTGCCGTCTGAAACCGTGCTCTTGTAAAATTCTAAAGAAAATTAAGAAAAAAAATTTCCCTTGAATTTTACGGGTCTTTACACATTCCCTCATCATTAAATTAGTTATTACATGTGATTATTTGACTAGTATAATATCCATGTGGATGTGTATATGGTAATGTTTGATTTATTTTTTCCATATTATGTTCAAGTTTATGTTTAAATGGATATTGTTTTTGTTACACATCTTTCCTTAAATGTTTATAGCTTCTGCTAAATTATTTACCATTACTTAGAATCTGAGCTCACCCCTTTCTTATGTTTTATTTTCCTAGGATCCCAAGAAGTATTTTATGTTTGAGATACAAGGTTAAGATAAGGGAACAATGGAATTCTCAATGGATTTTTTGTGTGTTGTATGTTGGAAATTGTAATGTAATTTTAATGTATGTAATATATTATCCAAGACTACTAAACTGATCAGACTTTCTGGACATGATTCCTTATAATCATACCAATGTATTAAAATAATGTACTATCTCTGGAAATCTAGGGTCGAGGTGCTACATGGGACATTGTACCCATCATTGCAGGTGACAAGATGTTTAACTACTAGATTTTATGCTATTATATAATATATAATTTTTTAAAATTTATATAATTAAAAACATATTTTTTTAATTATCTTATTGAATTTATTTTTTCTAATTTTTGGTAGTTAGAGATGTCCTATAAGAAAGTCATGGGATACTTGTATACATGATCACTTTTACCATCTTCTACACCACATTAGAAATTGACATATTGATAAAGCTTGTGCTACCATCTTCGATAAGTCTTGCATCTCCCATCGTCTCAAGAATATATCAGCTCAGGTATGGGATGGGTTGTACTTTTTCTAGCCAAGAGAGACCTTTTAGGAGGAGATCACCAGCTAGATTTCAGAGCCGGAGAGGAAAGAGGTCACCCATAGGGTCAAGAGTCATACATTTGGCAAAAATCGATGACATATGGTAAGTGATATTATTTATTAATGTATATTTATATTAACTATAACATGTTTATTATAATATAATGGCCACTGATGAACCATCTATTATTGAGTTTGATGTTTATAAGAAGATGTATTCTGATCCCTATACAAGATAAGTTATAGGCAAATGACAATGCCATATTTCAGTTATTGATTTTTTTGAACAATCTCATCAATATTAATTTTGTTTCTATTCTAAGTTTTTATTATATTTAAAGGAAATATATGCGGCTGTGACTTCTCCTTCATAGGAGTGTCAAGCTGAGGCTGAACAAGATGTCACTTTAGATTCGGGTTTCAATGAGGGGGCTTCGATACTGGTGACCTAAAAGGGTGTCAAGAAAGGTCGAGTGATTGGTATTGGTTCTCTAATGACACTTATGAGTCATTATGGTACTTCTACGATGAGATCAATAAGAATGGGGGGAGCTCATGGAGTGTCATCATCAACACCATCATCACATTATGAGGAGAGGTTGAGAGCTCAGGATGAGATGGTACATAAGATATAGATGAAGAGGGATGAGGAGCTTAAGCAACAACATTTTAGAGATGAGGAGATGATGGAGTATATGCGACAACTTGCACATGGTGTTGGTGTAGAGTTTCCTCCCCCCGGTCCATCGTGTGTCCCTCATCCACATGATGCCAGTTGATGATTTCTAAATATTTTAATGACTATTATTTAATTTGGTATGATAGACATATTATATTTGAAATGAATTATTAATTTTATATGAGTATTTAAATTTTTTTAATGTTTTTAAAATTTATTAAAATTTATTTATTTATAAATAATTTTATTATTTCTTTTTTAAAGGTTACTTGTGATGGATAAGTAATCCTTCACAAAAGGTTTTTGTGACATACCATCATGAAAGGGTTATAATTAGTATTTTGGGGGTTTTTTGTGATAGACTATATATTCTTCACAAAAAAGGTTTTCTGTGACGGATAGTTGCAAATAATTATATCTATAATTCATTCTTCTGCAACAGACTATTTGTGATTGGAACCCATCACAAAAAGTCATTGGTGACAATAATCCGTAGGAAATGCACCGTTTTAATAATAAGAACTTATTGTTGTGAACCATGACAAGTACTTATGATTAACATAATTCTTTGTCTCACATTGGGTGGATATTTATGAACTTATCAAAACTATGGTGACTTTGGATCAGAAAAAAATGATAAATAAAAATTTCAATTTGTATAATGAGTAAAATTTCATGCGAGGTAATAATTTTGTGTGCATGTGAGGGTAAATAAAGGGGTAATGGATTGAATAAACAAAAATGGATAATTTTAGGAAATGGAAATTGAGGAGGCATGCTAATTTAATTTTGATTCTCTTAAAATTGTGGATCTCTTGGGATTGTGTCTTGAAATTACGTCGATCTTGGTCTTAATGATTTCTTGTTATAGAGTCTATGTCATAACTCCGGTGGAATTTATAGAGATAATATTTTCATTACTTTTATTATCAATTTAAATGAATAAATCCTCACAAATTTTTTTTTCAGCCAAATTAAAAAACATTTAGTTTTCGAAGGTATATAGGTAATTTAATTCAAAATGTCTTAATTAATTGGTTTTAAGTTATTTATTAATTTCTTGAATAAATTTATTATTCTGAATCATTAATAGAAAATTTATATTTTGAACAAGAAATGAAAATTTGGCTAAGTATTGAATATAAGTATTGATTGTAAGTCTTACGGCCACATCATTAGATTTTTTCTGCATAATCATATGGATTTTCACTCCATCCTAAAACTTTTTTTCTTTTTACAATAATCAGAAACCAAAGATAACTATAATTTTCTATTTAAAATATTCTTTGAACATCCCCATTTGACATCACAAGCCTTACGATGAGGAAAGTAATATGATGCACCTTCGATGGATTTATGCTTGTCACATGGGAAAATATTTTTCTTTAAAAAATAGATTTTTACTATTATGATTAGATCCAAGTCATTGGGATTCCAGGTTATCATTCATGCACTCTATCGTAGTTGTACATGTGATGAATATAAAATTAAATTATATGAATCATGTGAAGAACCCCTCAGCTAAAATAGAGAAAATTACAACCCAAATTTAAACCCATGAACTTCATGGAGATTTCAAGACCATGATGGTCAATGAGATTTTCAATACTATAAGGGTATATATTGTAACACCCCGAGATTTTATGAAAAAAATCCTTTTTAATTTTTTTTCATGTCTTGTGTTGTACACTACACTAAATGGATCTTGCACTACACACATTCATGACTTGGCTTGCATTACATGCAATCGCGACCTTCCACGATAGTGTGTGTTGTACGCAATACCAATTTTCACTAACCAACGATATGCTATATAAACTAGATTTTATGAATAGTAATAACCACTTTTTTAAAATTTTATAAATTTTATCTTTTGGAATGGACTTCATTTTTTGATTCATAATAATGAAATTATCCTAGGGTGAATTTTTGGTATTTTTCTGAAAACATTAAATTTTTGATGAATAGTGAAAACACTGGGTTACTATTTAAAAACCGACTTTTTATTTAACTAATTATTTATTTTATTTAAATTTATTTTAGGTCAAAATTGAAACATAATACATATATAATTTTAATGTAATTAATTGGAGTCATTTTATAATAATTTTAGATATATAATAATTTTATTGAACTTTTCACCGTCTTTTACCCACTACCTAGGAAAATTTGGAAATTCACATAAAACATAATTTTACCACTTATGTGAGTGGAATTTCAAAAATACTAGAGACACGGTTAATATCAAAGACTAAAATATGGATCAATGAGATTAAAATATGTTTTGGTGAATAGTAACTTTTTACTTTTATTTACCACGTTTAAAAGTAAATAGGGTAATTAAGGGTAAAATGATATTATTATTACCCTAAAACATGTCTTAATTATATTGTATAAGTGTAATTAGATCCAAAACAACCTCAGGAATAAAATATGACCATTTAGGTCCACTTGGTTTAGATTATGACATTTATTATTAATTTATTTAAAGAAGGGTTAAAATGGTTAAAATCAAAGTTTAATTACTAATTAATTTTTAATATAGGGTTATACATAAGCTAAATTCTACCTAATGGTATTTTATTTATAATTTTTAGACATTAAATAATCTATGTTATTTATGACACAATGGTGATACAGTAATTATCTAAATATTGAAATATTAAAATAGTTGATATTATAAATACACAAATAATTATAATTGGAAACTTTTTATGAATTAAACTAATTTTAGAGGTTAATATGACATGTTAGTATTTAATAAATTAACTTTATTAGAACTAATCATGCTGTAATAATTTTCACAAAAATCAATTACCAAATAGTGTCAAAATTGACATAAAATATTTTTTTAAACAAATATTATATTATTGATTGTTATTTTATTTATAAAAATACAAGGATCAGGATAATGACTTAAATAAAGATATTTATATTAATAATGAACCACTTGGGGTTCGATTGGCTTGTTATAGTATGTTTATTAACCATATAGTGTAAGAAAACAAGAAGACACGGTAAAAGATAAATTATTTACCTTAGAGTTAAATCTAAATGATAAGGTTAAAATTGTAAGTTAAACATGTCTAAAATATATTGGTTTAGAGTATTTAGAAAAATACCCACTTTATCTTCTATATAAATCAATTTGGAGCTATTATAAACCAAATATGACTTTATTATAAAATAATATCTTATGTTTTATCAAAGGTGCCCCTCTCCTCTCTTATAAAAAGGGCACCCCTTCCCTCTTCTCTTCACAGCCTTTTGAGCCTTGAAGCATGGACAAACCCTGCCCATTTCTATTTTCCACTTCCCTATCAAAATTTGGGAGGTTATTTTCTTCTAGAAAGACCAACTCTACTTCTATAAGAGGATGCTTAAAGGAGGAGCGTCAAAGAGGAGGTAATCTCTTCTTATGATTCTCTCAAGATTCTTTCTTCTTATACTTATTATTTTTTTAGATTTATCATTATAAATTAATAACATAAGTATTAATTATATATTTATATGTTATTATAAATACTAAAAAAACCTATTTCACCTTCTATCTATCCTACGGAAAATGAAATCACTGCGCGTGCGTACGTACGGAATATCGTCTCCATGCCGTGGAGTAATCTGTTTTTGACCACCACCTTACTTAGATGGGTATAATGGTGTAAATAAATAACTATATATGATTATTTTAAAGTTATATTAATTTTTAAATATTATACATACGCTTTAATACAATTCCCTGATCATGGGAATGATATCATCGCTCGTGCGTACGTACGGACTACCGTCTCCACGACGCGATGAGATTCATTCTCCATGATAACGATTCAGGAATGAATATAAAGTATATATAAGGAATAATAATAAAATATATGACATAATAATGACACTGGATTTATTTATATATATATGTATTTCATCTACTTAATTCCATTCAATTCAATAAGGAAACGAAAACAGCGTTCTTGCGTACGTACGACCTACCATCTCCCTGAACAGTGTATTTCATTCCATTTATCGATCTATCAAATATATAGGTATATTATGAATATATATTATATATAAATCATGTTTTATATTCTGGAATTAATTAAATCAGGATATAAGTAATAATATCATGAACAACAAGTTGAAACACGTACAATAAATGAAACAATTTTACCCAAATCGCTTCTTTTACATCGAATTTATAAAAGAATGGGTAATATAAATTTGTAGGTAAACCATATATGATATCAGAACAATGAATATTATTCTTTAATAATTCAATGAAATTATTTAAATCATCATATAGGAGGTTTATATACATACGAAGCATATCAGACATAAGGTAAGGGAAAATCTCAAAATCTCATTTTTTATCCGAGATTGTTTATACTTCAGAATTTACTGGGGAATATTTATCTTCCACATGCATGTTTCCTCAATATGTAATATTATTTCTATCTTCCTAAAATTGTTTATTTCCAATTTTACCCTTCTATGAGTTTTTAGAAAAATATATGAATGGAATCTTTTGTCGTTTTTCGTACGAGGTACTTTTTGACCTTTCCGTCCAAAGTACGAGAAAATGTTTTTTTAACTTATACCGAATGAATGGATTTTTCAAAAATTATTTCCAAGAATATTCCTTTACATGTTTTCATGTTTATTTTTAATCTAATTCTTTTAGTTTAAAAATATATGACATGTTAATAAAGGAAACTGTTTTTGAAGTAGAAAGGATATTTTCCTCAAGAATGGAGTTCAAGTGTTTTATCAAAATTATTTTCCAACTAAGTTAACATAGGGTTCTATTTATATCCCTATTTTTACATTGTTTTGTTTATGTTATGATGGAATTATTTTTATGATGTCCTTTTATCATATATGGATTATGTTATGATGGAATGATGATTAAGAGCCTTATTTTTATTACTTGGGTAATGCTATGATTTATGATTTATGATTTTGTGGAAGAAATAAGAATGGTTTCATTATGATATGGGTGAGACCTATATATACATCCAATGCATTGGGTAAAGATTTATATCTCATGATGTAGACATGGCTGGAATGGAAAGTTAATCCGGTTTAGTGTTATAGGACTAGAACGAGGAGTGAACTCAATTCAGAATGGGACTTTGTCCACAAAGATGGTCTTGGTAGCAATGTCTTGGCTACTATGGAAATCATAACATGTGCCTAATGGATGCCACAATTACATGTTTTATTTCCATGCTATTTTATCATGACTAATTTTACTTTATGATCTATGCCTTGTGTACTTCCAAGATTTATGTAGTTGCTCATGATTTTGATGTATAGATTTTATGTTCATGTTTTCGCATTCAAATGTTTATGGATTGTTTTATGTTCTCTATGCTTACCCTTACTGAGTATTTTAACTCACCCTTTATATGTTTTCTTTTCCCAAGGATTTAATGAAAGGTTTTAGGTATGAAAAAATAGGGAAGATCATTATGGGAGATGTTGAATATCTTTCACCATGATTAGAAGATTATTTTCAGAGTTTCCAAAGACACTAAACTATTATGGTCCTTGTGTGTTTATTTTTTTTATGTATTAATTATTCCTCAAAATTAATTTAATGTCCATGTACATCAAGTTTTGGGTCTCTACAGTTTTTATTAGAGGAAAGGATTAGTTAAACTTTGGAAACTAGGATGCAATAACTTTTGTGATATCCCTAGAGATATTTCTATGGTATGTCTAGGGATGTCCCTAAGGTTAAGTATAAGTATAGATTATAGTCCTAGAATTATGGTAACGATATTAGAATTAAATCTACGATGTTAGATATTGATGGTACTCCCCCTTTATTATGTTGTTTTCCTAGCATGATTTTTGCCTCTCACACTGTTCTTTTTGGGTTTTAAACGATGGTTGGAACCCGAAAAAGCCATTTTGATCAGTGTAACGGACAATGCAATGATTGGCCTCCCAGGCAACCAAATTTTATGGGAGATGGAGTGAAAAATCTTATTACTACACTTACAGAAGCTATGAATCATTCTGGATTTCCAAATGACCATAAAAGGGAACAATATTATATTGAGTCCTTAATGAGGCAATGTCCACCGTCTTTCAATGGGTCTTTTGATCCACTAGTTGATGGACAATGAATCAGTACCATTGAAAAGATATTTTCCATAATTCACTGTTTAGAACATGAAAAAGTCATTTTAGTTGTTTACCATTTAGAAGGTGAAGCAGACCAGTGGTGGACTCTAATTAAACATACAGGGCCCCAAGATGAAATTGAATCCATGGAATGGGACGAGTTTAAGAACTTGTTTTTCAGTAAGTACTTCCCTCGTATTATTTGAACAAAGATGGAAAAGGAGATTCTTGAGCTTAAGTAGAAGGATAATGAATCTGTTGGTATATACGAAGAGAATTTTACAAGACATGCATGGTATGCATCTGGCTTTATCATCCAACCTGAATGTAAAGTTGATCGATTATTCAGTGGCATAAAACCAAGTCTTCGAAGGGCATTCGCTATAAGAGACTCCAGTAGCAATGAATAAATTGTGTTTTGTGCGATCAAGGTATAACTGGAAGTTGGTGTAATATATCCATCTCACAGTTTTGACAAGAAAAAAAAAGATGGAGTTCAAGGAGAAATCTCAGAATAATGGTGAAAATAAGATGAATGTTTCTTTATGCTCAAGGTGTGGAAAGATGCATGGTGGAGATTATCTTAAAGGGACTAGAAAATGTTTTATATGTGGAAAATAAGGACATCGAGCAGCTGCGTGTCGAAGTAATGTAAAAAGGGTATCTAATGATGTGAATAAAGAATAGATTTCAGAGAACGCACCACCAACACTTAAATGCTTCAAGTGCATTGAAATGGGGCATTATGGTAATCAATGCCCTAATCTATGGGTTAATGATGATCAATGTGAGAAACCTTTTAAGGAAAAGGATAAAGGGAAGTCACATGCGATCACTATTTGTGAGGTTGAGTGTGACAATGATGTTGTGTAATGATTAAGTGTTTATGTAATGGGATTTAAAAATAGTATCATGGAATCTCATTTATAGTATCGTGGTATTTTGAAATATCTGTGTATTGGTCCATTGTAGTTTTCTATAAAAATATGGTACTGGTAACCATGAAGAGTGATTCAAATATTTTGGAAAGCATATGATATGCGCATAATGATGGTATAAGGAGAAAATAAATTATTTTATAGTATTAATGAGCTCATGATTGATATAAGGACTAAGTGATATCATGGATTGAGTATATAGAATTTTGGGGATTTTGGTATGTGGAAAGTGTTAAACATTAACTGCATTCATGTTTTCACTAAGGTTCAATTGGTATTCATTTTTTAGGAGAATGCATAATTAAGGCCTTCGAATGTTTGGAATGTGACCAACAAGAGATATCGTATGATATATGGGTGATAAATGATGGTATTCATGTACTTGTTATGTGACCTCTCAAGTAATCATTTTCATTACACTATGATATTGGGCAGAAGTATTTTCGATAAACTTAAAGGTTTCAATGGATTAAGTTGGACATCATATAGAATTTTTTAAGGATAGAATTGTTTTTGATGTTATTTATGGAATGTTATAATAATGTAGTTTTAGAAAAAGGTCTACCTACAGGATGGGTGACAACCCGTCACGTCGGACATGGCTGTGGGAATCGAACCAACAATTGAAGTGCGACATGCCTTTATCACATACCACTGGCCTACAAGAAGTCCCTGTTTAGTAGAAACCGGTTTAATTATATTAAGAAGTATGATATATGACGTATAAGTTCATTTTAGAAACCATATATTATTAATGTCACTATAGATTTACTTATGTAATTTTGATAACTTTTTCTAACCTTTTGTTTGAGACAGATGGAATGACCCATAATTATATCACATGATCTTCTAACACATCATGAATGACAAATTCAACTTCATTTATTTAAAAGATGAAGTGTAAATTTTCCAAGGAACGACCAACGGTGAGACTGTACCAAAATCATGAAATTATTTCTTCTAATTCCAATTTCTTCAACTTTAGGGAAATGATCTTGAAAACCAAAAATGTTGTCCTAGTGCCCTTATATCCATTGAATCAGATGGTACCTTATATCATCACAAATCTATGTCTTTGTGATTGTTGGATTTTTCATAGCCATGTTCTCTACCACTCTCCATCAGAACATGATGGTTAGATTTCTCTTCCATATCCATATTTTTAAGTATGTTCTCCTATGTGGAAACCCCGTGATTAATTAATTTTGGTAACTGTTATGTTTCATACATTAGTTTTTAAATACTGGTTTTGGTATTCCTTTTTACGATGTGGGTTTCTATTAAAGAATCTTTCGAGTAGTAAACCATTTATAACCCGGACAAATTTCGTGGGCGAAATTAATTTTAAGGGGGGTAGAATGTAACACCCCGAGATTTTTTGAAAAATATCTTTTTGAATTTTTATGATGTCTTGTGTTGTATGCTACACCAAAAGGATCTTTCACGATACATATCCCTGACTTGGATTTCATTACACGCAATCGTGACCTTCCGTGATAGCGTGTGTTGTACGCAATACCGAGTTGCACTAAACAACGATATGTTATATATACTATTAGTTATGAATAGTAATACCCACTTTTTAAAATTTTATAAATTTTATCTTTTAAAATGAACTTCATTTTTGGATTCAGAATATCGAAATTAGCCTATGGTGAATTTTTGCTATTTTTCTGAAAACATTCAATTTTTGATGAATAGTGTAAATAATAGGTTACTATTTAAAAACTAACTTTTTATTTAAATAATTATTTATTTTATTTAAATTTATTTTAGGTCAAAATTGAAACATAATACCAATATATTTTCAATGTAATTCATTGAATTCATTTTATAATAATTTTAGATATATAAAAATTTTATTGAACTTTTCACCGTCTTTTTCCCACCACCTAGGAGAATTTGGAAATTCCCATAAAACATAATTTTACCGCTTCTGTGAGTGGAATTTCAAAAATCCAAGAGACACGATTAATATCAAGGACTAAAATGTGGTTCAATGAGATGAAAATATTTTTTCAGTGAATTGTAACTTTTAACTTTTATTTACCACGGTTAAAAGTAAATAGGGTAATTAAGGGTAAAAATGATATTTTTATTACCCTAACACGTGTCCTAATTCTATTGGATAAGTCTAATTCAACCAAAAAACAATTTCAGGAATAAAATATGAACATTTAGGTCCACTGGGATTAGATTAGGACATTTATTATTAATTTATTTAATGAAGTGTTAAAATAGCTAAAATCATAGTTTAATAACTAATTAATTTTTAATATTTAGTAATACATAAGATCAATTTGACTATAAATTTTCATTAAAAAGATAAAGAGATATCCTACCTAATGGTATCTTATTTATAATTTTTAGACATTATATAATTTATGTTCTTTATGGCACAATGGTGACGCATTAATTACCTAAATAATGAAATATTACAATAATTGATATTATAAATACCCAAATAAATGTAATTTGAGACTTTTTATGAATTAAAATAATTTTAGAGGTTAATATGACATGTTTTTATTGATTTAATTAACTTTTTTTGAACTAATCATGCTGTTATGATTTTCAAAAAAATCAATTACTATATAGTGTCAAAATTGACATAAAATAGTTTTTAAAACATATATTATATTATTAATTGTTATTTTATTCATATAAATATAAGGTTCTTCCAGATTACATAGAAAAGTATATATATATTAATAATTAACCACTTGGGGTTCTTTTGGCTTGTTATAGTAAGTTTATTAACCATATAGTGTATGCAAACAAGACGACACGGTAAAAGTTAAATTATTTAACATAGAGTTAAATATTAATGATTTGGTAAAATTGTAACCTAAACTTGCCTATAATCTATTGGTTGACTGTAATTTGACCAATCCCCACTTTATCTTCGAAATAACTCAACTTGGATCTATTATAAATCGAATATGACTTTATTATAATATTTTATGTTTTTCCATAGGTTCCCCTCTCCTCCCTTATAGAAAGGGCACCCCTTCCCTCTTCTATTTACACCCTTTTGAGCCTTGATGCTCGTCCAAACCCTACCCATTTCTCTTTTCCCCTTTCCTATAAACATTCTGGAGGTTTTGGTCTTCTCATAAGACCAACTCTAATTCCATAAGAGGAAGCTTAAAAGAGGTTCGTCGAAGAAGATGTAATCTCTTCTTCCGATTCTCTCAAGTTTATTTCATCTTCATCTTCTTCTTCTTTAGTTTTATCATTATAAAGTAATAACATAAGTATTAATTATATACTGATATTTTATTATAAATATTAAACAACCCTATTTCACCTCCTATCCATCCTAAGGAAAACGAAATCACCGCGCGTGTATACATACGGAATACCATCTCCACGCCGTGGTGTAATATGTTTTCGACCACCACCTTACTTGGATGGGTATAATAGTGTAAATAAATAACTATATATGATTATTTTAAATTGATATTGATCCTGAAATATTATACATATGCTTCTATAAAATTCCACGATCATGGGAATGATATCATCGCTCGTGCGTACGTACGGACTACCGTCTCCACAACGCAATGAGATTCATTCTACATGTTAACCATTCATTAATGATTATAAAGTATATATAATTAATAATAATAAAATATATGAAATTATAATGATACTGGATTTGTGTATATATATATATATATATTTGTATTTCATCTACTTAATTCCATTCAATTAAATATGCAGACGAAAATAGCGTGCATGCGTACGTACGACCTATCATCACCATTACCGGTGTATTTCATTCCATTTATTGATCTATCATATATATATGTATATGATGAATATATATTATATATAAATCATGTTTTACATTCTGGAATTATGTAAATCGGCATATAAGTAATAATATCATGAACAACAATTTGAAACACGTACAATAAATGAAACAGTTTTACCCAAATCGCTGCTTTTACATCGAATTTACAAAAGAACGGGTAATATAAAGTAATAAGTAAACCATATATGATATTATAACAATGAATATGATTCTTTAATAAGTCAATGACATTATTTAAATCATTATACATGAGGTTCAAATACATATGAATCATATCAGACATAAGGTAAGGGAAAAACTCGCAATCTCAAATTTTATCCGAGATTTTTTATACATCGGAATTTACTGGGGAATATTTATCATCCACATCCATGTTTCCTAAATATTTAATATTATTTATATCCTACTACAATTTTTTAAATCCAATTTTACCCTTCAGTGAGTTTTTAGTAAAATATATGAAAGGAATCTTTTGTCGTTTTTCATACGAGGTACTTTTTGACTTTTTCGGCCAAAGTACGAGAAGAATGTTTTTTAACTTATACGACATGAATGGATTTTTAGAATATTATTTCCATGAATCTTTGTTTTACAAGTTTTCATGTTTATTTTTAATCAACTTATTTTAGTTTTAAATTATATGACATGTTAATAAAATAAAATGTTTTTGAAGTAGAAAGGATATTATCCTCAAGAATGGAGTTCAAGTGTTTTATCAAAATTATTTTCCATCTAAGATAATATAGGGTTCTGTTTCTATCCCTATTTTTACATTGTATTGTTTATTTTATGATGGAATTATTTTTATGAAGTCCCTTTATCTTATATGGATTAGGATATGATGGAATGATGATTAAGAATCCCATTTTTATTACATGGGTTATTCTATGATGTATGATTTATGATTTTGTGGCACACATAAGAATGGTTTCATTATGAGATGGGTGGGACCTATATCTCCATCCAATGCATTGGGTAAATAAATATATCTCATGAGATAGACATGGCTGGAATGGTAAGTTAATCTAGTTCAGTGTTACATGACTGGAATGAGGTGTGAACTCAATTCAGAAAGGGACTTTGTCCACTAAGATGGTCTTGGTAGCAATGCCTTGGCTACTTTGGAAATCATAACATGTGATTAATGGATGCCATAATTACATGTTTTATTACAATTCTAGTTTATCATGACTAATGTTCCTTTATGATCTATGCCTTTTGTACTTCCATGATTTATGTTGTTTCGCATGATTTTGATGTTTAGATTTTATGTTCAAGTTTTTGCATTTAAATGTTTATGGATTGTTTTAAATTATCTATGCTTACCCTTACTGAGCATTTGAGCTCACCCTTTATATGTTTTCTTTTATCCAGGATTTAAAGAAAGTTTTTTGGTAATAAAAAAAGGGGAAGATCTTTATGGGAGATGTTGAAGATCTCTCACCACGATTAGAAGTTTATTTTCCGAGTTTCCAAAGACACTAAACTATTACAGACCTTGTGTCTCTGTTTTCGTTATTTATTAAGTATTTCAAAAAAGTAATGTAATTTCCATGTACGTCAAGATTTGGGTGTCTAAATATATATTTTCATAGGTAGACCAATGATAAAGGAAGACATCTTTTTAAAATAAGAGGCATCAAAACATGAAAGGAGAGATTTTATGGGTTGTTACAGGAACACGTAACAACACCCGTTCTAGAAAAAATGATTGAGAAACAATTCCTGAGAGCTAATCTAGCTGTGTGAGGCTATACTCCCTAGAATATTTTTGTAGTGGAGATGCAATGGAAACTTCTTTTGAGAATTTTTTTCTTCATTATAATGTTTTTCATTTCTTTTGGAGGTTATTTTAATTTATAAAGAAGGGTTTTTTCTCTTTTGAATTTATTCTCTCCTAAATTTCATTGGATGGGTTGAAAAAATATATGAATGAAGAGTGGTTGTTATATCAATATAAATTTATTTGGAAAGGATTTTTTCTTTAATATAGGGAGTTCATTTGGTTGAGCAACGTAGAGGCCTTTGGCTGGTCAAGTCATTTTCTTTGATGGAATAACATTTATAATGATGTATCAATATAATATCAATACACTTTTAGGTATTCACCATGATAATTTGTGTAATGAATTAAGGAATTCAATTTGATAAAACTTAATAAAAGGAAGAAGATAGTATCAAATAGATTGAAACTAGTCCATCGGTTTTTCATTTTTAATACTATATCCATATTTATTATTGAGCAATCTATGACTCTAATTCTCCTTAATTTCCATAATTTTTTTTTCAGATTATATTCTCACTTTTCAAACTAATAAAACCCTAATTTAAAAATCTTTTGGAAAATAAAAATAAAAAATTGACAGTTGAAAAATTAATCTACAACAACCTTAAGAAACAAGCTTGGGTGCTTCTTTACTACATTCCATAGGGTATAATATTATTATTTTTGTGGGATACACAATAAATCCCATCATCAAAGGGATATGGTAAAATTTTGGAATATAGTGTATGGTATGTCACCCAAGGACCAATGTTTGTAGTAATAGGATTTAAGGATGGGAACTTATATCTGAGATGGAGTTCATATGGATTTTCTATTGTTCAATGTTCAACTATCAGAAATCTAGGGTTATGGAACTATCAGTTAGGTCATCTTAGTGAGAAGAACAAGACATTTATTGTAAAAAATGGTGTACCAAAACCCGATCATATAAAAATTGGAAAATTTGAGTGTTTTATACTAGGGAAATAGAGGAAAGTTTCATTTTATTTGAATATAAGGAAGTCTCACTACTGAAATCTTGTACTTGTTCATTAAAATGTATAGGGATTATCCTCAATATGACCTCACAAATGTTCCTTGAATTTTTTCACTTTTATTAATGACACTATGAAAAGATTTAGGATATATTTCCCAAATAACTTGTTTGAAGTGTTTGGAGTTTTCATCCAATGAAACACTATGTTTGAAAGGGATACTGGGAGAAGGCTAAAATGCCTTAGGTCAGATAATGGTGGTGAATAAACTAAAAGGATCTTCAAACATTACAATTGGTAGAAGGTAATCATACATGAGAAAAATGATCTTAGTAAACCATAAAAAACTGGTATAGCTGAATGGGTGAATAGAAAACTGATTCAGAAGGTTAAAATAATAAGTTTTCATTCCAGTATGTCTAAATAAATTTGGGCAGAAGCACTAAATTGCACTGTATACTTAGTCAATAGAAGTCCACAACCACCAGTGGGACTTGCGATTTTTTTAGCTGTTATGAACCAAAAAACCAATATAAATTCATCATAAAAGATATTAAGGAGTCTAACATATGTTTAAAAATATGATAAGGAATGTTTCAAACTCAAGGATAATTCTCAAATTTTCATGTTTGTGGGTTATGGTGATGAGAACTTTGGCTATTGACTATTGGATGAATATCATCAGAATATCATCAGAGTTAGAAATTATCTATTTAATGATAGGGTTTTGTATAAATATGGTTAATTAGAAGTGTTGGAATTTTATATCAAAGATTCACCAACCAAGATTCAGGTTTAGTTGAATTTGAAACCAAAAGTATACTAGTTTTAGTGAGTTCATATCATTGTTTAAGGAATCCAGAAAATAGACTAGTAGAATAGATACCTAAATGCTCAAGAGATACAAATGTGTGGTGTTACAAACCAAGTATGTATAGAATAAATAATTTTTATATTTATTATTATTCTTGAATTATTTAGGTATATTGATTATAAATATATTATGTAATTCTTAAAATAAAAAAGGAAATGGTTTTATTAAACTCATTTCTTATAATATTTTATTTAAAAGAATAATTTTTCATATTCTGTAATTTTAGTTATAAAAAATGGATTTAATTTTTAAATTTAGAAGGTCAAAATTATCTTAGGATTAATTTATGATAATTTTCTAAAAATATTTTTTTTAGGAATTGTGAAAAAATGTGATTTTTATCGAAATTTTCATTTTATTTAAAAGTATTTATAAAGTCACATTATGTTTTGGATTAATTTTAAAATTTTCAAATGTTTTTTTAAAATTAATCCAATTATAGTTTTTGAAATTTATTTTATACATTTATTTAGAATAAAAAAATTTATATTTGAAACTAACATGTTTTCAAAAAACCGTTTTATTTCATTTTGTCGGTTTAATTTAAATTAATTTTTAAAAATTATGTGATTTTAATTTCATAAAATGGATTAAATATTTGAAATTAGTGGTAAAAAATTTATTAAATATGTCTCTTTTATTTTTAGACAAAATGTATAGAAGACAAGCTGTTTTTTGTTACCATGGTAAAGGGAATATTAGGTAATGAAAGGTTAAAAATTAAAAGATAAAGGCTATAAAATTACATTAACACATGGTTAAATACTACTCAATGAGTATTTCTCGACCATATTCATCAAATGGTTTAATTTAGGACCATTTTGGTCCACTTTTATGATATTATTACCTTTATTGTATTTTATTTAACGAAATGAAAAACATGTCACGCTCTTCTTTTTTATTAGTGTAATATTTTAATATGGCCTTATCCAAAGTATATGTTTGAATATAAAAATTATTTTAAATTATAAAATACTTATATTCATCATGGTAATTTTTTTTATTTTTAGTGAACAAATATTTGCAGTAAATGCTTGCACAATGTTAATGCAGTAATAAATTAATTAATGGAAAAATCAAATAAATGATATTAAAAATATTAAAATAAATATAATTTGATTTAAATAATATTCTAAATAAACTTTATATATTACCATTAAATTTCAGGGATATAATAAAATATTTATTTTTTAATTTTATATGATTTGTGATATTATTAAAGTTAATGTAATGAATAGTTCTTAAAATCGATATTATGGATATTTTATTGTAAATAATATTTTATTAATTAATATTAATTTATTAAAAATGTGAAATTAATATAAGTGATTAGGATATGATTTAAAATATCATCCATTATCCATTTATTTTTCTTTATCATTTTATAGTAACTATATTGACTCTCAAAGATTAAAAATCGATGTTTTCAAGATAAGAGTTAAAGGGGTTAAATATGGGATAAAACCAAAGTATTAGGGTATAAATATAGTAAAATGTTTTTAAATTTTTGTTTTATTAGGTTATTTAGACCCATAATAATATTTTATTTTAAATTAATCACTTTTTATACATTTTAAATTAAAAATTATTTTATATTAATTAAATACTTTGAGAAATGCCAAGGGTGACCTTTCCCTCTCCTATAAAAGGGAAAATATTCTTCTCATTTATTCACACATAAAAATCCCTTTGGATCAGCCAATACCTACCAAAATACCTTCCTATAATACCTACCCATATTATACATCTCTTTTTTAGGAATAAGACCAATATTAGAGGTCTTAAGTAGTTAAGTAAATGAGGACTTATAAAGAAGATGTTATAGTTTTTATCTACATGTTTTAGTTTTGATTCTTCTTCCAAATCCCTCAAACCTGTTTAAGCCATGATAAAATAATAAATCTAGTATGCTTTATATACTGATATGTTATCATGTTAGTGGAATTACCTATATCCATCCCCTATTCCATCAAATGGGAAAAAACATTCTTCGTTTCTGTGTACGACATACTACGGCTTTACGAATTGATGTAATTCATTTTCCATCACTCTCTCTCATGATTGGTTATAATTATAAAATTAATGTTTATATATAATATTAATTACATATTTATCATTATTATATATAACTTATCATTTAAAATTTTACCTTTCCATGCACAGAAAAATGATAATGTCGTTCGTGTGTACGACATAATACCGCTTTACTAATTGATGTAATTAATTTTCCATCACCACCTCTGATGATTGGTTATAATTATGAAATTAATATTTATATATTATATTAATGAAATATTTATCATAATTAAATATAATATATCACTTAACCGTTTACCATTTCATGAACAAAAAAATGATAGCGTCATTTGTGTGTATGTGTGGACTACTACCTCCACGAAGTGATGTGATTTATTTTTCATCACCACACCACATTAATGAAATATATAATTATATTTGAATAATTAATATGATATTTATTATATTATTATAATTATTAAAATGAAAAATAATTCTCACCTTCTTGCCAAAATTATCGTTGAAAATGTAAATGTTCATCATATGTACATACGACCTACTGACTCCATGATTGTAACACAGTTCATTTTTTATAATCATATTTAATGGTTGGATTTAAAATTATAATTTATGTTTAAATTTATAACTATTTAATTAAAATTATTTTGGCTATGATGGAACAATTAACTCTTTGATCATAGTCAACCGACCAAATTCATTTTGGATATAAGTATGGAATATCATCAAAATGTCCGACATGAACTTAAGTGATTAAGTAATTGAAAATAACATGGAAAAAATTGATATAAAAGGTATAATAAACTTGAACAATGTTCTTAAGAAATTAAAAAATTAATATATGTTTATTATTCAAGAAGATAAATAATGTACGTGATGATTTGGACTGAGGGTAAGAGACATTATTCTAAAAATTATCTTTTTAAAGATTCCCTTAAAACATTATTTATGTTACATATCCATAATTTATAAAAAATTAAAGAATTTTTTTAATATTATAATATGATTTATATAGTCATTAGTATTCATTTTTGAATTTTTCAAAAATGTATTGATTTTTTTTTGTTATTTTCTAAATGAAGTACTTTGTTACTTTTCTAATAATAATACTTAAAGAATATATTTTTAACTTATATAACATGAGTGGATTTTCCCACCATCATGGAAAATCAATGACTTAAATATTAATTTATAATTCTTTTTATTTTAAATGTAATTATTTATTTAATATGTGTTCAGTTTATAAATATTAAGGAGTGATTTCAATATGGAATGATTATTTTATTCAATGAATGTTTTTATGATGCATGATTTCATGATTTATGATTATTTTATGATTATTGTGAATTCTATGATGATGGGTGGTTCGGTTATAAAACAAGTATTATTGGTTAGGTTATTTACCAATGATGGGTGGTTCTGTGATAATCCAAGGACTAGTGGTTACATTATAACCTCCAATGCATTGTGTATGGAAGTCATCAATGTCGTTATTCTATATATGAGGAAACGTTAACCTATTATGTTTATCCTAAGAGATAATGGGAATATACTAGGATGTTTGTTCTTAGATTAACTATGATGGTTAATCAATGAGTAGCTATGATGGTTACTCTAAGGTAATTATCTAAAGTTTAACTCTAGAGTTCTTTCATGAGTATGTATGGTGTTTACTCTAATGATTCCACATGTTTCCAACATTTTTTATCTATTTTTTCTAATGGGTTTAAAAAAATTCTTCATGAAAAAATCTGTGTATTTCATTTTAAATTGTTTTATTCCAAATTTAAAAAGTGTAATATAATAAAGGAAAGTATTCTATGGTTTTTTATATTTTTCACTGAGCTATCGTGTTTCTTCCTTTTATATCCCTTATTGATATTTTTGTCCTCATAAAAAGTTTAAAATGTTTTTAAGTGGGTTTAATGATGGGTAAATGATAAGAATATGTCAAGATTAAATTTTTGAATATTTTTTCTTGAAAATAAATCATGTTTTTTAAAAGTTTCATATTGTCAAAAAATGAATATTGAGTAGAATTTTATAATTTGTATTATATGAGTTGTTATGTATGAGTTACAAAATAATTTTCAAAAACAATAAATTGAAAATATTCATGCAATTTTAATAATGTGAATTCTATTTCAAATACATAAGAATATGTAACACTTAAAGCTGGATTCTTATAGTTAGATTTAGAGGATGGTTTAGATAGATATGGAGACTATGATGTTTTCAGGTGAGGTTATATTAGGAGTTTGGGATACCATCATGAGTTTATTATTTTAAGATTGATCATACGGTCAATATCTTAGAAACCAATTTTGTGTCTTTAAGTCATGAAATTTTATGGTGAATAATGATATATTTGTAGACATTTATTTTGATGTAATTATGGTTTATTAAAGTTTGGGATGAAAAATAAAGGGTATGAGAAAACCTTTGAGTTTAAAACATTTTTTTAACATTGAATATATTATGGACATTTTTTGGGTTGTTTCTCAAATTTCTATAAAATTTATAAGAATTTTATCTTCATAAAAACACAACCCAGAGGTCGGGAAACAACCCACCACATTCAGTATGTTCATGAGGTTTAAACCCAAAACCTAAGTGGAGACAAGGGTGGATCACTTACCATTGGACTACATGATTTCCTGGTTAGTTTGCCACTATTTTACATTTTTAAAATGATATAATGGATAAAGGTTAAGACTATTTTTTGGAACATTTTTTTTATCAAATAGATAACCATGTGATTTGAAATTGATTTGGCGATAAACACCATTTCGGAAAAAGATCAGTATAATTTTGTGGAGCATTATTGGGTTTGGTAAACAGAACACTATGGGATTTAATTTGAGAAATACCGGTTGAATTATAATTTATAATAAAATATGATTTTATTAATCCAGGTTATTTAGGGAAATGGTTGGAATATCTTTATGCTTATGTGATATGTGCCATTACATTTTGGTTATGAGAAATTAAGAGTGATTGATGTTATTTTGGGACATATATATTAAATTTATCTTGGAATACTATATGATCAATTTCTTATGATTTTGAGCTTTCAATCTTAGTATGGAAAATATTTGAAGAATTTTAAGGATATCTATTTATTGAATTATCAAAGTTGAATTTTGGGTATCATGTTTTAATTTTAGGGGGTATAGTAGTTTTTATTTGTATGAAGGTTTACACATTTTTGGGGAATTATATTCCATTATGCAAACTATTTTGGTTTTGGTCAATACCTAAAGATCGGAGAAATAGATAGTTGTTTATTTTATGGATTTTACGATACATTTAATTTGATTCTAATGTTTTGAGAATGAAAACAATTGTCTTGAATACTCATCATTTTGACAAGAAAATGTGATTGTGGTGGAAATTTATTAATGTATGAAATTATAATTTTCATGTAAGAATATTTCCATAGGTTATTAGTCAATGTAGTAAAATAGTTCCTAAATTTTATGAAAATTATTATGAAAAAACAATATTCATTTATATATCTTATTAAGAAATAAATATCTTTTTAATACATCATATATTTATGGTTTTTTAATGGTTAACTTTCTCATGCCCATGTTCTCGATCACTCTCCATCAATAATCTGAAGTTAGTCTTCTCTTCCATATCCAATTTTTCAATTCCCACTTATGTTATCCTATTTTGAAACTTGTTATGTGTTATTATAGATGCCCTTCATACCTTTATTTATCTCTATTAAAGAGGATGTTTTATTAAACCAATTTATGATGTGGAATTTCAACAAAGTAATTTTGAAAATTCAAACACTTGGTTTTCAATTCTAAATTCAAATTCTGAGGTTTCAATTTCTAGGGGGGAAAATGTAACAGCCCTGGTTATGATAGAATATATCATTTTAAAATTTACCAGTAAATATGAAATGTTCAGTTATATTCATTATAAATATATTAAGTAATTCTTAAAATAGAAAAGGAATGGTTTTATTTAAATTATTTCTTTTAATATTTTATTTAAAAGTTTAATGTTAAAATTATTTAATTTTAATTTTAAAAAATTAATTTCATTTTTAAATTCATAATGAAAAATTTATCTTAGGATGAATTTTTTTTATAATTTTCTGAAAATATTTATTTTTTAAGGAATAGTGAAAAACACAAATTTTAATTGAGAAGTGTATTTTATTTTAATGTATTTACAAGGTCAAATTGTTTTTTAGATTAATTTTAAATTTTAAATTAACCTATTTTTAATTTAATTAAATTATTTTTTTGTAATGGATTTAAAAAATGAATTTAGTTAAAAAAAATTATATTTTAAAAGGGAATTTTTCCAAAAAAAAGTTTTTTTTCTTTTATTTTGATTTAATTTTAAAATAAATTCTAAAAATTCTAATATATGAATTTTTAAAATGGATTTCATATTTAGAATCATTGGGTCCAAATTTAATAAATAGTTCCCTTTAATTTTGGACAATATAAATAGTAAACATAGTAATTTTTGTTACCACGATAAAGGGTAAATTGAGTAATTAATGGTTAAAAATAAAATGGTAATGACTTTAAAATTACCTTAACACTTTATTAAATTTTATTTTTTGAGTATATATTTACCATAATAATATAAGGGTTGAATTTATAACCCGATGGGGCCACTTGTATGAGATTATGTCCTTTATAGTATTTTATTTAATGAAATATCAAACATGTCACACTCTTGTTTTTAATAAGTGTAATATTTTTAATATGGATTTATCTAGAGTATGTATTCAAATATAAAGATTATTATGAAATATAAAATATTTATATTCATCATGTTAATTTATTTTTAATCTTTAGTGAAGAAATAATTACCTTAAAATGATTGCACAACACCGATGTAATAATTAATTAATTAATAGGAAAATAAAATAAATGCTATTAAAAATATTAAGAAAAACCAGATAAATAATTTGATTAATAATTTAATATATTATCATGAAATTTTATTGATATAATAAAATATTTTTTTGTAATTTTAAATGTAGTTTTTCTATTTTTGATGTTAAAGTAATGAATAGTTCTAAAAATTGACATTATGGATATTTATAAAAAAAATATTTTATTTAATGATAAAAAAATCATATAGAATATTAAATTAGTTTAAATGATTAGGATAATATTTAAAATATCATACATGGTTTATTTATTGGTCTTTTGTCATTTTATAGTAACTATACTGACCCTAAAAGAGAAAAAATTCTTGTTGTCATGGTAAGAGATAAATGAGTTAAACAGGGGTTAAGACCAAAATATAACGATTTAAATATAGTTAATTTTTTTTATAATTTTTATTTTTTAGGTTAATTAGATCCATAATCTTGTTATACTAGAAATAAATCCCTTTAAATATATTTTTGAATTGATAATCAATTTATTTTAATTTAATATTTTGAGAAATGCTAAAAGTGACCCTCCCATCTGTTATAAAAGGGGACTCTTCTTCTCATTTATTCACACATTAAATCCCTTTTGGTTTGGAAAAAAACACTATAAAATTCCATCCTATAATATATCCCGACATTATATATGTCTTTTTGAATGAATAATTCCAATCTTAGTCGTCTTAATGTGTTTGGTAAAGGAGGTTTTCCATGTAAGAGGTATAGTTTTTATTTTTCTATTTTAGATTTGTTTCTTCATCCACATCCCTAAAAATTTATTCAAACATGATAGAATTATAAATCCATTGTAATTAATATACTTATATGTTATTATATTATTGACATGAACTATATCCATCTTCTCTTCCATCAAATGGGAAAAGAAATCATCATTCCTATGTACGACGGACCAACACTTCACAAATTGTTGTAATTTTATTTCCATTAGCATATCTCAAGACTGAATATAATGATTTAATTAATTTTTATATATTATATTCATGAGATATTTATCATTGTTAAAATATAATATATCATTTACCTTATTACATTTCCCTGCATAGAAAAATGATAACGTCGTTTGTGCGTATGTGTGGATTACCACCTCCATGAAGCGTTGTGATTCATTTTTGATCCCCACATCACATGGATGAAATATATAAGGGTATTTAATTAAGTAATATAATATTTATGATATTATGATCATTATTTAAATATAAAATAATACTCACCTTCATTGAAAACTGATCACTGGAAAATGGAAATGTTACTCATGTGTACGTACGACCTACCATCTCCATTATTATTACATAGTTCATTTTCATAACCATATTTAATGGTTGTATTACAAAGTATAATTGATGTAAAAAAATATTAATTATTTCATGAATATTATTTGGGATATGATGGAATAATAACCTCTTTGACCATAGTAAACTGACCAAATTTAGTTTGGACATAAGTACTGAATATCATCAAAATGTTCGATGTGGACTTAAGTGATTAAGTAATTTTATATAACCTAGAAATAAGGGATATAAAGGGAACGATAAACATGAAAATGGTTATTTACCAAGTATTATACAAACATAATTCTATTATTCTTTAGGATAAAGAACGCACGTGATGAGTCAAACTCAATGTAAGAAACATTCTTTTAAAAATTATCTTTTTAAAGATTCCCTTAGAAATCAATTTTTCTTCCATACCAATGTTTTGTAAAACTATTTTAAAGTGATTTTTTACCAATCAATTATGATTTTTTAATGAAATTTTCACTTATGTTTTACAGTTTATAATTTTTTTGAAGGGAATATTTTTATCATTTTCAAAATGCGGTACTTTGTGAATTTTTCGAAAAAAATACAAAAGGAATTTTTTTAACGTAAATGACATGAGAGAATTTTCCTTCCATCATGAAACCTAAATGATTATAATCTTACTTTAAAATTTCTCAATGTTAATTTTAAATTAAAATTTATTATTCAATTTGCGCACAATTTTCTTATTTTATAAAGTGATTTTAAAATGGAATGTATATTTTCTTCAAAGAATGTTTTTCTGAAGTAAGATTTCATGATTTATGATTATGTTTTAGTTTTTGGGATTTTTTTTGATGTTTGGTTCTATTATAAACTAAGGATATGTGGTAAAATTATTAACCAATAATGAGTGGTTTTGTGATAATCCATGGACTGATGGTTACATTATAAACACTAATGGATTGGTATGGAAGTCAACCATATAGTTATTCCCTATATCAGATAGAGTTAACTGATTAGATTTATACTAAGATATAATGGGATTATACTCTGATGGTTACTCCAAGATTAACTATAATGGTCAATCTATGATTGGCCGTGATGGTTACTCTAAGGTAATGCTCCGAATTTAACTGTGAAGGAATTCCATGAGTAGTTGTGGTGGTTACTCCAATGATGCCCCAAATGTCCAATATTTTTTCTCTAGGTTTTATATGGGTTTAAATGTTTTATTAAAAAAAAAGTAATAATTCTTATTTTTTAAAGATTTATTCCATAATATTAAATAGTAATGTGATAGAGGTAAGTATTCTATAGATTTTAATGTTTTTTATTGGACTATTAAATTTATTTTTTTTATGTCTCTTATAGAGTTTTTTGTGCTCATCCAATGTTTTGATTTTTTTCATAGGGTTTAAGGATAGGTAAATGAAAAGATGAATTAATATTTAAAGTTGTGAATATTTTTCTTGGAAATAAAACATGTTGTGTTTCAAAAGATTATTATTGTCAAAAATTGGATATTCAGTTGAAGTGTCTACTTTATAATATATGATTTTTATGTATGAGTTATCATCTATTTCTATAAAAATATATACATAAAATATCCTTAGGATTATAATATTTTTAATAATAGTTAAAAGTCACTATAATATGGAATTATTAATGCCAAATACTTACATGTGGATCAGGACATCAAAAATTAAAACTCTAGGAGTTCGGGCACAGGAAGATGTAGCATTAGAGGAAAAAGAATCCCATACTGAACCATATCAGTATTCTAGAGTCAAATGATTTGTAGAAATATATAACTATGAATTGAATTACTTACATAAATGCATTTAGGAGAACCTGAAATCCTATAATAGGTGACATCACTCAATGATTCTCATAAGTGGATGTTGTCCATGGGAGAAAAAATTGACTCATTATACTCAAATAAATCCAGATATATAATGGAATAACAATAAAGAAAGAAAGTGATGGAGAATAAATAGTTATTTATATTGAAATAATAATTTGACATAATTAAAATATTTAATGATTTATAGGTGGTGAAATTATTTTAACAGAAATAGTGAGTGGAATTATCCAAGATTTTTTCACTGGTATTAAAACATACTACCATCCAGATAGTCTTGAGTTTTGTTATGACTGATGATTTGTGTTTAGAAAAAATAGATGTATGGAACATGTTTCTTCATAGTGATTTGGAGAAAAAAATTTACACAAGGAAACCAATTGGTTTTGTGGTTAATCAGAAGAAGGACATGGTGTGTAAGCTTAATCATAGTCTCTACATCATGAAATAAGAACTATTCCAATAGAATTAAAAATTCAGTGTTTTTATGGTTGAAAGATGTTTCTTGTGAAGAAACTCAAATAATTTTTTCAATTGAAAATTTTGGTGGATGGTTGCCAAATCGCCTTTTTCTTTTATGATAACGAAATGCTTCTATTGGGACCATGCATTCAACAGATCTAGGATTTGAAGTTTCTATTGTCCAATACATGTGAAATGAAGGATCTAAATGTTTCAAATAATATTCTTGGTATGAGGATTGAAATATATAGAATCATTTTATGCTTAGTTTTATATAAAAGGGAATCTATAATTTCATCAAATGGTTTTTAATGAATAGATTTATTATTTTTTTATATCCTTTGGTTGGTCACTTTAAATTTTCAAAGGGGTAAGCACCTAAAATAAAAGATGAGTCAAGATACCTGGATAAATTTTTATTTACTACAATATTCAATTGTTCATTTTATATAATATTTTTCACTCACACTAACAATAATTTTGTAGATGGATTTGTGAACAGATATATGGTAAATATAGGAAGAGAACACCATGATGCTGTGAAACAAGTCATTTGGATATCTAAAATAAATAGAATATACTACATTATATTTCAGGCTATTCCAACTATTTCGTGAATATTTTATATTCATTTTAGAGGATATTATTATACTCCAATGTGTACAACGTGCTTTATGTTTACATTTGGTGGAATAACAATCAGCTAGATGTCCATGTTATAATCAATTGTGAAATTCTCTACAACAGAAGCTGAATATAAAGTGGTAATGGAAGTAGTTAAAGTGATGGTTTAGTTGATGAATCTTCTATCATAACTTGGAAAACTCCATGATAGTTGGTTACTCTACTGTGATGGTCAGAGTGCAATTCACATAAAAAAAATCCCATGTTTCATTCAATAAATAAACATATCAACATGAAATATCATTACATTTTCTAGTTTCTTTAATAATGGGACATGTAGTTATAGAATATTACTGGGAATAAAAATCCAACTAACATATGCACTAAGGTTTGGATCTTGAAATTCCTAAGGTAACATTATGACTCTGTTGGATTAGGGTGGTCAAAAGGAGAATAGAGATCACTGAATGAATACATAATAAAGGTTTTTACATTTAATTATGTATATGTTTTGGAGGATTCCCAAGGATCATTCTTAAAGAATTATTCAAATGGGAGATTGTTAGGATCATGAATACACTTCATGTCATCAGAAATAATTATCCATAATTTCATATTTTAGTTCATTGAAAGCTAGAAGGGGGTCGTAGAGACTTCAACACCACAATGTTCCTATCAGAATAAAGTTCTAATGAGTTCATCGAAAGGAAGGATTGCTTAGCTAGGAAGATAATTTAGGAATATTGGTGATGCAATCAATCTTACAAAAGTATCTAATCTGGTTTATGATTACTACCTTAGTTTTTCATCCACTGTTACGATCGAATTGAGAATTGACAATGTAGAAAGTTGGTTCCAAAAAGATGATCGATTGAACGTATCTATAAATATGGGGTGGTACCACCTGCTGATGTGTATCTTTAGTTGTAACTCAATTACTTGAAAATAGTGATTCATGTGGTAGAAAATTTATAGTTGTAATATTTATACTTTTTGAGATATATCATATTTACAATGTTCTTTCATGGACGTAGGATGAAAATATAAACCACATAAAGACAAAGTATTCGTGAATTTGACTATTTACTTTTTTTATGAATTAATATATAGTTTTTGAATGACATTATGTGTAGTTATTTATGTTGTTTCCAAACTTCATAATATCTATAGAATTCAATTTGTGAGGTTGATGGGTCTATTGCACATAAGGTCCAGTGGGGTCGTATTTCCAACAGATCTACATATCCTGCTTCCATGAAATTTGGTAAACACAAGAATTGAATTTAAATATCTCCCATCACCTTATACCACTAAATATGTGTAAGGATATAACATACTATATGGAATCCAATTTTTTTTATAAAGACCTGATCATAAAAATGAAGAAATGGGACATGTCGTCTGATATGAACTTGATTCCACTACACCAGAAGAATACCATAGATATCTTAATAAAAGAAGTTGATCCCACTCATACTAATTAACATAAAAATATAGCTATAGATCATATGTTGGATGTGATTTTTCTTTTGGTGGAATATAAGAGGCCACACTTGTATCCCACCATGGTCTATGTTGTCGTTTCATAGCTCATCAACACTAGTATCCACTGGTGGAGGTTCTTGAGAAGGAAACATCCTCCCCTTAGGTAAACAATCAAATATACTATCATGTATATCACTATGTGTAGGTAAAATGTCTTTCACTACAAAATGGTACACTCCATGATTAAATACCATTCCCTACTCAAGATTAAACATCAAAATAATATGATGTACTTGAGTATACTATAAAAAAATTCAACATGAACTCAAAATTTTCTATAAGAAACAAGATAATGTAATGTTTTTTACTTACTAGATTCTGGATCCCACTACCATGTTTTATAGGACACAATATATATTCCCATATATACCAAGGTGATTACTCAAGTTGTTTTGATTGAAAATGTTTCATCATAGCCATTCCCTCAATATGAAATGTAATACATCTATCCCTAATGTGAATATACTATGGTTCTTTCTTCTGCTAGTTGAAATCCTATATCCCTTTTAGCTTTATAGAATGAAGCACTAATAGTATTCTTAGTGCTAATGTAATATGATGAACTCATATAAAATGATTCATAACACTATCATATTTTTTCCACTCAATAATATGAAAATGTATGAGAGGAACTCAACCCTAGAATCGTCAATACCATTTGTGGAGTACACAATTTCATATCAAAGAGACCCTAATGAAGCTACCATGAAATTTGAAATGATAGATGATAGTTTTTAAAGTATCTTTTTACTTATTTCTAAAATCTATAATATTTTATAATTAATTAATAAATATAAAAATGTATATACTTATAATAATAGGTAGAATGTTATCCAATGTGAGACGATTTGCTACCAAATTATGTCTCAGTGTCCTAACATAATGATGAGGTTGAATCCACCTATAATTTATAATATGTAATGGGATAAATAATAAAACATATAAGAAAATATAAATCATATTATAATCTAAAAACAATAAATATGAGTTATCATACAAATTTTCATAAAGGGAATCATGTTGAACATCCATGGGAATCTCTAGACTAATAATAATAGGGTCCAAAGGAGTGATACAATCCCATTCTCACATCTTAAGGAGGCTCACACATCCCCCAATATTATTTTTATATTGATCGACATACTATGAATAATGATCTATATGTGTATTCCAAGCATTCATATTCCCAACTGTATTTCCCAAATTGATCAAATTAATCACGTATCTCCAAATACATCATTTTGATATAAAATATTGAGTGATAAATGTGCACTACACCTCCAATGAGATGCAAAATATATCCACACATGTGACAAAAAAATATAATTCTCATCAGAATCATCAATTAAATATATAAATTATATGACAATCCATCTCATGGATAGATAAATGTTGTCTATATCTTCCTTATATACATCAATTTCTTAGACTTGTAATCAATGTTAATGCTTAGGACAATCTCTACAGATGAGTCTTATAAATGAAACAACGTGAATAAGAAGACCAAGTATAACTTCCACATCCTCTTGGGTGAGGGTAATCTCTCTATCAAGAGAGAAAGTGGAAAGTGTGAGTCTCAGGTATCTAGATACAGATGAGTACATAAATTAAAAAATGATCAATAAATATAATATTTAATTTAGTGATCACATAAAAACCAACAATTTTTAGTTATGGGATAATAATATGTGGTGGTCGAATGTGATGATAATGGTGTATCCTATGCACTACGACCCTTCAAACGTCACACCCCACCAGCACCACATGTGAAATATGTCTACACTACTCAATGATAAAAGTCTCACCACCATCTATACTCTTAGTAATGTCATAAATATTAAATAAAAAAATGTAATTATAGTGTTATGGTTAGTAAAATACAAGATAGAAAAAATATGTGAATTATGAAATAAGTACCAAGGATTGGTGAAGAACAATTGTTTAACTACTAAAATAGAATACCCAATATATATTATATATTTTCAATCTGTAAGATATTATCCTTAGGCAGAATCCTATATGTAATATCTTTATCTGATATGTAATATATTCTCAATACATATAATATTTTTTTTGTGAAAATTAAAAACATCATATTATTTACCCCATAAATAATAAATTTTGTATATGTAATTTTATTTCATTTATGAAAACTCTAATAAGTAATGTACTTCATCCATGCATAATATACAAGACTTAGACATTTTTCCTTCAAGCACAATATTTTTAAATTTATACAAAATATATTTATTTTCCTCTATATTAATAGATAATATATATATATATATATATATCCTAATAATTAACCTAATTTTTAGTAATCTGAAATGTTTTGGAAAACATACAAAAGGTTGACCTGAGGTTTGACACAAATAAGATTTTTAATTACCCATGGCCTTACATATTATTCATGTAATACAGCACTAACGCTAAGAATGATAAATCATTATATTAATGATAGGGAATCACTTATTGTTATGAACATCTTCATGACATATTTGTTAGATTTTGTGAAGTGTCTTCAATTATATAGAAAGAAATCTTAAGAAATGAGTTTTTGGCAGTGGTTGTGGACATCGATATTCATATAAGAAGTCTAATTGAATCATCATCATCATAATTATATATTTATTAGTGAAAGGAAACACAAAAAACCTTGTCCAAGTTCTAGAATAGAAAAATAGAGGCCTAGGGAGGCCTAAAGTGTGGGTACCCCGACTGGTCTCCTCTAAGAAAATTGACCCCCTCCATTCCTAGATGGAGATAATTTGAGAAGAAAATGATGCTAGAACCTTGGTTTTTCCCCACCATAGAGGCTTATTGGACCACCACCTTATTACCCTCACACCACATGTGGACCACCTGAACATTATAACCAATGAGGATGGCTCTACATCACCTCATAATATATGATATCAACCGTGGAATGGAGGTTTTACCAAGAATTGAATCGTGTATAATCATTGAGTTGATCTCTATCTAGGTAACAGAAATGTCCACCTACTCGCATAACTTCAGCCCCGTGAGCATAACATTGGCCTCCACCTAGATGGAGCTTCTTCTCAAAAATTACACCACAAAAGATAGAAGTGCACTGACTTTGTAGTCCCAGAACACCTCACCTCCTCTCATGATGTACGCAATACAAGACCCATAAAAGTTCAGTTTTAGGCCTATAATTGGTGGAGTCCACCGTAAGCAATGGCCCCTTGGACCTGAAGTAGGTCATTGCACCATAGTCTCACTCACTCGAAAATCTCTCAATGAAGTTGAATGACCCCAGTTCTTGATCCCACGAACCATGTCAATAAAGAGTGATGTTTTCATCATAATAAAACACCTCCCAATTGATGTAAACCCTTCAAACCTGGCCATGTTCCTAGCCTTCCAAAAACATCAACATCCAACACTGAGAATCACTCCTAGATCTCTAATTTATAGCACAATGACAACCATGCCATGGAACCATATGGCTAGAAATGACTACCCAATAAGATCAGGGGAATAAATACCAGTAAGACTGTAAAATAATCTCAAAAAATCCATAGCCCCTTCACTTTAAAAAAAGAGTCTCTCAACATCCTCCTCCCAGTACACCTTGCAACAGTGGGAGAGAGAGGCTAGATAGACAATAATATTCTTCACAGTATAATCTATGGGAGCCACATGATTCCTAATACTCCAGATGTCAAATTTGAACTTAGTAGGAATCCTTTTACAAAAGACCACCATATTCTATGTATCACGTTACTCATGGATTGGTGAAATCTGATAGAAGTCATTTGAAGAGAAGGTCCATGACAATGATGTAGTGAAAATGCATTTTGCTGGTTCTAAACTGATCGAAATGAGATCAAATACCTTATGTTGGTCCTCATTTAGAAAAACATTAAAAAAACTGGGATAAGAACAGTCCATCATAAAGGAGATTGTGGGTGAAGGAAACCCTAAGAAACTGATGGTTGAGCCAAACCAATTATGATACTAGAATGAGATTTCTCCCTCCCCTATGATCCATTAGGAGTTTAGTTGGATGATTGGGATGATATTGGTAATCAAATATCATAGGGGTGATGCATGGACAACCTTTCCCGCATGACCACCATTTTTTTATGCTCTAACTTTTCCCCATAGCGTGTGCTCTTCCAGCACCTCCCATGCATTCTTAGCATGCATGTAGTGAATAGTATATGACATGCTTCTCACTCCGACTTCTACCTCTTGGATGTGTATGTCTGACCATCCCCATGATGTCCAATTTTGCTTCTTCTCAAATTTGGCGTACCAGATGAACCTTTCCATAACTTTTTCAATGGATGAGATAACCCCCTTGGGTGACTTGGTAGGAAAATGAGCATGAATAAGAATAACCGACAAAACACTTTTAACCAGGGTAATCAAAACATCAAAAGATAGATAGATTTTTTTCCAATTGGGAACCCAAATGATGATCTTATTCATGATGTATTCATAGTCTCGAACATGGGTCTAACCAAGCGACATAGGAGTGCCGAGGTAGTCTAACAGAAATGAAATCCTCTGCTTACCCAGCTCAGTTCACCCAATAATAACCCACTGGATGCCACATTTGTATGTTATGTAGGGGAATATTTTTTATTTATTAATCTCTTGACCAATCCAATAATATTATTCTTATAGGACCCTTTTAATCCTATCAACCTATCTTCTATTAGAATTTATTAAAAAGGAGGAATTCATCAGCAAACATTAGGTGAGAAATGAGAGGTTGACTCCTTCTTCTAAAAAAATAACTAAGAACCCATGAGAACATATTTTTGTTAATAAACCTGCTATGAGTGTCATAGAAAATAATTTTTTTTGGGATATGGGATCCCCTTTCCTGAGCCTGATAGATGCCTTAAAAACCAATTGGTCTTCCCAAAAAAGAAAAAAACCATCCAGGAAGAGCTGAAGCATCTAAATATAACATCTATGTCCCAAGGATAAAACCCGATACTAGAAAACACCATATTGATGAATATTTATTCAATCATGTCATAGGACTTATTTATATCCATCTTGAGGTCCATGTTTAATCCATAGGTTTTGATGTTGATATCCCAGATCATTTTTTGGGCCAACACGGTTGATCCCTAGATAGAATGAACCTTGAAAATACATTCTTCTCAAGATAAATCCACTAAGGAACATATTTGGATAACCTATAATTGACAATGCTAGACAAGATCTCTTAGGAGAAGTTGCACATGCTTATCGGCCTATAGTCATGGATTGAATATGGGTCTTTTCTCTTCTGTAACATGAATTTTTCTTGAATGTTAACAGTCAATATGATGTTTTAACAATATATTAGAGTTTTCCTAGATTAATATAGGTAATACCATGAATCTCAAAGGATGGTGAAACCGATTTACTAGTAGAATACCTCTATAAATAAGAGTTGGGACCAAATTATGAGTATAATCAATCATCATTTCAGTGATAGGTGATTTGAATCCACCAGAATAAGACTTTGTTTGGGTGGGATTAATTAGAGCAGAGAGTTATGTAATCAATTATAATTTAATTTAAAAAAGTGGTTGTGGTGTTCACTCATCGATGTATGAATTTTTTCTGAGCCATTTAATTCATGTATGTGTTTCCTTTTTTTACTTTCATTCTATAATTAATGTTTTTAGGGTTGATTTTGTGTGGTTATTAGGTTTTATTTCTCTCTAGTTTGAAACATAAAGTAATAGAGATATTAAAAATTTCTAAAGGTAAGAATTTAGAAGTATCTTATTCTAAATTATCTTTTGGAAGGTTCTTCTGGATCATCTCCCAACAAGTGGTATCATTGGGAGGTTTAGTTATACGCACTTATCAGGAGGAAGAATGAAATCAGATGAAGGAAATATCTAGAATTTTTTTGATAGGAGAGATTTTGTATTATGATGGATTCGGTTAGAATATCTTATAAAATATAAAGATCTTGATTATCCATTATCTGGAGAGTGTGTAGAGAAGATGGATAGATCAAAATGGGAGTGGTTGGATAGAAAGTATCTAGATTTGGAAGGAATATTTCTTTAAAAAATGATATTTTCAATATTCAGGTATGGAAAAGTACCATTGGACTTATAAATTGGTTGATTGAAATGTATGAGAAACCAAGAACACTCAAACAATTAATTATTATGTGATGATTATTCAGCATGAGAATGTCGTAAGGAATACTAACAATGGTCCATGTGAATGATTTCAAGATGAACCAAAGATAGCTCGAATCAGTAGAGGTTACTTATGTCGACTCACCATTTTATTCCATCAGCAATTCATTACATGATACAAAATTTTACAATAAAAAGTATATTTTAGGGTTTAGTGTATTGAAAATAGGAACATAATACATGAAAAATAAATAATCATAAAAATTATTCAAATCCTCTTGAAAGAAAACTTCATAGGTTTTTCCTAAGTTACTTTTACTACATATCATATCCAAGGAAAATCATCAAATAAAGGGATGAGCATAAATCCCATCAAGGTAATAGACAAAAGAAATACATAACATGTGAGAAAGAGGAATATCAATAAAGAATGATCAAATGAAAATGATGCATATCATAATATAAATATCATGAATCATAATATGTAAATGTTGCTAAAAATAAAAAGGGATATGCATATGTATATTCCCATGTTTTATCACCATGGTGTCATAAACCAAAATTACTAAGGTTGTTCACCAAGGAATCAAAAAATATGTCATCTATATAAACTAATTCTTTAAGAAATTAATTTTAGAGATATAAGGGTGCACCCTTAAAATGTATTAATTTATGTGATCCACATTGATAATAACAAATAATTTCATCAATAACCCATTGAAAATAATGAATGTGTTTCATATCAAAATCATTGCGTACAAGTGATTAAATACTTGAACAAAACATCATTTTTAATACATGAAAAAATAATATTGGTTTTATATATATAAATAATTAAATAAATAAGACATTTTTATATCTAGGTGAATACCAAGGGAAATGGAATAGGTTTGTGTATTCACAATATGATAATTTCTCAGGTTGAATAGAAAATTCATGAAATGAATTCTGCAGCATGACAGTATACATTATGGTTGATGGAAATAGAATAATGGGAGGGAAATAATATATCCATTTGATAAAAAATAATTTTATTAGTATGGGTAACATAAAAATTTTAATCGAATAAATTGGATTAATGTTTATAATGTATACAAAAAAGGGTAACTTAGAAGAAAGGGTCGAAGATCATAATCCACTTACCTTAGAGATTTTCTTCTTAAAACATGCAGGTGGAACCTTGAAACCATGAAGGGACCTTGTAGGGACTATTTGTGAGGGAAAATACCATAACTTTATGGATTATGAATTTTGGGTGGAGAGAGGTTGTGGGAAGGGGGTATTTATACTTGATGAATGGTGACATTAAGTGATTAAATATTTGTCATTTTATCATATAAGCCATGAAATTGTGGGTAAATTGAATTTAAAACAATTTTATAGATAATTATTGAGTGGTAGAGTTTGGATGGACATTAAAGGCCTTATAGAACTTATCCAGACCTTCCATCCGACCCAATAAATGTGTAGAATCCAAAAAATGAATTTTATTTTAAAAATCCAATTTTTTGTTTAAAAATATAAAGTATAAATTTTTAAAATAAAATTTATTTTTATAAATTTATTTTTATAATTATGAAATTAATTTTTTATTAATAAAAAATTTCATAAATTTTTTAATTCTGTGGGCATAATAATGATTTCATAAAATCCCATTACCCGTAAAATGTCAATTTTCAATTTGTCGCCGAAAATTTAACTTTGTCAGAAAATTCCCAAAAAATTACCCTTAGATAAATTTTATGCATTTAGTACAAAAATTAAATTTATTTCATCAAAAATAATTCCTTTTGTATGAGAATTTTTACTTTTAAATAAATTTATATTTTAATTAATATTTTATAATAAAAAAATATACATTCTGACTATTATAAATATTACATTGAGATTACATAAAATATATTGTCATTTAAAAATAATTTTATATGATTATTTCATGAAATAAAATTTTATATAAAACATCCATATAAATTATATTTTAATAAAATATGTTTATATTGTCTAAAAATAATAAAATTTTTCTTATCGAATAATCCCAATGATCATTTTAATGCGTTGACGTAACCAAAAACAATAATGAACAACTATTTTTTAGCCAATGGTCATAATTTTGATCAACAATATTAGTTGGAAAACATAAAGTCTAATAATCATATTTCCTTATAAACACATCATCGTTCATACTATTCATCATTCATTTTGATTCGATACATAGTTTAATATCATTTCTGAAATGAATATTTTATTACTTCCTTTATGTTCCCCTATTATAGTGATGTTCATAGGTGCAATGATTATAGGGGATCAAAGTGGCCTAGACTTTTATATTTCACTTTATTTATCATCAATGTTTTTCCAAATTATAATATTTTTCATGATATTGGGCATTGTTATCGATTAAATGTAACATTCTCAATTATTGAAATAAAGTGTTTCTAGTTTCTAGTATAAGTTTCCCTTTCCCTTACTATTAATACATGTACTAGTTCATATCATTACATGATGTTAAAAGTTCTTATTAAATTTAAAATTCATTCTATGTGCTTTTGTGGTAAAACATAATAAAATGTTATTGGGAGGTAAGAGATCCATTAATAAAAGAAGTACATTTTTTCATGTCGTTACATTACTTTAAAGGATGATGTATGGGAATTTCTTATTTAATATTTACTTTCAAAAATATGGTATTCTATGGCGATAATAGTGGAAAATTTGAGTAGATATATGAAACATGTATTTTATGACATTTAGAATATTATTATTAATGCGGATTTGAGGAAGAAGGAAGTCAAAGTACCCTCCAGAAGTGTGTTGAATAATGAAGAAAGGGGATGGTTACATCAACATATGGACCAACAAAACAAGTCATTAATGGATAAGTCCTGGGGAAGAAAATGAATTGGATCATATAGTCAAGGCCCTAATTTTTGATTTTTTGGAAACAAAGGGCATATCAAGAATGGGTATAGAAATTAGAAGGAGTCCACCAGAATGGATTTAACTTCCAGAAGCACAAATTCTATTAGTGTGATGAAATGTTGTTCTAGTTTATTACAGAGTGAGAATATTTAGAAAAAAGATTAAGTTATTAACAAGGTTGAATATTACCATTCTAATAGTGAGTGGGGTTTCATAGTGGACTATGTATCAATATTTATGGGATAATTATACCTAGATGATGATAAATCCAAAGAGATAGTTAGATAAGGAAATATCAACATTCAGATGAAGAATAAATGTGTCTTGAATATGGAAGATGTTAGACACATTCTAGGTCTTTAGAATATCCTCATAGCAGTTGAAAATCATGATGAAGTAGGTTTTTGAACAACCTTTGTGGATGGAGTGTGAATTATAAGAATAATATCCATTGTGCTTTCTCATGGGGTGAAGAATGGAACACAATACTTGACAATAAGAAAATATAATGATTCAATGATCTTAAGCACTTCATCATAATATCAAACAATATGGAAATGTAGGTATCTCCACCTAAGTGAGAATAACAGAAAATTTAAAATAGAAAAGGGAATATGTAAAATCAATCACAATGATTTTAAAAGTTATAAGAGTTTTATGCCGGAGAAATATATAAAAAAGGTGTCCTCCAAGAAATCAAAAGCTAGAAATTATTCATTCTAATATCTTTGGAAAGACCCTTATGAATTCCAATGGTGTATATATATAATTGGTGACTTTTATTTATTATTCCACTCTAAATGTCTTTTTATAATTCCTAAATAACAAAAATAATTTTTTTATAAAAATTTCAATGGAAATATTTAGATGATAGAGAATTTTATTGGAATATAAAGTGTCTATGAAAAAAATGGTGAATAATACACCAAACATAACATCCAATATATTTATTAGAA
This sequence comes from Viscum album, assembly GCA_963277665.1. Taxonomy (NCBI): domain Eukaryota; kingdom Viridiplantae; phylum Streptophyta; class Magnoliopsida; order Santalales; family Viscaceae; genus Viscum; species Viscum album. The sequence goes on from OY728130.1 coordinate 1,952,171,382, forward strand.
GAAGAGATATAGGAATGAGAAGACAATTCCCAAGACTCAACAATATAATAGAGTAGCTAAGAAAACGAATTGGACATTTCAAGGGAAATATTGGTGTTCGAGACATCATTTTAGGATGATTAAAGGAATTTGGGTAATATATATAAACATGAATATATACTTGGTCAATAGATTTCCATCTTTAGATGTAGGACAAGAACTTCTATAAGAACTTTGATTTGGTAAAATACAGGAAGTGAACTATCCCTTAACTTTTGAATGTGTGGAATGTGATCATATTGATGTAAAGGATAGAGATAAGATAGAGGATAAATCCAATGTTTGATTTCTTATCAGATATGATGATGAGAAATTTGGATATCATGTTTGGGAGAAGCAATTAATTAGGATTAGAGATGTTATCATTAACAAGAAATTTTATTGGAAGGATCAAAACATGGTAGAGATGGAAGATGAGGTAAAATAAACTATCGAAACACAAATTGACAAGATTGATTTTACCCAAAAGAAACATAGAATAAGTATTAGAAAGTTATAAAGGATATTAGACTCATGATAGAGTACCAAAAGAAATAGTTCTGGAGGTTATATTGTTACCAATTTTTGTAGAATAGTCAATTCAGTTATGGACATCAACTATAACTAGGATATTACTTCATAGATCTGATGATGATATGAATTTAATTCTTTTAATAGATTCTAGTGGACTGGAAATTTTGGAAGCAAAAGATTCCTATAGTGAATCGCAGTAGTGGGAGTTATTCATAAAAGGTGAAATGAATTCCTTAAAGCTCAACAAAATGTGGTAGATGGATGAAATTTATAACCTAAATAGATCTCTACCAAACAAATGGGTTTTTCATCTGAAGGAAGTAGTTGATGTAAGTAGAAGGTATAGAGAACAACTGGAAGTGAATAGTTTCCCAAAAATTGATGAATTTACTTTTGAGATATTCTCTCACATAGGATCATTCAAAATACTCTCTAAAAAATGCTGAGCAATGTCGTCTCCCAAAATTTTCACTTTGAACAGATGGATGTCAAGTCAAACTTTCTTTATGGTAATTTAGAGGACAATATCTACATGATTCAACCCAAGGGTTATAAAGATTATTGAAAAGAGAAACTAGTTTGTAAGTTTATGAGAAATTTTTCCAAAAGATTTTAAATGTAGTATCTTGTACATGTAAATAAAATATTGGGGATAAAAATAATGAGATACAAAATATCCAGAAATTTGGTGTTATCTGAAAAAGGATACATTAAAAGGTCATTGAAAGATTCTAAATGATTTAATTTAAACATGTCTCAACTCCCATAATTGGAAAATTAAAACATTCAAAAGCACATACACTATCTTTTGAAGAAGAAGTTTGAAACATTATAAAGTTTACTTATGCTTCAGCCATCCAAAGTTTGTTGTACGCAATGATGTTCAGATGACCTCTCATTTATTTTTCATTGGTATTTATGAGTCATTTCTTATAAAATCATAGAATGGGCCATTGTGAGGATATGAAATGAATCTTCTGACATCTGATAGGATTAGAAGATTCATCATTATTCTTCAATGATTATGATCCATTTATAGGTTTTGTGTGTGTATATTTTATAGGATACATTTATTCTTGAAAGAGAACGACATGTTTTTTGTTCACTTTAAAAAGGATAGTGTCTAGTTAGATGTATTAACTACAACATCTTGTTACACTGTTAGTATATATGTACTATCATAAGATAACAAAAAGTTTTTCGTTCACTTTTAGAAGGAAAGTGGCTAGTTATATGTCTTAAATACAACTTGTGGTCACTCTATCAACAATAGAAGAAAAATATACTGTTTTTATGGAATAAAGAAATGAGTTTGCCCTCAAAATATTGTTTTTATTATTTTATAAAAAGAAAATTAATGGTTTAGTGGTAACCTTACATTTAATTTGGATACATAACAAACCAGTCCAAATTCCAAAATTCAAATCCAAAAAAGAAAGCTCCAAAAACTACATATCATAATTTTGAAATACATAAGTCCTTGAATTGATTTGAACACCACTTAACAACTTGAGTAATGAGAAAAAAAGTGATGAGAAACCTTCTACTGTTCCCACTGAATCTCACCATCTTAATCTCTACCAAAATAAATAATACTAAAGTTAATTATCATCAACATCATCTTGTCACCTTCGTCCAGAACAAAACATAGATTCACATCATCAGAGGGATCACCAACAGTGGGATCACTAATGATACTGAAGCACGAAACAAATCCATCTATCAAAAATAAAAAAAAGAACCAAAAAAACAAAACCATCCATAAAATATTAAGAAGAAATGAAAATAGGGGCCCATCGAGGAAGAACATATCCTAGAAACCATACGCCACTCAAATGCACATCCCAAAACCTCAATAGAGAGCACCAAAATATACCAACTGGGAATGGAGTAGCATAACAGGACATCCAATCAAACTTTAGTAGATGAATTCTCAATATAGGTTTATTCCTTCCTTTGGGAACCCAAATAAAAGAATAAGTGATGTGGAAATTGAATTTCAAAATCCATTTTACAAAACAAAAAATGCCATTTATAAATCACTATAATGACCAGAATAACACCACACACTCGGAATATCACTACAGGAAGCATATATCTACTTACATCCCATGAAGAATGAATCATAATCAATCCTCCACAATATTACTATAGATATTTCAAAAACAAGTTGGAGACCTCTGCGTTGTAGCTGGATATTTAAAAGGGAACAAAGATCTAAGGAAACACCCTAAAGGGAGAGAGATTAAGGAGGGACATCAGTGGGGAAAGATTAATTGTACAAGGGAGGAGAGGGGGAGATGATTCTAGAGATGAATCACTCAATCCTATCCCCCGATATCATTCTCTGATGGGGAAACCCTTGGTAGTGAGAGAGGAGAGAGCTACCACTCAAAGGTACCTCTGAAAGGATTTTGTAGGGTCGATAGAATTTATCAAGTATATTATAAAATAATCAAAAGTATTGATGTTGTTGTGCGATAGTTATAATGGTATTTAACTTTCTAATAACCCTAATTTTCATGAAAGGAAAAAAAATTGACTTTAAATTCCATTTTATTCATTATATTATAGATGACCGAGTTTTCGGACTTTAGAAGGTGGTGGGAAAGTAAAAATTTGTGGACATGTTCACAAAGGTGTGAGTCTAAGAATGTTTGAGGAAATAATGTTCCTCGGTTAGACTCAACTGAATGGAATGTGATAGAGAACACTGCATGCACCAGAATAAAATAATATAAAATGAATATAGAAGGATGTTAGAATACCTGAATAACTCTTTTAGGTGAGAGATTTTTGGGTTTCTAAAGTCTCTTAAATTTTCTAGAATGAGTTTTATATAAGGAATGTTTTTAGAATGATTAAATGGAATCGACTATAGAACTCAAAATTTATGGATGAATTCTAACTAAATCATGTTGTTTTTATGTTATGTTGGAAGTATCAGAAGAAAAAAATTTATAATTAGGAAACACCAGATATTAGTGGCCAATCTAAAGGTATAAAATTGTATTGACGGTTTTCTTGGTTAATAGAAGGGAAACCATGAAACTCCTAGGGTATTGTAACTAGTTTACTTGGACAAGAACCCTATAAATAGGATGTGGGAATAGATATGGAGCATAATCAATCATTGTTTCAAAGATAGGTGGTTTAAAAGTCACTAAAATGAGAATTGAGTTGAGTGGGAGTATTGAGAGTAGATAGTTATGTAATCTCATGTAATTTCATTTACTAAAGTGATAATATTATTCTCCAGTGTATGTAGTACTTTTTTTAAATCATGAAATTTCTATGTGTTCTCCATTTTTCCATTAATTTTATGATTGTTTTTGTGTATGGAGTATTTTTTGTGGTGATTAGGTTGTATTCTTCTTAGTTATGAAAGCTGAAGTCAAGGAGCTATGATGAGACATTCAGAAGTTCATTATTTCAAATTGAATTTGGGAAGGTTCTTTTGGTTTGGCTCCTAATAAGACAATGCATCTCAAATGTTGTATTTATTTCTTGAGGCCAGTCTATATCAGTTTGTATTCATGTAGAACTCGGTCCACCTTATTCAAACAAACTATTACTTGTAGGTATCAATGTACACATTTCTATGGGTACTGGGAAATTTTGAAACTCTTCAACAGGAATCCACAGTGCACTATAATATTTACAAATGGAATCTAGCTATTATAATGGATCAATATATGATTCCAATGATATTTTCACTAAGGGACATTACATAATGGCTTGGGTTCATATAAACTTTAATGCCTATGATTTTCCACAATCACAACATCTCTAGTTCAACAATACCACCAACACTCAACCATTGTTATCTATATTGGGGTTATGAAACTCTATTACCCCAAATTGACTTACATCTTGGTTAAACAATCATACTCAAAAATTATTTGATTCTTCATTGTTCCGTTCAATCCCCCATTAAAAGTGTCCTCCATACTATAGCCCCTATGAAATATTTCTAGTATTCGGTATTCTTATTTATACAAAGAAATCAATAGAATGATAAAATGTCTCCTGAACAAGGTTAGTTATAGGTAACATGCATAGACCATGAAGACTCCATTTGTGCACTCCATAATGTTATTGGTTATATTTTCATTCTTCATCCCCTATCATATTCCAATGATTATTTCTTTTTTGGAATCTATATAATGTAGTCATAAAATCCATGATTAGCACTACTAATTCTTTCCTATAAATATTTTAACCCTCACGAAGCTAACTATTTTTCTATAAATAATGAAAAAATTACATAAAAATTAATAATATTATTACATTGACATAATAAAAAATAACAACCAAATTATATACCAAAATTAGGGATGACCTTCCTCATAGATTTTCCATAAATTGAATTTTCACATTTCTAGAAATGTGTCTTCTGTATTATCGATAATATACATTTGGGGATCTCTATATAACATGATATACATTGATTACATCCTTTATCACCTGGTGATAATCAGATATCAAACACACACCCTGAATGTGGGTGAAATGGTTACTAATAGAAGCCAAAAACCAAGTGAAAGAGTCATAATTTTCAATCTACACTAATTCAATTACAAGTGGAATAGATGTATGATTACCATAATAGGATTATAAAATCAGTAGTAACCTAGTATAATTTCTAGAGAGAAAATTTTATTTGATTTTTTATAAACTATTTGTAGAAATGGAATTCGGTACAACACTAAAGGAATAGCCCAAACAAACAACAAAAGTAAAAATGATATAGATAAACATGTTTATCTTGAGGAACACGTTAATTTGAGTCAAGGTGGAAGAAAATTATGTTTTTAACTCAGTATGGATAGAAATTGTGGTAACCCCCAATAAGAGTCATCATAGTCATGATAAAATTTAACAATTAATTTTTGTTTCACCCTCTATGACTTCACATAGGAAATATTATAACCAAAAGGGTTTTATATCCTCTACTAAATAATAGATACATGCACATCATGATAGATCATAATCATATTGATAATAACCATTAAAAAAATTAAACATACAATGATGTATGATCCAGTGTAAGGCTAGGATGCACACAGGTATGAGATGCCTCAATCGTAGAAATCCTCCAACCTCCAAAGCCAATGTAAGGAATCACCCTCAAGTGAAATATAAAATCATCATCCTATTTTTCACAATGAAAGAAATATTTCTCTCATTATTACTCCTCAACTAAATAACTAAAATGTCACACTATATTAAATTTAATTAGGGAAATTTTTAGTGAATATTTTGTTGGAAAATATCCTCCATCATATAATTTTTTTTCTATTGAACCAAATCCATCCTCAGCAAATATTGGAAACTTAGTTATAGGTGTGATAATATTTTAGACAAATTCATGAAAGTGCGTTATACCTTCTAACCAAGATTTGAATAGTGGTGGATGATTTAACATGCATTGAGACAAGTGTATAACCATTTTATTTCTTGTATCTTATTTTTTAGCTTCTTCATTTTCCTCATCATCATCACATTTTTCGCATAATATTCTATCATTAGACACTTCAACATCATAAAATTGATCCAACATCATAATAATGCCATTGAATTGGTTGTATTACTCCCCTTAATATAGTTCAACTACATTATCTAGGGATGGAACTTCTTCCATGACTCTTGTATAGATCTATTGTCATACAATTGTAGGCTGGTGCGGGACAATAGAAACATCCATTTAAAATTCCATCAAAAAAGAATCAGAATTTTGGTTAAGTAAAGTTATTTCTCATATCCAATCCTTATCACCATGTAGTGTACAAGTTATACATCATAACCTATCCAAGAATTATAAATATTTATATATAATAAAATTAATCTCTTAACTAGCAGTCAGATTTAATTTACCATGAATTATTGCATGATGTTTTTCTAGGTTAACACAATCTCTAATAATAATGACTGAAATTGATTTTCTACTATATAAATATACTTTATTGGTTTTAATATCATCAATAAAGCATTAGACATAGGCATACATGAATGATTAATGAAATAATTGGATTTTATCATTATTCCAAAAATTTAAACAACATTAACTATGCGAAATAATCGTATAGTGTTCAAAATGGAATAATATGGATATCTAGGTGAATATCCAATATCAACTTATAATCTATAGGATATCAATAATGTAATGGAATGTATTCATATAAATGAGATGATAATAAAATAATCATATAGTTTACATTTATAGTAATAGGTTATCATTAGGAAATATCCATTGAGATTAAGGGTTTATAAAGAGAATGAGATCAACTAAAGAATATCCCTTGAGAGTGTGAAATCAACTCTGTAGTCATGAAAGTTTTTTTTTCACTAAGTGAAGATCAAGTTAGTACACAACCAACCTTGTTTAGGGTCATTACACTAAAGGAATCTTATATAAAGTCTTCTTCCACTAGTTTATATCGGTATATGGATGTCATTTCTAGGAAAACCACACAATATTTACTTCACCATAATTTTATGACAATGATAATGATTGAGAATTATAATGGATTATTAATGCATTATAATGATAGATAATAGTGGTATCTTATAGATAATATAATAAGTAATTTATAAAAATATATCATAATAACATTTTATAATGAAATGAAAATGAATTTGGAAGGATAAGATAATAAAATAAAGGAAGAGATTAAAAAACCCTTACCTAAAAATCAATTTTTTGATTTTTTGAAAAAGACACTTTTAGGATTCAGTAGAAACATCAAAATATCTGCATAAAAAAATAAATTCCATAAAAAAAACAACTACATCTTGGGTTGTGGTCCACAAAATTCCAAATTTTAAATTTCAAACCGCACCACCACCACCACTAGCTCCACTAAAAGAAACAAGCATTGATGTGAAAAAACTAGAAATTAATGAGAAAAAAATATAACAAACATAACTAAATCTAAAAGTGAAATACCTACTAATATACAGAAGGCCAACAAAGGATGTCAAAAAGTAGACCCAATGATAGTAGACCTAGAACCGAATACCAAACCAATTCACTTAAAAAAATATAACTGAAGAGTTGTACATCTCTAAGAACCAAGGATGGGTCAACAAAACTCTGTGTTGGGAGACTCTGTGGTAGAACTAAATGGAGATTCCCTGAAAAACAACTTTAGGATGGAGTTCAGATCTACTAGACCATGATTGAACCATTAGTTGGGGTTGGTAGTAGAATTAAAACATTAAGAGATAGTGAGGGAGAGGAGAATAGAGGAGGTGAAATGATGAGGGACAGAGAAGGGAAACCTAGGAGAGGTGGGGATGCTAATGCATAATGTTTTACTAATCTAGCAAAGAAATAGGGCAGGTGCCTATATCAATTGAGATAATCAATAGATAAGAGCCAGGAGAAAAACCTAATGGGGATGAAAATAAGGGGAAGTGGGATTCATTACAACAATAGGAGTCATACTCCCCCTTCAATCCACCACATGGAGGAGAACCACAGTTCAAGAGACAATAAAAGAGAAGTGGTATATTACTTATAATAAACATCTAATTATCAACTAATTTAAATAATTTTAATATAATAACTGATTGATATTATTACATTAGTTACTAAATAATTTAATTATTACTAAATTGTATTATTATTGGTTACTAACCATTATTATATTTCTAACCACTATAACTAACCATTATTATTACTATTACTAAACTTATAATTATTAACTAATTAAAATAAGAATAAAGTTTAGTATTATTAGATACTAACCATTATTAATTATAACCATTATTACTACTTGTATTAAACATCTTATCTTTAAGTAATTAAACATTTTTATCACTAAAATAGTGTGATTTGGGTAACCTAAAATGAATCATAAAAGGTATCTAATGAGATAAAAACATTACCCGATGCATTGAAAAGATATATAATTTCTTCCCCACCTATAACATTCATTTTATGCAAATTATTGTTTATGACAAGTTAATTATATAACATAAGAACATATTTAATCACATTTAATCCCATGATTAAGGAGTGTGGTTTAAAAACATGGTAGTTCAAAATTATTGAATTATAGATAAAAATTGGTGAATAACCTTGAGTATAAATGGGTACAAATATTTATAATACAAAAGGTTGTCATGGAAAATCACAAAATTATTTTGGCAACATAAATAGTGTACATAAAGGTTCATGGAATTAATTAATGAGGATCAAAGGTTCTATATCATAATAAATAATGTAAATAGATATGTAAAAATGAAAAATAAAAAATAAAAAAGCCTTAATATAAAGAATTTATGTAAATAAAGGGGAATAGGAAGGAAATAACTTACTTGAGAGGGTTATTTTAAATTATATATAGGACTTTATTATGACATTAGGAACACCTTAGGAAGGATTTAGAGAGGGATAATGAGAGTAAACACATATTTAATGGGTTCTGAGTGATGTGAAAATTGATTTTGGATAGGTATTTATATAAAAAGATAAGGGGGCTCAATTAATTTTTAAAAAAAGTTTTTGGACTCTAAGTAATAAAATAATCAAAGACACAAACATTTCAATGGACTTGGACATTTTTTATTCCAAAGTGGAGGTGTTTCCAATATTTTTTTTGTTTAAGAACCAAAATCATTATGATAATACCATTCAATATGTGGAAGTAAGTAGTATTAAAAAATAACTATATTTTAAACCGTAAAATATAATATAGGTTTTGGAGGATTCATTATAGGTTTGAAAAATTTATCAAATAATTTTAAAAACATATTATTTTAAAGGTAAAATTTTTCCATGAATTCCTTTTTTAGTTTTTATTACACCAGTTTTATCCCATTATGATGTCATAATGCTTAATATATATTTATACTATATTTAATTGTCACACAAAAATTTGGATTTCTTTGAATGTAATGATTTTTTTTCCATTGCCTAGTTTTTTTGTTCAAATATTGATAATTAAATTTATTTTCATAATTTTTTTTATAACTATGATAATTTACACTTTTAAATAAAAACCCTTATTTAATAGAAAATACTAGTTTTTATAACACTATCATACGAAACTTATAAAAATTACATGGAACTTCATTAAATTATATCCTCATTTATATTTAAATATTAATATTTAATAATAATATTTTATAAAAATAATTTTTTTTTCAAAACTCTATAGTTTATTAAAATTATTTGTTTAATAAATATATATATTTCCACAAAAGAAATACATTTTTGGATTCTTCATATCAAAATCTATCTTCTATAAAATTTATTATATAATTATGTATATGTAAATAGAAATAATTAAAATTGATTAATATAATCCTTATTTTATGAAAAAGAAAATATAAAAGGTCATACTACCATGTTTTAGATACATATCCCCTTATCACACAAGCATACAACCTAAGGGTAGAGTGTGTGATGATATTACTTTCTTAAATTAGTTGGGAGAACATGGTTTGCGTGATGATCTCTATAAGTTTGAACATATCCCATAAATGATTTTTCTCATGGTTTAGTTGTTGAATCCCATCTTTGGCTTGGTCATGGATAGATCCTAGTGATGTCTCAGAAGCATTGAAAAATGGGATTCATAGGGAATAATTCTATTAGATGAGGAAATCAATTCTTCCTTATATTTCAACTAGATTTTATTATATCCATTAATATATACTAAACATATCAATCACTTTATATTGACTATATTTACAATGATTGTGATGATTAATGGTCTTTTAGGCCCAAATAAAAATGTGTCTATATTTTATAATGATAAAAAATAATAGATAAAAAATAGTGGATGTTTTTTCTATATCTAAATTACTTAATAATAAATTTATTCATTCATCATGGAATTTAATTTATAAAATTCTAGGTCATTACCTATTGTTATCCCACTCTCATTTGAGTACTAACACCATAACACCAACCATCTCTCATTTCTATCTAACCATACATGAAACTCTCTAACATCCAATGGTGAACTTCCCGCCATATGAATTCCCTTACACAACCCATTGAATGCTAACCTAGGTCCCAACACTATACCCATGTCACTCCTTTTGATCCATGCTCCCCTTGACTGCATCAACCATAGATACCACCCCACTATGAAAATTCCTATCGATGCTTATAACTGGGTCAATCATAAACCATTACCCTGATCCTTCACCGATGTCCCCTATATGTGGAGGGACATTTTTAATTCTTATCTGACAACATAGGTCACCATGCCCATGATAATATGCATCGAACACCCTGATCACCTTACCTAGAGAGTGACCCCAATCTAAAACCACCCCAATACCACTTAGTTACATCCACAACTCAAACCATTCTCATCCGACCCATGCAAGTCCTTTCCATTGAATTATAACCAACTGTGAACCACACGTACCAAACATGCACCTACCCCTAGACGGGAATAACATTACAAAAAAGTATCACCAAGATCTGATTTACCCTTCAGGCAGAGTAATCCACTGAGAACCTCTTCACTATTCTTCACCCACTATCTACCTCATTCTCACCCATCCAAATAGTTTCAAACTCCCATTTAACATAATCATACATGTTGACTCGTGCTCCCATGAGTCTCGTCCACCCATGATTGCCACTGAAAGTTCATCCCGAGAACAAGCTAGGCTAGGAATCCAACTGATTCATCCATTGAACCTAAACCTTGATACTAGAATTTCTAAAAGTTATTCATATCCTAAAGCCTATGAAATTTCCCTTTCCTTTATCCACAACCCCTCAGGGTTATTGTGAAACCCCCCCAACCTAGTTAATTAAAGTTCAACCAAGAAGATATTTATAAAAAATACCATATAGGTTATTGTTGATTATTTATGTAAACAAACCCAAAAACCCAAGTAAATCATTTCACATCCTATGATAATTCCCTATGCATCTATTACTACAGTGAACCCATAACATCTCCATCACCATGGCATACAATTCATACACTGACACACCAAGAGAACCAACTTATTAGTTAATAAAGGGATTTCATTCCATCACCATAGATCATCCTACAATAGTATACACATTACAACCCATTATAGAAAATATACCCTTATTTTGTTGATCAGAATTCCATTCCATGTTATATGATAAAAGACCATATGAGTTGTTGCTAACAATTTAATCAACCTAACCTATTGTCAGAAAGTCTAAATACATGAAAATAATAAATTCCATGTGATCCAATGTTCCAAATAATGATTTATTTCCATGGCCATTTTAATAATGGTCCACGAGAAAGAAACCATAATTAATTCTTCAAAAAACACATCAAATAAAATGAAAATATCTTGCATAACAGCTTAGAGCAAGAACAAAAATCCCATACCCTAGATAACTAGGAATTCCCACTAGAGAGGTGATCATGAATCACCGGCTTGAGGTCAATCATAAGCTCTGGAGAATTAGTAGACTTCCTATCTACCCTCTCCCCAAATTATTAAAACAGAACATTATTTTGATACCATTTTTTAACACATCATCATTAGGCCACTCATCAGTTCTCAGAATGAAGCATCACATGGACTAAATCATGACTCCCCATACCCAAGAGGTTAATATATATCAGAAAGGGATTAATACTTCTAGTCGATAGACTATTCTCCTCAATAAGAGTCATAAAATTATTAAAAATAACCAAAAAAATATCCATGATAATTTTATTATGAATAAATAAGTAATCACAATGAAATAATAATATGATATTTTCATATAGAAAATCAGACTATAATTTCCCATAGGGTTGATAAAAAACACACACACACACTAAACCTACTTCTATCCTTAGGCCTCAGACACCCTATCTCCAAATACCCATCAAGCTACCCTATCCCAATCCACATCATGTCTTTTGTTGAACAGGAAAAGTAGACATAAGGTTTTCACAAACACCGAGGTCCCCATACAGGGTGTGAAAAATAAATACTAGTAGGGTCTCACCAAATGACCCTAGTATATTCCATCATATACATTTATTTACAATATATAAAATAAACATGTAACATAAAAACCAGGGATGTCATATTCAAACCATGCCACCATGACTGCATGCACCACATGTCACTGTGTGATAACTAGGCCACCATGAAATATGATCATAAATAATTCATCACCTGTACAAAATCTACCTCACTATCTCATAATGAAATTATACTAATGCCCAGCCCATACCTAAGGACTCATGATAGGGAAACATCCAAAACCACAACCCACTACATGAACACAGTGGGCGTGGTCAAACATCCATATCTTAACTTGCTACCTAATCACTCAAGGAAGGGTCCATTGTTCAATATAAATCACCCCATGACCTAGTCCTTAGTGTTATGCTTGACCCATGTCTCTAAACAAAATTCATTCATCAACTATAAAACCATGACCTCTCACTCAGGACATGGTCAGCCATTCCTTCTCACACAAGGACTAGGTCCCATCAACAACCACTACCTTCTCACTAAGGGTAGGGATACAGTAAATTCACATTGACCCAATATATATCTAGATAGGTCCTTAAACCAATACCCAATGTACTAGGGCATGATAATCACACTGAATCATCCCTATAGACACTAGGGAGGTCACCTCTAGAACAATGACCCAATCCTCATCATGGAAACATCCCACAAGAACATGCACATAGGGTATCCACCTATCATATATCTTATTAGTTGATCCTAAGGATATTTTCATCCAAGAACCATCCCCTCATCTCAAACAGTCCATATCTCTCCCATCAGGGCATCCATTGGATCCTCCAAACTCATCAGGATATCACCTCACCAATACCACATTGAACCCATCACTCATCAGTGACATCACCACACGAAGGATAACCTCAACCAAAACACCAAGGATCATTCCATTTTTTCATTATTCCCTTAACACCCCTAGAACTACTTCCCAGGGACTGTCTTAAGTCACCACTCTCTAAGACCCTTTGTATCTCAATGCCATGTCCCTGAAAATTATCACAACCCACTCCCATTTCCTATCTCACATATCTTAAGGGATATCTCTTAGCCCACAATATATAGGGAACACCCCTATCACAACTCTTCTAGTACCATAGTACTCATCCTACCCGTGACACTCACTAAGCTAGAAACCACCCTTGGGATAGTGTCAATTATTATGAATGAGATGAAAAATCATATATCTCATCCTCACTAGGACTAAGCCTCTCATACACATCCATTTATCCATAGAAGAACAAACCACACCTACCAATTATCTATTACATATCCTGATACCACCTACATGCTCTCTTACTCTTAAACATCTCACTCATCCCCTAACGACATAGTCACAAGGAATTTCCATATTACTTAATTTCCTCAGAGAACTTATCTTGAGCATAGGAGGATGAACACCATAAAATATCATCTTACCAAGGAATCCTCAGTCCCTAACCATTATACCTGAACCCATTAAATGCATGTAGGTAAGAAACTCATACATAACATGCATTTGATATTGTATTAATGGAACCACCTACCTCTACCAAGACGTTACCATTATCGTTTAAATTCATTGTGCCTCGGCCCAAGCCTATCCATGTATCACCAAAGATTTTAACACTAGCTGAGCTCATGTCACATTCCATATACAATATATAATTAATTATAATCAATTTCAAACAAAGAGGAATAAAGGCCAAACAAATCATCGGGCACCACCATCATGCCAGAACCTCCACCAATCACACCAAGAGGGTCCAAAACACACCCATAATACCATCTGTAAAAAATAAATAACCAAAGGTTCCAAATCATTCACAAAATTAACTTAATTTAATTTAAACACATATAAAATTCAATGTGGCGACATGCCTCACCAAACAGTGTGCAATGACACGTTTATATCATCTCATGACTCCCACTAGTTAGGCTGTAAAAAATCCACATCCATATCAGTTAATTAAACCACGAAATATTAAAATTGACACCAAATATTTAAATAAAACCATGAAAAATAAAGAGTATAGTGATAAAAAGAAATATTAGAGGTGAGAATGAAAGATATTACCTCTGATCATCACTGAATTGCAACAAGAACCCACCCCTTTCATGGGGAACCAAAGGAGAGTAAGGGAGGGTAAAATCGTCAATAATGGCCTCTCCAGAGTCCCATAACCTCTTAAATTATAGACCCCACTTACCCATCAAAAAACCAAAACATACCCACTGAAAACTCCCCAAAAACACCCCAACCGGCAAGACGGTGGCTGAAAAAAAAATTACATCCCTCAACCTCCTACATTCCTTTGACACCCTTTTAAACCCCCTAGTCAAATCTCAAGCCATGATCCTCATCAAAAAACACCACTTATGGATGCTAAAACTCACAGAATCTAATTCTTTTTCTCATTTAAAAAAAATAAAAAATAAAAAATTAAAATTATTTTTGGAATTTCCAACCCATAATGATGAGGTATATTAAAATATAGAATATATATTGTATTTGATGTATCTTTATAAAATTTAACACATCTAAAACACCATTATATGAAGTATAAACAACTAAAATAAACATGATAATAAACAAGGGTAAATAACCTAATGATATCATATATCATATATTACATGCATAATGAAGTAGTATATAAGACCATGTGACAACAATGACCATAGTGTGGTTACTTTCCCCACATTTTTGTCAAAGAATTAATGAAAATATGCCATATGAACCATTTCCTTTAGTCATTTAATATTGTACGATATGGAAATTTCATAGTGTAGTGATATATATTTATCATATTTTATGATTGATAATATATCATTGAACATTGAACATTATAAAAATTCAAGTATTCACATATTTTTTATTGATTATACATGTTTCATATGATGAAAAGAGTGGGATAAGTGAACTAATTAATTTAAGAATTTATTGCATGTATATATGACTAGGGGTTATAAAGGGTTTGTAACCACATGCCATTACTTGAATTTTATGAATGTTAGATTAAATGGATATAGGATCACAGATAGTGTTATAGGCACATATAAAGGAGGAAGAGGCCATAAAAATAGCATCTCATTGATTTTTTAGGTGATACCAATTCTTCTTACTCACTTCTTCTTCCTAAACACCTGAGATACAATCATACTGTGATTGTAAAGAGAATCCCACCCATGAGTTGGGTGGTTCATCAAAATGTGGATACCCTAGGAGGAATGATTCTTTGACTACTTCTAAGTGATATTCATCAAGAATGTGATTAACGAAAAAGAGGCTTTCCATGATGTACAATATTTTCATCATTTATACATATGCATTATTTTAGTTAGAAAGAATGGATGATAATGGTATATGGTTTCTTATTATTTCACTACTTGAATAAGTCATTAGATCCTAAGACCCCACATTCTTGGTATCAGAAATGATTCATGGTTTTTTTGATTCAAGAAATTATATTTTAAATGAATAAAATTAGACATCATGTTTTTTAACATAAAATAATATATAGGTTTTTTAATGTGCCATATCATATGACATGTGACATTGTATGTTGAGATATGTTTATAGGGTATGATATAGCCCTATATCACTTAGAACATAAGTTTATATTATTATTTTCAACATATCATAATGTAATATATGTTCTATCATGAACCATGGTATGAAATTTTTTCTGAATCACTACAAACGATTGTAAATCATAGGCTTAGATAGCACCAGTTACACTGGTCTCATAATGGAGAATCATATCACCTTTATGATATCAATAAAAATAATAAAATATGATTACTAATGTTGATGGGTGATATCACAGACACTCATTTTCTCATCATAACCAGTGATATATGTTTCACTGTATTATAATGTATGATTAACGATGAATAATAAAATACATTATACTGGGGGGAAATGATTTTTCAATTTTTCAATTATGAATTTACGGAGATAAATTATAAATTATAGAAAAAAAGTATTTTGATATAATTATTTAATTTATAGTATATATATAAATATATCTATTGCAGTAGTTTGTTGGTTGGTTGCAGCAATCAACACCATCTTGCTTGTGCCATTAACTTTGATGCATTGACATCAGCAGATATAGGAAGAAATTTAGTATGCAGGTATTTATGGAAGGAACACTGTGGAAACATGTGGGGCTGATCATGTGTGTACCATTGATGAAAAATATATTTTGATGCACTCGTCCATGGATGATGGTAGTTGGGAATAATGAATGGGTTGCATTAAGACCATTGATATTTTCACACTAGAAAGATGTAGATTTCTATTTTATAAAAATTATTAAGGGCCCATTGATTCATATATATTATAAGTAAATATAAATTAATAGGAGGGTAGGTAGTAGATCAATCCTTGAGGGGTGGGGGAGATATGACCCCACTTGTCTCTTGGGTGTGTTTGTATTTTTAGTGATAAATATAAAGTAACCACTACATCCACACTTTATCAATGTGAAAAAAGAGTTTCATTAGTGATTAAATAGCACTGATGTTATAAGTGAGCCGGTCTACTTTATCAATGCTAGAAAAATCATTGATAAGGACCTAATTTATCATTATTAAATAAACTGATTAAGGGTTAGTTTAGCAGTGCTCTTTTTATCAGTGATTTTTTTAACGTTGACAAACACCCTATTTTTCCATTTTAAAATAAGCACTCATAAAACAAGGGTTTATCATCTTTAATTTGTTATAGGGATCAAAACCCACCTATCCACCTTTATTATCACTCTTGAAACATGTTTCTCAGCACTCCCCTACCCCCAATGATCACCAATTTCCTTTATCAGTGATCCCAAGCCCCTACACACCCATGAATTTATCAACACTCACCAACTGTCACACCTGTGTACACCTGTCTGGACTTAAATCTATGAAATTTAACTCCACACACTTATTCTTTACCACTGATCCATGTAATTTTGCTCTATATTTTATGATATATCTATTTATTTATATTTATTTATAGGCATATTTTTATCCATATATTTATATAATTATTTTTAAATACGTTTATAAAAGATATTTGTGTGTGTGTATTTATATATAGATATTTATATGTATTTGTGTGTATATATATATTTATACATGTGTGTTTATATATATAAATATAAATATAAATATATTTATTTACATATATTAGAATATACAAATAAATATATATTTGTTTGTAAATACAGTCACACACACATATATTTATAAATTAACAGTATATATACATTTGTATAGGTATATACACTTTCATCCATTTTTATTTTAAATAAAATGGATAATTAATATATATTTTCAAATGGTTTATATATTTAAAAATATATTTTATGTGTAAATATGTTTAAATATTTATATATAAATATATACAAATATGTATATATATATAAATAAATTTAATTATAAATAACACTATAATATGAAATAGGGTAAAATGTGAAAATTATAATATCTATATGACAGAAACCCTTATGAATAAATTTAGTTTTCATCTAAAAACACAAGAATACCCTCTTAAATGAAGTTTAAATCCTATCAAATATTAAAAAAATAGGGCAACCAAAATAAAAACTCATTTTAGAGGCCTTTTGGACCTTTTTTACCTAAAAAAGTGACTAGGATTTTCCTTGATTAGCATGGCATAGATATCTTCACCAGATTTAATTTGATATATGGTATTTTACAAACTGGTACCCTGATCAAAATTTATAGTCATTTGATGTTCAAGACTTGTTTTAAGCTTATCTGAATATATTTATTAATTTTCAAAATTTCCTACCACCCAATTATAATTAAACATTTATTACTCAATACTAATAATCAAACTATTAGTTAAAATTAATTTAAATTTTTTTAATCCATTATCACTAAATATATAATATATTTATTTTAAATTCATATTTAGTATTATATAAATAATATTTATGAAAATATATTACATATATATCGATATAAATATATTTATATATTATAATATGTTTTTAATAAGAAATGTTTTTATGAAGGATACCTTTTATTAGCACTAAGAAAATCTCTTATAAAGTATTCCTTTTAACTACATTTTTTAGCCCTGACAAATAGCACATTACTAAGTGAATTTAGCTAGACCTGATAGAAACAAATCCTTTATTATTTCTTTTTTAATGTCGATAAATTGTAGTGCCAAATAAGGGAAATTATGTAGTAATTATTGTTTATATTTAGTTATTTATGGATTGTCCATAATTTTTATGCAATTCCAAATTATTTCTTTTTTGAAATGTTCATAAATTTTTTTTCTCATGTTTAGTTTTATGAAATGATCATTTATTTATTACTATTTTATGATATATTCATAGATATAAATTATTTTTATTATGAATTTATGTACACGTTTTTCTGTTTAATATTTTTTTGGATATTTAGAATAAAGGTATTCATTTTTGGGTTAAGTGGGAACCCAAACAAATGGAGGGGATATTTTGGATGGCCATACCCTGGAACAATGGGAGGAGGTTTTTTGGGTGGAAATACTTAATGAAACCCACCCAATACCTGACAAGGTCTATGATAGAGTTGGTGTCTTGAGAACCAATTCTATTTACTTGGATTACCTGAATGTGCACTTATTATATATTGTTCATTGTTCTACATGAAAATAATATAATAATGCCCTTCAATATTTGTTGCATTAATAATGTCATGGAAGATCTCCTCTATGATGAGAACCTTGAAATTCTACAAAAATATTCTTAAATAATATTCTATGGTTGGATTACATACTTTGATAGGACACATAGTATACAGACTGTCATGTGAATGTACTCATAAAAAGACGAGACTCTCTTTCATGGAGTTCGCACTTAGTAATCTCCAAGATGGGAGATTATGAGAACAGACACGCCAGTAGTAATTCCACATGTCTTGGTGTCATTAGACATTTCTATCTATGAGCACGAGTAATGGTCCTTATACTGGAAAATTATCATTAACTCATGTCAGGTCTCACGCACTTAGATTTGATGATGAAAATCGTCACGAAGATAGTTGGCGGGAAGTAGGGTACGTTCGGTGTGTCACAAATGACATGATGTTAATGGATAAGTCGAGGAAGGATTTATCTCTTCCATATTTATGGAAGTATATATCTCAGTATCTTTGATTGAAATAGAACTTTGGCACAAATTCCATGGCCATGGTTTCAAGACAAATTTATTTTTGGAAGTCAAATAATGAAAGATCAAGAAAATAGGTTTATGACATTGCCATGAAACCATCTTGATGATATATTGAGACAAAGTGATTAAATTACATGGTTAGCCTTCATATGAGGTGGCACTTCAATGCGGTGTGAACTTATTTCTCTTGGGTCCCTTGACATGTTTCTAGATAGTAATATTTGACTTTAGTCAAGCCCTCCTAATGCCAATGAGAAAGATACCTAGAGGGTCACACACTAAGTGTATCCGTGTATCTCAAGTAAAATAAAGATTATTCTCATACGTGGTTTAATAATAATCCATGGAATCATAAATAGTTTAATTATAGAGGAAGAATAAAATGAAAACAAGTACACACTATGTATAAATGATTACACATCATGTAGTTTTCAATTTTGAAAGGGAATGAAAAAAAAGTACACGTTGTGTATTTATAATTACATGCCATATAGTGTTTCCACTCGGATTTTGAGGAAATAATATTGTTTTATTAAATGATATTTATTATAATCAGCATGGGAGAATGTTAAGGAATTAATGATTCAACATGGGGTGTTCAATAAGAGTTAATGAAATAAATAAAAAAAGTAACGCGTATATTTATTTTCTTTACTCTATAACCTAGAACACAATTATAAATATCATCAAAACCCAAAATCTTTTACCTAATCATTGTTCACAACAATTATGGAGAATTCAATCAAGACCGAAATAACTCATTCCTCTAAGAACACTCTCAAGACCAAGATAGATCCTTCTCCATCAGATCAAGACGAAATAAGTAAGACAACACAAGGAAATGTTTCTCCACGCTAGCACCCGAATAATCCTTTGGTGATGTCAAGAGATACGTGGTACATGCATGGATCATCGATATAGGAAGTCTATACTTAGATTATGTGATGCAATGACAAATCACATCAGAACGTGTTTAGAATTATCAACGAAGAAAGAACACCATAAAAGGTACATCTTATAAAGTAATTAAATTAATTATAATCTACCTATGACGATCCACTTTTGTGGTTCCTAGACCATTATTATTCTTTTTCTATTTCTGTTATTTGATCCATGAACTATGGAATTTATCGTCATATTGATCCTAGATTGATCATTGTCAATGACAAAAAGCCAAGTGGGAAGATCCACCCACGAGCTTCCGCTGCGCCCGAAATGTTCAGTTGATTTCATAGGGAGGTTATAACATTTATTATAGTTATTTAATTTTTGTTTTATATTTACACAGTTATATTTTATTCAATTCGAGATAAATCGTTCAATAAAACTGAATGAAAAAGATTTTTTTTCCTCCTTTGATTATCAATTCAAATCACAAAAACAAACTTTTAATTTTAAATTTGATTAAAATAAAAATGAGGAACTCATCCAGAGGATATGATCTTTTTTTCTATACAAAACAAGAATACACAGTGTTTAGTGAAAAATACACACTGTGTACTTAGGTTCAATGAACCAGTACTGGTCTACCAAACCTCTCTGTGTGAAATTAGCATACCTAAGTATTTATTACACCATGTTGAACAGAAATTAAAGGTGCGTGGAAACCCGGATACATAGAGTGTATGTTGGATCAACACACCATGTAGTCTGACCCATCCCAGGTGAAACCATGTACAAGGAGAATCCACGTACCGCGTACATGGGATTTATAGGGCTGGTAACCACATAATAAGGATGTACACTCCGTGTTAGATTAATCTACACGTCGTGTACTCAAAAAATTCGAAAGTATATAAAACACACCAAGTCCCCCGGTGTGTAATTTGGATTAAAGGTGAAAACAGATACACATCATGTAAATATAGCGTACATGCTATGTACATTCCATAAATGGAATTTCACCAGGTTTCCTCCAAAATTACAAAGACATTGTATAAGGAATATGGATGAGAACAATCTTAAGGAAATTCATAAGGCAATTTAAGATAAATAATTTAATAATTATAAGATCATAATTAAGTGAATTAAAGCGTGAATTATCGTAAATAATAGAATGATTAAAATAATTTGAATTATAATTATGTGTAAATGTCGTTGCATTCTATGGATGATCATGAGCTAGACCAAAGACCCTTTGTGTGTGAATGGTTTCATTTAAATTTATTTAAATTCATTAGCCGGTGACTCTTCTTCCAATAAAATGTAGTGCATGTGTGCCCACGGTTTCTTTAATGTAATCCCCATGTAATGGAGGATCTCACAAGTAAGAGGAGATGGTTCAAAATCTGAAGATGAGGAGAAACCAACAGAAGAAGATACAATGGTGGACATGTGAGAGATGAAAAAAACGAACCATTGGGTTCTAGGTGTTTTTCCCTAGTTCAGGGTTAGCTTATCAGAACCGCTAGATAAGGTAACCAATAGAATCTCATGATCATGCCATCTTATTTTATTTCTGTCTGATTGCATGGTTTATTTATTAAGTATGTGTTTTTGGGATCACATAATTATTGAAATAATTAATAATGAAAAGATGGAATAAAATAAAAACTGGACACTGCGTAAACATTATACGAACATGGTTAATCACTTAAGAAGGCATAACTTAATATTAACCAGCATGTGATAATGATAAACTATGCATAAAGGATTAAAATACCTTAAATACCATATTATGTCAGACCAAGCCTTCCATTACTTGATTAAGGGAAAGAGTCAATAAAACTATGTGTTTGACCAACCCTTATTTGGACACATACTTTTATAATGGAATCACTTATGAAAGGTTTCAGTTTGACATAACCTTATTACATCAATAGGAGTAGCCCTTGCTAGACATGATGTAATATTGGAGGCAAGTGTTGAGGAAATCCATGTCAGGACTTCAGGATTGGGTAGTCCACTCAACTGATCAAGGAACTGTAAGCTCATAGTTGGCAAAGACCTGCCTACCTAAATGCCTTATAATAGCTTGACCAACCCGTGTTGGGGTTATTCTAAGGGGAATATGGATCCTTACCACAAGAGTGTCAAAGAAACTGGAAATTCCAAGTTCAATGGTGAGGTCCATTGGGACTAGATAAAATAGTGGGAGACTTAATAAAATTTATTATTTCTCCTAAAAAGTAATCCTGAATCTACAGATAAATCATCTCTTTTAATTTGTAGAATCAATATGATAAACTCATCAACCACATTTCCTCTGTGATAAATTCTGGATAAAGATGATATCCTCATTGGCAGTAACTTTTTGGAATGACTTAGGCACCTTCAGGTCATCCTACGCCCTGAAAGAATGTTTTACGTGATGGAGTCCTGACTTTCTGATTCTCCTACCCATGGGGTGAGTGATGAAGATTTTCTGGTCTATGATCAACATTTGAGTGATGCACTCGACATTCAATGTTTGATGTTATCGTTAATGTCTAGTGAGCTCATGAAGACATTGATGCCTATAGAAAGATCGAGAACCTCCATGGTATATACCAAGAGAGAGAAAGAGAGGAATGTTTCGAGATCTCCAAGGCTCAATTTCAGAGCATGCGTGGAGAGGGTGCCCTAGCTGGCCCTCGTGTAGTCCAACTCATTGGCTACATTGAGCGCTTGGAGGTTATAGTGTTTAAACTCCCCAATGAAATGGGTACCAATATCATTCTTGCATCACTCCCCGAGAGCCTCTCATACTTTGTTGTAAATTTCAACATGAAAAATTTCATTGAGAAGTCTCTATCTGTTCTTCTTATCCTCATTCATCAAGTGGACAAGGACATGAAGCATGAAAAGCCTTCTATCCTTATCTTGAACAAAAGGAAATGGAAGGTGAATAGATTTAAGCCCATAGCTTCTTCAAGGCCTTCCATGAAATGGAAGATCAAAGGGGAGGCAATAGAATAGAAGGTTGTTTGTTTTGAATTTGGTAAGAAGGGTCACTAGATGAAAAACGGCACCCATCCAAGGAAGCAAGGGGAAGATTCAGGTGCGTTTTTTATCAAATGACATCTATATGTTTCTACCAATTGCGTATTAGATACTGCTTGTGGTTGTCACATATGTATCCAAATATAGAAACCAATTAGATTGCGAAAGATTGACCGAGGTGAGGAGGATCTGCGAGCAGCCAACAGAGCCAGACTCGCTACTGTAGTTGTCAGAGACTACCACCTCACATTGCCTACTGGTATGGTCTTGGTATTAAAATGATGTTATTATGTACCCTCTATAACCAAAAACATTATTTCAGTATCCATATTATATTCTGATGCATTCATCTTCATGTTTGTAAATGAATGTTTCTACTTTTATAAAGATAGCATTTTTTTGGTTGGGAACATTTATATAATGACCTTTATGTGTTAAACTACACAAACCAAGTATTGGAAATCGATGAGAGAGTTAATTCAAATGCCTCATACCAAACCCAACATTGGCACCACCGGCTAGGTCATGTTAATGATAAACATTTGACAAAATTACATCAAGATGGGTATTTAGATTATTTCGAACTAAAACCACTTGGTCTATGTCATGCCAGTCTATAAGGAAAAATGACCAAAGCCCCATTTAGTGGGAAAGGTGAAAGGGCTAAAGATCTTCTAGAGTTAGTTCACACAGATGTGTGTGGAACATTTACTATTGAATTAAGGTGTGGGTTCTTGTATATCATAACTTTTACTAATGATTTAAGTAGATATGGATATATTTACTTAATGAGGTATAAGTCAGATTATTTTGACTGGTTCAAAGAATACAAGAATGAAGTTGAGAACCATCTTGGTAAGAAGATTAAGAAACTCCACATAGATAGAGTATGAGAGTATCTTAATCAGGGCATCATCGATTTCTTATGGGAGTTTGGGATTCTATCTCAACTCATTCCTTACACGCCTCAGTGGAATGGTGTAAGTGAAAGGAAGAACCGAACCCTGTTGGACATTGTGAGATCAATGACGAGTCATGCAAGTCTTCCATTATCCTTTTGGGGATATGAATTACAAATAGCCGCACATATACTAAACTAAGTACCAACTAAATTGATAAATGGTGTTCCATATGAGTTATGGAGTGAACGCAATGCCATGTTATCGAATTTACATCTGTGGGGTAGTGAAGAATTTGTTAAGGCGTCTTCAGGTAACAAACATGAACCCCGAGGCACAATGTGTATCTTTATAGGATATCCCAAATAAACAAGTGGATATTACCTATAAAACCCCTCATATAAAAAGGTTACACCGGAATGACACACTATATTCTATGATAGGTAACATCTCCAAAAGAAATAGTGGGAGCGAGATAGACTTCGATGAAGTCGAGGCTCAAGATACACATGAGATGGTACAAGAACAGATTCCACAAAGCCTTGTGGAAGAAAAATCTGTTCTAGAGACACAAGAACTATGTTAGAGCAAGATAGAGGTGAGAGAACCATAACGATATGGTTTTCTTGTCACTGAGGATGGTGACTCATTATTGGTTGACAATGACGATCCTCTTACCTACAAGGAAGTAGCTGAAGGTATAGACATTTCCAAGTGGCAATAAGCCATGAATTCTGTAATGGATTCCATGTACCAAAACAAAGTCTGTATTTTATTAGATACTTGAGTTGATGTAAATCCTATTGGTAATAAATCGATATTAAAGAGGAAACTGTACATGGAGGGACAAGTCCACACCTATAAGGCACAACTGGTTGCAGAAGGTTTTAGACAGCGTCAAGGAATTGACTATGATAAAACCTATTCACGTGTTCCAATGCTTAAATACAACAGAATCCTATTGTCCATTATCGTTTACCATGACAATCAGATTTTGATAATGGATGTCAAAATATCATTCCTTAACGGGAAACTCTAGGAAGATTTCTACATGATGCAATGTGAAGGGTTTGTGACTCCAATGGATTCCAACAAGGTATGCAAGTAGTAGAAATCCATTTATGAATTAAATCAAGTATCAAGGTCATGGAAAATTTGTTTGGATGAAGCTGTAACATAGTTTGGCTTTGTTAATAATGAATGTGAGCCTTGTGTCTAAAAAAGGATTAGTGGAACTGTGGTCATTTTCATAATAGTATATGTTGATGACATATTACTAATTGGAAATGATGTACATGTCTTACAGTCAGATAAGGCATGGTTGGATAAATGATTCTATATGAAATACTTGGGTGAGGCAACATATATTCATGGGATCAAGATCAATCTTGATAGATCCAATATAATTTTGGGCCTGAGTCAAAGTAGATACATTGAAAATATACTGAAGAGATTCAGTATAGAACAGTTCAAGAGGGTATTGTTTCCAGGGTCTCATGGCATTCATCTTTCCATGAAAATGTTTCCTCAAACACATAAGGAAAGAGTGAAAATGACAAGGATCCCTTACACATCTGTGATTGGATCAGTCATTTATACTATGCCATGTACAAGGCCAGATGTTTCTTATGCATTAAGTGTGGTAGGAAGATATCAAGCTGGTCCAAGAGACCTCCATTGGATGACAGTCAAGACTATCCTTAGGTATCTGATATGTACTAAGGATATGTTCCTAGTTTATAGAGAGATGAGGAAATAGTCATCATTGGACATGTAGATGTTATTTTCTAGACTGATCAAGATGACCTGAAGTCATAGACAGGGTACAACATCAGTTAGAATGGAGGTGCAGTGAGCTGGAAGAGCTCAAAACAAGGTGTGGTTGCAGATTATACATCAGAGTTCGAGTATATCGTAGATTCTGAGGAAGCTAAATAAAGAGTATGGATGTAAAGCTTCATCCAAGAGCTGGATGTAGTACCTTGAAGCAAAGATCCCATCACACTCTATTGTGATAATACTGTAGTGGTGGAACATGAAAAAGTGACAAGGTCACATCAGCGGACAAAGCACATACTTCTGAAGTATCACCTCTTGAGGGATTTTTCTCAGAGAGTTGAATGTACAATGAGCTGTATTTTCATAGAAGACAACATAGAGGACCCCTTGACTAAATCCTTGACTCATCAGATACATGATCATCATGTGAGGTCTAGCAGACTAAAAGTTAGAGACAGTTGTCTCTAGTATAAGTGGTAGATTGTTAGAGTTGGTTTCCTGAGAACCAACTGTTTTTACATTGATTATGTGAATGTACACTTATTATATATTTTTCATTATTCTGCATGACTATAATATAATAATGTCTTGGAATATTTTTTGCACTAATAAGGTCATGGAAGATCCCTGCTATGATGACAACCTTGAAATGCTATAAAAATATTCTTAAATAATGTTCTACAGTTTGATGACATACTATGATTGGACACATAGTATACAGACCGTCATGTGAAAGTACTCATAAGAAGTCTAGACTCTCTCTCATGGAGTTTGCACTTGGTAATATCCAAGATGGGAGATTTTTAGAACAAACCTGCATGTAGTAATTCTGCATGTCTTGGTGTCATCAGATATTTCTATCTACAAGCGTGTGTAATGGTCCCTATACTGGAAAATTATAATTAACTCATTTCATGGATCATGCACTTATATTTGCTGACGAAACTTGTCATGAAGACAGTTGGTGGGAAGTAGGGTACGTTGTGTGCATCACGAATGACATGATGTTAATAGATACGTTTAGTAAGGAATTTTCCATTCCATATTTATGGATGTAGATATCATGGGCTCCTTGATTGAAATAGAACATTCGTACAAATTCCATGTCCATAGTGTCACGAAGAGTTTATTTCTCGATGTCAAAGAATAAAAGATCAAGCATATAGGTTTATGACACTACCATGAAACCTACTTGAGGATATATTGAAACAAATGGATTAAATTACAGGGTATGAATTCGTAAGAGGTGACACATCAATGTGGCATCAATTTCATTCTCATGGGATCCCTGACCAGTTGCTAGACAATAATCTTAGACATTAGGAAATCCCACTTAATGCCAATGAGAAATAGGCCTAGAGGTTCACACACTATGTGTATCCAAGAATATCAAGTAGAATAATAATTAATACCATACATGGTTTGATAATTATTAAAGGAAGCCTAAATTGTTTAAATGAATGAGGAATAATAAAATGAAAACATTTTCTTGACGTGTGTAAATTATTACACACCTTGTAGTTTTAAATTTTTAAAGAAAATGAAAAACAAGTGTGTGACGTGTATTTATGATTACATGGTGTGTAGTTTCTCCAATCAGGATTTTGAGGAAATAATATTGTTTTATTAAATGATATTTATTATAATCAACATGGGAGCATGTCAAGGAATTAATGATTCGACTTGGGGGTTTTCAATAAGAGTTAATGAAATAAATAAAATTCATAACACGTTTATTTATTTTCATAACTCTATGACCTCAAACCCGATTATAAATTTCCTCAAAACAACAACACTTTTCCCAAATCGTTGTGCACAATAATTTTGGAGAATTATCTCAAGAATGAAGGAAATCCTTCCTCAAAGAACTCTGTCAAGACCACGAGAGATCCTAGTCCATCGGATCAAGACGATCTATGGAGGAAAACACAAGGAAAGGTTTCTCCACGCCAGCACCCAGAGAATCCTTTGGTGAGGTCCAGAGATACATGGTACACGCGTGGATCACCGCTAGAGGAGGTCTATAATTGGATTCTACGACACAATGATGAACCACATCCGAACGTGATCAGAAATATGAACAAAAAATAACACCATAAAAGGTACTTCTTTTCAATTAATTAAATTAATTATAAACCTGTGATGATCCACTTTTGTGGTCCCAAGACTATTCTTCTTCTTTGTCTATTTCTATGTTTATATCCATGGATTCTGGAATTTTTTCTCATATTGATCTCAGATTGATCATTGCTATTGACAAAAATACAAGTGGGAACATCCACCCACAAGCTTCCACTATGCCTGGATATTTCAGTCTAGGCCACCCACTTCGAAATAAACAAAATAAAAAATACATCAATTACCATGACCAACAAAAGAGTGGTCTACATGAACCGTAAGCTGATAAAATCCCATGATAAATTAGCATGATGATAGAAACTCATTGAACACCATGAACCACATTAGGAACTGCGTGTCACATCTTGATTTTTCATACAGATCAAACCATGAGGTAAAATAAACTCACCATCAAATCCTATTGATCATACCAAAACAAGTCTCTATCTTTATACATGGATTGAGCAACATCACCCCAAGCTTCATTATCCCAACCCCAAGCTATACAAACCAGAGAAATGAGACCCAAAATTGACTTCAAATAAAGAAAAAAACAACATCATAACTATCCAACATTGCCTTTAGAGACTAACAAAACAAGGAAACATGATCTACTTAACCATCATTCACCAAACCACCTATAACAGAATCTTCCACCACTCAAACATTGAGAACCTTCACACGAAACCTTCATCCATTCCAATGGAAGTTTCTATTACTGATGAGTGAGTGATCGTGCAGTGAATTATTGTTTGGTAAAAATCCACTAGGGTAACCTTTTTATGTATGGGGGTTGATTGTGTTTATTGACAAAGTTGGTTGGTTAGTTGTGGTGTTCCAATGTGATTTTTGAACTGTAATGTTGAAAAAGCTTCAATATTGAGGTAAGGAATCTCTATAAGTGGTATATAAAATTTTAGGTATATGGTGACATCATTCCCTAGTGTTTTAGATATTTTTAGGCCTTGCAAATCAAGATTTGTTTTATGTAAAAGGAATGATTATCTCTTAACATTTTTGGTGGACCAAAGTGTGCCTAAAGAAGCTTCTGGTGATTTTTTTGGAAAAGGAATTTGTATTGTATTGGAGTTTTCTATGTTAAATACATATTATGTATGAAAAAAATGAGAAGTGAAATTAGTGAAGGAATGGATTTCACAATAATGTTATGCTATGCGAAAGAAAAAAGGAAGTATAATGTTTACTATCAAATGCGGTAAATTAAAGGTCATTGAAAATAGGTTTTTTGTGTGGATGATGGTGGTGTTTCATAGGACTATGTAATTGTTTTTTTCATCTATAGATGAAGGTGGCGTTTTTGGGGCCTCTACCGGGGGAATCATGTGCTATGAAAAACACACAGTTAGTACAGTTCTTGGTGAAGGAAAATCAGAAAAGGGGTTAATTATAATTGTGTTTAGAGGATTTTATAGGTATCTTTTACTATAGAAAGTACCCCTAATAAATTGATTAGAAAGAGTGGGAAACAATAGAGATAATATTAACTTGGATATTTTGGATATGTCTGAATGTTGACTATGAAGTAGATAAACAAGTGAAGGAGTTGAGTTCAGAAGGCTTGGTTCTAAAAGGAAGATTTATGAGAAGAAATATTGGTTCAAGGAAGGTGTTTTTGGGCACTGTAGTACTCAATATAATAAGGGATCACAAAGTATTCATGCAATGTGGTGAAAGGAATATAATGAAGTGATTTAGATAGTTCAAAAAGGAGAAGAAATAGTTCATGAAAGCTCTCTCCGTAAGGAAATCTCCAAGCAGTGATGTGTAATTCATCTATTTGGTGTAAAAAATCATCAAAGAATAATAATGTGTGAACCTATTCGGATTTTTTCAGATCAATGGAATAATATTATGAAGGATCATTTCATAGACTTTAGTTTAGATAGAAAAGAGCTTTCAAATTGTGAATGGTCGTAAACAACGAGGGATAATGAGTTCTCTCTGAACATTTTAACATCAATGTGATTTAGTGGATTTTGTACATAGGAACATTTATTGTGTATGGTACTTGGACGCAGCCCAGTGTAGTTAGACCATGTCAAATTGACATGTCACGTGTATGTTTTCATTTCTTCTCGTTGGTTTCTATAAGAAAGGGACATAAGAGTGATTTGTTAAATGATGAAACAATTTCCAAAGGGTAATGTGATTTAATCTATCATACCTTGATTCATGCCCTCAGGGTATTTGAAATAATTGAGATAATAATTGGTATCATAGAAAAAGGTTAATATCATTGTTTCTATATCACATGTTTCAATGGAGGTTTTAAATCACAAGTAGATTCCTATTTTTGATTGAAACAATTTTCAATTGTCAAAGAATCAGATTCAGTACAACTTTCAATATTTAGGTATTGATGTATTTATAGTAACGATGCATGGTATTTTGTCTAGTGTGGATAGTGTTTCTTAATCAGAAGCTGGATAAAGTAAATTAGATGATAATGCCAAAGGAATAAATGCTTTAGGGAGATCCTTATCCAATAAAATCTGTACAAATTTGATGTCAAAAGTTATAGAAGAAAAATTGTAGTTTTTTGGAAATAAATATGAGGACCTATAAATGAAACTAAATGATTCTATAAATGAATTATCTGATTAGGTGAATGTTATTGTGGAATACATGCATGGTCCCAGAGAAAATTTTTTTAGATGTAATGATTTTTAAGCACATCTTGAAATGACATCCACCTAGATTCAATTTGAAAATCTCTACACTGGATGATATTGATCAAAATTAGCTAACAATGGATAATTTTCACAATAATATTATCTTATACAAGATAAGAAATGATGATAATGATTTAGTGGGGAAAGTGAATTCCAAATAGGTGGAAGTCATGGCCATGAATAAGATCATTATTAAAGAGGGAAAGGAAGAAAAAGAGATGGATGAGATCATGTCATTTATTTTATCAAATATACAACGATAAAAAACAATTCAAGGGTAAAAATTATATAACATTTTTTTGATGAGGAAAGGTTGGACATCTTACAGAACGGCGCCTCAATAAATTTTAAGATGACGATGAGGATGAATTTAAAATTCCCCTGAAGATGTTTTGAGCCAGTATGAAAGGTATAAAATATTTGAAGTTAAATTTCATTAGTAAGAAGAACCTTCCTTCAAAAGACAATGAGAGTTGTGAATAATATGTGGAAGAAGGGATGAAGGTATGCATATATCATGAATAAAATTCTATACTGGAAGTTATAGGTAATTAGAAGGAAACTGATAAAAGTAAAAATGATGAATAATAAGTTGAAGGAAAGGTTGATCTCTATGATAAATTAGAAGTCGGTCGGGAGGAGATAGATATTTAGAGATCCAAAATGAAGAAAACCATCAGAGTAGTTCATGAATTAGAAATCTATATACAATAGTAGGAAGAAGAGAATTATGAGATGAAGGAATAAATTTAAAATATTGTGTCTTAAATGGTGGGGAACTCAGAAAAGGTTATTGAGTACAAGCACAAAGTTAAAGAAAAAAAAAGTGTGATCAATGATTTTACTAACATATAAAAAGATAAAATAAAATATATCAATGAACATAGGGAGGAATTTGTTGATATGTGAAGAAAATTAGAATATTAGGATAAAATATTCAAACATTGTATAACATTAAGAAAAAAGACTACTTAGATTATAGAAAATAAAAAAGTGGTGTATAGAGGTCGAATAAAATAGAAACAACTGGCATATACAAATGAAAAGTCTAGTACGAGGATTGATTACAAAGAGAAATATGTGATTACTGATGTCATGCCACATCCATGAAGTTCGAGGTGGAAAATTTGTTTGGGTACAAATCATAATTATAAGATTTATAGATCTTAGGGAAAGACCATATGTACACCAAATATGCTCATGAATAAAACACATATTAGGTGTTATTTCTATTGAAAGATGGGACATTCTCAAAATGTATGTTCCATATCCAATAAGGTACTAATGGGAAAAAGAGAAAAAATTGTGGCCATATAATGTTCAATATTACAATAATAATTTTAATGGTTACTATTTTTGGTGTATATTATTCAATAACGTGGATAGATATTGATTATATATAATTCAGAATAATGTGAAAAATACAATTCAAAGTGTTCAAAAGCAACAACTCAAAGAATCATCGTATATTCTAAAATTCATAAGTTGATTTGTATCTCTAAAAGATGAATTTGGCCAATCATACATTGCGGAAGATAAATTATATCATTCAAAAATAGGTTTTAAGTCAATGACGTGGATCAAAAAGAAAAGATCTAAGAAGAAGATGGTTGTAGAGATTGCCCTTAAAGCATCATATTATACTGGTGTATGGATAATTGATAGTGGATGCATATACCATATTATGGGAAACAAGGATCTTATTAAATGAATAATATAATATAAGGCAGATGTCCATAAATTTTAAATGCCGAAGGATTGAATATTATTATCTTTTGAAAATCCTAATTTTTGGGCAAAGACATGAGACGTGCTGATTTCTTTGTGGTCAATGGTCTCAGTCACAAATTTCTTTGTGTCAGTCAACTATGTGACTCAGGGAATTCTATAATATTTAGTAAGAAGATTTTAATTATTAAGGGAATATAAGGATAATTTCTTTTATATGGAAAGATAATAAATGGTAATCTCTACCATGTATGTGTGGAACAATATATGTGATTTCTATCCAAGGTGGTAGAAAACATGATATGAAATCAATGTATTATTCATATATGTCAACCATCCCTAGAAGATCTGGTCAAATATTATACTAATCAAAATTATCCCAAGTTATCATTTGATCATACTCACATGTGAACTTCTTTTCAATAGGGGAATATCATAAAAAATCTGTACAATGAAAAAGGAAAAAAAGTGAATTTGAATTATTGAACTAGAGCATAAAAATGTGTGTGAACCTCTCTCACCAAGATCCATAGACAAGAAGATGTATTATGTTATTTAAATTGATTATTTTAGCAAAATGGAATGTATATGTTTCATTACCCGGAAGTATGATGTATTCATTTGTATAAAAAATATATTATAAATATTCAAAAAGGATACCTGGATAGAATATTCTAAAGTTTGGAACTGATAATTATATGAAATTCAAAAATATCAAAGTGGAGGGTTATTTAGAGAAACATGAAATAAAGAACCAAGATTCGACAGTAATAACTCCTCAAAAAAGATGGAGTGGTTGAGAGGGTAAATTGGATCATAATCAACATGTTCAAAACAATGATTCTTAAAAAGGACCTACTAGAGAAATTCTGGAATGAAGCGGACTTGAAATTAGTCTATATATCAAATAGGGATTTGTTGTGTCTGAAAGAAGGATAGAATCTGTATGAGTTTTGGAACCAAATGAATTAAATATTGAAATAATTTTGAATATTAGTAAGTAAGTATTGGACACGTTTGAGTCTCATGGGGATAATGGGATATTCATTGGTTACATAGGAAAAATAAAAGCATATAAATGTTTCAACAAGAGGCTATGAAAAGTGATTAAATGCAATGATGTCACTATAATAGAAAATTAATAGAATCTTCAACAACATAGTGAATAGTTTCTAATAATAGTTATGAGGAGGTAGAAGCTCAAGGAGAGTAATGGTGGGAAATTATAATTCATAGGAAGATACTACTGATGAGTAGGTTTAATTCAAACTTGTATCTACATAGAAGACAAAGATTCAAGATATAATTGATAGGAGAAACATCATAAGTTATTATTCATTTCTAGTTCAGACTTAGAGAATGAAATCTTTATAGAAGGCATACTTCATATCTCAGTTGGAGCCTAAATGTTTTGAAGAAGCAGTTCGAGATGATAATTGAGTTTATGCTATGAATGAAGGGATTGAACAGATAAAAAAGAACCGAACATGGGATATTTTTTGAGAATGGAAGATAATAATGTCATTAGAAAAAATTTGGCCTTCCAGAACATACTAAAATAAAATGGAAAATTAATTTGAAAAAAACATTACTAGTGTTCAAGTGATAATCCTAAATCATGGGAATCTATTTTTATGAGAATTTACAAATATTGAAAGGCTCAATACTGGTCACCTATTCTTAGAAATTATAGTGAAAAAAAATTCAATTTCTTTTATATGGATATCAATTCAGTGATTCTAAATGGGGTTATGGAGGAAGAATTGTATATTGAGTAACCATATGGTATTCTCATTCATGAAGATGAGAACAAAGTTTTCTTTTTAAGGAAGTCACTATATGGGTTAAAGGAAGCACTGAGAATGTGGTATTCAAGACTTGATTAGTTTTTGAAGAACATAGTTTTTTAGCATGAAGTATTTGATTACAATATCAATTTCAATAATGAAAGTAATCAAACAATTATTTTGTTGGTGTATGTCAACTATAGAATTTTTGGTGGATTGGATGAAGAGCATTGCAAACAGATCACAAAATACTTACATAGTGAGTTCAAAATATAAATATTTAGAGAAATAACCTTTTCCGTGGTCTACAGGTGAAGAAATAAAGAAATGGAAAATTCATCTCTCAATAAAAATATGCCAAATTGTTTTGGAGAATATCTGGAATTGATAATTCTAGGGAAATGAATACTCCTAGGGCTACTTGGATGTAAATTTCACGAGATGAAGAAGGAAAAACATTTAATGTCACTGTATACAAGAAATTAATTGGAATTCTATTGTACTTAAAAGTAAAATGAATCAATATTATTTTTTCCACATTCCAAGTGGAAGTGTATCAATGTAATCCCAAGGAAATCCACCTCCTTACAGTAAAAAATAATGCATTAGTATATCATGGGAATGGTGGACTTTTGTTTCTTGGACAATGAAAAATATCAGAAATAGTTATTGGGCTATACAGATTCATATTGGGCTGGTTCAGCAAATGATATAAAATATACGACATGTGGTGCATTATATCATTGAAGGTTATGTATTTCTTAGCTATGAAAGAAAAAAATGCATTTTGTTGAGCACCTCCAAAGTTGAATATATTGTGGCTACTCAAGATTTCATGAATTTATTGT
Organism: Viscum album; assembly: GCA_963277665.1. Taxonomy (NCBI): domain Eukaryota; kingdom Viridiplantae; phylum Streptophyta; class Magnoliopsida; order Santalales; family Viscaceae; genus Viscum; species Viscum album. The sequence goes on from OY728130.1 coordinate 1,952,206,855, forward strand.
GGATGAAGAACTAATTTAGAGATATGAGATTTAAAATAATGTCTCTGATACAAGTCCATTTTGATAATTCAAATGATATAAATATTTGCAAAAAACCTATACATTACTTACCGAAGAAACACATTAAAATCAAGTATCATTTTATAATGATGAAGTTAGATCACGAGTTTGTGAAATTAGAGTGTGTTCCTATAGAAATATGTGTTGTAGATATTCTGATGAATTCCATACCAAAAGAAGTAGTTGATCATCATTGGCTGGATCATCAAGTTCATTTCACACCCCACACATGAACAGTATTGAAGTGGAATCCCCTCTCCCTGGGATATTTTGTGTTTCTCCATTATGTGCTGATATGTGTTATTTATAATGTTTAAACAAATAATCAGGGACCTTTGGGTTCATTGAAAAATGGGGAGAAAATTTACTAATCAAGACATGGGGAGAAGATGATAAGGGGAGTAGGTAGGGGAGTTTTAAATATGATGACACTAAATATGTATGATAAAATGTTATATATCACAACAGATGGTGTTTTTGATGATAATAGTTGATTGTTTTGGGAATTAAGTGATTCATTAATTAAATATTTATGCTACTCTTGTTTCCCATGCTGATCATGGCTCATGTGGTCTTAGATTGTGTGTTGAGAGAATCGTTGATCATTATCTAGAATCAAAATAAGTGAATTTTGTAAGAAGATGGAAGCATCTTGAAATTGATTTCAAAGGGTGAAGATTTATCAAAAAACCGAAACGGTCAGATTCTTGGGTAAAAACTCCTCAACATAACTTTATAGTCTTCTTGGGATGATTGTGTTTGTTAAAAAATAATGTTTGTCAGTTTTAGAGTTTGAACGTGATTTTTGACCTGATATGTTAGAAAATATTCAAGAAATATGTATTGGAGTTTTAGGAGTGTTATCTAAAATTTTGATCACAATGTGGAATTATTCCCTTGTGTTTTATATATTTTTGGTCCTAAAAAATCAGGATTTGTTTAATGTAGAAGGAAGGATTCTCACATAGCATTTTTGGTTTAGTGCGTAGTTCCAAATGAAGTTTGTGGTGGTTTTCAGAAAAAGAATTTGGACCACATATGATTTTTTATGTGAATTTCATTGAAATTATGAGTAACTGAGAGAAATCAGTAAATGCATGGATTCAATTAAGCAGTTGTGCCATGTGAACTTCAAAGTGATTTATTCATTTTTTCTCAATGGAGACAAATTAGAGTATGCATTAAAGGGTGTTTTTGTTTGTGGATGAAGGCAGTGTTTTAGATGTTTCTGTAATGTGTGACTTTTTTTAGGATAATGGTAATGTTCCAGAGGTTTACACAAGGGGAATCATATGATATCAAAACTTCATAGTGAGTATATTTCATGGTGAAGGCCAATCTGAAAAGGAGTTAATCATAATTGAGATTATTGGATTTTTTAGGTATCTTTTCCTATATAAAATAACCCTAATAACTTAATTAGAGTGGATGAAAAATATTAGATAGAATAATCCATGGGAGATTTTGGCTATGTCTGGATGTTTTTTATAAAGTTGATAATCTCACGAAGGTATTGACTGTGTGAAGGTTCAATTCATGAATGCGGAAGTCTGCAATGAAAACATGATTCATAGAAGGTGCTTTTGGGGCACTGTAGTTCTCGAAGGAAAGGGGGCTCAAGAATTACCCATGATATATAGTGAAAGGAATCTCATGAAGGGATATAGGTAGTTAAAAATGGTGTATAAATAGATAATGAAAGGTCTCTCCACAAGGAAATCACTTTGGGATGAAGTATACATCATTTATTATGAGAAAACATAGATTCATGGAACAATCGTGTGTGAAAATATTGTAAGTTGTTTGAGATCAATAGAAGAATATTCTAAAGGATAAGTTTATAGAATTATTCTGAGAGAGTAGTGATCTTTGAAATTTTGAGTGCTTGTGAACTAGGAGGGATAGTTAGTCCACTCCAAACATTTTAATATTAGTGAACTTTACTGGACTTGGTACATAGGCATATTCTCTATGTATGCTCCTTGGATGTAGCCCAATATGTGTGGACCATGTAAAATTATTGTACCTCGTGATTTTCTTTTCATATTAGCTCATACATTTCAATGGGAAATGGAGAGAAGAGAGTTCTGTTTAATGATGAAAGAAGCTCTAAAGCGGTAGTAGTTTAAGTATATTATACCTTGATTTAACCCCTATTAAGGTATTTAACCTGGTTAGGATAGTAATTGCTATCAGAATAAAGAGTTCATATTAGTGTTTATATCTCAAGGGTTATTATGGATGTTTTCAATCATAAAAGGATTTTAATCATTGAAGGAAATTAATTTCAATTGTGGACAAATTATATGGAATAGTACTTATAATCTTTAGGTATGGATGTCTTTACAGTAGTGATGTATGGTATTTAAATCATTATGGATAGTGGTTCTTTATCATAAGTTGTCCAAATTGAATTATATGATGACTCTATTGGAATCAATGCTTTATGAGGAGCGTTATCCAATGAAATCTATATGATGGTGATGGCATGTCAGTCGTCACATTCTATGTTGGAGATGTTTATAAATATCTATGAAAATGATTCAAAATCTAGAGAAGTGTAATAATATGTTCTTTGGAATACATATGAGGACCAAAGAATATAATCCAATGAGTCTATAGATGCATTCTTTTATCATGTGAGTGTTGTTTTGGATGACATTTTTGGTCTTGGGTTAATTCTTAAAGATCTAGATATTTTTAAACACATATTTATAATACATACACCTTAATTCAATATAAATGTTTTTATACTAGAAGATAGAGATATAAAAAAGATAACATAGGAGATTTTCATTGAAATCTTATCAAATATGAGATGAGAAATGATGATAACAAGTCTGTGAAAAAAAGGGAAGTCCAAAGAGGCAACATTAAAGGTCATGAATAAGCTCACTACTGAAGATAACTATAAAGAAGAAGAGATAGATGGGGTCATGTCATTCCATTCCTCATATCTGCAAAGTGGAAAATAAAAGATCAGGGGGAAACATCCTATAGCATGCTTTTGATGTGGAATGGACGGAAATCTTGCAATAAGGTTCCTCAAGAGAATTCAAGATGATGTTGAGGATAATGTTTAAATTCCCAAAAATTAGTCATCATCTTGTGGGAATGGTAAGAAAAATCTGAATCGAAATTTCTTCAAGAATAAGAATATAATTTCACTAGATAATGATTATTATGAATAATATAAGGGAGAAGATATTATGGACTATAAGGATCATAGAGAAAATTCTATGGTAAAATTGATAGGTAATTCTCATATAAGAGAAGAAAGAAACAATGATTAAGGATAAGTCAGAGGAATGGTTGATCTCTAAGATAAATTAGAAGGGTACTTTGAGAAGATAGGTGTTTGGATAGACAAAACAATGAAATCCTACGAAGTGTTCCATGATACCAAATTCTATATGAAGTAGTTGGGAGAAGAAAAGTCTGAGATGGTGGAATAAATTGGACATCTTATATATTCAATGATATATAATTAAAAAAGGTTTTTGAGTACGAATAAAAATTGAAGAATAAAAAAATGAGATCAATGGTTTAACTAACATAGAAAATGATTAAATAAAATATATCGAAGAACATGAAGAGGAAATAGTTAACCCAGGGGGGAATTAGAAGATCAGGAGAGAATCTCGAATCCTAGTATTTCACCAAGAAATTATATCAGTCATAAGACAGAAAAGACAAAAATAGTTTATAGTGATCAAATAAAGCATAAGTAATGGTCATATCTAAATTAAATGTCTAGTATAGCGATTGATAAAAAAAATTGTAATGATTGATTTTAGACCACAAGCACCCACTCTGAGGATGAAAATTTATTTCGGTAATAATGAGAATAATAATATTCATTGATCTTAGGGGATGACTGGTGGTGTACCAATGATGTATAAGAATACACCACATATTATGTGTTTTTTATATGTAAATATAGAATATTCTCAAAATATATATTCCATATCTAAAAGGTATTGATAGATCTAATATTTTTATATATTTTCATATTTATTTCAATGATTTATTTGCTCCCAATTTATCAATTTTTTTTGATTTGAATCATTTTTTAAATTTTGGTGTGATTTGGGATAAAAGGTTAAAATTTTTAATTCTAGAATTTTAACATATTTTTATCACTTTGTTTTTTTGAGAATAACTTATACAATATTGATACAATTAGATTAATTATTATTTTTAGGTATGTTAATTTGTGTGATTAAACTTAATATTTTGGAGCTAGGGAAAATTCGAACTTCCATAGGCCCATAAAATTGATCAAGTGGAAAAATATTTCTTACATATAGAATATACCACACCATAGTAAATGAGTCATAAAATGGGATAAAGAACTACAATTGAAAATATTAAAAATGGATTTGAAATAAGACTCAGTTCCTTGTTTTACTGTTGAATTTGATGAATATATTCTCTCATTAATGCCACCATTGAACACGACATAGTTTTTGAAGATTTAGGGAATCCTCAGACATAAAAAGTGTGTCACATTAATTATGTCATAATGTATTTTATATGATCACAAAGGAATTGAAATTTTTAGGGTCAATAAGAAAATTATATTTCAAATAGATTATAAGAAAGAACCTTGTAGTGTTTTGACAATATTGTTGGAATAAAATAATCCAAATTTTGGAGGATAAATTCATGAGGGGAAGCTACTGTACCCATTTCTTTTCTTCTTTTATTTTTATTTTTATTCCTTTATTTGATTATTTTATTTTAAATATAATTTTAAATTAGTTTCTAATAAATACAGTCTAATTCATGTATAGTATCTTTTGGGTCTTATTCCACACACCCTTCTTATTATTCTCCATATTCATCTCATTTTTTTCTTCTTTTCTTATTCTTTTTTTGTGATTTTATGTGGGTGTTTTTATTCTTCTTATTTTCTCATCCTCATTCATATTTTTTAATTTTTTTTCTTTTCTTCCCCTAATATTTATTTTCTTCACATAGTGACCTCTTACCCTTTTAATGAGGGGACCACCAGAGTCTTGACTTGGGGGAGGTAAGTGGTGTTTTCATTTCATTCCGCTCTTCAATTATTATGTTTTATTTATGTTTTTGACAATAAAGTGTGAAATGAATGAGTGTGGAAATTGTACACAATGACACTAAAATCAAACTCATTTCTATTATTTTTTTAAATGTTTTTCCTCCATTATACTAAAAATAATCACTTCATGTAATGAAATTGAGCCATTTAGTTAATGAAATGACATACAATAGAGTCACGTTTTGGAATATTTCACACTCTTGATTGAGGAGTGACATCAATGTTGATTACAAGAGGAGGTTCTATTAAAATTGTAGAAGTAATTAAATATTTCCAAAAAAATAAATAAAATAATAGTATTTTAAAAGTTATAGCTCCTAAATAAATTATCAAACTAAATTTAAACACAAAAACGTTTAGTGATAAAACCCATAAACAAAAACAAAAAGGACAAGATATTTTTTTATTAACAACATTTGGTAATTTCATGATAGTTTAGTCATTTATTTTATTTTAAAATTATTCTCTTAATAAATTGTATAAAAACAACAAAAAGAAGTAGTTTAGGTGAATTAAAATAAGTAAGTGAACAACTATGAAAGATAATCATGTGAGATGAACTTGGTTATCTTATGTGTTTTATTAAGAAAATAAATTTTCTTTTTACAAACCCTATAAAAAATGTGTGTTTAGAACAAGAACCATTATCGGGGAGCCAATCTATAGTTCATCTGAATTTTTGTATTTTCACATTATCGATGGAATTTCATTTTTTTTCTTTAAAAAGACATATCAATGATGTATTTAAATTTAGATTATTATGTATCATTTTATTACTCATAGTTTTAACATTAAAAAAAGATGAAGCAAGTCAACAAAGATTCTAATAGATCCCAAGGACAATAACATAGAGAAATCATATAACAACTAATGAGAAATGAATAAAGGGTGTTTGAATATATTTTTGAATTAATGGAGAAACCTAAAGCAAAACTAGATCAATATTATTATTAAGTTTTGGAATATATTTCCCCACTAATTTTTTATGTGGAAGAACCAATAGAGGTAGATGACGAAATATTGATGATTTATTTCACCTTGCTCAACCAGTACTGGCGGTGATAGATGAAAGATACTTTTCAGCTGATTTACAATAGGGAGATCAAGTGAATTTAAATAAATTTTGGATCAATTGGGATAAAAAATACTATGTGATCTTCTAGTATATAAATTTGAAGAATTTGTACCACTATAACTCACTATATACATGGAGGAAGAAACCACCAAATTGGTGGAATTCAATGAAAGAATAGAGGTGGTTGACGACAGTTCTACATAATTGGATGAATCTTATTATTACCTCTAGGAAGATGAGGAAACAACACATGCACCTATTTTGGAACACATGAAGCTCCTTGAATTTGATTAACATATAGTCGATGAGGTCCATGAAGAATTCAAAGTGGCTTGTCCAGAGGAAATCAAGATCGAGGGTTATCATTATAAAAGGGAGAATATTTTTATTATTAAAATTTTAATTATGTTCAAGTGAAAATACTTCCTAGCTTTATTTTTTATTATTCAATTCATGCAGCACATGTTGAGCTAGAACTGGATAAGAAAAAGGAGGTTCCACAAGTAGAATCCAAGGAGTAGGATTGTCTATACACTATCCTACCCCCACCAGGCATGTTGTACTTAATTGTGAAGGGGATAGATATAGTATAATATATATATGGATAATTCCTCACCCCGAACAAAGAATAGAAAGATAAGAAAATCCATACATGGTGGTTCCTGTCAAAGATGATTAATCCACCATCAGACTGTTGATAATAGTTGGTAATTCCCTCTAGAGGCTGTAAAAATCTAGGTACAACTTGGGTATCATAGTAATAATTTTCATTAATTAATTTCAAGCAATTTCAATTTTAGTATTATGATTAGTTTAGCATGACAACCCACTCCCTCTATGATTTTTGAGTTTAAATGAAATGATCCTTGTTCTTACTTGAGTAATTTTGATTCATGGGTTCATGATGGTACAAGGGGGCCCCCAAGAACAAATTCAAGGAAGAGGACTATGCTTCATAGGAATGGGAGTTCACTTTTATTTTTTATCTTTTAAACTCCCTTAAATGTTTTTGTTTGAAATGTATTTTGTTATTTCAACTGGAAATTTTATGCCCATGATTGAATTTATTCTTTACATAACATATCTAGGATATATGAGTTTTGTAGGAATCCTATGATTCTATGTTTTAAATTTAAATGTTAATAATATTGAATGATTAAAATGGATAATTAAATGATTTAATTTAATCACAGATATTAAATTGGGGACTTATGCTTTGAGGGAATTATTTTATTCATGTAAATGAATGTTCCTATAAATTTTTCATTATTTAAGTTTATAAAATTCATTTAAATTTATTTGTTATTATTAGTAATTCCTTGAGTATTCCTGGGATATTCCACTAGCTAGAACATGCATTTATACTTTTCAAAGCTATGAATTTGAAAAAAAAACATTAAAATGATTGAGGAATCATTTTAAAACCCCTTATCCTTAAATAAATTCTTTAAATCAATCCTTTTTATCAAATAAGGACCATGAATGACCTTGTTATGGATTAACCATGTTTCTATCCCTTTTTATCGATTCCTACACTCCTTTTATTAGTTGAATGATATTTTAATTTGATGTGTGGGGGGTGAAGGGATTCATGGTGGAATGGATGATATACATTGTAAGGAATAAAGTATAGTTTGATACATATGTAAATTTAGAAAGGATTATATTTATTATAAAATTTATTGTTCTACCATCTAGAAAAAAAAAGAAAATAATAACAAAAAGAAAAAATTGAGAAAAATGGTTTGTGATTTGGAAAAACCAAAAATCAACATTATTATACCTGTGATTTTTATCATATGTGGCTAGGTTGTTCATGTTAGGTATATTATAAGAATAAAATTTGAAAAAAATTAAAAATGTTCTTTGAAAAATAAAAATATATATAAGTAGAAAAAAATAAAGAGGGTAGACAAATTATTCATTATGCCTTATTCTGATTATGACCTTACATTGAGTTTGGAGAAAGTGGGAGTTGCTACATTGAAGGAGAAAATGCCATTATAGTTTTAATTTTGATATAATTCACTGTACTTATGATATTAAATTTCTCTTCAAAACATAATTTTTAAAACATCAATTACTACCAACCCTAAACCTCAAAGTCATTGGAACCATTAATGAACATCCTCATGATTTCATGTATCTTTTATCTTTAAAATGTGGATAATAGAGTTCCTTTACAAGAATATGTATAAGGAGAAATTATCATGATATAAGAATAAATATACTTGAATTGTATCATGAGTGATGAAAGAAAATAATCTATTGTGATGTAGATCATGATTTGAAATGTTTAATAATAATGAACTGTGGAACTTCAATTAATAAAAGGATAAATTCCATAATTTTTAGTAGGAGAAAAGTAAAATGATTGAAATTATTATTTATTTAAAAATTAAAAAATTAAATTGATATTTTATTTGGATTTTTTTAACTTTTACTTGACTCTTAAAATTGTTTGATATTATTACATTGAAATTTAAATATTGGTAACATATATTCCCTCTTAATTTATTGTAAAAATTTTATTCTTGTGGAAAATTTTGGATTAACTATGCGGGAATTGATAGAGAGAATATTTTCATCATTTTTTATATATATTTATATGATTTAATCCCTCCCAATTTATCAATTTGAGAAGATTTGAATCATTTTTTGTTTTTTTGGTGTGCTTTGGGATAAAATGTGAAATTTTATTAATTCATTAATTGTAACAGTTTTTTACCCTATTTTATATTTAGAAAACAAACTCTAAAATATTAATTCAATTATAGTACTTATTTTTTAGGATGAGTAAGTTCATGGGATTCAACTTCTTATTCTAGATCAAGAGAAAATTCGAACTTCTATAGGCCCAAAAAAATCAATAAATTTGAAAAATCATTCTAGATGACAGAATGGACCCCAACACAATTAATGAGGCATAACTCAAGATAACGTCCTAAAATTTAAGAAATAAAATTTCATTTTAAATAAGACTCCATGAAATATTTTTCCATTGAATTTTATGGAGATATTATTTCATTAATACGGCCATTGAATGCACCATAGTGGATAAAGATTTAGGGAATCCTCATATAGTATAGGTGTGACTCATTAATTATCTCATAAATTATTTTATACATATATAAAATTTGGAGTTTTGATATAAAATTAGATTTAAAACCACTTATAGGAGGGAAGAATTTAGTTTTTTGGTCATATGGGGATCATAACAGAAGCAAACTTTTTGGAGGACATATTCCGGAGGGGAAATTGCAACACCCATTTTTTTATTATTTTATATTTATTTTTATTCATCTTAATTTAGTTTTATATTAAATTAAATTTTCATTTATTTTTCTTATAAATTAATTCAAATTCTTGTATGGTTTCTATTTTTCTGTCTTCTTCCACACACCCTACTTATTCTTTTATATCTTATTCTCCTTCTTTTCTTTTTTTCTTATGATGTTGTTATTTTGTAGTTTTATATGTATATTTTTATTTTTATAATTTTTCCATCCTCATTCATTTTATTTTTATTCCTATAATTTTCATTTTCGTATTATCTTATTTAGTTTATTTCAACAGTGTCCACTTACCCTTTTAAAATGGAGGGATAGCCTGAGGATTTTCCCATGGGAGGTAAGTGGTGTTTCCATTTCATTCTACACTTTAATTATATTGTTTTGTTATGTTTTTGATGAGAAAGATTGAATCAGAATGAGTGTAAAAATTTTACACTATATAGCTAATCTAAAAATCATTTTTATTCTTTGTTTTAATGTTTTCCCACCCCTCCACTAAATATAAACTCTTAATGAGATGAAGTTCATCCGTTTTATGGATGAAGTGACATACAATAGAGTCATGTCTTGGAAGATGTTACTCTCTCGACTGAGGTGTTCCATTAACATGATTATAAGAGGAAATGGTATTAATATTTCTAAAGGAATTTTATATTTCACACCAGTAAATAAAATAATAACAGCAGAAAAGTGATATCTCATGATTAAAAAATAAAAATAAATTTCAACACCAACAAGGAGAGTGATGGATCCCATAAACCACACTAGAAAGGCCAAGTTCTTTATTTATTAATTTTTTTCCATTTCATGCTAGTTTAATCATGTCATTCATTTAAATTCCATTTCATTCATAGATTAAATAAAAAAAATAATTGAAGTTTTTTAGGTAAATTAGATTAAGTAGGTCACAAACAGACAAATCTACTCATGCGAGACAACCCAGGTCACACACTATGATACATTATAAAAGTAAATTTTCTTTTTTCATGCCCCATGATTGGTGTATGTTTAAGTAATGAAGGGATCTAGAGAAAAAATAACAGCCATATGGAGTTCAATATTCCAATATTTATTTTTTATTGTCACTATTTTTGCTGTGGAGTATTCATAAACATGGATAGATATTGTTATTCTAGAATAAAAAATAATGTTCTAAATCAGAACTAAAGTGGTTGTAATATGTAAATCAAATAATCATTCAATAGGATGAAAACATAAAATTAATTTTTAGCCCTACAAGATGAATTTGGTACATTATACTTTGAGGAAGATCAAACATATTAGTTCATGATGAGAATCATGTCAATAAAGTGGTTCAAAAAGAAAAGAGTCAAGTGGGCAGCGGTTGCATAGATTTCCTTTAACGAATTAAATCATATCTGTGTATGGATACTTGATAGTTCATGAACATCCAATATAATGGTAATTAAGGATTTTGTTTTAGGCATCAAATACGATAATGAAGATGTCTTGAAATTGGGAAATCATGAAGGCTATAATATTATTGCCTCGAGAAAATCCAAATTTAGGGTAAATGATATGAGACACACTGATGTCTTTGTTCTAAAAAGTCTCAATCACAAATTTCTTAATTTCAGTCTACTATTTGACTTAGGGAATTATATAATTTTTACTATAAAGACATGTATCATCAAGGGAAGATAAGGTGAATATGTTTTACAAGGAATGAGAAAAAAAGGGTATCTATACCATGTACGTGGATAAGAACATATGTTCTTTCTATTTAAGGATGAATAAAATAGGCAGTAGAATAATCATCTTGTCCATCTATGTTAACCATACTTAGATGATATAGTGAAATGTGGTTTTGATCGAGATCACTCCAAGCTATCACATGATTGTACTAACATCAAATACCTATTAAAATGGGAATATTATTAAAAATCCATTCATGGAAAAAGAAAAAAAATAACCTAAGTGCTTGAATTGTTTCATGTAGATGTGTGTGGACCTATATCATGAAGAATCATTGAAATTTTTTGTATTATGTTCTTTTAATTGATGATTTCAGAAGGGTGAAAGGGAAATTTTTCATTTCCAAAATGTTTGATGTGTTTATATTCATAAAAAACACCAGACGGATGGTGAAATGATTAATGGATAAAAATATTCTGAAGTTTCAAACTGATAATGGAATTTTTTTTCACAAACATACAAGTATAGGATTATCTCGAGAGACATAGAATAAGGCACCAATTTTTGGTAGTGAGAAATCATCTAAAAAATATAGTCATTGAGAGAATAAATAAGATCTTAAACAACATAGATATATCAATGCTTATTGAAAAGTACATAGCAGATATATTCAGGAAGGAAGTAGTCCTTAAATCAGTCTATATATCTAGTAGGTATTTTTATGTCTAAAAGAAGGTAATACTTTGAATGTGTTGTGGTATGTAATGAATCCAAAATCAACATAATTTTCATTCTTCGGATGTAATTTTTTTATTATCAATAATGAGAAACACTAAAAGTTTGATTCTTATGGAGATAAGGGAATATTAATTGATTACTATGGAAATAATAATATCTTATAAATTATTCAATAATAGTATGGGAAGAGTGATTGAAAGAAATTATTTCACTATAATTGAAAATGAATATAATCTTCAATAATATAGTGAACAATTTCTTGATGTTAGTGATAAGGGAATAAGAAACTCAGTTGGAGTAGAAGTGGAAAATACGAATTCAGAAGAATATATAGATGATGATTAAGATGAAGTAAAAAATGTATCTACATGAAATAAGAAGAGTCAAGATGAAATTGATAGAAAAAACATCATCTCTGATCAGTCATTTCCAGTTTAATTATGGAGAATTAAATATTTACAGCAAGAATAATTTCTCTTATAGGTAGAGACTAAATATTTTTTTGAAGTAGCTAGAGATGAGAACTGGGTTTTGGTTATGAATGAGTAACATGACCAGATTGAATGTAACAAAATATGGGATATTGTTTTGAGATCGATAGATAATAATTTCATCAGGAAAAAATAAGTCCGTGGGAACAAACTAAATATATATGTATTGGTAATTTGAATAAACTAATGAATAGTGTGTAAAGTATACTCCTAGATTGAGTAAATATATGTTGATGAGAAATTTTCACATGTTTCAAGGCTCAAGAATATTCACCTATTCTTATCCATAATAGTGAAATTAAAGTTCAATGTTTTCAAGATGGATGTCAAGTCATTATTTTTGAATAGGTATTTTGAAGGAGAAGTGTCTATCAAGAAGCCATATGGTTTTCTTATTCATAAAGATTAAAATATAAATTTTCATATATGAAAGGAACTATATGGGATGAAGAAAGTAATGAGTGATTGATATTGAATACAAGATAAGTTTTTGAAGAAGTTTGGTTTCATCATGGTGGGGTTGATTATAATATCCATTTCAACAATGATAGTAATCAATGAATGCTGGTATAGTTGTATGTATATGAAATAATATTTCATGGATCAGATGAATCGTAGTGCAATAAAATTACATAATTCATTAAAAGTGAAATATATATGTCGGTGGTTGGTGAACCAATATTTTTCTTTGGTAAACAGGTGATGCAAAGAAGAAATGGAATGTTCATTTCTTAGTAAAAATATTCCAAAGAGGCTTTGAGAATATTTAGAATAGATAATTCCAAAGAAATGAAACCTATAGTGGCTTCCCAGATGAAAATTTCACAATATAATGAAGGTAAAGAGGTTAATGTCATTGAATGTAGAAAAATATTTGGCGATCTATTGAAATTTACAATGAAAAGACCTGATATTGTTATTTCCACATGCCAGGCAGAATGGTATCAAATTAATCCCAATAAAAGAAAAATACATTCAGTAAAAATAATACTTCAGTATATTAAGGCCATGGTGGATTTTAGTTTATTGTACAATGGAAAATCTCAACAAGAGTTGTTGGGATATAGAGATGCATATTATTTTATTTCAACAGATGATGGAAAATCTATGCTCAGTGGTGTATTCTGTCTTGATGAATTATGTATTTATTGGCTAACAATGAAACATGATTTCATTTCATTGAGCACTGAAAAATAAGAAAACATTGTGGGCAATCAAGCTTGAATGCAATTTTTAGGGATAAAGAATTATCTTGAAGATATGAGAGTCAAGTGAAGTCTCCAATGAGAATAGATTTTTATAATTCATATTATATTAATCTTAGAAAAAATCATGTCTGCCAGTCATAGATAAAGAACATTGAAATCATGTATCATTTTATCATAGATAAGGTAGAGCATGGGATTTTGAAATTTGAGTATGTTCATATATAACTAAAGGTTACTGGTATTTTGATGAAGGTCTTACCATAAGAATAATTTGAACATCATCAACTAGAACTTGGAGTCTAGTCGACACCCCACTCTTGAATAGTGTGGAAGTGAAACCCCCCTATACACGAGGTATGCAGTGTTTCTTCATCATGTTTTGATATTTGTTCTTTAGATTGTTTTATCCAAAAAGAAGTGACCATAGGGTTCACTGATAAAGGGGGAGAAAATATATTAATCAATATAGTGGGAGAAGATGATATGGGGATAAAGTAGGGAATGTTTTAAATATAATGATGTCGATGATGATCAATCAAAGGATATATATCACAATAGATAGGCTTTGTGATGAAAAAAATGGACTATTTTGGTAATTAAGTGATTCATTAATGAAAATATCATGTTACTCTTCTTTCTCATGTTGAGCATCGCTCCGGTGATATTATAGAGTGTGTTGAGTAAATATTTGATCACTATCTAGAATCAAAAGAAGAAATGTTTAGAAGGAAATTGAAGAAGCTTTAATGTGGTATGAAAGGGTGGAAAGTTTTCAACAAAACCATAGGTGGATGTTGTTGGGAAAATATAGATCAAGTTAACTTTCTAGTGTTTTTTTATTGATTGTGTTTCTATACAAATAAGGTTGGTCAGTTGTGGAGTTCTGATAAGTTTATTTCATGTATACATATTAGAGTATTTTAATGTATTAATTTTTTGAATTAAATTTAATTATCTTTCAGATATTTTGTAAATTTTACTTGTTTTATGTTTTATGGAGGGAAATGATAAATCTTTTAAAAATTAATGAAAAGCGAGGGAAGTTGGAGATACATACGGTGCAACACTAGATTTTTGATAAAGTAGTGAAGCTGGAAAACTAATGGAGGATAGTTTTATGCCGTGTAATTAAATTACATGTTGTGAGTTTTCAAAATAAGTTTCCATATAGGATAAACCATGACTTAAATACACACTAACAAAAGAATTTACATATCATGTAACTACAACACATGATGTGACTTTTTTCCATACAATTTTCTAAATACTTATGCTATGATTCACAATGCATAATTTTCTATGGATTACAAATCTTGTAACCAATTTACACATCATGAAAACTATGGGATGTAGAAAAATAAATGCCATGCGACCAAGGTTTGATGGGTATTGCCTATAAAAATGGTCCATCAGCCTCACCTTTTTGAGTGTTTGGGACAAGAGGGAGTTAAAGTGATACCAACGGAGCACTACATGCTCAATGTGACACCAAATAGCCCTTAATATCCGCCTTTATTCACCACTGTTCATCCTCGGGTATCCCTGCTGATCATTCTCATCGTGCCTAGCATGAGTGGTAGTTTTCTCTATGTCGGGTGATGTGATTGTAGGGGCATTGATTCTTAGGGATTGTTTTTAATCATTATTCACATTTTGTATTATTTTGAACTCTGTTTAACAATTCCAATTCATCTTATTTTCCTATTTCATGACCATTGATGTGTTTTGAGGATTATTATTTTATTTTATCAATTAATTTGATTATTTTGTGTATGGAGTATTTTAAATCTAGTTTAATTATGTTGAAATATGGTTTTGGGTTTCCTAGTTTTATGATTACGTTTAGTAGATGATCTTTCCAATGGTGAAATCATAGGATTAGTGAAGTGTACCCAGACCAAGGATCAATTTTCACCCCATTCTAACACCAAACTGGAATAAATCCATTATCAGTTTAATCCTTAGTGCGTAAAAATGAAAATCACTGAACCTGACATACCTATTATCTTGATATTCAACCTAATAAATCCTTATATTTTCCTTTATTTCAAACCAATAAAATAATTTCAATTTTATTTTCTTAAATTAATTTAGTAAATAAGATCCACCCCCATGGGTCCAATACTCATAGTTACCAATTACTATATTTCTAATAGTTTTTCAGTTTTTTTATAAATTTTTAAAATTCTGTAGCCTCGTAGGAATAAATAAAACCCCATGGGCTGTCAGGTTCCAACATGATTGTTGAATAGTAAAATCAAAAATTCATCATCAGGGATATATGAATGATCTAGAAGTGTTATATAAAATTTTGGGTACAAGGTGTCATAATTCCCCCATGTTTTCCATGTTTTTGGGCCTCAAAAATCCGAATTTGATTAATGAAAAAGGAATGATTATTGTATTTAATTTATGGTGGACCAAATGGTTCCTAATGGGGTTTTAAGTGGGTTTTAATCAATGTAATTTGGACTAAATAATAGTTTTCTATTATAATTTCATACAAATTCTCTGGAACCATGAATAAAAATTAGTGAATGAATGGATTATGCATAGTTTCTCTACTATGGGAACCACAAATGGAGTATGTCGTTTGTGGTCGAAGGTTGTAAATTAAAGTAGTCCATAATGGGTATTTTAATTTTTAAATTAAGGAAGTGTTTTAGAGGCCATAAAAAAGTGTATTTTAGTTTGTGGATTGAGGTGGTGTTACAAAGGATTCCACAAAGGGAATCGTGCGCTACACAAACCGCACAACGAGTACAGTTTGTTGTGTGGTCCAATAAGAAAATGTGTTGATTCGAATTTTAATTAGATAATATTTTGGGTATATTTTATTATATAAATCACCCCTAATCACTTGAGTATATAGATTGAAAAAAATTAAAGATAATCATCACTAAGAGATTTTGGATATGTGTGAATGTTTTCCTCAATGAAAATAAGACCATGAAGGGGTTGAGTTCGTGAAGGCTTAGTTCACGAAGAAGGACATCCTTAACGCAATTGTAAAGACCCAAGCATAATGTACTAGGACATTACATTACTTTTTCGGAATACATAATACATGACATAAACAGACACCCAAAGACCATATTTGTTTTGTGCCTTTGGAAAATGGAAAATTGAAACAACAAGTTCATAAAATATCTACATTGTCTCCTAATTTATCCTTCATAACTAAACCCCCCTTTTGACATATCTTACTTAATTCCCTTCTCCAAATAATTGGGGGAAAGAAACATGAAAAGGGGTAAGATTAATTGCTCAGTAAAGGTTAACTTGTAAAATATCTTATAAAAATTAAATATAATAATATAAATACATGAACAAAATTTTTGAAAAAAATAGACCACATTTAACATTTACCAAAATATTGAGTAATGAAATCAATCATTGTAGTTCATTAGGAATAAATCATAATGGAGTCATAACCCATAAGAAAATATCATTGGAATAAAACATAGAATTGTGGAAAACAAATAATAACATAATAAGATTTCCACAGTATTCTAGAAATTGCTTCCAAAACCATCATAGTAGACAAAGTCCATTATTGAACATAATTTACTTGTCGTTCCCGCCTTATATTACTAAACCAGATTTCTCTACAATTCGAACCATGTCTTACTAAACTAGATTTACATTATATTTTACCAATGTCTATCTCATAAGATAAAAATATTTTCCTAATTCATTTGATGTAGATATAGGTCCCAGCCATCTCATAATGAAATCATTCCTATGTGTCCCATTAAAACATAAATCATTCATCATAGCATAACAGAAGAAATAAAATGGGTTTCTTAAACATCATTACATTATAACATAATCCATATAAAATATAATCAAATCATTATCAATATAAAATAATAATAATAATAGGGATATAAACATAACCCTAATTAAAGAGTGTCATATTAGTTGAAATATAATTTTGATAAAATACTCGAACTTATTTTTAGAGGAAAATATAATTTCATCTTCAAAAATATATTGTTTTCCCAAAATACCATGCAATTTTAAAAGAAAAAAATTTAGTTAAAAATAATACTGAAATCGTGTAGAGGATTCTTCATGGAAATAAGGCATTAAGAATATGTAAAACTCATTCATGATGTATAAGTTAAAACAAATTATCCTCGTACTTTGTATGAGAAGTCAAAATGTACCTCGTATGGTAAACAAAAGAAAAATTATTTACAAACCATGTAGTAAAAGTAAATAATGGGTAAAAATGAATTTAAACATACATAAAAAAATATTAAATATTTTATGAAAACATTTTTTGAAAACATGGACATGGATGATAAATATACCCCCAATAAATACTTATGTATAAACAATCTCAGATAAAACTGAGATTGAAAAATTATCCCTTACCTTATGTATGATATGTTTCGTATATATCGGAACCCCATGTATAATGAATTAAATAAAGTTATTTACTTATTATATAATATTATTCTTTTTTATGATATCATATATGATCATATTATCATCTGTTAGTAATATTTCATTATCACCCGTTATTTGGATATTAACTACTATATGTTCTTATGCATGTTTTGTGGGATAAGTTCAAGTTCAAATTATTTGGTTATAGTTATATAATTTATATAATGATATTAAATAATATTTATCATATTTATTCATTCCATTTATTTATATAATCATGGTTTAGTGAAGAATATGTAGAATAAATCACATCACATCATGGAGACGGTGGGCCGTATGTACTCATGAGTGGTGATATCATTCCTTTAATGGTTAAATGATATAGAATTGGATAGTATATTAATTATAAAGAATAATTATCATGTTTTTTCATTATTTAAATCCATTATAATCATCATTATATCCATACAAATTGCGTATTGTTGAGTAACAAATTAAACCACAGCGTGGTGATGGTAAGTCATACGTACGCACGCCTGGTGATATTGTTATTCGTAGGATAAATAAAAGGATCTATAATGTTTTCACGTATTTATAATAACATATAAGAATGTACAAGATACTAAACTTATTTCGTTAGTTTGGAAAAAACAAAAGAAGAGGAAGTTGAAGAAGAAAAGAATCCTGAAAGAGGTGATAAAATAATTACCTCTGTCTTGAGTATCTCATTTTGATTTGCACAAAAGGTCTCTGTAGGATGGATGTAAGCCCAGTGTGTGTCCTATATAATAAATTCATGGAATCATGGAGAGGAAATGGTCAGGATTTGGCCATGATAAAGGGTTTTATAGGTGTGAATAATGAGGAGTGGTTATCTTTTATAAGAGAGAGGTGGGTCACCTTTGGAAATACGAGAACTATTAAATTAATATAAATTAATTATTACATTAAACAGATTAAAAGTGAATTATTTCAATGATAAGATGAGTATGGTTTTAATTACTCTGGAATAATAAAATTTAGACATTTTTTATTTTATTTTAAACCATATCATTTTGATTTATCCTTATTTAATATATTTTATTTTAATTTTCGTAATAATACTCTAAATATTAAATAGTTATAAATATTTACTTATGTGTTGTGAATTGTAAATAATTGGATAAGTTATGAAATTTCCTAAATTATAATTTTCACTTGCTAATTTTTAAATATTTTTGGGATTTTTAAGCAATTTAATAATATGTTGTATTTTTATAAAATATTAATAGTGTCAATTTTGACACTATTCATTTATTTAACATTAAATAAAATCCAAAAAGAAAATAAATTGAAAAAAAAATAATACACTCAAAACATGTCATAGTCACCTAGAAAATTCTTGGAGAACATTAATTAGTTCAAATTATATTTATTTTAAAATTTTTAAATCCATTTATTTGATATTGTTATTAATAAAGTAATTTCTAAATCACAGTTATGTCATCATTAATGGTAATTATTTAATCTCTAAAAATTATAAATAAATCTACATGGAGTATATAATTTAATTATATTTCTGGATAATATTTATTTTATATATTTTATCAAGTTATCAATAAATTAAAATTACTATACTTATAAGATAAAAGAAAGTCACATATTCTCACATTCTTTTGTTTTAATTAAAATTTCACCACATTCATGGAAAAAATCCATTAAATGAATCAATTAAGACCCTTATATGATATCGTTCGACCTTAATTAAATAAATAGGATTTTGGAAGGTGGTAGGTTAATTTTATTATCTTAATCATATTGTTTGTTACCCTAATCTATTGATTTACCTTTAACTACGTTAAATAAAAATTAGTGTAGTTACAATTCATAATATATATAATATAAAATCATCATATTAGCATAATTTCGACCAGATTATTTCAAATGTGGAATCCATTTTTCAAAATTTAAAACACATAAGTTTCATTAATTATCATAAAATTAATTATAATTGTCTCAACCAGAAAACATGATTTTAAGAATAAAAAACTATCAAAAAATTGACATGAATTTATGTACAATTTAAATGTTAAAATACTTCCAATGAACAAAATTGGATCAAATGATAAAAAATAATACAATTACACTTTAAAACCAACTAAAAATATATTCTAACTATAAAAATTAATTAGACAAAAAGGCAGTTTTGAATTAAAATGCAGTAATTTTCACTATTTTTTAAAATATGAATTTCATTAGAAAAATATCAAAATTTAAAACAATGTAGAATTTTATGTCCCTATTGTAAATTTAATATATATTAAGTAAAATATAACTTATAAAATTGTTAAAAACTAGATTTTAAAAGGGTTCTCTATCAAAAGGCGGTAAAATTGTATTTTTTTTTTAAATTTAATTCTTTTATGTAAAAAACTGAATTTTTTCTTATATCATATATAGAAAACATATAATATGAAGTTAAAACATTACATTTAATATATTATTTATATATTTCAGAAACAAAATCCATAAAGGGTGATTTTTTATTTTATAGACTCACTTATTGTAATTTAAATAATTTTTTAGAAGGAAGCTAATACTATTCATACCAACCATTATAATTACTAGACTCTAATATTTGGTTATCAATTATACTCGGTCTTTGGTGAAATTAATTATATCAAAAGAACATGAAATTGTGTGTTACAAGATCCAATAATAGTGTTGTGTGTACTGCAAGCTAATATGGTGTTGCATATAGCGCATGCTAATCCGGGATTAGCATACAACACAAGACATCAAAGAAATTAAAAAGAATATATCTTATAAAATATTAGGGTGTTATATTCTGCCTCCCTTAAAATTAATTTCACCCTCTAAATTTGCTTGGATTATAAATGGTTTACTACTTGATAGTTTCTTTTATAGAAACCCACATCATTGAAAGGAACACTAAAGCTTTATTTTACAAAGGAATGTTAGAAACATAATGTTACCCATTGTAACTCATTATTGGGTTTCCCCATTGGATAACATATGTGGGATGTGAAAAAATGTATATGTAAGAAAAATCGAACCATCAACTTCTGATGGATAGTGATAGAGAGTAATGTCTTGATGATGTTAACAACCAGAAATACATAAATTTGCTATGATTTGAGGTACAATCGAATTCATCAGTTAAGAAGGTACTAGGATTACATTTTTTGTTTCAATATCCCTTTTCCTAATGTTGAATGATTTTGTTTGAGAATAAATTCTTACTTGATTTCGGTACAATATCACCTTTTTTTGTGCCTTGAATAATTTCCACTTCATCTCTTGTTTAAAGAAATGAAGTTGAATTTGTCATTATTGAAGTGTTAGCAGATCATGAGATAGAATTATAGGTCATTCCAACTTTCTAAACAAAAAGGTAAACGTAAGAAATCAAATATGCATAAGTCCACCTATAGTGATATAATACATTAATATAACAAACTTCAACTGGAATATAACTTATTCTATCTATAAATAGATAACATTACATTCCTCTCAAAAACAAAAAATATAAATCTTTATAAAAAAGTTAAATAAATTCTCTTATAATTTATTTACCATATCTCATACAGATGTTCTTGGTTTTTTCATTCCAAACATTTGAATAACTTAACCAGGAATTATATTGTAACATGATAATAACATGAATTACCCAATCACCTTAGAGAAAACATTCATTATGTCAAAATTAACACTTTACATAGACTAAAAATACAAAAAAAATTATATATACATAATCCATGATATCAATTTGTATTTATATCATTAATTAGATCAATAAAACTATCAAACATCTCATTATATCCTTATTCCTTCATTATGCTCCTATCATGTGCTTTCAAAAAACTATTTCAATCAATTTTTAGGGTTATCGGTACTATATAGTTATGGAAAAACATAGTTGTCCAATACATAGATATTATAATAGTCCATAATACTATAAGAGAGATACTACAACACTATTTTGGAATCCCATTACATAAACACTTAATCATTCCACCACTTTATTATCATAATCAACATCGCCAATAGTCATATCATGTGATTTTATTTTCTCTTCATCCTTAAGAGGTTGTTGACCTCAGTAATCATCCATAACCCTTGGATTAGGGAATTGGATGACATAATTCCCCATTTCCATGCACTTGTAGCATTGAAGTGTGAGTGGTGCATTCTCTATATTGTTTTATCTATTCACATCATTTGTAACCATTTTACCATTACTTCAACACTCAACTGCTCGATGAACTTCTTTTCAACATATAAAACATTCCCTAATAACTTTAATATAATATCCACCATGTTTCTTTCCGGACTTTGAGAATAAGGAAACATTTATCTTCATTTCACCATCGCTTTGAGATTTTCCCATGAACTCCATATTTCATTTCTGGTCAAAACAATGATATTGAAATGTAATATCATATTCTATTTATTCCTTGATAGAACAACTCAAAATCTATTCATATATACTAAATTATCCTATAGCTAATTCCCTTTCAAGACGTTGTTTTAAGCCATTGAAAAATCGATCAACATTACTTTCAGGTTGAATGGTAATGCCATATGCATTCCTTGCAAGTCTTGTAAAAATTTTCTCATATGTACCAATAGATTCATCATCATTTTTCATAAGCTCAAGGAAATATTTTTCTATATTTTTCTATGAATGTGAGGAATTTACGTTTTAAAAAATAAGGTATTGAACTCGTCCCATTCCACGGATTCAATTTTATCTTGTTGTCGTGTATTCTTGATTAGAGTCCACCAACAGTCTCCTTCCCCTTCTAAATGATAAACATCCAAAATGAATTTTTCATGATCTGAACAATGAAGGATGGAAAATATTTTTTCAATCGTACTGGTCCATTTTATAGCAACATGTTTATAATAAGGCCCATTAAAAGAATGTGTACGTTGTCTATTGAAGGACTCAACGGAATATTGTTCCCTTCTCTTCCCTTTTGGAAGTCCATAATGATTCATAGATTGTGTAAGTTTATTAATAAGAATTTTCATTCTATCTCACATAAAATTAGGTCGATCAAGAATAAAATCATTAAATTTCATAGTGCATTGATCATTAACAAAATTCCTTCGAGTTCTATCATTCGTCTAAAACCTATAAATAATAGTGTGAGAGGAAATAATCATACTTCGAAAACAACATAATTAAGGGGAAGTACATTCAATCTATAACATCTTAGGTTTAACCCTAGGTTATTCGTGATCATTAAAATAATTATAGGACTGTAACCTATAGTTAAACGTACCCTAAGGGACATACATATACATACCTTAGAAATATCTCTAGGGATCTCACTAAAGTTTTCACATCTACGTTTCAAAAGGTTAACTAAACCTCAAATATGATACCAATTGTAAGGAACCAAATATGACATACATGGTCATTACATTACTTTTTATGAATACTTAATAATGAAAAAAATACACACACAAATACTGTATTATTTTAGTTCCTTTCAAAATTGTAAAACATAAACAATTGGTACATAAAACATCTATATCATCTCTTGGTTTATTCTTTATAACTAGAACCACTTTTTGACACATCTTACTTAATCCCCTTCTTCAAATCTTGGGGGAAAGGAAACATGAATATGGGTGAGATCTAATTCTCAATAAGGGTAGTCGTGGGAAGTATATTACAAAAATGAAACATGAGAATGTAATTACATGAAAATAACTTTTGAAAAAAAACATACCACATTTAACATATTCCAAAATCTTGAGCCATGAAATTAATCATGATAGTTCATAAGGCATAAATCATAATGGAGATATGAACCATGTGATAATAGCTTTGGAATAAAACATGGAATTATGAAAAAAACAATCACAATATATGATTTCCATAGTATCCAAATAATATCTTCCAAGACCATCATGGTGGGAAAAGTCCACTACTGAAAAGGGTTTACTTGCCTTTCCATCCATGTATTACTAAACTGAATTTAAATGCCACTCCAGACTAAATCAGATTTACATTATATTTCATCCATGCATATTTCATGAGATATAAATATTTACCCAATGTATGAGATGGAGATATAGGTACAACCCATCTCATAATGTAACTATTATTACATTTTCCATAAAAACAAAAATCATTCATCACAACATAAGACAAGAAATAAAATGGGTTTATAAAACATCATTCCATCGTAACATAATCCATATAAATTATCATTAAATAATTGACATAATCAAATCATATTAACAATAAGGATATAAATATAACCCTATTTAAATAGAATCATATTAAATGAAATATAATTTTTCATAAAACACTTGAACTTAATTCATGAAGAAAATATCCTTTCTTCTTCGAAAATGTTTTCTTTTCTCAAAATTCCATGCAATTTTAAAAGAAAATAATTTCAATGAAAATAAACTTGAAATCATGTGGAAGAATCTTCATGGAAATACGGTATTAATAATACATACAAATACATTCATACAATATATGTTAAAAAACATTCTCCTCGTACTTTGGCGGAGAAGTGAAAAAGTACCTCGTATGATAATCGAAAGAATGATTCCTTCCAAACCATATAGTAAAAGTAAAAAAATGAGTAAAAATGAATTTAAACATTAATATAATAATAGTAAATATTTTATGAAATCATTTTTAGAAAACATGGATATGGATGATAAATATACCCCCAACAAATACTTACGTATAAACAATCCTGGATAAAAATGAGATTGCAAAATTATCCCTTACCTTAGGTTCGATATGCTTTGTATGTATCTGAAACTCATGTATAATGAATTAAATAATTTTATTAACTTATTACAGAATCATATTCATTTTTTTATATCATATATTATCATATTATCTTCCTTTTTTCCGTAATATTTCATTGTCACCTTTTATTCATATATTAACTACTTTATAATAATATGCATGTTTTGTCAGATAAGATCATATTAAATTTATCTAG
Source organism: Viscum album (assembly GCA_963277665.1). Taxonomy (NCBI): domain Eukaryota; kingdom Viridiplantae; phylum Streptophyta; class Magnoliopsida; order Santalales; family Viscaceae; genus Viscum; species Viscum album. The sequence goes on from OY728130.1 coordinate 1,952,231,843, forward strand.
TTATAGTTATATAATTTAAATAATTATATTAGTATAACATATATCAAATTTATTCATTACATTCATATGTATAATCGTTTTTATTGAATATCATGTAGAATGAGTCACATCACATCATTGAGGCGGTAGACCGTACATACACATGCGCTGCGATATCATTTACTTAATGGTAAAAAGGTATAGAATGGGATAGAATAATAATAATACATAATAATTTTAATATTATTTTAATTATTTAAATAAATTATACTCATCATTATAGCCATCCAAATTAAGTATTGTTGAATAATAAATTAGAGGACGACATGGAGACGGTAAGTCGTGCGTACGCACACATAGTGATATTGTTATTCATAGGATGGATAAAAAGATGTATAATGCTGTAACAAAACTATAATAACATATCATCACATATACGATACTGGATTTATTACTTTAGTACAAATACAACATAAGAAGAGGAAGTAGAGTGAGAAAGTACTTTTGAAAGAGGTGATAAAATAATTATCTCTTTTTCGATTATCACCTTCTGATTTAAACAAATGTCTCCATATGATGGATTTATACACAAAGTGTGGACTCTAGGATGAATTTATAGAATTTATGGGAGGGAATTGGTAGGGTTTTTCTGAGAAAAAGGGCTTTATAGGTGTGATTAAAAGATAAGGTGATGTGCCCTTTTTTAAGAGAAGTGAGGGCAACCTTTTGAAATATCAAAACTATTAAATTAATATAAATTAACTTTTAAATTAAAATGCCTCCAAAGTGTCTTCTTTATAAGATAATATTATTATTAGTCTAAATCATTTCATCCAATAAAATTTATACATGATTTTATATTATTTTAAACCTTATCATTTTGATTTATCATTATTTAATGTATTTAATTTAAATTGTGGTAATAGTATTATAAATATTAAATAGTTATAAATATTTACATATGTTTTGTAAATAAACCATAATTGGATACGTTATGTCATTTTAGGCCTTATAATGTTCACTTTGTAATTTTTAAATATTTTTTGTGATTTTTAAATAATTTATAATATGATATTTTTTCTAAAATATCAACAGTGTCAATTTTGACAACATTAATTTATTTGACTTTAAATAAAATACCCATTGAAAATAAATTATAAAAAAATATTTAATACACTTCTAACATGTTATATTCACCTATAAAATTCTTGGATCATATTAAATAGTTCATATTAAATTTCTTTTAATATTTTTAAAACAATTTATTTGATATTTCTATTAATAAAATAATTTCTACATCACTATTGTGTCATAATTAATGTTAATTATTTATCTCTAAAAATTTAAAATAAATTTGAATAATGTATATAATTTTATTATACTTTTGGAGACTATTTATTTTATAATTTTTATCAATTTTATCACTACATTAAAATTATAATACTTATAAGAGATATGAGAGTGACTCGTTGTCACTTTATTTTGTTATAAAAATAATTACATCAATTTATTATAAAAAGTAAATTAAATGAATCAAATATACACCTTAGCTGATATTGGTCGACATTAATTCATACAATAGGATTTTGTAGTAAAATTTTATTTTTTTGAAAAATAATTCTTTGATCCAAAAAATTTAATTTGTTCTTATATAATATATATAAAACATATAAGATTAATTTAAAACATTACATTGAATATATTACATATATATTTAACTAATGAAATCTATAAAGCAGGATTTTATTATTTTATAGACTCACTTATTTTCATTTAAATTTTTTTATAGGGATGTTAATATTATTAATACCCGCCATTATAATGACTAGGCTATAATATTTTGTTAGCAATTATACTTGGTATTTCATGAAATGAATTGTATAAAACTAAATTTAAATTGTGTATTACACAACCCAATAATAGTGTTATGTATTCTATAAGATAACATGATGTTGAGTATAACACAAGTTAATCTTGGTGTAGCGTACAACACAAGACATCAAATAAATTTAAACGAATTCATATCTTAAAATCTCTGGGTGTTAAAACATTATTGATTAATGGAATGTGTTTTTGGGGAACTTTTGATGAAAATAGAAAATTGGATCATGAATCACTTATTCTATGTGGTTAATGGAAGCTCACAAATGGATTTAGGTAGTTCACAAAGGAGTAGAAATTTTTCATGAAAGGTCTCTCCACATTGAAATCTTCATAAACAAAGTGTACTTCATATATCGGGTGAAAATTGGGATTTAAAGAAAACTCACTTATGAAACTATTCTGAGTTGATTCAGATCATCAAAAGAATATTATAAAGAAGTAGTGAAAAAAATTTAAATTGAGAGAGTAGAGAGCTGTCAAGTTGTGAATTGTTGTAAACCATTAGGGATAATGAGTATGCTTTAATTATATAATAGCAGTGCACTTTAGTGGATTTGGTACATATGCACATTGCCTATATATTCTCTTTTTTTAAGCCAGTTCAGGTGAACCAAGTAAAATTGCTATGTCTCGTGAATTTTTTCATTTCTACGCATACATTTCTATGGGAAATAGAGAGAAGAGTATTTTTTTAATGATGAATCATTACCCAAGGGGGTGGTTGTTTTAATTTTTCATAGCTTGATTCACCCCTATCAGTGTATTTAACATCGTTTGGATAACAATTATCTTATATTTTTAACCTTACACATGTTATTTAAAATTTTTATATGGTCTAGTTTCTCATTGTTTAATTATTTTTCATTGGTTATATAAAAATACATTAAAATGAAAAATTTATCCATTTTTGATATTTTCATGGGAAAACATTTGTTTGATATGTTTATCAAAACGTTCACTACATGGTTCCAAAATAAAAAAAATATATTTTTTACTGCTAAATTCCTTTGGTTCCCCATTTCATTCATCTATTCCAATCATCAAATCCAACTATAGGAGGCCTAGATAAAGCATACAAATGGGGCTCAAAAATCTATTCAAACATTGGATGAATTTAAATATTCTTCCCTTATCTCCAAAAAAATCCATCAAAATAGTATGAATTTGGCATGGATATAAATAATTTTATGGGTAGTATTTTCATTAACTTTGAATTCTCAGGATTTATACATTTTAAAGCCAAAAATTCATGGGAAACTGAGAATGGAAATTTTATTAGTCTTAGAGGATAAAAAATATAACTTTAGTAATATAGTCCTAAAGTTTTCTACACAAGTCAAATGGGATACAAATTTTTTGGATTCACATTTAATATATATAAGAACAAATTTTAAGATGATCACAACTCAATATTTTTCAAAATTTAGCAACAAATAGGCATGAACATATGACAAATAGAATTTGAGGGAAAGGTAGAAACCTCTCTTAATTATCAATATATAAATTCAATACCATTAAAATGGTTGTCCATTTTTATATCCAAATGAGTGGTTTAAAATGTTTAATGGAAGAGTTATAATAGATTAGGTTTTATTTTTTTATAGTTTTGGTTTTTATAATAAAATTTATCTCTCTCCCTACCGCTCTCTCTTACCATTTTCTCTTTTATGGTTCCCCAATTCTAACCTTATCATATCCATGGTTATGTAGAATGATAACTTTCTATTTTGAGGGGGGAATGTAGTGATTCATTGAGTGTCCCTGAAATTTAATGTATTCTAGTTGTTTTATTCCATGTATTTGGTAATAGTTAAACTAATAGTGATCTCTGATCACCTTGATGTACCTATTATCCATTTTCTTCTTCCTTGTTCAAATAATTTCAATACATTCAATATTTAATTCATTAATATGGTGTATTTCTACATAGGTTTTTATATAGAATAGATTACTCCTACATACATAGGTCTCATTTTAGGGTAATTACCATTAAAATAATAGGGTGTAGAGTGATAGGTCTCTATCTATATAGTGACTGGAATAATGAGAAATAATATTTAAAGAACAATTTTTGTATCATCATGAACTCATTAGTGCTCCAGATTAAATTCTTTATAAATTCATTCTATTTTTTTATTTCATGCATTCATAAATATTTTTATATAATATACATTTTGTAAACCACCAATATTTTATGTTTTTATTTGTAATATATTTTAGTTATAAATAAATATATATATATATATATGGGTAATAATAGAATAATTTCTGTGAGGGGACTTCTTAAGAGATTGACACTAGTTCATGCCAGTATAGTTAATTCTTCGGAAATAAGAATCTATTGAGTAGGGGTTCATGAAAAATCCATTTATTTGGTAGGTGGATCCTCCAGCAAGAATCATCAACCATGAGATAAAACTTTATTTGGTCCTCCTCTAAATATTACATTCCATCCCCACATCCATCATATCTAGTTATAAAAAACTTATATCCACTAAAAAATACTTTATAAAGATAGAGTAGTTGAAACTATATATATAAGAGTTACACCACTTCATGAAACTGATATAATGGATGATGAAGTCATAAAAATGTAGTCCCAACTCAACTTCTCAATATAGAATAGGGATCCTAGTTTAGGATAGAAGATAAAACAACCCATCTAGGCCAATGAAACAAGAAATTAGAAAACCTATGAATTATTGACCACTGAGGGAACCAAAAAATAAATAACCATGGAATACCACTAAACAAAAAACCCTACTGACTCTATGAACCATCATGAAGTTCAATAACCCACTGATTAATAACCTGATATCTTCACTTCATAGTCTCCCCTTCTAAATCAATCCATGATAGATCTAGGGGACACCTATATCAATCCCTCTACACCAATAAAATTAATAAATCCCTAAAACCCTAATGGTAGAATATTAATATTTATCAATATAACAGTACTAAAATAATATAGAGAATGAATGCCCGTAATTAATCCTCATCAGTGAGAAGAAGAAAAAAAAGTGCTACACATTCATAAAAAATGTGCCAAATCCTAACAGAAATATTAAAGAGGTGGGAGAAGATATCAACCAATTGTTATAAAAAGAAGAAATAATGTCCTAGTGATTATTTATGAGGAATCCGAGTATATACTATAGAGAGTAAAGGCATCACCATGAATTAGTGGTTTATTGTACTTCATGCACAATATATATTAAACTTTTCATATAATTAAGGCCCATATTTAGTACTAAACCATGGTAGTCAGACTTAATTTCTGACTACTCACAAGCTTGGGGGATTATGTTCTTACTTTAAAAGTAATTTTTTGTTATCTTTCACACCATACTTATTATTTTTGGGATTTTTTTTATGATTCTAATAATTTATTTTAATTGTTTTCATTTACGTCATGAATATGATGCTTTTGGATATATGTGTAAAAATAGTTGAATTTTAGTTTTAGCTAGTAACACAAACTATGATTTATTTAAGGATTTATACATCAATATGGAATGAAAATATTGATTTGGTGTAAAGAATAAGGATTAAGATAATAATTCATTATAAACATGCACACATGTAAATTAAATACATGAGATAATATGGTGACATATTTCAGGACCTTTAAATATATAAATTGTTATATTCATTTCAAATTGAACTCATGTTCAGACCTCAATCATTTCACATGGTAGCTTCATACTAAATTTGGGTACCCATGAATTATCCTTTATAATACAAGGTGAAAATGGATATCCCTAATAGTTTGTTAACCAAATCCTCTTTTAATATTTGGGTTACAATTATATTTTAAACCCTAAGTGTTAGGATACCAGTGGAATAAATTTTGGACAATTCATATGATGAATTACAAAAAGAGTTTCTCAATCAACTATCGATGAGTTATATATGATATTATTGGAAGGATTACCTACCTAAATGGATAAGTGATTATAGGAACACTAATGGGTACCCAAATCATAATTAAATATGGATCTTGGATGATTTGTTGGACTGATAAAATTTAAAATGTGTTATAATTTTAGTAGGATTAAATTTAATAAATGTTCTTTCTAAATGATGGTAAAATAAAATACTCATCTTATATAAATATATATTATATATAAAATTACATATACATCTTTAAACATGACTTTGATATCAATATTTGAGAAGGAAGAGATTAATGGAATAATCTTCCTTGAATGGTATAGAAACTTATTAGTGGTTTATGAGAATGTAAAGACTTCTATATGTTATAGCAACCCCTTTATGAGTTGGAAAATTGTGAAGATATTAAACAAGTTGATCTAAATTGTCATTATACTAATTTAAAGGATTTTATTGATGTCTTTAGCCTCATTCTAGTTTGCATGGATTCTATGTTACAAAAAAAACATGAGATCATATATGTGTTCAAGGTGATAGATAAACTTAAAATGATATACCATGAATAGGCTAGTCATAATACATTCAATTTTTTGAAGGAATTTTTTAGATTTAAGATATTATAAGGAACATTGATATCCACTCATTTACTCAATATTATTGTGCATAGCAATGACATGAATAGGTTGGGATCACCTTTAATACATGATTTAGATAAAAAATTCATTCTATAATCTCTACTAAAAAGTTGTTTTAATTTATTATAAACAAAAATATAAGAGAGTTTAATACAAGTTTACCTGATATTATATTTATATTGAGGATATATGAGAATGGCATGGGTGGTTGAGGATATAGTGTTGTTTTAATAGTAGAAGAGGAGAAAAGTTTAAATTAGAAGAAGAAAAGTTTGTTTGAATGACCAATAGTTTGTCTAAAAATAACTAATCAAAGTCATTGGAACATAACTGAGGAGTAATGAAGGAGGGGAAGTACTTATATTGGGTAATGTTGGCTATTTATGGATGAATTACCCCGAAAACATAAAGGGGTGCATGCAAATTCATGGAGATTCCACATTAGGTAATAATGTTATAAAAATCAATTCATAAAATTTGAAGGGTATGTAATTCCAAATATAAATTAAAAAATTGTTTTATATATGTATATGAGGTAAAAATTGATTAAGGATTGATGATTAAATAAAAAAATTACTCTTTAAATTGATAGATAAAGGGTTTTATACATCAAGGAAATGGATGCAGTAGATTACATTAAATCTCAAGTAGATCAGAATAAGGATTGTGTATTTTTATCGTATGACACAAGATGTGTTATTATAAGTAATTATTTTATCAAATAAATGAGATGATGATTTTGTGACTAAAATGACCCTAAATAAATTTTTATATGATATGGTTATAAGAAATGAAGATAAATATGTTGAACTCAAAAACAGGTAGACGTAGACAATATAATTTATTAACATCATAGAATTGAATGTTGTAAATTAGGAAATTTTGAATACTTGGTCAAAGAGTTAAACACTAGCAATATGATTCCAAGTGTAACTATTTTTCAAATTTTTTATAAATGTTACCCACTAATGGATTTTAGTCAGTGGTTCCATCTAATTGTAAAAAATAGATTTGGGAGGAATTACATAAAGATGTATTTATATTAACAAAACCCTAAATGTTTCACAAATAAAAGGATTATCAAGTAATATACCATATAATATATGATTAGATGAGAACTTATGTTCTATTTTTTTGATATTTTGAAAGGAATTTAATAATATAAAATATATCATAATATAAAAAAAATACAATATTCACTTTATTATTCATTAATTATTCCTATATATATTCATAAATTGAAAGGATAATTAACCTATGAATGTATGAATTTGAGTTATCTGTAACTAAATATTGTCATGGGGTATTATAGGTTGTAATGAAATATTAATGTTAACACGGGTTATTTATTTTTATAGAGATGTGAAAAATTACCATGAGACACAAAATGTGTTCTGTGTGCTGGATAACACAATGAGTATACCACATGGAATGTTATACAATATATATTGTGTGTGTTAAGGGTGTATGATTCATATTGAATCTCTATACCTAAGGTTATAAAACATACCTATCATGATAATATTCATTCTTTTATACCTTTAATACATCATAATTGAGGTTGATTTAATTAGGGAGTGGCTTTATATGTTGTTAATCATGTCATTTGTTAAGGTTTAATGAATATAGGATCTTTCCTCTCATATGAAGAATACAGAATATGGGACTTTTATTGCGATAGACCTATGGAGTGTATGATGGTACCTAGACAAGGAATCATGATATCCATTAGTATCAGAAACATATTATGTTATTATCCATAAAGGTGAATCATATTTGAATTTTTGACCTATCTAGTAAGTTTATAGCAAGAGAATTGAGAACACATGAGTAACTATATGGTATTTACATACTTCATGTATCAGGGTTGATCAATGTTTTAGAAAAAGGATTATATAATTATTATTAATTAAATATGATATATATAGTGGGAATAGGTATAAAGATATATATGGTTAATGGATAATATATTAGGTCCATTTATAGATTGAATTGCACTGATGCTTTGCTATATGCCAATATTTTCTTACATTAATGGATTGGATAATTCATAATTATTTTAAATGATGCAAATACCCATGGGGTAATAATATTTGGTTAATTAAACATGGATATAGTTTTAAAAATATTAGAGTGTTACTCATTTTTTAGAGTTTATCTAAAATGGGTTTTGGATATATATTCATAAAATATTACATATTATTTGAAACATTGTGAAATTTATGATATATTTCAATGTCCGTTTAGGAGATATACAAATGGAGTTTTGGATATTGATTCAAAATTTATCATATATGGTACACGATAAAATGGAATAAACTCTATTTTGAATTAGTGCAAGTGTGAAATTGATAGAGATATTCCCTAAATCCATTTATATATTTTATTTTTAATGGATTGTATTGTAGTTTTTTGTTTGAGTATGTAATATTCTATGACATACATGAATATAAGGTATACATTATGCATTGGTATGGAAAACAATAAGGTGTTATGTAAGAATATATTATCATTTCCTTTAGTCTTATCATACTATATTGAATATACATTTTTTCTATGTAATGATATAAATTTTACGATTAAAATTATTGAAGTAGAAAGTTAAACATTATGAATTCTCAATCATTCATTTATAAATGATACTATGGATTATATAAATTTCATATAATTAAATGTATGGGAGAAATTATTGAATGATTTTAAATTTTAATTGAATGTATATAGAACTAGTGGTTTACAAATGGTTTGTTTCTACATGCCATTAGTCGAATTATTTTAATAGCCAAGTAAATGCATGAAGGTTCGAGGAACATAATTAAGACATATATAAAGAATGTAAAGGATATAAAAATTGAATATATTTGATTTCACACATGAAATTGATTCTCCCCATGTGAATTATATCTTCAAGTTTTTTTCATTCACACATGAGGTATAATATACCGTGGTCATAAGAAGAATAAAACCCAATCTATAATGCTCCAGCACCCCTAACCACTTGAAAAGTTTTTGGACCAACAGTCTCTATGTGACCTTAGACACACCTCTCTATATGCCAAAGGATTCTGATTAGCAATATTGGTCTAGGGTTTTACCATGGTGAGACTATAAACACATATTATAGTAAAACCTAATGTAATAATAACAAAACCACAACCATAATAAATATAATGACCCAATGTTTAATTGTAAAATTTTTCTCCTGGATAAATGTATGTTATATAATATTATACACATACAAAATTTATAGAATCCAAAAAAGTCTTTGTTTCATTAGTACGTACTAGTAAATTAGTAAACAATGAAAACAATTAAAATTCCAAACCTCACAACCAGAAAAAAATATAAAATATAAAATATAAAATAGAAAAATTGGGATCGCCGCAATCTATTAGAATCATCACCCCAAATACAGACACTATAGAAATGAAACAAAATATTAGTAAACTAGGAAACATTATTGAAAATGGAAATGCAGAACCATGATAGTAATTGAGTTAAATAACGAATTAAGTAATTTAAGGGTATTTATTAGAGGTAATATAACCATTGGAATAGTAATGTGACTACTGGAATAATAACACTGCTATTGGGAATAGTATCTCGACCATTGGGAATAGTAATCTGACTGTTGGACTGGGAATTTAACCTAAAAATAATAAATTCTGATATAAATAATATTTATAATTATTAATTTAAGTAAATATCAATTTTATAATGATAAAAAATATATATCATGATTAAAACCTAAAAGAAAAACACATTTTTAATTAAACTATATTTCAAAGTTTTTTATAAAAAATATTTTTTTTGTATATTAAAAATTAAAATTATCTATTTTAGAAAATTACTTTGATAAAATTAATATAATTTTTTAAATCATTACATCTAAAATATCCATGGGTGAGTTTTTGGTAATTGTTTGAAATACTTCAATTTTCAAGTGAATAGTAAAAATATATTTTTTCATGTAAACGATGTATCTAAAATTACATAGTTTTGGATGTAATAATGAAATAATCTTTTCTAGAATATTTTTTTTCAGAAATCATATATCTTATTTCATAAATGGTTCATTAAAATACAATAAATCAATTTCCAAACCAACATTTTTCTCCCAAACCTAAAGTCAAAAGTGCTTCTTTAAAATATCAATTTCTCTTTTTTCCACTTACATTTTTAATAAATTAATGAATTCGAAATATAAAGGGGATTTAATATCTTAAAACAACTATATTATATTAATATATGATTTATGATGTCAATAATTCAATATTATAAGTTTTACCTTTGAAATAATGTTTTATTCTTAATATACTTCTCTCCTCACGTATAAATAAAACCTCTCCCCTATGGAAAATCACTTCCCCACCCATTCCATAGCCCAATATCTTCCAAAATATTCCCTATGAATCCATTTAGAATACTTAGGGACAATTTTTTAGTAATCCAACTCCAATCTCCATGGAGTTATTGTGTCGTACAATAAAATATACATCGAGGATGAAGTAAGTTCCCATCCACTTATCTCTCAACTTTTATTTCTTCTTCCTCTTCTCTTTATTTTTCCACCTTCCCTTTCCCAAAAAAAATATTAAAATAATTAATAAGACGTTAATTTTAAATTATATTAATGAATTTAACCTACATATATTATCATACTACTATATATATCAATTTCAAACTTCTCTTTCCCACTCTCCTGACAATGTCCGGTCAAAGGTCTGTTAACCAACTATGGAGACATTTCCTTGTGGAAACATAAAACCGTCATCATGGATTAAAATTATAAAAAAATATATAATATAGGAAAAGGTAATTATATGAATTATAATATTATTAGATTATTTATACTAATTTATAAATCACATTTAACAAAATAGAGAAATCGTTGAGAAATGAGATTTTGGTTAAGTAAAACATGATATCAAAATGCTTCAATTTCATCAAAGGATATTAAGAAATATAATAAAATGATTATAATTGATTAATTTTTGTATAAATTACTATAATTAACTTTTTAATCAATGTTTTAATAATAATATGTTTATTATTCAATAGGCACAAAAAAGAAGAAATTAAGTGAGAAGAAATGTAAGGGGATACTGAAACAAAATTCCTTTAATTGAGTTATCCTATCTTCAATGGTGTGAATTTTCATATTAAATCATTCAAATCTCATTTAGAATTTTCTTTTTGGGATATACATGTTCCTAAAATGTCAAAAAAATTTATAAGAAAATCATTTTTTTAAATTGATTTCAATTTCATCGTATTTTACTCCTCTTGAAATGCTTCATTCAAACTTAAGAATAATGATGTTTTATGTTTTGGTATGATTTCCACTATTAATTTGGGAACCAAAAGTTTATTAATGAAATTATTATTTATGAAATCCTTGAGTAATCCATTCTCTTCTTTAGGTTTATTTCATGTCTATGATTGTAATATGTTCTATGTGGAATGCATGATTATACAAATATTGTGATGTGATAGTTGGGCCTACAATTATATGTCCCTCCAATGCATTGTGTAATGTGATGTATCTCATGAGATGATATGTATTATGAATGAGAATGAAGATATTTTTTTTATTATGATAATGTTATGATTATTCTTATATGTTATGTGTGAACATGATTCTAGTTTTGTTCACTACTACGTATGGTCTTTGACCACTAATACAGGATGTTTAATTTTATACATTACTACATTCCTTCCCTTTGTCCACCATTTCTATAATTATATTCATTATTATCCAATTCTTATGATATAATAATTATTCTCACCCATGTTATACTAAATCATGTTCCTTATTCATCATTTTACCAGGCTTTTAGCTCACCTATTTCATTGATGTATATCCTCAGGTGATTACTTTCACTAAGGAGAATGAGAAGTCCCCTAAGAAGAAAGAGAAGAAGGAATTAAATAATGATTATGTTTTATTATATAAATGCTTTGTATGAGCCTAATTTTCTCAAGAAACTAAAATTCTTGATGCTGGATTTTTAAATCTATTATGTTCCTCTTTTTAGAAAGGGAATTACCATGTGTGACCTTTTTGAACCCTCCACACAAGGGATCCCCCACCCCATGACAGGGTTACTCTGTAGAGGTAGAGCTCCAATCCGGATGGAGCAATTTCCAGCTGAGATTTATGAGCATCCTAGAGGGTAATATCTCAAAAGATGATGGTTCACAAGCAATCCATCAACACAGGTGGGATGTGCATCATTTTTCCCACCCTGCATAAGACTAGGTGACCCCGAAAGTCGGGTGGATCCCAGGGGAGATGCTTTCCCCGAATGTGGACTCCTATTATTCATACCCTGAACATCCCACAGAATGAATGATTTATGCCCTCACCTTTAACACTTTGTTATTGTGTTTTTTATCTTTAAAATGATGTAATAGTAAGGTACGAAAAATTACGATCGCTATAATAAATAATTAGAGTACACTAAATTAATAAACATGAATCAAGTTAAATCAAAATTTAACGTAGAAACATATAGTCATATAGACACATGGTCATACCATCATCCAATCAATTGATCTCCCAGTAGGATGATCACATATAAAAAATAAATATAGAATAAAAGAGGAGGCCCTCATACCACCCCGAATCCTCATCACATCTATTCTCCAAATCCCACCAATGTTATCCCAATCAATATTGAAACACTAGGCATATGCCCTACCTGAATTTGTGATCAATGAAATCTTTTTAGGTACCCATGTTCCATGGCTACCCGAGAATAGGGTGAGTATAACTTAGTAGGTCACCACCTAAAGTTCCCAAACCTGATATATGTAATCAATGATACGGGGAGGGGGTGAAATTGTGACCCCTTTTAAATTTTTTCCTATAAAAAACATCACCTCTTATTAAAGAGACATGACTTTGTTGGAAAAAAGAACACATGAAAAACCATATGAACATAATAAATTACAAGGTTCACTAATAAATTATATTATCTTGTCCCTAACATGGTTTAGAAATGATCCAAACAACAAAAACCACTATAAATAAATCCTTCATGTGTGGTTAAATAAGTATGATGTACCCTTACACTTGCGATTCACTTTAGTCAATTAACAGTGAATGCAATCATTGAAAAAGTAAATGATATAACAAATATTTTTAAAAACTCTGTATAATATTTACCAATATAATTTAGTAATTTATTACTATACTGTGTGTATTTCCTCACAATTTCTATTTAAGAAATTCCTTCTTTCTTCTTTCACATTTTTACTAGAAACAATCATGAACTTCTATCAAACTGATGAATTCACAAACCCAATATATCACACACACACACACAGACACACATGTACACACACACACACACAAATATATATATATATATATATATGAGTTTATTATTTTATGTGTACTTCATATTATGTTTCATGTTTTCTCAAATGGTCAATCACATGTTCATGAAATTAATGATCACATAAAAGCTCTCTAATCTCTACATAGGTATGAACATATTCATGAAATGAACAAGATCCCTTATTTGTGAAATCATATGAATAATATCAAAGTTCCAATTTATATCCTATATACAAGTCCTACTTACAATATGGATTCAAATATCACACACTGAACAACCACACAACCTTCTTCATTATGAAATAAAAAATATATGCTGGATGTATTTTCTGACCATGTTCATGAAATACCAATAAACTTCCTTTAAGAAAGGTATTTCTACCTCTATGTTAATGGTTTTACTAGATATGAATAAATTCAAATAACTGAATCTTCTCATATCACTTCAAGTCATAAACACAGGGTTAAGACCCACATAACTTCTTCTTCAAGACCTAAGAGGATAGTAAATCTTCTTATTTGAGAAATTAAATTTCCCACTTATCTATATTCTTTGATAAAATGAGATCTATTCCTAGATGATTATATTCCGCACTCAATATTTTATCTCCTTATTTTATAGGAAATGGAACATAACCTTTCACCCCCTTATACTGCCTCTTTAAAACACGTGTCAAAGATCTAGGAAAAATGTTATATGAAGAACATCAAAACAAGAAAATGATACTAACATTTTAATTCTATAATCATAGGTATTTTAAATATTGTTTGATTAAACTCATTGTGTTTTTTTCTTCACAATATTGACTTCTCCTTTTTTGAAACGAACCACCTATAATATCTAGGTTAATCTTTGTGTTGTCATCTCAACTCAATAGTGTAACACCCTTTGATAATTTTTTTATGAAAAGTGAATCTTTAATGCATTTAAGATAGTTATTTGTTTTCTTAGACTCAAGATACACCCTCTCAAGCTCAAGTAGATGATTACAGGAGAAGATCAAACATCTTATAAATCTTGAGGCAAGGAACCAGCAGTGTTAGGGATCTCTCATGTGCAGTAGATGATCAAAGATTGATGATGATGTCATGGAGGATCTTGGATTAGATTAAATGGATCCATTATATCCATATCATTTTAATATGAAAAAATAGTTCACCCACATCTACAACCCAAATCGATATTCAGTACAGATAATACAAAATATATAAATGATCTTATTCCAGCTGAATGAACGATCCAACACTGGGGTCAATTCTTGTACTCAATTAACACAACTACTAACACATACCATGACATACATGGTCCAAAATCGTCCCTATGGGATTCAGGTCCAATCCATGCACACACCTTCAGCCATACACTCTATAGACCTTTTATACTGACCCGCATTCATATCATGAGCCCTATGGTTGACCTATTCCACCATGGATTGCTATCCTAGTAGAGGTCTTCACATGTGGTTGATCCCTCAAGTACCACCAATATGGTTGAGGATCTGGATGGGTGGCTAGCTATGGGTTGGCCTATTTTTTTGATAAGACACAGAATAATCTAAATGAAAATATAAATTATATAAAAATAAATGACAGCTTTAAATGCATGTACACCTCTTCTTAAAAGTATCTTGAATTAAATATCATCATTTCTTTTTGGAATACACCTCCAATGAAATCTTCATCATCAAAATCAAGAAACCATTATATGGATCAAATACCTTAATCTTTATTGTATAAAATAAGATACAATTGAAACAAGTTATTTAAACATAGAACCAATTCAAAAATATTTAGAGTTTTTATTGTTATTTATGTAATCAATAAAGTTAAGAAATTATAATTAATCAAAAATAGAAAACACCTCAAGAATCTTAAAATATTGTTCCAACAAACTTGGTCCAAATAATATGCCCTTTTGGATTTCCATGTCAACCAAAGAACATAAATCAGTAAAATTTTGAAACTCATTAAATGGATTATTTATCAAAAATTATAACCCCACAAGAGAAAAATAGGTGTACAAAACAAGAATAATAGAACAGTAATACCATGTTGTCCATGACCAATGATTTACGAACCTGTTTTATACACCACCTATGAAACCTTTCTTGTCCCCCTCAAAAAACAAATTCATCTTACAAAAACAACTTTTCCTTCATCCGCTTCAATAAATAGTTAAAAGATTTCACACATTATGAAATCATATATTATCCCTCTCAAATAATCCCCTTAAAAACATGATTTCCCATGAAATGTAAAACATATACCGATGGATATATTCATGATAAAAAATTTCTCCAAATTGACAATAATATCCAAAGGACTGATAGAGAGGGGACTGAACACATACCTTATTCGTGAAGTGGGTGAGGTTGTACAACCATTCTCAATATCTTCTTACGAAATTTTTCCTTTTATAATGGATTAATGAAAATATTAGAAACTTTATCACTTGTTGGAACACATTCCATGTTTAGTTTTTTCTTCTCCACCTAATCTTTGATGAAGTGATATTTGATATCAATACTCTTATAATGATAATGTTTCACTGGATTTTTAGTGATATTTATATCACTTTGATTATCACTTCAAATGAGTATGAGAATCATAACATTGACAAATATAGTTTTAACTATGTATCCATCTATATAAGTTTTGTTAAAACATGGGTCGATGAAACATACTCAACTTATGCTATATTGAGAGTCACTTCATTTTTTTCTTTGTATTCCACTAACACATCTTTCTTATATGAAAAACAGTCAACCATATTTTTATTTTCTACCATTTAAACTTCCTTCACAATTTACATCTTTATATCCAAATAAATAAATCTTTCTTGTGCTATCATATTTTAGCCTAAAATCAGTTGTGCCTTTGATATCTCTAATAATTGTTTTTATAGAAATGTAATGGGATTACTTTAGAGAACTTCTATACATGACATAGAGAATAATATAATACACTATGTATGGTCTATAATCCATGATATATAATAAACTAACATCAGTTTTATAAACTCATTAGGATATACCTCATTTCCTTCTTTATCTTTAGACAATTTTATTACTATTGAAATTGGTTTGGAAACTGGAATTGTGTCTTCCATTAAAAAATTCATTAGATGTTCATTAGCATACTTCACTTGAGACAGGAAACTATATTTCTTCTTTTTCAATATTTATATGCTAAGAAAATATTTCATTTCTCCTAGAATGGAATTATCAAAAATCAGCTTCATCTCCTAAAAAAACATCACATAATTGTCTTCATCATTTCTAATAAATATGATGGAATCAATGTAAAAAATTACAATTATATAGACCTATTGATTATATTTTATGTAGATATAACTATAAACCCTTCCTTTCATAAATATCAACTAGATTATGCAGGTATCTAATTTATAACACCACGGTCTTGGAGCTTGATTCAACATATACAAAGACTTCATAAACTAGAAAACATGACTATCATATTTTCCAATTGTGAGTCAACAAGGTTGTTAAATATAATCTTCTTAATCAATCTCTCTATTGAGAAAATATTACTTGACATCCATTTGAAATATTTTATTTCTTTATTGAGAAACAATATTCATAGATTTCTGATAGTTTATAATAATTCTATGGGAGAAAATGTCTCATCAAAATAAATGCATTCAATTTATGAGTAATCTTTGTAAACATGCCATTCTTGGTTTAGTATCACTTCATCTTCCTTGTTAAAATAATATCAAAACAACCAGTTTGTACAAATAACATTCTTGGTCCTTTGATTATGTAAAAGTTCCCAAGTATCATTCTTCTCAACATTACCGGTCTCTTCATTCATAGTTTTAACCAAATATTGATGATCAAAAGCTACATCAACATATTTCATCTCAACTATTTAATATAAATAAGAATATAAAACTAACATTGATGTTATTATGGTTTGACCTTATTTTCATTGATCCACAATGATTCTTTAAACTTCCCCTTGTTTACTTATCCTAGGATGAGATTAGTGATGTTTTTTCTAATAAATTGATATATCTGAGTCAGAATACTCATTTTGAAAATCATTACCATTATTACCATTCTTAAGAACCTTTTCACATTGAAAAACTACAAAAAATTCATTTTCCTTTTTTACCATATATGTATCCATCTGTGAAACATTTTCATCATCATTTTCAAGAACTTTTAGGTTTACAGAATCAAAAAACCTTCCTCTTTCTTTTCTATAACACCTGTATTCTCTACCATTAGAAGGGTATCTAAGTAATATTCCAACAAAAACTATCTGATCAAACATCCCAAGATTATTAGACATTACTTTTATAATGAAAGGATTTGTGAATACATTTTGGTGTTTCAAACATGGAGTATCTTTGTAATACATCTTATATGGATTCATATCAGATCTCGGTTTATAAAAACATAGATTTTGAATATATAAAACTACTCTAATACCTTGTGTCAAAAAAATATCAAGAAGTTTCATTCTCAATCCAAATTGTTTGTTCCATATCCACCAATCATATATTTCTTCTTTCAGAAATACCCATCTCTTCTTCTTTCATGTTAGGAATATTAAAAATAGGTTTTCTACTTGTTAGCTTGATCATATTATTCTGAAACATATAACCCAAACTATTATGTCACAAATAATTTTCTTCAATCATACTCATATAGTATGAACTTTCTGAATCAAAAACTTAGAAAAAGTTTCCCTTTGTTTTTTGACCTCTCATAAGAATGTTACCATATAAAATTATTTTAAAAAAATGTATGTACTAAAAAACAATTTTTTACCTTCATAACAATGTTGGGAAATACTAAATTTTTTGTTTCAATCCATTAAAAAACAATTCTCTTTGGGATTTCAACTGTTCTTCCCTGCTGATAGAAGATCCATCACCTTTAATTCTATGTGTATCATCATTTGAAAAAGTTATTGTACCGTATTTATTATATTTAAAATTATTTATAAACTTCAAATATTCTATCACATGTGAAGAACACACCTATATAAAATCCATGTTTGATTTCCTTTTATTACTTTAAGAGAAGTTTCAATAACTGAGGATTTTTCATTTATTTTTTCTTTCTTCTCATCTTCTTTTAGAGAGTTGTTGTATAACATTTTGTGTTGGTATCAATAAAATACATAATTTTTCAAGATTTATAGGCTAATCACATATTTTAGAAATAGTTTCCAAGGGATGGAATATATTTGTATTCTTTAGAGATGTTTTCTCAGGTTGTCTCCACTGAGTGAGTTGACTCCCCCTTAAAAATTTCCTCCAACTTCTCATTGACTATTTGTAAGGTTGATTTTTAAATAAAAACATTAATTCTATATGAATAAATCCTCTACAATTAATTTAGTAACCATATGAATAATATTTTTATATGTAGCATGCATATCTTCTAGAGTTATGTACCTTTTTTTATCAACATTATTATTTAATAATATGGAAATTTATTTCACACCAAAGTGTTGTTAATAACTTGAAATTTTCTTCTTTAGATTATATTTATTATCACCCCAAAAAAATTTCATTAAAATTTTGATTTAGAATTTGAAACCCTATAAGATTCTAGTTTTTCATCTATGATTTTTTAGCTACATAGAAGATCTTATTATCCTTATTTTCTCTAAACATATACATGTTTCTTAGGTGTACACTTCTCTAAAAATTAACCAACTTCTATGAATGTGTTCTAAATGTTTGTAATCCCCTTCTCATATTTAAAATGTTTTTGTTGAGAACGCTCTTACTCTTCCT
This sequence comes from Viscum album, assembly GCA_963277665.1. Lineage (NCBI taxonomy): Eukaryota > Viridiplantae > Streptophyta > Magnoliopsida > Santalales > Viscaceae > Viscum > Viscum album. Next base: position 1,952,251,356 of record OY728130.1, read on the forward strand.
CCCAATATTTCAACTTCTCTTCACGCATGATAGTGAAGTTTTTATTTTAATCAACTGGTTATTTTAAATAATAAATCACTCTTAGAAATTTGGATTTACTTCCAGAAACCATTCTTGATTATTTTATGAAATGTTTCCATTTTTTTAACTTCCTGTTATACCTTTTATGTCTTATAATTTTTACAATATATTCTTTTATCTCTCTTTACATCATAAATTTCATCCATGTATCTTCTTCTTTCGAGTGACTGATTTCATCACTGGTAAATTTTTTATCATTTAATTAGGAAATTAGAAGTTCTTTAGCTGTATTGTCACAGAATTTTTCAGTTTCTTCTTCTTTCTCATCATCTTTATCACACTTTAACAGATAGTTTATCTCTTTTTATTTATAGAACATCTTATCCTTTCCCCTAGAATATGACTTCTGTTATTTTATCTTTTTATTAAATGATATTGTTGATTTTATATAATCTTCATAATTTTAATGCCACAATTTGTTTCATGTAAGCCTTTGTAATATTTCTATGAATATTTATGGATCCAGACACTGAGTTGATGTAAGATTCGGAGGCCCGGTGTACTCATAATTAATTTTTATGGAATATTAAATATATTAAATTTAATGTGCATTCAGTTTTCCTAAAAATAGTTTAATTAATATTAAGATGAGTCTTGAATAATAAATCTAAGGGCACCGTTGAGTTCATAATGTGGTTTTTACCCTATTTGTGACATAACCTTCATTATCACAAGGTGTTTGTGAAAAAGTCTTCACGAGTGCAATTAATAAAATGAACATTGATGCAATGACCCTTTTCTCTATACAATATTCCATTATAACAAATTTTCAGGGTAATACTCATAACCTAAAGAATTTAGATGTGATTATGGAGGAATGTTGTCAAACATCGTGATCACGAATCAATGATAGGGGTACCATAAGAAATTCCAATGGAAATACATTCTATGGATGTCGTCAATAATAACAATGAATGATCATTATTCATCAGTGATTGGTCCAAACTGAGGTAGGATGTTTTTTGTGGAATATCTTGTTTTCTTTACCCATGGAGAACATGAATTAATCACCTAAAAATTCATTTCATGGATCAATCATTTGATTCATGTAATTGATTTGTCATCCTATGATATAGAAATTGATATTTCTTTGATTTATTTATTTCAGATTGTCATTCTAAAAAATCATGGACAATCTAAAAACATCTGGGTTTCATTCCCAATTCTTATGTTTCATGGTTTTCTCACATGTGTTATCATCATCAATATTTTTTTGAATACTCAGAAATCAATTGAAAAATGTTCAAACATTAGAGCAACAAATTATTTCTTATAGGTCTAGATTCAAGATCTATTGATTAAATCCTGATTCATGGTGATGGAGGGTGAAAAAGATCATATTATAGGCCAATGTTTTAGTTTTTCATTGCAATAGTGAAGAGGCATGATAGCGGTCAAAACCTAAGTGGATGGAATGGATGAAATTTACCCAATGGTGACAGAAGTGATCGCATGTCTTGAGATCCACGATTTTTGGAAACATTGTAAAAACAAATTAGAATGAATCAATGAGGTGGTGTGAGTGTGATTGGATATGTGGTTAGGGTTGTAGCAAAAAAACTGGAAGATAAGCATGGGATGAATAAGATGATGAGAGAAGATGAAATGATAAAGAAATAAAATATTAACAAAATACATAGAAAATAAAAAAATGAAATAAAGTGGTGTGTAGAAGGGGATGTTGCATGTTTAGTTCCTATGAAATAGGGGTTCCTCCACCAAGAGAATACTATTATATTAATGTTAATAATAATATTACTACTATTATCAATTTTCTATTTTGGTTATAAATTTTAACAAATATATCAGACTGGCGCGCCATCTACGATATTGTGACCCTGACATGAATATGGTCAATTTAATTCCAATGTTGGATATATTTTTCAGGATAATAGATTGGGTCAACGAAGTTCCAAAAAATAATAATAGTATAGTAATATAATTATTGTTATGAAATATTTCATCTGATATAAATTCTTCATATGATGTTAAAATGAAGAACTATCTATGACATTGTAACCCCGATATTGACTCAAAAATTTCAAGACGAATATTAGGTGTTTAATTTGGACACGTTTCATGGGCCCATGAAACTCTATTCAAGAGTGATGTGATGAAATGTGTTTTTTTCATCAGGTTTATGATTTGGGAAAGTGAATATATTATTCCAAGAGCTTTTCCACGAGGATCATAATGATGTGTTCCTTTTGGAAATTTGAGTTCATTTGTAGTGGCATATCAGTGGAATTTTGTTTTAATCCATCAGACCAATGACAATCCCTACATTTTCATCAATCATTTTCTATACTTGGACTTGGGTAGTGCCAAACATAGTAAGACCCTCCATGTACCCCAAGGGAAACTCCATGTAATCCTTTTCGATAGGTAGTATTCCTATTTCTCCTCACCTCATCTTATTTGAGAGCTTGTATGAGATTTCTTATACTATCATTGGTTGATTGTGTTCCCTTAGTATATTCTTATGATGGTTCAGTGTGGAATCATTTTCCCCTCATAGTGGGTGATAAAACTGGTGCATCATGTGTTTAGTGTAGTGTGACATATTTCCCTTATTTTGGAGTGAGCCGACTAAGACCACTTCTACCACTAACTAAGTGTATTGGAGAATGTATCCCTCAAAGAGGCTTCAATTTATCCTCATATCCTTAATATTTCCTTTGATCGGTTTGTTGGAATTATCATTAACACTATTTACATGGGAGATGATCCTATATCTTTTAGGACGTTTTTTAGAAGGGTATGGTGCCCCCTAACGATCCCTTAGTATTGACCCCCTACCTGTGTAAAAAGATTTAATCTTTCTAATGAGGTGTATTCTTATCAAGTGTATATCTTAGATGAACCCTATTAGTTACCTTCATGGCTAGACCTAGTGACCATGAACTATAGGATGAGAGGTGTTAGTGGTAGAATTGATCGTGAAGTTTGTTCCCCCGAATGATTGTTATATTGAACCCTAGATCATGAATACTTGTCTAGAATTACGGTTGTGAATTTATCTTTAGACTTCATGTATTTGTTGAGTAAATTCAGATATTATTGTTATATGTGTTGTAGAATTATACATGGGAAGAGATGACTATTAATCTTGATGCCTTGTGATTTGTGATTTTGTGGTGTCCTACTAGTATTGTTATACTCACCCCTGCATGGGTTCTAGCTGCACATGTTGTGTCTTATATAATTGGAAGACCTTTTTATAGATTCCTTGGTGTACTAGGAACAGGTGGAGCTTGTTTTTTCTAGAATGATCGAGGTTTTAATCGATGATTCATTTGACATTCATCCCTTCCTTATGAGTTGGTGGGACTTTATTTTCTATTTTTTGGGCTTTTATTCGGGCCCTTTTTACTCTTTCTTGTATTTTTTTTGTCATACTCCAGTTCTGGGATTATAGATATATGCATGCATTGTTTTCAGTTTCATTCCATTTAAACATTTTCTGGGCTTGGATATGTGTGTGTGCATATAAGAACCTAATAAACATTCCTCCCATGTTTATGATATGACTTCTTGGTGCTCTTTGCTATCCCCTGACCTATTGTAGTTGGGCTTGGGGTAGATACATATGGAGATCCATCGGGCCAGGTCATGATTGAATGGTATCAGAGAAGCACCCAACCTAAATTGTTATGAAATTTCCTAGGATTATTATATGGCTTTGGTGTTTCTTTTGTCTAGTTTTGAGGTTTTGTTTGGGAACTATTGAAATAGTGTTACAGTGTTTCGATTATGACTCTCAGGTCCGGGATTCATGTTTTTGTGTGGAACCCAGGAAATCAATTCACTAGGACCTTGATAAAATTACTGTTGACTCAGTACATGTAAGAACATGTATTAGGGAGAAAATTAGTACATTCATCATATAGGAATGTGTCTTGGTTTCCGTTTCCTTCATGAGTAAGCTATACAGATAAATTCATTGACCATGATACATCTTGATGACCTTCAAGATATATCTACGATGACCATGAGATAGGATTGTGAAATAGTGTCTTGTTTATGACCATATGAGTGGCGAGGTTTTAGTTCAGAGACCCACTCATGAGATTTGTTTTCATTGGGTGGGAACCAATGAGTGATACCTCTATTATGTAGCATGTGGATCCTTTTGTGGATTAGAAAGATGATCTTCCTTTTGTTGAGAAGTTGATATCTCTATCAGGACAAGATGGTGGTATTAGTAGTCTTGGAATGATACATGCATTCCAGCGATGGAGATCACTGAGGCTCTGTGATGAGGCATACCCTTAGGTGATAGAGGTTTCACTCAATGTAGTAGTCTGGGTGTCCATTGTGTGTGGATCCCATCTAATCAAATGGTTTCACTTGTGACCTATTTTTGTCCATGTATCAGAATCATTATCCATTGGTATTGGAAGATGAAACACCTATACAGAGTGTGGATCGTGGGTTCCAGAGTTGTAGATAATCGAGGTTTCAGGGTGTTCCATACCGCATTCTTGGCTAGTGGAGAACTTGTATGAGATTATTTTGTAAATGTACCACTTGAATGGGACCCCCTGATGGTGGTCCCAGAGGAGTGAATTATCTAGGGTGATGCTGGGAATTTGAATACCCTTCTTTGGTGTTTTTTGACATAAATTTCGAAATAAAATAAAGAGGTAAAATCCCCCCACCAAGATGAATTATTGAGCTGCGATCCAAAACTATGAGGGATAGTCAGTTCCACCCAAATCACGTAGTGTCGAGGTGTGTTGGATGAGTTTATATGACTTGTAAATTTGATTTCGTTATTTATTATAAGGTTTTAGACAAATCATGGTGGTGGTAAATAGGAATGGAAGGTAAATAATTATTTGTAATAGGTGGTGGCTTTTTGAGGATTGGGTGTAGTTTGAGGTATGATGTGTTTCTTCACTACCCCTATTGCAGTTTTCACATAGAGTTATGAACCATTATTTCCTTAGTCTATTTCATGTTTGAGGCCTACTTATACATGTGGATCTCTTTTTTTTCACAACCGTTATTTTCAAGGAAAGGTGGATATCAGAGTTTTACTTGAGATGGGATATCACTAACTTCGATTGTGGAGACACATAAAAAATGGTACCTTTCTAAAGCTACTAAAGTTGTTTCGAGTTAGTGGTGGTAACCTTTGGCAAGTTGTAAACCACAAAAATATTTGAGATACACACGAACTGGATCCTTATCCCTTCTAGGATTATTTCATGGTATTCTTCATAGTTGGAAATCATGTGTCCTTAGTGTGAGAGTTGGAGAACATGAGACATTATAGGATGATTCTAGAACTGATTTGGGATTTCTAGTCGCATGATAGCTATCGTAGATCTTGTATTAGATTCAAAGGTACACTTAATGGGATATGTTTTCTCAGACATAAGAGTGATAATGGACCCTAGAGATTTTGAGGCAGTGTCAGCTTGAGGGAATCCTAGGGTGTGACCATGATAGTAGATTCTCACAGTGAGTTTTTCCATCAAATTTTGTTGATTAAGGTGATAGAGTAAATGAACTATTTGTAGTTGATCCCTCGTGGGTGAGTATGGTATAGTTTACCTAAAATTGATAGTTTTTAACCCTCCAATTCTCCAGATATCCAAGGGGGTAGAACTCAGAATTATCGATTATAATATACTTCATTGATATTTATCCAATGGATATATCCTCTCACAACCCGTCCTTGGGACCCGTGTCGTTACTACCCCAAGCCTGCCTTCCATAGGCCAGGGGCTGACGATTCGCACCAAGGTTTAAATCCCGTTAAAAAGGGAAGGCATTTCCTTTGTAAAGAAAACAAACACACAGAGTAAGAAAGATGAATTAAACACTAAGTAATAACTACGTACAATAGTAAGTGCTGAAAAGTATGTTGTCCAGTATACAAACCCAAACTGAAAGTAAAGTAAAACTGGAAAGGAAAAACAACAACTGAAAGTAATGTCGCAACATCGAGCCGTCCCCTAGATATCCCACCTGAAGGGTGGGTATAGATAGTCTCCGCAGCTCCATGGGTCCAGTCGTCCACTCCGTGTACATCCCGCCCAGTGGTCCACCACTAGGTACTGACTCGCTCCACAAGCCTCAACTACGATCAGCGATGTCCGTCATCTGAAACCAACACAACATAGTGTAGGCATAGCCTATGCAGGGGTGAGTATACTCTACTTAGTAGGGACCCCGAGACCCCCCCAAGGACTCCCAGAATCCACAATGGGTAATCCACAAAGGAAAGATACAATCACGAAATAACATTCGACTCTACTTAGGTATATGTCCATACATATACTTAAGTCATCAATTCTAGTTCGTCTCTAACATCATAGCCCAAGTCCGACCACATCCACATAGTATAACACAACATAATACACAAAGGAAAGCAAGTCATTCATATCGAAGATAATTTTTGAATGTCAAGATTCAGCTCACATAGGTATACTTCTTCATAAGACGGTTGAGATGATCAGATGTGGACACTGATTCATCTAAGCCGTCGGACCCACACAATATTGATAGGTACTAACCCCCGAAATAACCCACAAAGGATCGATATGTATGTAACCCCCACATCAACCCACATAGGATCTGACCCACACAGGATCGGTAGGTGCTGGCCCACACAGGACCGCTGAGCCCTGACCCACACAAAATCTGACCCACAGAGTATCGGTAGCACTGACCCACGTAAGATCGCTGAGTGCTGTAGTCTTTGCCGTAGAATCCACGGAGCATTTCTGTACAGTCGTCATCGTCGTCGCAGTCGCAGCCAGCTCTAGGGTTCCCGCACACAGCAAGCTCGTTTCGGGAGGGTCTCCTCCATCAGCTGAGGGCTGATACATCAACTGACACGAAGTTTGGTGTTTATGTTTTCAAAAGTTTCGTATCTTAAATAGGAAATCAACATGATAGACAACGCGTCAATCTGCCGCCCGGTCTGAGATTTATTGGCTTTTTCGTCCAAAGATCCCGGTTGGTTTTTAAGTCAAAACCTACCCGAACATACTCCAACTACAACAAAACCTCGATCGGAGTAATCCAAAAGTCCGTCCCACTAAGAGGAATCCAACAATGTCGACGACACATCAATCGGACGTCCGAAGCTCAAGTTATAAGTGTTTCCGCTCCGAGGGCCCGGTTGGTTTCGTGTTCGAACCAACCCGCCCAAACCCAAATTACTCTGACACCTTGAGTGTGATATATCAAAACGACCATCTCTATCCAAGGATCGCATCGCAGCTGACGGTGTGTCGATCGGAGGTCCGTAGCTCATGTTATAGGCATAAGACCGAAAGAGGTCCGAAAATGGGGGTTTCGGGCCCGGACCGATCCATCCCGAGACCCCATGGGTAAGCCCAAACTGAGTCAACCAAACCCAGGTCTCGGTTCGGCCTGCTTGGGCACGGACTGGCCTAGGTGCGGCCCGGCCCGGCGAACTGGCGGTCCTCTAGCAAGCTCAGTTACACCGAGCTGGGCGGTCAAGGGGGGGGGTGTGGCCCCCTGTTCAATTAAACGTGGCCCCACATGGGGGGCCGCTGATGTACAGCCAGTCGGGGGTTACGAACCCCTGACTTCTCCCTTGACCAGTCGGCCCGCTCTAGCCAGCCGGCTGCTGCCGCCATAGGATCGGCTGATCCGGTCCCACTGCTCTGACGCAGGCGGCCAGAAACCGGTCGCTGCTCCCTACTCCGCTGCGGCCTAAGGCCGCGGCCTTGGTCCATCCGGTGCAGCGTGACGGCACCGCGCCCCTCCGTCGTGGCCCCGCTCCGGCCACGGTGCCTTTGTGGTTCTCCGATGCAGTGTGACGGTGCTACGCCTTTGTTCGACTTCAACGGCGCGGTGCGACGGCGCCGCACATCCTTGCCGCATGATCCCGCGCAGTGTGATGGCACCGCGCCACTTTCCTTCGATCCGAAACCACACAACGATAAGGCAGGAGGGTCACCCGTGTTTGTGTAGTCCGGCCCCCCTCCGTTAATCGATAGCAAGTGGTCCAATTTGAAATGAGTAACGACGACAGAAGAACTCACGAATAACATCAACAATATAACCCCTACCTCAAGCGTTGTCATCGAACGAGGTTTGTCGCAGAAATAGAAATCGCGGAATTGATCATCGCGGAAGAAGAGGAACATTGGCATTTTTTGATCTCCGAGGAAGGCATCTTTCGCCGTCATCCGTAGTCGGAGGTCTGTGTTCCTCTTCGGTGGTGGTGCGTTCTTCGCATTTCTTGATGAAGAACGAAGAACTTCAAGACTCCTCTTTTCCTCCCAAAAACTAAACACAACAATCCCAACAATAATAAAATAAGCCACCTCTTATATTATTACTCAAGCCATAGGTTTGAAATTCAAAAACAAAATATTCAAATAATTGAATTAATTGAGGTGTTTAAACCGCCCAATTAATGAGGCGTTTATTATTTAGTTTAAACGCAAGAGTTGAATCACATTTAAAGGGGGGTGCAGGTGCGTTACCTATTTAAAGGTGGGGGTTTCGTGGAAGTTGAATGGCGGGGCTTGTGTGGGCCCCACCGCAAAAATATCCTACCTAGTGGAGTTGGATATATTGGGTCCCACTTCAACCACTTATCTTAGGTTAAAAAATTTAAAATAAAATAAATTGGTTTCCCCATTTTATTTTATTCATTTAATTAACCCAAAATTTAAAAACCACACCCGAGCGAACGCAACTCTGGAAGAAGTGTTCCTATGAAATTACCGGTGCTGTGATTCCATCGGTGCCCTTGGAATTCGATTCCGAGCACCGGTCCAAAAGTTATGAAATCCCGCTCGTTCGATCACTGAATGTACCCGAGCTAAAATTCAGATAAATATTTCGGGAAAACCGGGCCTCGGAATCTGGTGCCGTCAGAAACTTCATTCTTGTAAAATCCCAAATAAAATTATGAAAAAATTTCCATTGAATTTTACGGGTATTTATATATACCAAATGGAAATTTCCTTGATGTAGTGAATCATGTCATCCTTTTTCTAGGGATGGATGGTGATTCGGATTGCAATGCGAGAAGTGGATCAGAATAGAATTTATTCCCTTTATAGAACATACATTATAGGTGAGGATTTATGAGGATCTCATGGTATCACTTGGGCATCCAATTGAGTTTGAGTGAGTTTTCAAGTTAATATTTTTGTTGTCTCACCTATTTGAGGGTGATGAAAGACATGGATTTTTGGAGAGTTTGGGACACTTTTCCATGGATGAGGTAGTCTTGATTTATGTAAATCAATGAATGATCATTCACTAATATGATTATTACTTAATGATATAATTAAGAAGAGGATACATGAACCCTATGGGGAATCAGTTGTGGTTGGGAATAATATTTTACTCAGCTAACTAGCTAGGAAGATTAGATAATTCAAGACTTGTTGAACATGCTACAGGTTCCAAATGTTAGTTTTGAGCTGAAATTGGGAGGATCATGTACCATAAATGAGGTTTTCATGTCATGATTATTACCACTCCACCACTAAAGTAACACCTTTTGTAGTTATTTTATGAGTGATGTTGTAGGACACTATTATGTTGGCTAAATCAAGTGGGTAACATCGCATGAGTTCTAGTTTTGGTGCTTGTGTTGGTTGTGAAAGGGTAAATTTCATCCATAGAAGGATTATGATTTCCTAGTAAATATCAAGAGTTCATAGTGGACTGATGATGGAGGAATTTGGATTTTGAGAGTTATGGATCCTTCGCTAGGGTGGTGGATTATCTCAATGAATATTAAGAAATTTCTCTTCCTATAACCATGTTGTCTTAACAAGGTGGTGTGATACATAACCACGAGGATAAAATATTTATGGGTTTATTTATTTTTATCCACACAGAGCAACTGAGGAGGTACATGCACAACTCATTGCATGATATTTACCTAGGTGAGCTGGGTTGTGAGAGAAAAGTTTCCCTTTTCAAGGATCGGGTCACATTGAGGGCCGATGGGATAAAGAAACTTCATGAGAAATCTATTTTACTTCGATTTATGTATTTATAGCACAATGAATCATTAAGATAGCTCATGGGAGTAGGAGACCCAGTTGATAGCTCTATATCCCCACATTTATCTCAGCTTATTCTTTTATGTGTTAAAAATCATTGAATGAGGGAATAATGTAATGTCTTAGTTTTTTCTATGTAAGACTTTAGAATGTCTCTCTGAATATTTCCAAAGCCAGGTGTTGAGGCAGTATGAGATTCTGAGGCCTAGTGTACTAGAAATTTATATTTTAAATATATTAAATATATTAAATATCATGTGTGTGCAGTTTTCCTGAAAAAGTGGAATAACTCCTAAAAAGATTCTTGGACAAGAAATCCAAGGGAACTGTTGAGTTCAAAATGTTGTTTTTACCTTAGAAATGACATAAACCTTGTCGGAGCAAGGTGTTTGGGAAAAAATCATCACAAGAATAATTAATAAAATAAACATTAACACAAGAACTTTCTTTCTACATAAATATGTTATTATAATGACTTTTTAGGGTTAGACTCATAACCTTGATAATTGGGTGGTGATAATGGAAAAATGATGTCAGACATCCAGATAGTAGATCATCGATAGGAGTACCATATGAAATTCCAATGAAAATGTTGCATGTGGATCTCATCAAAGACAATGATATGTGATCATTATTCATCAGTGATAGATCCAAATCAAGGTAGGGAGTTTTTGTGCGTGGATTTTTCTTAGTTTCTCTACCCATGGTTAACATATTAATCATCTAAAAAATTAATTTTTAGATCAATCGTTTTATTTATCTAATTGATTTATATTTATTTAGTATAGTAATTGATATTTCCTAGATTTATTTATTTTTTATTGTCATTATAATGAATCATGGAAAATCCAAACATGATGGGGGTTCATTCCCAAGTATTCTATTTTTTGGTTTTTCCACGAGTGATCATCATCTAATTTTATTGAATACCTAGAAATAAGTTGTCACAACTTTAATCTTTGGTGCAATGAGTTATTTCCACAAGTCCAGATTCCAGATCTAGAAATAAAATCATGATGCATGATGATGATTATGGGTTAATGAGATCAGATTGGAGGCCCTTTATTCTATTTTTTCTTACAATAATGGAGAGGATTGAGGGTGTCCATATCCTGACCAAAGGTAATGGAGATAATCTAGCTGACATTTGTGGACGAGCTCACATAGTTTGAGATCCTTGACTTCGATAAGCTTTGAAAAATATATCTGAATTAATCAAGGAGGTAGTGGAGGTGTGATAGGCTCTACAGTTAGGGTTATTTCATGAAAAATATAAGATAATCATGAGAATAAGGCAGGTATAAATAGAGAATATGAAATTATAAGGAAATAAAAAAAAGAAGAAAACAAATGAAGAGGCCTAGGGAAGGGGGTGCCATCTGTTTATTGTGTAAAAATGGGAGGAGGACCTCTTTCAAGATAATACTAGTAATAGTAATAATAATGATAATAATAATAATAATAATAATAATATCAATATGTTATTTTGTTTATAACATTTATTTGATATGTTGGATTGACGCGTCATCTATGACTTTTTGACTTTTACATAAATAAAATAGATTTATTAATAATTTTGGATATATTTTTTATGCTTGTGAATTAGGCCCACAAAGTTCCCCAAAATATTAATATAATAATAATATTATTTTAATGAAATACTCTATCGGATGAAAATAATTAATAAGATGTCAAAATGGAAAAATATATGTCGATTTGAGAGCCTGATATTGAGGTGAAGAATTCAAGATCAATACTAGTATTCAATTTGGACATGTGGCTCAGACCCACAAAAAGATGTTCAAGAATGATACAGTGAGATGTGTTTTTTTCACTAGGTGTCTTATTTGGGAAAAAGAATAGCCCATTCTAAGTGTTTTTCAATGAGGATCCTAATGGTGTGATCCATTTAGAAATTTGAGGCTATCTTTAGAGGTATATAAGTTGAATTACATTTTTTTCTTTCATACCAATGACGATCCCCATGTGTTCATCCTGATTTTCCCAGACCAATACATGGGTAGTACAGGACTTAGTGAGACCCACTGTGTACCCTTTGAGTCATGACATATACTCTCTTTAGGTAAGGATGGATTATTATTTATCCTAACCTCAGAATGGTTGAGATATTGTGTGAGATTCCTTGGAACAGTATCAATTGAGTGTGTTACCTTGTTCTATTCTTACATTTGTTTGGTGTGGCATTACATTCTCATCATAGAGGGTGATCCCACTATTGCCTCCTATGTTTAGTGTTGTGTGGGAGAGTTCGCTTGTTATAGATAGAGTTGACTCAGACCGGTTCGACTAAAAAATCAATTTCTTGGACAATGTATCTATCTAAGAGGATCGAGGATATCTTCATATCCTTAGTTTTTCCTTATACGAGGTTGTTGGGATTAGAGTGAACAATAATTACAAAGGAACTAATACTCTACCTAGGAGTATGTTTTCAGCAGGGAATGGTCTCCCCCTTATGATCCCTTGGAATTGAACTCCAATATGAGTACTAATATCAAATCTTTATGATGAGGAATATTTTGATCGAGTGTGTATATTATATGAACCCTCTTAGTTTTCCTCACGAATATACCTATTAAACATGACCTCTATGATAAGATTCATCAATGACAGTGTAGCTCATGGAGTGTGTTCTCTCGAGAAAGTATTTTATAGAATTTTCAAAATAGGAATCCTAGCCTTGAATTATGATTGTGACTTTACCTTTAAATTTTTTTTCTTTTTTGAGTATATCTAGATATTATTATTATATATGCTTTAGAAATATAGCTATGTAGATCTGAATTTAAGTCTTGATGTTTAGTTCTTTTTGATTTTGTGGTTTCCTAAAAGGTGTTGTTATACACAACCTTGTAAGTGATCTGACCACATTTTTTTGTATTGTATAGATTCCAGCCCTTTTTTCAGAGTCCTTAGGGGACTAGGAGCAAGAGGATCTAGTGTGGGCTAGATTGATTAATGTGATTACATGTGTTTCATTTTACAGTAGTCCCATCCTTATGAGAACGAGGGAATTACTTTCCAGTTTTTTGGTCTTATATTTGGCCCCTTTTTTTCACTTTCTAGTACTTTTTTCATACTCAGGTTATGGTATTATGGATGTATGCATTCATTGTTTTTAGTTGATTACTATTTCATAATTGTTTGAGCTTTGAGGTGTGTGTGAGCATACATCTACCTAAGGAAGATTCCACCCATGTGTTTGACATACCTTCTTAGCACCGGTGTCCATCCCCTGGCTTATTGGAGGTGGGCTTGTGGCAGTTACATCTTGAACTCCATCAAGTTGGGTCATGACAATCACTTTCATAATATTCCATTAATTGAAGAAGTTTTCTTTAAAATGTCTAACATATCCACAACCAAAACACTTTAGAGGTAACTTTTCTTTGTAATTTTCTATAAATATTTGTTTTTTTGGAAAAAAAGATATAATTTCTTCAAGATATTTACTAACTTTATCTTTAATGTGAGTTTTATTTTATTCTTCCTTGATAACGTTATTACACCTTCCTTGCTAGGTACATTTGAAAGAATCTTCTCAATCAAAATTTTATTTTTTCTTCATAACATCTTCACTTATCTTGTCATATGTAGTGAGAGTTCTAAATAGATCATCCAAAGATAAAGTCACAAAATATCTATCTTCTAGAGATAAAACATTGGAATCAAATTTATCATGGATAATTCATAGAATATTTTCAACAACACTTGAAACATCCAACATCTCACCAATACATCTTATGAGTCTCTCAATGCCTTTTACCCTTGTAATGAATTCACCCATAGATTCACTATCACCCATATTAATACCATCAAAATTCAATCTCAATATTTGTAACTTATCCTTCTTCACCTTTTTATTTCTTTCATATATGTTTTTCAATTTATCCAAGATGATTTTGGCTGTTTAAATTCCTTTAATGCTAAGAAATTCACTTTTAGAGAGTGAATAATGTATTACATTTTTGTCTTGACCATTATTCTCCTAATTTTTCTTATCATAATCTATTTGTGGAACACCTTAATCATGGGGAGGAAAACCAAATGTAATAGCTTCAAGAACATAATAACAAATGTACATAAGTTAAGGAAATATTATATAATTATGTATATGAATGTTCATCCTATAAAAGTTAGGAATCCCCTCATTTTCACATAGTTCTAAATTTCTATATCATCTTCTTGTTCAAAAAACATCAGCAAAGAGTCAATGAATTGAACATGTGCTTTGACACAAATTGAAATGCCTAAATAGGATCTGTGTCATCACTAAGAGGGGGAGGTTTGAATCAGTGATCCCTTTTAATGTTCACCCCAATGAAACGTCCTTTTCCCCTTGTTAAAGTGATATGATTTTTTTTGGAAAACAAGCACATAAGAAAAACCATAGGATCACAAGAAATTATAATGTTCACTAATTAATATGATTAACAGGCCCATGGAATGGTTTGGAAATGATCAAAACTACAAAAACCAATAGAAATAAACCCTTTAAGTGAGGTTAAAACAAGTAAGATTCACCCTAACAATTTTTATTTAGTATAATAAATTAAAAAATCATGTGACCCTTTCACAAGTAAATTATGTAACAAAGTTTTTTTAAAAAATTGTATACTCTTCACTATTAGAATTAATCAATATATCACTATGTTGCATGTATTTATTCACACATTCTATTTAATAAATTCATTATTTATTCTTTCACATTATTGACTAGCAGTAGTCAAGAACTTCCTTTACACTGTTAGCTTCATGAACCTAGTATAACACACACACACACACACACACACACATGAACATATATATATTTGTCCTTATTATATTATGTTCACTTCATGTTATGTTTCATGTTATCTCAAATGGTTTTTCACATGTGAATGTGATTGATGATCACAAGAAAGTTATCTAATCTCCATGTAGAAATGAAAAAACTAATACAATGACTAGGATACCATATTTATGAAATAATATACATGACATCACTTTTCCAATGGGTATAATATATACATTAACTTCTTACATTGTGTACAAAACTATCGAACACTGAACTGCTACATATCCCTTCTTAATCACGAAACAAGAAATATATGTTTGATGTATTTTCTTATTAAGTTCAAAATAAACCAAGCTACTACCATTGTGAAAGGAATTTTGACCTTCACATAATAGGTTTTCATAGAACCAAAGGAATTTGTGTAACTAGATATTCATATAGCACTTCATGTGTAAAAAAGTAGTTAAAGGCCTTGATATATAATCCTATTATAGGAAACCTTTCATAGCCTTGCATCACCTCATACTCCTACTTTAAATTCCACATGAAAATTAAAAGAAAAATTACATGTTAATACTGTCTCAATGAGAAGAAGATATGAAAATTTGAATTATCCAAATATAAGAATCATAAATATTGTATGCCAAAACTCTTGGTATTTTTTCTTCTTAATCACTACTTCTCCTTTTAAGAAATGAACCATCCATCCTACCTTGATAAATATATGCATTGTCATATCCACTTGGTAGTGAAACACCCTCAGAAAAATGATTGCATGAATATAGAATCCTACATGAATGTATGTTGGTTAATGGTTTTCATTGAATTGAGATCCACCCTATTACACTCAAATTAATTATCACCGGAGATACATTAACATCCGATGATGCTTACAGTGAGGAACCAATGTAGCCCTAGATCACTCATGTGAAAAAGATAATAAAAGGTTGATGTTGATTTCCTGGTGGTTTTTGGATCATCAAATCATGTTAGATAAAGTAGAATCATTATATCCATATCATTTTTACACATGTGAATAGTGAACCAATGTCCACATACCACATAAATCTTCAGTATGGATTATCCGTACTATATTAATGAACCTTTTCTAGCTGCACCATCGAGACACAAATTGGGATGGAACCCAAATTCATAGCACACACCTACCAACATGGTCCATGACACACATGGTCCATGGTCTTCCCTGTGGGACTCAGGATAAATCTATGAGAGCATATTCAGCCATGTGCTCTATGGGCCTTATACATGGTCCCACCTATATATCCTGACAATTATGATATCTCTATACTGTCATCGCTAGTTATCCAAGTTAAGGTCTATCAATGTGGTGGATTATGCAGGTCCCACAAATATAGAATAGGATCTCCTTGGTTTTATAATCTTATAATTGGCCTATTGTCTTTTAACACATAGAATAAAATATATAAAAAATTTTATCATAAGAAAGAAAGGCCAACTTAAAATTCATGGGATCCACTTCTTCAAACTTTCTTTAATTAATTTTCTTATTTTCTTTTTGGAATACACCACCAAATAAATATTCATCATCAAAATCAAGAAACCATTAGAAAAATCATCTTCCTTCTTATTTTTGGTAAACAATGTGTCGCCATTGACATAAGTTATTTAAACATATAACCAGTTCATCAATCATTAGAGTTTGTAAAGTGATTGATGTACTCAAAAAATTTAACAAATTATTCTTGATCAGTAATAGACAACACCTCAATCATCATTAGAAGAGTTTCAACATACATGGTACCAACACCACTAGTGAGATCTGATACAAAATTAGTAAATCAGTGTATGCAGATGAGATATTATAAAAATAATATCAATGTATGATGAAGATATGTATATAAATAACCTCGATCAATATTGGGGTTCTAAAATGACACCCATTATAGAAAATACCTACTCTGGCCTATATTAGAGTTTCACTGAGAATATGAAATACCATTCCTTTGTTCTGGTACATTACCACTCATAATATAATTGTAAATTTATAAAATGAATCAAAGGGTAGATCATTACACTCATATAATCTTATGATACACTTGGTATGTAATGATTGTGAATGTTGGAGCCTAGGACATACCCTAGGCATCCTGAATAGTATCAATTAAAAATATAAATATTAGGACTCCAATTCATCTCATGTAAAAATCCGCAGGTATAATGAACATATCCTAGGAATCACTAGGTATATCTTTGAAAATCATATGGTAAAACTATAGATAGTAAGAATCATTATGAATCTCTGGCAACAATATAATGAACAATACCAGATCCTAGGAATCACTATAAATCAGTCCTAATATTATAATGTAAAAATACATATCCTAAGTATCACAAAGAATCTGTCACAACAGGATAATTTATAATACTATATCCTATTAATCTCTAGAAATTTATCCTAATATATATATTAGCCAAACTACTTTTTATTATTTTCAAAACACTTCTGTGGAAAAATTGGGAAACCTTACTATTTGAAATAGAGGTTCATTACACAAAAAAGAGCTCACAAAACTGTTAAAGATGAGACTAATATTATTGGTATAAGAAGCCATATATAAATATTAATATAGGTTATTTACCTATATGTCTAGATCATCATTGATAAGGTCTTTTAAGTGATTATATATCTTGTACCATATCTTTATATATTCCTCCAAACTATTCATTCGTTCATTAAATCCTTGATCCAATTGTGGTCTTTCTTATTAGGATCACACCATAAATTCAGGTTATAAGGTGGCACCTAAAACCATCACTATCCATTCCCACACTAACAATCTCCCTTTTGTTAACATAATCACTAGATCATCCACCGAGGTCCCCTATTTCTCCTCCTGCCACACACCCTACATGGGCTCCTCAATCTCAATGACATCTCTCTGGCCAATCCTATGACTTAGAGGAAAAAATGTCCATCAACATCATCATGTTCACATTATGACCTCACTAGACACATAAGATATAGCCCATTGGCAGTAATTTCGAGGAATAACATAATTCACATCTCATATCCCAAGTCAACTTAGGTCATTCCTATCACCTAACCTATGTGTAAGCTCACCGAAGGTATACCCACCTAGGGAATCATATAGTAGTTGGATAGGACCACTTAGACAACCAATAATCAACTAAACCAAAAGGCTATAGGGAATATCAATGTCCCATCATGGTCTAACTTGTCCAATCATCCCATTCGTCACTCATCCCTTATAATGGGGACCAAGGGAACCTTTCGCAGACCACTACGACCACTTAATTAATTAAATCTCCACTCCATATAGAATATACATATCGTAACACACTTTTTTAATCAAGGCCTCTACCATTGGAGATCATGTCACTATGATGATACTCAAGGGTCTGTATATCTTAATTCATACATTCATAATCAAGGTGTTGAGCATCGATAACCGAGGCATCAAACCAAATTTCAAGGGTCTATCGTGGCCCTCAATACTTTTTCCATTCATTCATAGGAATTAAATTTTATACTATAATATTTATTTAATTTATAAAGGTAAATCTACCATAGTGGAGTGACCACACATCATATGAAACATATCAAATATTATTCAATTTTGGGATAATTTTAGGGGACTACACACCTCACTCATAGATTCATTCCCTTTATGTACAATTTGACTACTCTCTCCCATGTTTGTCCATGTCCCACCGGCCATCACCCTCCATCATAAGGACCCATATGAATCCAAAATATACAATACAATTAATTAAAATGATTTATAATTAATTTTTAATCTTTATTTAATTAGTAATAACTACCTAATACCCCATTAGGTCACCTCATCGCACCAAAACATTGACCAACCACCCATATAAGGTCCATAGAATAGTTTTTAACCAATCTAGGAGAAAATTATTATCAGGAAAAACTGATCCAAGAGTAAAATTTCATTTAAATTAGAAAGAAACCATAAGAAAACTATAGGTCAATGTTTCTTCATTGAAACATCATGAAATAGTGTGTGTTCTTAATCATATGATTCACTATAGCCACACTAAGAAAATTCCCCATTATATTGGGATGATTCCACCATGCTTCAGTGGTATTGTCACAATCATTCCTAGTAGGATCACGCCTAACTAAAATAAAAATAATAGTAACACTGAATTGGAAGGAGGAGGGACATCCGACCTCTAAATGTTGTGAAATATCTATCCAAATTACCCCATTAGATGGGGAATCAAATTAAAAATAATAAAGGATTCCCTCCCTAGTCCATCTCATATGGGGGAGAACTAGGAGAGGGATGATGATTAAATTACTAAGGTAAATTTTAATAATTTTACCTTTTTAATGAAATCTAGTATGCCAAATAATTTGGCAACATGTTTTTCTAAACCATATGCTGACCATGCAGTTGTATCTATCTTAATCCATCCCCCTTACATGATTTAGCCACACATTTTACGAAAAAATGCACCAACCATGAAAATATCCTATGAAATGAAATTGTATGTTTTTCAAAGTATCACTATAATAATTATCCAACCATGTTCCAAGCCCAAATCTAGAAATATCCCACATAGTTTACCGTCACAGTTTCCCCTAAGAATGTGTAAAATATTCACAAGGTAAAATCCATTTCTAAAATATCAAAATTAGGACCGGAGCCCCTAAAACTCACCCGATAAACCTAGAAACCTCTCAAACCATGATGAAAATCAAAAACAAATATCATTTTGACACTTCAACTTTTAAATTTCCCATGGAATTCTGGATTCTCAAAACGAATCCCCCTCGAAAATTTAAAAATTAAAATTCTATATATATTTTTCAACATGAAGAAACACAAGTTATTAAAACCTCCCCAAAACATCACATCTCATCACCAAGAATTTTTAGTGTCTTTTCAATAACTAATCATTTCATATATATTTCTTCAATTCATAACCAATTTGTTACATTCTACTCTAGAATGATAATCAAATTTCTGTTGTGAAACTCAAAACAAGTGATGCACTATTCATATAAGGACCCAAACATAAAACATTACATAATATAGTGTTTTTAAACAGTAATTCACTTTATTAAATTTTCAGGATATTTATAGTTTATAAATTTAGATAATTAGGTCATAAATATTATGTAACAGAATCATATAGTAAAAAGTGGGAAATTTCATTTAGTACCTATTTTTTCCATATTATAAAACTTTTCAAATGAAACATGTTTTATTTTCATGAAATATATTTATAACTTTAAACATGACATCTTATTTCTTCCCACTCATCCTGAACCCTATAAAAATCATTTCAAAATGTGGGATGATTATAAAAAATCTCTGAGAGGAATATAAAAGAAATAAATCCATTAGTCTAGTGAAAAAGATAAAAAACAAAAAGATGTTTACCTTTTCCACATTATTATTTGATTATATAAAATAAATCATATCTACATGGAAAACAATCTTTTTCACAAATAAAAACATTAAAACCAATAAAAAGAAAATAAAACCCTTGTAGGAATATTAGAGAATTATATTCATAGCATGTTTTCACTTATATTATAAATAATTAAAGCCTAATTAAATCCATATTATAAATATTACTAATTAAATACATTCTTATTTCCTTTTAATATTAAAAATATTTCCCAATTAATTAAATATCTATATCAATCTCACCTGTTATATAATTTGTATCAGGATTTTCCAAAATATAAGATTTATTGGGCTCAACCATTATCATATAAAATACTCAAGTACCATATAATTAAAAAAATTTATGAGTTTAACTTTTCACCAGAAATCCACTAAACAATTCTTTTAAACACATAAATTATCATTTTCCATTTTTATAGAAAATTAATGATAAATCACCAATTATTTTTAAGAATATTTAAAATTGAAAATTCCCAAAATATTATGGAAATGATTTTAATTTAAAATGACGAAGAAAAAATATAAAGTAATATTAAAATTAATGAAAATTCATGATGGTGGGAAATTTCATTCATTATGTAAAAGATAAACAATTATTCATTTCCCACATTCATTAAAGGTACCTAATTCAGAAAATGACAAGAATATTCTTTTTAGAAGCTTGTAAATAAATTCAAAGGTAGTTGAAAATGAAATGATATAGTATTCAATGTTTAAAGAGGAATATAAAGAAAACATTTAATAAAAATTTACATGGAATAAAAATATAATAAAAACATAAAAAATTTTAAAATAAGGCTTTAAAGAATAATCCCTTATGACATTAACATCTTTTGAACTATAAGAGCATTGAATGAGAGAAATTTAAAATTATTTGAAAACCACATTAATTTAATTAAATTAATTATAGAGTAAATATATAATGTATTATACACACTACAAAAATGAAAACATGTGGTAAAAATGGCACGATTCCCAAATGAAGGAATTTGAGATGAGAAATACCTTTTCCTGAGTTTGAATCATCACATATGTTCTTTAACATCCTTCTCCTTAGATAACATATTTTGTTTACACTTAAACAATTTAGGATTTTTTTATTGGGGATACCCTAACCAATAAGTTATATGTAGGGATATTGCGGAGAAATTTTTATAGAGATTTTCTGAATTAGAGTGATCAAAATGTGTATGGCATAGAGGATATGAGGTTTTCTTTTATAAGTTATGGGAGAGGAAACCTTGAAATTACTGAAATTATTAACTTAATATAAATTAATTTTCAGGTTAAAGTGAAATAATATTTTTATATTTCAAATCTAGGTTGAGTATGAGCCTAAATTCTCAAATATAATAAAATTGGACAATGTTATGTGATGTTTTTATCCTTACCTCTTAGTTTTAATCCCCATTAACCACTTTGATGATTACTTTGCTATCAATGTTTTTTACACTTTAGGGGTCAGTAAAGTTATTATAAAAGGAAAAATTGACCCCTAAGTGGATAATGGTTGATATTCCAGACCATATCCAATTCAATTTTCTAAATATAATATTTTTATGAATTCTAAATTATTAAATAAAATTTTATTTAACATAATAAACCGTTAATATAATTTTTTACAATTCACATAGTTTTACTTAAATGAAATAAATATAGCAATGGATTGACATATAATCATTTATAACATCACTAAATAATTATGTTTATCTTCAAAAATTTTTTAATATAATAATCCATCCAAAGTGTATTAATTTATGATTTTATATATCATTTACATGTTTTCTCTATTTCTTGAAAAACACTCTATTGGTGTTGTGAAAACGCTTAAGGTAATTATTCCATCACTAAAAAATAAAAATAAATTACTATGATAAAAACATTCATTCATATTTCAAATAAACATATATGAAAAAACATAACCTCAATTTATCTCTATCAAAAAAATATTAGTTATATTGAAACAACGAGAGTTCCATTTTGGATTTATTATTAACATAAAATAATATTAAGTTCATTGTCTATGAAAAGTGGTAATAAATTTATAAATTTCTAAAACAATGAAGTTTATTGTCTAAAAGAACTTTTCTAATAAAAAAAATTCTAAAGATATTTCTAGTACTTATCTCATAGACTTAACCTTGTTTTACTCTTTTTAACCACGCAAATATAACAAAAAAATTGTTGACCTACTAGTTTTAATGATAAAAAATTGTTGATTATAATAAATATAGTGAATTTAATGTTTCTACGATTGTAATCTGTATTTTGATCTTGGTGATAATATTTATTATGTAAAAGACACACTTAAAATTAGCCTCACTAACTGTAGACATCGTGGTCCATGACTTGTTTCCATCATAATGATCTAGATAAGTATGACATATCACCAGGAAACCACAACTGCATAATGTCCTTCCATTAGAATGAAAAATTGAAAAAATTTCAGATACCATCTATTGACATACCATCAGTATGTCATGCCTCAAGAATAAAAATTTGGCTATGTATGAGATACCTCCAGATACAACACCATCAATGTCATTCTTCCAACATAAAAATTTGGATATATTTAAGACACCATCACACCACACACTACCAGACCAGACCCCGCTAGTTGAGAAATTGATAACATAGTGGAAATTTGGATAATTCAAAGACACTATCCTTATCATACTGCTAGAACAACATAGCACCAAAACATGACAACGTTAGACCTTGAAACACCGAATGTATAAAACACCACCACTATTTTATTAACATATCTTTTGAATCACATCATTCTATTGGATATATATTTTAAATTAAATTCCATTTTCTATATTAATGATTATCTCTTAAATTCATTACCTAAAGCATTAATGAGAGTGCCAGGATCTGCTGTATAAGGGAGCAGCTGATCGAAATATTGCCCATACTACTGTTGATAAAGGTCTTGTACACTCCCTTTGTGTAGGATGTAATAAAATAATAGATAAAATGGACCGATAGAAATCTAATATATCAAAATTACTAAAAACACATAGACGTGAACCTAATTGAAAATAAGAAGAGATAATATACTACAAAACATTTGAATGGAAGACAAAATACACATTCACATTTGGTCCTTTTCTCTATTGAAAGAACCAGCGTCAACAACACTCTAATTTTTGGAATTTTTCAAGAGAATCAGACTCAAGATTCAATGTATAATCAAATAAAGAGTCACAAAACTACAAAAAAAACAATATATTAGAGGGGGTTATTTAGAGGGGGTTATGCACAACCCCCTATAAATTCAATTTATGTATAATTAGCATGGTTATAACCCCCCTCCTATTTCCTTTTTTATAAAAATTAGAGGGGGGTATGTACAACCATAGTTAATCATTGAATTTATAGGGGGTTATGAACCCCCTCTAAATTTTTTATCATTATTTTTTAAATTTCAGGTTAGAATTTAGAGGTGGTTCAAAACCGCCTCTAATATCTTAAATTAATGGAGGTTGAAAACCCCCTATAATGTTATAAATTAGGGAGGGTTTAAAAGACCCACTAATGTCTAGAATTAAAGGGGGTTCAAAACCCCCTCTTATGTATTTTAATTAGAGGGGGTTCAAAACCCCCCTCCAATTTAATATATTAAAGGGGGTTGTGAACCCCCACTATTTAAAAAAAATAAACATCCATAATATATTTATACACTATTTTAGCACAAATTATTAATTTATTTAAATAAATATTTGAACATAATATATAAAATATTTATATGATACTATTTAATTATATTTATGTGTATACATAAATATAATTGAATAATATTATGTACATAAATATATTTTTAATTTTATAAATTATATTTCATTTAATATTAATTATTTATAATATTAAACTATAAACATATTGTATATATATATAATTTATTTAAAAAATAAATAATATAATTTTTATAATTTATAATATAATAATAAATATATTTTTAAATAATAGTTTTGTGTTTTTATGTTATATATAATAATTTTTTTTCATATAGCATTATATAAATATTTGTAAAATTTAATTTCATATAACATTAGATAAATATTTGTATAAGCTTTATTTCATATAACATTGATAATATATAATAGAAATATTTTCATAAATTTAATTTAATTTTATATTTATTTTATGTAATATTAAAATATTTATAAAAATAAATAAATATATATTTTTATATATTTTTTAATGTACATATAATAAATTCATGTATTGAAATACATTATTTAAATATTGTTTTAGACATATTTTATAAATATATTTAGTGAATACATATATATATTTTAAAAAACATGTATATAATATATAAACATGTATTTAAGTATATAAATAACTTACATAAATATATAATATTAATGTATTTAATATAATATATGAATGATATAAATCATATAATAAATGTATGGTATTAATAAAACCGACAAATAAATTTTATAGTTTAAAAAATTAGTATAATAAAAATAAAAATAAATAATAATTTTATTGTTATAACACACACACAAACACATTTAACAACCTAATCTTTTACTATATTTTTTTCTTAATAATTTAATAGCTTTCGCTACACGCAACACTGAGTTCGAGCACACCACGACCTATCTAACTAGCCATTTAAAAAATATGTATGAATAGTATTAATCAAATTTTGAATTTTATATATACCATATAATTTTATAATTAATCTTATATGTTTATTGTAAATAATATAATTACAAATTGAATTTTTCAGATAAAATAAGTATTTAAAAAAAATGCAGTTTTTTTGGATTTTAATGGTGAACCCTTTTTAAATCCAATATTTGAAAATTTAATATATTTAATTTGATGAATGAAATTCTTCTTCAGAATTGGGACATAAGAATTTAGATTGGAATAATGTTTTTGTGCTTTTCTGATAACTTTTATATTATAATGAATAGTGAAAATACTATATTTTAATTCAAAACTACTTTTTCATCTAAATTATTCATATAGTTAGATTATACTATTAACTGGTTTTAAAGTGTAATTGGATTATGTTTTTATAATTTATTCCAATTTTGGTCGTTGGTAGTAATTGAAAATTGGAATTGGATATAAACACCTATCAATATTTTGAAAGTTTTTATTTCTTAAAAACCCACTTTCTGCTTTTGACAATGAGAAATAATTTTAAATTAATTTCTGCCAATTTTGTGTTTTGAAATTGGAAAAATGTATTCGATATTTGTAATAATAAATTAAAAATTGTGTAAATAGGTACATTTTATTGAAATTATGAATAGTAATTTCAGTAATTTTTTTATTTACCATGGTTAAAAGATAAATAAGGTAAATAAGGGTAAAAAATAATATTATAATAATATAAAACAACTATAACATGTGTCATAATCCAATTGGATGATTTATAGAATACCATTAATATCTTTAGGTATATTTTTGGACCCCATGGAGCCACTTGGGTGTGAAAATGACATGTTATAATAATTAATTTAATGTAAAGGGATATATAACATAAACATGTATCTTATTACTAAAACAATTTTAATTTGATTTATATATATGATATCTTCAACTATAAATAGTAATTATAAATATAAACATATTTCCTACATCATGGTATTTTATTTTTAATTATTAGATATTAAATAATTAAATTTATTTTTGACATGATAATAGAGCATTATTGGACTCATTAATGAACGATTCAAATAAATGATATTATAAATATAAAAATAAAGATAATTTGAACATTTTTACGACATAAAATAATTTTATAGATTATTATGACATGTTATATTTTATTTAAATCACTTTTTCTGTGTAATAAATTTTATATGACTTTAACAAAAATCAATTACTAAATAGTTTCGAAATTGACATAAATGAGTTTTTTAAACAAGTACTATTTTATTAAATGATATAAAAATCCTAAAAATATTTTACTCATAAAAATAACTTATATAATGTTACATACATCATTAATGATCCAATTTTGGTTCTCTTGGAATTTTATAGTAACTATATTACCCCAATAGAATAAAAATACAAGAAGACATGGTAGGAGTTAAACAATTTATCAAAGGGTTAATCCTGAAATATAAGGTTAATTTCATGACCTAAACTTGTCCAAAAATCATTGGATGAGATTATTTAACCCTATAAGGATATTATAATCTAAATAAAATACTTTTTATATATTATAAAATGAAAATAAATTTTTAATAAATTAATATTTTATGATTTTTTTAAAGTGCCCCTCACATCCCTTATAAAAGTTCACTTCTCCTTATCTTTTATTCACACTTCCAATGCCCTTTTCCTCGTCCAAACCCTGAACAAATATCCTTCTAAATTCCATATATTCGTCTTATATGCCACCCTTTGGTATGAAAACAATCTTAAGTAGTCCTTTTGTGAAATTATAATGGAGACACCTGAATAAGTAGTAATCATTTTATCCTTTCTTTTAATGTTATTTCTTCTTCTACTTACTATTCTTAAGTTGTTACCATACTAAAATAATAAATACAACATATAATATATTCTGGTATTTTTTATGATTATAATACAACCATATTCACCCTTTTACCCATCCTATGAAAAATAATATCCCCATGCATGCATATGTGTGGCTTACCATCTCCACGTCATGGTGTAAAGTGTTTTTCATACGTTATTTTTAAATGTATAACGATGAATATAATTTAATTAAATAATAAATATAACATGATATTATTTATGTAAAATTCATTTTCCATACAATTTCATAATATCTAACCATATCGTAAATGATACAGTCACTCATACAAATGCATGACTTACCGTCTCCATGACATGATGAGGCTCATCTTCCATGTCCACCATCCAAGAATGATTATAAAATATATATATTATGCATAATTATGAAATATATGACATAATAATGATACTGGAATAATATATATATATATTTATGTACATATATTTCATTCATTTACTTCCATTCAATTTGATAAGAAAATGGAAACAACATTCATGCGTACGTACGACCAACAGTCTCCATGAACGTTGTACATAATTTCATATATCTATCTGCTATATATATATTTATATTATGAATATATATGATATATAAATCGTATTATACATTCTTGAAGTATGTAAATTCTTATCTAAGCAACATGATCATGAATAACAAGTCAAAACACTTACGATAAACAAAGTGATTATTACCCAAAATGTTGCATTATCATGGAATTATTAATAAACATATAATATGAAATCATAAAAGAATCATATATAATATCATAAATATTATTAATATTCTTATATAAGTTAATAATATGTTTAAAACATTACACAAAATTTTTATACACGTACAGAGATTATCATACCTATGGTAAGGGTTAATGCCTCAATGTCATTATTATCTGCGATTATTTATGTTTATGTATTTACTGGGACATATTTATCATCCATGTGTATGTTTCATAACAAATGAAATAGGAATATTTTAAGGTGTTATGAAAGGGTCTCTTTAACAAGATCTTCATTTTAAATGTTTTAATTTTTTATTTTTCCAAATCTTGTTAATTAATGTCATTATTTTTATAACGATTTTAAGGATTTATTTATATGGATATGATTGTTCTATAATGTTAATTAATTTAAAAAGTGTCAAAGTATTATGGGACACTTTGATTAAAAAATATATTATAAATTACTTCCTTTATAAATTTAAAAACATTTAAAAAAATTCAGGAAAAATTAATATATCTCTCAAATAGTTTTACTCATTATTTTCATTTATGTCAATATCCTTTATTGGATATTACTCTTGATTGAGATCGATTTATTATAATAAAATATTCCATATTGTATTTAATGAGTTATGATATGTTTGACTGTAGATGTGAGTTT
Organism: Viscum album; assembly: GCA_963277665.1. Lineage (NCBI taxonomy): Eukaryota > Viridiplantae > Streptophyta > Magnoliopsida > Santalales > Viscaceae > Viscum > Viscum album. The sequence continues at coordinate 1,952,279,600 of OY728130.1, forward strand.
TTATACCATTCATGGTTTACGGTTAAAGTATTGATATTTTTCAAGCTAGTTTTAATACAAATGTTTATGTTATGTTTCACCCTTATCACATGATGAATTAATTGGAATTTGTAAGTGACAGGAGGGGCCCGCTATAGCCCATAGATGCATCATTAGGTATCATGAGAGAAACTAGATATGGACTTGGCTGAGGCCTTACCCACTTATTTTTAGATATTGATTTTTTGAATGTCGTAACCATTAATTTTTATATGTCTTGGCTGAGGACTCGATATTATGTTTCAGATGAACGACATTATGAATACCCTCATTATGAGATTAGTTATATATTTTTCATCTTATTATTAGACTAGTATAATATCAGTGTGAAATTTTTAATGAAATTATTTGATTAATTCATTCCATATTATACTAAAGATAATGTTTAAAAGGCTTGTGTTTCAATTTTATACATTGTCTTATATGTTTATGCTTATTTATGATAACTTCTGCTATATTATTTATCCTTACTAAGAGTCTGATCTCACCACTTTCCAATGTTTTAATTTCCTAGGATTCCATGAAGTGTTTTATGATTTATATTCATGGTTAAGCTAGGGGAATAATGGATTTCTCAATGGAATATTTATTTTGTGTTTTATGTTAGAAATTGTAATGTAATGTTCATGTATGTAATCAATTTTCCAATAATGTTAAAATGATTGGTCCTTCGAAACATGATTCTTTTTAATCATTCCAGTGTATTAAAATAATGTACTGGATTTGGGATTTTGGGGTCATAGTATTATAGTTTGTATAATAGGATGTCTTTAAAAAACATTGAAATAGATTTATAAAACATAGATTCGGGATCATAACCCTAATATAGACTTTGAGAATAAGAATAGAAGAAACCTCTATAATTTAGGTAGTCATCACTTATATCCTAGGATTAATCCTAAGATGTTATACATTGAAATTACCTTCCCTTGATTATGTGTTTTTCTTTAATGAAATGTGTTTCTCACTTAATGCTTTCTTGTATTAATTAATGGAGGAAACTGGAAGGAATTTGATTAACATTGAGTTTACTAGAAGATCTGGTGATTTTGAGTGACCAAATTAGATAATTACTGGAGGGAAAGATATTATGATTATGTCGAATCAGTTATCACGACATATGATTAAAAATATGTTCTATGATGAATTTACTAACACATCTCGTAAGAGGAAGATGAACATTTGTAAATGTCCAAATTTTAAGAAGCATAGAGGAAATAATATTTGTCTTCCTATAATTTTAGAGGAAGGGAAGAAACATCTTGATGAATACCTCAAATGGGGGGGAAGATGTAATCTCTTTGGGAAAAAGGGTCATTGAGTGACAATTTTTTATAGAGTTCAATGTCTTATATATTGAAATCATGGGAATTAACCAACTCAATTACTAGACATAAGAATATAATTGTAAACCAAGGAAGGACCTATTCAATTCCAAGCATTAAATTAGATTGATTGAACTATTTATGTATTTGGATACAAGAATTATGAATAGTGAATTTTATAAGGAGTATTCATTTTATGTTTTTCACTATGGTTTTTCAAGAATATATGGAATAGTTATAATGGACAAGAAAATTGATTTAAGGGTAATATTATATTTGGATAACATATTATTAAGGTAATGTTAACCTTTAACATGTCCCTTATGTTAAGATAATTATGTTTGGTTACAGATATTTTGTATTTGAATAAATAAATTTGATGATGATTGTTTCTTGAGAAGTAATTATAGATTTTTCAACCAGAGGGTTATGCTATCATGGATAAAGTGTACAATTTCTTAGGAAATAAGGAATAATCCACTATGTTTTGGAATAAGGAAACCCACATTTTTTTAATAAGTATATCTGATAATTTAGGTTTTTTCCGTGACTCAATAGAATACATGATGAATGTGTTCATATATCTGGAACATGACAACAAAGAACTGACCTATGAGATATGGGGGATAAATTCTTAGACGATTTGGTTCATATATTTTTATATTTGTAGATTATTATTTTTTGGAAGGATTGTAAGGTTATCCATTTATGGATAGTTTAAGTTATACTCTCGTTGAATTTTATTATATTAATGCTTTATGTTTCTGTAGGGGGACTTATGCATGTCTTATAACATGTGTTGAATGTTTTGTTGAAATAGATGGAATGGCATATCATTATATTTATGGATCACATGATCTTCTGACACTTTAGGAATGAATTATTCTACTTAATTTCCTTTAATTATATATGAAGTAGGAATTGTTAAAGGCATAACCAATGGCGATATTGTATTGAAATAATGTATTTTTTCTCATGTACTTCAACTTTAGGGAAATGATCTTGAAAACCAAAAATGTTTTCCTAGTACCTACTTTACTGATGAATCAAATGGTCCCTTGTATCATAGCATATTTATGGATTTAATATTGTAAACTTTCTCTTAATAATATTCTCTATCACTCTCTATCAGAATTTAAAGGTTAGATTTTTCTTTAATGTCCATGTTTTCCTATATGGAACCCTAGAATATGTTATTTCCAGTAACCTTTGAAATTAAATCTATTTATATTGAAATAGAGTTCTCATTAATCCATATTTTGAATGAGGGTATAATGTAACACCCGAATCTTCTACGATATACTTTTTCTTAATAATTCAATAGGTTTCGCTACACGCAAAACCGAGTTTGAGCCTATCACCACCTATAAGACTAGAATTCTAAAAATATTTTATGAATTGTATTAAAAAAAATTAATTTTATATATCTCTTATAACTATAAAATTCATATTATATGTTTTGGAGACATAATATAAAGACAAATTCAATTTTTTATATAAAAACGTATTTTTAAAAAAATGCAGTTTTCCAGCATTGAATGGATAACAATTTTTATATCCAATATTTTGCACTTTTATAAATTCAATTGAATAAATTAAATTATTTTTTATAAGAAGGACATAAAAATTTATTTTGGATAAATTTATGGTTTTTTCTGATAACTTTCATATTTTAATGAATAATGAAAAATACTACATTTTAATTTAAAACTGATTTTTCATCTCAATAATTTATATAGTTAGATTATATTTTTAATTGGATTTAATGTGTAATTATATTATTATTTTATAATTTAGTCTGATTTTTGTCATTTAAAATAACTTTTCATTGAAATTGGATATAAACACTTGTTAATATTTTGTTAGTTTTTACTTTTTAAAAACCTACTTTCTTGTTTTGACAACGACAATTAATTTTAAATTAATATATAAAAATTATGTGCTTTGAATATCTAAAAATATATTCCATATTTCTAATCATAAATTAAAAATTATTTAAATAGGTACCTCAAATTTTTGGACATTATGAATAGCAATTTTAGAAATAATTTTTATTTCCCATGGTTAATGTGTAAATCAAGTAAATAAGGGAATGAAATAATATTATAATAATATTATACTACATTAACGTGTATCATAATCATAATGTATGATATATGTCTTACCATGATCATCCATAGGTCGATTTTAGGACCCCATGGAGCCACATGGGTGTGATAATGACACATTATAATAATTAATTTAAAGTAAAGGGAAATATAATATAAACATATATCTTATTAATAAAACAATTTTGATTCGATTTATATAAGTGACATCTTCAACTTTATGTATTAATTATAAATATATACATATTTCCTTCATCATCGCATTTTATTTTTAATTTTTATACATTATATAATTAAATTTATTTTTGACACGATAATGATGTACTATTGACCTTATTAATGAAAGAGTCAAATAAATGATATTATGAATATTAAAATAAATGTAATTTCAATGTTTTATTCCTTAACCTAATTTTCTAGATTAATATGAAATTTTATATTTTATTTAATTCATTTTGTTTGAAGTAATCATTTTTTTATGACTAACAAAAATCAATTACTAAATATTGTTAGAATTGACATAAATGAGTTTTTAAAAAATTATTATTCTAATAAATGATATAAAAATAATAAAAACTAATATTCATACAAATAACATATATAATGTTAAAATTTTCATTAATTATACACTTGGTGTTCTATTGGAATTTTATAGTAACTATATTAACCCTATAGTATAATAATACAAGGAGACATGGTAATAGTTAAACTGTTTAACTAAGGCTTATTCTCCAAAGATAAGGTTAATTTCATGACCTAAAATTGTATAAAAATAATTGTATGAGAGTATTTATAACCACAGTCATATTATACTAGAAATAAAATACATTCTAACTATTATAAACTGAATATAAATTTATAGTAATTTAATATTTCATGTTTTTTCTAAAGTGCCCCTAACTTCTCTCTTAAAAGGGAACATCTCCTTATCTTTTATTCACACATCCAAAGCCCTTTGTCTTGGACGAACCACTACCAAATATCCTTCAAACTAACCAAAATTCTTCTTAGAGGAAACCCTTTTCGAATAAACCAAACTTATGGTGTAATTTTGTGAAAAAAAGAGACACACAAAGAAGAGGTAATCATTTTGTCCCTTCTTTCATAGTTATTTTCTTCTTATAACTACTCTTCTTAAGTTGTTACCATAATAGAATAATAACTCCAAAATATAATATATTCTTAGATGATTTTATGATTATGTTACTACCACATTTTTTTTCCACCCATCCTATATGAAACAATATCACCATGCGTGCATACGTACGGCTTACCATCTCCACACCATGGTGTAAACTGTTTTTCATCTATACTTTCTGTTGACGGGTATAATGATGAATATAGTTGACTTAAATAATAAATATAAAATTATATTATTTATTTCAAATTCATATTCCATCGAATTCTATACCGTCCAACCATTAAAGAAATGATATCGTCGCTCCTGCGTATGTACAACATACCGTCTCCACAATGGGATGAGACTCATCTTCCACGTCCACCAATCAAGAATGATTACAAAAAATAAATATTATGCATAATTATAAAATATATAACATAATAAGTCTACTATAATATATATATATATATGTATGTATATATGTTCATATATTTCATTCACTTACTTCCATTCAATACAATAAGAAAACAGAAACATTGTTCATGCGTACGTACGACCTACCATCTGCATGAACGGTGTATCCCATTTTATATATTTATCTATTATATATATTTATATTATGAATATATATGATATATAAATCATATTTTACATTATTTAATTAATTAAGTCATAATCTATGTAATTTGATGAAGAATAAAAATTCAAAACTAGTACGATAACCAAAGCAATTATTACCTGAAATGTTGCATTAACATGGAATTGTTAATAAAATGTTAATATAATGTCATAAAAGAATAATATGTGATATCATAAATATTATTATTATTCTGATATAAGTTAATAATATGTCTAAAAACATTATACATGAGATTTAGATACGTAGAGAGAGTATCAGACCTATGGTAAGGGTTAATCCCTCAATCTCATTGCTATCTGAGATTGTTTATGTGTAAGTATTTACTGGGAAATATTTATTAACCATGTACATGTTTTATAAAAATGTTTTCAAAATGAATCTTTTAATGTTTTATGGAATGGAATCTTTAACTAGATCATCATTTTAAATTTTATAACGATTTTTTTCTAAATCAATTTAATTAATGTCCAAGTTTTGATACTTTGCTCAAAGGAAAAAAAACTAAAAGTCCATCTTTTCGAAATTATTTTAATGATTTATTTATATGGACATCTTGTTTTAAAATGTTAATTCCTTTCAAAAAATTTATAGCATAATGGAAAAATTTGAATTAAAAATCTCTTTTAAATGACTTCCTTTATAAATTATTCAACTTCTAAATGATTTCATGAAAAGGGATATTTATCTCAAATAGTTTTACTCGTTATTTATGTCTATGTAAACATCCCTTATTGGATTTTAATTTTTAGGGAGTTTGATTTTTTATAATACAATCTTCCATATTATATTGAATGAGTTATGATATGTTTGACTATGGATGTGCTATTTTTATACCATTCATGGATTATGATTAAAGCATTGGAATTTAATATGCTTGTTTTAATGCAAATTTTTATGTTATGTTTCAACCTTTTCATATTATAAATGCCTTGGAATTAGTATTTTATGGGCGGGGACAACTATAGCCCCTCGATCCATCGGTAGGTCTCACGAGATAAACTAGATATAGACTTGTCTAAAGTCTTACCCATTTATTTTCAGATATGGATTTTGGAAAATCCATAACCATTAATTTGTAGATGTATTGGTCGAGTCATTGATTGGATGTTTCAGATGTCTGACATTTTAAATTATTTCAATATGAGATTAGTTATTGATATTTTATTTGATTACTCGACCAGTAGAATATCCCTCGGAAATTTTAAATGTAATTATTTGATTTATTCATTCTATATTATGCGGAATGTTATGTTTAAAAGGATTTTGTTTCAGTTTTATAACTTTTCATAAATGTTTATGCTTATCTATGATATATTCCTCTATATTTTTTATCTTTACTGAGCATCTGAGGTCATCCATTTCTTATGTTTTATTTTCTTAGGATACCAATTAGTGTTTTATTATTGATATATAAGGTAAAGCTAGGGGAATAATGGAATTATCAAAGGATTATTTATGTTTTGTTTAATGTTAGAAATTGTAATATAAATTTCATATATGTAATCTATTTTCCAAGACTGCTAAATTGATCAGTCCTTCGGGACTTGATTCCTTGTAATCATTCCAATGTATTAAAATAATGCACTAGCTCTGGGCTTTTGGGGTCGGGGTATTACACACACATATATAAGTATATAAAAACAATTAATTAAATATATATTATAATTATATTATATGTACATGCATTTCTATTATTTTTAAAATGTAAATAATCTTGGAAAATACAATTGAAAATACAAAACAAGGATCTGGTTCAAATTAAAAAGATGGAAAAAGGAAGTCGACGTAGTTGTGCATCAATTATATAAATATTACATAAATACACAACCATATATAAATGTATTTTTATACTTATATATATATATATATGTGTGTGTGTGTAAATATAATTAGTTATATATATTATATAAATAAAAATGTATATAATATATAAATATGTATTTAAGTATATAAATGATTTAAATGAATATACTTATAAATATATAAACACATGTGTATATACATATAAATATGTAGTTTATATAAATGTATATATAGTTTATTTATTTAAATGTATTAAAATATATGATCTAAATAATATTTATTAAAATAATCAACCAATTATATATAAATAGAGGTATGTTTGATGTTAAATAAAAAATCAAATTCCATAGTGGTAAAATGGGGCGGCAGATCACTTGTATTGTTTGGATGGTTTGTTGTTTGAATCCCTCAAGTATCTCATTTTATAAATAACCTAGTAGATACGTTTGAGTGGGTAAGTGGCAACAGAAATGGTAGAGGCTGGGGTGCTTGGGGAAGCGAGGAATTGGTGGTAGGGTCTGGGAACGAGAGAGGTTAAGGGGGAGGAGTAGGAACTAGACAGGAGGATGGAGGGGTGACAAGGCAGAGGTAGGGGGAGTAGTAGGGTCACATGTGGTGGGGCTGACATAGGATAGGTGTGATAAATTGGAAGGGGGATGCCCATTGGGGGTGGGGTGACACGAGAGATGCATGGGTGCAGACTGGGGCATAGTTAAAAAAATATATTATCATTAGGGTTGGTTTTCACAACCACCCCTAAATTAACCACCATTAGGGGTGGTTCAAACCACCCTTAAAGTAACCACCATTAAGGGTGGATGAAACCACCCCTAAATACATCAACTAGTGGTGGTTTGGGTTAAATATTCCCCTAGTAAAAGCATTTATAGTGAATTTAAGTCAATAGTATAGGTGTTTTAAACCCCCTATAATGTAACAACTACTAAAGTCACCATGACATTACCAACGGTTCTTCAAAACCACTTATACTAATATTAGGTGGCCACATTAGCGGAAGTTCCCCACATCCACTGCTAATGTCTTTAGAAGGGGTTATAACCCTTTCTAAAGTCAAAAATAACCCCCTCCAAACTAACTTTTTTTTAGTGAAAGAAGCATTGAAAGAGATCGAGAATTCGTGATCTCTACACTTTTAGATTTCTCTATTTTGTTTATCTTTATTACATTTTGAGCAATGTCTGTGAAAACTATGTTTTATCACATGAAAAATATCTTTAATTATAAACTAGAAGATAGTAAATATCATCTCAAACTCTTTTCATATTTGTTTCTACAACATATAAGAGTGGTGTGGGTCATTATGTGTTCTGTTTAGTTTGTGTCTCATATATAATGGTGGAAGAGGTCATGTGTGGCCTCAGAAGTTATTTTTTGTTGTAAAACCCGATCAAGGTTATAGATCATATTTTTTTTATTTTCTATAAACTACCTGGTGGTGGGTGATCAAAAAGTAGAGATGAATAAGTCTCTATTTTATATTAAGCCTCTTGGATTCATTCTTTCTGGAGTGTGCTTTAATTTTAATTTAGTTTATTTCTCCTTTAATACTAAAAATAGTTTTTACTGTAAAAAAATATATATACATTTATAGTTTTACATAATTTTTGTTCATATAGTATTTTGATCATGTAAATTGATTTTAAAGGATCTAATAGTATTGTATATATTTCATCTAAGACCTAATAATTCCTTAGAGAAATATTTAAAAAGATTGAGATCTATATCATACTACATATTTTGATAAAATGGGACGTATTTAATCATTTGGGGGATTTAAAATTAATCCATTTTAGACAGAAAAAATTATTGGGTACTCAATTGACCCTCTTATTGAGATACTCACTCGGACCAACATTGGATATCAAAGGAATGAAATAATTGTATTAATGTTTTCAAATTATTTTCAAATATGATTTTAGTTGTACTGTAAAGATCGAAAGTTTTTGTCATTTGAAAATTTAAATATTTAAAATTATAATCATTCGTAAGGATATACTACTAAATGAACAACATTCAATAAGGGTAAAAATTAATCCCAATGGAAGATTCAAATGAAAATTTTCATAGAGAGCATGGGTTTTGATTTTTAGTCTGCTATAGGAAATTAACATTGTATACCAGATATTTCTAGAAGTACATGGGTTGGTGCAACAAAATTATATTATAATAATAATTGTCAATCTATGAATGCACTTTACTGTGCATTAGGATATGAAGAGTTCAATAGAAGTTATGCATGTAAATTATCATTTCAAATTTTGGACACTCTGTTTGTTTCCCATGAGAGAAATTCAAATGTAAAAGTGATGAGGCTTAATAATTATACTATTATATATGAAAATTTTAAGATGAAGCATGATAAACTGATTCATGACATTTATTTCAGGTCCCATTATATTTTCAATATAATGATATCACATGGAAAACTAGTATCCAATAAAGATAAAATTATGATATTATTGATATTCGTTCCAAAACGATAGAGAGGCACATCAGTTTCGATCATAGAATAATGAGACATACGAAAAATTCTTGCGAATGAGTTTATCAGAAAGCATATAATGTATGAATAAGAAATATAGTTAAACCTTTGAGAATATGGGGGCCTAAATGAAATTGAGTATCTTTTAAGAATAATGCCCCTAGTTAACAAAAAGAAATATAAAATGAGAAAGTAAATATTGCTAGTTCCAATGATAGTGAATCACCATATAATAGTGATAGGGTGATGGATCAACTAGAAAAAAGACATAAGAAGCCTTCCAAGAAGAAAAATTGTTTGGAAAATAAAAATATAACAGGAAATATGAAAATAGAGGAAATTGGAAGAGAGATTGGAATAAGGATGATGATTCCAAGAAAGTTGTGTTATATGAATGTAAAAGTAAATTAAAAATAAAATATGATTTCCCAATGATAAAGTATAAAAATAAATATGAGGACAATGATAAAAGATAAAAAAATCCCATGGAGGAAACATAGAGTGCTTTAGAGGATAGATCCAGTGAATCTAATGCATCACCTGAGGAAAATCAAGGTAGTGAAAATATGTGTTTCCTGACTAAATTTTGTGTGGTACTTGATTTACATACAATTTCTAATATTTTTCCTATGAATGAGTCTAATAATTCTTAAAATTAATAACATGATGATGACAGTATATCAATTGATAAATTATTTTAATACTACAATAGTCTAGAGTACACCTTTAGTGAATTAAAGTATAAGTATAAATGTCTTCAAAAGAATCATGGTCTAACTATAAATATAAAATTTGAACTATCCTTAGAGAAAGAGAAAAATATTTAACTACTCAAATAAAACACTAAATTTAAATATTCAAATGATTAATTAAATAATTATATTGAAAATTTTAAAAATATTAAGGATACAATCACACCAATTTTGGAAAATAAATTTGGTTAAAAATATGTTACTAGAATAGTATATGAACCAAGATAGAGAAGAATATCTGAAATCTATATTGTTCCGAAATCTAGATAGGAAATTTCTTCTACAATTCTTTTTTCAAAAAGACCTAACAAGGTTTTTATTTCTAAAATATTATAATCTATTTATAAAAAACATATTTAGAAAATGTTGATTCCCAAATCTTTTAATACTAAAAATTCCAAAACCAAATAGTTGTGGTTACCAAAATAACTTCTTTTGTGAAACTTGTTTTGCATGAAAAATTATTGAAAAAATACACTATAAGTCTATGGTACTTGTAAAGTGGTTTTTCAATGCATATGATTGGAGATTACCTATGCTTCAAGATCCTCATAATGTTTTATGGTGGCCATGTCACATTTGGGGATAATGCTAATGGAAAGATCCTTAGAATATTCCAGTTTGGTAACAAAAATTCTGTTTTAATTTCTAAAGTATTATATTTCGATGTTTTAAAGTATAATTTGCTAATAATTTCACAGTTTTGTGATGATGGGTTTTATGTCAAGTTTGAAAATGTTGATTATTATGTTTTTTAATCTAAAAATATTTTATTTTTTTCTGCTTTGAGACATGTCAATGTTTATATTGTAGATCTAAAATCTTTGATAACCCAAAAATTTTCATGCTTAAGTGACTTTAAAAAGATTCATAGATTTGGAAGAGGAGAATAGTCCATTGGGACATTCACTAACGTAAAAAGATAACCGGAAATGGTTAGTCAGGGGTCTACCTAGGCATGAGTTCCCAATAGATAATGTATATAATCCCATTAAAAAGGGAAACAACATAAAGTTTCTTTTAAATTAATTAAATATGTTTCAACTTCTCAATCCTTTGAGTTGGATCACATGGATTTGTTTATACATTATAGAGTTTCAAGTCTAAATTGGAAGGACTATGTTTATGTTATTATTGATGACTATTCCAGGCATACATTGGTATACTTTATAGCTCACCAAAGTGAATCCTACTATTAATTTACCATGTATGCTGAGTTTCTAGAAAATCATTCTAGACTTAAGATTTGGAACTTAATAAGTGCTTAGGATTGTGATTTTTAAAATCATGATTTTGAAACATATTTCTCAAAAAATTCCTATACTCATAACTTCTCTCAACCTAAGACACCCTAGATGAATGGAGTTGTAGAAAGGAGAAATAGAACATTACAAGAGATTTCCCAGAATATGTAGAATGAGTATGACCTACCAATCTATTTTTGTGTATAAGATTTCAATAAAACATGATACATCATCAATAGTGTTTTTATTATACCTATCCTTAAGAAGAACCCTTATGAGATATGGAACAATAGGAATCCTATGGTAAATTAATTTTTTTAGCTATTTCAAAGTATATATTCATAACACAGTATATAATCTTAATAAATCATCTTCTAAAAGTGATGAAGGGATTTCCATTGGTTATTCAATATCTAGAAAATCCTATATAGTTTTTATTATGAATACCAAAACCACGGAAGAATTTTTCCATGTAAAATTTGATTAAACTATTCCACATGAGCCTAATAACTCCTTAGAAAACATTGAGGATGATTTATATTTGAATTTAAATTATAAACCATTAGACTCTACTGTAAAATAAGAAGAAAAATCATCTAGTTCTGAAGAATTTCTAGAACATCTATAACCTGATCCTAAAAATCTAGAAGTTACCATCCTGTATTTCAATTGTGATATTGGATCCATTAATTACTATTCTCTAGATTCAGTTGTATGTGATCTAAATAGAGTAACACAAACTAGAGTTTCACTTATAAATCAGGTTGAAAATAAATATTTCTGGTCTTAGATTGAACCTAAGAACATAAATGAATCTATTAAATGTGAATTTTATGTAATAGATATGAAATAAAAATTAAATTAGTTATAAAGAAAAAAATTGTGGGAACCTACAGAGAGGCCTATGGACACCTTTAATATTTTCACTAAATGGGTGTTTAAGAATAATGTTGATCAGTTAGGAACTATAGTTAGAAAGATGGCTATACTTGTGCACAAGTTTTTTAGTAGGATGAAGGAATAGACTATGAGGAAACCTTTGAATCTATGGCTAGAGTTGAATCCATAATATCTTTCTTGATTATGAAGCACATCTAGACTTCCTGAATTATCAAATATATGTCAAGAGTTAATTTTTAGAAGGATTTAGAGTTGATGATGTTTTGCTGACCCCCCCCCCTCGTTTCAAAACCCTCATTTTTCAAATCTGGTTTTTAAATTGACTAAATATTTATATGGTTTAAAACAGTCTCCTAGATCTTGGTATGATAGGCTCAACAATTTTATGATTTCAAACTGATTTTCAGAAGGAATAAATTATTCTACACTTTTCAAAAAAAAATCGAACGATGTATTAGTTGTACAAATATATGTTTATAATATACATTTTAGATCTTCAAAAAATTATTTATGTACTGATTTTTAAAAATTGATGTAAAATTAATTTCAAATGAGTTTAATTGGAAAAATAAAATTCGTTCTTGGATTTTAGATATGTCATAATAAAGAAGGAATTATTTTAAATAAAATTAAATATAAAAAATATATTCTCAAATGTTTTAACATGAATAACACTTAAGTAGTGATACTTTTATGAGTACCACCTATAAATTGGATCTCAATAAAGCCGAGAAACCAGTTGATTAAACTAGTAAAAGATATATGATCTATAGTATTCTCTACTTGACTACTATCCAACCAAATATTATGTTTAGTGTGCGTATGTGTTCTCATTTTAAAGAAAATCAAAAAAGAGGAAAACATTGTTATTGTTAAAATAATTTTCAAATACCTAAAGTATATAACCATCTTATGATTATTCTACCCTATAGGACAAGAATTTGATTTTTTAAGTTATTTTGATGCTAATTTTTGAGGATTAAACTTTGATTGAAAAATCAACTCTAGAACATTTATATTTTTATGCAATTCTCTAGTTTCATGGTGCAGTAAAAAAGAGAAATTCCATTATATTGTCTTCTATTGAAGATGAGTACATATCTACTGGTAGTTTTTGTGCCCATATTTTGTGAATGAAAAACATTATACTATACTATGAATATCAATTCTAATATGTTCCCATAAAATGTGACAAATCAATTGAAATTAAAATTTCAAAGATTCATATTTCACATTATAGGACAAAAGATATTGATATAAGACATCACTTTTTCAGAGATCATTTTCAAAAAGGAGATATCACTCTTGAATTTATTTTCATAGAATAGTAGTGATCAAATATATGTACTAATACATTGAATTCTAGAAAAATGAAGTATTTCAAACATGAATTAAGAATGATTATTTTTGGTTGAGTATATTTTTTTATTTTTCATGACATTGGCTTATCATTCCATTGTCATGTCATGTCATTGGATTATCATGATGTTGGACTATCATTTTGTTGTCTTGTCATGTCATTGGCCTATCATCCTATTGTCTTATCATACCATTTTTATGTCATTTCGTTGCATTTATGCCTTTTGAAAATTTTATTTTTCTTGATATTTTGAATGACTGGTTTATTTCTAGATTATTTTATTTAGTGTAACTCGATGCATGCTTTTACTCAATTTTGAATTTTATTTCAAGTATTATTTTGATTTTAGAATATCTAAAATCACAAATGATATCAAAATGGCATAATTTATATTCCCAACAGTCCTTTATATCTGTGTGATACTACCATATATTTCTCTCTTGATACCAGTGCAACAAGTTTCCTCATGCATTTCTAACTCATTCTATCCCTCTACCAAGATTTACAAACCTGTCTTTAAGCGAAAAATGAAGCATGATTTTGATATTTCTCCTTCTATGTATACATCTTCTTAGAAGTAGAAAAAAGAGTCAATTGCACCTGCTCTAGTTGCACTGGTTAATCCTAAGCTTGAAAAGAAAACCATTATTCTAGAAAAGTAATTTTAATTGATGTGGATGCTATCTGGTAATCAAATTAATCAAGAATCTGAGATGGCTATAGTGTTTTTCCTCAAACAAAATACCTTTCTACACTATGTCATTATATTAGTTTTATCAACTTTTAGAGTTTTAATTTTATGAATATAGTGATTATTGGATAAGAAGACATGTGAATGGACATGTATTTTGGTTTTCATCAAAGAAATGGGAAAAATGTTTAGGTGTTCATCATGATGGAATTTATGAGGACTAACAAGGAAGCATTCCAGAAGACATTGATTTATTTATATATTAGGATTATCTTACTATCCTAATAGGTGATGGAACAACTAAAAGGCCTACTGCCTTAGAACTATATTGAGAATGCTGGATGATATTTGTTTTCTTACAGCACATGTTATGCCTAAGAGAGGGTGATTTTGAAAAATTATGGTACCATAATGTTTATCATCTTTCTTTAATGATAAAATGTCACAACATGATTCTCTGTAGATATTTTCTGGTTTATATGTGTGATATGATGAAGAAAACAACAAGATATAATTATTTGATCGACCAAAATATGTTTTATGCCATGTTGAAGTAAAAGGGCCAAGTATGTTGGGAAAAAGAGTCTAGTTTAGACTGTGGTGGTTTCTGTCTTACAAGTGCTACTTGTTCAAGAATGAATATTAGCTTGAACCCGAGGAAGAAATAGTGGGTTTGAGATTCTGAAAAGTTATATGCTAAGTGTAATTCAGTTGATCATGAAACCAGACCATGGGATGAAGTTGATCGAGTATTGGAACATGATGAACTAGATGAATAATCTAACAAGAATAAATAATAATATGTTTCTGAAGAAGAAGAGAAGAAACCTTTTGTGGATTTAGGGAAGGATCTAGAATTGTCTCCCAAATATTCTACCATTACTTTTGGAGCTCCTAGTCCACCTATAAAGTTTCCAAAAAGTTAAAAAATTCTTAAAAGTGATGAAGAAGAGAATGAGGTCTCTAGAGAGGAGTATTATAAGAGTTTCAAATCGACAAAAGATTATAATGAATATATCAATAAAGAAGAGGAAAATGGAAATAGTGGAAATGGAAATGGAGATAAACTATGGTACTGAAAGTAATGATGGTGATGATGGAGATGATTCTTAACCTAATAGTGGTAGTGGCTGATTTAAGAGAAAAAAGTGGAGATGCCTCCAAAGCTTCAGGATTCACTTGTTGAGGGGGGTCGATTCATATCTATTCAAATTTTTTATGAAGCTCTAGCTGTTGATAAATTAGTGGTGTGCTCTTTTTCCACTGGTCAAGAAATATCTGATTTTTCTATGGCTAAAAAAATGGGAGTTATAGCTATTGTATAACAATATATATCTGAATATGAGAAAAAGGAACGTATTGAGGAAGAATTTGGGAATGAATAGTTAGTTGAATTTAATGTTCATAATCCTCTTACGCATGGTAATATGGAAGTTAAATCCACCAATGTTGTTCAAAAAGGGATGTTAGAAGATATATTCCCAAACTTTTATCACGTAGGCTAGTGTTTTTGTTTAGAGATCAAATTCTAACAAATTAAAAGAAATCTATGCACATATTATATTTTTTATAGTTGGACAATGTTTTGATGTTCTTAGAAATATTAAAATAGTGGTAGTTTTACATGATATTTTGGTCCATCATACCAATTCTCTAGTAGTGTATAATGTTCCTAGGAGACAATTTGATCCCATGTTTGAGGAATGGGAAAATTACTCTAATGCTACAAGGAGTCCACCAAAGATTGGTGGACCTGAGGTTCAAATTGAAGGCGATACCAACTGATCATTGATAGTTCAATTAGATTCAGATGGTCCATTGGGAACATTTACTTCTCTTAGAACTCCTATACCAGAACCTCATCCAGCACCATTTTCCTTTCCATTTCTCATTTCCAGTAAAGGTGACTTGGACGATTTTGGTAAAATGTTATTGTCTAATTTTTCTTTAAAGTTAAAGAATCAAGATCTACAAGAAAATTTCATCTGTGAGAAAGATTCCTGAATCAATTTTTAGTTGGTTATTCAAAATATGAAACCCAATTTATTACACCACATTTATGATATAGATATTTAGAATTGGAAGATAAGTGTTGAAATCGAATCCCTCATGTCTTTGAATGAAGAAATTAGATCTGATTTTAAAGCTTTCATGATTGGAATTCAAAAAATTCTTGATGATACATCTTTAGATACTTTTATTTCTATTGATCCTCCTCCTCCATTATTTGATTATGATCAGTTATGAACCATTATTATATAAAAGATAAGAGATATTTCAACTAGTTCTTTAGGAAGTGTCCTTGATCAGACACAAGATACATTGAGTAGAATTTGGAATAATTTGTATCATGTTCCCATGTTTATTACCATCAATTACCATGGCATGGAGGGTGACTGAGAAACTATTAATCAGTCCATAAAGTTCTATCTATCTCTGAATTATACCATGAAATGTATGATAGTTTCAAATAATTAGCTTTAAATTTGTCGATGCCTCCTTTGAATCATGATTTCAATGAACAAGTAAGATATATGAAGTATAGGACTATAGTTCTGAACCATTTTATGGATGATAAAAGTGATTTATTTAGTGAAATGGAATTATGTGGAAAAATCATCATGGATTTTATAAGTCTCATAAAGTCTTTTATTCATGTTCATGTCTAGGAAGTTGTTTCTCAAGAAGGATTTCTAATTACTCCTCAGTTGTATCATAGACTAGGACATTGTTGATATCCTTTAGCTCCTCTACCTTACCAATTCCATCATTTTACAATGTCTACTACTCCTTATTTGAGACACCTATGGATAGTTGTTACTATGGAAGATCATACTTGGACTATATCTAGACTCTCATATGGTGTTATATCAAAATTACCTTGTGCTGATCCGGCTTCCTCGGATAAGGATCAGGAGACATCTATGGATAATGGAAAAGAACCAAGGGACCCCTCTGCAAAATATTAAACATTTTTTTCTATCTTGGATAGTTTTTCATTTATGGGATATGGGTTATAATAACTATTTTTTTAATCATTTTGAATGCCTCTAATATTTCTTATTATGATTGTTTATCATTGTTTTTATACTTCTTTTCTTTAACTTATTGACAATCCAAAATGGGGGATAATTATAATGGAATATTGATAAATTTATAGAATATATAATTTAATAAAGTATTATTTCTACGTTATATTTGATATGATACGTTTTTAATATTTCTATTCATCATACATACCTTTTATACATAGTATTTTATTATTTTCTTTTGATAGAATTTTCACTTACTGGGAATTCGATATTCTAATTCTGATTTACACCACCTTGGATATCGTGTTTAAATTTTTTTAATTATTTTGATGAAATGATTTTTTATCATTCAAAAGGGGGAGATTGTTGGCCTACTAGTTTTAATGATCACAAAACCATGATTCTAATTATATTTATGAATTTCATGTTTTTCTATAAGTTATTTTCATTCTGATCTAGGTGATAATATTTTCTAATTACAAGACATCGTTATGATTGGAACCACTAACATGAGACGTTCTTGTACACTAGTCATCATCTTTATAAAAATATCACAAATTATGAGATACCTCATAATATCATACTGACACAAAGACATACCATTGGACTGCAAAAATTATAAAATCTGACACACCATTAGTTGACATAACATTAGGATTTCATGCTTCCAAAACACAAATTTTTCTAATTATGGGATACCTTCAGATGAGGTTTTGTAAATGGCATACCGCCAAGACAAAATTTTGGCTACGCATAAGACACCATCAAACCACACACCACCAGACCAGACACTGCTAGTTGAGACACTATTAGCATAAATCCAATTTGGATAAGTCTTAGAAAACACCAATATCATACATAAAGAACAACATACATCCAAAGAAGAACACCATCCAACCTTGAGACACCTCTAGTCTAAGACATAGAACCTATTTTCTTAACTTATCTTTTTGACTAACATAATTCTAACCGCTATATTTATTGAAGTTAATTCCATTTATTGTTATAATGATTGTCTCTTAAATTCTTGATAAAAATAATTGAAGAGAGTTTCATGATGTGCCATACGAGGAAAGAAGCTAATATAAATATTCTTCTTGCTGCTACAGATAAAAGTGCAATACACTGCCTCATGTTAGATGAGAGGCAATAGAGATTAAGTGGAGTGATAGCAAGCTAAGATCTGTAACTTCCTAAATATACATATATATGAACCTAATTGAAAATATTAAGATATCTCCTTCATATAACCATTAAAATAAAAGCCGAACTATGAATTCACACTTGGTTCCTTCCTGCAATGAAATAACAGAAGTATGTGACACTCTTTTTTCTTGATATTTTCAAGAGAACCTGACCCAATATTCATTGTAGAATCAGATCAGGATTCACAAGATTCATTCCAACAAACCGATCATTCCTAACCTCTAAACATTTATATTTCTATATTCTATTTATCATTATTACATTTTGAGTCGTGTGTCTGTGTACTTTGTTTTATCACATGCACATGGCCTCCTATGCTAAACATGAAGATACTCGATATCTTCTCGAACTATTTTCATATTTTTTTTATCCCACAAATAAGAGTGGTAATGGTATTTGTGTGGAATTTTTTGTTTTTATCCCAAGTATAGTTATGGAAGAGGTCTTGTGTGACCTAAACAGTTATAACATGCTATAAAACCAGATAAAGGTTTTGGATCATGTCTTTTATTTTATATTAAATGCTTGGTGGCTGGTGATCACCAAGTGTAGAGGACTAATTCTCAATTTGATATTGAACATCATGTATTCATTCCTTCAGCTACATGCATTAATTTTATTTTACTTTTATTCCACTTTAAAACAAATAATTATTTTATATGTAAACAAAATATATAATTTGAAATATTATATTAATTTTGTTCATATAGTTTTTTGATCATGTAAATTGATTTCAAAGGACAGAATGATATTTTTTGTTATTCATTTGAGACCAAATCAATCTTTAGATAATTATTTAGAAAGATTAAGATCTATATAATGTTAAATATTTTGATAAACTGGTTCATATTTAAACATTTGGTGGATTTAAAAATTATATATTCTAGAAACAAAAATTTATTGGGTAATCAACTCACCCCCTCTTGAGATACTCACTCCAACCAACATATTTAATATAATTAAAATTCATGATTACAAAAAAGAGATATCTTTAGTAAATTCGGATCTCAAGATAAAAAATTTATAATATATATTTCAAGATTAAATTTATATTAGTGAATGATATCAATTTTAATATAAATTTGAAAAATGAAATGAAAAACACTTTTTAATAAAAACAGGTTTTATGCTAGAAAGTGAACTTATGTGAAAATTAGGTATAATATTGGTTCCTATGTAATTAATTAGACTATATATAATTTAATAATACTTTACTTTTAGATAAAATTCATAACATAAGGAGACTTTTAAATTACCCATTGAATGAAAATAAATAACTATTTAACAAAAATCAGTATTTGTCACTCTGTACATAAAAATAAAACTTAAAAAAAATAAAAAAATTAAGCCTAAGACAATATTCTCAAGATGATTTCAAAAATTATATTAATTTTCTCAAATAAAATTTCTAAAAATAGTAGAAATTAATTATAATTTCTACAAACTAAATTTAATGGAATCAAATTTCGAAGAAATCATATTTTTGAATCATCAAATGAATTTATTTAAAATTCAGTGAATATGAGTTAATAAATACATTATATTAAATATTTTTTCATATTTTTCATAATTTGGTCATTACCATTCAGAATTATAAGTTAATTGCTATGTTGTAATGATCATATTTACTGTATATTTCTATTATCTTAATGTTTGATGTTGCGGATTAAGAAACCTATCAAAAATAGTATTCTTTCAAGCCATATTTTGGAGGAGTTACATTATAACCCCTTAAACAAATTTCATCTTCTTAATTTCATCTCATTCCTAATAAAAAGGATTTAATTTTTTTAAATATATTCCACAATTTAGAAGATAAGGCATGTAATCATGAAATGAAAAAACTTTGTAACATTTTTAAATACCCTTATTGAAAATCCAAATCATAAAAAGGGATAATAAACATAATTTTGGAAATATTAAAAGAGAAATATGGTGGTCACCTAGAATAAAACACAATCAGTTTCCATATAATATTATCATTAGTTGGAAGTGAAAATATGGACATGGAGTGAAAAAATGACATGCAAGCAATTATAGAGATTGATAGAGAACATATTCATGAGAAAGTTAATTATTTTAAACCCATAAATCATTTCAGAAAAAATAATAATATCAATTCATAAGAAATTAATGTAGTAAGAAAAAAATTTATTTCAATATCCTTTCCCTATTGTTGAGGGATTCTTTTACTATCAAGATAGAGAACACAAGAAAATATACTTACTTTAATTTCATTCCATTAAAAAGAAAAATTTTGTAATATGGTTTTACTTCAATCAATTTGCAATTCTATCTTATCAGTTACTCCCCGAAATGGATATAACCGATTAGTTTTTTCATTTATAAAGCACTAAAATTAACCTTTAACATATATTAAGATCCACAAACAGATAATAATTTATTCCTCTTATCTTTATACATTAACCAAAACCATAATTGTTAGAATGAGATTAGATAATATCCAATACGAATAAAACATCATATACCAATCTCAAAAATATTAATAATAACACCCAATGTTCAATATAAATCATTATCTAAATGACTAACCTTAAAACCCTTAAAAATATTCTAAACTAATATTTTAATCCAAATATTAGAATTATTTGACCTCATATTCATCTGAAATCTAATAATTATCTCCAACTAATATAAATAACTTATAATGTCACCAACCAAAAATTTATAGAGCCTATTAATATATTCTCTAAAATATGGAAATCATTTAGATAAATAACCTTAATAATCATAAATACATAATAAAATCATATATGCTTCATTATATAATTCCACATTTATTCCTTAAAAAAATCACATATTTTCTAAAAATATTTAAATTAAAATTAATCTTATATGAATGTTAATATAGTGAACTTATTGAAAAATTTAATTAATAACATATCTATGCAATCACATTCATTCCATGGTTTTCTATATGATAAATAATATGTTTCTAAAATATATTAACCATTTATTCCTAATTAAAAATAATTAACTCAACATTAGAGATGACCTTAACTCTAAAGGTTTTTGATACCTTTCAAATTATATCCACAGAATATAAAGTAATTCATCCTTAAATAAAATTTTCACTATAACAAAAGATAAACATAAGTGTTACATATACCTCAAAAATTTTTAAAAACTCAATATATGCCTCTGAAAGTACATTGATCAAATTGAATCTAAAAAAAGTATCTAATTCTTTTCAAATTATGTTCATCCTTAAGTTTATTAACCATTTAATAAAATAACACTACATCGTATCCCTTGAAACCCAATGTGTAGACGTTTTTAATCATCTAATTTTCTCCATAATACATAGTCTAAAATTTTCTATCTTATTTATTCATACTTCCTTCCTACAAAACATTTAAATCATATCCAAAGATTAATCATTCCCAATCTATTCATGTTTCCTATTTTTAACATTAATAACTCATACCTTTGAAATATATGTCACAATTCATCCCAATACAAATTTCAAAGAAGAATTCCCCATTATCTACTATGTTGATTCTATACATGTTATAATTATTAAAAAACATTTTATGTTCCTATAATTACTTTATCAATGTATAATCATTATATCTGGATTTAAATGGATGTTGAAAGAAATTTAAAATTTTAAACATCTCTTGTTTTAAATATATAGATTAAATACAACATCTAGAGGTTGTTTCGCATAATACATTAATATATGGTTTTACTTTAATTTTTCAAATAAGGTTTGGTGTTTATAAAAATCAAAAAATTCTGATAATAATATAAATAAAGAAGCTTCTTGAAGTTTATCCTCCATTATAACATAGCAGAGTGTTGGATATCCTTTTTTAGTCATCCATTGTAAAAAATTGATAAAGTACATTATGATATTTTACAAAATGGGTATGATAAGAATATTGTATTTTCAAAACAAAGTCAAATGTATCCCATGGTCATTCTTGATATCAAACTATAGAAGATAATTTGGATACATTATAAAGTGTTTTCAGGTAAGTTTAATACTATATACGATGTCTAAATCACATGAGAAATTTTTTACAATTATTATTTCAAGTAAATCATCTAGAAGATAAAAGAGGTTTTTGTTTGGTTTATACCCATACATATTTAAATAAAATATCTAACTTGATAAAATAAATTTCTGAGTCAATGGAAAATAATTTCATTAATAAAATCAGAGTGAACAACTAAATACAGTTTATGGTCAATATCTTACTCTATGACAGCCATACATTAGTCTATAATTATTTTGATTTACTATTTGTTTAACCTAGATTATATTAAGTTCTTTTCTCTGATACGTTTTAACCTAATTCAAAAATAACTATTATTTAACTTAGAATACTAACCTTTATTGTAATAAAATACTTATAACTTATGATCCCACAGTAATAAATTATCCCTAAATGTTTTCCAAATGTTATACCTAAATCATATCATATAAATTTATCCAAACCTTTCCTTTTATACTAACTATAAAAAACCATATTTAAAACAATAAATTATCTATATTTTTTGAATAATAATTGAAATTCATACATTTTTAGGATCTTTGCGGTTTAGTGTTTAAGAATATTGGGTCATAACTCTTACATAATACACCCATATATTATAATGTGGAAACTTCCACTCAGTATCCATTTTTACATAATATAAAAAATATTAAATGAAACACAATTTATTATAATGATAGATCTTAATTACTTTCAACTTCACTTATTCTTTTTTCTTACTCATTCATAATCCATGTGAATACATTTTAAAATGTGGTATGAACACAAAAAGGTCAGGAAGGGATATAAGAGAAATAAATCAGTTAGTCCAGTAAAAAACATGAGAACTCATAAACTATCTATATTGTCCAAATTATTCTTTAATAATATAAAATAATTTATATCCACATTGAAAAAACCATTTTTTCTCAAATAAAACCTTCATAAACAATAAAAAATATAACCCTTATTGGAATCATAATAGAATTATATTTAAAACTCATTTTTACTCATATTAGAAATAAATTTAGCCTTGTTAAAATAATTTGAGAAACCTCTATAGTTCACTCCCTCATAATTTCCATTAAAGATAATGAATAATAACCAATGTAATGGAGATCTATATCGAGCTTTCCCATCATATATGTTGTATCGGGCTCAAATATCATATTAGATATATTAGGCTAAACCATCCTCATCTCTAATAATGAAGTACCATATCGTGAAAAAAACATTATTATTATTTCAATTTTCCATCATAAATCCACAGAAAAATCTATTTGGACCAATAATCAAAGAACTTTTCATTTTTATTATAAATATAGGGAGAAATATACTTTTCTTTTGAAATATTTTTAAAATGAAAAACTTCCAAAATATTATGGAAATTATTTTTATTAAAAATTAAAAATATATAATTGTAAAGTAAAATTCAATGAAATAAAAATTCATGATGTGGAAAACTATATTCATTCCATAAAATTTAAACAATGATTCCTTTAACACATTTAGTCAAAATACCTTATTTGTAAAATGACATGAAGGTTCCCTTTTAAACCATATTAATAAATTAAAAGGTGGTTCATAATTTAATGTTTTAGTATTTGAAGTGAAAATAATTAAAATTTTGGAACATTTTAATGAACATGGATATGGAGGAAAAATATAACAATATATTTAACATGTACATGTATAGTTTGTGTTACACGCAACACTAAATTTGAATAAACTACTATATACTATTAATAATATTATTAAAAAATAACCTTTATAACCTAGACATTAAACATTATCTTTGGAATAGTAATAAAAAATTTTTAAATACTATGTATAATAGTTTTATTTAAAAAACACATTGATAATAAAAAAGTATATAATTTTTTATTAATTTATTTATGTGATTAAAAAAACATTTTTCCCAAAAAATGATTTGTATTTCTTTTTGTGAACAAATAATAAAATTATTTTTTGATGATTTTATAAAATGTATTTGAAAAAATAAACTTGATTTTTTGAATCATCAGATAAAAATTATCTTAGGGTTAATGTTTTGGTTTTTCTTTTAAAATATTAATCTTTCAATGAATAGTTAATATAATGTTTTTTTATTGAAAGTTTCCTTTTTCATTTATGAAATTTATAAGGAAAATATTTTTTTAAAATGGTTTAAAGTGTATAATTAAAAAAATTATATTATAATTAATCCAATATATTTTATTTTAATCAATTTCGTATTGAATTTTGATATAAACACTTTTTAATCATCTTAAAGTTTCTCTTTGAAAACAACCTTTTCGTCAAGTATGCAGATTTATTTTTAAATTTAATTTTTCCACTTATGTGAATGGAATTTGGAGAAATGGATTCCATATTTTTAATCATAAAAATAATACTATATAATACGGTCAACATAATTTTTGTTCAAAATGAATTTTTAAATCATTAAAATTTAATTATTGTGGTAAATGTTAAAATAAGTTTAATAAGGGGTTAGACTAAAAATATAAGGGCTAAAATGACCTATAACATGTTCAAATCACATTTTAGGTCCATATATAGACCTTACCATCTCTATGGTTTCAAATGATCCATTTTTATCTTTTTTATGTGAATAATTTAGGTAGAATTTATTATTTTTAGAAATTCCATGAATGTTTTCCACCCCCCCCCCCCCCAGACTTATAAAAGTGTAAGATCATAGGTTTTTCAATGAGGAATGGATCATTTTATTCATTGTTAAACTATTATTTAAGTTCAATTCTGGGATCAGACCCTAAATATGGGCCTATGGGCCAGTTGTGTTGTTTCTAGATAGAAGAAAACTTGGGTTTGAAGGCATGCTATAGGATATATACATGATGTATTTTTTAATTCACAATGTGTACTCAATACACAACATGTAATGGCCTGGATATTCCTACAACAACGTGTAATGAGATTTCCCAATAATTGAATTCCTGGTCATTACACAATGTGTAATGAATTTACATTGTGTGTAAATTTCTATTATGAGTTTTTAAAATAGGAGACATGACATCCTTTTTTTGACAAAAGCCAAACCCCTCCCTCAATATCACATAGGAGTACTGTCGGAAGAGAACCATTTAAGGAAAATGATAATATTTAATTCTATTTCACCATCTAACCTCCATTTCAATATTTGTTCCTATCATTGGATACACAATAATGATTTCCCTATTCCTATTTCACCTTTATCTATTTTTATTCTCCTCAACGAAATTATTTTTATGCATGATATTATGCCATATTTTCATACAGTTCTTACATTATTATATTTTCTTGTGATCTAGAATGAATTAGGGGGTAATATTGGACGAGTGTTTTCCCATATGTATATTATAGGTTTTCTATACCATTTCCCTTATGATCTAGGTGTTTTATTCCATGTTCCCATTCTTCCACACGTTATACATTTCAGAATTTTTCCTAAAATTAAATGAATGACTTAATGAAATTGATTAGAACCTGGATATGTTTCTTTCTTAGTACCATTTGATAGTTAGAGCTTATAAAACTCAACCTAGACCACATGTTATCTGTGTTTATTTCTCTACCCATTATGTTACCACCCCGTTGGGTTTGTGTATGAGCTCCCCATTGTAGTGGGAGCTATAATAAAATAAATGAGATATTAGTAGTGGTTGTATGCCTCCATTCCATGTGATTGCATGATATTAAATTGATTAAAGTGACTAAATAAATTATGTGGAATGGTTTTGATTAAATATTGTATTATTAATGATTAATGAAATTATTCTGATAATATTGATTGTCATAGACATTTATGATCCATAAATTCAGAACAATATTGATTCACATGGACATTTATACTCTATGTATTGAAAAAAATTTAAATGTTGTATAAATTTCTACTGCATGTATTCGATTTAATATTTGATGAACTGGAATTTTTTACTCCAAGTATTTATATTACATGGTATCCCTAAGACATTAGTACTCCATAGATCCAGTTGTGGGTGTAACACTTTATTACATGGCATATACCATTGAGGATGCTTTGAAATTTCCACTCCTAAGATCCATCCCATGGGGTAAGACACTTGATTACTTAGAATAGGCTGTAGTGGATTCATATCATGCTTTATAGATAGCCTTATTATGGGTATTTTATTAATGTTATCAAAATGTATAGTATCATATCTACTTTATCATGTTTTATAGTTAGACCATGTTACGGTTGCCCTTTTTTAGTGAGACATCATGGATGGATAGAATTAATCTTTCTTATTTATTCATTCCACAGTCATATATATTCTAAACTACATTTATTTTTATTAAATAGACTGGAAATGTTACATACACCATTTTGGTTGCCTACCGAGTGTTCCCTCACACCCTGTATGGGATATCGTTGGGTACCCAGATATAATTCGTGGCTGCAGGCATGGACCAGGGATTGTTCCAACTTTATGATGCTTAACTACTTATGCTTATGATAATTAGAGAACATGACCAAGCTAAAATCATTATTTTACGTAGAGATATTTCCTTTTTTTTGTCTTTGTTTATTTTTATACATGTATTGTACTAAATGCATGTTTCTATTAATTTCCTTCCATTCTGTATAGATACATGGAATACATCATTTTACATATGATTTTTCCTTGGATTTATTTGTTATTACTATCTTCTAGATTTTTGTTATATTTTTCAATTATTTGATATGCTTCTTATATTGATTCTCTTGATTACACTACTATTCTACAATCCGAATATGAGGGTATAGGCTCCCCCAATATACCACCTTATACCCCTGTTGATTGTCTTCATCCTTGGAAATATTGGGAGACATGCATGTGGCCTTGTGACCCACTATCTTGGGGAACTGTTTAGTGGCTCCCAGGATGGGACATTTCAAAGTGGCATTATTTTTTTTTTTTTTTAGGAATTACTATTTGGGATGGCAGAAAAGAGATATAAGAATGTGTTCGAATTTGGTAATGAGATTTTCTTGGGAGTATAAAACAACCTATAATAAAAATCCAGATTTCATGGGATGGGATATGATGTTATAATTTTCATTAAATATAGTTGATTTGATTCCACTATTGAGTGATATACATTATATGTGACGTTATTATTGTTATGATTTAGGTATTACATTTCTTCCTTGTCTGATATGATAAGGAAGTATGGATCATTCATCATTTATGGAACCATATAAGATTCACATTCCATGACATATAAGATGATTTCTTGACAGCATGACATTTCTTATGTCTGCATTATATTATATAATTTATACTAGTTAATGTTTCTTAAAAGATATTAAGAAACATATTTTGTACTTAGAGTTCATATCATTGCTGAAAGAGTGTATCCTTAAATAGGATACAATAGACACCCTAAGTAGTAAATTGTGACATGTTGAGTTAGGGACCATTGGTCTCATGTATTGGAACATGTTATGGTTGAGATTAAATGAGTTCCACACTTCAGTTTATAAGGTATAAGGAACCTTATCCATTGGAAGTGGTGATTCATTTGGTTCAACCATATAAAGATAACTATAAAAAAAATTGAATATAAGTGAAATTATAATTATGAAATGGAGAGTTCACCAGTAAATGGATTTATTTGTTGCACTAGATAGTCCATATACTAGCACCCATTTTGGGAAACCAAGAACTTGTTCCAGATCTAAATTTAGAGTGGGATCTAGGTAGTGTCTCTGGTGTTTTTTACAATCATTCCCTTTACCCAGTCCTGGATTTGGAGAAGTCAAATGGGTGTGTCATGTTTATAGGAAGTATTGTTCCAATCCTTTACTTTTATCCATGATATATTTGATATGAAATATTATGAGGCATAATTTTTAAATTTCTAGAGATATACCACCATGACGACTTCCATTCACATTCTATAAGGGTGGAAATGGCCATGCTCTAAAGATGTTAGGTCGTGTTTTTCTAGTAAAACCTATAGTAGTTCCTTCTACAGAACCTCCTATTATTCCAGATAAGGGTTTTGATTCCCAGTTCCGAGAGGGTTTTATGTAATTTATGAAGACCATTCAGGGAGTTCCATAACTTTCCTCTTCTATGGTAGAGATGACATGTGTGTTCCAGCAGCAGCATCCACCATCATTTTTAAGGGATTGAAGTGCATAGGATACTGAGATGTGGCATGAGACTAATTTATCGATTTTTGATCATCTCTAGACATATATTAATAGGATATTAAATCTCATTAATTATATGCTATGGGTATCCGAAAAGAGTTGGTGGGATGTTTGCAACCAGGAGGATAGGATTTGACATATGGTTTAGGGGGATTTACAAACTCAGTTTTATGATTTATTTTTCCATAGACTCTATGAGCTGAATGGGGAAGTGATTTTATACATCTTGATTTTTGTGTTATGGATGTTATGGAGTATTAAACATTATTTATAGAGTTTTAGTTCCTCATGCTGATTTATCTTACTGATGATCCATCTCGAGAGAGATGCTTTGAGGAAGGTCTCAAGCATACTATACCTTCAAAGGTGAATGTTCTTCAGTTGACTATGATATCTGAGATAGTGAATTATGCATTGATTATTGAATGAGATTTTAAGGAAGATAGAGTCCTAGATCAGGGTAGTCTAGCTTCTCAACCCAGTGGTTCGGGTTGAAGGAATTTTTGTTTTGAGGTTTCTCATGATTGGAATATCATCCAGAGTGTGAGTGCTAATAGCAAAATATTGTGTCATCAGTGTAGGAGGCGATGAAACATGATGATATAGTGATATATAAACCTATTAGAGTTTAAATATTTTTTTATTATGGGAAATCATCAACATTCCTTTTGGTCCATTCCTCCAGTGGTCAGTTGGAGGGGTTGAAATGATCTCTAGATTTGGGATTTGGTTTCACAGTTCTGCGTCAGTATGGGAGCAAGAGTACATATGATCATTCAAGCTGAGGAGGTGGTCATTGATAGAGGATCCATACACCAATTTCATTTTGAGAGTAGAGTAGTATTCCTTTGGGTTGTTAGGTTGTTTCCTAGGGCCTCAATTTTGGCCATATATATTCAGTATAGACTATAACTGAGTATAAGAGAACCAAAAAATCTATTTTAAGAGGTATGATCTTAGTAGATTATATATTAGTATATTCTCTATTTAATATAGGTTATTCTCATGGTTTAATATCTATACCCATTGTGGAGATCCTTGATATTTTTATTAGTTCTATGATGGTTTTATGAAACATGATTCTCTGTGGGGGGTCATATCAGAGAGTGTATTCCAATGCAAGGTGTACCCCCTTGAGGTAAGAGGGTTCCACTTCTTATAGGACCTCATTATCCTCAAGATGACAAGGTTCAACATCATTATTGGGATGTATTGGTTGGTTCCCTTTCACATGATCGTAGATTATTATTATCATAGGGTGAACTTCACATCACCAGAGGATGAGGTTTTTATTCACAAGGGTGGATGAAATGTCTATGTGAGAAGATCATGACCTGAGCCTTATGGGATGGGTGGGATGATATCCCAAATTTATATCTTTTATTTGAATGACTAGGGAATGTGTAGGAGGACTTCCCTGTAGTGGTTGATTTTTTTCGGGAAATTTTTCCACGATAATATTTAGGACTACCTCCCAAGAGAGAGATAGAGTTTTCCATCAATAAAGTACCGAGAACATCACCAGTATCCATTCCTTCATATAGGATGGCTACTAAAGAGTTATAGAAGAT
Source organism: Viscum album (assembly GCA_963277665.1). NCBI lineage: Eukaryota > Viridiplantae > Streptophyta > Magnoliopsida > Santalales > Viscaceae > Viscum > Viscum album. Next base: position 1,952,310,058 of record OY728130.1, read on the forward strand.
AAAGTTGTAGATATATGACTTATAATCTAAGTGGTTTATATGATCCAATACTTCTCTATGGTGTTTTCTAGTCCTTTTTGTGAAAAAGGGTGGATGAAACACTCAAGTTATGTGGATTGATAAAAATTGAATCAGTCGATAGTTACGAATTGATATCCTTTACTATAGATATATAATCTCTTTGACCAGCTATGAAGTTTTTAGGATTTATTGAAGACTGATTTGATATTGATTTATGATCAGGTGCATGTTTGATATGGATATTTACCTCATACAACTATTCATAGAAGTTATGGTCTATATGAGTATCTTGTTATTTTGTTTCATCTCACAGACGGTCCATTAGTTTTCATGGCACTGATGAACCATGTTTTCCATCCATATATAGATTTTTTTGTGAGTGGTATTCATAGATGATATCTTGGTGTATTCTCTTAATCAACACGACCATGAAAAATGTCTTGAGATTATTTTGGATACACTGAGAGAGCATCAGTTATATGCAGAGATACAAAAGATCCAATTCTGGATGGATAAGATTTACTTGATGGGTAATATTATCTCAAATGTAGGAATATTAGTTGATCCATAGATGGTGAGAGATTCCGTTTCTTAGAAGAGTCCCAATAAAATCTTCTACATATAGATTTTATTGGGTCTAGATAGATATTACTATAATTTCATAAAGGATGTATCACTCTTATCATCACCACATATTGTCTTGATGAAGAAGGGTGTAATGTTTTTATGGTTATATACCTATGATATAGTTGTTCAGGAGCTAAATGTGAGACTTACTTTAGTATTTTTACTGATTCTACCAGATCCAATAAGAGGTTTCATGTGTATTATGATGCATCAGGTATTATGATCAGAGTAGTTATGAATATTTAGGATCCAGTCATGGATTATGGGTCTTGTTAGTTATGGACACATAAGAGGAAATACCAAATGAAAAATCTTGAGTTAGCTATTACTGTTCAGGACTTACACTGTAGAATTCATTATTTAATAGGAGTGAATTTTTTGGTGAACACAGACCAAAAAATCATCATGTATATATTTACATAGGATGAATTGAATATAATGCAACAAAGGTGGGTTGAGTACTTATAGTATTTTGACTTTGAGATTTCCTACATACCCAGAAAGGGAAATGAATTAACAAATGAACTAAAATGGATGACTTAGATACAAGAATTTTATAAGGACAATAGTAAGTGGAAGATTATGGACATATTTTCATAGATGCACCTATAGGTGTAGGGAAGTGTCAAGCTTACTTTTGCATCATGATCACATCTCCACCGATTGGACTAGAATCCCACCGCCTTCTAGGGTTTCAATGGCCTGAGCATGGCTTCAGACCCATCCCCCCCCCCCCTCCCAAGAGGGGAAGGGGTCACTTGGGATTGATTTCCTTCAATTCATTTGATCCTCTCACAGATCAAGCAGAGGTCCCATCGTTCCTTGAAATCAACCTCACTCCCAATTCCCCCTCGTTGTTTGAGGGACTCCCGAACCCCTTGGTAACAGGAAAGGAGTTCTCTAATGTAGTGGACCTCCATAGGAACTCTCTAGTGGCCCACTTTGGTTGGAATCATACTTCTATTGACACCTTTGACCGGTTAATCTCCGAGTCGTGGGGTTTGAATTACCACGCTATTGTTGGGATTCTGGATGCTCGACACATTCTTATTCACTTTGCGACTGAAGACAACCTAATCTCCACCTGGATTTTCAACAAACAAACCTGAAATGGAGCTCACTTCTTCCTCATTTGATGGTCTAACAACTTTCATTTGAGGCATGATCCTCTGACAGCTCCAATTTAGCTAGGCATCCCCAGTCTTCCTCTTTCGTTCCAAAACCCTTGTATACTTTTGATGCTCAGTAATATGGTGGGAGGTTCCTATGTTTTGATGATCGATCTCGATCCCTCTGCCATCCAATTTCTATATGGATCTGTGTGGAGGTCGATGTTTCCAAACCACCTGGAGATTTTCTGTGGATTGATATTGAGAATGAGTACAAGATCAACCAAAGTGTTAGTTTTGAATATTGGGTAGATTTGTATTGTTTCTATGGTCGTTTGGGTCATCTCCAAAAGGCTTTCTTGCACGGGAAATGAGTTGATTCCACATGTATCTTTAGTAAAGGTGTGGTAAAGTTTACTCCTAATACGAAATCCAATGTGGCTGATTTATCCCCCCCCCCCTGCATGAGTGGAAATCTGGAAGAGGCTGTAGTTAAGGGTGGCCACACAATCTCGTCCCCAGTGCGACATAATGGACCCTCGGGGTATAATACATGAATTAATGGATTAGTATCACAATGGATGGGAGGATGTTCTCTCCCAGAGATGACTCATGATGTTGATGGGGTCGAGGAAAATGGGGAATGGACTAAGTTAATTCACAGGAAGGCCAAGTATAGGAGTCCATACACTACTGATGAAGCAGTCTTGGAGGAGACCCCTCTGTCTCCCCTTGAGTCAGAAGAAGAGGATAAACTCAATAGGATCTCACATGATAGTATGTCAAAAGGTAAGCTAAGGCTCAATTATGATGGATACTATTCGGTTCATACCTGGAGGAAGACTACGACCCAAAGCGATTACTCATACCTACCCAAACTGATGACTACCTGATCCGCCAGAAAGGGTGTAATGTTTAGGGAGCCTGACCAACCATCATTCTGTGACAAGGTGGAGGAGTCTAATGGTGACAAGCATGAGGATCCAAACCAGTCAAGGGACATAGTCGCATCAGATGATGTACATGTGGAGACATGGGAGGAGGAGGCTGACTTGAGGCTACTCCTACATTCTGTGGAAGAGATAGCAGATAATCATTATACTTTCAATGTTCTAAAAGAGGAATCTGATAAAATATATTCTAGATCACTACTATTTGACCTTAATGAAGAGAAATCGAGGTGGATCCGCAAGCAAGACCGTATCGTGGCTCACGAAATCAAGGAGAAGAAAATAAACTAGGATTAATATATTCAGACTTGGGATAGAATGGCCGACCACTTCGAGGATCTAATCAATGACAACCTAGATTCAAAGGTAACTTCTATCGCATGGATCGTACATAGGGTGATTAATTCAAAACTTTTAAAGTTTTTTTAGAATAGTTCGGTAACCTCTTATGAGGTTTGACATGTGGTTGGCTTGTAATATGGATTTACCACTTTCCCTCAAAGTGACCTCTTTTATAAAAAATTAAACTGGATGGACTTTTTCATCATCCTTACTAGTGAATTTAACACTTTTGGATAGGGTGAGCATGATATTGTTATAATATTCTAAGGGTTTTTTCCTATAGAAGAGCATGATAGGTGGGGACCCGCCTCCTAGTTGAAAAATTGATGAGGATGAAATTCTATGCATAGATGGGAACATTTGGTACAAAACTGATATACGAATGTAACTAATGAGAGATTTATATGCCTCAGATTGGGTAGTGTATCTTGTTGTGACCAAGATTTATTGGGATTTAAGACACAAGTATTGGAGGCCAGGAATGAAATGAGAGGTTGTATCATGAGGCATTCCACATTTTAGTAGGTGAAGGTAGAACCCCATCAACCAACTCAGATCTTAGAGTAGTTTTCCATTCCTGAGTGAAAAATAGAATAATTATGTGATGGATTTCATGAAGGTATTTCCATAGTTGCCTCAACATTGTAATGTTATTTGGTTTTTTATGGATATGCTCATGATTGTCACCCATTTTCTTCCCATAAAAGATACCTTCTAAGTAGATTAGCATGGGATAACTTTTATCTGTCAAATTGTGAAACATCACGGGGTTTCTCATACGATTTTATCAAATAGGGAAACCAATTTTATATCTTGTTTTTTGAAAATCTTACAGGGGATTTGGGCAAAACTGGTGGTTCTGAGCATGACATACCACCCTCAAACCGATGGAAAATTAGAATGCACTATATAATTTTTAGTGGAAATTCTTAGAGCATGAATCCTTGATTTCTATGGATCTTGGGAGTGGTATATAAACCTAATAAATTTAGACTATAATAATCGATATCAGGAGACTATATGGACGACACCTTATGATGAATTTTATGGTAGTCCATCCCTATCACCTCTATGATAGTTTGTGGTAGGAGAGGCAGTGATGCTTGAACTGTGTATTGTATAAGATTTTTTAGAGATTTTTTAGTTGATTAGAAAGCATATGGGTACTACACAGTCTAAAAAGAATTCCTACACTGATCATCATCGATGAATTTTAGAGTTTGAGGTCAGGGATTAATACTTTTTATGTATCTCTTCGAGGAAGGGTCACTAATGGATTTTGATATATAGGGTAATATTTTTCCACAATATATTAGGCCTTTCAATATTGTAGATTGATTTAGGCTGATAACCTATCTGTTGAAGTTACATCAATAGTACTAACCATACACGACATCTTCCATATATCTCAACGACATCATTATCACTTAGACCCATATCATACTCTTCTCCCCAGATGAGGTTGACTTATAGGTAGATGCGCCCTATGAGGAACATCCTATAAATATCATTGATTAGAGCATGAAGGCTCTTCGAGGCTAGTAAATTCCTCTATAATTGGTTTAATATATGTTAGGCCATGTACAAGATGATCCATGAGAGTAGGAGGCCGATATATATGCTCAGTGGCTATAATTATTCACATAAAATACATGAGCACCCATATAAGGTGAATTCATGGAAAATTTTATTTATGGAAGAATATTATAAGATCTATGGATTTTCAATGAGGTATATACCCTTTTATTTATAATTAATCTATTTTTAATGTTCTATTTTTGTAATGGAACCTAATGCTAGTCTCATGGGATATTTGGTTTGTTTTTTGAGAGAAGAAAGTAGGGGGTAATGGTACGATACATGCCAAGTACATGACATGTATTTGGAATACATGATGTGTTATCAATATAAGATGTGTAATGGATTTGGTGGGCTAATTTTAAACATGTAATGAGCTTTCCCTATAATAGAAATCACTATACATACAAGATGTTTAATTTACTTACACACTATGTAAATGACTGGGGTTAGTTTTTGAAAAGAGATTTAGAGAATATTTTTTTGATTGTATCTGACTCCTTCTTTTCTCCTTCACAAGAGGTATGCTAAAGGAGCTACCTTGAAGCATAACTCTAGGATTTGGCTCTTTTTCACCATGCACCCTCCATTTCAAGAGTCATTCATCTCATTAGATCCATACCAGTGATTTCCCTAATCATCATGCACCTTTCTCCATTTATCTTCTCCTCAATAGAGGTATTCTGATGCAATCATGTATGCCCTATTATCAAGGAATTTTTCTATTCTTCTATTTTCTTATGATTTGGACCAAATAGGAGGCTAATACTGGATGATTGTTCTACCATAGGTATACCATAGGTATTATATACCATTAACCTTATGGGATAGTAGTTTTATAACCTTTTTTTCCACATGCCATACCTTCAAAAATTACTAAAATTTAACGAATTCCATGTTGAAATTGATTTGAACCTAGATATGTTTGTTTCTTAGTACCATGTGATGGTTATTGGTTGTCAAACTCAACACTAACCTCCTTTAAGGAATTTTTATGTATCTCCCCCTTGATTCACCACACCGTTTGGTGTGTTTATAATCTCACCATCATTGTGGGAGATGTAATGAATTAAATGAGATGTTAGGAGAGGGTTTATCATCATATCCATGTGATTACATCGTATAAAAGTGATTAAAATGATTAAATTTTTTATGTGGAATGAGTTGGATGAACTCATGGATTGTGAATGATTAATTTAATGTTTTTCATAATTTTTAATTTCATAGACATTTCTACTCTATGAATTCAGAATGGTATTGAATAATACCACGAAAATTTATACTCCATGGATTCAGAACTATATTTAATTTCACAGATTTTTCTACTCCATGTATTTGAGTTTATATTGGATTACATGGAACTTTATACTATATGGATCCATATTACATATGATTCCTTGGACAATACTATTACGTGGATCTAGATGTAGTCTTGACAGTTGATTACATGATATAGTCCATTGAGGATTCCATGGGAATTTCTACTCTTTGGATATAACAAAAGGGGTATGACATTAGATTATATGGGATAAGTCATAGTGGATACTTATTATTCATTATATATATCCTTGGTATTAGTATTTGATTGTAGTTGTTATAACATATAGTATCAAAACTGCTTTATCATGTCTTACTATTAGTCCGTGTAACAGTTTTTGGTTTTTAGTGAGCCTTGTTGGCTGAGAAATATTACTCCTTATTATTTATCCATATCACCGTCATATATATTTCAAACAACTTCCATTTATATTTTATAGAATAGAATTTGCATAGATATTGTTGGTGGTGAACTATTGAGTGTTATCGCACACCCTATATAGGACACTTTTGGATGTCTATTGGCATGTTTTTTCTTCCATTTTATACAGAGACACATCATAAATCATTTTTTATATGATACTTGCTTGTATTGGTTTGTTATTACTGTCATCTAAATTTATCTTCAGTTTTTCAGTTATTTGACATGATTTTTCTATTTATTATATTGATTACACCATTTTGATACACTATAATAATGAGGGTACATTCTCACCGCTATACCACCATAGACCATCACATCTAGTTGCTAACATATAGCCTATGGGGAGGTGCGCTTGAGTCCATGTGACCCAATGACTTAGGGCACCATTTAATGGCCCATGAACTGTGACATTACAAAAAGGAGACCGCTATCCTATCTTTTTGACACTTCCAAAACGCATTTTTTTCATCCAATCCCAAGCCATATATATTCCTTAATTCCATGAACACATCATAGAGGCCTTATTTTTATTATGAAACCCAGCTAAGAAGGATTTAGTTATAAACCTAAATATGTTCTCTAAAGAAGAGATAAATTTCTTATCCTAACATTTCTATTTATTCCTCTACCACCTTTAAATATCATTAAACAATGATGATATGATAAAATTATATCCAATATAAATATATGTTATTATATAAATATAACAACCTACATAGATCTCATCTTCCATGATATGGGAAATAAAACCGTCTATTGTGTGTACGACAGACTACCACATCACGAACCGATGTTTTTAATTTTCGATCAACACCTTTACTGGTTGAATATAATAATGAAATTAATTTTTATTTATATTATATTTATGATATTATTATAAGTTTTTAATTATAATATCACATACACCCTTTTACGTTCCATTCCATGAGAATAAGATAACATCGTGTGTGTCTACGATAGACTACCGCATCATGAAGTGATGTGATTCATTTTTCACTTACACTTTATATGGAAGGAAGTATGGATAAATTTAATGAATATATTTGATATATATGAAATATAATGAATATATAAATTTTATATATTCTTTACTTTCCTTTAATTTCATCCTTTGAGAAAATTGATTCTACGTTCTTGCGTACATATGATGTACTGTCTCCATAAACGATGTATTTTATTTTTATCTCTAACTTTTATCAATTACTCTAAATACATATATAATACATATATAGGATATTTATATAAAGTTAAATATCATTGAGATAATGGAACCATGATCAATGTAAAATAACTGAAAAAAACGAATCAAAACATACATGGAAAACAAAATAGTAATTACCTAAAATATGATCTTATCATGGAATTGTTAATAATCGAGTAATAAAAGGTCATAATTAAATAATATATGATATTACATATATAATTATGGTTTTTATTATATTTTTAATAAAACCATATTAATTTTATAGAACATTCAAAAATTTATAATGTAATTCGAGACATAAGGTAAGAGATTTCTTAACTCTCTTTTATTTTCAGGACAAAGTTGCATTATTGAAAACATGATTCTTTTATGTGGGTTGTAAAATACCAATGAATATATTTTATGACTAATATCCTAGAAATTATGGGATATACATATCCATGTAATTTTCTATCATTCATGGGGCTTATGGTTCAAAAGCATCCAAAGTGTTAAGGGTTTGTTGTTGCAATCTCATTATTTGTCAGGATTAGTTATGATTACGAATTTGTTGATGAAGTCATATGATATATTTCAAAAAAAATGAATTTTATTCTATTATTTTTATTTCTTGAGAATAATTTTTTCCCTTCATTTTCCTCACATTATTTTCTCAAGATTCCAAAATAATGTTTTTAAAGAAAACTGACATTATACCTCTCTTCGATTAAAATCCTTTTTCTTCCAAATTCATGTTCCCTAAAATTGTTTTCAAGAATTTATTAATGTTACTATATGATTTTTTAAATCCATTTTTACCCTTTATCTTCTTTTTTTAAAAAAAAATAAAGGCATTATTCACGCCATTTTCTAAAAACGGCCTATTTGTATTTTACTGAAAAATATTGAAGAAATATTTGTTTTAAATAGTATGACATGAATGAAATTTCCCAACATCATGAAAAATCAATGTTTAAAAGATTATTTTATAAGTAGAAAATGTTATTATCAATGAAAATAATTTTCACAATGTTTTTTTAACTTTTAGTTTCAAAAACATGATTTTCAAAGTGAAATGTTTCCTTTCCTCTATAAATGTTCCACATGATATTTCAAAAAAAATTTATATCTATAATAACATATTTGATGTTAAATAAGATTTACTAGGGATATAATCCATTAATACCATCCTTATTATTTATATGGGTGGTTTATGATTATGGTGATAAGATATCCATGACACCCACTCTATTTTTATGGAGTTTTCTATAATGAAATGATGTAATGTTTATGAAACATGTTTATTTTCAATAAGTTATGATATGATGAAATGTTTATGACATAGATTTATTTTCATGGGTTCTGATTTGATAAAGTTTTATGATATTGTAGAAAACATATGTATTCTTTTCAATTTGTGATGGTGGTTATGTTATAACCAAGGATGGTGGATATGATATAACTGAGAATAGAGGATACGTTACAACCAAGGATGGTGGTTACATTATAAACAATGATAGTGGTCATGTAATAACTATGTATGGGTGAGACCTATATCTTCCTCTAATGTATTGGGTAATTATATGTTATGTGTGAATTTGATTTCATGATCACACGTTTATGTGTGGACCTTCATTCATATCCATATGATTATATGAGGGCTTGATTTCATCTACTTAATAAAATGAGTGAACCTATTTCTATTTATACATGTTCACTATATATTAAGATTATGTCTAGGCTAAGAATCTTTGTCTTATTCTAAGGTTATGATCATGGATAACGTACTTTTATTCCTTTATAATTAATCTATTATTAACTACCATGATATATACTATGGAACATTTTTATGATCTATGATATACATTGTATGGTTTTAAAATGTTAAGATCATGTTTTCATGCCAATGTGCTCATATTATTCTTATCTGATTATTGATATCACTATTATTTACCCTTACTGAGCATATGAGGTCACCTTTTAATTTCTTCTTCATCAAGTTATGAAGAAATGTTTTATGTTTGAAAAGTCTAATAATGGTGATATATATTAAAAAATTAGTTGGAGAAGATAATGTTCACCTACGAACCAGTTTTCTAGGTTTCTAAGATTCTAAAAGAACTATAACTACAATATTCTAGTGTGGATTATTATGTTATGTAATGAATATTCATTTATTAATATGTTATATTGATGTATAAAAAGTTCATATTTCTATAGTTGGTATCAGAGAAAGGATTATTTATCCTTTGGAAACTATGATGTTAAAAATATAGTGAAAACCCTTTGGATAAGCCTATGTATTGGATGACATCCTAATGTTTTTGTAAGGAATCCATTTTATGGTTTACCTAGAGATACATATTGATCTAGATACTACAGGTGGACGTGGTTATATTATAGATATACCTATGGGTAATAAATCCAAAAAAGTTATATAGGTCTTGACTCAAGTGTTACCTCATACATGAAAACAATCTTTACTACGCACCTAGTTTGACACTCCTGGGGGATATGCCTTGGGAATTAAAAATATATTAACTACCCATCATCATGGATTTGAATAATTACCTAGTTTAAGCTTATAGTTTCATATATTGAAAATAATATTTCGTATTTAGATATAATAGAAGTGTTTTTTCATGATTACATGGTTACCCACTATGATTATTATTTCTTACACATTTCATTTTTTTATGTCGATGGATGGAACTTGAAGGAATCATGGTAATGATGAATTCAATAGAAAATAAAATGATTTTACTATAGAAATACCAAATGTTATGGGAGCTAAAATGTAAAATTTCATTTCTATTTTCACAAAAATTTCTCAGGATATGAATAATAGTGAACTTCCAATGAGCAAAGGAGGGGAAAATGTTCTATTGATCCCTTCTTGAGGAAACGAACACCTTCCATTAGTGGTTCTACTGATCCTCTATTTATTGACAAATGTATTAATACAAAAAAAATATTTTCAATTATCTAGTGTTCAAATAATTAAAATATCACTTTGTATGTTTATCATTTGAAAAGAAAATAATATAAATGATAGAATCTTATCAAGAATATGAGTCAAAAAGATGAAATTGAATTTATGGAATGAGATGGGTTTTAGAAATTATTTTTTAATATGTAATTTTTTTTATTCTTCATAAAAAATGGAGAAGGAATTATTTTAGTTAAATTAGAATAGTGATGAATTTATTGGTACCTATGAGGCTAATTTTATAAGACTTGTTAGGTATGATTCTATTATTATCATTCAACCTAAAGGTATGTTTGAACGATTATTTAGTGGCTTAAAACTAAGTCTCATAAGAGTTTTATCCATAAGGGACTTCAATATATATGATGATATCATTCAATGTCCAATCAAGATAAAAATGTATATTAGAGTTACCCATTAATCACAGGGTTTTGATAATAAAAGAAACCTTGAATTCAAGGGAAACTCTAGAAACCATAGAGAAAAAAAGATGATATTTCCTTTACGCTAATTGTATGTAAGGAAACATGGAGGAAATTTCCTTAAGAAGACTAATAAATGTTTTATCTATGGAAAGTAAGCCCATCAAGTGGTTGAATGAAAAAGTGATATGAAGAAGCTGAATAGTAATGAAATTGGGAGGAAGTTCCACAAAATTCACCCCCAAACTCTGGTGATTCATGTACAAGGAATTTGATAATTATGTGAATTAATTCCTCAATCAAAGGGCTTATGAGGATGGAGATATACAATAACCTCTAAATATAAGGTAGAAATGGAAATCTTATGAAATCACAAATGATGAAGTGAAACATGATAATTAGGGAACACATATACCACTATCCTTAATTAAGAATTTAGTATTTCATTTTTATGAAGGAGACCTATGAAAACCGTATTGTTCTTCCTTGAGTGGAACTTGAGGTGATTTTAATCGTTGATTTTATCTCTCTTTATGGACTCTGGAATAATGAAATCACATTTGATATTCTATCAGAGCAAGGATGAACACAGGCTTCCAATAGAAATGTTTTAGTTTAGGGTCAGAGATTATTTAAAGGTGAAATATTTTTTGGAAGCGTATACATTCCCATGTAATATTAAATTATGAGTTATGGATACCATTGTGAATTTATGAGTGAAGGATTGATCATTAGTTAAATTAGTATACAACCCTTATATAGTTTTATGTGGTGGTATTTTATTAATAATAAGGATATTTTTTGGGAAATTTATAGCTATATAACCCTTTGGTTTTGTATATGTTCAAGTGAAAAAGTTATTTGATGAGGAATACCTTTAAATGTTTTAGAAATTAGATTATTCTTATTGGTAACCCTTAAGGGTGATCTTATCTACGATGAAATATTAATTGTGTATGTGATAATAATTATATTAATTCATTTTTGGAAAAATATAACCCACTTTCTAGGTGATAACCTTTAGCATCTGGCAAGGATGTGGAGCGTAAACCGAAAATCATATGGTAGAAAGGGTATATCACCTACCCCTGGCCTACATGAATGAATATTTCTATTCTTTCAACATGAAGAGAGATATTTTTGAACATGTATGATGGTTCGTGGAATGTCCACAAGTTAAGAATAAGAGAAAAATTACTGAGGGGATGGTACAACCATTATCCATAATAGAATGAAAATGGGAAAACATCACAATGAATTTTGTCTTTGGAATCTCCAAAACATCTAAATGGAATAATGTTATTTGGGTTATAGTCAAGCAACATAAAACATCATCACTCTTTATTGCTATTAGAGAATATTTACTTTTGGATTAGCTTACTAGAAAATACATTAAATTGTAACGTTATATAGAGTACCACATTCTATTATATCTGACTGAGATCCACTGTTTACCTCAAGGTTTTGAAAAAGTTTTAAAAAATACCTTGATATAGAGATGAGTCTCCACATTATTTATAATCCTCAGATAAAATTTCAATTTGGGAGAAAAATTCAAACCCTAGAAGATATGTAAGATCATTATTTATTGATTTTAAAGGTGTTCAATATTAGATACTTTCAATAGTCATGTTTTCTTACAAAAATAGTTTTCACTCGATCATTGAGATGACTCTTTATGAATCCATTTATTGAAATAAGTGTAGATATCCAAAATTTTGGAATGAATTTAGTGAAAGAAAAATATTGGGAGTTGAGTTAGCTAAATGAATTGCAGATCAAGTTACATCTATTAATCAAAACATAGGAGGAAAACAAAGCTTTTAGAAATGTAATGATACAAATATCTAGTGTGAAATGGAATTTTAAGTCAATGAAATTTTGTTTCTAAAAATATCCCATGGAATAAGGTAATGAGAATTAGAAATAAGGTCAAACTACACCCTGGTTTCATAAGTCACTCTAAAAATATTTATCTTATAACAACATGTTCTTACTACACATTGACGTTACATAATTTTTGTAGAACCCAAAAAACATTACATAAACAGATGCCCAAAGACCGTATTAGTTTATTGCCTTTAGAAACATGGATACATAAATGATGATACATGAGTGAGATACACTATCACTCACTAGGTTCTCCAAGAATAGAACCCATATTAAAGATATCATATATGAAATATATCTTCATAAATTGGGAAATTATGTACTAAAATAGGTGATATCAAAATATCGATAAGGGTAAACAATGGAGATATATAAGCATAAACATGCGGATGAGGGTATGAGAACATGTTCCTAACATTATAAGATCATACCTTGCATATAAAATATCATAATCATATATTTTTTCATAAATATTAACAGTTAATAAGACATGAATCATAAGGGAGACATGAGCATAATCCATGAAATAATAACATAACAATAAGGAATGGAATTTTGGTATACACATGCACATGTAATATCATGAAATATAAGTCAAAAATCATTACTATAACTTATCAGGGAACGTGATGGGGGAGAATACATACTAGGTAGGACAGACCACCATACCCCATTCATTGTCATTTCCTTAAAAGGGATTTGTTTTCCCCATATTACCATAGTGGATTAGGTTTCCCCATCTTCCTACAATTTATGGTGTTTCCCTATCTTACCTTAGTGGACCAGGTTTCCCAATCTTCCCATATTCATGGGGGCAACACCTACTAGGCGGGACACACCACCATCCCCAGTCGTAGTCCTTTCCGTGTAAGGGATTGGGATTCCCCATCCTTCCAGAGTGAATTTGTATTCCCCATATTTCTATACTGGAATAGGTTTTATCATCTTCCCATCTTCATGGTGACTACACCTACTTGGTGGGACACAACACCATCCTCCGTCATAGTCCTTTTCTTATAAGACATTGGGTTTCCCCCATATTCCCAAAGTGGATAGATATTTTTGACTTGATTCCCACCATTATATCATGAGATATAAATCTTAATCCAAAGCATTAGAGGGATATATATGTCCCATCATTCTCATAATAAAATAATTCATACATGTGACACAAGATAATAAAACTTTTATCATATCATGAACCAAAAAAGGAAAAGGATTTCATAAACATTCTATCATAACCCATGAAATAAAATGGTTGTCATAAACATGTAATCATGTATTAAAATGCAAAAAATACAAGTTTTTTTATCATTTATTCAAAGCATAACCCATGAAATGATGCAGGTTTTATATGCATAAAATACTTGGAGAGGAACAAGTTTCATAAACATATAACTAGTGAAAGAGAAAAGGGTTTGCTGAATATCATTCCATAAAAACATAAACCATTTAGAGAAAAATATTAAAGGAATATTTTCGATCATTTCATATAAATGCATTATTAACACTAATAGATCTCATCTTAGATGGAAAAATAATTTGAAATGTAATTTTAAAAAATTTTCTAGAGAAAAATATCATTTCTTATTAAAAAATGTTTTTAAACCATAAATCCTTTTGAAAACAATTTTCATTGAAATTAACTTGAAAACAAAGAAAGAAGACATGAAATAAATTTGAAAAACATTTTCCTTTAAAACTTATATAATAATCTTGAAAATTTATGAAAACCTTTTTCATTGAATCTAATTTAAAAGCATAGAAACTAGTATTGAAATAATTATGAAAACGTTTTCCATTGAAAATTTTAAAAATAATCATGAAACATTTTGAAAATCATTTTCTTGGAAAATAATTTGACAACTTATAAATAATTTGAAATCATTTAAAACATTTTCTCTAAAAACATAATTTTGAAAACTTTTAAAGGAGGTTTTGAAATCTATTTTAAACACTTTTAAAACATAAAACATTTTTGAATACCTTTTTCATTAAAAAATGGTTTAAAACATAAAAAATTTCAGAAGTTTATGAAAAAAAATTCTTTTAAAAAATTAATTTTTAATCTTGTAAAACAATATTCAAGGGAATGACGGTTAATATGCCAATTAAATCAATACATACCAAACATTCCTTTTGTAATGAAAAATTTTTAAAAAGGTCCCATGAATGGAAAATGACAAGAAGACTACTATTTGAGAAACCATTCTTTTAAATGGTATAACCTGGGTATAAATTCGTTTTAAATATAATATTATAATATTAGAATATTTTTGGAAACTTTTTTAGAGAACACAGTTTTTAAGGAACCTGGATTTTCGACGGAAGTGGGAGGTAAAGTGGAACTTTATTAAAAACAATTTCTTTATCCTATTATGTACCAAAGAGTGTAAAAATTGTACCAATACATAAATATGTCATTAATAACTATATAATAATAAATTTTAAGAGAGTTATTGAGAGATAGATCATAATATTTCATCAATTTAAGCATAATCATAAACAATCTTGATAAACAATGAGATTGTTTCAATAAAATCTTAACACTTGGTAAATATGAATCATAATCCCCTTGTAAGAAGATGAAATTATGTGAAGCATAATATATCATAAAATTAATAATATAAATTATATAAAATTTCTAATGGAATTATATGCACCTTATAAAATAATATGGTGTATAATAAAAGAGGTGTCTTAAAGAATGAAAATCGAAACAAAACTATCTTACTGATATGGTAACTTTTGAACAGTAAATCACCATTAAAGAGAGATCATCAACTGGATATGAAAATAGTAATAAATTTAAGTATAATAATAATATAATAAATTCTTGGTCAGTATATAAACTACAGAAAATAATGAAGGGGTGAATATGGCATGTATGTCCCAGAAATAAAAAGTGAGATAAAATTTTCTTACCATAAGTCTGGAATTTATTTGGACACGTTAAATTTTTCTTTATAATAAATATAATTTAATTATAAATATATCAAAGAACCATATTATTATATATAATAACATAAATTTTTCCCTTATTAATTTATATTTTCCATTTATTAATAATTCCATGTTAAAGCAATGTTTTGGGTAATAACAGCTTTGTTTAGCATATGTGTTTTGACTCGTTACTCTTGATCCTTTTAGTTGGATCATAATTTTAATATTTACATAGTTTAGAAAATAATGTATATGCCATATATATTCAGTTTATAAATATTTATATTAAACTCTAAAATATATAAATATTAGAATAAATACACTTTTCATGGAGACGGTAGGTCTTTTGTACGCATGAACACTGCTACCATTTTATTATTGTATTGAATGTATGAAAGTACATGAAATATATATATATATATATATATTTATTAGAATAATAATTTCATATATATGATGTATATTTACTAAAACAATTATTAATACATTCCATGTAAAGTATTAATGAATCGCATCACTTTGAGGATGCTGCAATCCACACTTCCTAAAATGAAGTTATTATATTTACCCAAAATGTAAAGAATTAAGGTAGGATTTATATAATAAATAAATAAGTATAAATAAATCATAAATATAATATATATATCATATATATCATATAAAAATATAGTGTAAAATATATTTCCCCACCATGAGAGGTGGAAAAGGTTAAACGAACAACATTATTTCGTGGGACGATAGTAAACCATAAACAAGAATAGTAATTCCGTTACCCATTAGGATGAAGTGTCTATAGGTGAAGGTATAATCCATATAATAACAGAATATAATAATATTTAAGATAATGGTGTTAATATATTATAATGTAATAAGAATAATTGAGGTGGGTGAGAAAGAAAATAAAGTAAAGGAGATTGAGGAAGGACGTTACCTCTTCTTTGGGTAAATCGTTTTGATTTTCAGAAAAGGGATGACTTGTCTTGATTTATTAAAAATGGGGTCTTAAATAATTAATTTTGGGATTATTAGAATTTAACTAGGTAGATATTTTGTTAACCTAATTATCTTGAGAGGTGTGAAGAAGGAGGAGAGCTAGTTGCCTTTTATATGGGAGGAGGGGACCCACTTGACATTTCTAAAAAAAAGATAGGTGTGCCCACATTTCTTCCTAAAAAATAAATAACAAAATACACAAAAATATAAGGTGTATGGAAGAAATATTTCCATAAAATTGGTTTCAGATAATTTCATAGGTCACTTTTCCCTTTAATGTTAAGGTTTATCCCTTTATTATGATTAATTTTACCTTAATCACTATAAATAATTTTTGTCACATTCACTAATCTTTTCGGTAGAAAATTAAGTCAGTATTATTAGAATATAAATATTATAATTATTACAATTCTGTATGTATTTTTTTTAAATTAAATTCACATAAGTGAAATAATTATGTTTAATACCAATCCCACAGACTTGGCAAGAAAGCAGGGTTTTAAAGTGAGAATGTTCAGAATTTCATTAAGATTTTATATCTAAATTAAATATAAAAATGATTCTAACAAAATAAATTGGATTAATAAATGTATAATTGATATAAATTGAATTTAAAACAAACATAAAATATAATTTAACTATAAAAATAAATTAGAAGAAAAATAAGTTTTGAATTAAAATTCTGTATTTTCACTATTTATCCAAAAATGTAGTTTCTCCGAAAAATAATTTAAATTACCCCTAAAAAAGTTTTGACATTATGAATTAAAAATATATTTTTATTTTACAAAATTAAATGTCTAATATTTTCTAAATATAATTTCATTATTGTTCACCTAAGGACATAAAAGTAATTCATTTGAAAAAAATAATATTTTCAAACATAAACAAGTTTTACCAATATCACAGGTTTTATTATCAACATTTTTTATTTATGTAAAACCATTATAAATAATATTTAATAATATTTTATTATTATTTATATTTCCAAGTTCAGTGGATAGGTTATGAATATATCGTTTAAATAATTATAGTAATAAATTGATGTTTCATTGAAACTCAGTAGTGTGTGTAACACAAAAAAAGTCTGTGTTTCATGTAGCGCAAGATTATCTTCATATAGTGTATAATTAATATTTCACTTAGTGTAGCAAAAGACACCCAAAATAAAATAAAATTTATTTATTTGATAAAAAATGTTAACAAAAACATAGGGTGTTAAATTCAACCCCCCTTATAATGAATTTCACCCTTGATATTCATATGGGTTATTAAATGATTAATACATGAAAATTCCTTTCATAGAAACCTGTATCATAAAATTGAATACAAATACATACTTTAAATAGTGAATGTTAGAAACATTATTGATACCCATAGTAACTCATAATTATGATTCTATATGAGATAACATTTCTGAAAGTTGAAATTATGGACTCAGAGGAAATGCGTAAATATTTATTGGGAGTGACTGTGTTTATCAATCCCAAACAAGTGAATGATAAATGGAAAGTTGAGGTCCTCAAATCCATAAGTCTATGGTGATTTAATGGGCCATCCATTAAAAAAATATTGTGTGAGGAAACAATTTTATGTCTAGACCATTTTCCTAAAGTAAATGAATTTTCATGAAAGGATATAGTTGGGTAATTTTAGGATAACCTCGCCCTTTATTGTTCCTTGATCAATTTCCACTTAACCACTTTTTCCAAAAAGGAAGTTGAATTTTTCATTCATAAAGCATTAACAGATCATGATATCCATGATAAGGAATCCCATATGTCATCAATAATCATCCACATAAAGTTGTTAGAATGGTTTATCTAATATATTTAAATCCTCATGTGGTGAGATATTAGTTTATTCTCAAAAAATTCATCCAATGTTTAACATAATTGTTTTATAAATTTTTAACCTTATAAAGATTTGAAGCATTGGAAATCCTAATATCTAGAAATAAGTTCACTAAATTTATCAAAATCAGCACAATGTTGATCCCCCATTTATAATATAGCATGTCTTATATATCACATACCAAACCTATGAATACCTTCATCATGTATTTTCTTGAAACAAGGTAATAACCTGAATTACCATAAATCCTTTTTAAAACATGCATGTTTCCTTATTACAATGTATATTTGATCTATTAATTAAATCTAAAAATGATTTAAACTTCATCAATTATTGCATAAATCACTTGTCAAAAATTCCTTAACTAGTTCCAAGGTTGTAATTAGTGTCCAATTTGTGTATTCATATCCAAAACATCATAATCCAAAAAAATTATCTTTATATAAGGAACAATTTAAGGGTTATCTTACCTTCTCAAAATATCACCTTATCATTAAATCATTTTTCTAGTCCATCAGAAACATTCAACATAATCATATAAATCCTTTGAAAAATACATAAATTGGACAATCCTTGTATATATCACCATTAAAATAACATAATTATTGAATCTAATTACAGAAAAAATTGATTATTACACTCCATCCATAAGCCATAAGAAGGCTACCTCATCCTATTACTTAATACCTCTATCTGTTCACATTTCATCTATAGTCTCATAATCATCATTAATTTAACCATTACTCGTACAACCTTGATAATTCACTTCTTGATTTCTCCACTTAGGACATCTATTTCCATAATGACCATTCATTTAACAATTAAAGCATTTAACCATTGATTATGTCTTAAGGATGTCAATATTACAATCCATTTCAGTAATATAACCCTTCATTTTTCCTTTGTACTTGATTTTTGTACTTCTTTTCTATATGTAAAACATTTTATTTTCCCTCTAATATATTTTCTAGGGTGACTATTTCCATAATATTGACACAAATGGAACTTGATCTTCTTTCCCCCATGATCTCCATTACCTAAAATTGCAATGAACTCCCTCATTATCTTCCTAGTTTAGTCTTTGATTTAGTTAAGGTAAAAATTATTTATCATGTTCTATGAAAAAATGACTAGGATTGATAAAAAAATCGTTCATTTCAGTGACCATCCCATTTGACTACTCATGAAAAAATTATTTGTCTCATTCAATGTTAACCCATTTCCTTATGATTCATTCCATTGAATAAAACCATAAATCATTGAGTAAGAAACAATTATCATAGTGATAAATCATTAAAAACCACTTATAAGATATCTAAATTATAAAGCCTTACATAATCTATGACAACTTAGTTTTATCCTAGGTTACTTATATATTTTGTAAGTCGTTCATGATAGTCCATTAACAGTGTGTGAATTAATAAAGCATATCCTCTAGGAGTGTCAAACAAGGTGTGCAGTAAGGCTTGTTTTTGTTTACCAGGTTATGCTTGATTTAGGTCTATCACACCGTGTCAGAATTGTTACTCCTAGGTACAATTGTTCTGAAACCATGTACACTTGTTGTATCTAGACATGGATGTATTTTTTAGGAAACCACTCTCTCTATCCATTAACATAATTCAAAGAAATTTTTTTATACTTTTCCGCATCCATAATCTTATCATTAGAGACATATCCCAACATATTTTTAGACATATTCCAAAGGATATCACTAAATTTTTCTCATCATAGTTTCCAAAGGTTAACTAAACCTTCACTCCGATACCAACTATAAAACCCCATTATTAGCTTACATAGAGATTACATTATTTTTTCAGAATATATAAAACATTACACAAACAGATGCCCAGATACCATATTAGTTTAGTTGCATTGGAATCATGAAGAAGTAAGTGATGACACATGAGTGAGATACATTATCTACCACTAGGTTTACCAAGACTATCATGCCTCTTAGATGCAGTGATAGATCTTATAAGTGCACTTAATGGGGAATACACACACTTGGAAGGACAACCCACCATCCCTAATCATAGTCTATTCCTATTAAGGGATCATGTTTACCCATTTTCCATAGTGGACCGGGTTTCCCCATCTTCCCATAGTGGATAGAGTTTCTCCATCTTCCCATATTCATGAGGACTACACCTAATAGGTGGGACACACTACCATGCCCAGTTACGGTTTCTTCATTATAAGGGATTATATTTCCCTATATGTCAAGACACATTGATAGAACTTATAAGGGCACTTCATGGGGAATACACATACTAGGAAGGACACACCCCCATCCCCAGTCATAGTCTATTCCTGTTAAGGGATCGTGTTTACCCATTTTCTATAGTGGATTTGGTTTCCCCATCTTCCCACAATGAATCGAGTTTCTCCATCTTCCCATCTTCATAAGGACTACAACTACTATGTGGGACACACCACCATACCCAGTTATAGATCCTTCATTATAAGGGATCATATTTCATCATATTCCCATTGCAGATCAGTTTTCCCCATCTTCCCATCTTATTTGTGGCCGCACCTATTGGGTGGGACACACCACCACCCCCATTCATAGTCCTCTCCCTATAATAGGTAAGGTTTCCCCATCTTCCCATAGTGGATCAATCCTATCTGCTTGATTCCCATAATAATATAATGATATGTTAATTTTCACCTAATCCATGGGAGGGAGATATAGGTCCCAACCATCTCATAATAAAATCATTCATACATGTGACCCAAGATAAAAAACATTTCATCATACCATGAACCATAAAAAGAGATGGGTTTCATAAACATCCTATCATAACCTATGTAATGAAATCGACATCCTAAAAATTTAATCATACCGCAACCTGTGGAAAAAATTCATGTTTCAAAATAATTTCATCAAAGAATAACCGGTGAAAATAAGCATGTTTCATAAGCATAAAACCCATAGAAGAAGAACTAGTTTCATAAACATATAACACGTAAAAGAGAAGAAGGTTTTATAAACATTATTACATAAAAACATAAACCATTAGGAGAAAAAATATGAATGGATTATTGTTTATCATTTCCTAGAAAGGCATGAATAACATCAATGGATGTCATCTTATATGGAAACATAAATAGGAAATATCCCATGAAAAACATTTCTTGATAAAAATATACTTTCATCTTAAACAAATCATTGTAAAACATTAATCATTTTTAAAAATAATTACATTGAAAATTATTTGAAAACATATAAAAAAGGCATGAAATAATAGTGGAAATATTTTCCATTGAAAGCTTATAAAAAAATATTAAATCATTTTGTAAACCTTTTTAATTGAAAATACTTTGAAAACATAGAAATAAGGCTTGAAATAATTTTGAAAAATATTTTCCTAGAAAACTTATAAACTAATTTTTAAATTATTTTGAAAACCTTTTTATTTGAAAATAATTTGAAAAGTTGTAAAATAAGATTGAAAATCATAGAAATACTTCATTGAAATCACCCTTTTGAAAACTTATAATGTATGTTTTGAAAATCATTAAAAATAATTTTTAGATGTAAAAATGTTTTTAAAAACATTTTCAATAAAAACCATTAAAAATAAAATATCCATAATATTAACAAAAATTGTTTAAAATTTTACTTTTTAATATTGTAAATGGATATTAAATTGAATGATGGTCATTGATATTGGTAAATCTATACATGCTGAACATTGCCTTTTCACCGTAAAGTATTTAAAAAATTGTCTCAGTCAGAAAATAGAAATGAGATTACTTTTCCAAAATCATGTCATTTAAAATTTAAATGGTGGTTAACAATTTTAAATATCATAGTAGAATATTGGGATATTTTTGGAAACTTTTTTAGAAAACATGGTTTTGAAGGAACATAAATTTTCAAAAGAAGATAAAGGTAATGTTGGGATTTCATAAAATCACTTTCTTAATAATGTTATATAACAAATAGTGGAAACATGTTACCAATATTTGAAGATATCAAGAATAACTAGATTACAATAAATCTCATGAGAGTTCTTGAGAGATTGATCACAATATTTCACTAATGGTAGAATAATCATAAATAATCTCCATAAACAATGAGGTTGTTTCAAAAAACTGTTACCACATGGAAACAATGAATCACAATCCCCATGTAAGAAAATGAAATTATGAGAATATTAAGATATCATTAAAAGAATAATATTCATGTGATAATATTTAAAATGGAATTATTTACAACTCATAAAATATTACAATATATATAAAAATAAATGGCTCAAAGAAAAAATTTGAGACAAAAATATATTTCTGATATGGTAACTTTTGAACAGTAAAACCCCATGAAAGAGAGATCATAAATTGGATATGTAAATAAACATAAATTTAAGTATAATAATCATATAACATATTCATGGGCAGTATATAGACCACAAAAAATAATCGAGTGGTGAATATGAAATGTATCTCACATAAATAAAAAGTGTTATGGAATTCCCTTACCTTAACTATAGAATCTCTTTTCACACGTTCAAACCTCATGTATAATAAATATAATTTTATTCTACATATAAAATAAAAAAATATTATTATATAAAATAAAATATATTATTAAGTCATGATTTTATATTACCCATTTATTAATAATTCTATGTTAATGCAATGCTTCAGTTAATAACCACTTTGTTTATCGTATATGTTTTGAGTTATTATTATTTATCATATTACATAGATCAGGATTTAATAATTTAAATAATATAAAATATTATTAATATATCATTTATATTTTGTATATACATATTTATATAAATCTATAAAATCTATAAATATTTAATGAAATGCACTGTTCATGAAGACGGTAGGTCGTACATATTCATGAACGTTGCGTCACATTTATTATCATATTAAATTAAAGAAAGTAAATGAAATATATGTATATAAATATATAATAAAATTATAGTATAATTATTATGTAATATATATATATATAATATAATTTAACTAAAACCTTCGTTAATACAATCCATGTAAACTACAAAACATTCACATTGTTTTGAGGAGGCTGTTGTCCACATTTCAACAAACATTGTTATCGTATTTAAATTAAAAGAAAAATAATGAAGGTACGATATATATAATAATTTAAGAAGTATAAATAAATCATAAATATCATATATATAAAATAAAAAAAAGTGTGTTTATCATAATAACCATCCATGAGAGGTGGAAAATGTAAAAAGAACAACGTCATTTCGTGAGGCGGTAGTTCGCCGTACACATGAATGGTAAGTTCATTACCCTTTTGATGGAAGTATGGGTAAGTATAGGTACAAAACCTTTAATAAAAACATATTCGTATATTTAGGATACTGGTGTTATTTTATGATCATTAAATGTGAATAATTTAGGTTTTTAAGAAAGAAAATAAAGGAAAGGGGATTGAGGATGGATGTTAACTCTTATTTGTGTAAATCCTTTTGGTTTGCACCAAAGGGATTCCTTGGATGCATTTATGCTTAAAATGAGGATTCTAGAAGGAAATTAGGGATTATGGGAAGCAAATTGGGTATATCTTGTCCAAACCAAAGTGTATTGAGAGGTGTGAAGAAGGGGGAGAGCTGGAGGCCTGTTATAAGGGAGGGTGGGGACACACATGGTATTTCTAAAAACAAGTTATGTCTACCCACGTTTTTTCCTAAAAAAGTCATAAAAACTAAAACAACTCAAAACACTTTTATGGAAGAAATATGGAAATACAATGGGTGTTAGAAAGGTTGATATGTCATTTTTTCCTTTCAGTTTAAGGTTTTGTCCCTTTTTAGGCTTAATTTTACCTTAATCAGTGTAATTAATTTTAATCACTTTCCCTAATATTTTTGGTCAAAAATAAATTTGTTATTATTAGAATATAAATATTATACTTATAAAAAACATTTATATCATTTTTAATAAATTTAATTCAAAAAATATTCAAAATTAATTTTAATGTTAATCCCATTGATGTGGAGAAAAAGCAGGTTATTAAGTGAGAATGTTCAAAAGTTTATTAAGATTTTATATATAAATTAAATATAAACATGATTCCAATGAAATAAATTGGATTAATAAATTTTTAATATATTTATTTTTACAATAAAACAAACTTAAAATATAACTTAATTATATAAATAAATTAGACGAAAAGGCTCTTTTGAATTAGCATTCCGTATTTTCACTATTCATCTAAAAAATGATGTTTCTCAAACAAATACCTAAAATTAAACCTAATTTAATTTTTAAATTATGAATTCAAAATTTATGGTTTTTTATATCAAATTAAAATCCTAACTATTTCTAAAATTATATTTAATATTTTTCACATAAGGTCATAAAAGTAGTTCATTTGAGAAAGTAGTGTTTTCATGCATATAATGACTTTACCAATATTAAAAAATTTATTATCAACATGTTTTATTTATATAAATAAATTAAAAATAATATTTAAAACAATTTAGTTCTATTTATATTAATAAATTCAATGACTAGGTAATAACCATATCATTTAAATAATTATAATAATAAAATGATGTTTTGTAGAAACACAATGTTGCATGTAATGCAAGCCAAGTCGGTGTTGTGTTTAGAGAATGATTATATAGTTGTAACATATAATTAATGTTTGAATTAGTGTAGCCTAAAATTACTGACATCAATTAAAATTAATTTATCTTATAAAATTTTTCATCAATACTCGGGGAGTTATAGACCATATTGGGATAGTATATTATCGATTGGAGATTCCACCAAACCTCTCTCAAGTTCATGATAACTTCCATGAATTTCTCCTAATGAGGTAGATACCTAATCATTAACATGTACTTAAATAAGAGATTGTACTGATATATAATTATATTTGTTATAAGGAACAACCAATGGAGATTCTGGAACATACAGAGAAAGTGTTATGAAACCAGACCACTCTCCTAGTAAATGTTTTGTGGTAAAACTACCAGCTTGAAGAAGGTATGTGGGAACCCGAGGATGTGATGAGGCAGGTGTATCCTTATTTTTTTTGTATTTATTTGAATAATTTAAAGGGATAAATTAATTTTAATGGGGGTTAATGAAACACCCCCTATTTTTATAAAATATTTTTTTCGAATAAATTTAATTTCTTCGATATCTTGTGTTCGACGCAACACTAAGCTTTAACAAACCTCTTTATACTTTTAATATTATTATTAAAAATCACCATTATAACATATCCATTAAACTTTTAGGTATGAATAGGAATAACCATAATTTAAATAGTAAGTATAATTTTTTATATAATTAAACCATATTGATTAAAAATTACATAATTTCTAGTAATGTCTATATATCCTTCAAAAAACATATTTTTTTCTCAAAAAATGATTTTTAATATTTTTTCTAACAAAATAAATTAATTTTTGAAATTTTTTTTAAAATTAATTTTAAAAAATGAACATAATTTTTAGAAACAACATTTTAATATTATCTTAGGTTGAAATTTTTTGATTTTTCTCAAAATATCATTTTTCTGATGAATAGTGAAAAATAACATTTGTATAGAAAATTACCATTTGTTGAAGAATTGATATGGTGAAATTTTGTTTTAGAATTTTTTTAAAAGTAAAATTAGGTACATTATAATATAATTAATCCAATATAGGTCATTTTAATCAATTTCATTTTGAATTTTTATACTATAACTTTTTAAACTGTTGAGATTTTCCCTTTGGAAAATCAATTTTTTATCGCTTTTGTGGGTTTAATTTTAAATTAAAATTTACCAATTATATGAATAGAAAATTTAAGAATAAATTAAATATTTTTTTAAAAAAATTATTAATACTATATAATAAATACAATTACATTTTTTCTCAAGATGAATAGAAAAAACTGGAAAAAATAAAAACTATGGTTACGGTTAAACCGGGTTTTTTAGGGTAAAATAAAAATATAAGTGGTAAATTGAACTATAAAATAGTAAAAATAAAATTTTATAGCCATATTTAGACATTATTTTGTCTATGTTTAGTGAATGAACCATTTTGTAGCCTTGTGGCATGTGAAACATGTGGGTACACTTTATTCTTTTAAAACATTTCATGTGTATCCTCTCCCCCACTTATAAAAGGCTACACCCTCTCCTCTCCAATTAACACATCCAAATCCATTTTTTAGGAAAATAAATTCCCAAATATATTAATTAATTAAACCTCACATTATATATACATTAGTTTTATTATGAAACCATCTTAATAAGGATTTATTTGAAAACCATAAGAGATACTCTCAAGAAGAGGTAAAATTATTAACATTGCATTTTTTTATTTCTTCCTCCACCTACATAAAAATATAATTCTAATATTTTGATATGATAACAAACATATCTCCAATATAATTATATTTTATTATGTTTATGTAATAACCTATATCCATCTCTTCTTCTATCAAATTCGAAACAAAACTGTCGAATTTGTGTATGACGGATAGCCACCTCACGAACCGATGTTATTCATTTTCCATGAATACATTTAAAGGTATTATAATAATTAATTTAATGTTAATATATGATATATCTGAATTTATTATGATTATTTAATTATAATATCTCATGTAACTTCTTACTTTACATTCCATGGGAATACGATAACGTCACGCGTGTGTTTGGTGGACTATCGCCTCATGAAGTGATAAGATTAATTTTTCACTAATGCTTTACATGAAGGTAAAAATAATAAATTTAAGGAATTTGTGACAACTGAGCCCCGATGACAGCACAACCACACTGCATTAACATGGTCGTTGGGTCCTTGCCCACCAGGTACCACCAGTTTCCCTGCAGACACATGGGGCCCACCCCAGGTTCCACCCACATGCCTGAATGGGTCATCTGACAAATTATAATATCACATGTAACTTCTTAATTTACATTCCATGGGAATATGATAATTTCACACGTGTGTTTGGAATACTATCACATCATGAAGTGAAATGCTTAATTTTTCACTAATGCTTTACATGAAGGTAAAAATAATAAATTTAAGGAATTTGTGACAACTGAGCCCCGGTGACAGCACAACCACCCCGCCTTAACATGGTCATTGGGTCCTAGCCCACTAGGTACTGCCAGTTTCACCACGACATGTGGGGCCCACCCCATGGTCCACCCACATGCTTGAATGGGTCATCTGACTAATGAAATTCACCATAGGCCTACAGACACGTGGGGCCCACCCCAGGATCCACCAACATGCCTGAATGTGTCATCTGACTAATGACAGTCACCATAGGCCAGCACTTGTCATTTCCAGTGTACTTTTTCATCACTCAAACACATCCTAGGAAAATTACAATAAGGTCACCCATCCTGGATAACATCGCAGAAGGTCACCCATCCTGATCACTACTCTAGGCCAAGCATGCATAACTGTGGAGTTTTAATCAAGCAGGCTCCCGAAATGGAAGGGGCACCTTTTTGGCATGAGTCATATAATTTAGTAATTTAACCCTTTATCATTTTTGGGTGTTACAAGCACCCTTACTTTAGAAAAAAACGTCCTCATTGTGAACCCCACATCTAAACCCAGACATTGCACCACACTTAAGGCTGGGTACCACCTTTGATACCAAATGTGACAACCAGGCCCTGGTGATAGCACGTCCACCTCGCCTTAACATGGTCATCGGGTCCTGGCCCGCCAGGTACCACTAGTAGCCCTGCAGACACATGGGGCCCAACCTAAGGTCCACCCACATGCCTGAATGGGTCATCTGACTAATGACTTTCCCCACAGGCCAATCACGCTTAACTGTGGAGTTCTAATCAGGCAGACTCCCAAAAAGGAAGATGCACCTTGTTGACATGAGTCATATCATTTAATAATTTAACCCTTTGTCATTTTTGGGGTGTTACAGAATTTATGAGATATATATTAAAAAAATTAATATTTAAAAGTGATATAGTATTTATCTACCTTTCATTCCCTCGGTCTAGATAATGGAAACAATGTTCATGTGTACGTACGACCTGTCATCTTCATAAACGACGTATTTCATTTTTACATATAACTTTTATAGATTACTATAAATATATATATAATTAATATTTATTATATTTATATCATGTTTGACATTATTATGATTATGAAACCATGATCAAATTAAAAGGAATCAAAATACCAAGTCAAAACATACAAGGAAAGCAATGCATTTATTACCTCAAATGTACTTTTAATAAATAATTGTTAATAAATGGGTAATAAAAGGTCATAAGTAAATCATATATGATATGATATATAAAATATTTTTATTTAATAGACTCAAAATAAACCTATATTTATTATATGAGATGTTTAAAAGTTTATAAGGGTTGTCGAGAGTTAATGTAATAGATTTATAGTCTCTATTTTATTACTATGAGACATATTCCATATTCGCCAATTGTTTCTTCTGTGTGGTGTATATACACACAATGAATTTTTTTATGATTATCTCATAAAAATTATGGTTTATAGATATTTATATATGTTTCTATCCTTTATGGGACCTATGAGTCAATACTTAACAATATTGTAAGGGTTTGATGTTGCAATCTCAGTGTTTATCAAGATTGTTTATGATTATACCATCAATGATAAAATATTAAAATATATTTATCAATAAATTAGTGAATTTTCTTATCATGGTGTTATATTACATAATACATGTTTCCCTTCATTTCCCCCTCTTTATGTGCTCATGATTACGAAACATTGTTTTTAAAGAAAACTAAATTTATTTCTCTCTTCGGTCAAAAACCCTTTTTCTTCCTTATCCATGTTTGCAAAAAATATTTTAAATAATTTCTTAATGTTACTATTTTTTTTAAATTCATTTTAACAAAAATTTTCTTTTTAAAATTTTTAATGGAATATTCAGGTCATTTTACAGACAAGGTCCGTTTGAATTTTACCAAACAATGTGGAAGGAGTCTTTGTCTTAATGTGTATGTCATGAATGAAATTTACCACCATCAAGACCAATCAATGTTTTTAAGATTTATATATATTTAGAAAAGGTTATTTTCATTTAAAATGATTTTTCATGATATTTTTTGAATTTTGTTTTTTGAAAATGTGATTTTCAAACTGAAAAGGTAACTTTCCTCAAGAAATGTTCCAAGTGATCATTCAAAATAATTTTACATATAATATGTCATCCTTTGATGTAAGATAATTTTTACTGGTGATATAACCCATTCATGACTTACTTATTATTTATATGTTTCTTTTATGATTATTATTATAATATGTCCATGAATGTCATTCCACTTCTATGGGGTTTTCAATGATGAAATGATGACATTTTTAATATACCTGTTTCTTTTTAATGAGTTATGTTATGATAAAATGTTTATGAAAACCAATACATTTCAGGGGTTGTGATATGATAAATGTTTTATGATATTGTGCCACATGTATTTATGGTTTTCATTATGTAATAATGGTTATTTTATTGAAAATTATGATGGCCACATTATAACCAAGGAGGGTGTTTAAGAAACTACTAGGGATGGTGGTTACGTTATAACAAAGGAAAGTGGTCACATTATGACCATGGAATGTTGGGACCTATATCTCCCTCCATTGCATTGGGAAATAATATTTTATTCCTGAAACTAATTTCATATTCACATGTTTATACATTGATCGACTTTCACATCCATATGATTATTCAAGGGCCTCATTTGATGTCCTCAATTAAATGAGTGAACCTATTTATATTTATACATGTTCAAAATGTTATATGTTTATATGTAATCCATAAATATTTTTATTATAAACAGTTTATGATCTCAATTCATATTTACATTTATTATATTATGATTCGTGTATTATGAACTTCAAATATTTATTCCATGGCTAATGTTTATGATCTATGATATGAAAGGTATGATTTTCAAATGTTAATTTCATGTTCTCTTACCCTTATGATTATGTTATTCTTATGTGATCTTTTATGTATAACTTTTTTTTTATAATTTATAATAATATGATATCTCCCTTTATTATGTTTTCTTCCCTTGGTTATGAATAAAGGTTTTATATATGATAATTATAAGAATGGTTCAGTATTTTAAGATATTAGTGGGGGAAGATGTAGTTCACCTATGAACTAGTTATTTATGTTTCAAATTTTCCAAAGGCACTAGACCTATATGGTTCTTGTATGAAGCATTATATTTTTTAATGAATATAAATTTATCAAGATTTTATTTCTATGTATGAATAGTAGGTTTCACTATTATTTTAAAGAAAACCCCTTTCGAATTTAGTAATGTTTGAATCATAAGATAATTAATGGAGAGAATATGAAAATTATTTTTAAACCACTTGAATTGTAGTAAATAAATGATAAAATACAAATATATGGTATCAAATACACCACATAAATGAAAAAATGTGGTGAAAATGTAATGAATCTCAAAGGAAAGAATTTTAGATGAGAAATACCTTACATCTTGTATGACTCGTCACATACGCTCGTTAAATGCATTCTCCTCGGATAACCTATATAAATTACACATTAATGGTTTGATATTTTAGAGATAAAATGAACTTTATAAATTTGGGAGGGATTTTAGGGAGATATTTGGGAAGGTATGGGCCAAATTAGATTTCTCATAAGATGTGATGAAGGGATGATTGGAGGTTTCCTTTTATAAGTGAGGGGAGGGACTCCGTTGGAATTACTTAACTATTAAATTAATGTAAATTAATTTTCATGTTCATGTGTCACAAAATTGAAATATTTTATATATAGGATAAGTATTATTCAAATTAATATAATAAAATAAAATTTGGACAATGATTGGTGAATTTTTCACCAATATCTCTTACTTTTAAAACCCCATTAATGATTTTAATGATTTTCACGATACCAATGTTTTTTACACTTTAGAGGTCATTAAAGTTACTATTGTATGAAATGTGATGCATAAGTGGGAAATGATTGATATTCTCTACCATATTCATTCAACTTTTCTAAATATAATATTTTTATGAATTTTAAATCATTAAATAAATATTATTTTCCTAATATACCGTTGCAGCAATTTTTGGGACTATTCACAAAGTTTGAATTTTATGGCACCGATATTTTAATTTAATTCTAATATAAAAATTTAAAAAACACTTAATATGTAATATTTATCTAAAAAATTATTGTAACAAAATAATTCTTCTAAATTTTATTACTTATAATGATTAAAAAATTCATTTACTTGATTTTTATATTACTTGAAGAAGCATCGTGTCAACACTGCATAAGCACTTAAGGTAATTATTCCATCACAAAAAATTAAAAATAAATTATAATGACAAAAAAATCATTAATATATAAAATAAAAATTAATAATTTAACATAACATATTTTTATCCCTATGAAATAATATTATATGTATTAAATAAAGTGAGGGACATTTTGTTTTCATTCTTTACTTAAAATAATATTATTTTCATTATCAAATAAACCTCCAAATAAATTTTCACATTAAAAAAATAGATTATTATAGTAGAAAAAACTAATACCACAAAATAAATATAAGTTTTAGGGATAAATTCATTCCTTATAACATAATTTTAACCCTATTTTACTCGTTTTACCCTTACCAAGGTGTCACATGTCTACTATAGTTACTATTCATAATAAAAAATAAAATGGAATTATTTACCAAATTTGAACCACCTAATTTTAAATTTTTAATAAATTTTTCATTATTCAATTTCTATAAGTGGAGGAAATAAATGTTAATATAAATACATAAAATGAAATGAAAATTAGTTTTTAGAAATATGCCTTTTTAAGCACAAATATAAACTTATACCAAAATCAGTTATAATGATGATTAGTATTTAATTAATTGGATTATATATAATTTAATAAGACTTATGAAAATTTAAAATAAAATTACAAGAATTATTTGACTTTATATTTCTCTATTTAATGAAAATATATTATTGTTTTACAAAAATAGGAATTTTTCACTTTTCACATAAAAATAAATATTTTCAGAAAAATTAAAAACATCGCCCTAAGATAATATTTTCCCACTTATTTAAAAAATAATATTCATTTCCATAATTAAAATTTCAATAAATTGTATAAATTAATTATAAATTTCATGTATAAAATACATTAAGCCAAATTATTGAAGAAAACATATTTTTAAAGCGTAAAATGACTTTACTAAAAATTTAGTGCTTATTTATTATTGAATATATTATATAAAAAATTTATAGATAATTTACATAATGTTGTTATTACTATTAATACTATCAATTTGATAGCTAGGTTATAATGATCACATTTGTAGTATATTACAATTTTCTTAAATCATAGTGTTGTGTGTTAAGAAAGCTATCAAGCATTGTATTCTTTTAAACTGGATTTCCAGGGTGTTATAATTCATCAAATCACAAACCAATAATCATTTAAATTTCTAATACATATATTATTCTTAATAAAAATCATCAATTTTGAGATACTATGTTTTCATTGATTGATTCATCTTCAGGTTTATGACTATCCCCATCACATTTCTATGCAAAAAGGGATAATTCATAGCTACGTTACATCCTACCACTGAAAATGCCTACTAAAAACACTCTAAGTGGTCCAATGACACACTTAGTGTGGTTTCTACGTCACCAGACTCAATCATACGAACAAATTTAGGTTTGGCCTCCTCTGGTGAAACTCTTAAAAATGTTTGCCCACACTACCCGATATGATACCTCATCACCCAATCATGGTGCTAGAATCTATGGAGGAATCTCATGATCATCTGAGAACCCACACTGATGTTCAAACCACACCATTATATCACATCAAGAATATCTTAATACCTACAAAAAACACACAAATTCCATCCAATATCACAAATGAACATCAAATCTAGTACTCACTAAGGAAAAAATAGCATTTGATTCACTTGTACATAGAAATTTTAGTATCACCTTGACCATATAACGATTAGTATCATAGCACCCACCAACATATTCATGTGAGGGTTATTCATCCACGACCCACACTTTGTCCATTACGATATTAAATGACCAGATATGACTATACTACTCATACCCAAGTGACAACATGTAACATTAACAGCTACCCATTCATGAATCACCTAGAACCTCATCTTCATCATTTACTAAAATTAAATCCATAATGAAGGAAACACCCTCCAATGACTAATGATGAGATGCCATCTATATGGGTTCCTATATACTTCTCCTCAAGAGTAACATCAATAGGTTCTATTATTACATGGGTGTCACTCCTTTGGAGACACATTCAAACATCTTATCAATCCTTGACACTGTGTATCCATGATGTCATTATAAAATATGGAGAAAACACACCCATTATTTTCCAAAACCATAGGCCTCTATGTCTACAAGTGTCTCATCAAAATCATTAGCCCTCAACTCATACATGACCAATCACCGATCCCCAAATCAAAGACACCACACATAACCAGCATGTTTCACCCTGATCTCATCCCAAACCCTTGGGTCACCATGAATGAATGAATTTAAAATACCCAATACCCACAATCCATTTTATATGAAACCAACATAGAAATTATTTTGCGCACTCCTCTTTCCATTACACAAATATTTATTTATAACGATGTTCAACAAAACCTATTACAGACGCATCATATAATTTTTCACTCAGAATTTGGTGGAAGATTCAAATAGAAACATTTTGGAGAGTGGATAAATTCCATGGTTGTATAGAATAGTAATAATTAATAAAAATACCTCTAGGCTCCACTGAGGGTGCTTGTGGAAACTCACAAGCATTCTCACTTGAAGCCACAACTCATCATTTGGGATTCCTTGTAGACTGAATATGTCTATAAGGTTTTTCAACTTTAAATATATAGGTAATAGTTATTAATTTGTTAATTGTTTTGAAAATATACATCCCCCTAAACACATTTCTTCTGTAGTTGAGAAATTCATGGCATCCTAAAGAACATCAGGCACCCATTACCACAATGTTAGTATCTCAAGCGTGTATTTCTTAATCAGAATAGTAATTTCTCAGGATAGTCCAAGATATGATATTCTTATCTCTATTGTATTATGATCCATTATAAGGTTGTGAGGCTTGAGGTCTCTATGCAACCCTCCATGAAAATGGCAGAAAATAGCCCCTTTGAAATGCTAGTACATTAGGCACTTAATAGTTTGAGTAGGAATTGGATCCCCAATTTGACATTGTTTCTGATGAATTTATGGAGATCAATGTCCATGTACTGGAACTCCAGGTAGAGAAAAATATTCAAAATACATTTTTTGACCTTTCTTGACATCCATTAACCTAATGATAAGAACATACCTTGATAACATCCATCATAAGGGAACCTCACAAAGAGTGGTAGGAGGAATTACCTCAGTGTCATCATAGTGGAAGGTATTCTTTAACACCACAGTCTTTACTATGGCCTTATCTATTGATCTATAAACCTTTAAATATATTATTTCCCCTACATTTTCAAACATCATGAAAGCACCGATTATAGATTTCCCAATCCACTATCTTGATATATCTCCCCAGGATATCAAGCTAGGACTCCCGCAAGCCTAAAAACAACACATATTACCAAAATAAAGTATACCCAAGAAGGCATACACCCCCATTCCACAATTCCATATCATGTGACTAGGATTATATCAATTTATATCTCACAAATATTAGACCCATAAAACTAAACAACTAATTATTAATTATAATAGTTTAATATCATCTAGGTAGAAGCACCCCTATGCTCTTTTCCAACATGTCTGATGAATCTCACCTTTGTCGATGCTTATTACATGATCACCTTCCACCCGAGCATCATTATAAAATCAGAAACATTTACCCATTCTCTAACCATCATATACTAGATAATATATCATCATAATCTTCTATATCATCAGGAACCAAACATGAAATCAACAGGGTTAGGTGTTCAACTGATCTTGCCCTCCAAAATCCATCCTTGGTACCTAAGTACCTCTAGTGTGATTTATCATTCAATTAAAGTAATATCATAATCCTATATCCATCTAATCATATCATTCATTAATTCCGTACCTACCATATTACATGCACCACCCATTTGTTCATGTTCTCAATATCTGTATCATAATTATGCTTATAACCCATTCCTGATAACACCTCCCTTGGAATGGTCTCATAACTCAAACCATTTACCCATCATTTCTATATATAAAGTACTAACTATAATGGTATAACCCCTATATAAGGTTACAAAAATACATATAACATCTCAAAAAAATAAGGAAATAACTTGATACTCAATAATAGAATACGACTCACAAATATACTAAGTCACCTCTCAATGGCACTAGGCTCTCCCACATAGACCATAAACCACATCTCAAATAATTCATAGCTCATGGTTCACAAACCTACTCCCTTATCCCATATCAATATCTCAAGTGAACTAACAATTTGAAACACTCACTATAGGTTTATCAATATTATACATACATATCAGGCATCACATACCAAGTTATCTACCTACAAGGGTGTTGATTCTCACTGGGCATCTACATATGTGACTGCCCCCTCAAGGAACAAAATCTCATATTATTACACATATATACAACTAAATTATACTAATAAGATATTTGTTGATTAAAAATCATCATATAGTTCAGTTTGGTTTAATTATACTGATAAATTTTATGGGAAAAAAGCCCATAGGTTATTGCTGACACTTTAAGTAACAAAACCACATCTGTGTTTTAAAATTAGTGTGATAATTTCCTACAAGGGGATGATCATGAAGGAATCCAATTCCTTCAATGAACTACTAGGTTTCAATACATATACATTAAAATAGGGGTTGTATAGTCATAGTTTAAGAACATCACATTGTAATATTCACATGACCTCTCATTATAGAAAATATACAATGGTTTAGCTGAATAGAATTTAATAAATATGTTATATGGGAAAACACCCTATAATTTGTTATAAAAAATTTAAGCAACTAAACACACATTGTTATTGATATCAATCACATATAATATCACATGAGTCATGTGATTCATATGTGGTGAGATTGATACATATACACGATCCTCTTTCCAAAGGGACAAGATGAAAAAATCTATAAATAATAAATCCAAAACTCAATTGTATCATGATAGGTGAAATTATACAATCACAACATAAAAAACAAGAAAAAAAATTCCATATCACCAACCAATTGGACTTTCCATTAGAAAAAGTGTTTATGACGCACCGTTATAAGGTTTATCACAATATCTAAAACATATTTAATAATTTTCTATTATATCACAAATAGTAATACAAAGATAAATAATCTTTGACACATCATTATAACCCTCTGCTACCCTGGACTTGTTAACAGATTCCTAAAATAATGGTTTCTATATAACATTTTGTGTACCTCCTTGTACACTAGAGGACTTCAGCTAGAAGTGAGGGACTGAAGTGTTTCCATTGGGAAACTATACCCTCATATCAGAGTAAAATACAGTGGATGAATAAACAAACAACATCCATAATAAATAATCTATGTACATGGAAGGAATAAATAATAATTTTCTATATCAAAATGTAATATAGAAGCATATATTAATATGTATACATAGTCATACTAGCTTATAATAAACTAAACACTCACCTATATGATAACATATACAAAATAAATAAAAGAACGAAATAGGATTCTCTACTACCTACACAAAGCCTCATCTCATTTATTCTCCAAGTCCAATATTGGCTATCTCGCTTGATCATGTAACACTAAGACCTATCCCCCCTTGAATGAATGATTAGTGAAGTCTTATCAGGTACTCAAGTTCCATTCACATATTAGAAGTTTGGGAGAACAACACATCTAGGAGCCACTAATGGGGTCCCATACATAACCAGTAAATTATTCCATATTCTCAGCAGAATAATAAAGTATGATGCATAAACACAAATAAATAACCACCATCAATCCTTATGTTCTAGCATGACTATTGAGATCTATAATACAAATTTATTTCTGTACCATAGTGTCATAATACCCATGGAATACAATTCCATGGGTCAAATAAATTCCTGAAAATAATATCATCATAAATGTATACATCCACTCGAATGGAAGAGCGTCCCATGAAGATCATCTCACGATACGACCTATGCCAGTAGTTCTACTAGCATCCCCACATTTTCGGTATTAAACTCAATATGGATGGGTTGTGTATAATGGTAACCATGAGGGGATATAGTGTGGTTTTTAATCCTTAGGGTGGCTTCATTTTTTCATTTAGTACTTACATTGGTAGATAATACTCACTAAAATAGGAAGAAAATGAGTTGGTTGTTGGTCTTCTACTATGCATGCAAGAAAATATCAGGTTGGTAGCCGTTGAAACAGATTATATAACTCTATTCAAGTCCCTTCTAGGTCAAGGAACCACCCCTTGTTTTATCTTCTACATTAGTAGATGGTTTTATGGCCTTATCTAAAACAGTGTTAGTGTTCTTCACACTTGAAGAAAGGGTAAAAAATTAACAAATTTCCTCACATAAATAGTGGTACAAGGTTATATGATTAGATTCTTCCCTAACATGTTCTACATGAAACCTAAGGGGGAGAACCTTTTGAGAGGGGATTCTCTTAGGATCCATTATTTCAGGTCACCTTAATTTCTGGTTTCTTTTTTGTTACATTTTTTATCTTTGTTTAGTGTTTCTATCATTAATTCATTGATAATAATAAAAATGAATTAGTAGTAGTAGGAAATACCCTAGGAATAATGTATAGTATAATTTGGAACATTGGATCCCAGTAATTCTAGGAATCTCATGTTAAAAGTACATCACATAATGAAATTATCCTATAAATCACTAGTTTTCTCTCCTAAGATTATATGGTATAATTCCAAATCCTAAGATTCACTAATAATATCTCCCAGCATTATATGGTATAAATAAAGATCTTAGGAATCACTTGGAATCTCTCCCATTATAACAAGTTACAATGATAGATCCAAGGAATTACATGTAATCTTTCCAAATATCATTAGTTACAACACCAGATCCTATAAATCACTAAAAATCTCTCCCAATATCATAAGGCACAACACCAGATCCTAGGAATCACTAGGACTATATTCCAACATCACAAGGTACAACATTGTATCCCAACATTATCCAGTATATCCACTAGATCCAAAGGATGTATTCCATGGAATCCTAATCATGCATTCGGGGGGACTTTATCCACCTAGTAACATCTTATATAAATATAATAAGACTTTATCATCTGTATAACCCTTCACACATAACCGGAGCCAACCTCTCATGTTCCCAACCTATCCTTGACACTACACCCTTATTAGGCTCACACTATAAATTAAGGTTCTAATGTGATACCCAAAATCATCACTACCCATTCCCACACTAACCTTCTCTACCTGGTTAACATAATCACTAGTGAATCCACCGAGGTCCCCTAGGTCTCATCATTTCATAGACAAAATACATGGTGTAATAGATTCCGACCCTCACTTTCGTGTTCATCACCAAAACATTCTATTTATTTTTTTATAAACAATAACTAAAAAAATATAGTTCTTTATATATTTGAGTAATTTTTCCATTCTAGGTTCTATAAAATTATAAAAAATATAAAATTTAATAGATTTGTACAAAATTTATACAATTAACTAATTATCTTCACCAAAGCTAAATCTTTAAATTAAGTTATACATTTTATAACATCTATTACACTTACGAAAGTATTTTCATTAAATGGGATGAGCATAAAATTTCCGAATAATGGGTTTTAAAACTAGTGAAAAATAATTCTATACATACTTATTTAAAAAATATTATTTTGAAAAATAATTTCATATATCTATATTTGATACATTAAAGGCTTTTCATAACATTTCTAAAATACATATCTTTTTTAAAATAAATTTCTAAAGGAATATTAAAAAAAATTGATTTCTCCTTGAAAATTAGTTTAAAATAATAATATTTTATAGATTAAAATTATATTTGGAATATATTAAAAAACTTCATGATGGCAACGTAGGGGGAGGCGGTTGAAAACCTCAAGCCGTTGGATCCAAGAAATTCTATGGTGAATTCTTTCGGGGTAACTGAAAATGATGATGACCGATCAGGATCTATTTCTTAATGTATTGGTCATAATAAATGTTCTCATTTGCGATGAAATCCTGTGGTGTTTTAGGATCTTCCCCTCTCGGATACGTTGACTTGGGGATGAAGAGTGTGGATGTAGTGAAGGCATATTTTGGATCTAAGTTCTCCTTTGATGTTCCTCCACTGGGTCATGTGATAATGAAGTGGAAGGTTTCCCATGTGTTGGAAAAAGAGGAAGATGTTTTGGAAATGGATAGCCTATGTCACTACTCTATCATCGCTCGTGTCCTAATTCCCAAATGTGAGAATCTCTGGAAATTCAATGATCTGACTAAATGGATTGTGGAGGCATGGGGATTGGATGATTAGAGCCTGACTATGATGGGAAGGAGGTATTACTATATTGTCATTCCATAAGATGAGTTCAAGAGAAGGTCATGAAGCATGGGAACCATTTCTCTGAAGCCTGGTTTTTTTAACATTCCATTGTGGGACTGTAATATCGATCCCATGACATTCCAGAGCATGCATGTTTAGATATGTATCTGAATTTGTAGGCTAAATAGGTTATATTGGAACCCAAGGATCTTATGGGATATAGCTTTAGTTTTTGGAAGTCCCATTAGTCTTGATCGACAGACAATCAATCCAAGGTTTGGGCATTATGCACAAGTATTAGTGGAAGTGGACATGTCGAGCACTCTTGTGGAGAATGATGTTATCACAAAACAGGATGGCGGTATGAAGCTGGATATTATATATGAATCGAAGCCAAAATTATTTGTGAGTTTTATGTTCTTTGGCCACATATTGGTTGAATGTAAAAGTAACAATGAATGTAGTGTGTGCACAATGAAAGTAAATGTTGATGTTGCATGAAGGAGGAGGAGGGGAAAGTACTAGACTTCACATGGCACCCAGATTGAGGGATCTGGTGTTAAGAAGGTGATATAGGAGATGGAACCGCCTGAGTAGTTAGAGCTTGTATCTAAGGAGGGGTTTGTTTCTAGGAAGCCTCCTATGCCTCTGTATGGGAACGCACTGTTGGTGTCTCATCCCACACAGGATCCATGTGCAGTGGCTTCCAATGGTGTGGATGCTTCATCGAAAGTTGTGGCTATAGAGAATCTTGATATGCCCACTGATACTATCTTCATGGAGGCTACAACATAGACTAATCCAATTAACATGGTTGGCTTCCCTATGGATGCTTCGGTGGTACATGATACACCTCGGCCAGCTGAGGATGGTCCATGTTTTTCATCTATACATGATGATGAAGGTACTGATGTACATGTTTTTTCTTATGCTTCAACTGATCAGGGGTATTTTGGAAAACACTACCCTCCCAAGCTACTCAAAGGAAGTCAAAAGTGCACAATGACCCTTCTGACATTAAAGATCAAAATAAATTCATCCTATTGAATCGAATTTTATAGACAGATGATGTTCAAGGCTTATATCTACCTGATCCAGTTGATATCACTCATGGAATTGCAGCAGGTTCTCTTACGACTGGGACACATGAAAAGGTTAGTCCTTCTCATAAAAGGGATGTTAGTTTGTACCAGGTGATCTATTCTCAGATTGGTGACACTGTGGGAGATGATAAACCTATGAAGTAGGTCACTGAAAGTGATGCCATGCCTACCAGCAATGGTCTTGGAACTGACAGTAATTGGCAAGGTCCAGGGAAGAGGGGAAGAGGGAAGAATCGGAGAGGTCAGATGGATTTGGCATCAAAGGGTGGCCCCTAGGCAAGGGGAAAGTCCCATATTCAATGAAGGTCTTCTTCTAGAGCAGTCAATCACTGGGAAACTCTCGGAGGACTAAAGTCCTTAGACATTTCATCATGGACCATAAACCTATGGTTGTTGGTATTTCTGAACTGAAAATTCTCTTTTATAATTAGAAAGGGTTCAAATGGGACTCCATGGGGTATAGGGTTCTAGCACATGAACTGCATGAAGTTGAGATGGACCATTTTGTGGTTTCTTCATCATGAATCAATTCTTATTAACTCTTTCTAGGGAAAGCCTTAGAGCATTCTTCTCTCTTGTAGCATTGATGATTATGATTTTTCAGCCTTTTTTGTGTATACAACCATCTCTTACATTAGGAGAAAGGATTTATGGGGGGAGATCAAATAGATTTTATGCAGATGGATCAGGAATGGATATACCTTGGTAATTTTAACAAGATGTTATGGCCCGAGGAAAAAACTAGTGATAATTATAATTGTATTACAACATCTGATTTATCTATATTTATTGACCAGTGTAATGTTATTAATGTTCCAACTACTGAAGCTAACTATAAATGGGTTAGATATACCTGTAATGGAAGACAAGTATGTAAACTAGATAGATGCTTTGTTCATATGGCTGATCATTAAGTTGCTCATGGGATTTCTGGATTCACTCTCCCTAAGTATCACTTTGATCATAACCTGATTGTGGTGGACACCTATACATTTTTGACAAGGTTAGGAATGTTTCCTTTTCAATTTAATAATGGGTGGATTATAGATACTGGTTTTAGGGAAATGGTTCTGCATGCATGGAGGATTGAACCGATTGGGAGACCTCTTTAGAGGATTGCTGAGAAATTGATATCTCTCATGGCACTTTTAAGGAATAGAACAAAAAATAATTTTCTAAAATTGATTGTGGCATTAATTTTGTTTAGGATGACCTTTCTTATTCTAAGACATGAAATCAACACCATGACACCCCATCCCGAGTGGAAGTCATGGCCCATAATAATTTGGATGACTTATTAATGATCAAGGAGAAGTTTTTGAGAAATCAACTCAATGTCAGATGGTTAAAAGATAGAGATATAAATTCCAAGTATTTAAATAGATTGAATAGGGAGAAAATAGCATGATTAAGGGATAAGGTGATCATCATTAATAGTCAAAATTATGCCGCTGAAAATTAGATTTCTTTGGCTATTGTGGAGTACTTTCTGGGATTTTATTCTGATGATGGACAGGTCAATACACATAAAAGGGTTGGGAACAACACATCATGAATTGTGGATCATGATAATTAATCTCTCATCATCCCATCTCTCAGGGAGGAAATTAGAGAATCCCTTCTATCTCTCAGTGTAGAGAGTTTTCCTGGTCCAGATAGATTTCCTATTAAATTTTTTGTGTCTTATTGGAATATTTTTCAGGATGATCTTACCCCTTCAATAATGGATGTCTTTATGCACTCTTAATTACCGTATGGGATGAATTCTTGCTTCAATGCTATATTACCCAAAAAAGGAAATGCCCTTGATATAAATGATTTCAGGCTAGTGGCACAGGGGAATACTATTCCTAAGCTAATTAGTAAGATTCTCATGAATAAAACGGTTTGGATGGTCGGTGACATGATTACTATAAATCAATTTGGATCTGTGCCTGGAAGTAATATTCAGGATTGTCTCTTGAACCCCTCAAAAAGTATCAATCTCATGAGAAATAGGATGAAGGAAATGAATTTTGTACAGAAAATTGACATCTCAATGGCCTTTGACGCACTCAAGTTGAGCATTCTTTTGGATTTTCTTAAAAGATATGGCTTTTCCAATGTGTTCATCAAGCTGATCAAAACCATTCTTTGTTTATAAAGGATATCCATTCTCATTAATTTAACTTCTAGAGGATGTTTCCCTTGTACCATGGGTGTATGACAAGGAGATCCTCTCTCTGGAATTATATTTTCTATTGCTGAAGATTATCATAACAGATGTATCATTGACCTTGCACAGATGGGTATTTAGAAGAAAATTAGGGCTATTAGGAATGAGTTTTCTCCATCTCATTTGTTATATGCTGATGAAATCCTATTTCTTGGGCAATCTTCAAGGATAACTTTTTCTTACATCAAGGTCCTCTTTAAGAATTATAAAGAGGTGGTTGGTCGAGCAATAATTTGGGAAAAGTCTTTCACTGTTTTTGGAAATGAGGTGCAGATTGGGAAACATAACATGAAAATTAGATGCCTTGGGATGAAAAGGGGTTATTTTCCTTTTCAATACCTTGGTGTTCCACTATTTTTTGGAAATGGTTAAGTGTCAATACTTGGAGAGAATATATTCCGATATAGTGAATCAACATTCTAGTTGGAATGGGATGTCTATTTCCATGGTTGGGAGGGTGTGTCTTGTTAATTCAGGGATAACCTATATGTTTTTTTTCTCATTTTTTATTTATCGGTGGCCTAGAGGTATCATCAAAGAGCTGAAAAACATTATACAGAACTTTATTTGGACTTGGTCAATTCATGAACTCATGTTCATCACTGTTGCTTGGAAGGAATGCATCAACCCAGTTGAATGTAGAGTTATTTGAGACAAGGACCTCGGGACTTTTAATGAATGTCTCAATGAGATGTTTACATAGGGTTTTATTTACAAGGACAATTCTGGTAATTTTTTAACTAATTGGTTCAATGGATGGTTACTCAATGGCCACAAATATTATATTGCATCGCCAGTGTAGGCATATCTCAAATATTCTTTTATGCAGATCATGAATGGTACAAAGTGGATGGTTTGTAGGGACTCTCCTCATAAATGTTGTAGAATTCCATGGCTTGAGCGGCCACTCAAAGATAGCATGGATATTCCTACTAATGCATGACACCTTTCCATTGAGGATTTTTAGCTCACCTACATCATTTTGATAGCGTGGTCCCCTCTCAGGTGGAGATGGAAATTTAATCATATAAGTTCATGGACTGTGATATGTTGATATGGAAGCATAATATGAATGGTCAGTTTAATAGTAGGGATTATTATGAGATGGTTTGCGGGGCCCTCTTTTCTTCACCTGAATAGTTATTGCAATATAGGTCTCTATTCATTTAGCCCCCTAGATTTTCATTAATCTAGCGTATCTGGAAAAATAATGTACTAATATAGGATCAACTCAAGCGATCTTCTTTTCATCTTGCATTAGTCTTCTACCAATGCATGTATGTAGATGAGAATATAACACACTTGTTTATGGATTGTTCCTATGCTCGGAAGTTGTTGGAATATTTTGGATACTTGTTTAGGATGGATCTGAATCAACATC
Organism: Viscum album; assembly: GCA_963277665.1. NCBI lineage: Eukaryota > Viridiplantae > Streptophyta > Magnoliopsida > Santalales > Viscaceae > Viscum > Viscum album. The sequence continues at coordinate 1,952,354,969 of OY728130.1, forward strand.
TGCTTCTTCTTGAGCTGCTAGAAGGGCTATTCGGTGTTGACTGCAGCTACCATGTCCAAAATTCCATTCTTGTTTCTATTTTGTATATGGTTACAACCATATGGGATGCTTGAAATTCTACACTATCTTATAGTAGGTAGGTTTATACCTAGTGTGGAAGGATGGTGATCCATCAAGAGGAGTATGCTTCTTCGAAGGATTAATCAGGGGCGATGCATAATAGTGTTTCAGACTTGTAGATTTTTCTTGCAGTGGGTGTTGTTGGGTAGCTGCGTAAGCCTAAGATGCTCAAATATGTTCATTGGATACCCCCAATCAGCCCTTGGCTCCAATTAAATATAAATGGATCTACTTCTAGCGCACTCAGACTATCAGGGCAAGGTTGTGTTTTCGCACATTTTTTGTTTTTGTGAAAGGATTTTTTTATCATTTTACTGGTATTGGTGTTGATATCAAAGATGTGTTATGGGAGACAATTCATGCAGTCATGTATATTGTCTATCAATGTTTGGAACCTATTATGGATTGAATCACACTCTCAACTTGCAGTTCATGCTTCGAAAACAATAATGCATAATGTACCTTAGTTAGTGCCTCCTTAATGGGTTGATTGACTTAAGTAGGTAAATCATATAAATTTGATTATCTCACACGCCATTAGGGAGGCGAATCAGGTGGCGAATGACTTTCCCAATAGATCAATCTTGGTGATGGATATGATATGGTCTTTCAGGGCCCTGGACTACTATTCCTCACTGGTGGAGGTGAATATGGGTGGTGTTATGTATTATCGGTTTTTAATAACCCCATGTTTGGTGGACTAATCTTTTGTTATGATTAATAATTTTTTAGGACCGGTTCTAAACAGCTCTTGGGATTTTGGTAGTATTATAAAATCCTTCTGGCCACAGAGTAGTATCACTGATTGGACATCATCCTATTTAGGTTATGGGTTCATTCCCCATTACTAATTTTCTCATTTTATATGCAAGAACCAAATTTAATTTTTAGAAAACATTTTTAATAATGATATGTCTTTGTTATTCACAACCCAATAAAAACCCTTTCAAAACTATTTTAATTATTCTCTAAGAAGAAACTAATTATGCTATTACAAAATATATTTTTCATATAATACAATAAGTGTTTGGATGAATCCATAACATAGAATAAATTCATAAAATAATTCATAAAACACTTTCAAAATAATATTTTAAACAAATTCATTTAAATACTTTAATAATTAAACAATTTTTTTAAATACATTGATAAATAATCTTATAGTTTTTTATCAATTTTCATATAATGTTATATATGAAATTTTATAGATCATGGAAACACATATATACATATGTAACATCAATTAATTTTTAAAACATTTCACACATTAAATGATATCTTCTTTCATTAAAAATTTTATAGAAATATCACATATAATGATAAAGGTTTAGTAAAATCAAATTATTTTAAAACAAGGGTTTTAAAATAAAACCCAAAGTTTCTTACTAGTATTGAAAATTAATTATTTAAAATAGTTTTAGTAAAATAGTGTTTTTTAGAATAATAAATTATCATTAAAAATAAAATTACTGTATTAAAGGTATTTTAACAAAATAGTAATTTAACAGAAAATGATAACATACGGTAATAATTTTGAAATCATTTAAAAGAATAAATATTTCATCTTAATAAAATTTTGATGATATAAAATGTACTACATAATTACACCAAAATAAATCCCATAAAAGGGTTTCTTTAATATTAAATACAGTACATAAAATTTTTAGCATTTAGTTTCAATATGTAAAGTAGATGGCTTTTAAAAAAAATAATAAAATCCATTACAAACGTGATTTTTCTAAGAGAAATTGGTTTTCTTATCCTTATCCTATATTTGGGATCCCTTATCTCTTATTTTCTCTCACACATGTTTTAATGCACTCAAGAATGGTGTGAAACAATCAATAAACTAAAAAATAGGGTGAATAATCTATTAATTTATAATATCAATTTCTCTTTTTAACCAATAGATATATCATAATATAAAATATAGAGAAGAATTGAGAATAATCTCAATTTCTCAAACGATGTGGTTTGAATATAATTCTTCATGATAAAGCATAACTTAAATTAAAAATACAAATAGCTAATGTCTAGAATTCAAATGTATGGAAATATAAAAACACTGATTTTATTTGATTAATTTTTTTGTTATTGTTTCATTATATTATTCAATCTCCATCATAAATATTCAATGAATCCAGACAAATGTAGTGGAAATCATTAAAAAACAAATCATTAAAATCATTAACATGTCAAAAAGAGAAACCATCTTGAAGAAAAATCTAGGATAATGACAAATTGAGATTGTAGATATCAACTGACGAAGGAAAATTTGGAAAATGATGAAAAATGTATTTAATATACTGAAACAAATTTAGAAACTCAAAAATAAATAAATAAACCTAAATCACAGATCCATAAATCGCTTATAGGAGTAAAATGATAAAGAACAGCTCACACCTCTTTGTTGTTCAAAACCCCTTTTCAATCAATCCCCCAACCAGACAAACCTCACTCAGACTCCCTTGCTGGCATCCAATATCCTTTGCCTTAGATTGAAATATTATCAGCGGTCAAAACCTTTATCAAAACATGATCCTACCTACACTCAGCTTCGACCTTATGGTGCTCAACCTCTCCTCAAAATTTATCCCTTGATTTTGATTTCCCCCAATATGGGGTTGGTCAACTTTTTTCCAGACCCATAAATCCCTTATCTGATTTCCCTCATAATTTATTCCTTCATAATTTTTTTAATGCAATTATATTTATGTTTTTTTTATTTTATAAATTTAATCATATTAAAACAAATATTATCATAATTTGATAAATATATTCTTAATTCAGAAAATAATAATATTCATATATTTTCATAATTTTAACATATTAATCAAAATTTATAAATTTTAAAAAGTTAAAGTACTATTATTTTAATGATAAAAATTTTATTTGTTTCAAATATTTATATTGATAAAATTTAAATTAATTTATTTAATATAAATTTCATTAAATATGTATGCATATTGTATTTTAAAAATGTGATTATTTTACTTTTAAAATAAATATTTGATATAAATAAATTTAGTTATTTAAATATTTATTTTTACAAAAAAATAAAATAAATATTTATATATTAAAATATTATTTTGAAAAAAAATAAAACAACATTTTTAAAATTACTATTTGTTTATAAATTTAAATAATAATTTAATGTAAAAAATTATATATTGAATTTAAAAAATTATTTAAAACAATTATAAAATAAGATTTGAAAGCTATATTTTTCAAATGAGTGCAAGATCCTTATAGGTGTACCCATCACATCCATTCTACAATATTGATTCTAAACACTCAATTTCTTATTTTATTGAATATGAGGCGTAAAAACTTGTGGGATAGTTACTGTTCCATGCTTGGATGTCACCCTTGAGACACTAAATCATTTTGTGCAAACTGGTCCACCATCATCCTTGTACAGCTTTGGACAATGTGGATCCCACATCATGATGGTAGTCCAGGGATGAGGTCCACTTTATAGAGAATATATAACACCCCCTCAATTATCTCTAGAATATAGGGCCACAAAGATGGGAGATTTCTATGAGAGATATCTAATGAGGTGAGTAAACATGGCATTCGTGTAATAAGAAATGGCGTTAATTTTTTATAAGCACCGATCAAGGAGGAACCATGTTAGATTAAAGAACTTTGGATTATTAAAAGGCATCTACTCATGAGAATCAGTAAATTGAGACCATTCTAGATCGGTGATATATCCTCGAAGAAGTATAAGGCCCCAACCCCAATAGATTGGCTGGGAAAGATGGATTCTTATGAGCATTCTATAGAGATTCTTGGGACTTAATAAAGAACGATCTAGTTGGTTTTATCCATGACTTCTTCCATGGTGGGTATCTTCCATGTGTGTAAAGAGATACCACCTTGGTTATTATTCAAAATATCAATGATGAGTCCTCCCTTAATCAATGTGACCCCATAAGTATGTGAAATTTCACTTACAAGGTTCTATAATGTTTTTTGAACAGGAAATTATCAAATCCTTTATCTTGATGGGTATCCAATGAGCAAGATAGGTTCATTTTTGGGAGATGCATTGAAGGTTCTGTTGGGATGGTGAAAAATATGATCAGGGACCTTGATCAAAGGATTCTAGTTTATATTTCATTATAAAAAATGATATGGATAAGGACTTTGATATATTTTAGTGGAACATCACTCTTAAGGTCCTTTCATACATGGGTTTTTCCTCTCGGTTCTCTAATCATTTTTACCGGTGCAGTAGCTTTTCTTGGATCTCCATTTACTTCATGGGGGATAATTATGGATTGTTCAAAGTGGTGCTTGAGATTAGGTAAGGAGATCCTTTAACCTATACCCTCTTCATAATGATATAGGAATCCCTTAATTGGATCGTCAATAAGTGCCTTCTGGTAGGAGGCATCCTTCCCCATCATTGCAGGTAGAACATTGATGGAATATCTGGAATGATATATGCTGATTGTATAGTTATTTTTATAAATGGAAGAAGTTAATCAATTCGTTGTATTCACAATATTGTCAAGGAGTACTCTGACTGGAGTGGGAATGTTATTAATAGACATAATAATAGCTTTTTTAATTTGAAGTGGTGTGTAGATAGGTGGGTTAGCTAAATTAGTACTATTGGGGCACTCCCATTTTGGGAGAAGTCTGTGGAAGCCAATGTCATTGATGAGAAGACATTAATTGATGAGTCTCCATTGATAGTTTCTTTATTATTGGTTGGCAGCTGACACCATAGACATGCAGTAGGCTGTGGTGGAAGTCTTTATAGGTATATGGTCTACCCAAACAACAAATGAAAATTCAGGTTTTCCTCTATCTATAAAACAAGATTAAAATCCCATGATTTGATATATATAATAATGCAGTGTATCCTCCAACATTCATCCGGATAGAGTAATAGAAAGAAAATCCCCCCTTCTCCTGTGGAGGTAGGCATCACTATGAACCACGTAATTCTTGCATGTTCTCGGTTTTATCATGGTTTTTGTTTGTTTTCTTTTCCATGAACCTCTAATTCCCCAACAATGTTTTATTAGTGGCTTTAAGTATGAAATGAAGAACCGACACAAGTGTTTTTCAGAGACTGAAATTTGAAGTTGCTTAGAAAACGTTTTTGAGGCCAGATCTATGAAGTGAACGATGAGATGATTCCAAGGGCACTTGTGGCATCAAAAATGAAGTTGAAAGGAAGGCAATAGAGCCGGTCAATGTTCCAGTCAAACTGCAGGTTCTAAAATACCCCCTTGCTAGAGAAGACGACATTGTTCACGGTAGTGATGACATTCCCGTAATGTTTCTTGACAATGTTCCATTGATCCATTTCATCACCACGTATGTGGTTAATCCAAACCATTGAAACTATTTTGGCTATATCTCAGCCAATCAGATTCTGTATTCAGCAATCTAGGAGGCAATTCTAGGTAATTTTACAATTAAAGACACATCTGTAAAGTTAGTTTTTCAAAATTATAACTCCAAAAATGGAATTAAATAACAGTAACATGATTAAACATACCAATATTAATTATTCCATCTGGAAACTGAAAATGGAGGATCATTTATATATTAAATATTTATGGAAACCAATAGTGGATACCACTATTCCCATTGCAGCGCAAGTGGAGGAAATGTAAACAAGCAGTATACTCGATGAGAAGATGCTAACCGGTACCCCACCAGTTGATGTAGAGTGGATTTTTCTCAACAGGAACTGCACGTCCCAAATCAGACATTGGATCAAAAATACCATCTTCCAAAACTTTTCTAATAAATATGGAACCTCTATTATTTGGAGAAAATTGGAAAATATGTATTCAACGAAAACTGCTAAAAACATAGAAAACTTGATATGATATCTTTTCAACTTAAAATAAAAATCTGGATCCAATGTATCATAGTGTATGAGTGAGTTCCAAGGTACTTTTGAATAGATAAATTATATGAAAATGATGATTGATTATGAGTTTCAAGCACTTTTGATGTTGAGTTCTTTACCGAAGATGTGTGACACATTAGTTTTGTTAGTTAGAAATTCAACTCTGTATGGAACTCTCACTATGGGGATGATGAAAGACAAAATGTTGAATGAAGAGTCTCAAAGGAAATATGAGGGGAACACACCTGAATCAAAGGAAATTTTCATTGAAAGATATGGAAAGAAAAAATTGGAGGGAAAAGTAGAGGAAGAGAACCCCATGATCAAAATCTACAAATAAGTAATCGATCAAAATCTCGATCGAGTTATGACATGAAGTGACACCATTGTGGAAAGCCTAGGAACTTCATCTGGGAGTGTTTAAAGTTGAAGGTAGGGTAGAAGAATTAGGAAGGTAATACCCAAAATAATAATGTTTTAATTGACAAAAAAGAAATAATTATTGTTCAAGAAGTCAATCGGGTCAGTCTTACAAGACAAGACTCAACAAGGTCGATCAATTCTGGCACCTCCTACTATGTCACCTCCAGAAGTGATTTCTTCTCATATTACCATTCAATGTGTTTTAAATATGTGAATATGGGAAATAATGGGGCATCCTAAATTACTAGTATTGGTAACATTTTTCTAGAAATTATCATTGGATTAAGGTTATTATTGTTGGATGTGAAGAACATTCTGGATATTCACCTCAATCTGATATCCACTGGACTAATTAACTTTTAGGGATATGTTAGTTCATTCGATGATGGGAAATGGAAGCTATCCAAATTTAACATGGTAATTTACAATGAAAATAAAGATACTTCTTATTATCTCATATATTATAAACCATGTGGAGGAGAAGTTATTATAGACCAAAAAGATGTTCCAATGGAAGTTTAGCACAAGATTCCTGGTCAAATGAGCAAGATATGGATAAAAATTCAATCAAGGTAAGATATATTTCTAGGAATAAAAGGTACACATATGTATACTTGTGTTGATTGCATCATGGGAAAACAACATAGAGTATCATTTTGTGGTTACGTCCCATCCAGAAAAGAAAATTTTTTAGAATTAGTTCACACTGATGTCTGCATAATGAGAACCAAGAAAATGGGAGGTTAAATTTATTTTGTAAACATCACATATGATCATTCTAGAATAGATTTGGTTTTTTATTTGAAAAACAATGATCATGTTCTGGATTTTTTCAAGCAGTTTCATGTGAAGTTTGAAAGAGAAATATGATGATGGTTGGAGTGTGTATGGGAAGACAATAGAGGATAAAATCATGGTCTATTTGAGGAGTACTCCAAGAGTTTCGACAAAAGATGGAAAAATAGTACCAAAGATGACTCAGTATAATGGTATTCCTACGATAATGAATAGAACAATTTTTGAGAGAATAAGTTGTATGCTCTAAAATGATAAGCTTCCATATACCTTTTTGGGGAAGGTAATGAGGAACAAAGTTGATATAATCAACCATTATCAATCAGTTCCAATGAACTATATTGTTCCAGAATGTGCCTAGATTGGTAATGTTGTTTCAAAAAAAACACCTGAGAATATTTGGAAATAGTCCATTTGTTCCCAATCTAAAATATGAACTGGTGAAGATGGATGGAAAAGAAAAGCAGTGTATATTTTTGGGATATACTCATGAAGAGATTGGATACTGAATCTAGGATCCAATCAAAACGAAAATCATCAAAATTAGAGATGTGTTGTTTCTTGAGGATCATATGATTAAGGATTTTGAGATGGAAGAAAATGCAGAGAGGATGAAGTTTAAAGAAATTATAGTTAGTCTAGAACCCGTCTAACCATCATTAGTACTGACTAGATTGACAGAGATTCATTGAACTGATGATACATCAATACCGAGTGATATGTCTCCATATTTTGAAATGTCTCCATCATATGATATTCCAGAAAATAATCCCGCTAAAGCGCAGTTGAGGATATCAACTAGAGAACAAAAATTGAGTCATAGATACCCACAACATGAGTATGTGATGCTCAATATTGGGGGAGATCAAGAAAATTATAATGATGCAGTATGTATTCAGTAAAAGATGGAATAGAAAAATTACATGCAAGTGGAGATGAGATCCCTACACAAGAACCACATATTTTATTTGGTAGAGTTACCACATGGAAATAAGGAAATCAAGAATGAGTGGGTGTACAGAATAAAAGGAGAAGATGACAGATCACACCACGCTACAGAGCCATAATGGTTGTGAAGTGATTCAATCATAAGAAAGGTATTTACTTTGCTAAAAAAAATTATCTTGTGGTTAAAATGTATTTTATCAAGGTTGTTCTTGGATTGACGGATAGTATGAACCCGTGGTTAAACAATTAGAAGTAAACATAGGGTTCTTACACGGTGATATTGATGAGGAGATATACATGGATTATGTAGGGTAATTTCATGTGAATGGAAAATAAAACATGGTATGCATGTGTATGAAAAGTGTATATGGTTTGAAATAGGAACTGATGAAATAGTACTGAAAATTTGACTCATTCATGGAGAAAAATAAGTATAAGAAGACAACTATATATCACTGTGTTTTTCATCAAATAGATTACTTATTTGGTTTTATTATCATTTTTGCTTTATGTTGATGATATGCTATCTATTGGTAGAGATATTAGCAATATTGACAGGTTGAAGTAGTTAAAAAAGACTTTTAAAATGAAGGACTTGGGAGACACTACTCATAATTTTGGTATAATGATTACTCATGATAGGAGGAATCCCAAGATTTTTTCTTCTCAAGAGAGATACATTGATATGGTTCTTGAATGGATCAACATGAGCAAGCCGAAACTAGTTAGTACTTCACTTGCGAGTAATTTCAGGATTATGACAAGTCAGATCCATCAACTAAGGAGGAGAGAACAAAAATGGAAAAAGTTCCTTATCAATAAGTATTTGGAAGTCTTATATATGCCATGTTGTGAACTTGAGAAGATATTTCTCATGTTGTTGGTGTTGTGAGAAGATCCTTATCAGATTTAGGAAGGGAGAATTGGATGGTGGTCAAATGGATATTGAGGTATCTATGAGGTACATATATTCATTGTTTACATTTGGAAGTGACAAATTTTCATAGAATGGTACATAGATGAAGATATGGCTGGATATGTAGAAATAAGGAAATCTATATCTGGGTACCTGATTTCATTTGTAGGGGGGGAATTCTCATGGAAGTCACGACTTTAAAAGTTTGTCTCCATATCTACCATAGAAGTGGAATTTATTGAACCCACTGATGGCTGCAAGGAGATGTTGTGTATGAAGAATTTTTTATTCAAGTTAGGGAACTGTTAGGATAATTTTATATTCTATTGTGATAGTTAGAGTGCTATTCATATCAATGAGAACATGAAATTTCATTCTAGTTCCAAACACATTGATGTGCGGTGTCACTAGATCCTAAATGTAATAGAAGAAAGATAGTTGAAAGTCGAAAAAATCCACAACAATGATAATGGAGCAGACATGATGATGAAGGTTCTACCGAAAGGGATGTTTTATGCTTTCAAGGAGATGATGGGTATAGATTTTCACACAAATTGGTCGTGAGGGGGATATTTGTGGGGGGGGACTCCCATTTTTCGGAGAGGTCAGTGGAATCCAACAACGTGTATGAGAATCCCCCAGCAGATGGGTCTCCTTTGATAATAGCTTTGTTTTTAGTTAGCTATTAACACCATAGACATGCAGTAGGTGGTGGTGGAAGTCTTCATAATTATATGGGCTACCCAAAAAAACTAGGGAATTTTTTTGTTTTCCTCCATCTACAAAAAAGGATTAAAATACCATGATTTGATATATGTAATCCTACTGTTTATCCCCCAAAATTCATTCCGAGTGGGTATTAGAAATAAAAATCTCCCTTCTCCCATGGATGTAGGCACCATTTCCAAACCACTTAATTCTTGTGTTTTCTACATTTTTTTCTCATTTTGTGTGAGTTTTTTCACCACAAACTTCCGCTACTCTAATAGGTTGACACATGGGGTTTATTAGAAGAATATTCGTAATGGATTACCTTGGCACCCCAATGTCCTAAAATATGATCTGAATCCACTACCTCAACAGGGTGATTAACAAAATCCTAGACCATTTTTGTAATTGGAAAATAGGTATTTATCCTTCAGTGTCCGTATTATGGTCGTTAATGGTGTCCTTATGTCAATATCCATTCACATATTAGCAGTTATGAAGGAATCAAATGTTTTTATCAACAATTTTTAGAACATCCTTGTTTCTTTTATATGGGATGATCACTCTATTGGAAAACTTCACTGGGTGTCTTGGTCTATTCTCGCGCAGATGGTAAAGGAAGGAGGCATCAATGGCAGAATACTCTAGGGTGAAATGCATGGCCTATGTGCTAATATTTCATGGGAAGTGGTCAAAGGCCAACAACTTTGGGGAAGGCTCATCACTCAAAAATACCCGAATCAGCTAGACTCCCGAATAAAAAACTCTTTTCCTTTTTGGATCACTATTAACCCACACATCTTGGCCCTCTGTTGTCACAACAGGTGGATTATTGGTGGGGGTGATATAAACTTCTATAATCAAAATTGGAATGGTTGCACTGTTTATTTCTCTGGTTGTCTCGTGCCAAACCTATAGTTCACCCATGTGAAAGAATATCCAAATTTCGGCCATGCCGTCCAAAATGAGGATCAACATTATATATTTGATCTTATTGAACTATTATACAAACTAGATAGATGTATTGTTTAGGTACATCGATGGGGTGTGTTCTCTAGTAAGGAGTATCACTGGCTATAGATGTCCCTAACCGAGTTAGATAATTATGGAAAACTTCTCTGGTGTAAGGAAATACCTTCTCAACATGACTTCTGAGTTTGGAAGATTCAAAATAAGTTTATTACCACTAATGATCTTATCAAGAGATTGAGAATTTATCCGGTATCAAGGTTCTCATTTTGCAGGATCCCCAAGGAGGAGTGCCATATACATTTTTTGATGGAGTTTAGGCGCACTCACTACCCAAAAATGGGGGAAGGGTAGGATGTCATTTTATTAGCACTAAACAGAAAGTACTGATAAAGTGTGGGAATTTATCAGCACTATCTGAAAGCGCTGATAAATCTACCCTTTATTAGTTATTTTTTAGAGCTAATAAATGTTTTTAATAATAATTTGTATAAAATTATTATATTTATATTAAATAATAATGTTTATTTGTATATATTAATTAAAAACTCATGTTTATAGTTAATATATATATTTTTAATAATTCAAATATATATATATATATAATGTTTTTAAATAAATTATAAGACAATCATTGCATATATATGTGTGTTTCTAATGAATTTGGTCAATTAATATATTGATCATGCTTGCATATATGTTATGTATCATCATGAATGTTCATTTATACATTATACTCATATTATTATTCATCTTGTCCATTGATTGCTCATTTTTTATTATGTATATTTTACTAGGTGAATATGATTAATTCATGTTACCAATATATATACTATGTTATGTTCTCAAAACATATAAAATTACATTAAATGTATTTATTTTTGTATAATTATTAAATTGCAAGCATATATGAATACTTTTTAAATATATCTATTTGTAATTATAATTAAAACTATATATATATATATTTATTTATTTAAATAATTATAAAATTTAAATATATATCTAATATATATATAAAAATATGTACAAAAAATTATAAATATATTTATTTATATTTATAATAATAACTATAAATAAATATATATTTTTAAAAAATTCTTAAACTATAATAAATATTTTTATTACACTATGTATATCTTTTTAAATATATAATTAAATAAATATATTTATAAATATATACAAATAGTTTTAAATAAATACACATATTTACAATTATAATTCCCAAATAAATATGGATATATTTAAATAATTAAAAATAAATAAATATATTAATTATATATATTTATATACAAATATCTATAAACAAATAAAAATATTTATAAATATAATTCTAAATAAATGTAGACATCTTTAATTAACTAAAAAATAATAAAAAATATTTTAATTATATATATTTATAAAATCATAAATATTTTGTTTCATAATTTTATAACTATATATATATATATATAATTATAACTATAAATAATATATTTATTATAATTTCTAATTACAAATAAATATAAATTTATTTAAATAATTATTACTTCATAAAAAATATATTTATTATTTTCATATATAATGTTATATATAATTAAATAAATATAAAGAAATATTGAGAAATAAATAAAAATATTTATATTTATAGTTATAAATAAATGCAGATATATATAAATAATTATAAAATTTTAATAAATATATTAAATATAAACATTAATAAAATTATAAATATTATAAATATTAATTTGTTATAATTTTATTAATATTTTAATAAATAAATTTATTATTTTATAATTATAATTAAAATAAATATATATTTATATAAATAATTATAAAATTAACAGAAATATAGTTATTTACATCTATAATCTTATAAATATATATAATTAATATATTTATTATATATATTTCCATTAATATAAATATAATAAGTATATTTATTATAATTTTATAAGTATAAAAATATATTTATCATATATATAATTTTATAAATATATATAATAATAGAAATAAATTATAAACATTAAAAATTAAATATTTATCAAATCTTTTTAGCGGTGATAAAGGACATCTTTATGAGAACTATATTTTTAGAACTAATAAAGTCATCCTTTATCAGTACCTTTTTAGCACTGATAAATTCTTATCTTTATCAGTGCTAAGAAAGAACTGATAAAGGAAGGTTTTATCAATGCTTTCTATTTTAGTGTTGATAAAACATATCATTATCAATTCTTTTTAGATAGCACTACTAAATGGTTTAGCAGGTTTTATAAAAAAAACCCTAACTTTCTCCTCTTTCCCCGCACCCCTCAAGCTCTCACAGAAGCTGATCTCTACTACCACACATCCTCCTCCTCTCCCACCACCTCTCCTCTACCACAAACCACACATCCACCTTGTGCATCTCCTTCGTCGTGTGCCACACCTCCATCATGTGTGAACCATACGACCATGTGCCTCTCCCCCACTGCGCACCACACCAATGCTTCACACCACACCTCCATCGTATGTCGCACCTCCATCATGTGTCTCTCCTCCACCACACACCTCTCCTTTATTGGGCTTCTCTCCTCTACCATGAATGCACCTCCACTACGTGCTGAACAAAACCTTAGTGGTGAGTTTTCTCGTCTTTCTCTTTGTTTGATTATGATGTTGTGAATTATACGGTCTAAATTCCATGCTGAAAATCATGGCTGTTGGTGGTCTTTGTTTGTGCACTAAATGAATTTCATGTTGGTTGGTTTTTGAAAACAAATTGGTGGTCCACTAGTGAAACATGATCGTATAACCTAAATGTGTGTGTGTGTGAACATTGGAAAGGTTATTCCAAGTATGAATGTATTATAATGGTCATGATTTTTAGTTTATCATATGGTTTTCATTTATACCTTTTTATAATATTTATAAATTCATTCCAATAATTAGTTGGGTTTATCAAAATATATCCATAATAAGAACACTCTCTTCACTTCCTCAAATGTATCTTATCATCTAAACTTTTTTTAGGTATTTGTTTGTATGAAACTCTTTTTAATTGACATTCTTTGTGTTATTGAGTATTTTAAACCCCTTCTTCATCTGAAGTATATTGAATTGTGCTAGTTTGAATGATGACATAATGATTCCTTATCAAGGTGACCATCAAGTTAACTTAAATGGATTTCCCAAAGTATATTTATCTGTATATTGTTAGAACCACTTTCTAATTCACTCTAAGTGTTTTTGTAAATTCTTTATAGGCCCTTTTCGTGAAATTATATTTTTAAATAATTTTCTAAGAAACCTAATGACCACGAAACATTTTCTATATGTTATAATTTAACAATTCTACTTCATTTCCTAATTAAATGCTTCCTTTTGAATGGTATTTGATTGTTATTGAACATTTATGTTCTTTTGTTATCATTTTATTAATCATATATATTAATATGATTTAGTAATATTTAATGATATATTATATGATTTTTCGACACCTCGTTATGTATGTTTGATATATTTATGTTTTAATTTAATTCAAATACTATTTAAAGAAGTTTTTTGTTATGTTTTGAACCATGTTTGGTCTTTAAAAAAGGATTTTATGTGTTCAACATGGGTGAAATATTTATGGATCATTTGGAAAATTCATAGAAATAATTTCATGTTTTGGTTATGAATGAATTTTTAATGATCTATTTGGAAATTTATAAAAATCCTTTTTGATTTGGGAACATTTTCCCTGTATTTTGTTTAGATTTTTATATGTATATAAAGTGGGTTTATTTTCTTTTAGAATGTTTTATACATGGCTAAAAAGGGGTTATTTCAGTGAAGGGTGTTTAGAGGTGAGATGAATAGTTTTATTATGTCATTCATATTTATTTGATTGACTTCATAATTTATTTTGATCTCCTTAATTTGATTTATCTTGAGAATCCTAGTTACATAGGCGGGACCTAGGACATGTTTGTTCCAGACAATGATCCACTCTCCCTAGTATAGGATTACACCCCCAAACATACTAGGAATATATATGTTCTACCTAGATATGGATCAAAATGATTCACTTTCTAGGCATTGATACATTGTCACTAAGAACCAATGTTGCAAGCAAACCTTGACCAATCATATTTCGTAATCCCTCCCTCTAATAACCATCCACCTTTAATTCTCTACATTGTTGAGGCATATTCTTCTTCCCTCTTTGATCCAGATTATCTTAGAAACTTCTTTTAAAATTTTTTCTAATACTATCATCTCATCGTTTCCAGTTCTATTGGACACCTCACTTCTGACTAATTCAAAATCAATGTTACCTTTGAACTCTCCAAGATTAGGGAGACCATTTCCCCCCAATTTCTAAATCCTCCACCATAGAATATCAATCCAAACCACACCCACTTCAATGGAACCAACATTTCTTAAGAGTTGGCACCAGTGATGGGTGAAAAACGAACTATTCATTCTCTATATACATACACTCTTTTTAGGTAGGAGAGATATCAATTTTTAAACATCTTGAATGACATAAAGGTTCTAGAGGGGTATTCATCCAAAATCAAGAACATCCTTTCATTGACTGATTTAATGTTGAAGGGTCTTATATCAAATGACTGTCAAATTTTTATGCAAAATCTATTTTCTATAGCTTTACATTTCATTTTTTCCACGAATTTCCATTATACGTGACTGAAGCTATATTTCTTTTTCAAATATATATTCAACAATGTTATTGACCTGATGAAATTAATGAATATAGAATGTAAAATTAGCATCATATTATGTTAATTGGAAATGTTATTCCAGCTAACATTCGTTGATATGATAGTTCATTTGATGGATTACGTAGTGAGAGAGATTCGATTATGTGGTCTTATACATTATATATGGATGTATCCCATTGAACGGTATATAAAGATTTTGAAAGGGTATGTCAAAAATTGATGTCGGCCCGAGAGTTGTATTGCATATAGATATATTGTTGAAGAATCCAATGAATTATGTACCGAATACCTGTTCGGTGTGGGATGAATTTGTCTACCCAAATCACATCACACCTGGCAGATTGTGGGTGAAGGAATTTCTAGAAGAGAGGTTGTCACAATTAATATTAGAGATCAGGAGCATACCCACCATTATGTTTTGAAAAATAGTTTTGAGGTTGATCCATATGTCAGAACCCAAAAATAATATCTTAGGCATTTTAATCAATAAAGGGATGAAAATGTATATAAAATACAAAAAAATAGATAGTTTATAGGAAGGTTTTTTGACCATATATTTGAGGAGTCAAATTAAAATCTAGACTCAATTTCAAAAATGCCTTTGGTATCCATTCGAAAAAATAAGTGTGTTTGTATTTTCTTATAATTCTTATGTAATTAGTTTTTATACATTATAAAATAATGAACATGATAAAGATAGCATCATAGAGAATAGTGGAGTAACAATTGTGGTTAAAGTTATGCATGTTTTGAGTGATATGAATAGAAATACAATTTATGCAAATATGTCATACTTTGGCATCATCAAAAAAATATGGGAGTTAGATTATACAAACTTCCATGTGCTAATTTTTCAATGTAATTGGGTTGATTAGAGGAGTGATGTTATAATAGAAGAGTTGTGATTTATGAAAGTTGATTTCAGTAAAGAAGGGTACAAATATGAACCATTTAGAATGGTATCATTGGAAGTACAAGTATTTTATGTTACATATCCTGCAAATCAAAAGTGGTCCATTGTTCTGTTATATTCCAAAATCACTGAAGGGTCAAATGAAAATTTAACTTAGGATGACCCCTTCATTGGGAAATCATAATCATTTCATAGTGGTCCGAATGTATAAGTAATTTTTTATGTGAGAGGAGACCATAATTAAGGGATTTGGATTGTCAATAGATGGGTAAAATCCCATTATCCTTTAAAAAAAGAGTGTTCAATAATTAGGTTATATATTTTTTTAATGTACATCATGTTACCTATTATTATTATCTATTCGCTGCTGTGTTTTTTAATCTAAATTAAATGTTAAACTAGTTATATATATATTTATTTCTTCCATGATAATGCTTCCAATCATGAGGCACAATAGGTCTCTCAAACTACTGTTGCTCGTAGTGTAGAGGAACTACAGGTCTCTCAACCTACTACTACTCGTAGTGCCAAGAACCAATAGGTTTCTTAACCTATTATTACTACTACTCCCAGTGAAGAGTTACAACCACCATATGCACACACCCATGTTAGCACTCTGGAGGAAAATGTTGATGATGTTGAAACTGAGGAAATGGTAGGAAATGAAACACTGGAGGCATAAACAAAATAGTAGCACAATAGTTTGACTGTGTTATAAAAATCCTTAAGGTAAAAGTTAAAGAAATCAAATACAAGGTCAGATTGAAAAAGTGGTGCCAACATGTTATCCTCAACAAGGCAATGTTCATTAGTCACATTGGAATTATCACTTAAAAATGTGTGTTGATTCATGTACAGTTGTGGCACCATGTTGCCACTAGGATAAAGACACTAATGTGGGGAGATGTTATGGTAACATTATGATATTATTTATTTAATTTACTAAAAAACAAAACAATGAAAAATAGAATTACTCGTCAACATCCCATATAGAGTGCATTTATAGTGGATGAATCACACAAGTAATATGTATTAATGGTTTATGGAATGATATACGAAGCCTTTCACATAAATTTAATGATTTGTTATCTTAAAGATGCTGAAGGGGAAATATGTGACACCCCAAGAACTTGTGTTTCATGTTATGGTAATTTCTATGTTTTTATGTTGTCTATTACCCGAACAAAACATATATATTATGTAAAAATGGTAATATGATGCAATGGAATAGGCACACGAAATGAATGCAAGGTGTTTTATTAAAATAATAACACCATATTGTTTTCAATACACCGAGATTAAATGGGAAATCAAGAAAACCAAAAATACTTATTAAGAACCCTATCAGAATTACAGAGAGACAACCTAAAATAATGAGGACCCCAAGGAAATAATATGGGTCCTTAGAATTCATCGTAATGAACATAAGAAAGGCTGAAGCCACCGTGGCCACACTAAGCACCATAGGTATGACGTGAATAATCTCCTTCAATAAATATGAGTGTTAAGACACCCTAAGTCTTGGATTTATAAGACACTAATGTTACTATTTACTTGAGAAACCATGGAACTCTAACAACTATAAATATAGTCATTGGCCTCATTGGAAAATTAATTGAAAATTTATATGTATATTCTATTCCACAATGTAATTAGGTTATAAATTGAAAATCTAAAAAACTACTCCGAACCATGATCTTTAAAAGGGAATAGAAGAATGTTTTGAATTATATGTTGGTGTTTTTGAAATGTAATAAGAAATTCAAAACATGTTGCAATTAATTCAAATGTGTTTTAAATATTTTCATTCATTGTATTAAAATGTGTTTAAATTCATTGTAATTGAATTATATTTTTAGTTAAACTATGTTTAGACCACTACTACTCTAGTAAAACAATTATCATTTTATTTATAACTTTTTATATTAAATGATTAGTATTTATACACAACCGTAGAAAATACATTTAGGGCAAAGTTTAATATGTAAACATTTACCTTATAATGTTTTATAAAAGCCTTGTATGAAAAGTATAATTTCAATATGGTGTTATTTTCCCTTAAAACTTCATATTTTTTATGTTAGGTTATATAAAAAATTTGGGCCCACTAGGGCCAGCCCATTCATGGATGGGCCGAGGGAGGTAGCACATGTAGGGTGGTTGAGCCTAGCCCTCATCCCATGCCTAGGCTAGCCTGAGGTGAGGCATATGTCACCTGAGGGGCGCATAGGAGCTTTCGGAGAAAGCGCATGAGGGCGCAGTGTGGGCGCAAGCTGCGGTAAGAGTGGGTAGGCTGAGGCCTGCGGAGGAGCGAGAGCCTGTGCATAAGGCTCCCAGGGTGTGTGATGTGTGATTTCTGTTTATTGCATGGGAGGCTTGGGCTTAAAATAGGGAAGAAACCAGCTTTCCATTTCGATGTGGGAAGTCATATTTCAGGCGAAATTATATTGCAGATGTCAGATATCGTAGCACATGATTGGGGTCGTTGATCTAGATCCTGCATTCAGCATTGAGCAACTGTAGCATATCACCATGTTTTGGTGGACCGTTGGATCAAACCTAGATCTAATCTTAGCAGTCCGAAAATTTTAAAATGCCACGTCATCTCTAGGTTGTCTGATCAAATCTAAGTCACTCATTCTTTTTAAAACTCACGGATGAATCCTGGCCCTTGAATTGTAGGCCAAACTGATCTTGGCCATCAAAATTTCTCCCATTCTTCCACCACATCTTTTTCTTATGCCTCCTGCGGCATGCTTTACACCAGTACCCTACTTACCCATTTTCACCATTTGTCTCCACTCTTATAGCCACCTGACCCTCCATGGACGTAGTTTCCACAAGGGATGTTTGTTAGATTCTTTTTAAAGGACACTTGGTCGACAGATACCATGCAAGTTGTATTAAAATATATATATACATATAATGTATATGTTTAGTTATATAAAAATATCTGAGGCATCCAAATAACCTACCGGTTCCTTGCAACCAATACTTCAGTGGATCTCAAAAAGTCCTCTATGTTTTCTAGCACCTCTCGAGCCCCTCTTCAACCTCGAGTTATGGTATGGGAGTAAGAATTATCTTCCTTGGGTGGTTTTAAGATTTTTATATATATGTATATACACTTGTAATATTTGATACATTTCCCTATGATTTGAGTATATTTCTTTCTACAAGGAATGAAAGATCTTAAGCTATATGACCGTAAGTACGGACGAACCAAGAAAATTTATTATATTCCTCAAACTCGTAATCAGTTATATATTTTCATGTGTAAATTAAAACACATATAATTTTAAAATACATGACTCATTGTTTTGCATGAACTTCAAATTCCCAGATTAAGGATTTTGTTAAATTTAAATTGTGATAATACAAATAATTAAAATGTATGGGGTCACTTTGTGTAGAATGTTTAACATCTATTCATGTGTGAGCACACATAAGTTATTTTTAGTTTTTAAAACAATCCAATTCTTGCACCCTAATAATTAAATCCATGTTTTAATTAAATTACAAGTGTCAAGCAAACTTCAAATGAGAACCTTTCATATACAGGTGGTGTGTAATTGGGTACATGGGTACGCATGTATATATGCCAACATTGATTCCCATTTTATTTATAAAATCCTATGGTCTGTGAAGTATATACAAAACATACGTTTCTTATGTTTTAGGCTTGACTAATCACTAATTTTATGCATGCCCTGTTTAATGAATATTTTACAACACATGAAATCCTAATCCTATTTTTTCAAATGCTTATTTTTTATATGCTATGTTCATGACTATAGATATTGGAACTCATGACTTCATATTCAAATTACTAATTACTCTTCACTAATTTTATAAAATTATAATATTTAAGGCGGAGTTTTATACTATCATGTTTTAACATGTAATATTTGAGATAATGAGAGTTTAGTAACCTGAATTAAATGTAATGTTACACCTTTGTTTATTATTTTATGTTCAACTCATTATTATGGTATTAGATTTTTCCATTTTATGTGGCCATGTTGGAAATTCTTATGTGTTTTTCATCACAAGTAACCTTAACTTATGTACCAATTAATGGCTTAACCATAAAATTCATTGTTTTGTGCCAGACTCACTACATATTCTTAACAGTGTATGATTAAAATATTAAACTTATATATTCTATTCTGAGTATATATATTTAATTGTTCAATGTGGTGTGGAACACCTTGAATAAAATTTAAGGATAAATAAGAAACCAAGTAATTTATACACTTTATTTTACATGTGATATGTATTTTAATAAATCA
Organism: Viscum album; assembly: GCA_963277665.1. Lineage (NCBI taxonomy): Eukaryota > Viridiplantae > Streptophyta > Magnoliopsida > Santalales > Viscaceae > Viscum > Viscum album. The sequence continues at coordinate 1,952,375,628 of OY728130.1, forward strand.
AAGTGGGATGTGCACTTTGATTTAGAGGTATGAGGAATGAATTGGAATTATTATGTGACAGGTGGGCACACATTAGCCCCTCGATACATCGGTAAGTCTCATGAGACAACTTGCAATGGGATTGTTCGATGCCTTTCCCAATAGTGAGTTATGAATTTTGGTCGAGGCCTTGATCATTAGACGTCTTGGACGAGGCCTTCAAACAGTCCGACATATGCATTTTCCACATTATAACTATGAAAAAAATTAAATAATGACGTGAATATTTGACGAGTAGAATATTTATAATTAAAGAGTATATTATTATGAGAGTTCAATGTGGACAACTATGGAATATTATTAATGAAATAATTCATATATTTTTATGGCCAGTGTATTTTATAAAAGTGTAAAAGGCGAAATTAATGTTATTATTTTATTAAGCGCAACTCTGATTATGCATTAAACTTAGTTATAAATCTTGTACATGAATTTCAACATAAAACATATTTTTCTTTTTATCTTGAATGTGAATTTACTTAATTGAATTAGCTTATGGTTAGCATGTTTTAAATTGTGCACTTATATCTCATAGAACAGTTTTCGTGGTATAATGTTTGTGTTACAGCTCTTTTAAGAAAATTTTTTTAGGGAATTTTTAAAGAATGACTTCAAAAGTTTTTTTGGGTATAGTATGTTATTTTTAAACCCCTTACTACACATTCTTATGATCAACATACGTTTTTTATTAGAATTTTACTGGTAACCACTTTTATGAGATGAAACATTTTAGGAGTAGCTGGTTTCCCATATCCAAATCTGAATTCGATCCCTTATATGGCACCGGCTCTGGGTACTCGATAGCTGGGGCGCGAAAGCTGGTATAAGAGGATTCAGATCAGATGACTCTTGAAAACTAAAACTTTACAATATAAACTTACTTATTCAATACTAATGAACAATACTAAGAATGTTGTTTTCTTAATTTTCAGATGTAAAATGAAGGTACTAAACTTCTATCCCTTCCTAATGAAGCCCAGGAAAAAATAATTTCAATAGCCATCCATGAAAATTATATAAACTTTTCTCATATTCGTATGACATGAAAACATCTATATGATATATCTAATTCTCCCTAAATACTTCGACTCCACCGAGGAGCGGTCTGGATTTCATCTTTATGATGGAAGCCCAATTTCAATCCTACGTGCGATGGGGGAAATACTATGAGGTATTCTTTAGATTATTCACCTCATCAGAGGGCATCCAATCCATCACGACCATCCAAGAAGCTTCAGCAGCGGGAGACCTCCGTGTAGCATTTATGTGTCAAGTTCTATCTTATGTCCATTAAATTCAATTGATGGATTTTGAAGTTATTGAATACAAATCCACCCAATAGTTGTATAGACATCAAGTGTATAAATATTTATCTCAACCATACACCCCTTTTGTCAAACTATGGAGATACCATAAGTTCCCCCATGATATAAACTTGATTGTTAGGGTAGCATATGGTTTTGGGAGATCAAGAATTTTGAACTTCAACTGGGGATTCGTGTATTAGGAACATGGGGAAACCATTAGCCCTGCTTTATTTTATATACCATGGATTGTATAAGAATATAATTTGTTGTCTTTTCTTTTTTTACCCTTTCATCGGCTATACCTATTGAATAAGCATTACTAAGTGAAGTTTCATAATAAAATTTCATATTGAAGGACAAACCCATATACTGTCTCTCCCAGTAGAGGTACTAGAGATCATTGTAATCAAAACCTATAAAGAGGAATACATACCTCATGCAATCCTTCAAAAAACTTGCAAGCAACTACATGAAGTGACAAAAAGTCCAGTCATTATCCGAAACTGTAAAGGGAATTCTTCCATTTACTACCACAGAGCCACAACACAACTGGCCGAGTATAGACACAGAGGAAAATACCACGAAGGGATTTTCCTATGCTTCACCCTAGGTCGGAACTACACTGCCAGAGTAAGGTTTCAAGAGGTAGATTTGGAGGGAAATCTTTATGCGGATTACATGTTCCAACTTCTCTATTTTTTCATTTACGACAACATCTATGACTTAGATGTTCTCAATTGAGACATTGTTCGGAGAGTTCTTCGTGATTTGGTTCATTTAGATATTTCTAAACTATCCATCGTATGAGCTTTCCTCTAGAAGCCCGAGTGTTTGATGCAAGAGTTCATCCCCTTCGGTCCGTGGTGTGTCTGGATCAATGAACATGACGAGTTGAGAATACATTTGGGTTTACCAGTGAATGTAGTTGAAGACCCTATAATATGGGGATGGTGGTAAGAACATCGAAGATTTTTTTTTGTGGTTATATGAAAGGAATTACGAGGACACAATTTTTCGTAGGGGGAATAATCTGACCGCCCAAGAAATTGTGTTTCATTTAATGGTAATTTCTATGTTTTTATGTTGTCTATTAATGGAACAAAACAAATCTCTTATGGAAAAATAGTAATACGATGCAATGCAATATGCACACGAAATGGACATAAGGAGTTTAATTCAAATAAGAACACCTTAGTGTTTTCAATACACCGAGATCAAATGGGAAATCAAGCTAACCAAAAATACCTATTAAGAACCCTATCAGAATTCCAGGGAGACAACATAAATCAATGAGAACCCCAAGGAAATAATATGGGTCTTTAGAATTATTCATAATGAACATAATAATGGATGAAGCCACTGAAACCACACTAATCACCAAAGGTATGATGTGAACCATCTTCTTCAATAATCTTGAGTGCTAGGACACCCTATGTATTGGATTTATTAGACACTAATGTGACTGTTGCCTTGGGAAACCATGGAACTCTAATAGCTATAAATATATTTTTTGGCCTCATTGGACAATTAATTGAAAATTTATATCTATATTAAAGTCCACCAAGTAATTAGGTTATAAATTGAAAAAAATATAAAACTACTCCTAACCATGATCTTTAAAAGGGTATAGAGGATTGTTTTGAATTATACATTAGTGTTTTGAAATGTAATAATGAATTAAAAACATTTTTCAATTAATTAAAATTTATCGTAAATATTTTCATTCAGTGTATTAAACAATGTTTAAATTCTTTCTAATTGAATTTTATTTTTAATTAATCTATGTTTAGACCACTACAACACTATTATAAAAATTATCATTTGATTGATAACATTTTATGTTAAAGGATTGGTATTTATATAAAACCATAGAAAATACTTTTACGAAAAAGTTTAATTTTTAGAATTTAACCTTATAATGTTTAATTATAGCCAAGTATAAAAAGGAGAATTTCAATATGGTGTTATTTTCTCTTAAAACATCATATTTTTTTAAGTTAGTTTATATAAAAAATCATGGGCCTGATAGGGCCAGCACTTTTATGGCTGGGGCAAGCGAGGAAGCACAAATAGGGTGGCCGAGCCTAGCCCTCAGCCCATGCTTAGGCCACCCCGAGCTCAGGAATAGGTCACCCATGGGGGACACAGAAGATTTGGGAGTGAGCGCATGAGCGCACAGCGCGGGCGTAAGACGCGATGAGCGTGGGTTGGCTGAGGCCTGCGGGGGAGCGGGGGCCTATGAATAAGGCCCCCTAGGTGCGTGTTGTGTGATTTCTATTTATGGAATGGGAGGATGGGGTTTAAAAGGGGGAGAAATCATCCCCCTATTTTGATATGGGAAGCAATTTTTTGGGGGAAATGAGATCTCAAACGTCAGATATCATAACACGTGATTGGGGCCATTGATCTCGATCCCACATTAGACATTCAGAAACCACGACATATCACTTCATTCTGGTGGATCATTTGATCAACCATTGATCTAATCTCGGCCATCCGAGAGTTTTAAAATGACGTGTCATCTTTGGTTCATCCAATCAAACCTGAGTTTGTTGAATCTTTTTAAATCCTATGGACTCATCCCAACCCTTGATTTCGAGGCTGAACTGATCCTGGCCATTGAAATTTCTCCAAGTCTTCCACCACATCATTGTCTTCTTCCTCCTGTGGTGTGCATTACATCCGTACCCTACTTACCCCTTTTCACCATTTTTCTACACTCTTATAGCCACCAGACTCACCATTTACGTGGTTTCCACAAGGGTTATCCATTAGTTTCTTTTTAAAGGCCACTTGGGCCATGGATCCCATGCAAGTTGTATTAAAAAAATATGCAAATAATTCATAGGTTTAGATATATAAAAATATTTGAGGCATCCAAAGAACCTCATGTTTCCTTGAAACCCGGACTTCAGCAGATCTCAGCAAGTCCTCCATGTTTTCCATCACCTTCTGAGCCCCTCTTCCTCCTCGAGTTAAGGTAGAGGAGTAAGCTTTGTCTTTCTTGTGTGGTTTTATGTTTTGTATATATATGTATATACACTTGTAGTATTAGATACATTGCCCTATGGTTTGAGGTTATTTCTTTCTTCAATGGTTGCAATATCTTAAGCAATAAGACCCTAAGTATGAAAAACCCATGAAAATTTATTTTATGCCTCAAACTCATAATCAGTTATATATATACATGTGTATATGAAAATATATATATGTATAAAATACACGACTCTTTGATTTTCATGAACTTCATATGCCCGGATTAAGGATTTTGCAAAGCTTGAACTGTAAGATGACAAAGGATTAAAATGTATGGAGTCACTTTTTGTAGGAATTTTTTGTATCTAATCATGTATGAGCACACAAAAGATATTTGTGGTTTTTAAAACAATCCAATTTTTTCACCCAAAAAATTAATTCCATGTTTTAATTAAATGACAAGTGCCAACCTAACATCGGATGAGAGCCTTTAATGTACATGTGGCATGTAATCGGGTATGTGGGTATGCGTGTATGTATGCCAACTTTGATTAACATTTTATTTATAAAATACTATTGTTTTAGAAAAATATACAAAACATACGTTTCAAATGTTTTCATCTTGACTAATCATTACCTTTATGCATGCCCCGTTTAATGAATATTTTACACCACTTGAAATCCTAATCATGGTTTTTCAAATTCTTAATTTTAATATACTATGTTCATGATTATAGATATTGGAAGCTCGTGAATTCATATTCGTATTACTAATTACTATTCACACATTATGTTAAATGATAGTGTTTAAGACCATGTTTTGTACCATTAAGTTTTACCATGTAATGATTGAGATAATGAGAGTTTATTACCCCACATGAAATTTTATGTTACCAATTTGTTTATTATGTTAAGTGCAACTTATTATTAAGGTATTAGATTTTGGAATATTTGTGGCCAAGTTGGTTCTTCTTTTGTGTTTGTCATCATAAGAAACCTTGACTAATGTACCATTTAATGTATTAACCACACAATTAATTATTTTGCGCCAGACTCACTACATATGATTAAAAGTGGATGATTGTAATATTAAACTTATATTTCATATTCTGAGTTCATTGATTTAATTGTTCAAGGTGGTGTGGGACACCTTGAATAAAATGTAAGGTGAAATAACAAACAAAGTAATTTTTACAATTGGTTTGACATGTGATATGTAATTTAATAAATCAAAGTGGGATGTTCACTTTGATTTAGAGGTATGAGGAATGCATTGGACTTCTTATGTGATGGGTGGGGCCGACTATAGCCCCTCGATGCATCAGTAGGTCTCATGAGGCAAATAGCAGTGGAATTGGCTGAGGACATTCCCAATTGTGATTTATGGATTTTGGCTGAGGCCTTGATCATTAGACGTCTTGGCCGAGGCCTTGACATAGTTCGACATATGCATTTTCCTCATTATGACTATTAAAAAAATTAATTAATGAAAGGAATAACCGACTTGTAGAATATTTCTTGTTAAAGAGTTTATGATAATGAGAATTCAAGGAGTATATGTATGTCATATTATTTATGCAATAATTTAGAGATTTTTATGGCCAATGTATGTTATAAAAGTGTAAAAGATGACATTGGTGTTATTATTTTTTTCAGCGCAACTCTGATTATGAATTACACTTAGTTATTAATCTTATACTTACATTTCAACATAAACTGTCTTCTTTTTTGTTATCCTGAATGAGTATTTCTTTAATTGAATTATGTTAAGGTAAGCATGTTTTATATTGTACACTTATATCTCTTAGAACAGTTTTCATGGTATAATGTTTGTGTTATAGATCTTTTAAGAAAAATGTTTTATGGAATTTTAAAAGAATGATTTAAAAAGTTATTTTGGGTATAGTATGTTATTTTTAAATCCCTTACTTTGAATTATTATTCTCGATTTTTTTTAATTAATATTTTTTAGGTAACAACTTTTAGTAGATGAAACGTTTCACCAGTAGCTGGTTTCCCAGAGCCTGAACCGAATTTGATCCTCCTAATGGCACCAGATCTGGGTACTCGAGAGAATGGACATGAAAAAATAAACCCGCACCACCTCCTATTTATTCACACATGATAACCCAAGGAGCATTGGATTCAGTTACTAGCTATCGGGCAGAGCAGCCTTTTCAGGTACATTATGTTTGGTAATACTCTGTTTGATGATACGTATATTCATAACTTTGATTAATTTTTTTATGAAATAACAACTAAGTGATAAAAATAAGTAATGAGTAGAAAAACCAATATACCCCTACTGTAAAGTAATAATGGGGTACGCTTCACTTGAAAAAAAAAATGGTATGTATATTTAATCTACTGTAATACTTTTATGTGACATAACAAAACACCATAAATATGTTCCTCTATTTATATGTAGATTGATGAATCCAATTCCATAGTCATTCTCAGCCCACCCCATGTGTTATGGATGGAGGTAAATGAAAATAATGATGGGCTGCTAATATATAAAAACACACAAAAAAGTGTGGGGAACATGTGTAATTATGACATAATAAATATTTTTTTTACGTTAAATAAATATTACATAACAATGATTACTTCTTTTCCTATATTTTCTATCTGAAATAGTCACAATAATCAACAACATCCAAACCGGATGTAGACATACATTTGGTGGCCTCGAAACATCCATAAACTTATGGATGCATCATAGGTGCAGGTTTTGGGATGACACCCCGAAATGTTTTTGGGGAATAAACAAGAATAGGATCAAATTGAAGAAATCAAAATAATGAGAGAAAGAATAGATATCCTTGAAGAAAAAATGAAATTTCATAGAGATTTCATGAAAAATTTGATGGTGGGGGGGGGGGGGTAAAGAGAAGAAATAACTCAAGATCAACCTGCATGTGAAGATCCCACCCAACACCCACTAGATTTGAGGTGATCCATTCCCCTCAAATCCTGTCTTAGATGAGTTAATAAATGTTCAATCAATTATTTATGTGATTTTTGAATTAGATGAAGACTAATACCTTTCATGTACTAATATTTTACAGGGTTAAAATGACTGTGATTTATATCTAACAACACACACCCCTCGCATTGTAGTGAGGGCTGCGATGTTCAATATCCTGAACCACATTCTACATGATTGACAACATACAACAGGTCATGTTAAGGTGTTGATTAATGTACCCCATGAGCCGAGCACCAAGCTACATATTCCAGTTGATGCTGAAGATATTCATAAGGTAGAACAAGATTTTCGATCATTCATTGCATGATCATCAATGCTGGTAATAAAACATATCAATAAGGAGGTATTCATTTCCAATTTATTTTTGAAGATAAAACATTAACATTTAATGAAAAAAGCCTAAACTGATGAATGTTGTTACAGACATACACATTTTAAGGGGTAAAAAGAAATAAATTCTCAAATCCATCTCAAGGATCAACCAACCGATCAAAATGATCTATCGAAAGAATCTTAAGCCCTTTGGTTATAAATCTGCATTTATTATCATTGGAGGCTCATGTGAATATGAATTTTAAAGGTAGTGGTATTCACAAAATTCTTTTTGATGAAAATATTTATAGAGGGGAAGATCTAGATTTCATTAGTGTTGACAATGTAAGTGAAATCCTAGAGTATTATTGGCCAGGTTACACAATTGTAAATGTATACATGAGGTCTGTTTTCATGATTTTATTTTTCAAAAATATATATACTATAATAATTATAAATAAATACATTTCATATTTTTTGCAGGAATATATATGAAAAAAATTAAGTGATTTCACCATGAACCCAATTTTGGACTCATTAGTGCTCATGTCACCTCTACAGAACAAACAAAAACAGAATCAATGAAAGAGGGTGAAATAGTGGTAGGCCTGCTCAAATCGTTTAATAGTAAAATTAAGTATAACATACTCCTCTTACTACCAACGATGCATGGGTAAAAGTTACTAATTTAATCATATGAAATATATTTTAATTTATTTTATTACTTATTTGTTGTTGTGTTATTTGGTAGTATTTAATGCTCATTGGAGTCAATTTATATACTTCAAAATTTTATTTCCGGTATTCAATTCCTTGATATCCAACAAACAGACCACACATGATATCTTTTTTGAATTTGTGATACACTAAATCCAAATTTTTTGAACAAAACATCTAGTTATATAATTTAAATTATCATTTAATGAAGATTATCTTATGATGGGGTAGTGTGTGAATATCATCTAAAACACAGAATGAGGTTGGGGGAAAGGATATGAAACATCACAAGTACTACGACTGGATACAAATCAGGGTATATATAATAATATTTCACTATCCAAGCACACATAAAAAATTACTTATTTTTCTCAATGTTTTTGTAGGGTCCAAAATAAAGAAACGATAATGACTATGGGTATTATGTTTGTAAATTTATGAAAGAGATTATATTCCATGAACAAACCAGTATCCCTAAAGGTGTTTTTTTTGTAAATAATTACTAGTTTATTTTAAATATTTATTAATCATTTTTTTTTATTTTTATTTTTTCATTACTACCATGATTTTTGAAAAGTATCCTATTCAAAATATGATAATGATTCATTTAGAAATGAATGGTAAGCATACATGGTGGGGGAATTTACACAAATATAATGAATATGTGACTGATATGACAGGAAGTGTCTATTTTTATTTAAAATTTACAGTATGTTTAGTAAAGAAGCAAGTGACATATTGAAAAATGATAAAATGCATTTAGATCGAATTGATACATTAGTAAAATGATCCATAAGTCATATGTGGTGTGTAGGAATCAGAAACACTGAAGTCAAACGAAAAATGTGAACGTTATGACTTTAAGTGTGATTTTTTATATTAAATTGACAATAAATTTAAAAAAAAATGACATAATAAAAACCAATAAAATGCATTTGTATTATTTTGATACTTTAGGGGAAAAATCAATCAATCATTTGTGACATGTAGGAATCAACCACACCTCAATCCGAAGAATAGTGTGCCCAATATGGCTAAAATTATCCGTTATTATTTCAAATTGACATTTTAGTTCAAAATGTTTCACTCACTAAAAACCAAGATAATATCTTCTATTGTATTAATATTTTAGGAAAGCAATTCATATGTTCTTTGTGATGTGTTTGAAGCAATCTCATGTCAAACTGATTCACAATGGGACTGGTATGACTCAAAATGCTTGTTTCCAGTTTGAAATGATATTTTCATAAAAAAACAAAACTGACATACTCAAAACTAATAAAACACATTCTTGTTATTTTGATACTTCAGTAAAACAATATATACGTCATTTTTTACATGAATGAATCAACTGCAGTTTGATCTGATGCATGGTGCGACCGATATCACTCAAAGTGTCTATTTTTATTTAAAATTGACTTTAATTTTACTAAAAAAACACAGTTGGCATAAAAAATCCAGAAAATGTATTATGATTGTTTTGATAATTTACGAAAACAATCCATGAGTCATTTATGAGGTGTAGAAATAAACCCCAACTAAATACAATGCACCATGTGATTAGTATAAATCCAAATATATCATTATATTTATAATTGACATTAATTTAATTAAAAAGATCAAAAAACATACTAGAAACTGATCAAACACATTCATATTGTTTTGTTACATTATTAAAAGGGTCGATGATTCATTTTTAATGTTCATGAATCAACCTCACCTCAGTCCAATGCATGATGTGACTGGTATGACTAAAAGTGTCTGTTATTGATTTAAAATTAAATATTATCTCAAAATTCCTTATTCACTAAAAACCTAGAAAACACTTTCGGATTGTCTTAATAATTTATAAAAGTGATTCTTAAGTCCTTCCAGACATGTATGAAGTAGTATCACATCAAATTGACACATGATATGACCATTATGAATCAAAGAGTGTGTTTTTATTTTGAAATGTTATTTTAATAAAAAAAACACAACTGACAAACTGAAAATTGAGAAAACACTTTGGATTGTTTTGACACCATAGAAAATGATCCTTGAGTCATTTTTGATGTGTAGGAATCAACTACACCTCAATCTGAAGAATGATGTGATTGGTATAAAACCAAATGTGTTTTTATTTAAATTATATTTAATTTAAGTGAAAAGAACAGGTGACATTTTGAAAACCTAGAAAATTCAGTTAGATTGTTTTGATACTTTAATAGAATGATCTATGAGTCATTTTTATGTGTTAGAATCAACCAGACCTCAATCCAATTCATGGTGTAACCAGTATGATTAAAAGTGTCTGTTATCAGTTTAAAATTGAAATTTTAGCTCAAAATGGATCACTCACTGAAAACAAAGAAAACACCCTCATATTTTCTTCATAATTTAATGGAGAAATTATGAAGTCATTTGTGACCATTATAAAGTATTCCCACCTCAAAATGACACCTGATGTGACCAGTGTGACTCAAAATGTGTGTTTCCAATTTGAAAACATATTGTAGTAAAGAAACACCACTGTCATACTAAAACAAAGAAAACCCATTTGGATTGTTTTGATACTTTAGATCAACTATCCTTGAGTCATTTGTGACATGTAGAAATCAACCACACCTCAATACGATGAAAAATGTGACCAATATATATCCAAATATGACATTTTAATATAATATTAATTCTAGTTAAAAATAAGGGACATTCTCAAAACCAAGATATCCCATTTAGATTGTTTTGATATTTTTGTACAACAATTAATAACTCATTTGTGATGTATAGGAATCAACCCCACATCAATATGACACACTTTATGATCTGTATAACTACAAATGTGTCTTTTTTATTAAAAATTGTCATTTTATTAATGTATTGTTTCATATTAATGTTTAATTTATTTTTTTATAGTATTACTAACATAATATTTTTTTCATATATAGGTGGAACATTTTACTTGATTCGGGATTATTTACTGGGAAACTAATACCAAGGAAAAATACTTTTGAGATGTGATCATGGATGTCAAAGGGTGAAACATTAATTGTTTTAACTATTTGATGGATAATTTTAAATTTTATTCTATAAAACATTATTTGAAATGTATATATAATTGTTTTGCAAACCCTTGTGTGCGCTTCTTGGTGCTTGTGTGTGCTATCCAGGTTATGTGTGTATTTGCTATGTAGGTTTTGCTGGGTGTATTGTTATATAAATAGCACATCATAGGCTGCTAGGCCTTTATCTGTGATGATAAAGACCCCCTTTATTAGTACTATTTTGAGTTCTAATATGGCCAACTTTATCAATGTTATTTTGTGAACTCATAAATCCCCCCTTTATCAGTAATAATTAAAGTGTTGATAATGTGATATTTTATCAACCCTAAAAATAGCGCTGATAAAAAGTATCTTTTATCCATGATAAAATAACACTGATATAGGGATTTATCAGTACTTTTGTTGGTGTAGATAAAGGACACCCTATATCAGTGCTTTTTTAACACTATTAAAGAGGACCCACCCATTATCTTCCCTGAGATTAGCAGTGCTTTTCTAATACTGTTAAGAGAAATTTTTGGTGTTTTCAGAAGTGTTATCTATAATAGTGGCTTGACTTGGAATGGGTTAATATGATTCACTAGACTATTTTCCCAACATTTGTGGGTGATTCATTTATCATCCTTTGTTTCCATGGACTGGAGAGAAAAAACATCGAGAAAAAGACTAGAGAATTCATCTTTGTAGAGGGTTTCTGGTGTAACAGGGGAAAAAGGAATAAGTCATGGTATGGAGGCCTCTCCAGCTTGAGGTTATCGCTCATTTAAAGAACCCAGAGATTGTTTATTGACTATTCTCAACTCAATAGCAACTGGAAGGAGGCCCCCTCCCTCTGACACCTCCTACATATTAGGCCCCACCTTTTTATACCCACTACTAGATCCCGGAGACAATGGATCCACCAGAACCCCCACCAAAATGGGTAAGAAATCAATATTGATGGTTAATGTTTCATGGGAATAGAGTGGGGTGGTGGCCTAGTCCAAGACACTATAGGTTTAGTTATATTTTCATTATCTACCTTTTTAGGTGTCATGACACTCTTTAGGATGAATTCATGGAAATTATTATGAATCTAAAACTCGGTAACAAGAGAATCATTGAATAGGAAGTGGAGGAAACAAACTCCGAAATAATTTTTAACTCCTTAATAGATACTTGTGTCGTTATGTGGGATGTCTCATACTATATCCTGAAGTATAGAAGGATCATCAATAATCACATAGAGGTCCTCTATATATGTTGTTATGGTAATAGAGCTACGAAATTTCTGAAACCCATGGTTACTGATGATGTGAGATTTATCTATCTCTCTAGCTTGGTATCTTTTCACCTAGATGGTGTTTCCATTGTGTGTAAGTATTCACTTAGTCTACATTATTACCACCCCCCATAGCACCCCCTCTTTTTCATCATGACTCAAAAAACACTTTATTATTAATAAAATGATGATGATGATGATGATATTTTTCATAAAATTATAATTGATTAAATAATTTAACATTTCATAATTTTTAAAAAAGTTATTATTTTTTAAAAAAAATAATACAAAGTAAAATATCCCACTTAACTTATAATAAAATTTTATTTTGATTAAATAAAATCTCTTATTTTATTATATTCCATAGCTTATATTATTTAAATATTAAGACAATATATTTAATAAACACTTATTAAAATTCTAATGATTTCATGATGACATATTGTTCCCCCTTAAATGAATTGTTCCCTCAAAACTCCTTCATCAAAATTATGAAAATTATGAATTTACAACATCAAAATTATGAAAGACTATAAATTCTAAGGAAACTTAATTTTTTTTATTTTCAAAGAAAATATTATCATTTAGATTTTTTTAATGACAATGCCTAATATCATGTTTTATAGACAGTTCCTCTGATATCAAATGGAATAGACCCCAACTCACACTTCGATACAACCCAAAAACATGTTGTGTATATTTTATAAACAATAACCAAAAAATAAATTGTTCCTTATAAAATTGAGGACCTTTTCTGGTCTCGGTTTTAGAAAATTAGACAGAAACTTATAATTTAAAAGCGTTTTCAAAAAATTATACAATTAATTAATTAACTTCACGTGCGTTAACTATTTAAATGAAGCCATACATTTTATAACATATAAGATACCTAGGAAAATATTATAACGACATGGGATGAACATAAAATTTTTTTGTAAGGTGTTTCAATAATAGTTAAAAATAATTCTATACATAATTATTCAAAAAATATTTATAAGACATTTTATATCAAATATATTTTTTTTATATAAAACAATTTTTAAATTTTTTCAAAAATACTAATCTTTTTTAAAATAAAATTAAAAAATAATATTTGAAAAATAATTGGATTTCTCCTTGAAACCATGTTTAAATAATAATACTTTATGGATTAAATGATACTTGGAATATCATAAAAAATCCTTCTAGTCACTTAGCAGTATAACTAAGACAATGTCTTATTCAGGTCATGGGTTCACTCCCTGTTCATCATTTTATCGTTTGACATGCAAGCGTCAAATTTCATTTTTTGAAAAAAATTTAACTGATGATCTATCTTCCTCATTCACAACACATTAAAAACCCTTTAAATCTACTTTGATTATTTTTAATAAAAAAATAATTATTCTTTTACAAAAATATTTTTTTCATAAAATAACTGAAGTGTTTGTAGAAATCTATAATTTAGAACAAATTCAAAAAAATAAGACATAAAACACTTTTGAAATTATGTTTAAAACAATTTCATTTTAATAATTTCATAATTAAACAATTTAATTAAATAAGTTCCTAAATAAACTTACAATAGAAGTTTTATCAATTTTCATGGAATGTCTTGCAGGAAGTTATATAAATCATGGGTACACATATATAAAAAATTCAAGATCTAATTTTTATTTTAAAAAACTTTCACACATAAAATGATAACTTTTTTCATTAAATTTTTTATAGATATATCATAAAAAATGAAAACGGGTTGATAAAATAAATTTCATTTTAAACATTTTTTTAATATAAATCCAAAGCATTATTACTAGTTTTGAAAATTAATTCTAGAAAAGTGTTTTGGTAAAATATATTTTATGAAAATAATCAATAATCATTAAAAATAAATTCAGAAATAAAATTACCTTATTAAAGGGATTTTTACATAATAGGAATTTTGCATATAATGATAATATAAGGTAATAATTATTAAATCATTATAAAAATAAATATTTCCATATAATAAAATTTTGATGATATAAAATTTAATACATAATCATACCAAAATAAATTCGTTAAAATGGTTTCATTGAAATTAAATATATTACATAAAAATATTAGTTTTCATTTACAATCTGTAAAATAGAAGGCTATTAAAACACAATAATTAAATCCCTTAAAAGTTATATTTTGCAGAAAGGAACTAGTTTTCTTCACCTCCTCCTAGCTTTAGACTTCATTATATATTATTTTCTATCACATAGGGTATGAAGTACTATTAATGGTGTGAAACAATCAATAATAGAAAAAATAGGGTGGTGAAGCTCTCATCTTATAGTCTCATTTTCAATATTTAACTAATAGATATATAATCATAAAAATTAAGAGAACAATTGAATGTAATCTCGGTTTCTCAAAATATCGGGTTAATATGTTATAATTTCTGATAAATCACAACCTAAATAAAAAATATAAATCACTGATGGATGGAATTCAATGATTAAACATCTAAGAAACACATTTAATTTGATTAAATTCAGTGAAAAACGTTTCATTAAATTAATCGATCTTATTCATGAAGCTTCAATGAATCGAGACAAAGCCAACATAAATAATTGAAAAAATTGAAGCATTTAATAAATTTTTTTGTTAAAAAGAGGCATATACTTGAAGAAAAATTCAGGATAACAATGAATGGATATTGTAGATGTTGACCGATGAATGAAAAATTGAAAAATGAAGAACATGATATTTAATATACTGAATGTTCAAAGAGATATGAACTTCATAAAGATTCATATACCTAAAAAATAAACCTTCTTCAATGATGTGTGAATCTATTTTATGAGTAAAATGATGAAGAATACTTCGCACATAAACTGTGTTTGAAACCCCTTCGTGGTTGAACCACCAAATGATCGAACCTCTCTTGAACTCCCTTGCTGGATGCTGATCTCCATCATCTTGGCTCAAACTGTCATCTGTGGTTGAGACCACCATCCAATATCATCCCTAAATACACCCATCTTTTACCAAGGGGCACTCATCTCCTCTAAAAATCAAGCCCTCGATTTTGGTTTCCCCTAATATGGGTTTGTTCCCCTTTTCCAGACCCATAAATTGCCTAACCAACATTCTATCTCCATTTATTATTTCATCACATTTTAATGAAAATATTTTTAGGTTTTTATATTCTATAAATTGAATTTTATTAGTATATTTATTATTCTAATTTCATAAATATAATCATAATCCAATAAAATAAGAATACTCATATATATTCATATTCTTAATATATTAATAAAACTGTATGAATTTTTTAAATTAAAAAATACATTTAATTTAATGTATAAAATTTTATTTATTTTAAATATTTATAATCATAAAATTTTAAATAAATTACTTAATATATATTTAATTACATATATATGAGTATTCTATTTTTATAATGTAATTATTTTATTCTTCAAATAAATATTTTATATAAATAAATTCAGTTAGTCAAATTTTTATTTTTATAAAAATAATTAAATAAATATATTTCTATTAAAATGTTATTTTTATCAAAATAAAACTACATTTATAAAACTATTATTTTTTTTATAATTTTAAATATTAATTTAATATCAAATGTTATTTCCTGAAATTAATAATTTATTTAAATATGTTGTAACATAATATTTGGAAACTATATTTTTCATAAAATCATATTTAATGAAATAATTTCATATATCATCATTTATAATAAATTTTTTCTTTTATTGAAAAATAATATAAACTAAAATATTCCAAAAAACTTATAGTTAACTTTTATTTTGATTAAATAAAATCACTTATATAATTATCCTTCAAAACATATTTTATTTAAACAATAAGACAATATATTTAATAAACTCTTATTAATATTCTAATGTTTTTAGGAGTTGCGTTCTCCCCCTTAAAGGAATTGTTCATTAATAATTCTTTTGTTGGGCTTATGAAAATTCTAAATTCCCATATTTAGAATTATGTAAAAATAGATCTTCAAAGTGAAATAAATTGTTTATATGTTTTAAAGAAAATTTTTTCATTTAGATTTGTTTAAACGACAATACATAATATCCAATGTTATCTAGACCATTCTTTTGATACCAAATGTAATAGACCTGAACCTTCACATCCAGATTAAACACTAAGAGATGCTATGATTTTTTTAATAAATAATAACTTAAAAATACACAATACTTTTTATAACCAAGGACATTTTAAATTCTTGGTTCTGGAGAATTTTTTTTTTTACAATTTATCATAGTTGTTAAAAATTTATACAATTAACTATTTATCATCCTATATGCTAACTCCTGAAATGAATACATCCATTTAAGAACTTCTAAGATACATTTGAAAATATTTTAATAATATGAGATGTAGATAAAATTAACCAGTAAGGGTTCATAAAAATAGTAAAAAATAATCTTTTACATACCTTTTTAAAACCTTATTTAAAACATCTTATATCAAATATATGTATATCTATTTTCTATATATAACATACATTTAAAATATTTTCAAAAATACTTCTTTTAAAATAAACTTAAATAATAATATTTGTAAAACAATTGGATTTCTCTTTGAAAATACTTTAGAAATAATTATACTTTATTGATAAAAATGATATTTTATAGATCTTATAAAATCCTTTTAGCCACTTAGAAGTATCACCAGTAGAAAAACATCTTGTTGAGGTCGTTATTTCAATCGACAATTCTCATTTTATTTTATAATATTCAATCGAGAAATTAAATTTTTTTAATTTTCTACTGAAGATCCATCTTTCTGATTCAAAACCCATAAAAAACCCTTCAAAAACTATTCAAATCATTTTCAAATAAGCTAATAATTATCCTTTTACAAAATATATTGTTCATAAAATACAATAAGAGTTTCGAGAAATTCATTATTTAGTATAAATTCATTATAATAATTTATATAAATATTTGGAAATTATTTTTAAAAAACCCCATTTAATACTTTCATAATTAAACAATTTCTTTAAATAAATTTATAAGTAAACATACAACAAATTTCTTATCAATTTTCGTGGAATGTTATGCGTCAAATGATGTAGATAATGGCTGCACCTATATACATATGAAATATCTATAAATTTTTTAAAAAATTCACACGTAAAATGAAAAATATTACCATTAAAATGTTTATAGAAATATCACATAAAATGATAAAGTTTCGAGAAAATAACATTCTTTTTAAAAAAGTTCTTTATAAAACCCCCAAACATTCTTACTAGTTTTTAAAATTCTAGAAAAGTGTTTCTATAAAATATATTTTGTGAAAATATTCATTTATCCTTAAAAAAAAATTAGATATACAATTAAATTATTAAAGGGATTTTAATAGAATATTATTTTTACAAAAAATTATTACAAAAGGTAATAATTATGAAATCATTGAAAAGAATAATTATTTCCACTTTATAAAATTTTGAAGATATTAGTATATAATTAAACAAAATTAAATCCCTTACAAGGGTTTCTTTGAATTTAAATATAGTAATTAAAAAACTGTTTTTTTCATTTTCAATGTGTAATATAAATATATTTTAAAAAAAAATAATAAAATCCCTTAAAAATTTTATTTTTCAGAAATAAACTATTTTTTATCTCATACATTTATCATCAGACTCTATTATCTCTTATTTTTTCTCACATAGGGTGTGAAAAACTAATGAAAAGTGTCCATCACTCACTAATCAAAAAAATACGGTTTAAAAGCTCTCAATTTATAATCTAAATTACACAGTTTTACAAAAAGATACAAACCATAATATTTCAAGAGGAGAACCAATAGTAATCTAGATTTCTCAAAATATGTGTCTTAGATATAATTTTTTCTGAAGAATCATATCTTAAATTGAAAATATAAATCACTACTAGCTGGAATTAAATGATTTGGAATTATAATAATAAACACAATATATTTGATTTAATATGTTGTTAACATTTTATTAAATTAATCAATCTTTTTCATGAAGTTTCAATGAATTGAGACTATTCTTGTAAAAATAATTAACAAAAAAATCATTTAATACATTACTATTTCCAACCAGGAAATCAACTTGAAGAAAAATCTAGGATAACAATAAATGGAGACTGTTGATGTCGACCGATGAAGGAAAAATTGAAAAAAGCAAGAAAATAGTGTTAATAATACTGAAAATATCCAAGAGATAAGATCTTTTTAAATATTTGGATACCTAGAAAACAAATAAATACACATAACTCATAGATCTACATATATATTAATGGAAGATAATGATGATAAGAAACTCACCCCTCTTCCGTGTTTGAAACCCCTTTGTGGTTCAACCTCCAACTATACCAACCTCGCTCAGACTCCCTCACGGCTATAGATATCCTTCAGTTGGGATTGAACACTCATCCACGGTCAACACCTCCATCTATGCTCGACCCTATATGTGGTCAACTTCAACCTGAGGCACTTGACCTCCCCTCAAAATCGAGCCTTTGATTTGGGTTTCTCTTAAAACAAGGTCGATCCCCTTTTTTTCCAGCCCCACAGACCTTTTTTCTGATATTCTTTGTTTATTATTTAATACTTTTTTTAATGAAATTATATTTAGGTTTTGTATTTATAAAATTAAGTTTATTAATAAAATTATTATAATAATTTCATAAACATATTCTTAGTTAAAAAAACAAATAATATTCATATATATTTTTAATTTTTTAATTTATAAAAATTTATAAATTTTATAAAAGTTACTTAAATTTCATTTAATGTTTAAAATTAATTTATTTCAAAAAATCATAATTTTAAATATTTTATTAAATTACATAATATACATTTCATTACATTTATATGCGTATTATATTTTTAACATGTAATTATTTTACTTTCAAAATAAATATTTGTTATAACTACTTTTTTTATGAAAATCGTTATTTTCAAAATAAAATTAAATAAATATATTTATATTAAAATATTCTTTTGAATAAAATAAAACTATATTTATAAAATTAATACGTGTTAATAATTTTAAATATTAAATTAAAATCAATTCTTATTTCTTGACATTAATAATTTATTTAAAACTATTATTACATAAGATTTAAAAAATATATTATTCATAAAAACATAATTGAAGAAATAATTTAACATAGATTCATTTATAATAATGATATTATTTTAAAAAAAATATAATAAAATGTAAAATAATACACTTAATATACAATCAAATTTTATCTTGATTATATAATGTAACATATTTATTTCATAACTTATTTTATTTAAACCATAAGATAATCTATTTAATAAACCCTTATTAATATTCTAATGTTTTTTGGATGTTTAACATGGGATCCTAAATCTCGAACTTTTTTTAAGACAAGCCTATCTATTAGAGAGAATAACATCCCCCGACATCATCATTATTACATTATATCCTCATTGGACTTGTAATATAATCTACATTATCATTACTCTCAAGGGATGACAAATTTATCACCTTGAATCTCAATCATCCATGTTGGTCCTCTCACCCAACCTATGCATATTATCACCAAGGGTATACCCACCTAGTAAATCAAATATTATATGGGGAGGAAATATATACCCACCCACTAATCAACTAGATCATAGGCTATAAGGTAACATAAGGTCCCATCATGGTCTACACGGGATATTCGTCCCACTCGTCACTCATCCCTACTCAAGGTGAATTACTTCATTAAATCCTCACCTAATAGAGCTTTCACATATCATTGTGCACATTAATGAAATTACATTTAATATTTGTAGTATATATTTCCTATAAATTAAATTACATGCAAAACTTTACAATATGCCTTAATGAAAGGAAATTGAGGAAAAATCTGTTACTTCAAACATCCTTTTGGATGAACATTATTTAACCTAATGTATAATGGGTGTAGGAATTTTATTAATTTATACTAGAACTATATACATGTTTATAACATCATATATGATACTTTTATATCATTGGACCACATTTTCATTAAAAATATTTTATTATTATTATTATTATTGTTCGAGGTGTTAATTTCCTTGTTTTTTCATGCATGTTTTATCATTATAGTGTTGATTCTTATGTATATGATATATTTATATTATATTTAGAATTAAATTAATTTCATAAATATTATATTTACTTATTTTATTTATTTTTAAATCTATTATTGAATGTTTTACATGGAAAATGAGTTTCATCGCTTCGTGAAGACGGTAGACTTTATGCATGAAAAAGAGACGACATCATTATCTTAATGGATGTAAGGGTAATAAATTGGATTGTATATTAATTTTATATAATAATTATAATGTCATATATATATATATAATCTCCATAATTATGACTATCCATGTTGTTTTTGGATGGAAAAGAAATCACATTGCTTCATGAGGTGGTACTTCGATGTACACACGAGCGATAGCATTGTTTCCCATTTGATGGAGGATGAGAGGGATAAATATTATTACACAAAAATAATAACATTTAAGTATATTTTATATAGTGTTTTTATTATATTATAATAATTAATACATAATTTAAGGTAAAAAAATAGGAATTAAAAAGAAACATCTAAGTGAAGACAATTGCCTTTCCTTAGAAGAACCTTGTTTGGATATCTTATGAAAGACCCTAGGTTTGGTATTTTGGGAAGACCGAAACCACAATAAATGGGTATAAGTATTTCTGGGAGATATTTTTTCAGGTTTTGGTAATGAAAAATTTCTTTAGTGGTGTGAATAAATAAGGGGTGGGGGTTCACTTTTATAATTGAGGAGGAGGACTCCCATGGAATTTTTAAAAAAAGTAAATCATACTCCCTTTTTCACAAGAAACAATGATCCAAAATGTATAATTATATAACCTTAGAAGAAATAAAATTTAAATATTTTTATAACTTAGTATTTAGACAACCTTTTGGGTCATTTTACTCCTTATCTTCTTAGTTTAACCTTTGATAAAGCCATTTTAACCTTAACCGAGGTAGTAAATTTTTATTTTTTTCACTATTCATTATGACAAAAAAATAATTTTAAATTATTATATAAAATTATTAATTTTAATTATTAATATAGATTAAATTTTACCAAATTAAATCCAAATAATTGGTAAAATTTAATATAATGATAAACCCACAAAACGTGTCAAAAATGAATTTTCAAGAAATGCATTTTTCAAGCATTAGATGATCTTATATTTACTATATAACAAGTAATAATCATCATATGTACTAAAATTAATATATATATATATATATATATATATATAATCTATCAAATTAAATTAAAAATTTATTTATTAGTGGTTCTTTTAAATATTTAAAATGGAGGAGCATTATCTATTTAAAAATAGTTATAATAAAATGTGTTTCAAGAAAAAAATATTGTAGACAATTTTGGAATAAATATGATTAAAATGTAATTATTATTTAAAATATAACTAAATATTAATTCTTTTACTTTTAAATTAAATTTAATGAATAATTTCACTTTTAAATTACTTAATTTGTTGAAATAAATTGATAGTTTTACAAAAAGAGACATTTTTACTATTCATTAAAAAATCAATCTATTTAGAAAAATTCCAAAATTTCACCCTAATATAATTTAGATATGATGATTTCAAATAAAAAGTTAATTTTACCAGATTTTGTTTCTAGAAGAGGAATAAATAATTTCATTATTTTCTCATAATGAGTAGTGAAAATCATTTTTGACAAAGTTTTTTTTTGAAGAATAAATTAACATAACTAAAATTTGAGTGACTTTTATCAATAAATTTATATTCATTAGGACAAATATATATATATAATAATTTTTTTAATACTATTATAAACCTCCACATCAACAATTATGTTATAAAAATCATATTTAAATAATATATTTCATTGGTCTTTTAAGCTCGATGTTGCAGGTCATATATTCTGTTAAACTTAATGTTCTTCTTTAAAAATCTAAGGGTTTCATGTAACAAATGATATCAATGAGATTAAATTTATTTAAATTAATTATAATTTAAAATATCATTGTGTGACATTCCCCCACCCCCCAACTTCAATAAATTTCATCATTGCAATTTGAACTTGCATAAGGAAATCAAGGGTTTGAAATTTTAAAATTCCTATTATTGAAAACCCACATTGTAAAAAGGGTTGACAAAACATTTTCTTCATAATAGATAAATAAATCTGTTAAAGTCATATATAATATAAAATTACAAGTTTTATAAGTAGGATAACATTTTTTGGATTCGAAAATGTAGAGATAAAAGAAAATAATAAATAATTGTAGAGAGTGATAAAGACCGTTGATTATAAAAAAGTGAATGATGAAGAGAATTTCACTGACCATAAAAGAATAAAACCATAAAACCCTAAATCTAGTAAGAGTTAAAATAACAATTTATTGATCATATATTAAGGTAACATGATAATGTATTTCTTTTAATATTCTTTTACAAATTTTGATGATTTTTTTTATCTAAGAATATAAGAAAATATAATTAATTGTTATATTTATATTTAATAAGTACAATTGTATCCTTTGGTTGTGGTTATATCAATTTACTTTTCATATCATACTCCATCAAATATATAGTTAAATTGAATTTTTATGCTCAAGCCAATATAATTTACTTTTAATGGTAAAAGGCTCTATCATGGGTGCTCTCAAATGACATGTGATTTTTTACTTCTAAGGTAGAACATAGTGGTTGACCACGTATATTTCTCAAAGGAGGAAGTAATTAAAACAACATATTAAATATATTTTAAAAATTAAATAAAATAAAATAATCACAATACATAAAAGGTTTTGTGGGGGTGTTTTAGTTTTATAAATTGAGAAGAAGTATGTTAGAATAATATTTTGTTGTTTGTTTTAAATGAGATTGAGAAAACACAAAGAGAAGATGTTTTTTTACAAATTTTTTTTAGAATGAGTAATTTATATAACACTATATCATCACTTAAATATTAAATATTAATATTTAAATTTAATTCCACTTAATTATGATACCCTAATTTATTAGCAGTCATTCCCTATAGGAGTTAACTTAATCATAATGATGAAATGAAGTAAAAACTAGGTTTGCTTTTGAACGTGTAATCGCAACACCATAATTCTATTAATGTTATAAGGATATATTATGGTCATTGATAAATTAGTGAACATATAAATTCTATAAATTGTAATTAATAAAGTTTAGGGATTATATTTTAAGTATTCAAATTGACCATGTGTTGTTCTATTTTTTTAGATTAATATTTTTCTCCCATAATTCACACAATTCTCGACCTCTCCTGTTTTGTGTTAATTTTTCAATTTCATGATTATTTCATTTTATGTAAAAAATTAATACATATATAATATTATGTGAATGATTCTTATCTCAATAACTCAAAATAAATAAATTAATAAGGATAGAGTTAGATATATTACTAATAAAAACTATTATTCCATGGGCATTGTAGTCATTATTGAAATGTTTTTTCATGTGTTATGGTTTAGAAAAGGAATAACCAAATAAAATTTACACTATTGAGTTAAATAAAAAATAATTAAATAAAATAATAAGGTAATATAAATTAATAAAATAAAATTGAGATAAATAAATATTTTATTTCATGAATAACAATGTTACAATAAAGAATATGAAAATAAGATCATTTCTTAGGTGATTATAGATTGAGAGATTCCCTCCTACAATGGTGTATTGAAATGGAAATTAACAGACACTCATATGATCCCAATCCTCTAATTCACACCCAAAACACAAAAATTGATAAAAAATACAAATTTATAGAGTGGAGGGGAGGCTAGGGTTTCAAGAATTCTCAATAGAAAATTCATCTTAATATTTCAATCCAAATTTCAATGAGTGTTGGACCTAAAAAATGAATGAACTAGATATCCTTTTATAAGGATTATTTGTTGTAAATTTGATCCCATAGATTTTTTCTAATGTTGGGACCAATCCAATTAGGTATGAAGATGTTATGCCCCAAATATTGAATTGGTGTTCAATCTGGAAAGTCCAATAAAGCTTTGAAATAATGGACCATTTAATCCAATTAAATGCATAATCCAGATCAGATTATTTGAAATAAAGATATATCCCATTAAGTGAATAGTTATTTCGTAAAATTTAAAGCTAAAAAAATCTATAGAAAATTTTTTATGACTAAAATACCTTTGTGCACCTTAAATTGTAAAATCTGTAATTTTCCTCGAATTTTCATCAAATTTTCAAATGAATTATTGAGTACCAAATATTCTATAAATAAACATATTTGAAACAATTTGAAGAAATTATGTCATTTCTTATCAATGAATGTTTCAAAAGAAATTGTCAACTCCCCAACACATACAATTTTTCAGCCCTGGGGAAAGTAACATGTCATGTATTCTAAACAAATTTTGAAAAGATATGAACGTTCATATTCCCCAATTCATTGTTACAATATAGGTAATTTACTAATCCCATAAAGACTAAATGTTAATAAATTCTATATTAATTTTCTTATAAAATGTATCAAAATATAATATAGTTATATTAATGACACTAATCACAGTGAAACAAGTCGTTGGTCTACTATGACACTAATTCCCCACATGTGTGTGTGTCAACCATTTAATGCTCATATCTAATCCCATTATTCATTATATTGAGTTCAAGTAAAAAGGTTCTTCTTACTTGGTTTAATTCCACTGAACCTATTCTACATTGCATTGCAATCTAATATCATGATCTACTGACTTGTGTATTCCAAAAAGTCAAACCTTAAGCTCCGGACCTAGATATCCCCATGTGGTGTAAATTTCATAAACCCTATTAATAATGATAATATATATATATATACAATATATTTTCTATTAATTCGTTTGGTCATAAAACTATCAGATATTAGGTACACATTCATAGTTCAATTCGTTAAATTAATGATACTAATGATAAGTGTAACAAACATATGGATTAACCATTGATATAACGTGATTTTTAACCAATGATGGATACAAAATTAATTGAGTAAGAAAAATTTTACAAGTTATGGTTGTGTGAAAATTTGTCTGGATAAATAAATGACATAATTTACACATGAAAAAATAAAAATAATAATGTTGCCTAAATCTAAAAGGTTTTATAATGAAACAACCAATCATATCATCAATGACATCTATTTTTATAAAAATAAACCTTTATTGGTGAAATATTGTTCATGATAATCACGATACCGAGTAATTTTAAAAACATGAATTTTCCATATGTTCCACATATAGATAACCATGTAAATTATTTTTTTGTTTTTTTTTATTGAAAATTAACAACAAAAGAAGATATAAAATGAAAAACCTAAAGAAGCACCCCAAAAATGTTGTCCCCTACCCTAAACATAAAATATTACATTATCATCAGTGATAACCTGTGACATTAAATGTAAAAATTAAAATTAAAATTTTAAATAGGATAAATAATATAAAATTGAAAGGTTTAAGAAAAACTTGATATTCTCAAGTGATGAAGGGGTCATGTAGTGTGATGAAATCAAAGGCTTGGTTGGGAAGTCCCTCAATGTATTTCTTCAAACGTTTCCTATTGGTTGTAAAGATACTTCATATTTCTTCTTTATGTGATCTCTACTGCACCATAAGGGAAACTTTAGATCCAACATAAGGACATAACCATCTAGAACACAAATTACAAGGAATCATCATATGTTATGATATGTAGTGAATGACTTTATCACCCTAATGAAACTATTTTTTAGATTATTCTATCCTGAGACACATTTACTCATTCCTCTCAGATACTTCAGTTCTCAACTGATGAAAATTGAATCTCCTCAAGATCATGAATTTGTATCTTCCTTTGATATCCATCATGGGATAAATATATGTTACATTTCATTATAGCCCAATATTTTTAATGGTCGACCACCATCATAATATGAAATTATTTTAAAAAAATGATATTTAAGTGGTATATATCAATGGTAATTTTAAATGATGTCCAATAATCCCATAGTGCATTATATAATTTATTTCTCTAATCATTTATATTAAGAAACAAGACTTTCTAGAAATTTTTTTTCAACTCTGGATTTGAAACCTCAATATAGCCATTTGTTTTGGGGGTGTAATGGTGTTGGCATTTTGTGTGTCACCCCATAGTTTTGAATGAGGGAATAAAAATTAAGTTTGTAAAAGCATGTCCCTAGGTCACTGATGATAGTCTTTGGTGTTCTAAACCTAAAAAAAATAGAGCCTTGAAAAATTAAACTCCACCATGAGAATCATTAATACTGGGGAACATGGATCCCAAACTTTTACTAACACAATCAATTATAACAAGAATGTTTATAAAGATAAGTGATCTCGTAAACAAACACATAAAATCAATTCCACATACCTAAAAATTTTCACAAAAATAATATGGGCTATTGGGGCATCTCTTGTCTCCTTGAAATGGTTCTAATGTGTTCAAAATGATATCATGACTTAGAAAACCCATGGGTATCATAAAACAAAGTTGACCAATATAATCCAGAGTCCAAGACCTTCCTATACACCCTTTTGTGTAAGGACCATTGTCATTCCAGACTGTCGTTTTGAGGGGAAATTTGAATTTTTGTTGTTGGATGCTCGTGAAGGGAAAATGGTCTTTTACCCAACAAGTTGATCTCATATAATTTTTCAAACAACACCATTGGTCCTATAATAGGGTTTTTACCCTAGGACAAGAGATAATGAAATATGAGCTATTCAAATTTTAGCAGAATATTTTATATTTAATATTATTATATTAAATATTAAATAATTCACATAGGTGCATTGATGGATAAATTTTAAATAGAGCTTCATATTTTGATTCCATCTGTGTTATTGAGTCTGAAATGGGGACTTTATCCTAGGGAAGGCATATACTCATGTGGGGTGACAGGGCCAGCCTGGGCCCCATTATCTTTTCTTTCCTTTCTTATTTTCATTTCCTTATCTTATTTCCTCCTCCTTGTGAATTTATCCTACACCTCCTACATGGCCATGTCATTTGGGGAGAAACGGAGATTCATAAAGATACAATGATGGAAAGAAAAAGAGGTACCAATTAGAAGCTCTAAACGTGTTGAGTCAGCGTGCGACATTCGTGGATGGTGAAATCAACCGAAGCATCAGCGGTTTCCTCCCAAAGGTAGGTCTTTTTACATTTTCTCCATAGATACCATTTAAACATGTTGTTTTTAGTTTTTAAATCCAATTTATGCTTGATTGTGGCCTCTTAAGTCTGGATCTGTTGTTTTGGGGGCAAAATGAGCATTTCCGGTGTTTGGAGGGATTTCCAGTTGGAAACCTAGGTCACATGACATGTGTTATTACATTTTGGGGAAGAAGAGATTTTCTTAAGCAAATTCCATGTAGTGTTTTGTTGTGTGTCCAGCTGTGTGAGAAATGAACATGGAATAGAGGTTTTTAAGAAGTAAACACTGTGTACTAGGAGTACACGTTGTGTAGTGGCACATGGGCGTGTGTCCAGTTGAAAAAGCACACAGGTTAGAATTTTCTGAATAGAAAAATCCATTTATAGTAACGTACATTTCATTTAATATTATACAAGAATACCCCATGTACTCTAGAGTACATTCCATGTACTTCTTCTAGCCTGTTTTCATCTAGGGGTTCTTTAAACCCCTGTAACTTGCAATCCAGGGGTCCATTTTTCTTGCCATCTACAGCCACACAAACATTGATCTAACGAGTAAATATTGAAGCTAGTTGGATAAATTGTTATGTCCATTATTATTCTTGGTGGTATGAAACGACCAAAATAATAATAATATTTAAATTATTATTATTTGGCTATTATTGAATCAGACGTATCTTTTGGGTTTGATGTCCATTTGATGCATTGTTCGGAATGTTGTGACCCTAATTTATAATTGTTCTTTTAGAGACTGATATAAGGTGATAAAAACCTAAATCGTGTCTGGGTTCCACTTGGGATCATTATGGTGAATAGTACATTTTTCACGGGTTGACCATTTTGGGCGTGTGTGTAGTCCATTTTGAGCAATTTTCTGCAAAGAACACAATGGTGGAATCCTATTAAAATATTTAGGTAGTATAAATAATTTTTTGGAGTTTATATATAAATAGATATTTTCTTTATAGTAGTTATCGAGTTCAGTTATCACATTGGGGTGAGACATGGCATGGATGATAGGTTGGGTGTTCAGACCAACTTAGTAGAGACCTTTGATCTAAGATAAGTTGTGAACTATCTCTCATGACCTATACTTTTGAGGATTTCCCCCTTATGGGATGTTCCCTTTTTTCCTACTAAACTGTGAGATTGGATACTTCCAAGGATCCCCTACGGGATGCCTTTTCCTATCTGCTAACCTAAGGAGTCCCTTGTAGGATCTCTCTCATATTTTCCATTGATAAGGATCACTATTACAGGATTCCTATGTTCTTATTTGTTCAAGGATCTCATGTAGGATTCCTCCCTCACTCTTCACTAAGGATCCCATTTAGGATGGCTTCCCTCGTTTTTACCTAGAGGATTCCAAGTATGATGCCTCCTTAGTGTTTTACATGAGGTACCCAGTCGATGCCCATTTTTTACCAACCCTGAGTTGTAACGTTGGGTTTGGGTAGAGACTGTTTTTGGGTGTCACCTAGATACTGTACCGAACTGGTAAGCCCATGGGGCAATGTTTCTAGTGTTGGGTTGGGCGTTTGGGTCACCCTCTCTCGTTTTTTTATATCAGACTTGGTTTTGATGATATAGAAGTGGTTACCAAAGGTTCTTCCTAGTAATTGGATGTTGATCATGACGTGAGGCGTCTTTATTTTTTGTTGGGATGCCTAGACATGATCTCCTAGGATCCTACTTCTAAGCCATATTATTTTTTATATTTATTATACCCAGAGTTATTACCTTGGAATTGGATGTTGAGCCCTACATGATGATATTGGTTATGTGAATGTTTTTCCCATGTTATTTGATTATATTAAACCATGTCATAGTTTAATTCACATTTTTTGTGTTTTATATGGAATGTGAAATGATTTAAAATAGGTAATTAGCAGTGGGTGAGACACAGTCCTTATTAAAATACAAGTTTATGGTCATGTGACTAATTGTATCTTATATACCTTGGGTGAACCATTTTCTCAGTTATAATACAATGGATGGGCTCAAGAGGTTAATTATGTAAAGGCCATGAGTGAGCCATGATAGGGTGGTTGGGATCATTGAGGATTATTTTTTAAAATTTTGAGAAAACGAAT
Source organism: Viscum album (assembly GCA_963277665.1). Taxonomy (NCBI): domain Eukaryota; kingdom Viridiplantae; phylum Streptophyta; class Magnoliopsida; order Santalales; family Viscaceae; genus Viscum; species Viscum album. The sequence continues at coordinate 1,952,405,577 of OY728130.1, forward strand.
GATCCATTGAGGGATTACTAGGATGGGATCTATTGGAAAATGTTATAAATGAAACATGATAAAATGATTTTACACCGAGCTTGTCCCAGATATATGTTGAAATGCTGATACACCAAACTTGGCCCTAATACAAGTTGAAATGGTTATACACTAGGATTGGCCCTGATACATGTTGAAATGCCAATACACTGGTCATGGCCCTGATACATGCTGAAATGGTTATACATTTCTCTGGCACGTGATACATGTTGAAATGCTGATACACTGGGCTTGGCCATGAAACATGCTGAAATGATTATATACCAGGTTTTTCCCTAATATGTTCTGAAATGATGATATACTAGGATCAACCCTGATTGATTGATATGCCTGTGGGAGAGGTTTTGATATTTCTTTGGGTGGTGTTTTTTGAGTCTTGGTTGGATTCATGGGCTTATACTCCATGTTTTCTGACCACTGGCCTTTTACAGGATTGTCTGTCAGTATACGTTATCCTTCCATATAGAAATAAATGTCGGTATATAGTATACTATTTAGTGATTGGCGGTGAGTACGGGTGAGCCCAGGGGTAGGATGAGTATCCTTCTATGGTGACATAGGTTTCTCAGAGATATAATTCCAGCATTGGCTAAAGAAGCTACATGTCGATGGGATTACAGATCCAGAGATCGACTTAATGATACACAACTTGAGTGGCACAACATCTAGCTCAATTCCCATGCACAAGATGTCCAGGAGATCAGGATTATGGTCCTGAGGATCGATTGCTGATGTGGTTTCTTGTTATTTGATTCACACACACATGAATATACATATTTAGGATTATGGGTATAAGAATGGTACTATACATGAATACATATATAGATATGGACATCCATGGTGGAACTTACCCAGTTGAAAGAGATTATAGACCATGTTTTCAACTGTGGTTGCATGTTTGGTTTAATTATTTTAGTTTTCTTCCAGCTAGGATGAGCACGTTGTTGTTGCATACACATTTAGTAGCATATTTATAGGCTAATTTTCAGGGTGCCCTACTGAGATTATTTATCTCCCATGCACAAACACCTTAGTGTATGTGTAAACCATATATATTATTTTTAGGTTGAACATGAGGTGCATGGTGTATGGGGCTGAGGCTTAGTGTTGTATGATCGAGAAGATTTGCTCGATTGGTCCTACCTATCGGGTTGGTGTAGTTCGACAGTGTCTGGAGATCAGGAACGTGGATTGGATCAAAGTTATTATGAGTGACCTATACTTTAACTTTTAGTTTATTTTGTACTTATATCTATATATTTGGCCTAGTGGGTGGTTGGTTCTATATTGCATTGCATATATGTTGGGGCTTTTACAATATTTTAATATTACTACTTGTTCTATTTCAGATGTTTATTTATTTAGCACTCTATTTACTTTTAGTTGTGTATGATAAATAGTTATTTTCACTTCTTTCTTACTCTTATATGAGATAATGGTCTCCCCAATATCATACCCTAGCACATCACAGCTAGTCGGTAGCCTCTGGCATATGGGGAGGCATGTTTGAGGCCTTATGGAGAATCAGCTCGGGGCACCAGTTTAGTGTCTTATGGGTCGGGATGTTACAAAGTGGTATCAGATGGTATTATTTTCCTGGTATTCAATATTTTGGATATGGTTTATGGGAGTATTAGTAATATGTTAGAACTAGTGATGGATATCGGACTGGTTCATCAAGAACAATTGTTCTGGTAAGAATTCCCGGTTGCTATGGTTTGGTATTGTTGTTTTGATTTTGCGATGTCATAGTTGAATATGTTTTTTTCCTTGATAGAAACACATGTTGTGTGGGTGTATTGATTTACTATGGATCTTTGGATCTTGGGCACCAGTAAGAGGTCAGAGATAGATTTTGACTCTTGACCAGAAAATTCAACAGGTGTCTCATGCATCGTACTAGGTACGTATGATTCATAGCATATAGGCCTTCAACTATGTGTTTTTCTGATGAATGAGTCCTTTAAGTTTGATTACAGATACTTTTTACTCTAATTACAGGTTATGTGGATCTATGTTGAGGTGTTTTTTTGTGTGGTTGATGACTCAGTTCTCATGCACACGTTGTACAATGTCCTTAGTAGGTCGATATGGCACATGATGCCTTTTTATTTAACCCCTAGTTGGGTGTTGTTTTTTGGGTCTGTGGTTATCTAGTTGGATCTCTGAGTACGATGTCGATAGATACTAATAATTTTATTGTGAATTGGACCCCCTTGGGTTATTACTATATATGGTTACCCGATGTATGTCAGTTCATCATTTCACTTTAGCATTGGTTGTGACCGCTAGGGAGAATTTCCTTCTGGGAATGCTCCGAGAGGATCATGGCCCTCATCACCTGTGTTTTAGTTTGGTCCCTCATAGTTCATTGCGATATAACCTTCTTTTCATTGGTTTAGATATTGTGGGATAGGTGGTTAGACTTTGTGACCTAGCTGTGAGGCTTGTTTTGTAGGCGTAGCTGGAAGACCTAGAGACCCTTGGTTGTGACATGAACCATTTTAAGTTGATGTCTATTTTGTTTTAGGGAAACCAATGTGAGAGAGGCTGGACATTGTTTTTTAATTCCTTTTTAGTGGGAATATGGACATTCCATATGTGAAATATTAGTGTACTCCTATAATAGATGATCATGAACTATCTTGATTTTTCTTGAGTATGCTGAGAGAGCTTCAACCCTATATTGAGCTCCTTTTTCTTTCTTAATGTTCTTCCCTATTGAGGACGGAACCTATTTCGGTTGTAATCAAGGAGTCTTGTAAGGAAATACATATGGTTGGGAGTGCACCCTAGTCCATTTGAGGGTTATTTTCCACTTTTCGGTTAAACATAGGTTTTCTATGAGCTTTTGTTCTCGGAGTTTTCTTTTAAGATGATGATAGGGGTATTCCTATGGTGGGGAGTATCAGATTGGCCGTAGTTGAATGTCCTCCATGTAGGAGGCAGTTGTTAACTCTACGAGGCTAGTTGTGGGAAAATATAAATAGCTTGGTTTTGTAGATGATCGGGTTGGTAGCATGGCTACTAGTCCTTTCATTGGGCTTCTTGTGGATGATAAGGTTTATAGTGGTGTGTGTGTAAGGACCTATGTTTTTCTGGACTGTCATTTTTAGTAGAAATTTGAATTTTTGTTGTTGGATTATAGTGAGGGAAAAAATGGGTTTTTCCCATACCAGTTGATCTCAGATAATTTTTCTAAAAAATTTGTTAGTCCCGAAATAGGGTGTTTAGCCTAGGAAAGAAGTTTGGTGGAAATATGAGCTATTCAAATTTTATCGGAATATTTAATATTAAAAATTATTGAATTAAATATTAAATAATTCATGCATTTTTGTTCAATGATAGATTTTAAATATAAATTTATATTGAGATATTGTCTACTCAGTTGAGTCTGTAATGGGGAGTTTATCATAGGCAAGGAATAAACTCATTTCAAGCGTTGGGGTCGGCCCGAGCACCGTTTTCTTTTGTTTCTTTTCTTTTCTTTTGCTTCCTTCCCTTCATTCCTCATCCTCCATGTGCACGTCTACTATGAATCCTAATTGGAAATTTCCTTTGGGAAAAATTGTATATTGAAAACGATAAAGAGATAGAAGGAAAGAGGGGTACTGATTCAATGCTCTCAACGTGTTTAGTCGGCGTGCGACATCCGTGGATGGTGAAATCAACTGAAGCAATGGTGGTTTCCTCCCAAAGGTAGGGTCATTTATCTTTTCTCTATAAATACAATTTAAATATGTTGTTTTATGTTTTTGAATCCTTTTTATGGTTTATTGGGGGATTTTAAATCCAGATATGTTTTTTTGGGGGTGAAAACATGTGTTTTGGGTGTTTTGAGGGATTTCCCATCGAAAACCCAGTTTACACATCGTATGTTCCTGGGGAACACACCATGTATTCTTCCTGTTCAATGAAGAATATGTTTTCTTAATTACACGTCATGTTTTCTGAGTACACACCATGTAGTGGTTGGCTCTGTGTCTAGCCATGTGAAAAAGGAACACTGAATAGTGGTTTTTAAGGAGTACATGTCGTGTACTGGGAGTACACGCCGTGTAGTGGCACATGGGCATGTTTCCAGGTGAAAATGCACACATGATGGAATTTTTTTGAATAGTAAAAACCTTTTAAATTAAATTACATGTCATGTAATACAACTCATGGATACCCCATGTAATTTAGAGTACATGTCGTGTACTTCTTCCAGCCTCTTTTTGTCCAGGGGTTCTTTAAACCCATGTAACTTGCAATCCATGGGTCTGTTTCACGTGTCGTCTATAGCCAAATGACCCTTTATTTGAGGAGGAAATTGTGAGGAATGTTGGATAACTTTTTATGTTGGTAACTATTCTCTATGAAACAAAATTACCAAAATAATAATATTATTTTAATTATTATTATTTGGTGATTATTGAATCAGACGTATCTTTTGCATCTGATATCCGTTTGATGCACTGTCAGCAGAATTGTGACCCTAATTTCAAGGAGGAATTTTAGATACTGATTTTAGGTTATAAAAACCGAAATCATGTGTTGTCCCCACTCAAGATCGTTATGGTGAATAGTACATTTTTCACCGGTTAATCGTTTTGGGCGGGTGGGTAGTCTATTCTGGGTGTCTTTCTACGTAAATCACAATTGTGGAATCCTCTTAACAGAGAGGTATTCTTAATAATTTTTGGGGTTTCAATCTAAATGGAGTGGTTCTTCCTCTCATTGTCAAGTTAAATTATCTTATAGGAGTGAGACTTGGTGTGGATGATAGGTTGGGTGTTCGGACCAACTTAGTTTAGACCTTTTATATGAGATGAGCTGTGATCTATCTCCCATAACCTATGCTTTTGAGGACATCCACCATGTGAGATTTTCTCTTATGGCCTTTGAGACCATGATATGGGATACTTCAAAGGATCCCCTAAGGTATGCCTTTGATTTTGTGATGACCTAGGGAGTCCCTTGTAGTATATCTCTCCTGTTTTACTTTGAGAATGATCCCTGTCATTGGGTGTCTATGTTGTTCTTCGTTCAAGGATCTCATGTAGGATTCCTCCCTTACTCTTCACTGAGGATTTCGTTAGGTATTCCTTCACTCATGTTTACCTAGAGGATTGTGAGTAGGATTCCTCCTCAGTGTGTGACTTGAGAGGCCCAGCGGGTGCCCGTAGTTTGACTGAACCTATGTTGTTACATCAGGTTTGTGTAGAGATAGTTTTTAGGTGTCACCTATAACCCGTACCAAACCAGTAAGCCCATGCAGATGTGGTTGTAGTGTTTGGTTGGGAATTTGGTCTACCCTCACTCATTTGTTTATATCTAACATGGTATTGATGATGCAGTAGTGGATGCCAAAGGTTCTTCTTGGTTGGTGGTTGTTGAGCCTGGTGCAAGGCATATTTCTTTTTTGTTGGGATGCACATACATTCTCTCCGGGGATCTGGCGTCTGAGCCATATTATTTATGATATTTACTATACCTAGAGGTATTAGTTGGAAAATTATTGTTGGGACATACTTGATGCCATTGGTTATGTAAATTTTTTCCCCACATGAGTTGATTATGTTAAACCATGTGACAGTTTAATCCATAGGTTTTCTTTTTGAAATGGAAAGGGAAATGATTTAAAAGAAGTAAATAGAAATTGGTGATCCACTATCTCGGTTAAAATAAATGGTCGAGCTCATGTTACTAATTTTATATTATATACATTGGGTGAACTGTTGTCTCTATAAAAAGACAATGGATGGGATAAAGTGGTAAATTATATAAATTCTAGGAGTAATCCATGATAGGATTGTCGGGCTCCTTGAGGCTTATTTTTTAAAATATCGAGCAAACCTAGGTTCCATTAAGGGATTCCTAGGATGGGTTCTATTATAAAATGTTATAAATGATACATGCTAAAATGCTTATAAACCAGTATTAACCCTGATAAATGCTAAAATGCTGATACACCAGGCTTGTCCCTGATATATGATGAAATGGTTATACATTGGGTTGGATTTGATACATTTTGAAATACTAATACATTGGTATTTTCCTAGAAACATGCTGAAATGCTTATATAAAATTTTTTACATTGAGATATGATGAAATTATAATATACTAGGCTTGACCCTGATTGAATGATATGCCTACATGTGAGGTTTTGATATGCCTACGGGTGAGGTTTTCTGAGTCTCAGTTTGATTCAAGGGCTTATGCTTTGTTTTTTCTAACTAGTGACCTTTTACAGGATTGACCTTAGGTATACAGTATCCTTCTATATAAGATTTAAGGTTGGTATATGGTATCCTATTTAGTGATTCTTGGTGACTATGGGTGATCCTAGGTATAGGACGAGTATCCCCTTGTGGTGATGTAGTTTTCTCAGAGATATAATTCTGACATTGGTCGAAGATGGTACATGTCTATGGGATTAAGGACCTAGAGATTGAAATAAAGATACATGAAGTTAGTGGTACAACATCCAACTCAATTCCCTTGTACAAGATGACTTGGCGATAAGTCTTGTGGTCCCAAGGATGAACTATTGATGTGGTTTCTTGTTATTTGATTCACATACTCATGAATATTCATATTTATGTATATGTATATCGGTATGGGACTATACATGTATACGTATATAGATATGGACATCCATGGAGGAACTTACCCAATTGATAGGGAATAAAGACCCGGGGTTTGACTGTGGTATCATGTTTTCTTTTCTTCTTTTTGTTGTCTCCCAACTAGGCTAAGCACGTTGTTGTTGCATACACTTTTAGAAACATAGTGATAAATTTCATGTTGGGGTTCCATACAGAGATTATTTCACAACCCTACACGCGCACCCTGGTGTATGTGTAGACCATATGTCTACTTAAAGGTTGAGAATGAGTTTAATGGTGGATTGGGCAGAGGATCAGTGTTTAATGATCAAGTAGATCTTCTCGAGTGGTTCTACTAATCGTGTTGGTGTAGTTCGATAGTGTCTGGAGATCAGGTACATGGATCGGCTCGGAGTTAGTGGTTGAGCCCTGTACTTTTAATTTCATTTTCTTTTGTACTTTTATATGTATGATCGGCTGATTGGGTGACCATTTTTGTATTGTATTGCATAGGTGTTCATGATTTTACGACATTTTACTATTACAGTGTGTTCTATTTCAGTTTTTGATTTCATCCAAACTCTGTTTACTTTGTGTTGTGTTTGATACATATTTATTTATGCTATTTTATTAATCTCAGATGAGGGCATAGTCTCCCCACTATCACACCCTAGGCCCTCACTACTTGTTGGCATCCTCTGGCTTACGGGGATGTGTCCTTGAGGCCTTGTGGTGAACCAGCTGAGAAAACCAGTTTAGGGGATTTCAGGTCGGGACGTTACATTTTGGGTCCAAAGCATCCACCACTATCAAGTGAATAAAAAAAATAGACTCAAACTCATGATCATCCACACATCTATTAATGATTCAGTCACTATGCATGAGATAAAGGTAAGGATCATCCCACATATAATTCCTAGAATTGCTCTTTAATTTTTCAACATAATGTTTCATTAAATTTTCTGGAATTTCGGAGGAAACCAAATAATTCACTAAATCTATATACTAATAATGTGTAACCTAGATGACATAAGTATTCTCATAGGTCAAAGTGTCCCAAAGTGGTACATTTTTTAGGGTACCATGCTTCAACATGTGAGTGATACTACTAATTTAGATAACCACCAAGTTCTCTAACCCCTTATTATCCCATATATCAATGTCAAACTCTTCAAGAAAGATCATCCAAATAATCAGATATGAATTTCCATCTGTATTATCTAAGAGGTACCTCAATGCTACATGATTAGGTAAAATAACTACTTTAGATATTAATTAATAAGATTATATTTTTTCTAAAGAAAATATAACAACAAGAAACTCTTTTTTGTTGTATTGTAATTTTCTTGGGCTAATTCCAATTTCATTATCTCATAAGCAATCACATGGTATCACCCTTCCACCCTCTAAGATAATAATATTCCAACTAAAATTTTTTAAGAATCACACATAAGCTCAAATGGGAGGTGCCATCATGGGGGTTTCACGATCGATGGAGTGGTCACATTCTTCTTTAGCTCATCAAATGATACCCTGCATGAATTTTCAAAAAACAAGTAAATATCTTTTTAGAGCAATCAAGTTAATGCTAGTAAAATCTTACAGAAATATTTGATGAAGCATCAATGAAAAAAAGCATGTATAGGGAATGATTGAACATCACACACATATGTTTCTTATAAAAATTATGAAATGATGTCAAAATTAGAACTATCAACCACAATTCCATGTTGTGGTACTACATGACATAGGAAGATTCCTTTTTATTCTATTAAATGATATTTATAAAAGGTAAAAACATATTTTCCTAAATTTATTGATGTAATTCATTACCCAAACTCTAGATAAATTCATCAGATGAGGAACCTAACATAGTAAAATAATACATAAATACCTCTATTGAAGTCTCACATAGATCATAAAATAAACTTACCCTGAATTTTTAAAAGGAAAATTTGTTGTTTCATAGTCCAAACTACATCATTTAGTATGAAAATATATCGAATTAGAAGGTTAATTTCATATTATTATAGTCCTCTATAGCAATAGTAACTTGAAAATAGCCAAATAAACCATCCAATAAATAATACTCTGTCTTACCTGCAAGTATCTCAAGCATCTGGTCAACAACTAGAAACAGGAATTTGGTCCATGTGGGTATTTTTCATCAGTTTCCTATAATCTATACTGATTCACCAACCATTTTGTAATCTTATAAAAAATAACTCATCTTTTTCATTCATTATAACCATGAAATCGGTTATCCAGGGTAGATCATGGAAAGGGATGACTCACTAAGAGTCAAAAAATGGGAAAATGATTCATACCTCAAGTAAATTTTCCATATCTATTTTCAAAACATCTATCAGTTTGCTACTAAGTCACATTATTGGTTTCCTAATGAGTTTATCCTCATCATCCAAAAAACTCTTATGCATATAAATGGATGGGATGATATCTTGTATGGCTACTAAGGTCCACTAAAAATTCCTAATATTCTCCCTTAGAAGATTTAAAAGTTATATTTTTTATTATGGTAGGAGATTATTATCAATTATTATTGGAAATTTTTCATCATTCAGTATCTATGGATATTTTATGTTTGGTAGAAATGGATTGAGTTCATGTTTGGGTGTATTATGAATTTAGAGAAATGATATGGGAACTAATATATGTGCACTAAGAATGTTATGGTCTGAATATACATCATTAAAATTAGTGAATAGTTCATTAAATCCATTTCCAAAATCAATATCCATAACATAATTATAAATTAAATTCTTATAATTAGAAAAAGAATCCACAAAAGTGTTAGAAATGCGTGTGGGTTGATCATGAGAAATATGTGTGGATTCATTTTGCAACATCATACAAAAAACAATCCACGAGATCTATATAATATTTGAATGATCATCATTTTGAAAATATTGAAAATCAATATTTGGAGATTCATTTCATGATGGGTCAGAATGGGAGATGAAGAAAGAATAATAGTCCTCAATGGGGTTCTTCATGGAATATAAAATATTAAATCATACTATATCATCTAAAAACTATATAAAATGTGTTCCCTCATGGACATAAATTATTGTCTTGGTAGTTTTAAGGAAGGTTATTCTTAGAATAATGGGAATATGAGAACTTACCTGACCATCCTCCATATTCATCATGTGGAAATTTGTAGGAAATATCATGTCCCTACCCAAACAAGTACTTCCTCGGCAACTCCCATCGAGTTTTCTATGGCCCTATTCTCCACTTGCACCGCCATCCTTGTTGGCTTCATCTCACCAGCCTACAAGGAAAAGAAAATAATATAAGGCATTAAATTAATAGAGGAACCCAAATCACATAAAGAATCATAGAAATGTATATCCCCTATGGTTCATGTAATAGTTAATGTCCCATGGTCCTTCCACTTTTTCTTCATTTCCATGGTTGGTGTAATGAGTGAAAATACACTCCTCCCAAGGTTTACCCGCTCATTCCATTTATTCCATATTATATGCGTACACATCTCTATAAAAAACCCGAAATACCTTGTAATTTTATTTACTACTTCAATTTGAGGGATATATATCTCAACAATCGTGAATGTGTCACAAAAAACTTTTTTCATCACCTCTTCATCCATCTTCTTAGTTTATACTACTCTATTTGGTAATAGAATGAGTTTAGGAGCGATATGATCAATCTTTTGATTATGTTTTTCTTTCTCCTTAGGCTTTTCATTATTTGGTCTTGAATTGGGATTATCCAGGGTTGAGGTGAGTCCTGATAGAATGATACGTATAAATGTATTTTTCATTTACTTAAAACTTCTCAATGTTATGGAAACGAAATTCCCCTTGGGACCTGTAGCAATTTGGGATGGAATATTTTCGGAGTTCTTACTTACCATTTCCTGGAGGGTGGAAAAAATCTGACTTATTTGGAGTCTTCAACTCCCTCAACTCCAATCCTTGACTCGTTAGCTCATTCTGTTGATTGCAAGTTTTTTCAAAAGGTAATCTGTATTAGAATCTACCTTTGGCTGAGAATTCCATTTTTGTAGTTGATTCATTGATTCATGGGAGTAAAATATCATTTGGGGTTATTGGAAACCTTGATTTGAAGGTGGAGGCTAGTGAAAGTTTTGTTAAAAATGGGGCATTTGCTGTTATCAAGACCCATACCTCACATCTGATTGATTGTTTAACACAGTCTTTTATGTTGTATAAAAGTAATCATACTTCTTCTAGGGATTTTCTTGTTTTATATATTGATAAGGTCACCCAGAAAATATGGCTGCACAATTCTATGTCCCATACAATTGGGGGAAATAATTTGTTGGGTGGTGCATTTTAGTGAAAATTCGATGATCCCTCATAGGATTGTATGGGGATGTCTTTTAAGCCAATGAAATATATCTCACAATAGTGGTCAATTCATCTTACATGGTTTCAATTAAATGATTTTAAAGATAATAAGGACTTACTTGATGTATACCTCTATCATGTGGTGTACCATGATCACCAAATTATTGGGATTTTTGTGCCATATTTTCAATCAATAAATTTACAACCAATGCTGTTTTTTGACCAATGCCCCTACATCTACTACATTCATGAAGATCCTCTCCATAAGCATGATACATTTATAGAAGTATTGGATGAGGAGTTTCTCAATAATTTGGTGATGTGGATAGCATTCACACAACTTCTTGAATATCTCCTAGTACTCATATATTTAATCACCTTGTTCTTTCTTTAACCCTAAGATTTCCTTATAAATGGTAGTGGTCCTCAATGCTAGAAAAAATATCAATATGAAATGACTTTTCCAATCATTCTAACATATCATATCTTCGGGTTGTAAATAATTAATCCTATATTTTGTATATTTTTCATGTGATAATGAGAATGTTCATAGTTCTATTTGATATTTAGAGAAAATTATTGGTTTTATTGTATTGAAAACAAAATTAAATTTTTTTAGGATTTGTTTGGATACTCACTAGATAATCCGTGAAATTTTAGAAGAAAGTTAATTAACCTAGATTTTAGTTTGAAGTCCAATTCATGATTTGGGTATAAAATACAATTTGTATGATAGTTAATATCTAGTACAACCCATTATTTAATGGGGTTTTTATTTTAATTATTATTATTTGTAGTAATTGGTTCTATTTTTAGGGTTGATTCAACAGTTCTTCCAATTTTTATGTTCCTATAATGGAGGAGTTCCCTAGCAAGGTGAATGTTGAAACTTCCCATAGATTGAGATTGCAGGATTCGAGCCCTAATGTTGCATTCAATCTCATGGTTGAGATCTATGAAATACTTGAGATTAGTTCATGTCATAAATAAAATTAAGATAAAATACAAATAGAGAAAAAGGATGATAATATGTAGATAAAAATATTGAGTTGATGGTTACAAAAAAGTAGGAACAAAAAAGGACAATTGAGAAATTGGAAAGAAAAAATAAATATGATAAATATAAAATGAAATGAAAAAAGTATCTAACTATTTAAAATAAGTACTTGACTACCTCAGACTAATTCCAATTTGAAAGACACTATCATGGGCGATATCAAATGATGTTTTATTTTTTACTTATTAGGTGCATCATAATAGCTGACAAAAGTAATTTCTTAAAGAAGGAAGTAATTGAAAAAACTTCTTAAAGGTATTTATTAAAAAATATAAATTAAACACAATAATTAAAAAAATTTGAAGGGTGTGGATCGTGTATTTAGGTATTTAATGTAATAAGTAGCATGATAGGGGAAGATTATATATATATATTTTTTGAAATTATATTGAGAGAGTGCAATGAGAATAAGTTTTTTTGAGGCAATTTTTAGAAAGTGAAATCGATCTAAATATACCTCTTCAGTTAATTATTAATAATTACCATTTAAATAAAACACCACTTAGTTGCGATCCCCTAATTTTTAAACCCTCAAATCCGATGGGAGTAAACATAAGCACAATGATGAAATGAATTAAAACCATGGTTTGATTTTGAATATGCCATCATTGCACTCTGATTAGATTGATGTTTTAATGATAAACTGTGTTCATTAATTATTTAGGTTACTTATACATTTTTTAAATTAGGATTAATTGATTTTAGTGGTTATATTTTAACTATAAGAATTTATAATGTCTTCTTACATTTTACTGATTATGTTTTCTCTCTCATAATTTACATAATTCTTGACCATGTGGGTTTTGTGTTAATTATTCAATTTCATGATTAGTTTATTTTATGTCTAAAATTGAATTAATAGATGATATTATTTTAATTATAGTATCTCATTGAATTCAAATAAGTAAATTAATAAGGACTGAAGTAAATTGGATATAAACAAAAACTACTCTTTCATGTGTAGTGTTGTTATCGAAGAAACATTTTCATGTGCCATGGTTTTGAAAGTGTATAACACAATAATGTTTATAATCTTGAGTTCTTGACCAAATAAATAAATAAAAGAATAATTGAATTAAAAATAACATAAAAAATGGGAGATAAATATAGATTTTATTACTAGAACACTAATGATATAACAAAGAAGAGGAAAAAAGGGAATATTGGATAATATTATAGCTTGAGAGATTTCATCCTCAAATGGTGTATTAAAATGGAAAGGTACCACTTATCCCTTTCTCCCAATCTTTTAAATCATCTAAAAAGTTCACCCACAATGAGAAAAAAAAAGCAAATTTATAGAGTAGAGGGGAGGCTAGTGTTTCAAGACTTTTCAACTTTGAATAGGGAAACTAGCTAAATATTGCAATCAAAATGCACTAACTATTTGACATACAAAACGTATGAACCATATATCCATCTAGAAAGATAAATTTTTAGAAATTTTTTCTCTATATAGTTTCCAAATTTGGACCCAATAAAAGAACAAATAAAGAAGTTATGGCCCAAATACTAAAGTGGTGTCCAAAATAGCGCATCTAGTTCATCTTTGACTTCATGAACCATTTACTCTAATCAAATGCTTGATTTGGATCAGTTTATTTAAATTAAATATATATCCCATTAATTGAATATTTTTTCAAAAAATTTTAATTTGAAATAATCTAGTGAAAAATATTTATGAATAAAATAATATAGTGATATTTAAAGGTTAAAAACTATAATTTTCATCAAATATGAAAACAATATTAAAAATAAGGCTTTTAAAAGTGATATAAATGGCTTTTAACATTACTAGAAAATCACTATTAATCGTGGTGAAGGTAAGGGAGGGGGGTCATCTTTAACAGTGCTAAAAAAGCCCTGATAAAGGGATAACTTTATCATCACTATTTTGAGTGCTGATAAAGGCCGAGTTGCATGTGATGTTATGATCATTTGACCACGCACCCAAAACCTACACACTTACACAAAAAAACTTTTACACACGAACAAAGTATAGAAGAACAAAACAACAAACACAAGTGTTTCACAAACAATGCAATATACAGTTACATGACATCATGAATACAAAACAAACACACTCATATATAAATTTCAAACAATTTTTTATATGGTCACAATTACAATTATCTAACAAATATAGAAAAACATTAATGTTTCATCATTTTTCATCCATGATCGCCTCTAAAAAAATTCGTCCATGGTATTAGTTTCCGAACAATGTATACGAACCGAAGAAAAATTTTCCACCTATATAAGAAAAAAAAATATTATGTTATAAATACAATAATGAAATAAATTAAACCTTAATATGAAATAATATATTATTAAAATTCCAATTTTTAATAGAAACGGAACATTTTTAGAAATACCAGTCGCAACATGCATCGTATTGAGGTGGGTTTGATTAATACATGTCAAAAATGTGTCATATATCATTGTTTTAAAATATTAAAACAATCGGAATGGGTTCGATCGAGTTTGAGTATGTCACTTGTTATTTTACTGAAATTATTATCAAATTTAAATGACACATTTGTATTTATATCGGTCACATAATTCTTTTGACTGATGTTAAGTTGATTCATACATGTCACAAATAACTGATGGATCATTTTTCTAATGTTTTAACATAATCTAAATGTGTTTTCTCAGTTTTTAGTATGTCACTTGTTTTTTTCTAAAATTAATGCCAATATTAAATAATAGAGAAAATTTGAGTCATACCAGTTGCATTGACCATTGAATTGATGTGTGGTGGATTTATACGTGTCAAAAATTTCTTATGAATCATTTTCCTAAAGTATCAAAACAATCCAAATGTGTTTTATCTATTTGTAGTATGTCAGTTGTGTGTTTTTACTAAAATGTCATTTCAAACTAGAAACACACATTTTGAGACATAACTGTTGCATCGTGGGTTAGTTTAATAGGATACTACTTCATACAGGTCACAATGAACTTACAAATAATTATCCTAAATTATGAAGACAATTGGAGCGGGTTTTCTTGGTTTTCAGTGAATGACTTCTGTTGAGATAAAATGTCAATTTTAAACTGATAATAGACACTTTTAGCCATACCGGTCATATCAAGAGTCAAATTGAGGTGAATTTGATTCCTAAACATCAAAAATAACTGATGCTTCATTTTACTAAAGTATCAAAATAATTTGAATGTCTTTTCATGGTTTGCAGTATGTCACTTGTGTTCTTTTCTAAATTTAATGTTTATTTTAAATAAAAATAGACATTTTGATTCATACCAATCTCATTGTGAGTTTAATTGGGGTTCGGTTTATTCCTACTTGTCAAAAATTACTTATGGATCATTTACCTAGAGTATTATAACAATCTGAATGTGTTTTCTCAGTTTGTAGTATGTCAGTTGTGTTTTTTTTTACTAAAATGTAATTTCAAACTAAAAACATGCATTTTGAGTCATATCAGTAATATTGTGCATTGGTTTTATATGATACTACATCATACACATCACATAGTTCTTATAAATTGTTGTCCTAAATTATTATTACAATTGGAGTGGGTTTTCATGGTTTTCTGTGAGTGACACATTTTGAGATAAATTGCCAATTTTAAACGAATGACATACACTTTTTTCCATACCAGTAACACCATGAATCATATTGAGTTAGGTTTATTACTACAAATCAATAATGACTAATGGATCATTGTACTAAATTATCAAAACAATATGAATGCATGTGTTTGGTTTTCAGCATGTCACTTGTGTTTTTTCTAAAATTAATGTCAATTTTAAATAAAAAGAGACTCTTTGAGCCATACCAGTCGCATTGTGCATTTAATTGAGGTGAGGTGGATTCCTACATATAAAAAATAACTTATGTATCATTATCCTAATGTATCAAAACAGTCCAAATGCATTTTCTCAGTTTGTAGTATGTTAGTTGTGTTTTATTACTAAAATGTCATTTCAAACTAGAAACATGCATTTTGAGTCATACTGGTCGCATCATACATTGGTTTGATATGAGATTTCTTCATAAACATACCAAAGAACTTATTAATCATTTTCATAAATTATGAAGATAATTGGAGTGGGTTTTCTTGTTTTTGAGTGAGTGACGCATTTTGAGTTAAAATGTCAATTTTAAATTGATAATAGAAACTTTTAGCCATACTGGTCACACCGTACATCAGATTGATGTGAATTTGATTCTTACATGTCTCAAATGAATCATAGATTTTTTTCTTAACGTAAAAAATCAATACGGATGTGTTTTCTCTGTTTTCAGTATGTCACTTGTATTTTTTTCTAAAATTAATGTCAATTTTAAATAAAAAGTGACACTTTGAGTCATACAAGTATCATTATGCATTTAATTGAGGTGAGGTTGATTTATATATGTCAAAAATGACTTATGGATCATTTCCCTATAGTATAAAAACAATCTATATGTGTTCTCTCAGTTTGTAGTATGTTAGTTGTGTTTTGTTAACTAAAATGTTATTTCAATTTGAAAACATTCATTTTGAGTCACACCAGTCGCATCGTGTGTTGAATTCATATGAGGATGCTTCATACACATCATAATGAACATATGAATCATTATTCTAAATTATGATGAAAAATGGAACAGGTTTGCATGGTTTTTAGTGAGTGACACTCTTTGAGATAAAATGTCAATTTTACACTGATAACATACACTTTTAGCCATACCGGTCACACCATGTGTCAGATTGAGGTGTGGTTTATTTTTACTTGTCAATAATGACTCATGGATTGTTTTCCTAAAGTATCAAAAAAATCCAAAATCATTTTCTTGGTATTTAGTTTGTCAGTTGGGTTTTTTTTCAAAAATTATTTTAATTTTTAAATAAAAAAGAAATACTTTGAGTCATACTAGTCACATTGTGCATTGAATTGAAGTGAGATAAAATCCTACAGGTCAAAAATTACTTATGGGTTGTTTCCCTAATTTATCAAAACAATTGGAATGTGTTTGTGAGTGATTCATAACCAATATTCCTCCAACACACTGCATTAGTTGAAGTTATAGCATAAATTGCCAAAATATAGAATATAATTGATCCATGACATAATAGTTTAGGTCTAGTTCTTTTGGAAACATGTTATCATAAATAACTAGATCATAAGAGTCTCTGATTAAGTTATTATTTACTATAAAGACAAATAATTTCTAAAACCATTCTTCATAACCAAAGGATATGAATCATAAGAAATGGTGATCATAGATGCTCAATAAGTATAAAAAATTGAGATATCAATGATCATATTAGGATAACATAAATAGTAGGAATTCTCTTTCATCCTATTTTTTTATTATATTCCATCTGGTATGGTTCATATATGTTTCTAAACAAAACTATATCATCTTTTGAATATGAGTTTTTTGCGATAGTCATGATAGTACAGAAAAAATATAAATACACAAAAGATTAAAAAAATTTAAATGAAAAGGTAGTTATTTTTTAAAAAACATCTTCAGGGATTCTATTTTTTTGATGACCCACAATATATTTCATAAATTTAAAAACATAATAGCCACAGTACTTTAGATTTTTTTGTTTGGGACACTATATAAACATTGATAAACATATTTAATTAGTTTTGATATATATTGTTATAGTGCAATATTATTATATATACCCTGATACTGGTCTCGTTTTAGATCTTTTCCTCATTCTTTTCATTAGTCCATGGATTCATCCGATGATGTAGACGATATTGATGCACCACACTATCACAACAGAATCATCATTAAAAGATAATATAAATTATACAACTAGGTGTTTAGTCCTAAAATGTTGGATCTAGTGTATTACAAATTGAAAAATTCCATTATGTTTATTCGGTTTATTGGATATCCATTCATTGAATCCAGAAAATAAATCTTTTGAGTATCAAAATTAATCACAATTAGCGTCCAATGCTGCCTAAATACACAAAAAGGAATAAGTAATGAATGAAATGATAATATAGTTGATATGATTAAATTGTAGAGTTTTACCCCTGAATTGTTGGTATTAAAAAGAGTCTGTCATCCATAAATAGGTGATATAAGGACTAATGAGACCAAATTTTCTTCTTTTAAATAGGTGATGTGAGGACTAATGAGTCCAAATTTTATTTCATCTTTTAAAGAGGATATGGGAGGACTAACGAGTCCAAATTTTTGTTCATGGGGAAATCCATTCAATTTTTTATTTATATATACACTATTGAAAAATATAAAATGTATTTAGTCATAATTATCATAGTATATATGGTTTTGTAAAATCTAATCATGAAAACATACCTCATGTATATATTTAAAACTAAGGTGCCAAACCATCAATGCATGAGGATTTCATTTACATTATCTGGCCTGATGTAATCAGATTCTTCCCCTCCATACATATTTCTTTCAAAATCAACCTTGTGATTATTTCCATCTATCAACTTTGTATCCACATGATCCTGTAATGATATTAAATGTGGTTATAGAATGGTTGGGGTGTAGGTGATCTCAGTAGATCATTTTAATCGGTTGGTTGATCTTTTATATAGTTTTGAGCCAATATGTAATTTCACCCACTTCCCTTTGTCATTCTGTAAAAAAATTCATCGGTTTAGACCTTTTTTATTAAATGTTAATGTTTTATCATTAAAAATCATTTGGAAATGAATACATCCTTATCGACATGTTTTTTTACAAGAATTTATGGACATGCGATGAATTTTCCAAAATTTGTTCGACCATACGAATGTTTTTACCATCATTTGGAATAAGTAGCTATGTACTTGGCTCATGGTATACGTTAATTGAAATTGTCACATAACTTACTGGAAGTGGTCTGTAGTGTAGCATGATGTTCTTCATATTGAACACCGTATCCCTCGCTACAAGGTGATGGGTGAGAGTTGATAGATATAAATAAAAATCATTTTCACCCTATAGAATATCAATACAGGAAAGATATCAGTTTTTATGTGATTCAAATTTCATAGAAACAATTATTAGAACATAGATTACCTCAACTAAGTCAGTTTTTTAAGGGGAATGGCTCACCTAAAAACTATTTTGGGTGGGGCGGGATCTTCACACACGGGTTATTATTGAGTTTTTTCTTATCTTTTCCTCCCCCAATAAAACTTATTATTAGCTCTTTATGGAATTTTAATTATTATTTAAACATAAATATGTTTTCAATAATCTTTTTCATTTCCTAAATTTTTTCATCCGCTTGTTTTTTTTATGAAAATATGTTCAGGGGGTCACCCAAAACTGTATCTCTAACGCGACCATACTATTCTGGCTACTTCAAGGCCGCTAAAAGTATATCTGTATCCGTTGTAGGAGTTTTTTTATTTATGTGACTATGTCGGATAAAACAAATGTTGTAAAATAAGTAGTCATTATTTCTTAATAGCGATTTAAATAAAAAAAAATTCTTATCTCATACATACACATGTTTCCCATACTTTATGTGTGTTTTCATCTGTCAGTATCCCCTCTTTATTTACATGATCCTCATTCCATAGAACATGGTGTGGGATGGAAGTAGATTTTTATTTCAATTCATCAATCTAAATATAAATAGAGGAACATGGTTTTGGTGTTGTTTTATGTCACATAAAATTATTATGGTAGATTTAAAATATGTAGAAATTTTTTTCTCAAGTGAAGCGTACAACATCCTTGCTTTACGGTAAGGGTACACTGGTTTTTCTACCTATTTCTTATTTTTAGAACTCATTTTCTATTTCATAAATAAAAAATGTCAATCATAATGATGAATAATGGAAACATCCAACAATGTATAACCAGACACAATGTACTAGAATAGTGTACTCTGCACGAGGGATTCTAAACGCATCCCACGTTCCTTGGAATATCAAGTGTGCATAAAGAGGAGGTGGGTGTAGCTTGATTTTCTATTCATCATATTTAAGATGCTATTTTGTTAAAATTGTGCGGAAGCCTCTATAAGTCCTTCCTGTAACACTTAATACATATTCCTTCTGTGAGATATCTACTATAAATTCACTATACATGGGATGATGAAGAGTAATTCAATGTTATAGTATTTTATTTTATTTTAATAAATTAAAGAAATTATATCATAATGTTACCATAATCGCTTCCCACATTAGTGTCTTAAACCAGATGAAAACATGGTTCCATGAATTTATGTCAATCGGCCCACGTTGTCGAGTGACGATTTCAATATAGCTACTAAATAGGTATTTGTGGGGGTTAACATGCTGACCTCGCTTATTCCACCCCACATCAAATTTGATGCCTTTAGATTTTTCCTTAATGAATTTGGCTGACACTACCAAAATACGGCCCTCTTGTTTTTCTTATGCCTCCAAAGATTCATTTCCTAAAATTTCCTCATTTTTAGTGTCATCATTATGTTCCTCTGAAGTGATAGCATCAGCACTGGGTCTAGCCATAATAGGTTGAGAAACCTGTTTTACCTCAGCACTGGGACCAGTAGCAACATGTTGAGAAACGTGTCATTTCTTTGCACTGGGATGAGTAGTAGTAGGTTGAGAGAACTAGTGTGCCTCATGATTGGGCACATCAGTAGGTGCAGTAGTCCTTATCTTCATAAGTGGTTTAATATTTTATTTAGATTACATAAAAGTAGCAGCGAAATGATAATAACATAAGTTAACACAATGTATATTACATTAAATAAATAACCTGATTATTGAATTCTATTTTTTTTAAAATGATGAAGATAATTAACCCCTTGGTCGACTATGAAAATCCCTTCATTGTGGTATCCTCTGACATACAAAACACAGTCTACATTGGGACTGCAATTAAATGGTTGCGAAGTCCCAATGAATTGGTCATCCTATGATGAATTTTCATCAATATAACTTCGATCAATTATGTGACAAATCAATTGTTCTTCCAAATTCCATAGACTAATTTATCTAGAATAAAAATTGCATAAACACAAACAATGGATTTGAGAAAGGTCATATGCATGATATTTTGAAAACATGATAAACTTTTTCACGCTATCTTCATAATCATTTATCAACTAATTGACATTCATCCATACTTTATTCATATTAATCATATTTGATTCAATAATATTAATATTTAACGAAATACTTACACAAACGATGTTCAACTGGGGTCAACATCCAACTATAATCAATCGATCTAGCTATGGTAAACAATACCCTTACCACTCCATGCATTACTCGAGACCAAATTAGATCACACCCATCTTCCCAACCACCTAGTAAATTGAACTAGCTATGTGAATACCTTTCACTATAAGGTTTTTGTATCCCACATGTGATCTATATGCATTGTTGTAAACCAATTTTTTATTATTTCTGTTGATACATAATGTCTCAAGTCAAGAACTGTGGTACTAATCTAATATATGGTATCATTGTCCATATATTTCTTATGGGTGGAAGGATTCATTACATGTTTTTCTATGTTTATTTGACTAGGGTGTCTATAAAGTGTCCCATAGTGTCCTCTAGTAAAGCAGTTTTCTAAGATTCAGTGGAATTTTACAAGTAAAAAAGTAGTGGTTTCATTGAAATGGGTAAGGTTTGGATTGATATTTAATGGTGGAGTAACTACACCATGGATAATAAGGGCATTCCAATCATGCCATCAACCACAAAACCATACAAACACACAATCATGCACACAACCACAACACCATACAATACAAACAAACACAATTTCAGATTTTACAAAGCATCCCTTATTCAATTATGCTTGTTAATTCAGTGATTATTATAGAATTTTTAAAATCATTGGGAATTCATTCATTATATAAGTATATGTAAATTACCAATTTAGATATTCAAATGTTTAACAAGAACCATCCAATAGGCAATTCATTTATTGTGCAAACAAGGACTACTACTGACCATGATTTTCAGTCAGGCATTTAGCCCAAAAAATTCACCACATAGCCATCAATATCAAATAGTAATAACATGTGATCTAGAGGAAATCAATGAGTAATAAAATAAAAATCACAATGAAGGTGTTGTTCAGCGTATGACGGACGTGCATTCACAGTGGTGGAGAGGTGTGTGGTAGAGGAGATTTCCCACTGAAAGGAAAACATAAAATGAGAACTCATATGTTATACCTATAAAAAATAGGTCCAATTAGATTTATGAATGGGAGATTTCAGGTTAAATAGTTTTATTGGTAAATATTTGGTTCTTACTTTTGATTTATGATATATTCTTCTTATTTACTCATTTATTGTGTATTCACTATTTTTCTAGATGTTTAACTTATGAATTGGGACATGTATGGTTTTCAGAAGAATGATAATTTTTAGTTTACTCTAATTTAGGTGTAAAATATTCCACATTAATTGTATCATTTTTTCAGGGGATAATTTCTATCCCTTTGGGATCATGAACACCTATTAGGCTAGTGGAAGTTCAGGTCAATTGTTGATTATGAGAGAATCATGGGTTGTATCATTGAATTTCCAATTATAAATTACCCATGTACATTTAAATATACGATTGGGGGTGGGTCCTCATAGTATCATATCTGAAAAATCTTTTCTAGATTGTATATTATATTAGTTACTGCTAAATATTTATTCATGTGTATGGTAGTAATTTTTGATGAACATAGTGTGTGATGTAGACATAAAAAACTAATCGGTGATTAACAATTATGTAATGACTTCATAACCTATGGAAAAATATATTTGGAAATATCTTACAAACCTCATTGAATCTTAATAGGTTTGGTTTCATTCATCAAAGAGTTATAATTTATTTGGAGTGTGTAAATGATAAGCGTGGGGGTTGAATGATGTGGAGATGTTTATGGAAATGATGATGTGGAAGTGTTTTTAAATATTCATTGTATATTTTGTATTATAATTATGTTGGTTTATGTAATTATATTTAGGATCGTTGTGTTATTCCATCATAAGGTTCAGTGAGAAAAGGTGTATCAAGAATCCAAATATGTGAATCGTCAACTAAAACTAGAGGCTGGGAATATAACAAAGTTATCATTAAGGGGGGTTCTATATATAGAATTTATTTATGTATGATGGTTTTGTTTTATGGAATGTGACTTAGGGATGGTTATATAAATTTGATAATTTATTTCACCTATTCTAAACTAGAGATCTACTTTATGTTTCTTTTGGGGTGACTTTGTTTTGAGGCTCAACATGATTGATGTAGATTCATTTCTAGGTCGTGTATAATAGAACATAGAGTTTTTATCGATATTGAATATATATTTATGATTTCTAGGTTGTTTATGTTTATATAGATATTTCATTATATGAATTGAGAAAAAAATATTTTCAAGTTGTTCTCAGTAGAGATAATAGTAATATGAAATTGTTTTCACATCGACAATTAGAGTTCATTAAAATCGAAATTTTAGCCTATTGTGTGGTATATAGATTACATTCATAATTGATTCATCATATGACTATTTTCATAATAAAATTCAATCATGGTTATTGGTACTAATTTTTTAGGTATTATTTCTATTAAAATATTCATCGATGAGTTGGTTTCTCTATGGGGTTTAGGGATATTTCAAGGTAAATGTGTTCTATCGAGTAAAAGTGAATCATGGTATGGAGAATATGATTCTTTCATGATGGTATTGAAAAAGTGGAGGATTTTACTCATACATATAGAATTATTGTATGTTCAGACCATGTTTAAAATGATCACCCTATGATGATATGTGAATCTAGGTGTTACATATTTAGAAAAAATATATTGATGATGTTATCCACTTTTATAGGATATTTTTACCTCATTTAAAAGAACTCATTAAATCCTTTACTATTAATGGTTCACTCACCAAAACGAACACAAATTAATAAATATAATGAAATAATGTATTCTACATGGGTTACTATAAAGGGATACATATAAAGAGAACACATCATTGATGAGTCAATGTGAAAAAATATAACATACTCACCTTTAGTGGATTATAATTTTAGTGACAGTCATTTCATAACAAGGATATTGTGATGTGGAATGAATATCCATAATGAGATGGCTTCTTTTAGACACAATTTAAAAAAATACAGAACCATGAGGCATACAAAACATAGAAAAAATATAAACATGATAGTGGCCTGACCACCCCCCCCAATCCCTATTGAAAAACCAGACACACCCCAGAACCGTTTCCAAAACAACAAATATCACATTTACATAAACATGGAGAAATGGACCTTTATAAGAAGGATTTACCAAAAAGTTCCCAAGTGCGTTTTTATGCCAAGTTAGAACACATGAAGCATATGAAATTTCTAAATGGGCCCTTGAGTTTCAAACACACACACACCCAGAAATGTTACAATTGCCAAAAGGGCCCTTATCCTTTCCAAACACATACCAAATAATTTCCAAAAAATCCATCAAAACTTTAAAATTATGACACCTTTATAAAAAAACAAAAAAAATCTGTAAATAGTTGAACAAACAAACCAAACTATTTATAAACAATTATATAAACAACCCAACCAGTTTATAAACAATTTTAGAACATGTTAACCAGTTTATGAACAATGTTTTTCACAGGACAAACATGGTTTAAATAATTTTATAACCAACCCAAATAGTATACTAGAAATTATATAATCAAATAAAATAATTTATAAACAATTTAATAAATGGTCCAAAAAATTTCTAAATAATTTTTTATAAACACACCAAAAAGATTATTACAAATTTTATTAATAGGTCAAACAAATTAAACAAACTAGAAAAACCATAATAAACTATTAAAGAGTAATATGAAAGTTCATTTCATGTTGAGAACATTATAAAATAAATATTTGAAATCCACTAAACACCAATTACATAAGCGCACATTATCATAACCAGGGAAAAATACCCCAAAACTATTTATATCAAAACCATCTAACATGAAAACACTATATAAGATTAACCAAGTGTATTTTGAAGCTTCAAATAAAGTCAATGATTTAACTAAAAACATTCAAGCATCAAATGGACTTAGTAAAAAAGGAAAATGGGGATTCTCTTACCTTAGATGAGTGAAAATGCGACATTACTTCAATATAAGGGAGAACAAGACATTGCGGACTCCCCGCACACCTTAAAAATAATGGAACCACATCACACCAAAACCCTGCCCATAAGGGTTCAGGAAAACCCATCACACCATGTGGAAACTAGAAAAACCATAATAGAGACTCACTGGGGGGAATTGGTGCACTGTAGAGGAGTCTTCTGGCATGGTTGTCAGATGAGGAGGGTGTGCTGGAGTAGATCAAGTGGAAAAGGGGGATGCGTAAGGAGGAGGAGGAGAAAGAGGTGGTGGAGGAGGAGGCAACAACGGTGATGGAGGAGGATGAGTCGGCGGCGACGACAATGGCATAGGGGGCAGAAGTGGCCGAGGAGGAGGAGGGGTTGCGATGGAGGAGGGATCAACATCGCTAGGGTCAACTTCCTTGATGCCTTGAAAGGGTGCGAGGGAGGAGGAGCTTGTTAGGGTTCTTTTATAAAACCCACTGCAACCTTTATCAGTGATAGTTAAAAGCGCTAATAAATGTGTGTTTCAACAGCACTAAAATAAAAAGCACGGATAAAATGTACTTTTATCAGCATTTTGATAGCATTGATAATGTTAGGCCTTTATTAGTGCTAAAAAAGCGTTGATAAAAGGACTCTTTATCAGTGCTGATAAAGACATATTTTTCAGTGCTAAAAAAGTGCTGATAAATGTATAAATTTATGAATTTATTGATATTTTTATATCCTTTTTTAAAATGATATGTATGATATATATATATATATATATTAATAATTATATCTATAAATAAATTATTATTTATTTATACTTATAAAAATATAATTTACATAATTATAAAATTATAAGTAACATACTTATTATATTTATAATCATAGCAATATATAAAATAATTATATTAATTATATATATTAAAAATATTAGAGATATATATAAATATATTTCTTTCAATTTTATAAATATTTATATGAAATGTATGTTAATTTATAAATATAATTATAAATAAATAAATATACATTTATTTAAATAATTATAAAATTATAACAAATTTTTATATCTAATATTTATACTTTTTTTAATATATATAATGAATATATTTATTATAATTTTAAAATTATTTAAATATTTGTGTATTTATTTGTAACGAAATATAAAATTTTTATTTATTTATTAATATTCATATAAATATTTTTAAATATTTACTTATTTAATTAATATAAAAAATTATATATGAAATAATAAATATACTTTTTATAATCTAATAATTATTTAAATAAATATATATTTTATTTTATTTAATTATAAATATTTTTATATATTTATAAATATATCTATTTTATTATATATTTATAACTTTATAAGTATTATAATAAAAATATTTATCATAATTTTATAATTATTTACATATATATATATGTATATTTATAGTTATAATTATAACTATAAATAATATATATATTTATAAATATTTTTATATAATTATTAATATATATATACATATTACTAAAATTATAAAATTATATGTATAATTTTATAATTATTTATATATATTCTTATAATTATAATTACAAATGTATTTAAAATGTATTTGTATATATCATTAAAAATATAATTAAATATTTTTTTATTTAAATATATTTAATGTAATTTTATAAGTACATTTTTTCGAACATATATAGTTCATATGGGTGACATTATAAATAATCAATATACCACATCAATGGAAAACATGATGTAATGTATAAACAAACATTCATGCATTATACATAACATATACACACTGCCAATATATTCATAGATCAAATTCATTAGAAAACACATATATAGTAAATAATTTTAATTATAAATATATATATTAAAAATTATTATATATTTATAAATAATAAAAATATATTAAATATAAAAAATATAAAAAATATAATGATTTATTGTAATAAATCTAATAAATCTAATAACATAATCTAATAAATCTAATAAATCTAATAAATCTAATAAATCAAATTAATCAAGTTAATATATTTATTATTTAGTGTAATTTATTATAATCTTATAATTATTTATTTATATATATATATATTTATAATCTTAGAAATACTTTGTCCAATTAAAAATTATATATATATATATTTAAATTATTAAAAATATATATTAGTTATAAACATGCATTTTTTTTATTTAATGTATACAAGTAAACATTATTTTTGAATATAAATATACTAATTATATATAATTTAAGAATTTTATTTATTAAAAACTTTTATCAGGTCTCACAATAGCGCTGATAAATGTACCTTTTTATCAAGGCTAAGAAAGGAGCTGATAAAGGATACACCTTTATCATCCCTTTTTTAACGCTAATAAAATGTACATTTACCAGCGCTTTCTACTTAGCCCTGGTAAAATGCAATACTTCCCTTGCCCAATTTTGTGGTAGTGAAATGATTGATCTAATCCCAAATATTCAATTAATAAATATATAAATCACAATGTGAGGAAATTATGTCATATATTATAAATAAAATATCCAATAGAAAATTTTTTTATCAAATGGATCAAAATATCTAAAAACAAGGGAAAAGCCTTTTCGTCTGTCTCTTAATATTTACCAAAACCTGGTTAGGACAAGTTAATATAAAACATTAATATCTAAAACCAAACTGTAACACCCAATGCTCAACATAATAATTATCCATAAAATTGTTTATTTTTTTCATATTAACTAGCACATCACATATGATAGTGGTATTCAGAGCACCCTTATCACCATTTGTTTGTCAGTTCAAGGCTCGTGGATTTTCCATATGTGATAGGTTGTCACCCAGAATATAGGTTATTCTATTCCAAAAACTATATTAATATAATCCCTTTAACATTACCAAATTTTGATAAACCACAATTTCTATAATATAAAATATAAGATAAACCTTAAAGGTTACCAATAACATTAATATTATGTCCATAAAATGTAAAGTCATTCTTCCTTAAATAAATTCTTCAAATACTAAAACAATGGGTTTTATTTCCATAAATGTATCTTACAATATCCTTAATCTTGATAGACACCCAACACATAAAATCTAAAATATAATATTTAAGATATTTAAATTATGATGAACCTGTCACTCACAAAACCATGATGGTATTCATAGTTTTTGCATTAATCTTAGATTAAGACATATATGCTTCAAAAAATTAACAAAATCCTTAGATATTTCTTGATTCTTATAACCAAAATACCATAGATAAAAATACTTCAACAATTTCATTCTGGAATCCCAATAAATAAATAATTCAACACTTTTTATTTAACATAGTCCCTTCCTTGGTCTAGAAATTAACCTATAAAATAGGTCCTTGACCCTGACAATGCCCAACTTACCCACATTAAAAAAAATCAAACTGAAAATATATTCCTAGGATGAAATTTATTTCTCTTAATTGAATTCATTAGTTTTCATTGGAAATTAGTTTTTCTATTCCCTTATTTTCCACACATATAAAATTGTATGATTCTCTTG
The DNA here is from genome assembly GCA_963277665.1 of Viscum album. Taxonomy (NCBI): domain Eukaryota; kingdom Viridiplantae; phylum Streptophyta; class Magnoliopsida; order Santalales; family Viscaceae; genus Viscum; species Viscum album. Next base: position 1,952,434,190 of record OY728130.1, read on the forward strand.
AAATAATATCTTGGGTTTCTCTTTCTATATTTCTGTTATGAAGGAAATCAATCTCATTTTCCTCCATAGTCTCCACCACTCGACCTCTTAGCGGAGTCCATATTTAGATTTTTTGGTGAGTCTAAGAGTTGGTTATTATATAGATTGTTAATCATATATTGTGATAACTTATTATAAATAATAAAAATTGTTTTCACTCTAGTCATTATTGGATATGGATATCTGTAATCACCACATTGTCCATGATATTCAATTTTAACACAATTCCACTAGGTGCTATCCACTTACTAAAACCAGAAATTATAGTGTAAGAAATAATAATCATAATGGAAAAACTATATAATCATTTTTACGTGTATAAATTATGTCACCTTATTTTGAATCTAAGACATGATAATATTAACCTTGTTCATTAATTTTAATTATTTATTCAAATTCTTCATAAGGGTTTATAAATAAAATATGAATTATTTAAAGAATATACTCTGGGATTTTTAATCAAGGTGGCTAGTAAAGCATGTTGTCATGCACTGTATGATAATCGAGTCAAATCCAAATGCTCCCTTTTTAATGTTATTACCACTAGGCACAATTATTCCATAACCACATCCACTTGTAGTATCCAGAAAGGAATGTATTACTTGAAAAACCACATAATCTCTTAACTACCAAAACATTATGATATTATTCTATAATTATCCTTAAATTCTATCATATGACCATGTACCATAATCTATGTTTTCATAATATAGTTCCCATGGTTTCTACTTTAAATTTTCTAATACCAAATTTATATACCCCATACCCAAAATCTCATAGGTGCTGGTTACTTTAATATATTGTCATAAGATACATTCAATCGATTCCCAAATGGGGGAATAGTTTAGTGGTTTTGGTAAACTATACACAAGAATCTCAAAATACATTTTAAAACATAAAATAAAACATAGTTTAAGTAAAAACTTCCACACCCTTGAACTCATCCAAACATCCCTTCATCATATCCCATAGAATGGAAAAAATAATGGCGAGATCAAATTTTCAGTAAGATTTACCTAAAGAGGAAGCTATTATGAATAAATAAATAGTAGTCAATAAGACACAATCAATATGGAAAGGTAAATATCTAAACAAACATTCAAATTAATCAATATCGTGAATATAATGATTTGTTAAGAAATAATAAATATGGAAAGGAAAATAAATAAACACACAAGACATTTAATTAATAGGTTTAGAAAAAAATGAATCCATTGATAATGTTATTCAATAATTTCGTGTATAATAATAAGTGAATTCCTAATGAAGGATATTCTTAATATTGAAAATAATGATCTCAGACATCATGATATCTATTCCATCAATACCTTTCACAAAAGGGTTTAAAAATATGCGTAAAATCCCATTTATTTTTAGCTTACTGAACTTCATCATGAGACTATAGATTAATTGAGGGGATATATAATTCCTAGACCTATCCGTAGCTGCATGTAAAATTCATTACTTTCATATTAAATGATCAATTTAATTCTTTAACAATATGTGTAATCAGAAATTGTATATACTGAATAAAGAATAGGGAATATTAATATTTACCGTGTCAATAAAATAACTTTAGAAGAAAAAAACATACGTAAAAATGACATATGGTTTAAGAAATAATCATATCCTTGATAAATAATATGGGAATATAGGGAAAATATAATTCCTAATTATCAAAATAAATTGAATATTTCAAGGGAATAATAATGATTTCAAAACATAATCAAGAAAGAGAATGTCAGTACATTCCCTAGTCAAACTTTTTGTAAACCATCCAAATAAAGGGGAATGACGGTATCATTAAAACATATCCATAGTGTATTATTTGTTAAAAAGGATTGTTTTAATTGATGAATAGAAATACCATAAAAATATTTAGATGCATTCTTGAATAAAATACACTTCTCACATTGAAAATCAGTTTTATAAACTATTAATTTATAAAATATAAAGAAAAACTTTTTCTTTGAAAATAACCATGTAAAATTGTAAAGTTATATTAATATAAATGAGTTTTAAATTTTGTGGAAAGGTTCCATTCATGCTTATTATGTTCAAAACAGATTCATTTCACATTTTTGTAAGAAAATTCAAAAGTACATTATTTCAAAAATGATATGAATATTTCCTTTATTTATTTTTGTAAAAATAATTATTGGTAAAAATTAATATAAAAAAGCATAGTAAGATATTTTTTCAATTTTTTAGAAACAATTGGTTTGAAAACAAATTCTTTTTACTAAAGAGATAAATGAATATACATTTTGATAAAAACATTTTATCATCATTTTAAGAACCAACGATTAGAAAATGGTACTATTATGAGAAAATTTAATGAATAAACATATAAGAATAAAATGAAATGGGATCACTAAAAATTTATCAAATTATTTATTTTAATAAGAATTCAAGCATAAAAAATCTTGATTTAAATTATATTGAAATATAAATAGCTTACCAATTTGGTAAATTTTGAATCGTAAGCCCCATGAAAGAAATAAATTCTAGTCACACACTATGTACTATGTATATAAATAGATTCATGATATAACATATCAAAGGGATATTAGATACACCACATAAAATATATATGTTTATAACATAACTTATGCCCAAAGAAGGTAATTTGAGATGATCAATCCTTAAAATGATCACAACGTTGAATTGTAAATTAGTCAATGAATGCTTTTTTGTATAAAATGTACATTCAAATTAATAGTGTAAATAAAACATAAGATAATTAAATTTCATTACACACATAATATTATAATATCATAGACAATGAAGAAGTAATATAACCTAAGGAAAATAAATTACATTACCAAATTCCTTACCACATGGTAAATTTCATGTAAAACACCCACGAATGAAATAATTAAAATTATTACATAAAATACCATTAATTATGAAGTAATAATAATATTACATGAAAATTTGGTAGTATATACACCATATAAATGAAATTATGTGTATAACAATACAATGTGCCTCAATGAAATGAAATTGAGAGAAATCCATTACCTCACGCTTCCTTTTGGTTGAACGCAGTTTTACCCCATGTGTAATGGTTTTAAACGTATTATTAATTTATAAAAATATCATATTTATGTTTATAATATCATATATTATCCTCTTTTAAAATATTACAACCCCTTAAATAACAATATTTTATAATTATTATTATTTTTTCAAGTGTTATTTTTCTTGTTTTCTCATGATTTTTTATCTTAAAAGTCCCAGTTCTAGTTTATAGGATATAGTTTCATAATATAAAAAATTAAATTAATGTTATAAATATAATATTTTTTATTTTATGTATTTTTAAAACCATTCTTGAAATTTATACATAGAAAATGAGTTGCATCGCTTCGTTGTGACGGTATTTCGCACGCAGACACGAGTTACGATATCATAACATTAATCGGTGAAAGCGTAAGGGAGTGGATGGTATATTAATTTTTAATAATTAATATAATATAATATAATATATATATATTCATTATTTTCTTAATTATGGATACCCATTTGATTTTGTGATTGAAAAGAATCACATCGATTTGCAAGGAGGTAGTCGGTCATACACACGAGTGACAACTTTGTTTCCAATTTGATGGGGGAGATGGATAAATACTATTATATCAAAATAATGACAAATAAATACATGGTAAATAATGGTGTTATTATATTGTTAGTATTAATAAATAATTAATGTTGGAAAAAATAATTAATAGGAAAGAGCTCAGTAAAGACAATTTCATTCTCTTAGAAGTACTTCTTTCAGATCTCTTATTAAGGATCATAGGGTTTGTATTTAAGGAAGATAAAAACATCTAAAATATGAATGAGAAAATTGGGGATATATTTTTGTAGGTATGGTTTATCCTAATGGATTTATATTTTTGAATAAGTGAGGGGATGGATTTCCCTTTTATAATTGTGGAGTAGGGAACACATGGATTTTTTCAAAAGAATAAATCATACCCATGTTTTTTGAAATCCAAACGGATAAAAAATGGATAATTATCAACTATTATATGTGATAAGGTCTAAATATTTCTATAAAATCGGATTCATTTAGGTTTTTATGTCATTTTAAGTCTTATTATCTTAGATTAACCCCCAGTAAACTTATTTTACCATTAACCACAATAAATAATTTTTACTATTTTTACTATTCATTATGACCAAAAAGTAAGTTGAAACTATTATATAATATTAATTATGATGAATAAAAATATAAAATCCATTTTACAAAATTAAATCCACATAATTGGAAAATTTTAATTAAAATATTAACCTGTAAAAACTGTCAAAAAACTGGTTTGTCACGAAATGCATTTTTAAGAATAAAATGATAATTTATTTAACTATATGACGAGTAATTATCATGAGATGTATTGAAATTAATATATTTTTATGTATAACCTATAAAATTCATTTAAATATATCTTAATTAGTGGTTATTTTAATTAATTAAAATGGAGGAGCATTACACATTAAAAAGAAGTTTTTAGAAAAATGGGTTTTAAGCCTAAAAGTAAACTTATACCAAAATTGGGTATAATGATAATAGAAATGTAAATAATTATTTTAAATCTAATTTATTTATTTTATTTTCAATGAAATTAAAATCATAATGGTACTTTTAAATTACTTAATTTATTGAAATGAAATGACAATTTAATAAAAAAATTTATTTTTCAATATTCCCTGAAAAGTCACTCCTTTTAGAAGAAACCAATAATTTACCCAAAACATAATTTTGTTACATTGATTTAAAAAATGGGTTTAATTTTACTAAATTTTTGTATTATATATAATATTTTTATTATATTATTTTCTCAAAAAGATAAATAAAAATTATTTTGATGAAAACATATTTTTTGAATAATAAATTGACATTACAAAAATTTGAGTGATTATTATCAATAAATTTTTGATAATTAGTACCTATATATATATTTAATAATTTATTTTAAAATATTCATACTCTCTAATTATGAAGATTGGTTATAATAATCATATTTAAAAATATATTTCAAGGGTTTCTTAAGCTCGGTGTTTCATGTCGTATACACTATCAAACACAATGTTATTATTTTAAAATCACAGGGATACATGTACTAAAAGATATTAAATAAATTAAATATATTTTAAATTAATATAATATTAAATATTGGGTAGTAACATGATGGATACTTTTTCACTTATCCAAAGTCTTTTTAGCATTTTCAAGCCCCATGATTTTTGTCTATGGATTTTTTGAATGAGATATAAGAATGGAATTTTCTGCTTTTTCATCAAATTCTATATTTCTATTATTAGTAAGTGGCATATGATTATTTTTCATAATGGGTGTGCATCACTCAATTGTGTCATATATAAGTTATAGTACAAGATAAATAATATAGGGAAACATCATATCTTTTTAACTATGATAGTTCTTTACATTGAATGTGAGAAAACCCCTACTATCAATCGAATTCAAATTTTATATCCTTAGAAACTTTTGGATTTGAAAGAGGGAGGCCATGTTTTTTTAATACTAATTGAAGTTTTAAAATTTGGTTAGATCATCAGGGGTGGGGGTGTGAATCCATGATCATGTTTTTGAATTATTCTTTGTAAATCAACCTCTATTGTTGTTTAAGATCATGATCATCTCAGTGTGTATAATAAAAATTGAAACTAATATTTAAAAAATTAAATAGCATTTAACACAATATTTTTTACAAGGCTCAACCTCAATGTGATAGATTAATCCGTCTTATGAATGGTTTGATAACCCAATCATAGATTATTGAATATAAACACAAGTGTTTTCACTTTGAATCTTCCAGATCCTTTTATATAATATATAGCATCATCGATTCACACTATGATTTTTAGACTCATACTGGAAAAAAAAACTTCTCACCACCAGTAAAAAATAGTTCAACGCAAAATGAGAAAGATCACTTCTTTTATCTTGGCCTCTTCTACAGTAGTTGTTTATGATCTTTCTCCATGAGCAATCTTGATGAACAAATTTTCACATTCTCACTTCCTTAAGAACATCAATGTATGATGATTAGAATCATATTAGTTGGTTTTAATCCAATTATTGTTATCTTTGTTGATCTCTAGCCCTTATATAATAACTAAATTATCAAGTCCTTCAAGTTTTATTTACTATTTAAAATTTTATAACTTCAGTTTTTCTCTCTCACTTCTCATTCAGCTTTAATGTTGAAGTTATTCAATATGGTAGAGTATCAAATTTTCTTCTCAATTCTAAATTTTTTATATCCCTATTCCTTGTATCACTTTTATAATCCTAAAATTCTCCAAATAATATTTCCATATTTATTTATGGAAAAATTTCATGTTTCTTGGTTGTATAAAATAACCTTAAAGAATAAAAATAATACCCATGTAGAATAATATCAAATATTCAAATTTTAATTTCTAATGAAGTAAGCATTATTTTTTATATAATCCTGGTCAAAATATAAATTCATATCAGTAAGATACTCATGATTATTTTCTCTTTCAAAATAAATATACACCAAATCATTCAAATTAATTTAATATTTACTGCATGTGTACTTGAATTAAAGAATCATAATTTAGTTCTTTATTATAATGAATGGTAATTCAAACATTGATTAGATTGAATAACAATTTATTAGAATAATTGTAAATTTTAATCCATGAAGAATATTACTATTTTTTTATTTAAAGTTGGTTTTTGAATCACATAATATGAAAAGTAATTCATCCCTAAAAACTATATTTTTTTCCCTTATATTTACTGAATTTCCATTAGATATGATACATTGTAATATTTAAATCACTCTTATGTAATGATCCTTATTATATTTCCAATCATCATTATGAAGTGTCTAATTATCCTTATAAAACATTCATGGTCCTTATGAAGCTGACATATGATCCTTACAAAGTCTAAAAATCATCCTTACGAACATTAGAATCATCCTTATAGAGTCTTGATTCATCCTCATAAAGTTTACATGCCTTGGAAAATTCCCAATACAAGAGTCTTAATGAATCATACAGTGAGTCAAAATGAAACTTACAAACTGTTGCACTAGATGAATCTCAGGGAATGATTAATCATCCATAAAAATACTAGTACGATTTTATAAATTATAGATTTCAGTAAAACTATGAAAACCAGGATTGATCCGACTCAACTAAAATATTTCAATATACATCTACAATATCTCAAATTAACTCATAATCATTTCAAGGATTTCTAAAAAAAATTAAAACATCATCAAAATATTTTATTCTTCTAATTATAGAATCTTTAACATACAATATTCTTTGGATGGATTATTACAACTTCATCTATCTTTTCCTATTTAATATTATTTCGTCAATCTCCCCACTTGATATATTCCACCAAAATATGTTAAAAACTATTATAGACTATGATTCTTCAATAAAAACTATATTAAAAATGAATAAAAGCCCACTAATAATCACAGGTTAGGGATTATATCCTAGAACCTAACCATTTGGTTTTTCAATGAAGAAACATCAATATACTTTTCCATGTAAATAAATTATTCAATAATCCCTTAATAAATATAAGTTCAATTATCAACATAATTTAATCCTTTAATTATTTATGTATGAGAAATATCTCATCATATACATTAACATGTAAAAAAATCTTCTTGACAAAAAATATAACCCCATATTCAAAAATACATTTGGAAACTTAAAAAATTATTTGATAAATATATAAATTGATAATCCAATTTTTTAAATTCAAATACCCCAACATAAAAAGTAAAATTATATAAATAACTAATCATATGTGAAAAAAACTATCTCTATATAACACCACATCCATAGCTTTACATTGAACCTATATTATAGCTCCTATACAAAGATAATATCCTCCCATAGATAAATGGTAAATGTAGAATAAAATTTACATGTACACCAAGGATATGCATATAGTCAGTGATTAAGAATCTATGAATGATTCAATAAAGGATAATATACCATTTAATTCCAATGTAAAAAAAACATTATATTTTGAAAATAGTTTTATAAAACTCATATTTTGTTTTAAATTAATACATTATATATATAATAAAATCATTTACCATTTCCTTTCAAAACAAAATATATATTCTTTATTTATAAAGTTATAATGAAATTATTTAAACACTTGAATTTACGTTTTTATAAAAAAAATAACCATGTAATATATTTTATCATCATTGGATAAGATCTATAGGCTCTAAAAACATATCATATAAATTTTTGCAAAATTAAAGCACCATACCAGAAGTGATGAGATACTATCCAATCACCCAAAACATACTATATAGAAAATATTTGGGGAACCCAATTATTTTGAATAATCCAATCCCAACCAATAGAGCATTTATAAAAAATTCTATCTAGAATCCTATATGTTCCCTTGATTTTCTTCAAAAAAAATCATGCAAATATTTATAAAAAAACATTCATGTATCACCACCCATACACCCTTACATAGAAGAAAACCTAATATCATGTATAATATCCACATTATAATTTAACTAATCTAAAATTATAATTTAATTTATAAAGAAAAATTAAATGGGAGTCACACATTCATAAAAATAAAAAATAACACATGTATCAATCCAAACAAGGCAATATTTTTCAAAATACTTTTGAATAATTTCATAAAACCACTTTAAAATAAATATAAATTCATATAAAAATTTTAATATCCAAATAAAACTATGGGAATTCAAATGGATTTAATTTTCAATTTTATATCTCTTTAAAATCATGCCAAACATTTTAATTTGTATTAAAATAGAATTATATAATTTTAAAAACACCTTTAGAATCATTACAAGATGTTTAGGTGGGAATAGATTAAAACAATGTATATCTTAGATTAAACCATAAACATTTGAAATAAAAAGTTCAATAAAGTGTATTTTTAGTCATGATAAACACATAAAAATACATATTCAGAACACCCAAACATGATGAATAATAAGCAAAGAAAAAAATACATATTTAATCAAATACCCTATCACACTCAATGATATTTACTAATAATCACTAATGAAATAAGCTTCTTCAAAGAATATATAAGAATAAAAAATCAATCGATCAAATAAAAGTATTTATTTTTACCTTTCAATAAAAGATCGTAAAAGTAAAATACTCACTTGTATTTGATAGACTGGTGATGCAGCCTCCAACCCTTTTGGAATAAAATTACACACATATTCCAAGGTTTAGACATGATATAAAAAAAATCCCTAAATCAATTGAATCCCAAATGTAGTAAACTTGTAGAAGGATGAGAAATATAAATATAGTGGGGGATGTAGAACTTGACCAATAAAGTATCTAATCAATCTGAATGTGGTTTTTCAATTTTGAGTATGTCTGCTATAATTTTTTCTAGAAATTAATGTCAATTTTTAAAAAATGAGCATTAGAGTCATACGGGTCACACCGTGCTTCATATTAGGTTAGTATGACTCCTACACTTCCCGAATGACTTATTTATCCTTCTTCTAAAGTATCAAATCAATATTAATGTGTTTTCTTAGTTTTGAGTATGTCACTTGTATTTTTTACTAAAATGTCATTTTAAACTGGGAACACACACATTGAGTCATATCGGTCACATAATGAATTATTTCCATGTGAGACTGGTTCCTATACATAAAAAATGAATAATTTATCATTTTACTAAATTATCAAAACAACATTAGCATGTTTTCTCAATTTTCAGTGACTGTTAAATATTATCTAAAATGTCCATTTCAATCTAATAATGGATACTTTGAGCCATATCAGGACATTGTGTGTATGATTGTGGAACGTATGATTATTAAACAAAAAAAATGAATTATGGATCATTTTCATAAATTATTAGAACAATATGAATGTGTTTTATTCATTTTAGGTCTGTTAGTTGTCTGTTTTACTAATATTAATGTCAATTTTAAATAATGAATGATACTTGGAGTCATACCAATCGCATAGTGTATAGGATTGAGGTGTTTCTGATTCATACACGTCCTAAATGACATATGGATAATATTTATTAAGTATAAAAACAATACAATTTTGTTTTCTTTATTATGAGTACATCACCATCCTTTTTTGCTAAAATTTAATTTTAAATGGGAAATAAGAACATTGAGTCATAACAGTAACATCTTGTATCGGTTGGAAGTGAGACAAATTCCTACACATCACAAATTAATTATTAACCAATTTTTATAAATTATACAGATAATCCGAGTTCATTTTTTAATTTTTCAATGATTAAAACATTTTGAACTAAAATATCAATTTTAAACTAATAACATACACTTTGATTCATACCTGGATCCACATGTGTCAGATTGAGATGAGGATAATTCATACACATATAAAATTGGCTTAATTATCATTTTCCTAAATTATAAAAACAATATGAATGCATTTTATCAGTTTTGAGAATGTCTCTTGTCTTTTTTACTAAAATTAATGTCAAATTTAAATAAAAAGACTCACTTGGAGTCCTATCAGGAAAAGTGTGCATCATATTTAGGTGTGGATAATTCTTAAACATATAAAAGGATTTATGAATCATTTTAATAAAGTATCAAAACAATTCAAATGTGTTTTCTTAGTTCAGATTATATCGGTTGTCTATTTTACAAAAATTAATGTAAATTTTAAATGAAATGATTCACTTAGAGTCATACTAGTCACACCATGCATTTGAATAGATTGATGATGATTAATAAAAATCTCAAATGAATTATGTATACTTTTCCTAGAGTATAAAAACAATATGATTGTTTTTCTTCATTTTGAGTATGTCGCGTAACTTTTTTACGAAAATGTCATTTTAAACTAGAAACACGCACCATGAGTCATATCAGTTAAATCATGTATCATTTCTATTTGAGACTTATTCCTACACATAATAAATGACTTATTAATATTTTGAATAATTTAACAATATAATACAAGTGCATTTTTTAGTTTTTAGTGAGTGACACATTTTTAACTAAAATGTCAATTTCAAACTGATTCTTACACATCGTGTATCGTTTCTATGTGAGATTGATTCCTACACATAAAAAATGACTTATTAATAATTTTTAATAAATTATATACTCAATAATAGTTCATCTTTGATTTTTTAGTGAGTAACACATTTTTAACTAAAATGTCAATTTCAAATTGGTAATGGACACTTTGAGTCATAACGGGAAAACTGTGTGTTGGCATGAGGTAAAAATGATTACTACACATTCGAAATGATGTATGTGTCATTATCATACATTATCAAATTAATATGAATGTTTTTTCTTTGTTTTGAGTATTTTAGTTTTCTTATTTACTAAAAATAATGTCAATTTTAAATAAAAAACACATTTGGAGTCATACCTGTCACACCGTGCATCAGATTGAGGTGAGGCTAATTCCAACACATCCCAAATGACATTTGGATCATTTTTATAAAGTATCAAAATAATGAAAATATCTTTTATTGGTTTTGAGTACACCACTTGTATTTTTTACTTAAATGTTATTTTAAACTGGAAACACACACTTTGAGTCATAATGGTAAAATCATGTATCGTTTTGAAGATAGACTGATTCATACACATAAAAAATTATTTATAAATAAATTTAATAAATTATATATTTAATAAGAGATACTTCTCTCAATTTTCAGTGAGTGACATAATTTGAACTAAAATGTCATTTTTAAACTAATATTAGAAACTATTAGTTATATCATCCACACTATGTGTTATATGTGAATAATTCCTACACATAAAAATGGATTATGGATAATTTTCATAATATATCAAAATAATACGAATGATTTATTTCGTTTTCGAGTATTTTATTTGTATTGTTTATTAAAATTAATGTCAATTTTAAATAAAAGGTTGCACTTTGAGTAGTTCCAGTCACACCGTGCATCAGATTGAGTTGTGGATAATTCCTACATGCCCCAAATGACTTATGTTTTTTTTACTAATTTACAAATACAATATAATTTTTTTACTCAATTTTGAGTATTTCACTTGTATTTTTTATTAAAATTCCTTCTTAAACTTGAAACACACACTTTGAGTCATACTGGTCACATAGTATATCAATATGGCATGATACTGATTCCAACGCATCGAAAATGACTTATGAATGATTTTAAAAAATTATCAATAAAAGATGAGTGCATTTTCAATGATTTTAGTGAGTTATAATTTTTGAACAAAAATGTCAGTTTTAAACTAATAAGAGACACTTTGGGTCCTAATGGGAACATGTTGTATCAGATTATAATCTGGATGATTCCTACATGCCAAAAATGACTTATGTATTATTTTCATAAACTATCAAAATAATCCTAGTGTGATTTCCCAGTTTTCAATTTGTAAATTTTCTTTTCTACTAAATTTAATGACAATTTTAAATAAAATGAAGCACTTAGAGTCATACCAGTCACACTCTATGTCAGATTAAGGAGCAGTTGATTCTTACATGTCCTAAAGTCTAAAAAACTCCCAACTTCCAATGTTACCATTCTTCCCATTGGATTTACATTTCATATTAAAAATTTGATAATATATGATAATGATACATTTAAATATTTTTGTAATACAGTGGGTTGAGATGTTTTTATGATGAAAAATATAAAATTGATAGATATTTTTTACTAATTGGAATGTGAAGATTGTAAATAATTAAAATAATAAATTAGATATTAAAATGAAACAGCGCTTTGAGTTTATTCACAATGATATATATGAAACCTCAAAGTATAAATCAATGCATTGTGATAAGTATTTAATTTCACCCATTTTTAATTCTACTCAGATCATATGTATTATGTTTTATTCATATATATATATATATATATATAATTCTCTAAAGTGGATTGCAATTGTAAGAAGAAGTGTTAAGAATGTGTTTCATCATGCTGTGAATAAGTTTATATTAGATTATGTGGTTGGGTATATGACACACCTGTTAATATGGTTAAAAATAATATTTATATTCTTCATTAGTACATCATAGTTGATGGCCATGGTGATTCCCTTAAAAGAAAATATTTTTGTTCACTCACCATTCATACCACAATATTATAGTTATTTTATATTATATATATTCTGAAAAAATGTACAATATTGGGGATTTTGAAAATTTATACAAAAAAACAAAAATATATTGAAAATATAATATTTTGAATACAATATTATCATAAACAATGATCAACCCTTAGGGGATTTCCATAATATGTGTTTAATTTTTTTTCTTAATGTGTTGTCCCAACTAAATTATCAATCTTTAGACATTATCAATATAATTCACCTAAAACCCTCTGACTATTTATCCCATGTAAGTAACTAGTGCCTTACAATCACATGTACATTAGGAATAGTACATCCAAAGTCCAATGGTAGGAGGAATCCATAAATAGAGTAAAATACCCATGGAATCCACATCCATCATGATAAATGAATGAAGAGAACCCTAGTGGTAACTAAGTCATTCCCTATATTGTTAATAATATATATTGTATTCAAGATAAATTTTGAGGGGGAAGAATTAATTAAACTATTATGTGGAATTCTTAATATTATACAAGGAAAAAATAAAAGGCCTTAATGTGTCAATACAAACCAAAAATCATAGAAAACCCCAATGATAATAAAAAAATTAAAAATAAAAATAGAATGAAAGAATGAACCAAAAATAATTGAAACATCTAATTAGAAATTCATTCTATATGGGAAATTAGCGATGGAAAATGAATAATAAGAGATAATGAAAACAAAATCCAAATATATATCTCTAGACAGGTAATCAACAAATGAGGAGGAAGAGAAAATAAAATACATTGGATTAATGCTTTGAATCATCTGAGAGAAAAGTGAAGATATCACCAAACCTAGAATTTGATTGAGCCAAAGATCCATTCGATCCTTGAATCATTCGAGCCATGGATTCAAGCCTTGGAATTTTCTGAGGCTTGATTCGAGCCTTGATTCATGTTTTGATTCAACAAGGAGGAGCATCGATATGAGATGGATTCTATGCAATGCTTCGGGTATCACGACTGGTTAGGGTTATATAAATGCATTGGGAAACTTTTATCATCCCTTTCAAAAATGAGTTGATAAAGATCCATTTAATCAGTCCAAAAGTAATAAGTGTTTATAAAAGACATCATTATCAGTTCATTTTTAGCACTGATAAAGATAGTTTTCAATTAGCGCTAAAAAACACTGATAAAAACCATCTTCATTAGTGCTAAATCATTAGCATTGATAAAGGATTTATAAATTTTAAATATATTTTTGAAAATATATTTATATAATTATATATATTTAATAAATATATATAAACATAAATTTCATAAATATATTCATTATATAAATATATTTATTATAATTTTATATTTATTTAAATATATAATTATTTATTTACAATTATATAAATTGTTAATATATATATATATATATCCTTATATATATTTATATTTTTTTAAAGGTTGGGTCTGAAGCCTCTTTCATTATTTAAAGAAAAGCAAGGATATCTTTTAAATGGGTAGATGGAGACCCATTACATAGTCTGAAGGCCCAATGGGCATTTAGCCCATTACATGGCCCGTATGCCCAAATTTTTTGCCCAAGGCCCATTCTATGGATAGTACTACTACAGTACTCTGCCTGCTGCAGTGCTGCACAGTATCTGCCACTGCTATAGTCTTTACCGCCTCTATAGTGACATGCCAATGCTACAGTGCCTAATGCCGCTATAGTTCCCTCCCCCACTGTAATTTTATAAACAATTTTCTTGAAATAATATTTATTTATTTATAATTATTAATACATAAATATATAAATATAGTAAATATTAATTAATAATTATATCTATTTTAAAAAAATTATTTACAAACATATTTCTAACATTATTAATGTATCTTTAATATTATATGATTGCATGTAAAAATTGAGTGAAATTGAATAATTAAAAATGAGTACACTTTAACAATATTGAAGAAATGGATAAGTTTTTTTAATTAAATATATATTACTAAAGGAATATGTATATATATTGATATAAAGATGAAGAAATATTGAAAATATTAAAATATTGTAAATATATATATATATGTAATAGAAATCGGTTAAGTTCATAAAAGAATAAAAAAATATTAAAAATGAATTAATACATAGATGTATTAAAATTAAAAAAAATCCAATTAAAGATATGATATATGAAATGTATCATGTTATAATAAAATTATAAAATGAACAATAAAACATAAATAAATTACATAAATATTAGATTATTGTGTTTCTATATAATATTTCATTAATTATGTAAATATTTTTTCTATGCATAATATATAAAAATGAATTAATTAGGTATATATGTATATGGCCCCCACGACGTTAGTCGAGTGGTTCACCGGTTGGGCCATTTCACTACCTGGGGGAACTGGCATAAGGTCGAATCCTGCCAGGCTCGTACACTGTTCATATTATGAACAGTGCTATTCAACTCCATTTCCTAGCTGGGGAATGTGTATCTCCCTGGGATGGCAGACCCACCATACATGTAAAGAGGGGGACTTAATTGACAACCACGTTTTGCACATGACCCTCAACCCGGTTGGTGAGGACTCGCTAGGTGCATCCAAGAGACCCCAGATCAAATCCGGGTGGAGGCATATTTCTGGTTACTGGAGCATTACTGTAGTAGGTACTGTAGCAGGCACTACAATAGGTACTATAGCCAGCACTGTAACAGGTACTATTCGGTACTATAGCAACCAGAACTATTCATCCATCTGGACCTTTGGGACACCTGTTTTGTACTTGGGCCTTGCAAGGCTTTTGGGCCACCCATGGCCATTGGGTTAGTTGATTCTCAAGGCCTTATGGACACCTTAAGTCCTTTGCTCCATCCCAAGGCCTTCGGACCACATTAAATGTAGATGTACCAGTCAAAATTCTAGGGGAAAAGGCTTCATAGGAGGATTCAGGGTATGGAGATTCACTTGAGCAGAGAAAACTTGAATTGGAAGAATGAGAGGGTATGGCTTTTCCATCGGTACCAGTCCTATGCAGCATTGCATAGGACAGCCAGCCGACTAGCCCTATGAAGGTGGAGTGCTGATATCATGACATATGCTGGGGAGGAGGAGTTCCAAGTTGTCTTGTCTGGGGGATTCCTCTAAGACCTAGGGGACATGTAATTGTCTCTAAGCCTTCAGGCCTTGTAAGGGTTCCACCTCATCCCTTGAAATGTGGATTATAAAAAAAAGAAGGCATTCGGGCCATTACGACCGAGTAGGATGTATATATGTATATGAAATCAATATAGCACATGTTTGATATATGTTAAATTGAAAAATTAAATGATGTTCAATTATGTCCATTACTAGATGCAATTAGTCACTATTTTTAATTCATATGAATTTGTAATTATAAACCGATCATTACTAAATATATGACTTATTTAATTTAAATAACAAATATTTGGTATTATATAAATAATCTTTATATACAGTAATATATATTTATATATATTTAATATATATTATTTATTAATATTACTAATAATTATTTAATTAATAAAATATTTAATATTTTTCATAATTTACTTATTTTTAATTTTTATGTATAATTTTAATTTTACATATATCAATATAATTAATATATAATATTTATTTGTAAATATAATTTTTATATATTATATTCAATTTAATTTTTTTTATCTATAATTATTTAATAAATGATTTTTAATTTTTTTAATAAATTTCTTTATATTATTTCTTTATTTAATCATTTCATTTTATGTGGGACATTTAACAGTTCTAAAAAGCACAGATAAAATTTCCTTTTATCAGCACTAAATATAAAGCGTTGAAAATGGTATTGTATTTCAGTGTTAAAGAAAAGCACTGATAAAATTCACACTTTATCAATCCTAAAAAAAGTACTGATAAGGGGTATATTTTATCAGTTCTAAAAAACCAATGATAAAAGATATCCCTTATCAGTGATTCTTTATAGTGATGATAAGGGTTATACCTATTAAAAATGAAAAATTAGATTGCAAGTGATTTTTCAAGTAGGCACGATCTCGTATTAAGACCATGTACTCGACCATGCATACCTCATTCTTTCTAAACTCACACTGCATTGTTGGAATAGATTATCTATAGACTAAACACCAAATTGTGAAACACTAATTTTTTAAAAAAATTATAAATTTTCTCCCAAAATAAAATAATAATAAAATATATAAAAAATAAAAATATTGGGGTGTTACTATTTTACACACTATAAAATTTTCATCCCTCAAAATGTCCCCTCAAATTTTATTTATTGAAAAACTAATTTTTAGATGAAAAAGGAAACATCTACATATTTTGAAAATATTTCATATGTTTAAAAATTTACTTATTGTAAAAAACAATTTGAAACACTATGTTTATAATTCCATTCGACTTTGGGAACTCATCACCATATCCATTGAATCATAATTCATGAACTAATAATCCAATTTACATTTTCTCAACACATTCATAAAACCATTAGTATTTAATTTTTCTTACCGAAAATGTAGATATGAGGCTAATTTAAAAATAAAACCATTTAGAAAAATAAATTTGATTTAAAAACCAAATTTACATAACATATTTAGTAAATATAAGTAAACTATAATTTGATATAAAAATACAAAAAGGGGAAAATTCATTGTTCTATTTGAACACATCGAATTTTCGATTGACAAGGGTACATTTTTATTTTGACTTCAAACCCATTTTTGATGGTCTATTCGACCCATTTTGGCCTAAAAATTAGTTTTTATAGCTATATACTATAATTAAAGTTGTATATAATTTATTTAACTACTATTTTACATCATAAAGAGCTAAAATTTTCACTCGAATCAAAATTTATACTCTCTTCATGTTTTTTATTATTTTATACATTTATTTTAAAATTTTAAGGTCAGATTTCATAGTTTTGTAAAGTATGCACCAAACAATGTATGTTACCCTATATCATGAATAATTATGCATTATATTAATCACCTAAACTTTCATGAGACCATGTAAAAGTCTCAAGACTAAATTTTTAAGGGTTTTTTGTTTTGGGGATGACATATCTAAACCATGCATCTTTCATAGTTGACTGAGCCTCTATTGTAAATTCTTAGTTGAATCTACTTTTTACTAATTAAAACTATAATAAGTAAAATGATAATTTAAAAAATGAATCCATAAATTTTATATGATTTTAGATTTTATAAACATGTTTCAATGAGTTTTACTAATTCTTTAATTCATTTCTTATTTTTAATAAATTTCATAATCCTTCAATAAAAAAACATACTAATTCCAAAATATTCAATAAAAATCAACCAAAGAAAAATATAATATATATATTTAGGAATATGAAACATGGTATATACCTTTAAATAAATATTTAGATCCATATAACCCTAATTCAATACAAAAACAATAATAACTATAATCTAGTTTACAAAAATGAAAATGCATACAATAATCACTTATTTAAACACATCATGAAAAAAATTCTGTCACACACAACAATAATCAATCCCCAGCTCAAAAATGAATGAAAGTTTATCAAATTAATTTAATATATCCAAATACATCTCTAACTAATATACCAAAAAAATCATAAAAAAATTTAAAATTAAACTGCCATCAAAACACCTTCATAGAAATACAAACCCTATAAAATGTGTAATAATACTTCATCTATGTTTAAGAACAACCAAAATTAACTTAGAATGGAAACCCACTTTTTTCAGAAACATATTTGAAATCAAGAAACAATGTTGAAACCAAATCCAATTTAAACTGATTCCAACTCAAAATCATTTGATAGAATTTAAATTCAATTCACTCAATTAATAACGAAAAATCATATATATGGTAAAAGAATTTTAAAAACGTAAATAAGTATAGTTTTATGATATGAAAAAAAACATTTCCCTATATCTAGAAAATTATGATTGGGTATTTCCAAATTTTAAAACCATAAAATTACATGTTTAATTTTTCCATGTTTTTATAATAATTTTCTTATTCCAAAAAAATGAAAAAAACCCCACTAAGAATAGTCATATCCCTAGTTTATATTCATAAATATTTTAAAAACCTATCCAAATATGTCATTATTCAAAAAAAATTCATATTTATATAGATTAAAATCAATTTAATCAAATATATTTCCCTTTAATGTTGATAATTTTCATTCTTCCACTTTTAGTGCCACTTTGGATTATATTTCAAACTATATAATAATTTAATTAAATAAGAGGATAGTATTAATATTTTCAAAAGAATTAAATGTTTTTTATACATTTTACACAAAAGGAAATAGTTTTCAGAAACATTTTAAATGAAGAAAAAAATATTGACACATAGCTTTACACCATAGTAAGCTACTCACTAAACAAGGTAAAATCATTGAAAAATAAAGTAAAAATAATTAAAATCCCAAAATTATTCCCATTATTTAAAATTCAAAATACATACTTAAAAAGCCATATCATTCTATAATAAAAAAATCTTATACCACCATTAAACAGGCCTTTAAAAATGTAAATATTTTATTTATTTTATAAATTTCATTAGAAATATACTCATAACTGGTTATAATCATATCCATTCAAAACATATATTCATTGAAATAAAAATAATCAAATTGAAAAATATTTCTTGAAATAAAAGAAACTCAATATTTAGCATTCAGATTAAAACTATAACTAATAAATTATCAAACAACATCTAAAATATTAAAATAAAACATGTTATGTGAAATTCTCTTAATTATTTTAATTAAAACATGTTTGATATCAGAAAAATATATAAAATGATATATGTAATCCCAAAATATAGTGTTTTTTTCATTTTAATATTTGATTAACATTCTAGAATTATCATAAAACCATTACTTTTAGATATTAAAAAAATAATTTCAAAAAATATATATAAAAAAATCACTTTTTATTATATAATATATTTAAAAAAGATTTATTTTACAAAAAACATTATACATTTATTTGGTAACAACATGATAATTTAAAGTATAATTAATTTAAATAAACATAATATGTTGGATATCTTATGGTATATGCTACCCATATATTTTAAAAGAATAACATTATGTTCAATAGCCTATACAACACGCAAGATGACGCTTAAACGACTCATGAAATATATTTTTTAAATATGAGTATTATATCCAAGTTGTTGAATTGGGGGGTATTAACATCATCCTTGTCGCGAGGATGGTCAAATTCACATTTATAGTACCAAATATATGGTACAACGGCTAACATGGGGTCGCTCTCAAGGAAGCAGTGTCGAATGACTAAGTGGTCTTTCCGAAAAGATTTTTGTATTTTTTAATAATTTTGAAAACAAAAAAAAACAGAGATAAAAAAATGAAGTGATAAAAATCATAGAGGGGGATGATAGTGGATGACACAAAATAAATAAAGAAGAAACAAAAAACAGAACAGAGAATAAGGAGAGAAAAATGAAACAAAAATAGAATACATAGGACAAAATGACCAAGAACTAGAAAAGATGGAAGACAGAAATACAATAGTTATTAAGAACTAGGTCAGACCTTGGTTAATCCACCCTCAACTCCCTATCCAAGATCTATTTAAGAAATTTAATCAAAAAATCTCAATTCACTCAATGTTTGTAAGAGGACTTAGATCACACAATTATATCGCCCAAAATAGTGAGAACTCATGTGTATAATCACTTATAACACATGAGTACTTCCTCAAAGTGAATA
Source organism: Viscum album (assembly GCA_963277665.1). NCBI lineage: Eukaryota > Viridiplantae > Streptophyta > Magnoliopsida > Santalales > Viscaceae > Viscum > Viscum album. Next base: position 1,952,455,090 of record OY728130.1, read on the forward strand.
TGTCACTAGATTAAATCACTCTAGTCATGAATTTATTCATGACTAAACTGATCATCAAAGGATTAAAAAATCATGTAGTTTTACTTAACTGTTGGATCAAGGAAATTATGAGAGAAAGGGGAAAAGGATGATGGTAAATCAATAAGTAAATTGATCTAGTGCAAGAATGTTCTCACACACACCCCAATTCTCCTTCACTATATCCTCGGAATGAATAATAGAAAAACATGATCATGGTGATGCTCCAAATCTCCAGAATGCAACGAGTTTATTAAACTAAATCAGACCCTGTAATTTAACTCCCCATTACTGGATATTCGAGTTCACAAAATGAAAATGTGGAGGAAGAAAAAGACATCACAAACATCACAATTCAACTAACAAAATGTAACAGCTCAACACAATATTTATAGATAGAAAACAAAAACACAAAATAGAGCAAAATGAAGAAGAAGAAAGAAGTAGAGTTTAGATAAAGATAGAGGATCAGAGTGCTCATCTCCAATATTTTAGATAGGTCCTGAGTATAGGGTGATGTGGTTTAATGAATTAATATTCGTGCATGTGGTGTTTCCCATCTTCTACATGTGATAGAAGATAGACTCCTCTTATTCGAAAAAAATATAAAAAATGAAACTGACAGGTAGCATCTTCAATCCACGTGGCATGTCATTTACATTCTCTTCAATGGAATCCACTAAACCTCTGGTGAGTGTAACTATCCTCGTGCAACGGCCTGCTTATCCTCGCACAATATAATGGCCACAATCACCTACTTGTTGTGAAGAACAGAAAATGAAAACAAGATAAGTACTTAAATAAAACTATTATTAATATATCATAATTTACATAAGTATAAAAATACTTAAATATAAAATTACACATATCCATAACAACTATTATTATTATTATATTTTATATTATAAATTTAAAAAACAGAAAGATTAAGGGGGGAGGGGATGTGAGTAGAAGAGAAGATGGGGGAAAGGTGCATGGCGATGACAGTTCAGTCTGGCTCGACATGCGTGGCGAAAGGGAGGGGTGAGCATTGGGTTTTGGTTCACAGATAGGGGATGACACTAGAGGCTGGCAGACAGTGGCAGTGTAGAAAGAAGCTTCAGCGGTGTAGTGAAAGAAAGACGGGAGGGGGAGGTCTCACCCAGTGGATGGGGTGAAACTTGGATAACAACCGGTTTTGCCAGTTCAGATCTAGATTCTGGTGGTGGTTCTGATATGCTTCATGACGACGCACCACGAGGAACATGAGTCTTTGCTCGATGGTTATCCGGTGGAGGGTTCATGTGTTTTTAATGGAGGAAACACCAGATGATCTTCAACGGCAGTGGATTGATTTTACTGGTTATCCGGCAGAGGGTTCATGTGTTTTTAATGTCAGGCACATTGTGTGGTCGAATGATGTCCAACATAAGATTGTAGGCGTGGATTTCATGTGTGGGGGAATATGAATGTCGATGTACCTGACTCCACCTTTAGAAAATATTGTTATATTTATATTTCATAATAGAAAGTTATACAATTAATTTGGACATTAAAAATAAGGAATAACATACCAAAATCCATGCAGAGCCTCTGCTACAATATCTGCTGGCATTTGCAGACAAGCATGTGGAGCAAAATGAGGGATGTGCTCCCATACCCACATCTATAGAAGAACCATGAATCACGTGATCTACATTTGTCGATGCGACATGTGCTACATAACACCCTGTATGTATATGCTGTACAATAAGTCCCTCAACTATATCTGTCAACCTCGTACAAATCCTCCAAAAAAGATAAATACATCAAATATACAAAAGCAGTGGAGTGATCAACAAAAAGTGTACCACCGATCAGCCTCAAAATATATGCACGTGCAAATCACAGCATGATGATCTCACCAGCATCCTCTGCTAACTGTGTGAAGTGATGGTCTAACCATGTCATGTGTAATCAACCACCAACGATGGTCCTGCCATTATCAGGGACCTCTATGCCTAGTAGTCTATGAAAAAGCTCTGGAAAATCCACTCCAACTCGGCCAGTCAGAGCCGCACCATCGATGGGGAGGCCCAACATAATGGCCACATCCTGTAGGGTAGTAGTCATCTACCCCTATATAAAATTTAATATATGTGACTTTGGAATCTATATATCTACAAGGGTAGCAATGAGATGATGACCGAGAAAGGTGAAGTCGCACATCACTACACTATAGAATCAAGCACGATGAAGATGAGGGATGATAGCGGGAGGTGGTGTGGTATGATGAAAATGGTGAGATCTGCGTATACTCAATAGTGGAACTGAATATCCCTCTAAAATCAGTCGTGATACATGAGTAGCCTGAGATGTGAGCAATGGAAAATCTGCCATCTTCACAAATGATATCATTATTACTTTATAATAGTGAATTCAATAAAAAAATTCAATATTATTTAAATAAATCTAGAACAATGAAATGAAAAAATTATTATGTTAATATTTTCGATTTATAATTGATTTTTTGTGTGTGGATTAGTGTTTGTATTATTTTAAACTACATCCAATGTCATATGACCATGATGATTTGCCACTCTGACAGGTGGCACACTATAGTTAAATCCCTGCTCCGTATAAATTTTCTCACCATTGCAATATGTTTACGCAGACATTATTACCTATAAAAAATAATTAATAAAATATTATATAATACATCAATATTTTACATTATTTAATATAACGTTATATATTTTAATTAGTTATGAATAATTAATCATGACTGGATCTTGAGACTTATGATTAGTTTATTATTATTTGATAAACTAACCAAAACCTATGGGTAGACTCATGGAGTGTCTATTATCAAATATTTCACCAACCATTAGTCTCCTTTCAAACAGTAACACCTCATGTCGAATTCTTTTTCTCGACCACCTCTTCAGGGACACCTCTTTAGGGACACCTCTTGTCGATTGCCTTTTAATTACAAAATTACTCAAATTCATGTGAGGGGGTCTAGGCGTATGTAATACATAACTTTTTTTAATCCAACACATAGGTCCTTACATACATAGTCAAAATGAATCACATGTCATCAATACAGAAATATGACTGCAATTATTGAAAATTTAATAACTACATTCACAAAAGAAGACATGCAATTTCAATTATGCATCGGTCAGTCAGCTCAATATCAGTCATCACACAACATACCATTTTTTAGGGTATACTTATTATATCTATTAATATATGAAATAAATATTAAATATCTACACCTCTTTTATATTTAACAATATTAATTATAACTAATATAATTTAAAAAATTTATTTATACAAAATCGTTTTTATACCATTAACAAAAAAAGTTATCTATATATTTTTTAATAAATTTATATATGATAAATATAACTAATATATTATTCACAAATTATATTACTATTGTATAAAAATATTATATTTTAAATTAATATTACTTTCAAAATAACATTTTTTTCTAACATATTTAATATTCATAACCATTCAATACAAATTCATACAACAAACACATCGTTCATAAATTAAATCATACAAAAGAAACTAATTTACACATCAATACATATGAAATAAATAAACCATACACAGAAACCCTAGTTTATACATATCACAAAATCAAATAAACAAATCATACAAATGAAATAAATAAACACAATTAACCAATTGAAAATTTAAATATAAATTTTACCTTCTTAAAAGCAGAAATTTTTTTTTGAGAAAAAACATTATGCAGGGCTTCAAAGAAAAATCCAGAAAAGAAGAAACAATTTGTGGGGTTAGACCCCCTTTTATATATTTTCTTGGCCGGATGCATGAACGGGGTTCACACTTCCTTCACCACGTCATTGAAGGACGCTTGAACACCGTTCACGCATCTTCGGTGTAGAGAGACACCTGAACGGGGTTCACGCATCCTTCAAAGAAGGGAAGAAGGATGCGTGAACCCCATTCAAGCATCTGACCAAGAAGATGACGTGTGAACGAGGTTCATGCATCTAAATACCCATTTATAAAAATATTTCAAACCCTATCTCTTTTGAATAATTTTTTAAAAACCCATATATATATAAACACATAATTTATATTATTATTATTATATTATATTATAAATTAATAAATAAAACAATGAAGGGGGAAGGGGGTGCATGTAGAGGAGAAGAAGGGGGAATGGTGCATGGCGATGACAGTTCGGTCAAGCTCGTCAGGTGTGGCAAGAGGTAGGGGTGAGCATGGGGTTTGGGTTTACGGACAGAGGATGACACTAGTGTGTGGTGGAATGTGGCAGTGCAGACATGAGCTCTAGTAGTATAGTGAAGGAGAGATGGGAGGGGGAGGTCTCACCCAGTGGATGGGGTGAAACATGGAATGCAGCGGGTTTGGCCAGTTCAGATCCAGATTCTGGTGGTGGTTCTGATCTTCTTCACGACGACACACCACGAGGAACATCAGTTGTTGATCGATGCTTATCCTTTGGAGGGTTCATGTTTTTTAAATGGAGGAAACCCCAGATGATCTTCAATGGAAGTGGATTGATTTTTTGGATTGACCTCAGATTTTAGGGATTCTAAAATTTTTTACTGGTTCTTCAATCTATGATTTTTTTTATTCTATTATGATTTATGTGGTGTTGTGGTTCATTTTCTAGCCAGAGAGCTAACAGTGAGTTGCGGGAAGAAGTGACCATGAGATGTAGAGTGGGTGGGTGGATGGTGTCTCATGGTTGAGAAGTGACTGGGAGTCACAGTTTCTGAAGGGTAGCGGTGAGTGCAGGCTATATATAGGAATAATGACTTCGGTTAGTGGGAAACTATGTGTAATGGAGTCATCGTTGGAAGAGGACCGGTGTCTGTGGCAGTGATAGATGGAAGGGAGAGTGATTGTGGCTGGAGAAAATGAGAGCAGATGGGATGAGAATTCTCAAAGAGGGACAACTCGTTGTGACTCAATGAGTGACTATCAAGAAAAGCAGTGGGTGGATAAAGGGGTGGAACAATGACTTATTTGAGTCACTGTTAAAGGATTCTAGTAGTGATTCAATGATTCAACATTAGGTTGTTTTCAAGGGTGACACCTAAATCAAACAAAACCCAATAAATTAGAAATAATAAAATAAATAAAATTATAAATTATAAAACAAGTGATCAAATTAAAAAAAATGAATAAATGAAACTAGTTATTTTGAAAAAATAGTAAATTATCATAAAAAAATTGAAAGAATGAAATAGTCTAATTAATGAATTAAATGAAAGTGTTGAAAACAAAATAATATTAAATACAATTTATTCAAAAGGGATTTATTTAAGATTACAAATAGTTTACAAATAAATTAATTTAAAACATTTAAAAATATTTAAAGTAAGATAATTAAATTAATAAACCAATTAATTAATTATAAAAAATTACTGAAATCAAATAATTAAATTAAAATTAAAATAATTCCGAGTATTAATATATTTTATGAATATAATGAAATTGTTAAGTTAAATTTAATTAATCAAATAATAAAAAACAAAAGTTAATTATTTAGTTACAAAAGAATTAACTAACTCAAATAACTTCCAAAAATAATTATTTTGAAAATCAAAAGAAAAGAATAAAAAGAAAGAATAAAAGGAATAAAAATTAATAATTTAAATAAAAATAGAATAAAACAAAAAAATTAATGAAAAATGAATTATTCTATTTCAAAATTATTCAAAGTGACTAAAATAATTAATAAAATACAGGATTTTAACACAGACCCATATTTTGAACAGTTATGTAAAAATTTGACAACAATTTGGAATTATTTTACAAAAAATACAATTTTAATAATAAAAAAGAGGAGACAATTTAATAAATTGATGTAGCAAAGAGAAATTAAAAATGGCCACGTCAAAATACCCACACTTAAATATTTGTTTTTCCTCAAAAAAATTCATGCTTTTTTATTTTGAAAACTGAAATAATGATTTTTCTGTAAACTCAAAAATGATGCATATATGGATTTTTAAAAAATAGAGGAATAGAATCAGTTCAGGGTCTAGATTTTCAAATGTGTAAAAAATTTAAAGGGTACTGCCTAAATTCAAACTACCACTGGAAATCAAAGGTTACACAGATTTATTCACTATCCAGGATGGCATGCCTCCTATGTGAAATCACTAACTACCCAACTTCAATTTGATATCATGTTCCAATTCAAAAACTGATGACATGTTAGATAAAAGTTGAATTAAAATCGTAACCAAAAGCCCCTTCATGTTTCAATTTCTCAAAGGTTCCAAAAATGTTTATTATTTTTTGAATCAACTCACTATTATAACTCAAATGATCTTTAATTAAGTCAATTTCTCCCTTCTTTATATGGGTTTAAAATTCACCTCACCAAAATGAGTTCATTTTTGATGGGGCACTTTATACTAATTCTTCAATGCCATATTTCATTTGCAAGGCATTGTGTATAGAACATATTGAATGTGAAATTGGATTTTTTTTATTAATAGAGATTCACCTAGTGCACTTATCTTGGAGACTCATCGTGGGATCTCATTTGCTTCTTCTAATCCAGTTACAAATGACTTAAATAATTATCATTTGAGTAGTCTCAATTAGGTGATTGTTTTTATTAAAATATGGGTCTCTAGGATCCTGTTAAAATTTCTAGTTTCTTTAAGCCATGATTCTAATTCCACAAAAATCTATCATATATCACTCTCTACCTAAGTTCCTAAACAGATAATCTATAAGGAAAATGTGTTACTTCACACAGAAATCATATATCCTCAACAACTTTAAATTCAGTGCAACCCGTAACTAACAGATAGTAGTTATCACCTAGGCATGACTGAAATAATGTCTAATATGGAAGAATACATACCTTAGGATTTGAATAAATATTTTAATTTTAATTTAAATAATTTTAAATTTTTTGAAATTTTTTTACCATTTTTTTGATAAAAAATCCAGGGGGAACTTGAAATGGGAGAATTACCCCTCTCCAGCAGACTTAAAATTCAACATTGTCCCCAATGTTGAATATTAAGGTGAGGGAGTATTTAGTTCAAAACAAAATAGAGATTTAGCACTTAAAATAATGTGATGGTGTAGCATGAAGGTTCAAGATACTACTTTCCACAAACAAAAAGAAAAAAGAAAAGGAAGAAACATAGACATATGTACAAGAGAAAGTCCACCGACCACCACCAAAAATCAATTACAACTTTTTTGAAAAGTTTATGCTATTGAATTTTACAAGAAAACAAAAAAAATTAGAATTCTATTAAAAAAGAAGGATTATTATCAGTATTGTACAGATATATCAGTAGCATAATTAAAATGATTACAATTGGTGCTATCATGTTTCAAAAATAAGCTCCAAATACATTTTCAACTTATTAGATATTAGCAAGCTAACACCCTAGCAGGGAAAAAAGTTAAAAATTTTCACCAAAATAAGGTGGACTCCACCATAATTAATTCCAAGTAGCAAGAAATAAAAATTCACAGATTGAAAACAAATGAAAAAAATAAAACATTACTACCCTGAATATGAAGCTTCTCAAATTTATATCCATAAAAATGCAGCCTATCAATGATTGATTTATGAAAGTACTCTGGTTACTCTATTCTAACACCTGCATGATGAAACAAATGAATAATAGTCTTTATAGTTTGGATATTAAAATGAAAATGCAACTATGATTAAATTAGGGAGTGAAATATTTTGATCTATAATGTATTGTTCTCATTGGAATTGAATGTATGCCATGTGGAACTACTTCTTGATTATTAACCTAAAATAAAACCACACACAAATTTAAAAAAATTATGAAAAATTAAATAAAATTTTAAATTAATATGCATAATCCTAGGATAACCCCCTAGAGGTTTCTGTATTTTGACTGTACAGTGATAGAAAGTCCTTGGGTCAACCCCAGTCTGATGGGGGATAAGGCTATCTTCTTAGAAACCACCAGATGAGATTATTTCCACTTTCACTACAATTCCATATGTGGAGTATCCCCTTGTTCAGCACCATGAAATTTCCCCTCCTTGGCAGCAGGGTACCTCATATGGAGTATTGGAGGGGATAATAAAATGTAGCGGTACTGCTCCTCTTCTAAAACTAATGGCTGAGTGAGCTCAAGCATTAATTATAGAAATATTGGATGTGACATTTCCTCTAGATCAGTACAAATAAAAAATTCTTCTTTGATAACAAATGAATCAACCACTGTTGATCATTTTCCCAACTGAAGAAATTCTTATTCAACAATTATTCCCAAATCGAAATATTTATCTAGAACTACGAGTTCCAATAGCTTCCCAATAGATGAAGCTTCAACATTATCTATCTCTAGTAAATCTCAAAAATTAGATACATCTTCAATACTTGAAAAGGGAGAAACACAATCATAATTGGCTACAATATAATCAAAGTCAAAAATATACAACTACTTACATGAATGTATCTACTCTCTATAACAATGTTGTCTGTTCCTCCTTATGATGGAATAGTGATCCTGGGAGAAGATTTGTTGTAGGAGTGAGGTAGTCAACCTCCTCTGGCCTCTCTTGAAAACAAAAAACCTCATTTTTTTTGATTTTTAAGGAAAAGTATAGGATATCATGTAATGGCTCCACCTGTTGAAATATAAATAAATCATTAGAATATTAATTGCAAAAATATCATTAATATGAAAAATGAGGGAAAATGATCATCAAAAGAATACCCAGTATAAAAAATCATTTCATGTTCCATCTCTTTCCATCCATTGAAAAACTCTCCAAAGGGTGATTCTGGAATATCCAACCTTAGCTCTAGGGGAAAGTCTAGTTAAAAAAAGGTAGCTCCAACTTCCTTTTTTTCTGTTCTCTTACATTCTCAATTGTGTTATAGAGATTTGTATGTCATTAGGCAGTTGGAGTAAGGGATTTTCTTCTTGGGTTTCTTTGAACTTATCCATAGATGGATGCATTATCTGTATGATCTCATGATCAAAAGTTGTCTCATCATCAGTAAGGTCTCGATGATTCCTTTCTTTCATCCATCATTGAAATTTACCAATAGCCTTCTGATGTTTTTGAATAGAATCAAATAGTATCACTGAATCAAATTCATTAGAGTTCATTACTGTTGTGTGTGTGTCTGATTTAAATAATTTTTTTATTTTCTTAGAAAAAAATGGAAACAACCACCCAACAAAACATTTCTTCCCTGGAAATTTTACGAAAATTTTACGTCGTCCTTTTTGTGAGGATGATCATGTTTACATTTATAGTACCAAAGAAATAGCATAGTGGCTAACCTCAATGTATATCTCAAGGACGATTTGTCGAATGACATAGTGGACTATCAGATATTTTTTTAAATTTTGTAATATTTTGAAAAAAAAATACAGTGATAAATATCACAGAGGGGGAAGATAGTGGATGACGCAAAAGAAAGAAACAACAAAAAAACAGAATGAAGAACGAGGAAAAACAATGCAGAAAACACATACTACATTTGAAAAAATGACCAAGAGAAAGAAAATATGGAAGACATAGACAGAAAGGATAGAAAGAATAAGGCTGGAACTAGGTTAATCCACCCTCAAATCCCAATTCTCGACCCCCCAACGAAATTTAATCCACTAATCTCAATTCACCTAATGTGTGTCTAATGGCTCATATCACACTCCTCTATCAACTAAAATAGTGATAACTCATGCTGAAAATCACTTCTAACACATGAGAACTCTAGCAATGTGATGAAATCTCCACATTAAATCAATCCAGCCATGAATTTCTTCATGATTGAACTAATCATACAATGATCAAAAAACCACACAGTCTCACTTAACTAGTCGATCGGGAAAATTATGAGAGAAAGGTGAAAAGGTTGAAGGGAAATCAAGAAGGAATCCAATCCAGTGAATGAATGGTCTCAGCCACACCCCAATTTTCATTCCCAATCTCCTCAGAATGAATAAAAGATTAATATCATCATAATGAGTCTTGAAATATCAAGATTGCAACAGATGTTTTGACTTGAATCATCCCTTGAAATTTATCTATCCATTTTGGGAGATTTGAGACCGTGAAATGAATTTATGGAGGAAGAAAAAACATCAAAAACATCACAATTCAATTAAATTGTTTTAGAATCTCATAATTGTATTTAAAGACATAAAATAAAAACACAAAAACATAGAAAATTGAAGGAGAAAAAGGATTGGAGGATGGATGAATAAAGAGAATCGAGGTAGCCATATCTAATGTCGAAGATATTTCTCGAGTCCAGGGTGAAGTGGTGGATTGAATTAGTGAGTCATGTGTGAGGTTTCCCTGTTCTTCTTAATGCTAGAGAAGAGCGTCTCCTCTTAATCAATAACAAAAATAGAGAAAATACAACTAATATGGAGTAGCTTAGATCCATGTGGCATGTCATTTCCATGCCTTTCACTATCATCCATTGAACCTCTACTGAGCGTCAATATCCTCGTGAAACTACATGTGTATCCCTACACATTCCAATTCCCATGATCTCCCCCTACTACGAAGATCATAAAACAAAAATAACGTCAATACTTAAAAATTAAACTATTTTTCATATAACATTATTTTAGTAGGTATAAATTTTTTTAAATATATAATTATATAATTACATAATGATATAAATATATAATTACTATTATCAATACACACACACACACCCAAATATATTAAATATATTTATATGAATAAATTATTATTACGAATATATATTTTATAAATATTATATTTAAATAAATTTTACATATTTAAAAACAAATTGATATTATATATATAATGATATTTATAATTATTATTAAATATATTTTATTATATATTTTATTATTAAGTAAAATAAAAAACGAAATGAATAAAGGGGAAGGGGATGCATGTAGAGGAGAAGACGAGGGAAAGGGGAAGGGTGATAATGGTTCGGTCTGGCTTGACAGGCATGGCAAGAGCCATGGGTGAGTGTGCTGGTCAGGTTCATAAATAGGGGCTTATGCTGGTTTCTTGTAGACAGGGGGCGACGTTGACAAGAGATTCGATGACGTAGCGATGTCGTGACATTATAGGTATGTCTCAGCCATAAGATGGGGTTAAACAGGGACAATTGTGGGTTCGACCGGTTCAGATTTGGCTTTTGGTGATGGTTCTGATCTGGTTCGTGATAGTGTGCCATTAAGAACTTTAGTCTTGATTGGTGGTTATCCGACAAAGGGTTCATGTGGATTAAACAGAGGTGACGTTGAATGATCTTCAACGGCAGTGGTTTGATTTTTGAGCTGACTTCGGATTTTAGAGATTCTGAATTTTTTTAATGGTTCTTTAATATGTTATTTTTTTGATTATGCTATGATTTGTGTTTTTTTGTAGTTCATTTTCTGTCCGGAGAGCTGATGGAGAGTCATGGGAAGAAGCGACAGTGAGATGTGGAGCAAGAGGATGGGTGGTGTCTCATGGTGGAGCAGTAAAAGGGAGTCACCGTTTGTGAAAGGTGGTAGTGATTGCATACTGGAAATGGGAACCGTGACTCAGAGTAGTGAGAAAGAGTGAGTAGTGGAGTATCCATTGGCAGATGAGCGGGGAATGGGGACTGGAGATGTAGTGGTGTCTGTGGACGGGGAATCTGGTAGTGGTAGTGGCATGGGAGAGTGACGGTGGTTGGAGTGAACGAGAGTGGAGGGGCTGTGAATGGTCATAGAGAGAGAGTCACCATCAAGAAAATATGTGGCCGATAAAGGAGTGGAACAATGACTCGTTTAAGTCATCATTGAAGGATGTTGGGTTTCTTCGGGCAGTGACACCTACAACAAAAATAAAAAAAACACCAATAAATTAGAAATAATAAAATAAATAAAATTATAAATTATAAAACAACAAAAATTAAAAAAATATGTATAATTTAAACTAGTCATTTTGTGACAATAATAAATTATCATAAACACAATTGAATGAGTTAAATGATTTAAATAAAAAATTAAATGAAAGTGTTAAAAACAAAAATAAATTATAATTTATTCAAATGAATTTAATTAAAATTAATAATAGTTTACAATAAAATTAATTTAAAATAACTAAATATATTTAAATTAAGATTCGTAAATTAATTAACCAATTAATTAATTTTAAAAAAATTAATATATAAAAAATATTAAACTTAAAATTAAAATAATACTCAGTATTAAAATATTCTAAGAATATAATTAAATTGTTAAGATTAACATAATTAATCAAAGAGTTAAAATCAAAAGTGAATTATTTATTTAGAAAATTATTCATTAAATGAAAAAATTAAAGAAAATTAATTATTTTAAAAATCAGAAGAAAAGAAAAAAATTAAAAATAATAAAAAGAATGACGAATTATAATTTAAATAAAAATGAAAACCAAAAAAATAAAGAAGAATGAAATATTCTATATCAAAATTATTCAAAGTGATAAATATAATCAATAAAATACAATATTTTAATAAAAAAATGTATTTTGAATAGTTATGTACAAATTTGACAACAATTTGTAATTATTTTACAAAAACACTATTCTAATAATAGAAAGATAAGAAAAAGTAAAATAATTGATATGGAAAAGAGTAATAAAATTATCCACATCAGGTATTAATAGTATTAAATAAATAATAAATAATATTTGGAGGTCCTAATAAATAAAAAATTATTTATAACAATCTTTCTTTTTTTGTAAATTCATTTTATTATTCAAAAAATACATTTTCATCAAAAACTTTTTTTACAACTCGTTATGAGCAAATATTATAATTAATTTTTCCACTTTTAAAAAATTAATTTGGTAAAATTAACTCCATATTTGGAATAATCACATCATAGTTACCTGAGTGTGTAATTTTGGGACATTCCTTTAAATGGTGATTTTTCAGAGAATAGTGAAAACTACCGCTTTTTAAAAAACTATCATTTCATTTCAATAAATTAATTAATTAAAAATTACTTATTTGGATTGAATTTGATTTCAATGTAACATAAGTATTATTTATTTTTATTTAATATAATTATTTACATTAGAATCATCATTATACTCAATTTTGGTATAAGTTTACTTTTAAGCTTAAAAAAATATTTTTCTAAAATAGTATTTAAATGGATAACATTCCCTCATATTAATTAATTTAAATAACCACTAATAAAGAAGTATTTAAATTAAATTTATATATTATATGGAAAAATAAATTAATTTAAATCTCTATCATGATGATAACTAATATTATTATTAATATATGACCATTTAACATTATATAATAAGGTCAACTTAATTTTTATCACAATGAATAGTAAAAATAGTAAAAATTCATTTTCACAGTTAATGTTAGGAAGAGTGTACCAGGGATAAAACTATGATGATAAGAGTTATAATGAAAAAAACTTGTATAAATCCTATTTATAGAAATATTTCAACCTTGTAGCATTTAAGGATTTAGAATGATCCATTTTTATCATTTTTGATTGTTGAAAACATGAGTATGATTTATTCTTCTCAAAAATTCAATGTGTGTCCTCCTCCTCAATTATAGAAGGTCACTACCTCCCCTCACTTCTTCACACATATATAGACATTTTTGGTGGATATAAGATTCCAAAAAATCTCCCCAATATCCATATACACATTCAAGAGGTTCTGGTATTCCCAAAAGACCAACCCTAGGGTCCTTAATAAGAGATCCAAAGGAGGTTCTTCTAAGGGAAGTTAATTGTCTTCACTACCCACTTTATTTTTAATTATTCATTTACACCTTAAATTACGTATTTAAAATTACAGTATAATAAAAAATTATCTTCCATATAATTATTTGTTATTATGTTGATGGTATAATATTTAACCATCTCATTATCCATCAAATTGGAAACAAAGACACGCTAGTGTGTACGGAGGACTACCCCCTCATGAACCAATGCAATTCGTTTTCCATCACCGAGTCATATCAGTCACATAATGTAATTTTTCTATGTGATACTGGTTCTTATACATAAAAAATGACTAATTAATCACTTTACTAAATTATCAAAACAATATTAGCAAGTTTTCTCAGTTTTTAGTGAGTGATACATTTTTAACTAAAATGTAGATTTCAATCTAATAATGGATAATCTGAGTTATATCAGGAACACCATGTGTCTGATTGAGGTGAGGATGATTCCAAAACATAAATAATTAATTAAAAATCATTTTTATAAATTATCAAAATAATAGGAATGCGTTTTCTTCGTTTTAAGTATGCTAGTTTTCTATTTTACTAAAATTAATGTCACTTTTAAATCAGTAAACATACTTGGAATCATACACATCACATGGTGTGTAATATTAAGGTGGTTTTTATTCATAAACGTCCCAAATTACATATGGATAATATTTATAAAGTATAAAAACAATATGATTGTGTTTTCAATGTTATAAGTACATCATTTTCCCTTTTTACAAAAATTGTATTTTAGATAGAAATCATTCACTTTGAGTCATAACGGTCACATCGTGTATCGGTTGGATGTGAGACTAATTCCTACACATCACAAATGAATTATTAATCACTTTTTATAAATTATACATACAATCTGAGTTCATTTTGTTAGTTTCCAATGAGTAAAACATTTTGAACTAAAATATCAATTTTATACTGATAACATACACTTTGATTTATACCTATCACACCATGTGTCAGAACGAGGTGATGATAAGTTATACACATAAAAAATGGTTTAAGGATCATTTTTCGGAATTATAAAAACAATATGAATGTATTATCTTAGTTTTGAGAACTTCAGTTGTCTTTTATACAAAAATTAATGTCAATTTTAATAAAAAGACTCACTTGGAGTCATACTGGGAACATCGTGCATCATATTGTGTTGTGGATAATTCATAAACATGAAAACGACTTATGGATCATTTTAACAAATTATAAAAACAATCTAAATGTGTTTTCTTAGTTTAGAGTATGCCAGTTGTCTTTTTCACTAAAATTAATGTAAATTTTAAATGAAATGGCTCACTTTGAGTCATACTAGTCACATCGTGCATTAGAATAGGGCGAGGATGATTAATAAACCTCCAAAATTACTTATGTATCCTTTTACGAATGTATAAAAACAATATGAATGTTTTTTCTTTGTTTTGAGTACTTCACTTATCTTTTTTACGAAACTGTCACTTTAAACTAGAAACACACACTTTGAATC
This sequence comes from Viscum album, assembly GCA_963277665.1. NCBI lineage: Eukaryota > Viridiplantae > Streptophyta > Magnoliopsida > Santalales > Viscaceae > Viscum > Viscum album. The sequence continues at coordinate 1,952,470,308 of OY728130.1, forward strand.
ATACCAGTCACATCATGTATCTTTTCTATGTGAGACCAATTCCTACACATAAAAAACGACTTATTAATATTTTTAATAAATTACAAATATAATTCTAGTGCATTCTGTATTTTTTAGTTAGTGACACATTTTTAATTTAAATTTTAATTTCCAACCGATTCCTACACATTGTGTATCCTTTCTACGTGAGATTGATTCATACACATAAAAATGTCTTATTAATATATTTCAATAAATTATAAACTCAATACTAGTGAATTATTTATTTTTTATTGAGTGAAATTTTTTTAACAAAAATGTCAATTTCAAACTGGAAACAGATTCTTTGAGTCATTACAGGAAAACTTTGTGTCAGATTGAGGTACAAATGATTCCTACACATCAGGAATGATTTATGGGTCATTCCAAAACATTATCAAATTAAAATGAATATGTTTTCTATGTTTTTAGTATGTTAGTTGTTTTTTACTAAAATTAATGTCAATTTTAAATAAAAAAACCCATTTAGAGTCATACTGATCACACCATGCATCGGATTAGGTGAGGCTAATTCCAACACATCCCAAATGACATATGGACAATTTTGATAAATTATCAAAAAAAATCAAAATATTTTATGGGTTTTGAGTACATCACATCTCTTTTTTACTTAAATGTTATTTCAAACTGGAAACACAAACATTGAGTCATGACGGTCACATCCTGTATCATTTTAAAGTGAGATTGATTCATACACATCAAAAATTATTTATGAATAAATTTAACAAATTATATATTTAATATGATTTCCTTCTCTTAGTTTTCAGTGAGTGACATTTTTTGAAATAAAATTTCCTTTTTAAATTAATATCATAAACATTGAGTCATATCATGCACACTAAGCGTTATATGTGGATGATTTCTACAAATGAAAAATGACTTATGGATCATTTTCATAATCTATCAAAATAAAACAAATGATTTTTCTAAGTTTTTCATATGTTAGTTGTCTTTTTTATTAAAATTAATCTCATTTTAAAAAAACGCACTTTGAGTCATACTGGTCACATCATGCATTAGATTGACTTGTGGATAATTTTTAAATTCCCCAAATGTATTATGTTTTTTAAAGTATAAATACAATATGATTTTTTACACGATTTTGAGTCTTTCACTTGTATTTTTTTATTAAAATGTTCTTTCAAACTGGAAACATGCACTTTGAGTCATACTGGTCTCATATTATATCAATACGATGTGATACTGATTCCTACACCTCAAAAATGAATTATGAATGATTTTCCTAAATTATGAAGAAAATTTTAGTGCATTTCCTTAGTTTTCAGTGAGTGAGACTTTTTGAACTAAAATGTCATTTTTAAACTGATAAGAGACACTTTGAGTCATAATGGGGACATCTTGTACAGATTATGGTCAGGATGATTCATATATGCCAAAAATGACTTATGGATTGTTTTCATAAAATATCAAAATAATCCTAATGTGTTTTACCAGTTTTGAGTATGTCAACTTTATTTTCAACTAAAATTAATGTCAATTTTAAATAAAATAAATCACTTAGAGTCATACCAGTCACACACTATGTCAGATTGAGTTGAAGTTGATTCTTACATGTCCCAAAGTCTCAAAAAAATCCCAACATCCAATGTTACCATTATTCCCATTATATTTACTTTTCATAGTAAAAATTTGATAATATTAGATAATGGTCCATTTAAATATTTTTGTAATACGGTGGGTTGTGATTTTTTTATGATGAAATAGATAAAATTGCTTGATATTTTTTACTAATTAGAATGGGTAGATTGTTAATGAATAAAATAATAAATTAGTGGTTAAAATGAAACAACACTTTGTGTTTATTCACTATGATATATATGGAACCTCAAAGTATAAATCCATGAATTGTGATAAGTATTTCATTTCACCCACTTTTAATTATACTCAGATCATATATATTACGTTTTAGTAATATATATATATATATATATATATAAATCTCTAAAGTATATTAAAACTTTAAGAAGAAGTATTACAAGTGAATTTCACCATGTGGTAAATAAGTCTATATTAGATTATGTGGTTGGGTATATGAAACACCTATTAAGATGGTTAAAAATAATATTTATATTCCTCATTTGTACAACACAGTTGATGGCCATGGTCATTCCCTTAAATAAAATATTTTGGATCACTCACTATTCCTACCAGAATATTATATTGACTGTATTTTATATATATTCTGATAAAATGAATAGTATTGGGGATTTTGAAAATTGATGCAAAAAAAAATTAAAACAATAATGAAAATATAATATTTTGAATACAATATTATCATAAAAAAGGATCAATCCTTTGGGTATTTTCAATATATGAGTTTAATTGTTTTTCTTAATGTGTTGTCCCAACACAATTATCACTCTATATAAATGATAAATATAATTCACCTAAAACACTCTGACTATTTTTCCCATGTAAGGAAATAGTGCCTTACTATCACATGTAGATCAGGAATAGTATTTACAAAGTCCAATTGTAAGAGGAATCCCTCAATTGAGTAAAATTCCCTTGGATTTCACATCTATCAGGCTAAATGAATGAAGATAACCCCAATGGTCACTATGTTATTCCCAATATTTTCACCAATATCTATTGTATTCTAGATAAATTTGGAAGGGAAAGCATTAATGAAACTATTATGTGGAATTATCAGTATGCTACAAGGAAATAAAAAATACCTTAACGTGTCAACACAAACCAAAAATCATATAAAACCCAACAGATAATGATATAAAAAAATGAAAATAGAATGAGAAAATGATCCCAAAGTAATTGAAACACCCAATTAGAAATTCATTCTATATGGGAAATCAGTGATGGATAATGAATAATAAGAGATAATGAACAAAAAATTGAAAATATATATCTCCAGTAAAGTATTCAACAAGTGAGGAGGAAGAGAAAATAGAATACCTTGGATTAATGCTTTGAGCCATCTGAGAGAAAAGTGAAGATATCACCAAACCTATAATTTGTTTGATCCTTAGATTCATTAAATCCTTGATTCATTTTAGCAGTGGATTCAAGCCTTGGAATTGTATGAGCCTTGATTCGAGCCTTGATTCGAGTTTGGATTCAACGAGGAGGAGCACCGACATAAGATGGATTCTTTAGAAAGCTTCTAGCATTGCGATTGTCTAGGGTTCTTTAAGTAGATTGGGAAAATTTCATCATCCCTTTTGAAAAAGCGTTGATAAAGATCCATTTTATCAGTACTAAAGTAATATCTGTTGATAAGAGACATCTTTATCAGTGCTTTTTAGCACCGATAAAGATAGTGTTTTATTAGCACTGAAAAAACTAATAAAAACCATCTTTATGAGCACTAAAACTTTAACACTAATAAAGGATTTATAAATTTTTAATATTTTTTGTTAATATATTTATATAATTATATATATTTAATAAATGTATATAAATATAAATTTAGTAAATATTTTCATTGTTTAAATATATTTATTATATTTTTATATTTTTTTAAATATATAATTATTTATTTATAATTATATAAATAGTTAATATATATATATTTATATAATTATATATATTTATATAATTATATATATATATAATATATATATATAGTAAATATATTCATTATTTAAATACATTTATTATAATTTTATATTTATATATATATATAATTATTCATTTATAATTATATAAATAATTTTTTTGAAAAAACATTTATTTATTTATAATTATTAATATATAAATGTATAAATATAGTAAATATGTATTTATAATTATATTTATTTAAAAATATTTATTTATAAACATATTTTTTATATGATTAATGAATCTTTAATATTACACGAATGCTTGTTGAAAATGAGTGAAATTGAATAATTAAAAAGGAGTACACTTTAAAAATATTGAAAAAATGGATATGTTTTATTAATTAAATATATATTACTAAATAAATATGTATATATATTGAAATAAAGATGAATACATATTGAAAATAATAAAACATTGTATATAAATATATATAAATATGTAATAGAAATTGGTTAAGTTCCCCAAAAAATAAGAAATATTAAAAATAAATTAATCCCTTATTGTAATAAAATAAAAAAATCCAATTAAAGATATGATATATTAAATGTATCATGTTATAATGAAATTATAAAATTAACAATAAAACATGAATAAATTACATAAATATTTGGTGATTGTGTTTCTATATATGATTTCATTAATTACGTATATATTTTTTTGTGTGCATTGTATATAAAAATGCATTAATTACATATATATGTATATGAAATCAATATAGTACATGTTTGATATATAATAAATTGAAAAATTAAATGTCGTTCATTTATGTCCATTACTAGATGAAATTAGTCAATATTTTTAATTCATATAAATTTTTAATTAAAAACCATTCTTCAATAAATATATGACTTATTTAATGTAAATAACAAATATTTTGTATTATATAAATAATATATATATATATATATTTAATATTTATTAATATTACAAATAATTATTTAATTAATGATATATTTAATATTTTTCATAATTTACTTATTTCTAATTTTTATTTATATAATTTTCATTTTACATATATCTATATATTTAATATATAATATTTATTATTAATTATAATTTTTATATATTATATCATATTTAATTATTTTTATCAATATTTTTTTAATAAATATTTATTTAGTTTTTTTAATAAATTCCTTTATATTTTTTATTTATATACTCATTCCATTTTATGTGGGACATTTATTTGTTCTAAAAAGCTCTGATAAAAGATCCTTTTATCGAAACTAAAAATAAAACATTGAAAAAGACTATTGTTTATTAGTTTTAATGAAAAGCAGTGATAATTGTTACCATTTATCATCACTAAAAAAAGCACCAATAAAGGGTATATTTTATCAGGGCAAAAAAAACCTATGATAAAAGGTAAGCCTTATTAGTGCTTTTTTATAGTGCTAATAAGGTTTAGCCCTATCAAAGGCATGTTTTTTGGCATTTAACCATATAAAACACCCAATAATATCATTATATCATTCTATAATTCAAATACCATAAGTCTTTGGATGTTTAAAAATAAAAAATGAGTTTGAAAGTAATTTTTCAAGTATGCACAATCTCGAGAAATAGTATTTAGTCTATGTACTTGACCATGCATACCTCATTTTCTATAAACTGACACTTCATGGTTGGGATAGATGATCTCTAGACTATGCACCAAAAAGTGAAACACTTTTTTTTAAATTTCTAAATTTTCTCTGAAAATAAAATAATAATAAAATATATTAAAAATAATAATATAGGGGTGTTACTATTGTATTCACTATAAAATTTTCATCCATCAAAATGTCCCCTCAAATTTTCTTTATTAAGAAACTAATTTTTAGATTAAAATGGAAACCTCTGCTTATTTTGAAAATAGTTAATAAGTATAAAAATTTAGTTACTATAATTTTTTTTGAAACACCAGGTTTATAATTCCATTCTATATGGGTAACTCCTCACCAAATCCATTGAATCATAATTCATGAACTAATAATCCAATTTACATTTTCTCAACACTTTCATCACACCATAAGTGTTGAAATTATCTTTCGTAAAAAGTAGATATGATGGTGATTGAAAAATAAAACTATTTATAAAAATAAATTTGATTGCAAAACCTAATTTAAAGAATATATTTAACAAATATGTGTAAAATATAATTTGATCTAAAAATAGACAAAGGAGAAAAATCATAGTTGTATTTGAACACATTGAATTTTTAATTGACCAAGGTAAATTTTTTATTTTAATTTCAAACCCATTTTTGAAGGTCTGTTAGACCCATTATGGCCTCAAAAATTAGTTTTTATAGCTATATCCTATAATTAAGGTTGTATATAATTTAGATAGCTACTATTTTACATCTAAAAGAGCTAAAATGGTCACTCTATTCCAAAATTATACTCTCTTCATGTTTTTTTTATTTTATACATTTATTTTAAAAATTTTAGGCCAGATTGCATAGTTTTTGGAATTGTGCACCTAACAATGTATGTTACCATATATAATGATGAATGATGCATGATATTATGAACCTAAAAATTAATGAGAACATGTAAAATTATCATGATGATACTTTAAAGGGTTTGTAGTTTGGATGATGATGTATCCAAACCATGCATCTTTTGTAGTTGACTGAGTGTCTGTTGTAAATGCCTAGTTGAATCCAATTTTTACAAATTAAAAATTTAATAAGTAAAAAAGATAATTTAAACACAAAATAAATCAATTTTATATGTTTTTAGCTTTTAGAAACAAGTTTTAACGAGTTTTACTAATTCTATAATTTATTTCATATTTTTAATAAATTTCATAGAACTTCAATAACTAAACATACTAATTCCAGAATTTTCATTCAAAATAAATAAAATCGATTCTTAATATATCTATTTAGGAATATGACACATGGTATATGTCTTTAAATAAATATTTAGATCTATAGAACCATAATCCAAAACAAAAATAATAATCACCATAAATAAATAATGTTCCGTCATGTAAATTTATTTAAATAACCACTAACAAGGAATTATTTAAATGAAATTTATATATTATGTGGAAAAATATATTAATTTAAATATATATCATGATGATAACTAATATTATAGTTTATATTAGACTATTTAATGCTTGAAAAATTACATTTCTTGAAAAACTGTTTTTCGACAAGTTTTATGGGTATATATTTAAATTAATTTCTTTCCCCTTTAGTGTATGGAAATTAGTAAAATTAATTAAATATTTTTAATAATAATTATTAACATGATATTATAAGGTCAACTTAATTTCTTGTCATAATTAATAATAAAAATAGAAAAAATTAATTTCCACGGTTAATGTTAGAAAGAGATCACTAGGGATTAAACTATGATGGTAAGGGTTAGAATGAACAAAAAACATGTATAAATCCTATTTATAGAAAAATTTCAACATAATCACATTTAAGGTTATGTAATGATCCTTTTTTATCCTTTTTTATCCTTTTTTATTGTGAAAAACATGGGTATGATTTATCCTTTTCAAAAATTCAGTGTGTGTCTTCCCCCTCAATTATAGAAGGTCACTACCTCCCCTCACTTTCATCACACATATATAGAGATTTTTATTGGATATAATAATCCAAAAAATATCCCCAACATCCAAATACACATTCAAGAGGTTTTGGTATTCCCGAAAGACCAACCCTAGGGTCCTTAATAAGAGATCCAAAGGAGGATCTTCTAAGAGAAGTTAATTGTCTTGACTACCCTCTTTATTTTTTAATTGTTCATTTACACCTTAAATTATGTATTAAAAATTACAATATAAAAACAAAATTATCTCCCATATAATTATATTTTATTATGTTGATGTTATAATATTTAAACATCTCATTATCTATCAAATTGGAAACAAATCCACGCTCGTGTGTACGGAGGACTACCACCTCCTGAACGAATGTAATTTGTTTTCTGTCAACGATTCATATGGATAGTCATAATGATATAAATAAATAATATATATAATAAATATTAAATTATTTAAATTATATAAAATTAATATATCATCCACTTACATACCATTTCACCATGTAAGGGATTGATACGATCATTCATGTGTATGTACGACCTACCGTCTCCATGAAGCGATACAACTCATTTCCCATGTCCAAAATTTAAGAATGGTTTTAAAAAATAATCCAATAATTAAATTTTATATTTATAACATTAATATAATTCTTTATATTATATAAATATATTATATAAATAAAAACAAAAACATTATCGACAAAAAAACACCTGAGAAAATTGGGTAATTAACACCCAAAATAATAACAATAATAAAATATTTTCAATGAACGAGTGGTAGTATGTTATAAGTGGATAATATAAGATATTATAAACATGAATATGGTTCTTTTAAAAATTAATAACATTCTGAAAATAATTATATATCAGGTAAAAACCCGTTCAACCAAAAATAAATTTGAGGTATGAGATTTTGTCTCAATCTCCTTTCATTGAGGCATATTGTAATGTTATGCATTGATTTTTTATATGGTGTATATAGAATTTAATTTTACATGTAATATCTGGAATCCTACATAATTCATTTTATTTTATGTTTTAATTTTAATTATTTCATCCAAGGGTATTTTACATGAATGTTTTCAATAAGTAAATTGTTTCTTAACTAAATTTATTTTCATTAGGTTATATTAATTCTTCATTATCTTTGATATTATACGATTATGACTGTAATGAATTTTGATTATATTATGTAGTATTTAAACTTTTTTATAAGTATTTACATTTTATACACATAACTGATTCATTGGTTAATTTTCATTTCAACGTAATGATCGTTATAAGGGTTTCTCATCTCAAATTGTCTTCTTTGGAACATATGTTACATTGTACACCTATATATTTTATGAAGTGTATCAACTGAAATTTTGATGTTTAATATCATGAATCTATTTATATTAATAGTATTTAACTTTTCACATGAATATATTTCTTTCATGAGCACTATAATTCAACATGTACCCAAGTGGTAAGAGATTTATGTTTCGATCAGATTTTAATCCGGACAATTTTTTCTTGAATTTCTATTGAAATAGATTATTTGACCATTGAATTATAAGACCCATTAATTTTATTCTAGTTTGGTTATTCAAGAAGTTTTCAACTAATAGTACTATTTCCCTCTATTTGGTACTCAAAATTATTGAGAAAATGCTTCTAATAAAATTCATCTTCATTTCTCTCCTCGGCCAAAAATATTTTTTTATTCTTAGTCGATGTTTTCTAAAAGTGTTTTCAACTAATATTTCACCATTGTTTTTAGAATTCATTTTTACCTATAATTTTAATTTTTTTTAAATAAATTAAAATTCTTTTCATAGAATTCTCTAAACAATGTACTTTTTACTTTTCTTACAAAACATGAAAGGAATACTTTTATAATGTGCTCATCATGAATGTAACATTTTTTATTTCAGGACCAATAATTACTTTGAATATTACTATATATGTTTACATGGCTATTTTAATGAATTTTTTTCTAATATTATATTAACTTATAGTTCTTAAAATTTATTTAAAAGTGAATATTGTATTTTCCTCAATAATTTTTTAAAGAACTTTTTATGGTATTTATTTTCATCAATGAAAACAACCCTTTAATTTACATATACTCTATTGGGAATATGTTATAATGATACTATAATTATTATTTATATGGATGGTTTAACGTCAGTTTGACCGAGGAATGTATTAAAATTCAATTTGTTGATTTATTTTAGCAATTTCTAAATTTCCCTTGAAATATTCATTTTCTTTAGATCATTGGACTTAAAATTTATGCAAGATATCCATATTATTTGTCATTGATATGATTATTGATTAAACCATATATCATTTCTACATATAGAGTTTTACATTGAAAGATATTTTTTTGAATGTGTAAATATTAATATTCCATATTTTTTTCAATACATACATTTTATTGATAAGGAATATTGCTCATAAATATAATCAATAATTAAATATACAATGAATGTATTGGACATGTAATAATTGGTGAGTGTCAGAATTATATATCCACTCAATGCATCTATAATATCATAAGATGAATCAATAAGCAATAAATGTGGTTTTACCTTTAGTTTTATAAATTTCTATAAAAGGTATTGACAATATAGATATCATGATGTTTGGGATCCTAATGTGAAATATTATTCATTTCCTTGGTTAAGAATTTAGTAGTTATTATACATGTGATTATTTCATTGATATTATCCATGGATGCATTTTTTTCTCAAGTTATCAACTTGATGGAATGGTTTTTTAGTTATTTACCTTACCATATTAATTATGCATTATCTAATCATGATAGTATAGTTATTGTTTAAATTAAATGTTTTCTTTATATATTTACCTTTTCATAGTTATTATTTCTTATTGAATATTATATATTAATTCACGATATCTTATGATTTATATAAATCTTACTAAGAATATGCTTAATGACCCAAAAATTTCAAGGAATTGTTTTTAAATACTTTGGAATTTTATAAGATTGTAACATCTGACGGCGCTTGATTCCGAGGCCCGGTGTGCCCGGAATCGATTTCTGAAGTTTAGCTTGGGTATACTAAGTAAACGAACGAGTGGGTTTTTCTATGTTTTGAACCGGTGCTCAGAATTAAAATATTAGGGCACAAATTAACTCACAACACCGGTAATTTCTTAACGTGATCCTTACAATAGTTGTGTTTGCAATGGAGGAGAAGATATTTATTGGGGGTTTATTTAGGAAGTAAATAAAAATTGCCGAAACAATGTTTATTTTAAAAGGAGTTTATTCCCTCTCATGGGTAGTAAAGGGTGGGGACTATAGCCACCTAACTACCCAAGTGTGGATGTTGGAGAGGTGGGGCTCACATGAGCTCCAACCATATAATTCCATCTAAAATCATTAAAAACCCCTCATTAAATTGGAAACCTCCCATTAAATGACAATCCCTCCAACTCACTCCACTAATTCATGTCAACCCACAATTTAATGGAGATATTTTCTCTTTTCCCACTTTTTATTTAATTTCCAACACGTTTAATAAATGGGGCCCTTCCCTCTCCCGTCCTTAATTGATTGTCAACACATTTTTTTAATGTGGTGATTTGAATTTTTGGACGTTACTTTGTGTGTGAAATAAAAGAATAGGAGGAGCCTATTATTTTATTTTTGGGGAGAGCCTTCATTGTGCGAAGGAAGATCGAGAGAACTCTTGAGGTTTTGGAAGAACGCCGACCTCGGATGAAGAATGATGAAGAACGCTGGTTCCTCAAAGAACAATGACGCGCCACCAATTGTCTTCTCCATGACAGGAGAAGGAGACGCCACGTCCTCCTCGGCACACTCTGACGTCGCCTACGAACCCTTTCACCACGATGCTATCCATTGTAACACTGACATTCTTCATTGTTTTGGTGAGGTAGTGGAATTGTATATTTTTCATATTTATTTTTATTACTCTCGAACATGGCATTTATTTGTTGGGTAATTTTTGAACCACTAACGCGGTGCGTACGGATTAATAAAAAAGTCTAGACTCACCGCTAGTTTGTTAGTGATGCGCAAAATATTTGGCGACGACAAAGTAGGACCGCAATGGAGAATAGAGGCCTTCATAGTGATATACGGGTCCCGAGAGGACCGCATGCGCAGTCGGAATCAAGAACCGACCAACAAAATGACTACAGTGGCCCGTGGAAGCCCTCGGCGGTGCAGGTCGCCTGGGCGGGTCACGCGGAACGGGTCACGCTGGCCGGGTCGAGCCGCGCCCTGCCGGGTCGGGCCCAGTTTAGGCCAACCCCGGGGGGGTTGGGCCGGGTCGGACCGGGCCCAGACCCCCACTTCGGACCATTTTCGGTCTTTTCCCCCTAACTTGGGCTACAAACCTTTGATAGGTGAACCATCAGTTACGTATGAATCATTGGAACAAGATGGTCATTTCGGTATATTAGACTCGAGGTTTCGGCAATGTTTGGGTATGGCCAGGTTGGTTCGAACCCAAAACCAACCAGGCCCTTGGAGCAGAAATGCTTATTACATAAGGACCAGATGTCCAATTTATGTTCCATCATGTTCATTTGAGTACTTTTGTTGAGAAGGTTATTTTGGCTTACTCCACTTTAGGTTTGGACGTATTTGGAGTACGTTCGGGTTGGTTTTAGCTTAAAAACCAACTCGGCCCCTCAGACGGAATAGCCAATAACTCTCAGACCGAGTGTCTTATTGTTGCACCGTCTGTCACGTTGGGTTTCTTTTGACAAGATGGAACTTTGTGACACATCAATTCTGGACTTCGTGACAATTGATGTATCGACTCTCTTACTCAAGGAGCAGACCTTATCAGAATCGAGCATGTTGTGTGTGGGAACCCTAGAGCAGGGTGCGACTGCAATGACTATACTTGGATCCTCCATGGGTTTGGCAGCGACGACGACTCTACTTGGATCCTTCATGGGTTCGGCAGCGATGACGACTGTACTTGGATTCTCCATGGGATCGGTAGCGATGATGACTGAACTTGGATCCTCTGTTGGTTCGACATCGATGACTACTGTTCTTGTATCCTATGTGGGTCCGGCAGTATGACCTCTGTACTTGTATCCTGAGTGGGTCCAGCAGAGTAGCTGGTCCTGTATCCTATGTGGGTCCGACAGCTTAGCTGGTTTTATATCCTCTGTGGGTCTTATAGCTTAGATAAATTAGTGGCTTCATCTGATCATCTTTATCGCTATACAAAAGTTGTATACCTGTGTGGGTTGAGTCTTGATTTTCAATCATTATCATCGATGTGATTGACATTATTTCCTGTGTGGACTCGGTAGTGTTTTTCTTTGTGGATTGAGTTTTGTTTTCTAGTGTGGACTGGGTTATGCTTAGATTTATAGATTAACTGTAACTGATGACTAAGGTATATGTATGGGCATATAACTAAGTAGAGTCGTTTGATACTTCGTGATTGTATCTTCCCATTGTGGTTCATCCTTCGTGGATTCTGAGAGACCTTCAGGGGTCTTGAGGTCCCTACTGAGTAATGTATACTCACCTTTTAATGGGCTATGCCCGAACTATGTTGTGTTGGATTCAGATGACAGACATCACTAATTGAGGTGGAGGCTTGTGGAGATGGATGGTACCCGGAGGTGGACCACTAGGCAGGATGTACACGGAGTGGATGACCGAACCCGAGGAGCTGAGGAGTCTATCTGTACCCACCCTTCAGGTGGGATTTCCGAAGGATGAATCAGTGATGCTATTTTAATCACTGTTGTTTTACTTTCCTTTTAGATGTATTGTACTTTCTGTTGAGTTTTTATACTGGCACATTTACCTTCAGCACATACTTTTGTACTCAGTTTTACTTAGTTTTTACTTCAATTGTGTACTATGTTGTCTTTGTTTATTATTAAAGGGAATGTCTTCCCCTTGTTTTGGGATTTACACCTTTGGTGCTAGTCGCTAGCCCCTGGCCTACGGAAGACGAGCTTGGGGTAGTCACGACATGGGCCCCGAGGACGGGTCATGACAAATTGGTATTAGAGGTGATCAGTTCTACCGTAGAACTCAGGACTCTGACCTTTCCTTTCTGTGAAGCAATAGTGTTAAGAGTATTGAGTGTGGTTTTCAATCCAGGGAGTCCAGTATTGGTGTGGCGGTTGACATATCCATACAATAGGACCCTGACCAATGATTTCCAACTTAGATCACGAAAACAATGATTGCGTGTGTGTTTCCTTTCAAAAAATTTCTTTGTGATTACTTTGTGTCAGCTCACCAGGTATACTATTTGACCGTGGCACACCTGTTTCTTTTTAGTATGGCCCCGTGAAGGTTTCCAGCAAGGGTTCCTAGTTACGTGCAGGATGGAAGCCCACTGAGTGATGAGGCCTCGGTGCAGGGCCCCATTACAGCAGAGGTACCAGCGGTACCACTACCCGTTGATCCACCGATGTTACTAGCCCCAGTGGTGGAGAGTGAACGCCGCCTGAGCACATTGCATGAGTTTCAGAGGCAGAGGCCGCCCAGTTTCTGTAGTGAGATGGATCCTCAGGCAACTGAAGACTGGATGGAGGCTATCGTCAGAGTCTTCAAATTGGTAGGGACCCCAGCAGATCATATAGTGATCTCTGTCGTGAGTGTCCTATACGCGGCAGCAGGTAGATAGTGGAGCCTGATTCTCCAGGTGCACGACGAGGCATCACTACATTGGGCGGACTTCGAGAGCCTCTTCCTCATGGAGTTTGTACCAGACACCATCCGTGCGGTGCGCATCCAGGAGTTACTACAGCTGCGACAGGGCAGCATGAAAGTAGCCCAGTACTCGGTGAGATTTAACGACCTCTCGTGCTACTCCACGGACATGGTACGTGACCCATTATTTCGGGCCCAGACCTTTAGGCAGGGACTGAGGCATGAGATTAGAGATTAGACGATTCCCCTCAGTGTTATGACGCACGTGGGAGTGCTGGAGCGATCCATGTTAGTGGAGACATTTCTCGTCGAGCAGCCATCAGTAGTGAGACCCACTGCAGGATGGAACAGAACAGATTCATCTGCAGCCAGTAGTTGACAGATGTTGCAGGGGTCTAGGCTGTCAGGTGGGCGAACTCAGGATATAGGTTCAGCTATGCGGGGCACATGGCGCAAAGCCAACCTTATGAGTAGCAGACAGTGCTATGCATGCGGCGGGCAGGGCCACATGGCTCGTGACTGCCCGACCCGCCATGCTGATGAGTTGCAGACAGTGGAGGGACCTCCCAGGAAGCGTCATAGGTTCGACTGAGGCAGTCCATAGGGAGCAAGTGGATGAGATAGAGGAGGTGTCCAAGAAGAGGGTGGTGGTCAACGTTTCAAGGCTCTTTCACCACCACCCCCAGGAGGTCTACCTCGACCATAGGGAGTTGCCGGGAAGAGGTAGGCTCAGCTCTAGGAAGTGGAGGCTGACGACCTAGACGCACTTGAGATGATTCAAGGTACTATCTGTGTCTACTCCACCCTTGTTGTAGTTCTTATAGACACAGGTGCGAGTCATTCTTTTATTGTCGCTGCCCTTGTTCGGAGCTCGGAGATTCTGACAGAGTCGTTGGCTCGATCCTTATGGCTAGAGACTTATATAAGAACAGAATTGGCACTACTAAAAATTAGGCCAATAAAGACCACCATTGGCTGTCGCTATTATCCTGTAGAGACCACCCATCGGCCGCCAATGGCGGTCGCTGAAGGTGGCCGAGACCTCGGCCTACTGCGACCGCAGCGGTCACTGAAGCCGGACGAAAATCCTACCTATAGCCACCACCAGTGGCGATCGCTCTACTGGAATTTTTTTTAAAAAAATCATGATAAAAAAACAACATATAAATCATAAAAAATTAAAAATAAATCCAAACACAGTAAAAATCAAGATCATCATAAACAATAAATGATAGATGTGCTTCAACGATCCGTAGCCATCTGCTTTAAAAACCTACAATAAGATACAAAGTAAACTAAACAAAAAAATTGACATCTTTATTCAGTTATTATATACATATAATAAGTTAAATCTGACATCTCATGGGAACTATAATAATTTAAAACCACCAATTTAATAAATGTTATCATTTTTTAATTTGTCTTTCTTATTTTAGAGGCTTTGCTTTAGTTTAGAAAAATGTTTTTTTTTCTTAAAATGAATATTTTCCATGCACACCGCACGTCCGATGGACATTCCGCCTCCTCCTGCATCTCAAGAATGATATTCCTATTGTTCTCGTGCGGTTTCAGGACATTCAGAGCATGTTTGCTCTGAATTCGACCGTGACACGCGGTTTTTGTGTTTTATGACTCCAGAAACACGTTTTTGGTCACCACAGTCAAACGGAACCTCCGATTGACATGTCGTCTGTCCGACCATTTCAAAATTCACATATTGGTTATTTCATTCTAATTTCGTGGCATTCCGAGGTCATTCGTGTGGTTTGACCACCCAACGTACCCTTTTAGAGCGCGTCGAACTGCTAAAAACGACACATTCGGTCGAACCGCATGCAACACACATTTTATGGATGTGCCGCCTCCTTCTGTATCTCAAAATTATTATTCCTATCCTTCTCGTGCAGTTTCAGGTCATTTGGAGGACGTTTGTTTTGAATTTGACCGTGACGCGCCGTTTTGGTGTTTTATGACTTCAGAAATGTGTTTCTGATCACCGCGGTCAAATTGAACTCTGATTGATGTGCATTTTGTCCGAACATTTCACAAATCACTTTGTGGTTTGTTGTCTTCTGATTTCGTGGCATTCCGAGATCGTTCGGGTGGTTTTGACCACCCAGCATGCCCTTTTAGAGGGCACTGAACTGCTGAAAACGACACATTCGGTCATACCGCCTGCACCGCATGTCCGATGGACGTACATCATCCTCTTACATCTCAAGAATAATATTCATATCGTTCTCGTGCGATTTCAGGTTATTCAGAGCATGTTTTCTTTGAATTCGACTGTGACACGCCGTTTTGGTGTTTTATGACTCCAGAAACACATTTCTGGTCACTGCGGTCAAACGACACTTCCGATTGATGGGCCGTCTATCTGACCATTTCACAATTCACTCATCAGTTGTTTTCGTCTGATTTTGTGGTATTCTGAGGTCGTTCAGGTTTTTTTGACCATTCTGCGTGCCCTTTTAGAGCCCACTGAACTGCTAAAAATGACATATTCGATCGTACCGCGCGCACTGGATGTCCGATTGATGTGTCGAATCCTCTTGCATCTCAAGAATAATATTCCTATCGTTATCATGCAGTTTTAGGTCATTCGGATCACGTTTTCTATGAATTCTACCGTGACACGCCGTTTTGGTGTTTTATGACTCCGGAAACGCGTTTCCGGTAACTGCAGTCAAAAGACACCTCCGATTGATGTGCCATCTATCCGACCATTTCAGAATTCAGTCAGCGGTTGTTTTCGTCTGATTTCGTGGAATTCCGACGTCATTCGGGTGGTTTTGACCACCCAGCGCGCCCTTTTAGAGCGCGCTAAACTGCTAAAAATGACACATTCTGTCGTACCGCCCGCACCGCACGTCCGATGGATGTGATGCCTACTCCTAAATCTCACGAATAATATTCCTATCGTTCTCGTGTGGTTTCAGGTCATTCGGAGCATGTTTTCTTTAAAATCGACCGTGACATGCCGTTTCGGTGTTTTTTGACTCCAGAAACGCGTTTCCGGTGACTACAGTCAAATGACACCTCTGATTAACGTATTTCCTATCCGACCATTTTACAATTCACTCCATGGTTGTTTTTGTCTGTTTTTGTTGTATTCTGAGGTCGTTCGAGTGGTTTTGACCACCTAGTGCGCCCTTTTAGAGCGCGATGATCTACTTAAAATGACACATTCGGTCATACCGCCTGCACTGCATGTCCGATGAACGTTCCGCCTCCTCCTTCATCTCACAGATAATATTCCTATCGTTCTCGTGCAGTTTCAGGTCATTCGGAGCACGTTTGCTCTGAATTCGACTGTGACACGCCGTTTTATGGTGTTATGACTTTGGAAACGCGTTTCTGGTCACCGCGGTCAAACGAAACCTCTATTGAAGTGTCGTATCTCCGAACATTTCCCAATTCACTCCGCGGCTGTTTTCGTCTAATTCGTGGCATTCCGAGGTCATTCGAGTGGTTTTGACCACCCAGCGCGCCCTATTAAAGCACGCCGAACTGCTGAAAACAACACATTCAGTCGTACCGCCCACACCGCATGTCTGATGGACGTGCCGCCTCATCTTACATCTCACAAATAATATTTCTATCGTTATCATGCGGTTTAAGGTCATTCAGAGCACGTTTTCTCGGAATTCGACCGTGACATGCCCTTTTGGTGTTTTTTGACTCTGGAAACGCATTTCTGATGACCGCAGTCAAACGGAACCTCCGATTGATGTATCGTCTATTTGAACATTTCACAATTCACTCCGCGTTTGTTGTCGTCTGATTTCGTGGCATGCTGAGGTCGTTCGGGTGGTTTTGACCACCCAGCATGCCCTTTTAGAGCGCGCACAAACTGCTCAAAACGACACCTTTGGTCGTACCACCCACACCACAAGTCTAATGGATGGTCCACCTCCTCTGTAATCTCATGAATAATATTTCTATCATTCTCGTGCTGTTTCAGGTCATTCGGAGCACGTTTTCTCTAAATTCGACTGTGACACGCCGTTTTGGTGTTTTAAGACTCCATAAACGCGTTTCTAGTTACTGCGGTCAAACAGAACCTCTGATTGATATTTCGTCTATCCAAACATTCCAAAATTCACTCCGCGTTTGTTGTCCTTTGATTTCGTGTCATTCTAAGGTCGTTCGGGGTGGTTTTAACCACCCAGCGCGCCCTTTTAGAGCGCCCTGAACTGCTGAAAACAACACATTTGGTTGTAACGCCCGCACCGCACGTACGATGGACGTGTCGCCTCCTCTTGAATCTCTCAAATAACATTCCTATCATTATCGTGTGGTTTCAAGTCATTCGGAGCACATTTTCTTTGAATTCAACCATGACACACTGTTTTGGTGTTTTATGACTCCGGAAACTTGTTTCCGGTCATTGTGGTCAAACAGCACCTCCGATTGACGTGTCGTCTGTCAGACCATTTCAAAATTCACACCTCGGTAGTTGTCGTCTAATTTTTTGGCATTATGAGGTCATACGAGAGGTTTTGACCACCCAGTGTGCCCTTTTAAAGCGCGTCGAACTGCTGAAAATGACATATTCGGTCGTACCGCCCGCACCACATCTTCGATGGATGTGTCTCCTCCTCCTACATCTCACTAATAATATTCATATCGATCTTGTGCGGTTTCAGATCGTTCGAAGCATGTTTTCTTTGAATTCGACCATGACACGTCGTCTTGGGGTTTTATGACTCCGAAAATGCGTTTCCAATCACCGCGGTCAAACAGCACCTCCGATTGACGTTCCGTCTATCAGAACCTTTATCAATTAAATCTATGGTTGTTGTCGTCTGATTTCGTGTCATTCTGAGGATGTTCGGGTGGTTTTGACCACCCATCACACCCTTTTAGAGTGCATCGAACTGCTGAAAACAACACATTCAGTCGTACCGCCCGCACCACACATCCGATGGATGTGCCGCATCCTCTTCCATCTCATGAATAATATTCTTATCGTTCTTGAGCGCTTTTAGGTCATTCAGAGCATGTGTTTTCTGAATTCGATCATGGCACACCATTTTGGTGTTTTATGACTCCAGAAACACAATTTCGTTCACCATGGTAAAACAGAACTTCTGATTGATGTACCGTCTATCCGACCATTTCACAATTCACTCCGCGGTTGTTGTCGTTTGATTTCGTGTCATTCTGAGGTCGTTCGGGTAGTTTAGACCACCCAGCGAGCCCTTTTAGAGCGCGACGAACTGCTAAAAACAACACATTCGGTCGTAATGCCTTTACCACACATCCAATGGATGTTTTACCTCCTCTTACATCTCACGAATAATATTCCTATCATTCTCGTATGGTTTTAGGTCATTCGGAGCACGTTTTCTTTGAATTCGACTGTGACACACCGTTTTGGTGTTTTATGACTCCGTAAATGCGTTTCCGGTCACGGCAGTCAAATGGCACCTCCGATTGATGTGCCGTCTATCCAACCATTTCACAATTCATTCCGAGGTTGTTTTCGTCTGATTTTGTGGCACTTGGAGGTCGTTCGGGTGGTTTTGACCACCCAGCGTGCCCTTTTAGAGAGAGCCGAACTGCTGAAAACGACACATTCGGTCGTACTGCCCGCACCGCACGTCTGATGGACATCCATCCTCCTCCTAAATCTCATGAAAAATATTCTTATCATTCTCGAGTTGTTTCAGGTCATTCGGAGCACGTTCTCTCTGAATTCAACCGTGACACGCCGTTTTGGTGTTTTATGACTCCGGAAACGCGTTTCCGGTCATCGCGGTCAAACAAAACCACCAATTGATGTGTCTTCTATCCAAACATTTCAAAATTCACTCTATAGTTGTTGTCGTCTGATTTTGTGGCATTCCAAGGTTGTTCGGGTGGTTTTGACCACCCAGCGCGCCCTTTTAGAGCGCGATGAACTGCTGAAAACGACACATTCGGTCGTACCACCCGCACCGCACGTCCGATGGATGTGTTGCCTCCTCCTACATCTCAAAAATAATATTTCTATCATTATCGTGTGGTTTCAGATCATTCGGAGCACGTTTTCTCTGAATTCGACCGTGACACGTCGTTTTGGTGTTTTGTGACTCCAGAAACGTGTGTCTGGTCACCACAGTCAAACGACACCTCTGATTGAAGTGTCGTCTGTCCGACCATTTCACAATTCACTCTGCAGTTATTTTCGTTTGATTTCATGGAATTCCGAGGTCGTTCGGGGGTGCATGGGGGGGAGGGTGGGTTGTACAGGGATGAGGGGGCTGTCCGAGGTGGGGGTGGGGGGGATGTCCGGGGGTGTATGGTGGCTATCTGGGGGGGGTTCGTGGGGGATGTACGGGGGTGGGTGGGGGTGTTGTCCGGGGTGGGTGGGGTTGTCCGGGGGTGCAGGTGGGTTGTACGGGGGTGCGGGGTGGGCTGTACGGGGGTGCGGGGGGCTGTCTGGGAGGGGATGCACGAGGGTGGGGGTGCTGTCTGGGGTTGGTGGGGCTGTCCAGGGGGGTGCGGGGGGGGGGGGGCTGTACAGGGGTGACTGAGGATAATCCATAGCCTAGAGCACAATTTTTGGTAGAATACTAGAGTCCACATGGTTTGTGAAAACCATGCAGGGTTGGCCGCACGACCATAAGAACAAGTCTTTAGTTTTCAGAGAACCTTGAAATTGACATTTGAATGTTTTTCACATTGTTAGTAATCAATGCAGGTAAAATATATTCTATTCCCAAATGTTATATGAATCCATGTATTGTTGGGGAATATATTTCAAAATCTTTCTACAAAATTGTCAAACCCTGTTTTGATTTGGAATTTTAATAATTGGAATTAAATTAAAAATATATTAAAACCCTAATTCACCATTTTCACATGACTCATATTATCTAACCAACATGAAAATCTCTGACCATATTCCATCCTAGGTCAAATTATTATTTAATACAGGATGATTATTCTAGCATATCCCAAAAGATGGCGGTCGGATGACATTTTTCAAATGTTATTCTATTTGTATATATTGGTTTTCTACACACCCAATTTTTATGTGGATTAATAAATGAAAATTAAACCCTATTATTGTTAGATATGATTTGGTTAATTTAATAGTATTGATAAAATTTTCATAGGTTTATAACAATGATTAAACTACCCCTTTGGGTGAGTTTGGTTAAATGGACCATACAATGGCTAATGCGTTAGACCCAATGAGGTGTGCCTTTTACACAATGTTCTGAGATATTAAACATATTATTGATTTTTATAATAATTTATGAATTAAATGGATATAATGGGAAGGTATTAGTGAGGGGAGGTGCTGGGTGGGCTGTAAAGGGGTGTGGGGGGGGGGGGGGGTTGTCCGGGGTGGGGGGTGTCCGGGGGTGGGGGGTGCTGTCCGGGGTGGGTGGGGCTGTCCGGGGGGTGCTGTACGGGGGAGTGGGGGCTATCTGGGGTAGGGGGGCTGTCCGGGGGGGGCTGTCTGGTGGGGGGGGGGGGTTGTCCAGGGGTGGGGGTGCTGTCCGGGGGGGGGGGGGGGGGGGGGCTGTCCGGGGTGTGGGGGGGATGTACGGGGGTGGGGGGCTGTCCGCGGTGGGTGGGGCTGTCTGGGGGGGGGTGCGGGGGTGGGGGTGGGGGCTGTCTAGGGAACCCACATTTGGTACCCAGTGGTACCTCTTCACTTTGCCTTTATAGTATTTTTACATCTTACGACATTTTCTCATACACACGGGCTGAAATTCTTAGGGGAATACTTTCAAATTTCTCTATAATGAAAAAAATCACACATATTAGTATTGTTTATACATAGAGAATAAAGTAAAATAGTCTTCTTACCTGAACCTCCCTCCAAAGACGATCTAATGTGGACTGAGGGATAGAAGCCCAGTCATGCGTGGTCAATGGAAATCGATGTGGGTCACGTATGATGTGACCCAACAGACAAATAAATGCAGGGGAATTCGGTCCCACAAGATGAAATACCTCATCAAATGAAACATCAATCTTCGGGTCAGAATTCCATGATAAAATGCCGCAACTGGGGCCTCTCTTGCAAGAGGAAGAAGCAATCGAGTCTAATCCTGTTGAAATTTTATATATAATTTGATAGATGTTATATATATATATATATATATGTTTATCAATTACATAAAAAATAGAGACAATGACATTCAAACATACCTTGACCCTGAGTCATAGATGCCTTGGATGGATGATGTGGATCTGCTGCCTCTTCCCCTAACATGTCTGCAGTCATAGAAAACATTAGTAATGGGACTATCCAATGTGTCTAAAAGATAAATTGGATTGTTCTTAAAAAAAATAAAACTTTTACAATTTGTAATCAAACAAAAAATGGATTGAATAATTAGTTGTGAATGAAATTTAAAAAATCATAAAGTTAACAAAACAGATATACAAATTATGTACAAATACACTTAATGCATAGCCAAATTTCAGATAGAATTAATAAAAATCCAAGAAGCACATGAACCATATGAAGAATACCTCAAATGGAAGATACACCGACAATAACATCCATAAACAAAGAGTAAAATGACCCTAAATATTTATAACTGAATAAACTTCCAAAAGTGTAGATTAAGACTTACAAGGATTTTTAAAATGGTAAGATAATTTATTATATCCTAGGACATTCAATATTGAATAGCGGGAAAAAAATTATGCCTTTCATTAAGCATGAAAATCGACCGTTTCTCCTTCAACAGCTACTCTGACCCAATAAAAATCTTCTTCATATTGAACTACGGTTTGTTGATCAAGTTGTTGGTAAACAAATGGAACAGTCTTGGGTTCATCTTCTTCAAATAAAAACACTCCTCACCGAGACATTTTGACAACAACTTTCCAACATGGATCCGAAGGAAAAGTAATGAAGAATACATGTTCCTCTTGTGATGTCAAAATGAACGGTTCATTCTCAACATGTTCATTATTTCTGTATAACATATACTTAAAATTCACCAATGAAAACTGATATTGATCGACTTTACATCCATGCACTGGATCAACCCAATTTCACTTTAACAATATGTACTTCAAACCGCGTGTATACAAATTCAATGATGTCTATCAATTGACCATAATAATAACCATAATCGACAAATGGACAACTGATGCCACTGTTTTGTGTTGCTCGTTTGTCGTCAACATCTTTATTTTCAAATCGAAAACCATTAGCATCAATAGATTTATAATGACGATCTGTTATAGATGGAACCTCAGCTAGTTGGATAAATACTTCAGTTTGTGTGGGGTCCCCTAACTCCCTCAGCATACAAACCTTCATAATTTATAAAATTCAATACTAATATATGCATAAATAAATTAGTATAATACTTCACTAATAATGAAAATCAATTTATACATACATAAATCTTGAACCAATCATGAAATGATGCATAATGAGATTGTTGAATTTGCAACTCGGTCGAACGATACATCTCTTATTTTATCTCATTAATGTGTTTCCTGCAAATGATAACGTGATGTTTAAATTATCAACTTAAGCAAACAAAAATGTAAAATTTATACAAGCACATTGATAAGATACTTACTGCATTAATGGTGCAACTGATGGAGTATTGAACAAGATATATCGATGTGCTTGTATCCACTCGATGTTGTCCATATCAAATGTGGCCCCTTCTCCGACTGGACCATCATGAATTTGAGAGGGATTATCTAATTTTGTTTCAAAATCCATAATATATTCTGCACAAAAAGCAGTACACTCATCCATCAGATAACCATTGGCTATTGAAGCCTCCGGACGAGCTCTGTTGCATACAAATCTTTTCAATGTACTCAAATACCGTTCAATAGGATACATCCACCTGAATTTCACTGGACAAGCAACCATTACTTCATCAGTTAGGTCCACTGTAAAGTGGACCATAACATCGAAAAATGAAGGGGGGGGGGAGTTTCTGAAAGTGATAAAGCGTATGTACAATTCGGCCCTGCAAACTTTTTAAATAACTCATTCGTTGATTTCTTAAACAAAGCTGTCTAAAAAAATTACTCATCTCAATCAACAACTGAACAAAATTTAGGGATAAACAATCACAAATTGCGATTGGAATCAACTGCTAATGTAGTATGTGATTGTCATGAATTTTCAACCCTTGTAATGTCTTTCTCGTCAGATTCACACAATTTGAAATATTATAAGAGTAACCACCAGGCACCTTACCATATTCAAAATGGAATGAAATGTCTCTTTATCCTTTGTAGTCATCGTATACTATGCAGAAGGAATATATGCCTTGTTTCCCCCAGCTAACTATAAATGCAACTATTTCCTTAAACCCATTTCTTCCAAATCACGGCGTGCATTAACATGGTCCTTTGATTTTCCACCAACACCTAAAATTACACACAATTTGTTGTCAAAATCATTTTTTAAATGTTCATGACATCCAAATTATGCCTCATAATGTTAGTTTTTCAATACATAATAGTATAAAAAATACTTTTTTTCCAATTGTGACTGCGCTGCCTACCCGCAGGACGAATATTACATACTGGAGGAGCCACCAAATCCTGAATTTCATATACTGTGTAGATGTTTTCTTCCTCAATCTGCGATAACATTTCGACTCCTTTCATGATCATTGGTGCTGGGCTGAACTCTCTATAACCATCAAATGCCACTCTTTCCTTTCTGAACCTGTGCTTAGGGGGGAGAAAATGCTTGTGACCCATGAATGCCCATTTTTTGGAATGTTTAATCCATATATATTTTTTAATTTTATTGCAATAAGGGAAATCAAATTCTTCTTTCGTACTCCAACCTGATAAATTTGCATAAGATGGAAAGTTATTGATTGTCCACAATATAGAAGCATGCAATTTCAACATTTCATTCATTTCGCAGTCATAAGTCATCACACCATCGCCCCAAAATTCAGTCAACTCATCAATCAATGGGTGAAGGTAAACATCAATCTTATCCCCTGGACTTTTAGGTCCATCAATAAGAGTGGAAAGTAATATAAATTTTTTCTTCATAAAAAGCCACAGAGAAAGATTATATGGAACCAACACCATGGTCCATGTGCTATGAGATGCACCAACCATATACTTGAATGGATTGAAACCATCCGCTGCCAATGCCAATCGGACATTATGAACATCTTTAGCAAATTTGAGATGTCTCTTATCAAAATCCTTCCAAGCATGAGAGTCTACTGGGTGGGTTAACATATCACTTCCATGAACTCTTTCTACATGCCATCTCATTAAATTAGAAACATTAGATGACATAAAAAATCTTTTCAACCTCAGTTTAAGGGGAAGGTAACAGATTTGCTTTACTTCAATCGGTTTCCTCTGTATCGCAATCTAACATTGATGAGTCTTAATTCCCCTGTTCGCTTTCCACCTGGAAGTACCAAAAACCGTACAAATCACCAAATGGGCAGTTTCCTTTCTAAACAACATACAGTTGTTTGTACATGCATCTATGGTATCATATGTGAAACCTAAATTCTCTATCAAATTACGAGCATAGTAATACGACTCGGGAATATTAGCGTCGACAATAAGAACTTTTTTCAATAACACAAAAAGCATGTCGAATGATGTGTCTGACCAATTATTCAAAGTATTCGTATAAAACAACTCCACGATAAATGACAGTTTATTGTAGGAAGTACATCCATGATATAATTCTATTCTCACATCGTCAAGTGCTTCATAAAACCTCCTCAAATCATGATCTGCACCAGAGAGAAGATTTATCTCACCAGTCTCATGATTTTGGATGTCAATGACTTTCGGACCAAACCCACGTACCATTTCATTAAGCATTTCATGCATTGGATCATTCATCCTTACTTCAACATCCATATGAACTGCATCCCTATGTTTACAACAAACATATTCTTCTCCATGACGAGTCCAACTCTTATAATTTTTCAGAAATCCATTAATGAATAGGTGCTCCCTCACAGCATCTCATGTGAATTGATATTTGTTAGCACAATTTCTACATGGACAACTAATATAGTCACTTTCAAATCCTCTGGTGAAGTCAATAAACTGCATAATTCCATTGAAATATTCTCTAGACGTTCAATTTGGATGATCAATCCCACTCTTATCCATAATAATATCTGTCTAACAAACATTTACACAATACTTATTATATTTTCATTTTTCAAATCAAATATATTTAAAATAAATACTAATCATTTTTTTATGAACCATTGATAAAATAATAATGTAACTGAAATCCCATGTCATACCTGATTGCGCTACAAACCTGGAAGGGAGGGGACCCGGAGGTGGTGATGCGAGGGAAAGGAGAGGCAGTGAAGGGGAGTCAGAGCCAAAGGCAGTGTGGCATGGGAGGGGACGAGCGGTAGTGGTGGAAGGGAGCCGGAGGATAGGAGGTAGTGAGGGGACGGGGGACGGGCAGCGTGGGGGGGGGGGGCTGTCTGGGGTGGGGGGGGGGCTCTCCGGGGTGCGGGGAGGGGTGTCCGGGGTGCGGGGGGGGGGGGGGGGGGGCTGTTCTGGGTGCGGTGGGGCGTCCGAGGTGTGGGGAGGGGGGGCCTGTCCGAGGTGTGGGGGCCCTGTCCGGGTTGTGGTGGGTCGGTCCGGGGTGTGGGGGGGCTGTCCGGGGTGCGGGGGCCGTCTGGGGTGGTGGGGGGTGGAGGGCCGAGGGGGTGGAGGGCCGTGGGTGGAGGCCGGATGCTGGAGGGCGGAGGGTGGAAGCCGGAGGTCAGAGTGGTAGGGGCGGAGGCCAAAGGGCATAGGGACGCCGGAGGGGAGCGGAGGATCGATGGATGGTGAAGGGCGGCCCGAGCGGGAGGGTAGAGGGTAGAGGGCGTGCGGAGGGTGGAGGCCGACGAGGGCGGCGACGACAGCGAGCGGTGGAGGGCGGCGGGGCGCGCGGCAAGGCAGGGCAGCAGGGGAGGGCGTGTGGGGGAGGGCAGCGACGGGGGGGGGGGGGGGGGCATCAAGGGCGACAGTGGAGGGGGGGGGGGGGGCGCCGAAGCCCTATGTTTTTTTTAAAAAGTTAAGAGATCGCCAAAGGAGGTCGCCCGTGTCAGGGGGATTCAATGCCCAATATTCTAGTAGTATGATGATTACGCACTGGTGTCGACAGTGTGGGCTTACTCTAAGAGGCGAGAGCATCAGCTAGGATCTTCTTGTAGCGGCGTTGAGGCCTTACGACGTCATCTTGGGTAAGGACTGGTTATCTACAGTCCATTCTCGGATCGACTGTATTAGGTGCAAGGTGCGGTGTGTCTGCACAGATGGGACCATGTTCACCTTCACCATAGAGGAGGGAACCTTCGCAGCACAGGATGGACTCACGCAGAGGAGAGGGAAGCTGATCACACATTAGTTGGCTAGTCTCATCCTCAGAGTAGTTGACATGCGGAGTCCGAGTTTTCCTGTTGTGGTGGATCAGTGTGCGGACATTTTCCCTAATGACGTTCCAGCATTACCTCCTCGCAAGGAAGTAGATTTCTATATAGACCTATACCCCGTGACATCACCGATATCTACTCCAACATATCGTATGGCTCCCGCTGAGTTTCGTGAGCTACGAGTACAACAGTAGGACTTATAGGAGAAAGGTTTCATCCAACCTAGTGTTTCACCCTGGGCTTCGCTGATTCTATTTTCCAAGAAGGCGGATGAGATATTGCAATTGTGTGTCGACTACCGTCGCCTGAACCAGGTGACTGTGAGGAACAAGTACCCTCTTCCGAGGATTGAAGATTTCTTTGATCAGCTCAAGGGAGCACGATGGCTCTCGAAGATAGACCTCAGGTCAGGCTATCATCAGCTCAGAGTTCGAGATGAGGATGTGCAGAAGATGGCCTTCAGGTGTTGATATGGCCGTTGTGAGTTCTTTGTCATGCCCTTTGGTGTGACCAACGCTCCAGCAGTGTTCATGAGTCTCATAAACAAGATCTTCCCGCGCTACCTCGATCGGTTTGTCGTAGTCTTTATTGACGACATATTGATTTACTCGACTACTAAGGAGGAGCACGCCTACCACTTGAGGGTTATACTGGATACACTCCGAGAGCACCAGCATTATGGTAAGATTTTGAAGTGCTAGTTCTAGATTCGAGAGGTTCACTTCTTGGGGCACATCATCTATGAGGAGGGAGTTATAGTGGATCCCATGACAATCGAGTAAGTAAATGCTTGGGATCCACCCAGGAGCCTGACAGAGGTGCAGAGATTCCTAGGTCTGGCTGGGTACTATCGGGGATTTGTTCCAGACTTCTCCAGAGGTGTAGCACTGCTTATAGCTTTGAGGAAGAAGGGGAAACCCTTCGTGTGGTCATAAAGATGTCAGCAGAGCATTCAATAGATGAGGCAGAGATGGACCAGTGAGCCCATCTTGAGGCTACCGGAGGAGGGCGTAGGGTACATAGTTTACTACGACACATCAGGGACCAGACTTGGGTGCGTCCTGATGGAAGAGAGAGTATTGATCACTTACGGTTTACTGCAGTTGAGGAAGCACAAGCATAACTACACTACCCATGACCTATAGTTAGCAGTAGTGGTCTTTTCCATGAAGATGTGGCAGAACTATCTGATGGGCGAGCGCTTTACAGTCTACTCTGACCACCAGAGTCTCAGGTACATTTTCTCGCAGAAGGACTTGAACCTGAGACAACGATTATGGCTCAAGTTATTCCAGGATTATGACTTTGATATTGTCTATACTCCTAGGAAGGGGAACATGGTGGTTGATTCTCTATGAATGAGATCAGGAATTCAGCTACTTGGAGAGGTGACATAGCAGTTAGCCTCTTTTTAGATATCCTTTGTGGATAGAGAATGTCCAGCCTATCAACAGTCCCACACAGTCACACCTCCACTTCATCATAGGGTCAGAGAGGCACAGCGTGGGGATGTTGAATGTGAGGCGTGACGTGCTCTGATATCCTTAGGGCTGGCACCCGATATATTTTCTAAAGGTGGGGAGCACATCAACCTCTTCAGGGGACGTACGATGGTACTAGTTGCACTGCAGGAGGAGGTGTTTAGGGAGTTCCACACTTCCCCTCTAGCGGTACATCTGGGAGTAGCTAAGATGTATCAGGACCTCAGACAATAACACTGGTGGCCGGGTATGAAGAAGGTTGTCGCAGAGTTAGTTTCGTGATGCCTCACTTATCTGCAAGTGAAGGCAGAGCACTAGGTACCTGCAGGCTGGGTACAACCCTTAGAGGTCCCAGAGTGGAAGTGGGATGTGATATCCATGGATTTAATGACGGGGCTCCCATGTACTTCCAGGGGACACAACTCCATCTAGGTGATCATAGACCGAATCACCAAGTCATCCCACATCCTTCTGATCAGAGAGCATGGCTCAGTAGAGAGCTTGGGATTCCTCTACATCTAGGAGATCATATAACTTCATGGTGTGCCATCATCAATAGACTTTGATAGAGTCAATCGCATTATGTCCTGGCTTTGTAAGGGGTTACAGGAGGCTTTTGGGACGCAACTACACCTGAGCACTTCCTTTCACCCTCAGACGGATGGCCAGACAGAGAGGACCATTCAGAAACATGATGACATGCTCCGTGCATGTTTCCTTGACTTTAGTCATAGGTGGGAGGATCACCTACCCTTATTGGAGTTTGTGTACAACAACAGCTACCACTCCACCATCGGGATGACACAATACGAGGCACTGTACGGCCGACCTTTTAGATCATCTCAGTGCTGGACTGGCCCTAGGAAGTCAGCACTCGTGGGACCAGAGATGGTTCTGGCTACGACAGATAAGGTGAAGATCATCCAGGAGTGGATGAGGACTACACAGAGCAGAAAGAAGTCATATTCTTATAGGAGGCGGAGACCACTGGAGTTCGAGGATGGCAACCACGTTTACTTACAGGTCTCACCTTGATGTGGATTGCGGAGATTTGGCTGGGTGGCAAGTTATCTCCATGCTTCATCGGACCATTATAGGTCCTCAGCAGGGTAGGCGAGATGTATTTTCTCCTGGCCCTTCCACCTTAGTTGCAGCAGGTGCACGATGTCTTCCAAGTATCTCAGCTGAGGAGATACGTGCACGAACCGACGCATATCATTGACCACGGGGAGATGGATATCGATGATGGGGAGACATTTGCAGAGGTCTCGGTGGAGATCGAGGATTGAAAATAGCAGGTCCTACATGGACGTTCGATTCCACTGGTGCACATTTTTTGGAAGCACGAGAACCTCTAGGAGATCACATGGGAGAGGGAGGCTCAGATGCGTGCTCAGTACCCTCATTTGTTCCCCTAGTTTATGTTGTAGATTTATGGGGATGCAAAGCCCTGAGGTGCGAGTAATGTAAAGAACAGAAAATCTCAATGATTTTTTTTAAAATAGTTTGGAATTTTATGATCTTATAGCATCTGTCGATGCTTGATTCCGAGGCCCAGTGTCCTCAAAATCGATTTCCGAAGTTTAGCTCGGGTACGTTCAGTAAACGAACGAGTGAGTTTTTCTAACTTTTGAACCGATGCTCGGAATTAAAATATGAGGGCACCGATGAACTCGCAACACCTGTAATTGCTTAACGTGATCCTTACCATAGTTGCATTCACAATGGAGGAATAGATATTTATTGGGGGTTTATTTAAGAAGAAAATAAAAATTGTCAAAACAATTTTTATTTTATAAGGAGCATATACCCTCCCATGGGTATTTAAGTGTGGGGACCACAACCACCTAACTAACCATGTGTGGATGTTAGAGAGGTGGGATCACATGATCCCCAACCATTTAATTTCCTCTAAACTCATTAAAAACCCCTCATTAAATTGGAAACCCCCCCATTAAATGCCAATCTCTCCACCTCACTCAATTAATTCATGTCAACCCACAATTTGGTGAGGATCGTTCCAATTTTTACCCTTTTTATTTAATTTCCAACATGTTTAATAAATGGGGACCTTCCCTCTCCCTTCCTTAAATGATTTTCAACACATTTTTTTAATGTGGTGATTTCAATATTTGGAAGTTAAGCATGTGAAATAAAATAATAGGAGGAGCCTATTATTTTATTTTTGGGGAGAGCCTTCTTTGTGTGAAGGAAGATCGAGAGAACTCTTGAGGTTTTGGAAGAACGATGGCCTCTGATGAATAACGATGTAGAACTATGGTTCCTCAATGAACAATGACGCGCCACCAATTCTCTTCTCCATGACAAGAGATAGAGACACTGCTTCCTCCTCAGCGCATTCTGATGTCTCCTATGAACATTTTCCCCGCGATGCCATCCACCACAACTCTGATGTTCATCATCATTTGTTGAGGTAGGGGAATTGTATATTTTTCATATTTATGTTTATTACTCTCAAACATGGAATTTATTTTTTGGGTAATGTTGGATCCACTAACGCGGTGCATACGGATTAACAAACAAATCCAGACTCACCGCTAGTTTTTTCTTGATGTGAGTAATATTTGGAGACAATGAAGCAGGACTGCAATGACGAATAGAGGCCTTCGTAGTGATGTACGGGTCCCGAGTTGACTGCAGGTGCAGTCGGAATCAAGAACGGACCAACAAAATGACTCTGGTGCCCCGTAGAAGCCCCTGGCGGTGACGGTGGCCGGAGGTAGCGGCGCCCCAGCACGCCGTCAGCAGAATCTCGCCACGGTGATGATGGTCGGATCTCGCAGCCGCACGGGATCTGGGGAAGCCCATGACGCCAGCCTGGCGCCACATCCGCAGATCCCATGCGACGATGACTGTACTTGGATCCTCCATGGGTTCTGTAGTGATGACGACTGTACTTGGATCCTTCGTGGGTTCGGCAGCGATGAAGACTGTACATGGATCCTCTGTGGGTTTGGTAGTGATGACGGTTGTACATGGATCTTATTTGGGTTCGACAACGATGACTACTATTCTTGTATCCTATGTGGGTCATGCAGTATGACCTCTATACTTGTATCCTCAGTGGGTCTGGTTGAGTAGCTGGTCTTGTATCCTGTGTGGGTTCGACAACTTATCTGGTCTTGTATCCTATGTGGGTCCGACAGCATAGATGAATTAGTGGCTTCATCAGATCATCTTTATCGCTATACGAAGGTTGTATAGCTGTGTGGGATGAGTCTTGATTTTATATCATTATCATCGATGTGATTGACTTGCATTCCTATGTGGACTAGGTTGTGTTTTCATGTGTGGATTGTGTTGTGTTTTCCTGTGTGGTCTGGGATGTGCTTATAGTTGGAGAAGAACTGTAACTGATGACTTAGTTATATGTATGGGAATATACCTAAGTAGAGTCGATTGATACTTCGTGATTGTACCTTCCCTTTGTGGTTCATCCTTCGTGTATTCTGAGAGACCTTTGGGGGTCATAGGGTCCCTACTGAGTATTGTATACTCACCCCCACACGGGCTATACCCGCACTACATTGTGTTGGATGAAGACGAAAAATAGAACTGATTGAGGTGGAGGCTTGTGGAGATGGATGGTACCCGAAGGTGGACGACATGGAAGGACGTACACAGAGCAGACGACCGAAACCGAGGAGCTGAGGAGACTATCTGTACCCACCCTTCAGGTGGGATTTCCGGAGGAAGACTTGGTGCAGCTGTTTTACTTACTACTGTTGTAATTTCTTTTCAGTTATACTGTACTTTCAGTTGGGTTTTATACTGGCCCATTTACCTTCAACACATAATTTTGTACTCAGTTTAACTTAGTGCTTACTTCACTTGCATAATATGTTGTGTTTGTTTACTTATTAAAGGCAATGCCTTCCCCTTATTTTGGGATTTACGCCTTTGGCACTAGTCGCTAGCCCCTGGCCTATGGAAGGCGAGCTTGGGGTTGTCACGGAACGGGCCCCGAGGACAGTTTGTGACAATCTCATATCACCATTATATTGTTTCCTTTCCCTGAGATATAAATAATTAATCTTTGAATGAGTTCAAGGATGTGTAATTTTTACGTTTACTATGATTATTTCATCGTTTCTATTGTAATGTGATATTCAAGTTTTTGTCTAGTTTACTAATACTACTAAACTATTCAATCCATTAAGATGTGATCACTTGCATCTTATGATAATGTAACAAATCACTGACTCTAGGTTGTTGGGTTTGGGGACGTTACAGTTGGTATTATAGAAACTACATTAAAATACATGGGAACTAGATTTAATAAACCATATCTTTGGGAACATAACCCTATGATCATCTTTGAAGATAATTATATAAGAAAATTGGATTGTTTTGGCGAGGAATAGATTTTGTGGTTATCCCATTAATACTTCCCTATTTAGATACTACAAGTGAATGTGGTTATAGAACAATTGTACCTAGGGGTAGTAACTCCAAAAAGGGTGCATTAGTCATCAAATTTATCTTCATTTAGGGCATGAAAACAGCCTTTACTGCACACCTAGTTTCACACTCCTGGGGGATATTCTTAAGATAATTTACAATTTATTTACAAACCATTATATAGGATTTTAATAAATGAAGAAAATTAATGGCATAGGTTCGACCTATGATGTCTTTGATTAAAAATAATGTCACATGATTTAAAATTCCTATAAATTATTATATGGTTTTCCCATTATGATAATTTTTTCTCACACAATTTCTTTTGGTTTTAGTCAGTGTCTGGAACATAAATGGATCATGTTAACTATGGATATAATGAATAATGCGGTGATAATAGGAAACCTAATGGAATTATTACTGGATTGAATGATATTGTGATTATTCCTAATCAGTTATCATGATATGTGATTAGAAATATATATATTAACCAACTCTTAGGCTCACCAAATAAGTGATCGATAGAGTCTGCTAAGATATTGAGTGGTGGAGACCATAGAGGAAAAAGTGATCGATTTAAATTAGGTCGTAAATATAGAAAGAGACACCTAGGAGAATATATCAGAGGAATAATAAAAAATTTAATGTGTGGAAAATAAGGGAATAGAGAAATAAATTTCCAAGGAAAGTGAGTAATTCAATGGAGATAAATAAATGTCATTATACAAATCTATTTATATTTCATTGTCTTGAATGTGGGGAACCTGGGTATTATCCGATTCAATGCCCTATTTTATAGGTTAGTTCCTAATCCAAGGACCTATGTTGAAGAAAAAGGTTTAAAGTATTTAAATATTGGGATTCAAAAATTAAATTATTGAATTATCTTTATTAATGGTAATAGTCATGAAATATCCCAGGATTGTGTTAACATTTAGAAGTATATTTATATTCATCCAATTTTAACTGTAAAATTATGGATAACATAATGGTTTTATAAGATTAAGGTTGATAAAGAGATTAATATCTTAAAAACATTTTTAGGATTTATGTGATGGGATTATTTCAAGATTAAGGATATTTTTCAGAGGAATTTATGGTAATAAAACCCATTGGTTTAGTATATGAAAAAATTATTTAAGGACATATGCCTTTTCCTTTTGTGGACATATAATTAAAGGTATATGTAACCTTTAAGGTTTATATTATCTTTTATTTTTTTTATTATGGGTAGTAAAAATTTTGGAATGATATAAGAATTATATTAATATATTTTTAGAAAAATTATAACCTTAATTATCAGTGAAAACCCTTCGCTTCTGATGAGTCCATTGGGCTTGAACCCACAACAGAAGGGAGATATGGGTGCAACACCTACCACTTTCCTATGTGATGTACTGGTTAATTTGAAATTGTTTTTACATAAATATTTTGATGGATAATTATTATTTTTAGCTTTTTGTGTCACTATTTAGGTTTAGAGATTAATTTACTATATTAACTTGTGCTCACTATTTTAGTTTTGTTAAATATATAGAAATATATAGAAACAATGGTCACTTATTTATAGATATAATGATCCATTAAAAGAAAATTTTAGTGATTCAGGCATAGAAAATAATTTTGGATATTCATTTCTTAGAGTAAGAGATGAAATAAAAATTTATCGAAGAACTAACAAAATATGAAATTTTGATTATGAAATAGAAAGATATTAAGTAATTATATTTCTTTATATTCTAAGAAATAAAATAATAAATAAAATTTATGAAAATGATATAAAAATTGTAATGTTACCCTATTACCTTTATATCTGATGAATAAAATGTTATATTAACTCATCAAATATTTATGGTTGTGTGGTCATTAACTTTCTCTTTATTATTAACTTATGATTAATTATCTCTACCCCTCTATATAATTTTTTATGATTTTATTCTGTGTTAATATTTTAATTTACCACCCATTTTATGCTACTTCAAAACATCGTTATGTGTTATTCATGACTCATGAACAAGCTCTATTTTATTTATTTGGACATATTCCACTGTTGTATTTGATATAATTCCAACTTGCTTGATTTCATTCCACCATCTTCGATCAGATTTTCTCTTCATAATCTATGTTCCATTTTTATAGGATTTTTTCCATTTCCCTTCTCCATGTTACTTCTTCATCAGCCATATTATACAATCCTTTTCCAAATTCCACCTCATTTAGTTTTATACATCTTACTATAACATATCTACCACTGAGAAATCCATTATTTGTGAGTTTTAAATTGTTAGTTTATTTACTTCTGTTATCCCGATTATATGTACATTTTATTCACTCTTAGTTATTTTTTTGTTGTTTGAATATTTTTTAAATGTTTCTATGTTTATACTGTATATATGTTTAAAATTTATTGTATTTTTTTCTATATTCATGTTTAAATTTTTTAGTGAACTTTGTTATCATAGATCTACAACCGATATATTTATTGTTTTTTTTTTGTTATTATATTTTAATTTCAATTTATTCATTGTTTTTATGTTTAATTTGTATATATGTACATATAATTTAAATCTATAAATTTTAAATTTATATATGTTTATATACATGTATGTTTATATATTCAAATGTTTTAAATTTATTAATTTTTAAATAATACGTGTATATATTTTAATGTTTTCTATTTATATATATATTTAAATATTTTTTAAATATATTTATAATTTATATTGTTACAGTAGGTAATTAATGGATAATAATTTTATAAATGCATGAAAAACTAGTTAGGAATATGAGATACGAGTTTATGATTTCTTGGAATTCTCTAAATAAAATCTTGAAAATGGAGACATGTTTTTCTATCCATGTGTGAGAATTTTGAATATGAGAAAGTTAACCTCAAGAGAAATCAAATAACATTTACGTTTTTATGGTTTTAATCATAGTTGTATACACTAGATATTAAATGGTGAATAGATAGAAAAGTAAAGATCAAACATTTACGAGGAAATTTAAAATGAGACAAGGGGATGTATTGATGAATTAACTCAGGATATATTAATTTAAACTATTGAAAATTAGAAACTACTAAAAGATTATATGAATATACCAAAAATAAAATGTTCCTTGTTTTTCTGAAATTTATAGTTTTATTAACATCACTGAGATTAGCTAACATAGAATCAAGAAATAGTTAGAGCCAAAAATGGGATTCCAGATTCTAATTATGATTTAAAAAAAATATTATATCTAAATATTTTATTATCCAATTAATTATTTTTTCTATAGGAAATAATTTGAATTTTTATCAAAATGTCTTAAATATGGAAAATCATGTTGTACAATGGATGGGATATCCAACCATGGTTCTTTCTTAAGGATATACCCCAAACCTACTTCAATATAAATCTGGTATCTTCCAATACTTCCTTATTCAAAAAATTTAATTTCAAATTAAAATGATGTAAAGAGAATAATATTACACATATATGAGTTAATATCTTATGGGAACTAACATTTCCTCTCTTATTCATTAGAATAGAAGAGATTTGATAAACAATTTTATGACATTTGGAAATTATGTTAGTAATCTCTGAATGGGACTCTACACATATGGAATGAATCCATATAAATCCCTTAATAGAAAACATAGAACATAAAATATTTTTGGTACTTTAAAATCAATACCAATATATATGAATGAAAAAAACATATTAAGATGAGATTTATGATTTTTAGAAAAAAATTGCCTCAATGGAAATAATTTTTTATTAAAAAATATTGAGACCAAAAAGAGATAGAGAGGACCAAAGAGTCATAAAATGTTTCTAGATAAGTGATTAATCAATAAAAATATCTTTAAAAACAAGGTTTAGGGATCCAAGAGATTATAAAATGGTGAGGGGTTGAAATGAATCTCTAATGTTTGTTAAGATATCCACTACTTTTTTCAAAATATCTTGGAAATGATATTTATGTTTATATTACACTATTGATTTATGATTTGAAATTTTCCTGGGAGGGTTGTGTCAAAATTTTAGATACCTACTAGAATGATTATTTTATTCTTCTTTCTATGGTAATGTTCATAATAAATAACATTATTTTATATGTAAACTTATATGGAAATATTGTTAAATGACATAAATCTTATCTAATTTGTTAAGATAGGATGGGATACAAAAAATAATATAATGAGAGAAAGATAGTGTATATGATTCATATTATATTTTCCTAATGGATAACCCTCATCAAAGATTAAAATAGTCATTTTATTATTTACAAGTGTATGATTTTCCTCCACAACCTTTAATAAAAAAACAATACTACAACATTATGAAAATCATTGATATCTCACTTGAAAATCCCCAATGTCCATGTTTGTAATGAACAAGGACATATTGACTACTGAGGGAGGCAGGAGTGAATCTATTTTCTTCTATTAAAAATTACCTTTGTGAACATAAACTCTCAAACTTGTTAAGGTCTTAACCCACTCATTTAAATATCACAGCCTCACCTTATGTATAGTAAAGAATAAAGAGAGAAAAAAATTAATTACTAGGTTTATCTAGAATACACTACTCATTTCCATTATTGGTTAGTAGCTAAGAAAATGGATTATTATACTATGAAAATAAGTTGATATAACTAAGAAGCTTCCATATCCGATCAACATAGATTCACACTATGATCTAGCACCCAAGACACATAGAAGATTATTGTAGCAGCACCCTACCAAACTATAATTTACGATATATTCAAAGGAGTACTTGAAAAATGATCTTCCTATATGAAAAAATTAGTTTAATGGGTATTCTCTTTTACATATACATGTCTTGAATGTCGAGGTATTTTTTAGAAAAAGGTTTTACATCTTTGTTAGTACTCTAATTATTCACATAAAATAGTTCTCCTCACTTATTCAAATACTCAATCATAATGGGTCATATTTTTATTTTTATTTAATGACTCATAACATTCAACTCCTTCTCCTCTCTTTGATACTGTTGTGTGTATCAAGCTATTAAATAAAACCTCACACAATATTCATGAGTTCTATAACTACTCCCTTCCATTCATCACTACCTTCATGTTTTATATTTACAAAAATATATTGTGAACTATATTCATTTCCATAGTGTAATTTTGGTAAATCCTTGATCCTTGATGATATCTATAATATCCATTTTACATTGGTAAATATAATACAATTTTAACTTCCATATTAAAACTTATTTGAATATTTTTCATGTATAATTTTTAAATTCTTTGATTTTAGGAGATTTTTCCAACTTTTTTGTATGATATAAAATATAATTTCTTTTAATTCCCATGAAATTCATAGATTCAAAATCTTATAAATTATTCTTTTAATTATTTTAACACTAGTATGTGATGTGGAATCTCTATCATATGGTATATAACTCAACTTCCTCATTTTTATGTGTGTATTAGGATCTTTTAATTTTTCATAACACTTCAATCCATAAAGGAAAAAAATAACAACATAGATAAATCTTATTATCCTTTAAAATATACATTTTTATAAATTCTCATTATTTATCAAAGAAAAATACCTCACATGTAGATACCATATGAACTTGAAATATAGTATGCGATAAATATTATTACTTGTGAAAAAATATCTTACATGTAGATCAAATATCCTACACATTAAACAATTCTCTTACACATAGGATAATTCTATTATGCGACTAAATGTATTACGACTGACTCAAATCTCTTATGGACACACATAATGCCTTATGGACTTCTCAAAATTTTTACTTATAATAAATCCTCGTACACATATATGAATTTTATTATGTGCTGGACAAAATATATTACTGGAAGTTGAAATTAATTTTTCTTTGGTCAGATTAACTTTTACATAGGAAAAATCCCTTTTCCATTTTTCCAAACTCCATCTCCATAACAATAGTTCTAGAATTGATTCAAATCAATTTAGAACCACTTCAAGCCAACAAAGAAGCTCCTTGGATGATCTTAACAAATTCCCAATGATCAAAACTCTTCTCCATCCATCCAAGTATTGATATTTTAATTAAAAAGAAGGAGAAAACCCCTAGAAAAATTTATATAGGAAGAATGTAATTAAGTCTGATGGTGTCGATCCAAACTAGATTTTAGAAATCAGGGGTAAGGGACCCAATAAAATTAAATATTGTACAAGGATTTTCAAAATTAGCTTGTGAAGACAATAAGTCAACACCACGTTTCCCTCCCTCCTAGTGTGGGTGAGATTACTGCTGTTGGTGATAAACTCCCAGCATTTTCAAACCATATTTGGGATAGTCTTAGAGGTAGAGATCAAACCTTGGATGTAGTTAAGGATGATTGAGGAGTCATATTCCACATAATAAAGGATAATACCCTAAAAATGGCACAAATTTAACACTTTACGTATGGTAGTTGCATCCTTCATGATAGAATCACCGTTACCATGCCACACACTGAACACAAAGACAAACTAGACATTCAGATCATGTACTACTCACTCTTCCTACAAACAACCATGCATGCATTACCTGTCAATATTTAGTTTCAAGACACAATCCAAAGGGAACCATGTAGCCTTGTTCCCTTGGGTGGGGTTAATAAGAGGTGTGATCCCCATAGATCATTCTTATGTTAGTCGAAACATAGAAGTAGAATTCTTATTGTTCTTGAGAAGAGGAGCCAACTCCATGATGAGTGATCTAGTATTCACCTACACACCCAACCAAGAAAAGACAAGTCTCGTATGCCTGGATTTATTTTGAGTAGACTAAATAATCCAACATCCAACAACGAACAACATTTCTTGAGAATTTCATTCATGGGTGGTGTCATATGATCATTGAAACCATTATTGGATGTAAATATTTCTAGATATATCCAGGAAATATCTCCATGAAAGGGTGCTAAGGTTTTTCTAGACTGTAGAAGACCAATCAACTTCAAAGAAAATATGGATAGTTGTCTCTTCCTTGGGTGAGAAAGAGTACGTGAACTTGAAGACCGTGGATTTAACCTTTCGTCTAACCCTCTCATTAGTTGTTATAGAATGATTATGAATTTTCCAAACAAGAAAATTTAACTTGGAAGCAATTTATTTGCACCATATAAATCCATCCCAGGAATCGTTGCAGATGTTTGTGTGTAAAAAATGGTGGTATACCATAGGAGATTAAAATCCGGATGAGTCCGTTGTGAAGAAAAGTCTATATGGTTCATTGGAGATAAGTATACCATGATAAACTTCCTACTATTGGCGATTTATAATAGATTTTATGAAAGTAGGGAAATATTTGACTTGAGAGAAGGTGATATTTGGCACCAGACAACTATTGAACCCTAACATATTTCCCACCCAATTGTATTTCTAGAAGAAAATTGAGCATACCCACACAATCCATTTCAAATTTTGTTGGATTTTATATATATTACCCTAAGTGATATCCTAAAGCTTGGAACTACTAATCCATGTGACATCAAAACAAGATGCATTCTTTTTAGAATCAAAATATTCCCATAGTGATTTCCCAACCATCACATCCCATGCCAGCCTCACTTGATGGATATCCATAGTTCCTAAGGCACTAATAATATTGATTCCACCGTCCTCTAAATCCCAGGACAATATATTCCATGAAGCCCAATGGAATATCTCTTATTTTTTATTATCCCATAAGAAGCCAACAATACTATTATCAATGATATGGATAACCATCTTGGGAACAATGGTGCCACCAAAACATGCATATGAAATGATATTATGATGATATTAATTAGGAAGATGCATCCTACAAAGGACAAAAAATAATTTTTCTAGTTAATAATGTGGGAGGAAATCTTTTCAACGATACCATCAAATCTATGGATTAAGATTCTTACTAGTGAAATTGGGGCCCACATGTATTCCATGGGCAAATGTCTTCTGGTGACCCTAAGATTTTCTTCAATTTTATTCCCCCTTCCATACGAACATATCCTTGAGATATAAAAACTAATATTTTTTCTATTAATGATATGACCACTCCATATACAATAAATATAAAGGATTCAATTAACTCTTGAATAAACATGCAACATCCATTGGTTAAACATAGGTGGTCATCCATGCAGAAGAGGTTCAAAATACCACTAATGTTTTCTCTACACCTAAAGGGATGAACATGACCTTTATTACACCATTAATTATGATATTTGTTAAAATATTCTTGGATTATAATGAACACACTGGGGGATAGGGGATCTCCCTACTATAAACCCATATTGATTTCAAGAATCCATATATTTTACCCATGTAGGTCATAGAAAACTGTGGCGACCCAATTCATCGAATGAACACGTAAATCACCAACTCATAGAATCACATACATATCATGACTATAATGATGAATCTCTATTCAACTATATCATATTCCTTGTTCATATCATGATTGAATGCTATATTAGACTCTGGGAAATTTATGTTAAATTTCACCCACAATCTATTGTACCATATCAATGTTACCTTGAGTGGGTCACCCATAGATAAAGCCTTGTTACTCATCTGAGACCCAGTTATGAATGTGAACTGCTAATCATTGGTTGACCATAAGAGAATGTTTTTTGTAATGGATGTTTTAGATGATGATAGGTCTAAATTGTTTCAAGGAGGATGGGTCTCTGACAGTTGGAATAAGGATCAACGTGGAGGAACATTCCACTCTTGGAAGGCTCCATCCTTTGATATTATCCTGGATGATGGCCACAAGATTTATCAGGATGATATTATAGGAAATTGTATATAAGGACCCTGTAAAAATGTTTGGGCTTAGGGAACTATATTTGTTTAGAGAATAATTTGCTGCCAAAATTTCTTATTCATCAGGAATATTCTCGATAAAACCATTCATTTCATGGGAAATAACCTGATGAATAACATAAAAAATTTCATCATGACCACTTGGATATCCCTCCTTCATGTGAGGGTTAGTATCCGTAAATAAGGAATGAAAATGGGGATGAGCCATACCTTTGACAATGTTGGGTTTGTTGGAGAAAGAGTTGTCATTGAGATGAATATTTGGATCATCGTATCTCCTCCACTCTTTGATCAAAACCTAAAAGAAATATTTGTTTTTTTCCCTTATGTAAGTCACTCCACCCTTCATTTATCTCTAAAAACCCTTTCTTGTTCAAGGATCAGCTCACCCAAATGGTTCATCATGAATACTAAATTATTGAAAACATATTCATCCCACCAAGACTTAAGCTCAAGCTATGATTGAGAAATTTCTCCCTTAACACTATTTAAGATGAGGAATAGGGAGGGATAATTCTTATCCTTGCTTTGCTGGTCCACATTCAGTCTTATGAATTTGTTATGAAACCCCACCTGAGAACATTCTGCTATACATTTAGTCTAGGATGATCACAACACATGATGATAATCATGGTCATATCCCCAATGAAATTAGAAAAAGATGAATTCACCATGGGTACTCCTCAACAAGGGTGAGAATAGGGGAGGGGGTTAGAGTGCACTATTCCTAGATGATAAAAATTGGCATTGAGAATGAGGATATGAGTTCAATGTTTTCTATGTAGTGATCAAACTAGAACCAAATACGCTAGTTTCATTTTTTTATTGTTGTACAATGTGAACTTATACCCTCTTAACCCCAAGTCAAGGAGTTCTCTAGGAGATGAAAAGCTCTCAAAATCTTCCCAATCTATCAAAAGGTAGAATCCCACCCTTCTATTCTTAAAAATCAAGTATAGAGTCAAAATCTCCATCAAAGAGAAAAGCCTCATCAACCAGATTGAAGTTTCATAAATCCTACCATAACAACTCTTTTTCCCTCAAATCACATTTGGAATAAACAATGGAATGTAGGAAATTGGTGTTGTCAAAACTGATCCTTTAATATATTTTTTGGAAAGAGATAGAAATATGATCAATGGAGAGGTATTTGTTCCAAAAAAATCCATATGTGTTGATTGATTGGGTCATTGTGCATGTAATTGTGAAGACCATTCTTGTAGGAGATGTCCCCAATATTAGAAGAAAGTTGTTTTTGTTCAAGAAAAAAAAATCCACCTTATTATAAAGAATATCATATGATAAAAACTATATTTTAACACATTCCCCCAGACCTCGGGCATTCTAGATAAGAAAAAAAATCATTATAGAGAAGGGTGCATGGCTTTGACCCCCAGCCTAGACAAGTACAAAAACCCCTGTGAAGAAGAGGATTACTTCTTCTTGGCCTATCATATGGTAAAGGACCCACAAGAGAGAGTATAAAAAACATTAGGATCGATGTATTAATCC
The DNA here is from genome assembly GCA_963277665.1 of Viscum album. NCBI lineage: Eukaryota > Viridiplantae > Streptophyta > Magnoliopsida > Santalales > Viscaceae > Viscum > Viscum album. The sequence continues at coordinate 1,952,513,756 of OY728130.1, forward strand.
TCATGTGATAAAATAATATAATAATTACACAAAAGGATTGGGTTTTTTGGTGGTGGGGAAACACCACGGGGGTGGAATGCTGAAGAAGAAAGGGATTATTTCCCTTTACACAAGGAGCATGATGATCTTCCAAAAAATGTGCAACCTTCCCTAGAGAAAATGGTTGAACCAATAACGAATAGAGCAGTAATTCATGACCTGGACATAAGAAAGGATGAGGGATTTAAAGAACAATAACAGTGAATACATTCATTTGAAGTTCTGAGGTGCCCTTATTGGAAGACATTGAGGTAAGTGAAGGTAGAGAATGCAATTCGAGGGAACAAGGGATGGAATGTGAAGGTTAATTACCATCTGCCATATAAGATTATCTAGGTACCCCTCTAAGTAGTTAATCACTTCACTGGGGGGGTCTGTTGATATAGATAAATCCAAAGGAGAAGTTGTCAATTGCTTTTAGGACTTCTGAACAACAGAGATGGAGTGACCATGTAAGTAACATGAAAAAAAGAGGGAGATGAAGATGGATAGACAAGTGGATACCAAGAATAAGTAGAATCAAAAGCATTGAAAAAAATAGGGGTAGGGGGCCGACGAGCTAAGTCTATTTCAACATAGATCCATTCTGCACCCATGTCTTGATGATAAAGCGTATGTTCATCCACAAAAAGAAAAACACCAAGTGTATATCTTATACCTAAAATGAAATAATAGTTGTGGAAAGGGAGGGGAGATATATAAGATTAATCCATATCATATCTTGAGGGGAGTCACGTATATTGTGAGTTTCCATAGATCATCAAAATAATTTGAAACACCATTTTCCAACTAAGCACGAGCTCTGAGACCATGCTTTCACAAAATCCTCTTGGGATTCAAGGAAAAAAAAGAAGGCCTTCCTGTTGAGAATTTAGACTCGAGATGGATCCTTAAAACTATTTTGAATCACTTATCACTAAGAGATGTTAATTAAGTAATAAAATGGTAGAAAAAATCTCTTTATTTCAAGTTGAATGAAGCTTACAGAAACTACCTCTATACACCTCTCTCTCCCTCTCATTGAGCTCTCCTGGCTCTCAAAAATAATTTAGATCTCTGGATTGGATATAATGATGAAGAAATATCCTCAAGGATTCCTTAAATAAGCATAGTGGGAGGTTCCAATTTTGACACAACTCCCACCCAATCCCTAAATACCATGGTCTTCTCCCATGGATGGCAAATAAACAGGGAATGCACATGTAGAATGTGCAACATCCTTGTTTGAAGTCCTTGGTTGGTGAGGTAGGTGGACCAAAAACCTAATAGAAGTGGGAAAACTCCATCAATTCTACCATTCTAAATGCAATACACTAGTGCATCTACAAAGGTCCAACTTCTCATGAGAAATCACCTTTTTCAACATAATGGATTGGTTTTCCATTGTGTGGATATTCAAAAGTCACAGATTTTGTTGATCCATCACATCAAATATCCAATGATAGAGAATGTCGATGTTATTTATCTGGGAATGTTAGATGGAGTTATTTCATAAGTAAAAATCACTTGGACTATTACAATGAACCCTATACTCCTTCTGGATGAACCTGAGCTTCTAGAGAAAACACATTTGCCATAATATCTCCTTGCCTGCTTCTAATGCAGAATTGTACTATGCTTATGTCATGGATAAACCAACTCACTTCTACAACATTGAATTCAATGGTATATATCCTCTTGAAAAATTATAGATGTATCTAAATTTAGAATTCATACTATCAGGATCTATGACCATATCTGTATCTGTATGGACCTCCAAGACCAAGCTAGCCACCAATCCTAAAATTACTCGGATTGAATCCATCTTAACCATGCGTGAAAATACCTCTTCAAAGTCAAATAATTTCTTCTGAAATAATTCCTTGAAAACTAATTGATCTTTGTTATTAAATTAATTTTTTCTCCCATCCTTATTCATCCTAAACACCCATTTGTTTGTTAGTTAAATCTTACCATTTGGTAGTTCCATTAAACCATATGATTGGTTCTTTTTCAAGGACTCCATCTCATCCTCCATTGCATTCAGACACTTGAGTTTTTCAGGATGAGGCACCAATTCTTGGTATCCTTCTGGATCCCTCTCATTAGTCAACAACATGTACTCTAATTCTGAATATTTTTTTGATGGAATACTTCCTTGTAAAGATCATCAAACCTATGAAATGTTATGTTTAGGAGTCCCAATATCACCTAGCTCATGTGATGGTTCTATAACTTCTTGTGGATAGGATTGAGTCCCCCTCCTCAATATCCTCTTCCATTACCTCTTAGTTCACTGTTGACGAGACTTATTGAAACTCCTCCTCTTTATTTATAGGTGGTGCTGGTAAAGGATTTGGATCATTAATTGATTCTTTTCCACTTCCCCTTAAAGGCATTGTTGGATTTTGAATGTCCTTGATCATCCAGTTCTCTTGGAATACAACATATTTTCTTCTAATCACCTTTTCTCCTTCGGGTTCCAAACCTTGTATCCAAAATATTCATCTTCATAGCAAAGGAAGATTCCTGGAGTTGATCTCTAGTTTAGATTTTTTCTGAGTTCCTTGGAGACATGGTCAAATTCTCAACATCCAAATACTTGTAAATGAGAATAAGAGGGATGGTTACTGGACCATCTATTCCGTGTAATCTCAAAATTCATCGGGTCCGACAGGGATCTATTTATGAGGTATCAAGAAACCTAAATGGATTCTCCCCATAATATATTTGGGATATTATCCAAACTCATCATGATTCTAACTTTCTCTATGATGGTTCTTTTCATCCTTTTAGTAACTCTGTTGTGTTTTGGGGTGTGTGGGACCATCCTCTCAAGTCGGATTCCCTGACCCCTTCAATTAGCTTTAAATTCTATGGATGCGTACTCTCCTCCATTGTTTGAACGAAGAAACATAAACTTTCTTCTAGTTTCACATTCCACCATTGTGTGGAATATATTGAAGTAGTCTAGTAATTTGTACATAATCTTCCAGAAAAACACCAATACCCTTTAAGACACATCAATAATAATGGATAGGAAATAATTTTTACCTCCTAGTGAATCCACCTCCATGGGTCCGCATACATCAAATTACACCAGATCTAGAAACTCTTATCTCCTTGATGAAGTAGTATTGAATGAGATTCTATGTAGTTTCCCATAGAAGCAGTATTTACAGAGATTAAGTGTTTCATCCTTGTCAATACAGATGTACTTCTTCTTTATTAGGGTAGATAACCTTATTCCACCCATGTGGTAGAGTCTCTTATTCCACATATTGGATGATGTCTCTCCTTCCACCATGTTGATGCTATCTTCACATTTTTCACATGAGTTTTGTATATCTTACCACATATTTGTGCTCGGGCAATGAAGATGGCTCCTTTTTTCATCTTCCATGATCCATTACTGAAGATTATTTCATAGCCTTATCAATCAAGGGCTATACTTGATAATAGGATGATTCGAAGGCTTATAACATGCCAAACATCTTTCAGGGTGATTATGTGTCCAACATTCATCTAGAATTGTATATCACCTATGCTTTCAATCTTCTTCAAACTAGTATTTACTATCTTAATTGCACCAAAGTCAACGAAAATATAAGTCATGAAATAGTCCTGATGCAGAGTGATGTGGTGCGATGCTGAAGTATAGACAACCAATTATGTGCCTTGAACTAATGTATAAAAGCATGTCTCTAAATCATCTTTAGTTAAAAGAATCGGCCAATCTCACATGTGCGGCTCCATTTCATCTTTGTTGGTTACTAATTTGGCCATTTTCTTATAGAAAATTTTGGTAGTTCTTATTCAGGTGTCCTTCCATACCACTATTATAGAATCTGTATGTTGATCTCCTTTTATATGTGGATCTTTTTATATTCTATATTTGGCCTTTGGTTCCCACCCCTTTACTTCCTCCTTGTTGTCTCCCCCTCTTATGTAGAACGAGAGCTTGCGTTTGGTTGTAACTTGAGTCCGTCATTTGGGCCTCCTCATTAAAAATGCAACCTTTACCATTTCCAAGGGATGTTTTCTTCTGGGCGCTGAGTTGTTGAGGGATATGACAAGAATATTCTAGCTATTAGGAAGTGTAAATAGTAGTTGGTTTTCCTAATCTTCATCAATTAGATTCATACCTACAACCACCAATTGCTTCACCAGGCCTTGGAAATCACTAGCGTGTTCAGCATTACAGCTTCCACTCTGTATTCGAATATTCCTCAACCAATTAGAAAAGTGGATCTTATTTAGATCATTCATTGACTGGCACATATTTTAAAATTTCATCCAAAGTTCATACGTTCTAATCTCTTCAGCAACATGGTGGTAAACATTGTGATTGATCCATTGGCAGATTTGAACGATCATCTTCTTGTTAATCCTTTTCAAATCTTTTTCCTTGGTTGCATCGAGGTTGACTCCCTCTTTTTCAATGGGGTCAAAATATCCTTAACATTGAAGAGATACTCCATTGGAAACATCTAATTGGAGTAGTTTGATGAAGTAAATATGATCATTCCTCCCTAGGATGGTTCCACCATTAAAATCCAATTCTGTAAAAATTCATTTAGAATATGAAATAATGGAGCTCCTCGTTGTGCTCAGAATGATTGAAAATGGTATAATTTACTCCTAGATCATCGAAATAGGACACCGATTAATAAAGATATGACCAAAATAGTGTCAACAATCGATATCAACCAAGGATGTGGCGATGAAAGGGAACTGATGGAGAAGCTTCCAGAAACTCGTCAAATATGTTGCAAGTGCCAAAATAGTTCATTCTTCTTTGGCAAAGGGGTACTGTAGCATCTGAGGTTTGACCGAACTTTGATCGATACTAATAAGCTAATTTTAGATCCATTTTGGCATGGTTTTCACCATTGGAATAATCTCATCATAATCATTCAGAATATGACTTCAAAACAGGATTCCTAGCGATTAGAATTTTCCATTCATCAGAAAAACCCAATTGGTCACTACTGTTGCACCAAAATGGTTATGATACCACTTTTTGTGATATACTAATCACTAAGATATACTTACATAGGAATAAAATGGAATAATAAAGGGATGTATTTCAACTTGAATAAATCTTAAAAAACTACATCTTTGCACCTCTCTCTCTCTCCTAGAGCAATATTTGCTCCAAAAAATATTCAGTATCTATGGATTGGATCTAATGATACATGAAACTTTTCTAGGAATCCATAAATAGGCATGGTGGGAGGTTTCATGTTTAACACAACTCCCATCCATCCTCCACCTACCATGGAATTATTCAATGGCTGCCAAATAAATAGGGACTATACATGTATATTGTGAATTGACCATGTTTGAAGTCCTTGATTGGTGAGGTATGTGAACCATAAACCTAATAGCAGCTGGAAAACTCCATCATAAACCCTATGAAATCATAAAAGTTTGAATGGTGGGGTTCTAATCCAAACCAGGCTACATGATTATACAGATGATGATGGTCCACCGGCTCAAAAGAATCCAATGAGAAGTCAATCCTAGAGGATACATCCACAAAATCCACAAGGATCTCACCTAGATGAATCTTTAAGAATAGTGGAGGTCTGGGTTAACTAGTGGGAGTCTGATGGTGATGGACAACCTTCAAAGATGGACCTGGTAGAACCAAAGTGGCACACTCGAAGGAATAAGATCTAGAGGCTCGGTGATGATAGGATGAAATAATTAGTAGGTGGAGGAGGAACGACCGCCACTAGAGAGAGGGATTGAGACCTTTCTGGGAAGTATGAAGACTGGATTGTGGGTAAAGAGATTTAAAAAATTGGCTGTATATGGGCATGTTCTCCATAGTTGTGAAATCTATTTCCCTGACTCCAATTACAACTATATCAAAAATATTCTCAATAAATCTTAAAATTATCACTTAACATGTCAGTAATACCTGTTTATAGTATCTTAAAAGGTCAACATCATTTAAGTGATTTATTTAATCTTAAATCTAGTCTTCTTCTTCTAAATTAATTTATATTTTCTATCCATTCCTCAATCTCTAAAAAATCATTGAAAACATGTTATATATAACACTATCACCATCAAAACATATCTTTGATATAAATATTTGAATATAAATTATCACAATAAAATTTATACTTTATCTTGGATTTTTTTCCAAGTGTATTGACTCTGTTCTCATAAGGAATCCAAGTTTCAGCCTCAAAACATATCTTTTTCCATATAACAAAACATCACCTTTATCATCTGAGAAAACATTGAATTTATGACACACAACATTATTGAAAAACGCTTAATCTTCTCTATTTAAGAAATTTAATCCCCCATTGCATTTTTTGATCAATACCCATTACATATTCTCTAAATTCAAAGAAATTCATCCCCCTTATTAATAACAAATAAAACGGTCTATATAGATATTCCCAAGATTCTTTATCACATTTTAAATAAATTTTTCACCATCTTAAATAATATCCTTTATGAACTTTTTATGAGAAGTATGATTCCACATAAAACCTTATCCATGAGTCTTTAGTTCATATATGGTATGTCTACATGAAAAAATAGATGAAGAAAAAAAGAGAGACATCACCAAGATACTGGGGTTCTCCATAAAATCGTTATCCTGTTTTATTAACATATATATCATTCCAAGGGATGTCTTAAATTGATTAATCAAGAAATATTTAACCTCTTTCTCTATTATTTTATTAATATATAGAATTTCTAGATTAACTACATGATAAATTTATCTTGGTTTTTATATGTCAAGGGGGAAACTGAACTCATCCTCTTTAAGGTAATTAAGGAACTTTATAAAGAAAAATATCTATATTTATTAGTGTGTACAAAACTAATTTGTTTTATAAAATTCCCTACATATTAGTATAAATGAAACAAATGAGAATAAGGAAGGATCTATTTTATCTTCAAGAGTAACATTGGGGTTGAGAGATATCTCTAAATATAGGATTATACTTTATTAAAAACTCAATACTTCTTCCATTATCATCAACTATAATAGGTTTCTTAATATTAGTATTTCTATGATTTGTACTCATGTTTGAGGTGAACTTGTTCATATTTTAGTATAATATAACATTATTTCCATGTGATTTCATCTTCTTCCACATAGAATATTCTAAGTTTGGATTGATGATCATAAAATATTTTTTTCCCTACCTGTCTTTCCAAACCTTTTACACAAATATTAGTGAGTTTTTAGATCACCACTGGTAGAGGGATACTCATGTTTTCTAACCTTTTAATATAAAATTGTTTTATATCCTTTGAACCTACATTTTATCTCATCTTTTTCTATATTCATGGACATATCCTACTAATCTAGAAATATTTATAATAAATATATCTTGACTTGATTAGATTTATTAGGTTTATCTAAATAAGTCTTTCTAGTATCATCATTATTTTATTTTATTATGTTTTATTCTGAATTTAATTCTATTTTACACCATTGGGAACTTCTCCAATGAGTATAGTCATCAACTTAATATATCTATGAAATTTTTGTTCAAAAATTCTACATAACTCTCCTAAATATTTAAACCTATTTTTTATAGAGATATTTCTTATATGATTGGTCAAAACATTATTTTTTGAGAATTTGTTCTCATTTTCTCACCAAATTCCCCCTTAGTTCATTTCACTTCCCTAGAAAAGACATATTAGATAGAAAGAATAGTCGTTTTGTCTATTCCTTCTATAAAACTAATAAAACCCTTGAAATTTACTCCTCTTAAATTGATTCATGTTCTATATAGATTTGTATTACAGCAGTCCTTCTGTAAAATGAAACTTATGTTACCTTAGGGTAGTGATATTTATAACATATTATATTAATTTTATGAGGAAGATTATATGTCAATATTATTCTCAGTATAACCTTGTTTAGGTATTTTAAGTCCTACCTGATAAGATATAATATGTATGTTTTGAAAATTATTGGCACCAAATTTTACATGACCATTGGGATGTTTTATTTCTTCTTCCCATGAATGTTTTAATTGAACATCATCCACATTATTGAAGTTATCTTAGATATTAATCAACTCATTTTATTCTTAAAAACACATATATTGTCTCTTAGACAACTTTTTTTCCACTACTAATATAAATTTTTCTTTTAGATGAACAACCTACTTCTCCCACTCGACTATATTTATGTTTTTGTCTCTTGATATCATAAATGAACGTCACTTCCATTTTTATATACACTAATTTATCAAAACCTTCCATCTTATTTTCTTTCCCGAATTTTCTCTTTTATTTCTTGAGCTGTGTAATTTTATCAAGACATGCTTCCTGCTCATGTTTTATTTTCCACTCAAGTTCTATCGTTTCTTTATCATTATCCCTATTATAACTCTAAACATTTCATTACATGATAAAAGAGAATTAATTTTCCATGTGACGGATTGCTTGCTTCATTATTTTCCTTCATGATTAATAGATTTTGTTTCTTATTTTTTCAATATTTCTTATTAAATCTAGCTTTTTTAACTTTTTATATGTCTCATAATCCTCAAATTCAGATTCTTCAGCTCCATTTTTTGGAAATTCATTTGTGAAGTGACCAATGTCATTGGAAATGCATCACTTTGGTAGTTTCTTTCCCTTACCTTAATATTTTTTATTTTTTGATATTATTTTATAGAAGAGTAAAAATTTATTAAGTGATCATCATCCTAATAATTATCTAAATCACATGATTTCATAGATTCCCCTTATTTGGTCTTTCCTTTTCTCACAGCCTCAAAAATCTATCCACATTTTTTTCTTCATTAAATGTGGATGAATTATCATCTTGTAATTAATGACTATATTATGTAACTCCTAAAATTTATTGTTTTATCTATATTTTATATATGACATTTTTGGATCAAATTGATCTAGAAAATTATTTATCACTTATTTAATAATGGTGGAATCATCTAACTTCTCACCAAACCCCCAGATATTACTCACGATGTCATTACCTATTTTGAAGTAGTTTTCATTTCTATAATCATCATCAACCATATTTATGTCCTGATATTTACTCTTATAGGATTACAATTTGTATTCCTTGATTTTGATATTCCCTTATAACTTCTTCATAAAATTTCAAAAACATCTACATAAGATTAGATTCCTACTACCTCTGCATACACCTTATCTAAAAGTGGCGTTAAGATAAATTAATTTAATTTTCCTTCAACCTATAAACTTCTCTTATTTGATACTTTTTATAGAAAAATGATTAATAATTGGTTTAAAACAGACTATAATGGTACATATTAACTATAGGCTAAGTGATAGAAGATATATTAGAATAATATTCTTCTAATTGGGGTATTTTTTTACCATAAAAAATAGTAAAACCTTACTTATTCCAAGAATTTTTATTCTCTATACTCAACATCTTCTTGGATATTTAATAAGGAACCTAGATAAGCTCGGATACCACTTGTAATTCCCTAGTCTAGAGTAACCACTAGATGGGTGGTGTGGGGGGGGGGGATCAGTTGTGTTATTTGACTTATTCCATTTTTAAACTTAGCCTCATAGACTTGAAAATATCTCAATATACTTAATTAAATCTCATAGCGTCACCTCATGTATAATTTAATGCTGATAGAGAATATAACCCAAGATTTACAAGGTTTACCCAAAACGACCTTCTACAATCCATGATTGGTTTCCCCCATACATAGATTCTTCCATAATCCACACAACCACATAAATTCATAGTCTTATAAAATCTAAGTAAAACTATGTTCTAGATCCAGATTCATGAATGAGAGTATTACAAATTGACCCCGCCACAAAACAATTTATAATTGAATCAATGAAAGATCCCTATAAGAATATGGTTTCTTTTTCACCACTTGAAAAATGATCCTCCTCCATAAATATTCTAGATCAAAATGTATTCTCATGTATACCTCTAATTATCAAATATATAATAATTCATCAAAATATTGTCATATAACTTTACCAATACTCCAATTGTTCACATTAAATGGTTCTTATCAATTATTTGAATACCCTATCACAAATATTCTTCTTCTTCTTCATCAATAACAACAAAATTGAAAATTATCCTTCTATATTTGATACGAGAGTGTGTGTAGATCTATAAACAAATATATCAAAAAGTGTTCATGAGTTCTATCACCACACCCTTTCATTATTCACTACATGCATATTTTATATTCAAAAGATAATATCATGAATAATATTAATTTCCATAGTGGAATTATTTAAACATCTTGAACTTTGAATAAAATATTGATATCTGTTTTAAACCGACCAACAAAATTTTATGTTAACATACTTATTTAGATTCATATGAATATAATTCATGTTTTATTTTTAAATTATCTAAAGAATTTGGTTTGTTTCCATTTTATTTATATGACATAAAATATCTTGATTTTTAATTCCCCAAAAAACATCTTCAAATTATTTTAAAATAAATTTTTAAATTCTACCATGCTAGATTGTGATGTGTTATATCTATCTTGAAACATGTAACACATAATCCTACAATTTAAAAATTTATTATATTAATTAAATAAATCATAATATTTTGAATCCATGAAGTATGCAACAAATGTGTTGAAATATTTTATTCTATTTCAAAATATACAATTAAAAAAATTATCATTATCTCTCAATGTAAAATATATTATATAAAGATAACTTATGTGAATGAAATATATTACGTGAGTAATATTCTAGCTCCTGGAAAAATATATTAAAATTAGAGAAAATATCTTATGAAAAACATAATTATTTAATATATAAGATACATATTATATGCAAGAAAATGTATTATGACTAACTCAAATCTTTTATGGATAAATAGGATGTCTTAATACCTTTTATAGTTTATTTCATTAAAAAAATCTATTACACGTAGATTATTTTTTTACACTAGAAAAAATATCATCTGTGTAGTTGAAATTACATTTATGTTTTCCAGAATCTATTATGTGCATAAAAAATTACTTTTCCTATTTTTAGAACTTCTACTCTAGAATTGTAATTCTAGAATTGCTTCAAATTAATCATGAACCACAAAAAATTATATTAGATGCTATTTGGATGATCAAAAGGCACTCCTAATGATGAATAATCATCAAAATAAAACATCAAATTATCACCTAACATGTCCTTATAAACTATTAAAATAATCTTTAAATTCCAACATCATTTAGGTGATTTCATCAGTCTTTATACCATTATTATTTTTTGAGATTAATTTACTTAATATCCCCATTCAACCAGTATTTAAAACACAATAAAAAGGCTTTAGTAAATAATCTCACTACAAGAACATATTTTTTACATGTAGATTAGATAAAAAATTATTATAATCATATTTATTCTTTATCTTGATGTTTTTTCAAGTTCCTTGACTCTGTCCACACATGAACTCTAAACTTGAACCCAAAAACATATATTTTTCCATATAACATGGAATAAACTATATCATTATAGAACTATATTAATTTATTTTTACATAAACATATTGAAAAAAATAAAACTTCTTTATATGATAACTTCATGGTCATTAAAAATACCTGGAAGAAACAATCCATATTTTTCAATCTACTTTGTTGGAGATTTTTGTAGGTAAAACATAATATTAATGTTATACATGTTGAGAATAAAACATGGGAAAGATTGATGGGATTTTTTTCGCAACAAATGAAAAAATATTTATTTCATGAAATATTAGACTTAATATCACTAAGATTATATTTAGAGTTATCTCCCACCATGGAAGGAAGAGAGAACATTTTTTACCTCTAGCTTGTCACACTTTATGTCGGAGTGAAAATATGAATTTATGTTAATGTATGTATGGTATTAATGATTTAAGTTGGACTTATTAAAATTTGAAAAATTTTGTTTCATTAACGGATTTGATGTTAATAGGAATTAAATCTCAAGACTATCATGTATTAATGTAACAACTACACAAAGTTGTACCATGTGACATTTTATCAATGCTTATAACAAAATTTGTGATCGAATTGTGCTACTTTATAACATCTATCTGAAGCAAATCAATGGATCCATATTTTATAAATTTATTCTATAATGAAATAATCCTCATAATATATCAACTATAAATGTATTTTACACCAATATTTTGAGATTTAATGGTTCATCTGATGATTCATTTGGTGAAAGATATATGGATATATGGGCTTGAATATTTATGTTCACTATTGGAAAATTAACCTATACCAATGGTTTTAAACCATTTTATAGGCCATAGAATCATTATTATAGGGTATAATAATAGTTCTATGAATTTTGGGGTGTTATGTTGTTAGAATATGTCTATACCAATAGTTTTTATTGAAACCATCGGTATAACCAATGAATAATTCTGAAAACCAATGGATTTCACTAAACCGTTGATATAGATGTAAAATAACAACTGAGAATACCAAGGGTATATATTGATCTCCCATAAGGGATAAACCAACAGTTTCTATGAAAAATATTGGTATAGATAAACCCAAATGGTGTAAAAATCATTGGTGTAGCTTACTCTCCTTAGCTAGTACCACTTGCCCATCCAGCACCTCCTACCAACCAATATCAAAATCTATAAACAAAATAAAAACTATTTTACATGAAATATATATATATTTTATTTTGAATTTAACAAACTAATTTCTTATCAATAGTTTTCAAACCATTTATAATAATATAACATACACATAAAATCCACATAAGTGATCAGTTTTAGTCATTAAACACCATCCACAGATTTGAGACATTACTATAAACTCAATAATGGTGGGGATCATTATGTCCCTCACCGACAATACTAACATCATAATCATCAACACCATCATGAATATATTCACCAATATAATTTTATTGAGAAACAATATCATTGTCTTTAACATTATCATTATCACCAAAAGTTTCGTAACCTCATATTCTACTACGACCCTCATTTATATCTCCCATAAATCATATAAAGAGGGTATTTTTTCCATACATGAATCAAAAAATTTATTTAACTATGATGTAAGTGATAGAAATAAAGTTTTCATAGCTTTTAGGAACTACTCAATAACTATTTAACCTCTTTCATGCTCATATTATGTAATTTTTTTCTTTAGCTACTTCTAAATGATCATTTTTCAGCTTGTTACTATTTAAGATTTGAGAGGTGCTTGATGAGGGTCAATACCTAGTGGGGATAGTGATCATCTTGAATAAACATCAGACTTTCCCTAGTGCTCCAAACTAAATACCAATCTCAATGGATCATCTCGCCCAAAGTTTTCATCTTATTTCTCATCGAAGGCATCTATAGAACACTATTTAAAATATACATATGAAATTTAATTAGGAATTATGTCTAAAAATTTTGAATATAAATAACAATTCTTATAGTATTTTCTTATATTTGTTTATTTAAAACAATTCATTGTTTTCCCACCTACATAATCAAAACAATTTTACTCAGGGAACACAACCTTCAATGTTCAGTGTTTCTTATGAAAAATGAAATTTATTATTATAATACTACATCATTGAATAATATGAAATTGATAAACCCCCCCCCCCCAAATGATTAAATTTTAGTGACCTTTGATTAATTTAGTAGAATTTTATTTACACTAGTTTTATTACATTTTCTATTGAGTTGGTATGGATAGTATCTAATATTTAGCTATAATCATTTTTTGTTAATTTTGTGTTAATTTTAATAAGTTTGAGATAGTTCGATTTAACTTTTTTGGGATGATTTGAAACTTTTATATCTAGATGAACTAAATATGGTTCAAATATTACTATTTTGGCTCAATATAAGTAATTTCATGTTATTTTGTTTCATCTCAATTCAATAAAATTCAATTCTAATTTATTTATCTTTACTTAGATTAAATTTTGATGAGATAGCTGGGTTTATTAGAATTAAATATAATTTGATTTTATTTTAATCAATTTTTTTTAGTTTGATCCACATTGTGTTGTATTTTTATAGTTTTTTATTCATTCCATTAATCCAATGGCCCGAAGGCCTTCATTTTTGGTTGATTTTGATAATACAACTTTCAAGGGGTTAGGTGAAACCTTTACAAGTCCCGTAGGTATAAGTATTAAATGTCTCATAAGCCTTAGAGGAATTAATTTCCTGTAGGCTTCAAACATTACATACAACCCAGAATAAATACTTGAAACTGCTCCTACGCATCATCTTTATCGTGAAAATAGATCTCCACCATCGAATGGCAGTTCGGTTAGGCTTTCCCAGGCATGCACAAGAATTTCCCGATGGCAGGTCAAATATCGTCTAATTCTTTCAATTTGTTTTTCTTCTTCAATGGTGGAATCTCCTTTCTCATCCCCATTCCAATGATTGTTCATTGTATGTTGTCTATTTCTCATATGAACTTAAGGTGGTTTGAAGGCCCTGAGGTGGCCCAAAGGCCTTACTGACCTGAAGACCTGGGGTGGCCAGAAGGCCTTAAAGGACTCTGGGACCAAATTGGTGGCCCGAAGGTCCAAACGGGGGAACAGTATCAGCTAATACAGTGCCAAATAGTATATAAAACAGTACTGCTACAGTACTACTACAGTGCCAGCCACAATATTTCTACAGTGTCATCTATAGTACTGCTACAGTACCTACTACAACACCCTGGAAATATGCCTCTACCTAGATTTGATCTTGGGTCTCATGCTATAGTTCCCCCAAAAAAATTCCTCCACTTGACTCATTCATTTTTTATCTTGTTTCATCTTTTTGGTATTTGTGAGATCCGTTGAATGTGTTTTTTATGACTTCCATGTTGTATGATTTTGTTCATTTACCTTTCTTTACATTTCATGAAGATTCAATAAAACTATTTTTTATTAGTTTAGTTATTATATTTATCGATTTAATTATTTCAATTTCATTAAATTAAGATAAATATTGTTTTGGTCAGTTTTCTTCTATTTGTCGTAGGCAAGTTTGTGTTGGATTGATTTGAAATAGTTGAGTTATGTTTGAGTCATGTCAATATGATCCTTTTAGTATAGGTGGGTATTTTTATATTATGAAAAGTTTCATATATTTTTTTATATTTGTCTTGTTTTTATTTCATTTAAATATATTAATCACTATTTAGTTTAGTTCAATATTGTTTTGGTCAATTTGGTTGGGTATGGTCCAACTCATTTTAGGGTGGGTTTCAATGGACATTATTGGTTAATTTTGATTATAAAAGGTTTATTTGGTTAAATTGGGATTGATTATATTGGGGTTTAGTGAGTATTATTATATTAGATATAGGATGGTTTATTTAGTTATGCATGTTTGATTCCATCCAATTTACATTGATTAAATTATATTTATTTAAGTTCAAGGAATATTTGGTTTTGTTCAATTTTGTTTGTTCATTGTAAAACATAGTTGGTTATTAAAAGTGACTAGAACCTCTCATGGTCCTTCATTATAGTGTGTTTCAAAACGTTCATATACTTCATAGAGTCCTTATTATTTTTGTTTCTTTAAAACACATCCTAAAAACAAAAAAATCTATATTACTAATATTAACTAATTTTTTAATGAAAACAATTTAAGTTCAAGAATACCTTAAAAACATTAATCTTCTAATAAATCATTAATTCATGGTGTTGTATAGTATAAAAATATTTGATGATTGTTTCACCCTCAAAATCAGTGTTGAATCTACTCTTCTAATGAACATATAACTCATGTTTATATGATATCTATAATTCCCCATGTTCCATCAATAATCCCACCATTACATCTTAACCATCAGCAAAGTTATGTCGATGCTATGAAGAAAAAAATACAATAACATTCCACAAGTATTGTGACAGCATTATTACTACTAATAAATAGCTTGAAATTAGAAAAAAAATGTTCATTAGGATGATGTAAGAATAAAAAAACCCTAACATCACCTATAAATATATTCCTTGGGAATGATTTTTTAGGCCTTACTAAATGATTTTCTTTATTGAGTTTTGGGGATGGTTTTTCCTGCTCTATTAGTTGTCTGATCCTATGTGTTTCAGTGTTTTGGGCATCCTTATATTGAAGCATATTTGATGTGCATTTTTTGAACCTAAGGATGGTGTTTCATCTGACTTCCCTTGGTTTTAGGATCCCTTAGAAGATATTGTACGGTGGTCGATTATTTTCTATGACTTTGATTTCTCTAAATCTGGTTCAGGTAGATGAATATATATCTCACATAGTACCTCTTTTCTTATTTAGTCTCTTCTTCAGCCGATTTGTGTTGTTATAATTAGTCTTTTTCATGCTTTTTAACATGAAAGTTCAACTTGGGGTGAGCTAATACAGTTTCTCTATGCTGGTGACTACTTATGTTTTTCATCAGGATTTGTGAATTAGCTAATGAAAAAAAAATTGAAGCTTGAATTCTAGATACCTCTAAGAAAGGAATCTGTATTTTGAATTATTGTTCATTGATGGTTCTAGATGAGGCTGACAAGCTTCTGTCTCCGATGTATCATAAATTATGTGGAATAAATGATTTAGTTTCTTCCTAGGAACAATACAATTCTATTATTTTCAGTCGCAATTCCTATTACTGTGAAATTTTTCAAGGAATGATATCTACAGAAACCATACACAATTAACCTCATGGATGAGCTTACTCTGAATGGTTTTCTTTGGTGGCACGTATTGGGTAGTGTTGCCACTACCCTTAATGGAGGATTTCTTTGACAGATCAACTATAAGTCATCTCGGACATGTCTCATGCAATCCTAGATTTTTTTTGTTTCTCTCTGAATTATTAGATTGTATTCCATTCAATCCCATATTGTTGTATGCTACTTACACCTCATGTTTATATCATAATAATTTCATTTAAAAAAATTATTTTGGGGCATGAATTGGGAGACCAAATCTTGTTACTGATTTTTTTAAAAAATAGATTTTAATTTATCAAACTTTTCTACCCATATATCTTATAGTAAATTATCCCAGATTTGATTACCTATATTTCACCATGATACTTGTTGCACTATAATTATCTCACTATATTTGTCTAATGTTTTGATGAAACTTCTACATTATCTATTTTTTTACCTATCATTTCATTATCTCATTGTAATCTACCATTATTAGTTTTTTATGTTTCTAGGATTCCTTAATATGGGTTTAACAACATTGCCTATCACATTACCCCACCTGAATAAGATAAATGAATAAACTAGTATTAATTCATAGTATAATTGAAAAAAATGATGTGATATAATATGAGAACCCTTCTCTTTATTTAGAATTTAAACATGATTTATTAATTAAAATTTAACATAATAAAACTCAAAATATTGAGAGGTCTAGTGCCCTTAGTAAATTATGTACAAATAATAACAACTTAAAAAAAACAAACAACTTTTTTGAAAACTTCTTTTACATGACCACGACATTCCTTTGTACTTAACACTACATGGGATAACCTAAGAACATACATAAGAATGGGGTGAGCTATAAATCTGAGTAAGGAAGTAAAAAAAGAATAACATGAAGAAGACAATAAATGTTATCCAATAGGAAAATCAACATAGAATGAATATAAAGGAATGATATAACATGATAATTATAACATATAAATGTGGCAACAACATACAACATGATATTATCATGAGTCAAGGATCATTGCACATTGACGGGCATGAGTCAAGGATAATTTCACATAGAAGAGAATGGGTAAAATATAATTTAACATATAGGATCATGATTAAAATATCATTTCACATGATGTATCAGGATATCAAACATTACCCAATGCATTGGAGTTCCATGAGGGTGCATCCTTTAAAAAAATTTCAATCTCATGCTTAAGTATTCCACATAAATCATATAACATGGATTCGTTAAACACCAAAATATTATTCCATGATATTGGAATTGGAATAAATACATGTATTTTCCCAATAAATAGGTTTATTTGAATAATGGAAAATACCCTTTATAGGGAAATGGGTATCGTATTCACTACACAATTATTTTGGCATGGAAAATCATGGTGTAATTTTGACGGCATAATGACGTCATATCAAAATTCATAAATAGGGGTTGATAAAATTGAAAGGGGTATCTAATCATTTATACATGAATTTTACATTAATAGGGACATGTATAGACATTCCCTAATATTTTTAATTTGAAATAAATGGCGTTACATGATAAAGAATCTTGAAGAAATAGGAGGAAGCAACAGAACCCTTAAAAACATTTTGTATGGTAATGGGTGCACGTAATGATTCTTTGGAGAGTTAAATGAGAGTGAAATGGGATATCATCATTTATAAAACATGTGGACAGTAAGGAGGATTGGTATGAATTTATCCCAACATTAGAAAATAGAAATTAAAAAGGCATATCATAATTGAAGTGCTTGATTAAAAGAGGAGAGATAGAATCTCTTAGGCAATTTTCGGCATAGTAACAATATAGGTAAGGTTCAAAATAAGAGGAAAAATTATCCCTCATAAAAATAAAATTATTTGGATAGTAATTAAATTATTATAAATGAATATAAATAAAATAAATATAAATTAAAATAAATAATTTTAAAGAAGGTGCTTGAATTCCTAAGAGATGAGAGAAATCCCATACATTGATTTGTGACTCCATAGGCTTAAGAGTGGCTTAGTTGTATCATTAGGGATTCTTGGGAGGACTCTTGGGAGTATATAGTAGATTTTGTACGTGATTCAAGGAGTTTTAATGAATATAAATGGGATCTTTGATGGGTTTATATAGGAAAGGTGGGAGATTTCTTTATTATTTTGGTTTTGGACACTATATAATAAAATATTCAAAAACCACAAACCATCCCATGGTTATTGAACATGGTTTCTATAAAAGGGGAGTAGTGTAAATTAAATTATGAGTCCAATGGAAAAATATATTAAAAATATTTCCCTTACTTTTGTGGAGGTATGTCAAACTTTCAAAGAAGTTATTTTAAAATTATAAAATATATTATGAGTCTTGGAGGATTAACTAAGGATTTATAAATTAAATAAACAAAACATTAAATTAAATTATTTTAAAGGGAAAACAAATGTTTGTTCAACTATACCTTTTATAGTATTTATTACATAAATATTGGGCCAATATGATGTCATAAAACACATAATATATTTATACAGTATTTAATTTTTACCCAGAAATTAGACTATCTTAGAAAGTTATTAAAAATTCACCGTTGGATAATTTTGATGTCTTTATTCTCAAAAATATATAAATGATAACCAAATAATTAAATATGTGATTTTTTAATTTTAAAATAAAAATAGACATTTATTGAAAATAATGTGCATTTTTAAAAAATTGTAGTTTTTGAACCCTAATAAAAATCACATTTGAATTCATAAAAATTACTAATCATTTAAATTTAATAAAATTAATTTAATAATAATAATATATTATTAAAATATTTTTTATTTAAAAAATTCATTAATTCATCAAAATATATCTCTTAATTGAATGTGAATATTAACCAAAAATATTATTTGTCCTTTAAAAATAATTTACAAAGTGACGAAAATAGGATGAAAATATATTTATTATTATATAAAAAATAATATACATATAAATATTACTAGTGTCATGATAGATATACCATTATTACACCACCATAATCCCTAAGAGAAAGGTTCATGATGGTGGGATTTCATGGGGTCGTTCGGTGAACATGGTTTGGGCTGTGATAACGATGAGCTTGTAATTCTCCCGTAAATAGTTTCAATCATGCTTAAGTTGGATCTCATCTTGGGAATGGACTAAGGTAAATCCCAAAAATTCTATCTCCCTCAGAATCTACGATAAATTGGATTCATATGGCATAATCCTATTGGATGAGGCCATCACTTCCTTTTTCTGTGTCAAAAGGATATGTTAAAACTCTATATTTATAATAGTCATGTGATCATTGTTAAATAAATATACTATCAATGGTAAGGATACTTAACAGTCATTTCAATCCAATCAGATAAAATAAAATAAAATATGTTAATGCATTCTGTATATCCATTAAATTAAAAGAGGAATTTTATTCATAATAGTTTGGGTCGTTATAACCTTTCTCCCATGAAAATTTTTACCCTCAATATTTTTGTTTACCACACTAAAATAGATGAGGGTAACTCTGCTTCATCACCTCATATGGTTCCCACATTGATTCTTCAAACTTTTTGTTTCATCACAACACCTCGATAAGGGGAATTATCTTATTTTGTAGAAATTTTTTCCATGATCTATGATATTGACCAACTTCTACTCACAGGAAAGGCAATTCTTTAATGGAACCACCTATTGATTGAGTACATGTGATGAGTATGGGATGTACTTCTTTAATAGGGATACATGGTATATGTCATGTACTTGAGACAAGTTCAGTGGGAGTCCCAGTCAATAGACTATTCCTCTGATGTAATCAAGGATCTCAGAAGGGATGATGTAACTTGTAATAAACTTTCCATTATCCCCAAATCTCATCACATGCATATATTTTGATATGCAATGGAATTCTATGTCTCCAACATTAAACTCTAGGTCACATCGATGATTGTCAGCATAGCTCTTTTATCAACTATGAGTATCTATGATGTGCTTCTGGATGGTCTTTACCTTCTCCTCCATTTCGTCGATCATTTTTTCCCTATAAGTTTTCGTTCACTAACTTCACCCAAAAATGATGGTGTTCTACACCTCTTCCCATCAAGGGATTCATAAGAGGCCATTTGGGTGCTCTAGTGGAAACTGTTATTGTTAAAGAACTCTTCCAAAGAAATATGCTGGTCCCATTCAGATTTGAAGCCCATTAAGCAATCTCTAAACATGTCCTCATGTGTATTGATAGTCTGATCAGAATGACCATCATTTTGAGGGTGATAAGCCATACTAAAATTCATCTCAGTGTTTAGAGCATGTTGGAAACATTTCTAAATCATAGCGGTGAATCTTTGATCATGATCAGAAAAAATCAATATCGATACTCCCTACAGCCTTACAACTTCTTTGATGTATATCCAATTGAGTTTATCCAATGATAAATCCTATAAAATTGTAATGAAGTGTGTAGTCTTTGTACGACTATCCATAATAACCCAGATGGCATTTTTTCGTTTGGATGTCTTAATAAGTTTAGTGAAGAAGTCCATTGTGATGTTTTCCTATTTCCATGTTGGTATGAGTAATGATTATATCATCCACTTATACTATTCATCCTTTTGTTGCTGACATACCGGACAATTTGATATATATTCAATGATATCCTTATTCATGTTAACCCAACAATAGTTCTCTCTGAGATCTTGGAATATCTATGTGTTTTCTAGGTGAATGGAGAAAGTCAAAATATGTGCATCATCCAAAAGTGGTTTCCTTAAATCATGATTTTATGGAACACATATCCTTGACCCAAATCTCAAAATTCCTCCTTAATTAACATTGAACTACAAGGTTTTCCCTTTGATAATAGTTTCCACTTTATTTTGAATTCCCACATCATCTTGTTGAGAATCATATAACCTTTCCAAAAATATGGTTGAGCAATCATTTTTGAAAGGATTGATGATGTCCATCTCTTTATGATTCCCATGGCCATCTTATTCATGTCTAAGAAGATACTATCCTTGTAAATTCTAATTAATGATTGAATTCATGGGTCCATTCTACTTAGAGAGTCCACCACATTATTCGATTTCCCAATATGGTACTGGATTGAGAAATCATAATCCTTTATGAGGTTTAACAATCTTCATTGGAAAATATTCATATCTTCTATGTGAATATATATTGGAGACTGTTGTGATCTATATATATTTTATATTTCCCCCAATGTGATAATTCTTCCATATTTCTAATGAAAATATCACAACTAGTATCTCTAGATTATGCATGGGATAGTTTATCTCATAAATTTTCAACTACCATGAGGCATAGGTAATGAATTTGTCATTTTTTTCATAAACACGCATCCAAATAACTTGTTTGAAGAATTGTTGAAAATCACAAAAAGATCTCCACATTTAGGTAGTGTGAGCATAGGGGCAGTGACAAGACACCTTTCAACTCCATGAACATTTCTTCCCATTCATCATTCCAGAAAAATCTTACACACTTATGAGTTATCTTAGTAATAGGGTCTTACAATCATGAGACAATTATCTTAAATCTAAGATAATAACCAGATAACCTAATGAATCTAGGGATATCTATCACAAATGATGGAATCTTCCATCCCCCAATTTCTTTTGTCTTGGAAGGATCCACAAATATCCAATTGTTTGTAATGATATGCCCCAAGAATGAGACTTCTTCTAACCAAAACATACATTTTATTTAAATTGAATAGATATAATCCTTTTGAAAGGTATTTAGTACAATTCATAGATTATCCTCATGCTCCTCCTTGGTTTTGGAGTATATTAGAATTTCATCTATATTAACTACCACAAACTAGTCATGGTAATCTCTAAATACTATATTCATCAAGTTCGTGAAGATTGTTGGAGCATTAGTGAGACCTAATTCCATCAATATGAACTGAAAAATCTCGTACCTTATATGAAAAGATGTCTTGGGGATATCCTCATCATTCACCCATACTTGGTAATATCCTGACTACAAATTCACCTTGTAGAAGTATTGTGCACCACATATCTAATCAAACAAGTCATCAATTCATGGAAACAGATACTAGTTCTTTATCAAGATTTTTTTAGCTCATGATAATCAATGCAAAGGCACATTTACCTACCCTTATTCTTGATGAAGAGTACTAGTTCACCCCATAGTGAATCACTTGGGCATATAAACCCTTTATCTAGATTATCCTGTCGTTGTTTCTTTAGCTCTTATAGTTCCACAATATAAATTCTATATAGATTATATTATATTGGCAATGGCCCAGGTATAAGTTTGATTGTAAATTTGACCTCTCAATTATGAGGAAGACCATGAAATTCATTAAGAAACACATCAGTATATTCACTCACAATAGCCATGTATGAGAGGATGGTTCATTCCATAGACTGAATCATTTGAGCAAGATAAAATTTCTCGTAAAGCAATAATATCCACACTTGAGATGATGTTGTAGAAGAAGATTCATTATCCTCCTTACACATGTATAGAATCAGGGGTCGATTACCCATATATATAGTTATTTCTCTATCACGTCAGTTATGGTGGCTCTATATTATAATTGCATCAAATTCTACCAAGGGAAGTATGACATGGTTCTCCGGGAAATTAAATCTGAAAATTATGATAAGTGAAGAGTTATATATAGGTGATTCAATATTTGAACCATTTTACATTTTCACTAACATCTCAACTTCCAGGATTTGTGGTGGTGTTTTAATAGTTCAACTAAAATATCTTGACTTAAAGGAATGGGTAGAAGACAAATCAAAAATTACATCCACTATTCTTGATTGAATAACTAGAATTCCTGACACCACTTAAATTTTGGGATTCACATTGGTAGTAGTGATGAAAAAATATAGCCCTTTATGGATTGTAGTTTTTTTGGATTCCTTGGAAAACCCTTGGCTTAGGGAACTATTTTGAGATGTTCCCTAGTTTCTTTAAGTTGTAGAAATATACACCATGTTGAAGGTTGAACATAACATTACTTTTCTCTGTCACATTGTTTGGTTTCTCCTGTCAGCAATTATTATCTAGGTGCCCTTATCTTCTTACACCTAAAGCATTTCCTTAATCCTATAAGGTGATTTCGAGGGTTCATCTTTCCATACCTCTAACAAGTAGAATGTTGTAATTTATAATCACCATTGGATTTATACATCAAACCTCTAGAATTAAAGTCCACTTTCTGTTTCTTATCCCTATGATACCCCTTTGATTAACCAATATCCATATTTACATTCAGGGAACATCGTAAAATTTCCTCATAGATATCAAAGTCATGGATTTTCGGGGATTTTCTTAGGCTAGGATTTATCTCACCAAAGAAGGTGTCAACCTTGCATTCGGGGGTAATGACAAAACTGGTGGCGTATCGTGCAAGTCTTGTGCAGTTTTCTTCATACACCCCAACAGATTCATCATACTTTTAATTAAGTGTAAGGAAATCTATTTTCATTAAAAGACATAGGGTGATGGGAAAATATTTATCAATTTTTTTTCCAAAATCCATTCCACTCCATTTATTCAATATCTTTCTCTGGATTCATATTCTTGATCAATGTCCACCACCGATTAGCTTCACTCTTCATACCATAAATAGCCAGGAGAAAACTTTACTGTTTGAAACCTTAAAGGATATAGGGGATATTTTAAATGGAATTGATCCATTTATCTATGTTTAAGGGATTAGATGATCAACTGAAAGTTGGAGTCCTCTATTGCATAAAGATCTCGACTGTAGTTTACCTCTCTCTTATGGTGGGGGTGGGGGATTGGTTGCTCCTACTAGTATATGTTTCATTTATGAACTTGGGTAAACTGAGATAGTATAGTCAAAACGTTTTAAATTCTCTCTCCCATAGGGTTGTTCATGTCATTGGTCCAATACTCACACTTCCCTTCGCATCAGTTTTTTGCATGGTTCCTCATATTTCAGGCCATTGTCTAGAATAAACGAAAATTTCTGATGAGTATCATAAACATTTAAACACAAAAGGGAATCCAATGACATTAAAGGGATACCTAATAAAGTATATTTATCTCTGTAACTTATGATTTTCTAAGATTTAGTCTATGTTATCCATGATCTACTTCTTATCATTTATTCTTATGGGTGTTTTCTTATTCCTTTAATAATGGTTTTTAATGAGCATATGAATTTACCATAGAATATCCCCTAGAGAGTAAAACCAAGTGCGCAATAATTCCCATTGTTGTATACTAGGTTACAATGATTCATGCCTAGAACACCATTTTAGAGTTTTTACTCCAAGGTATATTTATGTCAGAACCATCTCCACTTGTAGTATCTTGACATGGATGTATTTTTCTGATAAACTGTTTACTATAGACATACCAGAATTTAGCGGTGTTCTCGTACGTTTAGTCTTAACCCTAAGGGGTTTCACTAGTTTTTTCTATTCCTAATCCCAAAAATAACTAAACATATCCTCTAATATCAACTATAACAACCCTTATCTTTATTTATCATTTAAACATGATTATTACATTAAATTTTTCTTAATAAAACTAAGAAGATTGTGAGGTCTAGTGTCATTGGGAAATTTGGTACAATACATTACAACTGAAAACATGAAAAGCAACATCTATATTGAAAACTTCTTTTACATGACCATGAAATCCCATCGTACTTAACATTGCATGTGATAAACTATGGACATACATAAGAAAGGGGTGAGCTATAAAGACTACTAAGGGAGTAAACAAGAAATATAATGAAGATGAAAATATGTGTTAGAAAATAATAATATCTATGAAACATGAATATAAACGCATCATATAACATGATTATCATAACACGGAAATGTAGAACAACATACAACATGATATAATCACAAGTTAAGGCTCATTGCACATGGAGGATCATGATTCACGGATCATTTCACAAGGAGGATCATTAGTCAAAGATCATTGCACATGGAGTATCATGAGTCAAAGATCATTCTACATGGAGTATCATGAGTCAAGGATCATTGAACATGACATATCATGGAACTAATCATTTCCCAATGAATTGGGGTGTTATCAGGGTGCACCAATCATAAGCATTTCAATCACATGATTATGTTTTCCATATAGATCATATGACATGGGTTAATTCAATATCAAAATTTTCTTGAATGATATAGGAATGTGGAATAAATATATGTGGCCTCCCAATAAATAGGATTATGTGCAAAAAAATTAATACACTTGATAGGTAAATGGGTATGGTATTCACTACACAATTATTATGGAATGGAAAATCATTGTGCTATTTCGACAGCACAACAATATCATATAGAAATTCATAAAATTGTTTTATGAGAGTGAAAGGGGTCTATAATAATTTATACTTGAAAATTATTGTAATATTGACATGTAAATACATTCCCTAACTTAAGGAATTGGAAATAGAATGAGTAACATTATAAATAATCTTGAAGAAAGAGGAGGAAGCAAAAGAACCAATACAAAATTTATGCATGGTAATGGGTGTACGTAAAGGATATTATGAGAGTTAAATGAGAGTGAAATGTTTTGTCATCATTTATCAACTATGGTTTAGATGAATACCCCATAATAAATTTGATAAATAATAAGATCATGAAATTAAATGAAATACAGAAGAAAAATATTATAATTGTTATACTCACTAGAAGAACAAAATGAGGCCTCCCTAGGTTTCATAATCATCGATAATGATCAAACAGTCTCCTGATTCAAATTTATTTATTATATTTCATAGTAAGCATAATAATGAAATTTACATATTTTAAAAATAGGTTATAAATATTATGAATACAAATTATAATTCAAAGAAGACATAAATAATATTATAGCATCATCCTATATGCACCAAGTTTAAAAATGTTTTAATAACCTTGTGTAAATTTTTTTCATAATGTTTTATAAACTATAATAAAATATTGTTTAAAAGATGATTATTTATGAAATTTTTTTAGAAGCTATAATTAAAAACCAGATTATACATGATTTTGAAAAAGGTTTTAAAACAAGTATTATGAATTGAAATAAATACAATTAAATGTAATGTAAAAATTTAAAACAAACATACCATTATAAATAGAAACTAGATTAATGTAATTAAAATAGTACCAACCTTAGAAACCCACATCAAGCTAAACTGATGAAATTTGAAAATTTATGCTTGCTTCTATATATTACCAACCAAAACATTAGGTTCAACATAAATTCTCATAGTTGGAATGTTTTAGATATGAAATACAATATTTTTTTAACAATAATGGGGGAGTTATTATGTCAATTTCATCCAAAGATCATAAAAAATATTTTTCGGGGGATTACTTTAATAAATATAGTGCAATCAAGTCTTACACGATCTTTCACATAAAACACATTTTTTTCCATTGATGTCAAAATATATGGTTCATCGATATATAGAATGATATTCATGTCAATAACTATAAATCCATAGTCATTAATAAATATAACATGTCATGTCATTGAATCAAACCATTTTCATCTCATCATAGTGACTAGATCTTGAGAGTAGTAATCTGATAGAAATATTTTCTCAAAAACTCCATAATAAGTGAAAATTTTATATAATGTACTACTTTCTGATAAAATAATATAAAATTCCATTATTGTAGTAACATATCAACATCATGTTGTGTCCTAATATTCACATCTCAATCAATTGAAACATATTTATACCCTTTAACTATTAAATATTTTCATTCATGAACCATAGAATTGGGACCAAAACAGAATGATCTTAGTTTTTGAGAGACAATGTCAACAGTTAAACTCAATATTTGAAATATATATATATTATAAAATTAATTGAATATATATGTCTTAAGTTGATTAAATTGTTGGTCATCCATTTGATTTCAACTAACCAAGAAACAAATTTTTATGAAATCTATATAACCTTATTAAATGTAATGAACGATGAAATATACTTATAATTTGTTTATGATACCTATATTAGATAAAAAGAAAAGTTTAAATTATAATTGAAATGATATATTATGAGATAACATATACATATTCATATTAATTAATTGATATAGTCATAGAACAAACCATAGTTAAAAAAGGCCGTGCGATGCACCATATCCACCTCTTCAAGGATCAATGTAGCCAATGTATATGAACAAAAAATTCTTCCTTTTTGTGGAAGTGATGGAAAAGAGGGATCAATTTACCCATAATATCCCTCATTACTTATAAATGGACAATCATTTCTTATTATTAAATCAGATACTATATTGAAAAAAATCTATACATTCTCGGTCTAGATATCGTATTATAGTGGAACCTTTAGGATGATTCTTGTTCTAGATATAAGAATTCATTGTATAAATATATTTTTTAGTGGGATACACCCATTAAAATGAAATAGGTCCCCCAATAAAGTTTTTAGTTGGTTTATAGAATATTAAATGCATTGCGAAAGTGAAAAATGGGGGAGGAAAACGTTTCTCTAACTCACATTAAATTTATGGTGCCTCTTACTATATTTTTATAAAGAAATACTTTTATATCCTTTTAGGATATAGGAATATATAAAAATATCACAATTTAATCACCATAACCCTTAAATTATTGGATAATAAATTCTATATTTCCATTGGAATTAATTCGTAAATAAGGAAACAATAATCTTGAGTGTTTAGGGATTTCAGTTTCAAATATCTTATATTGACTCTTTTAGATATGTATCTTGATTAGACATCAATAACCTTGATATTATATATTAATTTAAGAAATTTATTTTTCTTTAATGGTTTCATCACATAAGAAGTATAAAGGAACTTTCCATTTATTTTCACCGACAAACAGAATATGATGCTATGGTAAAATAACCCAATCCAAAATGTTAAATTGAGATCAAAAGTCATCTATGGTATTCCCACTTATATTTAAAATAATTTAAAGAATAATTTCACATATATTTTTCTTAATATGAATTACATCTAAATAGTCATGTAACTAATTAGTTGAACAAAATTCCCACTCATAAAAGCTGTTTATATTTTTCGAATTGAAAGTGGATTTCGTGCCAAAAGACTTCCTCTTTTTAGATTTTATCTTCCTTTTCTCAAATAAAAAAATAAAATCTTATAATTCCTTAGTCACCTCAATTATTGACATACATTGAGGTGGATTTTCATTTTCATTAGTACTATAAAATCATTGGTGATTCTTTTTATATGGATGATCCATTGGCTATAATCATCAATACCCCATTAAAGAGAAACTAAGATGACATTTATGTCTTCTAGATCATGTATTATTCTTACAAATAGGGAATGATAGTTTTCACTTCATTCTCTAATTACACATAATTTCATAAGTAGGGAAATCATAAATATTCCAAATAAAGGCAGCAGACATCTGAAATATATTTTTTGAAGAAGCATTGAATGTGCACACACCTACATCCTAAGGATTCTTAAACTCTTTTATAAAAGGTTTATAGTAGGAATATATTGAATTTATATGATCTGAAAGTAAAAGTATTAGTATACTCAATAAATTGAACTTACACTAATATAATATATTTATCATGAAAATTCACAAATATAATTCAACCAAATTTTAAATTCTCTAAACCAATACTTTAATTCCA
This sequence comes from Viscum album, assembly GCA_963277665.1. Classification (NCBI taxonomy): domain Eukaryota; kingdom Viridiplantae; phylum Streptophyta; class Magnoliopsida; order Santalales; family Viscaceae; genus Viscum; species Viscum album. The sequence continues at coordinate 1,952,543,095 of OY728130.1, forward strand.
TTCATGAATAGTTGAAAATTGTCTCATATCTCTATTGTGATGTCAAACATAATAGTTTTTTTAAAATTGAACTTTTTTATATGGTTGGTAACTTATTCTAAACATAACCAAGGGTTTCAAAAACAATTATAAAATGGAAATGTATAAGACCACCAACTAAATCATTATTAAATGAGAAATCTTATAAAATCAAAATTTATTTGGAAATTAGTTGAGATCCAATCAGTATGATACATCAATATTATATCTGTTGTAGTATAATAAAAAGTTATATTAAAATCAAAATAATATACCATAATTAAAAAATTCATTATATTAAATTTTAATATGAAATTCGTCAAATCATACTATTAGTTAGCAAAACAATGAATATGAGAAATGAAATATACTATAATAGGTGCATAAAAATAATAAACCAAAAAAAGTATAATGCATGGATTGTGGAATGAATATTAACTATTCTAATTAAATAAATATGTATTTATAATATTTTTTAAAAATTCCTTATTTTGAAATCAAAAAGCCACAAAATATGATATGAATGTATTATGGAATATATACCACAATTAATATGATTATAAATAATCATCCAATCCTTATATCATTGAATCTATGATTTATAAAATTGAAAAATTATATCCAAAAGTTGATAAAGCAGATGGAATCCTTAATTTGTATGCTATATGAAATGAAATACAATTTTTTTATAAACAATTACCAATATCCACATGGAAGGAAAAAAAATTTATCACTTATCTCTTTCTATAATCCTCAATAATATCAATTGATCATCCACTAACTCAAACAGTAACATTCCACTTCCAACATCAAAGTAAATTGAGTCTATATAAACATATAGTGTTCATATATGGTGAAAAAGATAACTTCTACAAGGATTGCACAAAATTAACTATTATTAACCGTTATACTATAATATATGATATGATATATTGAAATAAAACTGTAAAACTAAAATCAAGGTATTAAATGAAAAAAATACCAACATCAAAGAAGAGAATTTTATAAATATCTTTGTATATATGTAATTTATCCAAATTTAAAACATTTAATCCAATCTGTTTGATGTTATTTAATAAAAGATAAATATATAATTAAATTTACTCTAATTTATGATGATTCAATGTTTATTTTAGATAAAATGTTAATAAGGACTGAAGAATAGGACGATTCGGGGATCAAATTTTGATTCACATTGAAATAACTTTGGCCAAAATAGACATAAGAATTTCAAATAAAACAAAACCCTGTAGACTATGAGCGAGATTATAAAAAAATAAAGTACCTTTTAAATTATATTTCATATTCATACATAGTTAATTTAAAATTTATAGAAATTAATAATCAACATTACTATTATGATGAACATAAATAACCAAAATTAATAATGAACAATCATATTATATGAGAAGCATTAGATGAAATAAGAAAATATTAAGAGAATATATGATAATAATATCCGACAATAAGGATCTTGGGTATGTACCAAAATATATAAGTTTTAGAAACATTTGATATCTTTTAGAGAACCATGTGCTTGTACTATATTTACTTGGGGGAACCATTCCCACATAGTTTATTTTTTATGGGATTTCCATATCATTGGGGTGTATATTCTTGGGATCGCCAAGTTCATATGGTTCAATTTAAATGGGAGAACCACATCCCCAAATTATTTACTCCATGGGATTAATATATCCTCATAAGAGTCTACATAATAATTTAAATCATATCAAACCCAATTTCACATAGATGACCAACCATGTATGTATCCTTCGTTCCCACCGTATTATCCAGGTTATCTCCAATAAATTATTCTATATAATCCGGGGACATATAATGAACCCACTAATACATTAACCCCATAATACATTAATGGGTTAAAATATTATATAAATAATTTCATATCCTTATAATATATGAAAATTTAAAAAATTACAACCATAATTATTTACATAATCAATTAATATTTATTTACAAAAAATAACTTTATACTGTATTTATTTAATAGTTGCAAATAAATAAATTTAAAAAACATATATATCCTCTAAAATCACATTTATTGTGAAATAATATAATAATAATAATATAAATGAACTGTTTTCAATGAATCAGAAGAATTGTGACACAACATGACATCAGTAAGGTATTGATATGTAGATAAAAATGAAAACAATACTCAGTAGAGGTGATTATGGATTTGAAACACACTAATTTAATGTCGATGAATAATAAAAAATACTTTAATGATTAGAGGTCACTATAGGATAAGAGAGGGGAGGCCACCAAATGGGTTATGGGAGATTAGGTTTTATGGGTGGGGACGGGAGGAGGGGGGCTGAGGTTGTTATTTGAATACCACATTTCAATGGATTGTTAAAAACCATTAGTATAGGCTGCTATATACCGAATTTTGGATGAAACCATTGGTATTGGTTTCTATATACCAACATTTTTTTAAAATCATTGGTATATACTGCTGGAAAAGACTCTATACCAACGATTTTAGGGAACCATTTTTATAGGGGAATGTGAATTAACTAAAATTCTAGTAGTGGTTTAATTTATCCTTTCAAATGATATATTAAAATTTTCAGGGAATATGTTTAAAATATATACATTAGAAAAATGAACCAATTATTCAAAAATATATATCAGAGGGGGAGATTGAGTTTTGTTCTGACTACTTGTATAATGTAGAGCATGTTGGGCTCCCTATAACTCAATATCAAAAAATCAATAGTGAAGGAAAGAAAATTCATTGTTTGAATGTATATTTAATTTATAAAGATATAGTGATGCATGCACATTTATAAATTTTTTATAAAATTAGTGAGATTTAAGAATATATATCATCACATATTTCTAAATTAAAGAAATGATATTAAAAAATAAATGAAAAGTGGTTGAAGAATGAGAACAAAAATATATTTGTTTAATAGTTTAAGGATAATTTCTATATTGATTCATCGACATCACAAAAACTGACATGGATAATTAAGATACGACGTGTTACTATAATCTTAAAATATAATATTGACAGTAGTGGTTATATAATTTACAGAAAATATTAAGACAACAATGATTCCATTCAATATAATGAAGTAATGTTTATTTCTCATCTAATGCATTTCTCCAGTGAAAATGATAAAAACCAAATTTCTACATCAATAGTGCATCTTAGGGTTGATAAAGATACATGGAAAATTAATTATAAAACATTTTGAGTACTAATGTTTAATATTAATTGAGTTGATAGTAAATATTATGTGAAACATGAAAATTATGTATTTACACTTATTGATTTCAAGTTATTTAGTTGAAAAGTGTAACCATTTATCATAGAAACACATTCATAAAATTTGTTTTGTATTATCGGACCATAAAATGATCTATGAACTATCATTTTTAAAGTGGGAATTCCATTTGGTTGATGGGGATATTGATGATATTGTGGACTTATGCGAGGTTTCTTCAAATATTAAAATATTAGTTAAGGATAAAAAATTCTATAATATAGACATAGTCTATGATACATTAAATAATCACTTAAAAGAGATATGTGAAAACACTCCAACGAAATATTTTTTATTTGGGTAAATATCAATGTTTTTAATGCTAAACATATAACAATTCTATTTTTTAACAAGGATATTTAAATATATAAAAATGATTCCTTAATTCATATTTTTAATTAAATTTTATATTCATCAGTTTCAATAAAAAAATTTAATTGAATAATTCTGACATCATTCATTTAGTGAAGCATTCACATGTAAACGTGGATTTTTTACTTAGAAATTTAAATATATAGATGTTAACATTTTCTACCATTTTTTTATTAATTTTATATTCATTAATTTATTTTTATAAATTTTAAATTGAATAAGACTATCACCATTATTTTCATATGAAACATACACATGTAGAAACACTATTTTATACTTAAAATTTTATGTATAGAAATTTCGATCATTATGAGGAATTTCTAAAATTTTTAAAATTTATCAGTTTTTGCTAAACATTTTTTGGTTGAAAAATTATGAAATAATTATTTTTTGGAAACATACAGAAGTAATGGCCTTATTTATTAACTCGGATATTAAATTTTAAAAATAATGATATTTTATATGATTTTTATAATTTTTTTATATTTATTATCTTTATTTTCACTTTTAGTGATTGAAAAAGCTTCCCATAATTATTTTTCTATGACTATTTCTTTGTATTCATTGTTTTTATATACATTTAATTTTATTTTTATTATTAAAAACATTTTTTTCACTTAAAAAAATCCATTAATTCGTAATATAATATTAGTACATAGAATTTAATTACATTCATCCATTAAAATGATAGATATAGAGGTATATGAAATTTTAATAAGGTATGTGTACATTTTTTATATTTATATATCTAGAATAATTGAATTATATCATCCAATTAAAATTTTTATTTTTGAAAATTATTTACATCACTGCTATTGAGTCTCCTATGATAAATTCTTATTCTATAGTGAATATAATACATTGATTTGGTAAATGTTAGATTAAATATTTAATAAATATCTCACTTTTTTTGTGTAGAGTAGAGGTTACAGATTGAATTTGATGATATTAATCTGTTATTTGGACCACATTCAAAGTATTTTAAGAGCTATATGTTCATGTAGTTACATTATAGGGTTAATATTCAAAATCCTGATTAGAGGTGCATCATCTATATTTATAATGATCTATTGTGGGAGTCCATAATGGTAAAGTATATCATATGATTTTTCTAAATCCTCTAATATTATATAATTCATATGATTAATTGACTTTCCAGGGATCAAATAACAACTTATGGGGGGGGGGGTTGAATCAGTTGTTCACTTTTTATAAGTTTCAAAACAATGAGAAAAATAACCCCTAAAACTTGTTAAGATTTATTTCCTTTTAAATCATTAGAAAATACATATGCATGAATGAATATTAAATCAAGTAAAGCACGCATGATTTAAAAGGTTTAGCCTCAAAGTGAGATCCTACGTCCTTTCCATATTCACTCCCATGGGTCTATAGAAATCCACTATAATGAAGAAGTGAATACAACTTGTTCCAACTCCTGTTAGACTCTTTCTATCTCCCGATAGGACATATTATACTAAATCCATAATATTTATAATGTTTTATTATATAAAAATTCCTCCAAACAAAATAATAAAAACTTTTTTGAATCTTCTCCCCAAATGCTCAGTCTGAATCATTAGTTTGATTTGGCTAAGTCCATTCTTCCCATTATGGTAATGATGATCCTAATTTTTCTCTACTCAAACACATAAAAAACCATTTCAATATGTTGGGAACTTTTTCATTTTAATTCTCCATATCCTTGTATTTTTTTCATGTATCAAAGTTAAAAATGAAAAAATTAACTGAGAAAAAATTTATAGGAAACTAAAAAACCAAAAGTGGGAAACTTGAAATCATTATCCCTTAGTTAAATCTCAAAAACTCTACAAATATCACGCCTTTAATGTTAAATATTTTACTTCTTAAAACCTCATTAAATTTCTTATAGATTTACATAAATTTAAATTCAAGATTTACTTCATGAAATCTTTATATCCTTCTATTTATGATACAGTTATATCTTGGTTCTAGATTTTCTAAAAAAATGCTTCGATTTTTTTTCAAATTTTCATAAAAACATGCTAAAAAATGTTGATCATATTTTCTTAGAAACATGCTTAGAAATGTGGTTCTAATTTATTCAAAAACATTATCAGGTAAGTGGTTCAGATTTCTTCAGAAAATAGGTTCTAATTTTCTTAGAAATTATGTTCTGAATTATATAGAATAATGGTTCCAATTTATGAAGAATTCATGTTCTAATTTATGATGAATTCAAGTTCCAATTTGTGAACAATTATGGTTTGGATTTGTGAAGATTTTAGGTTTTAATTTTTGTTGAATTCAAGATCTGATTTGTACAAAATTCAAGTTCTGATTTGTTCAGAATTTTTCTTAGCGATTATAATTTCTTCAAACCACTCCATCATTACTTCAAAAAAATTATAATGAATTTTTTCATGATTTTTGATAACTTCTTGATAAAAAAATTAACTTATGATTTTGTTTACAAATCTTCAGAATCTTTATATATTTTGACTTTTCACTCTTCAACAATATCCTCTTTGAAAAACTCTTCAAGAACAACATGAATTATTCTTTAAGAAACATCTTTCAAATTCATAAACTTCTGTCAAAATCATCAACTTATTTCTTTCTTTGATTATGATAAATAAAATCTTCCAGAAACCATCAAATTTATCTTCCTGTATATCAAAAACATTCTTCAACAAAAATAGTTTGTTTTAAACAAATAAAAAACTTTGTTAAAACAAAACACCACTAAGGTTCTTCAATATTTTTTTTGGATTTGTTTAAAACCCTTGTTGAAAAACTATTTAATCTCTCAAATTTTTCACAAATCATCACTTACAGAAAATCATGTTTTTTTAATTTTATAAAAAAAATTCCTTTCTCAAAAAAGAGTGTCCTGACACCACAGTATTGGATAATGTATTGTGTTTGAATGAATTTCATCCCTTAGTGGTAAGAATATTTTGCAGCCATTTAAAAATAAATCTACCTCTTATTTCTTTTTCTCTCAATCTGATATTTTATTTTCCCACTTTTCTTTTTCTCTCCCCCATTATGTGATAACCACGTATTCATATTCAAAAAAATGAACATAAGTAAAACTTGTTACAAATAAGAAATTTGTTTCTTTCTCTCCCCCCCTTTTCAACACAATCTAAAGCATTGTGGGGCTATCTTTATGAGGTTTAGAAAGACATGGAAAGAGGCTGAACATGAAGTTACATCCTCAATTCACTAAACCTTTCCTTCGACACTGCTTTATTAAAGATATTAATAATATGATAATTCATTGAAATCTATTCTAGAAAATCATTTACAATAGTAAATTACTTTTTTATAATGAAAAACATTATATCAATTTGTTTTGATATTGAATGTTGGACATGATTCTTTGAAATATCAATTTCATTTTGATTATCACAAAGTATCTCCAATGGTTTGGAAACATTTACTTTCAAATATTACAACTGAACTTTCATACAAAATATTTGAGTACAGGCCTGAGTGGATACAACATATTCATATTCAATTGTGCTTAAAGTTACTGAAATTTGTTTCTTACTATGCAAACTCACAAAACAGTCACCCATAAAAAATGTTCCCTCTAAGGTTGACTTTCTATCATTACAATCTACATCCTTATCAGTGTCAGTATAACCAGTAAATATCATCTCACTATTTATTTTGAATAACAATCCATGGGAATTTGTTCCTTTGACATATCTCAAAATCCTCTTTCATGCTAACATATGTGATTCATTCAGATTACTTTGATACATAGAAAAAAAAGTTACAACATAAAAAATACCCAGCCTTGAAGCTGTAAGGTAAATAAGACTTCCTATTAACTTCCAAAAGTCTTTCTGATTCACAATTATTTCAGATTCATATTTACTCAGCATTGTGCTTACTTAAATAGGAGTTGAAACTTCTTTGGATTCATCCTTAAACAACTTATTTAATTATTCCCTGGCATACTTTTCTTTAAATAAAAAGATATATTTTTACTTTTTTTGAACATGTAATCAAAGTAAGAAATTTAATTTTCCCAACATTGATATTTCAAATTTATTCTTTGCCTTCTCAGCAAACTCTTCACATACCTTTTCTTCATCCCCCAAAAATTTATATCATCCACCGAAACAATTAGAATTAATTTTTTGGAGTCAAAATATTTCATATAAAAATTTTAATAAGATTTTCCTTTAGAAAAGTTCATCATTCTCAAAAAAAATTTGAGCTTTGAATACAAAGTACATAGATCATGTTTAAGCACATACAAACATTTCTCTAATTTGAAAACTTTTTTATCATCCTCATCAAATAAAAAACCATAAGTTTTTCAATGTAAACTTCTTATTAAATATCACCATTTAAGAATGTTGAATTTACATCCATCTGATAAGCATTGTAATTAATATTATAATCCACTCTAATAAACATTCGAATATTTTCTAGCCTTTTAATAGGGGAAAATGTTTCATCAAAATCCACACCTTCCACCTTTGCATATCCTTTATAAACAAGTCTTTCTTTGTTTCTTAAAACTCCACTATGCTCTATTTCTATAAACCCACATTGTTAAAATAACTTTTTTATTTGCTATCCCTGTAACAATTTACAATGTTTCATTATTTTAAATTTGATCCAACTCTTCATTCATAACATGCACACATTATTTTTGTTAAATAGACTCAAAAACTAGTTCTGGTTCAAAAATTGAGATTAGTGAAGTCTGATTTTCTAATATCTACTTCCTTTGTTTCCTAAACTTGAGCATTCAGATTCCCAATAATGTTTTCATACTCAACATGATTTCATAAGGTAGGAAATACCATAGTTTATTTCGCAAAATCACTTTTTTCACCATGTGACTCATCTGAGTCACATTTACTTTTGTGTGGATTATTCAATTTATCCTCCTTAGTATTCTCAAGAAATTTTGTGAAGGAACAAAGGTTTTCAATTTCCAATAAATCATATGGGTCCACTAAGATTTGTAAACATTTTTTCGGCATTTGTATCTTATTCCATTTAGTGAATAACCCATGAATGTTCTTTCCTCAACTTTCTCATCAAAATTTCCCATATCCATATTTTTTATTTTGAGAAAACATGGAATTGAATATACATTTAAGTATTCTAATGAAGGTTATTAGTTATACAACATTTAATAAGGAGCCATGTTGGTTTCCAGTCTCAACAAGCACATATTTTGAACAAGTACAATAATACTAATAGAATCTCTCTATAAGAATTTTGAATGTTTTTATTATTCTAATATATTTCTTCCGATTTATAACAATATTCTATTCATACATTATACTACTCGATTTTTTTGAAAAGTATAAGGATCACTATAGTGTTTTTTGATACCATTCTTTATCATATATGTTTCAAAATAATTGTTTTTGAATTCGGTACCATCATATGTTCTCAGATTCTTTATGAAATATCCCAATTCTTTCTCAACATCTTTTCTAATGAATTTGAATATTTCAATAGCCTATAATATACTATTCATGAACATGATGCTTTTCATTCAATTGAAATCTGAAATAAAAGTGATAATGTAAAAAATCACATTTTGTTGATTGATTTATCATCGACCCACATATATCATAATGAATAAGATCATGTGCTATAATAAATATAATCTCAACTATTTTATTATTTTTTTCGTTATCTATACTTTTTTAAAAGTACTGAAAACATATATATCTCTTATTTTTAGCTCTAGTAGGTTACTAATGAAATCATCTTTGGAAAGTTTGTTTATAATTTTCTAACCCATCTTCCCATGTATTATGTGCCATAATTTGTTTTCATCTTTCGTACTCAAGTTATAGGAGTTATTGAGTTCTCAAATTTGGAAGAGATTCCCACTGGTTCTTTTTAATTTTGTAATAAATTTTTTATCTTTCAAACAATTTATGATATAAGAATAATTTATGATGAATACTTATATTCCATCATCATAGAGTTTAGTTGCACTAGGTAAATTATGTTTTAACCCATCAACAACAACAACTTCATTGGATTTCAATTTTTCTACTTAAATCTATATATTTCTGATTCCTCTAATTTTTAAGGTACCATCATTACCAAAGGTAACTACTCCCCCATCATGACTTTCAACATGCTTCAAAAATTTTATATCACTGGTCATATGTGAAGAACAACCACTATCACATATCTATGGTTTGTTTCTTTTTCATACTTTAAATTTATCACAATAACAACAGATCATTCCTCGTCCTTCTTATTTTCAGCTTTCTTTTCATTCCCTTCATAAGAAACTTATTCTGGAAGGAGTGTCATACATATTTTGGCATGATGACTAGACTAATCACATTTTCCAAAACTTATTATAGACATTCAAATTGATTCTTTTTTGTAATGTTTCTTATATCTTGAGAATTCAGATTTCCAAATTTCCACGAGTTAGGAAAGTTAGGCATTATTATTTCATTATTTCTTCCACTTTTCTCAAACCTTATTCTGGGTAGAGATGAATTCTACCAAAAATTATAATCTATGTGCCCTGAGATTCCACAACACCAACAACAACCTTAAAATATTTATTTTCAATTCATGATATATCTTTCTTCATAGAAACATTGTTGAGGTTAATAAATTCTTTCAGATCTAACATACATAGGATTTGGACTATGTTTTCTTTTGTGTGAGTTTTCAACTTTTGTAGATTTTATAGGTTTCTCACATCCTTTCTCCACCCATGCATTACAAATAATTTTTCCAAAACCATAAATGTTAGATGAATTAGACGAAACATTATTTTTGGAAATAGATGATTTCACCTGATTCTCATAATGAGACTTCTCTACAATTTTAGAAGTCTCAGCTTTTAATTTTGTAGCATTGTGAAGTTTTCATTCATCTTCCTCATAGTCTTTTTAAACTCAAGAAGTTTTGATCACAACTTGTTGACCTCTTCTTCAATAGCTTCCAGCTTCCTACTAATATCTTTAATCATATTTCCTTATACACCAATTCTGAGTTTATAACTTAAAATATACTGAATGTATTCATTCTCCTACTTGATTGAATATTTTCATCCACAAGAAACATCTTCAGAATCTTTTTTTATTACTACAATTAATTACTTGAGAGATATTTTTTCTTTAGACATGCAGGAGGATAGGTTCGGAGCTAATACTATCTATATGATTCTTCACTAGCTTCTTCACTCTTTAAGGAGTCTATTGCTTTCTCAAAATTTTCAATGATGGTTTGAAATTTTTCTAAACATTCAACATTAGAAGAGAAATTTTGAGTTGATTCTGATTCAACCCTCTTACTCATCATACTTTCCAGAATACTTCTTGAATTTTTTGGAAGACTTCTAATCATTATAATTTTTTTTCAACTTCTTCTATCAAGGTCTTTCATTGGAATCATATATATATTCTCTAAATTTTTTCTTGGGGGAATTCATTGCAACGTATGTTATTCTACCACAATCAAAACATTTGATAGGAAGTTTTCCTCCATACTTTCCTCTTCCACTTCGATAGTTCTTGGATATTCTAGACATGATTTGTTTCATTTATCTCATAATCCTCTTTATCATCAAACTCACAAGGATCTGTTTCTTCAATATCTTGGATTTTCATATTTTTATGGCTTCAAAAGCCATTTCATTTTTAATATTATTTTTAAACATTGTGGCCTTTCTCATTTCATACGCATTAATAATGTTATGTAATTCATCGATAGATAAATCATCCTTATAGTCTAAATCAAAAAAATCAGAATCAAACCTTTTTGAAAAAAAATTCACAAGATTTTTCAAAATTGTAGAATATTACAAGACATCTCTGAATCCATTGATGATTCAAAAAAATTCATTTACTCTCATGATGTATTGATCAATTTTTTCTTCATCTCTCTTTCTGACGCCTTTATTCTTACTATCCCAATTTTTATTAATTTCTTCCTTGACTTTAGTATTCCTCTAGATTACAATTTCTCGCTTTTCACATATACTTATTGATGTTTGGAGACCGATTACCATTTTTTAAAAATTATACTACAATAACATAGGGATTTAATTTCTTTCCTTTCCATCAACATATATGTTCCTTTTATTTTCAAACATCATAGGAGGATATTTCTCAACAGGTGGAAAACCAATAGTAGCAACATCAAAAACTTCAAGTCCAGGAGATTAGAGATAAGGAATAATCCTATATTTATGTCTATAATAATTATTTCCATCGAATGTAGGAATTCATCTACTCTTAATTGAATTGATATTATCCGTGATAAGGATTCTATAAGGGAACCTATATCTGATACCAATTCATGTTCTAAGGATTGAATAACAACAGGGGGTGAATCATTTGTTCACTTTCTATAAGTTTCAAAACATTAAGACACTTAACCCCATAAACTAGTTAAAATTTATTTCTATACCAACCTCTAGAAAATACTGATGAATGAAATAATAGTAAAAAAAGTAAGGCACACACAATTTACATGGTTAGCCTCATTGTGAGAACCTACATCCTTTCTATAGACACACTCATGGGTCTATGGAAATCCACTATAATGAAAAAGTGAATACAACTTGTTCCAACTCCCGTTAGACACCTTATATCTTTTGATAAGAAATATTATCTGACTCCCATCAGTATACAATTTTTTCTTATAAAACAGATGAGACAAACAAAAGAAAAAAAAATTTGAATCTACTCTACAAATGATCGGTATGAATCCTTAGCCCAATTTGAATAAGTCTGATCTTATCAGTATGGTAAGAATGATTCCAATTTTTCCTTTCTCAAATACTCAAAAAAACCTTCTACAATTTGGTGGGAACTTTTCAATTTGAATTCTTCAGAACTCTTCCTTTTACGTGTGTGTCAAAGTAAAAAAAATGAACAAATGAAGTGAGGAAATATTTAAAGGAATATTGAAAATCAAAATCATAAAACATGAAATCTTTTGCGCTTCCTTAAATCTAAAAAAATCCACAAATATATTTAATTTAATGATAAATATTTGACTTATGATAACCTCCTTAAATCCCAATGAGATTTACACAAAATTGAAATTTAATCTATACTAATTGAACTCTTTATATCCTTCTTAGTATTATAATGATGGATCTATTCTCTAGTTTTTCTAAAAAAAAGTACTAAAAATGTGGTTCAAATTTTATCAGAGACATGCTCATAAATTTTGTCTACATTTTCTCATAAACATTCTTATAAATGTGGTTCCAAATTCCTCAGAAACATGCTTAGAAATTTTTTTCTGATTTCTTCATAAAACCAGTTTCGGTTTTCACAAAAATAAAGTTTAAAATTATGCCAAATTCAGGTTTCTATTTTTGCATAATTCAGGTTCCAATTTTTGAAGTATTGAGGTTCTGATTTGTGAAGAATTAATGTTTTTATTTTTATAGAATTCAGGTTTCAATTTGTACAGAATTCAAGTTCCAATTTGTGTAGAATTCAGGTTCCAATTTTTTTCAGAATTCAGTTTCCAATTTGTGCATAATTCTTCTTAGTAATTCTTATTTCTTAAACCTCTCCAACATTTTTTAGATGACTTTTAAAATGAATGTTTTCATGTTTTGTGAGATCTTATTTATCAGAAATGAATTATATGATTTTGTTTATAAATTTTGATAAACGTTCTATCTTATTGGTTTTCACTCTTCAACAACATGATCTTTGAAAATCTCTTCAACAAAAATAGGAATTTTTCTTTCAGCAACATATTCAAACTCTATAGCTTCTTTAAAACTCAAAACCTTATTTCTTTATATTCTTATGATAAAGGAAATATTATAGAAACCAATAGCTTCATCTTCTTTTATATCAAAAATATTCCCCAACAAAAATGGATACTTGTCATCAAATACAAAACTTTTAAAAACACTATAACGGTTGTTCACTAGTTATTTTTCTATTCAATTACAAATGGAATTTGGATTTATTTATTTGAAATAAATTAACGATAATTGGATATCATTTTCAAGAACTAGATGAAGGGTTTTAAGAAAAAAAATAAATTTATTTTATTTTATTTTTGTGAAATAATAAAATGAAAACCCATTACTGAAATATAAGTATATAGATATAGATATATGTGAGAAGTTTGTAATGATAAAGAGATTATAATACTTTCTAGTATGAAAATAATTTTATATAAAATATATTTATAACAATGTTTTTAATTAACTAATGAATTATTTGATTATTTATATGAAATAGGAATTCAGTATTTCTCATAAATAGATGAAATCAAAGAATTTATACCCACATACCCGGTCATATTAAAGGTGTCCTTTACTAGAGAACATCATGTTTTTTAAAAAGTTTATTGAATCAACATCTAGAACATGCATCAGATCTGAATAGGTTCATTTTTACCGTCTATCTCTCTCTACTCACCATGGAAAACTAAAAAGGGTGAGGATGAAAAAGGGGTTGTTTATTATGGACCCAAAAAAAGAAGTTGGATATAAGAATATAAGAAATTTATTATTATTTTTCTTTAATATTATTACTTTTTAAATTAATCAAATTACGATAAATATTACATATATCATTTTAAGATTCTTTTCTCGAGAAATTGAAATGTATGACTTTCATACCTGAGGGTAGGATGGACATTTAGAATACCTCTTCAAGAAAGAAATAATTCTCGATCCACACAATAGGTCACGAGGTGGGTGTTAATATTATAATTGTTTTGGAAGTACTAGCATGACATTAATGGAAGCGGAATAGAAGAGAAAGAAAACTTCCTTGAAATATGAGCTATGGGTGAAGAATTTATCAATATATAATCATATTAAACCATCTATACATGTTATGTTTTCATAAGTAGTGAGATAGATATAGCTTTTAGGGCCTACCTACCCAATTCCTCCACCTCCTAATTCAAAACCGACTTTGTACTATGAGTTTTAATCTTGGAATCCCTATATACATATTATATCATACAAAATCATATATAGTTTTAGGGATTATATACATCATCGTCTTATGTAGTCCGGTTGGGTAAGAGTAATGATATAAGATATTATTGATCCAACTACTCAAATGTTGTTCCTATATGAGGAGTTGTCCAGAGTTATAGATAGAATGTGTAATTTTTTACTCTAGCTAGCTAGGTTTCTCCTTCAGTTGACATATGATGTATGTTGTATTTTTAAATTTTTATAAACTTTTTATTTGTAATTAAATTTAATGTTTTGTTGTATTTAACTTATATAGTAGTACCTAAAATAAAAGGAATCATTGAAAAATAAATAAATGTTTCAGGAACCAACACCTTCATATACTTCTCATACTTTAGATGGGATAATAAATTTAGCCCCAAATTTTTTATGTCGGATCCATTTTTTTATTTATAATGACCACCAATATATGTGGGAGAGAAAATACATTATGAATATTTGAAAAAATAATATAGATCTTATTACTGTTGATAATATCTTTGTACTCATTTTTCATTTGTTTTTTATATAAGTAAATTTCAATTTAAATTTTCATTCCATAACTTATAGTTATTAATTTAATTATTTATCGAATTAGGTATCTAAAAACTCATTGTATGAAAAATCAGTGCACATTAATTTATGATTTATAGATCTAAAATTAATTTCAATGGCTATGAAATATGTGAAAAAAGGTTCTTAAGTTAAATATATTTCTACCAGATTGGAAAATATAGACGCTTTGTGTGGTTTTCATCTATTCATTGACAGGTAAGAAGACATATATAATTATAAAATACTACTAATTATAATATGAATAATTTGAAATTTTTTATATTGTGTTGGACATTTTAGGTTTTTTATATTCTTTCCATATTAATTCATTATATATTGGGTATTATATTCTAATGGTGGACCCCATATAATTGTTTTTCAAATTTATTGAAATTGTATGTTTTATTTTATTCAATTAATTTTGTTAATATTAAATTATTCTATTCATATATGTTTTGATAATAATTATATTAAAATACAACAGGACAAGGAAAAAGTTTAAGAAATTTTCATTTGTTGATAGAGAATCCAAATAAAATTAAATATGTGAAAGTATAGGTAGTTAAAATTTATATAAGTTAATAAATGTTTTTATTACATATATAGTGTTTCTTATTTTCAAATTTTTGTTTCATAACTATATTACCATCATTAAAGTAGAGGATTTTAATGTGTTTATTATGTTTTGGTATTCATTTATGATATTATCATGACCTAAATGATAATATATTTTCAAAAGTTAACTTCCATTATAACTCTTATGTTTTAAACCAATATGTTGTATTTTAATTTAATAACATTTATTGTTCATACAGGTTTTAATTATGGTTCATCATATATAAATAAATTCCTAAACCAATATTAAACATAATTTTTATAATATTTGGTAATTTTAATTAATTTGTAAGAGTATATCTCAAAGATTCATATATGTCTGTTATTTTGTTAAATGATGTTGTATTCAATTTTTCAATGTGTTTTTTCAACCTATTTTTGATATATATTGTTATTTTTTCTCTCTTATACTTTATTTAATTATTGGTGTTCATTTATTCAATTTAATTAAATATATTTTAAAAATAATTATTAATTAATGCCAGGTTTTTAATAAATTTTACTTTGAAATTAGATTTCATTTTTATTTTTTAAGAAAACTGGAATTGAAATAAAAATAAATATCTATGTTTATTTTATATTTCAACACTGGTTTCCTATTAAAATAGACTTCGAAAGAAACATTCAATGTTAGTATTCATAAAGACTGAAATTTAAAGGATAAATAAATATACTTATTTATTTGGGTATTCAATGTCTTTTTTAATATAAAAAACAACAATGAAAAAAAATTCAATATCGTGTTTTCATTTAAGGTGACATGGAATGCCTATATATATCAAAATTTACAGGTGTTTTAGTTTAATTTTTATAGTAACGGACGTTGAATTATATTTTATAATTAAATTGAAATAACATATGTTTGAACCATTATTTTTTATGTGAGCTTAATTTGTCTATCTTTTTAATGAACATTAAAAATAAAAGATAATCAATGCAAATAGTTTGTTTTCTAGTAGTGGAAATCATAATTATAATCATAATTGCGTAATACTATTAGGATTTAAAGGGGATGGAATATAAAATTGGGTTCAATGATGAATATTATAGTAGTGATGTGATCCCACCTACTTACCAGACTCTAATTATTTATACATGTTCTAGGTTACCCAACTGGCCTAAACTATCTAGGTATTACTATTGGAGAACATATAACTAAATCCCAACTAAATGATCATGTATTACAATGAAGTTTTTTCAACCAAAAAAAAGAAAATATTTATTCAAAAAGGTTTATGTCACATCACCCTAACTCCCTCACATAGAAACAATCACAATATCATGAATAATATCCACTTTATATGTAAAATAATCAAAATCATTGTTTTGGTCTGGTCTGAGACATAGATTTTACACTATTTTAAACAAATGATTAAGAATTGTTTGTGAAGGTATCATACATAACCCAAGAGGATACATCATAAAAATACTAACATTATATCTTGATTTTTAATTTTCTCCTGATAGGTTCATTACACTGGCTCCCACAAGTTTACAATTTCTCTCACAAACTAGAACTAGTAAGATCAGTTTGTCTCTAGGATTCTTTAGCAACAATAATTGTTCTTCCTCAGTGTATTTAAGATTTTCAGAATTATCAATTGCTCCCATCTTCAAAAACTAAACTTTTAGACCTTATAAAATATCATAATTTTTCTCTTTATCAAATTTTTATGTGATTCTACATTTATACCTTATACATGATTGTAACATTGGCCTTTCTCACAATTTTCTAGAATCTTTGTTTCTAGAACATACACTTATGAAATTATCTTAACGAAATTTAATTAATCACCATTACATAATAATATCCTTTCTCACTTCCTCTATATTATCAAAACTTATAGAATCCCAAATTATTCTTTTTTAAGTACATCAATGTTTATAACTTTTTTAGGTTACCACTAAACATTGGTTTTGAGCACTAACTTATGAATCATCAACTTCCAAAATCACATCAACTCTAGACTTCAAAATCTAAAATTCCAGAACCTCAAATTCTTAAACCCAAATTATTTTTCAAAAATATTGGACAACTCCTCCCACTCTTCATTTAGATCTTATTATCTCTCACCAACTCATCTTTGAATGATCTGTTCTATATTTATAGGAGGAAGTTCACTTTGAGATCTATGAAATATATATAGGTGCATGCTCCAAAAATTTATAAAAAATTATTCTCTCACCTTCTCAATTCCCGAATCCTATTAATAAAAACATAATCAACTTTTTAAAATATTTTTGGTAACATCCTTCAATTCTTATGAAACTATTTACATAAAACATCTTAATCCCCTTTTTAAATTTTTCCTTGAATAATCGCATACACTTTCAAACACTTTATCAGTGAATTATAGTTCAACATCATCGTATTAATGTAATAAAAACTTTATTTAGTTAAATTTTTTAGCTCTATCTACTATTCCAATTTTTGATCTTCAAAAGTTATCATATAATTTAACCATTCACAATAGCTTCCATTTATTTTCTTTTTTATATATTCATTATATAACTCATATATCTTCTTTCACTATAAATGATTCTAGTTATCAATAATTTTCTATTTTTTCTAAATCATCTTTCTACATATAGAACCATAAAAAATAATCATAGTGAATTGCATCATTTTGAATTTTTAAAATTTTCAAAACATCCATAATTATTATCATTTCTTATTTTATGAAACCCATTCCAATATTGAAACATTAACATTTTTATTCACCATTTGATCTTATCTTCACATAGAATCTACTTATTAACTCTCATATCTAGATAAGTTAGATTTTCTGGAATCGTCTTCAAAACATGATACCTTTGACTTATGTCAAATATTTCTCTTATCATCTTCTAACACCTAACTATTTTTTTTTGTTTCCAGCATTGGAAAAGTTCATGTGAATTCAATTCATCTATAGTCATTTATCATAAACCCATTAAGAATATACACTTCTATAACATTATTATTATAAAGTTATTTAATTTAGATTCTAGAATATATTTCTCATTAAATCAGACTCATATTATCAGATTCCAAACTCATTGGAATCAAATTTTAGCTACTCAAGCAGTTTTTTCATGATAACATCGAAAATAAACATTTCCAGAAATGATTCATGGATAATCAAATGAATTTACTAGTTATCTCAACTTAAATCATAATTGATTCTCAAAAACACCATTATATTTGTTACAATGAAGGATAAATACATAATTGTTTAATTTAAATCTCCTTGATCTAAATTTCATAAATTTATTGTTATTCCCAAACATAAAAAACTTACATAAGTGTTACCCATACACCCTTTGAATATATTTATATATTCTTATGTGAGTACCATGTTATTTTAATGTATCTTTTATATGGTTTATGTTAATAAGATATGGATTGATACATTAATCATCCATATTTCTTATCTATTAAGTACTTCTAGATTTAATCTCATTTAGTGACTCTTATTCTTCTATAATAACAATAACTAAATATTCCATTACTCAAACATGGTTAGTGTTCGTATTATAAATTATCAATCTATAGTAAAAAATAATTCTGGAACCATCTTATACTTCTTATAAATACAATATTCCATAATATTATTCGTTTAAATAATTTTTAAAACTCAAACCAATGTTCATTAAGATTCCAATGCAAGATATTTGAATACATTGAAACTCAAAATAGTCACATGATTCTTCTACACAACCTTCTTCTTCCATAATTTCCTTCCTTATATTTCATCAGCCATTGTGATATATGGGTATCATAGGATATCCTTCTATTGAATACATATATCTTCACTAATTTCTAATTTCTTCTTAAACATATATTGTTTTACTTAGTGACGTTTATAATATCTAAAACTCTTCACCACCCAGAACTAGAATGAACTTACCGTTATTCTAGTGGCATAACTTCCTTATAAATTATCTCATGTATTTAAAAACCTACTTCCTAAAATCTTTTGAAATACATGTCCTGAAACTATAGTAATCTATGATTTTGATACTTATTTCCTTAACACCATTAGTTACTTTCATTCTTCGATCAAATCATAATCCAAAAACCACCACATATCTGATTATTTCAGTTTATAGAAAAAATTCTTTTCTATAAAATGATTATTTCTTTATGCTTCTAATATACTCTTCTAAACTCATATTAACATCATTTTTTATTGATTGTAAATAAAACACAACACTAAAATCCATTGTGATGTTCAATCTTCCTAGTAACTTCAATCCCCCTCTTTGTATTTTTTTATTAATACCCTTATAAGAAATATATGTCAATATACCTTCTACCATTTATTCATTTTCTCTCCCCTTTTTAATAATTAATACAAATGAATTTTTCAGTTAGGTTTTATTGTGATTTATAAATAAATTCCCCATTAATTAACCAATTCTATGTTTATGTGAGTAAACTTGATATAAAAAACAAGAGAGATTAATTTTGGCAACAATGAATTGATTAAAAAAGATACTATGGGATACCATTTAAATTATCTCCTTCTATAGTATTTTTAGTATAATTTTAAAAATATCACACACATTTAACTCAACAAAGACAAAAAAATATTCAAGTAAAATTGGGTTGTTCTACATTAAAGTTACTCTCCTATCAACTTTTTCAACAACCAATTCACCGTTTTAACAAGAATGGTTTAAATTTAAGGAATGGATAAGAAAACTTTAATTTGTATACCTCAAATACAACTTTTTCTAGAACATCTAAATTATCACATGAAATATGAACCTCATGAATTCTCAGGTAAAATATCCCTTAATGGGTAAGCACTATCCACATCCTTTATTATGGTTGATACTAACTGAAATAAACTACCCTGTGATGGATATATTCTAGGTTTCTCTAGAAATGTCAAAAGAATCATTACATCTAGTATCCCACTAAGTACATGAATCACATATAATTCCATACAAAGGTAAATAAAAAATAATAATATATGGGAATATGGTGAACCCCCCTTCACCTATTAGTTATATGAATAGGGTATATAATGGTTTCTTAACCTAGAAACTCTATTCTATTTTTCTCTAACATCCCCTATACATTCTCCCATGATTTCCTATACTCTAATCTCCTTTGATAACATGTGTTTCCTTTTATTCTAAAATTTCTTCACATATAGAACTTCCCTTTTCACTTCATGTAGCATAAAATTTTATTTTATTACTATTTCTTTATCTTCCTTTCCTATTATAATTATTTTGATGATATAATCATGCATATTTTGATAACATGGGAAACTTTTTTATTTCCACCACATGCCTTCTTAGAAATGTTTTAGTTTTATTTTCTTTGTAGATTCTCATCTTTTTTTAATTGCATTTATTTTAACATGAAAATACAATTGTTAATTTTATTGATTAATTTTATTATTTGAACTTTTTTCCTTTATCAACTTTGATATTCCTGGATTTATTATAATGATCCATGATGTGTTATTTTATTTTATATTATAACCATAAAATATATAGTGTAACATCTTTCTATACATTACAATTTTGTGAATAAGCATTATAAAATATCATCTTGGGTGTTTTAGGTTATCCATTTTTATTATACTTATAGCCCAAATTACCTCACCTTTTCTTCTTCTTTTTTTATTTTCAAATATTTTGAGGCCTTATTACTCATAGAATATAATAATTATTCTTGGTAGGCATGAAATGATATTATTTATCACTATGAACAATAATTAATCATATTTTTTCATATTTATAATTTATTAATTCAATGTTTATAATCCCATCAAATTATAAATTAGAGGGGAAATGTACAAAATTTTAGGTTTTGAAAGTACTGTGAGCATAATTGTGAAAATATATTAATTTTTGGAATTTTAAATATTTTAATTGAGTTTCATATTACAATAATAACTTGTTCTACACTAATAAAAAATTTGAAATTAATTTTTTATAGGATTCCTTATTCGATGGGTTTCATTTAATCCAACTATACTCAAATATAAATACAATATTATAATTTCTAAATGAATCTCACAATATTGGCCTCAAAATTTCTGTACAGTTATGGTCACCACCAAATATCATCCAAAGACTCATAAAATTCTAAAAAATTGTCTTAGATTTTATGTGGAGAACAATAAGTGTCTAAGGACCAATTTATTTAACTATGTTTTTATGAGATTTTATTGATATGAAGAATATAAATAATGTGGAACTTTGAGCATTGGAATTTTAATAGTTTATATGGCCTGAAATAATTTCTCTAGTATTTCAATAACAACATTATCTACACATGGAAAAATATAATTAAAATTATTTGGTTCTTGGGTATGACATTTGGGAACAACTCTCAAGAAGAAAAAAATTCCCAATTCTTCTAATTTTTAGGTTTTTATTTTGAAAACCTTCAAATGAATATTTTAAATAAAAAATTATCCACCCTCAAGGGTATAAATTTATTACTCACTCTCCATTTATAGGGGTTGGAAACAATATTTTGGAATATTGGTACATAATTTGTGTTTTTATTACTAGTGTAATCTTATAAATTTATAATACATATTATTATTCGTCTTCATATCTTTATCGTTAATTTTCTGTTTTGTGTTTCTCATAATATTTTATCTTCTCAACTCTACTAAAAATGGAGAACTATCCTTGAGGATTTTTTTAAGGGTGGGAGAAGTGATCTTATTGAGATTCATGTGATTATATGTTTTACTATATTCAATTTTGATTATTTAGGCGATGATAATATTGGTTAGGGTAAGAGATTTCCCACTTTTCTCAATCATCATATTTATTCTCCCCATACGTCCATCATTCTTACCTTCACTATATAATCCATGAATATAAGGGGGTATGTATTTAGTAGTGATGGTCAATGAAGAGACATCCCAACCATATTTAATAAGATTATTTCCCCATATAAGGGTATCTTAGTCTGCGATAATATTAATTCAAAGGGGAGGGGTAGTGTGATAGTTATTGATCACTACATTTAATTTAGTATCAAAAATATTTTAATGGGTTATGATATCAATCAATATGACATCCTAAGAACAACTTATATTTTTATTTTATACTATATTCATTCAGTATGATTGTCAGTTCTTCATTATATTTTTATAATTATATATCACATTTATTTTTAACACAAACCTCTTATAATAGTATAATATAATAAATATATTAGTTTGAATATAACAGTGATAATAATAAATTAGTGTTGTTAGAAATTCCTCTCTCAGATCGGCCCTAGGGTACACAAAATGCTACATTCATAAGTAATAAGAATTTATTACTTAGGTATTCATGAATAATACATTTAATCAATTTTGTGCTATTTAAATGGAGGTGTAACAATTCAATGTATTATTGTCAAAAATAAAAAAACTCACAAATTTATAAAACATATAAAAAATAATTTTCCATGATATATTCCAATCCCAATTATTATGCATGAAATTACTACTCATATGTTCAACCATAATAAGAATAAATTAAAAATGAATGAAAATATTAACAATAAGGATTTAGAGAATAAATATATAACCTGTAGAGTAAAATAGAGTAGATAAATGAATATGTATATTTATCCATATAGAATCAATTGGAGAAAGAACCATAAATAGTATTGGAAGATAGCTCTAAAATGAATTTTCTAGTTGAAGAACATGAGGAGGTCTAGAAGTAGTTCAATATAGATCTATTTAGTATTTATCAACCATTTATCAATATTATATTTCAATAAAACATTCAATATGATTCAATTGTGGGTGATAAAAATAAATTATATATATATATATATTTTGGTCAGATTGTATAGAATCTCAAAAGGCAAGTTATTATCCCATCCTTAAAAATAAAAACTAGCTCCAACTACGAATGTATTTCTTTGGAATAATTCACCATTAATGAGTTGGAGTATTAAGAAAATATGAAGGGTATTGAATTACTACCTCTATCTACAAGAATCCTACTCTAGGTGACCCCGACCGAGTTAAATTAAATTGTTGTTGGGACAATTAAGGGAGTTAATCTTTTCTTAAACTTTTTTATTTTAGGTTTTATTAAAAATAAATTTAGTATTAAATAACCTTATTATAACATTTTAGATACATATAACACATGGGTACATATAGATGATGAATAAAAATATAATCTACATGATGAGGAACACATGAACTCCCTAAACCTATTTAATATTTACTATAGCAAGTTAAAGTGGCTATCGTAGTGGTATTTCATAAAGAAAATAATTTACAAGATGAGTTAATTAATGGTTAATATTTAATTATTAATTCATCATATTTGAAAAATATTAAAGTAGAATTATTTTCCAACATCTCTTTTTCTATAATTTCTAATAACAATACAATAAATTAGGTCTTGGATGATGTTAAAGAAGTGTTTGATGCTATGGGAAAGAAAGAGAAAGACCCATTATTTTTCTAACCCACATCATAAAAGTTGTAGAAGAATTTTATATTGATGTAATTGAGGTACTCTATCCAAGGATATTTCCACAAACAATGTGAAGGGTTTTTCATTGGAATAAAAAATATGTGGTTATTATTGAGTAAGAAACTCAACCCACCCTCGGATTGGGGGTGGTCAAAAAACATTCTTTACTAGTGGTAGAAAACATGTCATCCACTTGGGGGTCTAACCAAAGGATTCTATATTTTATTTAATTGTTCTATTTATTTTAATTCTAATAAGTTTCAAATATTTTTTATACATACTTTTAGTTTAAGAGTGCTAATATCTATAAGATTTACTCAAATATTCCACTAAAAAATAAATTAGTTTGTGTCTCTCTATTTATTTGTTTTATTTTCTACCCAATTTAAATTCATCATAAAAATATTTCTTGATCCCATGTGAAATTAAAATAGGGTAGTAAATTAAATATGTGGGGGGTGATATAAACATTTTTATTTATTATTTTATTTTTATGTTTGTTCACATTTTTTCATGTTTTTCCAAAAAAACATGTTTGGATATTTGATTTTTTTATTTTTCTTGAGTTTTATTATTTTTGAGCTAAATCAAATGCTTTGTAAATTCAAAAAATATCGGGTATTTTTGGAAAAATTATTTCTTTATATATACAATTAATTAAATTATTTTTTATGGGTTTCATTTCTAAATTTATAATATTTTCATTTAAGGTAGTTTTGTTGATTTTGAAACTCATGTGAACTAGTACTATCAAAATTATAAATAATTCCCATCCTAAGAGGTTTTCAAAAATTTTCAATATATTCATAGCATTTATAATTTTATTTATAGTCTTTAGACTTTATTTTCAATAATTTTTTTTCTTCTATTTTTCTCTTTTTCAATGATTTTATAATTCATGTAATGTGTTAGTTATGAACTAGGTACCAATTTCTAATCCCATTTTGATATTCAACTTTTATTTTATCTTGCCTTTAGATTTGAACTTTTTTAATCTATTATAAGAAATGAAAATCATTGTTATAATTCCTGATTACAATCTATTTATCCCTTTTCAACCTACTCTAGAAGCTAAATTCAAGATTATTATTTAAATAAAGGGTGGGGGAGGGAGAAGATGAGTTATATAATTCTTTTGTGAATAATATATTTGAGATAAATTGTAAAAAGTTTTAACATAATTATTAATACTTTTTTAAATAAATTGAATCATGAAAATATGGATATGTATCCCAAATATCATTATAAATATGGGATATGAGTTTACAAATACATAATGATCAAAATAAGCCTCTCTTCCTAAATAAAATGATTCTGAAGTGAAATTCTAGATATGAATTCAAGTTAGAAAAATGTTAAAGTGAGGGGAAAGAGGTACTAATTATGTCATTAATGATGAAATTACATGTTGTGGAATACCCAATAAAACTGATAGGTTTTTAGCGGAGTATCATTTCTGATCTAATCTAGGAGTACATCATTCTTAGGAAAATATGCTTTCATTCATTTACTTAAATTTGAATGCTTATCCCACCTCATTATGCCTATGATGTTTTTTAAATTTAAAACCTCACAAACCATATCATCAAACAAATATTGTAAAATACTTCAAGATTGAATTTTTTTTATGTATTTTAAGTGGGGATAATATGAGGATAACATTCCTATAGAGGTCCTGTAAGTTACTAAGAATGAGAAATCCTCTATATAAATATAATTCTAATGAAAAATAGAAATACATTTTTAGGGAGGATTCTACTAAATGAAAATGGTTATTAGCATGGAATTGAATGGAATTTTATAATTGGTGAGGATTTAGGGATTGTTTTTCCATGAATAATTATTAATAATTATATTGGATGTGAGAGTTAATTAGTGCTTTCTATTTATACGTTGGGATGTTTTTTTAACCAGAATATAGATAATTTCTGGGGAGTGAAATGTTTTTGTGTGGGGCATTGATGAATCTAATATTTTTATATATTTTATTTTGTAATTCAAAATTTTTAATCGAAAAAATTTATTTTTATGGGAAATAGTAACATTTTAATGTTTTAAATGCAATTTGAGCGTAGTTTTTAAGATGTAATAATATTTCAATTTTAAAGTATTTTAATTTTTTTTGGAAACATAATTTTCTACAGAAATTAAAATTATAAAATTATTTTTTTGGATTTCATATTAATTAGGGTTAATTTATTTCAAGAGTATACAATGTTGAATCCAACATTATGAGGCCCAAATGAGTTTTACAATGAAGGATTGAAAAATTGTACACGGTTTTGGATACTATAAAAGATTGGTAAATATCTCATGAACAACCCAATTAAATGTTCTTTAAGTATATATGGAGATAGGTAATAGTATAATAATTATTTTATTTAACTATTAAATCATGTGACTATAAATATATTATTTTCATAAATTCATGGGAACTTAGAGTATTGGAATTTGAAATGTTAGTTTGGAAAAAAATTTATCTAGTGATTCAGATGTAACATGGTCAACACATTGCTAAATACTCCTATATTTAGAAAGTTGATGTGAAAGATTTAGGGAAAAAACTTAAGAAAAGAAAACATTTCCCAATTCTTCCATTAAGTAGGAATTATATGTGAATTCCTTTCAAGAATCATTTTGAAGCGAAAATTAAGCACCCTTATGGTGATAAATTTTTACTCACTCTCCATCGCAAGGTGTTAAAAATTCTTGTTGTAAATTTTAATATCTATGTTGTGTTTATTTTTTGTTTTAATATTTTAAATTTTAATGTATATTATTTTTAATCTTTATATATCTTTTTATTTTCTCTTTGGTTTATCTCCTACTGATTTCCCTTCTCAACTCAACTAAAAAATTGTGAACTAACCTTGACGATTATTTGAGGGAGGGAGTGGTGATTTTATTGAGTTTATTTTCAATTTATCACTATATTTATAAAATTATAATAATTTTGGTGATGGTTATTTATTTTATTTTGAGTTATTTCCCCCTTTTATATATCACTAATGTTCTACTATTCATTTATCTATCATCATTCAATTTACTATTTATGTCATACATATGATTATAGATGGAATTATTATAGGTGGTTGGTGAAGATATCTACTAGTAAATTTTAGGAATATAACTTACCCACATGCATATATCTTTATGTTGGGTAATAAAAATTCAAATGATATAGTGTAGTGTGACAATTCTTGATCACTATATTGAAATAAGTATCAAGAATATTTTAATGAACGACGATATCAATCACTGTGATCTCATAAGAATGACTACCTTAGTTTTTTCTTTGAAACTTCATACTATATTGAATTTATTTTTTCATTATATTTATCTATTTATATATCACATTCATTACAAAAACACACCTACTATGTTATTATAACATTATAAATATATTTTGTAGAATATAATAATGAATATAGAAAACTAGTGTTGTATAAGTGACATCCTCAAGAATAACCATAGGGTGAATACTATGTTATGTAATTAGGTAATATGAATATATTGTTTAGGGATTAATAAAAAATAATTATTATCAACAACATTTGTTATAATTTCCATAGTATCTTTCAAAATATTCAAATTTGTTAAATGTAAACATATTTACCCTCCTCTATCTAATTTCCTCAACCTTATCCGGATTCTTTATAACTTCCCATTTACCTGCTTAAAATCAGTCCTTTCATAATCATCATATAATGATATATTATAAAAAAATTCCCTATAATTATGACCAAACTTTATATAAAACTAAAAATATCCAAAATATATCACTTTTTTTCAATTGTGTTGTAATCTAGATAATTTTTATGCCTTTATATTTTTGATTAAAAATTATTTCTTGGAATTTTTTGGGAACCAATATTTAATTTATTTATTTATCATTCTATTAAGGATGTCGCAGGTTTCTAAATATTTCTCTCCAACCACTCTAGTTTAGAATTTTAATTGTAACCTAAACTATTTGATGATATAATATTATTTGAAAAAGAATTTTTAGAACCAAGGGATACCATTTCCTCTAATTTTATTGTATATAACTATTTGGACGATCTCAAAACCTTATTAACAAAGATATTATAATTTATATAAATGAAAAACCTTTTATAATTTATTTGTAATTACTTCTTATTTTAAATTTTTTAGAATTTTAATGTTTGGAAACCTACAAATTTTTTAGTTTGAACTTCAGGTTATATGAACTTTATGTTGAGGGTACTTTTATCATCCTCAAATAATTTCATTATATTGTACCATTATTTTATCATCATTTTTACATTTCCTTCATTCAACATACTCTTATCTTTCAATGAGTAATCAATATATTTTATTATTTTATCCTTCATCTACAATTGAGTATCGTTGACATTAATGATTGCTTTGTGATTTTATTCTATTGTTTAAATATTCAATTTAAAAATTTTACTTAATCTCACCATTCAAATCAATAATTTTTTATAATAATTCTTCATCAATGTAGAATTTATCTATATAGATCATTTTGGATTTTGGATTTCATTGAAAATCTTTTATGGGAGTGTTATAATTTTTCAAATTTATAGTTGAATCCTTTTCCATTGAATCCTCAATCATCTCTAGCTATGTATCTTCATCTTAAATGAGAAAAAAAATCACTAAGTAATGTAAAATCCCCACAACTTGATATAGATACTTCAAGAGGATATTTGTTAGCAGATATTACTAAAACATTAAATCTTTACTTTCCTTTAATTAGTGGTGAAACATATTTATTATTTACCTCAGAAGTTATAATCCTTAACTTCTTATCTTCCCTTTCCTTACTATTCATAAATTCTTTAGGGAATATATCCTTTACATTTTCTCTGATAGGGAACTCGCAATTTCCCAGATTCTGGAATTCAAATTTGATTGATAAAATATAGTGAATGTTTTTACATTAAATAAGTTGTAGTTACTTGTTCTATGATTCCAATTTATGTGTACAATGGATCATGTAGTGAAACTAAGAGTGGTGGTGGTGGTGGTGGTTGGGGTGGAGGTGGGGTGATTCAACATCGATAAGTTTTACTAAATTATATTACACCTAATATTTAACCCATTTTAGTATTTTAACCTATATACATATTGAGATGAATGGATTTCTGTTTTTTCACAAAAAAATTCATTTAGATTTCATCATGTTTATTCTTTAATTAAATTTTCATCAGTACTAAAATAATCTAAAAAATAGAGTCTGTTTTTGGAATTAAATAAATCATTGAGAAAAACACTCTTTCTTAGCACTATATTTTTTAATGCTGAGAAATGGTACCTTTATTAGTGCTTTATAATTAATTTATGATAAATTATATTTCATTTTTATTTAATCCTTGCCACTAAAAAATTAACCTTCTTCACATAATTCACTTATATTATGTGAATCCCAACTGAAAAAATGTTAGATATTTCTGTTTTCATAAAAGAATCAATTCATAAATCCATAGTATGTCATCAAAATATACTTTTTTATTTTTATTTGTTACCCATATAATTTTTCTAATGATTATTCCCATTTTTTAATGAACGAATTTTCTTATATATATTTATATATATGCATGTATGTGTATAAAATACATAACACACACACATATAAACTAATAAATACATGTATATATATTTTTGTGTGTGTGTCTTCTTGTTTATATGTTTTTTCTTTGTGTTAGTTAATATGTGTGTGTGTGTGTGCATGCGCATGCTAGAACATTATGTTCATATATTTTCATTTTCAATATGTAAAATTTAAATAAATAAATATATATATATATATATATATATTAATTTGTAATATTCACACACACACATATGTATTTGTGTGTGTATATGTATTTATATGAATTATGTAAACATT
Source organism: Viscum album (assembly GCA_963277665.1). NCBI lineage: Eukaryota > Viridiplantae > Streptophyta > Magnoliopsida > Santalales > Viscaceae > Viscum > Viscum album. Next base: position 1,952,573,240 of record OY728130.1, read on the forward strand.
AAACACACACACACATACACAATATTAATACTATAAGTGTATAATTTATGTACTTTGTAAACTATAATTTATATGTATAGTTTATATTTTGGTTTTATATGTTTATTATTTATATATATACTTTAAATATGAATAAATTAAAAAAAATTTATTTTTACATTTATATACTTTATATAGTACTTAATATGTATAATATATGTATATTAATTATATGTATTCTTTATATAATTTATATATGTATAAATTTTATGTATATTTTATATAGATTATTTTTATATGTATGTGTGTGTATTTATTTGTTTGTGTCCCATCTCTCTTGGGCTATCTCCATGTCTGACATAATGTAGGTCTATCTTAGAACCTTTGGTCGCGCCCCCACTGTCAGGGGAGGGGAAAATCCCACCACATTCATTTTGAGAGACCTTAATTCTTCTATATTATTAAGTTCTTAAGATTTTTCTTGGTTCAAAGGTTTATAATCTCGTTTGAAGATGATAGTATAGATTTAACCATTGGAATTTTTTGAGGCACTCTTCCTTCTCAAATCCACACTATTTGGATTCATTGATTTTCATCAACCACTAGTTTAATATTTGGCGAAGCATGTCAAGGGAGACTAGGGTTTGTATCATCTCTCAATTACCATTCTACTTGAACTGTAATATATTCTTATTCATCTATCTAAGGAAGCTGATATCATGAAGGCATAGTTTGATCTTATTACATCTTAAACTCATTATGTTTCCTTCACATTAGGTTGACCTTAGATTTTTATATGAATCAATATCCTTTCTCAGCTACTATATGGATTTTCTTTTAATGAATCCCTCTTTCATTTTGGAATCCCTCAATATTGAAGCTTTAAGGAAACTCATGTCAATTCTTTCTCTGTGTGGATGTACATACTAGATCCTTGAAACAAATTTCGAGGCTCAAATTTTCATTATGTTATATCTATGAAAACTTCCCCAAGATTTCATTTAGATCAAAAGATCTAAAGAGTAGAAATTAAAGAAACCAATCAACTATAAATCTCATCCTAAGTACTACTTATATTATATATTTATTGGAAATTAGATCACAATATTCCATCTAGGTGAACCTTTAGTTGATATGTTCCAAATTATATCCCTTATCCAACCCTCATTAGAATAAATTCATGCCTATAAGCATAGGGATACATATGGATACACCATTATGAGGTTCAATGTAACTCTATTAGACCTCAAATCTCAACCAATATTTAATACAAGTTGTATTCCTGTAATAAATGGTTTATATGAAGTGGTCTCAGGATTTTTTTTTCTAATGCCTTGTTTCCATAAAGGAACTAAGTGGTGGAATTGGATAAGAATATCTATGTTGTAATTTTTTAGGATTATTTTTTTCATATTCTATAAATTATTGTTTTTATAATAATTATAGGTGTTTTGAGTGACATTGATGTAAGAAATAACATATATTTAGTGGAGCCTATATAATATTTTATATGTTTTTATTTTCATTGTATATTTCTTTAGAAGTGAGTAAATGAGGAAAAGATTCCAATCCTTCCATAAATAATTGTTAAAATTAGATGGAGGTAAATTCCAAAACGAATAAGGATAGGAATCAGATATGTCAAGATTAGGCTACTATTAGTAAACTACTGGAGGCTTGTTTTTTGGAGTCTAGCTTCATTATTATGGTTTAGTTTGTATCCTAATGCCAACCTTAATAATTTGTTTATGTTTTTTCACATATTCAAAATTATGTGGGATCATTTGATGAAAATATTGATTTTAATTGAATATATCATAGTGGATGAGATAAGATCGCTAGTTTAGATAACTTCTTGGGATCTTGAGTATCATATCTCAACAATAATTATAGAAAGCCACTTTAGTCCTCTTATCTATGCTAATGAGGAAGTATATTTGGATGGTGTCTTCTAGAAGTGTAAAACTAAAAGTAATAATATATTCGTTGTCCTTAATGATTAAAACTCAATGATGGAAGTCATTTTCAAATTATTGATAACTCTCAAATTGAATGATGATTTATATTATTTTATTTCCTCGGTAAATTTTATTTAAAATATGATTTACCTGTATTTATATCATTTTATTATTATATTTTTTCATTATGTAATCATCGATAAATTCTATATTAAATAATAATTTTAAAAATATCCATGTTTGTGATAGTTAACAGTTTTGTACATGGGTGATTTTTTGTATCAATTTTATTTAGTAAAATATAAATAATGTTGAATCATATAGAATTAATATGAATCAAAATTAAATTGATTATAATCATATAATGATATAAAATGAAGATGAGGTGAAAGGGGTCATCAATTTTTTAATAGATCATATAAATAATCCTTCTCAAAATATGTGTTTGTTTTCACATTATATTTACACACTCTATTTTTTCAGATGAGCTAGGTAAACACATGATATTTTGATGAATATATTTTAGTGATAAATTTTGGACTAATCAAGGGAAGAAATAAATGTTTCTAATGAGTGGAATTGCACTACCTGACCATGAAAATCCTCTTATTTAATTATTTTAATAGTTCTTGATCATTGGGTTGAGGTTTAGGTTGAGTTTGACTTTTAAATATTGAGTTATTGAGTTTTTGGGTGAATCTTTGGCTTGTTCATGGGAACTTCATGGTTAGTAGAAACTATGTGGACCATCCCAAGTAACCATGTGATATTTTCTAGAGTTGAACAGATTCTATCGTATGGTTTGAGCATGGTAAGTCAAACCATTCTAGAAAGACATGCATTCAATAACCTCTTTTATAGTAGATACTGCTGGGTTGACACACAATTTGTAAACTATGATTCTAAACCGTGTGAGTTTCCTAGGAATTAACATTTTGAATTTACATATTTTCTCCTATGACCATTTAACACCATTTCAGGTTTCTCCTCCCTCCTCCAACCTAGGTTCACTCAAAGGACCTTTTATAACCTCTCCCTTTTTGCCAATCATCCATAGATTCCCCCCTTAGAATCTAAGGTAACATCCTTTAATTTTTGGTTTATTTTTCTATCTATCTCCCTTAATCTCTTTGTTTAGTGTTATTCCTTGGTCAGTTTCTCTTTTGTCCAAAGCCAGGATGTTAAGGTTGATGTGTAGTTTGATTTAATTTATGTTTTGTGTTTGTAGATCGTTCTATGAGGAATATTCATCCTTCTCTGGGATTTCTGTTACATTTACACATCTTTAAAGTTTGTGTTTCCAATATTTTCATTTATTAATCATTCCATCAATGCCAGTGGTTTTCAAATAATATAAAAATGTGTTTCAAATGTTTGTCGTATGTTTTCCTTTCTTGGTATGATGTTTTCATTATTAAAAAAAATTATTGGAAGTGGGTTTAATAAGGGTTCTCTAATTATGATACATAGTATACACACTAGGTGTTTGTTAAAATGTCAATTTTTTATTTGAAATGAAATTTTGAATTTTGAGAGGTGTTAAACATTTATTATATTATGGTAACATTTTTGGATTGTGTATTTGACATTGTGAGTGTAAACTAGGGATTTTTATGATTTGAATCATATGAATGATTTGTTATATTGGTTTCAAAAAAATTGTGTTTCGTTAAAAATGGTTTTGGATAACATCATGGATGCATTTGGTGAACCATTGGATGTGGTAAAATCTATTTGTGCTTCAGATAAGAAGATCGGTGGGCACAAAATTGACCGTGTCCTTTAATAAACATTTTCACTTCAAAAACCCAGGTTTAAAAATACTTGTCTCTTCTTCTTCCCTTCATCAACATCATAACACATTATTAATGTATCATTGGTTTCAAAATTTCATGAAAGTGGATTCAAATTTTATTTGAATTTTGGACCATATAGAACTTTTGAAATGGTTTGTTCTTAAATGATATAAAATATAGTTTTACATCTTTAAATATATCATGTGTTCTAATCATGGATTTGAACGAAATTGATCTTGAATGGTAAGTTCCTTTTTGGACTTTTTTATTTAAAAATGATGTTTCATATTAATTTTGAAATGTTATGAATTTTTTTTGAAAATTTATTCAAAATGAACATGATGTAAGGCCTAGTTGGAACGTAGTTATGTTTTGAGGAACAGTTATAAAGATCATATGATTTGACAACCTAAATGGAACAAGTGAACAATTTTTTATGTGTATAGAACTCTTATTGAGGATTTTCCCTTACATGTAATCATATAGGTGGTTTCAGTGTTGAGGATAAGAACATGAAGTGGTATAAGGTAAGGTGAGTCACGCGTGGGAGGGCCTCCTACTCACACAATATACTATTACCATGGGTTTCCTGGGAATCTGTAGAGGGTTGACTGACAATTACTTGTCAGCCTAGATTAAACTGGTTGGTATCCATTTGATGGAATGGAGGCTAAGAGGGTAGAACTATTGGATTGGCTAGTTTAGAGAATATAGTTGGTTATATAATATGGAGCAACACCATACACTAAAAATTGAGTCTGATTTGAGTACATCCATGAATTGTTCTAGGTATGTTTAGAAACACCCATGGCTTAATTTATATATTTTTTATTATGTTCCTTTGAACATAGTTTCTTGTCTACATGGATTATTTTTTTTTAGTATTTATTAATTTTGACCTAGGTTTGGGTTTTGGTTTTAACATGGTAATCCATTTCGAAAAGTGAAATGTTGTGTGAATTGTTTTGAAAAAAGGAAAGTTGTGTTTGTTTATTTTAAAAGATAAAAACATATTTTTTTATTCGTATTTAAAACAAGTGTTAATAAACTATTTTTCACACGTAAATATATGGATTATTTTATGGTTTTATATTGATATGTGAATCTCACACCCTACTTGTACCATTCAACATTAGTAAACCAATGTTTTTTTTTGCAGGTTCATATTCTTCTTCTGTTTTTCTTGTTAAAGTTGTCTCTTGGAGGGGTTAAGACTTTTGGATGGTGGTGACATAGAGTTGACTTGGGGATCTAGTTGTCTTTATTCTAGTTGTAGGTTTTCTTATACCCATTAGTTTTATTTTCTATCTAGATCAACTTGCATATTTATTTATGATCAGCTATTTGATTTATTTATTGATTAGATAATTATATTTTGATCATGGTTTATTTGAAAAAAATATTTTCCCTAGTGATTACATTGATGTATGATAGTAGTTACTATCATGTTGGTATTAGGAATGACCTTCGGGCCATGTCTCAAACCAGGTCAGATGTGGGGTTAGATGGAACCCTAGAATGGTTTATGAAAAAATGGAATCGGATCAGGCTCTTAATATTTGGGGTGTTAGGTAGTTGGAAATTTGGATTATCAGTGCTCAATAGGTAGGTCCTTGGGTGGTGCTTGATCACCACTACTCATGACAAGACATGTGTTTCTATGGTAGTCCTTATTTTGAGTCTTTTTCCAAGTTTTTGATTGTTTTGGATGAGGAATGGAAATGGAGGTGATCTAGTGGCATGTTTTGGCCTCACATGGAGTAGTGAACCATATGGATTCCAAGTTCATGGTATAAGTTCCTCTTAGTGTTTATGCAGACATGGGTCATGGACCACTACCATTTCACCAGGTTACTAAAAACCTCTACTTCCTCACCTCGGGTGTTTGATGTGATTTGTTCATTTCAACTGGTTTTATATACTCTGGGTTATTTTCTATTTTGATTCTAGTGGGTGTAAGTGATCTTTTAATCAAATTTTTTTTTGAAATGAACTTTATTTATTTAAATTTATTTCAGATTGGAAAAATGGTTTTAAAAGAAAATGTCTTTTATTTAAAATTTAGTGAATTCTTAGCGTTTGATAATGAAATTTTAAGTGTGGCCCTTGGTATTATTTATGAATGTTCAATTATGTGTGGGTATATATGGAAAGTGCATGTTGGAACATGTGAATGGATGAGCAAGTGGAATTTGGATGTAATCATATGTGACAGTTTATATGATTCCATGGGTGGGAATTTGAAATTAATGGTTTGGTTCTATTTTCCTAAGATGGGGTTTTAGTGGAAAGTGATTTGCATTTTATTTTACTTTTAAATGTCGATTCTTGTTTTGTTGAAAAAATAGTTTTTGGTTTCTCAATAGTGTCCTTAGACGATTGTAGTTTTGAAATTGAATTGAAAATGTTGATTTTTGAAAAGATGGTTTTTGGGTTTGATTTTATGTGTTTACTTTGTGTGCCTATTGTTTTGTCTCAGGATTCTATTTTAAATTAGTATTTGGATTGATGTTGGTTTTGAATTGGTATCCTTTCGGTTATTCATAATAATCCTCCCAGAAAGGCCCCCAATGTTTCAAATAATTATTTTCCAGTGTTTGCTTTTTATAAAGAGTTTCATGTCTATCATTGTGGTTGAGTTCTGTTTGAGGTAGTGGAGTGTCTTTAGGATTTAGATAGTATCTTTTGATCATTGGGAACTCTTGAAGTTGTTAGAGTCCATGTTATTATTGGGGGTTTTTAGGGTCCAGTTTTGGATGAATGGGAGTTGTATTCCCCTTCCTCGATGTAATTTAGGATGTCGTGGGAAGTGTTTAAATCCATCTTTGTCTGATAGTTTTTACCTAATGAGGTGAAGATGAAGAAAAGGGAAGATCTCATGGGTATTTTGAAAGGCCAACTAAAAATGAAGGACTGTTTTTAACATTTCATTGAGCTGGTTTCTATTCTCAAGATGTGGGATTGTAAGATCTATTGAAGGCTTCCCTTTTAATCAGGGGTCTTCATCGGGAGATCAAGGAGGGAGTTCTCTCCTCCAAGTATCTTCATTTTGAGAAGCTAGTGGATGAAGTATTTTTTGATGAGTTGCTTTGTAGAGTATAGTAAGTTGGAAATATATTGTCTCCTATTGCTCATAAGGGATCCACATATAGCAAGAAGGGTTTACTAGAGGAGCCTATTTTGGAGACATATCATTTGTTGGTGGTGACTTCTTGTTTGTCCTACCATTCACTCAAGTGCTTCCAATGTGGTCTGTTTAGTCATTCAAAGACATCTTGTGTAAATCCACTGAAGGTTTTCCATCATTGAGGTTATCTAGGTCATCTGTAGAAGTTTTGTAGGAATCTTCACCTGAAGAAGATATTGTGATCGAGGAATGACAGTGCCTGACTATGAGGTATGAGATGCTTCAGTCATAAGGGCTTTACCCATAGGCCTCATAATGAAGCCTTTTAATAGTTAGGTATTATCATGGGTGTGACAAAAACCTTATACAGTTGTGTCTTATGTGTTGAATTGAATACATTCATAGTTTCATTATTTATCATTTGGTGGTTGTTGTAAGTTCATCTTTTAATTATAAAAGTGTGGTGAACTCATCCTTTCATAGTAAAAATATTTTTTCTATATTAATGTGGATATATGAATTTTTTTGTTTTTATTTGTGTGTTCTTAGCTCTTATGTGGGTTAGTTTTAGTTTTATTATTTCTCATTTAGAAATGACTGAGTTTTGTGGAATTAATGGTGTATGATTTGGTTCACCACTTGATTTGGTTTTCTTCTATGGGTTTTCCTTATGTTGGGAATTCAAGTCTTCCATGAGAGATTTATGGTTTTTTTGGGAGTTCTCTCATTCCTAATCATTGTGTAAATGTTTCTTAGTAGGTATAGAAGATTTTGCAGTGGTTTTAATTTTATGTCCCATTAGTTTTGTAGGTTTTAATGTTTCCATGCTAGATGAGTTCTTGTGGTGTAGAGAACCCTCTCTTATTCTACCCTAATTATTTCCCTTTTGTTTCTTCTTGATTTGTTGGGTGTCGATTTTAGAGTAAAGATTTCACCCCAAGGTTTGTGTTTTCTTTGGATTTTGATAGGGTGTAGAATTTACTACTTTTTTACTTTTATTTTGGGTGGATTTATAAGGGAAGAACTTGTATATGGTGGGGATAATTGTCACGCCATGACCATAAAAATCCACCTATTTTATTCTTTTCTAGGACTTTGATCATTGGGTTGAGGTTTAGGTTTAAATTTTTGAGTTTATGAGTTTTTGGGTGAACCTTTGGCCCTTCCAAGGGCATCACATAGTTAACAAAAACTGTAAGTCCCAACCCAGGTAACCGTGTGATTGGTCCTGGAGTTAGATAGAAGATACAACATGGTTTGAGCATAGTAAGTCAAACCATGCAGGATGGTTGTGTGACTGATCTCCTATTATATAGTAGCTTCTATATGGCTTGAATATAGTACGTAAACCATACAACCAAACCATGTTAGTTTCCCAGTCATAAAAATTTGAATTTACCTCATTTTCCCTCTGACCATTAACCATATTTCAGGTTTCTCCTCCCTCCTCTGACCTAGTCAATCTAGAGGGTCCTTGGAGACCATCCTCCCTTTCTCCCAATCATCTATGGATTCTTCCCCTTTAAATCTAAGGTATGATCCTTTGATTTTTTGTCCATTACTTCATCTATCTCCCTTAATCTCTTGGTTAAGGGTTCTCCCTTGGTAGGGTTATCCTTTTTCTAAACCCTAGATGTCAGTGTTGATGCCCAGTTTGATTTTATTGATGTTTAGGGTGTGCAGATCATACCTCAGGTCCTATTCATCTTTATTTAAGATTTTTATTTCATTTATACATCATTGGGGTAGGTGTTTCCATTATTTTCCATTCCAACTCATTCTATTGATTCTTGGGGATTTTAAATAATATAAAAATGTGTTTCTCATTCTTATGGTGTCTTTTCCTTTCATGGAATGAAGTTTTCAATGTTCCAAACATTAGTGGAAGGGGTTTTAAAAAGGGTTCTCTAATTTTGATATATAGTATGAACACTAGGTGTTTGTTAAAATTTCTATTATTCAATTAAATAAAATTTGACATTTTGAGTGGTGTTAAACATTGATATATTATGCTAACATTTTTGGATTGTGAATTTGAAGTTGTATGGGTGAACTTGTTATTTTTATGTTCTGACTCATACAGTTGGTTTTTTGTGTTGGTTTAAAAACATGCGGTGTTTCTTTAAAAATGATTTTTGGGAATGATTATGGATGCCTTTTGTTAACCATTGGGTGTGGGAACCTCTATGTGTGATTGGGACGCAGACATGGATGGGCACACAAATGAAAATTCTCTTGGATAAACATGATCACTTCAAAAACCTAGACTTCTAAACACTTGTCACATCCTTATACCTTCTTCAAATTATTAACACTTTACTAATAGTTCCTTACTTTTGAAATTGGATAAACGTGGTTACAAATTTTATTTGAAGTGTTTCCAATATAGAACTTTTGAAATGGTTGGTTACTAAATGATAGAAAATCCAATTTATAATCTATAAATATATCATGTGTTCACATCATGGATTTGAATGGAATTAATCATGAAAGGTAAAGGCTTGTTTGGAATTGTGTATTTCAAAATGAAATTTCATATTATTTTGGATAGGTTATGGAAATAATTTTTAAATTTTTTCTGAATGAACATGATGTATGTGCGAGTTATCACCTTGTTATGTTTTGAGAAATAGTTTTAAAGATCATGTGATGTGACAGCCTGATGGGAATTTATAAATAGTTTGTTATGAGTAAGAAAACATTTTTTAGTATTTCTCCTTGTGGGGTATCTTATAGGTTGTTTAATTTTTTGGATTAGGCATGTCTGGTGGCACTGGGTAGGGAGAGTGACGTGCTTAAGGGCCTCCTACTTACAAATGTTACTATTTCCATGGTTTTACTAGGTGTATTTGAAGGGTTGGATGATGGTTTCTTATCTGCCCTAATTAGACTAGTTGGTAGCCCATGGATGGATTAGATTCTAGGAGGATAGTACCACTATATAAGATAGTTTACATTGGATAATTTGTTATAGACTATGGATCTACACCATACACCAATAGGTGAGTCCGATTCAAGTATATCCAAGAATTGTTCTAGGGATTTTTAGGTACACCCATAGTTTAATATCTATTTTTATTTTTATGTTCTTATGAACTTAGTTTCTTTTTAAAACTGGTTGTTTATTTTTATTATTTCTTTATTTGTATATTTGTTTTGGTTTTGGTTCAATATGGTAATCAATTTTGAAAAGGTAAATGTGGTGTTCATTGTTTTGAAAAAGGGAAAGTTGTGTTTGTTAATTTTAAAAGAGAAAAACCTATTTTGAATAATGTTTTTAAAAATAGTGTTAATGGAATATTTTTAGGAAAGGAAATGTGTGGATTATTTGGTGGTTTTCTACTGAGCGGTCAAGCTCACACCCTACTTGTACTATTCGGTGTCGGCAGGACTGACTTTGTTTTACAGGTTCAGATTCTTTTTCAAGTTTTCTGGTTTGAGTGGGTGGTTGGAATTTTTATTTCTTGTGGATAGTGGTGACATAGAGGTAACATGGAGATTGATGTGACTTTGTTTTGTTGGTAGATTTTCTTATAACCTTCAATTTTATATTGTATCTCGATTAGATTTCATATTTATTTATGATCATCTGTTGGATTTTTTTAATGATAATTTTTTTAATTCTAGTTTTTTAGTAAAAAATGATTCACCCTATTTAATAGTTGATTCTTGACACCAGTTTCTAGCCCATGAGGATCAAGAATTCCCTTCAGGCCATGTCTTGACAGGGTCAGATATTTGGTTCCATGACACCTCATCCTGGTTCATGACATGAATAACAATGTAATTTTCAAATCACATGACATCTATATAAGTGTATATATGAAGTGAATTTCAAAAATAAAATGTAAATTGTGGTTGAAGTTAAATATTTATATCCCATTTTTTTAAATGATAAATAAATATGAATAGATTTAATTATATGACAACTGTACCGAATATACAACACTATCAACAAAACTGAAACTATATTATTTGAAATATGGAAGTGGATGGAGTGATTCCCATTTTACATTATTACTTTCTCTCTAAAATGGATATTTTGTGAGATTATAATAAGCATAATTTTTAAAAATATGAAGAAAAATGAATGTTATATCCTATGGGTACGAGTTATGAAAGAATACATGAAAGTCATAATGACTATATATTATTATGAAAATAATATTATTTACTAAATAAATTACCCCAATTCAATTTATCTTGATAGAGTATATATTAATCACATCATTTAAAATTATTATTTTACTTTATGATAATTCCCTGATGTAGATATGTATATTAAAATTTAGAGACTGTATGTTAGTTTATATGTCATAGAGATAAAATAATATAATATGATAAGATTTAAAATCCAATATTTGATCCTCAGTTAAATAAAATTAATAAAAAAATATTCTAAGTTTGAAAAATGTCCTTAAACTTTCATCTTTCACTATCTATATATTGAATGAATTATTTGGGTGTTCAAAGTAGGACCCATAGTACATGGCTGGTTATTTTAATTAATTATAAATAAATACCACTGTTATGCTTGAAGTGAAAGTACATTATATTGTATATTCTTATTTCAAGGATAAAATTACATGGGAATGATATTGATTTTTATTTTTCTTCATTCATTAAAGATATAAAATTCATATGTGATATGATTTTTGTGATGTACAATACTAAAAAAATGAATATTTCAAACTGAAAAACATGTTGTTCAGCATAATAAATAGTTGTCTTGTATATGGTATTTTTACTAGGTTATGCTATAAAAGAAATTTTGGTATCTATAAATTAGAATGAGGTATATGGTTATTTAACTTGGAACATTATATGAACAAAGTGTTTCTCGATCATCAAAAAACAATTCCTTGAAAAAAAAAATTAGGAAAAGAACATTTGATGATAATTAAAAAAAAGGTGTTGCACCTTATCTATTGAATGGTGATGAAAAAATGATAAAGAATATTCTCTTTTCATTATTTTTGGATTTTTTTCAAAAAACCATATGAAATTGTGTTGTTAAAATAAATCAATTTTCTTTAAAAAACCATATTGGAAGTGTATGTAAAATATTTTCTTAGTTTCAGTTATATAAAGTAAATCTTATAGTGTCATTAAAACCACACTAAATACACAAAAAAACAAATATTTCATCGAAGATAGTTTATACTTGATTGAAAATAGAATAATGTAATATTTTGTGATGGCTAAGGGTGGAATACATACTTATCTTCTTCTAGTAGTGATAATCCTAGAAGAGAGGAAAGAACTATTAAGAGGGTGGTGTGAATATGTGATTAACCTAAAAATAAACACTCATTCAATGTTTTCAATTACAAATTAGTATGTATAGATATCAATGATGGTGATATGATGACGATTTAAATAGTGAGAAAGAGCATATATAACACAAGGGACAATATAAGGTTCATTGAATATTGTTAACAGGTGGTTAATCCCCTATATAGAATGTCTGTGATCCCCCTAAAAATATTTCTATTTTATAATCAACAAAAAAATTACAGGATAAAGGATTTGGAACTGAATTACCATTACATGATAGAGTGATAAGTTTCAATAAGGTGATTAATTTATACTTCCTTGTCCTGACAAACCTCTAAAATTTGGAACACATGTTCAACCTTGTTCTTATCCTCAAATCCCATCTAGATCCACAGAAGAGATATCTGTGGAATTAATGGTAGTATAAATAAATTTTTCATCAAAATAACTCATTTTTTAGAAAGTGAAACTCATAATTTATTTATAGGAATTACATCACCAAGACGTGGAAGCATCCAGAATACCTGTTTTGGACATTATCGAAATATTATCAATGCATCTATATCTCCTCCAACCATTATCTCAAGATGTTTCATATTTCAAATAAAATATTTACCACAAACCACATTCCAAAATAATAATTATACCCCCTATGGTTCATCACTGATCTTATACGGTGTACCCATGCATGAAGTTTATCATAGGAAACTTAGCTCCCAACTGAAACAATTAGACATCAGGGCCATTTTCTTCCAAACTATTTCTCCCAATGTTTTTTATTTTTTGTATTTGGGAACCACAATGCTTATTTTGTCTCATGTGCCATGTGGTACATTTCAACATCATCATCGATCTTTTATGATGAAAAACTAAGTACCAAACCCACTTTACCATGGGAATTTTCTTAGTTAGCCATGAAATGTGAAATTCTTATTTTTAGCATCCCCATGATATAACAAAAAGTATCCAAGAGAGAATTCCCACTAAAATGATTGGATTCTCTTAAATCATCATATTCTATTTTATCCTGATCAAAATTAATTATTTCTCTGATATGGTTGTAGATGTTTTCACCCATAAAAAATATTTCATAATTCCATTGCTTCACCACTCAAATTCAAATAGGTTACAACTCATCCATGATCATGATGTGAATAAATAAAACATGAACACACTTACATAACCTATGAATGAATTTCCTCAAGAAAATAGTCATAACATGCCACAAATGTGGTGATAATAAAAAACACCAAAACATATAATGGTGTTTGTGAGAGCACTACAACACTTAGTATAAGAATGATATCATCTAAACCATGTATTTATTGTGTCAACTCATATCCCCTTATTAATTATCGTTATTATGTGATTCTTAAAACTCTAAAACTCAATAATAATCACCAATTATTAAATAATCTTGAATTTTATTAAGGAATCTCAAACACTCCATTTCTATTTTGGGAAAAATTTAAATCAATGAATGACCTATTCCTTAAGCTTTAACTAAAAAAACTACTCATGTTTCTTTTATCATGTGAAAAATTTCATCTACTAATCCTCTATAATTATCAAATATAAAAATAATCTAGAGTCTCCACACGTTGTGATAAAAACTTCTTTTTTCATTATCCCCTTTTATAAAAATATGAAAAGGAATAAAATTAGGGAAAACCAAGAAAATATACATTGATTTTTTGAGACAATTAATTCCCAAAATCACTTACATGTTCTAAAAGGAATACCTTGATAGGGAATTCATCAGGCTTTTTGTAACTTGATCCTTGGTTAAAATACACTCCAATGAGATATTATAATGATACTACTTCTCTATAATGAAGTGGTACTTGATTTCAATATGTTTCAACTTTTTATGTTGTAGAATATTATATGAGAAGTTGATTACACTTTTTCTGCCACACTGAATCATATAGGGGTATGAGACAAATACCCTCATTTCATTGAACTATGACTTTATCCACATAATTTTTGTTGTTTCCAGTTTTTCTGAAATATATTTAGTTTCAATTGTTTTAAATATGATTGAATGTTTCTTCTAGAGTTCTAAAAAATGCATCATCCTTTAATAATGTATACACCTCTTGAAGTACACTTTTACTTTAAAAAATATCTAGCCCATTGGTATCCTAATAACTATAAATCAAAGATGATTTATTTTTTTCATTCTTAAAACCAGAAATCTAAATAATTATGATATAACATAAGATTCTTTTCACTTATTCAATTTGTTGCTCCTTTGGATTACATTGAAATCATTCATGAATTGTTATCACAATGAATCTTTTAGGACTAGGAACAATAAATTAATTTAGGCTAGGAATAATTATATTGGAATTGTTTTGATCCACGCTCATTATTTCGTCATAAATGGAAATTTGTCTCATGTTCTATATGAATAGAGACCTCTATTGATTTATCCATGATTTTTTTTATAATAACTCATGAAAATATCTCTCTAATTATAGGTCTATAAATCCTATATTATTTTTTTAATTGAAAACCTCGAAAGAAAATCATTTCAACTATGATGAACATTTAAAAGTGTCTCATTATTTGGGTAGAAATTTACTAGAAATTTTCTTCTATATATTAGGAAAAAATTTTGTGATCAGTATACACAATGACTATAAGTGAATTTATGTCAACCACACTAACATCTATATTGGAATCCATAATTAATTACTTAAATTTCATGATCCTTAATCTATTTTCTAAATTTTAATACCATGTACAGGGTGCTTTTTTGAGCCAATATAGCACCTTCTTTAACATGAAAACTAGATTACCATCACCGTAAAAGATAAACAATTCTAGTAGTTTGATGTTGAATTCATCCTCAAGTTCACCGTTTAGAAATAAAAAAAATTAAAAACATTTTAAAAGGTATATTTTTATTATTCACAAATTTTAAAAAAGTGATTTATCATTTTAAATATTTTAACTAGATAACATGACTCATAAAAATCAATAACATCAATTTGAGTGTATCCCTTGAAAAAAATATGATCTTTGTTCTATTAAACTTTTCAAATATTTTATAGTTTATTATTGAAAATAGTAATAAAATTATAATATTTGGGATATATAACCAAAATCCAGGTTCCACTTTTCCCAATTTTATTGATCTTATCCTTCATTATTGTTATCAAATCATTATGGTGAAAAATTTATTTAACACTTTATAGTTCAATCTATGAAGGAAAGATATTATGATTTGAATTGCCAAAAATCATCTAGGATTGAACTCATTTTCTATTATATAAAAGGAGTTTATTATCTTCTACATGTTTCCTAAAAATTTGGAACTTACATGCTCCTTTATTGAGATATTCCTCATCACTGGATATTTAAGAATTATCATGAGAGTTTTGGAAATAATCTTATACATTCAGAGTAATCTCACACTATCTAACACTTATTCCAAGTGAATCATAAATTATATCATTAATGTGTCTATTTGTTTTAATACTTTTTATTTTCTAGTATAATTACCTCAAATATACTAATTTTTTTCATCAGATTCTTACTATAACACCAGAAACACCATAAGCTATGTGTATATCCAAGAAATATAACTTCATATACTATATCATAAAATAAACCAATTTTTTTCCTTTAACCTTGATAAAACAAGGAAAGTAAATAATGATGATCTTATCAATCATGGATTATTTAGAAACCATAACTCATCAAGAATTTTAATTTTTTTGGTCAATGTTGACTCTGATTAAGAATGTAGATTGCCGGTATTGTGGATTGTACTTAAAAGAATGTTAATGTGAAATGTTATGAAAACATGGTTTTACCCATGTAAAACAAGATTATGTTCTTACACTCAGAAAATATATTTTTTGAGCTGTGTAAGGAGTGCTATATTCATGCCTTATCCCTTATTTCTAAGGATATTCCTCAAAGTAACAATTCTTGTATCTAGATCAATTTTTAGAATAAAATATTTAAAATATTCACCCACATTGGACCTAATTAATTCAAAAAAGTGTTTGATTCTCATAGGATCTTGAAAATTACTCTATATAAAATAGACATACATAATATTATTTAAACCATTAATGAAAGGTATGAAATACTTGTTTCCAATGGTTAACTTCAAGCTCAATTTTTCACAGAAATCCAAGTCCACTAGATTAATAGATTTTCTTATTTCGATCTCCATAAACGTTTAGATTTTTAAAACTCATGATAGAATAATGTTTTATAATATTAACCATGTCATTTTTACCCAATTATCTAATTATTCTATTCCATAATGGATTATCATCCATCATTCTCATGTAACACATTTCTTTATAAATATAAATTTGAAATAGAGTGATTCTTTTTTTTCTATCCTTTCACCAAGGTTATTCAATTTTTATATTTTCTTATGACACATATATTATTATAAAAGATAACATCATTACCATTTCCAAAATTCTAATAAACACTTAAATGATTGTGTTTTAACTCATTGATAAATAGAATATCACATTATTGCTTCTTACCAATATTGGTAAACCCAACAACTTTTTCCTTGAGTGATCTATTTTTTAAAAACGTAACGTAACTCCCATCATAAATTTATATATCATTCAAGATAATGTTATTTTCAATCATGTGTGATGAAAAAACACTATCTAGTGTCAAAGTATTCTATCATTTTCTATCTTTCTAAGAGACCACAACCACATATAAATTCTCTTTTTTATTCATTCTCTATATATGTTTGAATTTTTTTTTCTTTTACTACTTTAGTAACATATTGATATTACTTTTGGTTGTGTATTTGGTTTAATAAAATACACCATAATTTTTTTCAAGATAATCATAGTAATTGAAAAATAATTATCTCCAGTTTTTAATATTGTCTCAACTATGATCTAAAAATGTGGATAAAATCCACCTTGAATCATTACCCCTACTTAATTGAGGGACTGATAAATTAAACTAGCACACAAGATATATTCATATAGATTCCAAAATAATAACATACACCTCCAAATTAAAATATAATTGGGTAATATATACATTTTTTAAAATCAATTTTCTAGGCTTCTCTCCAATTTGAAATTCACTGATTATTGTTAATCATTTACTATTTAAATTATTTTTTATTCACATTAATATTTACCTTATTTTGATTATTAGTATTCATATTTTCAAACATATTATTGGTTTCAAAATTTTCAATACCACTATTTAATTCATAAATGGTATATTTTTTCACTTAGGTAAAGAAAAAACTATCTTTTCCCCTTTTTCATATTTACCTCCATTTTTATTACAATATCAAGTTTCCAAATCAATGTTTGGTGGTACCATGGGACTATATATGAGTTTATCATTGAAAAACTATATTTTTTATTATTTATAGATTTCAATAACATTATTGAAAAGGTTTTTAAACACGTAGTTAGTGATCCTCAATGAGTGTTCAACCATAACCAACGTTTTCTCAAGATATTTTACTTCTTTATTCATAACAATGAGATTCATTCTGTGGTAATATAAAGAATAATATCCCTATATTTAAGGATTGTAGTGAGATATCCTATATTTAATGTGAATTCCACTTTCATATTGAAAATATATTTGTAATTTTATCCATTAATAATTCTATTCAATGAATCATTTATTGATTTTAAACCCTTCATTTCACTCTAAATATTTCGATTTTCCTTCAAACATACCAAGAAATAAAAATCTTATTTGAAACTTTTTTATGATTTCTTATCACTAATTTCATTATCTTGTTTACTATATAATTATTCATTACTCAATGTATCTTTGGGATAATTTTATTTACCCATGAATGTCATTGTACCATAATCCTCTAATTCATCTTTCTATTTTTCACTAATGTCATCAAATAATGTTCCCTAATGTTATGAGAATAAAATATTCTTCTTTATTTTATTGGACCTCCCATTTACTTTGAAAAAATTTACTCTATTGAAACCACTATACACATTGTTTTTCCTTCATGGTCTTATTTATTATTGATCATCATGCTCTTATTTTTGTTTATTATTAGGTAATTTCTTTGAAAAGTGTCCAATATTTCTATTAAAAAACATAAATGAAATATTAACTTTGTATTTTACTATTAATCTTTCAATACATTTAAATAATAGTGATATAAATTCCTCAAAATCCAAAGTAGAATATTTGTCTTCATATTCATGCTTAAGACACTAATTTGGATCAATTTGTTTCCTACATGTTTTGACTTTTAAATCCTTCTCCTTCTCAGATTTTCATTTTTCATAATAAGGATAACCCTCTTATCATCTTATAATTAATCAAGAAAATTTTAAGTATATATATGGTCTATCCAAAAAATGCTTTGATCCTATAAGGAATAAATATTTGAAAAAAAATCTATCATGGAAGATTATCATTAGCTACATCACCACAGTAGAGTCTTTAAAAACATCTACATCACTTTGAATAAAAATTACAATTTTTTTACCCACAAAAATAAATCATCCACCACTTTATCTTATCCAATTTAGATATCTTGGAATTGATCTTGATGAATTTATAACATAGAAACTTTCACATTTTTGTCTTACATTTGAATATAATGGATTTTCTTCCATATTCTATTCTGTATTTTCACCCAGAAAACATATTATAAGAAAAAAGTTTTTATCTTAGGTATAGATCTTTTTGAATTTGTGTGAATTCTATATTATGGACCCAATAAAAATACCAAATGAATTTAAAAAGATTGGGGGGGGGGGTGTTGGGATTTCTCAAATCTTAAAACCTCAATTGGTGGAGGAAATCATTGGCCCACATGATTAGTAAAACCTGTTGGACCAAGCTCGCATGATCCATCCCAACCATGTGAGGTTGGATATAAGAGAATGTAGAGAACACCATTTTCTCTAAATGTTCTCAAAGGGTTTACTTGCCTTGAAAAATGTATGCGGTTTTTAGCCGAGTTAATTCACACAGTTGGATCATGGTTTCCCAAACTATGTGACCTAACCATGTGGGTTACCTCTTTAAGGAGTGGGAGGTGTATAGTTGGCGCAAATTTTTGGCCAATCACAAGACAAAAATGTGCGACCTTTGAGTTCTGGGTAAATTTAATTTTCTTACATTAATGAAATGTTTAAACATCACCCCTATCTTATTTCTTAATTAGTAGTAATATTGGGATATTTCTTTATATAGAGAGCTACCACCATGTCCTAACCTAGTTAATTTGATAATTCCTTCATCGAATCTCAAATTCAACTCCTGTTCATATCATTGGATTCCTCTTAGTAAGATCTCAATTACTTTTTAGCTATTCATATTTCTTATTCCCCATGATGATGATATTTATATGCAAGATCACATGCCATATTTTCAAGGTGTTGATCCATAATTTATATATATTCTAATTCTGGCCAATCTAAAGGATGATAATCGATGAGGAGAGTCGTATGATCCTGCATTATGTGATATGTAACTCTTCCCATGAGCAGCATTGCTTTATAAATTCTCATAGTTGTGCATGGACAAATTTCATCGGGAGTAGTCAATTAAATTCATGTTATTTTATTATAGTCATTAGAATCACATTCTAAGACCCTTTTCTATTTCTGATCCATCATTATAAGTTATGTTTTGAATGTCGACCACCCCAAGTAGGGTGTTTTCAATAACTATGATTTTAGTGGCTTTTTAATATTATCTGCACCACCGTTCCGGTGTTCCTTGACATTATATTGACAAAGGTAAGTGTTTAATTAAATTAATTAATTTTTTATTTCATGAATACGCATTCTTACCACATGAACCACTGATGTTAAGTGATTTAACTTGATAAATTAGTCTTAAATGGAAATGGAAATTATATTATATTTATGACTTGGAATAATTAAATATAATTGAATTTAATTTGTTTCATGTATGTAAAACACCTTTATATGATTAATTGAAGGTATCTTAGTGAAATTAATGAATTAAATAAAAATTATATTAATTAACAAATGTATGCATTTACTTTAGCCTTCTAACACTAATGAAAGGCAACAACTTAAACCAAAGGACTTATTAACTGGATGAGTTTTACATGGAATAATTTATTAAATGTATTAATTATAAGGTGTCTAATGTATATGGATGTTGAAATAACTATAGGTGTGGATAGACTTGATCTATCCTTGGATTATTGAGTTAATTCCATGATCACTCATGGATGCCATTCAGATTTAGGGACGACAGTTACAATGGTTGATACCCACCTTGGAAACTAATCCTTGTCTACTAGTGGGTTCTCAGTATGACTCCATAGTATCCCTATATTATTATTATAGGATGACTTGGATACAATCTTTTCATCTGGAATGATATCTATGTATTTGAGGCACCATGGTAACATCCATTAGGCCCAATCATTTATTATTTGTTTTTCCTTGGATGAGATCCTTGGACTCAAATAGAAATATTATTGTGGAATGGCTTGGGATATGCTCTTTGTATTACACTCAAACCCCTATAGTGCAGGGGTAATTTATTACTTGAGTTGTCTTGACCCATGATGAAAAGTATACCTTTTTTATTACCTTGGATCCTATTTGTTATCATCATTTTCATAGATTCCTTTTTATATTTGGGATCCATTATAATTATTATTATAGTGTTTGGATGTATGTGGTAGTTATACCTCACATGAAATATATTATTAACTGGAACATAATTAATTAATGAAAAAGTTGCATTCTCAGACACCATATGAAGCTGAAGAAAGTACTTTTGAATTTACATTACTATATTTCTTTGATTTTCTATTTGTATTCTTTCACACTTATTCAGTTTATATTACAGGGAATGGATGTTATAGATTCTATTAGAGGTGACATATTGAGATTTAAATCACACAATATCTATGACACCATTGTTAGCTAGGAAGATTACCTGTTTGTAGGTTTTGAAAAATGAAAATTTCCCAACTTTTACACCAAATATTTCTTTCCATCCTAGGATAGATCATGGTAGTAGATAATTGAGTTGGAGCTCAAGATGCTTGGATTGTTTTGGTTTCTTTTTTATTCTTATATATAAATTGTATTTCATGATACCTTGCAACAATTTTTTATTGTTTTAAATATAAATGACATGTATCATCATTATTTGAGAATTATTATTAGTTTCTCCAATCATCATATAATTCAGTCTACTTCTGTTGGGCCTTCTATTTACACTACTACAACTATTTACCTATTATGATATTTATCCATTCTGATACACTCTATTAGCGAGTCCTGATAGACACACCTCAATCCCTTATTTCTATTCGACAGCCTCCGGCATTTAGGGATATGATCTTGAGGTCATGTGGACAACCATGATCAGGGATCCTTTGAGTGGCACCCAGGTTCGGGATGTCACAAAGTGGAATCAGAATGGTTTTTTATTTACTATTTAGAGACAATAGAAAGAAGATTGGGAATTCTTTTAACTTGGTTATAAGCAATGTTTTGGCATATCTAGCCCATGTTTATGTTAAATCCGATGTTTCCTAAATATGAATTTATATTCTTCTTTTTCCTATAAGAGTTGAAATTGTTTCAATATTTTGTGATGTAAATGGTATACGATGGTTATTATGATTATTCTTATTGAGGATTTCATTTTATCATTGGCCCGATGATATGATGGTAATGATAATTTTTACATGGATCATCAAAGGCACCTAGCATTCAAATTCCATTCATATTATATTCCATATAGGCGAATTTCAATTCTTTCATCGCTTATTTTTCCTATGATTGTTGAGTTATTCCAGGGTAGTTATATTATTCATGTGCTGATCATTGGTTTTGTTTGAGTGATTTAAAGTTTCAATTAATGAGGTGTATAGTCTTTGGTATGTTGGAATGTGTATTTTACAGAGTCAATCCATTGTACATAACATGTTACATTATGAAACTTAATATAGATAGGGTCAAATTGTGATTAACATGGTTTTGATTTTAGTTAAAATGTGTATGGTCCCAAATAAAATGGGATAGAAAACTCATTTTAATTAAATTTTGATATAATTCTACAAGAAAATGAAACATAAAAATGTTAAATATGACTTCTAAAATAAATGGTTTCTATTAAATGAATATTCATGGTGTTATTGATCCTTCATCTATTGGAACCCATATAATTCAAACTTGAACTCTTCCCAATACATGGAATTCTAAGAAGGTAGTAGTGGTAGTATACCATGGTTAGTGATCCCAAATTTCTATTTTATTCTTAAACTAGTGTATCTATATTCTTATAGTATTTTATGAGGTCTGTGATTGGAATTTGTTGAAATATGATGGCATGATTTCCTCCTATAATATGCCAGAAGGGTAGTAGAGACCCTAATCCAGACGTGGTAGGCCCTGATCTGCTAGTCTTACTACCAGGTGTTCCACATTAGGTTCTTTCTATTATAAATGATATATGATTTGATTCTTCACATTGCGAGAGTTTCCTACGTTATATGCAGTCCATGTAGGGTGATCCCCAACCTGCACCTACATTATCTGGTTTGACTTGAGAGTTCCAGCAACAACATCCTCCAATATTCTCAGGGGATGGTAATCCACATACATCTTATTTATGGTTGGAGTCCACCTTACATGTATTTGAGAATTTAGAGATGCCTCTAAACTGAAGCATCGAGATTTCTACTTACATGCTGCATGGTTAGAAAAAGCGCTTGTGGGGTGTAATTACCTAGGATAGTTATAATCACGGCATGGTATGGACTGATTTACAAATCCCCTTATAATATTATCTCTTTATTTATATGTTGAGTGATGAATGAACCATATATTCCTTGCATTTAGAAAAGGGTGATATGTCAGTCATGTATTATTCAACATGGTTTACTGAGTTGTTGTTCTTTTCACCACTTCTAGTCGGCAATGAGTTTTCAGGTTCTTGACATTTCAAGGATGATATCCAATATGCCATAAGTACTTAAGAGAATGTTTTTCAGCTACCAAAATTCTCTGATATCATCAATCAAGGTCTCATCAATAAGAAAAACTTTCAGGAAGGTGATTGTGCAGGGAACAAAGGATCTGTTCTGTGGCATGCCAGCAATTATTTCGGTAGAAGGAAACAATCTCCAGAGGATTAACATCAGAGAAGTGGTGGTCAATGTAACCACACTAGAATCTATATTGTATTCAATAAGAATATATGATAGGTTAATTTAAATCCATAGTGAGATAAAGACTCAATGGAGTGTCATGGTTGTTGCCATATGGGAAATATTTAGAGATTCTTCCAAACTATTCCATCTTTTTTCTATAGAAGAGGCTCTAAACCAGCTCCACAAAAAGGGGAATTTTATTTTATGCCTCATTAGGTAGGTATTTTGAGTATCACCAATAGTACTAGCTAAGGATTTGGTCATGTTCGTGGTATCCAGACTTCAAAACATCAATGTGGGTAGATCAGTCATAATCAGGGTACTCCCACTGTGGCCTAGGGTCATGGATTAGGCTAGGTTATTGAATTACAACCGAAATATGAGTATTAGATTGCAGAAACATCTATATTATAAGTTACTATTCTAGTAGCCTCAACTATATTGTCTTATTCTTTTGATACATGTGCTTCAAAATCCTTCATCTCTTTATCTGTAGTTGAAGGTCTCGAGCTAGAAATAAAAAATTGTTATGGTGTAATGATCTTGGATACCCGATTGGGAGTAAGTTCATAGGGAATAAACTAATACCAGGATAGTACCATTGAGTTAGGTAGTTACCCTTTCTTGTGGGGCCTCCTTGTTCTCATTATTACTGGATTTGATGCGATTATTAGGTTGAATTCATTTTTCCCATATCTTGTCTTAATATACTACTATCACCACACGGTATCATTTACATCATAAGAGGGATTCTACTATATTTATAATGGCGAGTGGGATGTCCAGACTAGTAGATCTAGGAAATATCATCATGGGCTAGGTGTAGTGACTGCCCAGATTTCTAATCTTTTTGTGGAGGATCAGGGTTTAAACATGGGATATTTTCCTCTAGTAGTAAAATGTTTCAAGGACATCTTACCAGATGTTTTCTATAGCCTACCTCTTCAGAGAGAGGTTGGGTTTATGATTGAGATTATTTTAAGAGCATATCTAGAATCCATTCCTCCATACTAGATTGAAACTATTGAGTTCTAGGAGCCCATGTCAAAGTTGGATGATTTAGAGGAAAATTCTCTATATGGGCTAATACTTCGTATTGTGGTTCAACAATGCTTTCCATTAAGAAGACGAATGGTAACCTTCATTTATGTATGGACTATAGATGATTAAACTAGATTATGATCATGAAATGGTATCCAATAACTCAAATAGATGATATCACTGACTTTCTCTGAGGAGCTAATGTACTCTTTAAGATCAATCTGAGGTCGGGCTGACATCAGTTGAAAGTTAGGCCATCATACATACATCAAATAAAAATTCATAGTAGGTATGGTATGTATTAGCATCACATTAATTTTTTGGTCTTTCAAAATCACTAACATCTTCATGGATTTTATGAATAGGGGTTTCTACCCATATCTGGACACTTTTTTCATAGTATTTGTGGATGGAATATTTTTGTATTCTTACACTCGTAAAGACCATGATTGACATCTTGATGTCATTGTGAATATACAGAGAGAGAATTATCATTATTCCAATATTTCTATGTTCTACTCTTAGAATTAAAATTTCACTTCTTGGGTTATATTATCAAACTATCAAGAGTATCATTTGACCAAGAGAATGTTAGTGATATTTTTTTCTGGGAACAACCCAATAAAAGGGTTTGATATAATAATTTTCTTGGGGATGTATGGAAAATGCAAGCATTTCATATTGGATTTATCACTAATTTCTGCACCTCTGATAGGTATTACAAAGAAGGGTGTTATATTTTTTGTGGTTAGAAGAGTGCGTGAAATAATTTTATAAGATCAACGAGAGGCTTGTCTTGAAAATTATTCTGATTATTTTAGAGCCTAGTAGTGGCTAAATAGTGTTCTATGATGCACTAGGAATTTTACTAGGAGACATGTTCATGCATGAGGATATATTCATTGTGTATTAGTCTCAGCAGTTCGAGCCTCATGAGAGAAACTACCTAACACACGACTTTCATTTAGTAGCAGTTATTAATAACTTACATTTTTGGAGACACTATCTTTTGGGAGAGTGATTTGTGGTGAATATAAACCACAAGAGCCTCAAATATATTCTTATATAGATAGATATGTATCCTAGATAGTGAATATGGGTTGAATATTTTTAGTCCTTGTATTATCAGATTTTATATATGCTTGGAAAGGGAAATGTTGTTGATGATACAATGAGTCAGAAAACTCAAAAACATGCCATATGTGAAGGTAGTGATGAAAGTAAATTGATAACCGTCTTCTATGATCTGAATATGAATTTAAATTAATTTCATAATAAGTATTATATATTATCTTTTAAGGTTTCCTCTTAACTCCTTGAGAAGGTGAATAACATTCAATTTTATATCCTGAGGGCTTGGTTCTCCGAGAGAGTATCTCAGGAGAGAACCCACCTCTAGATTGGTTTATAGAAAGATATGACAACCTATGTATACATGGATGTGTCTGGGTTCCTATATATGTGAGAGAATAATTTATGTGAAAGTCCCATGCTTCTTAATGAGTAGTTCATCATGGAATATACAAGATGTATAATGATATGTGATGCTAGTATTGGTGGTTTAGGATGAAATGAAAAATAATAGGCATTATCACTAGGTGTTCGACCTGTCAGCAGGTGAAGGTGGAGAACCAGTAGCCTTATGGATTATTAATAAATGATTCAGGTCGCAGAATGGAAAGGGAGGATGTTTCTATGGACTCTATAGTTGGATTGACGAGGTGTCTATGAGGTAGAGACACTGTTTGATTTTTTATTGACTGAATGAAGAATGTAGACCACTTCATTATTATCCAAGAGATTATATCAATTGGTGAGATGGAAAAATTGTATATTTGTGAGATTGTATGACCAAATGGGGTCCCTCATACTATCATTTTAGATTGGTAAAATAATTTCACATTATGGTTCTAGTTGGGGATACAAAATTCTATGGGTACACATGGGCTTTTCAGTATAGACTTTGACCCTCAAACTTATGGTCAGTCAGAATAGATGATACATGTGTAAGAGGGAATTATCTAAGTATTAACCCCTAATTTAAGTGTTTATTGGGAGATTAGTATACCTATATTTGAGTTCAATAATGACAATATTTTTTATGAGATGATTCTGATGGCTCCTTTTGAGGCATTGTGTGGTAGGTCATGCCATTCACCCCTATGCTTGCTAGAGGAAAGAGAGGCATCCACACTAGGTACTCATATCTTGTAGGAGACATGAGATGAGGTTTATAATACCATGTATCATATATATACCACTCAGTTTAAATATAAATCTTATGCTAGTCATCATCGATGAACTTTAGAGTTCGGGGTTGGGTATCATGTTTTCCTATGGGTATCAGCCAAGATAGAGAATATACCGATTCTAATGTAAGGGAAGTTCTTTCCTCATTATGTAGGTTTATTTAACATTTGGGAGAGAGTTGGGTTGGTATAATATCTGTTGTTACTACCACAAAGGTATCATTCCATTTTTGACTACTTCCACTTTTCATAGCTTCACCAGTTTCATACAGACCCATCTATCACTTTTGATCTGGAGGAAGTTGAGTTGGATATTGATGCTTCATTTGAGGAGTATCATATACACATCATAGACAATAGAAAGAAGGCTCTAAAAGGATATTCTATACCTCTAGTATCATTTTTAGGGAAGCTTCGTCATGTAAAGGATGATACATGGGAGTGGGAGGCCAATGTACATTCCCATTGTCCAATCAGATGAAGTATTTCTACTATTGGAAGGTGAAATCGAAGAGGAGTTAATTTAAAGGGGGAAGACTGTAAGAAATTAGATTTTATCTCAGGTATGGATCCTTTTAAATTTGTTCTAATTATTTATTTTGGACTTATATGTATTACAAATGTGTTCATGAAGGTTTTAGTTGTGTATGGGGATCATTTAGAGCTTAGAACCCCAGTTAGTGGAGGAAATCACTATGCCACACTGTTAGTAGAAACCCTATAATGCATCCCACATGGTATCTCTTAACATCATGGGTATGGATAGGGGATGATGAAATGTGCTTAGTTTTCCCTAACAATGTGCCAAAGGCCGCATACCCATGCATAATGTATTCATTTTTTAGAAGAGGTGATTCACATGGTAGGAGCCCAGTTTCCCAAGATGTATGGCATCACTGTGTGGGTACCCTCCCTAAGATGTGGGAGGCACATGGTTGGCACACAGTTTAGCCAACCATGTGGAAACACTATGAGACCCCATAATTTTGGGTAAAATTACCCTTCTTCCATTAATGAAATGTTTAAACCCCACTCTCTTATTTCATCTCTAGTGGATAGATTGGGATCCTTCCATTTATCGATATCTCCCATCTAGGTTATACCCTATTTAATTTTATAACTACTTTATGAAATCTCATTTTAGAATTCCATTCATCACATTGGATTCCTCGTATTATGGTCTCAATTCCAATTTATCCATTCATCATTATTCTTACCCTTGATGACACTATTTAGATGCAGTTTCATACACCCTATTTTTAGGTTGTTGAAATATTCTTCAAATATTTTAAAATTTTGGAAAAACTAAATGCTTATGCTAGATGAGGATATTCGTACAAGACTAAAATAAGTGGTTTATAACACATCCCCTGAGTTTCATCGCATTATAAGCTTCGATAGTTGTACGGACACTGATTTCATCGGGCATGGCCTAATAAATTCAGTTTCCTTTCTTGTAATCATAAGAATCATATTATAAGCCCCTTTTTATATATTTTATACATTGTTTTATGTTACTTTCTCGACACTGACCACCCCATGTAGGGTGCTTTCCATAATTACTCTTTTAGTGGAATGTTAATTTTATCTGCACCACCATTTGGGTGTGCCTTGACTTGAACATGATAAAGGTATGTTTTTAATTAAATCAATGATTTTTTTATTACTATCACATGAATTCTAACCACTTAACCCTACTACGGTAAGTTCTTTAACATGATAAATAAATCTTGAATGGAAATAGAAAGTATATTAAATATATTACATGGACTAATTAAATGTTATAGAATTAAGTTTGTCTCACATCCTTGTCACAATTTCCCATGATTAATGGAAGGTAGTGGAGTGGACCTAATGAATTGAATAATATTTATATGAATTAATAAATGGTTTCATGTCCTTTAACCTTGTCACTCTAATAAAAGGAAATGAATTGAACCAAATGACTTATTAAATGACACGAGTATTACATGACCTAATTTATTAAATGAATTAATTATAAGGTGCATAATTTATATGGACCTTGAAATGTTTTTAGTATTGTTCACACTCGAGATATCATTGGATTGCTAAGGGAATGGATTAAGCACTCATGGAATCCATTCCGATTTAGGGATGCCAGTTTCCATGGTTGATACCAGCCTTGTAACTTGATCCTTGTCTACTAGTGGATGCTCAATATGACATTTCATAATCCCTCTTTTATTATTATAGAATTCTTTAGATACACTCCTTGAATCCATAATGGTTTTTATATACAAGAGGTTCCATAGACTACCACAATAACAGTTTTTCCTGGTGCCATCCTTTATCAGCGCTAATGAAAAAGTGCTGATAAAGGGGGTACCTTTATCAGTGATTTTTAGTGTTGATAAGGGTACCCCCTTTATCAGCACATTTTTTAGCATTGATAAGGGGTCGACTTCAAAAAAAATTAAAAATAATATATAAATATAGTTATATTGATATAAATATAATATATAATTTTTAAATATATTTTATATAAGTATAAATATACATTTACACTTAATATACTTAATATATAAGATATTTAGTGAAAATGGCTTATAAAAAAATAAAAATATATTTTTAATTACTAATTTGCTTATTATTATTGAGTAATAGTAATTTAATAACAATTTTAAGACTAAAAAATTAATAAAAAATTAATAAAAAGATCCAAATTATGTTGAAAATGCAACTCGAACTTCAAATGACCATAACTTTTGATCAAGATATCTGTTTGAGCTCTACCACATATCAAATCGAAGCATGAGGCAATCTATACACCCTTATAATTAAGGGAATCCCATGAATAGGTATTTATGAGGCAAAATAGACATAGAAGGCCTCCAAAACTGAGTTTTTAGTCAGGATACCCTGATTTTTTAAGATTTTGTGGATTTTCAGCCTCATTTAAGGGGTTATTGTTGGCTTTTTTTGGTGGGGACTGAATTTATTCCAATGTATTACATTCATATTGTTATTATGTATTTGAAATTTTACTGTTTTTTATAATTCACTGTTATTTATAATCAAATATATAACTATATATACATATTATTTATATATTCACACCTAAAAATTTAATTTTTTAAATAAATAATTAAACGTATTTACATATGAAATATATTAGCTTTATCTAAATAATAACTAATATAAATTTTATTTAAAATACCAATATATGAATATTTATATAACTATATACTAATATAACGATATATATATTAATATAACTATATATATATATATTAATATTACTATAAATATAAATATTAATATAATTATAAATATATAAATTAATATAACTATATATATATAAATATATTAATATATCTATATATATTAATATTACTATATATATATATTAATATAAATATATATTACTATAATAATAAATATAACTATATATATATATATCATCAATAAGAGAACAAATCAATATAGGGGAGTGGAAAAGGCTTCAGGCACGCAGGGGGGAGGTCTCATGATCAAATCTAGGTGGAGGCATGGGCCCATGTGCAAGGGTGAATTAGAGGGTCTATTGCTGATAAAGGTGGGCTATTGCACTGATAAATGGTGGAAGCGGTGTGTGCGGGCACTGGAGGTGCGGGAAAGCACTGATAAAGGGGGTATCAAGTGCTGTAAAAAGCCCACCCTGAGATTGGAATTATTTTTTTTATTTTTTTTAATTTTTTTAGATTTATTAGCAATAAAAAAATTTCTGTTAAAACGGGTCTTTTATAAGGGCTAAAAAGAAAGCACTAATAAATGACCCTTTTATCATCGCTTTTTTAAGCGCTAATAAAAGACCCCTTTTATCAGTGCTTTTTGGAGTGCTGATAAAGGGGGCCGCCCCTTTATCTTCGTCGGCTTTAATAGCGCTTTTCTAGCACTATTAAAGGCCATTTTTAACACTGAAAATGGCGTATTTGAAGTAGTGATGGTTACATCCATTGGGACCAATCATTTCTTACCCATTTTTCCATGGATGAGATACTTTGACTTGGATAGAATTATTATTATGGAACGCCTTGGGTGATGCACCTTGGATTAATCTCTTAACCCTATAGCCATACTATAGTTTATTACATTATTTGGATCGAACCTTAATAGAGGTAGTTTCTATTTGATGGGTTTGTGTGATAGCATGAAAACCCTACCAAGATCTCATCAAAAACTCCATTATACAGAAGAAATCTCATTATCATTTATCTTTTACACAATGAGGTACTATCATACTGTAGACGAAGGATGATCCCACTCATGTGATGAGTAACATAGATTCAACCAATAGAAATACCACAAATGGAAAAATATATTGATTTTTCCTTAGTTATGTTCATCAAGAAAATGGGATGAATAAGGATACAATAATTGTAGATAGTGACATCAGTGTAAGGTAAATACTTGATATCATCATCTATAGTTTATCCATTGTTTCATTTATCTCTTAATGGGACCTGAATATTAGTTTCTATAATTATTTTATTGGTTTAACAGGTACTATTAGATCTATATAAACCATATCAATAGTATCAGAGCCTATGATGTGTTTATATTTGTTAAATAATGTTCAAAATAAGGATTATAGAAATCATATTTTTTATCATATTTCATATCATAATATAATATTTTTTTGGGAAGTTGATTCCTGACGTATGATATAGAGATATCATAAGTGGTGACTCAGTAGAAGTCCTATAGATTTTTACCCACCATAGAAAATGATTCCTGAAAATCATATCTTATGATAACCATGTCGTGTAATAAAAAATTGAATATCTTATCAATATTATGATACTTGTTTATATCATAAAAGATGATATGATAAATAAGAGTATACTTTTATCATCAATCATAGTAAATGATATAACTATCATACATAATATATGACTCATACTGCTGAATCTATTTTAGCGATTCATTTCTATTAGTCATACTCTATCAATCTCATAAGATAATAAAACATGATTAAAGAAGAAATTTTTTTCCATTAAATTCAATTACATATTGAATTTTTTTATTTGAATTATTTTATTAATAATGATCAAAGGTATTATAGGAAAATTTATTGATATTTATTGTGTTTATAGTTTAATTAATTATAATAAATTTATAATTGAATAATAAATGTTTACTAGACATTTATTAATCTGTATACTATAATATTAAATGATAATATTAAAATTCCTTTTAAAAAATTTTATGGAATGACTTATGACTTTGAAAAAAAATTATTTAGAAATTATAAGGGAAATTTATAATGAGTTTATAAATTAAAAAATAAGGATGAAATATAAAGTGTTTATACTTTAAAATTATCATTTTTTATAATACTAGATTTGAATTATTCAAATTAAGTTATTTATTTTGGATATTATTAAACTACATAAAAATAGTTTTTATGACTAATTTTATAAATGATTAAATAATCATTTTGTGCGATATTTTGATTATCTAAAATGTTTATATAATAGAAATCATATTATAAAATTTTTAAAATTTCTTAAATGTAATATATTTTATGTAAAATTACATATAAATAATAATATAAAGGAGTTCATATTACGTAATGAATATAAAGTGTCTTTATTCAATATTATAAAAATGTAATAATCAATTGATAAATTAAAAGTTTTTAAAAGTAGATTTTGTTTATGAATTATTCATAGATGGTATATTTAAATTTATTATTTTTTCATTTATTTAAATTTTCTTCCCTTTTTTTAGGGTCATAATTTGTTTATATAGTGAATATGCATTAAATTTAGTTTAATTTTAAAAAGGATTCTAAATATTATCCTATATACGTCTAGGGAGTTAAATTATAGGTATGATAATGAATTATGATTCCATATACCTTGATTATGGTTTGAAATTAAATATATTAGCATTAATTGAGTTTTTGGATATTGTTTATAACTCTTAGGTATTATAGTTACAATGAATTAGAATTTCTCTTGAATAATGAATTCTTGGGTTGAGGGACTTTGGGTCAGACATCCTACTAGTTTGGAGGATTTTCTCTTGTTCTATAAAGGTCGGTGTTAGCTATCTATGGATCTAGAGTTACTTATATGGATATCATCAAATTAATCTAGTTCTAAAACATTATATAAAAGTGGTTTTTTGTATCTTTTGCTTAATATATAACTTTGGATTATATTTTTGGGCGAGTGAAAAAAATTTTGAGTTGAATAAATATTTCCACTTAAATAAAGATTGAACATATTGTTTTTGAGGAAGTGATAGGATTCAAAACGAAATAATCATAAGCATGAATATAAAAAGGGAATAAAATTTGATAACATGGTGATATTAAATCATCTTCAAAAAACTTAGTGTTAGATTCCATCTACCCAAAAATGTGTCAAGGCCTAAAAAATAAAATTAGGTTGTTACATTCCAAAGCCGAGGACCTTGGATTTTATCATTTAAATAAAGAAAGTAATGGGTAGTTTCATGGTTGAGAAACACGTTTGTTCTTGGAAATCACTTTGGATTACACTTATTTAGGAAACCATATGGGTTAGGATACCAGAAGAATAGAGTTGATTTTATCCATATGATTGATAGGGAAAACTGTTATCTAATTAATTATGCAAGATTCATATATGATATGATTAGTATGATTCCCTACCAAAATAAATAATAAGGGATTATTAGTGTAACACTTGATCTTCAATTAGTAATTAATTTTTTTATTTTAAAGAAACTATGTAATAATGCTAACAAAATTATTAAAAAATGTTATTAAAACCTAAACTAAAAAATAATATAATATTAATTTTATTAAATGATTTTAATTTTTTAATTAAGAATTTAAAAATTATCTTATGGTGTTTTTGATATTTTTTAGAAATATTTTTTTTTGTGACTAGTGAAAAATAATGAGTTTACATATAAACTCACTTTCATGAAATTATTAGGATATATGAATGAATTGAATATTTAGGAAACAATTTTCATATAAAAATTATATATTTAATAATTAATATAATAAATTTTAAAATATATTTTTGAAATTATAAATCTTTGTTTAACATTTTGGAAATCCAATTAATGTTTTATTCAAATAAAAACTATTTATTATTCTTTAAATTTAACAAATTGATCACAAGTATATTTTATATTTTATTTTTATTTGAATGTGAAATTATTTTTTTATTTTAAAATAAATCTAATTTATTCCATAGGATCAATTTTTATAAATAATTTTGGTATAAAATAATTTTTATTCTTAAAAAATATATTTTTCTAAAAACAGTTTCTCTTCTTATTTTTTGAACATATATTAAAATTAATTTCATAAAATTATAGGAATTGAATCTTTTAAAATAAATTACATATTTTTAAAAATCATAATTATTATTAATTAATTAGGTTCACATAAATTTTGGTGATAATGAATAGAAACCATGGTAAAAACATAGCACAATGGTATGGGTTCGAAATGATTAATGAGGGAATTAAAGTAAAGCGATGAGGGTTAAAATAACGTAAAAAATAATATAAATTATATTAGTTGAATTTCTATAGACTATATATCATCCTATATTTTAAATTTATAACGTTTTTAATGGAATTCCCATCATATTGACTTTAATATATTCTAGTATTTTTAATATTTATGAGTTTTCCACCAACCTCACTTGTAAAAGGGCTACACATCTACACTCTTATCCACACTTCTTGATTTAATTATATTTACCAATGCCTTCCAAGAAACCTTAGAAACATTATTTTTTATTTACATAGAGTTTTTTTCTTCTCAAAATACTACTATAATAATTCTTAATGTGTATGCTAAAGGAGGTTACCAAAAGAAGAGATATATATTCTAACCGAGGTGTTTCAGGTTCCCTTCTTTTTTAACATCTAAAAAATATTTAAAAGAAATTTTAAATAAATAAAATTAGTTTATATTTCATAATTATATGTTGTTATTTTAATGTTACATCCATTTTATATTTCCTTTCAATCCTATGGAAAATTAAAACATCACACGTGCGTACGTGCAAAATATCATATCCACACAGTGGTGCATTTATTTTTTCTCAACTGTTTAACTTGGATTATTATAAATATAGAATGAATTATTTTATTTTATATTTATGTAATTATAATGATTCTTAATTTTTAACATATCTACTATCTTCTTACCCATCTATGCATTGTAAAATGATAATTTTTCTCATGCGTACTTGTGTACTACCACCTCCACGAAGCGATGTGATTCTTTTTTCTAATACCAAGATGTACGGATGATTATAAAATTGTGAAAAATATATAAAAAGGATATTAATGAAATTATTAATATTCTAGATATTAAGTAACTGTTTCATAAAACCTTTGAGAATGATTAACATACTAAAGTGTTTTTAGAAAAATTAACTGAACAAACTTATGTGATCAATATATGAAATAACTATGAAATGAATAGATGTAAAATTATTTTAAAATGACTTTAAAAAAAGATAGATGAAAAATTTTCATAATAATTTTTTAATTAATTTAAATGATATTCTGTAGTATTCATTATGTTAGACCAATATAGAATCGAAGGAAAGTGGTTTTCATCTCAATTTCACTTTAATGAGACATGTTTTATATTATGAAAATAATTTATTTTGTATGGTGTAAATAATTCCCATTTAAAAAATTATTTAACTATTCAATATAGAATTTAAAGCTCTAGTTCAGGTTTTTTCTTTTGATTTGTATTGATTGTAATGTAATCAAATCCATAATGTTTTCTAATCTCTTTCTAATTCGGGAATATTCAGGTATAAAATTACATTGGAATAATTATATTCCCTCTATATTATAAAACCCATATATAATATTCTTAATATTTATTTATATGGTTTCAATGTTTTTATTCTTTATTTTCCTCAATCTGGTATCTAAAGTCTGAAATAATGTTTTGTAAGAAAAACTAGCCTTATTTCTCCTTTTAGGTTTGGAACATTTCTTTTTCATATTGAGATTTTTTGAAACACTTCAAGAAAGTTATTTAATTACAATAAATTATTTAATAAAACCATTTTAAAACATATTTTACTTTGTTTTTATAACATAATATTTTATTATTATTTTTGAAAAAGTCATTTTTAACTTTTTACAAAAGTGTGAAAGATATTTTTCTTTTTAATGTATACGACATAAATATATATTCCCACGTCTATGACTATTACTATTTTTTTAGATTCTTCTAAAAATTTATATGTGTTTTAATGAAAATAATTTTTTTATATGAATTTTTATTATTTATATTATAATAAAAAATCATTATTTTATAAAAGTTTAAAAAGTTTTTTTGAAATGTTTTATAACTTCGTTTTTACGAAAAAGATAAAAAAACATTAAGCAATGTTTTGTTAAAGTTTCACTTCCATTTTCTAACCAATTATGAAAATAGTTTCCTTTAATTAAAAAAATTGTTTCTAATGAATTTAGGTTATTCTATCATCCTCCACTGATTTATGTATTAAACACTATTTTTGGTTATCTACTTTCTCGTGATCATATTATCTATCTATACTGACCCAAACATTTATAAATAAATTTTATTTTATGACTAAAATAAATGTTCTATTATGGTTATATAAAAACATGATTTTATATCAATTTATTATATCATATGAGATTTAAAATTCCATTAATTATCATCAATATTTATAATATATTCGGTTAATATTGATCATAATATTACTATAAATACAGGATTTTTAAAAATATAATTGACACAGATAGAGGATGTGATGGCCTCGACCAGTAGGATAATACACTAAAAAGAAAATTTATAAAAGATTCCATGGTATATAGCATCATTTAGATTTTCCATTGACCAACCTCAAACTGAGATCCAATAACTAAAGTGCATGAAAAACTGTTTACGGGACAAGTCCAAACTTATCGAGATCACAACCCAAATCATGTACGTTGAACCACCCCATAAAAATATCAACATTGCAAACATTACACTTAGGAATTTTTTTTTGTGTAATAATGGTATATGTATCAAGACAATAATAATATGAATATTTATATTTTATACAATAATGAATATATCTTCTTCTTATTTTTTTTACATTATAACTGATTTTGATTTTGATATAATATAACAAAAATTGTATTTTTGGTTAATATGGAATTTCAATTAAGAAATTTATTTTGATGAATTAATGGATTTTTTAAATAAATAAAATTTTAATAAAATATGATTATTAATTACTTAATACTAAATGTAAATTATATTAAAAAATTTACGATGTCAAATATAATTTTTATAAGTGTTTAAAAACCATTATTGTATAAAAACCTACATTTCTCAATAAATGTGAATTCTATTTTTGAAGTGAAAATTAAGGTATTTAGAAAATTATTTTTGTAAAATTAATACTGGTTTTTTAATCATCACATCAAAATTATCCAATGGTGAATTTTTCCTAATTTCATAGACGATTGAATTTTTGGGTAAAAATTAAATACCTTATAAATATATATCATTTATTATCATAACATAATGAACCAAAAGTGATATAATAAATTATATAAAATTTATCCAATACCTAATATATTTACACCTTTAAAATGATATTTTAAGTCATTTTTTTAATTTTATAAAGTCCTTATGAATCCTTCAAAACTTATATTATATTTTGAGGTTTCAAAATATCTTCTTTAAGAACATGACTCACTTCCACATCACAAAGGGTAACATTTTAATAAGTTAGGCACTTGGAATTATTAAATAATGAAAAAAAATTTCTTTTTAATAAAAAATGGGGAAAGCATTGGAAAGAATTTGGTTTGGATTACGTATAGTCCAAAACCAATGTTTGAGAAATAATAAAGAACTCCCCTCTATATTTCTATATAAACAGGCCTAATATCTCATTAATATTCACTAAAAACCCTATTAGAACATCCTTACTCTTCCCTTCCCACATATATTTTCCTCCTAAGGTGCCCCCATGCTCTCAAGAAGATCGTACCCAACTTTTCGAATCACCCTCTCAAGGTAAGTGATCCTCTCATTCTCCTCTATATTAAAAAATATTCTTCATTTTATTCCCTTTTATATCAAATTACTTATAATGGGATATGTTTTTATATATACCTATTATTGACCATTTTAAATAAAAATGATTATAAGTCATTTGCTATATCATTAAACCATTTTATGAACCATTATGAACTACTGTTATACTATCGAAATTTCAATGTGATTTTCCAGGAAATTTTTTTTATTGCGAATACCATCGTTATTTCCACCCAAGGGTATTTACATAGACATTACTATACATATTTTATTATTCAATTAGATTAATTTATACTAAACTACTTGGTCATGAAATTAAATGCGATGAAATATGTTCCTATTTAATATGATTTATGTGGCATACTTATGCATGTACATGATATGATTATGGTGGGTATGCCCAAATAACGTTGTAATGCATTGGGTAATGATTAGGTTTAATTATTAGACATGATTATTAATGTGAGGATATCCAAATAAAAATAAGTTATGATTTCATGGTTGTTAATATTGACTTATGTTTATGATTTTGTGTTAAAAGTTGTTCCCAAATTCCCATGTTGTCTTTCACTTATCATGTTTTATCATGCATCCTTGTTTATTTATATGATTATCATGCCATTTATGTCTCGTTGTTGTTCATATTTTATAATATGTAATACCTTCTTCATGTTATGATTTTCTTATTCCCTTACCGGAATTTATTTCTCACCCCTTTCTTATGTACATCCCTAGGTTATCCCATACAATTTTTGAAGATTGATGCTTTCTAATGGAATGTTAAATTATTTTTGAATAATTATGTTTTATCCCATGTTATAGATGTTATGTTGTGTATCAAATTACCATATAAAGTAGACTTAATGATCTTATAGGTTGTTTAATTTTCACCTTTATGAAATAAGTCATGAATTTATGTGTAATAATTCCATGGGGTGTCATAGTTGGTATTGGGGGAAAGATTAGTTATTTTGGGATCAGGATTAGAAAAATAAAGAAAAATCCACATGGATCAACAAAAAATAAAAATAAATCCCTAAATTCTAGTAAATTATAGATAATGTTTTTCAAGGAAAATAACTCCCTATATGGATTCAACAACAGAATTTTGATCTGGCATGAATCAATAGAGGGTTAAAAAAATACATTATTAAGCTAGGATTGTTCATGAATTAGTGCACTACGAGGAGACATACTACACAACTAGCTTGAAAATCCCATGGGATAAGCATTGGTAAATTTAAAATATAATTATGAACCATTATTTTGGAAATAAATTCCCATAAGATTTTATGTTAGTAAATAAAGCATGGACTACATAGAGTGAATACTAGAAATTCATAAGATTGTGAAATAAACGTAATTTACAATTTACCTCTTTAATGATATTTGATATCCATATTGTGTTTAAGGGATTAAAATACACATCCCTAATTTTCTCTTTATTTAAGACAATTTATAGAAATCAGAGGAACCAAGTAAACAATTAATATAAAGGGAAATGTGATGACTACCACAAAGAGATTCCTAACCTGATGACATCAGATATCATGAACATTGTGATGATACTCTCTCAGTTGGCTCGATTTCTTTGTTAAAAGTTAAATCAGGAGAAATTCCCAAATCCAACTAAGAAATAACAAGATACAATTGGGACATTTAGGTGACAAGGCCTCTTACTTTTAATGAATCATATATTCCCTTAATCACAGAACAATGTACCAAATCCATTGAGAAGATATTCTCCACCCTTCAATATTCTAAGAAAGATAGGGTTATACTTTATTTTTATCATATGGCTGGAGAATCTGATCAATGGGGTACATTAATAAAAAATAGAAATCCCCATAAATAGATCGAAGTACTCGAATGAATTGAATTCTGGAAAACATGTTTTGAAACATATTTTCCTAGAACTCCCTAACATAAAAGCTAAAGGGATTTCCTTTCCCTCAATAAAAGGATGATGAATCCATTAGGGATATATGGAAAAATTCATAAGACATTGATGATATTCCTTTAGATATTCCATTACTATGAATGAAAAGTTGACAGATTCTTTGGCTGTATAAATCTAAGTATATAAAAATCCATGGTGATCTGAGTCTTTTATATCTATGGGGAAATTTTTTGATATTACCTAAAATTAAAAATGATGAATAATGAGTCTCAAAGATGTCATGGGGATAAGAATCCAAATGTGGAGCTTAATTATGGTGGTACGACAGAGGAATCTGAAGGTGATAAGAAATTTCAATATCACACTTGTTAAAAGTGTGGAATGAATCACCATGTAAATTTCTTAAGGGGGATGGGGAAATGATTTTGGTGTGGAAAGGAAGGTCACCGAACTATTAGTTTCCGATAGGAGAAATTCACCAATGATATGGTGGGGAAGAATTCTCCAGCCGACCCTAATCCTATTGTCCAATGTTTCAACTACAAGGAACAATGAAACTATGAGAAACACTACCCTTATCTATGTATTTTTGGAGAAAATAAACACCAAAAACCTCGAAGGCATCAATAGAAAGAATATTCAATCCCAACCACTGATATGGATCTAAATAATTGGGTGGTGACAGGTATTCTAGTTATTCATTAAAAAATATTAAATTAATTTTCTGATTATGTTTCTATGCATTCATTTATACTAGTAATGTTTTGTAGAATGATTGAAACACCACTACAAATCATGTATGTAGAGTTTTTAGTGAAA
Source organism: Viscum album (assembly GCA_963277665.1). Taxonomy (NCBI): domain Eukaryota; kingdom Viridiplantae; phylum Streptophyta; class Magnoliopsida; order Santalales; family Viscaceae; genus Viscum; species Viscum album. Next base: position 1,952,613,594 of record OY728130.1, read on the forward strand.
ATGAAAGATTGGGAATCCCATGTATATAACTCTCCATTTTCAAAATTTGTGTGATGAACTTCCTAGAAAACCTTATGAACCTCTCTTTAGTGTAATTTGATACAATGTTTAGTATGTATTGGATTTAGTTATATAAATCCAACATAAATTTCTATGAGAATGAAATCACTCTTCATTTTTGGAATCATTATTTGATTCTGTACAGGTGAAATGAGGAGGATGAATCTTCTTTGGAACCAACATCTCATGTATGGATATTATTTCCATATGAGAAATATTATATTGATCAAATTATTGAGTCTATTTAAAAGATCATCTGTGAATACATTATTATTGTGAAGGAATATGCTAACGTGTTTCTTAAATAATTTATAGTCCTTATACCTATCCTATAGGATGAATTTTGAATCAAGATTAAAATTGTGGATTTTACAATATCCAAGACTCTTTATAATGGCTATTATGGAAAATGATGATTTGAAGAATCAGCTACAAGAGAATCTGGATAAAGGAATCATATGCCCATGTGCTTCACCATGGGGTACACAAGTCCTCTTTATCCAGAAGAAGGATGGGTCAATGATCTTTTTCATTTATTATCATGAACTCAACGTGATCACATTAAATAACTGTTATCTTATCCCTTAGATTTATTACTTGTTTGATAAAATATGTGGATACCAATACTTCTCTAAGGTGGATCTTTGGATTCAGTATTATCATGTAATGGTGAAGAAGGATGATATCTAAAAATATTTCTTTTCTTACAATGAATGAGCACTTCGATCTCATATTAATATTGTTCGGACTCACTATTTCTCTAGAAATTATAATTAATTTGATTGATATAGTCTTTATAGATTACCTCAACAAATGTTTTGTAGTCTTTATAGATGATATTATAATGTACTCCAAAATAAATGAGGTGTTTGAGGAATATTTGAGAACCGTGATAAAGAAATTACGAACATAGAATATTTGTGAAAGTACAAAAAGTGTGAGTTCTGGTTGAATAAAATCTCATTCATGAGGAATATTATCACATGTAATGGGTTATCTATGTACCCTTCAATGAAAATGGAAATGGAATAATGGTTGAGGCCAGCATTTTTAATAGAAATTTATATTTTCCTTGGATTATCGTGGTACTATCATTAATTTTTGTGAAATTTATCATGACTGTAAAACCCTATAACCAAGATAATATAGACGGGAGTTAAGTTAGTTTGGAATAATTAATATAATGTGTAGCTCCCCGACCCCAGAATCTCAGAGATGTTTCATTATTTTATTACATTGGCATGATTACAAAGAATCAAATACTGAATAAATAATCAGTTTAATATTATTGGAATGAAAAATTACATACGTGATACCCATAATACATTGGGAAATAGAAAATAAAAATATTATATATAAAAAAATTAAGTAAACTACATCCTTGAAAGCTTTTTCAATGATTTTTTCGTCATAACTTGTGGAAAGGAAACATTATAAGGGTAATGTCAAATTCTTAGTAAGGGTTAGAAAGGTGGAATAAATAATGAATCAATAGTATTAAATTAACATGTAAATGTAAATAACTAATAACACATTCCATTCAATGAAATATATTAGGCAATACCAATATGGTAAGGTAAGAATCTGAAAACACATTATATTTAATCAATTAATTGATAATGAAATGAATCTATAAATATGTTGATGGAAAATATAATGGATAAATAATAATAATAATAATCAAATTTCCAATAAATAAAATGATTAATTATTAGATATCATGTTTCCTATGCACATGATACCTATACTATTAAGAGAGTGTTTACTGTTTTTTGATTTGGCCATTAATGAGTCCCCAACCTATAGGGATTTCTTTAAACGGTTCCCAACCCATGTATCGCATGTCAAAATAATTCCTCAGATATTGAATAAAAAATATTCCTAAAAATATATCCATATTTAATAAATAATATGTATTTATCAATAATACTTCAAAGGAGGATTATCAACAAAAATAGTTTTTGACATTAAAACATTCTTAAGGAAAAATAAACATTAAACATTCCAAAGTGTCCCATGCCACATTGAAAATTTAAATCATAATTCCCCATGAATTAAATGAATCTTATAATATAATGAGAATAAGTAGATTCCTGATATATCATGTCTAATAGAGTTATATAAACCAAATAAATGTGAATTGGTGCATAACAAAAAATAAGTCTTAATGGAATGTAAATTGAGACGAAATCCCTTATCATGTGTTTCCTTTACGGTCAACATCCTTTAAATTCAAATATAATAAAATAATGTTAATTATATAATTTTTTGAGAACGTTTTTAATTTTTATAATTAATTTTAATTCACTTATTATCATTTAATATAAAACTACTTAATCAATTACGTTTACATTGAGTGTTGTGACCAAATTCGATTTATGTGTCAAAACCACTTGGGTATGTCAACTATGGTAAATGTGGGGAATTATATAACATCTCTAGAATAATAAAAATGAAATAATTATTTGCTTTTTATATACATTATTATGTAAAAACCAATCATTAGATACAGTTATGAATAATGAATCAATGTTACACTCATGGAGATGGTAGGCCTTACATACGCATGAGTAACGTTCCCATTTTTCAATGATCATTATGTAAAGAAGTTATGTAATAATATGTCTTTGAATAATGAAACTTATATCATAAATAGAATATTATTTATTCATATGTACTTATATATATAATTATTGTTATTTAAAATGAATCATATCGTGTCGGGGAGGCAGGAATCCACACATCCCCGAATGACTTTATCACTTTGTGTTTGAAAGTGTAATAAAGAATATATATATATATATACATAAAGGTAATTATATTGTTTGTATAAAATATTTGTTATCTTTTTTTTTCACATTTTTAGTTATAATACCCCTTCATACATTCCATGGATAATGTGAACGAATCACATCGCTTTGAGGGGGAGGTAGTCAACACAACCATAAATAATGCTATCATTTTAACATAAAATAGAAATTATAATGATTTGTTTTGTAAAATAATTAACTAAGTATAATAAAATAATAAATATAATATATAACATATATAAATAGAGTATCTATTATAGTGTTTATCATGAGAGGTGGTAATGGAAAAATGAACAATCATCGTTTTGTGAAGCAGTAGTTCGTTGTACACAAAAATAAATGTTTGTTACCCATTAAATGGATGTATGTGAAAGTGTGAGAAAAAACCATAGAATAAAAAATTATAGTATATTTAGGATACTATATTTTTAATACATGAATGTAATAATTAGGTTTTATGGAGTGGATAATGGAAATAAAACTAAAAATCTTAAGGAAAGATATTACCTCTTAATCGGGTAACTACTTTAGGTTTATATAAAAATGCTTCCTTCTATTTATTCCTTCCCAGGGTAAAGCAACTAGGATTAGGGTAGGGATTTTGAGGATGTATGTGAGTAGATATTGGTCAAGAAAAAGTATCTTGATATATGTGAGGAAGTGGTAGGAGAGGATCCCTTTTTATATTGGAGGAGGAGTGACACTCTTGTAATATTTTGAAAAAGGAATTCTATGCATGGTTTTCATATTACAAGTTGAAACAATAATATTAAAAGTTATATAAAACAGAGTATAGATCCAATATATGTCCATCCAATAGATCTTGTACAACTGTATAGGTCGTTTTTGGCCTTAAGGTTTATGTTTTTTCCTTTATTAAGTTTAATTTAACCATAAACATTGTAATTAATTTTAATCACTTTAACTATTTATTTTGTCCCCAAAAAAGTTGGTATTTTTAGAAATAATAATTTATTTTTATTCCAAATATGGAATCCATTTTTCCAAATTTCTTATAATGTAATTTAAATTAATTAATTTAAAATTCATCTCACAGGTAGGACTGAAATGTAGGTTTTTAAATTAAAAATGATCAAATGTTTGATAAGTTTTTTGCATTCAATTTCAATGTAAAATTGATTCAAATTTTATAAATTGTATTAATTGATAAAAATATTATCTAATTAAACTTTAGAACCATTAAGAGTATAATTTATCCTTATAAATAAATTAAATGAACAATCAATTTTGAACTAATATTCAATATTTTTAATCATTTATTAGAAAATGATTTGTTTCTGAAAAATCTCAAAAATTCACCCTAACCTAATTTTTATGTTTATATTTAAAATATAAATTTTATTTTGACATATAAAATCAATTAATGTTTAAATATTCATATTTAATACTGGTTCTCCATTAAAAGTTGGTAAAATTTCATTTATAAAAATATAGGTTTTTATGTGTGAAATGGGGGTTTCTTTCTCTAATGCCTATCAAACCCATTGAATGAATTTCAAAAATATTTAATTGAATATATAACATATATACATCATTAAAATCATTCAATAATTTTAATTAATTATTTTTATTAAGATTAAAATCCTTTGGAATCATAAAAATAATAATATTTATTTTTATATCCAATTAGATATTATTTTTGTTTATTATTATTTTGTAGCCCATAAATTAAATTTATATTTATATAAAACATAAATTTTAATAATTTATTTAATACTATTCATAACCTCTCACATAACAGCTAGGTTATATAATATAATAATATTTTAATAATATGTTATTATTTCGTGAAACTCAGTCTTGCGTGGAACACAAGATATCATGGAAGGTCACTCTTGCATGTAACACACAATATTGAGAAAGGATTATCTTACATTTAATGCAATATAACATATTGTATCATGCATTAAAATATATAATATATTTCTAATAGTAAATATATTATAAATCATTTGGATATTATATTATCTTATGTGCATGGTGATGTGTGTCATAGACTCTATCAAATACAATTTTGTATTTTAGAATTTCCAGGTGTCACATAAAGAGAGCATCAAGGAGTTAAAAATTATGATTTCCACTAAACTTGTACTTATAGAACCCACATTTGGGGAAACTTTCATGGTATATATAGATTATTTAAGTATATTCTTGGGATGTGCGTTAATGAAGAATTAATACGTAAAATACTATGCTTTAAGGAAATTTAAAGTTCAGGAATAGAACTACCCAACACATGATCTGGAGTTGGCCAAAGTAATCATCAAATTAAAAATATGGAGGAATTATATCTTTAGGGGGATGTGTGAAATACATAGTAATGATAAGAGTCTCAAGTATATATTCACACAAAAAAGAGATGAATATGCCCTCGTTAAGATTCATATAGTAGATTAAGGACTATAAATACCCAGTCCACTTCTACCTTTGGTTAAAAAATAAAGTTACAAGCACTCTAGTTTGAAAGGATCTAATAATTTTTTTCACTGATGAGAATTTTGATGGATCTTATATTATTTTACTTGAATTGTATGGAAATGGGAATCATAAAGGTAAGACAATCATAAATCCTTTCACAAATGATTTCTCAACTATCGCAAATGAAGATGATACAAGATTTCCATTGAGATTATGTGTAAATTTAAAAGAAGGTGGAATTTTTAAGAAAAGTGAAATCCTCACAGTTCAAAATTAATAAAGTAGTTGTGAAATGTGGGTCCCGAATATGTGTTCCATCAAATCATGAGTTAAAGAAGGATTTGTTGGTTGATGAACATAGCTCAAGATTCTCGAACCGTCCAGTGAGAAGAAATATGTATCAATATCTCCCATATTTCTATTTAGGGGAAAATAACTAAAAGGATATCATGGGATATACATTAAGGTGTATTTTATGACATGAAGTGAATGTTTAATGGAAAAAATCCAAGGGGATAATGAAACTATTACAGATAACAATATAGAGATGGGAAAACATAACCATTGATATTGTCACTGTTCTTCCAAATACATTAAGAGAAGATAATTCTATGTGGGTTGTGATGTATCATCATAAAATTACTAATCACTTTATTAAAATCTGATATAAATTATCACTCGATCAACTTCAAAGGATATACATTAGATAAGTAGTGACGATTCATGGAACATCACTATCGATTGAATCTGATATAAATCCAATATTTACCTTCATGTTTTAGAAGTGTATGTAAAATGACCTAAATACTGATTTGAAATTCAACATGCCTTATCACCCTCATACTCTTGGTGAATCTAATAGGACTATCCATAAACATCAGGATATGTTGAGAGCATGCTCAATGGACTTCAAAGGGGGATTAGATCAAAATCATATTATAGTTGAGTTCTCATACCATAATAGTTTCCACTCAATAATCCAAATGGATCCCTATGAATTACTTTATAGGAAGTTGTGAAAAACACTTATATTTTGTTATGAAGTTTTAGAATGAAAAATATTGGGTCGTAAAATGGTTGAGGAAATGGTGAAAATGTCACGATCATTCAGTAGTACATCAGGTCTTGTAAAATTCAATTGAAGCGCTCTGATTATAATCATCAATGAGAAATATATTCTAAGGTTGGATATAGGTCATTCCATTGAATATCTATTAGGAAGAAATTCATGATATTTATGAATAAGGGAAATCTTAGTCCAATATACATCGGTCACTTTGATATCCTTGATCACATCTGAGTAGTGGCCAATTGACTAGAACTCCCACCTAAACTATCCCAAGTACATGATGTGTTTCATATACCCCTCATTAGAAAGTATATACCAGATACCTCAAATTTGATGTATCTAGAGGTGGAACCATTTGAGAATGATCTCTCATATAAGGACCATATGATGAATATATTATATCATATCGACAATGTTATGTGAAATAGGACTATACACAGAGTCGAAGTGCTATGAAGCAACCAAAATTTTGAAGAAGCGATGTGGGAACTGAAGAAGATGATGAAACATAATTATTATCATATATTTTAGTGTTTGAAATAAAATTTCAACGGTGAAATTTATGAAGTGGTGAATATTGTGATGACCCTAAATTTTAGAAATAAAACTCCCGTTGTGATTGAATTAAATGCATTTTTATGGTTATAGAAAAAACATGATCTTAATTGGTTTAAATATATCATATCATATAAAGAAGAATATTAAGAATAATAACATTTGATAATATAGCAACTGAACTATGATTATATGGTTATTATAAATACAAGTTTTTGATAAATACAATTAACACAGGAAAAAGAAGTGATGGCCTCGACCAGTAGGATCGTACCCAACGAAACCAATTTTTATGGATTATGATGGAGATATGATCAATATTCTCTTCCCGTAACCAAGTTTATATTATGATCAAACAGCTAAAGAATGAGTGAAATAATGTATGGAATAAGTCCAAGATCATCAAGATCATGGAAAAAACCATATACGCTGAAGCACCCCATGAAAATATCACTATTTCCCATCTTACCCTTAGGGGATTTTCTGGTGTAATAAATGGGTATTTATCAAGACCCTAATAATTTCAATATGTACATTTTATAAAATAATGATAATATTTTCTTTTTATTTTTGGTAAATTATAAATGATTTTGATTTTGATATGATAAAATAGAAATTGTGTTTTTGTATAATGTGAAATTTCAATTAAGGAATTTATTTTGATTAATTAATGGATTTTTGAAACAAATAATATTTTAAGAAAATATTATTATTATGTAATTATTATTAAATGTAAATTATAATACAATTTTTATGATGTTAAATGTAATTTTTATACGGGTTCCAAAACTGTTTTTGTAAAAAAACCCCATCTTCTCTCAATAAATTTTATTTCTATTTTAAAATTTAAAATTCAAGTATTTAGAAAATAATTTTTAAAAAATATATTTTATATATGGAATCATCATGTTGAAATGATCCAATGGGGAATTTTTCATAATTTATATGAGACAGTAATATGTTCATATAAAAATAATATACGATATAAATATGTGGGGTGTATTATGACAACATAATGAACCAATAGTGATGTAATAAATGATATAAAAGGTAAAAAATAAAAAACCTACGTTTCTTATTTAAATTAAAGTTTTTAGGTTGTTTGATAAATTTAATATATCATTTATGAATATTCTAAAGCCTATATTATATTTTAAGGCTTTAAAATCATTTCTTTAAGAACAAGAATCACTTACACATTAACAATGAAAATATTTTCATGAGTTCAACACTATTAATTATAAAATAATTATATACCATCCACTTTTGTAAAAAAATGGTAAATACATGGGAATGATTGTGGTTTTGACTACTTTATTGTATAGATTCCAAATCCTATGTTTTAGAAATACTAAAGAATTGTCCTCTATTATCTATATAAACCCACCCAAGATCCCACACATCATTACTCAAAAACATAGAGTAAATAATAAATCTTCCCTCCAATCTATAGAGTTCTCCCAAGGTTCTTACATTCTCTCAAAGATCTCCTCCCAATATTTTGGAAATACCCTATCAAGGTAATGGATCCTCTCTCCTTTTTATTCAAGTATATTATTTTTTTCAATTTTATTTCTAATTCCTAATGGTGGAATATGTTATTACACATATATATTATATCCCATTTTATGTAAAAATGATTATATGCCCCTTTAAATCTCATTAAACCATTTTTTGAACCTATATAAACTGTCGTTATGTTGCTGAAATTTCACTGTGATTTTTCCTTCCAAATATTATTATTTTGAATACCATTACTATTTCCACTAAAGGATATTCAACATGACATTCCTATACTAATTTTATTATTAAATTACATGTATTTATTCCACAATCATTTATCAGGGAATTAAATTTTATTAAATATGTTCTTACATTTTTTGATCTATGTGGAACACTTATGAATGTACAAGATTTGATTATGATGGGTGAACCCATATTTCACTTCAATGAATTTGTTAATGTTTTCATCTCATGATGCCACATGGGTGGTGTTTAGGATGTTATCCTAATAACATTAGGTTATGATCTCTTGGTGGTTAACATTAACTTATGTTTATTATGTCATGTTTACATTTGTTACCACATTTTCATGTTTCCATTATGTTATCATGCTATTTCATGCATCATTTTTAATTATTATGATTATCACCACATTTAAATGCAATTGACATGCCTATTGTATATCATGTAATACCTTCTTCATTTTATGATTTTATTATTCCCTTACTGGGATTTATAGATCGCCATTTTCTTCTGTATCTACCCATGTTATCCCATGAATTTTTAGAAGATGGATGATTTCTAAGAGAATGTTAGGGATGTTCTCAATAATTATGGTATATACCACATTCAAGATGTTATATTATGTACCTAATTCCTAAAAAACTACACTTCTTGATCTTCTGGGTTGTTTTATTTGTATCATTATGTAATAAATCATGAAATAATGTGTAATTATGACAAGGGTTGTCATATTATCACTCCCCATTGTTCAATGGACATTTTTTTATCGTTCATGCCCATATTTTTGCTACCATTGATATAATTTGTATTGTTTTTTATAGTTTTATATTTTATTAACCGTATAATATTTCAATAAATGTTGTTAGTTGATGGAATATTATGAATAAAGAAATTTCATTTTTTAGGGAAAAATTAATGTTCCAAATTCTTAATTCAATATAGATATTTATTTACTAATAAATCTAATTGATTATGTATTCCATTGTGTATTCAATATACATATGTAAGTCATTAGTGGGGACCAAATTTAGATATCCCCTCGATTCATTTACATGTATTATGATACAAATAATTGGAAAAATTAGTTGGGTATTTGGTGCATACCTACCCATTTATTGATATCTATCAGAGTATATAATTAATGAAAAGGTTTATCATATCTTGGAATGAGGTCCTGAAAGATTTATTGAGATGCCTGAAATTATGAATTTATCTTATTATTATTTTAGTTATTATTATCCATGTGATTGTTGTGTTGAAATTTTCTATGGATACATTTTTAAGCTCAAGTTATTTATTAAATGTAATATATTTTAATTACGAACTCTGCCATATTTTGAATTCCTTATCTATTCCTAATAGATTCATTTGTGTGATTTACCTTATTAATAATTGGAGTTCACCATTTATTATATTTTCATTTCCCAAGGATATAAATAAAGAATCATTGAATGATATTCTGGGATGTAATAAAATTTTTATGATATATTTTGTTTTTTCTATGTAATATTGAAATCATGTTTGCATCTAGTCTCTAAAGACTACTAAACTAACTGATCCTTCAGGTTGAAACCATGTGTATCTTGAACTGATATAATAAATTAAACACTATACTTACATTTATAGAGTTAAGGTTGGTCCATATTATCTATATTGATAAAGGGAATGTGATGTTCTCATCTACAAAGGTGACTGATATAAGATGTATTAATTAATTTTTTTTATAATTGATGAATCAATAATTTATGATTTCGCTGTAGAAGATTGATATGCCCTATGTCCCATGGACACTCATTATCATGGAAAAGGGAAACCTATGAGAGTACATGCTAGGATGTGATATGACTAATGAAAAATGGTATAAAGATACATGTATTTGATATTATCATTCCAAATATCCTTGTAACTTAAGAAGCATTCATATCTTTCTAGAGGTATTTCATTAATTATGTTTACAAATACATAGATTTATATTTGTTTTCAATGTAAAAAAACGTACCATGGGGTTACATTGTATTGTTAACTAAATAGGTATTGAGTTCTACTCGAAGATCTGTTATAAAGGTGTTTTAGTGTTATTGAAAATAGATTTAGATGGGATTTTTCAATGTATTTCATATGATATAATAAATTATTAATGATTATGATAGATTTACAAAAGTGTTTTGGACATGGTTTTACAAGATGTTATGTATTATATAATATAAGGTGAAATAGAAAAAAATTATTTTAGTATTTAGTGAATGTGGGGGGTTAATGGAGTTGATATATCCCTAAAGACTTTCTTATTTGGTGATATTAAATATATCATATTCTATTATATATTAATATTTTAAGAAATGTTTTATAGAAACCATGTTATTGCATTTTGAATAACATTATATGATTTTTTTGATATCATAGTCCACTCTCGAATCAAGTCCAGTTGTATGACTATAGTGTTATAACACTTCACATATGATACCATGCTAAAATATATGTAAAAAGTTTTAGATTAATATAAATCATTAAAGTTAGGTAAAATATTCTAGGAATGATTGAGATATTTTATAAGATATAACACATGGGAACTTTATTATTCATGAAATATTTTCAAGAGTTATCCATAATATCAACTCATTCATTGTAACACATGAGTAAATAATTGAGATGTTAAGGAGAATCCTTATAAGGATTAATATAAAAGTTGTATTTAACACAATATGGGTATGTGTGATAACATTAAAAAACATCCCAATATCTTGATCAAAACTCCCTTATCCTGAAGATCTCTCTTTATCATCCACCATTTACATAGTTAAGTACTCAGATACTATAGATGAAATATGTCCCCACTCATGTGATGAATGGTTCTTATTTAATACATGGACACACCACCGAGGGAAGAACCTTTATATTTTCCTTGGCGATCATAATAATTAATAAGGGTTGAATTTTTATATAACAACATCATGTAGTGAATTTTGTGTTAGGTGCACACTTAATACATGTAATTGTAGTTTATACATGGTTTCATTTATATTTCATATAGATGTTAGATTTGTTTATTTATTTTTTATTCTGATTTATCAAGTATTTCCATATTGCTATGAATACCAACATGATCATTACAAACAATGTGCTCCAATACCAACCGAAAGGAAAAAAATATAGTAAACGTTCACTAGAGGTAGAGTTAATAAGTTTTTGAACTAAAAGAGAGTATATTAAGCAATGTTTCCCATTATTGTTTAGAGCATTGGGATCTAAAAGTCGATGATACAATTCCAAGAGTGGTGGTGAGAAATAAATCAGACAACAAAATAGCAAATTTAGGTTTTGCCAACTCTTATTATAAAGTGGTAATTTAAAGTGTTTAATGGTTGAGATCACACTCTCCATGATCATATTTTATTATTTGTAAGAATAATGAAAGGAGTAGACGTATAAACATAAGTGTTTATTATAATATGAAACCACAAGAATAAAAAAATTGATCAATCTTTGCATCCACGACTTTATGTTACCCTAGATTTTTGAACTTGTGTATTCCCTCATTATTCTATTTAAATCTCAACAAAACCATTCTAATAACTCTCCAAGGAGTGAATGGTAGGTTAACTCATATTTATGTCACGATCTCTCTTTTTTTTGAAAAATTGAAACTGATATTTTATTTACAGGAAATACATAATATAGTTGGTATGTATCCAAAATTCATGTTTTGGCTATTACAAAAATCTTATAAATGATGTTATATATCCTCTTGTTGATATCTCAAGTTGTTTGAGATGTCATATATAATATTAAACTCAAAAAAATATCCCAAATTATCATTTCCCCTTATGTTCCATAACCAGTATATTATGACATTTCCTCACTTGAACTTCCCTATGGTTGACTTATTTGATGACCGAAATTGTTAGTCCCTATGATCATTTCTTTACATGAAATTTCTCAAAAAGATTTTTCATTTGTGAAATAGAATCTACTATTACTGTTTTATATCTTACTATAATTGGTGTATAATAGCTTCATCATTGGTCTAATAAGATGAGAACCCTTGTGCCAAACCTATTTCACCATTGAATGTTTCACGGTCGACCATAATTTTTAAAATAAACATATTGAGCCTTTCATGGAAGATCACTTGTGTTTTAAGAGAAAACATCCACTAAAAAACATAGATTCCCATTAACTCTTCATAGGACATTTTCCATTATAAAAATTCCACATGTTCATGAAATAGTCATGGATGTTTTGACCCTTCATCAATATTTTTTCATTCCTTTGAATCTCCAATAAACTGTAAATATATTATAACACATTTATCATAATTTTTTCAACATGAAAAATGAAAAACCCCTAAAAATTCATGAAAATTGTCCTCAAGAATCTAGTCATAGGATGCCTCTAATATGGAGGTAACAAAACACCACACCATATGATAGAATGATTTTTTGCGGGAGTAATCCAACTATCAGTGTAAGAACAATTAGGTCTTGAACAAATCCCAATTGAGTCAACACATAGATTACCCCTGTTAATTCACTTCAAGATGAGATTATTTAAACTGTAACACTAATCAATAATTAATAATCATTAATTTCTCTTTAATATTCCAAGGTAATTTCAAGTGGATCACACTATTTCTAGGAAATATTCATTTCTATTTTTTAACATTTTTAAATAGTGTAATGGATCCAATGTGATATTTATAAAATATCGAGATATTATATCAATATATGAATTAAAGACAAAAATTTTAAAATCACATGACTATCATGTTCTAATATAATATTTAATGTATGTTACTATATATTTTATATTAATAAAATTGTTTGATAGATAATGACTATACTTTCTTGTAGCTCATATAACTATTTCTGTTCTTATGATAAATAAAAATTTTAAATTATGAGGCGAAAAATGACTTAGATTTTCTATTTTAAATTAAATATCAATAAAATTTATTGAAAATTTTATGTTTCAAGTAATGAAAAAAAGGAATTATTATATTATTTTGTGTAATGTAAATCTTCTTCCCACAATCAGTTTTTAATGATTATGGTTCAAATGATGGTTCACTCTGAGAGAGATACATGAGTTTTTTTACATATAAATTTTAGATGTATGCACCAAATTAAATAATATATATATATATATTAAAATATCATATAAAAATTAATTTTGAGTAAATGGTTTTTTGAGGAGTGGTATATTATAATACTAGATAGTAAATTAAGTATTGAATACTTGTTTTATGTGGAGATCATTAGGTTCAAAAATCACATCACACTAGGAAAAAACAATTAAAATTAAAAACAAGAATTAAAAAAAATGATTAGTATATTATAAAAAAAATAATATAAGAATGATTGAAAAATTTAGTGAATGGAGAATGATATAAATAAAAGGAATTTATAAGATGTATTGGTATTATATGACCATTGTAAATATAAATGTCATAATAATAACCTAACTATTCGAATTTTAATTGAACATTTAGAATAGTAAATTGGAAATTGGGGTAACCAATTAATTAACCTTATAATAAATGTTTATCAAGGATAAATTATGAAAAATCAAGTATCTAAATATTATAAAATAATTACTCAAACAATGTAACATAATTTAATTATAAATATACTTTTTCTATCAAAACATGTTTTATATTATTTAATAAAACAAAAAAAATTATTCTAGAAATAAATATAAAAATTTACTTATTTTGATATTCATTTTTAAAAAAAGTATTTCATTTTTGGAATCATCACCTTGAAATTATTTATGGGTGAGTTTTTTTAATATTTATAACTAGTTAAATTTGTTAGTGAATATGGCACTTAATACATGGTAAATACATGGAAAAAACACTATCCAATGATATATGGATGAGGTAATAAACCAATTTCTCAGCCTCTAATTTATGAATTACTATGCCTATTTAAAAAAAATAAAATTTATAGTCTTGATGGAAAATTATAAATTAATTAATATTTTATTCAAAAACACCCATCTGTTTTGCTAATAAATACACCCCTCTTCCACCCATTTATCTTTACATAAAGATAAAAATGATAAATATCTACTAAAATACCACAGTAAACCCTCTTAGATAGGTATTATAGGTTTTTTATTAACAATAGAGTATTCCAAAAATACTTAAGGTCTAGTCCCAATGATCCATCTTAAGGATAAAAATAAGTGTGTTTGATTTAATCCCTTTTAGTTACTTTATTTTTATTTCTACATATTCCTATTTATAAGTATAAAAATTATAATTACATCATAAAATTAAGAATATAATTATAAAATAATTTGAAATATAAAATGATATAATTCATAAAAATTAATCTCATAATTGGTTATAACATTCATTCCATCATGGCCGGTTTTAACTACCTATATAGATTATGTTATTAATTAATTACTACTACCGTAAATAGATGTCAATAAAAAAATATTTAAATAATATATATAATATTTAGGAAATTATTAATTCTATTTTTATATTAAATGTTATTTTTTTAATGATATTAATAATAAAAAAACATATATATTTATACATCAAAAAATTAGTATATTGATGCATGTTTTTTACTCTACATAAATTTTATATTATCTATTAAACATAGAACTTTTATACCATTATAATAAAATTAAGAAAAATAACTTGAAACATATGGGTCATATTAAACCATTTTAAAGTGATATTGGATCATTACCAATTCATCAAATTGGTTTTGGAACTTTTAACTGTACAAAATCAAGACAACCACTGGAAGAAAAAGAAATCCATTAAATGAGTAATAACTGATAATATATTTATTAAAATAAATAATATAAATGAAAAAAAATCCTTGTAAATTAGATAATTTATATAACATAATTATTTTGGATGTTATAGGACAAACATGGTGAAATAGGACTTTAGGTAATAGTTTCTCTTCCAAATCCTCATTCAGTCCATGAATGTTTCCTCTATTGTCCATCAATTCTTATTTTTCATATCAATAAATTATTGATATTATTCATTATTTGATTTCCTATATTTTTTAAGTTTCCTTTTCCCATTTCCTATATTATTTATTTAAAGGTTGTATAATATTCTTTTTTCATTTCTTGTGATTATGCTATCAATCACTTTCTATCTCTCTCTTGACCTAATATTTTTCCTACACGTATATATTATTTATCTCATGGATTTATTTTTTATCTTATTAACCATTTATATTGAATTTGATGTATTATTTTTTCTCTATATGGTGTGAGAACCATATATTTAATTGTTCAGTTTGAAGGGTATTTTCCATGAAAATTATACCAATCATTTCCGTGAGTAAACATTAATGACCTAGATTATTGTTATTTAATGAAATATAATTATTGATTATGTTTCCATGTTTATATATGGGGTTCCTTATTAATAATTATTAAGAATTTACGAGGGTTTAGCGACCCTTATTCAATTCATCCATAGACTATAGAAACATACAATCCCATGATCCGTATGCGAGATACCAATTACCATGAAACTGAAAAATATAGAGTAATGTCTATGTTTCACTGATGAAAGAAAATGTAAATATCTTTAATCTTATATTTATAAATCATCACTAATAGTCATACATCATACTCAATCCTCTAGCATGTTTCCAGGTGTTGACATGAATTATCCAATGCTTATATGGGATCTCCCTTGATTATCATCATTTTTTATTATCTCTCATGGAGAAGGGAGAAGGAGGAACAGAGATTCGATAAAGAATCCATAGAATAACACAGACCACCTCCATGGGATTTAACCTATTTATATAGCCCTCAAGGATGCTCCTCATGCCTCTATGAATTTTCTAAAATGGTATGTATTATTTTATTAATTCCACTAGTTTAGAAACTATTTGTAATCCTTTGAGTAATTACTCCCATATGTTTCATTTTATGAAACATTTAACATTATGATAACTTACATGGATGAATTATTGATCTTTAACATATAACATGAATATTATTTACAATCATATGTTAATCATATATTATGATTTACCAATATCAGGATATCAATATAAGATTTAATATGATTATTTTAGGTTGATACATGATAATCCATGCCTTAGGATAAATTTATATCATACAATAAAATATATATATGCACACATCAGATGTATAAGGATTTAGGGAATATCATTATAAATATACCACTTTCACTAAAACCTCATATACTTTGTAATATTTCACATTATATCATATCATGTACAATAACTTGTAAAATTATATCCAAAAATCATTTTGGAATTCTTCCAAACCACTTTTTTAAATCACCCATCAAATTATTTGTTTAAAAAATCATATGTAACATATTGTGAATATCTATCTAAAACTCATTTTGGATAAAATATAAACACTTTAGAGTATCTCTATATGTTTTTAAAACTCAATACACATTAAATAAACAAAAAATTGTAACCCCAAATGCATTTTCTAGAATTAAAAATATTAATTTCTGAATTTATAAATTTTAAAAAGGATCAACATCTAGAAAAGATTCAATTCTTCTCAATATAAAAAAATATAATATGATCTCTATCAAACCCATGTATCTTTATATCTATTCCCACCAGTTTTATCATATAGAATCATGAATTATCATATGATGTATTTATCTATGATATTGACCTACCATGATAGACATTGTATGGAAATACCATATAACTACTCGAATATTTTGGATTATCAAAATAAATACTAACCAGGCCGATGAATGCATCCCATGTCATAATAATTATGGATAATCACATATCATTCCCATTATCTAATAAATAAGAAAAAAATATGTCTAATATAGATTAGATCATGCAATTTTTCAGTCTATCTCAATCGAGGGCCTATATGTCATACCCATTTTATGAGAGGAAAATCTCATCTTGGTTAAAATCTAATGTGTGAAATGATTGGAAACATATACAACCAACCCTAATTAAGTAAAATTCAGGGGTTACACATGAAATGTATCAAAATATGAAGTTTATTTTGATAAGTATCTCAACAACCTCAGGAATAGTGAAATCTAAATATTATTCTTACTCCCCCAGTATAGCAAGGACATAGTCAGTGACACTCCATGTGGTAAACTTGGTACGTCAAACAACTCACTAAAATCATTACATGACTCATGATAATATTATATATGTATATTGAAGAATCATACTCATTCTAACCATAATATTTCCTAAAAATGAATAATATTTCCTGATGAACATTATTTAGGGATAACTCAAATTAATAATTTGACCAGTCAACTAACATTTCACTTCATGAGTAAATATATCCAACATGAAAGAATGATATAGTAGATAAATTATTATATATGACATGATACATTTTATATTTTTATACCCCCTTATTAATTTTAAGAATACCATATATAATCATATCAAATATGATATTTTAGAAATAATTTTATTTTAAATACATCTTCTGTAAATGGATTCTTTAAAAACTGAAACAAGAATATAATATATTTTATAATAATGAATTTTTTGTAATACTAAATTATTTTCCATATAAATATAATAAAAATTTAATAAATTTAATATTAACATAATATAATTTAATATCACTATGAAAATAAAATATTTCATATTATAATAAAAACTACACGTGGATAATAAATTTTAGTAAACAAGAAATACCACAAGATTTTGCAATAGGTCTTTATGATAATACTAGAGTATATCTCCACCAAAAATGACTATATAGAGAATATAAAAAATATGAAATATAGGAATGAATTTTCTGAGTGAAGAAAGTGAGTTGGATGTGTATTTATTTAAATAATATATGATCATTGTGTGTGCAGTATTATCTTATATATAGTCATTGGGGGAAGTCAAAATATTATCTTTTCAGATAAGGATAAGATATATCCCTATTATAGAAATAAAAATTTATCTATATTTTTATTTTAACAATGAATTATTATAGTTTATATTGTTTTGATGGACTAGGCTTTTGGATATATCTATGTATATATGTGGATTTATCCTTAAGTCATCACGGTGTGTGGGTGTCTTGGTAATATGAAAATAAAATATTAAAAATATCAATATATTTTATTATATATATGCACATTATTTTAGTTTAAATTGTTTTTCTCATTATTGGGGACCTCATATTGGATATCTGATTCCATAATTGATTTCAAAATGAATACTTTACCCTAGTCATGAACTAAGGTTGTTCTATATAAGATGTTCCATGGGAGGAATCCATTAATAGTTAGTTTAGTAAAATAAATAAATAATTCTTTTATTTTATTTTATATGAAAAAATTAACCCTTAATATATAAATTCATGTTGTGTTAAATCACTAGGGTTATCCACATAACATTGGAAAGATTTTAGAGTAGGATCATTATTCTTTGGAATTAAAAACCCATATATGTAAATTGATGATCATATTGAGGTGAATTAATAGGTAGGAATCAAATGTAGTGGTCTTCATTCATCACTAGAGAATGTGATCTTCACTATAAATCAATCCTTAAATTAGGTAAGGATTATTAATTTTGGTTGACACCCTTTTAATTTGATAATCATGGATTTGTGATCTCCTTTATCATGATCTATTATTTCTATCATTTGCATGAGCCTAATTGAAAATTGAATTGTTTAGAGATGTTTTGTTTTTTATTCCATTGTTTTACCCCTTTTATTCCACACTTTCGGATCACTGTTTGGGATCAAATTTGGAAACAATCATCACCTATGTTCATGTGGTTTCCCCCCATCATTCTATTCGTTCTTAACTATTGTCCAATGGGGTTGTAGTTTGACAGTTTCGGGGTGGGATCGAGCACGATAAAAACCCTTAATTCATGATGGTTATATAAGAGACAGAATTTTTTTTATTTTTTTAAGGTGGATAATGATGGGTTCATGGGTTGTGGTTTATGGCTATTGGTTTTGGGACACCGAACAGAGATGGAAACTTGACAGACTCCTGTGTCGGTGATCAGATTCCAATTTCCAGCCACCAAGGGTGGAAATAGATGATTTTAGAGGGTTTCCATTAATTTCATGTAGTATAACAATGTGATTTGCAGTGAATAGGGTGAATATAGATAAAACATTATGAATTGGATTTGCATCTTGAAAAAAACCTCACTACATGATGTGTAGTCTAGAAGAATACACATCATATAGTCTCTCAACCACAGTAGATGTGGTTTTAGTTGAAGGAAATAATAACACACCATGTATAGACTTTGAATTCCATGTGACCTTGTGCAGGGGGCTTGGAGTATACTCTAGAAGTATAAGGGAATTGACACAAATAGTAAAATGGGCCCAACCAGGGGCACATGGGAATTACCCGGTACGTAGACATGACCCAAAGTACACATCCAAGACCAGATATACACTCACATATACCAAGAGGATAGGGAAAGCATTGAGTAGTAGAGACACACAGCATACCACTTGTACACATTGTTTTTTTAAAAATTGATTCACAAACCATTACTATGGGAGAACATGCCAAGGTGGCGATGTGAGGTCACATGTCATGTGACTCCTTATTCATGTTGTATACTTCTCCTCGGAACTTCTACCTTCTCAGTCGCCTTCTTTAGACCTATGATTTCTTCCAACAGTAACCTATCCTCGGTATTTTTACATATATAACAATCTGGTTCCTTTATATTATATTTTCATATATGACATGATTTTTTATGATCATGATGCTTCTTTAGGAAACACTTTAATGACAATAGTTATTGGGCATGATCATCAGAGAGATACCAGGCTTGGAAACCCCCTATCACACAATGGTGTAGTACCCCAAAACTATCTACCAAGACTTAGTGGTACCCACATATCATACCATGGTTCAGGTTTTACATCTATAAAGGGTAACCCCCTATAACACCAGGATGTGGGTCCTCTGTTGGACAAGTGCCACCCCATGTCGCACTTGGGTGCAAGACCTCTATCTACCGAGTGTCACACCTACCACACTAGGGAATGTGTCCCCTATCTATTTAGTAGATCCCCTATCACACTAGAGAGTGGTTCCTCAATTATATACCCCCCTTATTTTTTTTGTAGTGGAGAGGTTTGGGTCTTCCATATGGATTCTTTATACAAACATGTGAGATTATGGCCAACAAAGATTGAATTTTAGAGCTGTAGGAAGACTTATCATACTTAGATATACTGTATATGTTTATACATCCTTTGTCACTCATCTATATTTATTTATGAATATATATATATATATATTGTGACTCATTTCCATATTTCTATGGGATGATCTGACCTCTATTGTATATGTTGATTAGTCCCTTTGTGGTTTTTGGGGCATCCTAATGGGTATGTATATACTAAAGTTTGTGTGGGATTTTCTTGCATGTGTCATATGTTATAATGGAAATAGAAATATTGAATGTGATATTTGTAGAGAATAGTGATACTTGGGTACATTGGCCATGTTTGGGGTCAAACGTGGAGATCAAGAACCAGACTCTCTTCATCTTTCCTTTTCCAGATGTTGTTAGGTTAGGACTTCATTTTCAACTTGGTGTGTATTTTCCTATTTTATTCTTTGGTTTAAACTTTTTTACTCTGATTTATTCCCTATAGGTTATTGCATGCATATTTATACACTAGATATTACATTCTATTATTATTACTCTATACTTTTTCATGGAGATAGATATGTTTGTGCAGATCGGTACTTCGGATAAGCCCCCCATTTCATTTATTCTTTCCTAGTTCTTGTCTCCAGCACCAAGTCAAATGAAAGTTGTCTTGTAGTGGTTACACACGTCTTTCTGTCATTAGATTGGGCCCTAGTGGGTTGGTTTGTGATAGATTGGTATCATAGGTGGTTCATCTTTGGGTCAGTATAGATTTGGGCCTATGATGAGGATTGGTTGGTAAATTAGGGAAATGGTTTTTGAGTGTCTTGAATGTATATTTTTGGCCAGGAAAATGATTTTTAGTATAGAGACCAATGTATCCATTCACTGGGACTCTGACTAATTACTTCTTGACTCAGCATACTCAGACCTCACCTTCTAGAAATAATGGTACATACAATATATAGGATTGGGTCCTTTGACTGACCATATTGAGTCAACTCCCCATATATACATGGTAATATAAACATGGTATATATTGATTAATTTTTGGATGTCTCTATGATAATATCTAGCTAGGTTACTAAAATAGAATCGTGAAAATGATCATTTGAGTGATGAGGGATCAGTTCATTGTCAATTTCATGAGGCGTTTCCTTTATGCGGGCTTGGAGGAGTGCCACAACCAGTCATGAAATAGATAATACCATAATATCAGGATGAGGAATCATATAGGATTAGCATACTACATGAGTTCCAACATCAAATGTCATTGAGGTTCCATATTGATAAATATCCCTAGGTAGTGAAGGATTTTATTGATTCATTTTTCTGAGTCTTTAAGATTGTTTAGAATCCAACTGATCATATGTTTTCACTCATATCTATTCTTTTCAATGGAGTTGTAAGGAATTGGTGGATTCTAATGATATAGACCCATGATGAGTCATTTATCTCATGATCAGAATTCGAGTAGCTATTTTTGATGAGTATTAAAATTTATTTTTGTTATTCGTATGGATTAATGAGATCATTAAGCTACAATAGGGTGATATGAAGGTTGATGAGTACGCCATGAGGTTACCTTAACTCACACGTTTATTCCTTTATATTGTGTGATATGGATTCTTCCAGTTTTTAAGGATTGAGAAGGGGACCTATAGAGAAATATATACCATCATAGTCTTCTTTATGTATAAAAACTTATGAAATAGCACTATAGAAGGCTCAATTTACATAGCACCTCCCAGTGGAGGGATTTTAGGTTTCTAGTGATAGTGGTGGTCATCATGGGGCTGAGTCATTTGTAAAGGCTAAGAGGATTTGTTCATCAGGGTCTCAACACTTAATACCATCCAATGGAAGGAATCATGCATATTGATCTATGGCATAGGGTTTTCATATATGATCTGATCAACCCAGAGAGGGACGGTGCAATTCTTTTGATAAGCGAGGTCACATTTCACATGATTACGTGACCAAACCATCCATTGAGGGTAGGTAGGTAGTGTCTATCCCCCCATGGTAGAGGCAGTTCCAAGATCAAAGATCTACTAAGAATGGTAGGTGAGGCCCCTAGGGAAGAGATTATATAGAAGAGTAGGTGGATCTCTATATGGAGGATTTATTGGTGGAGTGAGATGCTACGAACCACTTATACCACCACCACTAGGAGTCACATTCCACAATTAGTGTGCAAGCATTTGAAATCAAGGGTAGCTGTATGTTATGGTAGGATTTGATCAAAATCTCATGAGATGACTCAAGGTATGATTTTTGTATTTTCTACTCTCTATGTAGTAATATTAGGCATAGGTGTGAGTAATTATTTAATCTCTATATATCTTATGAGAGAGCTAGATATTTCCATTGAGTCCATATCCCATTATATTTTAATAGCAATTCACTTATGAGTGATTCTTCAATATCAAATATCTACTGGAAGTTTGATTTGGTGCTTAGTGGAGAGAATTTCTCTTAGTACCTCTTTGTCACCTTGATGATATTTTTTATCTCATAATGTGTATAAACTTCTTATACATATTTCATGCCCAAATTTACTGTCATTGCATATGTGTTAGATTCCTTCAATCAGATGATATGAGATTCTCATTTGTGGGACAAAGATATCTCATGGAAGATCATGTGGGGATTCTGGGTTGGAAGCTAAAACCCATCACTCGTCAGTTGGAAAGATTATCCCTTGGATCAATAGAATCTTTTGGAATCAAGATTCCTTTCATTTTAGAGGACTATATAGATGTATTACTTGAGGATCATCCCGTAAAACATATGAGTCAAGGGATATAATTTTTAATCAATATTCACCGATAGACTACACTATTATCGTTGGTGACATATTAAGTGGCCCCATACAGCTCAATGAGATGAGTGTGTAGTCAAAGGAACATCAAGACAAGTGTTTCATCATACACAGTGTGTTCCCATAGGTGAAAAATTTATACAACATCATGAGGATTTGTGTTTGTTATCATCACCCAATCTAGGTAATGGTAAAGAAAAAGTACCCATTACTAATGACCGAAGACATCTACAGCCAGTTGGCAGGCTCGATTTGTTTTGTGAATTTTGATCTGAACTCCATTAACCACTAGTTGAGGGTTCACAAGGATGATATTCAAAAAAGGACATTCTAATGTCTCTTTGGACACTATGAGTTCATGGAGATTCCTTTCCATGTGATAGATTACCCCAATGTGTTTATGGCCATTATGAATCATATTTTCAAGCTATACATCAAATTATTTGTGGTTATCTTAATTGATGACTTACTCGTTTACTCTATTACAGAGGAGGATTAAATATATAATTTGAGGATGTTTGTAGACTTACTTGGGGAGCAACAACTTTATGGGAAGATCTAAATGTTTTAGTTTTGGAACCATGCAGTTTAATTTATTTTTCATGTCATCTCGAAGAACGGTTAATCTATGGACTTGTTGAGTAATGATGCAGTTCTTTATAGGGATCCAGCCAAGAATTTTTTAGAGTTTATAAGTTTTCTTGGCATGGAGGGGTATTACCAAAGGGTTGTAAAATACTCCTCAATGTTTGTATACCCATTGACCTCCCAAACATGGTAAGGGTAGTCATTTACCTAGACAGACTAGTATCATGGATCCTTCAAGATGGTTATGATATTGTACCATGAGATTTCATGAAAAACTTTTTTCAAATGAATTTGATTTCTTTGATAAATTGTGTTACACACGACACCAAGTTTAAATGATGCAAAAGAAATGATAAAAAAATTTACGTGACAATTATTACCTACCTATTGGATTGGAATGTATGAATATGAGTAACTAAATTATGAAAAAATTAAGGTTACATGTGTATAAATGCATTATTTGGGTATCAATTAATTACTAATAAAAATAAAAATAATTTGAAAGTAAACGAGATATTTTTCTAAAAACCTAATTTTTTACACATAATGTATTTTTATCTTAAAAAAGTAATTCAATATTGGGAAATTATTTTAATGAGAATTAATTATTATATATTTAATCAAATATTTTACAACTCATTTAATATTTTTCTTCAGATAGTATAATAATAAACCATGTTTTATGATTAATATTTTATTTTTTCTAAAATTGGGTTTTCGTCACTTGTTGTGTACATATATTAAAATTAATTTCTACAAAACATAAAAATATATAATTGAAATTACGAGGTTAAAATTTCATAAATAGCCCATTTTTTGGACCAAATTGGTAGTAATCGTCATAAAATTTATTGCCTCTATAAAGGATAAATTTGATGAATCTATGTTAAAACTAAGTGATAAGACCATAAATTTTCATACCAATTTTAATTAGATTAAGAAAATAATAAAATTATATACTTAGGCACAAAAATAAATTTTTTTAGACACATTTCCTTCAAAATGACTTATATAATATTTAAAATAATGAAAGTTAAAAAGTGTCAATCTCTATGTTTCAAATATCTATTATGTGTTGAAATGGGAAAAAATAATGTAATGAAGGAATATAATATCAATTTTAAAAATATTAAAAACAATTTCATAATGGATTTTTATTTCTAATTTTTTTTAATTATATAATTACGTTAATTTCTTATAAAATGATGACACAATATTTCTTTAATTAATATAAAAATGAAATAAATGAAAATAAAAAAAGTAGAAGTAATATATTTTGAGTGATATATAGTGTTATACATTTTTTTAGATAAATTTGACATATTAGTGGTGTGTAAAATCATTATTTTCAAATTTTAATGTTGTCAATAAGTCATTTAAGTTGAATGAAATGAATGGTGTCAAAATTGACATTAATGATATTTTATTAAAGTAATATATTATTAAATTACCTAAATTTATATAAATACATATAGTGTAAAATAAATATAATATATCATCTAAAATTTCATATTTATCCATTTATGATTCAATACTAACGATATAAGTAAAATTATAACTCTTTAAGCATGAACAAGTTATTACTATGGTTAAGGTTAAAATTTGTTAACAAAGGGGTTACAACAAATTATAAGGCTTAGATAATGACATAAAACGATAAAAAATTAATTATATTATTATATTTATACCTTATAATATCTTATATTTTAATATATGACAATTATGAAGAATTTTATTGATAATGACTTTAATATAATTAAATATTTTTAAGAAATTCCAACAGTGTCCTCTCCCTTCCTTATAAAAGGATCCCCTTACTCGTTATTATTCACACCACTTTATGCCTTCTATATTTACCCAATCCTGAAAAGAAATCATTGTAAATATTATAGAGGTGTTGGTCTTCCAAAAATACTAACCCTATGGTTTTTAAGAGGAGATCTAATGGAGTTCCTTCTAAGAAGAGGTAATCACCTTAACTAATCACTTTATTTTTTACTTCTTATTAATCCTCATATAAATATATGGTATTTATCATAAAATAATAAATTAATTATCCTATATGTGATAAAATTTTATTATTATTATTAAACCTTAATTACCCACCATCTTTCCGTCTAATTGGAAGTGAAAGTATCAATCGTGCGTAGATACGACTTACCCTCTCCACGTAGTGATAGAATTTATTTTCCATCACTATATATTATTGGTGGGTATTATAGTGGGTATAATATTTATTTATGATATATATGACACAATTATACTACTATAATCATAATATCATATCTAACTTATTACCTTCCAATCTATTGTGAAATAATGACATTGTTCATGTATATATGTGGACTACCACCACTATGAAGCGATGTGATCCTTTTTCATATAAATTTTACATGGATGGTAATAAGGATGGTTATTATGAATATATATGGTTTATTTGATTCAATAATTATTCTTTAAAAATTAATTAATATTTACTCCTCTTTAGTTATATCTTAAAAAAATATTCATGTGTATGTATAGCTGACTGTCTCCATGAATGGTGTAATTAATTTTCTCCTAATTAAATTTTACAGATTACTGTAAATATATATAATCAATATATATTTTATTTATATAATAATAAATATTCTATATATTTTGGAACCGTGATAAAAGTAAAAGGATTGAAACTAAAAAATTAAAACATACATGAAAAATGAAGCATGTATCACGCAGAACTATGATTTTAAAAACGAATTATTAATAAATGAGTAATAAAAAGTTATAAGTAAATCATATATGGTTTTATATATAAGATTTTGTTTCTTTAATAAATTTATAATAAACCAAAATTTATTATGTATGATTTTTTAAGATGTGTGAAATAAGTTTGACCTGATGTAAGTGTTTTATGTTACAATATCATTGTTTTCTAGGATTATTTATGATTAAGTTATGATAATAAAATATTATGATATATATTTAAATAATATCAAGAAATTAATTATCCTCAAGTTATTTATAGAGAATACATTATTTTCTTTTATTTTCTTCTATTTAGGTAATCTAAATATCTAAAAAATGTTTGTAAATTTGATTTTACTTTTCTCTTTGGTCAAAAAAAAATTTTTTCATGTAAATAATTTTAAAAAATGATATAAAGAAAGTTTTTATATTATCCAATTATTTTTAAAATTATTTTTTACACCTATTTTAATTATTGAATAATGGTTCAAAATTAATCTTCTTTTTGATTTATGAATGTGGTAATTTATTATTTTTTTAGAAAATTGTTAAAGGCATGTTTTCGTTAAAATTATATGGAATGAATAGAATTTACCCCCATCATGGTCAATCAATGATTTAATGATTTATTTACAAGTTTAAAATGTCAATTTCAAAGGAAATATTTTCTAAAATATTTTTTAAATCTTCATATTTTAAAGAAGTGTTTTCAAAATGTAAACGTTATTTTACTCAATAATTTTTAAATATTTTATGTTTATTTCTATTATTAAAAAAGTCCTTGATTTTACGTATGTTTGATTGGGATATGACCCAAGGATACCATCCTTATTCTTTATATAGTCTTTTTTTGTTTTTGATGAAAATATTTTTATGAAACCATTCACTTACCAGGGGTTATGAAATAATGAAATGATGAAATGTTCAAGAAACCCATTAATATTACTTGAGTTATCCTATGATAAAATGTTTATGAAACCCATTTTATTTTCATGGGTTTTTATATAATGTGTTTTTATGATATTATAGTGCACATATGCGTTATTTTATTTATGTGATTGGTGGGACCTATATCTTCATCCAATGCATTGGGTTAATATTAATATCCCATTAGATAAATTGGATTGGAATGGGGAGTGAAGCCAATTCAGTTGGGTACTTTTTCCACTATAATAGTCTTAGGAGTGAACCATGACTACTATAATGGTTAGGGGAGTAAACCCAGTCCACTATGGTAGTCTTTCAAATGATCCTTGAATACTAAGGGGATGGTTTTCTATAATTATTTGTATGATAAAAAATATGTGTTATGCCTATGTTATGATCTCTTATATCACAATCATTGATTAGTTTATGATTCATGTCTTACAAATTATCAATATTTATGACATTACTCAATATTAAGATCTTTAATATGAATGGTATGATTTTGATATGATAATTTCATGTTATTGTACCTTTATTCTCGTGATTTTATTATATGTTCATTGATATATCCCTTGTTAACAAATATTGCGCATCTGAGGTCACCCTTTAATATGTTCCATTTCCCCATGTTATGAAGAAATGTATTAAGTATAGTTTGTCCAAAAAATGGTGATAGTTCTGAATAAATTAGTGGGGCTTGATGTATATATATTATGCACCAATTTTTTATGTGTCCAAGTTTCCAATGATACTAAATCAATATTATTCTTAAATAGATTGTTATGATATGTAATGAATAGTCATCTAATAAGATGTAATGTCTATGTTTTAGAATCATGGTCACTATTATTGCTAAGGATGACCATTTTTCCTATGTTGAGATTGCTAGAGGATGGATTTGAGTACATGGTGTTTTGTTATTCCTCTAGAGATGGGATTAGTTTTTTGTTGATGAAGAAGCATACAATATTAACATATGTTCTGATGTAGTTGAGACGCCATGAGTAGTACCCTGGATCTCATGACATAGAGTAGGTAGTGGAAGTCTTATCTTTGAATATGTGTATGCAATATCTTCTAGTATAGTGACTTTTTTATACTTAGAACACTAGAGTCTTAAGTACATATTGACCCAGAGAGATCTGAAACAAAGATAGAGCCATTGGTTGGAGTTCTTGTACAAATATGACATTGATATTATATATACTCATGGGAAGCTCAATTTGGTTTAGAAAATCCTGAGTGTGAAGTCTCATTATTACTTGGTGGAGGAGGCATCTGAGTAGTTTGATTTGTTCTACCTACCCCTGATGGAAGATAGGAGTTTAGTTTTTCATCAGCTGTAAATGGTTACTTCTCCTCTGTTTCATCACATGAGAGAGGAACAATTTTAATACATCTATTATGAGGTTCTATGCGACTAGATATCCTTTAGAGATACACATACAAATTTTCATAATGAGGGGAGCATGTCATCAATTTTCTGGGATAGATGGAAGTTTTGGTCACATTGCATGAGGAGGTGAGGATGGAGTTTCACACTTCCCCATTGGACATACATAATAGTGTTTCAAATATGTACAAGTATCATCTATAGTAGTCTTGGTGAATTGGAATGTGGTAGAGTGTCACCATGTTTTTCACTTGGTGTATCACATGTTAGTAGATAAAGTTTGAGAACATGGTTTCAAAAGGTTTGACATAGCCTCTTGAGATTCTATAGTGGAAATGGGATGCAATATACATGGAATTTGTGATAGGTATTTCATGGATAGTGATAGGATACAATTCAATATCTGTGATTGATAATCGACTTTCCAAGATGGTGCACCTTCACTACATTCGATTGTAAAGCTATGTTGAGAGTCTGAGGTAGGTATTTGTGTGGGAGATCGTATGAATTCATAGAGTACCCTCAGTTATCATTTCAGACCATGATTATTAGTTTACATCAATGTTTTTAAGAGTCATGAAGGGGTATTTTAAGACTAGTTTTTGGATGAGAACAATGTTTCACCCCCACATGGATGTGAATACTGAGTAGACTTTCCAGGTATTGGAGGATACACTAAGATCCGTCTTGTTAAACATTAACTGGAGATGGGAGTGTTAATTTATATCGGTAGATTTTGTTTATAATAGTAGTTATCACTCTATTATATGAATTAAAACTTTCTCTTTACAGTAAAAGAGTACCTACTAGACACACTTATGGTAGAATAAGGTTAGTGTGCATTCTATTTTTAGTCCCGAGATAGTGTAGGCGGTGATAGAGATGGCATAAGTTACCCACAAGAATATGAAGAACTCCCAGAGAATACATTAATTTTACACTAATAAAAATCTTATACCCTTGGAGTTTGAGTAGAGACTATATTTTCCTACGATTTCCCCACATTGAGTATTGTGGAAATTTATTCAGTGAAGTAAGCTTTGACCATGGTTCATCTGGCCATTTGAGATCCTGTAGAATGTTTGTGAGGTTTTTTACATCATAATATTTTCCCATAGTTTGATTGAGTGCATTATATCTCCAATGTGTCACAGATGAAGAGATATGTGCATGACCCTAAGCATGTTGTTGACTGAGATGAGTTGTAAATTGAATATGGAGTCACCCTCATTGAGTGACTAGTAGTGATCGAGGACTAGTAGGACATGACCTAATGAGTATATACCATTCATGGGATTTATGTTCATTGATAGTACAAGAGAATGAATGAGATCTCTTGGTTGCATGAGAGTAAAATATAGACTCATTACACCAACCTTTTGTGTAGTTTGTTCATTTTGGTTTAAAATACTTGAAGGAGTATATAAATTAATGACTCTGGTTTTGATGGATTATTCAACTAAGTATTTCTTGGTATATGTTTGGATTTAATCTCAACGTTGGCATGATGTTTTGGAGTTTGAGGACCCCAAAATTAATATAATATTAATACTAATATATTTTTTTAATGAACATGGACTTTTTGAGTTTAAATGGATTTATCATTGTTTGGGACCTTGATTGGGAGATCTAAGACCATGTTTTATTCTGGAACGTGGGTTTTATGACATTAATGATCTAAGGTTGGTTGGAATAAAATGTTTTATGGGAGGCAATCGTTATTAGTTCATTTAGTAAAATAAATAAATATGTTATTTTAATTTAAATGAAAAACCTAAACACTCCCTCTATAAATACTAATTTCCAGAAAATTTATAGGGTTAACCATATAACCCTTGGTTTGTTTGAGAGGAGGAGGAGCATTATTCATTTTTATTGGCAAACATAAGGATGTGTATTTTTTATCAGATCAAGTTGAATTGAGAGGCATGTAGTGAATGTAGTAGAACTTATTCATAATTGGTGAATGTTATCTTCAAAAAATATTGATTATTAATCTAGGTAGAGAACATTATTTGTGGTTTACACCCATTTAATTTGATAATAATTAATTTTTTATCTTTTTTATCATGATTTTTATTTCAATTCATCACACGATACTGATTGAAAATTAGATTGTTTAAACTATTTAATATTTTTTATCATTGATTTAACCCATTTGATTCCACACTTTTTTATTATTATTCAATATTTCATCAGAAAACAGTGCTCAATATCAATATTTGTGTTCTTTTACACCATTATTGTTCAAATTATTTTTTTTGGACCATGGGGTTCTGGTTCCACATTTACATGGTCATTAAAGTGTGATCATACCCATAGATTCATTGTGTTTAAGTGAATAATGGAGGTTTGATGATTTGGGGATGGATCAGGATGGTTATATAGGTTTCATGTGATGGATACATGTTTTGGAACCCCAAATGATGAAAACCAGGCGAAGGAATCCCCCACGGGTGATCAAATTCTATTTTTCAGCCACCGGTGGCCAAGAATCAATTGATAGTGGGTGTTTACTTTGATTTTTGGTGGTCAAATCTTGTGACATTCAATATCATGGGAAGATCATCGAACTATGGGAAAATAAATCTTTATTTCCTATGAAAAACCTGAATACATAGCATTATGTGATTATTAACACACACAATGTAGTCTCTCATCAACAGAGGCTAGGGGTTCAGGTGAAGATAAGGGTCACACACACTATATTTGGAAATTTCATTCAATGTGACTCTATGATGGAATATCAGCATGTACTCTGAGAGCACACAGTCACAAACACTTCCAGGAACATTAAAATTACAAATATTACATGGGAAAGACCCAAAATAAGAACACAACCCAAAGAGTTCGGAACAACTGGATGTACATGGTAACTAGACACGAGTTGGCCTCGGGTGGGGGAGACGTGTTGTGTATCACCTATAAATGTCATGTAGTACATTATGGATTCTTAACACATGTTGAGTGGATATCATTCCTAGTCGATGAGGTGAAGACACAAGCTTTTGGACCCCACACATAGGTCTCATAATTATCTGAGGAACTTCTACCATAAATATCTCATATCTTAGACCTTATATTTTGGCATGTGCTATCCTGAGTTTTTTTCCAGTTAAAATGTTATTGTAGCATTCATAGTGGATTTTGAAATATAATCTGTGGTGTTGTGAGCCTGATGCTTATTCAGGTGATGCATGAGTGAAAATGGTGATCAAGAGTGATCATCACAGAGATTTCATGGTGATAAACTCCACTATCACACCAGGATATGGGTACACTATTCTATCTACCCAGGCTGAGTGGTCCCCATTTTCTTATAAAAGATAGGTTCCTCTATCTTCCAAGTGGATTCACGTATCACACCAGGGCACGATCCTCAATCTACTGAGTGGCACCCCCCCCCCCCCCCATAGTACCAGGGTGTGGGTTCCCTATCTACCATGTGGAACCCCCCATCACACCATGGTGTGGGTCCACTAGGCATGGAGTGGAACCCCCAATCACAATAGGGAACAAATACACTATTCAATATTTTTTCCTTACAACTATGGGACAAATTGGTGAGGTGAAGGTCCTCCACATGACTTCCTTATATAGACACACACGATATTGGACATTAGATATTGAATTCTAGAGTATTAGGATTACTCATGATCCTTGGATGGGCTATAGAGATGGAGATACCCTTACTCTATAATCTAGGGTTCATTAAAAGCTTATATATATTAGTGGGGTTTCCCCTATCTAGATGGGTTGAGATTATTTCTATTATACCAATCTATTTCTCCCATTTTGGTTATCAGGGTGTCCTTATTGATATGTATATACTCACACCATAATGGGATTTGATCACGCGTGTCTTGTCTTATATAGTAGAAAAGTTGATTGGAGGTGATCTTGGTGGGTTATAGTGATATTTTGGAACATTGTCCATGTTCAATGGTCGAACATGGAGATCAAGAGCTGGTCTCTCTTCAGTTTTTATTTTTTCAAGTTACTATTTGGTTTGGACTTCATTTATAGTTAGGCATGTATTTTTCCTTTTTTACGCTTTGATTTATCTTTTCAGTCACTAATGTATTCCCAAGAGATTATGAAATACATTTTTATACTCTATATTTTATATTATATTATTATTTAAATGAACTTTTTCATGGATATTCTTGTGTGTATACATACAAGTACATATGAAATGGACTCCCATTTTATTTATTTCTTCTTAGCACCTGTTTCCTACCCCTAACCTATTGAAGGTGGTCTTGGGATGGTCACACCTAGCATGTTTCTTTCTTGGTAGGTCCAAGTGGATTTTGTTGTGATAAGGATATTGTCTAGAAGAATTTTTTATAGGTAATATGTGAGTGAAATTAATTAATAATTATTTGGAAGTATTTAATGATAAATTATAGTGAATGATAAATGAAAATTTTAATAGTAATATAACATTTATTGAAAAATATAAATATCATGATATATAAAATATTAATTTGAATTGATTATATTTAATTATAATAACAATAATAATGTTTATATAAACTATTAATCTGAAATGAATATAATTATTAGTGAATTATATTATTCTTCAGTGAATTTATTTAATTATAATTATAAATTTTAATGTATTTATCATGGTATGTTAATGAATATACATATGAAAATGATAATTAGAAGAGTTTTATATTAATATTAAATGAATATATTTAATGGTAAATATAAATTTTAATATTAATAAAATATTTATATAAAATATTATTCTCAAAGGAAAAAATAAAAAATAAAAATAATTATTAGAGAATTATATTTAAGAAAATTAATGTATTTAATATGTGAAAATAATTAAAACAAATTAGATATGATTGATATGGATTAAATAATTAATAATAAATTGTTAATAATGAAATTAAAGTAATAGATTATAAGAATTATAATATATATTTTAAAAATGAAACTTTTTAAATAAATATATATATATAATTTAGAATATAATATATAAAATTAAATTTATTAAAGTTAAAATTAGATTTAATTATCAAATTGATACTAAATAATAAATTTTTCATAAGTTATTTTTTACCAATGTAATTTGTAGTGTCGTAGTATAAAAAATAGTTTTAGCCACCAAAAAATCAGGGGAGAACAAGCCATCCACCAAGGTGGTTGAGAAATTATTAAACATAGTACCAGATTGGTGTAAGGCGAGTATATATGAAGCAGTCATGGGGCACTGCTATAGAAAGGGTCAGAAGGTGAAAACCAGTCGGGTAGGTATGAATGGACATGATTGTGTATTTTCATCCATATCCAGGTAATATGGAAGTGATATTTCATCTTAAAACCCAATGAGTGATCAGTTGAAAAATCCAATGTTCATGCCTTTTAAAAATAATGTACGTAATCTATTTTAAATTACACCCATCATCAACTACCTCAATTTGAAGTATTTTTATCTATTAATGATAATTTCTTAACATGAAACTCATGAAAACCTCTTGCAAATTTTATCTCATTCACTTCATTAGTTAATATGATAGTGGGCCAATGAGTATTTTATTATTTTATAAATATGTGCATGGGGATTACATAACACATGGATGGTTTAAATGCCCATTTTTATAGATGAATATATATATTTATATATACCCATTAATAACTTTAATGATTTGTATGTCATGTAGTAGCTGGATTTCCAACTAATATCATAAATAGATATGAAATTTATCCCGCAATAATTTTCTGTTTTTTGAGTTGTGAAAATAATTTTATGAGATGAGTTTAAATTTTATGGAGAACGAGATCATTATTTGGCCAAAACCTATACAAACATGATATATAGATTTATATGATAAAAAATGTATTTCTAGATAGTAATAAATAAAATTATAAGACAATTATAATAAGAGTCCATTTTAGAATTGGGAAATTAAAAAATATATATTTATATATACATATATAAATCTACCACACATGTCATGAGATAATATTAAAACCTATTATGTTATCGAAATAGTTATCTTTGAAGACTTATGTGTATAAAAGTAAGTCCCTTAATTGACTTGGTTTAGGAACATCTACAGAATATTCCATCCTTTGTTTTTCACTCTTCCTCACACTAACCTTTTAGTTTCCTTTCATAAGATGGGGTCCTTAATATTTGTCACCTATAGAGGATTCAATAATAAGTGGTCAGACCATAATGGTAGTTAATATAATAAATATTATTTCCTTTCAAAATTTTCGTTTTTTTAATATTACTTTTTGAAGAATCCCCCTCCTCTGTATTTTTATCAACAAAATATATCTCCCTTAAAAATAGTGTTTCTTCATGGGGTAGCAATTTCAAAGGGTCAATTACATATAAAATAATTCATTTCTAAAAACTATATTTATCGACATCTTAATTTATGAACCATTTTAATTTTTAGAATAATTTATCTTCATGATTCAATTTCAAGATTCAACAGATACATGTTTCCATGAATTTTTGTTTTCTTCTAATAAATACATTTATTTATTTTTAAAGTATTTTTTTATGTTTTAAATTATTTATTTATTGGAATAATATTTTTTAAGTTTCCATCAATTAAAAATGAATTTAATTATATAATTTCCCATTTTGGATTAATTGTTTTCACATATATTGAGGATTTGAAATGAATGTTTAATGTATGTTATGATGATAATTCCAAGATAATGTATTTTTTTCTTCAAAAATGGTTCTTGGGAATTATGGATGATGATAAGGGATATAGAGTAAACCCCAAAACTCATGGTACTTTTTTTACTATGTAATTATTGATACCATAATTATATTTCTCTTTAATGCATTCGGTAATGTTGTTATCTCATGAGATAATATGTATGGTACCCTAGTTATTAGCCTAAAACACTATGTTATTTCGTCACTGAGAGTGATCCTTGAATGGAGCTTATAAGGACGGAATTAACCAGATCTAATTGGAATAATGTTGGAAATAGTTGGTTATGAAATTCCAATAAAGTATAATGGTGATCCAAGATTCCTCAAGCATTCTCAATGGTAGAACTGATTTTTATTGAAAAATATTTGGATTTAATATAATGTGATATTGATTTTTATAATTAATTGTTATGAAATTTATAAACGTAAAGGTTTATGATCATTAAAAAATTAATGGGTGTTATCCAAGAAATAGGTTTTATGATTCTGATATTCCCTCAAATATAATTTATGTTCATTGATTTCATTTATGATGGTTCATAGAATTTTTCTTATGGAAACCCTTATTGTAATTAAAAGGTAATTTTATTCATAAATGAATTTATAATCAATCTTAAAGTGTTTTGTATCAAAGAATATTTTTCCATAACCCAATAAATTTTATCATTATTTATAAAACCTTATAAAACTTGTTGTTCACACCATATTTTGGAAATTGTTTTTACAAGGATTTCAGATGTTGTGGAGAAATTATTCTAAAAAGAAGTTTTAACACTAATTATTATATGTATAGCATTTTGAGAGTTTCTATTAATTAAAAAAATGACCTTTTGAAAAGGAATAAAGGGTTTTATATGTAATTGAATTCCAAATTATGTAAATCTCGGGACCTAAATTGATCTTTTTATGCAATGAATCAATATATAGAATTAATATAGTTATTGTAGATGTTTAATTGGGTTGTTTATTTTTTGTATCAGAGTCTGTATATAAATTATTATTAATTTTAGCACAAAGTCCAAGAGTGTGGGTATAGGGAATCCCAATTTGTATCAAATAATGGTTTAGAAAACCTTAGATATTATGATATTATCACATGAAGAAAATCTAGAAGTTAGAAACATTATTTTGGAGGTTTTTGTGATTGTATTTTAGGTACATTATTAAGATAAATATTATGTGTAATTTCTAGACCCTTTTGTAACGCCCCGACCCCAGCTACCCAGTGTCGGTGCATTATTACATAACATTGGAATGATCACAAGAATGATCAAATCTCGAAAGACCGATTGGTTTAGTAGCCTTGGAAACACTAGATATATTCATAAGTTTTACATTACATCATAATGTGAAAAACTACTACGACAACATAATGTCTCCATAGTCCACACTATTATCCCCTCATAATATCCCTGTAGGTCATTCATAACTTACTTTTCACATCCTGGGAAAAATAAAACATAGAAAAGGGGTGATCTCAAATGCCCAGTAAGGATAACAATATAGAAGAACATTCAAAAATAAGCATAAACATTTAAGGCAATGCATTACTAAAACCAAAGCCTTTTAAACTTGAACTTCAACATATTATGGCAAAAGTAAAATGAAATAATGCCATTTACTTATTCACATGGATATTCTACTAATCGAATAATCACATGCAATATCAATAACCACATTCATAATGTCAGAATGCATAATTCTGAACTTTAATTTCTTTGTCAAGGCCTCGTCCCAAGACCTTGGGACTAACTGTAACCGGAACCCAACCCGGAGTGCCTCTAATAACCGGACACCAACCCGGAGTGCCTCTAATAACCGGACACCAACCCGGAGTTCCTCTAATAACCGGAGACCAAACCGGAGTTCCTCTAATAACCGGAGACCAAACCGGAGGGCTTACTTTTACCGGTCCCCAACCCGGAACATACTTGTCTAACACATTCATCTGAATGAAAGGTTGAAATATAACATAAACATTCGGATTACAAATAACATATGAAATGTCAATACTATAAACAAAAACCATGAGTGACATAAGAATAACTTATCCACAGTCAAAAATATCACAAATCCTTCAATAAAATATGGATGTTTTGTATCATAATAAATCAACTTCAAATAAGCTTAAAATCCATCAAAGGTTGTTGACATAGATGAAATAAAGACTATTTTAGAAAACTATCTCTTTATATTTTGAAATCATTTAAGAGTATTATATTTATGAAATAAAACATTTTTTTTAAAATATTCTTATTATCTTTTAAGGGAAGCTTCGACGATTTTATAACGGCGGAAAATAGCCACACCCGCCGTATAAGTTAAAACATTCTTACCTTAATTCTGTCGAAAAGGTTAAAAAGGACCTTGTTTTGAAAATGACGGAAAGATTCCTCTTATAAAAAGTCAAACAATGGTATAAATGACTTTAACCCGTGTTCTTTTAAATAATAAAAAATGTTTTGAAATATATTTTGAAGAAACATGGATGTGGATGATAAAGAAATCCCAGTAGATTATTACGTACAAACAACCTCGGATAATGAAGAGATTGTGAAATAACCCTTACCAATTTGGTAACTTATGAAACATACAACCCAAGAAAGAGGTAGCATACAATGAATATGTAAATACACATAAATTAGAGTGTATTACACAAAGAATATAATTATGGGAAGTACATACACCACACAAAAGGTGATGGTGGCAATATGGCATGAATCACACGGGAATAAAGAGTGAGATGAAAACCCCTTACCACGTTAATCAACTGAGTCGTATGGAAAAAAGTTAATAACCACCAAATGATTTACAGAATAAAATGAATATAACTATAATCATGATAATATATATCAAATGGAAGTACACAATACACCACTTTCAATAATTTAGTGGCGAACAATGGAAATCTCATGGAATTGAAAGTGAGATAAGAAAATCCCTTACATTGTACTTTTACTTGGTTGGGGTAGGTTAAAATCATGTATAATAGTTAAATAATTGTTATTAAATTATACAAGAATCATATATATTAATATGATATCATATATGATCTTTTAACTTTGCTTTGTTAATAATATCTTAGTATTATCGTTGTTTCGGGTGTTAACTTACTCGTTTTCTTTTATATGTTTTATTATGTAATCCATGTTTGTAATGGATAGGTTGTATATTATTCATATCCAGAATGATGTCAAGTCCATAAACATCATTTTTAAATCACCAAATGATAATTATACTTGAATGGATATGATGGAGAATGAATCTCATCGCGTTCGTGGAGACGGTAGTCCGTACGTACGCACGAGCGACAATATCATTCTTTTGATATTAAAATAATATATAAATGGATGGTATATCATATATACAGAATCATTAACATGTTATATTTATTATTTACATGAGTTACACATCATTATTATACCCATCCAAATAATAATATATTGAATAACAATTACACCACGACGTGGAGACGGTAAGCCGTACGTACGCACGTATGGTGACATGTTATTCAAAGGGTGGATAGAATACTGAATATGGTTGTACCATATTTATAATAACATAACAGTATATATATGATACTGGAGTTACTATTTTCGAATGGTAACAACAAAGTAAGAAGAAGTGGATGAAGAAGGAACTTGGAAAAGGTTGGTGAAATCATTACCTCTTCTTCGGTTTCTTCCTTTTGATTTGATCAAAAGGGCTCCTTAGGTTGGCTTTCTTATCAAACTAAGGCCTCTAGGTTGTAGTGAGGGATGTTGGGAGAGTATTTGGGCAGATTTTGGCCAATCCAAAAGGCTTTGAAGGTGTGAAGAAATGAGAAGGAGGAGTGCCCTTTTATAAGAGGGGTGAGGGGCACCTTTGGAAAATCTAGAAATATTAATTTATAATAAATTCATATTCGGTTTCTAATGGCTCCAAAGTTGATTATTTAAAGGTTAAGGTAAGGATGGGTGGAAAAAAACTCAACCAATATAATTTAGACAGGTTTGGGTACTTATAGTAACCTTATCTTTAAGTATTAACTCTATGTTAATTAGTTTCACTTTTACAATGTCTCTTTGTATTTTTATATAATATGGTTAATAAACTTACTATATACATCCAAAAGACCCCCAAGTGGTCCATTAATGATGAAACAATCATGATATAAGTCTCTTGGCCGAACCTTAGATTTTTAGGAATTTAATATCAATTAATAATATAATATTTGTTTTAAGAACTCTTTTATGTCAATTTTGACAATATTCAATAGTTGATTTTTGTGAAACTCATAACAGATTTATTACTTCGTACATTGTCAATTAAATCAATCCTAATATATCATATTATCCTATAAAATTAGTTTAATTCATTAAAAGTTTCATATTATATTTATTTGGGTATTTATAATATCAATTATTTTAATTTTTCACTATTATAGTAATTACTACATCATCGTTGTGTCATAAATAAAATAAATTATATAATGTCTAAAAATTATAAATAAAATATAATTATGTAGGAAATCTTTTTATCTTTCTAATTAATATTTATAATCTAAAATCCAACATATATAACCCTATGTAACAATTTTGTTTCTAAAAGATATATGCTTGTGTCATTTTTGTATTCATTTTAACTTAATTAAAATAAAGTGTCATTATCACTTACAAGTGGATCCATGGGGTCCCAAAATCGACCCAAAGATGCCCACGGTCGACTATGTATCAACCAATAGGGTTAAGACACGTTTTAGGCTAATTTAGTATTATTATAATATTATTTTTTAACCCTTATTTACCGGATTTACCCTTAACCATGGTAAATAAAATATTTACCGCAGTAATTATTCAAAATGTCTAAAAATAAAAGTTACCTATTTACGAAATTTAAACATCCTGATTCCAAATATGGAATCCATTTTCCTAAATTCAAAACACAGAAGTGGCCGAAATTAATTTAAAATTAATTCCCACTGTCAAAACAAAAAGCGTGTTTTTAAGAGATAATAACTGTCAAAAGATTGACACTTGTTTATGTTCGGTTTAATTGTAAAATTATGTCCAATGACCAACATTATATTAAATGGTAAAAATATATTCTAAATATACTTTAAAACTACTAAAATTCATAATTTATCACTATTAATTATTTTAATTAAAAAAGTTGTTTTTAATTAAAATTTAGTAATTTTCACTATTTATCAAAATATTAAAGTTATCCGAAAAGTACCAAAATTTCACCTTAGGCTAAATTAGATATTCCGAATCCAAAAATTAAGTCCATTTTGAAATATAAAATATATATAATTTTAAAAAGTAGGTATTACTATTCATAACGGCTAGTTTGATTGGTTGTTAGAACTCGGTGTTGCGTACAACACACGCTATCGCATTAATCAAAGAGAAGCGTACCGTAGAAGCTTGGGATGTTTCATTTTAAATTTTTTTTGATGTCCCCCTTTACTCAAAAAGTTTAAAATATTTTATTTAAAATGGGATCACTGTTAAAATTTGGTAAAAGTGCAATACTAAAAATGAATTTGTTCTTACATTATGTCTAAGAAACTCATAATATGGATTCTAAAATTATAAGGATTATATAAAGTTTAAAATTTAGTTAATAATATTCATAACCTATTTTGAACGGCTTGTTTGGTAAGTCATGGTGTGCTTGAACTCGGTGTTGCGTGTAGTGCAAGTTATTGATTTTAAAGAAATAACACACTATGAAATCTTGGGGTGTTACACCTTTAATCTATGGAGTGATTTTATAGGTTTTCTAGGATTTTATTGGGTTTTTATTTTAAATAATATGAATCAATAGTGTGTTCTCTTAAAGGGTAAATTTTTCATGGTACACATAATTATACTTAGAATTAGGTAATCATAATCTAGGAAATTATTTTTTATCCTATGGTAAATTAAGAAGATAAATTTTTTAATTCTCTAATATGACATAGACATATTAATGATTGGTCTTCAGTAGGGAGGTGGAGGATCCCAAATATTTTTTATGTCCTTTTTAGTAGTCATAATTGCAATCATTATTTTAATGTTAATCTCACAATATTTATATAAATTATCTACCATATAACTCTCTCAAAAGTAGTTATATAATATGTATAACACATCCTATATACCACAAAATCTCTAGGTTTATGAATAATTTATTATTAAATCCTTATATCCTAACTATCTCATATTTCCTAACAAGGGAGGTATCAGTTGGGAATTTTAAAATATTTCACCTTATCAAAATATTAAGAATAACATAATGATTTTAGGATAGTTTTATAGGCGAGATACCTTCTTTTAGTCTCTGTATATTTGGATGTAAATATGTTTATTTTTGGAAATATGTAAAAATTTTTGGATTGGAAACAATTAAAAAAATTCAAAACTGGATTTTTTAGGATATTTTATAAAAACTATGTGAATTTAGATGTTTATAAATTATATGTCAAAATAATACTTTTTTAAATCCATGTCATTGATTTCATCAATATAATCAAAATTATACAAGTAGAATCTTGACAAGGGAAGTGAATGATTATAAAAATTCCATACAACACAATTATAGTTATTAGACTATCACTGTTAATGAATTGTGAAACAAAGGTGATTGTGTATACCCTATTATAGGTATGATTATTTCATATTAATTTTTTATAATTAGAAATAATATTTGATTAAGTTTGAGAGAATATTTTTATTATTTTTATAGGGGATGAAAATTATGGAATAAAAATATGAAACATGGTTAACATTTTTATACATGAAATTAGTAATCCTTTTTCTTATCCATTGTATATGATTAAAATATAACTGATTCAATTTATTTAAAGGGGTAGAATGAAACAAATTAATTTTTTAGTATAAATTTTATTTTAAAGAAAATTTAATAAATAGATTATTTCATTACTAAAAAACTAAAAAATATTTTTGAATGAAGTATCTTTTATAAAACTAGTTATTTTCCCTTTAAAATCCATAAAAATTAAAAAAAGATAATATTAAATTAATAAAATGAAATATGGATATGATAATAAAATATTCCTCATAATGAGAAAAAATAAAAGAGGACACCAATGG
This sequence comes from Viscum album, assembly GCA_963277665.1. NCBI lineage: Eukaryota > Viridiplantae > Streptophyta > Magnoliopsida > Santalales > Viscaceae > Viscum > Viscum album. The sequence goes on from OY728130.1 coordinate 1,952,656,633, forward strand.
GTTGTAAATACTAAAATAATAGGATTATAGAATGGATCATCTTGAATAGTTATATGGATAACTCCATTGAAGATATTAATATAGGGAATGAAAATAAGTTGAAATATTGGAATCATATTACGATTGAAGAAAGAGAGTAGGATGTGTAGTTATTTAAACAAGATATGAGAGTTGTGTGTGTGGTATTATCTAGAGGATATATATTGGGGAAAATCAAAAAATGATCTTTTATTATAAGGATATGATATTTTCATGTTATACAGGTACTAATGAACTAAATTTGTTTTTATATTCGAAAGGTATTGTATAGTTTAATGTTTTTATGGGTAATATCTTAATGAAATTAATTATTAATGATTTAGAATTATTTAATAATAAATGATATTGAATGATAAATATAAGTTTTAAAAGTAATATACAATTTATTAGTAAATAAAAAAATTATTATATACAAAATATTAATTTGAAATAAATATATTTAATAGTAATTATAAAATTAATATATATCATATTAATTTGAAATAAATATTATTGTAACTGAATTATGTTATGTTGAAGTTAATTTATTTAATGATATTATAAACATTAATATATTTATGATGATATATTAATGAATATACGTAATATAATGATAATTATAAGATAATTGTTTTAATTTTAAATGTATATATTTAATAGTAATTATAAATTTAACAGAAGTATGGTATTCATAAAAATATTAACATGAAATGAACATATATAGGAAAAATATAATTTTAATGGAATTATATTTATGAAATTGAATATATTTAAAATATTTAATATATGATCGATAAGGTATAAATGATAAATGATAAATTATTAGTAATGAAAAAAAATTAATAGATTTCTTGAATTATAATATATTTCATACAATAAATCTGTTTAAATGATTTATTATATAAAATTAGGATTATAGTATCATTGATTAAATTTATTGAAGTTAAAAATAATATTGAGTTGTCAAACTGATATTTAAATAATAAATTTTCAATTGATTTTTATTGTTGGTAAATATATTTTTAGTTTCTTAGTATAAATCAATAGGTATATCTAGTCTAACATCATTGGAGATCAATCCAACCACCATGATTTCTAACAAATCATCAAACAAAATGTAGGGTTGATATCATGGTTTAGCACTAGGTGACAAGAATAGAAGCTAAATATGAGTGATGCTATAAAGCGATTTAATAGGTTTCTATCAGTCAAGTAAGGATTAAGGGACTTAATAGGGTAGTGGATATTGCATCCAGTTAATTAGAAATTGATATTTTGACTTAAAAAACAAAGTGTGATTAGATGACACTAGTAATATTCATGACTTTTAAAAATAATAACTATGGCCTATTTTAAATGACCCTCATCATCATCGACGTCATTCTGGAGTGAAGAGTGATGTTCATACCAATTTCTTAATATGAAAATCATAATGTCTTCCAGAAACTTATGATCTCATTAATTTTGGTTCTTGTTATGATAGAGTATCAATTTGTATTATATTATTTGTGGAAGTGCTACATTGGTATTACCTAACATGAGGATGGTTTAAATACAACTTATTATGGATATATATAAGTATAAAAACCTTAACCAAATTAAATAGTTGCATGTCATGTGGTATATTGATTTCCAACTAATATCATAAGTAGATATGAAATTTATAGTGAAATAGAATTAAAATACATGGAAATTACATTATTTTAGATTAATATTCAATACATTACAATAATACATGCCCTAGGGCCATAATAGTTTAGTGTCTTTGGAATCTTGGAAACAAAATATTTTCTCCTGGTGAAAGATCTTCAATATCTCCCATAAAGATATCCTTCTTTATAAATTATACCTAAAACCTTTAATCATAACCTGGGAAAAGGTAACATAAGAAAGAGGTGAGATAAAATACTTAGGGTAAATAAGCGATCTATATAATCATAATCAAGAGCATAATGGTATGAGAACATGATCATGAAAATATAATATCATACCCTACATATCAAAGATCATATAGATGAATCATGTCAAAAGTAATGGTAGTTAATAATACATGAATCATAAGGAAATAGAGAAAATTAGACAATAAATCATAACATAGGATTAAAACATTGAATTTTAGAAGACATAAGCATATAATTTGATTTATATAGTAGCCAAGGAATTGATGCCAAGACCATCTTGGTAGTATGGGATCACTCCCCATACCATCTTGGTTTTCATGGTTCACACCCCTAGCAATATTAGTAACATGATTTCACTCTGCATACCATCTTGTTAGATATGGTTCATTGATATGTCCATATTATTAGCATGAGGTCAATCCTAATAAAATATTGGCCGTCATGGTTCCCTTTCATGTCCATATTATTAGTCAAGGATTACTCCCAATATCATACTAGTTTATCTCATGAGATAAAAATATTTACGCAATGCATTAATGGGAGATATAGGTCCCAACCATATCATGGTGAAATCATACATATTTGGGTCATAAAATTATAAAAATTGTATCATAACCTATGAAATTAAATGGGTATCCTAAACATGTAAACATATTAGAACCTGTGATAAAATATACATGTTTCATAATAATTACATCAAAATAATAGCTTGTGAAGGAGAAATGGATTTCATAAACATATAGCCCATAAATGAGAAACATATTTCATAAACATAAAACTCATTAAATAGAAACATGTTTCATAAATACCTTCACATTAATAATAACCCATTAATATAAATGATAAGAATAGATCCTTAAGATTATTTCCTATAAGGGAATGAGTAACATCAAATGATGTTATCGTAGATGTAAATTTTTTTTTAAAATATAATTCATTGAAATTTATTAAGGAAAATAACCTTTCTTTTTTGAACATTTATTTTAAATATATAAAACCATTTGATTATCATTTTCAAATAAAATACCATTAAAACTTAAAAAGAATATTTGAAAACATTTGAAAACCTAATTCCTTGAAAACATATAAATTAATCTTTGAAAATATTTAAAAATCATTTTATTCTAAAACAATTTGAAAACTTATAAAGAAATACTGAAAAAATTTTAAAATTAATTTATTTTAAAACACTTTTAAAATAGATAAATAATTCTTGAAATCATTTTCGTTCAAAAAATTTAAAATATGATTGAAAATTTATTGAAACCCATTCTCCTTAAGAAATTATAAAATAATTTTTAGAACATTTTGAAAACCATTTTCCTTGAAGATAAATTTTAAAAAAAATCATTAAATATACTTTGAATGTGATATGAAACCATCAAATGATTGTCAGTGTATAAATCCAAACAAGTCGTACGAGGTAAAAATAAAATACCTTTTGCATGGTAAAAATGATAGAAAACTGTGACATAAAGATTCCTTTGAAAACATTTTGAAAATACCAAAAGAGTAAAAATGTCTTTTAATTGTCATAGGATATTCATAGATTATTATGGGAAACCGTTTTTAGAAAGCATGGTTTTGAAAAAACATTGATTTTCAACTGAAGATACGGTAATGTCTGGCTTTATTTAAAACAATTTGTTGACTATATTATGTACCAAATGGTAGAAATTGGTATGAATAAATGAATATAAAATTAATAACCCTTTGGGAATAAAATTTATGATTTTATTGATCTATGGGACATAATCATTCACCAAACTAAGCATAAACATAAATAATCTCGAAAAGCGATGAGATTGTCTCAATATACTTTTATAACATGGTAACCTGGGATAATACTCTCCATGTAAGAAAATTAAATTACATGAATCTTAAAATATCATGAGAATATGTATATTAATTATATAACATGTAAAATTAAAGTATATACACGTTGAAATAGATTTTTGGTGCATAATAAAACCTGAGTCTCAAAGACAACAAATTGAGACAAAACATTTTTACCGATTTGGTAACTTTTGAAACCTAAACACCATGAATGAAAGATATTAAAATGGATATATTATTACCAATAATTTTGTGTAAAATATACATATAATAAAATCATGGGTAGTATATACACCACAAAAAAGAGTGGCTAACAATGAATGTATCTCACAGAAATAAAAAGTGAGATAAAATCCCCTCACCTTGTGTCTTGACTCTTATCATACTCATTCAAACCATTTGTATAATAAATATAAATTTATCCTCAATATTATAAAAAACCATATTTTTATATCTAATATCATATATGGTTTTATTAGACTTTATATTATTCTCTTCTTAACCATCCAATGTAAGGTTTCACTTTGGGTAATATTCGCTTTGTTTTTCATATGTGTCTTAATTTTCTATATTGTTGGTCCTTATGCTTATATTATGATTAAATAATGTAAAAAATGATATAAATATAATTTATATAAATCATATCTTTATTATAAAAATCTATATAATAGATAAGTATGTAATAAAATAAATTGTTCATGGAAATGGTTGGTCGTACATACACATGAATACTATTTCTGTTTAATTATCGTGTTGAGAAAAAAGAATGTAAAAGACATATAATTACATATATATATATATATATAAATATTTAAATAGATTTATGATATTATATATATAATATATATTCACTAAAACAATCCTAAATACCATCCATGTTGTGTATGAACGAATCATATTGCTTTGAGGGGGTGGTAGTCCACATTTCCACAAATGAAATTATCATATTTACATAAGATGATAAGCATAAAGGTATGTTAAAAATAAAAATTATATAAAACTAATTACATTAAAAATATAATATAGATCATATATAAATATATTTTCTATAAAAATTTCCACCATGATATGTGGTAATAGAAAAATTAACAACCATCGTTTTGTGGGTAGTAGTTAGTCATACACTAAAACAACATGTTTGTTACCCATTAGATGGAGGAGTGTGTAAGTGTATTTAAAAAAATTTCCATAAAAACATAATAGTATATTTATGAATCTTGTTTTCTTATATAATCATATAATAAACATATTTTTAGTGGGTGGAGAAATAAAATAAAACAAAGGACTTGAGAGAAGGCACTACCTATTAACCATGTAACTCCTAGTTTCTTCCAAAAAAAATCCTTGGATTGAATTATGCCCAAGAAAATTCTTCTATGAGTAAGGGAGGATTTATGGGATGTTTATTGGGTAGGTACTGGTGGAACATAATAGGTTTGATAGGTGTGATTAAGTGGGAGCGTTTGTAGCTTTTTATAGGGAAGTAAAATGGATAACTTGGAATTTTTTGAAACAAGTAATGTGTACACATGTTATTTCCTAAAAAAATCATAAAAAACCAAAACAATAAATAATTTAATGTTTATTTATGAAATAGGGGCATGAAATTGGTGTTTTAAAAGTGTATAGTTCATTTGGGCCTATAATTTTAAGGTTCTGTCCTTAATTAATCTTAATTTGGCCTTAATCGTTGTGGTTAATTTTAATCACTTTTACTAATCATTTTGGTAAAAAATTAACTTGGTCTTATTAGAATATAAATATTATAATTAATAAAATGGTTTAATTTTTTTAAAATTCAAATTATTTAATCGGAAAAAATCAGTATTAATGTTATTCCCGCAAACTAGACAAAAAACTATTTCTTAAATTAAAAAAATGCTCAGAAGATTGATAAGATTTTATTTTCAATTTCAAAGTGAAATTTATTATAGATAATTTAATTTTATTAATAAATTTAATATTTATCTAATTTTTACATAAAAAATTTATAGTATTATTTTACATTAATAATTAATTAAATAAAAATGAAGTTTTTAACAAAAAATTAGTATTTTTTAGTATTCATCAAAATATGAAATTTCTATGAATAATCGAAAAAATCAGCCTATGATAATTTTGATGTTATGAATTCAAAAATAAATTTTATTTTACCAAATTCAATTTCAAATTTTCCCTAATTTTTTTTTATTAATTTTCACAAAAGGACACTAAAAGCAGTTCATTCAAGATAACTAATTTTTTTTGACAAAATATAAATTTACAAAAAATGATATCTTTAATTATAAATATATTTTATTTATATAAAATATATATAAAAATATTTGAGAATTCATTATTTCAATTCATATTACTAATTTTTAATGGCTAGGTTATAAGTAACTCATTTAAATTATTATAAAAATTAAATGATGTTCCATAGAAACATAGTATTGTGTGTAACGTACACCAAGTTGATGTTTTGTGTGAAATGAATATTTGACTTAGTGAATTTTAAGAAACAAATGAAAATTTAATATATTAGGTTAAAATAGTTTGTGAGCATACCAATATTTCCTTTTTTAATCATTTGGTATCCAAATTATTAGATAATTAATTAGTAACCTATCAATTCATATCCTATATTATAATACATATATTTTATTAAATTAGTTAAAAATATCCATAACCAATAATTTAATTTCATGGTTTTCTATTATTATTTTAAATAATCATATTTTAATAATATATTATTTTTCGGTAATCCTCGATCTTACATGTTACACAAGTCATCTAGGAAAGTCATTTTTATGTATAACACATGTCAAATATAGTGATTTACTTAAAAAGGTACTATCTTCAGTGTTTCATGAAATGAAAAATATAAAAAAGGTTAAATTAATTAAAAAATCACAAAATATCGGGGTGTTTCCACATTTATCCTTTATTTTTTTTAGTTTTTGAGATGTTAGGATTATTTTAAGAGAAGAGTTGAAAGTTTCTGGAATATGAGATTATGGTCTAAATGAAGCCTAACCACACATGATATATTGGTTTACACGACACAGAACAATGCACTTCTATCTAAGAATAAATAATTCTTGGACTACTATTGGTGTCATGTTTAGAATAGGGTAATTAAACTATATATACACACACACACACACACACACACACACACACACATACATACGTTAACCTCACATGTAATTGGTTAACATTAAATCCCATTTATTATTCCACTATAGGATCATCATTGAGAGATTCTTATAAAAGTAATTCCCTAGTATCAACATGATTAGTATCATATGCACCGGGTTCTTTCATTATCCTATTTATAATCTTTAAGAATACTAACATTTTAGTTTCCCATCACAAAATAACTTCCTTATGGGTTTTCACCAATAAAATCTTTGATAAGTTGTCATCAGTCCACAGTGGGATTTAAGTTAGGGGTGATTATATCCTTTCAAATTTATTATTTTACATTTAAATTATTTAATTTTAAATAATCATCCTAGTTAGTATTTTTTATTGAAACCCCTTATTTCCCTTGAAATCAATAAATCTTCATGGTTTAGTTATTTATATTTTTTCATCTATGTATAAAATAACTCATCGTGAATTAATAATTTTCTCTTTATCATCATTGATGAACCATGTTTATTTTGAAAATAATTTCCCTCAAGATTCAATTTAAATATGTATTAGAAATATGTTTCAATGAATTTATGGTTTCTTTAAATTAACACCGCTATTATAGGTTTTTAATTATTTACTTTTTGAAAAACATTTTTTAGTTTTCATTAACAAACAAAGAATTTATTTGTATAATTTCTATTTTTGGATTAATTTTTAGCCCTAATTCCAAGGATATATAATGAAAGTTTTAATTTATTTTATTATTAGAAATAAATTCTACATATTGTTTTTGTTTAAGATATGGTAAATGGACAATATTGATGATATGAAGGGATAGCGAGTGAACCCAAAACCTCAATGAACTTTTCCCATTATGTGATAGGTAGTACCAAATTATATATCCCTACAACACTTTGAGTAATTTTTTTATCTCATAAGATACTATATATGTTGCTCAGGAAATAATCCTAGGGAACTATATTATGTGTTCATGTAAAGGGAACCTTGACCTAATATAATGAGGATGGAATTTAACTAATTTAAGTTATTACATTAAGAAGGTATTGGAAATAGATGGTTAAATTATTTTTATGGAAGAATTATTTTTCTCCTAGATACCTTAAATATTTTCTATGTTAGTAATAAGTATTAATAAAAAATATTTGGATTCCATAGAACTAAATGTTTTTTGTATGAAAATATTATGAAAATTTCAAAGGTAAAGGTTTATGATCATTAAACTCCAAATATTCTATTTTTTCAAAACGGCCACTTTTAGGGTGAGCGGTAACCAAACACCACATGGTAAACAAAAACAAAGTTATCCAGTTAAAAATTAAAAATTCAAAACCACATGATTGACCCATGGATCGAGGAGACCTCTACCCAAGAGACACTCGTCATCTGAAATCACATCTCCTGTCAACCATTATCAGCACTATCGTATGTCGTTGTCCAATATTCACCATCTACATCGATGGCCAAGCCCAGACTAGCTCACCGGAAGATCCATTCTACATGGTTCATCATCACCACCAAAAAAACCAAAACATTTCACCAAATAAACATCAATAAAACATGAATTCGGAACAATCCTTCAATGAGGGCCTCCACCAAAAGATACGAAACACATTAAACAGTCCAACAAGCATTGAATGGTATATCATCTTCAGAAATAACCCAGTAAACTTCAACAAATGTTTGAGGAAAAACACCAATCAAAACCAAAAAACCAGATTGATAACCATGAAGGAGTTGATGCCGACTAAGAATGAATCGTCAAATGGGTTAGCGCTTAGAACACTGATGACCACCGAACCGCACTTCCCAAAAACTTCTATGAATCCACCAAAAAAGATTTGACTTGGAGAGGTACAGTGAAAAGAGAGGTGAGAACAATAATTAGAGTGGACATGACATCCCAACTATGACATCATTGGCGAGGAAGAAACCGGAAGCCAATGAAATAATAAAATCTGTCACGGAGTGACTTGAAGACCCTCATCCACTGAACCACTAAACACAAAGCCTCTAAGAAACCACCGCACTAGATCCGACCTAGAGAGGTGTAGAAGAAAAAGAAGCTATAGAAGGGTTCATAGCAGCCAAAGCATTCAACTGCAAACAATCTTCAATGAGAACATCACGAGTCTGCCATTCCGTCATGAACATCGAATGCAAGCCAACATCACATGTGAGAACACAACAAAATCCAAACGAATCCAAAACCAGAGATGAGAAGAGCCAGGGTGAGGGAAAAAGGGGGAGGTAGGAAAAGGGGAGAGGGGAGTGAAGCTGAAGGCGGTGCACCAGCCTACCTCTGCCGAGGATCTCCAAGAAACCCTAGATGAGCGTGATGTGGGAGGGAAGACGCTCTGAGGCTTGTCTATGATCATTAAACATTTAAAGGGTTTTATTAAAGAATGTTATTTCATGATTCTTGTGTTTCCTCAAAGAATGTATCAAGGGATTTTTTTTTCATTATGTTTTTTTATAATTTTTCATATGAAATCCCTTTTTGGACATGAAAGGTAACATAATCTCTATATGAATGTTTTATCAATATTATAGAGTTTTTATAAAATATTTTCTATTTTTTAAACATAACTAGTATTCTTATTATTTCAAAACCATTTTTGAGTTATTAGTGATTATTATTTATTTCAAATAGTTATTATAGGAATTAATGATGTGTGAGATTAATAGATTTATGCATACATTATATATTTGATATCTTCATGAATAACCTATTTGGAGTTTATTTTAATGGGGGAAAATTCTCATTTTAAAATAAATATGGGTTTGGGTATGTAAATTTTTACCTAATTTTTTAAAATATCTAAATTTAATATGCTCCTAGGTATGTAATTATTAAATATTTTAAATTTATTTTTTATATTTTGTTGTTTAATTTTTTCTCTAGTTTTGTGTCATATATAGTTTATAAAAGAATATTCATTTTAACACAATATCCTAAAGTGGGGTCTATGGAATATCAAAGAACATATCTCATCATATGACATATGATACACTACCAGATCCATCATATATTTATGAAACTTTTGAAGTTTTATAAAACTCATTTCATCTTTGTAAAATTAATCTCACATCATTATAAGACCAATTTATAAAACAATATCACCAAACACTTTATTGAGTACAATATTTAAAGAATGAAAGTTGAATAATAGTGGGACTTTGGAATCAAATTATTAATGTTCAGCACTTTAAACATATTATTTAATCTCCTAAACTTCTTAAAATCTAATTTCATAATTTCAAAAACATATGTTTTCTACATATATTTACTTCTATGTTCATAGTCATCCTTGGAACCTATTCTATCAATCTTTATCCATGATTTTTTTAGTAAAAAATGTAACTACTTACTAACATACCTGAAACTTTTCATGATATTAAGTGAAATTTTATTTTTACTTTGATTGGTATTTCAATTCCTCGTCCCATGGCCACTTGACAGTTCCTGGAATAGAGTGTCTGAGGGACCATGGGAATTACTCCTCATATGCTAGTGCCTATCAACTACTAGCAAGTGTCTATGGTGATACATTAGGGATACTATAACATCATATTATATAAAATTGAGAGTGAAAAATAACCGAATAAAATCCATCACAAATAATTTTAGTATACAGAATAAATAAAACCTCAATACTATATCAAATTAATTTGAAAGAATACAATTACCGTTCAAAACTAATATCCCATCAGGTCATTCCCATATAAAAAAATAAAAATAAAAATATAAAAGTGGATCTACCAGCATCCCCAAGCATCATCACATCACTATCTATCGACTACATCCAAGATATCCCACTTGATCATTCAATACCAATCCTTTTCCATACCTAAAACTATGAACAATGAAGTCTATTTGGGTATCAATGTTTTATAGCCTCCTGAGTAGAGTGTGAGTACTATTTAGTAGGGCAACACCAAAGGGGTCTCTAACATAACAAGTAATGCAGTTTTTTCACTATATGATATGTTCACAAAATAAATAATTTATCTTGAAAATAATAATAAAAATCTATGTCAATTATTGGGATCAAAGATGAAACCTGAGATCGAACACACTAACTCTAGTCATTGTTAGATGTCTTTGATCACATGACATACCATACCAAGGGTGGGGTAAATTGCTTCCTATAATATCATCATAAGTATATGTGATGAATCAAATATAATATCATCTAATATATATCTTTTTTATTATACACCTCATTAGGGTAGTGTTTCCCACCCGATTATCTGATTTATTGCCTTTAATTATTACTTGGTGTAAACAAAAAATCTTGGGAGACATCCTAGGAATATTATAAAATATCAGGTTCAAACACTAGATCTAAGGAATCATAGGAATCTCATATTTTATTAGGTATAATCACCAAATCCTTGGTATCCTATAAGTACCATAAAAATAAAGTTTAACTACTTGATCCTATGAATCCTAAAAATATCATATAATATCATTGGGTACAATGACTAGATCCTAGGAATCCTAGGAATCTCATAAAATATTTGTTATAACTAATAGATCCTTGGAATAATAAGTATATCATAAGTCATTAGGTGTAGTCTCTAAATTCTTGGCATCATAGGAATCTCATATGTCATCAGGTGTAACCACAAGATCCTATGAATCTAGGAATATATTATAATATATATTCATTTTTCATGTCCTATAATCCACCAGGTTCACATATAATAGTAATAATAATAATCAAAAAATGGGTGAATTTATATCAAGACTATCACATTACACATAGGTGAACCTCTCTATTAGAAAACCTAGAGAATCACCATCAATTCCCAAGTTCTAAGGTTCTACATAGAGTCAAATATGGAAGCTCTATTAAGATAATTATCTCTAGTGTAAGAATAATTATAGGGAACCAACCACGTACCTCTAAGCCACATCTCATCCTGGACACCCTATATGGACTCTTTGATATCAATTTCAACTCTCTAGATCATCCCATAACTCAGATAAAATAACACCATTTAACATTATGATAGTCATATCAAGGCCTCACTAGAGTCCTAGGAAAATATGCCCCAAAATCACTTTGGAGAGATTTCATAAAATCCCAACTAACTTATTGATCCATCATAGGTTGGTCCACTCACCCAACCTATCATAATTATACCCAACGTATATCCACCTAGGTACTCACATGCTAGTGGGGGAACACTCACCCCACTCTCTAGAAAACCACCACAACCACCACAATACACATATATATGTCCAAGTTTTCATTCATTAAAGTTTATTTAAATCCCTATGGGGTCCATGTATCTCAAGGATCATATTTTTAAATAATACCTCCACTATTGATGAATGAAGCATCATTAGTGTCCAAGAGATCATAATGGTCATCGAAACTTGTTTATTTCATGCTATTTTAATTAAATAAATGATTTATTTCATTTTTCATATAATGTTAATAACTCCTCTGGGTTGATATGACACACCACAAGCTATATAAAATACATAAACCAAAAGGAATATTGAGGGACCATCTACCTAATTTAACAACCTTATTCCATTTAAAGTATGATTGACTAGTGTTGAAGCTCGTCCAAGCCTATACAGGGTATTATCCATTAATATGAGGACCTAATACCTCAAAGTCCTTCTGAATTAAATAATAAATCATTTTAATTAATTTATACAACTAACCAAAAACTATTCATAATTAGTACATTATTTAATTTATGATGTACAATCATGAAATTACTTACAGATGATCTCTCAGTATTTTAAACTCCATGAAAAGAAGTTTTCTCCAACCCGGATATCTATCAAGACCTTTCGAACATAAAAACATAAATTTATAATTTAATTTAATCCATTAATATCTACCAAAATGTTGAAAATTTAAAAATTAATTAGTTCAATGACATACCTTAAAAAATCTTCATGAAACCTAGTGCGATCATCCACATGGGATTCTATTTATCCAATACCTGGAAAACCCCCTTGATATAATGATGATTCTACAATGATTCGGTAGAATCATCTATAGATCCCTAGTTTTGGTCATATAAATTACAATCATAAAATTGGGGAATAGAAAAAGGTAAAATAAATGGAAATTTTAATATTTATCTCACACTACTCCTCAAATAAAACAACACTTTTTTCCAAAAAAAAATTGATAGAAATCATGGATTTTGAAAACCCTATAAAATTGGGAATAAATGTTAAAAACCAGTATATGACTATGAAATAAAATGATAAACAGATAAAGGATGGATCCAAAGCTATATAAAGATCATTATCTATCACCCAAATCAAACATTTCTTGAATCCATTGATAAATATGATAGATCCCACCTTATGATGAAGAGCATGGTGATGCGATCTATTTGTAAGATTTACTTATTATAAAAGGAATAGAGTGGCCCTAATTTCTCACAAGTAGATGTTTTTTACATATATTTTTTATTTTGGAAAAATAAAGAAACATTGTTCATCATATCCAAAATTTTGAAAATACTCAAATGACGCATACTCATATATAGTGATTCATTCTATACTTCATTGTGAATCATCAAATGACTCAAACTCACTTTATAAAAAGTCATTATAGACTTATGAAAATTTACAAAAATAATGTATACTCATTTTATATTGATTCATCTAATGGAATATACACAATTCATTGTAGGAAATTCTAGATATTTCCAAATTAATGTACACAAGATTGAATCATATTCAAATCATAGTGAGTAATTGAATGACTAATACTCACATCATAGTGAGTCATTCTAGACATTACTAAATATAAAATAACATTATAATGACTCATAATCACTACAGTGAGAGCCATCAAATGACTTATACTACATTTTAATGAGTTATTCCAAACTTATCCAAATTTCTGAAAATCTTCTCTATGAACCAATAACACCAAAAACTCGTAAAATTCATTTTTTGTCCTTCTAAGTGTCTCAAAACCATTAAACAAAAAAAATTATAACTTACACATTGTTTTATAAAAAATAACCACCAAGACCTTTCTATCTCGAAATGATATTTCATTGACCTTTATCAAGACTTACATCACATCTACTAGGTCTAATTTATTATTTATAATTATTAAGGAAATTACACTAACACATATCCCACATTCACTCAAGAACCTGAGGCATCAATCTGGCCTCTAAATATTTCTAGAAACATAATTTAGATATGTTCCACCTCTCTTATTCATGATCCAATTATCAATTCTCAAAACATACCCCCCTCCAAAACTAAAAATTTGGAGTTCAAAATTCTTATAATTTTACTAACACATATATATGTGTGTCCTTGCAACCTCTCCACAATAACACTTGTTATCCTCTATAAGTCTCCATATGCATACCATGTGATCCAACTCGTCTAGTAGGACTCAATGCATGGACTAAATCATATTATTGTCGTTTTTTATGGTTGTATTAATACCACACCCTAGGAAAACCCATTAAAAAATCATATCGGCTCATGAATCATGTCACTAATTATATACACTAGTTTCATAAAAATTAACCACTACATATAGTATGCATGATTTCCCAAATAATTGACGTAACACCCATTTGTTAAACTCACTAGTCTATACCAGACACTCACCTGCTTAGTTCCACACATGAGTTTCACCCACTTATTCTCATAAGAATTAATTATATTACTCTTGGATTTTATTCATATCACACGACACCATATCATTGTATAGATCAACATGATACGTAGGAGAAACAAAATTTATATAGAATGAGTTGCTGAATGTTCTATTTCCAAAAGAAAATACTCGTTCATGCCACTCAACCATCATACTAATCCTATTTATATCGAATTATACAACCCATTTAGGTATTTTATGTTTACCCCACAAAACGTAGCTTTCTTTAATATAAGAACCATCTCAAAACTGCTTCCAAATCTCTTTTGGGGCTATGAACACTTCATTACCAATGTCAACTATAACTACTGGATACATGTATCATTTTCATAAATCACATGTTGTGTTCTCCCCACCATATAAATTTTTTTACACTTATCCTTGAGAAAAATTATAAATATATCCAATTTTATATATGAGTTCCTTCCCATGATCCATACTTATCCATCCTATTAAGCCCTAACATGAAGAAATTTTGGATTAGATGGATTCTGATGCCCAAATCTATCTCTAATGTTTTCTTTATCCATGTTTGGAAAACATCTCCTTCCTATAAAAACCTCATACTACTATAACTACACCAAACCATATCAAAATATCATATATACAAGCTATTTCATGTGAAACCAACTTATGAAACTATTCCATATATAACTTATGGAATTAGATAATTCCTTCATTATAATAGTTACCAATGGCCCCCATTTTTATGACATGTCAATGCCAATAATATTTCAACTCCAATTCCACCCTACTATATTATCCAACTGATACCATATTGATTTTTTCTATAAATTAATTGATCACATGCTTAAATCAAAACCATTATCCTAGTTTTTTAATCTCATCTAGTTGTAATCATCCCACTCTATGATTACTTTGAAAAAAAATTAGTAATAAAACTGAATATGACCCTTGAAACTTTTATTTGATATAAAAACACCCTACTGCTTTATAACACAAAATCACAACACATCTCAAATTCTTACACCCTATATATGAAAGTCTTTCCTATGTATCAATCTAAAGCACAAAACATCATAACACAATTTTGGCCCCTAAGGAATATAAAAGTATGATAAAACCCCTTTCTCATGTTACCATTATACATCACAACTAAAATCAAGAAATAATAGTAAAACATCGTGTTATTTAGTAATAATACTTAAGTCATAATATCTAGAGTTGAAACTCAAGGTCACTAAGATATCCAAACTATTCTATAAATCATATCTCACATAGAAAAAGACTAACAAGGAAATTTACATTCTCCTATTTGAAATATCAAAAGGCATATCACATGAAAAACCACTCATTCTAGGGTTCTCATATGCATATATATCAAGCATCTCATACTCAATCCAACTACCCACTTGAGAGTACTAATCCCCATTGGGTGTATATACAATAGACTACCCCATAAATTATTGTGATCTCATACATGGACATATATACAATGAAATTGACTTATGCAAGACTGTGTCATCTAGGTCATAACTATGGTTAAATTTAATGAAATTACAAGTTTTAGAGTAAAAAACTTTATAGGTTACTATTGGAAAATTATTTTACAGATACCAAATGGAATATGGAATGCATAATCACTAGTATCAATAATAAATTAGCAGGTTTAGTGATGTATATTGACTTAATGAATCCATATATGGAATTTATTTATAGTTATTGGTTTGAAATTTAAGTATCTAAACCTATTTTCATTTCAAAACTAGTAACAGAGAATCATGTACCCATACTGACCCACTAGGGGTAATTAAAAATACCTTGAATAGAGGGAATACATGGTCATCGCCATCAAGAAACATCCCTTCATAAGGTCCTCATAACCTATAAACATAAGAAATATAATGTCATTTAGTTGAGTAGAATGTCACCAATAAGTTATATAGGAAAACACAATTTAAGTTTTTTTAGAAAAATTAAATATCTAAATCATCTATCATCAACGATATCAATCACACACAATCATACAAATTTAATATGACTCTTATATGTAAAAAATTATACATTTATACCTTCATATTTACAATGGTAAAGTGACAAAAATAATAAATATAAATTTCAAATACAGACATCATTTTTAAATAAATATCTTATCTATAATAATGGAAACCTAAAACAAAAATCCAATATTCCTTATAACTTCGACTTCCCTCAAGAAAATGTATTCACAACACACCTATCCATCTTCCTTCATAATATCTAACCAATCCATATTCAATACCTACCATACCGAAAATAGTAAGGAATAAAAATGGATCCTCCACACTACTTTGTAACATATCGGCTCATGATAAATTTATTGTCCATGGATATGAGTTTCAAAGGGACCTCTGGCGTATCTCCTTATGTGCCTTACGGTTCTAACCATCATAGATGGTCTGGGGTGATACCATGGGGAGACTACAACTTTATATAAATTTGAATAAATAATTAATATCACCAATATATATCATAAAAATAATCATACTAAACAAAATAAATAAAAAAAAGCTGTATTTCAAATGAATGTGAAAAATACAAGCACACATCCCAACTGATCGCCCACTAGGTCGATCACTTTTATAATTTAAACAAAGAATAAAAATACATGAGGGGATTTAATTCCATCCTCAAGAATCATCACATACTCATATCTAGAAACTATCTGAGCTATCCCACTTAATATTGTAATATTGGGACTTTTTCCTACATGAACTGGAAAACACTAAAGGCTTCTCTAGAACCAATGTTCCTTGACCAGCAGAGAAGGTGTGAGAATAAATCATAAGTACACCCTAATGAGGCCCCAAATATAACTAGTAAATTAGTGTATATACCATGGGATATGATCGTAAAATATATAAAATATTTTTAAAACCATATTAAAATAATCACAATTTATCCTTAGGTTCTATGGTGACATTTGGGATAGACGAATCCTACTTTAGATGGTTTTAGACATCTCTGGGCATGTGGAATACCATTATAAGGGTGAGATAAACACCCCCATCATTATTTTATAATACATATAATGAATCACTCATAGTGTTGAGTATCACATCCAGATAATTTCATATATACACCTCATCACGGGGCAAGATGCCTCACATGACTATCTTATTGATTACCGTTATTTGTTACCTATGTAAACACTACATCATAGGAGATATCTTATGCATAAAATAAAATATTAGGTGAAAATGATATATCCTATGAATATTTTCCATTTTATATTTCATATTTTTAATCATCATACCCATGGAAGCCTAGGTGTCTTATAAAACATCCATTATAACTACCAGATCCAAGAGATACTAGGAATATCATATTTCACAAGGCGTATTCAATATATCCTAGGCATATTATGAATCTATGATGTCATTAGTTATAATCACCAGATCATAGGAATCATTAGAATCTCACATAATATATCATTCATTATCTGGGGACATCATCTACATGATTCACATCTCCTAGTAATAATAGGAATCACTATATGGGACAACAATATGTTGATTGTTTCATATAACTCCAAGGTTGGTATCTAAAGCACAAAAATTAGACTATCTCCATTAATTGAGGATTTATAAGGTGCATTCAGAATATTTGATTAAATATCCCTTACACTACCCCTCTTTAAGGTCAATATAAGGTCGTGTCGCCCACCGAGATCCCTTAAGCCACATATCTAGCTGAAGGACCTTCATGGGATCCAAAATATAAATTTTAACTCTTAATCCAATCCCTTCACATAGTGGTTATAACATCCCTCCATATTATCATTATCATATCAGGCCTCATTCTCATCCAAGGAAAATCTAT
Source organism: Viscum album (assembly GCA_963277665.1). NCBI lineage: Eukaryota > Viridiplantae > Streptophyta > Magnoliopsida > Santalales > Viscaceae > Viscum > Viscum album. The sequence continues at coordinate 1,952,675,021 of OY728130.1, forward strand.
ACCAACACCACTCTAGAGGGATATCATTTAGACTATATCAATTCCCTAGCTATCCAAGGTCTCTCCTCACAACCAAACTATCATGATTATGCATAGGGTATACCTAGACAGACACTCATAGGATAGGGTGAGACACTTGACCCACCCTGTATAAAATCACCACATTGACTATAATGAACCAATATTAGTGCACTGTTTTTATTCAATATATTTAATTTAATCCCTTCTATGTTCCATGAATCTAAAGACACTTATTTTTAAACAAGCCAATGACCATTAGTGGTTGTTTCATCACTGGTGTCCAAGGGTCCACCAAGGCCCTTTACACTTGTTAATTTCATGGGATTTTAACTAAATGAAAGATTTATTTCAAATTAAATCGATGTTTGATATCTCATTGGATATGATACCACATGTCACAAGATTATATCAAATGCACAACCATAGGGCATGTTCATGGACAACATACCTCATATAATGGGTGATATTTTCTCTAAATTAATCTTGAATTCCCTTTATAAATCTCAACCATGACAACAGTGGACACATTCCATCATTACGAGGCCTTAAATCATTAATATTTATCTCAATTTAATCATAATAAGATTTTAATTAATTTATATATTTTGAATAAAACGTATTTAATTATTAATTACTCATTACATTTCAAGGGAATAATCATGAAAATTTTCACTAAAAATATATCATGGTTTGAAACTCTAAGAAAAGTTGTGGTAACCACCATTGATATCTATACATACCATTAGAAGAAAAAAATTACCAATTTATCATTTAATTAAATCCATTAATTTTTCCTAAAACATTATAATTATCAAAATAAATTATAGCAGGGTCATAACATGAAAAATATTCGTGAATCCTAGTTTGATCACTATATCGGGGTCCTCTTTAACCAAGATAATAAAAATATAGATCATATCAAGATAATTCCACCATGATCTAGTGGAATTATTTCAAAATACCTAGTATGGGGAACAACAATTAAAATGAAAAAGTGGGGAAGAAAATTTTAAAAAATTAAGGTGGATTGGTATATTTACGTCCAGCATTTCCTTGGATCAAACAACACATGAATCCCATAAGAAATGACTATAAATCAATGATTCTAGTTTTTTTAAAATGAATAAATTTTTTAAATGGATTTAGAGTAATAAATAACATGATAAAGTAAGAAAATTATAGATTTTTAGTGGTATACATATTATTAGCTTTAATACATATCACACAATTCTCGAATCCTTTGAGAAATAATCGATATATCACCATGAGATGACAGTAGGGGACAAAGCTCTACTAAGAAAATATCATTTTCGTATTCGATGTGGAATGAACATAATTTTATTTAAAATTTACTATGTAGGGTGTGTAATGAACTTAATTTTATTTAAATAGTTTTTTAACATATTTTAAATATTTTGAAAATATTTAGAAGTACTATTAATCATAGCCAAAATTTATCAACCATTGGAATGACTCATACTCACTTCATAGTGTGTCATTCTAGAATTCATAATGTGTTACTAAATGAATCATTCTCAAAACATAGTAATTAATTATAAATTTATATAAATTTATAAAAGTAACTCAATACTACTTAATAAAGTGTAATAAAATAACTCACAATAAATTCATAGTCACTCATTCTAGACTTTCCTAAATCACCAAAACATAGAATTAATCGAAAAGACTTCATAGTGATTCATATAATTACTCATGGTCACATCATATTCTATCATCAAATGAATCATAATCTCTTCATATAGTATCATTCTAGATTTATCCAATTTTCCAAAAACAATGTAATTAATCATAATCACATCATAGTGAGTAATTCCAGACTTATCCAAATTTTCAAAAATCAGTGACAAGACCCAAAACCCCCTAAAATAAATTAATGTCCCTTTAATCCTTCCAATCATCTCCAAACCCTTAAATAACTAAATACTCATGTTATAATATCCAATTTTATATTATAAATACTAATCCCCATGCCTTAGATAACTCCAAATGCTCATTCCTTAGCCTATACTGACACTTCCAACACCTCTACCGGTTCTATGTTCTTATTTCTAAATATTCAGGCCATTACACTAAACCCTATCCCACATTCACCCATGAACCCAAGGCATAACCTATGCCTTTGACCATATAAATGAACATATTCTAGAGATTTCTAACTCTAATATTCTTGATCTGAGTTCCAATTCACAAAACCACTTTCTCTTATGGACCTAAAATTTAATGTTCAAGTTTCCTTAAATTTTATCAACGACTATAGACATGGTTTTTTAATGGTATAATATTTTAATTTTTTTAATTTTAGTTCTCTATGTAAAAATATACTCCCACTAACCTTATAGACCTTATATTTTCCTTAGAATATGGAATTATACAAATACTATTTTTTGATATGAAATAACATAGATTTATTTTGGTTTGAATATTTAGAAAAGAACTATTAACCACCATATCTGATATGATATTATATGTGTTTGGAGTAGGTTTATGGAATGCATATTTTATACTTTAAAATATTACACTATTTAGTGGTGGGATCATATTACTCATATTTTAACAAATATATTGTAAAAAAAAATTATCCTAGATGAAACACATTTTATCCGTATATTATTTTCAAACATGTTAAATATACTAATGGATCATAAACTATGTACATAAAATTTATCATCTAAAATTTTTAATGGAAACTATTTGTTAACAAATAACTTCTCTTATCATATAATTGAAATAAGATGAAAATTTATATCATTTATTTCGATCCACCTAAGCATGATATATTCCTATACATTCAACACAATGTATTAACATCCCTTTTATTCATAATTTGAATATAAAATAAAAACTAATTTATTCATAAATTTTATTTTCAACTCCCATATATTTAAAACACTTATAAATTATACATTTGGATACTTATAATCATTAATATCAATGAATTTATTTCTATATAACTGATACGTGACAATGTCTCTCTATAGAGTTTTCTTAAATCCCATAAGATATCCCAGAAAATTCTATCAAAAAAATAATAATTTCCTTCCTTTATACCATTACCTTTATGTTTTAATTAACTATTACATATACTTGAATAAACAATGTTGGGAATTCTAACAACATTTATTTATTATAATTTTAATTCTTACCCATTTTTACTATCAACATAACTCTAGAGTCTAGACATCACATATCATTTTCATTTATTCTCAAAACTCTGAGAATATTGGGTAAACCTTTACAAAAATAAATCATATTATTAGAATATTTATAAAAATTATTAAAGAACATATTTCATAATAAAAACAGTCCATATATGATATTTTATGTCTTTTCAAGCCACTAATATATGCAATTATATTCAATATATTAGCAGATATTAAAGTCAAAATTTCTATCATGTATATAATTCATTCCAAAAATAAAATAAATCCTTAGTTTCTTTTCATAATTATCAATATCCACTTGTTTAACTACTTAAATAAATTATTACTCAGGAAGTTATTTCTCAAAACACGTATATTTCGTCCTTTATTAAGAAGAGTTTTCGCTGTACTAGAGTAAAGAGTTACTGAGATAAAGCTTATATTTTTTCAGTATTGTTCTCAAAGTTGAGTTAGATGATGATTATTCACTTTATAACTAAAATATATCCTTTTATAATATAAGTTTCATGTTTTGAAAATATTTAATAAGGATTTTTTTTAATTGTGATTCTACTAAAAAGATAAATCATTTTCAATTTTATCATGTATAATAGTAGGCCAAGATCCATATTTGTATATGAAATTATTATACTTTATTGTTACTCTCTATAATTAGTTATTTATTTTTTCCATTATACTAATCAAATCATATAGTATTCTTTGATAGTTTAGTGGATAACTATTTTCCCAAATCAATCGTATAGATTTACTCAAGATAATTCCTCTTGTAACCTAATTATATTATGGTCTACCAATAATTTTTAACCCTGATAATATGACAACAATGAAAGATATAACATTTAGGTTCACTTGATCACATGATTTGCTTTTAAAAGATAGTTCAAGGGAACCCAAATTTGGAATGACCTACCTCTATTGATGACTGACATCATGGGAAGTGTTTTTTGGAAGGAATATAACACTTTGTATTTTAAACTGGTTTATCTCACTATATTTACTCATGTATTCTGTATATATGTATTCATGATTTTATTGATTTAATTTGGAGTCTTCTTCATTCCATAAAATTAATATTTCTAAGCCATATTGGTTTGTAACTCTTTATCAAACTTGTATGTTGTGTAACAAACCCAAATTAAAAGACAACTATATTTATACATATCTAAACACATCTCATGAATAAGTTATATAAAAACATTTCACATAAATTATTAAAAACATATTAAATCTCTAATACCCACAAGAGTAAAAATAGAGCGATAGACAGCCAAACCATGCTTCTCTAGACAAGACTTCAGCCTCCAAGGGATTGAGTAGTTTGAGACAAGGACCTTCTATCCAGGGATACTTTACTGGAGAGATACATAGATTCCATTATAATTATAACACCTAATATTTATAAACTATAATCAACCTATTTATCTAACCTCATAACCTATTACAAACCAAAGTCAAGGTAGAAAAAAAATCAATTTTTTTACATAACATGTAACTCTTTATACGAATGAATGAAAATTCATACAAAGAGTTTAACAATTTAAACTAAAACATACATGAATTCATAGTATAAAAATTATATATATATAAAAAATGTAGATAATAAACTAATTTTATGGGCAATTTATATATTTAAACATGAGATAAAATATTTATGAAAAATTAATAAATATATAAATTATAATCATTTATAATTTAGGCATGCATTAGAGATAGTCAATAATTAAAAAAAAATATAAACACTTTATATTTCTTTATAAAATTAATATCTTTATATTATCATTTCTATAAGTAATTCTATTTTAATATATAAAATTAAATTAAATATAAATATTTTATATTATAATCTATCATATAAACAATTTATAAAGTCTAAATATCTCATATCTAATATTATTTAAAATTTCTTCATATCAATTATAAAATCTCATTTTGATATGGTTTAAATAATTTCTGAAATGATCACATTATTATGAAAATTTTAAAATTATATAATTATGAAAAAATATTAATTTAATATAATATAATTTATATATTTATCATTATCATTGTAATTTATAAAAATGTTATAAACTATTTTTATAATTTTTATTTAAAAAGTTTCCATCCAAATTATATGGCATTCCTTAAATGATTAAAAGGGATTTAATTTTAATAATTAATATTATGAAATAGGTATTTATTAAATATTTCATAAATACTTACTAATCAGTTATTATTTTTAAATTTATTATTTTATAAGCACCTTATAAATTAAATAAATATCTTGTATTACATTTTCCTATAATTTATAATTGTTTTACAAATTTTTTAATTGAATTCATAATTGAATCTTAGGGAAATGTAATTTTTATAGTGTATTCTACCCTATATTATATTATATATATGTGTGTGTGTGATTGATAATAAACTGCACTAAAACCCCTTAAGCGCTATATACCATATTATATGATAGATAATATAGCTTTTGATAACGCAATGTCCCTATGAAATATAAAACAAGTGGGGTCATGAAAACCATAACTTAGGATTATCACTGGTGTAAGATTAAACCATTATGACTGTTTATGCATAATATACAACCATGACATTCACAAATTGTGATTTATGATATACCGTATGTAATATTCAACTTCATCCCATGGGAATCAAGTTTTATGATATTGCCTATATTGTTACACTCATATGATGACCTATTTTAAACCACACAAATAGATCATAAGTGCCATCATATTTTATGGTCCCCCATATCATGCCATACAACATGCTAAATGCCAAAGGAAAAACTCTATGTCACCACCATTGATATATTATATCGTATGACACAACGAGTTTACAGCCTATGATATCGCATATCATATATCCATTGTAGAAAAAATTTCCTATAAAATTTAATGATATATCATATTAACACTATATGGTATTGTATTATAATTATTTTAATCATTATTTTGGTAAAAATGAATCATATTGTTTCTTTGATTCCAATGACGGGTTTCCTTGTATCGAATGATGCTCGTTCAACACAAAAAAAAATAGAAACCCTAAATCCCATAACCAACATGCACGATACCCTTAACGATGAAACTAACAAATGAAGAATATTATATACCATTAACCTATTAATTACACTAAAACTATCATCAATCATTTTCTTGAATAAGATCTCCATGATTTAGGCATCATAATCCCACCTCCATTTTATGTCCATGGGCCCACACAAATCACCCAAGGAATGACTGGGATGCACATCAATTACCACGATATTCTACTATATCTCATGCTAATGGGAGAAGCAGGAACATATATTTGAGAGAGATTACATATAATATCAAACACCACTTCCATAGACATCGGTCTATTTATATTGCCCTCATGGATTATCCCTATGTGTAATGATCTTGGATCATATAAATGGAATTTATTTTCTTATAATTATGTCATATTTTATAAATTATTTATGAATCACATGAACCATAAGATAAAAAAAAGCAGAATTTTATTATTTTAATTATAAAATTACTTATAGAGAATAAAAATGGGAATAATAATTAAAAATAATACAGTGGGATAAAAATAGATAATAATAAAACTAAAATATAATAATTCGGATCTTCCTGGTCAACCATAATAATTGAACTCAAGAATAATACTCAAGAAATGAAACGTAATATTAGTAATGAAATATTCAAATTAAAATTTAAAACATATATAACCTTGAGTGGAATTAAAATTAAATTATATATGAATTAATTTATAGGTATTTATAGAAATTTGGGATCTCATATGATCAATATAAATTTGACTATTGGAATAGTAATCTGACTGTTAGAATATTAACAAGATTGTTGGAATAGTAATCCGACCATTAGGAATACTACCCTAACTATTATAATCGTGACCCCACATATGGAAATATAAAATAATAATTAGGAATCTTATAAAATAAAAATATATCATATTTATATCATGATAAAACTAAATAAATATTTTAAAAATGATAAATTAAGTGTATGTATTTTTATAAAACCTAAATGTTTTAGTTTTATTTTAATAAAACAAATATTTAAAAGAATGATTATATTCATAAAATGGGTTTATAAAATAATATTATGTTTTATTATAATGATAAAATAATTTTATGAGACCGTAAGCATTTTTTTAAAGAGACTGAAAGTCGATCATAATATTAACATTGGTATTTTTTTGAATAAATAGTGATATTAATTAAAATTAAAAATTAAAAATTTTGGATTCTTTTTATTAAATGGATTTAATTTTTAGAATCTACACATTGAGAAATGTTAGATTGATTTTTTGGTAATTTTCTAAAATAGTTTAATTTTTTGTGAATAGTGAAATATAGTAAAATACAGCATTTAGCAATATAATCAAAATACTTGAATTTTAGAGTCATAGTTGATGTAAGAACCCATTAATTGAAACTAAAATACCAAATTTACATTATATAGTCATAATAATCCACACTATCAACATTTTAGAGCATAAATAATAATCTAATGAATATAATATTGAAAAACACTTGTAACCTCCCCTTATAAAAATCACTTTGCACTATCCCTTCTCTGCACACCATATATGCCTTGTATATTTCAAAATTTATACCCAAATATATTCCAAAATCTCTAAACCACATCTTATTTAATCTTTTCTAATAAAAATACCATTTCATGGAGCCTTAACAGCTATCTTAAGTGGAGGTAAGTAAAGGAAGAGGTGAGATTTCCAACTAATCTCTTTCAGTTTTATTCTGCATTTACCACCCCATATAATCTCCATACACATAAAACATTTTACATATGTATCATAAATATTGTGATATTTTATTATTATGGTGGAATATACATCTTAATCCCTCCCTTATTTCGTTTCTAATAATAAATAATTATTTACAATGTAGTTGGTTAACTGCCTCGATGAACACACATGTCATTTTCGTTCATCACCTTCAAGGATGGGAATATAATTATTATTAGGGTTAAATAATATAATAATAAGTATATTATTACTTATTTAATGTTTTTGAATGTATTCATGTCCATAATATTAATTAAAATAAATCTAGTTATTATGGTCAGTAAAACTGCCTAAATGAACTAACCACGAAACATTAACATTTTATGAATGATTTTTTTCTATATAAGAAAAAATATGGATAATTGGGTTTTTATATTTTTTTAGGATAATGAAAACAATTTTATATCTCTTCTAGATTTGTTTTCTCTTTTAAAAAATAACTTTAATAATTACTAAAAAGTGATTTGATCTAGGTACAAAAAAATGGACGCTTTCAGAACAAAAAAAATTAAACATTATATCACACAAAAGTGGTAATAAATGAAAATAATATAATTATAATAAATAAAATATAGATTTATTTTTTTTAAAATTAATTAACTGATTGATCTAATTTTATTATCCAGGATATTAGTTTAACATATAGAATGATTCTGTAACATAAGGTAATGGATCTCTTTAAACCTCTCTTTTTTCTTTGGAATATTACCTTTCTATCTCTATCTATCTTTATCTAATTTTTTGTTATGAAATGTTTATTCCTTTTGATTGATTTCATTTAGTTGAACACATAATCACTTACATATTATGAGCGGTATTCCTAGATAGTGATCCAATGTATTAGGTAATTTTTTCTTCTCATTAGAAGTTATGAATGGGATTATGGAGAGAATTTAATCCATGATGGGACTCTGTCCTCAATGTGATGTTTTATTGGTAGCCATCCTTGACTTATTCTTATGTAATGTTTTATATTTCAAATAATTTTCTATTTTACCATGATAATATGATACCATGTTAATTATGTTATTATCCCACATGATTATTCATGATCCTTCTCTTTTATGATATCATTATATGCCATTTGACTCAAATTTTATGATCCATTATCATGTTTATTCCCTTAATAGTTTCTTTATATCACCTATTTATATTATCTATTCCTCATGTTATCCTATGATGTTTTATAATCTTAAATGGATTTAAAATCTAATTGTGTAGATGAAATAAATTTATTTTTTTAGTTTCACTTTGATGTATTTCAAACCCAGTCTTCTAAATAAACTATGATTTTTTATGATTTGGTTGTATTTAATAGAAATTTATGTTAAAACCCATTTAATAATATGTCTAAATGATTTGGGAATTAATAATTGTTATCATATCAATGTCTAGTTTTTTTAGATTAAGACTATAATTATTTATTAGGAACCCTAGGGACACGTGAATGTAAAGAAGAATGTCCAAGAATTTTGGTAAAATATTGAGCAAGTAGTTTCCAAGAAATTACATCCATATATGATTACTACTAGTGGATTTGTCTTTGGAACAAATTTACCTTAGGGTAATAAACATAAATATCCCACATTGTTAATTGAATCAATCATTACCTAGTGCCCAAAAAAATGTATATTACACAAACCTATCTTAACACTCCCAGTGGATATGATTGGGAAAATTAAAAATCACTTTACAAACAATTATGAAATGTGATGATTTACCTAATTATATGCCTAACCATATTATAGTAGGAGGTCCAAACATCATGTCTCTACTAAATGATCTGACTTATTCTCTAAATAATAACTTGAATCATGTAGAACACCATCTTTATAAAAATAAAGATAAAGTTGTAGTCAAGTTATTTCTAAAGAAAATGCATCCTACCTTAAGTGGATATTCTAATCCACTTAGCAAAGAAAAATTGATTAACTCTATTGAGAAGATATTCTTTGTTCACTAATGCTTATAATAAGAGAAAGTTGTGTTGTATTCATATCATTTTAAAGGGAAAGCTTATTAGTGGTGGACATTAATCAAGAACACAATGTCATCAGAGGAAATGGATTCCATGGAATTAGAAGGATTTAAGAAAATATTTTTCAATAAATACGTTCCTTGGTATCTCCATAATAAAATTTATAGGGAGTTCCTTAGACCAAAGAGAAGGGAATACATATATATCAAGTCATTCGAGGAAAACATGATAAGTCTTGTATGATAAGCCTTTGACCTGGTCATGAACACTAAGAAAAATATGGAATGCTTCTTTATTGGGTTAAAGTCATGTATATGAATAGATTTAGTGACTGGATACTTTGTAAACTATGAGGATATTTTCCATTGATCCCTTATGGTAAAGGCAAATATTGGTGAATCTCAGTGGTCTCATGGCCCTGGCAACAAAATGTGTAACATGGTGTTTTCTTTTGGGTGGATCAAAAGATAAATCTCAAAGAGGAAAGAAAACCCATCATACCTCGTGGAAAACATATGGTAAACATTATCCTTGAAACTATTTAAATGGAACCTAGAGATTATTCAAGTGTGGAAAATGGTTTTATTGAACTAATAAATATTGAGGAGATATGAATTTCTGATGAATGTGATGGAAGAAAAGAAGGTTTAGATAAAAACATAGCATGTTTTACAATGTTTCAACTTAACATACCATGATTATTATTTAAGATGATGCTATAATCCAAGGGTTTTGAAATAAAATCAATGAAAATAACCTCCAAGTCATATAGATAACATAAGGGAATATTCTATCACTACTACTAAGGTGGATCCTACCAATTTTGTGGTGACTGGTACACTAGTTATTTATTCATGAATAGAATATGTATGTTTTTATCCGGGTTCTACACATTCTTTAATATCTTGAATTTTTAGTATATATATTAAAACATCACCTGAAACCATGGATTCTGAGTTATCTATGAGAATTGTGAATAATGTAATTATTGCATCCCAAGAATATGAATCCTTTATAGTCAATGATTGTTTATTGAACCTCCTGGAAAATCATGTCCTAATTTCTTTATTGGAGTTCATGGATTGGCTATCATTATATAAATAAAATGTCAATTATCATGTGAAAGAGATAAATATTCATATATCAAGGAATCCTTTGATTATGTATAAGTTTAAGGAGGAGGATGAATCTAATTTGGAATATTATTATGATGTGGGAATACTATTGGCTTATGAGCATGAATATGTAGATAAAATGATTGAAATAAATGATATACTTATTCTTGAATACATTACCATTGTGATGGACTACACTATTGTATTTCTTGGAGTGTCTCGTGGTGTTTTTCATGAATGAGAGGCCGAGTTCCTAATTTAACTTATACATGGATCTTTTCCCATATCAAATAATCCTTTTAGAATGGACAACATGGATTTGGAGTAACTGAAAACAAATCTACTTGAGAATTTAGAAAAATGTTCTATATACGTGAGTGTTTCACCATGGGGTGCACTAGTCCTATTTATAAATAATAAAAATGGGAAATTATTCCCCTATATTGATTATTATGAATTCAAAAAATCATAATAAAAAATGAGTGCCCACTTCCATAGAGTGATAAATTATTTGATCAACTACATGGGGCCAAATATTTCTCTATGGGGGAACTTTATTAGAGATATCACCAATTAAAAGTGATAAAGGTAGATATCCTCAAGACTGCCTTTTGAAGAAGATATGTATACTATATATTCATAGTGGTGGACATATGGATACAAAATGCTCTAATAATATTTATGTACATAATGAGTGGAGTCTTTAGTGAATACCTTGAAATTTTTTTGATAGTATTTATTGATGATATTATGATATACTCTAAGTGAAGGAAGGTTTAAGAGGAGAATAATGTTATAAAAATATTGAGAAAGTAGAATCTATATGAAAGAAAAATAAATATGAGTTATGGATAGAGGAAGTATCATTTCTGGGACATGTTATGAAAAAAACGTTATATGTGGACCCTTATAAGATATAGGTAATTGAGAAATGGCATGGACCAATATTTGTATTGGATATCCATAGTTTACTTGGACTAGTTAGGGATTACCGATGACTTGGGACAACATTCTCATAATTTTAAAACCTGTTAACCAGGTTAACATAAAAAGGTGTAATTTTTTTCTATAATAATGAATATAAAAGTGTTCTTCAATGTCACGACCCATCCCCGGGGCCCGTGTCGTGACTACCCCAAGCCCACCTTTCATAGGCCAGGGGCTGGCGACTAGCACCGAAAGGCATATTCCTTAAAACCGGGAATGCATTGCCTTTATAACCTATAAACACATGAAACCAAGCACACAACAAGATACAAACACAAGTCAATTGTATAGAAAATAGAGTGTTGAAAGTAAAAAGGGGTTGGAATACAAGCCAAACAGCAAAGGTACAAGCACAACTGAAAAACAATACAACTGAAGAAAAAGGAAAGTAGCTACTGGGTCATCCTCCAAGATTCATACCTGAAGGGTAGGTAAATATCACATCCTCAGCACTCCATGTCTGCCTGTCTACTCTGGGTACCAAAACGCGATATGGTCCACCTCTGGTCCCCATCTAGTCCGGGTACCCTTAGCCTCGATCAGCGTTCTCCATCATCTGCACCAATCAATACAAGGTGCGGGCATAACCCGTGCAGGGGCGAGTATAACGATTCTCAGTAGGGACCCTGAGACCCTCAAGGTATCACAAAATTCAAAATGGATAAACCAAAAATCATTAAGTCAAAAGACAACCCTACATAGGTATATACCCATACATATACCTAAGTTATCAAGTATACCCATCTCAATCAAGAGGAAACACATGGTCCAACCCAAAATCCCAAAGCTCAACTATTCCACAAAGGAAGGAATACCATGAAGTTAAGTACCACATAGGTACGCAGCACAGAAGAATACCACCAAGGTATTACCATGAAGGAAAGTACCACATAGGTACGAACTTAGCTCACACCAAGTATAACTTATGTATAGTAGTAGAGATGATTATATGTAACTACTAATTAATTTTACTCTGTTAAGAGGAAAACCTATGAAGGATTTCAGTACATCATCATACCAACACAAGATCCCAGTACATAGTTAGTACATCGTCAGACCCACACATGATCCCAGTACATTTTCAGTATGTCATCAGACCCACACAGGATCCTAGTGCATCTCCACTACGTCGTCAGACCCACACAGGATTCTCGTACATCTCCATTACGTTTCCAGACCCACATAGGATCCTATTACATCTCCAGTATGTCATCAGACCCACACAGGATCCTAGTACATCTTCAGTACGTCATCATACACACATAGGATCCTAGTATATCTCCAGTACATCGTCAGACCGACAGAGGATCCTAGTACATCGTCACAGTCAGCTACAAGGTTCCCGCACTAAGCTTGCTTGTCTCCAAGAGGGTCTGCTCATCAAGCCACTGGTCGATACTCCAACTGCCATGAAGTCACATGAAAAAGTATCCCAAAGGTCTTCCATGTCATAGGGGTCTCAACCCAATAGACGGTGCATCAATCAGATGCTCGGTCTGTAAGTTATTAGCCTTTTAGTCCTGAGGGCCCAGTCTGTAAGTTATTTTCCTTGAAAGTGGGCTCCACACTAACGGAATATGGTTTGTCAGACCGTGCGGGCAAGTTATGTGATATCCCTGGGTGAGATAGTGTAAACCGCATGGTTGGCGCACAGTTTTCCAAACCATGTGGGGTAACTGTGCTACCACATAATGTTGGGGGTTTTAAGTCCCGGGCCACTCAGGATTTCCCATTTTTCCCTCATTCTTCCACCCACTCATGCCTCACGTGGGGGTTCTAATTTTCAGAGGTTGGGGAAGCTCCTTAGCTAGTTTTGGAAGAAAATCTAAGGGGTTTCTTGGAGCGTTTTCCTGGAATGGGGTGTGATTGATTTTCGGTTCAGCCTGACGTCCTCCCTTCACAGCTGCGGCACAATCCACGGTTCTCTTCCATCGGGCGGTGCAGTTGTGATGTCGCCTTCATCATCAAACATCCTCTGATTTCCATCTTCATCTGTCATAAGGATTTCATCAAAAAACACAGGGGTTTGGGGAGATTTTAGGCCATGTTTGTTTGGCCTGCACCCTCCGCATTAGAACGGTAGAAAGTGGTTCACAAATATTTTATCATGAAGAACATCAAGAATGGGTAAGTAAGGTATTTAAAACAATGACCCTACAACCACCTGCAATAATTATTGCAAATTACGCAAAAAGAAATCATCCTCACATCAACTAGTAAGTGAGTTGATCCGTGTTCTTTGATTAGAAGGGATGAACATGGGAATTTATGATCACACATTATTAAAATCCTACCTTGAAGGTTTGTTATTTTGTTGTTAGAGAGAAGCTGAAGATGTCGACTTTCGTCATGCCCACCACACACCTCTGATCCAGATCTCATTCATTGGATAAATGCTCTTTGATGGAGGTGGTTCTTCATTGTTAAAGATGTCCACCGTTGGAGGATGTCATGAGGAAGGAGTCGAAGATGTTGGAGAACTTCAGCTTTCTTCATTCGGAGAAGTGTTCTTCATGGAAAAAGTTATTCGTTGGAGAAGTGGAATCCTCCGAAAATCTCTCCCCTTCTTCTTTTCCAAATACTTTCCCCCAATCCCCACCAAAAATGAAATATCCAACATAATAGAATATGTTATCTATTTAGTTTGTTGGCATAATTTCAAATTGGATTAATTAATTAATTGATGAGTTGGTATAACTAATCAAAGGGGGTGGCATAATTAAAGTGGAGGAAGTTCAAAATGCTTTCCAAAATTTAAGAGGGAGTTTAAGGGTTTCTCCTATTATAAGGGTTCGGGTGGTCCCCTCCTTTAGGAATTCAAATTGGGGGGTTTAGGCTCGGGTGGTCCCCACCACCATAACCCATGTGGGAGGTTTAAGTTATGTTGTTCCACACCTTTATAACATTCACATTGTAGGTTTCAACAAATAAAAATGTTAAACATTTTTATTTTGTTTTATTCTTTCATGAAAAACACAAAAACTAACTTTCACCCTCCACCAACTACCATTGAGGAGAAATTATCATTAAAAGAATATTGGCGTTGTGAGTTCAAAGGTGTATTCAGATTTCAATTATGAGCACTGGTTCAAAAGTTACAAAAACCCGCTCGCACGTTTATTGAATGTACCTGAAAAAAAGTTCAGAAATTCATTCCAGGCACTCTGAGCCTCAAAATATTGCGCTGTCAATTTTTGCGGAGTCATAAAATTCCAATTTAATTAAAAAATTACATGGAAATTATGGGTCATTACATTCTCCCCACCCCTGGGCATTGCTTCCTTGAAATCCACATCACAAAACTATGAAAACAAGTGGGGGTACTAGGCATGAATCTAAGCCTCCCGATCACATTTTCTCTCCTGGAGGTTTTCATGCGGCCAGCGAACGCGCACTAGAGTAATTGACCACCCATGAAGGACCCACTTCTATAGATCCTAAATCTATACTGAAACCTCTGAAAAACTCTCCCCATCGTCTATGTCCATCTCACGGTGGTCGATGATGTGAGAAGGGTCATGCCCGTATCTCCTCAGTTGGAATACGTGGAAGACGTCGTACACCCGGTGCAACTAAGGTGGAAGAGCTAGGTGTTAAACCACCTCACAAAATCTATTAAGGACCTGGAAAGGTCCGATGAACCTCAGAGATAACTTGACACCCCGGATAAATCTCCGCAAACCTCGTCCAGATGAGACTCGTATAAAGACATGGTCGCCATCCTCGAAATCCAGTGGTCTCCGTCTCCTGTCCGAATAAGACTTATGCCTACTATATGCAGTCTTCATCTACTCCTGGATGATCTGCACCTTCAATATAGTAGCCTCTACCATCTTTTGTCCCATGAGTTCTGACTCCCTTGGGTCAGTCCATCACAAAGGTGGTCTGCAAGTTCGACCGTACAATTCCTCCAAAGGAGCCATCCCAATGGAGGGGTGATAGCTGTTGTTTTACGAAATCTCCACCAAACGAAATTTATCCTCCTAGCTGCAACTGAATTAGAGGATGAATTAATGTATCATATCCTTGATGGTCTGAATGGTCTGCTCAGTCTGACCATCCGTCTAAGGATAGAAAGTGGTGCTAAAAAAAACTACGTCCTGAAAGCCTCCTGCAACACCTTCTATAGCCGGGACGTAAAACATGCATCACGATAGGAGATAATTGTTGAAGGTAATCCATGGATCCACACGATATCCTAAAAATAGAGGTGTCCCAATCTCTCTACTAAACCCTGCTATCTGATCGGTAGGAAGTGGGCCGACAAGGTGAGTCGTCCGACATTCACCTAGATAGAATCATGACCCATGGATGTACGTGGAAGTCCTTTCACGATGACAATGGATATCCTATACCACATCCACTCTGGGATATCTCGAGGTTGAACGAAGCCTGATGTTACCTGATTCTCTTCCTTCACTTGCTGTGAAGTGAGGCATAGAGAGTTAAATTCTGCTATAGCTTTCATCATTCTCAGCCACCAGTGTTGTCATCGGAGATCCTGGTACATCTTCGCCACTCCTAGATGTACCACTAGAGGGGATGTGTGTAACTCCATCAACAATTCCTCCTGAAGTGAAATTGTTAGCATGGTATGTCCTATTAAGAGGATGATTTGATCCCCACCGTCAGAAAATCCATCAGGTGCATGTCCTATAGAGATCTGAGCACGTCGAGCCTCATAGTCAGCATCCCCATGCTGCGCCTCCCTGAATCACTGATGAAGTGGAGTAGTGATTGTCAGAGACTGAAGGAAAGCTGCTCCATCCTGATCCATGAAGGATATTTGCAAAGCAGTCAACTTCTCTGTCACCTCACCTAATAGTTGTATACCAGATCTCTTACTAAGTGCATCCGCTAAAACATATCCATTCCAAGGAGTTTAGACTATCTCAAAGTAATAGTCATGGAGGAATACGAGCAAATTTCATTGTCTTAGGTTCATGTCATTTTGAGAGAATATATACCTAAGACTCTTGTGATTAGGGTACACTAAAAAAGGCTCTCCCATCAAGTAATGCCGCCACATCTTCAAGTCAAAGACCACTATTGCTAACTCCAGGTCATGGGAAGCATAGTTCTACTTGTGATGTTTCAGCTATCAAGAACCATAAGGGATAAATACTCATTACTGCATCAGGACACATCCGAGTCCAGTCCCTGATGCATCACAATATACTACGTACCCAATGACATATTCCGAAAGCCTCAAGATGGAGGCACTAGTTAGCCTCTGCCTTAGGTCCTGAAAAATCTGTTGGCATTTCTCCGACCACACAAAGGGTTTCCCCTTCATTGTCAACGCTAATAACGGTGTTGCAACTATGTAATAATCTGGTATAAATATTTAGTAGTATTCATCCAAACCCAAGAAACTCAAAACCACTGTCACACTCATGGGTGGATCCCAAGAAAGTATCTCCACAATCTTCACTGGATCCACTGCAACTCTAGCCTCCAAGAATACATATACCAGAAAGTGAACCTATCGGATCCAGAATTGGAACTTCTAGAGCTAACCATAAATCTAGTTCTCTTAGATTGTGTCTAGAACTATCTGCAAATGATAGGCATACTCCTCCTCAGTAGACGAGTAGATCAGAATGTCGTCGACGAAGACTACTACAAAGCGATTAAGGTATGGTAGGAAGATTATGTTCATGAGTCCCATGAACACTGCTGGAGTGTTGTTCATGCCAAAAGGAATGACCAAAATCTCATAATAGCTGTACCGACATATGGAATCCATCTTCTGCACATCCTCATCTTGTACTCTAGCTGGTGATAGTCTGATCTAAGGTCTATCTTCGAGAACCACCGTGCTTCCATCAGCTGATCAAAGTGATCTTCAATCATCGGGAGTGGGTACTTGTTCTTCACGATCACCTAGTTCAGGTGCCAATATTCAACACAAAGTCTCAAACTCCCATCCACCTTCTTAGTGAACAAAATCGGGGTTGATCAAGGAGAAAAACTAGGCCGGATAAACCCCTTAACTTGTAAGTCCTCCAGCTGTACCTGCAGCTCACGAAGCTCCACGGGAGCCATCCGATACGCTGGTGTAGATATGAGTGTCATATC
Organism: Viscum album; assembly: GCA_963277665.1. Lineage (NCBI taxonomy): Eukaryota > Viridiplantae > Streptophyta > Magnoliopsida > Santalales > Viscaceae > Viscum > Viscum album. The sequence goes on from OY728130.1 coordinate 1,952,693,200, forward strand.
GAGGTATAATTCAATGTAAAATTCCACCTCTCTGTGGGGAGGAAGACCTGAAACATCATCAGGGAAGACATCTTCATAATGGTCCACCACTATAGGATAGCTCGGACTCTCCACATCAACTGCACTAATGGTAAGGCTAGCCAAATGATGAGTGATCAGCTACATACTCCTCCGGGTAAGTCCATCCTACGCTGCAAAGGCTCCCTTATCATCAAGGAAGGTAAACCTGGTCCCAACCGTGTGGAAACACTGCACTTTGTGCCTAATACATTCAATCTGATCATGGACTATACATAACCATTCAATACCCAAGATGACGTCGTAAAGCCTCGGTGCTGCTACTCGGAGATCCTAACAGAAGTTATCACCTCCTAGAGTAAGCTCACACTATCGACACTAGTGTGTAATCATTAAATCTAATCCCATAGGAGTCTCTAGTTGTGTGGATCGAGCCAACGACTCTATCATAATCTCCGAGCTCCAAACGAGGGCAGTGGCAATAAAATAATGACTGGCACCTGTGTCTATAAACACTGAAGCTAAGGGGGAATAGATATATATCTTACCTTGTATCATCTGCAGACCACCATGATTGTAGGCCTCAGATTCCTGGAGCTGAGCTCTCTCATGTCCACCTTCTCCATGCGGTCAGGGTGGTCCTCCTGGAAGTGGTGGCGGTAACATCTCAAACTGTCTCCCACCGCCAATTGCATGACGAGCTCCTCTTCCACATCTGCCTGCTCCCTGTAGACCTCCTTAGTTGGACCTCTATCTCTTCCTGGGAAGTACCTTGACCATCTAATGATCATATATACGACGGGTTGGATAGTCATGATCCATGTGACTTTGCCCGCCACATGTGAAACACTGCTAGTTCCTCGCATGACTGGCTATGTCTCTGGTGCCCCGCACAACCGATCCTAGATCATGTGGTCATCCACCTGTATGCCTGGTCCTCTTGGACCTCTATAAAAACTATCTTCTGCCAGCTGTAGAAGAATCCTCTATGTGGAGACCAGTGGTGGGTCTTGCTGCTGCTAACTTCTCAGTAAGAAAACACTCCACTAAGAGGGCTCACTCTAACACTCCTGACTATGTTAGAATTCTGAGTGAGATCATCAAAGTCCTAATCTCCCGCATAAGTCCCTAATCAAAGGTTTGGGCACTAAATAGTGGTTCTCGTACCATATCATTGGAGTAACATGATATTTCATTGATCCTCACTGAGTACTAAGCCACAATCTTGTTTCCCTACTATAGATGAAGAAACTCCTATAAGTGCACTGCGTGAAGAGTCATTGGGACAAACTCTGCCTGAAACAGGCTCTCGAAATCTACCTAGAGAAGTGTCACCTCATCGTGAACCTACACCATCAAGCTCCACCATCTTCATGCGACTTCCTATAGAAGGTTGGCGTCAAGGATCACCATGATATCAGCTAGTGTCCCTACGAGTCGGAAGACTCTCACTACGGCCTACATCAAATCCTCAGCCACTTGTGGGTCTATCTCTCCCCTGATCCTGGGTGTCCTCTGGAACTATAACTCATGCAATGCGATCAAGAGGGATGCACCCTGTGCTAACGGTGCGGGTGGCATCGGTGGCCCAATAGGTAATGGTACTGCTGGTGCCTCCAGTGGTGCCTCTCCTAGAAAAGGGCCCTGCACTGAGGCCTCGCCGCTCGGTGGGCTATCAGTGCATGATATATTCAGAACCCTAGCTGGATGTATGCGTGGAGGCATCCTGAAAAAGAAACAGGTGTGCCATAGTCAATAAGTTTTACCTGGTGAGATTATTGAAACAGATCACAAAGAAAACTCCTGAAAACACACACGCGTAATCAATTTTTTCGTGCACTGAGTCGAAAATCATAAGTCGAGGTCTTGGTGTATGGATACATCGATCGCTTCACCAACACCGGATTCTCTAAACTGATATCCATACTCACTACACAATACATTATTTCCATTAAAAGATTGTATTCCTATGTTCTAAGGTAGAACTGACTCCTCTGATGCTAATTTTTCATGACCCATCCCTTAGGGCCCATTCTGTGACTACCCCAAGCCCTCCATCCATAGGCCAGGGGCTGAAGACTAGAACCGAAAGGTATGTTCCCTAAAATCATGTAGGAATTTCATTTATGACCTGTACAAACACGCAACCAAGAAAATATAAATATATGAACACAATTCAATTATATAGAAAAAAGATTGTTGAAAGTAAAAAGGGGCCGGAATACAAGCCCAACAATAAAGGTACAAGTACAATTGAAAAATAATACAATGGAAGAAAAAGGAAACTAGCTACTGGGTTGTCCTCTGAGGTTCCTACCTGAAGGGTAGGTACAGATCACCTCTTCATCTCTCCTCTGTGTACTAGCACACCGTATGGTCCACCTCCGATTCTCATCTCATCCCAGTACCCTCAACCTCAATCAGCAATGTATGTCATTTTCACTAAACACAACAATGTGTGGACATAGCCCATGTAGGGGTGAGTATAACGATACTCAGTAGGGACCACAATGACCTCAAAGTCTCACCAAACCCACAAAGAATAAACCACAAAGCATAAAGTCAACTAACAACCATAGTTAGGTATATGTCTATACATATACCTAAGTTATCATGTATACCCATCTGAATCAAGAGAAAACATAGGGTCCAACCCAAAATCCTAAATCTCTGATGCTCCACAAAGGAAGGAATACAATGAAGGTAAGTACCACACAGGTACACCACATAGAAGAATACCACCAAGGTATTACCACGAAGGAAATTACCACACTGGTATGAACTCTTCTCACACCAGGTATAACATTAGAATAGTAGAATAGATGATTAGATGTAACTACTAATCCATCTTACTCTATTAATATGAATACCCATGAAGGATCATAGAATATCGTCAGACCCACATAGGATCCTAGTACATCGTCAGCACGCCTTCATAACCACACATGATCCTAGTACATCGGTAGTACATCGTCAGACCCACAAAGGATCCTAGTACATCTCTAGTATGTTGTAAGACCCACACAAGATCCTAGTACATCTCTAGTACGTCTTCAGACCCACACAGGATCCTAGTACATCTCCAATACATCGTCATACCCACACAGGATCCTACCACATCTTCAGTACATCAACATACCCACACAGGATCCTAGTACATCTCCAGTACATCATCAGACCCACACATGATCCCAGTACATCTCTAGTATGTTGTCAAACCCACACAAGATCCTAGTACATCGTCACAGCCAATTACAAGGTTCATGCATTATGCTCTCTTGTCTCCGGGAGGGTTCTCTCTTTAATCCACTGGTCGATACTCCAACTACCATGAAGTCCCAAGTAGAAGTATCACAAATGATTGGTACATCATAGGAGTGTCAATGCAACAAACGGTGCGTCAATCAGACGCCCCTTTTGTATGTTATTAGCCTTTTTGTCTTGAGGGTCCGGTCTGTTAGTTATTATCCATGACAGTGGGCTCCGTATGGGCGGCACACGGTTTATCAGACCATGTAGTCAATCCATGTGAAGTCCTTGTAAGAGACAGTGGCAACCGCATGGTTGGCGCATGGTTTTCCAAACCGTGCGTGGTAACTGTGGGGCTACATAAAGTTAGGGTTTTTATGTCCCGGGCCACTCAAGATTTCCAATTCTTCCTCCCACTCATGGATCACGTAGGAGTTCCAGTTTTCAGTGGTTGGGGAAGTTGTTTAGCGTGTTTTGGAGGCAAATAAATGTGGTTTCTTGGATTGTTTTCCCAGATTGGGGTTCGATTGCTTGTCGGTTTGGCCGACCATCCTCTCTTTGCCACCATGGCACAATCCATGGTTATCTTCTGTCAGGAGGCACGGTTGTGTAGTCTCCTTCGTCCCATGACTGGCCTCTGGTTTCCATCTTCCTCTGTCGAAAAGATTTCATCAAAAAAACACAAGGGTTTGTGGAGAGGTTGGGCCATGTTCATTTGTCCTGCACCCTCTGCGTTAGAGTGGTAGAAAGTGGTTCACAAATATTGATTGATGAAAAACATCGAGAACAAGTAAGGAAGAAATTAAAAAGAACCACCATACAACCACCTGTAATAATTACTCCTATTTCCTGCAAAAGAAATCATATGTGGATTATCTAGTTAGTGATTTGATCTACATTCTTTGTTTAGAAGGGATGAACATGGGAATCAAGGATCACACATAATTAAACCCCTACTTCGAAGGTTTGTTGTTGTGTTCTGAGAGAGAAGTCAAAGATGTTGACATTCGTCGCGCCCGCCACGCACCTCCGATCCCAAAATTGTTCGTCAGATAAACGCTCTTCGATGGAGGTGGTTCATCATTATTGAAGATGTCCACCATTGGAGGATGTCACGAGGAAGGAGTTGAAGATGTTGGAGAATGTCAGTATTCTTCATTTGTAGAAGCGTTCTTCATGGAAGAAGTTCTTCGTTGGAGAATTGTATTCCTCCCAAAAGATCTCCCCTTATCCTTTGCGAAATACTTTCCCCCAATCCCCACCAAAAATGAAATAGAAAACATAATAGAATACGTTATCTATTTAGTTTGTTTTCATAATTTAAAATTGGATTAATTAATTAATTGATGAGTTGGTATAATTAATCAAAGTGGGTGGCGAAATTAAAGTGGGGGAAGTTCAAGAGGCTTGCCCACATTTAAGAGGGAGTTTAAGGGTTTCTCATATTATGAGGGTTCGAGTGGTCCCCGCCTTTATGAATTCAAATTGGGGGGTTTAGGATGGGGTGGTCCCTTCCACCATAACCATGTGGGAGGTTTTAGTACAGGTGGCTCCCACCTTTATAACATCCACATGAGAGGTTTCAAAAAATAAAAATGTTAAACATTTTTATTTTATTTCATTCTTTCACAAAAAAACACAAAAACTAACTGTCACCCTCGACCAACTATCGTCGAGGTGAGAGTATCCTTAAGAGAATATCACTACTGCGAGTTCAACGGTTTCCTCAGATTTCAATTCTGAGAACCAGTTCAAAAGTTACAAAAACCTCCTCACACGTTTACTGAATGTGCTCGAAAAAAAGTTCATAAATTCTTTTTGGGCACTCAGGGCCTCTGAATCGCGCGCCGTCAATTTTATTGGACTCGTAAAATTCCAATTTAATTAAAAAAAATACATGGAAATTATAGGTATTTACATTCTCCCCACCTCAGGGCTTTGCATCCCCAAAATCCACATCATAAAACTAGGAAAAGAACTGGGGTTATTGATCATGAATTTGATCCTCCCGCTCCAATGTGCTCTACTAGAGGTTCTCGTGCTTTCAGCGAACGCACACCAGAGGTACCGACTACCCACAAAGGACCCAATCCTATCGATCCTCAATCTATACTGGAACCTATGTAAAATTCACCCCATTGTTGACGTCCAGCTCATTATAGTTGATGATGTGAGAAGGGTCGTGCACGTATCTCCTCAGCAAGGATACGTGGAAGACGTCGTGCACCCGGTGAAACTGAGGTGGAAGTTCTTGGTCGTAAGATACCTCCCCAACTCTGTTGAGGACCTAGAAGGGTCTGATAAACCTCAGAGATAACTTTCCACCCTAACCAAATCTCTGAAAACCTCATTGAGGTGAGACCTATATACAGACATGGTCACCATCCTCAAACTCCAGAGGTCTTCGTCTCCTCTCTGCATAAGACTTTTGTATGCTCTGTGCAATCTTCATCAGCTCATGGATGATCTGCACCTTCTCTGTGGTAGTTCATACCATCTCTAGTCTGATGATTTTTGTCTCCCCTAAGTCAGTCCAACACAAAGGAGATCTACAAAGTTGACCATTCAATGCCTGAAAAGGTGACATCCCAATGGTGGAGTGATAGCTGTTGTTGTATGCAAACTCCACCAAAGGTAACTGATCCTCCCAACTGCGATCGAAATCGAGGACACAATCATGTAGCATGTCCTCGAGAGTCTAAATGGTCCGCTCAGTCCGACCATCCGTCTGAGGATGGAAGGCAGTGCTCAAATGAAGCTACGTCCCAAAAGCCTTCTGAAACCCCTTCCATAGCAATGAAGTAAAATGTGCATCACAATCGGAGACAATCGTTGAGGGTACTCCATGGAGACACACAATCTTCTACAAGTAGAGGCATCCCAAGCTCTCTACTGAAACCGACTCTCTAATCAATAGGAAGTGGGCTGACTTGGTGATTCATTCAACGATCACCCAGATAGAATCATGACCCCAAGATGTACATGGAAGTCCTTTCACGATGTCCATGGATATCTCATCCCACTTTCAATCTGGGACCTCTAAAGGCTGAACCAAGCCTACTGGTACCTAATTCTCCACCTTCACTTCCTGACAAGTGAGGCATCGAGAGATAAATTCTGCTACTGCTTTCTTCATTCCCAGCCACAAGTACTGTCGTCAGAGATCCCAGTACATCTTCGCAACTCCTAGATGTACTTCAAGAGGAGATGTGTGGAACTCCCTCAACACATCCTCCTGAAGTGAAACAGATACCATGCTATGTCCTCTATAGAGGATGACATGCTCCCCACCTTTAGAAAATCCATCAGGTTCCTGTCCTGTGGATATCTGAGCACGTTGAGCCTCATAGTCAATGTCCTCGCACTGTGCCTCCCTAACTAGCTGAAGAAGTGGGGGAGTGACTGTAAGATACTGAAGGACATATTCTCGATCTTGATACAAGAAGGATATCTTCAAAGAATTCAACTGATCTGTTACATCACCTAGTAGTTGTATACTAGATCTCCTACTGAGTGAATCTGCTACAACATTTCCCGTCCCCGGAGTATTGAATATCTTGAATTCATAGTCCTGGAAGAACTCAAGCCAATTTAATTGTCTTAGGATCAGGTCTTTTTGAGAGAAGATATACCTGAGAATATTTCAATCAGAGTACACTGTAAAATACTCGCCCATCAAGTAATGTCGCCACATCCTCAAGGTGAAGGCCACTACTTCTCACTCCAGGTCATGGGTATCATTGTTCTGCTCGTGTTGTATCAACTGTCGAGAACCATAAGTGATAACTACTCATTCATGCAATAGGACACATTCAAGTCCATTCCCTAATGCATCACAGTAGACTACGTACCCAATGCCCTCCTCTGGAAGCCGCAAGATGAGGGAACTAGTCAGAATCTTCCTCAACTCCTGAAAACTCCGCTGGAATTTCTCCGACCACACGAAGGGTTTCCTATTTTTTTCAACACTAATAAAGGTGATACAATTGTAGAGAAATCTAGAACAAATCTCTGGTAGTATCCAGCCAAACCCAGGAAACTCCAAACCTTTGTCACACTGCTAGGTGGCTCCCAAGCAAGTACCACATCAATCTTTGCTGGATCCACTGCAACTCTAGGATCTGAGATGACATGTCCCAGAAAGTGAACCTCTCGGATCGAGAATTAGAAATTTGAGATCTTACCATAATCCTGGTGTTGTCAGAGTGTATTCATAACTATCTGCAAATGATAGTCATGCTCATTCTCAGTAGCAGAGTAGATCAGAATGTCATTGATGAAGACTACTACAATGCGAGGAAGGTAAGGCTGGAAGATTATATTCATGAGTCCCATGAACACTACTGGAGCATTGGTCATGCCGAATGGAATGACCAAAAACACATAATGGTTATACCGTAATTTGAAAGTCATATTCTTCACATCCTCATCTTGTACTCTGAGATGGTGATAGACTAATATGTGGTCTATCTTCGAAAACCACTGTGCTCCCTTCAGCTGGTCAAAGAGGTTGTCAATCCGTGGGAGTGGAAACTTGTTCTTCAAGGTCACTTGGTTCAGACACCGATAGTCGGCACAAAGTCTCAATCTCACATCTACCTTCTGGGTGAACAAAATCAGGGCTTCCCAAGGAGAAACACTAGGACAGAAGAACCCCTTCCCTTGTAAGTCCTCGAGATATACCTTCAGCTTACGAAGCTTCGCGGGGAGCCATCCGATACGCTGGTGTATATATCTATGTCGGCCAAGGTACAATTCAATATAAAAGTCCACCCCTCTATGAGGAGGTAGACCTAGAAAATCATCAATAAAGACATCATCATACTGGTCCGCCACTATAATATAGCTCGGACTCTTCACATCAACTGCTATGAGTGTAAGGTTAGCCAACTGATGAGTGATCGGCTACACCCTCCTCTGTGTAAGTCCATCATACACTACAAAGGGTTCATTCTCACCGATGAAGGTAAACCTGGTCCCATCCATGCAGACACCGCACTTTGCGCCTAATATAGTCAATATGAGCATAGACTATAGATAACCAGTCCATACCCATGATGACGTCATAAGGCCTTGACGCCGCTACATGGAGATCACGGCCGAATCTCTTGCCTCCTAGCGTAAGCTCACACTACCGACACTAGTGTGTAATCATCGAATCCGCTCCTATATGAGTCTCTATCCATAAGGACCGAGCCAGGGGCTCCATCAGAATCTCTGAAATTGAGCGAGGGTTGTGGCAATAAAATAATGACTGTCACATGTGTCTATAAGTACTAAAACTAAGGTGTAATAGACACAGATATTACCTCATATCATCTCTGGAGTTCCCTGATCATAGGCCTTAGATTCCTGGAGATGATCTCTCCCCTTCCCACCTACTCCTTGCAATCGGGGTGGACCTCTTAGTGGTGGTGGCTGTAACATCTTGAACTGCCGCCCACCGCCAGCTGCACGACCAGCTCCTCCTCCATGTCTGATGGCTCCCTATGGACCTGTTCATTTGAACCTCTGTCTCTTCCTCAGCGGTCCCTCGACCCTCTAATGATCATATGTATGGCAGGTCATACAGTCACGATCCATGTGACCCTGCCTGCTGCATGTGAAACACTACATGTTCCTCACATGACTGGCTCTGTCTCCAGTTCCCCGCACAACCGATCCTAAATCATGTGGTCGTCCACTTGTATGCTTGGTCCTCTTGGACCTCTGTGATATCTGTTAACTATCAGCTGTAGAAGAATCCTCAATGAGATGATCGGTGGTGGGTTTCACTGCTGGTGACTAGTCAGCAAGAAAACTCTCCACTAAGGGAGCTCTCTCAAACACTCTCGCCTGCGTCTGAATGGTGAGTGAGATCATCAAAGCCCTGATCTCCTGCCAGAGTCCCTACTAAATGGTTAGGGTGCTGAAGATGAGTCTCATACCATATCAATGGAGTAACATGAGAGGTCAGCGAACCTTGCTGAGTACTGAGCCACAATCATGCTTCACTTTTATAGATAATGAAGCTCATGTATGTGCACTGCACGAAGATTCACTGGTACAAACTCTGCCCAAAACTGTCTCTCGAAGTCTTCCTAGAGAAGTGTCACCGCATCGTGAACGTGGTGCATCAAGCTCCACCATCTACCTACTGCTTCTTGTAGAATGATGGTGGAAAGGATCACCATGAGATCAGCTAGTGTCTCTACCAGTTGGAAGACTCTCACTACGGCCTCCAGCCAATCCTCAACCACATGTGGGTCTATCTCTCCCCTGAACCTGGGTGGCCTATGGCATTGAAACTCATTCAAAAAGCTCAAGAGGCGTGCACCCTCTACAGCTAGTGCTCGTGGAATTGGTGGCCCAATAGGTAATGGTACTGCTGGTGCCTCTACTGGTGCCTCTACTAGAAGAGGGCCCTGCACTGAGGCCTTGTCACTTGGTGGGCTATTAGTGCATACTATATATGGAACCCTAGCCAGCTATCTACATGGATGCATCCTGAAAAGAAACAGGTGCACCATGGTCAGTATGTTATATTTGGTGAGATGAATCAAATAGATCACAAAGAAAACTCTTGAAAACGTACACACGCAATCAGTGTTTTCGTGAACTAAGTCTGAAATCCGAAGACAGGGTCCTGGTGTATTGGATACGTCGGTCGTCACACCAACACTAGATTCCCTAAACTAATAACCATAATCACTACAAATAACTCTATTGCTGTTAAAAGATCAAAGTCATATGTTCTACGGTTGAACATAATCCTTTTATACCAATTTGTCATGACACGTCCCCCGGGGCCCGTGTCGTGACTACCCCAAGCCCACCTTTTATAGGCCAGGGGCAGGTGACCAGCACCGAAAGGCGTATTTCCTACAATCGGGAATTCATTGCCTTAATAAATTGTAAGCACACACAAAAAAGTAGAAAACAAGATATGAACACAAGTCAACTATATAGAAAAAAGAGTGTTGAAAGTAAAAGGGGTCGGAATACAAGCCCAATAGTAAAGGTACAAGTATAACTAAAAAAAAATACAACTGATGAAAAAGGAAAGAAACTATAGGGTCATACTTAGAGGTTCCTACCTAAATGGTAGGTAATGATCGCCTCCTCAACACTCCATGTCTTCTTGTATCCTCTGCGTTCCAACACGCCGTATGGTCCACCTCCGGGCCCCATCTAGTCCTGGTACCCCCATCCTCAATCAACGTTGTTCGTTGTCTGCACCAAACACTACAAGGTGCAGGCATAGCCCCTATAGGGGTGAGTATAACGATACTCAGTAGGGACCCCGAGACCCTCACAGTCTCTTAAAATCCACAAATGATAAACCACAATGCATGAATTCAACTGGAAAACCAAATTAGGTATATTCCCATACATATACCTAAGTTACCAAGTATACCCATCTCAATCAAGAGGAAACACAGGGTCTGACCCAAAATCCCAAAGCTCAACTATTCCACAAAGGAAGGAATACCACGAATGTAATACCACATAGGTACACCATAGTGAATAATACCACAAAGGTATTACCATAAAAGAAAGTACCACAGAGGTATGAACTCATCTTACACCAGGTATCACAAAAGTACAGTAGTAGAGAAGATTAGATGTAACTACTAATTCATCTTACTCTGTTAAGAGGCGGACCCTCGAACGATCATAGAACATCATCAGAACCACACAGGATCCTAGAACATTGTCAGTACATCATCAGAACTACAAGGGATCCTAGTACATCGTTAGTACATTGTCAGACCCACACAGGATCCTAGTACATCTCTAGTAGGTCATCAGACCCACATAAGAACCTAGTACATCTCCAGTACGTCATAAGACCCACATAGAATCCAAGTACATCTCCAGTACGTCGTTAGACCCACACAGGATCCTAGTATATCTCCAGTACGTCATCAGACCCACACAAGATCCTAGTACATCTCCAGTATGTCGTCATACCCACACAAGATCTTAGTACATATCCAGTACATCGCCAGACCCACACAGGATCCTAGTACATCTCCAGTATGTCGCTAGACCACACAAGATCCTAGTACATCTCCAGTACGTCATTAGACCCAAACAGGATCCTAGTACATCTCCAGTATATCTTCATACCCACACAAGATCCTAGTACATCGTCACAACCAGCTACAGGTTCCCGTACTAACCTCTCTTGTCTCTAGGAGGGTCCACACTTCAAGACATTGGTTGATACTCTAAATACCGAAAATTCCAACAAAGATGTATCCCAAAAGTGTACCACATCTGTGGGATATTAATGAAATAGAAGGTGTGTTAGTCAGACGCCCGGTCTATATGTTATTATCATTTTAGTCCTAAGGGTCTGGTCTGTAAGTTATTTGCCTTAACAGTGGGCTCCGCACAGGTGGTGCACAGTTTGTTAGACCATTCATCCAAGCCATGCGAAGTCCCTAGGTGAGATAGTGGAAACTGCATGGTTGACGCACAGTTTTCCATACCATGCGGGGTAACCATGTGGCCACTTAAAGTTAGGGTTTTCAAGTCCCGGGCCACTCGGGATTTCCCATTTTCCCACATTCTTCATCCCACTCATAGATCACGCAGGAGTTCCAATTTTCAGAGGTTGGGTAAGCTCCTTAGCTTGTTTTGGATGAAAATCGAAGGGGTTTCTTGGATCGTTTTCCCAGATTGGGGTGTGGTTGCTTTTCAGTTCGGCCGATCATCCTCCCTTCGCCACCACGGCACAAACTGCGGTTCTCATCCATCAGGTGGCGCGGTTGCACCATCGACTTCATCATGCAACTGGCCTCCATTTTCTATCTTCCTCCATCACAATGATTTGATCAAAAAAACACAAGGGTTTGCGGAGAGGTCGGGCCATGTTCATTTGGCCCTACACCCTCCGCATTAGAGTGGTATAAAGTGGTTCACAAAGATTGGATCATGAAGAACATCAAGAACGGGTAAGGAAGGTATTTAAAAAAACAACCCTACAACCACCTACAATAATTATTCCCAATTTCACAAAAAGAAATCATCTGCAGATCAACTAATTACTGAGTTAATCCGCATTCTTTGTTTAGAAGGGATGAACTTGGGAATCGATGATCACACATAATTAAACTCCAACCTCAAAGGTTTGTTGTTCTGTTGCGAGAGAGAACTAATAGATGTTGACATTTGACGCGCCCACCACACGCCTCTGATCCCAAGATCATTGGTTGGATAAACACTCTTCGTTGTTGGTGGTTCTTCATTGTTGAAAATGACCACTATTGGAGGATGACATGATGAAAGATTCAAAGATGTTTGAGAATGTTAGTGATCTTACTTTGGAGAAGAATTATCCATGGAAGAAGTTCTTCATTGGAGAAGTGTAATCCTTCCAAAAGCTATCCCCTTCTTTTTTACCAAATAATTTCCCCCAATCCCCTCTGAAAATGAAATAGACAGCATAATAGAATATGTTATCTATTTTGTTTTTTGGAATAATTTCAAATTGGATTAATTAATTTATTGATGAGTTGGTATAATTAATCAAAGGTAGTGGCACAATTAAAGTGGGGGAAGTTCAAGAGGCTTCCCCACATTTAATAGGGAGTTTAAGGGTTTCTCCCATTATGAGGGTTCGGGTGGTCCCCACAATTAGGAATCTGAATTGGGGGGTTTAGGCTCGGGGGGTCCCCACCACCATAACCCATGTGGGAGTTTTTAGTTCAGGTGGTCCCCACCTTTGTAACATCCACATGGGAGGTTTCAACAAATAAAAATGTTAAACATTTTTTTTAATTTATTCTTTCATGAAAAACACAAAAACTAACTTTCACCCACGACTAACTTTCATCGAGGTGAAAGTCTCCTTAAGTGAATATCAACACTGTGAGTTCAACGGTGTCCTCAGATTTCAATTTCGAGTACTAGTTTAAAAGTTACAAAAACCCACTCGCACGTTTACTGAACATACCCGAAGAAAAGTACAAAACTTCATTCCGGGCACTCTGGACCTCAGAATCACACACCGTCAATTTTGTGGACTCGTAAAATTTCAATTTAATTAAAAAAATTACATGGAAATTCTAGGTCATTACATTAAAGGAATTAAAAAATGAGGGTAATCAGTACACTGATCCTCACACTTTCTTCTTGTTGGAAATTATTTATGAAATATAGTGATGGCTCAATGAAGGGTTTGGTATGTATACTAATTAATAATGAAAAATTGATAGCATACTTCTCTAGGAAGTGTAAATATCATGAGTAGAACTATCCAACACATGATTTGGAGTTGGATGTAATGATATTCATGTTGTAAATATGGTAGAATTATCTATTTTCATAGACGTGTGAAATATTCATGGATCATAGTAGGCATTAATATATATTCACATAGAATTATTTTAAATGCACTAATGAAGATGGTTAGATTTAATCAAGGACTATGACTATACAATGCACAACTATCTTGGGAAAAAATTAAGTTAAAAATTATTGATGTAGAATGGACTCAAAAACCTTAATAGTGATGAGAATGGATAAGGGTAAAATCTTATTAGACTTGTAAATTATGGAAATGGGAATCTTAAAGGAAGGGGCATCATCAATTCTTACTTAAATTATTTCTCAACTATCCCTTCTAAAGATGAAAAAGGATACTCAAAGAGATGATTTGGAATTAAATATTTACTTTGAAGATATTAGAAAATATAAATTATTTGATTTTAAAATGCATGAAGAAGGAGATGTAATATTTTTTTCATGACCACATGTACCTTCAAATCATAATATTAAGAAGGAGTTATTGAATGATTCACACAGCTCAACCTTCTCTATCCACACAGGGAGCATGGAGAGGTATCTAGAACTACAATATCACTATTTTTTTTTGAAAATATGAATAAAGAGATCACATAGTATACAAATAAAGTTCAAAGTATGTTAGAAAGTGAAGGTTGAAAGACAAAAATCAATGGGTATGACACAACCATTACCTATACCTATTTGGAAATGGGAAAACATAACCATGAACATTATCGCTATTATTCCAAAGATAACAATTGGAAATAATGCTATATGGGTTTTGGTGGACTTATTTATATAGTACAATCAGTTAATTTCAATTTGAGAGGACTTCTCACTTGGCCAACTTTTTAGGATATACATCATAGAACTGGTTAGGCTACATGGAACACCATTATCGATTGTATCTGATCAAGTTCAGATTTATAACTCTAATTTCTATAAAATTATCCAATATTATATCGGCATTGATTTGAAAATTATTTTTTCTTATGACTCCTAATATGTTGTACAATATTGAGATGATTATCCAGACATTGGAAAAAATATTGAGAGTATGCTCAATAGACTTCAAAGGAGGATGTGATTGTCATCTTTATGTGGTCATGTTCTCATATAACAACAGTTTCCACTCAAATATCCCAATGTATCCACATTTATAACTTTATGGTATGAAATTTATACCACATACGTGATGAGATAAATTTGTTGAAAGCAAGCTGGTAGGATCTGAAATGGGAATAGAAATAGAAGAAAGAGTTAAGACAATTCAACAATGCATCAGGGATTTTCAAAGTCATCAAAAGAGATAATCTAACAATAATTTATGAGAAATGGAGATTGAGGTTGGAGATTATGTGTTCCTCCATATATAATTATGCAAGAGAGTCATGATATTTGAGAGGGAGAAAAAACTAATCCCTAGTTACATCGACCCCTTTTAGATTCTCGATCATATTAGTGTTGTAGCCTATCAACTTTTCCTACCACCAACCGTCTCTCAAGAACATGACATATTCCACATATCCTACCAAAGTAAGAACATACTAGATCCATCAAAATTACTATATTTAGAAATAGTAAAATAGGATAATGATCTCTCTTTTGAGGAGAAACTAGTGAAGATAATTGACTATAGAGACAACGTTCTATACAATATATCAACTAACCTAATCAAAGTACTATGAAAAAACTATATGTTCAAGGATGAAACATTGGGAATTATAGGAATGAATGAAGTAGAAGTACCCTCACCTATTATCACCTTAGTATGTAAAATGATATGTTGAAATAAAACATTATTAAGGGTGGAATAATTATATGACATAAAATTTTATCTATTGAATTCCCATTCTTGTAATTGTGTGATATTTTATTATGTGTTTTAAGAAACATACAACACATGACAAAACTGAACAAAGTTTTATTATATTAATTTGATCATTACATTTAGAGAATAAAATTACCATAAGAACTAAAAATATTACAATGGAATAAAAATTGAAAATAAGATAACTGAAATATGAAAATTTGGGCCTTTCGATCCACCAGAATAACATCACTCACAAAAAACACTGTAGAAATAAAATATATTAATATTAATGAAATATTCATACATAAATTGAAAATGTATAGAAACTTGATATAAAATAAAAGTTAAAAAATAATGAATTAAATAATAGGTATTTATATAATGTAGGTATCCCATATGGGCATTAAAACTATGACAATTAGAATAGTAATTTAATTATTGGATAAGTGACCTTACCATTGGAATAATAATATGAGAATTAGAAATAGTAACCTGACCATTGGAAGAGTAACCTCATATCTGGAAATTCAAAATAGTATTTATGTTTCTTATTAAATGAAAATATGTCATATTTATATCATGATACAATTAAATAAATGTTTTAAAAATGTTAAATTAAGTGTTTTTTTATAAAATATTAATGTTTTCATTGAATTTTTATAATAAATATAATGATTTAAAATAAAGTTTAATTTCTTAAAATGGGTTTATAAATTTATATTATGTATCATTATTATGATAATATACATTTATGATACGACAAATTATTTTTTAGTGGACCAAAAAATCGATCATAATATTTAAATTCATACTTTTCAAATAAATAAGTTTTTTTTTAAAAAAATTATTTTTTCATATTTATTAAGAATATACTTATATAATTTATTTTAATTTTGTAATATACTTTTCAAAAAATGTTTAGGGTGATTTTTTTTTTGTAATTTTCTAAAATATTTGAATTTTTTTGGAGTAGTTGCTTCCCTCGATGGTTTGTTTGGGTTTGGAATGAAATGGGATGATGGGGGCAAGGTAATATATCCTTTCTAACTTCTGAAGGAGCTACCATAGTTAAGACATTCAAGTCGGTTTTACTTTTTTTCTGATGGAAACCATTTTTTCTCGGACAGATTATAGGGGGTTGAATTATCACTACTAGAAATTTAGGCTATATCCATAGACCTATAGCCACGATTTTATAGGACCCTAGAAATAGCATTTTTATACCCTCGATTCAATTAAACAGCCGTGTCCCTCTCTCTTTTTTCGACACGCGTCAGGATCTTCATCCTCCCATAATCTGCGACCCTCCTCCGATCCCTTGACCTCTCTCTTGATGGATCCCTCCTCCCTGATGCTTCCAATAAATTCATCCAATCCTATTCTCAGCTGATGTTGTTCACAATGGCCTCCCCACCTCCACCAACACGCCTCTGACGCAGGTATCGATTACCCATACGAGGTCTCCTCTTCATAATTGTCCTCCCCCAAAACCACCACCCAACACAACCACCCTCCCAACGATGCTCTGAGACAGGTTCCAAACCTCCACCTCTTGCATGCCTCCAATGTGGCTACCCAACTTCTTGTGGATCATCATCCTCCTCAACCAGTAATACCTCCTAATTACCCACCTTTTAATTACCCACTAAAGGTATTTAGGGTTTTAACCCCTCAAATTTCACTCATTCCATGAACTATATTGAGAGTGTTTGTTCTGATTCCCATTACATTTCAATTATATGTTCTCAGTTTATCTCTTCATCAAAAAAAAATTATTAATTGATTGGGGGATTTTTAGGTTAGTCATTTATTTTGTTTTAATTTCTTCAATGACCAATTTGGACTCTACTAACTTCAGTTTTATTTATTGGTTTATTGTACTATGTATATTTGAGTCTAGAGTGATCTAAGGTTGATTATATCAATATACAGAGATGAGGGTTAGTGGAGGGAGATGCTTATAAGGATTGGTTATAGAGGGAGGGAATGAAGATTTATTTTTCACATGCCTGATTTTTTTATTGATAATGTGTGTGTTAACATTTTATAATTTTTTGTTTATTTATTTTTTCAAATCTAGTCCTAGCGTGGATATCCAGCTAATGGATGTGTCATGACATATTTTGGGGGTAAATTTTGTTTTGTGTTAACTCTAATTTATGGGTTAAATCATTCCATTCTGATGATTAGCTATGATCGGTGGTGCTTGTTACTAGCCCTCAGGGTCTGAAAATTCCCCTCAATTACATTTTTAGATAGTTAGGGTGAAGATATACAGTTGTGTTTCCAATGGTTTGGTGAAGATATATTGCACATGATCTTGAGTTCCAACAAAATTAAGTTGTATATAATTATTATCTACATTCTCCTCTAAAACATTATATTGGATCTTAATGTGTTTCATATGAGTGCTATAATAGATCATTTTCTATTTTGATATCACTTTTATTATCTCAGTAAAACATTATTGGATATTTCACCAATTCAATGATGTGTTCAAAATATTTCTACATGCATATAAGATGTGTATATCTTTTTCTGACTGTGATATAATTGGCTTACACTATACTCAAAGAAACACAACTATGTTTCTGTCTTACCCAACCAAAAAATGATATTCCAATAGAAGAAGTTCATCCACTAGTGAATTTTCTATCCACAATGTCAGTATATAAATCATCATTTCAATTTCCTAATAAGTATAGTTTATTTCCAAATATAAAAAACAAACGATAATGCAATTTTCATTGAACATTCCTCATTACTCTTCTAATTTCCATAAGATGTTCTTTCTTAGGACTATATTAGAGCCTTTTCTGTAAGCACATATCATAGAAAATATAAATCCTAGTGGTGATTTCATTAGGCTATTAAAATAAACTTTCAACCTGCATACTTCTAAAATATCATTTCCAACAAAAAAATTCAAATAGATTTAAGATGTAACACTCTTATCAATACGTTGTATGACTATTAACTCTTTCTAAAGAAAATTTTTGTCTCCAGTTTCATTCAATTTCTACGCACGTTGTGATGAAGCTAGATTACATAGGATATTATCATTATTATAGAACATTCATATCTTATATGGGGTTTTAAATATTTGATCTATTAACATTTAAATTTATATACATAAGAACTCTTACACTATATATCTCTAAAATTATTTGTTCATAAATTTCCTAAATTAAATTTCAAGTGTTTGTATTAGGATTACTTCTTCAAAATATCACAATAAAAATATGATAGTATATAATATATCTATCTACCCCCAACTATATATCATTAAATAAAACCACATGATTAAGATATGTCACATAATTACTAGGTATGTTGAGGCATCGAATATAGAGGCACTATCAGCATCCCTGGGAAGGTTTGGTTGAATTTACTTTGATTTTTGAAACCAAAACTTGTCCTATCTAAACTAGTCAGTGATAAAAACTAAGAATTATTCTTTATTCTTCTATAATTTATTGAATTTTAAAACATGAGGTTTCATTATTGGTTCTTATATTCCTTTTCTTATAAACAGTGACACACACAAAACCTAATTACACTTCCCTGAATCAAGTCTAATTGTTATATAACTTAACAGAAATACTTTTTACATCTATAACATAAATTAAACTTTATAAGACTTGACTTCTTCCATAATCTTATTATTCACTGCATAAAAAATTGAATTGGATCTACCTCATCTTTAGCTGTGACAAAAAATACATCTTTTAGAATCTATCAATGTTGGTCCTCCTTCTCTATCAACATTAATCTTCAATGATTTTTTTCCTTGTATAGTATTTGATCTATTACTCTTTTCTTAGAAACACATATTTTTTGAGAATTTTGTGTTAGTGATTTCTTATAAATATGTGATGGTTCATATGCATGCGAGTGGAAAAAAGGAAGATTCAAGTTGTCATCGTTAAAACATCACCCCTTGAGTTTGAGGTAGGTTTCCTATGCCTAACCCATTAATTTTAATTCCATAGTTGATTGAGTACTTTTAAATGTTTTTTCATTATTATATAATGTTTATATGCTATGAAAATTGGTTTTGACTCTTTGAAATGATATTTTCAGCGGTTTTACTTGATTTCCCTAAGCCTTGAATGTGGACTAATATAAAATTTAAACCAATTCAATAGTATAAAATGAAATTTCCTTCACATTAGAGTTGAAAGTATATTCATTTTTAGAAAAATTGGGGTCTCTATACCCAAGGGAGTCATACATTATTTCAAAAAAGATTATTTAGAGACATGTCATTAGAATAGTAATTTTTGGAATGGTATACAAATGCAGCACTGATTTAAAATTTCTATTATTTATTGATTTATATTGGGTATGTGATTATATTGATAAAAGATCCACATTATGTTGGACGTTTTTCATTGGAGAGGGATGTGTGAGATGGTACAAAAATATAATCAGAACTCAATGAATCTTAGTATAGATGATACATAGTATGTTGAAGCCACTCATACATGTAAACATGTTTTTTTGGATGTTTATCCACTTTAGATATTTTATAGTTAATATTGAGAGGCCATTGATGATTTTGTGTGGAAAAAAATGTAGATAAATATTTTCAAGAACCCTTAGAATCATTTTAGATACAAGCACATAAACATTAGGTATTATTCTATAAAATAAATAATGGGAACCTGAGATATTAATATTGAACACATTTCTACTTAAAATCAGATTGAAAATATCTTTAAAACGTATAAAACAAGAGATAGGCTCTTTCGTTTAGGGATAAAACTCTATGCTATACCCTCTCCTCTCAGATGAAGAAGTGTAACGACCCACCCCCACTGGGTTTTTGATTTTATTTACAAGGGGTGATAAATATAAAAATATTGATCTCAAAAGGTGGGGGGTGACTGGTGTATGGGGTTGGGGGACTAGTGTAGGGGGATGGGGGTTGTGTGCGGGGGGGGGGGGGGACTGCTGCAAAGAGGGTGGGTTCTGGGGGGTGGGGTCTGGTGCAAGGGGGTTGGGGGCCTAAAAAGGGTATTCTAAAGGCTGCATAAAGTGTGTTTGGAAGGGAAACCAAGTAGTCAAAATTGTTAAGAATTTATGACATAAATTCCATAAAAATAATAATTATTTAAATATAAAAGGAAAGAACCAATAATCACATGTTCATAAATATTTTCTACAAATAAGGAATACACAATCAAGAATTAGAAAGATCATGCACCAAAATATTTTCTAATCAAATTATAAAAATATTTTGAAAAAGCTATGTGGATCGAGTAAAAATAATTCAAGAAAAACTATATACTTTATAAAATTGATAAACCTATATAAACTTCGAATGAAAGTGAATTATAGAAGAGGAACATTATAAAAAATGAGGTTTCAATCTAGAAAATCAATAAGGATGTTGCCTTGATGAGTTCTAGGTGGTGGGAATTGGGGGTTAAAGTTGGGGGTAGTGGGTGTATAGGTGGGGTGGGGGATGTGAGGGTAATGGTGGGGGTGATGGTTAGGGGAAATGGGGGTGAAAGGGGAAAGGGGGTAGTGTTCAGGGGGTAGTGTGGGTGATGGGGGATGGGGGGAAATGTGCAGAGGGCAGGGAGGGAATATGGGTGTTGGGAGGTTCAAATGAGTTTGGGTGAAGGTTGGAGGCATTGGGGGTGCAGGTGGGGGGGGGGGGGTGCAGGGTGGGTGGGTGTAGGTGGGTGGGTGGGGTGGGGGTCATATGGGTGAAGTGGGGGGGGGGGGGTAGCTGGGGTGCATTTGGTGGGGGGTAGTGGGGGTATAGGTGTGGGTGGAAATGAGGGTGCATTGGGGGGGGAGAATTGGGGTGCAGGTGGGGGGGGGGGGAGTGCAGCTGTATGTGGGTGGATGTGGGAGTGCAAGTGGGGGTAAAGGTAGGGTAGTGGGGCTACATGTTTGGGAGGGGGGAAGTGGGGGTGAATGTGAGGGGGGGTAGTTTGGGGGATGGTTGGGGCAGTGGGGGTGAATGTGGGGGGTGGGGGTAGTGGGGGTAAAGGTTAAGGGGGTGAAGGGGGAAGGGGGAAGTGTGTAGGGGTAGTGGGGTTGAAGGGGGCTGGGGGGAAGTGTTAATGGGGCAGAGAGGGATGGGGGTTGGGGTGTAGGGGGATCTAGGGGTGGCAGTGTGTAGGGGGAAATAGTTTTTTTATTAGAATCAAAACATGTTTATATTATAGATTTTCTCATGTTTTTCATTTCATTATTCCAAATTCCATCCATAAATTTCAAGGTGGACAAATTTTCCAAGACATGAGATTTAGTGAATTCATGGAGATGATGATGATTCTCATCTTGAACACATGTTTAGTGAATATGTTGTGGTGGTAAATCCATGGGGTCATTTATGAATGAGAATCACATAACTCATAATGGTTTGACTTGGTAAAACATGAATTTTATTTTATACCATGAATGTTTTTAAAGGGTTCAGACCCAATTTTTCCTTCTCGTCATTCAATTAGAGATTGGGTTCATCCAAGGGTTTCTATATAACCTTTTTTCTTGGTTTTAAGCTTCTCTATCCCAATTAAATTTATATTTATCATAAATAGACCCTCTTTCCTCATTTTTTCATCCCATTCTTCCCCATATCCCTTTATCCATTAGTTTCTTCCTCTCCCATGAACTCTGGGGGATTTTAGTGTTATATTTCATGTTTTAGGTGGTTTAACCATGGGGTTTTGGGTTTTTAGGGATTGTAGACGATGTCACGACAATTCATATTTATTTATGATATACAAATGATTTATAAAATTGTAATACGTTATTATATAGAATTTATTTATGATTAGGATTTATTCGATATCCACATGAATTATTATCTAGTAGATATTTTTCATCTAGATTTGTTCAAGATCCCCTTATAACTATGTTTTGTGTATAAATTTTCTCACATATTCATTTTGTCATGCTTTTCTCACATCTTAGCATATGTTTATGCTTATGTCTATGCTCATGTGAAGAGATGAAAAAAATAAAGATCTTATTCATGTTGTGATTTCCATACAACATGAAACATATTTACATCAAGGAATATATAACATTAGTATTCATTTCAAAACTACTCTTAGGATATAACTGATATCATACCATCTTTAAAAAACCATGGTGAACAATAATTCAGAGAATCCATTGAGGGGAGGGGGTGGTAAGACCAATCTCATAGATACTTATTCATTCTTGATAAATATATAATTACATATAACATTAAAGGAAAATTAAGACTGATCACTTTTTAATTAATTTATGGTTTATCGTAGATAGGTTTATCAATTTTGACTGATTATAAAACATAATGGGGGAGAAAATCACAAAAGTAAAAAACGAAAGAAGTCTACATTGAGTGGAACAACATTCGAGTCCCTACGTGAGAACTTTAGTTGGTGTATAACTTTGTAAGTCCCAACATTTGACTTGGTGTGCCAATGCATACTACTTTTCTAACGAGTGTATGACTTTGAAAGTCCCACACTATGAGGGAAATTGATAAAATGTATTTTCATTACAGTATCAATTGAAGAAGGGTTTTTCAACTCATAGGAATATGGAATTTGACCAAACAACCCTTATGAATGATCATGTTATTTAATATTGGGGAGTAAATATCATTCTGAATATTGTTTTTTCATTGTTGGTTATGGATTCATGTATCATTTATCATGTATAATTGACACAATGATCACACATATATAAGAATTTGTTATATCTCATTTCTTTTCCAACTATTTCCTTACAGGAGGTTTCTTATGATGAGGATGGTTCTATCCACCACCATCAGAGACAACGAGTACAACATCAAATTTGGGTAATGTTTATTATGTTTTTATTCTTTGTCCAAATTTTATTTATGGATTTTGTAATTTTTGGGTTCCTTATATTTTTTGTAGTAGATTTTGGATCTTGTTGCGGTGGATTTCAGTTGTCATTGATGAAGGCTTACATGCATATTCATAGGCAGGAATATAAATATATAAGTTCTCCCTTTATATATTTTCACTCATGATAGTAGGAATATATATATTGGGGCAGGGTTCTCTCATATATAGATATGAAAAATTCATACATGTGTATGTGTAAAGGGGTATATGAAAGTACAAACATATATCTAAGGACCCCTTGTGCATATTTTTCCATGAAAATATGTACATAGGGTATAGGTTTCTTTATATATATGTGAAGTTTCATATGCGTGAAAGCATAAAAATGAGAATATTTGAGTTTTCATCATCAAAAGAAGTGCCCCTCAAGGTTGAGGTAGGTTCCCTCTGCCTAACCATTTAATTTGAATTATACAATTTCATGATTGTTTCAAAAACTTGTTTCTATAATTGGTTTATTGTTTTTAAAACTGGTTTTATAATAACCACTAGTTCTTTCAAGGAAATATATATTTATGAGTTCCAAGTGTATGGAATTACTAGTTTATGTAATGTCCTTTCCTATAGTCTTAAACTAGGAAAAATATATATTTTCTCCTGTGTAGCCTAATATATAGAAAGGACATTAATATAAGGACAACACATAGCTTGAATCATGTTCTAATAAGATAAAAAATTATATCTAAATCTATATTCTCTAATCCTACTTTGAATACCACATTTATTACATTCCCAATACCATCTAAGAATTTAGGCCTGGCACTTAAGGATGGGTTATACCCAATTATCCCAGTACTATGATGTCAAAAGACTTAGTTCAGGGTGAGTTGGGGCCTGGGGAAAGGGTAGGGGGCTGGTGCAGGGGGTTGGGGTGCAACAAGTGGGGGACTGGTGCAGGTTGGTGGGGGAGGCCTTAGGGGGTAATGTAAGAGGGGCTGGGGGTGTGTGGGGGGGGGGGGGTGCATTTGGGTGTGAAAGGGTGGAAGGTGGTGTAGGGGGAGGGGTAGGGGTGCGGAAGGGGGTAGATTAGTGCTAGGGGGGGCTGGTGTATGGTGCACGAGAGGCTGGGCACTGGGGGGTTGTGGGTGCATCAGGGTGTGAATGGGGGGAGGGGGAGGGGGTGTGCAGGTGGGGTGTCCATCAAAATACATCTTAAAAATATCCCAATCTGAAGGTGATGCAAGGAGGGATGTGGGAGGGGAGGAACAACGTAAAATTTACTCTCCTAAGCTCTCCATATTTCCTAGAGCATGAAACACTTGACCTAGAAAAAGAAATAATTTAACCTATTAGAATAAATCCACCTTATTATGATTCATGGTGTGACCATGGATTTCACACCCTGATTTACTACCCCTCGTAATTTCATGAATTTAATTGAGGTCCATAGCTTGAAATGTTCAAGATAAGTGGTTCACCCCTCAACCAACCACATTCAAGGCATAAACCTGATGGGCCACAACATGAAAGGATATAGACGTCTAATGTTAATATTCTTGATCCAAATCCCAATTTAAAAAACAATCCATGCATATTATTAAAAAAAAATATTTCCTTTAAAAATAATGAATTGGAAACCTGTGGGGAATGAAAAACTCCACACCATAACACTTCTCATCCTTGAGAAACCATGGAATTCATCAAAAATTGTTTCACAAACTACTATGGTCTTCAATTCCCTTAACTCATTATTCTCCATCTTTGAATTATATACATGTTTCTATTACAAAAATCTAAACATACAGGAACAAATTACACCAAAATTAGAGCCACTCACTCACTGAAAATGATAATACTAAGAAGGCTATCTTCACACCAATATATCTAGACACTCCTCATTTCCTTCAATTGATTCATCCTAAAGCTTATGGTTTTCTCCACCATACTAATCTTCTCATAAAGGATGACTAAACATCATGGTGCTCCTAACCATATGAATTCCAAACTAAGAATGATATTTCAACAGTTTATCGACCTGGTAACTGGAATTTGAAAAATGGTCTCAATGCGGTTTTGACCTCACTGTATCAAACCGCATGAATAACACCATTCAATTCTTCTAAGGAAGTGTTTTCATAAAAATTATTTGTTTCAGCTGCTTTTTTTATATAGTGTTTCTCAATCAAGATGAATTCACCTCTTGATGATTCATGATATTATATAATAACTACACTGAAGTCTGATCACTATCTCCCAATGTAATTTCATGGTTAGATCAGCAACTATTTGCTTCCTCCATCATGCTCCTTTTCTAAGCACTGACTCACCTCTGATCTGATTCACTATAAGATCACTCAAAAACTACCCTGAGCCCGATTCCAATTCACTACCTCTACTTAACACCACATATAAACATCAAATCTAGTATTACCTATGAAATAAAAAAAATACAGGATCTTCCCAAACACCAGAATCACTTTTCACCTCATTCATTCAATGACCGGCCTCACTGCGACAAAGACCCGACACATTCATCATCTACAACAAGGGATATGAGAGTAGCACTCATCATTGTAGCTACTCTTATACTTTCCTTGTAATTTTTAGGATCCATTTTCATTACTATTGGCATGTATATTATAGTCTACATCTTGGAGATCATTGGATAAATTCTTGTTATTGGTGCCCTCACCTTATGTGATGTATTTATTTTCATCCACAATTTGACTGAAGATAGATTTGTGGAAATGGATTACTGGGTCCAAATCCCAGTATCAAAAAAACATTAGATAATACACTATAGTTCTAGGACAACTTTTTATGTCTTTTCTAGACATATATGAGATATTTGGTTGGTGGTGAAGGGAAGATTACCTGATTTTATTTCTAAAATATGGAATGAGATGCATCATTTTCTTATCATGAAATATTTTGTATGATGTAAAAAAATATCATTGCATGATAGTAAGGTGGAATCTATTTAAAATGAGTTAATTCATCCCCCCTGGTTATGCAACTACTTCATAGGCTACACCCCCCCCCCTGGTATAAACTGCAGCATATGCTGCTGTATTTTTTTATAGAATTAAAGAGCCTATAACAACAGTTTTAAATCATGGAAATAAGAATTTCATGACTTAAGATAATTACATGGTTTGAAAACTGTGGATAATGTCTATTTACACAGTTTGAAACCATGTATATAGCCTTATAGCTACAGATTAAACTGTGGATATAAGGCTATAGACATAGTTTCAAACAGTGGGTATAGGTTTTTCCCTATCACCACACCAATACTAGCAATGATTCATTAAACCATGGAGATAACCTATATACATGGTTTTTTGCCTATATTCATGGTTAAAAACTATGGATATAGCCTTCTTTTGTAGTAGTGTATATGTGTTCGCTGATGTCGAGTACAACGTCTTCGAACGTTCACCAGCGGGTTTGTTCGAGGAGCTGGAAATGCCCAATGGCTCTCACATCAATGATTCGTGGACATAATTTCCAAAGGTAAGAATTCATTGGGTAACATATCCAATGAAACCTAAGAACTCAAATTTCTCTAGAGGATGGGAATTCGGTCTCATGCCACCCTTTTGAGGTGAACAATTTTCTATTATAGGACTCTCTTATAGATTTAATATATGTTAATGAATCCATAGTTCAATACCAACTATGAATACATAGATTAACCCCAAGTAACAAATAATTATGAATAATCAGAAGTCATGAATCATTTGTATGTATCCGAGGTTTTCCATTAATGGTTCCATTTTTTGATAGATTAAATATTATTTGGTTATTTATTAAGAAGACATTGTTTTAAGCCACTTTATGAGGCACTCTATTGTTTGTTTTCATTCAAGGATATGGGGGATGTTTTTATGTTGGGGGGAAACCCATATGTTGGTATTCCTATGAATCTTCATTTGAGATAAGAACCCACATAGTTCGGTTCCACTTAATAGTGCACATCACCTTTTATGTTCATGTGAAAAGGACCCAACCATGATGTTTAACGTCATACAGTAAGGATGTATAGGTGGAAGGTCCCCGGTTAATGATGGTATGGGACTTATACCAAGGTATCCTTAGGGACACAGGAGATATATGGTTTATGGGTAGATATGACCCTATAGGGGATGTGGCTTGGATAACTTTAGGGTTGATTTGGGTTTTGGGTTTGTACCTCAGGGTGGCATCCTCATATCTAAGTTAGTTAGGAATCAAATCCCATATAGGTTTATATGTTGGGGATTATGCATGGAATCTAGATATTTGAGGGGAAATTAATTGGGCTTATACCACATGGGAGGACCATTTGAGGTGCTTCTTCATTGGGAATATGGCCCTTTTAAGGTTGAGATATGGTTTCAAGGCTTATACCATGTAGGAGTTAATCATATTTTTATGTTTGTGACTATATATATGAAGAAGGACCATGTGTTTGGGGATTAGATAGGGAAGATACCCATTTTGTTTGAGATTATGCAGATTCCATGATTTTCACTAACCTCTAAGCCCATGTGATTTGTACTCAGTGTGTGAAATAAGTGGAAGAAATGGATCTGATGATAACACGTTCCACCCTGTCTATAGGTGGATGAGGTTTGGAATCCCAAAGGGAGAGGTATAATTCATTGAGTTTTCATGTAGCTTGTTTTAATTTCACAGTTGGGATAATCGCATTAGGTTACTCATCCAGATTTGTCTCAGGTAGGGGAAAGAAGGATTAAGAATTGCCACCTCCCACATGAAAGGATATGGGGCTTACCTCAGGGAGTGTTCCCTAAAATTGGTTCTAGGGGGAATAGTGTCATTCCCTATCATAGGGAAAGGATAGAATGATCCCATGTATTCCCACCCAAAATGGGTTGGTTCACGTGAGCACTCCAAGGTTGTATCCCATGTTAGCATGAGAATGTAAACCCAAGGATATACCAAGGGTCCACCTTGGTGTGGTGATTATCCACACAACTAAACATAAAATGTGTATGTAATCTTGAGAGTTCATGATGATGTACCTCATGGTTTCATTATACATATCATGTGGATTTGGATGATGCCTTATCATAATGTTATTAGATTAGATTGTGCAGGGACCAACATGGGGGTTGATGACAGGAAAAAAGTGAATGGTGGGAGATGGTGGGAATGATGCCCTAGGATTCCCCATTATACATAGTAGGTTCTTAAGTGGGACAGTTCTACCTATGCATAACATGTTGCTATGTGGGTGAGGGTACCATCAGTGTAGTGTTTTTCTACAAGGACGTGGGTTCTGTCTATGTAGCATGTTACTTAATAAGGCTAGGTTCGCCTGAATAGCATTTTTCTACATGGGGACGATTTCATCACATGTAGAGTTTTTCATGTGAGTTAAGGTTTCACTAGAACAACATTTTGCTATGAAGGGTACTTGTCTTCAAATGGGAAACTATTATACCCCACGAGATGGCCCGCAAAAGGGTTTTGAGTTCATATATGGGTTTTTGATTTATTATTACTTCCTTACAACTATGTGGAATATTTCTACCTTCTCAGAATAATTAGAGGGGCTTCAGTTTTTAGGGTTCCTCATCGCTCGTTTTCTTAGTCTCTCTTTAGTTCAATATCCTCTATTACAGCAGTCTCTTTTTTCATACGCCCCCTTAGGGTATATTTATAGAAAAATAGAGGCATAGGGTAACAACATGGATGATTGTACATAGTGGGTCTTAGACATTCTTTTAAATGATTCCATGATGATTCCATGGCCCAGGAATGACTTAGTTAATGTGGGAATTGTTTGTGAAAGGGGGTCATCATTTACTGTGGAGAAAATCACCACCATGGCCTCGTAAACAAATTTTTTTCATTTGTGGGATATGACCTTACCACCTCATACTACGAATGATTTAATTCATAAGGAATATTCATTTATAGTGGAAGAAATCACTCACTCGGTCTCGTGAATGACTTTGGTTTTGTTCATGAGTTCCAATGGCACCCTCTCAATCTCAGAACTATTTCATTAAAAATGCTTCCTAAAATTGCAGAACGCCACACGGAGTGGTGGTCCATAGTTTTTTTACTTTAAAGTCTCATCCTTTTGAATATATTATGTAATATTCTTATGGGTTTCTTTTATACCCTTTACAGATGCTGATATAGTCCACTTCTTTGAGGCATAATTTCTTGGACCAGAAAAATGACCCCATCAGAATGGGTTTCGATCAACCTGAAGATGAGGTTATTCCAATGTAGAATGGTGTCCTATTTTGAATGAGTTTATGGTATGAAAGTGGACCTGCAAGATGGGACCACACCTATAAATAATGTCCCTAGTTCTTTTATCATCTATTTGATTCTTCATGAAACTCAGTTCTCCCACACTCTCTCAATTGCATACTTCTTCTATGAACTGTCTCTTTCTGGTCGTCTCTTCCACAAATTTAGTTTCATCACCCACAAAATGAATTCATTAGTCACAAATAGAATGTTTTTGTTTTCTCATGGAGGGTGGATACTTCATGGATTAAATCATTTTGAGGACTATCAATTATATGTCCAACACTTCACGAGCCAGTGCCCTTCCGAGATTGTGATTCACAGGCAATTGAATATGCAAATTGATGGTTTGCAATCAGATAAATTCTGTGAAATGATGTTTTATAGTCCTATTTCTTCAGGAATAGATAGTTCACATGGCTTGATTCTTTTGCACTTTTGTGAAAACTAATTACATTACTTCTGAACTTTAGTGCAGGCAAAAGGAAGTAATCATCACAAGTTACTTATGTTGTTGTTTCAACACTATCGATTGGTGAAGAATGGAGGACTTATATGATAGAATATGTTGAAAACACAATTCATTTCATCAAACATCATCAACTAATAGCATGAATTCTTAGTGCTCGCGAAATTGGGTATCCAGCCTCGGAATGGTTTCCCATTTATTGATTCAATTTACCATTCGATGTAGCGATTCAGAAACCGTGCCCTGCTAACCAACCTGCATCTTGGATAATTGAAAACACTAGTATCCGCCCTGGAAAACTTCTTAGCAAATGAGGAATTTATCGAATAACACAATGTTAATGTGTCACTTTTGAATGATGCCCCTTAGTCGCTAGAGGAAATTGTGTGAGAACCGGATGATAAAGTTCATTGTTTTCACATAATTCCATTGAAGGCCACGACAAATGAGCAACTTGGGTAGTCATCAAACTGTGACCTTCACTGAGGAGGATCATTCATCTTGGACTGGGGGTGGTCTTTTTTCTACTTCTTGAGTTCTGAGGAATTCAAAGTCTAGTTGTCGGTGGTTGGGGATATATGAGGCAGTTCGGGTATCCCAGACCTATTCTCATGAAAAAAACACTTAACCCGTTGTTTTTTAGTAGGTGGAGCCCAAAAAACCACACCTTCCACTTGGTACATGGGTAGGTCAACATTAGACTTTGGGACATCTGGATGATTTTAGAGGTGCCCATAGTCGGTGATTTTTATAACAAATTTCAATCAACCTCTTCATTTAGGTATGAATAAGAGAGGACTCCTCATTCCAAGAAACTAATTTCCATAGAGAAGACCCTTTTGAGTTATAACCCTCATCCATAGAAATGGGTTTTATTTTTGGATGGGATTAACACCTTTGCTATGTGAAATGGTGAAGATCCCTACACAAAAAGATCTAGGGATTTCCCAACCATTGAAACTCGAAGGCATATGGGAGTCTACTTGACTATAATGAAAGATGATCATTCCAATGAATGGGGATATAATATCATTCCTAATGATAACTAGCTGTTATGGTTGGAAACATTTCTGGACATGTTTTTGAGCGGTTGTATTCTACCAGTATATGATTCTGGTACTAGATTTAGAGTCACGACCTTCATCATGGTGGCTTAATTGGTCGCCGGAAGGTCTATTAACCTTCTAATCCTAGTATTGGTGAAAATATGTCATTTGTTGAGATGGATTAGTGAGGGAGGCCACCACACCGACTGGTGTGTCCCTTCCAGATTATTTGGTGTTGGGTAGTACCTCATATGGGAAGCTACAAAATCATTAATACTCAGTAGATCCAGGATGCTACCATCTATCCATACATCCAAAGAAAAAGTGGGGTCATTCCATTAGACTAAAATGAACAGGAAATGATGGACCATCTCAACCACCATGACCACTTCACCTATGATCCTTATACTTTCTTCTCTATTACTTTGGTAAATGACGAATCTGGTGAATTTACTGAGCAAGGTTATCTTATTTATTTTAGAGAAAGAATTTGGTTACCAGGATTGATGAGGAACATATCTGTGACGGCCTCCAATTCAACTCTATCTAGATGAGGTGTCATCCTACCCTCAACAACACACACTAAAAGATACAATTACTGATAGCTCAATAGCTTTGGAGGATGTTTAATCAGGAGGAAACCCGGTGTCAGATTAGACTTCCTCCCTATGTGGGTTTCAAGCATACACTTACAGGATACTAAGTCAAATATTGGAAATGATAATGCACAACATACCAACCTTAAAAACCAGTTATTGTTGTTGAGGCTTAAAAATACCCTATGTCTATAAGGAAAAAAGAAAGCAGTTGGGCATTCTAGGCTCGGAAAGCAGAAAAAGA
This sequence comes from Viscum album, assembly GCA_963277665.1. NCBI lineage: Eukaryota > Viridiplantae > Streptophyta > Magnoliopsida > Santalales > Viscaceae > Viscum > Viscum album. Next base: position 1,952,725,012 of record OY728130.1, read on the forward strand.
AATCCCACATTTCCAAACCCCTAGGGAATGTTTTGAAAGACTGGGGTTAGACATCCTATGACATCGGTAATACTACCCATGGTAAAGCATCCATACCTTATGAAACCACTTTTATAGTGGCCTAGAGAAAGTGGGATTATTTGAGGAGTGCCAATTATGCTCACACACTGTTGTGTTTTCCTGCAGGAGAAAGGGATCGCATTGACCAAGTACAGCTACGTGTCAGAGCCTATCACTATCTCTTATGATTACGACCCTGAAGGGGTAGGAATCCATATTGAATAGTTTTATACCTCAATAAATTGTGGGATGAACCGACATAGATATTCTTATTGGGTTCTTTCCATTGTGAGTTCTGAAGTTAATGAGGATGATGATGATGATAGTCCTGCCTCCGGGTGTGCGGATGAAGTCAACCCTCCCATCATAATTGGATTGGTGGAGATTCCTCATTTTCTTCGGGGATCTCATAAGAGCCTAGCCCCAGAGGATTATAGGGTGGTGGAGGATCCTTGAAATCAATTCTGGCTATCGAAACCCGCCTCACTTCCCCGGGTTGATCCTCTAGCATTTACCATCTTTATTATTGTGGCATTCGAAGATGCTTGGAAGGAATGGGATACCCCTAGGGAAAGAACATATTCTAAATATATATATGTAAAACTTCACGAAGTGTACCTTAAACTTATGGGCTTTAGATCAATCATTGATCCCAGGTGGATTTCAACTTGCGAAGATCTATGTGATGTGGCTACATATCTAGAAGAGATGGATTCCTACCGCCACCCATTCATGGGATGATCTTATGGGTATCATCAAGTAGGAGAAATGGAGGTAATCACAATGAATCCATATGATGCTGATGAATTGTTAATTTTCACCAAAATCCTTTTCTCCCAACTATCATTACTTTAAACCTCTACGCCTGGTACATGTTGGAGTCTGGGGTGATTCGGGAAACAACCAATTCCCCAGAGTACACACCAAATGGGCACCGCTATTGGGAACAATATCCCTTGGGACCTGGAATTCGTTGTAAAGGGATCTCCAAGGGACATGGAGTGTTTGAAGACATTCCTTGAAAATGTTGTTGGATCATTTCCTCCTTCAGCCCCACCCACTACTCCTTCCCGAGGGTTATCTCTGTGGCATACAATAGAGCATCGAAAGGCATCATAGCTGATGATAATTATGAAATAAGGGATCACTAATATTTTTTTTTATCGAGGCTACAGTTGAGAAGGATAGGGAACCCAAAATAATTGAGGCCATTGGGGGGATCCCAATAAATCGGGGGGGGGGGGTTATTTAGGATCAAGAGACCATTGTCCCAGCAGTGGGAGAGTTTTTAGAGGTTGAAGCTTCAACTGGGTGTGTTGATCCCGATCCTGCCGAGATGAATGTGATAACTTTGTTGCTGATAGCGGAGCTGAAGGGGGATTCCCAAGAAACAAAGGATCTAATGGAGATTCCATCTCCGAGGAGGTTGATCACCCCAGATCAAATGGATTCTGCACCTGTATAGGGGTTTTCTTCCAGAGTCGAAGTTCCTACTACGCATACAGATCCAACCCTTTTGGGGAGCATAGCCATGGAAGAGGGAGCAGTTCAGGATTAAGAAGAATCCAAATCAGCTTCCATCCCTAATTCCTTGATGATTATTCTTGTAAGAAAAATATCGGTGACTGACCTTCTGAAGATTTCCAACTCGGTTGAGCATGAGAAAGACCCTTCTTTCCACTTCTAGGAAGACCCTTCAAAATGAAGATGGTGAGCATGTTGTAATAGTCGTAAGATGACAAGGAGAAAATGTAGATTGTAGGACTTCAATGGAGTAGTTTCTTGAGGAGTTGGAGCGGATTATATAGAAACCATAACAGGTCAAGAAAGAGTTGGCCCATACCGAGGTAGAAATTGACGAAGAGTAATAGTTGGTGGAGGAGGAGGAAATCGAAGGAATGAATGAAGGACGAGGCATTGTGGGCTACTGTAGATGCTTTGACGGCAACCCTGTATGAGGTCAATCGAACCATAGTTGACTCAGAGTAGATGCTACTTCTACTTTGTGAATCTTCTAAGAAGGTCCAATAATCATTCCTCCCTGGACACGTAGAGAGACTATAGGATGAGGATGATCATCCATTATCATTTAATTAAATGAAAAGTTTTTTTCTCTCTAATTTATTCCTTTTATCATTTCCAACAATGTTTAACAATAAAAATTTTCAATATGTTTTTAGGCGACTTGAATAATTTCAACACTGGATATCAATTTTACTCACAATCTGGGACAACCAAATTGACATGATCAAGTAGTTAACTAATTTTTTCATTATGTGTGGGACTCAACGAGTGTGATTTTGAAAATTTCATGGGTTACATGAAAACCCTATGAAAATTATGTCTTTTTTTATAACACTAACTTTTTCCTGAGTCCACTATAGTGCGAGATTTGGAAGAATAACTTGAATTTTTCATAGGCTTCCCTTTTCATGTTTTCATCCCATAAATATTTATCGATATTTTATTGGATTATCTATTTTTTCTTAAATCGTGTGAATCATAGGCCTAGTAGGATGATACCCAAATTTTTTCCTAGGTGACCTTTTCATGTTTTCAAACTAGTGAGTTTTGTGTTTCTTTTTGTGGGAAGTTTAGAGTCATGAAAATTGAACTAATTTCACTGATGTTTTAGGGGAAAAAGATTTGACCATGAATTATTGGCCGAGGGACCTAATATAGATTATTGGATGACAATGCCTAAATATTTATCAGACATTAATAAGGTATTTTTATTGAACCTAGTTTTGTGATTCTAAATTGGGGATATGATATGTTCAAAGTACATGGAAAGTAACTATAAGAACAATATCCAGAATAATGTTTCTAGGGAGTAAGGTGGTAGGAAAAGCCTCTCCTAAGGATGAATTTTTCATTTTGTATTCTATGATTTTTTTGGGAGACTAATAAAAAATCAAATGATTCATACTATTCATATCTAGACAAGTTATCCTCGGTACACTAGCCCTCTATTTCCGATTATTACGTAAATTTATGGAAATTCTTATTTTTCAAGACCATAATAGGTGGATTATAAAGGGATATGAAAATTATGAAGGAAATTGTATCGAATTTTTCCATGAATGAGAAATAACTCCTACACTTATTTTGACTATGTAAAGAAGGATTGAATCATGGTGAAGTTTAATGTCATGAAACTAGGACATGGGTGGTGTAGTATAACATCTTACAACCAGGATGTTCGAGGTTCAATAATTTTGGCTACATTTATTTGACCAAGGGATAAAAGATTCTCCATTTTCATTCTAATATTAATAGGAATTTTATATCATCTTTAGGCTTGAATAGGATAGGTTGTACACTGTAAATTGGGGGTTTCTAAATCTAAGGAGTGATTTGGAATGTAAACATCAATTGGGGCCTATGGAGGAAGGAAAATTCTCTTATGGGGATGAATTTCCTTTTGGTAAACAGGCCTTTTTTGTGGCTAACATATGTTGATCCAACAAGAGAATATTATTCAATTTCAAACAAGGACACTATCCATTCACCTCTGATGGATGGGGATGTTTATGGGGATTCATTTATTTTTAGACATAGAGTAGGGTTTGTGAAAGTAGTTTGGATGAACATGGGAGGGGCATTCTAAGTCAAAATTCCTTGGGAATAGGTAGAGATATTTTCCTTACACTGGTCTAACCCAAATGTATGAAATATTTTCTTTATATAGCAGTTTCTGAGAAATAAGTTCCGGACATCACTACATATCAATTCAAGATGAGAATCAAGATATATGTAGTTCTAGGAGGATTACCCCATGCAGTTTCAACCCATGAACACGGAAGGGAACATTTTTTACATTAGGGATGGACCCAGGACATGAGTCTTGGGAATCACTACATATCTTGTGATGACATGAATCAATCCAGATAAAGTTCTTTTATGTTTCCCCATTAATGTCTGCCTCGTGTACAGGGAAGGGGCATTTCTAATTTGTACTGTGTTTAGACCCAATATGGAACATTCATGTGTCAATACATATCCTATGATAAGAGGAATAAAGCCACATGTTGTTCTTAATATCATGTAGTTTAGTGTCATTAAACTTTGATAACAACGATTAATTTTAACAACATGCATTGAGGAATACATGGAGTAATGAAGTTCAATTTCATACATCATGGACCATTTGTTATAGAAACCATGTGTAACTTGTTGCAAATTGGGCTGGGATGTTCCGATAAGACATCGATGGAAGGGGGAAGAATGGCTAAACCATGATCCTAGGGATTTTTAGATCATAAAAAATGACATAGGGAATAGAAGCAATTAGGGATTACAGTGATTGAATAGGCCTCTCATGATGATGAATTTAACATTGGTTGACAGACATTTTTGTTCGGCGACTTATACAGAGCCAACTAGGGAATATTATTCATATTCAAACAATGGTTTCCCCAGGACACTGACCCTCCATTTATGATGGACATAAGAATATTATGATGAGCCAAAATTTTCTACGACATAGAGTTTAGAAAATAGAAGAGATGCATCTATGAACTCAATAAAATTTTATACCATGACCAGACATGGAGTGTGAAATTCCCTACATAGATCTGACTCTTGCACATGAGAATTTTTTTCCTCAATGGATCCCTGAATGTGGAACCCGTACACGAGATCTCTAACATAGATCTATACATGCATAGAGGATATGGGAACATTTTTAATTTTCTATCCTCCATGGATGGTACTAGGGTATATGGTCTATGAGTCACTATATATCTCATCAAAATGACAATCAATCCTTATATATTTCTCAAGGAACCATGTAGTTTAATGTCATATGATAAGGGCTTAGTTTCCCAAATATGAATAGGAAATATTGTGGATGGACCCATGATTAATAGGATAGTTCATCACTACATATCCTATAATGGAAGGAATAAAGCCACAAATAGTTATTGAAAACCCACAATGTTTAACATCTTATAGTAAGGACATAGAGTCAAACAATTTGAATAAGGATTGATTTCATGGATCCATGCAGTTCAACATCATGAGGGAAGGAAATTTTATGTTCTTTTTAGGTCTTTCTACCTAGACCATGAAAACCCTATTTGTAGGTTGATACACATTGTTCATGTGGGGAAGCTCCTACCGAACCTCCCATTCCCCTGTGAGCTATGCTCAGTGTGAGAAACATGGGGTCGAAAAGGTTTATGCACCCCACATAGGTGATAAAATAAACGATATATGAATTTGGAATTTTTTGTGGCTAGACTAGGATGTTAAATCCAGATGTCACCATGTATCCTATGTGGAAAGAAATCATTCCCTATGTAGTTCTTGAAAAGGGATCCCTACAATGATCAGATTGATACTTAGGGTGGAAATGTTTTTTATCCTCTATTGTGGATGGACCATGTATTTGATATCCGAGTATCACTATATATCCTGTGTGACCAATAATAATCCACACATAGTTCTCTATGAACTTCCCCACAAATGTCTAACTCATGTGTAGGGAGCGGTCATTAAGCATGAAATAGTCCTAATGGTTTGACCTGTTTTGGAGTCCCCTACATTGATTTAGTGTTTATGTAGGGGAAATTTTATGTGTTTCATGGATGTGACTAGGACATAGGGTCTGAGTGTCAATACATATCCCATTGAATGAGAATAAAGCCACACAAAGTTATTGAACAAAAACTTATTGCATTGGTCAAGCCCATATACTATGGGGGGGGGGACCACTTTTTTTGAGAGGCTGGGACAAGATTTAAAATCCATGTATCATTTTATATCCCATTAGATGGGAATAAATCCGTACATAGTTCTTTATATATGTAATGGATGGTGACTGATTGAAAGGGAAACATCTTATTTGGAGATAACATTATGGCGCTATGTAGTTTACATTCATGCAGTGAGGAAATTGGTTTCATGTACTTTATTATCTTTAAAAATAGATAGTGTATCATGTATCTTAACGTCACGGGATTAGGAAAATGTTCTTATTATTGTGGGAAGGGTGATTTTTTATACCAGTGAGAAACACAATCTCGATATGAAAAGAGACTATGAGTCCGAAGAATTATAAAAAAATAATCCCATTGATGGAGAAAAATTTGTGGTTGGGCCTAATATGAGATGTCAAGGTGTCATAATGAATCATATAGGATTCTAATTAAGCTACACATAGTTCTTGAAAATGAGACCCCCTACGTGGATCTGATCTAACATAGTGTATAAGGGCAATTTATCTTTCTTCTGTGTAGGTCGAGCTCATATGAGATTAATCATTGAGAGAAATGGAAACTCTTGTGTAGTTTAATTTCATTATTTGAGGACATTAATTTCTATTTTATGTTCATATAGTTTGGAACACGTGGATAGAACTATAAAAGGGGTATGCATGTTGTGGTGGCATAATAAACATGACATGAGTGGGGGACTAAGAGGCCCAATGCCACACCAAACTCTCCCAAAAAGCCTTCACATAGTTTTATGTTTTAATTCTTGGACTTAGATACATATTTAAACCTAATATGGTAAGTATGATGGGTGTTATGCAGTTCAATGTTTTTCAAATAGGACGATTCACCCTATAGTTTACCGTTCTGTGGTCAGAAGGATGTGTCATGAAATATAATGTCATGTGATCAGGATGATGCATCATGTAGTTTAATGTACTGTGATTAGGATTATGTATTTTTTAGTTTAATTTAATTCAATTAGGATGATTTATCTTGTATTTTAACCTCATGTGATTAGAAAAATTTGAGGTTTCATTACACAATATATTTCAAAATGAACCTTGCGTTGGTGGGAGCCGTGGTGAGTTTTTAATCCATTGAATTTGGATATAAGATCCATTAGAGTATACAATATTTATTACATACGGTCCCTAATGTTTAGCTTCCAAATTTTTAGGATTCCTTCGAGGTATCATTAGAGTCTGGAGGACCAACACCATCTCTCGTTTTAGTAAATATCTATGGAAAACCTTTTTGTTGATGGCCCACACAATTTGGTTTTGGTGGACTTCCAAATGATTCAATGTATGCAATATTTTCTCATCATGCTTCTGCAGTTCATCCATCCATTTTTGGGATTTCTCCCCTATGGAAAACTGATTAGAGATGGATATTCAGAGCGAAGAAAATTGAACTTCGATGGGAAGGCCACCTCTTCCCCATAAACTAACGAGTATGGGGTCACATGGGTGGTTGTGAGGGTCAGGGACTACCAATCACATAATGCATTTAAGATCTTGTCTAGAAATCTTTTTTATCCTTATATAACTTCATTTAGAGTAAATTCAATGGGTTCTTATTAGACGCATATAACTATATGCTAGCCTATACATGGTAGTTGGATGAACGGTTGGACTTAATATCAAATTAATGATATAGCTTCTACAATTCAGTAGAACAAAAATTGGTGTCATTTTCTACCAATATGTATGAGGGACACTAAATATAGAGATGATACTGGATTTCATAAGGCTAAAAATTTTCCTTTACCATGAATTCATTTTGGGATATAACTTTGTCCCACTTGGAAAATAAGTCTGTTGTAGTAAGAGTGTACATGCAATTCTTGGACATGGTGGTAGTATATGGTCCCACAACATCCATCCCCCATTTGGAAAATATTCATTAGTACTTGGCTATTTGAAGTAACTATTGGGGTTGGTGAATAAAAATAGCATGAAATTGGAAGGAATTTCACTTTTTGGTGAATTTAGTGTAGTCCCATGTTATAAGAGATCTATACTATCTAGCCCTTAAAATTTGAATAGAAATCATGTACCATGATTGGTGGGAACAAAAAGTTATAATGTGAACTTCATTCATGACTGTTGTGGTATCTTCCTCATCAAAGAACCTAAGAAAGACCCCATAGAGAATCCACTTATAGAGTTCATTTTGATGGTTTGTGTCATTAAATAGAACAAATTTAATTTCTTGTCTTCAAATTTTATCTCTCCTAGCTCTATCTAGTGTAAGTTCTCCTCTTTGAATGTAGTCAAAAATTGGTGTCATCCAGCCAAAGGTAGGACCACCAGGTATAGAGATGGGTCTAATCTCATCGGTCTCTTCCATGTTGGTTTGAATGAAGGGTGAAACAATCTGAAGGTGCACAATGTTGATGACTGTTTCATCCTGCTTAGGATCGGCTAAATCTATGGATGTAATATTCAATGCATCATTCTGGGATTTCTATGACTATGGGACAAGATTTAATATCAGATCCCAAATGAATTCCTCTATTATTACTAAGTCATGATTTAGTGTGGGGATTAGATCTTTCTTTTTTATAGAATAATTTTATTAACCTGTTTGATGACTATTTCCGAATCCCCTTTTATCTTCATGTGTTTTAATTGTACATCAAGTGATATATCAAAACCTATAATGAGAGCTTGATATTATACTTCATTTTTCATGAACCCCTTAGAATAGATGAAGGAGTAAGGTAGGACTTCCTTTACTGTAGATATGAATACGACTCCTAGATCCACATTGTTGAGCCTCAATTTCTCCATTATCTTCCCTATTAGACTACTAGATGCATTGTTAAAATGAATCTCCAATATCTGGGGGGGTCCTCTTGGCCATAGATGGCCTCTTCATTTGGTAGCTTGGCATATAATGAATCCATTTCTGATGAGGGGTTATCTACTAAAAAATACGATAATGTAGGGCCTTTGATTTCATTCAAAGGCATAAACTTAATGTCAAACTATTTTAGGATGACCACCCACCATGATAGAAACCCAATAAAAATCGTATGGTTGAGGATATATTTTAGGGGGTTTATATAACGATGATAGATGGTCCCCATGATGCATCAGATAATGCCTTAATTTCTACACAAAAAATATTAGCGTCAGATATCTCTTCTCGATATCAGAATACAACGTCTCAACTTCTACCATGGTTCAACTAACGTAATAAAGGTAGTTTTCACTTCGGACATCATTATTTTTCATGAGGATGGGCCCTAGTGATCTCTCTAGGCCGTCACAAGAAAGATAAGTGATCTTCCATCAACTGGAGACTTTACCACAGATAGGATCAAGAGGTAATTCTTGAGTCTATTTAATGATTCATGAAAATAATCATTCTACTAATATGTAACCCATTTTTTCATCAACTTCGTGAAGGGAAAAAATATGGTAGAATGGTTTCCTATGAAGCCCTTTATTGAAGTTCTCTCAACTATGTGATGTGGAAAGTAGGTGACATACCAGGGATAGAATTTTTTTCATCTTGAGTTCAACTTTGATTTCACACCATTTTATGAGGAAGCAAATAACCCAAGGTAATGCCAAATGCACATTTCCTGGGGTTCATTTTTAGGATGTGTTGTCGTGGTTTGTTAAAGATGGTTTCAATATTCTCTAGGTGGTCTGAGTGTTGTCAGGAATTGACCACCAGGTCATCAACAATGAATTCAAAAATATTTCCTTGTACGAGTTTGATGTTGAGATGGATGGTGTGTTGGTATGCCTCTTCGACATTCATTAAGACAAATTTCATTATCTAATAGAAAAATACACCATAGGGGGGGTATGAAGGTGGATTATTCATTATCTTCTTCAGAAATTTGGATTTAGTTATATCTTGAATATCCATCCAAGAAGGATAGATCCCGGCATCTTATTGTTGCATCAATCAATAGACCCTTGATCAGGATTGGGATATCATCCTTTGGGAAGTGCTGGTTGAGATCCCTAAAATTAATGAAAAATCTAATATTCCTATTCTTGATTTTTAAGCGTACTATTTTGTCTAACCAGAAGTGATATCGGACCTCCCAAATAAATTTGGATCTTATGATATTTTCCACTTTAGCCTCTATCTTGGCAGCATGTGTTGGGTGCATCCTCCTAGTGGCCAGTTTGTAGCCCCAATGGTCCTCTGGAAGACCAGGTGGTGTGTGTCCACCACAAGATCAAGACATGGAATTTATGTGTAGTTCTTGGTGAATACATATTTATGTTACAGTATTAAGGAATTATATATGTTCTTTTATTCATAATACATGGTCACAATAATCATGGTGGGTTGTAGATCTTCCCCAAAACCATGATTTATTTCTATGGGTTAATCAATGGTGGTAGAGCCTCCCTATGCAAATGATGGATGGGCATCCCTATGGTCTCTGTACTCCTATTCCTATTCCTTATCTTCAACTTATTATTCTTAATATAATGGGTAAACAAGTCTTGGGATGAGTTCTCTAGAGTTTAGAGAGGATTCAATATCATGATATACAAAAGATGAAGTGAATTCCCTTAACCTAGCTGATAGTGGGGTCCCTTTTAGAGCTCTGGTGAAAATGGAGTGGTGGGTGGTATAGGTCAGTCATCCTAATAGGGTGATGAAATACCATCTTCTTCCTCAATGATTGAGGCCCAAATTTCTTGGAGATCTGGGGATGAATTGAAGGGAGTTTCATCTAAGATTTTTCAATTTTATATAGAGTCAGTAGATTTTCCAACATTTCTCAAATTAGTGGTCATGATTGAAATCATAAATATTTCTAATTATCCATTGGAAATTGGGATCATATGCTCGATTTGGTGTATAGGTTGAAAATACTCTTTAATGTGATGTATGAAGTGGTTGTGCGAGATCATTTCTAGACCATTCAAGATAGAGACCCATTCAACACCATCAACCAGGGGTTGTTTTCCCTTCCCCTGATAGAATCTTGTGTCAATATAACGTGAATCGTAGGATTCAAATGGGGCCTTATCAGTGTAAAACATCCTAATTTTTACATTGATGTTGTGTTTTATGCATTTATGGTACAATGAGTGTATTCTTGGATGTTGATGCAACTAGATCCTTCCTAGGAAGTTGTTGAAGGCTATGTTCTGCGGAACCACTAGAAATTATGAGTCGTCCCAGAGGTCTCTGAACTGATCCCTAATATTGGTTTGACCCAATGGATTCTGAGATCTTTTTTTATATCCTTGAAATGTTATAGATGAAGGTGCTAGGTTATTTTCATCACGGACCAGCCATCGAAGTTCTCATACAATAATGGGATTAACTCCAAAGTCATTATTAATGAAACTTTCCAGATATCGACACCATTTTTCCTGTTTGACACATACAAGTTTCTGATATGACCATGTATGATGATGTCATCATCTTGATTTTTGAATAATATAACTATATGTCTTTCTATATAATTAGTCTATGTTCGATAAACCTCGACAGTTTCTACTTCTACTTTAATCTCATAGTGGTTTATTATATATTATATGAGTGATTCCTTGAGGTATTTTGATAAATTCATGGCATCCATGATTGATATTTTGGTAGGTACTAGGGATAATTGTTTCCAAATTTAATACTTATGGTATAAATTCCAACACATCCCAAGGTGTGGATGTTGTTTTTAAAAAAATTTAGGGGATTGAGTATTTTATGAATATGGATTAGTTCTTAGGACAAGAACTACAGGTGCTCCCATCGTTAGTTGGATGGGTCGAGTAGGTATGCCTACTTGTTAAGGGAAATATGATACATGTTATTATATTGATTGATATTCCAGAGTGATCAGATCAGAGTGGATTCTAGTTGGTGAAAGGGGATTTTCTTGTTCTTGTGGGACCTTCTGAAGCGATATTCTATGAATTTATACAATATTGATATTCTATGCAAGGGTTCAGCTAGAAGTATGGATCCTACAATGATTAAATCTTCCCAAGTATCCTTGAATACTATGGCCTATTCTTCCATTTCCCCTATCTAACGTGTGTAATTTAGGTTCATATCCATACTCATCATCAGAAAAGTGATCCATTAAGTGAATGAAGTTAATGGAATGGAAAATAAACTCCTCTTATGATGATGAATCGATACTGGTGACCATCTCTAGTGCTTCCATTTATTATGATGGTTCACATTGTTTCATATCTAAGGTCATAAAATATGATAGTGTCAATGAGAACTTATTACATTGTTTAAGTTCATCCTCCTATTCTTTATCTCTATCTTTTAGGATAGGCTTCTATTTGAAGGGATAGATTTTGGAGGTTTATTCCTCTGATGGTTTCAACTATTTTGTAGTGGAAGTGGTTGGGGGTATATCTGGTTGTTTAAATTATTCTTGGAGTATTCAATGAGCTCAGTCGATTGTTTTTTGAGTCATCCAACTATCTAACTTTTGTTCCATTCTGTTAACAACCTATTGTTACTGACCTCCTTCCTTAGGGGCAGTAGTGGGAACATATTTCACTTATGTTGGTGGTGGTCCAAATTTTACATAACATGAATATATCATTTTATACAGGTGGTATTTTAATAAGAAAAAATATTTAATGGCATGTCCCAGTATCAAATTAAGGGTAAAATAATTTGTCTTATCGTTGAGACCCACCTGGTCAGCCCTTTTTGTTTATGGAAGATGATGTAAACCATATCCCATAGCAGCCATGAAATAGACATAGATATTATCTTTCCAAAACAAGTATGACATATTCATTCATTCCTTTAATTGAATATATTTGGTTCCTAATTATAATCCTATTGGGGTATGGGTTTCTATTGATGCCTAGGGTCTGCTACACGATATTTCCCAAGATTATGAGCTAGAGAAATCATGAGGGATGGCTTTAGTGTGACTGATTCTTCCTCCTCCTTTCTCTATCTATTCCTCAAGTCCCGTGGGTTTATCTAAGAATTGAGGTTACTATGTTTTAAGAATTCCACCATACTTTGGGAAATGGTGGAGAAATATCAATACCCACTTGTATATTTCATTGGGATGAGCGGTGTTCAAAACTCATCGCGGAGGTTATTTATGAATATAGTAATCATATCTTCCTTGGAAGTTGGTCAATTTAAGAAGTTGGTAAACCCTTTCCATATAGGGATGAAGTAATGGACTCTCTCATCCTATAACTATTTACAGTTTGATAGGCCAATATGTATCATATTTGATAGTGTTGAGTTGAACTGGATGAGGAACTGTCGATGAAGGTCTTTCAATCCCATGATCCACTAATCTGCAAAACTAGTATACCATATGACAGTTTCCCATTTCAGGGTCCACATGAAGCATATGAGTTTCACTACTTCTTGTTGTACTAATGTCACTATTATGGGATCACAATGGGACACATAATGCATCATATATTTCTCTGGGTTACCAGAATAATTGAGCACTAGAAACATAAGACTAACTAAATTTGATGGTTGTTGAGTATATCTTACCTATTTGGGGTAAGGTTTCCATTCTGGTTTTAATAGTGCATACCATTATTCCTTGGATTATAATGATGCTTCCAATTCCAAGAATGTTTCATTAAGTCCTTGATGAGTATTCAATTGGATGTGGCAATGGATAGGTGCAGTAAGGGGCATGATTTTACATGTTGGTTATTCTATTACATGAGGTAGATATCTTGACAGGGACATCTTATAAATTTTCTTGGACCCAATACGACAATCTCCTTAATGAAGGAAAATTTGGATATCCATCCATAGCCATGTCTAGGTAGACCAATGGTCCAGGTTCTGTATTGGGTGGATGTCCTGACCATACTTCAATTTTTGAAATGAACCCTTTTGGATGAGGTAATCCTACTTTATGTGGACATAGAAGATCTGTCTAGGGATTATATTAAATAGAAACACTACCTCATAGCAATTAGGAATTGATTGTCTTAATCGCTTTCACTTCTTCCTCCTGGCGAGCGAATCATTTTCAAGCATGGGAAGCTCATTCTTATCGAGATGAGGAGGTTGTTCGTATATGACCTTTCTCTTATTTTTTTATCTATTATAGGTTGTATGAGGAGGTATTGGGGGATTGATCAATGGAGAACCTAGATTTAGGGAGACTTTTTGGTTCTTGGTGAGAACACCCTCATTATCGATGTCGAACAGATCCCAGATGGAACCATTTTTTTATTGATATGCTATATTTGGATACTTTTTTAGTGTTTTCTATAAGATTTAGTATATTAAGTTTCCAATTAATAATGCATTGTAGGCATCGTACTGGCTATTGAATGACAAGAGGGTTGTTTGTGCCCTTGGAATGACCTCTCCCTTCACATCTAGGATCCTCTCGGTGCTTCTTGGAGATGGATGACTCATAGGGAACCTTTATGTATCCTATTTATAATCCTCCCTCATCAAGAAAATGAGTCATGATATGAGATAGACCGAAATTCCTCTTTACTTTTCATCATTCAAAAATGGGAAAAGACTGATTTCCTTTAGGGGGATTGTTGATGTAATAATTCTCTCAGCCCTAATATATAAGGTTCCTCAAGTAATATTTTTGTTTTTCCTCAACCCAAGTTTATCAGATTTACAGAGGGCATATTGTGATAAAATTTCCACAGCCCTATGGGTTGGGGATGATCCCATTCTTTGGAAACTGCTGATGTTGCCTCTATTCTCTTGATCTCACACATCCTTATTCTATCATGAGTTTGATATAACGTTGGGTATACATGTGAACCATTTTATTCTAAATAAAATAGAAGTACATTGTGACTAGATTCTCTTAAGAGAGAATCCTGCTAAATTTTTGTAGTTTCATGGATCAAGAATTTTTCGATTTCCCTCTCTCATCAGGCTCGACACTTTTGAGACTTATTCAAGGCCAATTATTTTTGGGCATACCACCTTTCCTGAACGAGGGTTTCACTTGATAACAACCTCAGGATAATTACAATAAAATACTCAACATACCATTGGTTCTACTAGATATGTAGTGGGGTGAAATGTAATGATTCATGCTCCCCCACCCCCAAATATATACACCATGTGGGGTGTTGTCAATTAGGTGACACAACTTGTGCAGTGCATTGAGGAAGGTCATTTGGAGATCCTTCCAATGACTCTATAATTATGGTCAATATGAAGATGAAAGGTATTCAATGTTGATTTTATGATGAAGCTACCCTAATATTTGTACATGGTCAACATACCCATCTTATGGAAATAATTTTTCTTTTAGGTGGCATATAGTTGTTCAGAGATTGAGGTAAATGATTTGTATACATTATTCTTATAATTCCTTCAGAATGTATAAATAAGAAGTGGTTGAGGGAAAACAATAATGGGTATATCATCCTTATATAATTGTCTTCTCATGGGAAACATATCCTTTTGTTATTCTATGAGAGACTTCTCAACATGATCTTCCCAACATGGACACTTCTTTCCAGTTTTTTCAAAAGATTCCAAGATGATTGGGGTCTCATTAGTATATGAATGATTTGGGGTGGCTCAAAGGATGAGAGTGGTCCTCATCCATATCCTAGATGACAAAGGATTTCAGTTCTCATTCATAAGGTCTCTAAAATTATTTACCCTACTATTACAAGTTCCTCGACATATTAGGGATTTCTTGGATTTGACCCTGTAAGGGGAGGACCTTCTGGCTGAAATGTGGTGTCACTATAGGATTGACCTTCAAAACTAGTAATATCATGGAAAGGACTAACATCAAATCTTGATGTCATAATTTAGGGATATTTTCTATAGTATATACCCTGGGGGACCATTAGGGAATATTTATACTAGGGGGACCTTCTTTCTGAAATGAGATGTTACTGCAGGTAGGAATATCACAACAGATGATATCATGGATAAGACTTTCATGATTGCTTGATATATAAAAAAAGGGGATATTTTTTATAGTATATACCCAGGGTAGGACCTTTATGGTAGATTATAGCAATGGGAAGACCCTCTTTTTGAAATAATATGTCACTATAGAGAGGACCTTTACAGTGCATGCCATCATGGAGGGGACTACCATCATAGCTTGATGTACGATTGTAGGGAGAATATCTACAACATATACCCTAGGGAGGTCCTTCAGGGAGATGAAAATGATGGGAGGAGATTATTTCTATTCGATTTTATATCCTAAAGGAGGGATTTTGTGATGCTCATCAGAAGATAATCTATCATGATTGATCAGTTTGCATCCATGAAGGAAGCCCTCATGGTCGATGCTCTGGAGGGGAATTCCAGAGCTACTGGTAAAAATATTTCACAGGGGGCCTTATTAAGTATTACTTCTACTTATATAATTTGTTAATGGATCAGTATGATCACAATCCTCCATTGATAGGAGTGTGAAGACCTCAATAACTCTATCTTCCAATAGTGTAGGGTCATGAATATGCTCTTCAATTTCCATTTTCCTTGGAGCGATTCATTTTTGGGCTCTATATTTTGGGATACTAGGTATGCTTGTTGTGAGTGGTGACCTTCATAAATAGTTTCATATTTGATTGGATCTAATGATGATACTACAATACGTCGATGATATTCTAGAGTTTTGGAAGGGATATATGCCTATCTTGGAGAGACAACCAAAGTGGAAAAATGTCCCCTAGTTGAAATGGGTATTTTTGCCTAATCTTGTGGTCCATTTATCGTTAAATATTCTCAAAAACCTCCTGGATGGGAGTAGGGTTGCAGTTATTCTCCAGAGTGACCACATCATTTTTTGTTAAGTCACCTCACTTGGGGAGGAGGGGTTTTTCACCAGAGTCTTTAACATTTCCATGGACATGATTACATCGTGACAAGTCAATAAGATAAGGTGAAATTTTTTTGATTTATCCTCCATCATTTCTATGTTTTTTTGAGAAATTTCCTTGGTGTGATCAAGAATATATTTTGAATCTGATTTCCCATAAGTAATATGTGCATTCTTTGGTCCTCTGTTTCCTTCCAGTGTGTATTGATAGTTCTTTTTTCTGAGGGTACAGATATAGTTTTTCCCTAGATCTTCAATCAGGATTCTCCAGCTATTTTATCCAATTTCTGCCATATTTAACTAGAAGGATTCATACATATGAGCATGGATTTTCATTTTCTCAATGGATTCCATCATATTTGACTAATGGGCTTGATATGAATCCATAATAATTTTCCTCTTCTTGTATTTGGTTGCTATCTTGTTTGAAAGATGGTATTGATATGCATTGGTTGGGATATATGACTACCTGTAGTTTTCCACCCTGTTTTGCTGACAGTATTGGCATGTATTAGCTTGAATTTTCATATTCTCATAATTTTTTTCCACCCTTTTTGAATGAAGGGATTCATGTGCAACAGTAAGGATATGTGCATGCCTATAGTTTTCCACCCTATTTTCCTGGAGAAGTTGGTGAGAAATAGATGGAATTTGTGCATTCTCATTACTTAATATCATATTTGACCGATGATTTTCATAAGGGGGGAGTGAATATTTTCCTACTCATGTTTAAATGCCATATTTATTCAATGTTATTATTCAATAGGAACCATAACGATGGTCCGTTCCTGATTGTGTGATCGTCAGCCATTACGAGGAGCCTTTGGAAATATGGTCTGTTTGATTTCAGTAGGGGACCATGGGGAAGTATCCTATTCAGGATGTGTATGTGGGGTCACATGACATTGGTGATGATGATTTCCAACAAGGGACTTTGGGAAGGACCCTTGTGCTACTGGGATGAAGTCATTGGTGATGACTTCATCAGCCTCCCTAATGTAAGGGTGGAACTCATTATCAAGTTCTAAGGATATGCTCATAAAATTATTGATGATGGATTGTGGGGATATCTGGTTATAGACCATCAACTATCATTGGGATGATGGATGGAAGGTATTCATTTAATGGAGGGCCTATCTATCATAGGTGGTTGATTACAGGGGGTGAGTTGTGTGAAATCACTAACACTGGGTACAACAACTTCGAATAGTCTCCAAGGGGTTTGTTCTAGGAGCCGGAAATTCCCCATAGACCTCACACCATTGATTCATGGACATAATTTACAAATTAATCCATTCATTTTGTTACATATAAAATGATACTTAATAAAACACATTGGTTGAGGGTATGTGATGCCGAGCTCATCACCGATTTTTTTGGGAACTATTACCTATTCCAAGACTCTCTTATTGATTTAAGATATCTTCACAAATCCTTGGTTCATTCCCATGTTTTAATACATGGATTACCCTCAGGTAATGATCCATTATTAAAAATAACTATTCTAGAATCATCCATTTGGATATGTGGTTCTCCATTGATGGTTCCCCTTTATGTACATATTAAAGATTCCTTAGTTGTTTATTAATATGATGATGGTTTTAAGCCACTTAATATGGTGCTATATTGTTTTCTTTCATCCAGGGAGGCCCGACTTGTTTTGATATCAGGATCAAACATATAATATGGGACTCATACAAATACTTGTGAGAGGAATCGCAACCCACATAGTTTTCTTCCATATAACAGGGCACATCACCTTTTATGGTCGTGTGACAAGGACACAACCATGCAGTTTAACATCATACGGTGTAGACCTCTTGGTATAAGGTTACCGGTCAGGGATGCTGTGAGACTTATATCAGGGAAACTCAAGGGACTCGAGGGATATATGGTCACCTAGGTTGATATGACCCTACTGTGGATGTGATCTAAAGAATTTTAGGGTGGACTTGGGTGCTGGGTTTGGACATCAAGGATGCTTCCTATATATCCTAGTTAGTTGGGAATCAAAGCCCACATAGTTATATAAGTAGGGTATTACAAATGGAAGATTCCCATTTAAGGGGACATGATTGGGGATTATACCATATGTGATTCCCATTTGAGGTGTTGTTTCATAGGGAATATGGTCCACTGAAGTTTGGGATATGGTCTCGGGGCATATACCATGTAGGAGGCCAAACTAATGTTTGAATATGGTGATTATATCTATGGATATATCCCATGTGGTCGGTTCTTACACATCTAATATTAAAATTTGGTTTGTGACCACTCATATTTTATGATAACCAATAACCTAAGCTCACTTGAGTCCTCCTCTATGTGAGAAACAAGAGGATACAATGGATCTAATTATCAGATGATATGCTATGTCCACTAGTGGATGAGGTGTTGAAGACCAAAGGGAGATGGATAGGGAGTAGAGTGTTCCCATATACTCTTTTATTTTCATTTCCAGGATACTCACATCATGTGAACCATCAGACTATGTCCCAGCCTGAGGATAAGAGGTGTAAAAAGATCCAACAATCATAAAAAATACTGGGGATTACTTGAGGAGGAGTTCCATAAAATTGGTTCTGGGGGGAATAATGTCATTCCATGTAAAATAAAAAGGCTAGACTGGCCCCTTTTATTAATTCCCAAAATTGTGAGGCTCAGATGAGAACCCCAATTTCAAAACCCAAGTTACCACAGAAATGTAAAATTGAGGATATTATGAGGGTTCATCTTGGTGTAGAAATTTAAAACATGAATCTGGTTACCTTAGGTATATAAACATTATGGGACACACTGATATGTGTTATGGTTTCATCATACATATCTCTTGGAATTGGAAAAGGCCTTGGCCAAAATTTGTTAGATTGGTTCCTAGAGGGGCCAATAATTTGTCTAGTGACACGATGAAATAGAATTTTTGGTGACAGAGGGTAGGACACCCTAGGATGACCCATCATATGTAGTAGGTTCTTACATGGGATGATGTTCCCTGAACATAGCATATTTTTATGTGTGTGAGGGTACTATCTGCATAGCATTTTTCAACATAGACCTGGGTTTTGCCTACATAGCATGCTGCTTCGGAAGTCCAGGTTCCACCATCTTAGTGTTTTTCTATGGAGGATCAAGTTCCTCCCATGAAATGTTTTTCTATGTGTGGTAGGGATTCACCCACATAGAATTTTTCTATGTGGGGTACTTATCCAAAAATGGGCCATCTGTTATTCCCCACAAGATGGTCCATAATGGGGTTTTGAGTTTGTGGATTATTGATTGATTTATTATTCCCTCTTTAATGGTGTCCTGTGGATTTCAAATTGTTGGGAATCATCAAAGGGTATTTGGTTTTCATGGTGTCTCTCATCATTCATTTCCATGATCTGTCTTTAGTTTAGAATCTTCTAATCCATCATTCTATTTTTTCTAATGTCCCCCTTACTGTGTCCTTATAAAAGAATAGAGGGATTGGGTACAGGAATGTACAATTGTCTGTGGTGGGACATAATCCTTCTTTTGGGGGATCCCACGAGGATGACCCATTTCATGAACAACTTAGTCCGCAAAGAAGACATTCATAGATGGGGGCCTTCTTTGGGGGGGGGGGGGGTGTAAATCACCACCTTATCCCAATAAACACTTCATTTTGTTTGTGAGAGCTAGCAGTATCAACCCTTCCCATGAACTACTTATTTCATGGGGAATATTGGTTTCCAGGGGTAGAAATCCCTACCTTGGTCCTGAAAATGAGTTTTCTTTCATTTTTGTGTGTTAGTGACACTGTCTCCATCCGTGAATTATTTTGTTCATGAACACTTCGTAAAATGGAAGAAATCCAGGCAGGGTGGTAGTCTATGAAGTGTATTGTGCATTTCGGTCATGTATCATTGAATATTTTCATCAATATTATTCTATGATTTATTTCTACCCATTTCTAATCCTGATATAATTCACATTTTATATCCATAATTTTTAGGACCCAAAAATAGTGAAATAAGTTAGAATAAAATATTTAATATTATAAGATAAATACATGAACTTAAGGTTCATGGTTGATGTAATAACCCATTAGTTATAACTATAATATACCATTTAATTTATACAGTTACAAGAAACAACACTATTTTAATCTTGGTCCAAAATAATAATCTAATGAATTTGATATTCACAAACACCCCTCTCCACCCCTTATAATTACCAACCCTCACCACACCTTATCTTAACACATTACAAGATTGGGATCTTACCATATTTCTGCCTAAATATCTTTCAAAACTTCTCCAACATGTATTAGTGATTATGGTCTCATCTAAAAACCATTTCAACGAGCCTTATAGGGTAGATTAATAGGAGGCGACTGAAGGATGAGGTAAAATTATCGACCAATCGCTTTCAATTTTATTCTTCACACACCACCCCATAAAATCTCTATCCACCAAAAAATAATAGCATCAATATCCTATATATTCTTATATGCTATTATTATGGGGGATTATCTATCTTAAACCATCCCTTATTTTTTTCAAATACGAAATCATTGTTTATAATATGGTTGGTTCACCACACCATGAACAACACACTTCATTTTCCTCCACCACCTTCAAGGATGGTCATAAAATTAGTATTGTGGTTAAATAATATTTAATAATTATATTATAATTTATTTCATATTCTATATTGAATAAATTTCCACAATATTAATTAAAATTAATCTTGTTTGTGAAAATCAGTAAAACCACCTAAATGAACTAACCATGTGACATTAATATTTCAACTCAATGATTTTTAACTATATCGGAACACATATGAATAATTAATACCATTTAAATTTTTAGAAGTTCATAAAAATGATTTCATATCCCTGCTATATTTTGAGTCCCATTTGACAAAGAACTTTAGTAATTATACACAAGTGATCTGACCTTGGAACTTTGAAACAAGCGCTCACTAAACAACAAAATTAATCATTATATCTCCATAAATTGGTTATAATTGAACACAATAAAATTATAATGAATCATATATAGATAAAAAAATTTCTAATTGAGAAATTAATTGGTCTAATATTATTATAAATGAAATTAATTATAAGTGCATAACGATTCTAGAACATAAGTGAAGAGATCTCTCCAAGCCCCTATTTTCTGACTTTGGGTTTTGAAATTTCACTCTCTAACACATTTTATCTCCTTTATTTATGTTATGGAATTTTTCTAAATTATATAAATATATCCCTTAACTTTATACCCATATTCTTCTTCTTTAATTTTATGGGGAAATACATTCCATAAGTTAGCTTTTCAAACACAACCCTTTCCTTTCAGTGGGTAATTTTTATGTTTATTCCTTATGACTAATTTCATTTTTGGCACATGTAAGCATGAAAATGGTAAAATGAGTGATCTATTATAGTGATCTAATTCCTTGGTTATTGTTTTTATCTCATGATATGTTATGAATTGGATTAGGGTGGGAACTTAATCCATGATTGTACTTTTTCCACCATGTGATGTTTTCTTGGAGATAGGCCTTGGTTCATGTTTATGTCATACTTTATGTTTCTTAAAATTTAATATGTTACCATGATCATATGATACCATGTTTATTATATTATTATCCCATGTGATTATTCATGAGCCTTCTATTTTATGACATTATTTTATTCAGTTTGACTCACATGTTGTGACTCTTTATCATGTTTGTTAATTTTATGGTCTTTTTAGGATAACCTTTTCATTAATGTATTACCAAAGTTATCTGATGTATTTTTTTAAGATTTATTTAATTTAGGGTAGATTTATGGATATTAAAATAAAATTATTTTATTTGATTTTCACTTTTATGTATTCTAAACCTATTCTTCTAAAAAACTGGGATTTTCAATCCTTTTGTTGTATTTAAAGGATATTTATGTTACAAACATGTAATAATATGTGTAAAAGGTTTGGGTCTTTATACTATGAATTTTTGAATTTAATAAAACATTGTGAAACTTTTAAACAAAGAAATTGTTATACAAACAATTAGTAAATCATCAACTATTTACTCCCATACGATTCATTTTTTGAAATTCCTATAATGATGATAGGTTACATGGATGATTTATTGAATGTAATTTTTTAATATAAATCTACCTTATAATAAATAAATTAATCCTAAAAATAATTTAACCATATTAAAATATCATTATATCATTTAATTTGATTAGATAAGTAAAAGGCAAGATAAACCATGACTTACATGACACACACACACAAATACACAGACACACACACACACACACAAACACACACACACACATATATATATATCATTCCATATGATATAAATAAATACACATTACATGTATAATTATTTTTGGAATATCTCAATCACATTATGAATTGTATTTTTTATGTATTTATTAATTTCATATTATGAATGTAGTGGACATAGTATGTTATGGTTTGATATTGAAATTATAAAGCCTCTCGATTAATCAGTAGGTTTCATGAGACAAAACTGATTGAGTATTTAGTGCATGCCTACCCTTTTTTGTATGAGTTTTTAATTCCCCTCAAATTTTGAGATGATTTCGGATTTAAATTAATTTTTATTCAAATTAAAATAATATGGTATGGGTTCTTTTGTGTTATAGAGGTTGTTTATAAGTTCGTGTTTTGGAACCAAACCAAGCCTGCAACTAGAATTATACGTTAAGAAGTTATTTGTAGTATGATGATTAGGAATCAAAACAAGATACAATGATCAGGGCGAGGTTCACAACATGAGAGAATTTCAACAATGTCATGGATGTGTTAAGGTGCAACATGTGACATGGTGTGTGACCAACCTTTAGTGAGAATTTCATCTGAGTTTGGATGGTGACAACCCATTACTTGAGAAAGTCATGATTAGGTGTTCAATATAGTGTCATGTCTTGAAGGAGAAGACAATGATGATGTTTTGGTTTTTACCCAAGGTTATGATAGACACTTCCTATTAGAATGCATCCAAAAAAGGCATGGAAGTGGATTTTGGGTAGCCTGGTTAGCACATGTTGACCAAACAAGAGTTGTATATATATATATATGTTATTGTTTCTATTTATATATAAAAATTTAAAAATCCATTCAACTAATGCTAAGGGTTCATTGGTGGTGTCCTATGAGGCTTATAAACTCACAATGTATAGATATCTCCATGTGTTTATAGAACCAATGTTCAGCAATCCAACCAAGGGAAAGGAACATTTGATGGGATATTATGTTGATATTAGTGAATGTGATTGAGATTATTTTAGGAAATTCTTCGAGATATTTTACAATGATGTATCACTTATTATTTTTTTTCTTTCATATAATGTATATACATTAAAAAAATGAATTTTTAAATACCTTTTTACTTAATATATAGGTTATTATATTTTATTAATATGTTTTATTAATATATTTTATGGGATTGTGTAATTATTTATCCTAATTTGAATATTTTTCATCCTATATTTATTATTACATTCATTTTATTTATTTACTCTAATGATTATTTGGTAATGAGGACAGAGTATCTCCATATTCCGTTGAAGACCTTACTACTAGTTGGAAGCCTCTTATATATAGGGAGGAATGTAGAAGGACATTTTCTACAATGCATTAGTTCTAGTGATCTTGGATGAGGCATCATAAAATGACATGAGAGCCACAATACTTTTTATTTACTATTTGGGTCTTGGTATAATGGAGATATGATGGTCATAACTTGAGTAGGAAGCTATAATTTGGCCCAACTAAATACTTTATAATTGAATTTTCGGTTATTATTGTAGTAGAGATTTCATATATTTTTTGTGATGTTACAGTTTCATGTGGTTACCTTTTACTTTTGTTTTGTTATGGTTTATAGTATTTTCTATTATCCCAATTTATTAGAGTGGGTGAGTTCATGCACCATGGATAGGCACATAGGTTCATATGTTATACAAATTATTTATTGTGATTGAGATTGTTATAAATTAATTAAATTAAAAAAATATTATATTTGGTATTTCATTAAATATATCATTTGTGACATTAAATTTATGTAAAATTAGTATGTCTATTATTTTTATTGTTAGGAATTTTACTCACATGTAGGAAGCAAAGACATGGGAGATTAGTCCATCGACAAGTCCAAGGGTGGGGGGGTTTCATGCCTAGTGGATTTGTGTCTTATTCAATGGTGTGTTTTTAGGATATTTTGGGTGTTTTTATCTATTAATTAATTAATTATAGTAAATATTATGTTATTCAAAGGGTTTTTTAGTATATGTTAGGGAATTTTTAATAATGTTACCCTGTTGATGTCTCGTAGTGACACCTAGGATCTAGGGTGAGGATACTCCCAATAAAGGAAAATGAATACTATGCCTCCAGATTCCTTGGATAGATAGGCTAAGAATGATGTTTATGCTACACTCATTGTATTGGAATCAGAGACTCTATCTAGAAGTATTCTGCATAGTGATGGTGGAGGGAGGTTTGAAAAAATAGGAGGTCAGATGATGGTATATTTTTTCTAGTGTTTACATCTAAAACACACTTAAAATTTTTAGGAATTGGGAGGTCCTTATAATGTTGAGGATTGGATTGAGATCCTAGATGGGTTTTTTATCATGTAGATACTCCTAATGATCGTTGGGTAAATTTGGTAGCTTACATTCTATAGAGACCCTCCAAGAGGCGGGGGAAATCAATGATATTGGAAAAAAGAAATAATGGTAACACATGGGTAGTCTTCAATGGATTTTTTTGAAGATTTCATTTTAAAAATATTATAGTTGGATTAATCTCAAGATTTTACAAAGCTATAGAAGTGGTTGATTCCCATGGTTTACTACGCAACTTGTTTTTTGATTTTATTCATTTTACTCTACAATTCACTGGAAATAAGGAAAAAAACTAGGGGGTTTGAGATCAGGTTTCATTCAATGGTGATACACTATGTATGAAAAGTTGCCATAAAATATCACTTTTCAGTATTTCACAATAATATCAATATTGAGAGGGTGCTAGGAGAGGATATAATGGTAGGGATTCCTCTTATATTCATTTGGCCAAGTGGCGGCCTTCTAAATAATGTTCTTGGCTCCACTTTACATGGTAAGAAGATGAGGTTTAAGGATATTCCCAAGATAGTAGAGAGGAATTAAAGGCAGGGGAGGTGCTTTTCTATTCTATATTTAGGGATAATTATGTTGTGTGATTTTAGTGCATAAAAACTAAACATTTTCACAGTATGTTTACTAGTACACTGGGGGATTTCTATTCATGTCAAAGGATATGACATATGCAGTATTTTTGTTTGAAAATATACTAGTCAATTTTGTAAATAGTTTCGAGTAATGAATATGCCTTGAAGGTTTTGATGGGATACCCAGATGGATAGTTAGGCTAAGTCTTGGTCGATGGGCCATGGGCCTTGTTGAGGTCTCAGTATTTGCAGTGGAAAAAACCTTAGGTTTCGGTCCTATGATCAAATAAGAGATTGTGTGGGCATGGGCAAAGATCTTGTTCAGGTATAATAAAGCTTTGGACCAGGTTCCATATAACAGTTTTTGGGTTACATTGATTATTAGAGGTATACTACTTATTACCATGTTTCTTTTTGTTTCTTTATTTGATAATGGTGATTCTAATTCCATTATTTTGTCACATTTTTTTATTGAAGTTTACTATAAGTGTTTCCCAGGGCTTTTGGTTCTTAATAACCCTCTTGGAAAGAGGTTAGATCATTATCAGAGGTTACTAGCATGTGTCGTAGTAGTTGGGGACTATATAAATTTGTGTGATTTCTTAGTCTTGGATATAAAGAGATTTTATGTCATTTCTGGGATGGATTGGACTATGTGATTCTAGGATCACATTGATTTCTATTGAAGGATTGTGTAATTCACCTCCATTAGGATATAGGATTATGTTTTAGTTGGAGAGTGGGATGTAGAGTTAGATAGAGATGGACTCGAGTTCAGTTGAGAAGGATTCATTATAGTGTAAGTAGTGGGTATAGTTATTGAAATAGCCTATAAAAAATTTCTTTCCACTTTTCATCCAATGGTAGATTAGTTCCAAGATTTTATTTTGGAGTGTTTTTCAAGTATTCATCCTAAAAAAGTATAGAAAGTTAATGGGATGTTTTGTGATGCATATCTCGTTTCGATTCCCCTTACTTTATGGAATTATCGGATACAAGGACGGTGGAGGTATAACTCTTGGACCCCAAGGTGAAATGATTTATCTATTAGAGTACATTTTATTAGGGTTCTATAGTTTTATTCACCCCATATTTTTGTAGTGGCCTCATGTTGTGAGTGGATTACCAAAAACTAAACATAGTCACTATGAAGAACTGATATCTATTGCTAATGATTGAAGACCTTTTCAACCAATTTATGGGATCTTGGTTGTCTCAAAGATTGATCGGAAATCATGTTACCATTAGTTTTAGGATAGGGTGGATAATGTACAAAAGATAAAATTAAGAAATTGGTATGTGTTATATGATTACCTCATAATTACATTTAGTTTAATGAATACACTAGTTGTGTTCAGATATCTCATTAACCTCAATTTTCTTCATTAAATGGACTCATATTTCTTTCTATTTATTGATGACATCTACATATATTCATTGACCAATGAGGAAGATTTTGGGTACCACGAAATTATATTTAGTATATTTTATGACCATTAGCTTCAAGATAAGTATTTGAAGTGTCACTTTTGGATTTAGAAAGTGTACTTTCTTGGGAACATGATCTTAGAGGTAGAGATCTCATCCAATCTTGAGAATGTAGAGGTGCTGATGTATTGGTTCAAACCCAAGAATGTGTTTGGGATCCAAATTTTCCTTTTATTGGATGAGTATTATAGGTGGTTTACTTAAGACTTCTCCCACATAGCAGGGCCTATGACTAGTCTGACCAAGAAGGCGTATAATGTTAGTGGAAAAATAGTTTTGAAGAGGCCTTTCAAGTGCTGAAGACGAGGTTAACATATACTCTGATTCTAAATCTAATAAAAAGAGGGATAAGTTATATGATCTAATATAATGCCTCAATTGTTGATCTGATAGTTCTTATAATACATAGAGAATGAGTGCTCACTTATGGGTCTCTTCATATATGACCCAATGAACATAACTACCATACCCAAGATTTGATATTGGAAACTCTAGTATATAACCTGAAATGTTAGCACCATTGTATCCACAAGGATATATTTTTCATCTATATGGACTAAAATAGATCACGATATGTATTCTACCAGTGACACTTGAACCCATTATAAAGGATTTGGGTTGATTACCTTTAGAAATTCAACTTTGTGATAGAATATGACTTGATAAAGTGGAATTTCATTACAGATACGTTGAGTACAAAGATAGAGGAGTAGGGAGTTTGGACTTATCAAGTGGAGTGAAAACTAATCATCCTGGTTATTGATAAGAAGATAAAAATATTGGAGGATCCTAAGCTGATGGTTTATGCTACCATGATTATTTCCTCTTGGAGGATGGATTTAATAAAGATGTAAGAGATCCAGCGGGCGATTGCATGGGGTTAAGTATTTGTGCAATCTGTCCCCTTAGGATATTACTTCCCCAGATGTTCTATATTTGGTTTATTTATGGAGCCAAAAAAATCAATGGACCTAGAATCCATGATTCTTATACCTTATTTTCAAAGGAAGGTTCTTGTTGGATGGAAATTTGCCTAATGAAACATAAGGAATCCATTGGTCGAGGGGATGGGGATCGGGATCATTGAACCCTTTTAGGGGAATTATTTACTATTATGTGTCTCTCTTAGATATTTAAGTCATGTTCATATAGTCTTGAATCCTTGGTTCATTCCCGAAGAGTGTATACATGGGTACCCCTAGTTTGTAGTATCATAATAGGCATACATGAATTTTATGCTATAGAGGGAATGCTGACTTAATCCACGAAATAATGTTCTCTAGAGTTTATTTTCATCCTAGTGGAAAGAAGATGTCTTGACATTTAGATCAAACCCATATTATGGGATTCCTATGTATCCTCGAGAGAGGAATAAGAGCCCATGTAGTTTGGGAAAGTTGGGGCTTGTGCACATGAGATACACATTCAAGGGACATGATTGGTTGAACCCTTGTATAAGAGTACCCTTTTGAGTCCAGACCTTCAAGAAGGCATCCAACGTATCCTGGATTGACCAGGAATCGGAGTTTTCATAGTTTAGGATGGTTTAGTTGTGTGCATGTTGTAATCATCACTAATATTTAATCCCATGTGATTCATACTCGGCGTAATAAACAGGAATATGTGAGAGATCCAACCAACCACACACCTCCTCTACCTCTAATGGGAGATGGTTGTCCTACGACCAAAGAGGCTATTGTGAAAGTGGGTTAGGGTATAGTGCCATGAAACCATTAATGTGGGATGTCATTTGGGGTCATGCATCTCAACCCTTAGAAGGTTAGGGACATATCTCATTGGGAGTGCCACTAAGATGTCATTTGGGGTATACTGTAGTTTAAAGTCATATAGCATGGATGATGGAATCACAATTTAATGTCATGTGTCATGGAATAATAAAATAAAGTTTAATTTCATGTGTATAAGACTATTTGGGGTCTTGTAGTTTAAGGTTATACGACGAGGACTACTTGTTATAAAGACCATGATTAACTGGATGAAAATCATGTTTGGATATTATGACATGCCTCAAACATTAAAAGGATAGAATGTGTATACCATGATTACAGAGGATCTCGAATGAGGAGAAATGATATGAGTCATGGAAGCCATTGAGTAGTATAGAGGTAAGAGAATCCTCCCCTGAGGAATAATTTTTCCCTTGTTGATAGGCCATTTTTTGGGAAACATATGCAGAGCCACTGTGGCATGATGTGCATAGTCAAGTAAAGGTATCCTCATAACATAGAAATTCCATTTCTCATGGTCATGAATGTTTATGGTGATCCAAAATTGCCCAATATACTATGGTTTATTTTCAAATAGATTGGACGATGGTATCATAGTTTAATGTCATGTGGCATGGAATAATACTGTATAGTTTAATGTCATGTGGTTATGATGATAGATTCTCGTTTAGGGTCATATAATCTAGAGCAGTTGCTATCGAATCCATGAATATTTATAGGATAATCAGGATGGGATGTTCTAACATTCCTAAAAATGATATGGAAGTAAAGTGTAAACTATGACTCTAGGTATTATCAGATCAGGAGAAATGATATGGAAAATAGAAGCCATCGTGGAATACAGAGGTAGGAAAGGACTCTCCTAAGGATGAATTTTCCTTTTCATGACAGCTGTTTTAGGGGAAACATATGTAGAGCCACCAGGGCATGAGGTTTATAGTCAAAAAATGGTGTTTGAAGGACACTAGCCATCTACTTCTGATGGTCATAGAGGTTTATGAGGATCTAGAGTCACTAGGAACATAATGTTTGATGGATGGAATGGATGTGTCTGAAAATTTATAAAATGTTCAGACTACGATTGACCATGGAGTTCTCGGTCAACCTGGCATAGGAGGTAGGAGATAGGGTTTTCCAGAGGTAAATTAATAATATCTCTTATCATGGTATTTAATGGATGAGTTTTTGAGCGGAATAAGATTTCAATGTAAAATGTCATCGACCAGACCTAAAAAGTTCGCAGTGAAACCCTCCATTTTTCATAAGAGCGGGTCATGAAATTTCTGTCCATGAAGGTTGTTGTTCGCAAAGAAGATGGGAATATAGGATGGTACATAGAACATTTTTAGCATAGGGGATTCTGTGTACCATTGGACGGATAAGAGCTGGATGGGAACAAATTTCTTGCAAAGGGGTGTCCGCATACTGCATTCCACATATGGTGTCTACGGACCATTTTTATTATATTTTTTAATTTATTTGTTAGTTTGATGTAGAGGTTCTTCCAAATATAGTTCTCAGGAATAAATTCCACAAATTATTTTCTACATATTGTTTGTGGGATGGGTTTTGTGAACTGCTTATAGTTCACGGGATGGAATCCTCGAACTGCTTTGGATACGGGATGGAGTCCCACGAACAGCTTCTAGTGAAGGAGAAATTTATCCCTTACCCTCTATGTTCTTCATCCCCTTTTCAAATGTCCCAGATCTCTCTCTCTGTCTTCTTTAATCCCCTCCCCTCTTATTTAGTTCTGTTGGTGGTCCTTTTATAGAGTGCTAGGGAAGCTGTATCTGCAATTCATGCATCACCTTTTCTGAAATCCCGTGGAGGAAATCTGGCCCAAAGATGACTTATTCAACCACAATTGTTGGAGGTGTGGGATGCCTCTAGATATTATTCATCCTCAAATCACATCATTCATATGGATGGTGTGCGGGGAATATCTCTGTTAAATTATCGCTAGTGAAAATAGTTCATAGTAGTTTCAGTTTATGGGTGTAAATTCACCACGAACAGCTTAATTCTATGGCCAATAGCTCACAAGCCATCACATCATATGCCATCCACGAACTAATGGTTCAAAGTTTATTCCTTCCATGAACCAGTCCTGATGATGGTATGAAACAAGGCCATATTCTGTTGAAAATTTTTATTTATTCACTTTTATCCTCAATTTCTCAATCAAACATGCTTCCATATTATTTACCAAACATTTTGGAGTATTTTCCTTCCCATTGATAAATTTATGGTACCCAACAATATCATAATATAAGGAGAAATTTCTGATGATTGTTTATGAGTATAGGGATCATGTGGTTTGTTGGTCACCACCTTACGTTTAAGAGGGTAATGGTGGAGTAGCCATGCCTAAGTAGTTTACTCCAACCCATCCTAGTTCTGGTGAGTAAGTATAGAATGGATACCATGGAATTCATCATGGGACCATCGAGAAACCTGATAGGTCATCATACATTTTGTGTGGTAGTTGACCAATTGATAAAGTTTTATTTATTTATTTATCATCCAGGAGACCCAATCGATGGATGAGTTAGGAAGGTTATATGTGTAGGAAATTGTGGGGTTGCACGAAATACTTTTGAGCATAGTATCATATTAGTATTCATTCTTAAAATAAATATTTATGAAGTTCCAACAAAAGGACACTGTGTCTCAA
This sequence comes from Viscum album, assembly GCA_963277665.1. Taxonomy (NCBI): domain Eukaryota; kingdom Viridiplantae; phylum Streptophyta; class Magnoliopsida; order Santalales; family Viscaceae; genus Viscum; species Viscum album. The sequence continues at coordinate 1,952,756,695 of OY728130.1, forward strand.
CTAAATATGATCATAGTGTTTCATCCATAGATGGACAAAAATCAGAAATGATGATAAAGATATTGGGTAATATTCTCAGGGTGTGCAATGATATTTTAGTGGATCTAGGGATGACCATCTTTATTTGGGATATTTTGTGTATAAGTAGTATATTTTAAGATTTTATGAAGATGAATCCTTTAATAAATATTTATAGAAGGTCCTGAAAATCATTTATTTATTAGTTAGTTGTAGGGTAGTCGCTTATGATCAGACCGATCTTGGTAAAAGTGTCCACCAGGAATGTATAATTGATTTGGAAGTGGTTTATTACCTTTTATTGTATACATCACTCATCTATCAACTAGAGGTGGTGAACCGTGGAGTTCCCTATGTTAAACAATGTATTTTTTATAGGTATTTCATCAGTTGAGGGATCAATGGTTATGTTGGTAGTGGAATCATGCATGCTGATTTATTGGTCTATTTGAGGTTATGGTGCAAATTTTGATGGGGTCTTAACAGTCGACTATTCCTCCATGTAACATGGGTATGCATGATGTATTTCATGTTTCACACCACCAAAATTGTGATCCTCTCCATAAGAACATGATTGATGGTGATGATGATATACTATAGTTGGATGCCTCATTTGAGAAAAATGGGTTGATCCTGAAGGGTAATTGGTATTGGAGATCATATGTATAGGTTTAGTGGATGTATTTATTCAGATAGTACACCAAGTGACACTTCACTGAGATGAGAATTTCTTAAAGAGGTATTTTTCAGCACCATATAAATATCATGTTTTATTTTATTTAAAGTTACTATTATTCTTATTTTCTGGATGTGATTGGGCTATTTTGGGTGTTAGAGGTGGATAGAGAGTGAGATTTGGGGAATTGGACTGGGCCTACACTTGAAATTTTATTATAAGCAGGTGGTCGTGCAATGATGTTTGGTAATCATGGAATGATTCTTAGAGTGGCATGAGGGTTGTGACACAAAGTTTGGTGAGCCATTATATGAAAATTTTTATAAAGTGACAAGCCATAGACCTACTAATGTTCATTACAAGACCCAATTGGTCCATTACATGATTAGGCTAGGTGAGGAATCATTAAGACGTGACCACTCTAGTTATAATCTTTCTTTGTTGTTCGGTGGATTTGGTAGTGGTGAATATCATTAAATTGACCATGGTCCCCATTTTAGCTTCTCATATCATCTCTCTTATCCCCCGTGTGTTTTAGATGATGGTGTGGGATTATCCTTTCAAATTTGGTCTCCCTCACACTCATTCCTTGACCTTTTGAATCATAGTTCATTGGATTGGTTCTCTTTTGGTGATTTTAATCACATATAAGAACTAGATGTATTCTACATACTTTCCTCCAATAGTTTATTTTTCTACAACAAAAATGTTATTATTTAGGGACAATTTCAAGTGTTTGAAGGATTAGGATTAAATCTAGGTGTTTTTCTTGGTAGGCATACTTCTTTAAGTTCATGATAGGAAGTACCTACCATGTTACTAATTTCATATAAAGTTTTATGGATCTAAATTATAGTGGGTTGGTGAAATCCATTGAGAAATCCTATTTTGGTATCAATGTGACTTGGTAGGTCTAAATGAGTGTGGTTAACTCCTTATATTTAGAGTGATGGGTTTTGTCTTGTTTAAGGTTAAAACACCACCTTGATTCATAGGTAATTGTTGGACATTAGGAATATGTAATTTAACCATGAGGAAGCCATTATGATATCAGTTATTGCTAGGGTTTCATGGTAGAGGGGTGTTGGGTTTTATATGACGAGTCTCCCGAAATATTAGGGATTTTAATGCATGTCATTTTTTATTTCCTACTATGAAATTATTTATGTATGAGAAAAATGTGAGTTATTAGGTTTGTCTTGGTACATGTTTTTTGGAATTCCTTGAGTGAGAAGTCATGGTCAGGGTTGGGAATTAAGGATCCAACTTATGTTATTAAGTTTGGCATTAGATATGGTGTTGAAATTTCCTTGAGTGAGAGGGTGTGGTATGTTGTGGTGGTTTACTCCATTGAGTGAGAATGTAAAGACCAGTAAATTTCAAAAAAAAAATTCTTAATTTTCCTTGAAATTTTACAAGAATGCAGTTTCTGACGGCACCTGAATCAGAAGCCCGGTGTGCCTGGAATCATTTTCTGAAGTTTGGCTCAGGTACGTTCAGTGAACGAACGAGAGCGTTTTTCTAACTTTTGAACCGGTGCTTGGAATCGAATTCCATGGGAACCGATGGAATCACAGCGCCAGAATTTACTTAGAAACGCCTCTTCCAGAGTTTCTTTTTCTCAGGTGTGGTTTTTAATTTTTTTGGGGGGTAAGTTAAGAAATAAAATAAAGTGTACAACAACTTTATTTTTATTTCACTTGAAGCCACTTAAAAGCCACTTAAAGCTGCTTAAGCTGTGTTGAAGCGGATAGGGTGAAGTTCAAAATATCCTACCCACTTTTTAGGATACTTGTGAGGAGGGGAACACACGAGCCCCACCATTTCTTTTCCTCCAAGTATCACACCCATGAAAACTTTTCATTAATGAAGTCAACTGACACGTTTTCTAAATTCTTAACGCCCCTATTAATTGGGCGGTTAATTCGTTGATATTAATTCTATGAATTAATTTGTTTGTTTCTTATCTTTGTTTTTCAAATTCTTTAGTTGATAATAAAATAAGATGAGAACTTATTTTATTATCTGGATGTTGTGTTAAACCTTTGGAGAATCTCTAAGGACCTTCAACCTACTTCGCGAAAAACGCGAAGAACGCAAAGAACACCGAGCCCTTGGAGATCGATGACGCAACGCCAAGTAGCGCGACGCCGATGCCTCTTCCGCAACATTCTTTCCCCGAGACAAAACATTGATCAACTACTTTAGATCGTCGACGCGACGCCCTTCCACGGAAACGCGATGCCCTTCCACGACGCAATGATCCTCTTCTTCCGCGATGGTCAATTCCGCGAAGAACTCTCGTCTGATGACAGCTACAAGGTTGGGGTTTTATTTGAGAACGATTTTTTTCCCGTGGTTGTTTCTTCTAAAATGAATAACCCGGATCAAATTTTAATTTTAATTTTATTTAAAATTGCCTCGTTTTTTTTTCATGTGTTGATAATTATTTCTGATTGTTATCACCTAACGCGGAGGGTGTGGGCCAAAAAAACACGGCCCGACAACCCTCCGCAGTTCTTCGTTGATGCGTGGATTGGTGGGCGATGAAAAACAGGGCCGCAAGTTAATTTTGAAGGCTTTGCAGTGAAGTTCGAGTCCCGGGACAAACTATGGCCAAGACCGTGCGCAAATCGGACCACCAGAGCGCGTCTGGTGGTCCGCGGAAGTCTCCACTGGCGCGCCCCGCCAGCACGGCGGTGCCGGCGGCTGGCCGCCCGGATGCGGCGGCACCCGGCGCACTGCCGGGAAGACCTGTCGTGGCGGCGCTGACTGGTTCCGCGGCCGCGCGGAACCGCGGATGAAGGGACGCGGCGCAGGCCGTGTCCGGTGACACTGAGCGACCCCACGCGGGGCCGCGACACGCCTTCACGTGGGGGGGGGGGGGGGGGCAGCTCACCCCGCGTCGCTCGGCGGTAACCGACCGCGCCTGCGCTGGCCGGGTCGGACCCGGACCCGGTTCGGGCCGACCCAGGGGGGTTGGGCCGGGTCGGTCCGGGCCCAGACCCCCCGTTTCCGGACCTTTTCGGTCTTTTGCTCATAACTTGAGCTACGGGCCTCCAAACGACGCGTCGTCAGCGGTGATGCGATCCTTGGATTGTGATGGTTGTTTCTGTATATCGCACTCAAGGTTTCGGAATACGTTGGGTTCGGCCATGTTGGTTCGTACACGAAACCAACCGGGCCCTCGGAGCGGAAACACTCATATCTTGAGCTACGAACGTCCGATTGATGTGCCGTCAACATTGTTGGATTCCTCTAAGTGAGATGGATCTTTTGACTTACTCCTCCTGTGGTTTGGACATAGGTAGAGTACGGCCGGGTTGGTGTTTCCTTAAAAACCATCCGGGCCCCTAGAACGAAAATGCCAATAACTCTCAGACCGGGCGTCCAATTGACGTGCCGTCTGCGACATTGAGTTCCTATTGACGATATGGATCTTTTGGATACATCAACTCTGGACTATGTGTTAGATGATGTATCAGACTCTTGGCTCGTGGAACAGACCCTCTCGAACGAGCTTGCTATGTGCGGGAATCCTAGAGCTGGCTGCGACTTCGACGACTACTATGCAGAGATCCTCAGTGGATTCGACGACGACGACTACAGCACTTAGCGATCCTTTGTGGGTCAGTGCTACCGATCATGTGAGGGTCCGATCATGTGTGGGTCAGCGCTCAGCAGTCTTGTGTGGTCCAGCGTCTACAGATCTTGTGTGGGTCTGATCTTGTGTGGGTTTTTACGGGGGTTAGTTACCTATCGATCCTTTGTGGGTCAGATCCTTTGTGGGTCATTATGGGGGTTAGTTAACTATCGATCCTTTGTGGGTAAGATCCTTTATGGGTCATTGCGGGGGTTAGTACCTATCAATCCTTTGTGAGTCCAATAGCTTAGATGAATCGGTGGCAATATCTGGTCATATTTATCATCATACAAGAAGTATTACTATGTGAGCTAAATCCCTTTTGCTTTCCTTTGTGGATTGTGTTGTGCTATCCTGTGTGGATTTACGTTTTTCTTTCCTGTGTGGACTGGGTTGTACTTGGGTTCAGATGTTGGGGCCGAACGAGAATTGATGACTTAGGTATATGTATGGGCATATACCTAAGCCGTGTCAGATGTTACTTCATGATTGTATCTTTCCTTTGTGGTTTATCCTTTGTGGATTCTGGGAGACCATCAGGGGTCTCGGGGTCCCTAATGAGTAGCCTATACTCACCCCTGCATGGGCTATGCCCGCACTACGTTGTGTTGGTCGCAGACGATGGACAACGCTGATCGTGGTGGAGGCTTGCGGAGCAGGACGGTACCTGGAGGTGGACAACTGGGCGGGGCGTACTCGGAGCGGTCGGCTGGACCCGGGGAGCAGTGGAGGCTATCTGTACCCACCCTTCAGGTGGGATTTCTAGTGGACAGCTCGACGTTGCGGCTTTACCTTTCAGTTGTTGTTTTTCCTTTCTAGTTGTACTTTACTTTCAGTTTGAGTTTGTATACTGGCCCACTTACTTTTCAACACTTACTGTTGTACCAGTTTTTACTTAGTGTTTACTTCTGCCTGCTTTCTCTGTGGTTTTAGTGGTTTACTTTACAAAGGAAATGCCTTCCCTTTTTCCAGGATTTAAACCATGGTGCTAGTCACCAGCCCCTGGCCTATGTAAGGCGGGCTTGGGGTAGTCACGACATGGGTCCTGAGGACAGGTCGTGACAAATTGGTATCAGAGGAGTTCGGTTCTACCGCAGACTCTAATCATTTTCTATGTGAAGCGATAGTGTTTAGCGTATTGGGTGTGGTTATCAGTCCACGGAGTCTAGTGTTGGTGCGGCAGCTGACGTATCCGTACACCAGGACCCTGAATTTTGATTTCCGACTTAATGCACGAAAACATTGATTGTGTGTGTGTTTGAAGTTTTATTTGTGATTACATTCTGTCAGCTCACCAGGTATACTGTTATGACCGTGGCGCATCTGTTTCCTTTTTCAAGATGGCCCCACGACGACAGCCAGCTAGGGTTCTGAGAGTTGAGTGTGACGACAGCCCACCGAGCGACGAGGCCTCGGTGCAGGGCCCTTTGACAGCTGAGGCACCGGCGATACCTTTACCCACTGAGCCACCGATGCTTCCAGCCCCAGCCGCTGATGATGCACGTCACCTTAGTGAACTGCATGAGTTCCAGCGCCAGCGACCGCCCAGGTTCCGCGTGGAGACGGACCCCTAGGCAGCCGAGGACTGGCTAGAGGCAGTGGTGCGAGTTTTCCGGTTAGTGAGGACACCATCAGACCTCATGGTGATCCTCGCAGCGAGCCTACTGCACGCAGCAGCGGGCCGATAGTGGAGCTTTATGCTCCAGGTGCACGATGAGGCATCTCTTATCTGGACAGACTTTGAGGGCCTCTTCCGCTCAGGTTTCATCCCGGCCACCCACAGTGCGGTACGCATCCAGAAGTTTTTTCAGCTGCGGCATGGCAGCTTGACGGCCGCCCAGTACTCGGTGAGATTTACCGATCTCTCGCGCTACTTGACAGACATGGTACGGGACCCATTCTTCCGGGCCCTGACCTTCGAGCAGGGTTTGAGACCTGAGATTTGGGCATCGTTGATCTCCCTCAACATTCCGACTCAGGCAGGAATACTGGAGCGAGTCCTTTTGATCGAGATTTTTCTTGCTGAGACTTCTCCAGTGGTGAGAGTGGCTGCGGGGCGGCATGTAGCAGAGTCTTTTGTAGCAGGCAGTCGACGGATGACTCAGGGGTCCAGGCAGACCAAACCCTCACGCAGACGACCTCAGGACACCAGCTCAACAGTGTGAGGCACACAGCATGGAGCCAGTCTTTCGAGAGGCATGCAGTGCTACACATAAGGCGGGCAGGGCCACATGGCTCGTGACTACCCGAACCACCGTGCCGAGGAGCAGCAGACTGTTGAGGGGCCACCCTGGAAGAGGCATAGGGTCGACCGTGGCGGTCCGCAGGGAGGAGGCGGATGAGGCAGAGGAGCTGGCCGAGCATCGGGTGGTGGGAGATGCTTTGAGGATCTACCACCACCACCACCAGGAGGTCCACCCCGACCATAGGGAGCGGGCGGGCAGAGACAGGCCCAGCTCCAGGGAGTGGAGGCCTATGACCTCGGCGCGCCCGAGATGATTCGAGGTACTATCTGTGTCTATTCCACCCTTGCTGCAGTACTTATAGACACAAGAGCGAGTCATTCTTTCATAGCCGCTACTCTTGTTCGGAGCTCAGAGATTCCGACAGAGCCGTTGGCTCGATCCTTACGGCTAGAGAGTCCTACTAGAGCATACTCGACGATTACGCACTGTTGACGGCAGTGTGAGCTTACTCTAGGAGGCGAGAGCTTCGACTGGGATCTTCTTGTATCAGCGTCGAGGCCTTACAATGTCATCTTGGGCATGGATTGGTTGTCTACATTCCATGCACAGATCGACTGTATTAGGCGCAAGGTGCGATGTGTACGCACCGATGGGAGCAGGTTCACCTTCACCGGTGAGAAGGGAGCCTTCGCAGCACAGGATGGACTTCCATAGAGGAGAGGATAGCCCATCACTCATTAGTTGTCTAGCATCATCCTAGGATCAGTTGACGTGCAGAGTCCTAGTTTTCCTGCAGTGGTGGATCAGTATGCGGACGTCTTTCCCGACGATGTTCCAGGGATACGTCCTCACAGAGAGGTAGACTTTTATATTGAACTGTACCCCGGGACAGCCCCAATATCGACTCCAGTGTACCGGATGGCCCCCGCTGAGCTTCAAGAGCTACGGGTACAGTTGGAGAACTTGCAGGGCAAGGGATTCATCCGACCCAGTGTTTCACCCTGGGCTTTCCCGACATTGTTCGCCAAGAAGGTGAATGGGAGCTTGAGGCTTTGTGTCGACTATCGTCGCCTGAACCAGGTGACGATGAGGAACAAGTATCTGCTACCGTGGATTGATGACCTCTTCGATCAGCTCAAGGGAGCACGGTGGTTCTCGAAGATAGACCTCAAGTCAGGCTATTATCAGCTCAGAGTTTGGGACGAGGACGTGCAAAAGATGACCTTCAGATGTCGGTATGGCCACTATGAGTTCTTGGTTATGCCATTCGGCATAACCAATGCTCCAGTACTGTTCATGGGCCTCATGAACATGATCTTTCAGCCATACCTCGATCGATTGTTTTGTAGTCTTCATCGAAGACATTTTTATATACTCAACGACTAAGGAGGAGTACACATGACACTTGCGGGTTGTGCTGGACACACTCCAAGAGCACCAGCATTATGGTATTCTCTCGAAGTGTCAGTTCTGGATGCGTGAGATCCACTTCTTGGGACACGTCATCTCTGAGGTGGGAGTTACAGTGGATCCTGCGAAGATCGAGGCAGTGCTATCTTGGGAGCCACCCAAGAGCGTGATGTAGGTGCGGAGTTTCTTTGGACTAGCATGATACTATCGGAGATTTGTGCCATACTTCTCTAGAGTTGCGGCACCACTCTCAGCTTTGATGAAGAAGGTGAAACCCTTTTTGTGGTCAGACAGATGTTAGCAGAGCTTCCAGGAGCTGAGACAGAGATTGACCAGCGCACCTATCTTGAGGTTTCCTGAGGATGGAGTAGGGTACGTAGTCTACTGTGATGCATCAGGGACCGGTCTCGGATTTGTCCTGATGCAAGATCGGGCAGTGATAGCCTATGGATCATGTCAGTTGTGGCCACATGAGCAGAACAACGCTACCCGTGACTTGGAGTTAGTAGCATTGGTCTTTGCTCTGAGGACATGGCGACACTATCTGATGGGAGAGCGATTTACAGTCTTTTCTGACCATCAGAGTCTCAGGTACATCTTTTCTCAAAAGGACCTGAACTTGAGACAGCGACGATGGCTCGAGTTCCTCAAGGACTATGACTTTGAGATAGTCTATACTCCTGGGAAGGGGAATGTAGTAGCCGATGCTCTCAGCAGGAGGACAGGCTTTTAGCTACTCGAGGAGGCGACAGAGCAGCTAGCCGCTTTGCGGATATCCCTTGTGGATAGAGATGGAGCAGCCTTCCTTTAGTCTCTCATAGTCACCCCTCCACTACTATAGCAGGCCAGAGAGGCACATCGTGGGGACGCTGACTGTGAGAAACGGCATGCACAGATATCCTCAGGACAGGCACCTGATGGTTTCTCCTTTGGAACAGAGCACTGTGTCCTTTTCAGAGGGCGTACCTTGGTACTAGTTGCATTACGGGAGGAGGTGCTGAGAGAGTTTCACACTTCTCCTTTGGTGGTAAATCCTGGAGTGGGGAAGATGTACCAGGATCTCAGACAAAAGCACTGGTGTCCAGGAATGAAGAAGGTTGTGGCAGTGCTCGTTTCATGATGTCTCACCTCCCAGCAGGTGAAGGCAGAGCATCATGTACCAGCAGGCTTGGTAGAGCCTTTGGAGGACCCGGTGTGGAAGTGGGACAAGATATCTATGGACTTCGTGACTGGACTTCCATACACTTCCAGAGGTCACGACTCCATCTGGTTGATTTTCGACCTACTCACCATGTCAGCTCACTTCTTACCCATCAGAGAGCAACGCTCAGTGGAGAGATTGGGACGTCTCTATATTCAGGAGATTTTACGGCTTCACGGTGTTCCATCATCTATCGTCTCCAGTAAAGATGCTCGCTTTACTTCCTGGCTTTGGAAGGGGTTCAAGAGGCGTTCGGGATGTAGCTACGTCTGAGCACTGCCTTTCACCCTTAGACGGATGGTCAGACGGAGAGGACCATTCAGACTCTCGATGACATGCTCCGTGCATGTGTCCTTGACTTTGGTCGCAGCTGGGAGGACCACCTATCCTTGGTGGAGTTTGTGTACAACAACAGTTACCACTCCACCATCGGGATAGCACCATACGAGGCGTTGTACGATAGAACATGTATATCTCCTTTTTGCTGGACAGACTGTGTGGAGTCAGCACTTGTGGGACCAGAGATGGTCCGGGCCACGAAAGAGAAGGTCCAGGTCATCCAAGAGCGGATGAGGATAGCTCAGAGTTGGCAGAAGTCTTATGCTGATAGGAGGCGGAGGGCACTAGAGTTCGAGGATGGGGACCACGTCTTCTTGTGTGTCTCACCTCGACGTGGATTACGAAGATTTGGAAGAGGTGGCAAGTTGTCTCCATGCTTCATAGGACCATTCCTGGTCCTCAATAAGATTGGTGAGGTGGCTTATCGCCTGACTCTACCACCTCAGTTGCACCGGGTGCACGACGTCTTCCACGTATCCCAGCTGAGGATATACCTGCACGACCCGACGCACATCATTGACCATGGGGAGCTAGACATTGATGATGGGGATACTTTTGCAGAGGTCCCGGTGGAGATCGAGGATCGACATGATCGGTTCCTACGTGGACGTTCGATTCCTCTAGTGCAAATAAGATGGTAGAACGGGGACCTCCAGGAGTGCACTTGGGAGCGGGAGGATCATATGCGTGCTCAGTACCCACTTTTGTTTTCCTATATTATGATGTATCCTTACGGGGACGTAAAGCCTTGAGGTGGGAGTGATGTATTGACCCGTAAATTTCAATGAAATTTCTTTATTAATTTTATTTGTAATTTTACAAGAACGCAGTTACTGACGGCACCTGATTCTGAGGCCCGGTGTGCCCAGAATCATTTTTCGAAGTTTGGATCAGGTACGTTTAGTGAACGAACGAGTGGGTTTTTCTAACATTTAAACTGGTGCTCAGAATCGAATTTTGAGGGCACCGATGGAATCCCAGCACTAGTATTTTCGTAGAAACGCCTCTTCCGGAGTTTCGTTTGCTCGCGTGTGGTTATTAATTTTTTTTTGGGGTTATGTTAAGAAATAAAATAAAGTGTATGACAACTTTATTTTTATTTCACTTAAAGCCACTTAAAAGCCACTTAAATCTGCTTAAGCTGAGTTGAAGCAGATAGGGTGCAGTTCAAAATATCCTACCCTCTTGGTAGGATACTTGTGAGGTGGGGACCGCACGAGCCCCACCATTTCATTTCCTCTAAGTAACGCACCCGCAAAAACTTCTCATTAATGAAGTCAACTGACGTGTTTTCTAAATTCTTAACGGCCCTATTAATTGGGCGGTTAATTCGTTGAAAATAATTCTATGAATTAATTTGTTCGTTTCTTATCATTGGTTTTCAAATTCTTTAGATGATAACAAAACAAGATGAGGACTTATTTTATTATCTGGATGTTGTGTTAAACCATTGGAGAATCTCTAAGGACATTCATCCTCCTTCAAAAAGAATGCGAATAACGCGAAGAACGTGAAGAACGTGAAGAACACCGAGCCCTCGGAGATCGACGACGCAACGCCAAGTACCACGACGCTGACGCTTTTTCCACTACGTTCTTTCCCCATGACAAAAATTCGATCAACTGATTGAGATCGTCGACGTGACACCCTTCTGCAGCAACGCGACGCCCTTCTGCGACGCGAGGATCCTCTTCTTCCGCAACTGTCAATTCCGCGAAGAACTCTCGTCCGACGACAGCTACAAGGTTGGGGTTTTATTTGAGAAAATTTTTTATTCCTGTGGTTGTTTCTTCTAAAACGACGAACCCAGATCAAAGTTCAATTTTAATTTTATTTAAATTGTGCCTCGTGGTTTTTCATGTGTTGATAATTATTTCTAATTGTTATTACCTAACCCGGAGGGTGCGGGCCAAACAAACACGGCCCGACAACCCTCCACAGTTCTTCGTTGATGCGCGGATTGGCGAGAGACGACAAACGGGGCCACAAGTTAATTTTGAAGGCTTTTCAGTGAATTTCGAGTCCCGGGACGACCTCTGGAGAAGACCATGAGCAAATCGGACCACCGGAGCGCGTCTGGTGGTCCGTGAATGTCTCCACGGGCGCGCCACGCCGGCACGGCGGTGCTGGCGGCGGGAGGAGGCGGTGCCCAGCACGTCGCCAGGAAGAGCCGCCGCTGCTGAAGCCACGGAGACGCTGACCGGTTCCGTGGCCGCGTGGAACCGCGGAGGAAGGGACGTGGCGCAGGCCGCATCCGGTGACACCGAGCGGCCCCACGCGGGGCCGCGACACGCCGTCACGCGGGGGCGGGGGGGGGGGGGGCAGCTCACCCCGTGTTGCTCGGCCGTAACCAGCCGAGCCGGGCCGGGTCGCACCCAGGCCCAACCGGGTCGGACCCGGACGCGGGTCGGGTCTACCCGGTTTGGGCCAACCCAGGGGGGTTGGGCCGTGTTAGTCCGGTCCAAGACCCCCCGTTTCCGGACCTTTTCGGTCTTTAGCTCATAACTTTAGCTATGGGCCTCCGAACGACGCACCGTCAGCGGTGATGCGATCCTTGGATCAAGACGGTCATTTCGGTATATCGCACTCAAGGTTTCGGAATAATTTGGATTCGGCCGGGTTGGTTCGTACATGAAACCAACCGGACCCTCGGAGCGGAAATGCTAATATCTTGAACTACGGACATCCGATTAACATGTCGTCGACTTTGTTGGATTCCTCTAAGTGAGTCGGATCTTTTGGCTTACTTCGCCCGAGGTTTGGACACATGGGGTGTATGGCCAGGTTGGTTTTTCCTTATAAACCAACCGGGCCCCTGGAACGAAAAGGCCAATAACTCTCAGACAGGGCGTCTGATTGACGTGCCGTCTGCGACGTTGAGTATCTATTGATGATACGAAACATTTGGATACATAAACTCTGGACTATGTGTCAATTGATGTATCAGCCTCTCGGTTCGTGGAGAGGATCCTCCCGAACGAGATTGCTGTGTGCGGGAACCCTAGAGCTGGCCGCGACTTCGACGGCGACTGTGCAGAGATCCTCAGTGGATTCGACGACGACGACTACAGCATTCAGCGATCCTTTGTGGGTCAGTGCTACCGATCCTATGTGGGCCCGATCCTGTGTGGGTCAGCGCTCAGAGGTCCTGTGTGGGCTAGCGCCTACAGATCCTATGTGGGTCTGATCCAGTGTGGGTCTTTGCGGGGGTTAGTTACCTATTGATCCTTTGTGGGTCAGATCTTTTATGAGTCATTGCGGGGGTTAGTTACCTATCGATCCTTTGTGGGTCAGATCCTTTGTGGGTCAGATCCTTTGTGGGTCATTGCCGGAGTTAGTACCTATCGATCCATTGTGGTTCCGACGGTTTAGATGAATCAGTTGCAATATCCAGTCATCTTTATCGTCATACAAGAAGTATTTCTGTGTGAGATGAATCCCTTTTTCTTTCCCTTGTGGTTTGTGTTGTGCTATCCTATGTGGATTTACGTTTTTCTTTCCTGTGTGGACTGGGTTGTACTTGGGTTCGGATGTTGGGGCCGAATGAGAATTGATGACTTAGGTATATATATGGGCATATACCTAAGCCGTGTCGGATGCTACTTCGTGATTGTATCATTCCTTTTTGGTTTATCCTTTGTGGATTTTGGGAGACATTCAGGGGTCTCGGGGTCCCTACTGAGTAGCTTATACTCACCCCTTCACGGGCTATGCCCGCACTACGTTGTGTTGGTTGCAGACGACAGACAACGCTGATCGTGGTGGAGGCTTGCGGAGCAGGATGGTACCTGGAGGTTGACCATTGGGCGGGGCGTACTCGGAGCGGTCGGCTGGACCCGAGGAGCAATGGAGGCTATCTGTACCCACCCTTCAGGTGGGATTTCCAGTGGACAGCTCGACGTTGCGGCTTTACCTTCCAGTTGCTATTTTTCCTTTCCAGTTGTACATTACTTTCAGTTTGGGTTTGTATACTGGCCCATTTACTTTTCCGCACTTACTGTTGTACCGGTTTTTACTTAGTGTTTACTTCTGCCTTCTTTCTCTGTGGTGTTTGTGGTTTACTTTACAGAGGCAATGCCTTCCCTTTTTTCAGGATTTACGCCTTGGTGCTAGTCGCCAGCCCCTGGCCTATGGAAGGCAGGCTTGGGGTAGTCATGGCACGGGCCCCGTGGACGGGTCGTGACAGAGAATATCATGGTAGGGTGTTTTGAATGAGGTCATGTCTTGAGTGAGAAGGCATTGGTGATGTTTTATGTTGCATTCCAGGTTCAAATAACCACTTCTTTTTGGATAGGTGATGATGTAGGTGTGGATGGTGATTTGTGGTAGCTTTTTCAGTGCATGATAACCTGATTAGTGTTATATTATTATTTATTTCTTTATTTTTATATCTATATCAATTCATAATCCATTGCACATTTGATAAACATATGATAAGGGCCTATTATTGGTGGACTACTATACTTATACTCCCACCCGATATAGTAATCCTGATGTGTGTGTAAAATTTATGGTCAATGATTCATCTAAGGGAATGGTCCCCATGATGGAATACTGAGTGAATGGAGGTGGATGTGATTGATGTGATATCAGGATATTTTTTATTTTTTATTGTCATGTCTCATTTATTATTTTATTATTTTATAAGGTGTACGAATATTTTTATATCATATGTGGAGATCCATTTTAGCTTGATATACTAGTTATTGTATCAAATTCTAATATTTCAAGTGATGATGTTATTATTTACTTGGTTATGTACATTTTTATTTCTATATTTATTATTTTTGGTGTTGTATGTGTTTACTATGATAGTTATCGGATATTGAAGTCATAGTTTTCTCATGGTTCTATTCAGACCCTTATTACTAGTGGACAGGAACATATGTATGGGGAGTAATTCATGGAGTCATGTTCCTTGATAGCTCAAACATAGTTATTGAAGTAGGGTCAACACAAATTTCTTGGTCAAACATGGTTTTAAAATGCTTCGAAACATCTTGAAGAAGTTTTTTCTTCCACTTTTGAAATTATTTTTCTTTACAATTTAACATCATTTAATTTTTCATTATTAATTTTATATGTTATATATATTTTTATCTAAAGATTCTTTTTAAAAATATTAGAGTTATATAAATTTTACAAATGATCTTCAAATGATATAATCCTAGAAATCAATCTCTATGTGTTATGAAAATTTACGACAAATATCATTGATTCCTTTGTCACATATATTTTAACCACAAATCAATATTGAATGTGATGTAACCTAAATGATTATAAGATGATATTTATGTTTTATGAACATGTTTCAAAAGATCAAAACCAAGAATAAAATCATGAATTGTTTCTAAACGTTAGTTAAATGATCATTTAATCATTTCCAACTTTTAATTAAAACCCAACATCAATACGATGTGTAATGCAACTAAAAATATATCAGGTTATGTTTTATAATTAAAGGATTTTTTGTTCAACAAACATGAATAAATAAATCAAAATTTAGTAAAAAGTTCTTATTTTTATAAAAAAATAGGACAATGAACATTGATTCATTTTTCACTTGTAAGAATACACCAAATTTAAATTTAACATGCGATGAAACATGAATGATCCAAAGTGTATTATTATAATGAAATTATTTTTAATTTTCTAAATTCTAGATAAATTATTAAAATTTATACAATGATCTCATATTTTCATAAAAAATAATGGTAATGATCATTTATTCATTTTTAGAATGCAAGAACAAACCAAAAATTAATCTAACTTGTGATTTTCTTGGTAGGGTTGAAATTAGTTTTTGTATAGTCAACAAGTTTTTTCATTTCTATAAACATGTATAAAATAATTAGAAACGTAGAAAATGATCTTTTATTTTCATAGAATTTTAGAATAATGGTCATCATTTTATTTTTCATTTATCGGAATAAACTCTATTCAAATCAAACATGTGATTTCCCCAAAAAGATATAAACTATATTTTTATAATTAAATTTCATTATAGTTTTAAAAACAGGAATCTAGTAATAAAATCCAATAAAATGAGATTGAGTTATAATATAAATTTAGAATAATTATATTATTTTCATATTTAACCAGTAAAAAATAAACCATTAATCAACATGATGTTTTATACATCCTAAATGACCGGATGTGAATTTTTATATTTAATAGTATTATATTATATATATATATCTCGAATAAAAAAATTCAGAAAATGAACTTGGATTTATAAAACATTTATGACATTGATCTTTAATATTTTTATGATCTATATGAATAAACCAAATATCAATCAAAAATTAAATTTTACTGGGATGATAAATAATTTATGTGTAACACCCCAAACTTCCACGATACGCTTATCTTTGAATAATACAATATCATGTGTTTTAGGTAACTTTGAGTTCAAATATAATACAATAGCATGAAATAAAAAACAAGTAGATGATTAACACAAATAATGGAAATTGGGTTATGAAGATCCCTTAACTCGTTTCTAACTTGACCTGATTATTCTTTAGCAGGTTATTATTCATGTTTCATCTAGAATTTTGCCTGGTTGGATAACCCATTAACAAAGATCACATGCAAAGGGGTTAAATTTGTTTGGAAAAAATAGTGTGAAGAATGTTTTTAAGAACTGAAGAGAAGATTAATCAATGCTCTTATTTTGACTCCACCATTAGGGAATGCTGGGTTTTTTTATTTATAGTGATGCTTCAAAGAAATGACTTGGTTGTGTCCTTATGTAGAATGCTAGATATATTGCATATGCATCACGACAGCTAAAAATTAATGAGAAAAACTATACCACTCATGATATTTTGTTAGCAGCAGTAATATTTTCTTTGAAGATATAGATACATTATATCTATGGTGAAAATTGTGAGATTTATACTGATCACAAGAGTTTGAAGTATATTTTTTCACAAAAAGAACTCAACATGAGGCAAAGGCAATGGCTTGAACTACTCAAGGATTATGATTTCACTATATACTACCACACGGGGAAGGAATATAAGCTAGTGGATGCATTGAGTAAAATGGATCATGGAGTTTTGAAAAAGATGAGAGTTAAAAAGGATCCTATATACATGGATCTAGTAAATATGGATATGGGAATTACCATGGAAGGTGAAACATAAATGATTTTTCAAATGGTTTCCAAACTATAATTTCTAGAAAGGAAAAAATTTTCTCAGGCTGATGATGAGTAATTTCAAAAGACGATTAAAGCTGTGAATGGTGGGAGATTGAGTGACTTTGTGTATGAAAATGACATTTTGAAATTTAGTAAGAGACTTTGTGTTACTGATATACTTGATCTAAAAAGAGAATTTTTGTATGATCCTCATAGCTCCAATTTCTCTATACACTCTGGGAGCACTAAAACGTATAGATATTTTGAAGGAACATTTTTTGTGGTACAACATGAAGAGGGAGATTTATGATTTTGTGTCAAGATGTATGGTTTGTCAACAAGTGAATGCTAGAGGGAAACAACCTGGAGGATTCATGAAACCTCTTCCCATACCTTAGTGGAAATGGGATAATATTATGATGGATTTTTTCATTGAACTACCATAGATTCCTTGAAGGAATGATTTAATATGGGTCATCGTTGATCGTCTTACCAAGTTAGCACATTTTCTTGCTATAAGAGAAGATTTACCACTTGAAAGTCTATCAGGACTATTTATTAATGAAGTTGTGAGAATTCATGGAGTACCCCTATCAATTGTTTCTAATTGTGATCCACGTTTTACATCAAGATTCTTGAAACGTCTTCAGAAATACCTAGATACTGAACTTCATTTGAGCACTGCCTACCACCCTCAAACTGATAGACAATCAGAACAGACTATTCAAACCTTATAAGATATGTTTATATCTTTCTCACTTGACTTTCAAGGTATGTGAGACCAATATTTACCTATGGTAGAATTTTACTATAACAATAACATTCATTCAATTATTCAGATGGCACCATATGAAGGGTTATATGGAAAGAGATGTCGCACAAAAACCTGTTGGGATGATGTTGATGAAAGAAAACTTGTAGGGTCAGAACTTTTTGAGGAAACGATGAAAAAGGTGAAGGTAATCCAAACCCACATCAAATCAGCTCAAAGTAGGCAGAAGAGCTATGATGATAACCGAAGGAAGGATTTAGAATTTTAGGTAGGAGATCATGTTTTCTTGAAGGTATCTCCATGGAAGAGAATTATACTATTTGGTAAGAAGGTTGAATTGAGTCTCAGGTACATCAGAAGTTTCAAAATTGTAGAACGAATTGGGGTTGTAGCTTACTGTTTGGAAATTCCACCAAGTCTCTTCAAAGTTCATGATGTGTTCCACATATCACTGTTGAGAAAATACATGCCTGACTTAATGCATGTACTCACCTATGGGGAATTAGAACTGGAACCTAATATCTCTTATTGCGTAGATCATGTCAAATTTCTTGCTACCAGAGAACAAGTGCTGAGAAATCGGATGACTCGTTTAGTAAAAGTTCTATGGAAAAACCATAAGATGGAATCTGCAACATGGGAACCCGAGAAACTTATGATGAAGAACCACCTGGGTCTTTTTATGTAGTAATATTCAAGAAATTTTGAGAATGAAATTATTTGAAGGAGGGGAGAATGTAACACCCCAAGCTTCCTTGGTATGCTTCTCTTTGAATAATACAATAGCGTGTGTTGTACGCAACTTCGAGTTCTAAAACACCATAACCAATCAAACTAGCCCTTATGAATAGTAATACCAACTTTTTGAAATTTTATAAATTTTCTCTTTCAAAATGGACTTCATTTTTGGATTTGGAATATCAAAATTATCTTAGTCTGAATTTTTGGTATTTTTCTGAAAACATTCATTTTGTCAGGAATAGTTAAAAATACTAAATTTTTATTAAAAACAAATTTTTTAATGAAAATAATTTATAGTGCTAAATTATAGTACTGATTGTTTTTATGTATAATTAGATTATATTTTTACCATTTAATCTAATGTTGTTCATTTAACTTAATTTCACATTTAAACCGGACATAAGCAAGTGTCAATCTTTTGATATTTATTATTTCTTAAAAACACTATTTTTTGTTTTGACAACAGAAATTAATTCGAAATTAATTTCTGCAACTTCTGTGTTTTAAATTTAGAAAAAAGTATTCCATATTTAGAATCAGGAGGTCAAAACAATGTAAATAGGTAACATTTATTTTTAGATATTTTGAATAATTACTTCAGTAAATATTTTATTTATCGTGGTTAAAGGGTAAATTCGTTAAAAAAAGGTAGTAAACAATATTATAATAATACTAAATTACCCTCGTACATGTCGTAACCTTATTTTCAGAAATATTTCCGACAATGGGAATACTTGGGTCGATTTTGGGACCCCATGGAGAAACCTTTCAGTGATAATGACACTTTATATTAATTAAGTTAAAGTAAATACAAAAATGACATAAGCATATATCTTTTAGTAAAACAATTTTTACATAGTGTTATATATGTTATATCTTAGACTATTAATATTCATTATAAATATAAATATATTTCCTATATAATGGTATTTTATTTATGATTTTTAGACATTGAATAATTAAATTTATTTATGACACAATGATGATGCAATATTTTCCTTATTAATGTAAGAATCAAATAAATGGTATTATAAATGTTAAAATAAATATAATTTTAATGTTTTGATGTCATACACGAATTTTATAGGTTAATGTGACATGTTAATATTGATTAAATGAATTTTGTTCGAGTAATAATGCTATTATGAATTTAGAAAAAACAAAATACCAAATAGTGTCAAAATTGACATAAAAGAGTTTTTCAAACAAATATTATATTATTAATTAATATTCTATTGCTAAAAATCTATGGTTCGGAAAAAAGACTTATATAATGATAGGTATGTCATTAATTAACCACTTGGGATTTTCTTAGAATTCTATAGTAAGTTTATTAACCATAGATTATAAAAATACAAATAGACATGGTAAATGTCAAACTATTTAACTAAGAGTTAAATCTAAAAGATAAGGTTAAAATGGTAGCCTAAACTTGTCTACAACCTATCGGTTGGGAGGATTTCGACCCATACCCACCTTTTATTCGAAACAAATCAATTTGGAGCCATTATAAATGTAACACCCGAGACTTTTATTTTATATAAATCATCAAAGGAATCTTTTTCTACACAACACTTGCTTGGCTTGCTTTACATGAAATCACGACATTCCTTGATAGCTTTCATCGTACTCAATACCGAGTTTCACTAAACAACGATATGCTATTAAAATAATATTAAAACTAGCCGTTATGAATAGTAATAACCACTTTTTTAAATTTTAGAAATTTTATTTTTCAAAAATGGACTTCATTTTTGGATTCGGAATATCGAAATTAGACTAGGGTGAAATTTTGGTATTTTTCTGAAAACATTCAATTTTTGATGAATAGTGAAACCACTAAGTGGTAGTTAAAAAACTGAATTTTTCATAAAACTTAATTTTTCCACTTCTGTGAGTGGAATTTCAAAAATCCGAGAGACATGGTTGATGTCAGTAAGTAAAATGTGGTTCAATGAGATGAAAATAATGTTTTTGGTGAATATTAACTTTTTACTTTTTTTAACACGATTAAAAGTAAATAGGGTAATTAAGGGTAAAGATGATGTTATTATTACCCTAATACATGTCCTAATTCTTTTGGAAAAATTTAATTCGACCAAAAACAACCTTAGTAATAAATTATGACCATTTAGGCCCACTTGGATTAGATTAGGACATTTATTATTAATTTATTTAAAAAAGGGTTAAAATAGTTAAAATCAATGTTTAATCAGTAACTCATTTTTAATAAGCTGTTATACATAAGATAAATTCGACTATAAATATTCTTTAGAAATATAAAAAGATTTCCTACATAATGGTATTTTATTTGTAATTTTTAGACATTATATAATTTAATTTATTTATGACACAATGATGATGCAGTAATTTTCTTATTAATGAAATATTGACATAATTAATGTTATAAACGCACAAATAAATGTAATTTAAGACTTTTTATGAATTACACTATTTTTATAGGTTAATATGACATGTTATTATTGATATAATTAACTTGGTTCGAACTAATACTTCTGTTATGATTTTCACAAAAATAAATTACTAAATAGTGTCAAAATTGACATAAAATAGTTTTTAAAACAAATATTATATTAGTAATTGTTATTTTATTCATAAAATCTAATGTTCAGCCAAATGACTTAGATAAGGTTATATATATTAATACTAAACAACTTGGGGTTTGTTTGGCTGCTTATAGTAAGTTTATTAACCTTATAGTATAAGAACACAAGAAGACATGGTAAAAGTAAAATTATTTAACTTAATGTAAAATCTAAATGATACGGTTAAAATAAGAACCTAAAATTGTCTAAATTCTATTGTATGAGAGTATTTAGACCCATACCCATCTTAGCTCCTAAATAAATCAATTTTAATCTATTTAAAACCGAACATGACTCTATAATAAAATAATATTTTTAGTTTTTCCAAAAGAGCCCGTCTCCTCCCTTATAAAAGGGCACCTCCTCCCCCTATTTCTCACACCACTTTGAGACTTCAAGCTCGGGCAAACCCTGAAAATTCCTCCTCTCCACTTCCCTAGAGACATCCTAGAGGTCCTGGTCTTCTTAAAAGTCCAATTTTAGTGCCCTAAAAGAAGGTCTCAAAGAAGCACTTCAAAGAAGAGGTAATGTCTGTTACAAATTCTTTCATATTTATT
This sequence comes from Viscum album, assembly GCA_963277665.1. NCBI lineage: Eukaryota > Viridiplantae > Streptophyta > Magnoliopsida > Santalales > Viscaceae > Viscum > Viscum album. The sequence goes on from OY728130.1 coordinate 1,952,777,991, forward strand.
TCTTCTTCCACTTCTTCTTGTTTAGTTGTTTAATTATGAAGTAATAACATCAGTATCACTCATATACTGATATGTTATTATAAGTATAAAACACCCCTATTTCACCATCTATCCATCCTACGGAAATAGAAATCACCGCGCGTGCGTACTTACAGAATACCGTCTCCACACCGTGGTGTAATCTATTTTCAACCACCACCTTACTTGGATGGGTATAATGGTGTAAATAATGACTATATATGACTATTATAAAGTGATACTGATTATTAAATAGTATACATACACTCCAATATAGTTCCACGATCATAGGAATGATATCATCACTCGTGCATATGTACGGAATACCGTCTCCACGATGTGATGCGACTCGTTCTACATGATCTTCATTTCATAATGATTATATAAATGAACTGAATGAATGAATATGATATATATTACACTAATACCATTCTGGAAATGATGTATCTATAACCTAAATATAAGAATAAGAATTTATTCGACAAAAAACGCATAAGAACAAAAAGTTATAAACACCCGAATAACAAGTAACAATGAAATATTACTACTAAGAAGCTAAGAAAATGACCATATATGATATCATTAAAATAAGTATGATTCTGGAATAAGTCAATAACATTATTTAAATCATTATACAGTAGGTTCAGACACGTATAAATCATATCAGATCTAAGGTAAGGGAAATATCACAATCTCATTTTTATCCGAGATTGCTTATACTTTGGTATTTTCTGGGGTGTATTTTATCATCCACATCCATGTTCCCTCAATATGTAATATTATTTCCATCCAACTACAATTGTTTAAAACCAATTTTACCATTTGGTGAGTTTTTAGTAAAATATATGAAAGGAATCTTTTGTCATTTTTCGTACGAGGTACTTTTTTACTTTTCCAACAAAAGTACGAGCAGAATGTTTTTTTAACATATACGGAATGAATGGATTTTTAAAACATTATTTCCAAGAAGATTCCTTTAAATTTTTTCAAGTTTATTTTTAATAAACTTCTTTTAGTTTAAAATTTTATGACATGTTAAGAAAAGAAATTGTTTTTAATGTACAAAGGATATTTTCCTCAAGAATGGATTTCAAGTGTTTTATCAAAATTATTTTCCATCTAAGATAATAAAGTGTTCTGTTTCTATCCCTATTATTATATGGATTTTATTATGTTGTGATGGAAATATTTTTATGAATTCCTTTACCTTATATGAATTTTTTTATTATGTCACAATGTGTAAGATTCCCATTTTTATTACATGGGTTATGCTATGATGAATGGTTTATGATTTTGTGGCACACATAAGAATGGTATCATTATGAGAAGGGTGGGACCTATATCTCCCTCCAATGAATTGGGTAAAGATTTTATATCTCATGAGATAGACATGGCTGGAATGGTAGGTTATACCGGTTCAGTGAAACAGGACTGAAACGAGGAGTGAACTCGGTTCAAAAATGGACTTTGTCCACTAAGATAGTCTTGGCAATGAGTCTTGACTAATAAGAAATGATTCTATATGATTATGTGTGTATGCCACAAAGTTTAATGTTTTAAGTTATGATTATTGGGATTTCATTTCACTACTATGATTTATCCCATGTTATGAAATTATGCTCTCTTTTACAGGTTACGATTTCCAAAAAGTTATGTTCTTAAGTATATGATGTGAATGATATTTCTTTTGTTTACCCTTACTGAGAATTTGAGCTCACCCTTTTGTATGTTTTATTTCCCCAAGTCGGGAAGAAGGTTATTAAGTAGAATATTCCAAAAAGGGACGCTAGATATGATGAAATAAATGGGAGGCAAAGTGGATTCTTTATGAACCAGTTGTTTATGTTTCCCAGTTTCTAATGACGCTATACCTATATGGTCTTTTCTTGGTTTTGCTATATGTTGTAATAAGTGTGCTTCAATTCTGAAGTAATAATAATGTATGTAAAGTATGGGTCATTATAGTTGGTATCAAAGGAAAGGTATAGTCAACCTTTGGAAACTAGGATGTGAAAGCCTTGGTAAGAACCCTAAGGATATGTCTAAGCATAGAACACAATCATAGTGTTTTAGAAATGGCCATGAATAACCTAGGATAATACCTTATGTGTGAAATTTTATTCTTGATTATGTGGTTTTCCTATTATAATTAGTGTTGCTCACACTATTCTTCTTGGTTTTATTCAATGGCTGGAACCCGAAGGAATCATGTTAATGCGGAATGTGACGGGAAATGAAATGATTGTCCCCCTGAGCAACCAAATGTTATGGGAGCTAGAATGAAAAATCATGTAGCCATGCTCACACAACATTCTCAAGCTATGAATCAATAAGGACTTCCAAATGAGCAAAGGAAGGAGAAACATTCTGTTGAATCCTTCATGAGGCAGCGTCCACCTTCTTTCAACGGGTCTACTGATCCATTAGTTGCTGAACAATGGATTAGTACTACTGAAAAGATATTTTCAGTTCTTCAATGTTCTGAGTATGATAAAGTCATCTTAGTAGTGTATCGTTTGGAAGGTGATTCTGATCAATGGTGGAATATTATTAAGAATACAAGGCAAAGGGATGAAATTGAGTCCATGGAATGGGACGAGTTCAGGAACTTATTGTTCAATATGTATTTCCCTCGTATTCTCTTAACAAATATGGAGAAAGAGTTTCTTGAACTGATGCAAAAGGTTGATGAATTTGTTGGTACCTATGAAGCAAATTTTACAAGACTTGCAAGGTACGCTTCTGGTATTATTATCCAACCTGAGAGTAAGATCGATCGATTCTTTAGTGGCTTAAAACCAAGTCTTCGAAGGGCCTTAGCCATAAGGGACTTCAATAGCTATAAGGAAATCGTTCGATGTGCTCTCAAATTTGAGATGGAGATTGGAGTAACCCATCAGTCATATGGGTTTGATAAGAAGAGGAAAATGGAATTCAAAGGAAAATCTAAAGAGAACACTGAAAAGAAGATGATCTTTCCCTTATTCTCAATGTGTGGAAAGAAACATGGAGGTAGTTGTCTTAAAGGGACAAGTAAATGTTTCAAATGTGGAAAAGAAGGTCATCGGGCATTTGAATGCCGTGATGATGGGAAAAAGATGACTAATTATGCAAACAAAGGAAGGGATACACAGAATGAACCTACTACACTTCAATGTTTCAAGTGCAAGGAGATGTGAAATTATGCCAATAAATTCCCTAATCCAAGGGTTGATGATGATGGTCGACGTCAACAAACTCTTCAGGCTAAAGACAAAGGAAAGTCACATGAAATTTCTATCAGCTTTGTCGAGTACGATAACGATGTGGTGAAAGGTACACTTACCATCCACTCTAAAGTAGAAAATGTTTTATTTGATTCTGCATCCACCCTCTCTTTTATTTCTGAAGAACTTTCTAAGGGTGTCACCGTATTACCTCAACAATTAGATGTTGAGCTAGCTGTGACAACACCTAATGGAACAACAGTCGCATCGAAAGTTTATAATTCTTCTCTGATTGATGTTTGTGGGAAAGTGCTTCCTACAAATCATGTGATCCTTCATATAGTGGAATTTTGATGTGTTTCTTGGCATGGATTGACTTTCTTTACATGGAGTTCATATCAATTGCCAAAGAAGGGAAGTCACATTTCATATTTCAGATCAATCTATGATCGTCTATCAATGCAAGAATGAACATATCCTTCCAGTGGAAATTCCTTCTACCTTATGGGTCATGATTCCACTAAATGAAGGTTATTTATCTCAAATGGTTGGTGAGAAACTCACGATTAAGAATATGCCCATTGTACGGGAGTTTGATGATGTATTTCCGGAGGAATTACCGGGTCTTCCACCGAATCGTGAAGTTGAGTTTTCAATAGAACTCGTACAAGGATCTTTGCCTATTTCAAAGACACCTTATAGAATGGACCCAATTGAGTTGCAGGAATTGAAGAAGCAACAACAAGAGAATATTGATAAGGGATTCATACACCCTAGTGTGTCACCTTGGGGAGCACCTGTTTTGTTTGTTAAGAAGAAAGATGGATCAATGAGACTCTACATTGATTATCGAGAACTTAACAAGTTCACTATCATGAACAAATATCCTCTCTCGCGCATTGATGACCTTTTTGACCAACTACGCGGAGCTCAATACTTTTCCAAGATTGATCTTCATTCAGGGTATCATCAATTAAGGGTCAAAAGGAAGGATATACCAAAGACGACTTTCCGTACAAGGTATGGACACTATGAATTTATAGTGATTCCATTTGGTCTTCCTATTTCCCCTGATATCTTCATAGATCTAATGAATAGAGTCTTTAAAGACTATCATGATCAGTTTTTGGTAGTCTTTATAGATGATATTCTTGTCTATTGAAAGAGAAAGGAAGAACATGAGGATCTCTTGAGAATTATATTGAAGACCCTGAGAAAGGAGAAGCTTTATTCCAAATTTACCAAGTGTGAATTTTGGCTTCAAAAAGTTGCATTTTTTTGTCACATAATCTCAAAAGAGGGGATATCCGTGGATCCAGCAAAAACAGAGGTTATCGAAAGATGGTCGAGACCAACAACAGTAACTGAGATCCGATGTTTTCTTGGTTTGGATGGATATTATCGACGTTTTGTGAACGATTTTTCATGATTATCTAATCCACACATCATGTTGACTCGGAAAGGAGTTAAGTTTGTTTGGACGGAGGAATGTGAAGAGAATTTCAAGGAGTTGAAAAGAAGGTTATCTAGTGCACCTGTGCTCACACTGCCTTGTAGTGGAGAAAGGTTTGTGATCTAAAATGATGCATCCAAGAAGGGTTTGGGGTGTGTTCTTATGCAAAATGATATGGTGATAGCTTATGCCTCACGACAGTTGAAAATCCATGAGCAAAATTACCCAACACATGATTTGGAGTTAGCTGCGGTAATCATTGCATTAAATATTTGGAGGAATTACCTTTATGGTGAAAGGTGTGATATTTATATTGATCATAAAAGTTTAAATTATATTTTCACACAAAAGGAGCTGAATATGCGCCAAAGAAGATGGTTGGAGCTGATTAAGGATTACGACTGCTCAATCCATTACCACCCTGGGAAAGCAAACAAGGTGGCAGATGCATTAAGTCGACAAGACCATGCCCGTTTATCCATGATGAGAATCACAAAAGATCAAATGTTTATGGATTTACAAAGGATGGATCTTGGAATTATAATGGAAGGGGAAAAATCTTATCTTTCTCAAATGAATGTTCATCCATCTATACATGTGAAGATTAACGAGACACAGAAAGAAGATCTCGAGTTACAAAAGAAGGTGAGAAATGTTCCTGAATTCAACCTTGATTGTGATGGGATAATAAAGTTCAGGAATCGGGTTTGTGTTCCTCCCATCCCAAAATTAAAGAAGGAGCAAATGTATGAGGCTCATATTTCTTCATTATCTATTCATCCTAGAAGTACGAAGATGTATAGGGACCTGAAAGAGTACTTCTGGTGGGATGGCATGAAAAGAGATGTTGCTGAATATGTCTCTCGATGCTTGGTTTTTCAGCAAGTTAAAGCTGAGAAATAGAAGTCTAAGGGGATGTTACAACCATTACCCATACCTGAATGGAAATGGGAAATCATCACTATGGACTTTGTCATAGGACTTCCTAAAACATCCAGAGGCAATAACGCTATCTGGGTCATAGTTGATCGTCTTACAAAGTCTGCACACTTCATTGCTATTAGAGAGGATTTCTCTCTGGATCATCTTGCCAGGATATATGTAAAGGAAGTGGCAAGATTGCATGGAGTACCACTTTCTATTATATATGATCGGGATCCGAGATTTACCTCGAAGTTCTGGCGAAGTCTTCAGCATACTCTGGATGCAGAGTTGAGTTTCAGCACTGCTTATCATCCTCAGACAGACGGTCAGTCTGAGAGAACAATTCAAACTCTAGAAGATATGTTGAGAGCTTGCTCTATGGATTTCAATGGTGTTTGGGATCAACACCTACCTTTGGTGGAATTTTCTTATAATAATAGCTTTCACTCTAGTATTTAGATGGCTCCTTATGAAGCTCTCTATAGAAAGAAATGCAGGACTCCAACTTGCTGGGATGAAGTTGGGGAAAGAAAGCTATTAGGACTTGATCTCATTGATGAAATGACAGAAAAGGTCAGATCTATTAAACAACACATAAGAGCAGCTCAGGGTGGACAGAAAAGTTATGCCGACAACCAAAGAAAAGACCTAGAGTTTGAAGTGGGTGATAAAGTGTTCTTACGAATATCTCCCTAGAAGAGGGTTATGAGATTTGGAAAGAAGGGGAAGTTGAACCCTAGATATATCATTCCTTTCGATATACTGGATCATGTTGGGAAGGTAGCTTACCGATTGGAGCTTCCACCGAATCTCTCCCAAGTTCACGATGTGTTCCATGTATCTCTCCTGAGAAAGTATATACCTGATCCTTCACATGTACTCAGCTCAGAAGTTGTACCGCTGGAGCATGATCTTTCTTATGAAGAACAACCGATAGAGATTCTGGATCGTAGCAAAAAAAGTCATACGAAACAAGACCACTCGATTGGTGAATGTTTTATGGAGGAACCGCCAATTAGAAGAAGCTACATGGGAGCTTGAGAATATGATGAGGGAGAGGTATCCTCATCTGTTTGTTACAATGTGACGAATTTCGAGGGCGAAATTCATTTTAAGGGGGTAGAATGTAACACCTGAGACTTTTATGTTATATAAATCATCAAAGGAAAATTTTTCTATACAACACTTTCTTGGCTTTCTTTACACGAAATCGCGACCATCCTCGGTAGCTTGCGTCGTACGCAATACCGAGTTTCACTAAACAACGATATGCTATTAAAATATTATAAAAAATAGCCGTAATGAATAGTAATAAGCACTTTTTGAAATTTTATAAATTTTATTTTTCAAAACGGACTTCATTTTTGGATTTGGAATATCGAAATTAGCCTAGGGTGAAATTTTGGTATTTTTCTGAAAACTTTCAATTTTTGATGAATAGTGAAACCACTAAGTGGTAGTTAAAAAATAGAATTTTTCATAAAACATAATTTTACCGCTTCTGTGAGTGGAATTTCAAAAATCCGAGAGACACGGTTGATGTCAGTAAGTAAAATGTGGTTCAATGAGATGAAAATAGTTTTTTGGTGAATAGTAACTTTTTACTTTTTTTTACCAGGGTTGAAAGTAAATAGGGTAATTAAGGGTAAAGATTATATTATTATTTCTCTAACACATGTCCTAATTCTATTGGACAAGTGTAATTCCACCCAAAACAACCTTAGGAATATAGTATGACCATTTATGCTCACATGGATTAGATTAGGACCTTTATTATTAATTTATTTAACGAAGGGTTAAAATAGATAAAATCAATGTTTAATAAGTAAATCATTTTTAATATGGGGATATACATATGATAAATTCAACTATAAATATTCATTAGAAAGATAAAAAGATTTCATACATAATGGTATTTTATTTGTAATTTTTAGACATTAAATAATTTAATTTATTTATGACACAATGATGATGCAATAATTATCTTATTAATGAAATATTGACATAATTAATGTTATAAACACCAAAACAAATGTATTCTGAGACTTTTTATGAATTACACTAATTATATAGGTTATTATGACATGTTAGTATTTATGTAATTAACTTTTTTCGAACTAATAATACTGTTATCATTTTCAAAAACATCAATTACTAAATAGTGTCAAAATTGACATAAAATAGTTTTTAAAACAAATATTATATTACTAATTGTTATTTTATTCCTAAAAATCTAAGTTTCGTCCAAATGACTTAGATAAGGTTATATATATTAATAATAAACAACTTGTGGTTCGTTTTTCTTCTTATAGTAGGTTTATTAACCTTATAGTATAAGAACACAAGAAGACCCATTAAAAGTAAAATTATTTAACTTAATGTTAAATCTAAATGATAAGGTTAAAATAAGAACCTAAACTTGTCTAAATTCTATTGGATGAGAGGATTTAGACCCATCCCCACCGTAGATTCGAAATAAATCAATTTGGAGCTATTTAAAACCGAACATGACTTTATAATAAAAGAATATTTTTTGTTTTTCCAAAAGAGCCCCTCTCCTCCCTTATAAAAGGGAACCTCCTCCCCCTCTTGCTCACACCACTTTGAGCCTTCAAGCTTGGCCAAAACCTGCCAATTCCTCTTATCCACTTCCCTAGAGACATCCTAGAGGTCCCGGTCTTCTTCAAAGACCAATTTTAGTGCCCTAAAAGAAGGTCTCAAAGAAGCACTTCAAAGAAGAGGTAATGTCCGTTACAAATTCTTTCATCTTTATTTCTTCTTCCACTTCTTCTTCATTAGTTGTTTAATTATGAAGTAATAACATAAGTATCACTCATATACTGATACGCTATTATAAGTATGAAACAACCCTATTTCACCATCTATCCATCCAACGGAAAAAGAAATCACCACGCGTGCGTATGTACGGAATACCGTCTCCACGCCGTGGTGTAATCTATTTTCCACCACCACCTTACTTGGATGGGTATAATGGTGTAAATAATGACTATATATAAATATTATAAAGTGATACTGATTCTTAAATTGTATACATAAACTCCAATACTATTCCACGATCATAGGAATGATATCATCACTCGTGCGTACGTACGGAATACCATCTCCACGATGTGATGCGAGTCGTTCTACATGATCTTCATTTCATAATGATTATATAAATGAATTTAATGAATGTATATGATATATATAACACTAATACCATTCTGGAAATGACGTATCTATAACCTAAAGATAAGGATAGGAATTTATTCGATAAAACATGCATAAGAACCAAAAGTTATAAACACCCGAATAACAAGTAACAATGAAATATTACTACTAAGAAGCTACGAAAATGACCATATATGATATCATAAAAATAAGTATGATTCTGGAATAAGTCAATAACAGTATTTAAATCATTATACAAGAGATTTGGACACATACACAGCATATCGGACCTAAGGTAAGTGAAATATCACAATCTCATTTTTATCCGAGATTGCTTATACTTTGGTATTTACTGGGGTGTATTTTATCATCCACATCCATGTTCCCTAAATATTTAATATTATTTCCATCCACCTACAATTGTTTAAAACCTATTTTACCCTTTGGTGAGTTTTTAGTAAATGATATGAAAGGAATCTTTTGTCACTTTTCGTACGAGGTAATTTTTGAATTTTCTGATAAAACTACGAGAAGAATGTTTTTTTTACTTATACGGAATGAATGGATTTTTAAAACATTATTTCCAAGAAGCTTCCTTTTCAAGTTTTCAAGTTTATTTTTAATAAAATTCTTTTAGTTTAAAATTGTATGACATGTTAAGAAAAGAATTTTTTTTAAAGTAGAAAGGATATTTTCCTCAAGAATGGAGTTCAAGTGTTTTATCAAATTTATTTTCCATCTACGATAATAAAGTGTTCTGTTTCTATCCCTAATATTAAATGGATTTTATTATGTTGTGATGGAAATATTTTTATGAATTCCATTACCTTATATGAATTGTTTTTTGAGGTCACGATGTGTAAGATTCCCATTTTTATTACACGGGTTATGCTATGATGTATGGTTTATGATTTTCTGGCACACATAATAATGGTATCATTATGAGATGGGTGGGACCTATATCTCCCTCCAATGCATTGGGTAAAGATTTTATATCTCATGAGATAGACATGGCTGGAACGGTAGGTTATACCGGTTCAGTGAAACAGGACTGAAACGAGGAATGAACTCGGTTCAGAAATGGACTTTGTCCACTAAGATAGTCTTGGCAATGAGTCATGACTAATAAGAAATGATTCTATATGATTATGCGTGTATGACACAAAGTTTCATGTTTTATGTTATGATTATTGGGATTTCATTTAACTACTATGATTTATCCCATGTTATGAAATTATGCTCTCTTTTACAGGTTAATATTTCCAAAAAGTTATGTTCTTAAGTATATGATGTGAATGATATTTCTTTTGTTTACCCTTACTGAGCATTTGATCTCACCCTTTTGTATGTTTTATTTCCCCAGGTCAGGAAGAAGGTTATTAAGTAGAATATTCCAAAAAGGGACTCTAGATATGATGAAATAAATGGGAGGCAAAGTAGAGGCTTTATGAACCAGTTGTTTATGTTTCCCAGTTTCTAAAGACACTATACATATACGGTCCTTTCTTGGTTTTGTTATATGTTGTAATAAGTGTGATTCAATTCTGAAGTAATAACAATGTATGTAAAGTATGGGTCAGTATAATAAACCAAATATGATTTTATTATAAAATAACATTTCGATCTTTTCCTAAAGTACCGTCACTCCTCCTATAAAAGGGAACTTAACTTTCTCTCACACCTTCAAAGCCATTTGGCTCCACCAAAACCTGCCCAAATACCCTTTAAACTGTCCTACCTTCATCATAGAGGCCTTTCTTTAGTCATAAATCCAACATAAGGAGCCCTTTTGATAAAATCAAAAGGGAGAACCCGAAGAAGGGGTAAATATTTCATCACCTTTTTCAAGTTCTTTTCTTCTTCCACTTCCTCATTCATTGTTGTTTTCATTATAAAATTATAACTACATTATATAATATATAATATGATGTTATTATAATATTGGTACAACCATATTAATTATTTTATCTATCCTATTAATGACATGTCAACATACGTGCGTACGTACGGCTTACCATCTCCACGTCGTGGTGTAGTTGTTATTGAATACATTATTATTTTGATGGGTATAATAATGATGTATAATTAATGTAAATAATAAATATAACATTATAATGATTCTGTATATATGATATACCATCCAATTATATATTATTTTAATATCATAAGAATGATATTATTGCTCGTGCGTAGGTACAGATTGTCGTCTCCACAAATGCGATGAGATTCATTTCCCATCATATCCATTAAAGAATAATTTTCACTTGATGATTAAAAATAATGTTTAAAGAACTAATATAATTATAAATATTAATATGATACATCATATCCACAATAAACATTACTTACATAATGAAGCATATAAAGGAAAACGAATCAGTTAACACCCGAAGAGACGATAATACTAAAATACTATCAACAAAGCAATATTAAAAGAACATATATGATATCATATTAATTTATATGATTCTTTTATAATTTATTAACAATTTTTTCACCATTATAATGGAGATTAACCGACCCTTGACCATGGAAAAGTACAAGGTAAGGGTTAATTCTACAACCTCTTCATTATTCAAGGTTGTTTATATGTAATTATCTACTGGGACCTCTTTATCATCCACATTCGTGTTTTCCTAAAATTGTATTCCAATTTTTTTACTAATTACTATAATATGGGTTAAATTCATTAATACCCTTATTTGACCTCATACATTTGAATGGAATCTTTCCATCATTTTACAAACAAGTTACTTTATGGCCATTTCGACAATATTAAGGTATGAATGTTTTTTAACTTATACAATGGGTGCAGATATATTCCGCCATTATAAAATCATCAAAGCTTTCCTTACATGATAATAATAATATTTCCAAAATAAATGTTTTCTTTTATAATTATATGAATTCTAATTGATTTCAAAAAAAATAATGAGACATTTCTTTAAAATAGATTTGATTTCATCTATGTAAACATCCATTAATGGATTTTAATCTTGTTTGAAGTTGATTTATTATGATACAAATATTCCATTTTTTATTGAAGGTTTTGTGACACGTTTGACTGTGGATGTGTTATTTTTCTACCATTCATTTTTTATGGATAATGTATTGACATTTCGTATGCTGGTTTTAATACAAATGTTTTTGTTATGTTTAAAACTTTTCATATGAGGAATGAATTGGACATAGTAAGTGATGGGTGGATCACACTATAACTCCTCGATTCATCGGTAGGTCTCATGAGAGAAACTACTGTCATGGCACAATGACTTGAAAAAATATTATTTTTAGTCTTGGCACAAGGCCTTGAATATGTGGTTATAAAGTCTGGCATTATGTATTCCATCATTATGAAAGTGGCTATTGATATTGCATGTGATTATTCAAGTAGTAGAATATCTATGTGAATAAGTGAATGGAATTATTTGATTTTATCTTTGCCATATTATAATGAATTTAAAGTTTAAAAGGCATTTGTTTTAGTCTTATACATTGCCTTAAATATTTATGCTTATTTATGAAAGTTTCCAATATATTTTTATCCTTATTGAGCTTATAAGCTCACCCCTTTATATGTTTTATTATTCCCAATATGTGAAGAAGTATTTTATGACTGACCTGCAGGGATATTCTGTGGGGATATGAGTGTGGTCTATGGAAACAATGTTATTGTAGTTTTTAATTTTATAATGTAATGTAAAACATAGGAATGTATATAGTATTTCCAAGGTTACTAAACTGATCGGTCATTCGGGACATGATTTACTTGTATCATGCCAATGTTATGTAATAATTCACCGATACTGGGTAACTGGGGTCGGGGCATTACATTATGATCATAATTAAAAGTTTTAATGTTAAATAAATATTTATTTAATGATTAAAACTAGTAAAATGATATTATATTATTAAAAAATATATAGGATAATGATATTTTCTTCATTTAAGATATATAAGAAAAAACTGCCCATCAATTGAACACGTGATATTCCTATAATGTTCCAATGTATGTGAAGTAATAAAGGAGATTGAAGAGTACAATGGATTATGGTTTTGCGTTCCATTTTTATTCAACAAGTAATGATACCAACATGGGTTGAGAAGGGTATATTGGAATAAGATTGAATTTCTCATATTATGAATGAATATTTTCAAAATGGGGAAAGAAACATAAATGTGATGACTATTTAATTTATATTTGATCGAATAATGGAAAGTGCTGAAGTTGTCAGGAAGAATGTTCTATAAAAACTGTCTAATAATTTTTTAGAGCATGTATTTCACAATATTTTGTAAATTATGTTGTGAAATACATGATAAAATAAATTTTGAAGTTTTGTCACTAGATAGAAATCTCATACACATTGATGAAGTGTCCAATAGACTATGAATATCACTATGTATAAGAAAGGATGATGAAGAAGAAATGAGTAATTTATGTAGAGATACATATGAAATATAAGGGTAGCCTACAATAACAATATATCATAAAGCATAAAGAAATATAATGAAGAAAATTATAGAATAATAAGTATTTTAAATGAATATTTAAACTATAATTAGTTTAAAAGTGTTAATATATCATGCATCAGAAAGTCAATGAAGATTGGTTTCAGTTTGAAGATGATTTGAAGGAAGATAATTTAGAATGCCAATATCTATAATAATACTGAGATATTTCTAGCTAATGTTTTTATTATACAATGAAAATATAAAATTAACTCTAAACATGTCTGTGTAGTCAATGATTGATTTGGAACTGTTAAAGAATAAGTAAATGCATTATGTGGGATTGAGACTGAAAGTAAGTAATAATTATGGAATTTAGGTGTTGGAAGTATCAATCCATTTAATATTAAATGAAAACATTAAATTAATTTATATAAATAATAAGTATCTCAAATAATATTAAATGGAGTGATTCAAGGGCTTCATAAGTATCAATTATATATGGTTATTCTATTTGAGGACATAGAGATATTTCTGAATGTGGAATCTAGAAATTTTATGTTAAGAAATGTTAGGATGATATTTCAAAGTAATAACTATATTGGTTGTTTGGTAATCGATTATGATTATAAATTAAATACTTGGTAAATGAATGTGGTGAATCATAAAGTAGTTCCCGAAATTTTGAGTCAATAAATTGAAATTCCAAACTAGTCGATTAGTTGATGGTCGAATATATAAAGACCATAATCAGAGAAGGAAAGTCTAAACTAATTATATGTACTTTTTAGAAGTTTACAAAAAATAATATAAAATGGTTTTTCTATAGGAAGACAAACTGAATGAGATTATGGGAAGTGGTTGGGGATGGTTTGAGTTCATCTGAACATTGTTAAAGTCAAAAATAAAATGAATAAAGAGGTAGGTGTAAGAAAAAGATCCTATAAAAAACATCCTGATTAAATGAAATCACGTCGAAAATACGAGTCCAAGAAATATATCATACACTAAAATGAGAGTTCATATGTGGAATCTATTAGAATATATGTTTGGATGGTGAATTAAAAATCGGAATCTATAATAGAAAAATGAGTTCAATGGAAGAAGAAATGATGCATGTTTTCGATAATTTGAAAGTATAGAAGAGATAAAAAAGATGAAAGAAACTATGAATATTCTAGATAGTGCTATAGGGAGAAATCTAATTGAGAAAAAATGGTAATTTATTGTGACCCAAAAGAATTTTCTATGAAAGAAGTTGTATGATCTGAATAATAAATGAGTCTGAAAGAGCAGAAATAGAAGATTAATTGGATGATGAAGATGAAGTGTAAGTATGTGTTAAGTGTTGAATATTGGAAAATGACGTAATTTTAGAGTGAAATGTCCAAACTAGAAAAATATTTCATAACATATTTATGATGATGTTGAACTATAATTCATGGGGGAAAATATGAAGAAATGTATTTGGTGATTAACACCAAAATTTAGGGGGGCTATTGAAATGTTTTATGTCAAGAGTTTTTGAAGTAATAAAGAATGTTGAATCTGATATTTTTTATAATTTAAATGAGTATTTATTACAAATCATCTAGAATTGGTAAGGCACACAACTAAATTTTTAGAAAAGTTCAGGTTCCATTGTGTTATGCTTTTCATACAATTCAATGTGAACGCATACTATAAATAGAGGGGAATCCATTCAAAGATGAGTTGATGAGTAATAATATCTATAAGATAAAAGTGATAGAATCCATCCTATTAGTTCTGAAAATCATTTATATTGAAATTTTTTAGGTTTTAGAATTTGAGATTCCAAAGTTCAATGTTGAAGTGTTTTCAAAAGTGGAATATCCATAAGTTAATGAGCACGACCAATGTTCAAAAAAGCTATTGAAGTTCATAATTTTAAATTAGAAGAGAAAGAATATGAGGTGAGTTCACAAGTAATGATATTAAAAAATAACCAAACAAGGATACCATTATACAACTATAATAAATTTACTAATGTTGATTTTCATAAATAATTGGTATTTATAGAAATATATATTCTATAACACATTAAAGAAGGAAAATTATCCAATCCCATATAAGGATAGAATGTTTAATCACATGAAGAAGTGAGAAAGTGAAATATTTTATTCAATAATATGTTCAAAAAATTTAGTTCTTGAAGAAAGGATAAGGTGTTGTTTATGAAAATGTTGATGTCTCAAAGGTAGATCAAAATTATATTTCAACAGTATTTTAGAGTCAAATTGGTCTCACACATTCTGGTTTGAGATTATATTTAGAAATTGATACGACATTGTATAAAGAACCTATTAGTATATAGCTAAATGTTATGAAATAATGTTAGTATTTTCAATAGATAACCTATTTGGTTAAGGATGATACCTTCCCACACATGTGTTTTTGTTTGCGTGTGTATGAATGGATGGATAAATGGATGAATTGATGCATGTGTGTATGGATGGATTCATATATTCATGCATGAATGCATGTATGTATAGATATATTTATGTATTCTTGTATATAAGTATATAAGAATACATGTATGTATGTAGGGATGGATGGATTCACTCTTACATGTATACATCAATGCATGTATACAAGTATGTATGCATGTATGCAGGTATATATGCATATATGCATATATGTATGTTTGTATATATGTTTGTATATATATATATAGCCATATAGATTTATATAACAATATAATTTTGTATTTAATAATTTATCTTATATTACATCAACACACACACAAACACACATATAATAATTTTTTATTTATATAAATTAATATATAAAAATATATGTTCAATATTATATATATACATATTCAAATATTTTTTTCAGTATTAATTATCATTTAATTCTTTTAATGGATATTGGAAATTAAAATGATATTTCAATAAATCACACACTCACATATTATATATATCTATATATATACACCAATATACACAATATAAAATTTTAATATGTACATCACAGACACAAACAATATTTATATATTAAAATACACAATATATATTACGAATACATATTTTAAAATAGATTTATATATAACAATAAGTTATATTTAAAAAAATATATTAAAATAAAAATACATATTAATAAATATATTATAAATTATATTTAATTATAATTCATATTTATAAAAAAAATTAATTATAAATTTTTAAAATAAATATTATAATATCAAATTTCTATTATTTTATATTTAATGATTGTGTATATAATAAATACAATAATAATTGTAATTTAATTTATTGATATCATATACACAAACACATAATTATAATATAATTATTAAAATTAAATTTTATTTCAAATATAAATTTAATATTTTTTATTATATAGTATAAATTATATATATATATAAATGATAAAAATGATTAGTCTTATAAATTAATAACACAGACATAAAATTAGCACACACACACACAAAAACACATACACACAATCTATTTAACTCTAATTGATATAAATAATATATATATATATATATATATATTAATATTGGTTGTTTCATAAATTAAAATTTTTCAGTGAAAAAAATAAAAACAATGTTGAGAAACATTCAACATTCTCAATGTTTAGTTTTAGCATTGAGAAATGTTGACATTTGATTTCCTTTTTTATGTTATAGTGTGTTATATATTTATATATGTGAATATCTAATAAATATTTAAATTTTATAAATATTTTATAATTGAAATTATAAATGAAAATGTAATTGGGTTTTATAATTATGCATTCTAAATGATTCATATAATTAACACATAATATAGAATTTATGTGTATATAAATATAAATATTATAAAATTATGTTTAGTACTTAGTATATAAATTACAAAACATGAATGTTTTGTAATTTTATTTATAAATGAAATTATATATATTATGTGATTATAATTAAAAATATAAATGAAAATCATCTATAATTATAATTATTAACACAATTATCTAAATTGATTTCATATATAATAAAGATAATTGTGTTGTATAATATATACTGATGATAAATATAATTTTTTAAATTTTTTTATATTAAACACATAACATAAATATTCAATGATTATAAATGAAAATGTTACATAAATATAAAAATGTTTAATAGTTATTTATAGTATGTTTTGTTTTTTCATTATAATTATAAATTTTAATTTAAATGTAATTATGTTTTGTAATTATGTTATTTAATTGTGTTATATATATATATATTTTATTATTATTTTTATAATAATGTTAAAATTCAATATAAATGTTTTGTATTATGAACATCGAGTATAAATGTTTTATAATTATAAAAGTAAGTTTTCCAAAAGTAGAATTATAATTTAAATTTAAATGTTATATAGTTAAATTATGTAAATATAAATTAAATGTAATTATGTATTTATTCTGTGTAAATGATATATATATATATATATTAATAATTTAGTATATCAATAACTATTAAAATAGTTTTTACCTATTTCAAAAATGATTTGTAATAAATATTATGTATTTAGTAAATGTTCTTTAAATGTTTTGTATATGTATTTTGTGTGTGTGAAATAATAAATGTTCTCTACAATATATATATATATACTATATAAAAACATATGAATATATATACATATACATATATATATATTATTTAATAAATGTTACTTATATAAAAATGCATGTAATAATTTTTATGTTTACAATAAATATAAGTATGTTTTGTATATATATATATATATTTTTGTGTTATGTATCTCATTATATATGTGTATATTCTATGTAAAAATAGGGAATATGTATATATTTTTATTTGAATAATATAAAACAAATTGATATGTTAAAATTTACGTTATTTTACTTGTATATTTATATATGTATAGAGTGAAATTTATTCATTGATTATATAAACACATCATAGATGATTAAAAAAATACATATAAACATATATGTTTTGTTTTATGTTTCCATGTGGTTAATGAATTACATATATAAATATATAAAGCTATATTCTATGTCATTTATATACATAATATATGTTTTTATGTTCACAAAATTCACAATTCATATAATTACTTCACATAAATCACTCCGCAGTATCTTAATCCGCACATCATGTGACCTCAAGAATGTCTCCGCATACATATGCGGCTAACTAATAGTTGTTATGGCCTAAATTACACATTGGGGAGACTAATACCTCGTTATAATAATAATCAATTACAAATAAATAATCAAGAAACATCCACAACTGATAATCATTGTATGTATAAGAATAATACAATATACTATGACAAATGAGTATGTAAATCTTATAATCATACATACCAACGGATCACCCACTAGGCTGATCACATATAAAAAAAATAAAAAAAACCCAAATAGGCTACACTCACACCCTTGAGACAAAATTATATCTCATCTTCAGTCCCTATGAATTTATTCTAATTTGATCCACTACACAACCTATGCTTAAACATTCAAGACAAATATCAGATCTCCACACGCATCAGCGTTCCCATGAAGGGGATGAGAAATAAATATCAATAGGGTATTTCCAAGTGAACCGAATACATAAATCATTATATACGTGGGTATGAATGATGAAAATAAACGATAGAAAAATAAATCACTAGCATACACATTGGGTCATTGGGTACTAACCAGGACACCACAACAACCAACCATACATTCTTTGGCCTAAATCAGAGAAGAGGTCACCTCATTCCATATGTCCTGTCCCGCACTTCAAGGCTCCAGGTTTGGTTTCATAGCATATCTGACCATTACCCTCTTAGTTAGGTAAGTTCCCATACTAAGTACCCAAACCATCCCCTCTATGGGCGGCCTCATACATCAAGTACTTAGACACTCCCCTCTCTGGGGAGATCACTCAATAAAGTTCATTATCAACCACATCACACTAACCAAGACCCTCTCTCATAGTGGGTCTCACAATAAAAACCAAACTGTTACCTTCTCACTAATGGTAGGGGCCTTCTAAACCCTTCCCACTCATGGAGAGTCCATCCATTAAGTTTCACACCACATCACATCCTAGATCTTACCTTCTCACTCTTGGTTATCCATTCCAAAACATTCTCACTAAAGGTAAGGCCATACACCCAGTCACCATCAACATCATACTAACAACTCCCCTATCATTGGGGGGGTCTCATAATCATATATTAACCTATACCTTTTAAATCATGTAACGGTACTTCTATCAGCTTCTCAATCAATCTAGGTCCATTCATCCACATCATATCACATATCACATCAAAAATTTATACCATCACCTCTTAACACAAGGTGGTCCCTTCCAACACATTCTCGTTCATGGTGAGGCAATAAATAACATCCCATCATCCATTATATGGAATCATTACGCATACACACAACCTTAAAATTCATGAAAAAAACATGGAATCATAGACCATATCTCATGATCACCACAACCCTCACATCAAGGACTTAACTCATGGATAACCTCTCATATTACGAGCTATCTAATACACCATAATCTCCTCTGATTGACCATATGAGGACCATGTCGATCATATAAACATTCCATTCCAAACCCAATAACATTTCAATCACACCCATAAGGGAATCTACTTAGTTACTCAGACTTGTAGCAGTATCTACCTACAAACACCAATTCATTCCCAGCACTCCGTAGTGATCTCACTAGTCATAGTGACTACTAGACCCTGGACATAAAGGGAAAAGTATATATCCTCTTCCAATTCAACACAACCCACACTAGGGTTTTATCTCACAACTCTTATAGCAGATCTCTCATAAATTTCATCGATAGGAAACCCTCTCCATCACACCATGCCCAACCCTAGAGGACTCACTCCACACATCATTTGCATCGGGATCCTTCTCTACCCTAAAGTGGGTGTACCTCATTATGCATGAGATTTATGACCATCTCACCCATCATCCCCAGGCCTAAGCCTCTCATTCATACCCAACTACCCCTAAGAGATCCAATATTGGATAATTGCAACCTTTATTAACCATGATGCTTAACCTGTAATTCTTATTAACCGAACTAGTATCCTTTCTTCCTCATTGACATTGTCATTAGAAAATCTATAAATAAATAACATCTAACAGAGCCGTAATTCTATATATTAGAGGCTCAATTGAATCATATTTATTTACCTAGGGAACTCTCAATACATATCCCTTAACACCTTAAGACATAGATTGATGATGGAATGTACAATCATGTATTAACAAATAAATTTTCTGTATTATAAGGACCACCTACCTAGTGCATAGAGTTACTCCCTTAGTCAATATTGTCTATGCCTTTTCCAAGCTCATACAAAGATCAACCATACTCTAGAGCTGTTATACAATGCCATAACACCCTAATAATTAATTATAACCATTTATAATTATTAATTAATTTAAAACATGGTTTTATAATCATTGAAAACTCATCAGGATACACCGTTTCAATGAAATTATAAAAAAACATAGTGAATTTATTATCTAAAGAACGACTTTAGAAAAACTGAAAAAAATACACATCATCTCATATCATCTCCATCACGATTTGATAGAATCAGCCTTTATCCCAACATTAAAATCATTTGAAATTGGAGGTAATGAATAAGAATAAGAATGAAATGCATTGTACAGAAGATATCACAATAAATCATTAGGAAACAACATATAAATTACCTATTAACAAGGGGAATAGATGGTTGGAGGAAAGGGGGAAGAGATGGTCAAATGGACCTTCCCAATTCACCTATTCCCTCAAAATCAAGAGAGGTATGACCTACAAATGATTGGATTTCCCTTTAAAAAATAGAAA
This sequence comes from Viscum album, assembly GCA_963277665.1. NCBI lineage: Eukaryota > Viridiplantae > Streptophyta > Magnoliopsida > Santalales > Viscaceae > Viscum > Viscum album. The sequence continues at coordinate 1,952,799,049 of OY728130.1, forward strand.
TGGGACTCATCACTATGTGACCCAAATGGCTTATTATATTGTTCCATTACCAATATAACCCCTCACAACATGGACCCTTGGGTCATGATGTGACATAACTAACATTATAAGAACCAAAAACCCATGGATTCCCCTCATGGTTTTACCCCTACAGTATTGTAATGAAACTCTTCCAAAAATAAAGTCTAACATATTGAGGCCCTAAAAATAAATACATTTCCTCCTCCATCCACAAAAAGGCCTCCCCCATAAACCCTTTCCAATGGTGTAACCCTCATGATCCACACCATAGTTCTTTCTTTGTAGGAATAATTTCATTACTCATTCTATTAGTTACTATCTAGCAACCAGTTTTAGATAAATTCTCAAAAGGAATACAAAAAGTTTCTCAGATGATATGTAAAGGTATTCATCATGGAATGATTCCCTCCAACATAGATTTTTTGGACCACATTTATGGGAGAAGGTTCTGGAAGTATGAAGATGTTTGTTTTATATGTGTATTTCCCTTTTTATCAAAGAAGATAAAACAATTCACATTGTAAAACATGAAAATTAGACAGACCATTGTATTCAAGAAATTAGACTCATAGTTCTTAAGAAAGACTTTTAGATTGGGTAGGATTTATCTAGAATAAATTTTTTATCAGAGTAAACATGTATTCATAATGTAATGAAGATCATAATAAGGAAGGGAATTATATTCATAAGGGTTCATATGTAAATTTGATGATGATTTTCTGATCATGGAGATCTCAAAAATAGTAAGTATGTTCTTAAACTTGTGGTGAAATATTGATAAATGAAAGGGACAGAAAAGGTTCTACCAATTGTATTCAGGTGATCGAAAATAAAGATGTTGTGAGAAGAATGGGCATTTACAATAGTTTCTATTATAATTCAGATGACACTGAAGTTGTTCTTCAAGGTATTCAAATTCATGATGAAGTTGTGATACAAGAAAATGTTTGTGAAAGAAGAAAGTTTGTGAAATTGTATATCTTTTGGCTTAGTCCATTAGTGTGATAACATCAGTTCTAAATTTTTTTGATGCTTGGGGAGGAATATCGTAATGAGAGAATGTCAAGAGAAGTGAAGAAGTCATTAAAGTTGAAGCTATTGATACATGTACATTGGACTCAGTATCTTTCTAAAAAATCAAAGCAAAAAATTATTTTCATTTTGAATTTTTGGGACTAATCAAAATCAAAATAAATAAAAATGATTGGGGTTGATACAATAAGAAATTCAGATACTGATCAACAATATATTAAACCATTTTAATCAAGATGAATTTTTGGTTTAATTATTCAATTTTGGTATGAAGTTGGAAAAGAAAAAAGAAACATATGTATTCATTATTTTTATGATATGTTTAACAATTGGGTAAGATCCTTCATAATGGAGGAGACACTAATTCAGAAAAGTAAATATGAGAATAATAATCATATTTAACCAGAAAATAAGAATGTACAGGTTCATATTGGGTTGGTTATCATACTAAGATGTATAATCAGACTGGGAAAAATGTATTGAGATTTACAGATTAAGGAACAAGATGTTTAGGTATGTTTCAACAGTATTATAACAGAGTAATATTATCGTATTGGGGAATCAAAAATGGGAAATAGACTGGGAAATCAGACTGAGTATCATTATGAAGTCCATAGAATGTTCTTTCTGAATTCTTGGTAATAAGGCGAAGAATTGTTTTTTATGAACATTATAAGAACCGAGATCTTTATCTCAGGTATGGATCTTGACTTCTGGTGTTTTTTTGATAAAAAGAGGAGTTTCTGGAAATTTAAGGAGTACACGCCGTGTACTTAGAATTACACACCATGTATCTAGTTACCACAGGTTACTCTGTATTGGTTGTGTAATGGATGAGTACATGGCTAGGTGGCGTGACATGGAGAATGCTTAAATTGGAGCACGGTAAAGGAATATATATGTCATGTACTTTTAAAATACATTCTGTGTACTTTTCTCTTTTTATTTGTAAAATCATATTAGGGTCATGTCTAATTGGAAGAAATACGTTCTTCTCAACTCGTCTCATTCAGGAGTGACCATAGGGCATGATTATTCTCTGAGCCCTTAATATATTGTCAGTGCTCTGAATAAAACACTGATGATTATGATGGAATCACCACGGTGAGTTCTTCCTTATTCTAGAGCCTTGTTCCTTGTTTTATCCTCTTTCATGAGATATCCATGTTTGAGAATTTTTGATGTTTTTGTAGATATACCATGTTATGGGTCTATTAAAAGACTAAGGTTCGACTATATAGATATTATAACACTAAGGTAGGTGGTTTGTGCATTTCTGTAGCTAGTCTTTTAATTTCATGTGAAAAAGTGACCAATTTTCTAGAATGGGGTATTGCGTGTTTAGGGTTTTTAACCCTGTTGATTCCTTCTATGCTTTTTCTTCTTGGGTAGGGATATTGGATTGTGAATTGTGTTTATTTTTTCATGTATGTATTTGTTTTCCCATGTTTGATTTGATCTTGACCATTCTGTCTAGTTTTTCATGTTAAGATAATTGATTTCCCCACCTAGTGTTGTTTGGATGGAGTGTTTTATCAGATGTTGTGATATGCATTGTAGTTGTTTATCCATGTAGTATATTGTGATTTTACTTTGGCTACTAGATATCGTTTGTGAACAATTTCGTACACAGGGCTATGGGAACCTGGTGTAGTGAGACCATAGGGGGAATGGATGCTAAGGGTTTCCCCAGAGTGTCTTTTATACTTTCACGTTGAGAGACCATAGGGGGATGGATTTTTAGTGCTCCCTTAGAGTTTCTGTAGTTCCATGTTGTGAGAACATATAGGGAATTTGTGATTGAGTTCTTTCTTAGAGAGTTTGTAGTTTAATGATAAAATCCAACATGTGGAATTAATGGTGAGTGCCTCCTTAGAGAGTCTTTTCTAATCTGAACAAAAATTGTTAGATTGTGAGTACTTCCTAGAGGGTTTCTTGTGATTTTTTGGTTGATTATATTATAAATTTAAATGAATGTAGATGAAACTATAGGATTTTTTTCGTTGATTACTTCCTTATTTATTACTTCATTTTGTATATTGCATGCTCTATAGGTATTCACTAACTGTTAGGCATAGATATTTGGGTGGTTTCTTACTGGAATTCGTCTTACACCTTATTTGGGTCATGATTTTGGGCCCAAAAAGATTATGTTTCTACATGTATAGATAAGGGAAAGTGTACTACTTTAGGTACTTGATTATGATGAAGCTTGAGATCATGGGACCAAGATGAGGCTTGCGATGCTATTAGATTTTTTTACTTTTTTTCCATTGAACATTGGTTTATTTCTATATTCTAGCATTGTGACTTGTTTAGCTGCTTTCCTAGATATTTTGACATGCATCATTATTTATATATATATATGATGCAATTGTTTACTTACTCTCCGTCTTTTGTTTTTCACTGTTGTATGGTAATTAATTCTCTCACAAGTGTTATTTGTTTATCTCTATTGTGTTACTCTGCCAATGAGAGAATAGTTTCCCCACAATCATAACTAAGTCCCTCCTTGTTAGTTGGTAGCCTATGGAATTCAGGGAAATGCTATTGAGGACATGTGACCAACCGGGTACGGGGATCCTCTTGGTGACACTCGAACCCAAGATGTTACAAAGTTGTATCAAAAGAACCCTTTTATTATTGACTTACTATTTGGAGGCAATTGTTTGGGATATGACGGAATATGTTGTTGGTAATAAGTTATTCCATGGACTAGCTAACTCATGTACAATGAAAATCCAATTTACGTTGATTATTGCAGTTTGTTGTCTAGTTTTCAATTTTACAGTTTATTTGATTTCACCATTGACTGTTTCACATGTCTTGTGCTGTTAACATTGATAATAATGATGTTCTATTTCTGTTTCAACTAGATGAGATAAGGGTATTCCATCTCATACATCTTATATTCACTTTCTAGAGATCACATGTCATGCATTCTTTCCATTCTATTTAGGGTGGATTATTGATTGCATGTTATTGTTATAGATGTTGTTCTAGATATGCATGATGTTGTGATAAATGAATTGATAGAATACATTCTATTTTATAGGGTATTGGATTGTGTAAGGTTTTACATAGATGAATGCCAAAACTTTGGTTCATGAGGTGTTATGGGCCCTCATAGATAGGAATTTGGTGGTTCATTGCACTGTTATGCTTTTATATGAAATTTAATAGATGTAAAACCATGTTTCTTGGGGAGTATGGGCCATCATAGATGGGAATTTGGAACATTATTGTTATTTTCAGTGTTTCTATGGGTTTTGGAATAATTTATGAGGCATACTATCTAGAAAAACCCATAATACATGGTGTGTATTGTTGAATACACATCATGTATCCTTATGTTTGAGAAAGATAAATTTTCTTAAGTACATGTCGTGTACTATATGTACATGCCTTGTAGTCTCTAACAGTGTCACTGGCTATGTGGGAAGAGACATGGGGTTGGAGATCCTTGGAGGAACACTCTGTGTATAGGACGTGAATGCCATGTTGTAGGGACCGTGAGTCTACATGTGAAACTAATGACATGGATGGATGATACATAGGTTATACACACCGTGTCAATCTTGAAAATGTCAGGTAGTGTACCCATATATCTGACCATTTAACTAACAACACAGGTTGGTGAAATATTTCTAGTGCATGCCTTGTCTGGAACGAACACGCCATTTAGTCTCGTTCTAGGAGAACCATGTGGGTTAGTCATGTAGAAGAACTTGGGTAGTGGAAAACGAATCATGTAAACACCGTGTCTTAGGATAACACACCGTGTGTTTGGGGTGTTACATGACCAGTGTTTATAGGAGTACACACCCATGTGAAGGCTTAAAGTAACACGCTGTTTAGGGGTTATTCATGCCATGTATCCCTATTTTGAAATACATGAATGCTTTCATTATCTTGTTCCCTTCTTGGAACTCTAAATTTTAGTCCTTGATAATCTTAATCTATGGTGTACACTTGAATTTTCTATTTCATGCCACTGAGACACCCTCCAGTTGTTTTCCAGATATAGGGAAGTGACTAGACACCAGACATGGAAGGTCATGGATTATCAGCCGACCCTCCCATCATGCCTGTCCTGGAACCATCCTTCATTCTGGATAATGGTATCGATGCAGAGTTACAAGACGATTTGATGAAGTTTTTTTAGACCTTCTAGGGAGCATCGCATCCTGCCCTGTCCATGTTAGAGTTTACGTAGGTCTATCAATATCAACATCCTCCAACGTTCATAGAGGATGGAGGACCCCAGTCTGTAGAGTCATAGTTAGAAGCTATGCTATTTATCTTTGAGAACTAGTGATTCCTCCATAGAAGAGAGTGAATCTCAATACTTATATGATTCAGGATTCCACCAAAAGATGGTGGTATGTGATATCATAGGAAAGGATCTAGTAAGGTATGATTTGGGATGAGTTTTAGCATACCTTTTATGATTACTTCTACCTGGAGACATTGAGGTCTGATCAAGCTCGAGAGTTCATGATTCTGGAGCAGGGTACTCTTTCTATCATGGAGTATTCTTCTCTCTTCATAGAGCTGAAATGCATCACACCCATTCCAGGGGTGATGAGTTTTTTTGGGTGAGGATGTTTGAGGATGGTCTCAAGCATGACATTCGATCTCAGGTGAACATCTTCAGGTTGAATTCCATATATTCTATATTCAACAAGGCTCTGATCACAAAGTGAAACAGGAGGGGTTCTGGACCCTTGAGCATGGTCGGTTTGACATCCAGATTTAGTGCTTCTCCGGCTGATAGCATGAAGCGCCACATGAAGTCTACATGTGGAGATCTGAGTAGGAGAGATACACCCCCAGGTAGCTAGATGGTATGCTACCAGTGTGTGAAAGGCGGGCATACGAAGCCATATTTCCCAAGAGACCCAGTGGAGTGTCGTTCTTGTGGCAAGGTGGGCCATATTTAGAGTTTCTGCCATTTTTTATCACTGGTTGCTGGTGACAAGGGTTACTCTATGACTCACTGTTCAAGAGAAGAACCACAAGTTTCACAACAGCCTGGGAACTAGAGTTCCTATGGTCATTCAGGCCTAGGTGGAGGTCGTGGCCATGGTAGCCAGTATCTAGGTTTTCATCGAAAATAGGGTGGATTAGCTCAAGGTGGTCAGGAAAGGTCGCCGGACCGCATTACAGGCCAGCCTTTTGCAGTGGAGCAGACCCAACAATAGCAGGATCCCAGACCCTCTATAGTTCGAGGTACGATCCTAGTTGCCTTAATTTTATCTATTTTACTTTTTGATACAGTAGATTCCCATAGATTCATATCTATTACTATTGTTGAGAGCCTTGGGCTATGTATCTTTAATTCTGTTGATGTCTTAACACTGGACACTTCGTTGGGGAAAATGAAGGCTAGTGTAAATCAGTGCAAGGAGTTCCCTATTGAGGTTGTTGGATTTTACTTCTCTTGAGACTATTATATAATAGATATGATGGGTTATGATATCATTATCAGGATGGAATGGTTAGTTGTCCTATAATATGTTGTTGATTTCTATCATCGTAGGGTGAGTTTTAAATCACTAGAGGGTAGATCCTTTTTACATAAGGGTGAATGGGATGTTAAAAAAAGAAGAGAAGGACCCAAGCATCATGGGTTGGGAAGAGCTACACCCCAGATCACTGGTCTATATCTGGATGACTAGGGTACTTCAAAAATGGACATTCCTCCAGTGGTTGATCGTTTCAGAGATATCTTTCCTGAGGACATTTCATGTTTTCCTCTGGAGCGAGAGTTGGAAATTTCTTATTGAGCTTCTTACAGGAGTGGAACCAGTGTCCATTCCACCTTGTTGGATGGCTACACTAGATTTACAGGTGGTCAAGAAGTAGTTAGAGGAGTTACAAGTGAACGGTTTCATCCGACCCAAAACTTCTCCTTGGGGTTCACCAGTCCTATTTTTGAAGAAGGAAAATGGTACCTCTAGACTTTGTGTGGATTATCAGAAGCTCAATCAATTGACGGTCAAGAACCAATATCCATTTCCAAGGATTAATGATCCCTTTTATCAACTTCAAGGAGCCTGGGTGTCCTCGAAGATTGACTTGAGATATAGTTATCATCAGTTGTGCGTTAGACCATCTGATATACATCTTACAGGCTTTCGGAGCAGGTATGGTTTATAAGAGTATGTAGTTATGCTGTTCGGTCTCACGAACGCACCTATAGTTTTTATGGAACTGATGATCCGAATGTTCCATCCATACTTGGATTCCTTTTTGGTTGTCTTCTTGGATGATATCTTGGTGTACTCTCACACTAGACATGATCATAGAACACATCTTGAGATCATTTTGAGTACACTAAGAGAGAATCAGTTATATTCTAAGCTTTAAAAATGCCACTTTTGGATGTACCCGATTCAATTCTTGAGTCATGATATCCCAAAGATAAGAGTATTTGTAGACCCAGAGAGAGTGAGAGTAGTAGTTTCCTGTGAGAATATAAAGAATATCATTGACGTACAAAGTTTTCAAGGGATGTATGGTTACTAAAAACATTTTATACAAGACTTTTCATGCCTAGCAGCACCAATTATGGGCCACACTAAGAAGGGTGCAAAGTAATTATGGATAGATTCTTGTGAGTCAGCCTTTTAGTAGCTGAAAGAGAGGTTGACTTTAGCACCGATACCAGTTTTTTCTAAGTTGGGAAAGATCTATAATTTTTACTGTGATCCATCAATTATCGAACTGAGAGCAGTGCTTATGTAGGGGAAGGAGTCATTTCATTTGTGTCATGGTAGTTGAGGCCACATGAGAGGAATTACCCAATTCAATATATTGGGTTGGTTTTAGTTGTTTATGTTTTATGCTGTTGGAGACATTATTTGTTCGAAGATCATTTTTTTGGTTTTCACTAACAACAAAGACTTAAATATATATTTACTCAACGTGATCTAAATTTGAGATAGCTAAGGTTGGTTTATTACCTTAAATCTTTTGACTTTGATCTTTCCTATATGCCTAAGAAAGGGAACACAGTGGCTGATGCGTTAAAAAGGGGGACCCAGATATATACAGTTCAGGAGGCCAGTATTGAGTGATATCTTATGGATATATTCTCTAAGATGCATTGGGAGGTTCACAATAGATAGGGTCATACATTTAATTCGTGGGTGGCTGTTACCTATAATCTACTTGATCAATTAATAATGTGGTAGCTATCAGATTCTGAAGGCCTAGTCCTACAGGAGAGTGTGTCAGGGGAGGAACCTATTCCTAGATGGACCGTAGGCGGTGATGAGATATTGCATTTTCATGGGCGATTATGGGTGTCAGTAGATATACTCGAGGATCCGATGTGGGACATTCATTCCTCAGCTAGGAAGTTCATCCTGACATCACAAAGATATATCAAGATCTACACAATTAATATTGGTGGCCCAGTATGAAAAGAGATGTTGCTAGTTTTGTGATGAGGTGTTCCACCTATCAGCAGGTGAAGGTAGAGTATTAGGGACCAGAAGGCCTTTTTAAGTAGTTACCCATTCCCAAGTGGAAGTTGAATGATGTCAAAATAGACTTTGTGATAGGTTTTCTGAGGTCACCTCGAGGGAATGATGGAGTATGGGTTTTCATTGACAGACTCACCAAGGTTTCCCACTTCTTTCCGATCAAGGATACCTTCAGTGTAGATGAGCTGGGAAGATTATACATCTTGGAGATTGTACATTTACATGGGGTTACACACTCCATAATTTTAGACAGAGACACCTTTTTTACTTCTCTGGTCTGGCGGGGATTACCAAGGACATTGGGAACATATGTACTTTTGAGTACATATTACCATCCCCAAACATATGGTCAATCCATGCATATAATTCAAGTCCTAGAGGACTTTCTAAGAGAATATGTCCTAGAATTTGGAGGTTTATGGGAGAATCACATACCTATAGTGGTTTTTTCCTACAATAATAGTTTTTAAGAAACTATTTATATGACACCTTACAATGATTTGTATGGTAGGCCATTCCGATCACCCCTATGTTGGTTGGAAGCAGGAGAGACAACTATGTTGGGGCCTTTTCTTGTCCAGAAGACCACATAGTAGGTGTAGTTGATTCAGAAGAGGATGTCTATAGCATAGTAACAACATATGTATTATGATAATTGATGGAGATGACCCTTGGAGTTTGAGGTCAGAGACCAGCTTTTTCGACATGTCACACCGAGGTTGGGACACAAGAGTATAAGGAGACAAGGAATTATTTCACTGAGATATGGTGGAAAATTTGAGGTTTTGGAGAGATTTGGTCCAATTTTATATCAGTTGTAGTTACCTCACAGGTACTAGGAAATGCAAGATGTCTTCTATGTTTCTCAGCTATGGTATTACTTCCCATACCCGTCCCATATTTTTTCAACCTGAGGTGGTTGAGAGGGAGGTGAACGCATCGTTAAAGGATAATATTATCTTTATTGTTGATCATAGTGAAAAGGTTCTTTGTTCATGGTTTGTTTCTCTGGTATTAGTGTTGTGGAAGCACGTGCGAGTGCAGGAAGTGACATGGGAGAGTGAGGCTGATGTACAATCGCAGTGTCTGGATCTGTTCGAGGATTCTTCTTCTAATCCGCCCTACTAGGGATATTAGGTGATGAATTTTTTCAGGTGGGAAGTTTGTAAGAACCTAGATCATCACCACTAGTATGGATCTTGATTTTTGGTGTTTTTGAGAAAAATAAGTGTTTCAAGAAATTTAAGGATTTCACACTATGAACTTATAAGTACACGCTGTGTACCCGGTTTCCATGGGTGACCATGTGCTAGTCATGTAACGGCCAAGTACATGTCCGTGTGAGGTGACCTAGAGACCGCCTAAAGAGTATCACAATAAAAGAATATAAAAACGGTGTACTTTTAAAATATACACCATGTACTTTTCATTTTATATGTTAAATCGGACTGGGGTCGCGTTTAATTGGAAGAAACGCCTTCTTCTCGACTCGTCTTGTTCTGGAGTGATCGTCGGGTGTGATTCTTCTTCATGACCCCTGATCGACGGTCTGTGCTCTATATCTATCATCATAGATTGCATTAAAATCAACACAGTGAGTTCTTCTTTCTTATAGATCCCCTTTCCTTGTTTTCTCCTCTTTCGTGAGATATTCGTGGTTGAGCGTTTTTGACATTTTTGTAGATCTACCACGTTCTAGGTTTATTCAAATGCTGAGGTTCAATAATATCAATTTCATAACACCTAGGTATGTGTTTTGTGCCTTTCTATATTTAGTATTTTAATTTTATGTGTAAAAGTTCCCAATACCCTATATTGGGGTTTTTCGTGTTTAGAGATTTTATCCCTATTGATGCCTGTTATTCTTTTTTTTCTTTGGTAGGGATATTGGATTGTTAATAGGGTTTATTTTTTCATATATGGATGTGTTTTACCATGATTGATTTAATCTTGGCCATTTGGTCTTTCTTTTCCTGTTAGGCTTCTTTTTTTCCATGCCTAGTGTTGTTCGAATGGAGTGTTTATTTGATTTTGTGATATGCCTTGTAAACATTTAGATAATTAGTATATTATTATTCTACTTTGGATGATGGATATTGTTTGTGCATGATTGATTACAGAGGTTTGTGGGAACTTGGTGTAATTAGATCATATGGGGGATGGACACTGAGGGGTTCCCTAGAGTGTCTGTTATCCTTTCACATTGAAAGACCATAGAGGGAATAGACGTTGAGTGCTCCCTCAGAGTATATGTAGTTCCACCTTGCAAGACCATAGGGGGAGTTGGATTTTGATTGATTCCTCAAAGAGTCTGTAGTTTACTGATAAAAGACCACATGGGGAATTGATGGTGAGTGATTTCTTAGAGATTATTTTATAAGCTGAACTAGAGGGGTTAGACTATGAGTAATTCCTAGAGGGTTCCTTTTGATTGTTTGGTTGATTATATAATAAATGTAAATTAATGTAGATGAAACTATATGATTTTTTACTTTTAGTGATTCCTTTTTTATTACTTCAATTTTCATATTACCTACTCTATATGTATTCACTAACTGTTACGCCCAGATTTTTGGGTGGTTGCCTACTGGGATTAATCTCACACCCTGTTTGGGTCATGATTTTAGTCCCAAATAGATTGTGTTTATATAGGTATAGATAGGGGTCAGCACCCTTCTACATCAGGTACTTGATAGTTATGTAGATGGATCACATGGATCCAAGCTGAGGCTTGCGATGTTGTTGGAGTTGTTTATTAGTTTTTCCTTTTTTTTACTTTTCCTTAGTACCATATTATAGTATTTTGACTTTTTTGGGTGCTATCCTAGATATTGTGACATGCATCATTATTTAGATATATACTAAAGTTTTTTATTTACTATCAGTTTTTCGATGCTCAGTATTGTGTGGTAATTACTGCTTCTGCTACTGTCATCTATTTATTTACTTTGTGTTACTCTACCAATGATAGAATAGTTTCCCCACTATCACACCCAAGGAAATCGCTACTAGTCGGCATCCTTTGGCATTTGAGGAAATGCACTTGAGGCAATGTGGCCAACTGGGTACATGGCACTTCTAGGCCGCACCCAAATAGAGCATGTTACAAACATAAATCTTTGAATTTTAATCAAGAAACACTGTAATGGGTTTGTTACAAAAATTTTCTTATATCATTTTCTGGTACTTTAATAACAGTTTCTATTTTTTTGATCATAGGGCTACATGAGTGTAAAGAAATATACTACTCATTGAATTCCACACAAAATTATTGTTATCATATGGATTGTGTGGTAATGGATTGTTTCTATACCATACCAAGGACGTAACTACTCTTATTGAGTAGTGAAACTTTTAAATAATTGTGTTCCTATCAATTTGTGTATGTTTTTTTTTCATAAAATCAAAAAATATTTAACAAGAGTAAAAGGATGTTTTAAAATAAACGAAACTTGATAGAAAAAGTTATCACTAATTCACCCCTTTCCCTCTCAATGAAACATTGATCCTAGTAGAAATTCTCAAGTGTGGAAACAATATGTAGGAGTCTTTATTATGAAAATACACATACAAAAAATATCCTCAACATGGCATTCACTTACCATGGAGTGACTCACTACCACTACTCCATGACCTGATCCCTTGACCATCCCCACCTATTAGAATGACCCTTACCTTCCATGGTGTGATGAGCCACTAATATAAAAAATCACATGCAAAGCCACCTAGACCCTACTCTGACAATCACCCATGCAATCATAATATATGGAAAGCCTCTAAACTCACCAAAAAATATCATTGGGATTTAAAAATCCTTATAATTCTATTCCAAGACCGAATTCTTAGAATGCATCACACTCTAGGACTAAAAATTTAAATTACCTGTGAATGGTTTAACAATGATGGAATGAGTCATTACAAACTGTACACCATTAGTTTTCTCGTCACTATAAAACCCCCAAGAATGCATCTCAATAGCCAATCCATAAATCGATGTTATATATGTCTCCTTGTCATCAATTCCAAATTTAATCGATTATGTTTACACTATCCATGAACTAGGCATGGATACAACAAATTTTCTTCAACGATTCTCAATAAAATGCTTATAACAGTTCTGATGTACCTCATATGATACAGCTGATGTAGTCTCTACCACTCTAGATCCAATTAGATGTAATAAAACCAGTTGTCCATCCTCTTGATTTCTCTGCACAATAATTATCGACCTCTCTCTTTGATGAGTCATCCCATTTATCAATTACAATGGATTATCTTATGTAGGAATCATGAAATCATCCAAATTCTCACACTAAAGTTCAAACCTAAAAATCAGTGTAATTCTATAGTTGGATCATCATCTAACCAAATCCTCCATCACACACTCCTCTAAGAGAAATAACATTCCTCCAATCCTACTCGCTCTCAGATCTCACCATTTCCATCTTGATTCTCATATAGATACATAGACTTAGACTAACATGGAATTTGATTACCAAATCTAGTATTTAATTAGGAACCAAATAAAAATGAATCAATCACTAACATCATTGTTCCATCTCAACCATCCATTAATAGGGTTCACCACACCCATGAACCTCCCAACCCTAGGGTCAAACATCCATCAATAGTTAAATGCTCCCCAATATAATAGTATCACCATTTTACGCATTTGAAGAAAAACACCAACAATAAAGGATGAAACCCAATATAAAATGTTTTAGTCCACACCATATGGATTACTATATACACTCCTTGAGTAGAATTCCCAATAGGTTCCATCATCACACGTTTTCCACTCTTCTAGAGCCACACTCATTCCATTCCAAATAACCCCTATCAAATTCAATGGTCATATTAAACATAATTAAGCTCATTGATCCATCACCACTCCACATTATAAGTTACCCTAGAACCAAATTAATTATAAAGGGATTCATACATGAAACTTTATTATGATCCATTAACAAAATATCTTGGTGCCCATAGAGAAAACCCACTTTCTCTATTTACACTCTTTGCCACTCGATCCTCCTGCAACTGTAATTCTGGTGACCTAAATCAATTGAATTAACTTTTAGTGAATTGAATACTACTTTAATTCATAATAATATTCCATATAAATAATAGTTTCATGAAACGTCTATAACACTATATACTTATTCAAACTTCTCCCTCCATCAAAACATGTAGTGTTCCCCTAATTTCATTCTTCTTTTCACCGATACCCCACTAAGGAATGATGCTACCTCATAATATCTTATACTATTTTATTAGTAAAAAGGTATTCCAAATCGTACCTTTATACTATATTCCTAGCTCTAGATCTTTATCCACCAATATAGTTTAGATGAAATGATACTTCAAGTCAATATGATATTTTCTTTCATAGAACACATGATTTTTAACTATGAGAATTGCACTTTGAATCTCACATAATGAAACCCTCATTTTTGAATCCTTATGATTTCCTTTAACCATATTATTAACCAGATAATTTATTTCTTAGATTTAATTAAAGATATATACTGAACATTATTATTTTTAACCTAAAATTATTTTGAATTCATGACACCCAGCTTATCGTTGTTCATCTATAAGTAAACACAATTTCTATTGTGCTTTTCAAGGTGTCTAAATCCCTAGAAAAGTAATTATCAACAATTCATCACAAATTGATCATCCAGCCCATAGAACAAAGATAGATCATCCATTTCATTAAAATATTAAAGGATCTATTTAATATCCTCCCAAATTAACTTACCTATATCCAACATTAATCACTATATCACTCCCAAAATAAAGGAAATATATGACAAAGTTAAAAGCATTGCATATATCAAAATTATGACCAATGATGGATATGAAACTTTTTCTATGTTCTTGGCGTCAATTTTGTTTTTGTTATTGATCCTTGGAAAACATAATATGTCTAGCCAAAGGATTCAAGATTGCATTAATTATGGTCATTACAAATTTTTGGATCACCTTATGAATGTGGTATTTCTAAGATAAAAAAATTATTTGCCTCCCCTATATCTCTTGATCTTTATACCCAAAATATCATTGGTATGTCTAATATATTGTACCTCAAATCATTCAGAAAAATCCCATTTTAGCTTCTGGATTATTCCAAAATCTGATATAATTATCATTATATCTATCTTTTTTTGATAATCTTGTTTTTACTAGTTAATATGTAACCTTTACGTATGTAGACCCAAATTCACTAAGCCTTAATACATGTCCATTTCAGGCCTAAGGACCAAATGCCCAACCAAAATCCCCACCCTAAATGATACTAATTATTTTTAACCACAAAAATAGACCTGAAAAATACGTTCATCAAGAAATCCTAATGCATGACTGCATGGGCCTGGTACCGATGGAAAATACATACACTCTCAAACGTCCAAATATTAGTGAATTACTAGTGCTTTCTCCTTGCACTAATATCATAAGGGAATACATGTAGGATTTAATCCAAATTTTTTATTGATTTTGATGTTCTCATCAACCCACTGTGCTTCCATGAATCATATTTCCTTTCTGGACGAACCAACCATTCCATCACAACGTCTCCACATCATCACCTGTCCCTACCATTATCCTCCACACTGAGCCCTCGCTCATCGCTAATCATATCTCCCCCCTTTTCCATGGTTGAGTCTTCCTCTGCCCGACATAGGAGTCAACTTAGAACCTATTTCCAATCCCCTCCAACAGGCCAGTTCACCCACCATCGACAGATTCTTTCCCCATCCAACACAGGAGCCACCGAGCCCCCACACACACCACCCCTCCGATGTCTTGATCCAACCCGTCATCCCCATGACCACCACACACAAAGTCCTTGGACTCTATAATGAGCCACATCACACACCACCTAAAAACCATAAATCCCAAAATTTTAAGGTTTCCTGGGATTAAATTATTGTTGATTCAGGAATAAAAATAATCATTAACCACTAGTCTTGGACATCAACTACTATCCATTAATATACCATCAACATATAAAAGTAATATAATGAATTTAAAATCTTTAAATTTCTTATTCTAACATAAATGATTTAAATTCAATTTATTGAAACCTTATTCTTAAATAAAGGAATAAAATTTATGATTCCATTTTCATGGTTATTTCTTCTTCCCATAAATACTTATCTTTAATTGCATTCCAAATTCTAATTTTCATCATCTCTGAAGACTATTGGCATCTTTATATAAACATCATCCTACAACTAACCATAATAGAAGTATATATTTAATTCCATTTCTTTGAGGTATCAATCTTATGATTGAACCAAACTCGTCATTTTCTAGACAGTTGTGTGTTTAACTACAAATGAGGATATTTCTAAGAGATAAACACATTCATTCTATTAAAATCCATTTTCCTCTAGTTGTATAACAACAAAAAATTTAACGGTATGTTTCATTTTAATAAATTTATTTTATTTTAGAATATTTTTTCACATAATCTATTGATTTTAAATGAAAACTATGTTCAATAGTGTATATTTCATACAACACTGAGATTCAACAACCCAATAATATTATTATTTAAACATGTCAGTTTTAACCTAGATATTAAATTGGAGGGTATGAATAATATTCAAAATATTTTGGTATATATATATATAATTTACCTACTAAATAATAATTTATTTATAAATGTTTATGACATAATTACCCAATTTTATGTAAAGTTATTTTGTTCTATAGAAAAACTTTATCTTTAAAAAAAATTTAATTATTTTTTCTTAGAAAATATTAAATTTAATTAATACAAATTATATTAATTGTATTTTATAAAAATAATATAATTTTAAAGTCATTATATAAATATTATCCTTGGATAAATTTTTTATATTTTTTTGAAATTATATATTTTCTAGTGAATAGTGGGAAATATTGATTTTTATTGATAACTGTATTCTTATATCAACCATTTGAAATGATTCATTTGATTTTAAAATGTTTTCAATGTAAAATTAGTTCCATTATATTATTAATACTTCCAATAAGTTTATTAGAATAAATATTATTTTTATATATTTTATACAAACATTTTGTACTTAAAAGGCCTTTTTGTTGAAAAAAATGCTTTTCCTTGCATTTTTTTAATCTTAAATTATATTTTATAATTATTGAAACAGAAAATTGAAAAATGGATTCCATATTTATGATAAGGAGATAAATATTTATTAAATAGAAACATTTTATTTTTTTTATAACATTAATTATAAATTTTTTATTTTTTTACTACGATGATATTGGGTAAATCAGGTAATTAAGGTTAAAAATATAATGCTAAGGAAAACTAGATAACCCTAACACTTAACCTAATTTCATTTTATGTGTTTATTTCATTCATAGTAATACAATATTTAGTTAAATGAACTTTTTTTCCATTTTTTTGAGATTATTTCTTTTATAATATTTTTTTTGTAATGAAATGTAAAAAATGTCACACTCTTGTTTTTATTAACTATATTGTTTTTAATATAGTAATTACTAAAGGATATGTTTGTCTATAAAAACTATTTTGAAATATAAATTATTTATATTAAACATGGTAATTTATTTTTAATTTATTGGTACAAATAATTACATTAAATTCTTACACAACACTGATGCAGTATTTTTTTAATTAATAGAAAAATAAAATAAATTATATTAAAAGCATTAAAATTAGTAAAATTTGAAATAATTAATGTGATTCATGAATTTTAGAGATATAAAGTACATATTATATATGTTCAGATGAATTCGAATGGATTAATTTATTTTCATGATGTTATTAAAGTCAAACTAAATGAATAGTTTTGAAATTGAAATTATTGATATATTATGAAAATAATATTTTGTTAAATGATTTAAAATATATAAAAATATTATATTTTTAAAAATAAATAAGTGATTATTAATGAAATATATAATGTTTCATTTATGGTTTTTTAAATGTTTTATAGTAAAATTATTGTCCCTTAGAGGGTTCAAAATTTAACAGTATGGTAATAGTCAGAAGGGTTAGGAGGGGGATGAAACTAAATGATAAGTGTGAAAGTACATACCAAAATTATGCAAATTATATTGGATGAAATTATATAGACTTATCATAATATTATTTTTTTATTATATCAATTTAGATCTATTTTTAAATGAGAAGTAATTTATATTAACTTAATATTTTTTAAAATTCCAAAAAATGACCCTCGTGTCAATTATAAAATGGAATCTTCTCCATTACTTATTTAAAAAACTTTTTTCCATCTATATTGACCAAACCCTATACAATTCTCTTCTCAATATCTTTTTCAATGTTATTTATGTTCTGGAAATTCCAAAATAGAAACCCTATGTCCCTTATAAAGAGATCTAAAGGGAGTTAAACGAAGAAGAGGTAATCCTATTTACCAACTATTTAATGTTTTTTTATTATTCTAATTTTTATTCATATTTTTTACCAATAATTAAATAATATTTCAATTATAGTAACAATAGTAACATGTTATTATGAATATTGTGCTATAACACCCAAGGATTTTTTGAAATTTATTTTTCAAATTAGTTTATTTTATTTTATATAATGTATTACACACAAAATATAGTTTAATATACATTACATGCAACACTATGTTTACATTCCATTAAAAGGGACATTGAGTTTCAATAAATAACGATATATTATTAATTTTACTATTTAATCATGAACATTATAACCTACCCATTAAACTTAGTGATATGAATTTTAAGTAAAATTTTAAATATTAATTATAATATTTTTTATAAATATATAATATTGATAATAATATAATTAATTTTATGTAACGTTTTTATATTTTTGAAAAACAGTATTTTCTCAAAAAACATGTTTTTTATTTTTTTATAAAAAATAATAATTTAAATTTTGGAAACATTTAAAAAATTAATTTGATAAAATAAAATACATTTTTTGAATATTTTGGTCAAATTATTATTAGGAATAATTTTTTGGATTTTTTATGAAATGATTATTTTTTTGGGGAATAGTAAAATATAGTAGTTGTTATTGAAAATGAGATTTTAATTTAAATAATATATTAGGTTATTTTTTGTTTTAATTTATTTTAAAAGTATACTTAGTGTATATATATATATTCATAAAAAAATTTCATTGGAATCATTTCCATGTTGAATTTTTATATAAAAACGTTTTAAACTTTTGAAGATTTCCTTTTTGAAACACCGCTTTCTCGTCACACCCACAGGATTAATTAACAATTGAATTATTAAAATTATATGAATTTAGTTTGTAAAAAAAATTCTATATTAGGAATCATAATAATTTATATTATCTAACAAATTTAAATTATTTTTTTTACCATAATGAATCGTAAAAATTATTTACCGTGGTTAATTTATAAATGGGTTTACCGAGAGTTCAACAAAAATATAAGAGTTTGAAATGGCATAAAAATTATACAAAACCCATTTTATGGAAATATTTCATCATGATATATTCTTTTTATGAAAATGGACCATTTTTTATCCTTAAAGCATGTGAAGAACAAGGGTATAAATTTCTATTTTAAAAAATTATAGGTGTTTCACTCACAAAACTTATAAAAGGCCACCCCAATCCTCTCCAGTTCACAATTACAAAGACCATTTATTGGTTTAATAAATGATAAAATAACATCCTTAATTCCATCCTCTCATAATTTAATTATTATTTTGGTTATAACTCCTATATAATAATCATTTTGGTGCAAACCAAACGAAGTTGTCTGAAGAAGAGTTATCATCCATAACTGAGAGTTTTAATTTATTTCATCCTCAGCCTTTTTAAACAATTCTTAAAACATGATTATATAATAACCTGTGTAGATTAAATATTCTAATTGTTTATCATGTTAGTTAAATATCTTAAATCCTTATCCACTTCTATAAAATATGATACAAAATCATTATTCGTTTTTACGATGAACTACTGATTCGCGAGCCAATGTTATTTGTTTTAAATCACCACCTATAACATATGAATATAATGATGGATTTAATCATTTTATATGATATTTTTATATTATTATATATCTTAAATAATTTTATCACATGTTCCTTCATACCTTCCATTCCATTTGAATATTATAACTTCATTCATTTTTATGGCGGACTACCGCTTTGAAAATCAATATAATTTGTTCATTCCTTACATGGAAAGTAATAAGGATGATTCTAATAACAAGATGTAATATATATAAAATAACAATTATTATATATTGGTAAAATATTATTTTTATGTCTTTATTTCTCTTCTTTTGGAAAATGGAATCAATGTTCATTAGTATGTACGACCTACCATCTCTATGAACTGTGTATTTTATTTTCTATATCTAATTTTTATGGATCAATATAAATGAATTTATACTGAATATATATGATATTTTTTTCAGATTTAATATTATATAGTATATGGAACCCTGATAAATGTTAGAGGACCAGAAATAACAAATCAAAATATACATGAAAAACAAAGAAGTTAATGCTAGAAACAAGACATTAACATGGAATTGTAGATAAAAGGGTTTTAAAAAATAATAATTAAATCACATATCTTATGATATATATATATATATAAATATGGTTTTTTAATATATTTATAATAATCTTATATTTATTATATAGGATTTTCAAATTTGTACTAAGGAAGTTGATACTTATGATAATGGATTTTAATCTCATTTTTTATTTCTGCAAGACACATGCCATATTCACTACCTATTTATTTTATGTGGTGGATATGATTCCCATGAATGTATTTTATTATTATTATAATTAAAATTATTTGGATTTACAAATAAAATTTAGGATCACTCTTTTATTGGTTTTGGGTTCAACATTTTCTAAAGCATTAAGAGATCTTTGTCTCAATTTTTCGTCCTTTGAGGAAAATGTTTTGTTATGGAACTATATTATTTTATGAGGTTTATATACAACCAATTTTACATGTAATATAAAGAATTCTATTATTACCATGATATTATAAATTTTTTTAATTTTATTCTTTCAGGGGCCCCACAACTTAACGTTACCAAAGTGGTAAGGGTTTTTATGTTATAGTCTCCTCATTTGTCAGGAATTTTCCGGATTATGTTTCCAATGATGAAATCATATTATCTATATCTTAAGAAAATCATAATTTTTAATCTTCTCTAGTTATTTCTATAGAATAAATTTTCCATTTACATTCCCTTCTATAGGTACTCAAGGGTTTGAAATAATTTTTTTTATGAAAACCACCTTTTATTCTCTCTTAAATTGAAAAACCTTTTTATTCAAAAACCATGTTTTTGTTCAATGTTTTCAAATAGTTCATATAATTATTCAAATTATTTATTAATGATTGTTTTCATGGTTTTTGTTTTTACAAAATGATTTTAAAATAATATTCATTTCCTTTTCCAAACAGTTCCTATTTGTATTTTATTCAAAATGTGAAAGGTGTATTTGTTTTAAAGTGTACGATATTAATGGAATTTTCCATAATCATGAACAAATAATTTTTTTAATGAATAATTTTTATGTTTCAAATATTATATTAGAAAAAGGATTTCCAATTTTTTTTAACCAATTTTATTATTAAAATGTGTTTTTCCAAGTGGAAAGGATATTTTTCATAATAAATGTTTTAAATGATTGTTAAATATTCATTTATAAATTTTAATATTATTTTTAAATAAAATTATTCTGAATTTTTTTTTTAAATTTTTTTTTTCTTTTTAGAAACGCTATATTTCCCAATATATATTTCACGAGATCTTTCAAAATCATTTACCATCTAAGATAAATTCCTTTGATGTTACTTATGCTTTACTTAGGATAAGATTTAATGATACCACAATTAATGTTTCTCAGGATGGTTAATTTTATGATCAATAAATTTTTATGAAAGCTATTTTTAATGTGTTATTCTATTGTTAATTGTTAATATTTTAATGAAACTAATTTTTTTACAGAGGTTATGATGTGATGATATAATTAATTTTTAATGATATTATAGCACACATAAGTATGTTTTTGATTATGATATGTGTGTGATATATATCTACCTCCAATGAATTTTTTGTAAATATTTATATGTCACGAGTTAAAAATGGGAAATATATAGATGGTTTTGATCCACTGTTTGAAATAGGTGCAACCTGATCCACTATGGGAAACATGTGCATCCTTATTCATAAAGGGAAATAAGTGATACATCCTGATGGTATTAGTAGTTAACCATGAAAAATAAAATGTTTCTTCTATATTTATGATTATGAAACACTTTTTTGAATTTATTTTATTATTAATGAATTATTTATAATGATTTATCATGCTTATGAGACATATTTTCTATAATTATAATTTTTTATTTTATGAATCATGTTTATTATCTAGGATATATTGGGTATAAAATTAATTATTTAAGTCAATGATCAATTACCCATATGATTATATTTTTTTCATATGATCATAGTTTTAAATAAATTATTTTTAACCTTACTTGGAATCTGATCTCACCCATTCTTATGTTTCCTTCCACTGGTTATGAAGAATGGTTAATGTAAGGTATTACTAAGAGAATTACAATGTGAGAAGGCCATTATAGTACATATTGAAGATATATTATGAAATAAGAATATCGTGTTTCTAGTCATCAAAGATAATAAATTATACAATCCTGAGGTATGAATTTTTGAAATGTATTGAATATTCATCTTAAAAGATGTGTTATTTATGTATTAAATAATGAATCACTATAGTTGGTATCATAGGAAATGTTATTCAATACTTTTATATTAGGATTAGAAAACATTTAGTGAGATCCCATGGGATATTCCTAAGTATATGTATAAGGATATGCCTAGGGATATCTATAAGTACAAGTCTAAGGATAATTCTATGTATAAGAAAATAAAATGGAATTTTACTGAAAGATAGAGTCAGTAGTTTCTATGAAATGAAATCCATGTCTAGATACTACAAGTGGATTTATCTATAGAACAGAGGTATATAGGGGTAATTACTATGAAATAGGTGTATTGATATGGACATAGTCGTTACTTAGTAGATGAAAATGGGGCTTGTTTGCCATCTGGTTTCACACACTTAGGGGATTTTTTTAGAATTCACAGAATCTATAGGAACCATCATGAAGTAATTAAATAATGACCATGAATGACCTTGGATAATTATAGGGTGTCAAAGATTTACGAAAATGTGTAATGATTTATATATCCAATAAATTATTTATCATGATTATTTTGTTTTACTCTATCATTAGTGTTTCTCATACTATGGATTTTTATTTTATTCAATTGTTGGAACCTAAAGAAACCATGTTAATAATGAGTGTGACAGATAATTTAGTGAAATTCCTCTTGAGAAACCAAACATTATGGGAGCTAGAATAAAACATATTGTTGATATGGTCACACAATTTTCTCCGGATATGAATCATTCTGAATTTCCAAATGATCAAATGAGACAACAATATTCTATTGAGCCCTCTATGATAAAACATACACCATATTTTAGTGGTTACACAGATCCAATAGTTTCTAATAAATGGATTAATAATAATGAAAATATATTTTCAATTCTTCTGTATTCATATCATGAATAAGTCATTTTGGATGTTTATTGTTCATAAGGTGAAGCATATAAATGGTGGAATCTTTTTAATAAAATGGGGGAAATATAATAAATTTAATATATAGAATGGGAAGAGTTCAAAGAGATATTTTAAAATAATTAATTACATCATATTATAAAAATATTATAGATGGAGTTCTTTGAGCTTAATCCAAAGGATGATGTATATATTGGTAACTGTGAAGAAAATTTTAGAAGAATTTAAAGGCATGATTATGGTTTAATCATCAACCCTGAAAGAATTTTTTTGGATTCTTTGGTGGACTAAAACCTAGTAATAGATAGGATATGGTTATATGATACTTTAGTTAAAATTAAAAATTCATTCATTGTGCACTAAAGGTATAAATAGAAATTTTATATTGATAAAATTTATTTATTTTTGATAGGAAAAGGAATATCATGTCTCATGAAAACTAAAATTGTGGGAATAAATTCCATTCAACTTAATGCTAGTGATGTGGGAATAAGAATCAATTAGATTTCTTGAATGGAACTATGAGGTTCTTTAAATGTGGAAATATGGGTCCTAAGTCCCATGAATGTTGAAATACAATTAATGGGAGGGTTAATATAATAGATGAGAAGAGGATTCCAAATAATTTACCACCAAGACTATAGTGTTTCAAGTGAAATGAGTTTCAGAATTAGGATAGTAAATTCCCTAATCCAATGCCTAATTTAGATGAAAATCCACAAAAACATCTGAATAAAAAGGAGAATTCTTTAGTTAATGAATTCATAATGGATGTGTTGAATCGTGATAATTACAACACACATTTGCTTCTAATATTAGTCTGGAATTTCCAATAAAATTTTGTATGAATGAGAACATTGAAAATATTATTGTTCATACTTTACTAAAATTTTATATGATTATCTCCCTCTATATAGATTTTGGAACAATGAAATCATTTTTGATATTTTTTCAATACAAGGATGAACTCAAGCTTCCTATGATTTTTTTATATAAGATAAGATCTTATATAAAGAATAAATAGTTAATTAAATTTTTATGTGCATATGTATCCATGTAAGATTAAATTGATATTTATGGATACCATAATGGGTTTATGAGTTTAAGGTTGATTATAACTTTAAATTCCATTAACACGCTTTTTAAGGTTTTATGTGATTGTGGATTTTTCAAGAATATGGATATTTTAAGGGAAAATTATGGAAATACAACCCTTTTGTTTTGTATATGTTTTTTAATAAATTTATGTAAGAAGGGATTCCAGTAAAATTTTGGGGCATCTGATTAAAGGTTCTGGTAACCTTTATGGTTTTTCATATCTTTGATGTTGAGGTAATTATGGGTTATAGTCAATCACTTTATGAAATAAGAACATTTAATTACTATTAGAGAAGATTTATCTCCAGATAATCTAGCCAAAATATTAATTAAGGAAATGGAGAGGTATATGGTGTACCAAATTAAATGGTTTATGATCAGGATCTGATGTTTACCTTGAGGATTTGGATAATTATTTAGAAATATCTTGATATAGAGTTGAGTTTCAGCACTGTGTATCATCCTCATACAGATGGTCAGTATAAGAGAACAATTAAAACCCTAGATTATACGATAATATCTTGTTCAATGGATTTCAAATGTGGTTATGATTAAAACATTCCTATATTTTATTTTTCTTACCATAATGACATTCACTCGATCATTCATATGTCCCCTTATGAATCCCATTTATGGAAAGAAGTGTCGAACTCCAATGTACTTGAATGAATTTGAAAAAAGAAATCTATTAGGACTTTATAAATTTGATGAGATGATAAATAAGGTCAGATCCATATAGAAATAAATAATGAAAAAATTAATTTTGTTGATATTTTATGCTGATAATCATCGATGCGGTCTAGATTTTGTAGTTGGTTAGAAGGTGTTTTAATGAATTTATATGTGTAATAAAGAAGGGAAAACTATACCCTATGTATATAGGTCCCTTTGAAATACATGATTTAATTAGGAAAATATCATATCACTTGGTTCTTATACCGAACCCATCTAAGGTTCTTTCTGTTTGACACGTATCTCTCATAAGGAAGTAAAAACCTGATCTATCATATATACCTAAATAGAAGATCATACCACTGGAGAATGATCTTTCGTATGATGAACAACCAATAGAGATTCTAAATCATATAGAGAAATTTCAATGAAATAATACCACTCACCTTGTCAATGTTTTATGAAAAAACCATATGTTTATGAAAGCTATGTGGGAACCTAAGGATGTAATAAGGTAGATGTATCCTCAGTTTTTGATACCAAAGTGATAATTTTTTTCGGGATAAATTTATTTTAATGGGGGTAGAATGTTACAAGATGAGATTTTATAAATTATATTTTATTCAAATGAAGTTAATTTCTTTGATATCTTTTATTACAGAAATAACAGAGTTTAACCTCTTTCACACACAACATTGATTTTAGCTTGAGTTACACGTGACAATGATTTTTGAAAAACCATGATATATTATTCTTATTATTATTATTTAAACATGATCTCCATAACATATAAATTAAAATTAGAAATATGAATAGTGAATAATAAATTTTAAAAATTAATTATAATATTTTAATATAAAGAAATATTATTGATAAAAAAGTAAATAATTTCTTATAAAGTCTTTATATGTTTCAAAAAAACTATTTTAAAAAATATATATTTTTGTAAAAAATAATAAAATTAATTTTTTAAAATTTTAGAAAACTAATTTTGTTAAATAAAATTTTATTTTTAAATTATATTGTAAAAATTTTCTATGTTACAATTTTTGGTATTTTTTTTAAAAAGATTAAATTTTTTAGGAATAGTGAAAAATATTGGTTTTTATTAAAAATTACCATTCCATTTAAAGAATTTATAAGGTTAATTTCTTTTATAATGGCTGTAAAAGTAAGATTTTATAAATTATTTATCAATTAATATAATTTTGGTCATTGGAATATTTTTTATCTTTAATTGGGATATACTGGTTTCTTAAAACTTTTACAATTTTTCAATTTGAAAAACCACTTTCTCTTCATGTATGGTGTATTAATTTTAATTTTAATTTTCCCACTTATGTGAATGAAATTTGGAAAAATGGTTTCCATATTTTCAATCATAATAACTTATGTTATCTAATAATTTCAACTTAATTTTTTACCAAAATGAATAGTAAAACCATAAAAATTATACACCACTGTTACGATAAAAATGGGTTTACCAGGGGTTAAACTAAAAAATAATTGATAAAAATTATCCAAAACATTTATTGACCCATTATTTAGATATATTTTGACATTAAATATTATAGGTTCATCAATGTACCATTTTAGATAGTTAGGAGTTTTTAAAAATGTCCTTTTACCTTTTTCTTTTAAAAAATTATATGTGTACCACTCATCTCACTTATAAAAGGACACCCCTTATCCTCTCCTCTAAATCTTCCAAAACCCCTTTTGTGTAGCATAACATAAAAAATTATTTACAGAAATCATTACTATCATATTTTAATTATTGTTTTGTTCATAAATCCAACCTAAGAATCCTTTTAGTGAAAACTAATAGAATTTTTCTGAAGAGGAGGTAACGTCCCAAATTGAGTCTTTATTTTATTTCATTCTCCACCTACATAAATTATTATTAAAATATTATTATATATTAACATACATATATAATATGTACTATAATTTTATTATGTTAATTTAAAAACCGAAATCCTTCTCCCCTTCTATTAAATGGGTAACGAAAACATCATTCATGCGCACAACCAAATACCACCTCATGAACCAATGTTATTAATTTTCCATCACCACATATAACATATGGATATAATAATGAATTTATTTTAAATATCATCATATTTATGATATTATTATTTTTTTAAATAATGATATCACATGTTATTTCTTACCTTCCATTCCGTGGGATTACAACAACATCTTCTTCTGTACGACAGACTATCACCTCACGATGCGATGTGATTTGTTTATTCTTTAACTGGAATGTAATATGGATAGATTTAATGAAAATATGTGATATATATGACATAAAAATTATTATTTAATATTAATATATTATTTTCTTATTTTAATTTATTTTCTTCGATAAAATGGAAACAATGTTCATGCGTACGTAGGGCTTACCCTCTCCCAGAATGGTGGGTTTCAAAAATCTATATATAACTTTTAAGGATCCCTATAATTATGTAAATATAATAAATATAATAAATATTTATAATATTTATATAATGGTTAAATTTATCAATATTATTCAACCATGATCAATGGAATATGACCAAAAATAAAAAGTCAAAACATATAGGAAAAAGGTACTTATTTATTGAAATGTGGCTTTAACATGGAATTGTTAACAAACTGATAATAAAAAGAAATAAATAAATCATATACGGTATGAGATACATAACTAAGGTCATTTAAAATATTTATAATAAACATATAATTATTATATATGGCGTTATAATGCATATTAAGGTAGTTGAGACATATGGTGAGGGATTTCTCTCTCACTTTTTACTTCCATGACAAAACATTAACGATTCACAAACTATTTTTTTATGTTGTGTTTATAATTACAAAGAATGTATTTTAATATAATTAGAATTAAATTTATGAGAAATTACTTATCCATTTTAGGATCACTCTTTCTTGGGATTAGTTTTCAAAAGTAACCAAAAAGGTAAGGGGTTTTATTTTATAATCTCATCATTTATAGAGATTTCACATGATATGATTCCAATGATAAAATAATATAATATATCTCTTAAGAAACTACTTAATTTATTATACTACGGTTACTTATTGAAAATAAATTTTTAACAT
The DNA here is from genome assembly GCA_963277665.1 of Viscum album. Lineage (NCBI taxonomy): Eukaryota > Viridiplantae > Streptophyta > Magnoliopsida > Santalales > Viscaceae > Viscum > Viscum album. The sequence goes on from OY728130.1 coordinate 1,952,827,126, forward strand.
AATTTTTAAATATTTATGTACTCAAGAGTTAAAAAGTTTTTTTTAAGAAAAATCATCTTTATTTCTCTCTTTGGTCAAAAATGCAATTTCATAAAAAACCATGTTTTCTAAAATTTCGTTCAATTTATTGTTTAAAATTATTCAAATGATTTATTAAAAAAAATTACGGTTCTTTAATTTTTTGAAAATATTTTTAAAGGAATTTTCTTTTCCTCTTCCTAACAATGTCCATTTTTCTTTTACTAAAAATGTAAAAGGAATATTTGTTTTAACGTGTACAACATGAATGGTATTTTATATCGTCATGATAAAATAATGGTTTTATATATTCCTTTATAATTCTTAGTGTTTTTTTCAAATAATAATATTTAAAAAAAATAATGAATTTTTATTTCAAAAATGGTATATTAAAAAATTGATAAGTTATTTTACTCTGTAAATGTTTCAAAATATTTTTAAAGGTACCATAGTATAATAATGGTTTATGATATTATAGAACACATAAGTATGAAACCTTTCTTATTTAAATGGTTTATGATGTGATAATATGATTAATGGTTTATGATATTATAGAACACATAAGTATGGTTTTCATTATGAGATTTGTGGGACCAATTTAACCCTATAATGGATTTGGTAAATCGTTATATCTTATGAGATATCAATGGGAAACAAGTTAATGGGATTGATCCACTATAGAAAACAAGTTGTTCTAGATACACTATGGGAAACATGTGCCTCATGATCCACAATGTGAAACATGTGATTAGTCCTGATCCACTATGTTTATGGTATTGATAATTAACCTTGACATATGAAATGGGTTTTATATATTTTTGATAGTACAACAATTTTATGAAATGAGATTATAGTTAATGATTGATTTATTAGTATTTATCACTCTTATGGTCCATTTTTTCTAAAATGATAAATTTTTATTCCATGACTCATGTTAATGATCTATTATATGTAGGGTATTACATTCTTATTTTATTTTATTGATAACAAACTTTTATGGTTATCTTATGATTCAATATTATCCTAAACTGATATATTTTATGTTTATCCTTACTCATAATCTAATACCACCCTTTATTATGTTTTATTTTTCAGGTTATGAATATATATTTAGGTGGGGTATGCCTAAGTGGATTACTATGTACGAATATCATTGTGGGATATGTTGAGGATCTTTCATGAAAAAATAATATTGTGTTTTTAGTCTCTAAAGATACTAAACTATTATAGTCCTCGAGCATGATTTTATGATGTCTACTAAATATGAATAACAAATATGTAATATTTAGATATAAAATCCTGGTTTTCGATAGGTAAAACCATATTCTGTATCTTATCCATACTAAAACATTTGAAAACATCACTTGTGTGCATGTATGGCTTACCATTACCATGTATCGATTTAATTGAGTTTTCAAAACCATTTTACAAGGTTGTTTATAAATAAGAATAAATTGGTATATATGATATTTATGATATAACTATGATTCTGGAAATATTAATTATAATTCATCTTTGTTTCATTCCATCCATAAAATAGTGAAAACAATGTTCATGCAAACATATGGCCCACTGTCTCCATGAACGATTTAATTCATTTTTAAACCTCTATATGTATAGAGGAATCAATATATATATATACATACATTAATTATGTATTGTAATTATACCTTGAATAATATTATACAGACGATAAAACCATAATAAAATTAAAAGGAATGGAACTATGGAATAAAAATGCATTGGAAATTTGAAATAGTTAACATCCGTAATAGTGATTTTAACAGAAAATTGTTAATAAAAGAGTGATGAAAAATTATAATTAAATCATAATTGGTATAAATATAAATTAAATAACCAATATAAGTTAATTTATTAATTATTATTAAATAAGTACTCAATTTTGTAAGGTTATTTTATGCTATAGAAATTTATTTTCATAAAAAAAGGATTTTTATAGTTTTTATGGGAAAGTATTGTAATTAATTTTTAAAAAGTAAATTAGTCTTATTTTATAAAATTAATTTCAATTTTTAAATCATCATATCAAAATATTCTTGGTGAAAAAATTTTCACATTTTTTTAAAACAATTTATTTTCTAGTGAATAGTAAAAATACCAAATTTTATTGAAAACTGTATTTTTATTTCTACCATTGGAAAAACCTAATAGTATTTTTAATTAGTTTCAAAAACATTAGTTCTATTATATTATTTATAATCTAATTATTTTAAATATATTAAATTTTATTGTTGAATTTTGTATCATGGTAAATGGTAAATCATGTAATTAAAGATAAAATTGAAATAATAATGTCTAAACAATGACCATAAAAAATGAATTAATTTTATTGGAGGACATTATTTCTTCTATAATAATCTAATATCCAGATATATGACCTTTTTTCCATTTATATGAGATTACGAACTTTATAATAGGTTATGTCATTAAAAGTAAAAAGTGTCACACTCTTGTTTTTAATAATTTTTATATTTTTATCATTCAGATAACGAGAGAATATATTCATTAATAAATTCTCTCTTAAAATAAAAAAATATTTATCTTCATAATTAAATCATGTTTTCAATTTTTTATGACCACAAAATTTCTTTAAATTATTACACAACACTGACAGAGTAATTATGTATTTCTTCAATAAATTTAAATAAATGATAAAAAATAATCAAAATTTATATAATTTGAAAAAATTAATTTGATCCATGAATTTTATAGATAAAAATGGAATATAACTAGAGTATTGGATTCAGTTTACTCAAATTCATTTATTATCTTGATGTTATTAAAGTCATACTAGATGACTAGTTATAAATTTTTTATTTGTAATATTTTTTAATAATTATATATATTAAATGATTTAAAATTCATAAAAATCACTGATTCTAATAAATTAATATAATATAGTTACTAAAATATACATTGGCCTATTTATGGGTCATTTTTCATTTTATAGATAAATTATTGACCCTTAGAGGGTAGAAAATTTTCAATGTACGGTAATTATGTAAAGTCTTAATAATGATTAAAACTAAATGATAAGGATGAAAACATATCCTAAACTCTTAAAAATTTATTATATGAAATTATTTACACTTATATTTACCTTATATTTTAATTATATAAAACTTGATCATTTTTTACAAGAGTAATAATTTATATTAATTTAATATTTTAATAAATTTCAAAAGTGCATGTCACTTACATCATAAAAGGGTGCCTCCTCTATTACTTCTTCACACCACATTTAGCAACCTATATCAACCTAACCCTAAAACATACTCTTAAAAACACACACACACACAGAGAGACATTTATACGTTCTTATTTTTTATACCTTACAAAATATAATCATGTATTCCCTTAAGAGAAGATCTAAAGGGAATCCACTGAAGAAGATGTAATCTTCTTTACCAACTCTTTCATATTTATTTCTTATTATAATTACAATTCATATTTCGTAAACATACTAAAATAATAAATCTACTATAATTAATATAGTTATATGTTATCATTTTTATGGGACAACCATATTCCATCTCATTTCTGACTTAAAAAATAAAAAACATTTATTCTGCATAGGTAGGTGTTACCCTCACCATGTAGGTGTGTAATTTTTTTTCATCACCACCTTACATGGATACTTATAAATATAAAACTAATTAATTTCTATTATATTTATGTCATAAATTTATTATTTATTGATTAATTTGTATTCATATTTCTTAATTTCTATTCTTTTAAAACTGAAAATATTGTAAAAGCATACATACGCCGTACCATCTCCATAAACATTATAATTCATTTTTATTTCTCTAAATTTATGTATAAATATATATATATAATATTATATTTATACCTTGAATAATATTATGTATATTATGGAACCATAATAAAATTATGAGGATTGTACTTATAGAATCAAAACAAACATAAAAAAGTAGTTAACACCTAAAATAGTTAGTTTGACAATGAATTGTTAGTAAATGAGTGGTAAAAATGTATAAGTAAATAATAAATGATATGATATATATGAGTATGGTTATATAATAAAATTATATTATATCTACTTTTATTATATAAGAGGGTTGAACATGTATAAATGAAGTTGGACCTATGTTAAGGGTTTCTCGTCTCACATTTTCTTATATGAGATATATGCCATATTCAACACTTATATATATATTATTTTGTGTATATACTATCAATTTTTTATATTATATCATGAATATAATTTTATTCACAATATTTAATGTTGAATTTGATGTTTTTTCTCTCATGGTGCTTACCAATCAAAATATTTCCATGTTTTAAGGGTTTAATTCACAATCCCATCATTATTCTAGGTTGTTTGTATTTATATTGGGGGAATATTTTATACCATATCCATATTTTTAAGAAAATGTTTTAAATAATATTTTTAATATCCTCCAATGTTTTATTAATGAAATTTTCACCCATGTTTTACCTTTTTAAAAATGGTTTTAATAGAATCTTTTTTTCATTTTAGGAACAAGGTAGTTTTTAAATTTTAATAAAAGTGTAAAAAGAATATTTTGTATCTTATATATAATTTATGGAATTTTCTACAATCATGATGAATCAATTATTTGAATAAATCTTTAAAATTTCACAAGGTTATTTTCAAATAAAATTATTTCTTTATTACATGAGTAGTTTTTATATTTAAAAAAATGTATTTTTCAAAGTGAAAAACATTTTCCCTAAGATTGTTTCTAATGAACTTCTAATGTAATTTATATTCATAAACATCAAAAAATGTTATTAAATATATATTACTTTGACATGTTTTTTAAATTATGTTATACACATTATTTCTTCGGATTATTTATTTTTTCACTTTGAATAGGGATGTACTATTTTGATACCATTTCTATATTACTTTGAATGATTTATTATTATGCTTCATGATTAGGGAGATTTTTAAAATTTCATATGTAAATTTCATTACATATTCTTATTTGATTTTGTTTCACCCCTTTTATATTAAGAATTTAGTGGACATAGTAATTTTTGGGTGGTTCTAGCTATACCACTTCAATACATCGTTGTGTCTCATGTGATAAACTACATTGGGTTTTAGTTAAGATATTACACATTTTTATGGATTTAATGACACAAAGACTTTAAATTACTCCAAAATTTTTTGGTGGAGGGATAAATGGTAAGTTTTAGATCTTTAAAATTATGAATTACAAAATTATTAAATCAGTTATTGATATCCATGTGATTATTTAATTATATATGATATCCATGTATAAGTTTCTAGGATATGAGATTATTTATATGGAATTATGTTATCATATTTATTCCTTCAATGTTATTTATGAGTTATTTAGATTCAATTGTATGCGTACCCTCATTGAGCATACAAACTCACCCATGTCTTATGTATTTTCCCTTTTATAATAAGAAGTGTTTTATGATTAATGGGTAGTGATTCTAAAGGGGGTAATGGTGTTATCATAGAAAATAAAATTTTTTTAAATATTGAATGTAATGTGTAATTAAATTATGTATCAATTTTTCCCTTCCCAATAAACTATTCAATTCATTAGGATATGATTTCTTGTATCTTATTCCATGAGAAAAATGTATCCACCAAGTATTTACTTCTAGAGTTTTGGTATTTACATGTCATGATTTGTATTGCTTCTTACCATAATACTCTTATTTTAAATAGAAATCCCAGATATTTCCCATCACAATTTCCCACCTGTTATCTCCCTGAGTCCCATTACTAATAGAGATTTAATTAATTAAACACTTAATTCATTTATGAATTCCACTATTTGACATCATTATTTGTGTTTGACTCTTTTAAGATCTTTGGTTCCACTATTCCCATTAATATAAGATAGTTAATGTCATTTCCAAACCTCTATACAAGGTTTCTAAATCTAGTTGATATCTTCAAATATGTTGGATACTCTATACTGTTGATCTCTATTTTGAAATATATTATATGAAATTAAGATACCCCCACTCATGCTTTAGCTTCTATTTAACTTCTTAACACCTCTTCTGATGGTCTCATCTATAGAATTCTATGTCTTACTTCTTATTTATCCATATTATTCTCTATTATCATGTTCTTACTCAGGTTAACTTGATCTTCAATAGTTTATTTTTTAGTAACTTCTTTATCCAACAATTTATGGTCCTTCCAAAGAACCCCTTCATTGAAATCATATTCGTTGATCTTGTTTGTTTTTTTCTTAATTCCATAGTCATTACCTGAAATTCACATCACTATACATAATGTTGAAAAAAAATTGGACATAACACCATTTTTTCCCTATTCATAGCATAAATGTGCATGTATTATAATATTCTAAATATTTTTATGTGGATATATTTTAGTCACATTTAGGGACATAGATCTTATATAATGTCATTACAAACTATTGATGATAGACTTATATCGACTAGATATTCCACTGTGTTGGGATATTCTACCCAAATCCCATTGGATATTTTATAGTGAAACATAACGATCTAATATTTCTCTATCAATATTTAACTAATTTTTAGATACATTACTATATTTTAGATTCTCCAGATTTATCAACTATTTAGTTATTCCTTTATTCATAAAAAATCAACAAAATTTGTATTTGGTGTCTTTAACACTATTATTGGAACATGGGAACTTCATATTCCGACCAATCTATCTTTCCACCATGACTTACAATTGAATGAGATAAAAAAAAATTAGAATTGTGATTTTGAAATTATACCCACACTCTCCTTATATCATTATCAATAAATGAGATAATGTAAAAGGAAAATCACAGGGAAAAAATAGGGATAGATCCTCAAACAATAGTACAAACTAATTTTAGCTTCATGGGCATAAGCTTCTATCCATATAAGTTTAAAGAAATCACCCTTCATTTCTCCAACATATAGATCTCAATATTATGAATTTCATGTGATCAAGATTCAATATTCCTTTCACCATTAAAACATTCATGTTCATCTCATCTAGATGATAAAGAATGCTTGAAAAATATTCAAATTTTCTAAACTTATGCCCAATTTAATTGTGTCTATGATTATACACAAATAAAACCTCCCAAACATTATTTAGATTAAAATTACCATTAATCCCAAAGATACTTTATAGTCTCTATTATCAATGGTGGTTCCATAACCTTCCTTATTTAGTTATCCCATTGAAATTTTTTTCTTTAGCAAACTTGTAATATGTTTAACATTATTTTATTTGAATGATCCCCCATTATTCATCCATAAATTCACATATACTTTTACAATAACCCCTAGAGCTTCACCATCCTTAAAATACACTTTTATAAAACTTCCAAACACATAATTTTAAATTCGTGTATACTCTCTCATTTAATGGAATGATTCACCCTAATAAAATACCCATGAATCCTCTAAAATAATGACACTAAATGATAACTCAATGAATTCGTTTATAGTACCAATGGAATTTGTGATTCTAGAAGTTGATAGTATTGTGAATATTTCCTCAAAACTTTTGTAATAATTATTTATGTTTTCACATCATCCAAACATTCAACATGTAGTGCCAGAACCAACTGTCTTTTCTTATATATTCTCCAACATATAATCTTCTGATATCTTTTTCCAAATGATCTCTTTATACTGTGTTGAATATCCTCATCCATCAGTATTAAGATTATTTTCAAATGGTTCTTTTAATTCCCTCTACCCAAGCTCCTCATTCATGATTTTGTTCTATACGTCATTGGATAAAAATATTAATTTCCACTATAGTTATTTATAATAATCACCATCACATCCCTACTATCCAATAGCGATTACAAAAGTTGGAGTTCCCTTATATCATATGAATTTTACCTCCACTGATTATATCATTCCTAGGAACATATTCTTATCATTCATCTGATCTATCAATTGACTTGTTCATAATTATATTCAGAAAAAAATCCTTTATATTATGAATAATTCATTAAATAACATATTTTTCTCATACATATATGATATTACCTTCATTAATTCATTTATCATATTTATTTCTTGAATGTTAAATCTAACATTCATTTCTAGATACATACTCACGAGTGACAATGGATTCATGACCATCTATTTATATTGTACCATTTCCATATACCTTAAAAATTTACTAATGAAAAGAATATGAAGGTTTATCTGAATAAAATGATCCTCCATATTGATATTATATAAGACAAAATATATTCCATCAGGCATGTCGATTTATAAAATTATTTATATTGATGATATTCCTTCCAATAATAATGAAATCCCACTAAAATAGATATATCATCGATGGAAACAGAGACCCTAAGCTGATTAAATCATCTATTTGATATGAAATTATGGAAAAAACCCTATAATCCATGCTTCTAATAAAACCACTATAATTTCACATGAAAATTCACTAGAATCTCACACGAAGTAGCAAGGAAAAAAAATCTAACATTCAGTAGTTCCCTTCAAGTAAAACACCATAAGTATATAGACTTCACACCCTATTTATCAAATAAAACCAACCTTAACTATATAATTAGTTTTATAAATATTCAATATGGGTGAAAATAATAAATAGAAATATGTAAATAATAGGAAATAATATAATAGATTAATGTTATTTAGATAATGATTCCGATAAAAAATAGATAAAAATTGTCTATGGATTTTATTAGAACCAAATGATACTTGTGATTCAAAAAGATACAAAAGAATAAGGAATCCTCACAAATATTCTAACTCTGTAATTAATACTCTACTTATACTCTTACAGAATACTGATTATACCATTAATTATATACTAAGTGTTATCCATTCAACTAGTAAAACAAACTCCTATAAAATCACTATTCACTAAAAATTAATATCTTATCTTTATTACAAAGAAGTTGAATAATTAGCTTTATTAAAATTTCAAACCATTAATATTTCCTTATGACATCATTGGATTATGAGAAATTCCGATGATCCTTCTACTTGTGGAAAGGACCCACTACCAAAATTTACACACCACACCACTCTAACAACTTATGGATGTAATTATGGTGGCTTGAATCCATTAAACAAGAATTCAGTGAATGAAAAAAGTCATCACCAACAAACATTAATATCATCCAATCATAATCATCCTCAGTGTAACCAATATAAGGATCTCAAGGCATCTCAATAATTCAAAGGCTAACAAAATGGCCACCCACCACTCGATTGCAATCTAAAACCACAAGAATCTATGAAAACACTACCTATAAAATATGTGACCGTGTCTGATGACAATCTATTATCCCATTAAAAACAACATCAAAACCAATAGGCTATGTATCCAATAGATCTTGACATTGAAACATATCCTAGACACTAAAACAACTCCAGTTGATTGAAATCTCAAAGGATAATGGCATTACACATGGAATTATAGAGGATATTCCTTGATGAGACCATAAAGGGATCTATGGCTCTAGGTTTCCCCTCGATGCCACCTTCCTCTCCCCGGTCCCCAGTAGGCCTGTCTTCCCATCATCAATCCTCTCAGCGCGCTTGCGATGCAGTTTCTCTCAGTGGTAGTGTCGCATGGACTCATGTTCATTCTCGGTGTACAACATTGTCGCTTGAACTCCATCCAACTATAGCTTGAGGTTTCGGCTACAGTTTCTCAAGGTAGTGTGATGCGGACCAGGGTGCGGGTTTCAGATGCTGTTATTTGGGGGTGTTGTTGCTTTTCATGCTGTCTGAGAATGCTTTTGGTAGATCTGGTCTTCGCATGCGGTTATGAAGGCAGTGGTGGGGCCGGTTTCTTGACTCTTGATGGTTTTTGATCATTAAGGTGGTGATTTCACTCAGGTTAGTGGTTATGATTTGGTGTTTCGGGGATGGATTGAGTCCTTCATCGGGTGACATCATTGTTTCTGATGATAATAATTTTTAATAATTTGGTGTGCATTGATGAAGGCAATGATTTTATGGTTTTTGGTTCTACTGGGTTTCTTTCTTGGTGCTTCTGGAAAGGATGATGGTTTTCATTTCTGTTTTCTATTTTTCATGTGGAGCGGGTGATGATTTTTGTGGATGGGTCTTTGATTCTGTAGCGGCGACGACGAGGGGGTTCTCACCAGTGAATATCGATGAAGGATTGAAGGTGATGATGAAGGATTTGATGGTAGGTACGTGACGCAAGGGAAGGGTTACCCGGTGGTAGGTTTCACTAGATCTCTACTCTAGTGGGACTCTTGATGGATGGTTGCAAGGTTCACGGTGGCAGTGCATCATGAGGCACGTGGCGTATGATGTATGTCAGAGATTTGGTATGATGATTCTTGGATTTGAATTTTGATTTGGAAATTTGGATGTGTTTGAAAATGCTAACTGGTTACCCAAAAACCGTCTATTTGAAAATGAAAAAAATTATTGGCATTACACATGGATTTCTAAACCCTACAATGGGTATCCATATCCTTAAGAAAACCTATTTTTTCCCAAAAAATAATTCATCTATACCTTTCCTACATTGGATCATCACTAAGACATCTAATTCCATAACTTTCCCACCAAGGATTATTATAAATCCCTCACCCAGAGGGACTATATAGCTATAACCAGAGAACACCACATGATAGGATCTATATAAAATTTCACTGGAAAAACATCTTGGTCTAGTTGAGTAGAATTACACTAATAATATTTACAGTAAAAAAATATATGTTATTATTAACACATCAAACAACATAACCCTCTATATTTTTGTGAAATCAATCAAAAAAATACCTAAATGTTATGTGAGTCCAATGTGCCAAGTAATAATCATGTAAAAATAGCTAAAACCAAAAATAGTGATATAAAACATTCACATTATACTTGAATTAAAATGTTAACTATAACAACAAAAACTAGGAGAAACAATTGTGTAACCCTAGTAACCTAGACTCTTCACAAGAAATGTGTTTATGAGTCAGCGGTTTGATATCCATTACAAGGTACGACAAATTCTTATCCCCGATATACAATTTCTTCAAATAGTAAGATAGAAAAAATGATTATCTAATACCCCATTATAACGTCCTGAATAAAATCACATAGTAGTGTCATATTCAGCTTATCACATGGCCTTGTGAGTGCCTTCATGTATGCCATAGGTTCTCTAATAGTTGCAAGGGACTAAATCACATATTAATGAGAAAATTAATCTGATATTATAACAATAAATAATGAAAAATAACATAGAAATTCATAAATCTAATAATCTGATTATGGATAACTATAAAACAACATGATATAACAAATGAACATAAACATTTTACACCCATACATCATAACTAATTTCCCACTGAGATGATAACATATAATAAAAAAAGATCAATGTACACATGGAGTCTCTACTACCATCCCCAAACCTGACCTCTATCCTATCTGTAATCCCTGACATTCTACTCCTTCCTGATCCACTACACAACCTGGGTATAAACCTGTTATTAAAACATAATGTTTGGTAACACATCAAGGTTCGCTTGCAAGGTGAGGTAAACACATGTTACTAAATTTTAAATATGTTCCCATGATATATTCCATTATATACATGTGTATTTATTTTGAAAATAAATGAAAAAATATCATATAACCATACATGTCGGGTCACCTTTTTCAAACAGACCACCACGATACCCGACCATACCGAATTTACCCTATTATAGAAAAGAAGTCACCTCACTATAATTCCGGACCGACAGTCAAATACTAAGGGTCATGTGTAATAACATATCTTAATACTACACTATTTTTTAGGTTTAGGCCCATAAAATGCACCTAGAATATCCCCTATTAGGGGAGATTACACATCGAGTACCCAGACTCGCCCCTCTCAAGGGAAGCCCCACATAAATTATATAGAGCCTCCCATCTCAAGGACGTTCACACATCAAGTACCTAGAATATCCCATCACATGGGATGTAGAATATAAATTTATTTATAATACGTTATAAACTGAGCATTCCCCTCTCCCAGGTCGAGTACCATAATTACAACCCAACAACTACCTTATCACTAAAGGTATATTTCATCCAGCACATTCTCACTCAATGTGAGTCCTTCCATCCCGTCTCATACCACATCACAACTAGTAACATGACATTACCCTCATGGTGGTGCATAAAAACAATTTATCACTCATGATGAAGACATACACTTAGCCATCACACATATCAATATTACCACTACCCTCACATGGGGGAGGGGGGAGGCTCACAAACAAATCGTGACCACTTCCTTTTCACTCATGGTTGGGTTCTTCTGAAAAGCTCACACTCAAAGTAGGCCCAAAAATCCATATGATATATCTTATTGTATCATAACCTGGGAACAATACCATATCACTCAAGTTTTTCCATGTCAACTCATTCTCACTCAAGATGAGGTAATGTATCCAATCCCATTATCCATAACATCACAATATATATAATACACATATCTTGAACACACATGCAATAGAAAAAATAGAAAGAAAACATATCTTTGGTGGTCACCAAAACCCATACATTAATGAACCAAATCATGGCTAGCCTCTTATCTCTCAAAAACATCTCTTATCCTGCTAACATTTCCAACTACCATTATCAGAACCATCTCGAGAACATAATAACTTTATATTGAACCTATATAAATTTACATCACTCCTTTAATGGAACCACTTAATTCCTCAATTTTCTCTTGGTCTCCCCTCACTATCACATACTAATTCCCAACAACTAATGATGATTACACAATGAAAAGTTTCATCCTAACCTAGTCCTTAAGTGGTAAAGTCAGTTTAATCTGCCAAATACCCATAGCTATCACTAGATATCCTTCTCACATTTCCTCTAGGAGAGATCTCAATAATGTCATCTAAAAACCCATTCCCATTAAGCCACATATAGACCTAGTGGACTCATTCCACTCATCAGATGCACAAATATTCTTCTCCATCCTCAAGAGGGATTCCCATATCACATGTAAGATTTAAGATAACTTCTTCTAACATCACTATGACTAATAAACTTTATACTATAAAATTATTTCTAGATGATCTAATATATGATAAAATATTTGATCCCACCCAAAATTATTAACCCAGACCTATAATAATCCCAAACCTCATCATTGACCATTTACAACATATTTTATAGAAAATATCAGAATACACCTTATCCAATAGAGCCCTCCCTCCAGCTCTAGAAGGCTCAATATCATCCTCATTATTTGAATAAGGTGTTATAAATTCCTGTAAATTACCCTAAAAAATATATTCATATAGGGAAAATAATCATGCAGAAATAAGAATATGGTTTTTTAATATATGGAACACTTACCTCAACAAAAAATTTACCCTTATAGCCATTCTCATACATTTCTTTTCCAATATTATATCACAGGTATCCATGCTATTAAGCTCCTACCACAAGACATAACATGAAAATAATTAATTATTCAATATAAATATATAATTTATAGTAGATAATAACTTACAAGGCATCACCACATCACCAAAACTATAGTAAAACTAGTGTATTCATCCTCTATATATATAATCTATCCAATATGAGAAAAATTCCCATCATCTCAGCCTGATTCTGCCATGATTAAATGAAAATGGCCTCAAACCCAAACCCATGTTTTCCCCAAATTAGAGGTAATGAAAGGTAACAACAAGAAAAATGATTAGAGGGAATAAATTACCATTAATCATAAAACAAACACATCCAAACAACCCCCACAAAGATGAATCTTTGAGAGGAATAAAGGGGGAGGATTTTCCCGAATGACCCTTCTTCATACCCCTATTCCCCCAAAATCATGAGATTCATCAAATAAATGACATTTCTACACTCAATTTTATAAAAAAATAGAAAAGGGAATCATCCTAGATTGACTCATGTGGCTCATTTTGCGATTCCCTAATCCTGGTAACCCCTCATGGTGTGTGCCCTTAGTTTTCAATGTGACATCACTCACGTAATCAAAACTAAGAACCTATGGATTCCCCTCATGATGTGACCCATATCGTCATAGTTTGACCCTACTTCCTTATATAGAACCAATATAACATGTCCAAGACCTTCAAGTCCTTTTATCTTCCCTCTATGGAGTGACCTCCCCTATGACCCCTCTCCAATGACATTAACATCACTCTATGCACCACGACACCCCCTCATATGTAAGTCATCACAATAGGTTTTAAGTGTCACTGTGTGATTATAATTTATCCTATAAAGTATAAAAAATAATAAAAATGACATAATATGATATTTTTGGTATCCATGACTTATTTATTATTTTTTCCATAGTGTGATGATCATATTTAAGAGTCCATAAATTGTAAAAAATATATTAAAAAATCTAACATGTTATGGCACTCACTTTTTGTGGAGTCACTCACTATCCACAATACATAGTTCAACAATATTCATGAAATAATATCATGGAAATCCCTTATTTACAATATATACATCACCTTCCTTGGTTTTATGATTCACCTGTAGAAAAATTCAGATATATGTCCACCTCACCCTTACTCTAACATTCACCCAACGATCTGAAATACCTCTTGAGCGTGTATATAAATGAAAAAACATATTCATCAAATGTTATAGCCCTAAAATCTCAATCCATGTCCATGTTCTTATAAATTAATATTATACGCTAGAATTTTAATAAATAATTATCTTTAAATAAATAATTTTTTTGATATTATTCTCTACAGGCAACACCAAACTTAATTTAACCACAATATATTTTGATAAAACATAACTATTTACATATTGTTGTTATTAACAATATTTTGAATTAGGATTAATGAATATGAGTAACCTCTATGTGAATTATATGTATAAAAAAAATAAAGGTTACTTTGTATGAAATTAAATTAGTTTACCAAAAATGAATAATAAAATTATTTATTTTTTTTGAAAATTATTTTCTATGAATTTTTTTTATGTTATATACCATTATATTACCAGAAACATATGATTTATGATAAAATATGTTTTATATTAATAGTTTTTTAACAATAATTTATTTGTAAAATGATATGAAATAATAATTATAATAATAGTTAATATTTCAAAATTTCATTCTCCAATAAAAATGGGTTTTTAATATATTTTATGATTTTATTAACAATTGAAATTATCAATTTTTGAATTTTAGATTAATAAAAAGTAAATTACTTTTTTAATTGACCATATCAAAATTGGCGTATTATGATTTATTTATATTTTTTTGGAAATATGGATTTAGTCAAAAAATATTGTTTTCTTAAAATTTGTAATTGTTATGAGTTTATCAGTTTATAGGAATGATTTATCTAATTAAGAAACATTTTATATAAGAAATTTTTAATATATGGTATAAAATTGTTAATTTTAATAATATTATTTTTAGATTATAAATCATATTTCCAACATTTTAATAACTAATTAAAATGTTACATAAATAAGAAAATAACTTCAGTGTTTTCTTTGAATCAATTATTTCAAGGAAGATTTGGTTATGGATTCCCAAAGAAGCTGCATATCCATATTTATTGTATAATAAATTAAATTATTTCATTAGAATTAGTATAAAAAATAATTTTAATTTATTTAAAAAAATATTCCATAAAAATATTATTTTTCTAAAAACAATTTTTAATTGAATAATAATATTTATTCTAAAAATTAACTTTACACACCTATTGAATTTTTATTTTATAAAATTATTTTTAAATTTGTAATTACAATCATAAAATAAGTCAAAAGGTTTAATCTTAATGTTTTTATTGAAATTTAATTACTATGGTTGTCAATTAATTTCCAGGTAAGGTAAAAGTAAACTATAACAGAAGATGTAAATTTAAAATAATAAGGCTTAAAACACTCAAAGTTGTTCTTTCTGTGTGCTGACTACTATCTGTAATACATAACTTGTTTCATTTCCAATTAATGCCTTTCAAGGGTTTTTATAAGGATGAAATTGAAAGATAAATATTATTTTTATTATATCATTAATGTTATTGTATGAATATAATAAGAACCTATTAATGATATCATAAAAAACAATCCTTGTTAATTTAATTATTTATAATAAGAGTAATTGGAGGATAATCTATTTCTCAAATTATGTAATGTTCTCACATTCATTGATTCTTCTTCAAATTACTTCTTATTTTTATATATCGCATTAACTAACTCAAAATAAGATCATTATTATTATTATTATAGTGATGTTATAACAAAACCACCGCATAGTATATCATTAAATAAGGGTATGATCATATTGAGGGGCGTAACCATTTACTTTAACAATACAATGAATTTATATTATGGATGATAATGAAAAATTATTTAATGGTATAATATGTTATAAATGTGGAAATATATATTTTTATTTGGTTTTAGAGATTTTTTATCATTATCCAATTCATCAATTTCGAAAACACTGCCCGTTTGTTAAAAATCTCCAAAACATGCTTATTATTAATTTCAACTTCAAGGATAAAAACTAAAACTCATGAGAAGAATTTGAAAAATTATAAATTGGTATAAATAATACATAATAGTAACATTAATAACATAATAATGATGAAATTTTGATTAATAAAAAATATGAAAACCACTATAATGAAACTAATACAAATGAAAAAAAAGATAGAAACATGATGTGGAAAATTGGTAGAATTCAGATAGAGAATGACTATTTATGAATAGTATAAATTAAATTTTATAGATACCCATACATCTCATATAAAGATATTACATGTTAATATATTAATATTCAATATGTTACATTAGAATCTGATCCATTATCATATAGGTCTTGTATCTTTTGAAACTTGAACAAATAACAAACATATTTGTAAGATATCTACATAATATCTCACTTAGATCTTCATAAATAGAAACCTTCTTTTCCATATCGTACATGAGAAACTCATTCATATCATGGGTAATGGAAACATAATAAAGTGTACACTCATATGCTTGATAAGTGTAAAAAAGGGAGATATCAATTATCACATAAGCATAACATGATAATAATGGAATAAGAACGGGATCTTAACATTTGAAAACTATACCCTTCATATATTAGATGATAAATTGTATTAATGGAAAAAGTCATGGTAGTTAATAAGAAAATAATCATAACTTAATAAAATCACTTGATCGAGGACATCATAACATTGGTATAAGATATTTATATTTTCCATACATATAATCATAGAAAATCGTTTCCTTAATTTTCAAGGATCTCATCCAAGACTACCATAGTGGATTGAATTCACTCCCAATTCCATCATATTATTCAATTTTTAATCATAACATTATCATAGTGGAAAATGTATCTTATTTAATGGGTTTCTATCCCTATTCCATACTTGTTTATCCCATTAGATATTAGTCTTTACCAAATGAATCAGAGAGATATATAATTTCATTCCCACCCATCACAAAATTAAAATTATAAATATATGTTACATGAGATCATAAAAAATTCATCATATCATATACCCTAAAAACTAAATGGGTTTCAAAAACATTTTTTATGTAATATCCCATAGAAAGGAAATGGGTTTCTTAATCAATTCATCATAACATAACCTATGGAAGAGGAATGAGTTTCAAATGCACATTTTCTTCATAATAAAAAACCATCCAAAAAATAAATACATATAGAATCCTTGGATAATATGTACATTAAATTAGAAGAAAAATAAAATCTTCTTATCATAAAATAAAATTCCTTTAAAATATCACTTGGAATATTTCGTGAGGAAAATACCATTTTCACATTGAAATAACTTCTTTAGAATTTAAAATTTAAAAAATATTGTGGAATTAATTTTATTTTAAAAGAAAAAATCAAAATATTTATGGAATATTAAAATCCATGGGTTTTCATGATTATAGGTAATTTCATTCATTTCATATATGTTAAAGGGAAACATTCCTTTCATTATTTTCTAAAAAGAAGTCGACAAATACATTGTTTTGAAAATAAGAAGAAGATTCCATTAATTTTTTTAAAATATAAAAAAATGGGTAAAACAGAATTTAAAAAATATAGTACAATATAAAATGAATTTTTAAAAACATTTTTATACAATATTTTCATTGAACAGAAAAAGGTTTCAATATAAGAGAGAAATAAAGTTAATTTTCTTTGAAAACATTATTTTAGTATATTGAGTTATTCAATATACTAAAATTAAAGGAAAACATGTTTTCGTAATAAATTACCATAGGAGAAGAAACATTAAGAGATTTTTTAGAGGTATATCATGGATTTTCATTATCAAAAACTTGATTATAAACAATACTTATTAACAATGATATTGTAACATAAATACCTTACCTCAAGTTCAATATGCTTTGAATGTTTTCTGTCCACATATATAATAAATTTAAATTTATTTTTTTAATATAATAACATATATAATTATAATATCATATAGTATCCCTTTATATCATTTTAATAAACATTTATTAATAATTTCTTATTAAAATTGTTGTTTCCAGGTGTAAATTATTTCATTTGTTTATAAGAATTTTAGTCCTGTAGCTTCGGTACTTGAACATTGATTATGATTAAATCATCTCCAAAATTATAATGATGATATTATTGTCTTATAAAATAAATATATATGTATATAGTTTCATCCATGAAATTTACATGTAGAAAAATGAATTACATCTTTCATGGAGATGGAAGGCCATGCGTAGGCATGATTGTTGTTGTCACATTTTGATAAATGGAAGAAAACAAAGGTAAATTATAATTGACCTTTTTAGAATTTTTATTTTATCATAATAATAATATATAATCATCAAATCTAGCCTTATTCCCATCCTTCTATATTATATGTTAAATACGAATTACATCACTTCGTGGTAGTGGTAGTCCACATGCACACATGAGCGAGGATATCATTTTCCAATGAATTATAAAGTGAGAATTTTGATATAATATTATCATTAAAAAAAATACTAAATATTTCATAAATATCATATATCAAAATTAATACCATTATAATACCCATACATAAAATATGGTGATGAAAAGTAAATTGTATCATTATATGGAGATGGTAAGCCACATGTATGCTTGAGCGATACATTCACTTCCCGTTTGATGGGAAAGAGTGTGGAAAATGGATGTTTAAAAATAATAACATAATTTTATTTTATTTTAAAAAATTAATTCATTATTATATTATAAATACCATATATTTATATGAGTAAAATTAATAAGAAACCAAAATAAGGTGATTAGTTAAGTTGATGACCTCTTCTTTAAAATATCTCCTTTAGATATCCTATTAAGGATACTAGGGTTGGTAATTTTGAAAAACACACACCTATATAATGTGGATATAGTTTTTAGAAGATAATTTCCTAGTGGTTTTTATATTTATAATTCTCAAAGTGGTGAAAATATGAGAAAATAGGGGTTCCCTTTTATAAATGTGGGGTGGGAAACTCTTGGAATTTCATAAAATATTAAAATATAAAACAATTAATTATCTAGAAAACTAATTAAAAATGGATATATATTCAAAGATAATTTATAATTTTGTTTAAATAACATCATCCAATAGGATTTGGATAAGTTTATGTTGTATTTTAATCCTTATAATCTAGTTTAACCCCTTAGTTAATTTATTTTAAGTTGAACTGCATAATCATATATTTTTTCACTCTTAAAGGGTTATAATTTTACTTATAAGTTGAATATTGGATCATAAATGGATAAGGAATGAAATTTTATACTATATATTATCAACATTATCCTATTTTAATATTATTTTTTTACTTTTAAATTATTAATAAAACATTATTTTTCTAAAATATCATTAATGTAATTTTGACACTATTCATTTAATATGACAATAAAGGCACCAAGAAAATGATTTACTTTTAAAATAATACTTCAAAAAAACAAAAATATTTCATATAGATATATAAAATTAAGATAACATTTTATATCAATCCAAATATGTTAAATTTAATATCTTTAAATCATTTATTTTAGTTTTCAATTATTTCAAGAAATATTTTTTTAGTGTTGCGTAAGAATTTAATGAAAATACATAAATAATAAAAATTACAAATAAATTACCAAAAAGTTAATAATTTAATTATTCTAAAAATTAACATTAATAATCATTTACAACATTCTTTTTTCCCTATGTGAACACATAAAAGATATTTAAAAGTAAGAGAGTGACTTTTTGTATTTTTTCCCTTAAATACTATATCGGCTCATTTAATAGACAAGTAAAACATAAATAATTAATTTTAAATTATAAGTTAATTATATTTGAGTTAAATTTATTTAATAATAATTAATATGAAAAATGGTTACCTTGACATTATGTTTTGGCGTAGGCTATCCTGATTTACCTTTTAACAAGGTGATAAATTTTACCACGGTTACAATTCATAATTCTTTAAAATAAAAGGGAATAATTTTCAAAATCATAAACTCATGATTTAAAAATATTATTACATTTTAAAAATTCAATATATATATATATTTTAAATTAAATTCATTAAAAATTTGAAAAATGCGATGAAAATCATTTTTTTAATTTGTTTTTAAGCATAAAACCATATTTTTTATTATACTATTCCTAAAAACCCCATAAACGAATCTAAAAATAGTATAATACATTTATAATATATAAATTTATTTAAAATAATTCCTTATAAGTGATTAATTTAATTTATTATGATAAAAAATATTACACATATAAAAATAGATTTTTCAAAAAACATTTCCTTTTTTCTATTGTTTTTTATTTTTATTTTTTATTAATTGATAAGAAATGATATCATATTATCCATATATTTCTCAAACATTAGGTAGTGATATTTATACTATCCAATACAATGGTTATATGAAAATTATCACATTAAAATTAATATATTAATAGTATATTGTGGTTCATTTAAACATAGTATTATGTGAAAAGAAAGATATCAAAGAAATAAAATTTAATTATATAGAACTATATAATTAAATGTTGTGGTGTTTATATTATAAGCCTCCAAAAATTATTTTCACCTTTAAATTTCAACACTCTAATATAAATAAATTAGGATGTCTCGATTTCATTACATCCTCATCATCCCAAGTAGGTTCATCAAATTTCTAATCCCTCCAGAGAACATTAACTGGGTGTGTAGTCTTGTTCCATATCACATTATCTTAATGATATAATATTTCTACTTATTATTATTCATATGATATATCATGATTCATTGGTATGAAATTTTATTTTAGTAAATGTGAAGGATTGAGTATGTACTTACTTTGGAGAGATATATGGAACACTTCACACATTTGAGAGATGTTTGGTGAAAGATCCAAGTGACGAGATATCTTACATACTCGATCAAGAAAACCAAATGGGAAAATATAACATAGGATCAAATTTCATTTCTTTACAAATATCATAACCTTATTACATGGAT
Organism: Viscum album; assembly: GCA_963277665.1. NCBI lineage: Eukaryota > Viridiplantae > Streptophyta > Magnoliopsida > Santalales > Viscaceae > Viscum > Viscum album. Next base: position 1,952,848,660 of record OY728130.1, read on the forward strand.
TCACAAAAAAATATTTTTCCCCAATATCAAATTCTATATTTCTCATATGATTATCGGTATAATTATTATGTCAACTCCGAGTTACCCTAATGTGATGATGAATATCTCTAGATATCTCTTTCATTTCCTCATATAGCTTATGTCCCAATAGTATTCTTTTTTCCAACATAATCCGAGAATGTTTATGTCTAAAATTATTTTTGTAAAGTGATTCGTAAGGAACCATCTGAATGCTCGAGTAACAAATTTTATTTTAAGAAAAAATGAATAATTAATGGTATTAACGCCAAACACATTTGAAATATATAGAACAAGACCTTAGTATAACTTATAGGGTTTTAGTGGTTCTCTTATACTGACCATCTATCTAAATATAATATGTTTTACTGAAACTTGACTTTTTATTGCGAGACTACTGATGAATTTTCTGAAACACTGGGGGAAACATTAGACCTCGATAAAATTAAACATAACATGGTAATACATGAAACCTCTCAACTTCATTAATATAATTTTTGGAAAGATCATCAGGAGAGAAATTTTCTCTCATAGAAATGAAGTCTGATGAATTTGTAATGATACCAACTATACAACAAATAATATTATGAACTGTAGATATTTTAGGGAGTTTGATTAAAAAATACTATTCGGTCACACATATTTATCTTTATGATATAACGAATATATATATACATAGAAAACAATATTTATCCTTATATCAACTCATGAAAAATAATAGTTTAGATCTTTATAAATTTACTTACATTTAGTATTAATATTGAATGATGAACTATGGGCCTTATTAAAAAACTCATTTATCAAATTTGGTATGGATGAAGCACATACATGGTTCCTAAACTGTATCAGTCCATAAAAATCAAGGATGAACAAAGGAAAATTTCTTACCGTCTTCTATAGTTCCACATATTCCATCTATGCCTCTTTAATCCTGACAAGGATAGATGGTTACACACTTCTTTGGGAAATAAAATATCTCTCCTCTTTCTTTAATATTTCCATATCCATCCATTGAAAATCTAGAAATATTGGATATTTTTTTAACCCGATCATATGTAATATGGAATTCTGCTTTCAACATATAACATATTACACCATGTTCTCCTTCTTAGGAAGGTAATTTATTGAGAAGTCATAATCATTAATCAACTACAACCATTTTCTCTTCTATATATTTTTGTCTTTTTGAGGGAATATATAATTTAAAATTTTTTGATCAGTATATATACTGAATCTTTCTCCATAAAGATAGTTCCTCTATTTCATTAAAGAAAAAATTGCAAAAAATAACACCAACTCATGATTTGTGTTAATATTATCAGGAAGATTCAATTTTTATTAGACATAAGCTATAATCATGTCATTCAAAATGATAATTCATCCCAGTCCCTTATTCAATGAATCACTATAGATTACAAACCCGTCTCTACTCCATATTAATGTAAGAATGGGTGCATTTACTAATCTTCTCTTTAGTTCCTTGAAATTTTCCTCACATTAATTTATCTAAAAGAACTTGGGTCCCTTCCTATTCTACTTGGGGAGTGGATTAGAAAATATTGATAGACTATACAAAAAAACATTGATAATATCGTTCCAAACCAATAAAACTATAAAACGTAGTAATAGTGGTTGGTTTGGGCTAACATTCAACAAAATCCATTTTTGATGTATCGAATGAAATACCATTTCTTGAGATTATATAATACAAAAATGATACATCTTGTATCCAAATTTCACACTTTGTAAATTTTACACACAACTTCTCTTTCTTGAGGATATTAAGAACAATCCTCGAGTTATCTTTAGTCTATTCCATTCTATTTGAATATACAAGAATATATTATATTAAGACTACAAAAACTATTCAAGAAAATATCTAAAGAATCTATTCATTAAATGCATGAATATATCAACGGAATTTGTAATACCAAACGGAATAACTATATATTCTAAGTGACTATATGCATTATAGAATGTTTTATTTGGTATAACCTCATTCTTGATTCTCAATAGATAATATTCTCCTAGATATTATTCTTCAATTACTAAAACTTTATTGGGTTGAGTCTACATAGAATCTTTAAATTAGGGGTAGCACTAGGTATAAGTTCGGTTGAGAACTCAAATTCATGACTCAGTGGAAGACTATGAGAATTTTACAAAAGACATCAAATCACTTATTCATTTTACATATATCATCGATGTTTGGTTTCTCCCCAACCATCTGATAGAAGCTTCCATTTTAAATAGGAATGAAGACCCATACAATGGTCGAAATTTCCATTAGAAGTTCATATTTATCGTTGAAATGATAGAAAGTGATAGGTTGGTTTGTAATATCAAGTGTGACCTCCCTTCCTAAAAAACTGCTGAGTGATTTATGTAAATAAATCCAATATATTCCCAAAAGAACATTGTATACAACTAAATGGAGAATTCTAATATTTTTAAGAAGCTTATTCCCCCAAACTTCAATCAGGGAATAATCATAGACTGGTTATGAGATTATCACACCATTATATTTTTTCATTGCTAATTCAACATCTAATAATTTGGGATAGGATGTAAAATTCCCATATAATTATCATGATATAAGATAATTTATATAACTAATCTCAAATAAGATGCTACAAAATTTGAGTGTATTTATCACCATATCAACTTCATTATTCTATCTTTAATCCTTTTTTAAAACCAAAATGGTCACCATGACCATCATGAATCATTAATTATAGTCATCAATCAGATAATCCTGATAAATTATTCACTGAATGTCTAAATCAAGATACCTGATTTTTAATTATTAAAACCTTATGTTTAACCTAGGTCATCCATGATCATCATCTATTCAAAATATTTATAATGGTTTCTAAGGAAAATTTGATTTTACCCATGAATTTCCCTCAATAGTGTGAAACTAGGTGTGTTATAAGAGAATACTCACTATGAACCATAGTGATGGATGAGATATATTAAACCAAATATTTTGGGGTTATTACCCCCAGATACATCTATGGTAAAACCACATACTCCTCTAGTATTCATAAAATGATTTTTTCTAGGAAAACCACATTGCATTATATACTATTACATAGGATGTTCACGTATATATATGATTTTTCTATGTGTTGTCAAACAATTTTTGTCATCTGAGTTTCAAAATGTAATAAAACCTTTCTCTGATACAAACTATATCAACCCATACTTCTCATATACAAATATTTCATCTTATTATAAACGTATTCAATACATAACATTATGATCCATGCCCCAACTATTTAGGTCCACTATCTTTGGAAACTTAGTCACATTAGAATCATGCACATAAGATATTGACATCATACCCCCAATTAGTTCTTCACAAGTAGAACCCTCCTTAGATATGTGATATATAAATTTTTTCCTTATATCATCGGGAAGTGTAACATATGATAAGGAAATATTAGATACTCAATAAGGGTAAACAAGGGAGATATTAGTGATCACATAATAATAACTTGAGTATAATAGTATGGGGACATGATATTAACATTTGAAAACCATATCTTGGATATCATAGATCGTAATCTTGAGTCATAGAATGAAGCATAGATATTCATATGACATGAATCATACAGTAATAAAAGAAAATGCAATATGGGAAAAAATGATTTTTACGATGGGTTATTTGCAACGGGAATAAATCTCGTCGCAAATAGTCCGTTGAAGAGGTTATTTGTGATGAGAAAATAAACATGTCCCAAATAACTAATTATTTCCAAAAAGAATAAGTGGACCATCACAAAAACATACACACATGACCCCTTGCAAAAACTTACGCGCGAGACCTATCACAAAAACTTATGCACGACACCAGAGAAAATAGTGTGTTGGTAAGTTACTTTATCCGACGGGACCCATCACAAATAACCTTTTAACGGACGATAGTAATTAATGCGACCGATGGTATTTGTGATAGGTCCCATTGTAAAAAATACTCTTTGTGATGGTAATACCGTCACAAATAGTCCAGTCACAACTAATCTAACCTATATATTCCACATCTGTTTTTTCATTCCTCCCTCTCAATTCATACATTCTCTACATCTCTATGATCTAATTTTAGAGTGAAATTTTTTCAGAGTATGTTTTTTTTACGAAGAAGTTCTGAAGCCATCTACAATTATAAGAGTTAATGTTTAAAAATATTTATGTTTTATTTAATGTAATATTTATTTCATTTTTTTATATTAATTTTAATTATGGTTGATTATATTTAATTAAGTTAGATTTAAATTGTTTTGTAATGAGTATTTATTTGTAATAATAAAATGAAATTATTAGTACTAATTTTTAGTAATTCGTAATAATTAATAATTATTAATGATAATTAGTAATGTATATAAATAACTAGAGAGAATTAGTAATTATTTGCTGTATTTTGCAATAATTAATAGAAATTAACGCTAATTAGTAATAATTAGAAAAAATAGCAACAATTGGGAAAAAATAGTAATAAATATTTACAATTAGTAATAAATACTTACAATTAGTAATAAATATTAATAAATATTAATAAATTATAATAATTAGTAATAAATAATAATAAATAGTAATAAATAGTAATAAATATTAATAATTAGTAATAATTAGTAATAATTAGTAGTAATTAGGAATAAATACTAATAAATAGTAATAAATACTAATAAATAGTAATAAATAATAATAAATAATAATAATTAGTAATATTTAGTAATAAATAGTAATGATTATTAATAAATAGTAATAAATAGTAATAATTAGTAATAATAAGTAATACTTAATAATAATTAGTAATAAATACTAATAATTAGTAATAAATACTAATAATTAGTAAAAATAGTAATAATTAGTAACAAATACTAATAATTAGTAATAATACTATTAATTTGTAATAAATACTAATAATTTGTAATAAATAATAATAATTTGCAATATATACTAATAAATAGTAATAAAAACTAATAAATAGTAATAAATAATAATATATACTAATAAAAATAATAATTAGTAATAATTAGTAATAAATACTAATAATGTGTAACAAATACTAATAATTAGTAATATATTGTAATAATTTGTAATAAATACTAATAATTAGTAATAAATACTAATAATTAGTAATAAACACTAATAAATACCAATAATTTGTAAATAATACTAATAATTAGTAATAAATAGTAATAAATAGTAATAAATATTAATAAATAGTAATAAACAGTAACAAATAATAATAAATAGTAATAAATAGTAATAAATAGTAATAAATAGTAATAATTAGTAATAAAGAGTAATAAATAGTAATAAACATTAATAAACTGTAATAAATAGTAATAAATAGTAATAAATAGTAACAAATAGTAATAATTAGTAATAATTAGTAATAATTTGTAATAATTGGTAATAATTAGTAATAAATAGTAATAAATTGTAATAAATAGTAATAAATAGTAATAAATAGTAATAAATACAAATAAATAGTAATAATTAGTAATAATTAGTAATAATTATTAATAATTAGTAATAATTACTAATAATTAGTAAAAATTAGTAATAATTAGTAAAAATTAGTAAAAATTAGTAAAAATAAGGAATAATTAGTAATAATTAGTAATAATTAGGAATAATTAGGAATAATTAGGAAACATTTGTAATAAATAATAATAAATTATAATAAATTGCAATAAATTGCAATAAATTGCAATAAATATCAATAAATATCAACAAATAGTAATAAATAACAATAAATAGAAATAAATAGTAATAAATAGCAATAAATATGAATAAATAGAAATAAATAGGAATAATTACTAGTAAATATAAATAATTTCTAATAAATAGCAATAATTAGTAATAAGTATGACTAATTTGCAATAAATAGGAATAATTAGCAATAATAAGGAATAATTAGCAATAATTTGGAATAATTAGAAATAATTAGGAATAATTACCAATAATTAAGAATAATTAACAATAATTAGTAATAATTAGCAATAATTAGCAATAATTAGTAATAATTAGTAATAATTAGAAATAATTAACAATAATTAGAAATAATTTGTAATAATTTGCAATTATTATGATTAATTAAGAATAGTTAGCAATAATTGGGAATAATTTGGAATAATTAGAAATAATTACCAATAATTAAGAATAATTAGATATAATTAAGAATAATTAGGAATAATTAGGAATAATTTGGAATAATTAGTAATAATTAGGAATAATTAGGAATAATTAGGAATAATTAGGAATAATTAGGAATAATTAGGAATAATTAGGATTAATTTGGAATAATTTTTAATAATTATGAATAATTAGGAATAATTAGGTAAAATTAGGAACAATTAGGGATTAATTGGGAATAGTTAAGAATAATTAAGAATAAATAAAAATAATTCGGAATAAAATAAATTTTAACAAATTGTAATAACTTGGCATAATTTCTAGTGGATTGGCGGCACTCTTTTTCCTCGATGGCACTTCTCCTTTCAACTCTCACTGACTCAAAACATTATAAAAATTACAATTTTATGTATGCATATCCAATCTTGTATGCACGAGTTTCAATATACATTCGTCGGACCATATTTTTCAAAATGTTATCACGTGGTGATAGTTGCGAGAAAATAATTCATCGATGAAAATGGGGCTCTTTTGTCTGATATCTCATTTACTTGTATCTTTTCACACCGAAATCATAATGAAGAATCTACTTAGAAGTACGTTTATACATTTTTTTATACACAATAATGGATATGTGTACATCTGAGAAGATTCTTCGTTGTGATTTTCTTCTGAGAATGTTTCATGTGAATGAGCTGTCAAATAAAAGTGTAGCCATCAATCCACTGGAAAATGTATCTCCCATAATTAATGGTAATTATTATGAATTTTTTGTTATTATTTATCTTCTTTTTGGGATATGTTTATCTAATTTCAAATTATTAAAAAATAGTAATGATTTTATATTTTGTAGAAAAATATAGAATATGAAAATCAACAACATTCATTATTAGATTACCATATTTGATAAATCAGCGCAAAAATAAAAATAGTTCTACTTTAAATCCTTTATATATTGAGGGATTTGAAGCATTATTATCATTTGCGTCATCAAAAGCAGAATTTGTTTCTAAAGGCACAATTAAGTGTCCTTGTAAAAAATGTTCTCTGTGAACATTTGACACATTTGACAAGGTTGGGGGCATCTCTTGTGGTTTGTTTTTCAAAAAGATTATGTTTTTTGGTATCAACATGGTGAATTAAATTACAGAGAAGATACTAAGAACATGATTCTGGATCCCTCTTGGTTTCAAAATTTAGTACATAATGTTGTAGGTCCATCAATTTATCAAACTGAAACCCAGGATGATATTTATTTCACTACTTAGTTGGACCCATTAAAATTTTATGAGTTGTTATCGTCTACTAAGGATTCATTATATTCTTGTTACAAGATAATAAAATTAGAAGTATTTGCAAAATTTATGGATATTGAATTAGATAATGTAATTTCAATCAACTGTTTTGATCAAATATTTTCTTTGGTTAAAACACCGTTACATGAAGGAAATGTTTTTCCTACATACTACTATGAGAGAAAGAGGCTGATTCATAATCTGGGCCTTAGTTATTAAAAGATTCATGCATGTGAAAATGATTGCATATTATATTCTAGTGAAAATGGGTCATTGTATAGTTTTCCCACATGTGGAAAGTCGAGGTATAAAGAAGCTCAACTAAGAAAGTCTGGATTGATTCCTGTAAAACAGTTGAGAAATTTCCCCCTTACACCCAGGTTGCAGCATTTATTTATGTCTTAGAACACATCATTAATGATCTCATGGCACAAAAATAAGAGTTCAACCAGAAGAAGATTGAATTATCACTATGATGTTCATTTATGGAATGATTTTGATCGACTGCATCCATATTTTTCTTTAGAAGCCCAGAATGTGAAATTGGGTCTTTCTACTGATGATTTCTGTCTGTTTAGTTCTTATGGTAGTTAGTATTCTTGTTGGCCTATATTTGTAACTCTATAAAATTTACCTCCAAGGATGTTGATAAAGGAGCCCTATATCATTTTGTACTTATTAATCATCGGACATCCGAAAAAGAATATTGATGTTTATTTGAAACCATTAATTGATGAGTTAAATTCTTTTTGAAGTAATTGTGTTAGTACATATGATGTTGGCGTGAAACAAAATTTCATATTAAAATCTTCATTGATGTGGATGATTCGTGACTTCCGAAATATGTAATTTTATCTAGATGGATTACACGTGGTCTGAAATCATGTCCTTATTGTATGGAAAACAAAAAATCCTTTACGCTCCTCAATGGAAAAAAAACATTGTTATGTTGACTGTCATTGCTGATTTCTACCAACTGATCATTCTTTTCTAAGGAATAAATATCATTTCAAAAAAGGAAAAATTGAAAGGGATGAACCCCCAAAAATGATCTCAGGTACAGAGTTAAAATCATTTGTATTTTTATTACCTCCCATCACATTTTGGCCAAAAGTAAACCAACAGAAAATTCCTGGCTTTGGGAAAGAACATAATTGGATAAAAGAGATCATTTTTTGGGATCTTTCATATTGGTATGATTTGGTGGTCCACCACATGTTGGATTTCATGAATATTGAGAATAAATGTTTTCATAATTTATTTCATACAGTTTTGGATACACCAGATATGATCAACAAAAATGTAAAGGCACAATTAGATCTTTCCCAAATTTGCAGACGACTAGAACTTAAACTATTTCAAAATAAAAGGTCACAGAGTTTAATGAATTCAAAAGTATCTTATAGACTATCAAAAGAGAGTCACTAATTATTTTGTCAGTGGATTTCATATTTGAGACTTCCAGATGGCTATGCTTCCAATTTTGGAAGATTTGTTAAGGATGGTCATATTCCTGAATTAATAGGTCATGATTGTCATGTTATAATGGAAAGACTTATACTGATTGGATTCAAAGGTTTGTTGAATTTAAGGACTTGGGATTTGATTATAGACATATAATATTTTTTAGACATTTTTTCGGTGAAAACAGACTACGATACACTAAGAAAACTGGAAGAAAATGTTGTTGTAGTTATATGTAAACTGGAAAAAAAAATTCGACCATATTTTTTTGACTCAATGGAACATCTCATATTAAATATTCCACATGAACCTAAATGTGAAGGTTTGTTACAGTTTCAATGGATGTACTGATTTGATAGATGCATGCAAAAATTGAAGAAAAATCTACGTTACAATTCATCAAATCAAGGCTCCATTGCTCACGCTTATTTGGTAGAGGAAATCACTTTATTTTGTTCTCATTATTTTGAATCTGAATATCCCTCAAAACAAAAAAATATGGTATGGAAAAAGGGAAATTTTAATGATGAAATATATAATCAATTATCAGTTTTTAATTAGCTATATATTAGCTTTAGTGGAGTTCATGAACGAAGACTTTCAGATGATGAACATTACAGAGTGCATACATATATTCTTCTCAACTATGAAGAAATGAAATCATTTGAATTATTAATGCTTATATCACTTATTATATAATTTATGTTATAGTAAGTAAACTTATTTTATTTTTAGGTTATGTGATAATCATATCAAGAAACATCTCCCACAAATTACACCAGCTGCACTTGAAGAACACTGACCAAAAAATTTCTCTCAATGGTTTAAAAAACTAGTAACATAAATTATTGATGGTTTAGCATATCAATTAAGTTTATTATTTATTATATTGATAATTGTTTTACAAATTTTCAGGTTCCACAACTTGATTATAAAATTTATAAGCAACTATGTATATTAGGTAACCCACCATCCAAAATTGTTAAATCTTATAATGCAGATGTAGTGAACAGTTTTTGGTTTCATACACGTGCATATGTAAAATAAAAAAAAATCAACAATAGAGTTTTCTTGATAGGATCACATCATAGAGAATCTGAAGTTTAGTTTTATGGAATACTGGATAAAATTATTGAACTACATTATGTAAGGAAAAAATATATAAAAATGTTTAAATGTTAGTGGTTGTATATTGAGAGAGGCTTGTGTGTTCATCCAATTCATGGAATCGTCGATATTAAATATAAAAGTCTTCTTGTAGTAAATGAGCCATTTTTAATAGATAAACATGCACATAAAATATATTACTCAAATTACTAGTCTACATAAAGATACCTGAGTGATTGGTGGAGCATAATAAAAATGAAATCATGGGAATATCAGTTTACTCAAACTGAATGTGGTTCCGATGAAGTACAAGGAATTGAAATTTTTCAAGAGACTACTCAGAATTCATCTTTTTTTCAAAGATACATGAATATCGATGATAACCCACAACAATTAAGGGTAGATGGTGATGATGATGTTAATGATGATACAAATGAATTTTAAATGGAAAGAGATGATGAAACTAAAACTCATATAGAAATTGATGATGTAGATGATGAATATGAATACATTGACATTGTTAGATATGAATATGATGATGAAGTTTCACATTGACACAATTAAATGCGTGTTATAATCATAACTAATATATATCTATATGTAATAGTTATTTTCAACAATCTACTAACAAAAATAATTTTATGTTTCAGATTGACCCTAATTTATTTTGTGAGTTGGAGGTGGCTGAGAAACCATTGGATGAGGAGGATTTGGATCATTAGACCCTCAGCCTACTGGTGGTTGAGGGGGTATGCAGAGGGGGCACGATCTTGAGTGATTGAGGATTCCTGACCCTATCTCTGAGTGACGTCCATGTCTTGGCTTCGATCCACACACATAGAGGCATTGTAACATGTGTATTTTAGTTATATTTCATTAATTTATTTATATAATAATTTTTTGATTATTTATTCTTTTTTTACAGTTTTGCGCATGTAGCTGTTGGACAAGGGAGCACTATCTTGTGAATTGTTTTTTCTCAACCATGGATCACATGGGAATATATTCCCATTGATGTGCAACTTGGAATGTTCAATCATTGGCTGGTATATAAATAAATAATATTTATTTTATTAATAACATGATATTATAAATTATTTGTAGGGTTTAAGGTATCTCATCGATGTTAGCATGTATGACACTATCCAAAAGGCATGAGAGGTGTCTATGTATGAGGGTTTCCATTAGTTTTTGCACAATTTGAGAAGTAAAACCATTAAGGAAGGAGTGATGGTGTTTTTTGAGTCGTGTAGATCCCATCGACCAGAGTACATTTCGTCTCACGTTTGGGATATATTATGTTTACACTGTTTGACTGGTGGATTTCAGAGAAGATTTTTATTGGGCTGGCAGAACTGGGGGAGATAGGAGGTGATACATCGAGCCGGTAGTTGTATATTCAGTATGCATAGAGAGCATCTATTAAGCATATTTTTTAAATATTTTAAATGAAATTAAATATAAATAGTTTATTTTAGATTCATTTATGCAGTCGAGTATCCCGATATTACAGAGTAAAACTTTTATCGACGGTTGATTAGTGATCCAGCCACTGGAGAGATTAGAGGTGGTCACTAGCGTCATATTGTGGTCATTATTATTTCTTTTTCTGTTCGAAAATAAAATGCATATAAATTTTCACTATTTCAATTTTAAATTTGAACTGAAGGATTCATATAAAGTCATTACATCTTAGATATAGGCTGAGAGTCAGGCCTAGATGGATTATCAGACTAGTGCACACCATTTCAATGAGGTGACATGGATGCAGGCGACCTAGTATGCCTTCGAGAAGGGCCGAGTAGTTGGTATCAAATCTCATTTGACTAATGGTACTTATTATAGTACTGCAATGATGTCAGTGTCTCACTCAAAAAGAGTTCATAGAGAGGCATCATCTTCTGGATCACAGTATCAAGACCAGTTGTAAGCTCATATAGAGCTTATATAAATTTTGTAGAAGCTGCAGGAAGAGATGCGTCAGAAGCAGCAGAAGATGGAGGAAGAGATGCATCATTAGTAGTAGTACGAGGAGAATATGCATTGATGGAAGTAGTAGAGGAAGAATCAGGATGAGTAGGATATGCATCAATGGAAGCAACAAAAACATGAGCAGATGGAGTACATGAACCATCAGACAAGTTTTTTTGGGATGAAGTTTCTTCCAATATCTCCTCTAGCTCCTCTAGTTCCTCTAGAAGACTATCCCCCAATGACATTTTTGATATGTTAAAAACATTTGAAATAAAAATTTGTTTTAATATGAACTATTTATAGTTTTTGTCATTTATATTGGTGTGAATATTGCATAATTTTTTTAATATTTTAGTATTTTAATATTTATTATTTATTATTAGTATTATATTTCTTTAATGATTGTTTATTTAACTAATAATAATCATAATATTTTATGATTTGTTTTTTTGGAAATATTTATAATTTTAATATTTATCTTATTTTAATAATATTAACATTATTTTTTTCATTAATCATAATTTTATCTTTATTTTATTAAGTATTTGTGACAGGGCCTTTTGTGATGAGACCTCGTCGTAAATAGATTATATATATACATTTTAAAACTTATTTGCGATGGTTTCTTTTACCGTCACAAATATGTTTTTGAGATGGGTCTCTTTCAAAAGGTTTAGGTATATATAACATATATAAACAGAGAACTATTTGCGACAGGACGATGGGCCCGTCGCAACTACTTTTTCTGACGGGACCCTCACAACAGGTTATTGTATATATAATGTATTTAATCAATGATCTATTTGATATGGGGTGTTATTCCATAGAAAATAGTATTTTTTTCTTGCAACGGGCCTGTCACAAAAAATGATAGTTGTGATACCGTTTTCTGCCACGGGCTATTTGCGACGGGACCCCATCGCAAAAGAGTTTTTGCGACGCGATCTCATTGCAAATAACCCATTGAAAATAGATGAAATTACAGTAGTAATGATCTATGAGAGAATAACATTGTTATAAGACATTGATTTTTGGAACACACATAAGCATTGAAAACCATTTACATAATTGTAATGTTTTTCTAAAAATACCATCATAATAGATTTGGTTCAATCCCCACTCCATCAAATTCAAAATAAATAGTAAGTTTAGATGGGTTATTTTTTACATTAGAAGGGTTTATAACCCCTTCTAAAGATGTTAGTGGTGGTTGTGGGGAACTATTGCTATTGTGGCTGCCTATTGTTAGTATGGATAGTTTTGAGGAAGCAATGGTAAAATCACTGTGACCATAGCAGGATTTACATTATAGGGGGTCAAACCCCCTCTAATTTTGACTTAAATTTCCTAGAAAATACTAGTCTTAGTGGCAGTTTTGTTCAAACCGCCACTAGTTTAGGCATGTAAGGGAAGTTTGAAATGCCTGTAATGAAGGGATTGCATTATGGGCAGTCCTGAGAACCTCCCCTAAAGCCTCTCTATTTTTTAAATTTTGTACCCCAGTTTTCCCCTAGTCCTGTGTATTCCCCTCCGCACGCCCCCGATTGTCCCTATGTCACCCTAGTCACATCTCGTGTCTATGTATCACCCAGGTTGTCATGCCCCGGTCCTGTGTCCCTATGTCTCCCAGGTTGTCCTCCAGTCCAGTGTCTACCCCTTCCCCTGGTCCCCAGTCTGGTGTATTCTAACATGCGTTCCCCTGGTTGACACTATGTCACCTAGGACACGTCATGTATCCCTGTGTCACCCAGGTTGTTGTGTGACACCCCAAGATTTTATGAAAAATATTCATTTTATTTTCATTAATGACTTGTTTTGTACACTACACCAAACGGATATTTCACAACACACATCCCTGACTTGGATTGCATTACAAGCAAGCATGACATTCCATGATAACGTGTGTTGTACGCAATACCGAGTTTCACTAAACAATGACATGTTATATAAACTCGCCGTTATGAATAGTAATACCCACTTTTTGAAATTTTATGAATTTTATCTTTCAAAATGGACTTATTTTTGGATTCAGAATATCGAAATTATCCTAGGGTAATATTTTGGTATTTTTCTGTAAACTTTCAATTTTTGATGAATAGTGAAAACACTTGGTTACTATTTAAAAATTGACTTTTTATTTAAATAATTATTTATTTTATTTAAATTTATTTTAGGTCAAAATTTATACATAATACCTTTATAATTTAAAAGTAATTCATTGGAGTCATTTATAATAATTTTAGATATATAAAAATATTATTGAACTTTTCACCGTCTTTTACCCACCTCCTAGGAGAATTTGCAAATTTACATAAAACTTAATTTTACCTCTTTTGTGAATGTAATTTCTAAAATCAGAGAGAAACAGTTGATGTCAGTAAGTAAAATGTGGTTCAATGAGATAAAATATTTTTTGGTGAATAGTTACTTTTTACTTTTTTTACCACGGTTAAAAGTAAATAGGGTAATTAAGGGTAAAAATGATATTATTATTACCCTAACACATTTCTTAATTCAATTGGATAAATGTAATTCGACCAAAAACAACATTAGGAATAAAATATGACCATTTAGTCCCACAGGGATTAGATTAGGACATTTATTATTAATTTATTTAAAGAAGGGTTAAAATAGTTAGAATGAAAGTTTAATAAGTAAACAATTTTTAATATAGGGTTATACATAAGATAAATTAGACTATAAATATTAATTATAAATATAAAATTATTTCCTTTATAATGGTATTTTATTTATTATTTTTAGACATTAAATAATTTAATTTATTTATGACACAATGATGATGTAGTAATTATCTTATTATTGAAATATTGACATAATTAATGTTGTAAATAGCCAAATAAATGTAATTTGAGACTTTTTATGCATTCCACTATTTTTAGAGGTTAATATGAATGTTATTATTAATTAAGTTAACTTTTTTGAACTAATCATTCTGTTATGATTTTCACAAAAATCAATTACCAAATAGTGTCAAAATTGACATAAAATAGTTTTTTAAAAAATATTATATTATTAATTGTCATTTTATTCCTAAAAATATAAGGTTCGGCCAAATGACATTGATAAGGTTATATATGTTAATAATAGACAACTTTCGGTTCGTTTGTCTTGTTATAGTAAGTTTATTAACCTTATAGTGTATGAAAACAAGAAAACACGGTAAAAGAGAAATTATTTAACTTAAAGTTAAATCTAAATGATAAGGTTAAAATAGAAACCTAAACTTTTCTAAATTCTATTGGATGAGAGTATTTCGACCCATCCCCACCTTAGCTTCTAAATAACTCAATTTTGAGCTATTAAAAATCAAATATGACTTTATAATAAAATAATATTTTTTTTATTCCAAAGGTTCCCCTCTCCTCCCTTATAAAAGGGAACCTCCTCCCTCTCCTCCTCACACCAATTTGAGCCTTCAAGATTGTCCATCCTCTGACCATTTCACTTCCACACTTCCCTAGAAACATCATATAGGTCCTGGTCTTCTTGAAATACCAATTTTAGTGCCCTAAGAAGAGGTCTCAAAGAGGCGCCTCAAAGAAGAGGTAATGTCTGTTACCGATTCTTTCAACTTTATTTATTCTTCTACTTATTATTATTTATTTGTTTAATTATTAAGTAATAAAATAAGTTTAACTCATATAATAATATGTAATTATAAGTATGAAACAACTCTATTTCACCATCTATCAATCCTACGGAAAATGATATCACTGCGCGTGCGTACGTACGGAATACCGTCTCCACGCCGTGGTATAATCTGTTTTCGACCACCACCTTACTTGGATGGGTATAATGGTGTAAATAGATAACTATATGTGATTATTGTAAAGTGATATTGATTCTTAAATATTATACATACACTTTAATACAATTCCACGATCATGGGAATGATATCATCACTCGTGCGTACATACGGACTACCGTCTCCATGATGCGATGAGATTCATTCTCCTTGTTAACCATTAATTAATGATTATAAAGTATATATAATAAGTAATCATTAAATATATGAAATAATAATTATACTGGATTCATTTATATATATATATATGTATTTCATCTACATAATTCCATTCAATTCAATAAGGAAACGAAAACAGTGTTCGTGCGTACGTACGGCCTACCGTCTCTATGAACGGTGTATTTCATTCCTTTTATTGATCTATAATGTATATGTATATGATGAATATATATTATATATAAATCATTTTTTACATTCTGGAATTATGTAAATCAGGATATAAGTAATAATATCAATAACTACAAGTCGAAACACATACGATAAATGAAACAATTTTACCCAAAATGCTCTTTAACATGGAATTTACAAAAGAATGGGTAATATAAAGTCATAAGTGAACCATATATGATATCATAACAATGAATATGATTATTTAATAATCCAATGTCATTAGTTAAATCATTATACAAGAGGTTCGGATACATACGAAGTATATCAGACATAAGGTAAGGGATTATTTTGCAAATCGCATTTTTATCCGAGATTGCTTATACGTAAGTATTTACTAGGGTTATTGTTATAATCCATGTCCATGTTTTATGAAAGTGTTTTTATGTATGTTTAATGTCTTTTTTACCCATTTTGACTTTTACCCCATGGTATGGAAGGAATCTTTCTTTTATTTATCCTTCAAGGTACCTTTTGAATTTTCCGACAAAAGTACGAGAAGAATGTTTTTTAATGTATACGGCATGAAAGGATTTTTACGGTTTTATAAAGCCTTATTTTCATGAATCTTACTCCAAAATATTACATAACTATTTTCAAAAAAATCCCTTTCTTTTACAATTGCATGGAATTTTGTGAAAAGAAAATGATTTTGAAGAAGAAATGATATTTTCCTCAAGATTTCATTTCAAGTGTTTTATCAAAAATATTTTCCATATAAAATGACATTATTTAATATGTTTATGTTTCAAGTATAATGTCAACATTATTTAAATGGTTTGATTCTTCTTATGATGAAATGATATCCATTTTTTATATATGTTGTTTATGTTATGATGGAATGATGTTTAAAAATCCCCTTCTATTACATGGGTTATGCTATGCTGGTTTATGATTTTGTGGCACACAAAAGAATGATTTCATTATGAGATGTGTGGGACCTATATCTCCCTCCAATGCATTGGGAAATGATTTATATCTAATAAGATAGACATGGCAAGAATAGTAAGTTAATCTGTTTTAGTGTTACAGGACTGAAAGGAGGAGTGAACTCGATTCAGAAAGGGACATTGTCCACTAAGAAGGTCTTGGAACCAATTCCTTGGATACTATGGAAATCATAATAAGTGTGGATTGTGTGCCAAAATTACATGTTTTATTCCAATTATATTTTATCATGATTGATGTTCTCTTGTGATATATTCCTTATGTACTTCCATGATTCATGTCTTTTCTCAAGATTTTGATGTTAAGATTTTATGCTCAAGTTTTTTGCATTCAAATGTTTATGGATTGTTTTATTTTATCTATGTTTACCCTTACTGAGCATTTGAGATCACACCTTTTATATTTTATTTTCCCCAGGATATAATGAAATGTTTTAGGGACGAAACAAACTTGATGATCTTTATGGGAGATGTTGAAGATCTTTCACAATGATTAGAAGATTATATTCCGAGTTTCCAAATACAATAAAATATTACGGTCCTTGTGTGTCTGTTTTTGTTATGTAATATGTATTCCGAAAAAATTAATGTAATGTCCATGTACGTCAAGCTTCAGGTCTCTAAAGTTGGTACCAGAGGAAAGGTTTAGTTAACCTTTGGAAACTAGGATGTGAAAACATTAGGGAAATTCCAAGAGATATTTCTAAGGTATGTCTAGGGATTTCCCTAAGGTTAAGTATACATATAGGTTATAGTACTATAATTTCTCTAACAACCTTAGAATTAAACCTAAGATGTTAGATATTGAAGGTAATCCTCCTTTATTATTTTGTTTTCCCTAGCATGGTATTTTCCTCTCACACTATTATTTTTTTTTGGGTTTTAAACGATGGATGGAACCCGAAGGAACTGTGTTGATCAATATAATGGACAATGCAATGATTTTCCTCCTAACCAAACCAATGTCATGGGAGATGGAGTGAAAAATCTTATTTCTATACTTACACAAGCTATGAATCATTCTGTACATCAAAATGATCTGAGAAAGGAGCATCATTCTATTGAATCCTTCATGAGGCAGCGTCCACCTTCATTCAGCTGGTCTTCTGATCCATTAGTGGCTGAACAATGGATCAGTACCACTAAAAAGATATTTTCAGTTCTACAATGTTCTGATCATGATAAAGTAATCTTAGAATTATATCGTTTGGAAGGTGATGCTGATCAATGGTGGAATCTTATCAAGAATATGAGGCAAAGAGATGAAATCGAGTCCCATGGAATGGTACGAGTTCATGAACTTGTTTTTCAGTAAGTAATTCCCTCATATTCTTCGAACAAAGATGGAAAAGGAGTTTCTTGACCTTAAGCAGAAGGATGATGAATCTGTTGGTATATAAGAAGTGGATTTTATAAGACTTGCAAGGTATGCAGCTGGCTTCATCATCCAACCTGAAAGTAAATTTGATCGACTTTTCAGTGGCTTAAAACCAAGTCTTCGAAGGGAATTAGCTATCAGAGACTTCAATAGCTATGAAGAAATTGTGTGTTGTGCTATCAATGTAGAACTGCTCTTTGGTGTAACATATCCATCTCATGGTTTTGACAAGAAACAAAAGATGGAGTTCAAGGATAAATATCAGAACAATGGTGAAAAGAAGATGAATGATTCTTTATGCTCAAAGTCTGGAAAGAAGCATGATGGAAATTTCCTAAAAGGTAATAGAAAATGAATTAAGTGTGGAAAAGAAGGTCATCAAGTAGATGATTGTCGAATTAAAGGGAAAAAGGTTGCTAATGATGTGAATAGAGAAAAGTCTATAGAGAACTCTCCACCAACACATCAATGCTTCAAGTGCAGGGAAATGGGGCATTATTCTAATAAATGCCCTAATCCACAGGTTAATGATGATCAACGTGAGAAACCTCTTAAAGAAAAGGATAAAGGGAAGTCTCATGCGATCACTATTTGTGATGTTGAGTATGAAAATGATGTTGTGTAATGGTTAAGTGTTTACGTAATGGGGTTTCAAAAAAGTATCATGAAATATCATTTATGGTATTGTAGAATTTTGGAATATCTATGTATTAGTTTTCAATTATTATATGGTACTTGTAACCATGAAAAAGTGATTGAAATATTTTTGGAAAGCCGATGAAGTTCACATATGGAAGGGATAAGGAGAAAATAATTTGATAGTAATCACGAGATCATTACTAAAAAAAGGACAAAGTGATATCATGGATTGGGTATATAGAAATTTTGGGATTTTGATATATGGAAAAAGTTAACTTTTGACAGAATTCATGTTTTCACTAAGGTTCTATGGTAATTTATGTTTCAAGAGAATATATGACTAAGTTATTCACGTGTTGGGAATGCAACCAACAAGATATATCTTATGACATATGTGGGATAAATGATTGTATTCACATTCTTGGTAGATAACCTTTATAGTAATTATTTTCCTTATACTATGATCTTGGACCGAAGTATTTTAGATAAGCCTAAAGATTAGAATGGAGATAAGTTAGTATTGTTTAAGGATAGAAATTTTTCTATATTATTTATGGGATGTTATAGTAATGTAGTTTTAGAAAAAGGACAACCTATAGGATGTGGGACAACCCATCGCGTCGGAGAAGGCTGTGGGAATCGAACCCACAACCGAAGTGTGAATGGCCTTTATCGCCTACCACAGGCCTACAGGATGTCCCTGGTTAGTAAAAACTATTTTTATTTTATTAAGCGGTGTGATATATGAAGTATAAGTTCATTTTTGGAATCGTATACGATTAACCTCACCATAGATGGACTTATCTATATTTGATAACATTGACTAACCATTTGTTTGAAACATATGGAATGACCATCATTCTATCACATGATCTGTTAACACTTAACAAATAACAAATTCAACTTCATTTCTTTAAGAGGTGAAGTGGAAATTTTTCAAAGCATGAATAACAGTGAGATGGTACCAAAATCAAGCAAGTATTTCTTTTAATTCAAATTTTTCATCTTTAGGGAAATGATATTGAAAACCAAAAAAATGTTGTCCTAGTGCTCTTATATCAAACGAATCAGATGGTACTTTAGATCATCGAAAATCTATGGCTTTGTCATTGTTGGATTTTTCATAGAAATGTTCTCTATCACCATCTATCTGAACATGATGGTTAGATTTCTCTTCCATATCCATATTTTCACCTATGTTATCCTCTGTGGAAACTCAGTGATTCGTTTATTAGGGTAACCATTACATTTCATACTTTAGTTTTCAAAGCCAAGTTTTGGTGTTCCTTTTTACAGTGTGTGTTTATATTAAAGAAAATTTCGAGTAGTAAACAATTTATAACCCTGACGAATTTCGAGGGCAAAATTCATTTTAAGGGGGGTAGAATGTAACATCCCAAGATTTTATGAAAAATATTCATTTTAATTTTATTAATGTCTTGGGTTGTACGCTACACCAAAAGAAGCCTACATAACACACATCCCTGACTTGGCTTGCATTACACACAAGCGCGACCTTCCACGATAGCGTGTGTTGTATGAAATACCGAGTTTCGTTAAACAACGATATGTTATATAAAGTACCCATTATGAATAGTAATACCTACGTTTTGAAATTTTAGGAATTGAATCTTTCAAAATTAACTTCATTTTTGGATTCAGAATACCGAAACTAGACTAGGGTAAAATTTTTGTATTTTTCTG
The DNA here is from genome assembly GCA_963277665.1 of Viscum album. NCBI lineage: Eukaryota > Viridiplantae > Streptophyta > Magnoliopsida > Santalales > Viscaceae > Viscum > Viscum album. The sequence goes on from OY728130.1 coordinate 1,952,869,546, forward strand.
AAAACATTCAATTTTTTATGAATAGTGAAAACATTGGGTTACTATTTAAAAAACGAATTTTTATTGAAATAATTATTTATTTTAATTAATTTTATTTTAGGTCACAATTTATACATAATATCTTCATAATTTCAAAGTAATTCATTGGAGTCATTATATAATAATTTTAGATATATAAAAATATTATTGAACTTTTCACTGTCTTTTACCCACCACCTAGGAGAATTTGAAAATTTACATAAAACTTAATTTTACCACTTTTGGGAATGGAATTTCAAAAATCGGAGAGACAAGGTTGATGTTAGTAAGTAAAATGCGGTTCAATGAGATGAAAATAATTTTTTTTGAATAGTAACTTTTTACTTTTTTTACCACGGTTAAAAGTAAATAGGGTAATTAAGGGTAAAAATGATATTATTATTACCCTAATACATGTCCTAATTCTATTGGATAAGTTTAATTCGACCAAAACCAACCTTAGAAATAAAATATGACCATTTAGGCCCACATGGATTAGATTTGAACATTTATTATTAATTTATTTAAAGAAGGTTTAAAATAGTTAAAATCAAGGTTTAATAAGTAAATAATTTTTAATATAGGGTTATAAATAATATAAATTAGACTATAAATATTCATTAGAAACATAAAAAGATTTCCTACATAATGTTATTTTATTTATGATTTTTAGACATTAAATAATTTAATTTATATATGACACAATGATGATGCAGTGATTATCGTATTAATGAAATATTGACATAATTAATGTTGTAAATACCCAAATAAATGTAATTTGATACTTTTTATGAATTAAAATAGATTTATAAGTTAATATGACATGTTAGTATTGATTAAGTTATCTTTTTTAGAACTAATCATTCTGTTATGATTATTACAAAAATCAATTACCAAATAGTGTCAAAATTGACATAAAATAGTTTTTAAAACATATATTATATTATTAATTGTTATTTTATTCCTAAAAATATATGGTTCATCCAAAAGACTTAGATAATGTTATATATGTTAATAATAAGAAACTTGGGGTTCTTTTGGCTTGTTACAGTAAGTTTATAAACCTTATAGTGTAAGAAAACAAGAAGACACGATAAAATAGAAATTATTTAACTTAAAGTTAAATCTAAATGATAAGGTTAAAATAGAAATCTAAACTTGTTTAAATTTTATTGGATGAGAGTATCTCGACCCATACCCACCTTAGCTTCTAAATATATCAATTTTAAGCTATTAAAAACCGAATATCACTTTATAATAAAATAATATTTTTAGTTATTCCAAAGGTGCCCCTCTCCTCCCTTATAAAAGGGCACCTCCTCCCTCTCCTCCTCACACCAATTTGAGACTTCTAGCTCAGCCAACATCTGTCCATCTTACTTACCCACTTCCCTAGAAACATCCTAGAGGTCCTAGGACTCTTAAAAGTCCAATTTTAGTGCCCTAAGAGGTGGTCTCAAAGAGGCGCTTCAAGGAAGAGGTAATGCTCGTTACCAATTCATTCAACTTTATTTCTTCTTATACTTATTCTTCATTAGTTGTTTCATTATAAAGTAATAACATAACTATCACTCATATAATTATATGTTAATATAAGTATGAAACAATCCTATTTCACCATCTATACATCCTACGAAAAATGAAATCACCGCACTTGCGTACGTACGGAATACCGTCTCCACGCCGTGGTGTAATCTGTTTTCGACCACCACCTTACTTGGATGAGTATAATGTTGTAAATAGATAACTATGTATTATTATTGTAAAGTGATATTGATTCTGAAATATTATACGTACACTTAAATTCAATTCCATGATCATGGGAATGATATCATCACTCGTGCGTACGTACGGACTACAGTCTCCACGACACGATGAGATTCATTCTCCATGTGAACCATTCATTAATGATTATAAAGTATATATAATAAGTAATAATGAAATATATGACATAATAATGATATTGGATTTATGTATATATATATATATATATGTATTTCATATACTTAATTCCATTCAATTCAATAAGGAAACGAAAACAACGTTCTTGCGTATGTACGACCTATCGTCTCCATGAACGATGTATTTCATTCCTTTTATAGATATATAATATATATGTATATGGTGAATATATATTACATATAAATCATTTTTTACATTCTGTAATTATTTAAATTATAATATAAGTACTAATATCATGAATGACAAGTCGAAACACATACGATAAATGAAACAATTTTACCCAAAACGCTCTTTAACATGGAATTTAGAAAATACTGGGTAATATAAAGTAATAAGTGAACCATATATGATATCATAACAATGAATATGATTCTGTAATAAGTCAATGTCATTATTTGAATCATTCCACAGGAGATTCGGATACATACGAAGCATATCAGACATAAGGTAAGGGGTAATTTTTCAAATCTCATTTTTATCCGAGATTGATTATACATAAGTATTTACTGGGGTTATTGTTATAATCCATGTCCATGTTTTCTAAAAGTGTTTTTATGTATGTTTAAAGTCATTTTTACCCATTTTTATTTTTACCCCATGGTATGGAAGGAATCTTTCTTTTATTTACCCTTCAAGGTACCTTTTGACTTTTCTGAAAAAAGTACGAGAAGAATGTTTTTTTAACGTATACATCATGAAAGGATTTTTACAGTTTTATAAATCCTTATTTTCATGAAGCTTCCTCCAAATATTTTCATGACTATTTTCAACAAAATACTTTTCTTTTATAATTTCATGGCATTTTGTGAAAATAAAATGATTTTGAAGAAGAAATGATATTTTCCTCAAGATTTCATTTCTAGTGTTTTATCAAAAATATTTTCCATATAAATTGACATTATTTAATATGTTTATGTTTCAGGTATAGTGTCACCATTATTAAAATGGTTTGATTCTTCTTATGATGAAATTATATCCATTTTTTTATATATATGGATTATGTTATGATGGCATGATGTTTAAGAATTCCATTCTATTACATGGGTTATGCTATGATGATTTATGATTTTGTGGCACACAAAAGAATGATTTCATTATGAGATGGGTGGGACCTATATCTCCCTCCAATTCAATGGGTAAAGATTTATATCTAATGAGATAGACATGGCTAGAACGGTAAGTTAATCTGGTTCAGTGTTACAGGACTGAAACAAGGAGTGAACTCTATTTAGAAAGGGACTTTGTCCACTAAGATGGTCTTGGCAGCAATGCCTTGGATACTATGGAAATAATAACAAGTTCTGAATGGTTTCCAAAATTACATGTTTTATTCCCATTCTATTTTATCATGATTTATGTTCCCTTATGACATATGCCTTACGTACTTCCAAGATTCATGTCTTTGCTCAAGATTTTGATATTTAGATTTTATGCTCAAGTTTTTGCATTAAAATGTTTATGGATTGTTTTATGTTCTCTATGCTTACCCTTACCGGGAATTTGAGCTCACCCCTTTTATGTTTTCTTTCCCCCAGGATATAAAGAAAGGTTTTAGGTATGAAAAAAAGGGGAAGATCGTTATTGAAGATGATGAAGATCTTTCACCACGATTAGAAAATTATATTCTGAGTTTCCAAAGACACTAAACTATTACGGTTCTTGGGTGTCTATTTTTGTTATGTACTAAGTATTCTGCAAGAAGTAATGTAATTTCCATGTATATCAAGCTTCGGGTCTCTACATGTTGCGTCATAGTCCAGTGTCCCCGTGTCACCCGAGATGTCCCTCAGTCCAGTGTCTACCCACGCCCTTGGTCACTATACTTGTGTCTTCTACCCCACTTGCCCCTGGTTGTCCCCCTTTGTCACCTGGGTTGTCCCCCTGTCTGCCCGCGCAGCCCCGGTTGTTTTCCCCCTATGTCACCCAGGTTTTTCCCCAGCCCGCCAGTGCGCCCCTGGTTGCTATTCCCCTGTTTCACCCAGATTTGTCCCCCAGTCCACCCCTGCACCCTTGGTTGTCCCCCTTGTGCCACCTGGGTTGTTCGCTATTCCTGTGTCTTCTACCCCACAGGCCCCCCAGTTGTCCCCCTCTGTCTACCCCACCACTCCCGTGTCTACCCCACGTGCCCCCAGTTGTCACCCGGGTTTTTCCCACAGCCCGCCCAAGCACCACTGGTTATCCCCTTCTGTCACCAGAGTGGTCCTCCAATCCACTGTCTTCCACCTCGTAGGCCCCCTAATTTCCCCCAGTGTCTACCCTTCCACTCCCTTTCCACCCTGTGTTTCTCCTCAGTCCCCAGTTTGGTGTCCTCTACCCCGCGCACCCCCGGTTGTCCCCATGTGTCACCCGGGTTGTCCCCCAGTCCGCCTGCACACACCCTTCTACCCAGAGCACCCCCGGTTGTCCCTATGTCACCCAGGTCGTCTCCTGTGTCCCTATGTCAACCAATTTTTCATGCCCCAGTCCCATGTCCCTGTGTCACCCGAGTTGTCCCCCGGTGTCACCTGTGTGGTCCCCCATCTCGCTCGTGCGCCCTTGGTTGCTATCCCGCAGTGTCACCCGGGTTGTCCCCCAGCCCGCCTTCACGCCCTCGGTTGTTGTCCCCCTATGTCACTCGGGTTTTCCCTTAGACTATTTTCTTTTACCCCGCAATCCCCCAGTTGTCCCGTTGTGTCACCCGGGTTATCCCCCAGTCCGGTGTCTTCTACCCTGCATGCCCCCTGACTGTCACCTTGTCGCTATCATCTCCCATGTATACCTTTTGATGCACGCCCCCTGTATCACCTCGCCACTCCACCATATGAACCCCTATGCACCCCACCCCCTATCGCTCCTCGTGTTCCTCGCTTCCCCAAGCACCCAACCACCTCCATTTCTCTTCGGCTATTTATAAAAAGTGAGCTGGAGTTGATTCGAACCAAATACATGTATCATAGAACACACGTTCCACGAATGGACACTACCACTATGACATTTGATTTTTTATATTTATACGATCATTCATATATATATATATATATTTGATTCATTATTATAATAAATATTATTTATATAATATATTTTAATATATTTAAATTTATAAACTATTTATACATTTATATAAACTATATATTTATATGTATATACGCATATGTTTATATGTTTATAAATATATTAATTTAAATTAGTTATATACTTAAAAACATATTTATATATTATATAAATATTTATTTATATAATATATATAAATAATTATATATATATAAGTAAATAAATAATTTAAATGATTATATTTATAAATACATTTATATGTCTCTGTGTTTGTGTATTTATATAATATTTATATAAATAATGCAAAAATGTGTGGACTTCCTGTTTGAATGGTATGTCTGAGTATGATATACTCTATAATACCAAATGTATGATCGAATATGTAAAATGAGATACAAATACAAGAGGTGGGTGAATTGTATTCTTTAAAAAATTTCTTTGGAACATTTACAGATAACCAAAATTCACAACACCTTCGAGTTCTAATAACTTTATTGATTCCGGGAAAGTGATTCCCAAAATGAAACTTAACAAAATTTTACAACAAATATGATTCTACCTTAAAGATTATAGAATATAACTAATACATAGTACAATTCTGATGAATTATAAGAAAGTTATACTTTACCCAACAATACAAATGCAGTGGAAATACAAAGTAGTAAAACTGTAGGTAAAAAGTATAAACTATTTTAACCCAAAGAGGAGGGTATCCAACAACCCTGGATAAGAGGTCCCTTGATTTATACTTTCAAGAAAGTTTGTTTTACCCAAACCCATGTAAGAATTCAATCCGAATATTGGTATCTATCTTGCTATCCCTGCAAGCCCTCGATTTGTAAGGAAATCGGAACCTCTGACATCACAACTCGAAGTCTCTGATTTTAAGGAAATAGAACCTCTTCACTAAGAAAAGATGCACAAAAAAAAGTTTGAACGAGAAGATCAAAACATTCTACACCAAGCCAAAGAGTTTATAAGAGTCTATCTCTCTAGAAATCACTTCAACAGCACTTTTTCAAAGATCAGTGTGAAGTTGTAACACTCTTTTCAAATGAGATCTTATTTATAGGCGTAGCTCCAATAGTCAGCTCCCTCCTCCAACAGTCATATTTCTCCTTGAATTTTAGAGGGACCAGTACACGTGTCACTCAAACAATGATTAGTTGATAAATAAAAGCACTAAATCGTTTTGTAACAAAATGAGTGTAAGTATAACCAAAAACTGATATTCATAATGAAAGTAAAAGAGAGTTCGGAGTCTAAGTAAAAACTGAATTCAGAGTCTACAATATAAGGATATTCGGATTGTGTTTTGAAGGAATTCAGAACCTGAATTTTATATAATTCTGGAGTCTGGATTTCAAGTAAATTAGTAGTATGGATTCACCAAAATTCGGAACATGAAGTTACAAAGTTCGGAGTCAGAGTTCATGAGAGTTCGGAATCAGAACTCATAAGAGTTCGGAGTCTGCATTCACAGAACTCAGATTCAGAACTTGGACTAGATCGTAATCAGAATTCGTAATGAGAATTCAGAGTCAGAACTCAGAAGATTTCCTGTCTAGAATTTGGAGTTGATCTTCATAACGTTCGTATCCAGAATTCAGAGTTGATCTTCATGAGAGTTTTTATACAGAATTCAGAGTTGAACTTTATAAGAGTTCGTAACTGGAATTCGGAGTTGAACTCTATGAGAGTTCGTAACCATAATTTGGAATTGAACTTCATGAATGTTTGTAACCAAAATTCAGAGTTGAAATTCAGGAGAGTTTGTAACCATAATTCGGAGTTGAATTACATGAGAGTTCGTATCTAGAATTCGGAGTTAAACTTCATGAGAGTTCGTAACAAGAATTCGCAGCAGAACTTCATGAGAGTTCGTATCCAGAATTCAGAATCTTAAATAGAATGCTTCATATCAAAGTATTTGTATGATTCTGAGGTTTTGGTTTCAATCCGAATTTTACACATAAAATATTTATGATATGAACAATGAATTTCAGGTAAGGGTAAATTTCCTTGGGTAAGGAAATTTTCCTTAAGGGAGTAAAATAGGGGGTAAAAAGAGTTTTGCTCGGAAATAAGGTGTGTGATTTTCAAAACAAGAGGAATGGTAAAGTCATAAGGTAAAGCTTATTTACTCAACAATCTCCGGATTACATGAAGGAATGGAAAAGTCATAAGGAAACCCTTATTGACTCAACACTTCCTTTTTCCATCTTTTTAATTTGAACAAGATCCTTTTTCTATATTTTCCATTATATTTTCCCAAATTATTTAGATTTTAAAAATCAAATAATTACATGTAGATATAATACAATTATAATATATATATTTTTAATAATTTTTATATACATATATATGTGTGTGTCTGTATGTGTGTGTGATAACTATAATTTTATTAATTAATATTATTGTTTTTACACTTATTTTTTAAACTAAAATATTTATCTGTCATTTTTATAAATACCATACATTTATTCTACTGTTTATATAAATATCATCTATATAATATATTAAATACATTTATATTATATATTTATATCTATTATTTATATACATAAATACATATTTATATATTATATACATGTTTATTTTAATAATATATATATATATATATATAAGTATTTAATTAATATATTTATAAAATGATTCTAAAAATATATTTATATAATGTATTTTAATACATATATTTATTATTATGTAAATTATTAATATTTTTTTTATAAATTGTATAATGTTTTATATAATTAATATATAATTATTATTTTATAAAATACAAATATATGAAATACAATTTATAGTAATATTTATATTATATAAAATAAATATTACATGAAATGAAATTTATACAAATATTATATATAAAGTAAAATTTATAGATATATTTATATAATTTTATATAAAATAAAATTTATACAAATATTTATATAATGTATTTCAACACCTATATTAATTATTAGGCACATTAATATATATATATGTATTTCAATAAATTTAATTGTATAATAATATGTATAGTAATATATATGTATTTGTATACATATAATTGTATAATATTGTGTACATTAATATATATATTTTTATAAATTTTATGTCACATAATATTAATTATATAAAATATAAAATCATAATAATATTATTTAAAAATATAATTATTATTATTACATTCTAAATAATAAAAAATACAATCTTGTGTTTTTATATGATACATTTTTTAAATAAATTATATTTATGTAACATTTTTGTTATTTTATATTATATATAATTAATATTATATGAAATTGAATTTATACACATAAATATATATTAATGTCTATAAATTCATAAATTCATATTTTGTATACATATAAATACAATTAAATAAAACCATATAAATATTCTATATTATCTTTTCATATATATAATGTATTTAAATACATTTATATATTGTGTTACATATATATATATATATTATGGAAGATTCTTTTAAAAAATAGCGGGCATTCACAACCCCCTTTAATCCCTTAAATTAGAGAGGGTTTGAAACCTCCTCTAATTTAAAGACATTAGAGGGGGTTCTGAACCCCCTCTAAAATAATGATTTTAGAGGGGGTTTTGAACCCTATTTAATTTGAAGACATTAGAGGGGGTTTTGAATCCCCTCTAATTTAAAGATATTAGAGTGGGGTTTTTATCCCCTCTAATTTAAGAAATTAGTGGGGGGTTTGAACCCCCACTAATTTAAATACATTAGAGGTTGTTTTGAACCCCATCTAGAATCCAACAGAATATTAAAAAAATAATGTTAAAACATTTAGAGAGGGTTCAAACCCCCCCCCCCTAAATTTGATGATTAGCAAGATTTGTACATAATATCTCTCTAATTGTTTTAGAAAATGAATTTAGAGGGGGTTCATAACCGCTTCTAAATTTGATGATCTAAGGGGGTTGTGCAGAACTCCCTCTAATTATACAGAAAATGACTTTAGAGGGGGTTTTTAATAACCCCTCTAAATATCCCCCCTCTAATGTATTTTTTTAAGTAGCGATCATATTATTCAAGGTTCACTCCTTATACTATCATTGTGGACAAAGTCCCTTTTTCGAATTAGGTTTACTTCCCATTACATTTGTTTTGATATCACGAGACATCAATATTTACCAATGCATTGGATTGATATAAAACTCTAGTCCCACCCATCACATAGTGAAAATCATTCAAATATGTTCCATGATGGTATAAAATAGTCAGCATATCTTAAACCATGAAAAGGAATGAGTTTAATAATGTCCCAAACCATGTTGGTATGTCATCCAACCTGAGACCTAAACCAGCTGAAGATAACTCCCGAAGGATGTTCCTGATCCCCAAGGGCATCCAACAAGTGTTGTGCATAAAAATAGTAAAAATAAGTCTGATTTATACCATGGAAACAAGTATCAAATATCCAAATTGTGTACAAATCAAAACTAATAATAAATAAATATCAATAAATATACAAGCCAATCTAGATACATTAACTGAACAAAACAAAGATTGAATACAAATTGAAAATTAACCACACCAACATGATCTTCTTATGACCGCTTGGTCACCACCAACCCCAATAACAACCCGCTCTAATGAAAAACCAATCTAGAAACCAGGACCTAAATTTTTTTGGGTCTACCGACGTCGAGTGGCATATGTAGGGTGTCTACTTAAATAGATCAGTAGTTAATAACCACAAATTCCATGCATTTCCTTTACCAAAACATTATACCAAAAATATTTTGGAATAATGTTTACGAAATATGAATTTAAAGATTTTAAACAACCAAATACAACTTTCCATGAGTTCCCTTTTCAAAACAAAACACACAACATTCATTTCCAAATACGGTTTCACACTCCAAAACCCAATCCAAAACAAAAAAACCCAATATGAATCCACACTAGATGGAAAAAAAGGGGAAATGCATGAACTAAATGAAAAAAACATTAGATATGAACTAGAATGAATAATAACCATCATGTAGTAGAAGAAAAAAAGAAAATAAAGATAAATAATCATTGGAATTTCCTAATCATCTCTAGAAGAAATCCCTGGACGTACTCAATTTGGACTCACCGGCTAAAATATGGAACATCACTATAGTCAATAACCAGCCGGACACTCTAAATATTCTGATCTAGTGTCTCATCCAACCGGGCCTCTTAGCAAATCTAGGGGTAAAACCTCATCTAAGAGGTCTACCAGAAGCCATCACCCAGAACTCGAGATGATGCCCATGAATCCCATGATAATATTACTTGGTGAATGATGGTATAGAAATGAAAAAAATAGTATCCTCATGCATGTACTACTAGAGGGGAATAATTCCCAAGTTCTAGCTATTTCCAAACATAGTCCAAAACATACAACTTTCCTATGAAAAATCCACTAGAGGGGATACCATCACAAGTATAAATGGTATCCAACAAAATCCTAGCATCATAAACAAAAAAAAATACATTTACTTCAATATAAAGTTCATCAAAAATTAAATCTAACATAGAAACCAACATTTTCCATAATCATAACACTTTACAAAACATTTTAAAATACCAAACAGTCCTTCATGCTACCTAATATTTCAATACATTTTCCAAAACATGCATTGTTTTCCACTGAGGACACACATCACATGGGTTTAAAAAACAAGTTAAAAACATAACATGATAAAAATCCCCACTTTACATCACTTCACAACAAAACCAAATTTTCTAATACAATAAAAAATCTCCAATCTGGCTATTAACATTTACAAATCTAATACATTTACAAAACTATTTCCAAAACATTTCCAAAGTCAATATGAAACTTCAATTTCATACACACAATTCCAAATGGTTATTTACATTACTAATCCAAAAACCATTTCATAACCAAAGTATAAACACACAATAACATGAAAAGTAACAAACAAGGTCTCATTCCTATTATTCACTAAAATATATCTTGAAATGATAAATGTGTCAAGCGTTAGTAAAAACATTTAAATCCATATTTAAATTAAATAAAATAACCAATTCCATTTGGAAACACATTTCATACCACATTCTCAATTCATAAAATCCTTTTTTATATATAACAAAAAAAATCACACAAAAATCCATTCATTTCCATAGGAAAACTCTCTTTCAAATCCACACACACACCAAAGCATTCTAAAAATGTTTTTTCACACCACATCCACAATTTATATCACACATTTAAGAAAGAAAATAAGGAATATAATGTTTAATAAAAACAAATTTCTTTATAAAATGGTCTTTCATTACATTTGTACTAAAAAACCTTTTAAAAAATATTACACACTATTCACTCAATCCATTGAACACATTTATAAAGCTCAACAAAGAGGTTTACAAGAAACACATTCATCTTTTGAAATCCATAATCCAATATATACTCATTTAAAATGACATTGAATATTATATTATTTTTGATGTACCATTTTAATGAAACACCACCTTCTTTTAAACCAACACAAAAATCCACACATAAGAGTCACAATATAAAAATCACCAAATACAACATAGAACGCCCAAATCAAAACCAAACCACAATTAAAAAACATAACCAAGGAAAACACTAAAAAATCACAAAATTTCAATTTAAAATATCAATTGACATTTTATCAATCACCTTATGTGCATAAATATATAAATATAATTAATGAATCCCTTTAAAAACCATTTTCACCCATTTTCCATCATAAAAACACCAAAAAATTATACTAACACATCCAAATAAATATTATTACATGTTTAAAGAATTAAATTAAATCTCAAGAATCAATAGAATGTTCTGAAAAGGAAATGGATGGAAACACCTACCTCAATGATGTGTGAATGCAATGAAACATTAGGATATGGATAAACAGGGACCAAGAGATAATCTAAACACCCTAAAATCCAAGGAAAACAACCCATACATCAACCCTAACCCTTTGGGTTATTCCATGATAAATACCACCATAGGAGAACCAAGAAACCAAGGGATTAGGAATAAGAGAAGAGTAAATTGACCAAAAACTCATAGAAACATTCTTAAGAACCATCATGGATCTTTAATGGAGGTAGGGGCATGGGAGTAGGGTCTCATAGATCCCCTTGGTGTGCATAGGTTGAACAATTGAGATGAAATATAAATAAAGGTTCAAATAGTGGAGGGGAAAAGGGGGGCTTCACATTTTTATTGATTTGGTAAAATCCCATGGATAGGCCACATGATTTAACAAACCGTGTATCCACTGTGCAAACACTACTAGAGAAAAGGGTCACCCATTATGGTTTGGTCACACAGTTTGAGAAACCATGTGCAAACTATGGAAAATTCCAGGGTCCAAACTGTATAAACCTTCTTATAGTTTCCACATGGTTTCCCCTAACCATATCAAATCCATGCACTAAGCCATAGAAACTAACCCTTTAGCCATATTTTTTTTCCATGGCACCACATGGGTTAGGGTAATCCATGATCAAACCATATAAATCAAAAAATTCAATAAGAAAATAAATTGAACACATCCTCTTCCATAACAGTCCACTTAGGTATCCCTAAAACTATTCTCACAAAAAATATATAGACAAAAAAATCCATCATAACTTCTAAAAAATTACAATTTTGAACTGGTATCTCTTCCAAAACTTCAACCAAAATATTCAAATCAATGAAAGGAAAAAAAATAAAATGAATTTTGTTTTCAGGGTGTGAAAATTATCCCCAGCCCAAATACTTTCTTCCCAAATAAAGTCACCCCACCAGATGAGGTCCAATGATCACCATTAAAATAGACGAGATTTAATGGAACAATGGTCATCTCTGTGACCATTCACTCCATAAGTCACACCCAACCATTTCTAGATGGAAAGACAAGATGAAGAAAAATAGGGGAACATGAGAGGGTTCTCCACACCATAAGAACCCGACTAACCCAACCATCATTGAAACTCCCAATGAGGCATCACCGACAGAAGAAATCCCCCACGAACTAACTGAAACTTCCCCACACAAGCTAAACAACACCGGCACCAAAATCGGGAATTCATAACAACACCGCCATGGGCCAACCAACATGAGAAATCCTAACCCAACCAAAAACCTCACACATAAAAGGGGGAATCTCATGAAAAAATATTCAAACCAAACTACAAAAAACAATAATTCATCCACTCCCCAAGACTCAAAAATCTCCAAAGTGATAACAATCAGTAACCAGAACAAATTCGAAAAATGATAGGAAACCACAATAAATAACTACTAATCAAGGGATCACAGTTTAAAAGGAACAACCACAAGAATTCCAAATGAAAAAAACACCCATTTTCTTACTTCAAGGGGGAAGCCAATAAAGTAGTGATTATTATAACAGATAAACATTAACCATCTCCACCCCAACTCTAGAAACAAAAACATGTCTACGATTCCCTACAGCCCTGATAATTCTTGAATGCATGAGATGATTCACTCTAGGGATTATGGATGGATCCCTAGTATCTTGAAACATATGTTTCAATCAGTAGCACTTTCCACTACTGATGTTGAATATTTGGTAACAGGATGTTTTTGTGCTCAATTATTTTGGATGAAACACACACTCACAAACAATGGTATGAGTTTTACCAAACCAAAATTATTTTGTGATAATACGAGTGTCATTTCCTTAATTTAAAACCCTACACATAAAAATCGTGCAAAAACCATATATATTAGAGATCACTTTCTTAGGTATCACACACAAAAAGGAGATATCATTTTTCAATTTATCGGAATGAAAGATCAACTTGCTGATATTTTCATAAAATCATTACCCTATGATATATTTGAATACATTAATCAAAATTTAGGAATGATAATCGTAATTTCATATTACATATTCAATTTATTTTGAAACATATACCCTTACAGTAAGAAACTCATTTTTATAGGGGGGTAAATTTTCTTGTTAGTCAAAATTTTCATAATCAAAATTTTCATAATCAAGATTTTTGTAATCAAAATTTTTGTAATCAGAATTTCCCTAGTCAATTTTTTTCTATAATACAAATTTTCTTTATGTTTATTAATTTTTTTCCTTAATACAAAGTTCTTTAAGAGGAATCTACCTCATTATAAATAATTATCCAAGAAATTTAAAAGGTATGATTTTTCTCAAAAAATTTCGTAATCAATATTTTATATGTTGGTATTTTTATCTTGTTTAAAAAACTATTTTAGATTAATTTTTCTTAAATTTGAATGTTTATATTAAAAACCTAAAAATATCAGAATCTACCAAATCTCTTCTTTGGCTTTCATCATAAACATTATATTCTATCAAGAATTTGTTCAAATGTTACAGAAATCAATGATATTGAACCATCGTTTTAAACAACTATATAAGGACCCCCCCTATGTTTGTCCCGCATCGATTTTCAAGACTTGGAGTGTTGAAGATCTAACATGGTATTTAAGCCCATTCAGAATTTTCATAATTTACTCAGTTCTGAATTTCTATAGAATCCTCTCCTTAGAATGATAAGTCTTCAGTAAAGGAAATCTCCAAGTGATAGGTTTACAGAGAAAGGTTGGTCGATCCGAAATTATATACTATGTATCACTCTATTATTTCAAATAATTTCAAGCTGAATGGCTGGGAGAGTCTATTTATATTGAAAATGAAGGTGTGGGATCTGGTTTATCTAGACTTATTGATTGAATTTTATGATTCAACAAGTTTGTTTAATGAAGGAGGTATAGATTATTTTTCCTTAAAGAGCTATGGGAAAAACCTATTCCCTTTCCTATAACAAGGCATAAAGTTTGATTGGAATTTCATATGAGGGTGAAGAAGAATTATGCACTCACAAATTACCCAATGTATTAGGATATTTTGATAAAGATAAGGCTCTATATTTTTTCAGTTTAAAAGGTGTGAAGGCTATAAATATTTTTCATCTATCTACAAACTTCTCATTCTGGAATTATGGGTTCAAGGTTTAATCATTCCTTGAAAATGTGATAAGGATTCCCCGAAGAAAATCGACAACTATATTCTGGATTTCTTGTTAAACCTCATGAAGATAAACCTAGTCAATTATATCTTCGTTATGATTGAGAACATCAAGAATGGAAATTTTAAGTCTCAAATTATCATGTATCGAGCTATACTCTCGAAAATCATTATTAATTGTCTTGAGTAATTCCAAATTCCTTGTAGTTATATGAAATGTAATTTCAAAGTAATGTTATTGGGTGATGATACTCTAAGGAGGATGAAGGATGGCATTAATAGTAAATTCAGAGATTTCAATGACTTGTCTAAAGCCGAAATCTAATCTCTTTTAGGGAAACCATAAGTTGATGAAACATCCATAAAGGGTGGAAGGAAGAGGAATTCAAAGGAACCAGAAGAGAAAGTAGAAACACCTATGTCTAAGGAAACCCAATATGCACCTACAAAAGCCAAAAATGAAAATGTCTTACCCTGAGGAAGTAATGGCTAAGTGGAGAGAAGATAAAAAGAACAGGTAATAAGGGGAGCCTGTTTTTTGCTTGGATCCTACTGAGGGGAAATCCTTGAAGTTTAAGGCTACCAAGAAAATTAGGAACAAAGAAAAAAAGAATCAAAGAAAAAATTTGTCTGAAGCTGAGATAGTATAATCCCTTCTCAAAGATTCTGAGAAAGCCTTTGAACAATACCAGGTACCAAAATTGTATTTGAAAGAATCGCTCCCTATGACACTGGGAAAGAAGTTAGTGATTCTGAAACCTGATCAAAAAGAAGAAATAGTTCAATAGGAAGAAGTGGAAAAAGAATAAGTAGAATAAGGAAGCGGTGATATAGAAGACATGATAAAGAAAGTAGAGGATTATCATGAAAAGGATATTCCTTCTGAGAAACATTAAATCCAAACTTCTGAAGAAGAGTCTTCAAAAGTTGCTACACTTAGAAAAGAAGATAATGGTCAAGAAGAGGTGAATAAGCTATCTGAATTACAAAGAAGCAATCATGATTTTATTCAGTGAGAGGATGTTGTGTAAGATTCCAATAAAAAATACAGTGGAAGATAATATTGTTAAGATATCCGATAGTGAGCATGAATCTCCCAAATCATAAGAAATCATTCCGAGAGCTGATAAGGGAAATCCGGTGTTGGTGGATACTCCTAGGAAATTTATGGTGAAAAATAATGAATTTTGTGCTTCATCAAAGAGGAAAGATGAAGATATTGAAAAAAATTCCTCACCAACCAAACAACCCAATTCAGAATCAACTTCTATTGGAAATGATTATATGGTATATTCTTTGAAAACATTAGTTGATACCATTCCCTTATTCTTGAGTATAGATTCAAGAATCCAGTTTCTTCAAAATTCGTTCAATCATAAATCAGATTCACTTTCAATGATTATAGATAAATTTGTCAGACATGAGGAAGATTTCAAGTCTTTTCTCATTGGTTATGAGGCTCATAAAAAGGTCATGCAATAAGATTACAATCTGGTCAAGAATGACAGTCAAAGATCTTAGAGTCATTGATTAATTTCAAGATTATGTGAAATGTTCTTTGGACAACGAAGATGGCAAGCTAAATGAAATTACTATGAGTTTTTAGGTAAATATGACTCTCCAACAGACATATCAGAAATAAGTAGTCAAGGACTTGAATGGAAAGCTTAATATTATGGATATGAATTGGAAGATAGAAAGGGACCTCAGAATTTAGATTTAAGAAAATCATTGCAAGAAAGAAGAATTCTTGAAGGATCAGCTAGAATATCTTAAGGCTAACAAAGAAAAAATTAAAGCCTATGATAAGAACAGAAAAGATCAGGATCAACTACTGAATCATTTTGAAGAATATCACAAGGAGATTAAGGATATGAAAATCATTTTGATGAATTTTATGCCGAAGGAGAAATAAGGATAATTCTTCCAAATCCGATATTTTGTTTTATTTTCTTCTTTGTACAAATTATTTTCATACTTAAAGGAATTTTGTTTGTACTTAATAAATTTTGTTGTTTAGTATTAATTTTTTTAGGTACCATTTCGTCCATTCTCTTTATTTATTTTTAAAAATCATAAAGGTGGAGAAAGGAATGATAAAAATAATTCTAAGTAAAGAAGAAATTTCCCTATGTAAGGGGTATTCATCTAAGGGGATGTTCGTATCAAAGATGATTTTCGTATGCAAGATAATGTAAAATATCACTTTGTAAATCAGAATTACGATCATTAAGGATTTCAAAACCTAAGGGGGATTTAGTCGTATTCACTATGATTAATATGTAAAGGGAGATATGTTTTCTTTTATGTTCATAAATAAATTTTCTAAGTCCTTATATTTTTTTCGTAAGGATACTTTTGCTTTCAAAAAGGGGGAGATTATTGAGTCAATAAGGTATCCTTATGACTTTTCCATTCCTCTATATTTTGAAAATCAAAAACACTATATCTTAAGGAAAATCATATTTTACCTAAGCTTTATATTAATAAGGAAAATTTTCCATCCTCAAGGAAATTTTATCCTTACCTATGTTTTCATTTTTCATTTTATAGTTTCTAAATCTAACTCTCCTAATTTATAAAGGGTTAAATTAAGTTTCATATCTATAACCTAGGAATCCTATACATTCTTTGTTTTAGCATATTTTGTTCTCAGGTTCAGATTTAAGGTTCTGAATTCTCAGAAATTCATACTCCAAATTATTTGAAATTTGGACTCCTAATTCTCTGCAATTCAGCCTCCGAATTCAATAAAATTCAGAATTTGAATATTTCTAAAATTCCTATTCCGAATTCTCTGAAATCCAGAATTCAAATTCTCTGAAACTCAGATTCCAAATTCTATGAAATTCCGACTTCGAACTCTCTAAAATTTAGACTCTGAATTCTATGAAATTCAGACTCTGAATTCTCAGAAATTCAGACTCTGAATTCACTAAAAATTCAGACTCCGAATTCTCAGAAATTCAGAGTCCGAATTCTCTGAAATTGAGACTCTGAATTCTTTAAAATTCAGAATCTCAATTCTCTGAAATTTAGGATACAAATTCCTTGAAATTGAGACTCTGAATTCTATGAAATTAATATATTGAATTGTCTGAAATTTAGACTCAGAATTCCTCAGAATTCAGACTCTGTATTCTTAATAATTTGGACTCCAAATTCCTAATAAATCAAATTCAAAATTTATTAGAATTCATATTGTGAAATCTATAGAAATTAGGTTTTGAATTCTTTGGAAAACAGAATCCAAATATCCATGATTTATAGTACACAAATTATTATTTTCTTAGACATTGAACTATTATTTTTTCCTAGACTCTAAAAAATAGTTTTGGTTGAGAAACCTTATTTTTCTTATACTTTTTATAGTTCTGAAACGATGTCATACATTCTTCTTCAAATTAACCGTTGTATGAGTGACACATGTACAGGTCCCTTAGAAAATCAAAGAAAAATATGACCGTTGGATTAGGGATCTAACCGTTAGAGAAATGCCTATATGTATGATCCCATTTGAACGAGCTCATCAATGATCCATCACTCTAAAGATTACAATCTGCTGAAGTTATTTCTAGAGAGAGACTCTCATGCCTTATACTTACAGAAAATCTATTTTAGAATGTTTTTTTACTCATATTGTTGCTTTTTACAATCGAGGAATTCTAGGGATAGCAAGACAGAGGTTCCGACTACCTTAAATTTCTAGGACTTCTGAGGATAAGAAGAAAGAGGTTTTGACTACCATAATGTTTGAGGGGTTGCAGGGATATCAAGAAAAATTCCGATATTCTTACCGAGGGCTTACCCATGTGTGGGTAAGAAATACTTTCTTGAAAGTATAAATCTAGGGACCTATATCCATGTTTGTTGAATATCCTTCTCTATGGGTTAAAAGATTTCATACTTGTAACTTTTATTGTTTCAAGATTATTTCTGCTGTATTTTGATAAAGGAAGAAAGTATAACATTTGTATACATTCTTGTTCATTTTTATACATTGATAAGTAAGATTCTATACACTTTAAGGTATATTTTTTTCCCTGTAAAATTTTCTTAAGTTTCATTTTCTGAGTCATATTTTTGGAACCTTGTAAGTTTGTAGAACCAAAAGTGGTCTTGTGAATTTTCCTTGTTTAACTTTTCTAAACATAGTTTTCATTAACATTAAAAACAAAAGTTTTTAATCCTATAATTATCCCCCATATTTTAATTGAGCATCTATATTTATATTTCTACCATACAGAAGACTCCTTCCTAAGAACTTTTCTAGGTGACCCAAACAGTGGCATCGTCGATGAGACTTAAAAGGGTCGTGAGAAGATGGATTCGATTTCCAAAACTGAACACACTAAAAACATAAGAGTGAATGATCTAAAAAATTAGAGGATGGAACCATTAATAGTGGATTCTCAGAAACTAGATCCTTTATCAGATACCGCTTTCTAGACGGGGAACCTTCATGGGTGCTGAGAATGGGTGGTTCCTCAATCGCCACTAATTTCATTCTAGGAGCCAACTCATCAAGAAACGCCCCATTCAACAATTTCATTAACTAAAATTAAATGGATTATAGGAATCACTCATTAATTTCAAAATTAATAACCTAAATGAAAATTTAAGCTTTTAGATGATTGTCTAAGGCTTTCTCCAAAGAAAAAAAACCAGTTTGTTGAAACAATCAATGTAGGCCCTCATTGATACCTTGCCTTACATAACACCCAATTGCTTTGCCACATTCATCATATTAACCTCCTCAAGTATGATCCACTGCATGAAAGTGTCCTTAAACCCCTCCCATGACATCCCAAATTATAGTGATTCTGGGAAGTTCAACTTCCATTGATCCAAATATGGACACTCAATGACCCTAAATCATCACATGCCCAAATAGATTCATTAGTTCCCAATGAACTAAGAAGACTTTAAAATATTAAATCCATTACACTACCTATAATGGACCATGATCCTCATGAAAGGCCATAAAAATCAAGATGAAATTTTTTATTCCACCCCATTTAGATTCTGGTCAGGCTCAACAACTAGAATAGATTTATTAGAAACCTCTGGGACATTTCTCGATGGCATAATATAAATAGATTAAAATCATAGAACCAAAACATACATGAACCAAAACATAATCAAAAGACCATCACTGGCCCAAGGAACTGGCTCATAAGCCAAAAATCACAAGAAACCCAAAATCATGTTTTCAAAAACCATAATTTCCATTCCAATTCCTAAACCACCTTCTTCCAAGGCCACATTAAAAATTCCAAAACCAATTTATAATCCAACCAAAATATAAAATTTATATTTTATAATAAAATCATGTGAAAAAATCATTTTCTCCCTTTTGAAACTTATTTTCCAAAAACTTTTTCATTTTATAAAGTCCCTTCTCCAAAAAACAATTGTCTTTTTGAAATCAACCCAAACCAAAAAAACCAACCCAAATAAACAACTCACATTAAACACTAGGGATGTAAAAGTAGTTTTTATGCATAACCCAAAGACATGCATAGTGGGCCATGCCCCATGAATGCATAAATAACTAAGAGGAACTTGAACCATGAACTTGGATTCCACATGGGCTAATACTCTATCTAAGATCACAGTATGACACTGGATCACCACCATTTTCATTCCTCATAAATACCCCAAAAACCAAAACAAATGACTCATATCCCAGAATTCCCTTGGAAACTCAAGGATCCGAATGAGCAATAGTTCATGAAGAACTTCCCATATAAAATATTGAGTTTTGACAATACTAATATATAATCTACCCAACCCCCAAATAACATGAACCTCCCTTTGATGAGACATTATAATGAACCAAGCGATTATGTTATCCAACCCAACACCCGACCCAACCTAAGATAAGGACTGAAGGTTATTGTGATCCCCATGGGATGGAAACTAGAGCTAGACATCAAAATAATCCAATGGTGAATCATTACTTCCTATAAAATGAGGATCCAATACCTAAATAGTGTACACAAAAAACCAACAATATCTAAATATAAATAAATATACAAGAAAATATAGATTCAATAGATGAAAATAATAATGACTAAATAAAAATGGGAATATATCTATGCCAAAAAGTTCTCCAGGTGACCTCTTGGTCACCACCAAAAATAAGTCTAACCTGCTTCAATGGAAAACTGAACCAGAAACCTAAACGTACAAAACAACTTGGGCCTATCGACACTGTGGGGAACAAGTATTGAGTGAGATTAAACAACTTAGTTGGTAATAACCATAGATTCCATGAATTTCCTTTCCCAAAACTATCTACATTCACCAGTTTGAAATAAATTCATTAAAAAAGATTTAATCTTTTTAAACAACCAAACATAGATTTAAATGCATCGTGTTTTCAAAACAACACAAGAAAATTTCCACATTAAAAATGGCTTGAAACTCAAAAACCATGTTCCTAACCATAACAAAAAAATATCCATTCTAGATCACTAAAAAGGATCTATTAATGAGGTAAAGGAAACAAAATAGTAGATATAAACTAGTAGGGTTAATAACCAACAAGAAAAAGGAGAAAAATAGAACATACAGATAGATTATCATGAGAATTTCTTAAACATATCATGAATCAATCCTTATTTGTACTTAGTTCAGACTCACCTGCCCACATATGGGGTAGCTCCATAGTTAATAACTAACTAAACTCTCTAAACTATCTCATCTTGTTTCTTTTCCAACATAGACTCTCAACAAATCTATGTGATTCCAAGCCATATAATTTGGATCAATAAGAAACTATCATTAAACCCTTTATATGATGAACAAAAATCCCATGATAAGAGTACTCATTGAAACATGGTATAAAAACCGTAACCAATACATTATAGGGGGAACACATCCCAAGGTCTAGTATTTTCCTAACATATGCAAAATCCCATAATGTCCTCGTGCATGCGCCACTAGAGGGGATCCCATCACAAGTTCTAATGGCCATCAACATTAGAAAATCATCACAAACCTATAAAAAATCCATTTATTTCATAATCATGTTCATCAACAATTAGATATCACATAGAAGCAACCATTTTCTATAATACAAACAAATTTACCAAATAATTCAAAATACAAACTGGGCCTTCACACTACACAAGATTTCAATACATTTTCCAAAACATTCTAATATGACAAATGTCCCCTCACATGACATGAGTTTTAGAACCACTTTTATAACATTATAAGGTACCAATTAGGCCTTCACATCACATCAAATTGAACCCAAATTTTCTAAGAAAAAACAAAGTCCCAACTAGGACATAAACCTATCCAACTACAATATGTTTAGACAAAAATTTCCAATCCATTTCTAAATTCAATACAAAACAAATATTTCATGAAAATAATTACAAATGGTGTTTACATTTTCATTCCCAAATCCTTTTCCAAGACAAGTGAAAACATGGAATAACATGAAAAGTTCCAAATCATACCTAATGAAAAATATTCACAAAAAACCATCTTTAAATTAAAATGGGCCATGATTTATAAAAAAAATTATTCCACATTTAAATTCACCCAAAGAGCCAAGGCCATTTAGAAACACATTTTAACCAACTAGGCCAATTCATAAAACACTTTTGGAAACACAACAAGGAAAGAACACATGAAATCCAACCATTTCCTTACGAAAATTATCTCTCAAATACACATGCACAATAAAACCATTTTAAAATGTGGTTCTCATTTCATTCATAATTCATATCATAAATTTAAGAAAAAAATATGGAATCTGACATGTAAAAAAAACCAAATTTCATTAGAACACTGAATTTCATCACATTTGTTCCATACATCCTTTCTAAAACATATATCAAAAATTTCTCTAAATTTATTAAACACATTTATAAATCACAAAAAATAGGTTCACAACAAACACAATAAACATTTGAAATCGATCTTCAAATGAAAACACATTTAAAATTACATTGAAAATAATACTATCTTGAAAGAACTATTTTTAAAGAAACACAAATTTATTTTAAAACAATGAAATAAGCCAAACATAAGCATCCCACCATAAAAGTTCCCAAATAACACATACAACACCCAACTCACAACAGAACCCTAATTCCAAAACATAGCCATAAAAGACATCACTGTAAAGACCCGCAAAATTTCAAGGAAATTTTTTTCTTAATTTTCTTTGGAATTTTACAAGAGCGCAGCTTCAGACGGCACCTGATTCCGAGGCCCGGTGTGCCCGGAATCAATTTCCGAAGTTTGGCTCGAGTACGTTCAGTGAACGGACGAGCGGGTTTTTCTATCTTTTGAACCGGTGCCTGGAATCGAATTCTGAGGGCACCGATGAAATCGCAGCGCCGATATTTGCTTAGAAATGCCTCTTCCGGAGTTGCGTTTTCTCAGACGTGGTTTTTAAATTTTGCGGCTTTAAGTCAGAAATAAAATAAAGTTTGTGCGACAACTTTATTTTATTTCACTTAAGCTAGCTTGGAAGCCACTTGAAGCCACTTAAAGGCAGTTTGAACTGAGTTGAACTGGATAGGATGCTATCCAGAAATATCCTACCCCTTGGTAGGATATTTGTGAGGTAGGGCCCGCACGAGCCCCGCCGTTTCTTTCGCTAAGTAACGCACCCGCGAAAACCCGTCAAAGTAACTGAAAAGTCAACCGACGCGTTTTCTTTAATTTCTTAACAGACCATTTAATTGGGCGGTTTATTTCGTGAATTAAATGGGCTGTTTTATTCGTTGAATTAATTCAACGAATTAAATGGGTCGTTACTTACGCGTTTTGCGTTTGTTGGCAAAATAATAAAATAGACAACTTGTCTATTTTGGAGGATTGCTATCGTTGTGCAATTCCTCTGAGCCTCCACCCTCTCCGCGAAGAACGCGAAGAACGCGAAGAACGCGAAGAACGCGAAGAACGCCGGAACCGGAATCCGACGACGCACGATCCGCGACGTCGACAACTTTTCCGCGACCTTCTTCTTCTTCTTCTTCTTCGGTGCCTCTTCTTCCGCGGCCGATCCTCGTTCGGCAACTAAGGTGAGAATTGGATCTTTTCTTCTCCCTTTTTAATTTCAATATCAACGGATTTAAACTAATTAAATCCGTTTGATCTTGATCCGGAGATTGGCGACGCGACGCCGGAGACCGCGACGACGCGACGAACCCCTTCTTCCGCGACGAGCGATTCCGCGACGACCTCTCGTCTGACGACAACGACAAGGTAAGGGTTGTTGGAATTCTTTTTAAAATCCCGTGTTTATTCTTTTGAAATAAAGAACCCGATCACGAAACAATTTTAATTTATTTAAAATTGTTGATTGGTTTCTTTCTTGTTTCTCCCGTTGATTATGACTAACGCGGAGGGTGCGGGTCTAACGAACAAGACCCGGCAACCCTCCGCCGGTCTTCCCTTTTTGTGCGGATTTGGCGGACGACGACGAACCGCGCGGCAGGGGCGATCTGTTGATCCCGCAGTGAAGGTCAGCCCCCGGGAGGAGCAACGGCGCAGACGGGAAAGGAATCGGGCCACCGGAGCATTTCCGGCGGCCCGCGGAAGGCGGCGGCGGCGGCGCCCGGCGCGCCGCCGTGGAGGAAGTCCGCCGCGGCTGAAGCCGCGGCGGCGGCCCGGCCGCGTCCGCGTGACAGGCGGCCCCCCGCGGGGCCGCGTTTCGTTTGAGCCGCGGGTCAAGCCCGCGGCGACCTCCTTCGGCCGCTCGGCCGAAGTCGAGCCGGCCGGTCCGGTCGGCCGGGCCGACCCGGTTCGGCCGCCCCAGGGGGGGTTCGGGCCGGGTCGCCCCGGGCCCAGAACCCCCGTTTCAGGCCCTCTTCGGTCTTTCGCCCATATCTTGGGCCTGGGACCTCCGATTGACGAACCGTCAGCGGCTACGCGATCCTTGGATCGAGTCGGTCGTTTCGGTATATTATACTCAAGGTTTCGGAGGACTTTGGGTTCGGTCGGGTTGGTTCGTACACGAAACCAACCGGGCCCTCGGAGCGGAAACGCTCATAACTTGAGCTACGGACGTCCGATCGACGTACCGTCAGCTGTGGTAGTTTCCTCTAAGTGAGACGGAACTTTTGGCATACTCCGCCCGAGGATCGGATACAGGCGGAGTACGGTCGGGTTGGTTTTGCCCTAAAAACCAACCGGGCCCCTGGGACGAAAATGCCAATAACTCTCAGACCGGGCGTCCGATTGACGCGCCGTCTGTTGCGTTGAGATCCTGTTGTCGATACGGAACTTTTGGATACATCAACTTCGGACTACGTGTCAGTTGATGTATCAGCCTCTCGGCTCGTGGAGCGGACCCTCCTAAACGAGCTCGCTTTGTGCGGGAACCCTAGCGCTGGCTGTGACTTCGACGGCAGAGCAGAGATCCTCCGTGGACTGCGACGACGGCAGAGCAGAGATCCTTCGTGGACTGCGGCGACGACGGAGCAGAGATCCTCCGTGGACTGCGTCGACTACTGCACTCAGCGATCCTACGTGGATCAGTGCTACCGGTTCTGTGTGAGCCTCTGCCTACAGGTTCTGTGTGAGCCCGATCCTATGTGGGTCCTTACTACCGGTTCTGTGTGAGCCACTGCCTACAGGTTCTGTGTGAGCCCGATCCTGTGTGGGTCTTTTGCGGGGGTTAGTACCTATCGATCCGTTGTGGGTCCGACGACTTAGATGGATCAGTGATCATCTTTGACGTCATCTGAAAAAGTATACCTGGTTGAGCTGAATCTTATGTTACTCTCCTTTGTGGATTGTGTTGAACTATCCTATGTGGATTTACTGTTTACTCTCCTTGTGGATTTGAGTCTTGCTTTCCTTTGTGGATTGAGTTGTTCTTGAGCTCGTGAGCAGAGCTGGAATTGGGGACTTAGGTATATGTATGGGCATATACCTAAGTCGAGTCAGATGTTACTTCGTGATTGCATCTTTCTTTTGTGCTATATCCTTTGTGGATTTCGGGAGACCTTCGGGGGTCTCGGGGTCCTTACTGAGTAGCTTGTACTCACCCCTGCACGGGCTATGCCCGCACCTTGTTGTGTTGGTTGCAGACGACGGACAGCGCTGATCACAGTTGGGGCGTGGAGCAGGACGGTACCTGGAGGTGGACCACTGGGCAGGACGTGCTCGGAGCAGACGTGGGACCCGAGGAGCCTGGAGGCTATCTGTACCCACCCTTCAGGTGGGATTGCCAGTGGACGGCACGAGGCCGCCGTCTTTTCTTCAGTTGCTGTTCATTACTTTTTCAGTTGTACTTTACAGTTGGGCTTGTATTTCCGGCCCCCTTTACTTTTCTGCACTTTACTTTCCGCTTGCTGACTCTGTGTGGTTGTTACTTATAAAGGCAATGCCTTCCTGTTTACTGGGATTTTACGCCTTGGTGCTAGTCGCCAGCCCCTGGCCTATGGAAGGCGGGCTTGGGGTAGTCACGGCACGGGCCCCGAGGACGGGTCGTGACAAATTGGTATCAGAGGTGGTCGGTTCTACCGCAGACTCTGATCGTCTTTTCTTTCTATATGAAGCAATAGTGTTTAGTGTATTGAGTGTGGTTATCAGCTCAGGGAGCCCAGTGTTGGTGCGGCGGCCGACGTATCCGTACACCAGGACCCTGACTCCTGATTTCCGACTTAATGCATGAAAACATTGATTGCGTGTGTGTTTCAAGTTTTCTTTGTGATTACTTGTGTCAGCTCACCGGGTATACTGATCTGCTTTATGAAAGTCTCAAGTTTTCCTTGTGATTACTTGTGCCAGCTCACCAGGTATACTGTTCTAACTGTGGTGCTCTTGTTCTCCTTTTCAGGATGGCCCCGCGACGACAGCCAGCTAGGGTTCCGAGTGTAGGGCGCGATGGCAGCCCACCGAGCGACGAGGCCTCGGTGCAGGGCCCTTTGCCAGCAGTGGCACCGGCGGTAGCTTTACCCGCCGAGCCACCGATGCTACCAGTACCAGACGCTGACGATGCACGTCGCCTCAGGGCACTGCATGAGTTTCAGAGCCAGCGACCGCCCAGGTTTCGCGGTGAGGCGGACCCCCAGGCCGCCGAGGACTGGCTAGAGGCGGTGGTACGAATCTTTAGGCTAGTGAGGACACCAGCGGATCTCATGGTGATTCTCGCAGCGAGCCTCCTGCAGGCGGCGGCAGGACGATGGTGGAGCCTGATGCTCCAGGTTCACGATGAGGCATCCTTGCTCTGGGCGGACTTCGAGAGCCTCTTCCGCTCTGAGTTCGTCCCGGCCACCCTCCGAGCGGTGCGCATCCAGGAGCTTCTCCAGCTGCGCCAGGGCAGCATGACGGTCGCTCAGTACACGGCGAGGTTCACTGACCTATCTCGCTACTCGACCGACATGGTACGGGACCCCTTCTTCCGGGCCCGGACCTTCGAGCAGGGCTTGCGACAGGAGATTCGAGCGTCTCTGATCTCCCTCAGCATTCCGACCCAGGCGGGAGTGCTGGAGCGAGCCCTCCTGATCGAGAGCTTCCTGGCAGAGCCTTCTTCAGCGGCGAGACCTAGCGCAGGGCGGCAGGTAGCTGAGTCTTCGGCAGCAGGTAGCCGACGGATGACCCAGTGTTCCAGGCGGACCAGACCTTCCGGCAGGCGACCCCGGGACACTGGCTCAGCAGTGCAGGGCACACAGCGGAGTGACAGCCTTCCGAGAGGCAGGTTGTGCTACACCTGCGGCGGGCAGGGTCACATGGCTCGTGACTGCCCGACTCGCCGATCAGAGGAGCAGCAGACGGTGGAGGGGCCACCCAGGCAGAGGCAGAGGGTCGACCGTGGCGGTCCGCAGGGAGGAGGCGGACGAGGCAGAGGAGCTGGCCGAGCAGCGGGTGGTGGGCGACGCTTCCAGGCTCTACCCCCACCACCACCAGGAGGGCCACCTCGACCACAGGGAGCTGGTGGGCAGGGGCAGGCCCAGCTCCAGGCAGTGGAGGCCTACGACTCCGACATCCCAGAGATGATTCGAGGTACGATCTGTGTCTATTCCACCCTTGCTGCAGTACTTATAGACACAGGAGCGAGTCACTCTTTCATAGCCTCTGCCCTTGTTCGGAGCTCGGAGATTCCGACTGAGTCGTTGGCTCGATCCTTACGGCTAGAGACTCCTACGGGAGCAGACTCGACGATTACGCACTGGTGCCGGCAGTGTGAGCTTACTCTAGGAGGCGAGAGCTTTGGCTGGGATCTCCTTGTAGCGGCGTCGAGGCCTTACGACGTCATCTTGGACATGGATTGGCTATCCACGGTTCATGCCCAGATCGACTGTTTTAGGCGCAAGGTGCGATGTGTTCGCACCGACGGGAGCAGGTTTACCTTCACCGGCGAGAAGGGAACCTTTGCAGCACAGGATGGACTTCCGCGGAGGAGAGTGCAGCCCATCTCTCATCAGTTGGCTAGCCTCATCCTAGGAGCAGTGGACGTGCGGAGTCCGGTTTTTCCTGCAGTGGTGGACCAGTACGTGGACGTCTTTCCCGACGACGTTCCAGGGCTACCTCCTCGTAGAGAGGTAGACTTTTACATCGACTTGTACCCCGGGACAGCCCCGATATCTACTCCAGCATATCTGATGGCCCCCACCGAGCTTCGGGAGCTGCGGGTACAGTTGGAGGACTTGCAGAGCAAGGGGTTTATCCGACCCAGTGTTTCACCCTGGGCTTCCCCGATTTTGTTCACCAAGAAGGCGAACGGGAGCTTGCGACTGTGTGTCGACTATCGTCGCCTGAACTAGGTGACAGTGAGGAACAAGTATCCGCTGCCACGGATTGATGACCTCTTCGATCAGCTCAAGGGAGCGCGGTGGTTCTCGAAGATAGACCTTCGGTCAGGCTATCATCAGCTCAGAGTTCGAGACGAGGACGTGCAGAAGACGGCCTTCAGATGTCGGTATGGCCACTATGAGTTCTTGGTTATGCCATTCGGCGTAACCAATGCTCCAGCAGTGTTCATGAGCCTCATGAACAGGATCTTCCAGCCATACCTCGACCGATTTGTCGTGGTCTTCATTGACGACATTTTGGTATACTCGACGACTGAGGAGGAGCATGCCTACCACCTGCGAGTAGTGCTAGACACACTCCGAGAGCACCAGCTTTATGGCAAGCTCTCAAAATGCCAGTTCTGGTTACGTGAGGTCCATTTCTTGGGGCACGTCATCTCTGAGGCGGGAGTTGCAGTGGATCCCGCGAAGATCGAGGCAGTGCTAGCTTGGGAGCCACCCAGGAGCGTGACAGAGGTGCGGAGCTTCTTGGGCCTAGCCGGATACTATCGGAGATTCGTTCCAGACTTCTCCAGAGTTGCGGCACCACTCTCAGCGTTGACGAAGAAGGGGAAACCCTTCGTGTGGTCAGACAGATGTCAGCAGAGCTTCCAGGAGCTGAGACAGAGATTGACCAGCGCACCTATCTTGAGGTTGCCTGAGGAGGGAGTTGGATACGTAGTTTACTGCGACGCATCAGGGACTGGACTCGGGTGCGTCCTGATGCAGGAGCGGGCCGTGATCGCCTACGGATCACGTCAGCTGAGGCCGCATGAGCAGAACTACGCCACTCATGACCTGGAGTTGGCAGCAGTGGTCTTCGCTCTGAAGACTTGGCGGCACTATCTGATGGGCGAGCGCTTCACAGTCTTTTCTGACCACCAGAGTCTCAGGTATATCTTCTCTCAGAAGGACCTGAACCTGAGACAGCGGAGATGGCTTGAGTTCCTCCAGGACTATGACTTTGAGATAGTCTATACTCCTGGGAAGGGGAACGTGGTAGCCGATGCCCTCAGCAGGAGGACGGGCATTCAGCTGCTTGAGGAGGCGACGGAGCAGCTAGCCTCCTTGCAGATATCCTTCGTGGATAGAGACGGAGCAGCCTTTCTTCAGTCTCTCACAGTCTCTCCTCCACTTCTACAGCGGGTCAGAGAGGCTCAGCGTGAGGACGCTGACTGTGAGACCCGGCGTGCACTGATATCCTCAGGTCAGGCGCCTGATGGTTTCTCCCTTGGAGCAGAGCACGACATCCTTTTCAGATGGCGTACCTTCGTACCAGTTGCTTTACGAGAGGAGGTGCTGAGAGAGTTTCACACTTCTCCCTTGGAGGTACATCCCGGAGTGGTGAAGATGTACCAGGATCTCAGACGACAGCACTGGTGGCCGGGCATGAAGAAAGCTGTGGCAGAGTTCGTTTCACGATGCCTCACCTGCCAGCAGGTGAAGGCAGAGCATCAGGTACCAGCAGGCTTGGTACAGCCCTTGGAGGTCCCGGAGTGGAAGTGGGACGGCATATCTATGGATTTCGTGACTGGACTTCCACGCACTTCCAGAGGTCACGACTCCATTTGGGTGATTGTCGACCGACTCACCAAGTCGGCACACTTCTTACCCATCAGAGAGCAGGGCTCAGTGGAGAGCTTGAGACGTCTTTACGTCCAGGAGATCGTACGGCTTCACGGTGTGCCATCGTCTATCGTCTCCGATCGAGATGCTCGTTTCACTTCCCGGCTTTGGAAGGGGTTGCCGGAGGCGTTCGGGACGCGGCTCCATCTGAGCACAGCCTTCCACCCTCAGACGGATGGTCAGATGGAGAGGACCATTCAGACACTCGAGGACATGCTCCGTGCATGTGTTCTCGACTTTGGTCGCAGCTGGGAGGACCACCTACCCTTGGTGGAGTTCGCGTACAACAACAACTACCACTCCACCATCGGGATGGCACCATACGAGGCGTTGTACGGCAGACCCTGCAGATCACCGTTGTGCTGGACAGACCCTGGGGAGTCAGCACTCGTGGGACCAGAGATGGTCCGAGCCACGACAGAGAAGGTCCAGATCATCCAGGAGAGGATGAGGACAGCTCAGAGCCGGCAGAAGTCATATGCTGACAGGAGGCGGAGGCCACTAGAGTTCGAGGATGGCGACCACGTCTTTTTGCGTGTCTCACCTCGACGTGGTTTACGGAGATTTGGCCGAGGCGGCAAGTTGTCTCCACACTTCATCGGGCCTTTCCAGGTCCTCAGCAGGATAAGAGAGGTGGCTTATCGCCTGGCTCTACCACCTCAGTTGCACCGGGTGCACGACGTCTTTCACGTGTCTCAGCTGAGGAGATACGTGCACGACCCGACGCACATCATCGACTTTGGGGAGCTGGACGTGGACGATGGGGCGACTTTTGCGGAGGTCCCAGTGGAGATCGAGGATCGACAGGAGCGGGTCCTACGTGGGCGGTCGATTCCTCTTGTGCGCGTCAGATGGCAGCACGGGAACCTCCAGGAGAGCACTTGGGAGCGGGAGGCTCAGATGCGTGCTCAATACCCCCATTTGTTCCCCTAGTTTTTGATGTATCTTTACGGGGACGTAAAGCCCTGAGGTGGGAGTAATGTAAAGACCCGCAAAATTTCAAGGAAATTTTTTTCTTAATTTTCTTTGGAATTTTACAAGAGCGCAGCTTCAGACGGCACCTGATTCCGAGGCCCGGTGTGCCCGGAATCAATTTCCGAAGTTTGGCTCGGGTACGTTCAGTGAACGGACGAGCGGGTTTTTCTATCTTTTGAACCGGTGCCTGGAATCGAATTCTGAGGGCACCGATGAAATCGCAGCGCCGATATTTGCTTAGAAATGCCTCTTCCGGAGTTGCGTTTTCTCAGACGTGGTTTTTAAATTTTGCGGCTTTAAGTCAGAAATAAAATAAAGTTTGTGCGACAACTTTATTTTATTTCACTTAAGCTAGCTTGGAAGCCACTTGAAGCCACTTAAAGGCGGTTTGAACTGAGTTGAACTGGATAGAATGCTATCCAGAAATATCCTACCCCTTGGTAGGATATTTGTGAGGTAGGGCCCGCACGAGCCCCGCCGTTTCTTTCGCTAGGTAACGCACCCGCGAAAACCCGTCAAAGTAACTGAAAAGTCAACCGACGCGTTTTCTTTAATTTCTTAACAGACCATTTAATTGGGCGGTTTATTTCGTGAATTAAATGGGCTGTTTTATTCGTTGAATTAATTCAACGAATTAAATGGGTCGTTACTTACGCGTTTTGCGTTTGTTGGCAAAATAATAAAATAGACAACTTGTCTATTTTGGAGGATTGCTATCGTTGTGCAATTCCTCTGAGCCTCCAC
Organism: Viscum album; assembly: GCA_963277665.1. Classification (NCBI taxonomy): domain Eukaryota; kingdom Viridiplantae; phylum Streptophyta; class Magnoliopsida; order Santalales; family Viscaceae; genus Viscum; species Viscum album. The sequence goes on from OY728130.1 coordinate 1,952,901,678, forward strand.
CCTCTCCGCGAAGAACGCGAAGAACGCGAAGAACGCGAAGAACGCGAAGAACGCCGGAACCGGAATCCGACGACGCACGATCCGCGACGTCGACAACTTTTCCGCGACCTTCTTCTTCTTCTTCTTCTTCGGTGCCTCTTCTTCCGCGGCCGATCCTCGTTCGGCAACTAAGGTGAGAATTGGATCTTTTCTTCTCCCTTTTTAATTTCAATATCAACGGATTTAAACTAATTAAATCCGTTTGATCTTGATCCGGAGATTGGCGACGCGACGCCGGAGACCGCGACGACGCGACGATCCCCCTTCTTCCGCGACGAGCGATTCCGCGACGACCTCTCGTCCGACGACGACGACAAGGTAAGGGTTGTTGGAATTCTTTTTAAAATCCCGTGTTTATTCTTTTGAAATAAAGAACCCGATCACGAAACAATTTTAATTTATTTAAAATTGTTGATTGGTTTCTTTCTTGTTTCTCCCGTTGATTATGACTAACGCGGAGGGTGCGGGTCTAACGAACAAGACCCGACAACCCTCCGCCGGTCTTCCCTTTTTGTGCGGATTTGGCGGACGACGACGAACCGCGCGGCAGGGGTGATCTGTTGATCCCGCAGTGAAGGTCAGCCCCCGGGAGGAGCAACGGCGCAGACGGGAAAGGAATCGGGCCACCGGAGCATCTCCGGCGGCCCGCGGAAGGCGGCGGCGGCGGCGCCCGGCACGCCGCCGTGGAGGAAGTCCGCCGCGGCTGAAGCCGCGGCGGCGGCGGCGGCCGGTTCCGCAGCCGCGCGGAACCGGGAACGGACGCGGCGGCCCGGCCGCGTCCGCGTGACAGGCGGCCCCCCGCGGGGCCGCGTTTCGTTTGAGCCGCGGGTCAAGCCCGCGGCGCCCTCCTTCGGCCGCTCGGCCGAAGCCGAGCCGGCCGGTCCGGTCGGCCGGGCCGACCCGGTTCGGCCGACCCCAGGGGGGGTTCGGGCCGGGTCGCCCCGGGCCCAGAACCCCCGTTTCAGGCCCTCTTCGGTCTTTCGCCCATATCTTGGGCCTGGGACCTCCGATTGACAAACCGTCAGCGGCTACGCGATCCTTGGATCGAGACGGTCGTTTCGGTATATTATACTCAAGGTTTCGGAGGACTTTGGGTTCGGTCGGGTTGGTTCGTACACGAAACCAACCGGGCCCTCGGAGCGGAAACGCTCATAACTTGAGCTACGGACGTCCGATCGACGTACCGTCAGCTGTGGTAGTTTCCTCTAAGTGAGACGGAACTTTTGGCATACTCCGCCCGAGGATCGGATACAGGCGGAGTACGGTCGGGTTGGTTTTGCCCTAAAAACCAACCGGGCCCCTGAGACGAAAATGCCAATAACTCTCAGACCGGGCGTCCGATTGACGCGCCGTCTGTTGCGTTGAGATCCTGTTGTCGATACGGAACATTTGGATACATCAACTTCGGACTACGTGTCAGTTGATGTATCAGCCTCTCGGCTCGTGGAGCGGACCCTCCTAAACGAGCTCGCTTTGTGCGGGAACCCTAGCGCTGGCTGTGACTTCGACGGCAGAGCAGAGATCCTTCGTGGACTGCGACGACGGCAGAGCAGAGATCCTTCGTGGACTGCGGCGACGACAGAGCAGAGATCCTCCGTGGACTGCGTCGACTACTGCACTCAGCGATCCTACGTGGATCAGTGCTACCGGTTCTGTGTGAGCCTCTGCCTACAGGTTCTGTGTGAGCCCGATCCTATGTGGGTCCTTACTACCGGTTCTGTGTGAGCCACTGCCTACAGGTTCTGTGTGAGCCCGATCCTGTGTGGGTCTTTTGCGGGGGTTAGTACCTATCGATCCTTCGTGGGTCCGACGACTTAGATGGATCAGTGATCATCTTTGACGTCATCTGAAAAAGTATACCTGGTTGAGCTGAATCTTATGTTACTCTCCTTTGTGGATTGTGTTGAACTATCCTATGTGGATTTACTGTTTACTCTCCTTGTGGATTTGAGTCTTGCTTTCCTTTGTGGATTGAGTTGTTCTTGAGCTCGTGAGCAGAGCTGGAATTGGGGACTTAGGTATATGTATGGGCATATACCTAAGTCGAGTCAGATGTTACTTCGTGATTGCATCTTTCTTTTGTGCTATATCCTTTGTGGATTTCGGGAGACCTTCGGGGGTCTCGGGGTCCTTACTGAGTAGCTTGTACTCACCCCTGCACGGGCTATGCCCGCACCTTGTTGTGTTGGTTGCAGACGACGGACAGCGCTGATCACGGTTGGGGCGTGGAGCAGGACGGTACCTGGAGGTGGACCACTGGGCAGGACGTGCTCGGAGCGGACGTGGGACCCGAGGAGCCTGGAGGCTATCTGTACCCACCCTTCAGGTGGGATTGCCAGTGGACGACACGAGGCCGCCGTCTTTTCTTCAGTTGCTGTTCTTTACTTTTTCAGTTGTACTTTATAGTTGGGCTTGTATTTCCGGCCCCCCTTTACTTTTCTGCACTTTACTTTCCGCTTGCTGACTCTGTGTGGTTGTTACTTATAAAGGCAATGCCTTCCTGTTTACTGGGATTTTACGCCTTGGTGCTAGTCGCCAGCCCCTGGCCTATGGATGGCGGGCTTGGGGTAGTCACGGCACGGGCCTCGAGGACGGGTCGTGACAATCACAAAGCACCAAATTTCACTTTAAAAGATCAATTAACATTATTTCAAACACGATATGTTTATAAATTTATAAACAATATTAAATAAGACCTCTGAAAACCATTTATCACCCATTTAAAATAATTAAAACACAAAACAATTTTACTAACACATCGAAAGAAATATTATAACATGTTTAAATAATTAATTTATATCTCAAGTGTTAATGGAATGTGAAAAAAAGTAAATGGACTAAAACACCTTCATCAATGATGTGTGAATACAATAAAACTCCAGGATAAGGATGAACCGATATCAATAGACAATCCAAACACCATAACATCAATGAAAAAAACCCCCACATAAACCCTAAAACATAGGGTTTGTAAAATAGATATAACCCCAAGGGAGAACCCATAAACTAATGTAGGAGAAATAGGTGAAGAGGAAATCAACCAAAATCTCAATGAAACATACCTAGGAACCTTCAAGAAGATTCAATGGAGGAAGGGGAGAAAATGAGAAGGGTATAATGGACCCCTCTAGTGTTCATATGTATAATAAGGTAGGATAATCCGAAAATAAGGTTAAAATAGTTGAGGGGGAAAGATAAATTTTACACATTTAATGATATGGGAAATGTGAATGTTTAGTCCACATAGTTTGAAAAACTACACACTAACCATTTGCGACCTACTGGATAAATGGGGATCCCCACACATTTTTGGGGAATGGTTTGAAAAATTTTGTGCCAACCACAAAAAATACCACTTACCAATCTATATAACCATTTGTATTGATTCTGTATAGTTTCCTCTAACTGTGGGAAATCCATGTTCCATTCCCTAGAACCCACTATCGAGCTACATGATTTTTCCTTGGGACCCACATGGTTTAGTCCAAGCCATGATCAAACCATTAAATTCAAACCATTAAAGTCGAAAATTATATTTAAACATCATTTTCCATTATCGTTTTCATTGTTAGCCCTTAAATCATGGTAAAAAACTATTCAAAAGTGAAAAAATCACATGAAACATCCTAAAATTTTAAAATTTGAACCGGTAATTCAACCCGAACTTCAAAAAAATCCAAGAAAATAAAAAAATAAAATAAATTGCATGGTAAGGGTGTGACATATAAATATTTCATCATGTAATAAACCATGTAAAAGAAATAATTTTCAGAATCAATTCATCATTCATTTACTCATGAAAAAAACAAGTTTCAGAAACATTAATAATCATAATCCTGATCCATCTAGAAAATTAATATTGATGGCTTACCTGGATCATATCCTCTATTAATAATAAGTAAAATCCAAGAATTTTATCATAAAATAAATTTATTTCAAAATAAAACTTGGAATATTTCTCGTGGAAAATACTTTTTTCCCTTTTAAATAACTACATTAAAATCCAAAAAATTATTATATATTATGTAATTTTTTTTGAAAATAAACTCAGTAAATTATAATAGAATAATCATATTATTGAGTTGTAATTTCTATGTAAAATTATATATATTAAGTATATGTTAAAAGAAATCATTCCTTTTATAATTTTGTAAATGATTCAAAAATACATCACATAGAAAAACACAAGATTATTCATATTAAAACACTTTGTAAAAATTAATACATGGGTAATAATTATGATAAACACAAAAAGTATAATATTAAACTAATTCATGAAAAAATTGTTAGATAAAATGGTAATGGAAGGGAAAGGTTATTTGAATTAAGAGAGAAAAAATAGATTTTCCTTAAAAACATTCTTTAGGAATCTTGGGTTCGCAAAGATCTAAAAATGAAAGGAAAAAATTCATTATAAATAAATAAAGATAGTAGAATAAAACTTATTAAATTATTGAGAGATAGATAATTAATTTTTATAACCATAAACATGATCATAAAATCCCTGTGAATAATGATTTTGTATCAAAAACCCTTACCTCAAGTTTTAATTTTTTTAAAAGTGATATGTGTAACACCCCGACACCAAAAGCCCGAAGCCGGTGAATTACCTATTACAATGGAATGATTATGAGGAATGAAATCCTGAAAGAACAGTCAGTTTATTAGTATTTAAGACACTAGATACATACATGGAACTCATATTACAATGAGAAAGGTAACAAAATACTATACTAAACAAAAACTTATAAATTGCAACCACATGAACTCAATAAATAGTCCCCTCTTCATAACCCTTTGAAGGTAAAAAAATTAAATGGGTCAGATAAAATTATTATCTAGGGTTAAAAATAGAAAAATTATGAATCAACAATAACTGAATCATAAAAAAATGTAATAGTCAATATGGCATGGTGAATAAATTAAAAACAACCACCATTTAATAAACTGATAATGAAACTGCATCCATATATTTTTTTCATAGTGAAAACCTCATGGAAAATAAAAACTCGAAAGGAATAAAGTGATTTATTATTAATTTTATGTCATTCATCTAGAACATGAAACCACTATACCGTTGGAAAGGTTTATGTATGTGGGTAGAAACCCATCTAATTTTTGGAATCAAACTCAAAGTGTTTGTCACCAATTGATTGTCTCATGAGACCGGTCAATGCATAGAAGGGCTTTAGCAGGCTCTGAACGTCACAAAAATTCCAAATAATTTTTTATAAAAATATTTAATACAATTACAATATTCCTTCTCAATATCCATATATATTATAGAATCTATATTCTTCAATATATCCATAGTTAAAACAACTTTCCAAATTAACACTGTATGTGAAATGCTGTATAACTTATAGAAATAATCATATCCATGCTACAATAGAATAGATATTTTCCATAATTATAATTTAAAATGAAAAATTATCTCTAATGGAAATTAGATACACCACATAAGAAAGATTTGGTGCACAATACCAAGTAGGTCTCAATGAAATGGAAATTGAGACAAATTCACATACCACATTGTAATCAATTGAATCGTATGACCAAAACTCAATAATAACAAAATGAATCCCATAATAAAATGATTATAAAAATAATAATGATATTATATATGAAATTATAGTACACATGTACCACATATAAAAAATAAGAGGCAAACAATGGAAATCCCACAGAATTGAAAGTGAGATAAGGAACCCCTTACAAACATTTTGGCTTGGTAATGAGTGTTCTTGTGAGGGATTAGTGTTTTGTAAAGGGGTATACCATAATTTTTATATCATAAGGGAATTATTTTTCAGGTTTTAAAACATACCCATCATTAGGAATAATAAATAAAATCACACAACATAGAGGGAATTATTGAATAAAAGATAAAGAGAGGATCGCTTACCTTATCCCCGAAGGTGCTCTTGATTGATCTTAACAACCTGTATAATAAATTTAGCTTCATTAATTAATAAATAATAAACACAATAAACAGTTAATTGATATATTATAACCTTATTAGGTTTATGCATGCTCTTTTTTATGGGTTTAAGAGATTCAATTTTATTGTTTGGGAAGCATTGTTTCCTTAGTTTTCATAACCAGTCTACTTCTATTCATGAACAAACGTTTGTTTGAAATGTGGTTAAACATCCATAATTGTAAATATATATTATTAGTGAAATTATAAATGATCTTATAGTTAATTTCGGTTATATAACCTGGGGATGACTCATTAGATAAAAGTTATTGATAAATGCTTGGATTAACTTGGTAGGTTTGTGCATAATGAACTTGTTTTGTATCAATATTTTGTATTATGAGTGTGTAAGGATTCCAGAATATTTAATAATGAAAATTACATATATTATGATCTATTTCAACAATTAAAAAGTTTTCATTATCAGTATTTAAGATATTAATATTAATTGAAAACCAGTTTTCCTTGAATGTGATAAATTAACACATATTGATTGGTATTTTCATTTATAGTGTAAGAGGTGGGGGAAAAGAGAGATGATGATGAAATATTCCATTACAATAATATAATTACATTACATGTAAGGTAATGTAATTTTCATATAATTTGGATGTAGATATGCGAGGATATAGAAATAAAATAATGGAACTTGTAAAAGAATTTGAAAGAAAAGAGAAGAGAGGTTCGCCTCTTTAGTACTCGTCCTTGATAATCTCGTTAAGGATATTGTTTTTGGCCTTTTGGTGAACCCAGAAGGTCTTGTATGTGGGAGAGGATCTTATAGGAATATTTGATCAGAATTTAGGCATGTCTTGAAGCTTGAGTAGTGTGGGAGGAAGATGGGGTTAGGGGTGGTTTAAATAGAGGAGGGGAGGAGGGTTTCCTTAATATTATAATCATTAATTTATTATTTCTCCACAAGACTAGTAATAGTGAGGATTCCATGACCTAAAATAGTAATAAGTGCATGTAAATTAGATATTTGTATGCTTACATCACTCATGATTATATGAAAAATGAATTTAAATGATAATGTATTTATACTGTAAATTAATGTACTTTACTATTCACAAAATATCAAGTATTTCAGGAAAATCAAAAAAAATAAACCAAATGATTTCTCAATGTGTATAATCCAAAAATGAACTCCATTTTTGAAAAATAATTTTCTAAATATTAGATATTTAATTATTTATTAAAAATAGTATTTAATCGAAAAATACCCACACTTAAATTATTTATCTTCATTTTATGGTGCTTAAATTTTATTTATACATTCATGAGTAATGATAGAATTTATAAGGTTTATATTACTCTTTATAAGAGTAGGTTAATATTCATAAGTGTATGTTACTATTCATAAGGGTAAGTTACTATTCACAGGAAATTAAATTGATTCTATCAGAATCCAAATATCACCCTAATCGCATCTTTTTATGTCTATTTTACAAAATTCAAAACACTAAAGTGGAAAATTTAGGTTTAATGGATATGTTATTACTATATCCTAAATAATCAAGTGTTGTTTCAATGAAAATTAGTTCGTTATGAAATATAGTCTATCAATAGAATTTATTTAAGAGAAACATAACCTAAAATGGTTGGGGTGTTATATTATTCCCTCCATCATAAATTTTTTCTTCAAACTTTTTCATGTATAATTACCTCTAAAAAGATGTGGGTGGTTCTTATTCATAATATCCTCAGTTTCCCATGTTGCTTCCTGCATATTATGGTTTTAAGAAGGAACATTTACTATATGAGTTGTCATATTTCTCAATACCTTCTCCCTTGTGTCAATAATCCCAATAGGCTCTTCATAGTATAAAAAATATGGTTCCAGTTCTATTTCATTATAGGTGCGTACATGAATTTGGTCTGGAATGTATTTCTTCCACAACAACACATAGAACACATTATGAATTTTGGAGAGACTTGTTTGCATTGATAAATGGTATGAAACAACTCCGATTCTTTCAAAAATTTCAAACGGTCCAATGTACCTGGGGATCAGTTTCCCTTTCTTACCAATCCTTAAGACACCCTTCCATCGAGATACTTTTTGAAAGACGTGATCTCCTACATGAAATTCCAATTCCATTCTATGGTTGTCCACATAAATCCCTTTCCTACTTTGGGCTACTTCAACATGGGCCTTAATATTCATTTCATTTATTAGTGTCTCTTCGATATGTTTTGGGCCTAACAGTTTCCTCTCACCAACTTCATCCCAACAAGTTGGAGTTCGACACCTCTTACCATATAATTCTTCATATGGTGCCATTTGAATGTTATAATGGAATATAATATTGTAGAAAAATTCCACCAAAGGTATTTATTGATCCCATATATCTTGAAATTCAAGATAGAATGATATGAACATGTCTTCGAGTGTTTGAATAGTCCTTTTAGATTGTTTGACTATTTGGGGGTGATAACAGTACTGATATGAAGCTCAATATCAAAAGCCTTCTGGAGACTTTTCCATATTTTTGATGTAAACTGGGGATCTCAATCAGACACAATTCATAGGGGTGAACCATGAAATATTTCAACTTTATTAATATAAAGTCTTTCCCAGGACTCAAGTGGTAAATCCTCTCTCATAGAAAGGAAATGTTCTGATTTTGTGAGATGATCAATAATTACTCATATTGCATCATTCCTTCTAGGAATCCTCAGTAGTCCAATTACAAAGTCCCCCATAATTTCATCTCACTTTCACATATTAATATGTAGAGGTTGAACCACACCTCTTGGGTGTTGTCTATCTGCCTTCACGTTTTGAAAAACTAGACACCTTGACACATAGTCAGTAATTTCTCGCTTCATATTATCCCATAAAAAATGTTCCTTCCGACCTCTATACATCTTTGTGATACCTGGGTTTATAGAGAAATTTAAGCTATGATAATAATCTAATAGTTCCCTTTTAACTCAGGTACTAATGGAACACATAACATCTTCCCAAATTTCTTAACTCCATGCTTATACACGATGTTTTCCAATCATCAATCCTTAACAACATTAATTTTCTTGTGTAGATTCTCATCATCAGATAGAGATTTTTTATCTTATCTTGTAAATATGTTTTAGAAATCATTTCAAAGAGTAAATATGTTCCCCCTTCCTGATCAATTATCATATCCATATTTAGTAGATCTATGAATATAAGATATCTCTCAATCCCCATTTTGGTCAGAAGTCCATGATATTTCCTGGTTAATGCATCTACCGCCTTATTTTCCATTCATGGGTGGTAGTGTATTGAAAATTCATAATCTTTGAGTAACTCAATCCATCTCATTTTCCTCATGTTGAGTTCAATATATGTGAAAATGTATTTCATACTCTTGTGATACCTGTATATCTCATATCATTCACCAAATAGATAATGTATCCTTATTTTCAGAGAAAAGATTATGACTGCTAACTCAAGATCATTGGTTAGGTAATTTTTCTCTTGATTCTTTAACTTCCTTGATGCATAAGAAATAACATTATAATTTTTCATAATGATGCAACCTAACCCATTATTTGATGCATCACTATATGTCACAAATCCATAATTTCTAGATGGAAGAGTCGAAATTAGAGCATTGAAAAATCTTCATTTAAATTCTTCAAATAATTTTGCACATTCTTTTGTCCTTAAAAAATAACCCCTTTACGTGTGACCTTGATTAGTTGGTTTTCCAGTCAGTAAGAATTATGAATTAATCACTAATAGTAAACAGCTAATCCAACAAAACAGTGTACCTCATTTGTGTTTATTGGCATGGTCCATTCTTGGATTACCTTTGCCTTTGCATGATCAACTAGGATTCCATCCTTATATACAATATGTCCTAGAAAAGAAATTAATTGATGCCAAAATTCACACTTTATAAACATACCATATAATTCATTTCTTCTAAGAGTTTTTAAAATAATATGAATGTTATTCTCATGGTCTTCATAGCTTTTGAAGTATACCAATATGTCATCAATAAATACCACAACAATGTTATGAAGACATTCCTTGAAAACATTATTAAATAAATCAATGAAAATAGAGATTTCATTAGTCAATCAAAAATGCATAACTATAAACTTGTAATGCTCATAACTAGTTCGAAATGCTATATTTGGAATGTATTCCTTTCTCACACATAGCTGATGATATCCAGATCGAATGTCAATATTGAAAAATTATTTTTCTCCATGAAGTTTAACAAAAAATAATCAATTTTTGGTAGAGGATAATTATTCTTTATAGTAATAAAATTTATTTCCCTATAACCAATTCATAGACTCATGGATCTATCTTTATTCTTGACATAGAGGACACGGGATCCCCATGGAGAAACACTAATTTGAATAAATCCCTTTTCACTAAATTACTCTAGTTGTTTATTAGCTCCACTAATTCTATAGTGGACATTATAAATGGAGTATTTGATAAGGATCTTTCACCAGGAATTAAATCAACAAAGAACTCAACTTCCGAATCTGGAGGATGTCCAGGTAAATCCTCGAGAAATACATCAATATATTCTTTCACTATAAGTACATATTCAATTTGATAATTTAATTCCTATCCAATAGATATTGAGTTCTATTCATCTCAAGGAATTTCATTTAGTAGAGCTACTAGGGGTGGATCTAGATAACAATCAAATGACGAGGTTTCTACTATAAAAATAAGGGATTCTACACCATTTTCAGTGATTGTATCTTCATTCTTATTGAAATAGATCTTCACATCATAATTTGACATCAAATTCATACCAAGAATTATATCAAAGTAATTCATTGGTATGATGATAATGTTAGAAACTAAATCATGTTTATGTATCATGATAAGGAATGATCGACATGCCTTTGTTGCAATGATACATCCCCTAAGAGTTTTTACTGAAAACTTCTTTAATAAACCAAATTGGACATGTCAAATTTTCTTGGAAAAATGGGAAGATATAAATGAATTCAATGATACAGAATCGAATTAATCATTGGAAAATCATGAGGAAACAATTAATGGACCCACCACCACATCATTAGGAACTTCATCCATCACCATTTTAATCACATAAGCTTTCCCTAACTCTCGTGTCCTTTTATGAGTCAAATTTTATTTCTTACTTAGAAAACTCAATTTCAATAGTATCCCATCTTTAAAAAATTGTAACATTGAACATCATTGACTTGTTTATTCCCCTTGCATTCATTAGACTGATGAAGTTTTTCTCTATACTTATAGTAGACTCCCATGGCATTAAATCATTTCCCTGGAAGATTTATTCCACAGTTCATGCATAATGGGAATAGATTCATTATCTTGTTCTTATTTGGTTCTTCACCTATTCCCTAGTTATAAGAGTATAGCTTCTTATCTTAGTTTCCCTTGAAAAATTTTGATCTAGAATACTCCCTCTCAATTTTGATGTCACTTAATACAATTTCATCATACAAAGAAAATGTATGGGAATCCAGTTCTGTTTGAAGAAATGGCTTAAGACCTTCAAAGAAATGATAAATATTGTCTTTTGAGTCATGTACATAATATATAGAATACCTAGATAGTCTTGTGAAGGTATCCTCGTACTCTGTAACACTGTCTTTTTTCTTTTTCTTAATGTTAAATAATTTCCTCTTCATTTTGGTTCATTACTCATGAGGGAAATATTTGTCGAAGAATATTTCTTTAAAAGTACTCCATTTCGTATCTTCTATTTCTTCTTCCTTGGTGGTATTCTAGATCATGGACCACCATTGATCAGTGTCACCATTAATACAATATCCTTCTAACGCTGTCTTTTCATTTTTCATTACATATTAATGCCATGGATATCTTTTCAAGGGACTTGATCCACTACTCAGTTACCACTGGATTAGTAGTCCCAAAAAAATATGGGGCCTTTGGCCACATGAGACAATCCTACACAGGTGTATCATGGTTATTCATCACAACTTGAGTATGTTTTCCCAATATGGTCATGATATGATCTTCTCCAGCATTGACTATGTTAACTTTCTTAGTGGGGTAATCCCTACAATGTCCAGAAGTATTGATTCCCCTTCATCTATTAGGCATCATTTTTAAATAATGAAATACACCAGATTAGGTTATGAATCATAATTTTTAATCTCTACTATAAAATTACTTAACATTAATCAAAATTCTATGCATAGATAATCTCATAAACACAAATTCTCTGAGGAAAAATTTACTTTAAAATCCATTATAGTGGCTTGTAAAAAAATGTGTATTATCCTAAGCATATCCCCTGGTATTTTCAAACCAAGAGTGCATCAAGGCACGTTATCCTATACCAAGATACATCGGGTCAAAATCAAAAATCCTTGTTGTAGTTTTCACTCCTATGTACATCTTCTCCAGAGCCACATGTACCTATTTGTATCCAGACACGGATGTATTTAACAAAAAAATTCACATAATCTATTCCTTACCAAAATTCATGGATATTCTTGAATGTTTTTCCTAAGATACTACCTTAGGAATTTGTTCCCTAATATATGTTTTCTAATTTTGTTTTCATGTTTTCTACTAAACTTTATTTGATACCAATTGTAACTCCCCGACCCCAAAAACCCAGAGTTGGTCCACTACCTATTAAATATTCATGATTAAGAGGAATGAAATCCCAAAGTAATGATCAGTTTTGTAGTCTTGATGAAACTAGATGCAAACATGGAACTCATATTACAATGAGAATTGTAAAAAAATACAATAGAAAACCAAAACTAATAAACTAGAACCATGAGAACTCCATAAATAGTCTCCTCTTCATAACCTATTAAAGGTAAAAAATGAAAGGGTTGTTCTAAAATGATCAGTAAGGGTTTAAAATATTAGAAGAATGAATCAATAATAACATAATCATAATCAATTTGGCATAGTTAATATTTCATGGTGAATAAATGAAAAACACACGCCATTTAATAAAATGAAAATGAAACTGATTCTATAGATTTATTTATAGTGAAAAAACATGGAAAGTAATATATGAAAATGAATAAATACAATGATTATTAATTGGAATTCATTTATCTAGAACATGATACCACTATACTGTCTAAATGGTTTAAGTCTGTGGGTAGAAACCCGTCTAATTTTTGGAAACCAACTTAATGTGTTTGTTTCCAACTGATTCTCTCAGGAGACCCGTCGATGAATCGAGGGGTAATAGAGATCTCCTCCAATCAATAAAAGTCCAAATAATTATTTATACATAGATTTAATACAATTACACTATTCTTTCTCAATGTCTTTATAGATTAGAGAATACAGATTCATCAATATCTATATAGTTAAAAACAAATTCCATATTAACACTGCATGTGAAATGGTATTCGACTTATGGAAATAATCATATCCATGGTACAAGAAAATTTATGTGTTCCATAAATATAATTTAAAATGAAAAATTATCTCTAATGGTCATTAGATGCACCACATAAGAAATATTAGGTGCACAATACCAAGTAGGTCTCAATGAAATAGAAATTGGGACAAAGTCCCTTTCCACATTGTAATCAATTGAATCGAATGACCAAAAATAAAAAATCACCAAATGAATCATATAATACCATTAATATAAGTATAATAATTATATTACATATCAAATGATCGTACAAATATAAAACATATAATAAATAAAATGTGAACAATGGAAATTCCACATAATTGAAAGTGAGATGATAAACCCCTTACAATAATTTCGGAATGGTAATGAGTGTATTTGTGAGGGATTAATGAGAGGTAATAAGGAATACCATCATTAATATATCATAAGGGTAGTATGGGGGAGGTTCTAAAAACATACCCCATCATTATGAATTAAAAATAAAAGAACACAACATAGTGGGAATTCATGAATAAAAGTGAAAGAGGGGATCCCTTGCCTTATGCCCGAAGGTGTTCTTGATTGATCTTAACAACCTATAAATCAAATTTATTTTCATTAATTAATAATTAAAAAACATAATAAACATTTAATTGATATAGTATAACCATATTATGTCCATTCATACCCTTTTGATGGGTTTAAGATATTCAATTTTATTTTTTTGGATGCATTTTATTCCTTGGCTTTCATGACCGGTCAACTTGTTTTCATGAATGAATGTTTGTTTGAATTATGGTTCAACATCCAAAATTTTAAATATATATTATTAGTGAAATTAGAAATTATATTCTAATGAATTTGGGAAATATACCTTGAGGATTACTCATTATTTAAAAGTTATTGAAAGAATCTCAGATTAATAAGGTCAAATAAATATATTGTTATCTAGTCAACCCATTAAAAATGTTTCATGGCTATTCTAGAAGATATTAATAGAAATTGAACACCCGTCATCCTTGAATGTGATAAATTAACACATATTGGATGAAATTTTTATTTTTAGTATAGGAGGTGGGGGAAAAGAGAAATGATGATAAAATATTCCATTAGAATAATAAAATTAAAGTACATATAAGGTAATGGAATTATCATATAATTTGGATGTGGGTACGTGAGTAGAGAGTAACCGAAGAATGGAACTTGTAAAATAATTTGAAATAAAAGAGAAGATAGGTTCACCTCTTGAGTACTCCTCCTATAGAATCTCCTTAATGATTTTGTTTTTGGACTTTTGGTGAGACTAGAAGGTCTTGTATGTTTGGGTAGAGCTTAGGTAGATATTGAGCAGAATTATGTCAAGTCTTGAAGCTTGAGTCATGTGGGATGAAGAGGGGGCGAGGGGTGGTTTAAAAAGTGGAGGGGAGGAGAGTTTCCTTAATATTATAATCATTAATTTATTATTTCTCCTCAAGAGAAGTAATAGTGAGGATTCCATGACATAGAATATTATTAAGTTCATGTGAGTTTGATATGTGGGTTCTTACATCATTCATGATTCTAGGAATATCGAATTTAAATTATCATGTATTTATACGGTAAATTAATGAATTTTACTATTCATAAAATTTCAAGTATTTAAGAAAAATCCCAAAAATTCTCCCTAATCATTTTTCGATGTTTAGAATCTAAAAAATAACTCTATTTTTCAAAAATAATTTTATATATATGATAAATTTCACTTTTAATTAAAAAAATATTTAATCAGAAAAATAACAACACTTAAAATATTCATCTTTATTTTGAAGGTGCCTAAATTTTATTTATAAATTCATGAGTAAGGTTTCCAATCATAAGTTTAATATTAATATTCATAAGGGTAGGTTAATATTCATAAGGGTATGTTACTATTTATAAGGGTAAGTTACTATTCACTGAAAATTAACTTGATTCTATCAGACTCCAAATATCACCCTTATCGCAACTGTGTATTTATATTTTTCTAAAATTCAAAACAAAGAAGTGGAAAATTTATGTTTAATTGCTAGGTTAACAATATCTTCTAAATAAACATGCGTTCTTTCAAATAAAATCAGTGCTTTATGAAATATAGGCTATGAATAGAATGTATTTAAGAGAAACATACCTTCAAATGTTTGGGGTGTTATTTTATTCCATAATTAATTCCTTGTTTAAATTTTTAATAATTATATTTCAAATTAATGTACATAATTATAATATCATATATTATCCATTAATAATATTTCAATACCCATTTACCTATAATTACTTATTAAAAGTTTAATTTCTGGGTGTTAATTGTTTCATTTTATTATTAAAATTTTGGTTCGGCTATTATGGTCCTTGTAGTTCAATGATGCTTCCATAATATCCAAGATTTTAATCATGATATATAAATAATATATATTCATTATATATTTATTTATATATATATACACTCATCCTAAATTTGAATTGATATAAAAATGAATTGCTTCATTCCCAGAGATGTTTGGGTGTACGTACGCTGGCAGATTGTTTTCACTTGTCATTGGATAGAAGAAGAGAATGTTAAATAAAAATTAAAATTTAAAGAATAATTATTATCTAATATAAATAATATATATTACCCAAATAAATCATTTTTACCATCCATTTAAATAATAAATTAATAACTATTTACATCGCTTCGTAGAGGTGGTAGTCCATATATACCTACAAGCGAGGTTATCATTTTCCAAAATAGATATGAAGCTTATAATGTAGATATGATATTATCATTAAAGAAGTATAATTATGTCATAAATATCATTTATAAATATTAAAATCATCAAAATACTCATCCCTTCATTTTTGTAATGAAAAATGAATTATATCGCTATGTGGAGACGATAAGCCTTACTATTATACGTGCAATACTTTCACTTACTATTTGTTGGGAAAGAGGGTGGATAATGGTTGTTAAATACTAATTACTAACATTTATTACATTTATCATAATTATGTCATTATTTTATGATAAATTAAATTTATTTATAGGAGGTAAATTTATAAGTAAAAAATAAAGTGACCAGGTAAGATGATTGCCTCTTATTTGAAAGTACTTCATTGGATCTCCTCTTAAGGGTCATAGGGTTGGTCTTTTGGGAATACAATAAAATATATAATGTTTATAATTAAATTTAGAATATAATATGTCTTGGACAATATATAATGCTCAAATTGGTGTAAATAGGGGAAAAAGAGTTCCCTTTTATAAGTGAGGGCAGGGATTGTAGGAATATCATAAAAGATTAAAAATATAAAAATGTAATTCTCTATAAGAATGCTTACAAATGTACACATATTTGAAGATAAGGTTTTATGGGGTCTAAATCTAATAATAAAATAAAATTTATATAGGTTTAACTTTTTTAAAACCTTATCTTTTATTTTAACCCATTAGTTAACCAATTTTAACCATAACGACATCAATATCTTTCTTACTCTTAATGAGTTATAATTTTACATATAAGGTGAAAATTGGCTCATAAATTTTCAAGGAATGAAATTTTAAATCATATATTATTAACAATGACCATTTTCATGTTTTTTTGTGATTTTAAAATAATATAATAAAATATTATTTTCATAAAATATATTTTATGTCATTTTTGACAGTATTCATTTAATTTGACACTAAAGACACCTAGATAAATTTGAAAGTAGAATATAATCCTTTATAAAATAATAAAATGTTTTATTTTTCTATAAAAGTCATATAACACTAAAAAAATTCACATTTTATTACTTTTAATATTTTTAAAATCTTTTATTTTATTTTTTAATTAATTAACGAAATATTGTATTGGTGTTGTCTAAAATTTATGGTAATTAAAAATTAAAAAAAATGAAATAAAATAAAATCATGAAAATAATTTTGTTATTCTCAAAAATATATTAATATTCATCCCAAACTTTCTATTTTTTTATGATAATACATAAGAGACATTTAAAAGTACAAGAGTGAAATTTTGTATTTTTTTTGTATTAAATATCATACAGAAAATTTTCAATGAATGTTCTGCCTTAAAAAATTAAATTTCACAATTAAAGTTATATGGGTGGATTTAAACACCTCCCATAATAATTATAATGCAAATTGGTGATCTTATAATTTATTTTTATCCTATGTAAAATAGATTTACCCTTTATTATGGTGATAAATTTTACAATGGTTATTATTAGTAATTCTAGAAAAATAAAGTGACATATTTACCAAATTTGGACATCATAATACCAAATATAGAACCAGTTATTCAAAAATAAATTTCTATAAGTGGAAAAAATTCAATTGAAAATATGTGTGAAAAATTCAACGAGATTCATTTATTTTGAAAAATGTGTTTTTAAGAATTAAACTACATTTATTCATATCTTATATATATAAATATTAATTATATAAATCCTAATTTTTTTTAATATTTAATATATTAAATTTAATTAAGAAAATTCCCTAATAGTGATTAATTTAATTTGTTAAAATAAAAACACATTGTTCACATAAAAATAGTTATTTTATAAAAGAAACTCTGTTATTTTCAAATTTTATATTTTATATTTTTATTAATTGATAACCAATGAATTAATTTTATCTATATGTTTTTTATAACATAATAATTCACATATATACTCTCTAATCCAATTTCTATGTGATAATTGTCACATTAAATAATATTATTTCAATCATATTTCATAGTTCGTTTAAATTTAGTGTTGCATGTAAAAAACATTATCAAAGAATTAAAATTTAATTAAAGAGAAATATATGATAAAATATCAGGGAGATAAAAATGGATATGATAAAGGTCATTAATTATGTGATTAAGATATCTATGTTTTCACCATATGAGCTTAAGGAATTTTTGCAGAAGTTAGGAACTAAATATATTAGTTTTCATCTCAAATTCCTCTATTTGATACATATTTGTTCATATAAAGGTAATTTAATTTATTATTTTTATATAATACCTATTTCATATATCATATCAAGAATTTTGTTTTAATCATGTCATTTTATGTTTTATTACAAACATAATATTTTAAGGGATTTCGATTGAAGTGCTACTGAAGCCGCACATATTTTCTTGGTCTCAATTATGATACCTTGAGATATGTAATTAGTTATGAAACATATTTTGTTTTTATGTTGTTCTAATGATTTATTATCATATGAATTATATATATATATATTATTTTTTATTTCACGATAAAAAATAATCGAAATGAATTTATTTATTCATTTATTTGACTTATGTGTTATCACTCCTGTAAGAGGTTTTTGGATACTTGGTTTTCAGTGATTGAGTTACGATTGATCAATTGAATTTATTCCACATATGTTAGGTAAATTATTCCATTATGATTTTATTATGTGGTATTATCTAATTATTTACATTTTTATCACAAAAATAACATTTCAAATGTTTCATCACCCATGGAGTATGATTCCTAATAAGGATATTGATAACTAATGTATTCTTTAATTGAGTTATATTTTTTTGACATGAAATTCACTATTTGAGTCTTAGGTTCTCCCACCCTAATATTTTTTAAATAGCATTTTCTATCCTCTTTTTGAATATAAATTTTTAATAAAACTTAATGTTTTTCTTCTCTTATTACAATGTTAGTTTTAAACAAAGGTATTAAAAAAATTCCATTCATTTTCACATATTTGTTTTTATATTCTCATTTATCCAACATAAACATTATGTACATTCAAGGCTTGATTATAGGATTTTTTTTTAAAATTAATATTTTTAAAAAGATTTCACATCCCCTTTTAAAATGTTAACATGGAAAGTGACATGTAAATTTTTATTTCAAATTAAAGTTTTTTAATTTTTTTTTTATTCAATTTCCAATTTTTTTGTCATTTTCAAAAGGAATTATAGTAAATGGTTTTATTTTTTATGATATATATATATATATAAATACATGTTTTCATTTTTTGGGATTGAACTCGTGGTATCAATCAATTTTATTCAAGATATCATATTTTCTGATACTTTTCGAAGTATTATTTTACAAGGAAATTTTCATCTTTGTCAACATCCTCTTATATTTAATTTATAGCTCTGGGTTTATGTTATTTTGAAACTATCCACACCATTCTCTGTATGGATTATGATAATTTTATTCTAGTATCAACTTAGTCATATACTCATTTCTCTATATGGTGTGAGCATGAAATTTAAAATAATTTGTATTAGATAATTTCCACCTAAAAATAATGTTATTATATTGACATGGGTAAATGTATTGGTGTTTTGTATATTTTTATTCCAATATGAATGATTATCGAAAATTTGACTATATATTGGTTAATCTTCTACCCTATTCCACTAGTTGGGTTATGATTATGTTGTCCCTGTTATTTTTATGGTGAAAAGTGCAGGTGTTATTTAAATTTCTAATGCAATACAAATGATTGTTGGAATGTTTTTTAAGTATTGTTTGACCATACACCATGTATATCACAATGAGTTATGACAATGTTATCCCTTATAATGATATGGGAAAAAGTAAAGAAATACTGATGATTAATTAATTCAAATTAAATTTAACCATGTATTTATATTATATATTTTCTATTATATGGATTACCAAGTTTTTGTTTATTAATGGGTTCCATAGGGAATGGTAAGAAGACTCTGTTTGACTCTTATAGAGAATTCATTAGAATTAATATGGTGATAGGTGGGTCCTATAATTATATTTACCCATGATGAAATAATAAGTATCATATGAAATGTTGACCTCACCTGTTTTGATAATACCAATTATGCTTTCATATTCTTTGATAATCCCATGTAATGTTTTTCTATATATTAAATCATTCAATCTATGATCATGATGATAATAATATTAAAATATTCTCTGAAATATGTTAATCAATGGTTATCTATGTTTATATATGTTTTAAATTAATTCTAACCCAATCAGAGATGTTTTGCATAAAACAGATAAGTGTTTGTCAGTGATCTGCATATAGCTACTGATAACAGAGCTACCAGTACTCAGTCTACCGATAGACATAGTCTACCGATAGACAGAGTCACCGATACACTAAGGTCACTGATATGAATAGAGCTACCGGTAAACATATACCAAGTCTACCGATAAAACAGACTAGAGCTACCGATAGAATAAGTATACCTACTAACTAGAGCTACCGATAATACTAGTCTACCAAGCTAGCGATACAAGTACAGAGTCACTGATACATCAAGATACTGATAGACCAAGAGCTACTGATGAATCAAGAGCTATCAATAACAAGTGAAACCAATGGAATGAAGTCACCGGTATATAAATCTACCGATACATTCAAAGAGCTGCTGATGGAAGGCCATGTTACACAAAATCGACCGCACACGTCTACCAACATAAGGATACTAATGATTGACCAACCAGTTAAACTCTATACTCTCAATACTTTTTATTTATTAAACTAATGCTTACATTTGATGGTTTTAATGCAGTTAATGTTATTTGATGGATTCTGTTTCCATGACAGGGAACCGTACCTAGTACCCATGAAAAATTTGCTCATTCCTTTTTGTCGGAGCTAAATTCTATAAAAAGGATGATAAAGACCATGCCGAAAAACATAGAGATAGAAAGTTAAGTGGTTGCATATAGAGACCACAATAAACTAAGAGGGCTCAACAACATTCAAATGTGGTGCATTCACACAAGGCATCATCCATACTCCATGAATCCTGGATAAACATGAAGCCACTTTTCCAAAGGAAACCACAAGCTGAATCTTGAGTGAAGATCTACAACAAACACATCATGCCATAAGGATGACTAGCTGAACCTGGAACCAAGGAAGAAAATGATACTCGGTTTTTAGAAAAAAGAAATAGGAGAAGGACTCAAAAGCTTTTCTGACCAACCATACGAGTCCAGAGCTGCACTTCAAATCAATAAAGCTCTTCTAAACTCATTATTACATACTTTAGTGATTGTTTCATTACATTTCAAGAAATGTGTGTACCCTATTTATTTTACACACACACTGTGTCCTGAGCTAAACTGGAGGATTATGAAATCCTCACTCAAACTACATAACTCTTTGTTTCCCACTGTGGATAGTGGTAGAGGTTGATTAAGACCTGGATAGCTGTGAGCTGTTGTTTTTTCCCATGTAGAATTGTGGTAGAGGTATTTGGACCTTGACAGTATTGTACTATTGTTTACCCCGATCCAGGGTGTGGATCAATTTATATAAATTATTTGAGAGGTCTAAGTCTAGGATTTAGACTGAACCTCTTGGTTACATATGCTGTGATTTTTAGTTTGAGTCATAAGTATACTATATATATACTTTATATTCCGCTGTTGTTACATTAAAATACAAAATTATTTTAAAGCTACTTTTATAGTTAAATTAGAAAGTGTTTATACTTATTGTAAACTAGTAAGCTAGTTTCGAAAGACAATTTAATCATCAGATTAAATTGGCTGAGACCTAATCAATCATTGAAAAACTAATTGAACATCTACACTCTGTATAAATTCTCTACAGTTTAACTTTATTTTTAAATTGGGGGTTTTTAAGAGAAATATTTTTAACATAAATTTTAATTGGAAATCAGTTCACTCTCCCCCCCCCTCTTGAGTATCTACTCCGAACAACATTTGGTATCAGAGGATTGTTTATTAATAAAAATTTTCAAAACATTCTGTTTTTTAACTGTGATTTTAGTTGCATCTTTAAATATCTTAAATTTCTGTTAGTTCTAAATTTTATATCCTGGAAATTCTTTTCTAAAATCTAGTTATGGATAACAAACTTGAGGGAGCTGCTACTAACCGACCACCTTTCTTCAATGGCACCAACTATGCCCAGTGGAAACATAAGATGAAAATTCATTTAGAAAGTATGGGTTTTGATATCTAGACTATTATTGAGTCTCAATATAAAATTTCAGAAACTAAAAAAAACTTGTTATGAACCTACAAATACTGCTTACAATAATAATTGTAAAGCTACGAATTCCATGTATTGTGATCTAGGATAAGTATAATTTAATAGAATGTCTTCTTTCAATACTTCTTATGAAATATGGGATTATTTGGGTCATGAAGGAACAACCAATGTTAAGGAAATGATATTAAATACTTATACTATTAAATATGATAATTTTAAAATGAAAAATGATGAACCTATTTCTGACATGTATCTTAGGTTCAATGAGATTGTCAATACTATGAGATCACTTGGAAAGGATGTTCCAATAAAGGAACAAATCATGATAATCTTGAGATGTCTACCGGATCGATGGAGGGGAACTTCTATTTCAATCAGTGAATCGTGTGACATTGGTGCTCTCCTTGTAAAAGAGCTTATTAGTAAATTAATGATGTATGAGTAAGAACTCAAGGAAAATAAAGAGAAAGATGATTAACCCAAGATAATATACATGGGATTAAAGTGTAATGCTTCAAAGATAAAAGACAAGGAGAAAATGCAAATACAAACTAAAAGGTCAAACAGGGAAGATTCGGATTCAGACAGTGATGATGAGATGGCTCAAATAGCCAGGAGAATCAAGAAGTTCAATAGGAAGATGAAATTATTCATAAAATATAACTACAAAGGAACGAATGAAAACAAGGGACACTAGAAAAAGGATTGTAAAAAGCCTAACAAGGAGGATGATATAGTCATCTATGAGTGCAAAAGGAATGGAAACATCAAGGATAACTTTTCAAAACTGAAATTCAAAAAAAATGATTATATGGACAAAAAGTACAAGAAAGCTATGAAAGTAACTTGGAGTGATTCAGAAGACAGTACAAGTGAATCTGAGGTTTCTAATTCTAAAAAGGATCATGCCAACATGTGTTTCATGACCAACACATCTGAGGTAACCTTAGATACTCCTATTTTAAATTCTTATTATTCTGGAGATGATGCAGAATCTAATTTTGATTCTGATAATATGACTAAAGATGAACTATATAAATATTGTAACATGATAGAAGAAACATGTAA
This sequence comes from Viscum album, assembly GCA_963277665.1. Taxonomy (NCBI): domain Eukaryota; kingdom Viridiplantae; phylum Streptophyta; class Magnoliopsida; order Santalales; family Viscaceae; genus Viscum; species Viscum album. The sequence goes on from OY728130.1 coordinate 1,952,925,097, forward strand.
TGAACTCAAGGACAAATATTAGTAACTAAAGAAACAACATTCTCTTACTGCCAATGATAAATTTGCCTTTGATATAGAAAAAGAAAAGAATGCTCAATTGTTAAAGGAAAATATTGAACTGAAGATGTCTAATGAGGAACTTAGAAAGGACTTAGAAAAGTTCACAAAGGGAAAATATAAACTTACTCAAATTTTAGGTAAGTAAGTTGCACATAAATACACTACTGGGTTGGGATACCAACCTGGGCAGAGATAGTTTACTAAAACTAGATTTATCTCTAAATCTGGACAAATTTATGCTTATTCTAGATCTAGAAATTTGTGTGCTTCAACTGGCTATTCATATAATTATATATCAAATAAAGATTATCTTTCAAAATATATTTTTCTGTAAATTATATTAAACCCATAAGTCAAATATGGGTACCTAAAAATTTGATTGCTAACCTTTCTAGACCCAAGAAGATTTGGGTACCAAAATCATTTTTTGTTTAAATTTGTTTTATAGGAGACCTGTTTGAAGAATTCTCACAAGAAGGTATGGTACGTGGATAGTGGATGTTCAAGGCACATGTATGTAGATTATTCATGCTTCAAAAGCTTAATAAAATTTGATGGAGTCCTTGTCACCTTTGGTGATAATTCGAAAGGAAAAATCATCCGCTTAGGCCAGATTGGTAACACTAATTCTGTTTTAATTTCTACAGTTTTATTTCTTGATGGACATAAGTATAACCTGTTATGTATTTCTCAATTATGTGATGATGGTTTTAATGTAAGGTTTGAAAATGATTCTTGTAATGTTTTTAACTCTAAGGATGTTTTAGTATTTTCTGCTATAAGAAATGAAAATGTTTATGTTGTTGATTTAAATTCTTCAGATAAACAAAATGTTACTTGTTTAAATGATTTTCATAAAGAATCTTGTCTATGGCATAGAATATTAGGACTCTGCAACTTCTATTCACTTAGAAAATTGACTAGCAAGAACATAGTTAGAGACCTAGCGAAACTTGAATTCCCAAATGACAAAGTTTGTAATCCCTGTCAAAAGGGAAAACAACATAAAGATTCTTTTAAATCAATGAAAAAGTGTCAACTTCTCAACCTCTTGAGTTGGTTCACATGGATTTATTTGGAACTTCTAGAGTTACTAGTCTAAATGGGAATAAATATGTCTATGTACTAGTAGATGAATTTTCTAGATATACTTGGGTATAATTCTTAGCTTACAAAAGTGAAGCTTTTTCTTACTTTACCAAATACTCCAAATCTGTAGAAAACCATAGTAGACTTAAGATTAAAACTCTGAGAAGTGATCATTGGTGTGAGTTTGAGAATCATGAATTTTAATCTTATTTCTCACACAATGGATATATTCACAACTTTTCTACTCTTAGGACACCTCAGCAGAATGGTGTAGTAGAAAGAAGGAATAGAACCCTTTAAGAAATAACAATAACCATGCTTAACGAGTATGCCCTACCTATTTATTTTTGGGCTAAAACTATAAATACATCCTGTTATATTATTAATAGAGTCTTAATTAGACCTATTCTTACGAAGGCCCCATATGAATTATGGAATAATTGAAAACCTAAAGTTAGTTACTTCAGAGTCTTTGGATGCAAAGTTTTTATTCTTAATACAATGGATAATCTAGACAAGTTTTCATCTAAAAGTGATGATGGAATTTTTCTTGGTTATTATTTACCTAGAAAAGCCTATAGAGTCTTTAATAAAAGAACCAAATGTGTGGAGGAATCTATTCACATCATGTTTGAAGAAACTGATCCACAGGAGCCTAAAACCTCTCTTGAAAATCTTGAAGAAGATTTTATTGTTTTGGACCTTAATGATAAATCTAATGAAACTGCTGTAAAAACATCATGTTCTGGACATATTCTAGAATCTGATTATATATAACCCTAACCTATAGATGAACCTGATATTTCTAGTCCTACCTTTACCAGATCAAAAAGGATTCTAAAGAATCATCCTTTGGATGCTGGTGTTGGTAATCTTGATAGAGGGATACAGACTAGAGCTTCTCTAAGAATCCTAGTTGAACATCAAGCCTTTCTTTCACAACTAGAGCCTAAAAATGTCAATGATTCTTTTAATGATGAATTTTGGATAATGGATATGAAAGAAGAATTAAATCAATTTGAGAGAAATAATGTCTGGGAATTAGTTGATAGACCCAAGGACACTTTGACAATAGACACTAAATGGGTTTTTAGAAACAAAGTTGATGAGTCAGGAAACATAGTTATAAACAAAGCTAGGATAGTTGCACAAGGATACAGTCAAGAGGAGGGTATAGACTATGAGGAAACCTTTTCACCTGTAGCCAGATTAGAAGCCATTAAGATATTACATTCCTAAGCTGCTCATCTGAATTTCAAATTATATCAAATGGATGTCAAAAGTGATTTTCCAAATGGATTTATAATTGAAGATGTTTTTGTTGAACAACCACTTGTATTTACTAATCTGCATTTTCCAAATCATCTTTTTAAACATTCTAATGTATTATAAGGTTTAAAACAATCTCCAAGAGCTTGGTATGATAGACTTAGTAATTTTCTTATTTAAAAAATTTTTACTAAAGGGATTACTAATCCAACTCTCTTTTTTAAAATAATTTCTAAATATGTTTTAATAGTTCAAATCTATGTTGATGATATTATTTTTGGATCTTCTAAAAACTCATTATGTACTAATTTTTCCAAGAGTATGCAAAATGAATTAGAAATGTGTTTAATGGGAGAACTCAAATATTTTATTGGATTTCATGTTTTTTCAAAATGAAAATGGTGTTATTTTGAATCAATGTTAATATACAAAGGATCTTTCAAAAAGTTTTGGTCGGGATAATATTAAGGAAAGTGAAACTCCTATGAGTACAGTTTATAAATTTGATGTAGATGAAACTGGGAAACCAGTGGATCAAACCAATTATAGAGGTATGATTGGAAGATTAATTTACCTTACTTCTAGTCAACCAGATATTATGTATAGGGTTTGTATGTGTGAAAGATTTCAAGATAATCCTAAGGAATCTCATTTACATGCTGTTAAATGAATTTTTAAGTATCTTAAACATATTGTAAACTTAGGTTTGTTTTACCCAAAAGGATAATCCTTTGAGTTAATGAGTTATTCAGATGCTGAGTTTGCTAGTTGCAAGTTGGATAGAAAATGCACATCTGGAACATGTAATTTATTATCGAAATCCTTAGAATCTTGGTGTAGTAAGAAGCAGAATTCTGTAGCTTTGTCCACTACTGAAGTAGAGTACATATCTACTGGTAGTTTCTGTGCACAAATTCTATGGATGAAACATACTATTTTGGACTATGGATATGTATTTAAGCGTGTTCCAATTAATTTTGACAACACTAGTGCAATTAACATCTCGAAGAACCATGTATTTCAATCTAGGACCAAACAAATTGATGTACAGAACCATTTCTTGAGAGATAATTTCCAAAAGGTTGATATTATTCATGAGTTTATAGTTAATAAACATCAATTAACTAACATTTTTACTAAAACTTCTAGTTCGTATATTTTAAGTTACATTTGGCATGATTTAGGTATGTTTATCCTTGATCGGTAGATACCTCACCGATGTAAATTATCACCGATGTAAATCATCAACGATGTAAATCCTCACCGATGTAAATCCTCACTGATGTAAATTCTCACCGATGTAAATCCTCACCGATGTGAATTCTCACCTATGTAAATGCTCACCGATCTCAATTCTCATCGATGTAAATCTTCACTGATGTAAATTCTCACCGATAAACCCTACTGATGAGTGCGTTGTTTTAAACTTCTGTCTGCCACCAGAATATGAATCTTTTTTTACATTATCTTATTTTATTTTTTTATTTTTTGATTCCTAAATGATAGAAACAAAATCCTAAATACTTCTCAATCCACCAAGCCTCAAACCCTTTACCCTCAAACCTTAACTCTCAAATCTTTCGAGAACCCTAAATCCCTCGAATATAAGATGACAAAAACCAAACTCCCTTCTGTTAGAGATGTTGCTGATGAGCCTAAGGAAAATAAATAGAAGTATGAGCCAGAAGCAAGTGGATGTGCTAGAAGAACAAGATCGAGATGTGAACCAGTAAATCCTCATTTTCAGAATAGAGTTATTGTGATCGAAAAAGCGTTGTATATGGAATGGCTGCTGGCAAGTAAATCGTTAGTGCTCGAAGTGCTGAAAGATCAGAAGTGGGTATATTGTTTTTCGAACAATAATGGTCCCTACTATTCGAAGCTAGTGAAACAGTTTTATGACTATGTATGTTTTGAGAATCTAAAGATGAGAACCGAGTAACTTCATTTCTGAATGGAAAGGAGTTGTCCTTTTCATCGACTGAGTGGGATGAATGTCTGAACGTTCCACACAAACGTGTATCTGGATATGTCTCAAGAGCTATACCACCTACTAGTGATATATTTTATTACGAGGCTTCTTTGTAAGAGCTTACTAGTGATGGAAATCAAAGACAAGTAGTATCTGCTGAAATGGATGGAGAGAACGGATTGTTGTTCAAGTTTGTTCAGCATGTCTTAATACCAAGGAGTGGAGACATTCCAAATTTATGATATCAGGATGTCTATCTCCTGCATCTTTTGAGACATGGAGTCAAGGTGAATCTATGAAGATTTCTGATGACTCAAATGGAGGATATGATTAGACCCAAGTCAACAACTAATGCCGTGTTCTTTTCCAAGTTGATCTCAGTAATCATCTAAGTGAAAGGAATAACTGAGTCTCAAGATGAGATAGTGGTGGTAAAGAACAATTTCTGTGTCACCAATACAGTTTTCAGATACATGAAAATAAATTGGAACCCATGGAGAGGATAATGGGTCACTGATGACAAGAAGGTGTATGATAAGTTCAATCCTATGGATCATCCTTCAAGAACGAAGGATGTGAGGGATCTAGGTCTACGACCTGATAAAGAGGAGCCAGAATACATTGATGATTTAGAAGAGCAAGAGTCATCTGCTGATGAAGGAGGAGACCCTGACTTACCTCCTAGCCTAGCTCTTGAAAATCTAGATCAACATTAATCAGTAAGGAAGAAGTTGCATTAGAGGATGTTGAAGTGGCTACTCTAGAGAATGAAGAAGATGTTAATTAATTTGAAGCATATATGTTAGCTGATTTGAGCCTTAGTCCAGTGATTGGACAATATTTAGTGCCTTCTAATGATGAAAATGAAGTTGACATACACTTGCCTATTTTGGAAGACCATCCATCTATTACAGAGAATGAATTGATAATAGAATATTCTCTTAAAAAATGAAGACCTGTTGAGAATGCTTCTGAAAATGCTATTGTTTTACTTGAGGATGCACCATTTTTGGGGGAGCATCAAACCAAGTTTGGAAGTGTTGCAGTGGATGTTGATATTGAGGACTGGGCAGAAGACCCTGGTTTTGTGGTCTATGGTTTAGACTATACTGATTCTGAGAATGAAGCATCACTAAATAGACCAAAAATCATTTATGATATTGACTCTGAGTTTCTACCTAAAGATGTGGTCAGAATACGTGACCTGGATACTTTGATGAAAAATCTTGAGGACAGTTTTGTGGAAGAGGTAAAGAATATGGAAGCTTCTATGGTATCTTCAATTCAATCAATCATGACTGACTCAGTGGTCAGTTTAGCATCTGAAAGAGCATCTGTTGCAGTTTCACCTACTGATTTGATCACCAAAGATGACCTTGAATCCTTAAAGTATGATCTGAAAGAATCTTTTAGTGCTTTAGTTTCTGAAATGAAACATTGTTTTGTTGAAGAGATGAGTATGTTGGAAAGATCTTTTGAACTCTCTCTAGGTTGTAATTTTTCATCCTTTATGGCCGAAATAGTTGAAGAAGTTAAAGATTTCCAAACTGAAATATCTAGACTGGAAGTAGATCTTGAAGATCTAAAGAAATCTTTTGTCTCTTTGGAATCATAAATGAGATCAAAATCCCAAGAAGACAAGGACTTAGCCTATGTCAAAAGTGTTGTAAGTCAGATGGTCTCAGTGTTCGAAGTTTTTAAACCTTCCATGAAAGATCATGTTAAAACCCAGGATTCCCAAGTTCAAAATATTATTAGTGGGTTGACCAAAAAATTCAAATAAATAGTAACCTTATCTATTGGTTCTGTTGCATCTAAACCATCAGCAGATTTGAATCAAATTCGAGTTGTGATGAAGGAGGAGTTTGGATCAGCTTCAACAATTGGCTCTGTGGACTCATCTGACCTGAGGAAAGTGGTTCTTTCTACTAGAGATTCAGCTCGAGAAATAATGGAGATAGTCCAAGACTATATGATAGAAGCTTCTGATTCTCATAAATAAGTGAAAGATAAAGTGGAATCCTATTTCCAAAATATTTACACAAAGAACCAAATGTCCAGCCACTTCAAGCTTCTGATAGAGAATATGAAGCTGCATCTTGTCAATCAAGACTTCAGAGAAATGTTAGAATGCTAATGGAATTGACTCCATCATTGGAAAAATTTATGGAGAACAAGGATGACTTCATATCTACTATGGAGAGAGGAGGAGGAAAAATTATGGATTTTAGAAATTTGTTGCTGCCTTTTCTACATGTTGATACTAGGCCAGTGATTATACCTCCAGCCTTACCTGCCTCTACCTCTACTACTTCTCCTGTTCAGATGACTCTTTCCCAAGCAATTAGAAGCCTCACACCTATGATCACTCAAATAACTCCTCAGTACAGGCCAGACACAGTGTCAGTGGCTTAGTCTCCGGTGATCATCTCTGGTGTTCCTAAGCCTTCACCTACATCCACACCACATGAATCCTATTCTGATCCCAAGGGAAAATCTCACATTGAGGATGTGGATTGAACAAGTGGCTAGAATATTTTATAGAAATCAATTTTATTTTGTCTTATTCCGTTGTACCTTATTTGCACCATGCAATGAAACTGGATTTTATCTCTTTTCTCATTTTGTTCCTATTCTCTTTGTTGTTTCCCACTTTTTGATTATCACAAAGGGGGAGAAATATTCTACAACGATTCTATAAAGGGGGAATATAAATTTTGGGGTATTCTAAAAAGATTATATAAATGGGGAAAATAAATTTTGGGGAGAATGTATCAAAGGGGGAGGAATTTTATCTATGGAAGAGCTATCATTATTTGCCCCTCTAATACTGTTATACTTAATTCTATGATACCATTACATTTAATTCTACCTCTGATAAATTGAGTTCTATAGCATACTGTTTTCTCTGAGAAAATTGAATTCAATGATATATCCATTGATACAATTACTCACTATTTTTAAAATGATAATATCATAATTTGTGATTATCAAAAAGGGGGAGATTGTTGACCTCAGTTGTTTTGATAATCCCAATTATGCTTTCACATGCTTTGATAATCCCATGTAATGTTTTTCAATATATTGGTTCTTTAAATATGTGGTCAGTATGATAATAATATTAAAATATTCAATGAAATATGTTAATCAATGGTTATCTATGTTTATATAAGTTTTAAATTAATTTTAACCCAATCGGATATGTTTTGTATAAAATAGATAAGTGTATGTCAGTGATATACATATAGCTACTGATAATAGAGCTACCGGTACTTAGTCTACCGATAGACTTAGTTTACCAACAGATAGAGTCACTGATACACTAAGTTCACTGATATGAACAGAGCTACCGGTAAGCATATACCAAGTCTACTGATAAAACAGACTAGAGCTATCGATAGAATCAGTCTACCTACCGACTAGAGCTACTGATAAAACAAGTCTAACAAGCTACCGATAGAGTAAGTCTACTGATACAAGTACAGAGCCACCGATACATCGAGCTACCGATATCCCAAGAGCTAATTATGAATCAAGAGCTACCGATAACAAGAGCTACCGATGGAACGAAGTCACCAGTATATAGAGCTACTGATACATTCAAAGAGCTATCGATAGAAGGCCATGTTACAAAAATTCCACCACAAACGTCTACCAATAGAAGGCTACTAATGATTGACCAACTATTCAAACTCTATACTCTCAAGAATTTTTATTTATGAAACTAACAGTTACATTTGAAGGTTTTAATTCAGTTAATTTTATTTAATGATTTTTGTTGTCATGTGAGGGAATCGTACATAGTACCCATACAAAAGGTGATCATTCCTTTTTTCCGAAGCTAAATGCTATAAAAAGGAAGATAATGACCTGGCCGAAAAACATATAAATTGAAAGTGAAGTGGTTGCATACAGAGACCACAATAAACTAAGAGGGATCAAAAACATTCGAATGCGCTACATTTACACAAGGCTTCATACATACTCCATGAATCCTGGATATACATGAAGCCACTCTTTTGAAGGAAACCACAGGCTTCATCTTGAGTGAAGATCTACAACAAACACTTCATGCACTCAGACTGACTAGCTGAACCTGGAACCAAGGAAGAAAACGATACTCTGTTTTCAGAATAAAAACCAGAGAAGGACTCAAAAGCTTTTCTAACCAACCAAACGAGTCCAGAGCTGCACTGCCAATCACTAAATCTCTTCTAAGATCATTCTCATTTACTTTAGTGATTCTATCTTTACATTTCGAGCAGTGTGTGTACCCTGTTTATTTTACACACACACTATTTCCTGAGCTGAACTAGACGATTCTTAAATCCTCACTCAAACTCCATAACTATTTTTTTCCCACTGCGGATAGTGGTAGAAGTCGATTAAGACTTGGACAGCTGTGAGCTGTTGTTTGTTTTCCCACGTAGAACTGTGGTAGAGGTCATTGAACCTGGAAAACATTGTATTGTTATTTACCCTAATCCAGGGTGTGGATCAATTTATATAAATTGTTTGAGAGGACTAAGTCTCACCTTGAGACTGAACCTCTTGGTTACATATGTTGTGATTTTTAGTTTAATTCATAAGTATACTATATATATAATTAATATTAAGCTTCTGTTACTTTAAAATACAAAATTCTTTTAAAGCTACATTGATTGTTAAATTAGAAAGTGTTTATACTTATGGTAAACCAGTAAGGTAGTTTCAAAAGTCAATTTAATCGTCAGATTAAATTGGATGAGACCTCAGAAATATTTGAGAAACTAATTGAACATCTACACTCTTTATAAATTCACTACAGTTTAACTTTTTTTAAATAAGTTGTTTTTAAGAGAAATATTTTTAATAGAAATTTTAATTGGAACTCAATTCACCCCCCCCCCTCTTGAGTATCCACTCCAACAAATATGAAAAAAATGTATGCATAATTTTTTTATGAATTCTTTATTCACAATGATAACTAGACTATGGTCTCCACAACAATTAGATATCTTGGAAAAAAGAATTGTTAGTATGTTTTTGACTTCCAAAATTTTGAATTCCATTAATATAATGTCATTATTATTGATATAAATGTTTTAATTTGTTTACATAGATATAAAATTCTCTCAATATTAATTTGATCATGGATTCATGTTATTTATCAATTCCTATAATAATATTCATTATAATTTTTCTTCATTTAAAATTTTTATCTTATAGATCATTTCAGATAACACCTTATTTTTTTTCATTTCTATAGGTTTTGAAGAAAAGTAGTGTATGCGAATTTTTTAAAAGTTTAACATGTGTGGAATATTTTTTGGGTGATGTTTAAGACTGATTATGGATTAGGTAGTTTCTTATATATATTGAAAAATGTACTCTTGATATAAATATCCTGGGATTCATTATTTATAATGTGTCCTAATTCTCAAAATTTATAAACATGAAAAGATCCTATAGATGTAGGAGTTGAAATTAATAATTATTGATTTTGTAATTATGTATGTTTATTTGAAATATTTTACAATCATTATCAAATAAAGTATATAAAGTATGTGTTTATGTAACCAAATCCCTGGGTGTGGGTTTGGAGAGTCATAATTGGTATAATAGAAAAGGTTTAAATAACATTGGGGATTAGGATGTTTGTTGAAGTTAATTTATGGGTGATAAGTTTCGGTAAAAAAATATGTTCAAAGTTATAGATAATCTTTTTGGATAAGTATGAGAATTAATATTTAAGTTATAATGTGTAATTTTAGTTACAGATTATGCTAATATATCTAGAGGGAAAATACAGGGAATTTTCTTATGTATAGGATGCAATGATAATGTTTTTATAAACCATTGATTATGTGGTTTTACATAAAATTACACACTTTTATAGATTCTTGAGGTTGATATAGGATTTATAAAATATGTACCTTGGTGTCAAAACATCAAAAAGGGTGGATTTGGTATTAACTTGAACATCACATGGTGCACGGAAAAGAGGCCAAACTATATCTATAGTTCGAATAACCTGTGGGATATGATATGGTCAATTTCATTTTATTTATGAGGAACTATGTGGTATTTGAATATGTATAGTTTAGATAACCTAATAATAAAGTGATAATAGATTACATAGATTAAAACATAGAGAATCATAAGTTATTCTACATATTAATTTATATGTGATTTAATAAATAAAATATAAGTTGTATTTTGAGAGCATGAATTTAAATGATTTTTGGGTTTAGAACATTTTAAGATAGTTCATGGTAATTTTTGATCTCTGTTTTTAGTATAATTTTATGAAGTGTCATAGAATATAAATCAATTTAACATCGGACGAATAGATGTTGAAATTGAATAATATTAGATTAATATAGGATGAACTAAAGTAATTACATGCTAATGTGATGACAATAATTGAAGCATCTAATGATGAATCTACATTATGTCATTGATTTTGATAAATAAGTCATATTTGTAATTCCTTATCTCGAATGTCAGTGATTTTGGTTTTAATAATGGATGGAACTAAAAAGAACCATTACTGTGAGGGACAACGAAAAGATTAACATAGTGAACAAACCATCAGAATGAGAGTTAGAGTGAGAAAACATGATTTATTACAAACTATCTATCACAACATATGATTAACAATTTGACCATACCTCATGTCCCAAATACAAAAAAGAAGAGAAATATGAATCCTGATGAAAGATCGTGTGATGAATGTGATGAAGGAAACAAGATTCAATTTTTTACATGTCAAAAATATGGAATAAAGGTTGGGAGTATTTTCCTTAAATGGATAGTAAGATTCTATAGGTGTGTAGATGAATGTAATTAGACTACTAAGTGTATGAGAAATATAAAATCTAAAAAAATTATTGTTTTAGTTATAAGAGAGTTAGAAATTGTGTAAATCACTGTCCCTATCCAAGGGACATTGGTGAAATAGTCACTAATAACTCTAAAATCAAGGAAAATTATATACAATTACTACTATTGAATCCAATAGTTATATATCACTATAGATTTTTCCTTATCCTATTTCAAGTATGTTTTCCACAAGTAATGGATATTTGGTTATAAATAAAAACCCCAAATGGTATGATATTCATATAAATCTTTTCCATGGTTTGTGAGAAGTTATTCCTTGTGGATCTTGATCTTATTCCCTTATTTAAATTCTATATGAAATTTTGAATGAGCTATTTATCTTTATAGAGTTATTATAATAATTTTTTATATAGATAAATCTCATTCTACTTCTTAGGTAAACCCACTATCATCTATCGGTGCATGGTTAAAAATTAGTTCCTTATAGAAATTAGTTTGATCTGATGAGATAAATTTTTTGGTTAAATTTTTTTTATGTGGTGGGGGTGTGATTGTAACCCCAAAAATTTTTATATTTGATTACATTTAAATAAGTCAATTTTTTTGATAAATTTTTCTAAACGGAGCAGCAAACATAATCAAAACCATGTCATATTTAGATAAAAATATAAATATTTAAGTATGGTTGTAAAAAACTAGCTATTAAAGTATCTAGAATGAATAGAATAAATAAATTTATGAAATAAATTTATAAAAAAAATTAAAAGTTACTTTGACTGAAACTCAATTAGTTTACCTAACAAGACTAATAAGATCATTTATTTTTTAGAAAATTATTTTTCTAAAAAAATTGCTTTTTAAGCACTATAAATTTATATTTCACGAAAAATATGATTTATGATAAACTGTTTTTGATATTAATAATTGGATAACACAAATTTAGTTGTAAAACGACATTAAATAAAATAAAATAGTTAATATTTGAAGATAACAATTTAAAAAAATGATTTTCATGATATTTTATGATTTTATCCTAAAATTGAATTTATAAATATGGAAACATAAAATTAATATAAATTAACTTCATATTTTAATTCATCATAAAGAAATTGACATAGTATGAGTTGTTTATCTTTTTCTAGAAAGGTTTGGTTTTATTAAAAAATATTGTTTTCGTGAAACATGAAATTTCTTTGAATTTATCTATATATAATACTGATATATAATACTAAAAAAATTTATGTGATAAAATATGAATATATGGAATAACAGTAATCATTTAAAATTTTAATTTATCTCATAAATCATATATCAATCATTAATAGATCTAATTTAAATGTTACTTTAATAAAAAAAAAGTACTTCGGTCTTTGATTTGAATAAAATATTTTCTTAGGAGATTCAATTTGGGCTTACCTTAGAAGCCTAATATACTTTTTTTCTTTTATAATAAATTAATTTATATAAATTAAATAAATATAAAAGATAATTTTATCTTTTATATAAAATTAATGTTTAAAAACATTATTGATTTAAAAAAATTACACGACTATGTGAATTTATTTTAAATTAATTTTTCACCACATTATATATTTTATTTTCCAAAAAGATTTTAATTTTTTTAATTTTAATGATTAAATAAGTTAAAAATTTCATATTTAATATTTTTCATAAAAATTAATTACAAAGGTTTTTAATTAATAACCATATTTAAAGTAAAATATGGTAAAAGATAAAAAGTTAAAATTGAAATCCTAAATATAGTAATTTTTTTCTAAAAAAGAGTGTTTGAGGTGATTTTATAACCAAAGTCATTTTCCTGTCATCCTTTTTCCATTTTCTACCATTCACACAAGAATAGTAACCATAGAATATTTAAAATATAATGGTTAATCCCAAAAATACCCTTCCATTCACTTATAAAAGGGTGACATCCTCAAAACATCAAGTCTCACCTATAATTATAATTTTCTATTTAATGAATGATATTTTTAACATCCAAAAATTCTATCCCATTTTCAAAATATTAATTTGACCCTCATTTAACATAATGCATTAATTGTTAAGGGCTAATCTAAAGAAAATTCAGGTCACCGATGTGGGTATTATCAATAACTTATTTCTTCTTCTTAATTATCTTCTTTAAATTTTATTCTAGACACACCAATATAATGGTATTTATTCCTTTATATACTTTAATTTTCTAATATTAAGGGTATTATAATTTTTTATTGACATGCCTTATCCATTACATAAAAGAAAAATGATATACGTGCGTTGTGAGGACTATCGCCTACATAATGTAATGTGTTTCATTTTCTCTCACCACCTTACACTGATGGATTTATTGATGATAGTAAGGGGTAAATTTAATTTTTAGGATATAACTAATTTTTTAATAAAATAAATTAAAGAACATATAAATGATATGATCAGAAAATGATCATCATTAACTTAAACATTTAAAGTAAGCGTACTAAGAGAATGATATTTTATTCAGATTATGTAATGTTCTCACATCAATTAATGCTTTATATAATTTTTTCAAATTTAGACATATCACACTAATAAACACTAAATAAGATCATTATTATTTTTTATAAAGATATTACAACAAACCCACCTAATAATAATTCATAAAATCAAGGTATGATCATGTTTGGGGTGGTTTAACTACCTACATGAGAAATGCAATGAATTTATATCACGGATGACAATGAAACACTAAAACAATGGCTATTTGTGATGGGTTAGGGGCCTGTCACAAATAATAGATATTTATAGGGGGGGTAAGGACTTTTCTCAAATGGTTGGGCACCAAATCTGTGCTTAACCGTGGGAAGGGGTAATTTTTATGGGTTTTTATTCCTATCGTAAATGCTCGACGACGGTTTTTAGTATTTACAACAAGTTACTTATCCTATTGCAAATACAATGTGGGCAGGTACCCATTTGCAACGAGGCCCATAATAATTATTAATAATTTGTAATAATTTGTAATAATTTTTAATAATTTCTAATAATTTGTTATAATTTGAAATAATTTGTAATAATTAGTAATTATTTTTTATAACTAGTAATAATTAGTAATAATTATCAATATTTGGATTAATTAGTAATAAATAGTAATCATTGTCAATAATTATTAATAATTATCAATAAATAGTAATAAATTGTAATAATTAGTAATAATTATTAATAATTATTAATATTTAGTAATAATTAGTAATAAATTGAAATAAGTTGTAATAATTAATAATAGTTAGGATTAATTAGAAATTATTTGTATTAATTTGTAATAATTAGTTATACTGTGTAATAATTTGAAATAATTAGTTATAATTAGTAATAATTAGTACTAATTAAAAATAATTTTCAATAATTTTGATTAATAAGTAATAATTATCAATAATTAGGATTAATTACTAATAATTATCAATAATTTATAATAAATTGTAATAATTATTAATAATTTGAAGGAAATTTTTTTAGTTAATAATAATTAGGATTGATTAGTAATAACTATGAGTAATTAGAAATAATTATTAATAATTAGGTTCAATTAGGATTTATTAGTAATAATTAGGATTAAATATGATTAGTTAGGATTAATTAGTAACTATTAGTAACAATTAGTAACAATTAATAACAATTAGTAACATTTAGTAACAATTAGAAACAATTGGAAACAATTAGTAACAATTCGTATCAATTAGTAACAATTTGTAACAATTAGTGACAATTAGTAATAATTAGTAAGAATTAGTAACAATTCAGATTAATTAGTAATAATTAGGATTAATTAGTAACAATTATGATTAATTAGTATCAATTAAGATTAATTTGTAATAATTAATATTAATTTGTAATAAATTGGAATAAATTTGTGTACACTGATAAACTGACACAATTTCCAAAGAATAGGCGGAATTCCTTTTGATCGATGCCTGAGATCCTTGCAACTTTCTCCCACTAAAACCAGTATGAAAAATGTGCTCTGATGTATGGTGGAGCAGATTTTTCATACTGTTTTTTGTCGGAGAAAGTTGCACAGAGGTGATTCATCAGACAAAAAAGGATCTTTTGTCCAATGAGTCATCTCCATAGAGCTACTATAGCTAAAATCACTATGAAAAGTATGCTATAACATAAAGATATTAATTTTTGAATGCACAAGAACAATGATCAGTGCTGTGAGGCCTCCCTACTCTCCATCCTCATGTATACGAAAATCAATATTCATACATCAGAGCATACTTTTTATAGTGATTTTAGTCGCATAATGTTTCAAGGGGATGAGTAGTTGGGAAAAAGATTTGTCGCCAATTCGTTGCAAATTGTGCTGTTGGTAATTAAGAATAATTAATAAAAAATAACTATAATAAATAATAATTAGTGATTATTATAATTTTTTATAAATGAGTGTATATTAGTATAAAGGATTAGAAAATAGTACAAATAAGTATAAAATACTAGAAATTATTGTACATTATAAGGAAAAATAATTTAATTGTATTCTCTTTTTTTGATAGTGTATATCTTATATCTAATTTTACAAAATAACTTATTATTTCATAAGTTTTAGAAAAATATGGACTAAGGAAGTAACAAAATTCATTAATATATGATCATTTTTGGATAAAGCAGAGCATTAACCCAAAAAATTGTCATTTAAATCCTATATATATTGAGGGTGTTCAAATTTTCTTATCATTTTCATCATCAAAACCACAATTTATTTCAAAAGGGACAATTATGTGTCCTGGTAAAAAAGGTTCTATGAGAACATATGACACATTTGTAAACATTGGAGTTCTTTTATTTCATTTTGGTTTTCAACCAGATTGTATTTTTTGGCTTTAACATGGTGAATACAGTTTCATAGAAGATATAAATAATTGGGTTTCAGATCTAGCATAGTTTAAAAATTTAGTACATGATGTTGCAGGTCTGACTTTCTAACAAACAAAAACTCATGGTGATATTTATTTAACTTCTATGTTGGAATCAAATTATTTATATGAGTTGTTGATGTCCAATAAGGATGCCTTATATCCTGGTTACAAGATAAGAATTTTTGAAATAGTCAATAAATTTAAATCTATTAAATAAGATAATGTAATGTAAAATAGTACTGCACACCAATTTTTATGAGAGTGATTAGGCCAAAGTGATATGGTCTTACTTCAGGGGATTTACGGCTCTCTCCTCTGGTATGCATCGCAATGCGTCCTTTCTGAACAGATGGTTCTATGGAATAGATAGCTAAGGAACAGAAAGGATAGTGAGGTCAGTGGTCCTAAGCGCAGGGTGTGGGTGCCTATAGCAGGCCAGGAACCGAGCCCGGTTTTAAGGGTCGCCGCCTACTGTGAGATCCATTTTTGTGCGCATACAAAATATGCTGTTGGATCTGATCATGTTCATCCCCAACTGGTGAGAGGCTCCTATGCTGAGGCTATTTTATGTTAGTTCCCCTCCTGCAGATCCTCTCAGTACTAGAATTCAGGGGCAATGGATCTGTTGGTGGCCTCCGTCTTCCGGTTACAAGCTCAACTCGGATGGTTCTTGTGTTCTTGGAGAGATTAGAGGAGGGAGAGTGGTTCGGTACTGGAGTGGAAGTGTGGTGCTGGCCTTTACTGCACATTTTGGTTACAGAACCTCACTTCAGGGTGAGGCAAGAGCAATGCTTGCAGGGTTATTGATTTTTCATCAGAGGAATATTTCTATTTCTCAAGCTAAGACTGATTATTTTATTCATCATGATTTTTTGCATGGTAAAGGACGTGTTCTTTGGTCAATATCCTACATGGTAAGAAAATTTCGCACCCTGCTTCATAAGGTTCGTGTGATGAACACCTGGAGAGAGGGGAACAAAGTTCCAGATCACCTCGCTTCCATGGCACAAACGGGCTTCAACGTCACTTGCCTCCTTTCGATCAATTTAATGAAGCCATAGGGGATTAACTTAATCAGAGGTGATGCTCTGGGTATCCACTACTTCAGGCCTCCCTAAGTCCTGAGCTCCATTGCTCTTCTTGATGTTCCTGGTGTGTCTCTTTTTGTTTTGTTTCATGTCTCTAAATGCATGTATTTGCCTCTCTTTTGAATAAAAATTTTATGTTGGATGGTAATGTAAAATAGTTGATTTAAATTGATATTCTCTTTTTCAACAACACTACCATGTGAAGGAAACATGTTGCCTACAAAATTTTTTAAGAGTAAGAGGTTGGTTCGTAATCTAGGTCTTGGTTATTAGAAGATTCTCATATTTCCAAATGACTGCATCCTATATTATGGTTAAAATGAGTTGTTGGATAGTTTTCCTATATGTGGAAAATCAAGGTATAAAGAAACTCAACGAAGGAATTCTGGGTTTATTCCTATAAAACAATCAAGATATTTCCTGTTTACACCAAAATTGCAGCATTTATTTATGTCTCAGAATAAAAAATTATTGATGTCATGAAAAAAACCAAAATTTTAACCGGTAAAAGCTTAAATAATCCCTCTGATGGTGATTTATTGAAAAACTTTGTCCATGTTAATCCATATTTTGCATTAGATTCTTGAAATGCGTGATTTGGTCTTTCTACTTACGGTTTCTGTCACATTGGATTTTACGGTGGTCAGTATTTTTGTTGGTATATCTTTATAACTCTGTAAAATTTTACTCCATGGATATTGATGAAAAATACATATATTTTTATGACCATATTAATTATAGTTTCTCTAAAAAAGAATAATGAAGTTTATTTGAAACCATTGATTGATCAGTTAAATTCACTATGTAGTAATGGTGTCAGTAAATATGATGTTGCTACGAATCAAAACATCCTACAGAAAGCTTCACTAATGTCGAAAATTAGTGACTTCCCAATACATGGTATGTTATCTGTATAGAGTACACATGGACCAAAATCATGTCCGTACTATATGAGAGACAACAAAGTGTTTATGATTTTCAATGGAAAAAACATTTTTTTAGTTGTCATTTTAGATTTCCTCCAACTAATCATTATTTTCGAAAAATAGATGTCATTTTAAAAACGACTAGTTGAAAGAGATGGGACTCCAATAGTTATCTTAGGTACAGAGTTATAGTAAATTGTATCTTCCTTACCTCCAATCACATTGGGACCAATAATAAACCAACGTAAAATTGATGGGTTTGGAAAAGAGCATAATTTGATAAAACAGAGATTTTTATGGGATTTTTCAATAATGGTATGATTTTTTGATCTTTCACATGTTGGACGTGATGCATATTGAGAAGACCTATTTTGATAATTTATTTCATATATTTTTGGATACACTAGGCATGACCAAAGTTAATTTAACGTCATGATTAGATCTGCCCCAAATTTGAAAGGGATTGAAACTTGAACTGTTTGAATATGACATATCTTAGAAGTTAATGAATACAAATGTATCTTATACACTGTCCAAAGAGAGTCTCTTATTATTTTTTCATTGTATTTCATATTTTAGATTTTCTGGTAGTTATGCTTCCAATTTGGGCAGATGTGTTAGAAATTTTCATATTACCGGATTGGAAATTCATGACTATCATCTTTTAATGGAAATAATTCAACTGATTTTGTTAAGAGGTTTAGTAAATCCTATGATTTGGGATTCACTAATAGACATGTCATATTTTTTCAAGGCATTTTTGCATCGACAAAAGAATACGATGTAGTAAGAAAACTGCAAGAATATATCATTTTAATTTTATGTAAATTTGAAAACTCATCCTACCTAGTTTTTTTGACTCAATAGAATATTTGAAATTACATTTTTCTCATGAAAAAAACATTGAGGTCCAATATAGTTCTGATGGATGCACCTATTTCAGAGATGAATGAATAAATTGAAAAAAAGGTATGTAACAAAGCATTAGTTGAAGGCTCAATTGAAAAAGCCTATTTTCATGTGAGAATTTTTTTTCTACTCTCATTAATTTAAATCTGAATATCCCTCAAAACACAACTGTATGATTCATAACAAATAAAATAGTGAAAATGACATGAGAAATCAATTATTAGTTTCAATCAGCCTAAAATTAGATTTGTTGGAGATCATGAATGATGGATTTTAGATGATGAACATCAAAATGGTCATACACATATTATTCTCAACTGTGATGAAATGACACCATTTGTACTATGGGTTATCCTATCACTTGTTTTATAATGTTTTTAATAGTACATTAATCTAATTTTATAGTAGGTTATATGATAATCATATCAATAATTTTTTTTCACAAATAATAATAGCTTCTCTAGAAGGACGTTACAAAAAACATTTCCCTGCTATTTTCCAAAATATGTAACATATTGTTTTTGAATTCACATAAAAAATTAATATAGTACTTATTATAGTGATAATTTTTTACAAATTTTATAATATCTCAGTATGTTGATAAAATTGATAATTGATTGTGTGTATTGAGTAACCCACAATCCAAAATGGTTAATTCTTATAATGAATATGTTGTGAATGTGTTTCAATTTCAAACACGTGCATATGGGGAATAAAAGAATAAATAGGGGTGTTTTCTTGAGAGGATCTCCTCATAGAGAAACTGAAGTTGAATTTTATGGTTTGTTAGAAGAAATCATTGAACTATTTCATCTAAGAAAAAATTACATAATGATGTTTAAATATCAGTAGTTTCTTACTGAGAGAGACTTGCATGTTCATCTGATCCCTGGAATCGTTGGTATTAAAAATAAAAGTCTTATTGCTGTAAAGGAACCATTTTTTTGGATCATCAGGCACATTATATTTATTATAAATGTTATTGGTTTAATTCAAGGGAGTTGGGAGATTGGTGCAACATAATAAAAATTAAATCTTTAGAGAATAAGTTTAATGAAAGTGAATGTGGTTCTGCAAAAGTGAATGAAATTGAAATTTTTCAAAAGACTAGTCTGAATCCATATTTTTTTGAATAGACAAGAATATCCTTGATGGCACCCTATAGTTAAGAGAATATGGTGATGATAATGTTAATGATGTTACAACCGAATTTGAAATGACTAGAGATGATAAAACGGAAACTAATATGGAAATTTATGATGCTAAGAAGAAAGATGATGAAATTGATATCAACAACTATAAAGATGAGGATGAAGATGGAAATTGACACATTTAAAAGCTAGTTACAATCATATATAATATATATTTATATATAATAATTTTTTTCAACTGTTTTTCTTACAACAATCATTTCATTTTCCAGAAGGAAAAGTATTTGTATTGCCTATTTTAGGAGGCTGGTCTACTTTTGGATGAGAAGGATATCATATCATATAACCCTAAGACTATTGGCGGTTCTGGGGTACTAGGAGGGGGCATGGTCTTTCCCAACTGATGATTCCCAACATTATCGTGAGCGACGTCCACATCCTGGGTTCGATCCCTATATGGAGAGGTATGTTTACCTATGTATTTTAGTTAGTTTTCATTATTTTATCTTTAATTTAATTATTTGATTAATTGTTCCTTCTCCACACCTTTGTGCATATATTCATTGGATAGGGGAGCGTTATATTGAACAATTATTTATCTGATTCATGGGTTTTCATGACCTCTCCCCTGTGGCTCGTGTCGTGTATACCCCAAGCCTGCCTTCCATTGGCAATGGGATGGAATCTAGCACCTGAAAAGAGTATCACTAAAATAGAATGGAATTTCCTTTTAAACTGTAAAAACATGAAGACTATGTATACAATTATGTAAACCTTGTAGTAAAACAACTGAAGTAAAAGATTGTATTATAAGTAAAGGGATGGAATACAAGCCCAACTGAAAATAGAAAAATAGCTCATGAGATCATCCACCGATTATCCTACCTAATGGGTAGGTACAACTCTTCTCTACAACTCTCTACATCAACCATCACTACCATCCACTGTCAGGTCCTAGATCATCGAGTCCCAATTAAAGCTTCCCGTCATCTTCACATGATACAATAAGGTGTGGGTGAAGCCCATGAACGAATGAGTATAACAATACTCAGTAGGGACCCTAAGACCCTCCGAAGGTCTCTCAGAATTCCACAGTTGAATAACACAAGCATGATCTCAATCAAAAAGCAGAAATAAATAGACATAGCTCAAAATAGGTATAACTAAATTACAGATGTACTTATAATTAGTCGTAAGGATAGATCATCTTACTCTGTCAAGAGGAACTGCTACTAGCCCACACAAGATCGATAGTTACTAACTCTCGTAAGACCTACACAGGATCAATAGGTGCGGATTCACATAGAATATCTAGGTGTTGATTCACATAGAATTGCTAGGTGCAAATTCACATAGAATCTCTCGGTGCTAATTCACATTGAATCACTGGGTGGTGATTCACGCAAAATCGCTGGGTGCTCATTCATATAGAATTGTTAGGTTCTAATTTACATAGAATTACTGGGTTCTTATTCACACAGAATCCCTCGGTGCTGATCCACATAGAATCACTGGGTGCTGATTCACATAGAATTTTTCTTCATTCATCACATATCAACCAAACACTGTATTTCCACTCATAGTAAACATGTTTTTTGGGATAAACCACTCTTCAAGACATTGGTTGTTTTTCAACCATCACGATGTCCCACAAGGAAGTTACACCATGATCTGTCATGTCATAAGGGTTCCAACACAATAGACGACTTGTCAACCAGAAGCTAGATCTTTAAGTTATTGGAATTTTAGTGCTGAGAGCCCAGTTGGATTTATAGTTGATTGAACCCAAACATACTACAACTTTCTCCAAAACTCTTGTGGCATATCTCAAAAGGATGGTATCGCTCCATGGATCCCAGTGCCATTTATGGTTCATTAATAAGACCTTAAATTATCATGCTATAGTAACTTAAGAATATCTGGGCCTGAGAGGGGTCCGGGTCCAGTTCGACCAAGCCGGACCCAGCCTTGGTCTGACCCGGCCCAGCCCGAACTGGCATGGATTGGCCTGGTTGGGCTGGACTGCAGCGGGATCGACCCATTGAGATAAGGATCATACCGTAGGGAGGTCATTCCCTCTGGCTGGCACGACCCATGTGGGGGTCTCACTGTCCACCTACTGAACTGATCAATGGAGCCGTTCAGATCGTTTATTTGTTGCGCCAGGTGGTGCTACCGCATCACCCGCGAGACACACCTCGAGAGGGTCCCGACCTTTTCCATGGTATGCCTCACCACGGCGTATCCCTTCTTCATAGTTGGTCATTTCCAAATGCCTGTATGACCCCTATGGCGCTGAGCGACATCTCCCTTCTCCGCAACCAGTGAGCATCCGTTGACATTTCCACCGCCAGTGCCGGTCGCAGGTGTTTCTCCAGCTGAGCTTCGACAGGCTACCAGGTGAGCTCTGGTGGTCTATTATGCCTTCTGGACACACCTACGGGCCCTCTCGGGATTTCTCCATCACTGCGCACCTACTGGTTTCCGCTTTCTGACGAGTTGAAAATTTTTCCATGAAGAACATATCAAGAAACAAAGCGCCAAAGGGTTTGTGCATTGTTCGTTTGGAGAACGCACTTCACATTAGCATTATAACAAGAGGGATTTAATTTAATATACATTAATAGTCTTTAATACTTACATGATTCATCGCTTATTTAAAGAACGAGGGAGGAACCATTCTCATGAACTTAAACAAAACCCCAACATAGTGAATCATAGGATTGGCCACGATGGAGGAAGGATAATCCATGATTTGATTAAGATTCCTTCATTCTTCATTCCCAATTAGATCCCTTCGACGAAGTCCTAGAATTCATTCCCCATCGGTGGAATACATCATGTCACTTCACCACAGGTTGTTTTCTTGGTAAATTTGTGTCAAAATTCCACCCAAAGTCTCACTTAAATAGAGGGAGAAAGGGTGGGTAACACACCGAGGAATTAATGAGATTCATTAATTGACGTAATTAATGTGCCATGTTAATTACACGAGGGTTGGTTATGAAACCAAAATGTAACCGACATTTAATATACCATCTTAAATGTTTTACTACCTCTGTGGTCCCCGTCACCACCGCTCAATAGGTTGTAGGAAAAAAAGAAATAAAATTACAATCTCTCTGTTATTTTATTATTTCTTTAATAGCTATAAAAAATAACTTTTTCACCTGACCAATTGTAGTTAAAGTGAAGCTTCCCTTAATAGAATATCGCCAATGCAGATTCAATGGTAAACTTAGATTTCATTCTTGAGCACCAGTTCAAAAGATTTAAAACACTGCCCACACGTTTAGTTAACATACCTTTAAAAAAATTCAAAAATTTATTCTGGGAACACCGAGCCTTGTAATTAAGCACCGTGATTTTTTACAAACACATAATAATCCTAAATAAATTATAAAAATAACATGGTAGGTTTGGGTATTTACATAGGTTTCATGGGATCATATTCTCGTTCATGTACAACACTGCATGTTCGAGCATTGGTTGGTACATAAATAAATAATATTTATTTAAAATTTAATTTAATTAATAACTAGATATTATACTATTTTAGGGTTTATGGTATCCCATTGACGAGATCATGCATGAGGCTATTTGGAAGGAATGGTAGAAATTTATGTGTCCTTATTGCACTCATTTTTTTAAACAATTTAAAAAGGAAATAAATTGAGAAAGCATGATTGAAAAAGATTGATGAGACATGTCGTGTCCACCAACCTAGTTATATTTAATCTCAGGTTTGGGATAGACTATTTACACACTTTTTAAGTTAGTTTTTTCATATTATATCATTAATAGGTTAGAAAAATCATGGGATATAAGAGGAGACACATCGATCCAGTAGTCATATATTCACTATGCATAGAGAGCATATGGTAACTACATTTATTAAATATTGTGTATAACATTAAAATAAAATGTATTATTTAATATTCTTTTAGGTAGTCACATTTCCCGATATTATGAAGTACGACGTTTACAGGAGGATGTATAGTGATCCAGCGATTGGAGAGAATAGAGGTGATCGCTAGTGTCAGATTGTGGTCACTATAATTTCTTTTGGAGTTTAAAATTTACCTACAAATAAAATTTTCACTATTTTAGTTTTATATTGCAATTGAAGGTGTCATATGAGGCTGAAACGTCCCAAACACATAGTGAGAATGAAGCCCAGATTGATAGTCAGACTATTACCCCCACATTTGATGAGGAAGCATGGATGCAGGCGACCCAGTATGCCTTTGAGAAAGGTTGATATGTTGGTATCAACTCTCAATTGACACATGGGTGTTTTATAGAACCTCTGCGATGCTAGTGTCCATCTCAAGATGAGCTCATAGAGAGTTATCATCATCTCATGCACAATATCAAGATCAGCTACGAGCTCAGAGTGAGCTTTTAGAGACTATGCAAAAAGAGAAAAATGGGATGTGTCAGTGGAAGCAACAATAGCAGGTCGAGTTCCTATGATAGCACCAACATGAGATGCAGGATGAGATGCATCGATGTAGACATCAACAGTAGCAGGAAATAATGGAGTATATGCATTGTCTGACTCACTGTTTAGTGATGAAGTTCCCTCCACCATCTCGTCCATACGACCCTCCCCCTCAGGTATGTTTTTTATTTTATAATGAAATATTTGAATGTAATTTTTTTTGTAATATTATCTATTTAATTTTCTAAATAATGCATTTTTATGTTGTTTTGAATATTATAGTTTTATTATTTGTTTAATTTTTTTTTATTTTTCTATTATCGAATCATATATTTTTATATTTTTTAAAATATTGATGCTTTTATTATATTAATAATATTAATATTAATATTTTATGTAAATTAATATTATATTATTACTACTAAAAATATATTTTTTATAAATAATTCTATTGTACTAATAATAATATTATGATTTCATTTATATTAATATTATATTATTATTAATATTATTTTATTTAATTTATTTTTGTTATTTTTTTAACTATTTATGATGGGCCCATCGCAAATACTAATTACGACCGGCCATCGCAAAACATTTTATTTTATTTTTATTTTTCCACTGTATTTGTGATGGTCCATCGCAAAATTGTTTTTAAAAAAATCCGGAAAATTATTTGCGATAGGTGGCCAGCCCGTCACAATCGAGTTTTTAAAAATATTTAAAAACCTATTTTCGGTGGTGCAACTACCCTTCAAAAATAATATCTTTTTGTAACATACCATAGAAAAAAGTAATATTTGAGATATCATTTTCCGCAACAGTCCATTTATGATAGGTTCCCGTCGCAAATGCACCGTCGCAAAAATCTATTTTTTCAGAAATGGGAATTATTTTTCCGGTAAATAATAACATAAATTTACACATAATTATTATTTATTATTCTAATGATGTTATATCAATATCTTATTCAAAAATTGATAAAACTCCATTTGTTCTTCAAAAATTACCAAAATATACTTATTACCAATTTCATCTTCAAGGATAATTACTAAAACACTCATGAATGGATTCTGAAACCTCATAAATTATTATAAATAATCCAAAATAATAAATTTAAAGAAATATTGATGATTAACATTGGAAATATAATGAATATGGCTCCATTATTATAAAACTATTATAAATGATTGAAACTATAAACATTTGATATAGATAATAGGAAGAATTCACATAGAGAATAACTATTTATGTATAGTATAAAAGAAAATAGACATTATTAATGTAATGAATTAAGATATTAATATATATATATATATATATATGTTTATCATAAATGACGTGAATGTACATTTGTGGAAGTTTGTAATAAGAGGCATGGGTTATCATATCAAATTACTCTCTTAGAGAAATATTTTTTATTATGCAAGTAATTTCATTAATTTGGAGTATATATTACCTATGGGGGATATAATTTCATGAATTATATATTAACAATGGAATATTATGTAAAATCACAATCCCACTCTTTCAATTGGTTTTGGGTAAAGTGGTACTCAATCCACAAGTTTTTTCTTGGCCTCAATTATATTTTTAGGAGACATGTTGCAAGTTATGAACCATGAGCCCTTGGTATGGTTTTATATTGATTTAATATTCAATTAATAATATAAAATTTGATTCCTTTTTATTAGATGAATAAATTTATCCAAAATATGTTATTTATATAAATGTTTTTTGAATCAAGTGTTACCCCAGTCGTAAGTGTGTTTGGTAACTCGATTTTTGTTCATTGAGTTATGATTGTTTACATGAACATATTTCATATAAGTTGGCTAAATTAAACATATATTATTGAATTATGTGGTATTGAATCATTGTTTACATTTTTCCCACAAAAAAATTTTCAAATGATTCTTGCGTCATTAAATATGTTTTCTTTAATG
This sequence comes from Viscum album, assembly GCA_963277665.1. NCBI lineage: Eukaryota > Viridiplantae > Streptophyta > Magnoliopsida > Santalales > Viscaceae > Viscum > Viscum album. The sequence continues at coordinate 1,952,951,671 of OY728130.1, forward strand.
GACATAGATAATTGAAGTACCATTTCCTTGAATTATATTATTTTAGATTGAACTTTTTTATTCCATGATTGGGTTCTTCCACAATAATATTTTATTATATGATATTTTAATATTATCAATTTTATATTAATATTTTAACACATTTTAATGTTTTTTATCCTTCTTTCTATGTAATTTTTAACAAGGGTATTTTGAAAATAATAAAAAGGGGCTTTCCTTTCACTTTCACATGGTTTTTATTCCTCTCCTTATTTATCCAACATAAAATTTATAAATTCTTATTGTTACTTTATTTTAGATTATTTTTTAAATAAAATGTTCTCAAAATTATTTACATAACAGTTTCACAATTTACATTGAGATGTGACATGCAAATTGTCATTTCATATCTATGTTAAAAATATATCTTAAATAATCTTTTAAGATTTCATTTCCATTTCACTTATAATTTTCAAAATGATTTACCCCAAAAAGGTTTATGTTTCATGATATATGTGTGCATGTGTGTCTGTGATATAATTTGGGGGATTTAACTAAAGGTATCAAATAATTCTATTTCAGATCCCTTCTTTTATGACGTCGTATAAAGCATTTTTTTTCAATGATGTTTTTCAAATTTTCCAACATCCTTCTATGATTCCTTTTTTATAATAGGTCTATTTTCTTTTGAATCCATATTTATATTTATTATAGATGAACTATGATCATGTTATGATATAATTTCCTTATCCATATACTCATTGTTCTATATGGTGAAAACACCACATTTTATATAATTTATATTGGATGATGTTAAACTATAAAAAATGTTATTCTACTGACATAAAAAAAATCTTGGAATTTTGTATGTTGTTATTCTAATATGGATGATTATTGGAATGTTTTCTATGTATTTTCTAACCATAGACCTTCATTCAATGGATGATTTTTTATCATTTTATCCAATTTATTAACATTGGGTAAACTATTGTCCTTGCATATATTGTTATTAAAATACATATTATTTTTGTAAAGTTGACTATGTATTTTTTTTTCATATACATATTCATTCACATGATGTGTTATTAATGTGGGGGAAAGTATTAAAATTCACAATTATTATTTACTGATAACTCAAGTTGAATATATATTGATATTTTATACCCTTTATTATATAGATAATTGTGTTTTTGTTTAGGGAATGATAAGAAAAGTCTTTCTAAATCTAATAGATAATGCATTTGAATTAATCAAGTGAGTGGTGGGACCCAAAATTATATATCCCCTTGATGCATCAACCAGACTCATGAGTAAATTTAGGTTTGGGTATTTATTCTATGCCATCCCAATTCAGCAAGACATATTAACTATAGTCTCAATGATGAGTATATGTCTTGGTGAATGGTTGTGATAGTAGATTTTATATGTCTAGAATTATGAATTCCATCATTATGAGATTACTATTATTGATATCCATTTCATAGTTTATTACCATGTGTATGGAGTGCTCAAATTTTCAATTTTTTATGTATTAATGTTGTTTACGAATAATTACCATCACATTTATGCCATGATTATTCCATTATCGATTTTGTTTTTTATTTTCCCTTACCGAGGATTTTATCTATCCCGTTCTTACGATTCCATTTCCACAGGTTATGATAAAAATTAGTACAAGTGACTTTTTTAGAAGGATAACACATGTGAAATAATATATGGTAGATGTTTAAGAATCATTAATTATTATTTAGTTTCATATTTATAATGAATAAAAGTCTTCTTAATACAAATAACCTGAAATTTATTAGTTATAACACATCCTAATTTTATAAACATCTAACCAAAAAATATTCTCTAGATATAAGTGTTAAATTAATTGTTATTTATTTTGTAATTATGGATGGTTATATCTATTCATTTACAATTGGAATCAAACCATGTATGTAAAGTATCTGTATATGGAATCTGATCCAGGAGTGAGGGTCTGAGGCATCACATGTCCCCCATTCCAAAAACAAAAAGTTCAAATTTCCTATGAGTTTTATAGCCCATAGTGATGTGTGTCAATACAATCCATATGTTATATCTCTAATAATAAAAATATCCTTCTATGAACTTTTTGAATGAATATTTTAATCAAAAAAATAAAAAATATGTTTAAAATATTATAATTGTATTAGACCACCCACACCATGATATCTTCGCTTTAGGTCTCACACTCATAGTTTGATTTTCTATAGAATATGGCCCTAGCCTCCCATAAAATAGGCCTCACAATGTATGAAGTATCCACACCTACCTAAAAAGGGTTCTTTCTTCTTCACCATTTTCAATGTGGGATCAACTCATGGGTCTCCTCTTGATATAATGGTCCAACATCCTCAATGGAATATTGGATGGGACCTAACTCTCATACCAATTATAACAGACCACTCACATTATTATATTTTCTTCCTTAGGTGTCATTGTAAAAAAAAAATTTTGCACAAGCTATGGTACTATAATCAATGGAGAAAATCCTTGTGGTGGAATAGGTTACCACACCTACCAAAAAAGGGGTGTTTCCCAATCCACTATCCCTAATGTGGTATTTCCCCATGGGCCTCCCCACCCAATAAGGGCCTAAAAAAATTATTGGAACTTTGAATGTTCCCAGGATCTAAACCCAATTGCAACATAACCCACGCAACATGATATTATCCACTTTAGGCCCTTTTCTTAAGGTTTTTATATGATATAGGATCAGACAACATTATAAAAGGCATCATGATAGAGGAATTATCAATTCATACCTATAGGGGGGGATTTTTCACCATCACCACCTATATGGGATTACATTATGGTCTTACACACAACATAATGTCCAAAAATTCTCATTGAAAATCAGACATGCCCTATATTTGTTTCCAATTTTAGCAGACCACTTTCACTTTGATATTATCAGCTTTGGTCCTCCCCCACATGGATTTTATTTTCATATTATATGGTATAATCCTCCATAAAATAATTCCATATAATTTAAGAGGTATGCATAACTATTTAAAAAGAGATTCTTCTATCTACACTATATTTGATGTGGGATTGACCTTCGTTGTTACCCATCCCATAAGCACCCAACATCCTCATTGGAATATTATACAAGGCATGGATCAGATACCAATTGTAAGAGTCCATCCAGAAAATGATATTTTACACATTATACGTCACCCTCACGGTTTTATTTTTCATAGAAAATAGGACAAGACTCCCCTGGAAGAGGCCTCGTAATGGAAAAGGTATCCACACTACCTATAAAGGGGTTATTGTTTCTTCAATATCTCTAATATTGGTTCACCCCATATGAATCCCCAATGATTGTGGTTATAATATCCTTATTGGGACAATATTTTGGACCTATATTTTAAAAAAATTGTAAGTGACCACTTAAAACATGATATTGTTAGCTCTGGGCCTCACTCTCTTAGTTTTGTATGGAATCAATCCTCTCATATAAAATTCTTCCTGATGGATGATATATCCACATCTAAATATAATATATTGATTCATTGTTGACATCATCTATTTTGGGATAAACTAGGGGGAATCTCCACATTTTAAGGATCTAATTACCTCATTGGAACATCAGAAGGGCTCTAGCTTTAATACCAAATTTTCAAAGGCCATCCATGACTACCCTCAAATGAGGCACCCAAGACAGTATTTGGAAAGGAGCAAAAGGAATTACCAATCCACATGGGCTAGGAAATAGTTCATAGGAATTAAAATCCTACCTTTGGTATGATTTTAATAAATTAAACAACTAGTAGTCTATTTTTGGAAACCCATTGTTACCACTCCATATATTAGCAGTTCATGCTCTAAATTAGTTTTTATTCTAAATATTAGGTTTTGGGAATAACTGAAGTGTTATATGGGGAACTACCACCTTTAATTTATATAGTGTTTGACAATATCTTTATATTTACAAAATGATAAATTTTGTGACCTATAGAATTTAAATCAGTATATATTAAAAATGGATAAATGTTCGAACCAAAGTGCAGGACCCTTAATAATTATTTATAATTAATTTAATTAATGAAGAATTACATGTTGAGAAATTATTTCTTCATGTATGGATCGGAAAATTCCTCTACCTAATATCATTCATTCATTGAATGAATCATGATTAGATTTCATCTTCTGGTGATCCAAACGTGTTCCATGAACCTCTTAATATCACCATAGAAATCTCCAAGTTGTAGCATGATCGATCCTGACACTAACATAGTTTTACATTGGTCGCCCTCAGAACTTCTTCAATAAAGTGTTATCATTGTTCTCTCTTGAATTGATAGTGATAGTGTATAATTTCCAATGTTTTTCTTACAAGGGTATTACATCTTTTAGATGAAAATTAAATACATTACACAAAAACACACTCAAGGACCATAACAATTTTGTGTCATTTGAGACTAGGTAAAAAATATTCTAATTTGGTGGAAGATATTAATCATCTCTAATAATGATCTTCTTCTTTAGTAATCTTTCCAAACATACCCTTCTTGAAAACATTGTTTACAACTTAGGGAAAAGAAAACACAAGAATGTGTGAGATCATATTTTTAGTAAGGCTACACAAGGGAGATATATAAGAGAAAAATGGATATAATGGTATAAGAGCATGAGAAAAAAATTTAAAACCATACCCTTCATATCCAGGATCAAAATCTCGAGTCATGATATAAGGATTTGTAGGTAATAATACATTAATAATAAGAAAATAAAATAACAAGATCCATGAGAGAATAATATTTTCATAAGAAATGGAATTGTGATATATAGATAGGTATAGAAAATCAATTCCCTTGTAGTCAAGGATCACTACCAAGGCTGTTATAGTGTAATGGTTTCACTCCCCAAACCATCAATGTAGTCAAGGTCAACTTCAAAGTACATCATTAGGTATAATTTTCTGTACTGAATTGGGTTCACTCCCAATTCCAGTCCTATTTATATCATGAAAAATAAATGTTTACCCAATGCATTGGATGGAGATATAGGACTGAATTGTCATTATTTATAATGTGAACATTGTACATGGTTATAAAATAACAACCATTACATAATTAAAATCCCAAATTTTTGTTCCACAAGATCATAATAAATTCATCATATCATAACCGATGAAATGAAATGGGTTCCATAATCATTTAGTCATATCAAAACCTTTAGAAAAGAGATAAGTTTCACAATCATTTCATCATTATATCACAGAATAAACAATTGATAAAGATTCTAGTTTCATAATAATTTTATCATGTTATAACCTATAGATTATAATTGGGTTACATAAAAAAACAATTCAAATAAATAGTAAGAATAATATCCTTTGATCATATCCCCAGTAAATAAAATGCTATATAGAAAAATGTAATCATCTGTAGATAATTATTTTTAAGGTATCCTCATACTCTATAACAATGTCTTCTTCCCTTCTCTTTAATCCATAGAATTTCATCTTTATTTCGGTTCATTGCTCATGAGGGAAATATTTTTAGAATAATATTTCTTGAAATTCCCTCTATTACATTTCTTCTATTTCTTCTTCCTATATGGTATAATAGATCAAGGACCACCATTGAACAGTTTCACCCTTGATACAATATACTTCATGTACTACCTTTTCATTTTCATTGCGTCTTAATGCCAGGAATATCTTTTCAAGGGACTTGATCCACTACTCAACTACCACTGGATTAGTAATCCCACTAAAAGATGGGGGTTTCTTCAACATGAAATGATCCTATACAGTTGTATCATGCTTATTCATCATAAATTGAGTTTGTTTTCCCAATATGATCATGATATGATCTTCTCCATCATTGACTATATTGACTTTCTTAGTGGGGAAATCCCTACATTTTCCCTGAGTATCGATTACCCTTCTTTCATTGGGCACCATTTCTAAATAATGGAATACACTAGAATAGGTTATGAATCATAATTTATAATCTCAAGTAGAAAATTACTTAACATAAATCAAAATTCTATGCATATCTAATCTCATAAAAAATTATTCTCTAATGAAATATTTAGATTAAAATCCTTAATAATGGATTGTAATGAAAATGTGAATTATCTTAAGAATATCCCCTCGGAGTGTCAAACAAAGAGTGTCGCAAGGCCAGTGGTCATGTACCAGGATACCACAGGATAGGATCGAAAATCATTTTCATAGTTTTCACTCCTATATAAATTTTTACTAGATCCAACTCTACTGGTTTGTATATATAAAGCGGTGTATTTGATAGAAATATTCACATAATCTATTCCTTACCAATATTCTAGGAGGTTATTGTATTTTGTCCTCAAATACTACCTTAGGAATTTGTTCCCTAGTATACATTTTATAATCTAGTTTTCATGTTTTCTACTAAACATAACATGATACAAATTGTATCTCCCCATCCCCAAAATTCTAGAGTCAGTGCATTACCTATTACATTTGAATTATTAAGAGGAATGAAATCCTGATTTAATGATCAGTTTAGTGGTCTTGAAGAAACTTGATGTAGACATGGAACTCATATTATAATGAGAAAGGTAAATGAATACAATACAAAACAAAAACTAACAAACTACAACCATGGAAACTCAGGAAATGTTCTTCTCTTCATAACTTGTTAAAGGTAAACAAATGAAAGAGGAGAGCACAAATTTTCAGTAAGGGTTACAAATAGTGGAAGCATGAATCAACAATAACTGAATCATAAAAAAATTGGAATAGTTAATATTTCATGGTGAATAAATGAAAAATTCATGCCATTTAATAAACTGAGAATGGAACTACACCCATAGATGAGAGAATACGGATTCATCAATATCCATATATTTAAAACAACCTTCCAAATTAACCAAATATGTGAAATCGTAGACAACATATGTAAATAATATTATCCTTGCTGAAAGAAAATGTATATCTACCAGAATTATAATTTCAAACGAAAAATTTTCTCAAATGGTCATTATATACACCACAAATGAAATATTAGGTCCACAATACCATATAGGTCTAAATGAAATGGAAATTAAGACAAAATCCCTTACCACATTGTAATCAATTGAATTGTATGACCAATAAATCAATAACCACCAAATGAATCATAGAATACAATTAATATAAGTATAATCATGATATTATATTTAAAATGATAGTACACATATACCGCATATAATAAATAATAGGGAATCATTGGAAATCCACAAGAATTAAAAGTTAGATGAGAAACCCCTTACAAACTTTTCGGCATGGTAATGAGTGTTCTTGTGAGGGATTAATGAGAGGTAAATTAGTATAAAATAATTTATATATCTTAATATAAGTATAGTGGAGGTTCTAAAAACATTACCCATCATTATGAATTAAAAATAAAAGGACACAACATAGGGGGAATTCATGAATAAAAGCGAAAGAGAGGACCCCTTACCTTATGCCTGAATGATTTCTTGATTGATCTTTACAACCTGGAAAATAAAAAATAAATAAATTAATTAAAAATTAAAGAACCTTATACACATTTAATTGAAATAGTATAGTCTTATTAGGCTCATTCAATACCTTTTTTATGGGTTTAAGATATTCAATTTTATTGTTTTGGAAGCATTTTTTCCTTGGATTTCATGACCGATCTACTTGTCTTCAGGAATGGAAGTTTGTTTGAATTGTACTTCAACATAAATAATTGTAGAAATATATTATTAGTGAAATTATAAATGATATTATAATATATTTGGGTTCTATACCTAGAGGATTACTCATTAGTTAAATGTTATTCATAAACGCATGGATTAACTTGACGGTTTTGTTTATAATGAACTTGTTTTGTATTATTATTTTGTATTATTAGTGTGCAAGGATTCCAGAACATTTAATAATTTAAAATATATATATTATTATTGGGTTAAACCATTAATATTTTTTCATGACCAGTCTTGAAGATAGTAAGATAAATTAAAAACCCATCGTCCTTGAATGTGATAAATTAACACATCTCAGACGATATTTTTATTTTTAGTTTAGGAGGCGGGGGAAAAGAGAGATAATGATGAAATATTCCATTAGAATAATTACATTTCAGTCAATGTAATGTAATGTAATTATAATATCATTTGAATGTGGGTATGTGAGGAGAGATAAAAAAAATAATGGAAATGTAAAACAATTTGAAAGAAAAGATAAGAGAGGTTCACATCTTGAGTACTCCTCCTTGAGAATCTCTTTATGGATTTTTTTTTTGGAATTTTGATGAGACTAAAAGGTCTTGGATGTGTGGTAGCATCTTAGGGAGATATTTAATTAGAACTCAGGCAAGGATTGATGCTTGAGTGGTGTGGGAGTCAGAGGGGGTGAAGGATGGCATAAATAGTGGAGGGGAGGAGGGTTTCCTTAATATTACAATCTTTAATTTATTATTTATCCACAAGACAAGTAATAGTGAGGATTGAATGACATATAATATTATTAAATTCATGTGTGTTTTATATTTTGGTGCTTTCATCACTCATGATGCTAGGAATATTGAATTTAAATTACAATGTATTTATATAGTAAATTATTGTATTTTACTAATCACAAGAATTTCAAGTATTTCAGAAAAATCCATAAAATAGAACCCTAACCAATTTTGGATGTTTAGGATCCAAAAAAGAACTCTATTTTTCAAAAATAATTTTCTATATATGATAAGTTTAATTTTTAATGAAAAACATAATTTAATTGAAAAATACTAACACTTAAAATATTCATCTTTATTATGAAGGTGCTTAAATTTTATTTATACATTAATGAGTAAGGTTACCATTCATAAGGGTCTTATTAATATATATAAGGGTAGGTTACTATTCATAAGGTTATGTTACAATTCATAAGGGTAAGATACTATTCCCCAAAAATTAACTCGATTCTATCAGACTCCAAATATCACCCTTATCGTAAGCGTTTATTTTTGTTTTTTAAAAATTCAAGACATAGAAGTGGAAAATTTATGTTTAATGGTTAGGTTATGACAATATCATAAATAAAAAAGTTTTGTTTCAAATAAACTTGGTGATTTATGAAATATATGCTATGAATAGAATGTATTTAAGATAAACATACTATAAAATGTTTGGGGTGTTATATTATGCCATACTAAATTAGTATTTTAAATTTGTTACAATTTTATTAAAAATTAATGTACATACTTATTATATCATATATTACACCTTTATTATATTCCAACACACATTTATATATAACTAATTATTAAAATACTCATTTCTGGGTGTTAATTGTTTCATTTCATCATTAAAATTTATAATCGGTACTTCTAGTCCAAGTAGCATGATTATGGTTCCATCATCTCCAAGATTTTAATCATGATATAAACATTATATATATTAATTATATATTAATACATATATATATATATATTCATCACAACATTATAGGTATATAAAAATTAATGGCATCATTCCTCGAGATGGTTGGGTGTACGTACAAATGTACATTGTTTTCACTTGTCATTGGACAGAAGAAGAGAATGTTTAATAATAATTCACATTTAAAGAATCATTATGACATCATATAAATAATATATATTCAAAAAATAAATCATTTTTACTATCCATGTAAATAATAAATGAAAAAAATATTTACATCGCTTCATGGAGGTAGTAGTCCACACATACGCACAAACGAGGTTATCATTTTCGCATAGATTGGAAGGTAAGAATGTAGATATGATATTATCATTAAAATAGTATAATTATGTAATAAATATCATTTATAAATATTAAAACCATCATAATACCCATCCATCAATGTTTGTGATGAAAAATTAATTTTATCACTACGTGGAGACGGTAAGCCTTACGATTGTGTGAGTGATACTTTCACATACTATTTGATGGGAAAGAGGGTGGATAATGGTGGTTAAATAATAAGTTTTAAGTTTTAAAACATTTATTATAATTATGTCACTATTTTATTATAGATAAAATATATTTATAGGAGGTAAATATATATTTAAAAATAATGTGACCATGTAAGATTATTGCCTATTATTTAAAAGTACTTCATTAAATCTCCTCTTAAGGGTCAAATAGTTGGTATTTTCGGAATACCATCAACTATATAATGTTTATAATTAAATTAAAAATATAATACATCTTTGAAAATATATAAGGCTCAAATTGGGGTAAATATGTGAAAAATAGTTCTCTTTTATAAGTGGGGTTGGGGACTGTAAGAACCTTATAAAAAATTAAAAATATAAAAATGTAATTCTCTAAAAGAATGCTTCCAAATGTACACATATTTGACGCTAAGGTTTTATAGGGTTTAAATCCCATCATCAATTAAAATTTAGATATGTTTAACTTTTTTAGACTTATCTTTTGTTTTAAACCATTAGATAACCAATTTTAACTATTACCACGACAATATCTTTTTTACCCCTAAATAGTTATAATTTATCATATAAGGTAAAAATTGGCTCATAAATTGAAAAGGATAAAAATATTAAATCATATATTATAAAAACTATCATGTTTCATTTTTTTATGATTTTAAAATAATTTTGTAAAATTTTATTTTCATAAAATATATTTTATGTCATTTTTGACACTATCAATTTAATTTGACACTAAAGACGCCAGACAAAGATGATAGTAGAATATAATCCTTTAAAAAATTACAAAAATATTTTATTTATCTATATAAGTCACATAACACTAAACAAAATTCACATTTTTTTACTTTTAATATTTTAAAATATTTTATTTTATTTTTTTATTAATTGACGAAATATCGTATTGGCACTGTGTAATATTTATGGTAATTAAAAATTAACAAAATTGAAATAAAATAAAATCATGAAAAAAATTTATTATTCTCAAAAAATATATTAATGTTAATCCACAACTTTCTATTTTTCTTATGATAACACATAAGAGATATTTTAAAGTATAAGATTGACTTTTTGTATTTTTCATTGCATTAAATATTCTACAGAACATTTTCATGGAAAGGTTTACATTAAAAATTAAATTTCACAACTAAGGTTATAAGGGTGGATTTAAAAACCTCCAATAAAAATTATCATTCAAATTTGTGGTCTTAAAATTTATTTTAACCTAGGTAACCTCGATTTACCCTTTACCGTGGTGATAAATTTTACCACAGTTATTATTCATAATTCCAAAAAATAAAAGTGACTTATTTACCAAATTTGGACATCATAATATAAAATATATAACCAATTATTTGAAATTCAATTTCTATAAGTGGAAAAAATTCAATTGAAACTTTTTTTGAAAAATGTGATGAGAATCTTTTTTTAGGAAAATGTGTTTTTATGAATTAATCTAGATTTAATCTTATCGCATAGATATAAAAATGAATTTATGTGAATCCTAAAAATTTTATTTAATATTGAATATATTAAATTTAATTGCATCCATTAACCAAGAGTGATTAATTTAATTTTTTAAAATAAAAACACATTGTTCACATTAAAATAGTTTTATTTATAAAAGAAACTCAGTTATTTTCAATTTTAATAATTATTATTAATTGATAAAAAATGAATTCATTTTATATATTTTTTTCATAAAATAATAATGAATATCCATACACTCCAATCCAATGTCTAAGTGTTAACTGTTACATTAAATAATAATATTTTAATCATATATCGTAGTTCGTTTAAACATCGTGTTGTTTGTTAAAAATGTTATTAATGAATTAAAATTTAATTATAGAAAAATATGTGATAAAATATCAGGGTGATAAGAAATTGATATGATTAATTTCAGGAACAATGTGATTAAGATATCCATTTTTTCATTATATGAGGTTAAAGCATGTTTGTGGAAGTCGGGAAATAAATTATAGGGTTTTCATCTCAAATTCATATATTTAATACATATATGTTATTATGCAGTTAATTTAATGTATAATGTTTATATAATACCTATTTGAGATATCATATCAATAATATTATTTTAATCATGGTATTTTATGTTTAATTACAATATTAATATTTCAAGGGGTTTTGATTAAAGTGTTACTCAAGCCACAAGCATTTTCTTGGTCTCAATTATGATTATTTGAGACATGTAATGAGTTATGAAACATGTTTCCTCTTATGTTGTTATATTTATTTATTATCAAATAAATTTTCTATTTATTTTTTCTTTTTATTTTATGAGAAAAACAAATCATAATGAATTTCTTTCTTTATTTATTAGACTTATGTGTTATCCCACTTATAATAGGGGTTTTGGATACATGGTTTTCATTCACTGAGTTACGATTGTTCAGTTGAACTTTTTCCACATAAGTTGGGTAAATTATTCCCCTATAATTTTATTATGTGGTACTATCTAATTTTTTACATTTTTATCACAAAAATCACATTTCAAATGTTTCATCACCCATGGAGTATGCTTCACATAAGGGATATTGATAACTAAAGTATTCTTTACTTGAGTTATATTTTTTTGATATGAAATTCACTATTTCAAGATTAGGTTCTCCCACGATAATATTTTTTAAATTGTATTTTCTATCATCTTTTTGAATATGTAGTTTTAAAAAAAATTAATGTTTTTATACTCTTCTTACAATGTTAGTTTTAAACAAATGTATTTTAAAAATTATAAAAAATGTTTTTCCATTCACTTTCAAATATTTATTTTGTTTATAATCATTTATCCAACATAATAATTTTGTACTTTAGAGGGTCTATTATTGAAGGTTTTTTAAAATTAATATTTTTAAAAAGATTTCACATCCCCTTTTAAAATGTTACCATGGAAAGTGACATGTAAATTTGTATTTCAAATCAATGTTTAATTTTTTTACCTAAAATATATTTTTTGATTTCAATTCAATTTTCAGTTCCATTTTCAAAAGGAATTATAGTAAAGGGTTTTATTTTTTATGATATATATATAGTTATACATGTTCTCATTTTGGGGAGATTGAACTCATGGTATCAATCAATTCGATTCTTGATCCCATATTTAGTGATACTTTTTGAAGTATTATTTTTCGTGGCAAATTTTCTTCTATGTACACATCATTCTTTGTTTCCTCTATAGCTTCAAGTTTATGTTATTTTGAAACTATCTACACCATTCTATATATGGCATAAGATAATTTTATTCTAGTATTAACCTAGTATTATACTCATTTCTCTGTATGGTGTGAACAAGAAATTTTAAATAATTAGAATTAGATGATGTCCACCTAAAAATAATGTTATTACATTGACATGGGTAAATGTATTCATGTTCCATATATTATTATTCAAATATGAATTATTATCTAAAACATGACTATATATTGGTTAATCTTCCACCATATTCCACTAGTTTGGTTATGATTATGTTATCCCTTTTATTTATATGAAGAAATGTGTAGGTTTTATTTAAATATTTATTCCTATACAGATGTTTTTTGGAATGTTTTTTATGTATTTTTTTGACCATCCACCTTGTATCTTCAATGAGTTGTGATAATGTTATCACTTTTATTGAAAATGGGAAAATGTATGGAAATTCATGATTATTAATCAATTATTATAAAATTTAACCATATATTTATATTCTATATTTTTCATTATAATTTTAACCATGTTTTTGTTTATTAAGGGGTTTCATGAGAAATGGTAAGAATAGTCTTTTTTAATCTTATGGCCAATTCATTATAATTAATCTGGTGATAAGTGGCTCCTAAAATTATATATACCCCTGATGAGACAATAAGTTTCATAAGACAAAACATTTTTTATTATTTGTTTTATGAATTATTTATTCACCAATATATCTTGACTATGGTCTCCTCAATAAGTAGATGTCTTGGAAAAATTAATTGGCAGAACATTCTTGACTTCCAAAATTTTGAATTCCATTAATATGAGTTAAATATTATTGATATAAATGTTTGCATTTGTTTACATGGATATAGGATTCTATAAATATTAAGTTGATCAAGGATTCATGTTATTATGTAATTCATATAATAATATTCATTCCATGATTTCTTCATTTCAATGTTTTCTCTTACTGATCATTTCAGATAACCCCATCTTATGTTTCATTTTTATAGGTTTTGAAGAAAGGTAGAGTACATGACATTTCTAGAATTTTAACATGCGTGTAGTAATTTTTGGGTGATTTTTACATATTATTATGAATTATGTAGATTCTTATGTATAATGAAAAATTTACTTCTGATATAAATATCATGAGACTCAAAAGTTATAATGTGTCATAATTCTAAAAATCTATAAACATGAAAAGATCATATAGATGCAGGATATGAAATTAATGATTATTTATTTTTTAATTAAGTATGTTTATATTCAATATTTTAACATCGTTATCAAATAAAGAATGTATATTATGTGTTTATTAAACCAAATCTAGGAGTGTGGGTCTGGGGAGAGATAATTGGTTTAAAAGAAAATGTTTGGATAACATTCAGGATTGGGATGTTTGATGAAGTTAATTTATGGGTTATAAGTTTGGGTATATCATAAGTTAAAAGGTATAGATAATATTATGGGATAAGTATGAAATTTAATATTAATGAAATAATGTGTAATTTTAGTTATATAATATTTTAATATATCTATAGGGAAAATACATGGAATTTTCCTATGTATAGGATGCAATGATAATGTTTTTATAAATCCTTGATTATGTTCTTTTACATAAAATTACATAATTTTATAGATACTATATGTTGATACAGGCTTTATCAAATAGGTATCTTGGGGTCATAAACACAAAAAGTGTGGATTGGGTATTAACATGAAGATCGCTTGATGCACATCAAAGAGGCCAAAATGTACATATGGTTTTAATCACCTGGGGATATGATTTGGTCAATTTAATTTTCTTTATAAGGCACTATGTGGTACTTGAAAATGTTTAGGTTAGATAAAATTATCATAAAGTTATAATAGATTACATAGATTGAAACATAGATAGTCATAATTTAAGGAACATATTAATTTATATTTGATTTACTAGATAAGAGATAAGTTGTATTTTGAGATCATGTATTTCACTGATTTTTGGGTTTAGAACATTTTTAGAATGTTCATGGTAATTTTGGATATCTATTTTTAGTATTATGTTAAGAAGGATCATAAAATATAAATAAAATTAACTTAGGATGAATACATAATTTTTTAGATTAAACTAATATTAATATAGAATGAACTAAAGGAATTACAAGCTAATGTGATGACAATAATATAAGGTTTTAAGGATGAATCTCTATTACATCATTGATTATGATAAATCAATCATATTTTAATCCCTTATCACTCTTGTTAACCATTTTGGTTTTAGTAATATATGGAACTAACAAGAATCATTACTATGATGGACAAGGCGAAGATTAACTCAGTGAAAAAACCATAAGAATGGGAGTTAGAGTGAGAAAACATTTGATTATTACAAACTATCTATCAAAACATATGATTAACAATGTTTCCATACCACATGTCCCAAATATGAAAAAGAAGAGAACGATGGAGCCTCATGAAAGATCATGTGATGAATATGATGAAGGAAACAAGAATTCATTTGTTAAATGTCAAAAATATGGAATGAAGGGTGACATAATTTTTCTTTAAAGGGATAGTAAGATTCTATAGTTGTGTAGATTAATTTCATCTGTCCTTTAAGTGTGTGAAAATGATAAAATCTACAAAAATATATTTTTTTAGTTATAAGAGAGTTAGAAATTGTGCAACTCAATGTCCCAATCCAAGGGACATTAGGGAAATAGTCACCAATAACCATGGAATCAAGGAAAAATATATGTAATTACTACTATTGAATCGAATTGTTATTTACCACAAAATATTTTTTCTTATCCTATTTCATGTATCTTTTCAATAACTAATGGATATAAGTTTATAACTTAAAACCCCCAATGGTATGATTTTCATATAAATCATTTCCATGGTTTATGAGAAGTTATTCCCTGTGGATCCTGATTTTATTTCCATACTTGAATTCTATATGAAATTATGAAGGATATATTTATCTTTAATGAGTTATTATAATAAATTTTCGTATAGATAAATCTCATTCTAGTTCTTAGGCAGACCCAATATCATCTAGCAGTTTATGGTTAAATATTAGTTCCTTATATAAATTAGTCTGATCACATGAGATAATTGTTTTAGAGAAAATTTATTTAATGGTGTGTGTGATTGTAACAACTAAAATTTTAATATTTTATTACCATTAAATAAGTCAATTTTTTGATAATTTTTTCAACAAAGTCCATCAAACACAATCAATGTCATGATATATTTAGATAAAATTTAAATATTTAAGTATGATTGTTAAAAATGAGCTATTAAATTATTTGGAATGAATAAAATAAATAAATTTATGAAATAAATTTATAAATAAAATAAAGGATACTTTGAATGAAACACAATTAGTTAACCTAAGAAGATTAATAAGATCATTTATTTTTTTAAAAATAGTTTTTCTAAAAAAAATTCTTTTTAGGCACTATAAATTTATATTTCAAGAAACATATGATTATTGATAAATTATTTTTTAAATTCTAAATTTGTTAACACCAATTTGAAGGTAAAATTATATTAAATAAAATAAAATAGTTAATATTTGAAGATAACAATATCAAAAAATAATTTTTATTATATTTTATGATTTCATCCTAAAATAAAATTTATAAATTTTGTAATTTGAAATGAATATAAATTAAGTTCATAATTTAATTCATCATAAAGAAATTGACATAGTATGAATTGTTGATATTTTTCAAGAAATGTTTGGTTTTAGTAAAAAATAGTCTTTTCGTGAAACATGAAATTTCTATGACATTATCTAAATATAATATTGATATATAATATTAAAAAAATTAAAGTGATTAAATATTAATATTTGGAATAATAGTTTTCATTTTAAAATTTTCTTTTATCTTATAAATCATATATCCAAAATTCATAGTGCTAATTAAAATGTAACATTTATAAAAAACTTCTTCGGTCTTTACTTTGAATCAAATATTTTCTTGGGAGATTCAGTTTGGGCTTACCATGGAAGCCGAATATACTTTATTTTTTTATAATAAATAAACTTATGTAAATGAAATATATATAAAAGATAATTTTATTTTTTATATAAATTTAATGTTTAAAAATTTTATTACTTTAAATTTTTTTACACGATTATGTGTATTTATTTTAAAATTAATTTTTCACACCATTAGATATTTTATTTTCCAAAATGATTTTAAAATTTTTATATTTAAGTCTTAAATATGTTTAAAATATCAGAGATAATATTTTTTATTAAAATTAATGAAAAAGGATAGTAATTAATGACCATGTTAAAACTAAAATATGGTAAAAGATAAAAAGTTAAAACATAAATCCTTAAATTAGTAAAATATGTCTAAAAATGGGTATTTGAGGTGATTTTGTAACCAAACTCATTTTCTTCATCCTTTTTCCATTTTTATACCTCTTACACAAGAATAGTAACCATAGAATTTTAAAATATAAGGGTTAATCCCAAAACTAACCTTCCATTAACTTATAAAAGCGTGACATCTTCAAAACTTCAAGTCTTGCCTATAATTATAATTTATAATTTTATGTATGATATTTTTTAAATCCTAAAATTCTATCCAATTTTTGAAATCTTATTTTCACTCTCATTTAACATAATGCTTTTATTACTAAGGGAAAATCCAAGGAAAATTCTGGTCCCTGACGTGGGTATTATCGTCAACATATTTCTTCTTCTTAATTATCTTCTTTAAAATTTATTCTACACACACTAATATCATGGTATTTATTAATTTATATAATTTAATTTTCCAATATGAAAGGTATTATAATTTTTTATTGACGTACCATATCCATTACTAAAAACAAAAATGATGTACATGCATTGTGCAGACTGTCTCCTTCACTATGTAATGTGTTTCATTTTCCCTCACCACTTTACACTGATGGATATATTGAGGATAGTAAGGGATAAATATAGTTTTTAGGATATAATTAATTTTTTTTAATAAAAATAAATTAATGAACCAATTAATGATATGATCAAAAAACGATCATCATTAACATAATAATTTAAAATGATTGTACTAAGTGAATGATAATTTATTTAGATTATGTAATGTTCTCACATAAATTAATGCTTCTAATAATTCCATAAAATTTAGATATATCACACTAATAAAAACTAAATAAGATGATTATGAATTTTTATAATGATATTACAATGAAACCACCTCATAATCATTCATAAAAACTTGGTGTGTTCATGTTTGGGAAGTTTAACTACTTACATGAGAAATGCTATGAATATATATCACAAATGACTATGAAACACTATAGAAAAATGTATATTTGCGACGAGTTATTTGCAATGGGTTAGGGGCCCGTCACAAATAATAGATATTTGTGAGGGGGTGGGGGGTAAGGACCCATCACAAAAGGTTTGGCACCAAATCCATGCTAAACCGCGGGAGGGGTATTTTTTACGGGTACATAATCAAGTCACAAATGCCCAATGTCGTTTTTTAGTATTTTCAACGAGATATATATCCTGTAGAAAATATTATTTGCGAAGGTAAGCATTTCCAACGAGACCAGTCACAAATAAATTTTTTCAACCGACCATATTTAATGCAGGTAGTGGGAATTTGTGATGGGTCTCGTCGCAAATAAGCCTGTCACAAATACTCATACCTATATGTACCCCCATCGATTTTCCCTCCCATTCTACTCCTCTCTTAACATTTTTATCCATCTCTTCTAAATAAATTTCTTCTAAATTTTTTCATACTTCAAAATATTAAATCGTAACATAATCTTCAACTTTTATACTTCGGAATCTCTAGTTTTATGATATATATATATATATATATCTTTTAGTTAATTTATTTTATATTAAATTATTTATAACTTTTTTAATTAGATGAAAATAAATTATATTACAATTAGATATTTGTTTTTTCTTTTTTTACTTATATAAATAATTATGCTTAAGTGTTAATTAGAAATAATTAGTAATAATTAGTAATAAATTGTATTAATTAGTAATAAATTGTAACAATTGGAAATAAATTGAAATAATTAGTAATAAATACAAATAATTATCAATTAATGGAATTAATTAGTAATTATTAGGATTAATTAGTAATTATTACTATTAATTAGTAAATATTAGGACATATTAATAATTATTAGAATTAATTAGTAATAATTAGTATTAATTAGTAATAATTAGTAATAATTAGTAATAATTAGTATCAATTAGTACCAATTAGTATTAATTAGTAATATTTAGTAAAATATTGTAATAATTAGTAATAAATTTTATTAATTAATAATTTTTAATAATTAGTAATTATTAGTAATTATTAGTAATAATTAGTAATAATTATTAATAATTAGTAATAATTTGTAATAATTTGAAATTATTAGAAGTAATTTGTAATAATTAGTGTAATAAATTAAAATTATTATCAATAATTAATAACAACTAGTAATAATTTGTAATAATTAGTAATAATTTGTAATAATTAGTAATAAATTGTAATAAATAGTAAAAATTAGTAATATCAAGAAATCATAGGATCCTGTGAAAGCTAAACCCATAAAAATATATAAGAAAGAATGAAAGAGAACAATAGAGTCAGAGTTACAATGGGTTATCACATATCTGAGAGTGAATCACGCCACACATATCAGCATTCACCATTGCTTCACAGAAATTAGGAGTTGTAAAAGACCAAAAAATACCCGTCTCACTGACAGCCTTCTTGGATAGCACATCCACAACATGGTTAGCTTTTCAATATGTGAGGTAGACATACATATTGAGGTGATCAATCTTGTGGAGACACTCAACCCATAGATGACGAATTCTCCATGGTATGTCCTATGTTCTCACCTTAAAAGTTTTCACAACAACATTAGAATCAGATTTAAGCAACAACGGTGTCTAGTTGTAATGAACAATATAATCAATTTCATATATCATGGTCAATAACTCAGCCACATACACCATTTTAAATCCAGTGGAGTGATAAAAACACCCCTTGACGAATTCACAATGAGTACAAAAAACACCTTCATATCCTGAGGGGCCAGGCATTCCTATCACAGACCCATAAACCAAAAATTTTAACCATGATGCAATTGGAGGAATCTACTAAATGTATTAAACCATTATGGGTTTACATGGCTGACTTGGAACACCCAATAATCTAAGGATGTTAAACTATAAGATCGTGTTAAACATACCACAAGGTTACAGAACTAATGTTGCATAGAACTCTTTATGTAGAAACATCATCCCTACATGAATAAAAGGATTCATTTCATTATACAACAATAGATTGTGGGCATTCCAGATGTGATAATCCACCACCGCAGCTACTACAAGTAGTAGGTGGAAAACCTGGTCACTGTAATTGGCCATATATAGTGCATTCATGCACTCTTAAAACTGGCTGTTCATGCCAAATTTTATTTCAAATAGCATTCCAAAATATTTAAAAAGTGTATGAGAAAAGTCACATGCAATGAACAAATGATTTATGCCCTCTTCGGCAAGCTGGAAGAAACTGAAAATGAAGGCTATATGAAATCCTGCCATCTTAATCTGATCGTTAGTGGGTATCCCTCCGTTACATATTTTCTAGAGAAACCCAATCTTTGATTTCTAAAAGAAAGATTTATTAAACCGGATTAGACACAATGGTGGTTTATTATAAACACTACATTCAAGTTTGTAAAACTATTTTTCATTATACTTCAACTACTGATTGTGCTTCCCTATGATAATATCATAGTCTATAATGTTATAATTATGAATTTCTAGGATGATCTGATGAGGAATGCTGTCAAACATGGAAATCTGTGATACAAGGCTTGCAATTGACATGTGAGTGTCTTCTATAGGAACATTGATGACATCATGTAATGGGGTATCTAGCCATGTCGTAGTCCGACTGTTATGTTTTGAGTCTGTAATCACAATCCCATTGGTTTCATGTGTGGTTTCCTGGAAGGAAGACATAAGAAATGTCTAGAAGGAGGATATGAGGTTATATCTATTTCCATTGAGGATCCTCCCCATGAATCTGTTCAGAAATAACATAGGGGAATTATCACTCAATATGAGATTCCAAATGAATTTTCTAATTATACCATCATTAAAAATCCTGAGTTATTTGATTCTAAGTCCTCCCATTTCGAATGGTTTAATTCTCTCAGACCATGATGTAGTGACTAGCTTCCTCTCATGAACTCAGTCTATCCATATAAATTTTCTGATCATTCCTCGAGTCTCCTTCACAAGACCCCTAGGCCACTTATAGAGTGAAAAGAAGTAAATAAAATTAAAAGTAATCACAGAATTAA
Source organism: Viscum album (assembly GCA_963277665.1). Taxonomy (NCBI): domain Eukaryota; kingdom Viridiplantae; phylum Streptophyta; class Magnoliopsida; order Santalales; family Viscaceae; genus Viscum; species Viscum album. The sequence continues at coordinate 1,952,973,123 of OY728130.1, forward strand.
CCAAGAACACTCTTGCATCCCGGGATATTGATTTCCCTTTTTATTGGGCCATTTGGTTGACAATGCATATCCATTTTCGTTCAAGGTATTTCCTCTTTTCCTTTCAATAAAATAAATGATTTCTAAGATAATTAAAAGGAAGTGAGGCCCTATTAATGCAAAGTCTCCTGGTTATCCTGTTTAATTTGTTTATCCTCACACCATCACCAATGAAAATGAAGGATTTATCCCAACTTATGACATTCCCAACAACCTCCTCATAATGGGAAAAGGGCCCCTTGATAGCAGCAATGGTCTTTTTTGAGGGCTGACCGAACAAGAGTATATCATTCGCATACAAAAGGTGTGAAGGGACATGACTGTACCCACCATCATTGATTAGCATATAAAGTCCCAATTGAGCCATCTCAGTGATACATTTTCTTAGATAATCTTCAACAATTTTAAATAAGAGTCCTGACATAGGATCACCATGTCTCACACCCCTAATGCCCTGAAAAAAGCCTCTCGGTGCCCCATTAATAAGAATGGACAACTTGGAAGATTCAAGAACGACATTAATAATCTTGACGACTTCCTTTGAGAAACCATAACTTCAAAGGACATCAAAAAGAAAGATCCATTTCAGTGTCTTGAAAAACATTGACATGTCAACTTTGAAGGCAAAGTTGTCATCTTTTGTTGGTCTCCTCATCAAATTGACTCCTTCCGATGTTTTGTACAAATAGTGATGAATGCTTCTTCCAGGGATGAAACCAAATTGGTTCGCTGATATATGTTCCATCATAATGACCCCTATCCTATACATAAGGATATTGTTAGTGACATTAAGAATCATGTTCCCTTGCACCACTGGTTTTTAATCCTTGAGGTCAAATGCATTCTCCTTTTTTAATATCAAAACAATGAAGTTATCATTAGCTCCATGCGGCATGGAGAAGTGAATAATGATCTTCTTAATAGCCTGAGTCATCTCATCTTGTAATATATCCCAATAGAACTTGTAAAACTTATTCGTGAAGCCATCAGGGCTTGGAGCACTTTCCATGTTAAGAGAGAAGAGGGTTATTCAGATTTCCTCATTGGATGGAGCCATCAATATATTTCGGTTATGGTGTTCCTCAATGCAAGTATTGATGTTGGAAATTATTTTTTGAGTGTTCTCTACTCCATTGTCAGAATAAATCTCATTAAATTATTCCACAACTGCTTGTGTAGTCTCACTTCTATAGGTGAAAACGTTTCCATTTATTTATATAACATTAATTCCCCCTTTTTTATTCCTTCGTGTAATCAATGAAAATATTTGGAGTTTTTGTCTCACTCCTTTAACCATTTCACATTCAATTGTGCTTTCTCTAGCCTCTCCTTCACAATTAGAAGATCATCAACTTTAATTATTAGTAATAAGTAATAATAATTTTTAATAATTTGTATTAATTTGTAATAATTACTAATAATTAGTAATAAATTTTAATAATTAGTAATGATTTGAAAAAAATAGTGAAAAAAATTGAAATAATTATCATTAATTAGTAATAATTAGAAATAAGTTGTAATAATTAGTAATAATTAGTAATATATTGTAATAATTAATAATAATTAGTAAGAATTAGTAATAATTAGTTATAAATTGTAATAATTAATAATAATTAATAATAATTTGTAATAATTAGTTATAATTAGTAATAAGTAGTAATAATTAGAAATACTTATGATTAATTAGAAATAATTTTCAATAATTTGTTATAATTTGTAATATAGGAAGTAATTTATAATAATTAGAAATAATTTGTAATAATTTGAAATAATTTGTAATAATAAAAAATAATTTTCAATAATTCGAAATAATTAGTAATAAATTTTAATAATTAGTAATAAATTCTTATCATTAGTAATAAATTATAATAAATAGTAACAATTTGTAATAATTAGTAATAATATGTAATAATTCGTAATATTTTTTAATAATTAGTAATAATATGTAATAATTAGAAATAAATTTTAATAATTAGAAATAATTAGTAATAATTAGAAATACTTTGTAGTAATTTGAAATAATTTATAACAATTAGAAATAAATTTTAATATTTAAAAATAATTATTATTAAATTGTAATATTTAGAAATAAATAGAAATAATTCATATTAAATTGTAATAATTAGTTATAAATTGTAATAATTAGTAATAATTTGCAATAATTAGTAATAATTAGTAACAATTAGTAATAATTAGTAGTAATTAGTTATAATTAGAAATAAGTAGTAATAATTAGGAATAATTTGTAATAATTTGAAATAATTTGTAACAATTAGAAATAATTAGTAATAATTAGTAATAATTTGTAATAATTAGTAATAATTAGTAATAACTATCAATATTAGGATAAATTAGAAATAAATTGCAATAATTATCAATAGTTATTAATAATTACTACTAAATTTTAATAATTAATAATAATTAGTAATAATTATTAATAATTAGTAATAATTAGTACAAAATTGAAATAAGTAGTAATAACTAGTAATAATTAGAATTAATTAGAAATTATTTGTTATAATTTCTAATAATTAGTAATAATGTGTAATAATTAGTAATAATTAGTAATAATTTAATGTAATATTATTAATTCGTTATAATTTTCAACAATTAGTTCTAATTGGTAATAATTAGTAATAATTAGTAAATAATTGTAATAGTTAGTAATAAATAGGATTAATTAGTAAAAATTACGATTAAATAGTAATAATTAAGATTAATTAGTAATAATTAAGAGTGATTAGTAATAAATATTAATAAGTATGATCAATTAGGATTAATTTGTAATAGTTGGGATTAAATATTATTAATTAGTAACAATTTGTACCAATTTGTACCAATTAGTAACAATTAGTAACAAATAGTAACAATTAGTAGTAATTAGTAACAATTAGTAATAATTAGGAACAATTAGTAACAATTAGTAACGATTAGTGAAAATTAATAATAATTAGTAAGAATTTGTAAATATTTGGATTAATTTGTAACAGTTAGTATTAATTAGTAAAAATTAGTATTAATTATTAATAGATAGGATTAATTTGTAACAATTGGGATTAATTTGTCATAATTAAATTTAATTATTAATAAATTGGAAAAAAATTGGGTACATTGAAAAACTAGAAAACTTTTCAGCGGATTGGCGACATCCATTTTGATCGATTACTGACCTCCTAACAACTTTCTCCCACTAAAATCAGTATGAAAAATATTCTTCGATGTACGTCAAAGAAGAATTTTAATAGTGATTTGAGATGGAGAAAGTTGCAAGGAGGTGATTCGCTAGCAGAAAAGAGGATCCTTTTTCTGATGACTCATATCCTTGGAACTTCTCTCACTGAAATCACTATGAAAATTATTCTCTGATTTACAAATATCAATTTTCGTATGCAAGACCATGACCATCAGCGCAACGAGTATAACAAACCGAGATTTTTTGAGAATTATTATTTTTAATTTCATTGATGTCTTCTATTATACACTACACCAATATTATCTTGTACTATACACAACACCGTATTAGCTTGCAGTATACATAACACTATTCTTGGCTCGTGGTACACACACTTTCTATTTCATTTTGTGGAAATTATTCTACGCAACATTAAGTATAGATTTTGTTTAATGTATAAATGAAATAATTTTTTATTATGTTATACGCAACACCAAACTGAGCTTTCACTGTACGCAGCCCTGACTTGGCTTACATTACATGCAATCAAGACCTTCTTTGATAGCGTGTATAGTACGCAATACCATGTTTCACCAAACGAGATATTATTATAATATTATTTTGAACTAACCGTTATGTATAGTAATACCCACTTTTTAAAATTTTATAAATTTTATCTTTCAAAATGGACTTCATTTTTTGATTTGGAATATCGAAATTATCCTAGGGTGAAATTTTGTTATTTTTCTGAAAACTTTCAATTTTTGATGAATAGTGAAAACACTTGGTTACTATTTAAAAAGAGACTTTTTATTTAAATAATTATTTATTTTATTTAAATTTAATTTAGGTAAAAATTGATACATAATACCTATATAAGTTCAATTTAATTCATTGGATTCATTTTATAATAATTTTAGATATATAAAATTTTTATTGAACTTTTCACAGTCTTTTACCCACCTTATAGAAGAGTTTGAGAATTTACATAAAACATAATTTTACCGCTTCTATTAGTGGAATTTCAAAAATCTGAGAGATACGGTTAATATCAAGGAGTAAAATGTGGTTCAATAATATAAAAATAATTGTTGGTGAATAGTAACTTTTTACTTTTATTTATCACGGTTAAAAGTAAATAGGGTAATTAAGGGTAAAAATGATATTATTATTACCCTAACACATGTAAAAATTCCATTGGATATGTATTATTAGACCAAAAAACCTTAGGAATATAATATTATCATTTAGGTCTACTTGGATTAGATTAGGACATTTATTATTATTTTATTTAAAAAATAGTTAAAATAGTTAAAATCAAAGTTTAATAACTAATTTTTTTTTAATATGGGGTTACACATAAGATAAATTCGAATATAAATATTCATTAGAAAGATAAAAAGATTTAATTCCGAATGGTAGTTTATTTATAATTTTTAGAAATTAAATAATTTAAGTTATTTATGTCACAATAGTGATGCAGGTTATTACCTAAATAATGAAATATTAAAAAAATTCATATTATAAATACCCAAATAAATTTAATTTGAGACTTTTTATGCATTACACTAATTTCAAGGATAATATGACATGTTAGTATTTATTTAATTAACTTTTTTCTAACTAATCATTCTTTTATGATTTTCAAAAAATCAATTACCAAATAGTGTCAAAATTGACGTAAAATAGTTTTTAAAACAAATATTATATTATTAATTGTTATTATATTCCTAAAAATCTAAGGTTTGGCCAAATGACTTAGATAAGGTTATATATATTAGTAATGAACCACTTGGGGATCTTTTTGGTGGTTATAGTAAGTTTATTAACCATATTTTGTAAGAAATCATGAAGACACGGTAAAAGTTAAATTATTTAATTTAGAGTTAAATCTAAAAGATAATGTTAAAATAGTAACCTAAACTTGTCAAAAACCAATTATATGAGAGTCTTTCGACCCATCCCCACTTTAGATTATAATTAAATCAATTTTGAGCTATTATAAACCGAACATGACTTTATTATAAAATGATATTTTAAGTTTTTCCAAAGGTGCCTCTCTCCTCCCTTATAAAAAGGGCACCCCTTCCCTCTTCTCTTCACACCCATTTTAGCCTTGAAGATCTGCAAAACCCTACCAATTCCTATTTTCAACCTCTTTAGTTACATAATAAAGGCTCTGGTCTTCTCAAAATAACAACTCTAGTGCCCTAAGAAGAAGTTTAAAGGAGGTGCGTCGAGGAAGAGGTAATCTCTTCTACTGATACTTTCAAGTTTCCTTCTTAGTCTACTACCTCTTCTTTGGTTGTTCCATTATGAAGTAATAACATTAGTACTACTTATATACTTATATGTTATTATAAATATGAAACAACACTATTTCACCTTCTATCCATCCTACAGAAAATGAAATCACCGCGCGTCCGTATGTACGGAATACCGTCTCCACGCCGTGGTGTAATCTGTTTTCGACCACCACCTTACTCGAATGGGAATAATGGTGTAAATAAATAGCTATATATTATTATTTTAAAGTTATATTGATTCTGAAATATTATACATACACTTCTATAAAATTCAATGATCATGGGAATGATATCATCGCTCATGCATACGTACGGACTACCGTCTCCACGACGCGATGAGATTCATTCTCCATGTTAACCATTCATGACTGATTATAATGTATATATAATGAATAATAATGAAATATATGACATAATAATGATACTGGATATATGTATATACATATTTATGTCATCTACTTAATACCATTCAATTCAATAAGTAAAGGAAAACAATGTTCATGCGTACGTATGACCTACCTCCTCCATGAGAGGTGTATTTCATTTCATTTATCGATCTATCATATATATATGTATATTATGAATATATATTATATATAAATCATTTTATACATTCTGAAATTATGTAAATCAGGATATAAGTAATAATATCAAGAACAACAAGTTGAAACATGTACGATAAATGAAATGATTTTACCCAAAACCCTGCTTTAACATGTAATTTACAAAAGAACGGGTAATATAAAGTCATAATTGAACCATATGTGATATCATAACAATTAATATGATTCTCCAATAAGTCAATGACATTATTTAAATAATTATATAGGAGGTTCAGATACATACGAAGCATATCAGACATAAGGTAAAGGATAAATTTTCCAATCTTGTTTTTATCTGAGATTGTTTATTCGTAAGTATTTACTGGGGTTATATTTATCTTCCATGTACTTATTTTCTAACAATGGTTTCATGTATGTTTAAAGTCATTTTTACCCATTTATGACTTTTACTACGTGGTATGTAAGGAATCTTTCTTTTGATTACCATACGAGGTACTTTTTTACTTTTCCAGCAAAAGTATGAGAAGAATGTTTTTTAACATATATGGCATGAATGGATTTTTTCGGTTTCATAATACCATATTTTAATGAAACTTACTCTACAGGATTTCAGGACTATTTAAAAAAATAATTTTCTTTTAATATTTCATGGAATTGTTTTAAAAGAAAATGATTTTGAAGAGGAAATGATATTTTCCTCAAAAATTCATTTCAAGTGTTTTATCAAAACCATTTTCCATAAAGATGGCATTATTTCATATGTGTATGATTCTAGTATAATGTCTCTATGATTTACATAGTATCAATTTTATTATGATGAAATGATATCCATTTTTTATATGGATTATGTTATGATGGGATGATGTTTATGAAACCCATTTCAGTCTTTGGGTAATGATGAAGGATTTATGTTCATGTTGTGGCACACGTAAGAATGATTTCATTATGAGATGGGTGGGACCTATATCTCCCTCCAATGCATTGGGTAAAGATTTATATCTCAAGATATAGACATGTCTGGAACGGTATGTTAATCCAGTTCAGTGTTACAGGACTGGAACCAGGAGTGAACTCGATTCAGAAAGGGACTTAGTCCACTAAAATAGTCTTGGAAGCAATGTCTTGGATACTATGGAAATCATATCATGTGCTTAATGGTTTGACAAAATTACATGTTTTATTCCCATGCTATTTTATCATGTTTGATGTTCCATTATGATCTATGCCTTTTGTACATACATGTTTTATTTCATAGTGTATGTTGAATGGTACTGGTATCCATGAATGTTTATTCATATATTTTTTGAAAGTCGATGATATTCACATAATGAAAGGATAACGATAAAATTGAAATGAGCTCACGACTGATATAAGGACAAAGTTATATCATGGTATGTGTATATATAATTTTTGGCATTTTGGTAAGTGGAAAGAGTTACCTTTTGATAGCATTCATGTTTTCACTAAGGTTCTATTGTAATTTCTATTTCAAGAGAATACATGATTAAGGATTTCACATGTTTTGAATGTGACCAACAAGATATATTTTTTGATAAATAATGGGAATCACATTATTGTTATGTGACCTTTCTAGTAATCGTTTTCATTATACTATGAGATTGGACAGATATATTTTGGATAAGTCTAAAGACTGGAAAGGGTTATGTCGGACATTTGATAGTATTTTTTAAGGCTAAAACTTTTTTTTTCGAAATCATTTCTGTAATGTTATAATAGTGTAGTTTTAGAAAAAAGACAACCTGCAGGATGGGCAACAACCCATCGAGTCGGACAAGGCTGTGGGAATCGAACCCACAACTGAAGTGCGACAGGCCCATATTGCATACCACTAGCCCACAGGAAGTCCCTGGTGAGTAGAAACTAGTTTTATTTTATTAAGCTCTATGATAGATGAAGTATAAGTCCTTTTTTGGAACCATATACGATTAATCTCAACATAAGATGGATTAATAACTTTTGCTAACCTTTTTTTTGAGACATATGGAATGACCCATCATTCTATCACATGATCTGCTAACACTTCATGAAATACAAATTCAACTTCATTTCATTAAGAGATAAGGTGGAAATTATTCAAGGCACGAACAACAGTGAGATTGTACTGAAATAAAGTAAGTATTTCTTCTAATTCAAAATCTAAAACGTTACGGAAATGATCATGAAAACCAAAAGTTTTGTCCTAGTATCCTCATATATGATGAATCATATGGTACCTCAGATCATTAAAAATTTATGGCTTTGTGATTGCTGGCTTTTTCATAGCCATGTTCTCTACCACTCTCCATCAGAACTTGATGGTTATATTTCACTTCCATATCCATACTTTTACCTATGTGGAAACCCAGTGATTAGTTAATTTGGGTAACCGTTACATTTAATTCTTTAGTTTTTAAAGTTAAGTTTTGGAATTACATTTTATGATGTGGGTTTCAATTTAATAAACATTCAAGTAGAAAATCATTTATAACCCTGACAAATTTCGAGGGAGAAATTCCTTTTAAGGGGGGTAGAATGTAACAACTCGAGATTTTATGAGAATTATTATTTTTAATTTCTTTGATGTATTCTATTATACACTACAACAAGATTATATTGTACTATACGAAACACTGTATTAGCTTATAGTATACACAACACTATTCTTGGCTCGTGTTACACAAATTTCAAGTTCGTTTTGTGGAAATTAATCTACGCAACTTTAATTATAGATATTGTTTAATGTATAAATGAAATATGTTTTGATTATGTTATACGCAACAACAAATGGAGCTTTTAATACACGCAACCCTGACATGGCTTGCATTACATACAATCAAGACCTTCATCGATAGCATGTGTAGTATGAAATACCATGTTTCAATAAATGAGATATTATTATAATATTATTATAAACTAGCTGTTATGAATAGTAATGCCCACTTTTTGAAATTTTATAAATTTTATCTTTCAAAATGGACATCATTTTTGGATTTGGAATATTGAAATTAGCCTAGGGTAATTTTTGGTATTTCTCTGAAAACATTCAATTTTTGATGAATAGTGAAAACACTGGGTTACTATTTAAATGCAGACTTTTTATTTAAAAAATTAATTATTTTATTTATATTTAATTTAGGTCAAAATTGATACATAATATCTTTATATGTTCAATTTAATTTATTAGAGTCATTTTATAATAATTTTAGATATATAAAAATTTTATTGAACTTTTCACTGTCTTTTACCCACCTCATAGGAGAGTCTGAAAATTAACATAAAACATAATTTTACCACTTCTGTTTGTGGAATTTAAAAAATCCAAGAGAGACAGTTAAAATGAAGGATTAAAATTTGGTTCAATAAGATAAAAATCAATTTTTTTTGAATAGTAACTTTTTACTTTTATTTACTACGGTAAAAAGTAAATAGGGTAATTAATGGTAAAAATGATATTATTATTACCCTAAAACATGTTCTAATTCTATTGGATAAGTATAATTCGACCAGAAACAACCTCAGAAATATAATATTATCATTTAGGTCCACTTGGATTAGATTAGGACATTTATTGTTATTTTATTTAAAAAAGAGTTAAAATAGTTAAAATCAACATTTAATAACTAAAACATTATTAATATAGGGGTATACATAAGATAAATTAGACTATAAATATTAATTAAAAATATAAAAATATTTAATACCTAATGGTAATTTATTTATAATTTTTAGACATTAAATAATTTAATTTATTTATGACACAATGGTGATGCACTAATTACCTAAATAATGAAATATTAAAATAATTGATATTATAAATACCCAAATAAATGTAATTTGAGACTTTTTATCAGTTCCACTAATTTTCTAAGTTAATATGACCTGTTATTATAGATTTAATTAACTTTATTCGAAATAATCATTCTATTATGATTTTTACAAAAATCAATCACCAAATAGTGTCAAAATTGACATAAAATAGTTTTTAAAACAAATATTATATTATTAATTGTTATTATATTTCTAAAAATCTATGGTTCTTCCAAATGACTTATATATGGTTATTTATATTAATAATTAACCACTTGGAGTTCTTTTCTCTGGTTATAGTAAGTTTATTAACCATATAGTGTGAGAAAACAAGAAGACAAAGTAAAAGTTAAATTATTTAACTTAGTGTTAATTCTAAATGATAATGTTAAAATAGTAACCTAAACTTATCTAAAACCTATTGGATGAGTGGATTTCGACCCATCCCAACTTTAAATTTGAAATAAATCAATTTGTAGCTATTATAAACCGAATATGACTTTATTATAAAATAATATTTTATGTTTTTCCAAAGGTGACCCTCTCCTCTCTTATAAAAAGGGCACCCCTTCCCTCTTCTCTTCAGACCCATTTGAGCATTGAAGCTTGGCAAAACTCGGCCAATTACTCTTTTAAACCTCTCAAGTTATATAATAGAGGTTCTTGTATTCTAAAAAGACCAACTCTAGTGCCCTAAGAATATGTTTAAAGGAGGTGCGTCGAGGAAGAGGTAATCTCTTCTACCGACTCTTTCAAGTTTCTTTCTTCTTCTACTTACTCTTCTTCAGTTGTTTCATTATAAAGTAAAAACATCAGTGTCAATTATATAATTATATGTTATTATAAATATAAAACAACCCTATTTCACCTTCTATACATCCTACGGAAAATGAAATCACCGCGCGAGCGTACGTACAGAATATTGTCTCCATGCCGTTGTGTAATCTGTTTTCCACCACCACCTTACTTGGATGTTTATAATGGTGTAAAGAATAAATATATATGATTATTTTCAAATTATATTGATTCTATAATATTATACATACACTTCAATACAATTCTACGATCATGGGAATGATATCATCGCTCATGCGTATGTATGGACTACTGTCTCCACGACGCGATGAGATTCATTCTCCATGTTAACCATTCAACAGTGATTATAAAGTATATATAATGAATAATAATGAAATATATGACATAATAATGATACTGGATTTATGTATATATATATATATATTTATGTCATCTACTTAATTCCTTTCAATTCAATAAGGAAATGAAAACAGCGTTAATGCGTACGTACGTCCTACCGTCTCCATGAATGGTGTATTTCATTTAATTTATCGATCTATCATATATATATATATGTATATTATGAATATATATTTTATATAAATCATGTTTTACATTATGAAATTAATTAAATCAGGGTATAAGTAATAATATATAGAACAATAAATCGAAACACGTATGATAAATGAAACGATTTTACCCAAAATGCTGCTTTATCATGGAATTTACAAAACAACGGGTAATATAAAGTCATAAGTTAACTATATATGATATCATAACAATGAATATGATTCTATAATATGTCAATGACATTATTTAAATCATTATACATGAGGATCAGATAAATTCAAAGCATATTGGACATAAGGTAAGGGATAAGTTTTCAAATCTCGGTTTTATCTGAGATTGTTTATTTGTAAGTATTTACTGGGGTTATATTTATCTTCCATGTCCCTATTTTATAAAAATGGTTTCATGTATGATTAATTTATTTTTTATCCATTTTGACTTTTATTATATAATATTTATGGAATATTTCTTTTGATTACCATACGAGGTACTTTTTGACTTTTCCAACAAAAGTACGAGAATTTTTTTTAACTTATATGGCATGAACGGCTTTTTACGGTTTCATAATACCTTATTTTCATGAAGGTTACTCTACAATATTTCATGACTATTTTCAAAAAAATACTTTTATTTTAAAATTTCATGGTATTTTGTAAAAATAAAATGATTTTGAAGAAGAAATTATATTTTCCTCAAGAATTCATTTGAAGTGTTTTATCCAAACCATTTTCCATAAAGATGGCATTATTTCACATGTTTATATTTATAGTATAATTTATCTATGATTTACATAGTTTAACTTTTCTTATGATGAAATTATATTCATTTTTTATATGGATTATGTTATGATGGGATGATGTTTATGAAACCCATTTTATTTTTTGGTAATGATTAATGATTTATGTTCATGTTGTGGCACACGTAAGAATGATTTCATTATGAGATAGTTGGGACATATAGATCCCTAAAATGCATTGGGTAAAGATTTATATCTCATGGGATAGACATGGCCGGAATGGTAAGTTAATCCGGTTCAGTGTTACTGGACTGGAACGAGAAGTGAACATGATTCAGAAAGGGACATTATCCACTAAGATAGTCTTGGAAGCAATGCATTGGCTACTATGGAAATCATATCATGTGCATAATGGTTTTCCACAATTACATGTTTTATTCCCATGATATTTTATCATGATTGATGTTCCATTATTATCTATGCCTTACGTACTTCCATGATTTATTTCATTGGTGAAGATTTTGAAGATTAAACATTATATTCATGTTTTTAAGTTCAAATATATATGGTTGATTTTATTTTCTCCATGATTACCCTTAATGAGCATTTGAGCTCACCCTTTATATGTTTTATTTTCACCAAGATATAAAGAATGGTTTTAGGTAAAAAAATAAAAGATATTTTTGGGAGATGTTGAAGATCTTTCACCATGATAAGATGATTATGTTCTAAGTTTCCAAAGACACTAGACTATTACGGTCTGTTGGTGTCTGTTTTTGTTATGTATTATGTATTCCGCAAATGTAATGTAATGTCTATGTACTTTAAGCATTGGGTCTCTACAGCGAGGCCTCTCTGCTCTCCATTCTCATGCATAAGAAAATGGATATTCATACATCAGAGCATACTTTTATAGTGATTTTAGTCGTATAATGTTTTAATGGGATGAGTTGTCGGGAAAAAGAGTTTCTGCTAATTCATTGGAAATTGTGGCCCCACTAATTAACAATAATTCATAAAAAATAACTATAATAAATAATAATTAGTGATTATTTTATTTTTTTTATAAATGAGTGTAGATTAGTATAAAGGATTAAAAATTGTATAAATAACTTTAAAATAATAAAAATTATTTTACATTTCTAGGAAAGAGAATTTAATTTTCTTCTCTTTTTTTAGTGTATATATTATATCTAATTATACAAAATAACTAATTATTTAAAAGTTTTTAGAAAAATATGGAACAAGGAAGTCAACAAAAATCATTATTAGATGATCATTCTAGAATAAAGAATAACATTAACCCAAAATATTCTGGTTTAAATTGAATATATAATGAGGGTGTTCTAGTTTTCTTATCAATTTCATCATCAAAACCAAAGTTTATTTTAGAAGGGACAATTAAGTGTCCTTGTAAAAAGGTTCTATGAGGAATTATGACACATTTGAAAACATTGGAGGTCATTTATGTTATGTTATCTGGATGGAATACACATGGTCCCAAATCATGTCCATACTATATGAGAGATAACAAAGCATTTATGATTTTCAATGGAAAAACCTTTTTTTCAAGTACCATCATAGATTTCTTCGAACCGATTATCATTTTCGAAGAAACATATATCATTTAAAAAAGAAATAGTTGAAAAAGATGGGCCTCCAACAATTATCATAGGTAAATAGTTAAAATCAATTGTATCTTCCTTACCTCCTGTCAAATTTGGACCAACAATAAACCAATATAAAATTGATGGGTTTGAAAAATAGTTTAATTGGATAAAACAGATCATTTTTTGGGATGTTCCATATTGGTCTGATTTGTTGGTCCGTCATATGTTGGATGTGATGCATATTTAGAAGAACTATGTTGATAATTTATTTCTTATAATTTCGGATACACTTGGTAAGACAAATGATAATTTAATGTTACGATTAGATCGTTCCCAAATTTGCAAGGGACATAAACTTGAACTATTTAAAAATCATATCACAGAAGTGAATGAATCCAAAAGTAGATTATACATTGTACAAAGAGATTCTATTATTATTTTGTCACTGGATTTCATATTTGAGACTTTTAGATGGTCATGTTTTTTATTTGGGGACTGTGTTATAAATTTTCTTATTACCTGATTGGAAATTCATGAATATCATGTTTTAATGGAATGAATTATATATATTGTATTAAGATTTTTATTAAATCCTATGATTTTTGATGCACTAATAGACATGTCATATGTTTTCGAGACATTTTTTCATCAACAATAGACAATTATGTAGAAAGCAAACTGCATGAACATATCGCTTTAATTTTTGTAAATTGTAAAAATCTTCCTATCAGGTTTTCTTGACTTAATGGAACATTTGATATTACATCTTACTCCTAAAACAAAACATGGAGGTCCAATATAGTTCTGATAGATATACATATTTGAGAGATTCGTGAAGAAATTGAAAAAAAAAATTATATAACAAAGTATTAGTTGATGGTTCAATTGTAGAGATTTATTTGCAAAAAAAATTCATTTTTCTTCTCCCATTAATTTTTATCTAAATATCCTATAAAACATAAGCGCATGATCAGTAATAAGGAAAATATTTTCTATGAAATGAGAAAGCAATTATCAGTTTTCAATCATCCTAAATATGGATCTGGTGAAGTTCATTAATGATGGATTTCAGATGATGAACATCACAAAGCTCATACACATATTATTCTCAACTTTGATGAAATGACACCATTATAACAGTGAGTTCTACTATCACATGTTGTATAATTTTTGTAATAGTTCATTAATCTTATATTATTTGTAGGTTATATGATAATCATATCAAGAAAAAGTTTTCAAAAATTATAACATTTTCTCTTGAAGAACGTCACAATAAAAAATTTCCCAACTGCTTTCAAAAACTGGTAACATAAATAATTTTTTATTTCACATAAAAAATCAATACAATACGTGTTATAGTCATATTTTTTTACAAATTTTTAGATATCTCAACATGCTGATAAAATTGACAATCGATTGTGTATATTGAGTAACCCACCATCCAAAATGGTTAATTCTTATAATTCATATCTGATGAATGGTTTTAAATTTAAAACACATGTATATGTGGAATAAAAAAATTTAATAGCGGTGTTTTCTTGAGAGGATCTCATCATAGAGAAACTAATGTTATATTTTATGGCATGTTGGTAGAAATCATCGAACTGTGTCATATGGGACAACATTACATAATGATGTTTAAAGTCGAGTAGTTGGATACTGAGAGAGGATTGCATGTTCATCAGATCCCTAGAATCGTTGATATTAAAAATTAATGTCTAATTGCTGTAAATGAACCATTTTCGTTGGCTCATTATACACATCAAAATTATTATGAAAATTATTGTGCTACATCAAGGGAGTTGGGTGATTGGTGGAGAATAATAAAAATTAAATTTTTAGAGAATAAGTTTAATTAATGTCAATGTGGTTCTAATGAAGTTAAACATATTGATTTTTCTCAAGAGACTACTCTGAATCCATATTTTTCATGAAAAGACATGAATATCATTGATGGTACCCCACAGTTAAAGGTAGATGGTGATTATGATGTTAACGATGTTACAACTAATTTTGATATTATAATAGATGATGAAACTGAAACTAATATAGAAATTTATGATGCTGATAAAGAAGATGAATATATTAGAACCAACAAATACGAAGATAAGGATGAAGATAGACATTGACATAGTTAAATTCTGGTTATAATCATATATAATATATATCTATATATAATAATTGTTTTCAACTGTTTCTAACAATAATCATTCTGTGTTCTAGATAGACAAGGATTTGTATCGTCTGTTGTAGGAGGATGATCTACCTCTGGATGAGAAGGATGTCAAATCATATAACCCTCAGACTACTAGAGGTTCAGGGGTACTTGGAGGGGTCATGGTCTTCCTTGAAAGATGATTCCCAACCCTATCCCTAAGTGATGTCCCGATCTTTGGTTTGATCCTTGCACGTAGAGGTATGTTTACCTAGGTATTTTGGTTAGTTTGTATTAATTTATTTATATTCAAACTATTTTATTAACTGTTCTATTTCCACATATTTAATCATATTGTCGTCGTATAGGGGAGTGCTATATTACACAATTTTTTTTCTAATGCACAGGTTGTCACGGCCCACCACCCCGGGGCCATTGCAATGATTACCCCAAGCCCGCCTTCCATAGGCCATAGGTTGGAGACTAGAAACGGAAAGGCATAACCCTAAAACAGGAAGGAATTTATTGTATAGTCATACAGACTAGGTATTCAAGAATGTAATCCACGTAGTAAAACAGCTGAAGTAAAAGTGTGTACTGAAAGTAAGGGGCCAGAAAACAAGCCCAACTTAAAAGATTCAACTAAAACTGAAAATGAAAAAACATCTACAGGGATCATCCACTAATAATCCTACCTAAAGGGTTGGTATAATTCATCTCCAAAAATATCCACCCCAACCATCACCAACCTCCACCGTCAGGTCCTAGATCTCTGAGTCCCAGTCAAGGCTGCCCTTCGTTTACACAAGACACAACAAGGTATGGGTGAAGCCTATGCAGGGATGAGTATAACAATACTCTGTAGGGACCCCGAGACCCCAGAAGGTCACTCATAATTCCCTAGAGAAATAACAAAAGCATGATATCAATCACAAAGTACAATGAAATTGACATAGCTCGAACTAGGTATATGTAAATTACAGTAGTACAGATGATTAGTCTTAAGGGTAGATCATCTTACTCTGCCCAAAGGCACTACTGTTGACCCAAACCGGATCGATAGGTAATAACACCCTCAATATCAACCTGATATTGATATGTTCTAAATCACACAGAATTTTTAGGTGTTGATTCACATAGAATCATGGGGTGCTGATTCACACCGAATCATTCGGTGTTAATTCACACAGAATCACTGGGTTCTAATTCACACAGAATCCATGGGTGTTGATTCACATAGAATCGTTGGGTGCTAATTCACACAGAATCAATGGTTTCTGATTCAAACAGAATCACTCAGTGCTAATTCACACAGAATCACTCTTCATTCTTCATTTATCACCCAGAAGTAGGATTTACATTCATAGTATGCTTGTTTTTTGGGAGGAAATGCTTCTCAAGACATCGGTCATTTTTCAACCAGAATGAAGTCCCATGAATAAGTTACCCCATGATCTATCATGTCATAAGGGTTCCAACGCAATAAACGACACGTGAAATAGATGCCCGATATGTAACTAATTGGAATTTTACTGTTGAGGGCCCGGTTGGATTCGAAGTCGATCCAACCTGGACGTAATCGAACATTCTCCAAAACTCCCGTGGAGTATCTCAAATGGACATTCTCACTCCAAGCATCCCAGAACTCTTGAAGGTTCATAAAACGGATGTTTGGTTCACATGTTATGTGCACTTAAGTGTATCTGGGCCCGAGAGGGGTCCGGGTCCAATTTGACACTGCCCAACCAGCTTGGGTTTGACCTAGCCTGGCCCAAACTAGCTTGGGATGGCCTGCGATGGGCTTGGCCCACTCGATGGGCTTGGCCCACCAAGTTGTCCGGCCCACAGGCTAGTGCGACCCGTGTAGGGGTCGCACATTCTGCCTACCGAACGGCTCAAAGCAGCCATTTAGCTCCTTGATTGGCAGCGCCAGGTGGCCCTGCCTTCTCACCCACGAAACCTACAGGGAGAGGTTCCTGGACATTTCCGCAGATTCATGTCGTGACATGTCTCACAATGGAGAGAGATGGAACACCACCTCTTGTCTCCACGAACAGTCATTTCCGGACACCTGTCTGAAAACCACGGTGCCGAGCTGCGCCGCCCTCCTCCGTAGTCGGCGAGCACCAGCCACCATCTCCACAGCCGATGCCAATCATCATTGCTTCTACTTCGGGGATGCTCTGGTGGAGTTTCCATGGGCCACCAGATGAGATCGGATGGTCCGTTCTTCATTATGGATGTGAATATGGCCCTCTCAGGATGTCGTTGTCACTGCGTGCCACCCAATTTATACTTTCCGACGAGTTGAAAATCATTACATGAAGAATGAATCAAGAAATGAAGTGGAGGAGGGTCCGGGCATTGTTCATTTGTCCCACACCCTCCATGATAACATTATAATAAATTGGAGATAAGTTAATAAACATTAATAAACTATAATAATTCTGTGATTCATCACTTCTTTCAAGAACAAGGGATGATAAATTCTCATGAACATAAAAAACCATACCTTATGAATTGTTGGAGTCATCATGTTGGGGGAAAGAGAATCCATGCTTTGATGAAGCTACCGAAGTTTTTTGTTCCTGGTTTGATCCCTCCGACAACATCCGAGCTTCCATTCCCCATTATTTGAAGACATCACGTCACTTTGCCAGAGGTTTCTTGCTTGGGGAAGCCATTTCAAAAATCCACCCCAAGAATCACTTAAATTGAGGGGGAAAGATTGGGTAACACATTGAGGAATTAATGAGGGTAATTAATTGACATAATTAATGTGCCATATTATTTACACTAGGGTTGGTTATGCAAAAAAGTGTAACTAACATTTAATATGTCATATTAAGTGTTTGAATACCTTTATGGTCCCCGCCACCACTACTCAACAGGTGGTAGGAAACGAAAAGAATAATATAAAAAACTCTATGTTATTTTATTATTTATTTAAACACCACAAAAACTAACTTTTTCACTAAACCTAATCTGGTTGATGTGAAGCTTCCCTTAAGCAAATCTTGGTGCTTCAGATTCAACAGTGCTCTCATATTTTGATTCTGAGCACTGGTTCAAAATATAGAAAATGTTTCCCATGCATTTACTGAATGTACATTTAAAGAAAGTTCAAAAATTCATTCTGGCCACACCGGGCCTCATAATTAAGCACCGTAAATTTTTACAGACTCCTAATAACTCAAAATAAATTTAAAAATAGTACATGTAATTTTAGGGTCCTTAAATTCTCCCCACCTTAGAGATTTTCTTCCTCGAATGCTACAACAAAACAAAGAAAAAAATTGGGGTACTGAGCATACATCTGAGCATCCCTATCCCATGTTCTCTCCTAGAGATTACCATACTACCAATGAACTGGAACTAGATGAATTGAGCACCCATGAAGGACCTGATCCCGTCAATCATCTTTCTCAACTGGGAACTCCTAAAACGTCACACCATCGTCTATGTCTAGCTCTCCCCAGTTGATAACATGTGATGGATCATGCATTTATCTCCCCAACTAAGATATGTGGAAAAAATTATGCAACCGGTGCATATGTGGGGGAAGACATAGACAGTATGCCACCTCATCTACTTTGTTGAGGTTCTGAAAATGTGAGATGAACTGTTGATATAGCTTTCCGCCCCTTATAAACCTTCATAATAATTTTTAGGATGAGACCTGTATGAAGATGTGGTCCTCTTCCTCAAGCTCCAAGTGTCTCTGTCTCCTGTCGACATAAGACTTCTACTAGCTCTATGCAGTATTCATCTACTCCTACATGATCTGCACCATCTCTGTGGTAGCATGTACCATCTTTGGACCCATTAGTGATGAATCCCCTATGTTTGTCTAGCACAGAGGTGATCTGCCTGGTCGCCCATACAAGGCTTCAAATGGAGACATTCCAATGGTGGAGTGACAACTGTTGTTGTATGAAAACTCCATCAGTGGTAGCTGGTACTTCCAACTATGACCCAAATCAAGGACACAAGCACGAAGCATTTCCTTGAATGTCTTTATAGTCCACTATTTCTGACCATCTATCTGAGGAAGGAAGGTGGTGATCAAGCATTTCTGAGTCTGGAATGCCTCCTACAATCCCATCCCCAAGCAGGATTTAAAATATTTGTCATGATCTGAGACAATCGTCGACGGAACCCCGTGAAGTCGCACAATCTCTTATACATAGAGATGTCCCAAACACTCTATTGATCCATGCTCTCATATGTATAAGAAGTGGGCCGACATAGTGAGTATGTAAATGATATCCCAGATGGAATCATGACCCCTGGAAATTCATGGTATCCATGTCACGAAGTACATAGAGATACCATCCCACTTCCACTCTGGTACCTCAAGTGGCTGAGCTAAGCCTATTGGTACCTGATGATCGGCCTTCACTTGCTGACATATGAGGTATCAGGATACAAAATCAGCCACTGATTTCTTCATCCCATGCCATATGTACTGATGCCAGAGGTTCTGGAACATCTTATCCACACCAGGATGTACCACTAATGTGGGAGTATGGAACTCCCTCAACACCTCCTCTCATAGCATCACTGGTACCATAATGCAACCTCTGAAGAGAATGACGTGCTCCCAACCTTCAGAAAATCCATCAGGAGCCTTTCTTGAGGATATATGAGCACTTAAATCCTTGTAGTATATGTCTCCAAGCTGTGTCTCCTTGAATCGTTATAGAAGCGTGAGAGTAACTGTCATAGACTACAGGTAAGCTGCTCCATCCCTATCAAAAATGGATTAATAAAACATTGCTAGAGGCTTTGTCTTCTCACTCAGCAACTATAGACCAGACCTCCTACTGAGTGCGTCTACTACTATGTTCCCCTTCCCAGGATTATATACTAT
Source organism: Viscum album (assembly GCA_963277665.1). Classification (NCBI taxonomy): domain Eukaryota; kingdom Viridiplantae; phylum Streptophyta; class Magnoliopsida; order Santalales; family Viscaceae; genus Viscum; species Viscum album. Next base: position 1,952,993,749 of record OY728130.1, read on the forward strand.
TGGAAAGTTATAGTCCTAGAGGAACTCCAGCCATCTCCATTGTATCAGGACCAGTTCCTTCTATGAGAAGATATACCTGAGACTCATGTGATTAGAGTATATAGTAAACCGTTCACCCATCCTGTAGTTTCACAAAATATTCAGTGAAAATACCACTACTGCTAACTCCAGGTCATGGGTAGAGTAGTTATGCTCATGTTGTCTCAACTGCCATGAGCCTTAGGAGATCATTTATCTCTTCTGCACCAGAACAAAACCTAGTCTGGTCCCTGATGCATTGCATTATACTACATACCCAACAACCTTTTCTGGTAGCCTCAAGATGGGGGGACTCGTCAGTCTCTGTCTCAGATCCTGAAAACTCTACTGGCACATCTCCATCTATAGGAAATACTACCCCTTCATCATCAAAGCTAATAAGGGCGATGTTACCCTGGAGAAGTCTGGTAAAAATATATTCTAGAACACATCCAACCCTAGTATACTTTGTACCTTGGTCACACATCTGGGTGGCTACCAAGAAATAACTGCCTCTATCTTTTCCAGATCTACTACAAATCCCAACTCTGATACAACATTCCCTAGGAAACAGACTTATCGTATCCAGAACTGGCACTTTGAGGACTTTCCATACAGCTGGTTCTATAGAGTATATCCAAAACTATCTTTATGTGTGTGGAGTTCTCCTCCTCTGATGTCGATTATATCAAGTTATCATTAATGAATACCACCATAAAGTGATCGAGGTATGGCAGAAGATACAATTCATGATCCCCATGAACAGTTATATAGCATTGGTCATGCCGAAAAGCATCACAAAGAACTCATAATGTCCATATCGACATCTAATGGCTATCTTCAGTACGTCCTCATCCCATACCCAAAGTTGGTGATGGCCTGATCTGAGGTCTATCTTCCAAAAAAACGATATCCCTTCAGTATGTTGAAAAGATCATCGATCATCAGCAGAGGATAGTTGTTCTTCACGGTCGTCGGGATCAAGCATCGATACTACACACAAAGCCTTAGACTCCCATATTCTTTCATGGAGAACAAGATCGGGGATTCAAATGGAGGAACACTAGGCCTTACGAACCCCTTTCTAAGAAATTCCTCCAACTGTACCATCAGCTCACGAAGCTCCATGGGATCCATCTAATATGTTGGTGTAGATATAAGTTCCATCCCATGATATAGATTGATGTGAAAGTCTACCTCTCTGTGAGGAGGTAGTCCTAGAACAACATCAGGAAAGACATCAGCACATTGGTCTACCACTACAGGATAACTTAGACTCCTCATATCAACTGCACCAAGGGTGAGGCTACCCAAATGACGAGTAATCAGCTGAAAACTCCACTGAGATAGTCCACCCTATGATAAAAAGGTTTCCTCCTCACCTGTGAAGGTAAACTTGGTCCCATCCTCACAGACACACAACAATTTTTCCTAAAACAGTCAATTTGATCATGGACCGTTGATGGAAAATCTACACACAATATGATGTCGTAAGGCCTCGATGCTAAAACTAAGAGATCCCAACTAAAGCTATCACCTCATAGAGTGAGCTCACACTTCCTGCACCAGTGTTTAATCATAAAATCTTCTCCCGTAAGAGTCTCAAATAATAATGATCGATCCAAAATCTCCATCTGAATCTCCGAGCTCCAAACGAGTGCTATGGAAATGAAATATTGACTAGAACCTATGTCTATAAGTACTATAGAAAGGGTGGAATATACAAATATCATTCCTATAATCATTTTCAGAGCACTATGGGTGTAGTCCTCTACTGCCTATAGCTATGCACATCCTTTTCCACCTGCTGTATGTGGTCGGGGTGGACCACATGGGGGTGGTGGTGGTAGAACCTCAAACCATTGTCCACCACCTACTGCACGACCTGCTCCTCTCCCACTCCTCTACCCTGCATACCTCCTCGGTCGAACCTCATCTCATGCCTCGACAGTTCCTTGGCCATCTATTGATCGTTGGTATGGTGGGTCAGGCAGTCGCAAGCCATGTGGCTCTACCAGGTGCACATGAAGAACACTCTTCCTCCCAATAGAACTTCTCTGCCTTGAGATCTCCACACCTCTGACCCTACATCCCGAGGTCATCCAATGGAGAGTCTAGTCCGTTTGGACCTCTATGTCATCTGCCTACTGCCTACTACAGATGACTCGACCACCTGTCGTCTGGTGGTGGCTCTCACTGTCGGTGCCTGCTTGGCTAGGAAAATCTCCAACAATATTGCTCACTCGAGCACTCCATCCACAGTCGAAATGTTCAGTGATATCATTGATGCTCTGATCTACCACCCGATAACCGTATCAAAGGTACAATCCTTGGTGATAGGGTCTCTTACTGTGTCGGTGGAGTAGTGGGAGTGGTTAGTGAATCTCGTCGAGTACTAGGCCAGTGATAGGATGCCCTACTACAAGTGCAGCAACACCTAGATATGCACAGATCGTAGTGTTCCAGGAACGAACTCCGCCCTGAGGAGGCACTCAAATTCCATAAAAGAGAGGGATGCCTTATCATGTAATTGGAGCATCATGTTCCACCATCTTTCTACCGTGGCTAGGAAAAGACTAGAAGCTAAGATCACTATCTGCTCTGATGGTGTCCCAATTAAGTGGAAAACTCAGTCCATAGCCTCCAGCAAGTCCTCAGCTATCTTCGTATCTGTCTCATCACAAACCTCAGAGGTCTCTGTCACTAGAACTCATACAATGCACTCAGTCGGCGTGCACCGTCCGCTAGTGGGGAAGGTGGAAACTACTTCCCAATAGGTGGTGGTGATGTAGGTGCACCACCCTAAGGTTCTAACACAATAATCCGGCCCCACGCTAAAGCCTCATCGCTCAGTGGGCCATCATCCTATACTCTCTCAGGAATCATGGATAATTGTCTACGCAACAACATACTAAACTGAAACTGGTTTCCGCATTCAATAAGTTATACCTAGTGAGCTGACTCAAAATAGATAAAAAGTAAAACATTTCCAAAACACGCATAATTTTTTTTTGTGCACCAAGTCATAAATAAGAATTCAAGGTCCTAGTGTATAGATACGTCATCCACCACACTAACACTGGACTCCCCAAATAGAAAACCACATTCAAAAACTTGTAAAACTATTACTTCATTAGAAAGATAAGAGTCCTAGTTCTTCAGTAGAACCGACTCATCGGATACCACTTTGTCATAACCCGTCCCCCAGGTCCCATGCCTTGACTACCCCAAGACTTACTTCCATAGGCCCGGTGTTGGAGACTAGCACTAGAAAGGTGTATCCCTAAAATGGGAAGACATTTCCTATTAACCTGTACAAACACACAGACATGGTATACAACAATGTAAACCACATAGTAAAAGAGCTGAAGTAAAATTGGACACTGGAAGTAAGGGGCTGGAATACAAGCCCAACTAAAAATATACAACTACAATTAGAAATAAAAAATAGCCCATGAGATCATCCCACGGTAATCCAACTTTAAGGGTAGGTGGGACTCATATCCATAGCTCTCCACGTCAATCATCAACACCGCCCACCGTCAGGTCCTAGCTCTTGGAGTCCTAGTCAAGGATTCCGGTTGTTTAAACAAGTCACAAAAATGTGTTAGAAAATCCCTTGTAGGGGGGATTATAATAATACTCAGTAGGGACCCTGAGACCTCTGAAGGTCTCTCACAATTCCATAGAGTAATAACACAAGAATGTTCTCAATTAAAAATCTCAATGAAATAGAAATATATTGAATCGGGTATAACTGAAATACAATAGTAAAGATGATTATTCATAAGGCTAGATCATATCCCTCTGTCAAGAGGCACTGCTTCTGACCCACACATGATTGATATGTACTAATACCCACAAAAACCACATAGAATCCTTAGTTGCTGATTCACACAGAATCACTAGGTGTTGATTCACACAGAATCACTGGGTGCTAATTCACACAGAATTGGTGGGTGCTGATTCACACAGAATTGTTGGGTGTTTATTCATAGAGAATCCTTGGATGCTGATTCGAACATAATTCATGGGTTCTAATTCACACAGAATTGCTGGGTTCTGATTCACAGAGAATCAATGGGTGTTGATTCACACAAAATCACTGGGTGCTGATTCACACATAATTGATGGGTACTGATTCACATAGAATCATTGGGTGCTGATTCACACAGAATCACTCAATGCTGATTCACACAGAATCGATGGGTAATGATTCATATAGAATCACTGGGTGCTATTTCAAACAGAATAATTGGGTGCCAATTCACATAGAATCATTCTTCATTCTTCACGAGTTAGGTAGAAACATGATTTCTACTCATAGTATACTTTTTTTCTAGGAGAAACTACTTCTCATGTCCTCAGTCATTTTTCAACCAGTTGGAAGTCCCGTGATGAAGTTACCCCATGATCTGCACTACCACAAAAACAGTTTTTCGCAGCGCCCCCCCCCCTTTATCAGCGCTAACGAAAAAGCGCTGATAAAGGGGGGGTCCCTTTATCAGCGCTCAAAAAAGCACTAATAAAGGGTTCCTTTATCAGCGCTAAAAAAGCACTGATAAAGGAACCCCTTAATCAGCGCTTGTTTAGTAGCACTGATAAGGGGGGGGGGGCTTTATCAGCGGTTTTTTTAAAGTGCTGATAAAGGGTCGGCTTCAAAAAAAAATTAAAATATATTAATATAATAATATATGAATATAGTTATATTGTTATATAAATATAATATTTAATTTTTAAATATATTTTAGATAATTATAAATGTACATTTACACTTATTATACTTAATATATATATATATATAAGATATTTAGTGAAAATGGCTTCTAAAAAAATTAAAAAAATATTTTTATTTAATAATTTGAAAATCATTATGGAGTAATAGTCATTTAATAACAATTTGAGGACTAAAAAAATTTAAAAAAATTAAAAAAAGATCCAAAATATGTTGAAAATGCAACTCAAACTTCAAACGGCCATAACTTTTCGATCCGGGTGTCTGTTTCAGCTGTACCACATATAAAATCGAAGCCTGCGACGAGCTCTACGTCCCTATGAGCGGGGTGGACCCCGGTCAAGCGTTTTTCGAGGACAAAAGAGGGCTAGAAGGCCTCCAAAACAGAGTTTTTTGTCGGGGTACCCAAAAATTTTAACATTTTGTGGATTTTCTTCCTTGTTTAAGGGGGTATTATTGGCTTTTTTTGGTGGGGACTGAATTTATTCCAAGTTAATACATTCATATTGATATTATGTATTTGAAAGTTTATCCTTTTTGATAATGCTCTGCTATTTATAATCAAATATATAACTATATGTACAATTTTTTTATATATTCATTCCTAAAAATTTAATTATAAATATAAATAATAAAATATATTTACATATAAAATATATTATATTAATCTAAATAATAACTAACATCTATTTTATTTAAAATACAAATATATGAATATTTATATACCTATATATTAATCTAACTATATATATATATATATTAATCTAACTATATATATATATTAATCTAACTATATATATATATATATTAATCTAATAACTATATATATATATTAATATCACTATATATATATTAATATAACTATATATATATTCATATAACTATATATATGTTAATATAACTATATATATATTAATATAAATATATATTACTATACGAATAAATATAACTATATATATATATATTAATGTCACTATATATATATATATATATTAATTTTACTATATATATATTAATATAACTATATATATATTAATATAAATATATATTACTATACGAATAAATATAACTAAATATATATATATATATAGATATCATGAATTGGAAGACAAATCAAAATAGAGTAGTGGTAAAGGCTTAGGCGCGCAGGGGGGGAGGTCTCGAGTTCAATTCTTGTGGGAGGCAGGGGCGCACGCGCATGGGGGAATATAGCAGCAAGCGTTGTTAAAGGGTGAAGGGGGTGCGTCGGGTGTGTGGGGTGTTGTACAGGGGCAGAAAAGCACTGTAAAATGGGGGGCTCAAGCGCTATAAAAGCCCACCCGATTCACAGTATTTTTAATTTTTTTTTAAATTTTTTTAAATTTTTTTAAATTTTATCTTAAATTTTTTAAAAGCGCTGATAAAATGGTCCTTTATCAGCGCTAAAACGAAAGCACTGATAAAGGAAGTGCTGATATAGGAGCCCTTTATCAGCACTAAAAAAAGCTCTGATAAAGGGGTACTTTTATCAGCGATTTTTTTAGCGCTGATAAAGGGGTCCTATATCAGCGATTTTTTGAGCGCTAATAAAGGGGACCCCTCCTTTATCTATGCTGGCTTTATCAGTGAATTTTTTAGCGATAATAAAGGCCATTTTTAACGCTGATAAAGGTCGTGTTTGTAGTAGTGTTGTCATGTCCTAAGGGTTCTAATGTAATATACATCATTTCAAACTGATTCCCAGTCTGTAAGTTATTGGAATTTTAGTGCTGAGGGCCCAATTGGATTCAGAGTTGAACCAACCCGACCATATTCCAAATTTCTCCAAAACTCCCATGGAGTATCTCGAAAGGGTAGTCTTTCTCTAGGGATCCCAGGGACAGTGATTGTTCAAAAAAAAAGATGTATGGTTCACATTTCACTGTAACATAAGCGTATCTAGGCCCGAGAGGGGTCCATGTCTATCGAATCCAAGTCAGATTGACCCAGACCATCTCAAATTGGCCCGGTTGGGCTGGGCTGCAGACCATGCCAGCTGGGCGGGGCCCGCCAGGCGGTATGGCCCATTGGCTGGCACAACCCACACTTTCTTCCTTCTAAATGACTCAAAAGATCCATTTGGATCCTTGATTGGTAGCACCAGGTGGCGCCACATCGCCACCCCTGAGACCTGTAGGGTGAAGGTCCCGACCTTCGCCGCGACTTTGTGGCACGTATTTTCAAACCATAGAGCGCGACTGTGCACCACCTCTTGTCTCTGATGCCGTCCATTGTCGGCCACCTGTATGACTGCCATGGCACCACCCTCCTCCACAGTTTGTGAGTGCCACCCGTCGTCTCCACTGCCAGCACTGATCGCCACTGTCACCTCACCAATACTGCGCTGGCAGAGCTTCCACGGGCCACCAGGTTAGCACTGGTAATCCTTTCTTCCTTCCGGACATACCTAAGACCCTCTTGGGATGTCGCTGTCACTGCTCACCTCCCTATTTATTCTTTCCAATGAGTTTAAAATCGTTTGATGAAGAACGTGTCAAGAAATAATGTGACTGAGGGTTTGGGCCTTGTTCGATCTGCCCACACCCTCCACGTTAGCATTATAATAAGCCAGAGATAATTTAATCAACATTAATAGACTATAATACTTCAATGATTCATCACTTCATTTAATAATGAGGGAAGAACAATTCTCATTAACATAAACAAAACCCGTAACATGTAAATCATTATAGTCGTTGTGGTGGAGGAAAGAGAATCTACGCATTGATGAAGACACCAAAATTCGTCGTTCTCATTTCAACCCATTCAATGAAATCCAAGATTCTGTTCCCCATCAGTGGAAGACGTCGCCTCACTTATCAAGAATTTTCATTCATGGTGAATCCGTGTCAAAACACCACCCCATGTTTAACTAAAATAGAGGGTAATGGGTGGGTAACGCACCAAGGAATTAATGAGGATCATTAATTAACGTAACTAATGTTCCAAAATAATTAAATGAGGGGTGATTACAAAACCTAAGTGTAACTGGAATTTAATATCCCATATGAAATTTTTGACTACCTATATGGTCTCTGCCACGACCGCTCAACAGGTGGTAGGAAAAAAAGAAATAAAATAACAATCTCTATGTTATTTTTTTAATTCTTTAAAATCCAAAAAAACTAAGTTTTCCACCCATCCTACTGTGGTCAATGTAAATCTTCCCTTATGAGAATCTCGACACTGTGGATTCAATGATTCTCTCATATTTCAATCCTGAGAATCGATTCAAATAATAGAAAATTCCACCCACGTGTTTACTAAATGTACCTTTAATAAAATGTTCAAAAATTAATTCAGGTCACACCAGGCCTCAAAAATAAGAAACGTAATTTTTTTAAGCTCATAATAATCCCAAATATATTAAATAAAAATTACATGGATGGTTTGTGTCTTTACATAGGTTTCATGAGATCAGATTCTCGTTGATGTACAACATCGCATGTTCGAGCATCAGTTGGTAGGTAAATAAATAATATTTATTTTCAAATTAATTTAATTAATAACTTGATATTATAAATTTTTTATAGGTTTTATGGTATCCCATTTATGAGATCATGCATGAGGCTATTTGGACGGCATGGTAGGGAGATTTTCATCCTCATTACACGCATTTGTTTTGAACAATTTGAAAAGGAAAGAAATGGAGAAAGGAGAAGTGAAAATGTTTTATGAGACATGTTGTGTCCACCAACCTGATTATATTTAATATCAGGTTTTGGATAGATTATATACACATTGGATAAGAAGGCAGTTTCAGATTATATCATCAATAGGTTAGAAAAATCCGGGGAGACATGAGGTGACACCTCGAGATGGTGTTCGTATATTCACTACACATAGAGAGTATATGATAAGTATATTTTTTATTTATTGTATATAACTTTTAAATAAAATGGGTTATTTTATATTCTTTTAGGCATTCAAAAATCCTGATATTATGGAGTATGATGTTTATAGGAGGATGTACACTGATCCATCCACTGGAGAGATTAGAGGTGGTCGCTAACATCAGATTGTGGTCAGTATAATTTATTTTGTAGTTTTAAATGTAAATACACATAAAATTTTAAATATATTAATTTTAAATTGCAAATGAAGGTTTCATATAAGGCTATGACATCCTAGACACATAGTGATAATGAGGTCGATATCGATGGTCAGACCATTGCCCCCAGATTTGATGATGCAGTGTGGATGCAGGCAACCCTGTATGCCTTAGAGAAAGGATGAGATGTTGGTATCAACTCTCGATTGACCCATTGGTGTTTTTATAGCACCTATATGATGTTGTAGTCCAGATCAAGATGAGATCATAGTGATTCATCATTATCTCATGCATAGTATTCGGATCAGCTATGAGCTCAGAGTGTGATTTTAGAGACTATGTGAAGGGAGAATTAGGAGATGCGTTAGTGGAAATAGTAGTAGCAGCAAGAGTTTCTTCAATAGGAGCAAAAAGAGACGTTGGAAGAGATAAATCAATGGAGACATCAACAGTAATAAGATACAATGGATTACATGTGGCATCTAACTCGTAGTTTAGTGGAGATGTTTCATCCACCATCTCCTCTTGAGGACCCTCCCCATCAAGAATGTTTTTTTATTTTATAATGAAACATTTGAGTGTATTTGTTTTTTTTAATATTAAGTATTTAATGTATTAAATATTGCATTTTAGGTTGTTTTGAATATTACATTTTTTAATATTTAATTAATATTTAATTATATTTATTATTTTATTGATTAATATTTTTTTATATTTTTGTGAATATTGATGTTATTATTAATGGGATGAAGGGATGTTTTGATCCCCCAAGGCTAGAAAATAGGGATCGAGTGTCAAGAAAAAACCATGGGAATAATTTCACCCTTTAAATCATATTAACCACCTAAGAATCCATCCATAAATCTTGCATTGACCTTTAGTACATAGGATATTCATGGGACCAAAATAAATAGATTCAATATAAAAAAAGAATAAAAAATCACAACATAACCCAAAAACAATTAATTAATACAGATAATAAACATCAAAATACTATATTATAAAATAGGACTCTAGGACTATAATTTTAGTACATAACAATCCCAATAAAAAATTTAAGCCAAATAGCTACCCATATCTTTGTATGACATAAAATAAAAAACCAGGATCTAGAACTGATCATCATCAAACATGAACCAATCTCCCACAAAAAATGAACTATATCCAAGGCTCCTGGGAGGATAAACAAGATCTAAAAACAATTATTGGTGTATAAAGGGTGTGAGAATAACAAGACTATTAGGATTTTACTATTGTGATTGTATCATTTCCTTTAAAATGAGCATTTTATTTTCTACAGTTTGAAATATAAATAAAAAAATATATTTTTTCACTTTTAAATTATATAGAAATACATATCATAGGAAATTCCCTCTTTATAATGTATCCCCTTATTAAATTATTAATTGTATTTCCAAAACATTCCTCCAACACTTTTTTAAATAAAACCCTTCCAACTTTTATTTGAAAAATAAAATTTACAGATAATTTTAAAATTTTAATTGAAATAATACAATAAAATAGAACTAAAATAATTATAAAACATATAAAAAACCTAATATAAATTAAACATATCAAATAAGCTGACTAATCAATTGTTCCAAAAAATAGTCAATTAGCATGGGATATAATTGAAATTTATTGAATGAATCCTCTAATTTACCCAAAAAAAATATCTATTATCACTAGAAAGATCTTGATCATTATTTAGAATGATAATGAACCTATTATAATAAGATACACTCTATTTGGACACCCTTTTTAACCAAGAAACACTATTCAACTCCCCTTTAGGTTACCAAGCCATAGTGAACCCCTTAGGTGTGAAACTCTGTTAGGTAACTAGATATTGAGTGCCACCACACTAGTATAACACAAAAATATGACCTATATTAGATAACTAGGTTCCCATGAAATGTAATTGAAGAGTTTAGAAACTAATATGGTAAATAATAATTATATATCAAAATTAATCATTTACAATAAATATTTTCTCATACCTTGAAGCATTATAAGAAACATCCACTTTTATGTCCATATAAATGTATAATCAAAGATATCATAATATATATATGAACAATACCCCGATGACTCTCACAAAAAAAATCAAACACACATGTAAGGGGTTAAAAGGAGGGTCTAGTCTATTTTAGAAAACTCAATAAATGATCAGACTGAGCCTTTAAAACATTTTTTTGGTATGCCAAGATACTTTAACTACACCCAAAAAACCTTTGGAAATATCATTTTGAATATCAATTTGTACTCAATCATTGTGAATCTACATTTAAGAATAAATTTAAGTAAATACATTAATTACATCCTTTTTAAACATCTTTAAAGGAAGACCAATTTCTCACCCTATTTTCAACATAAATGAAGACAAATCTATTTAAAAATTTCACCCAATTGAAATACTCCCTTCAAGAATCACATAAAAATACCTAGAAACTAAAAAATACATTAGAAATAAAGAGATATATTTTTAAATTATTATTCTAAGTGATTCATCTTTTAAAAAAATTATAACATCTAGGGAAATTATCCCAAAATGACATAATTTCATAAAAGGCATTTGAAATCATTAATGATTCAATAAAATATAATTTAATGGAAAAAATCAGAAAAATACATTGAATTAGATGGAATCATGTCAAAACTATTCTATAATATGTCACATATGATAGAAAATGATCAAATTAGCAGGAACATGCCCTCCATAAGCCATAGAAACCATTACATTAAGTTTACACCAACTGAAAACCTAAATACAAACTATACCTTGACCAGGGTTGACATAAAGATGAAAAACCGCGGAGAAATGGGTAATGTGAATATATAATAGTAAAAAAGGAATTATGAAGATATTAACTTGATGTAACCACTTGTAATTAGTGGAGAATACCACCAAAATTGAAAGGAAGAGGTGAGGATGAGTTCCCCTTTACAAACATTAGTCTGGCTGAGAAAGTGGAGAAGAAAAGAGGGGTTTACTCTTAAAAAGTCAGAGAGAATAATGTAAATTTACCCCAATAATGAAATATAGGATACTATCACATTTTTTACCATAGTATTCCAAACATTTCAAATGTTTTGAATATGGAACTATCTAAACAAAACATCCTCACACGATCATGACGTATGGTTTCTACTAATAGTTTTAAAACTATGCATCATTACCCATACACTCAAAATCTCATTCATGGTTTCTTATGGAGTTTACATGGTTTATACTGAATTTTTTTCTATTCATGTATACCATGTTTATTTTAGAAAAAATGAATAGAAAAATTCACTATGTAAAGGTAACCACACAGTTTTCCAAAAACATTGGTGAAAACTGTGCATAGGGGACCATTTTAAAAAAAATTAACTTCCAAATAAAAATATTTATTGATTTAAATTACCTGAAAATTAGATTAAATAAGATATAATAATAACCATAATTTATGTGAATGTTTCACAAAAAATATCCATTTATATGCTTTAACAATTTTGGATCTTCTTGTCAATTGTAGGAATCCTCCATGAAAACAATCAACTTGGATCTTGAGGCATGATTTTGATTTTTCAATGATAACTATTTTGGATCATTCACTTACTAGATATGCATGGAAACCTCCATATTTGAACCAAATACTAGGAAACCCACATTTTGAGTGTGGGAAGCAATTCCACTACCCATTTCTTCATGAGAAGACCCTAAAACTTATAGTACATGGCAGATTTCGTCCACCTGATGAGAAGTGGATGATTTAAACATGGAATTGGGAGGAAAAATGTATCATATGTACCATTTAAGAGTTTCAGTAATAGTTTTCTTCATATTTCAGAGGCTATCTTGATGCTCAAACAATGTAGGATTGTCAAGAGGTGACGACTTAGGTGTTTTGTTTAGTCTAGACACCCACCAATCATATGGTGGAGTTAGAATCCACCCCTTTTACATGGTATTAATACTCACTAGTGGACCTTGATAATATAAATACATAATGAGGTGAGGATTTTTGGGATAGAGTCTGAGCATCAATTTTTTGAGATTTACTACCAAGCTACATTGAGCAGTGTATACGTTCACAATCTATTTAAACTACAATAAGGTATTATATCTATCAAAAAGTACATATTGAGTTTAATTAACTTCATGTGGTACTCTATCAATATGATAAAAGGTAGAATCCTTTGGGTATAAATGTTTGAGAAAGTCCTTTTTTGATCGCTCCTAATCAGTTTTGTTCATCTTCATCCCCTCCTAAAATGTTATTCTTGAGAGGGATCTAGAGATCATGAGATTTCTAGAAGAGGAGTAGTTGGTTTCCAAATCTGCTGGTTGTTATATTGGGATAATTCCAATAACTTTGGTAATCCAAAATAGGAATCTACGTTAGAAGATAGAATTAATATTCATACATATTTCCTACGAAAATGATCAATGACACGTGAGTTTGGAATAAGTTATATCCACCCATACAACATGATTTTCTATGGAAATAGAGGATGAATTCATATGTCTAAAGAATTAATGAATTCATGTTTAGTAGAGGGAATAAATGAATTAGATATATCTCCATATAAGAGGCACTATCATGGTCAGTGACCTCACTGAGTTAGACATAGTGGTTCTCCGGGAGATGGATATGGTAGAGGAATTGGAGGTGAATTGGGATGCGAGATAGAGGGGTGTGGGGTTCTATGATCATATTACCCCACTAACACCCAAAAAATGTTCCACATAAAGATCAAGGATCTAATTTCATGGGGTGAATTAATATATAAGAAATTTAGGGTTATGACCATGCATTGATTGATGTGATTCTAGGTACAATTTAGTATTTTTTTAATTTTTACCCATACTGATAGATATAGGCATGAGCCATTCATCAATTATTGCATCCTTTTTTAGAGCTATAAATATTTTTGGGAAAATATACTCTAATTATGAAGCTATATATTAAAAAAATAATTGATCACACCTTCACCCACATATGTCAATGATATAAGTTTGTGCTTGGTGAATAGAGGTTTTCATAGGAATTCATTATGGGAATGATAGGTTCCTATGATAACATCATTGAGTGGGATATCTATCCTAATTAAAAAAAAGATATTTTATTTCTATCATATTGTAGTGTTTAAAAAAGTGGATAAATATAGGTTCTACATCATCAGTGATGGAGGACATTAGTCAAGGAAAGTGAGGCCTATTCTTGAGAAATTGTAGCCTGTCACTCATCAATTGGTCGGTTTGTATTTGAATGTAGTGGACAATTTAGATAATCAACTTCATATATTCATTTATTATATTATGGAAGTATATAATGAGGATATTATTGGATTACCCCCCCCCCACTAAGTGATCAATTTCTACATTGATCCACCCCCAAAAACACTATAATATCTTTCTTAAATTATCAAAAATACACAGCTGAGCATACAATGATTAAAGTGAAATTATAAGAACTTATATATAAGGGTTTTCTTAGAACCAATGTGTTCCCCAAGGTATCATTAGTGTTATCTAATGGGGTTGGGGTATTTATATTTTGTATTGACTATCTCTTTCTAAATTAGTTGACTATTAAGAAAAAATTCCCACAGTCTATAATCAAAAACCACTCCGAGAAGAATAAGGTATAAAAGATATTCTCAAAGATTAATCATAAATCTAGTTATAAGCTATTTCATTTTCATTTAGTGGATATCTCAAATATTTTATTTTGGTGTCTCTATAAGCATTATTATTCTTTGGTATTTGCATTTAGTATGACGAATGCCCCAACAATGTGTAAGAGAATCATAAAAAGTCATTTTCATAGTTTAATGGAGTAGTTCATTATAGTCTTTTCCAATGAAATGAACATATATAATGCATCAATTTATGTGAAAATATCACATATTATGATTAACATTAGTTTCTTAGAGGGTACTATATTTACGATAAGATCTCATTGTTTCCATTTTATATTTTATAATTATACATCTTGGGTAATGTAATCTAAAAGGGTAGAGTATGTAGGTGCCGAAAAATATTGATGCCTTAATTTCCTGGGATCCACCACATATTATGTTTGAGGAACAAATATTTTTAGGTTATCAGGATATTACTAGAGATTTTTGGTGTACTTCTATAGGGTCACAACTCTAGTAACTATAATTACATGAAAGTCGCATCCATTCTTTTTGTTTGAGTAATTATAAATATATATTAGGGAGTAGAAGAAAATAATGATGAGTTGTTATGAGGAAGCCTAAGGAGGGAGTTGAGTATGTGTAATTTTAGGAAACCTATAGATATAGTCTTAGTTTTTTACTGATGAAAATCCCAGTAGAAATTTCTTATGGGTCCTGACAGTTGAGACCTCATGATAAGAACAACACGACACAAAATTTGGATATGACTGGAATACTTTTCACCTTAAAGACCTAGACACATTACCTTATGAGTGAGTAGTTTGTAGTTTACATATACTATATGAGCCTCAAAAACATTTTCACCTATATATATCATAATATGAAGAAGGATTATTGGTTTATGTTCCAATTGAAATTTGAATTTGAGATGATATAAAAATTTATTAAGGGAAATTTAGTGGATAATTACCCTAATATAAATGACATGCTCAGTTGAAGGGAATGGAATTTGAGTAGTTGATAGTGATTTAGTTATATTTAGTTAATCTAAGAGATGTGACTTATTATTGATTGATAGTGACTGTCCGTTAACTTATTCAACATGTAAGAAAGTCTTAGTTGAGAGATATAGACTGTGAGGTACTATGTGACTAGATATCCATGGGGATTCACCTGATAGAAATTTTGAAAAGGGGTAACATTTCATCAAATTTTATGGGAGGATAACAGTTTCATTCTCACAGCATACGAAGGTTACCGTGGAGTTATACACATCCACCTTAGTATTATATTCAGTTGTGAAAAAGAAATATCAGGAAATCAAGCATCTATTTTTATGGCCAGGGATAAAGATGACGGGTTGTGAAGTTAATCTTATGGTGTCTCACCTATCAACAATTGAATGTAGAGCACCGGGTCCCAATATATTTTACCCAATACCATGTAATTTCAAAATATAAGTGTGATTTCATGTCATAAGAATTCATTTTGGATATTCCATGATATGTGATAGATCATGATGATATTTTTGCGGTCACTGATTGATTGACCAAGTGTAATTGCATCATTTATATTATGAATATGAGTTCAATGTTGAGTTTGGTATGATTGTAAATAGATATGATTTTCTGTCATCTTGGGATTCCTATTATGATAATTTATAATCATAATTTGATATTTATGTCTTGGTTGTGTTAGAAATTTATTGAGAAATTCAAGAATTGGTTGTTGATGAGTAAAACATTATACCATCATATATATTTTTAGATTGGGTGAACCCTTTATGTTCTTGAGGATATTTTCGATATTCTATTTTATATTTTTAACCGTATATGGGAAAATAAAATAACATTAGTGATAGCATGTATAACAACAATTACCACTCACCTATTGGGATAAACCATTTTAAGGCATTATCCGAATGACCCATTCTTGTCACTTTAGTGATAAATTAATATTAGAGAGTCATCATTGATGGGAATATATCTTATAAAGTTGATGGTGGAGAAGGTGAAGGTTATCAGTGTTCATAAAAGGAAATATTAGATCCATTATATTTCTTTGAAAGAACAACGGTAGAATCATTAGGCATTTTATGGGGAAGATCATGTGTTCTTAATGTTGTTTCCACAACACTATTTGTAGATGTTTTTTGGGGAATACTAATTTCGTAGAGGATCATCGATTTTTTATAGATCCAGTTTAATGTGGCCAAGGGTTTTTACCATCAAGAATTACCCCATAGTATGAATAGGTGAAAACATCATTTATGTCCTACAGCTGAGGTGATATATAGATAAATGCGTGTATATTTTCTATTGGGTATATCTAGATATTGATGTTCATACTAACTCTTCAGTGTAACCAATATAGATTGAAGACCATTTGGGAAGGACTCTTTGAGGATAGGATATAAGACTTCTGTGCGTTATACTGAAATATGGAATCCTTTAAGAGAGCTTATTGGAAAATTTGAGTTATATGGGGACTCACCACCCTTAAATTTTCATGTAGCATGTGATTTTTGGGGAGAAATTTTTTGAATGTGGGGAGGATACAATGACCCTATTTTTTTATTATAAGCCTCTAGAATATTAAAAATATTATTTTATTCATAAAAAATTCATTTATATTATTCCAAATAGTATGGAATATTTTTAAATATTATATATTAAATATGATCTAATATTTTTATTATGTTTACGTGATAGTAGGGAAATATAATTTTCTTCAAAATGGATACTCAAATGGAAAAAATAACACAACAGTTGTGTCATATTTTTAGTTTGACCCTTGGGGTGATGTAATTGAATTTCACATTTATGTCTCCATGTTGATCCCATAGTTAATGTTTTTTAATAAATTATTTTATATTAAACTAATTTATTATTACATAGGTGAAATGTAACACCCCGAGCTTCCACGATACGCCTCTCTTTCAATAATGCAATAGCTTGCATTGTACGCAAGTTCGAGTTCTAAAACACCGCGACTAATCAAAGTAGTCGTTATGAATAGTAATAACCGCCTTTTAAAATTATAGAAATTTTATATTTCAAAATGGACTTCATTTTTGTATTCGGAATATCGAAATTAGCCTATGTTGAATTTTTTGTATTTTTCTGAGAACTTCTAATTTTTTATGAATAGTGAAAATTACTTAAAAACAACTTTTTTAATCAAAATAATTTATAGTGATAAATTATAATATTTAGTGGTTTTAAAGTATAATTAGAATATATTTTTACCATTTTATCCAATGGTGGTCATTAGAATTAATTTAACATTGAAATTGGACATAAACAATTGCCAATCTTTTGATATAAATTGTTTCTTAAAAACACGCTATTTGTTGTGACAGCGGGAATTAATTATAAATGCAACTTATATGTTTGGAATTTTGTAAAATAGACATCATTTTTGAATTCAAAATATCAATTATAGATTAGGGTGAAATTTTGGCCTTGTTCTGAAAAACTTCAATTTTTGATGAATAGTGAAACCACTAAGTGGTAGTTAAATAACTGATTTTTCGTTTAAATGAAATATTACCACTTCTGTGATTTGATTTTCAAAAATCCGACATACATGGTTGTCATTAAGAAGTAACATGTGGTTCAATGAGATCAAAATAATTTTTTTGGTGAATAGTAACTTTTAAGTTCTTAATCGCGATTAGAGGTAATTAGTGTAGTTTAAGGTAAAAATAATGTTTTAATAATATGAGATGAGCTTGACACTTGTCCTACTCCTATTGGATGAGTCATGGCCGACCAAGACAACCCATGGGTCAACTTGGGGACCCCATGGAGCCACTTTGGATGGAAAATGACATTAATATATATTTATTTAATGTTAAAATTAAATTGACACAAACATGAGTTGTTTTACTAAAACAGTTTTTAAGTGAGGATACACAAGTCCAAATTTTGATTATAAATATTCATTAGAAATATAAAAAGATTTCATACATCATAGTAATTTTTTTATAATTTTTTCACATTAAATAAATTAAATTATTTATGACATCATTATGATGCGGTGATGACCTCATTATTTAACGATTTAAATAAAATGAGAAGATAATGAAAACTCCAAGGCCTACACTTGTCCAAAGCCTATTGGATGAAGAGATTTCGAACCCTTATCACCTTAGCCTCGAATTATATAAGTGTGGGACCTTTAGAATCCGAAAAGCATTGTGAAATAAGGTAACATTTCAATCTTTCCAAAAGTGCCCCTCCTCTCCACTTATAAAAGGCCCCCACCTCTCCCACCTTATTCACACATTCAAGCCATTTGGCTCGGCCAACCTCTGACCAAATACTCTCCCAACATACCTCTATTACTCCTAGAAGCCTCACGTTGGGCAGAACTCTTCCCAAGGAATCCTTTGGCTCAAATCAAAAAGAGTTACCCGATTTTGAGGTAATGTCTTCTCTAATGTTGTTTTGTTTTATTTTTCTTCTCCAACCCCCTAAACTCTTTTTATTCATTTCTTTTGTAACAACACCAGTATCCTCAATATACTAGGATGTTTTTATAAGAAGGATTCGAGCTACACTTACACACACCTACATCTAAAGGTTAATGAACATAGAGTTTCTGTGGATGGCAAATTTCTGCCTCACGAAACGATGATTGTTCAACACTCATATAACACCTTCAAAGGTGGCCATTAAGATGTCACTATTTTTATATATGATATATAATATGTTTATGTTCTAATTATGCTTCTGTATTTCTCATTTATGGCATACTTTATGATTTCCATTATGGGTAAAACACGATAATTTCATTTTAGGAAGTGCGGACTACCGCCCCCTCAAAGTGATTTGAATCGTTAATGCCATATGTGGGATGTATAAAGGATGGAGTAAATGGTATTATACACTATATTATACAGGAATTATATTATAAATTTATATCATTATGATTTCATTCCATTAAATACGAAATAGAAATGAAAGTAGCGTTCATGCGTACGTACGGCTTACCGTCTCCATGAACGGTGCATTTCATTTCTTACCTCTAAATGTTACGTGACATTATGAATGATTGTATATACTGAATATATATGATATATATGACATCTAAATCATGAATATAATTCTGTATATAATGGATATTCTACCACATGAACAACTTGTAATTATAAGAAGTTTATTGTTGACTCAAGTACCAAAGATCGACAAAACGACCGTTATTAACTTAAATAATTACATAATGTTCATAACATTGTAATAAGTGATATAAAAAGGATAATGAAATTGAAAATGGTTCTTAATAAGGTAGACATTAACTCTAGTTTATTATTCAGGAGGTTAAAGAACGGTTGAGTCAAGTCGGACACAATGTAAGGGAATTTCTTAACCCAACTTCCATTCTTTGGGTTAATCTCCTACTTTCAAATTATGTCATGATATTATTATGTCCCATTTTGTATTTTTACGTTCTTTATGTGTACCTATAGTGAATACACATAATAGATCTATTTTATTTTAAAAATGATCTTTTTAAGGACTTCGTCTCAATCTCCTTTCATTAAGGTATTTTTGGTTTTATACACAACTTTCTTTTATACGGGTATAAACCCCTTTGAATTTTACGTTTATTCAAGAGGAATCTTTTTTATATGAAGCATTTTGCTAAACGAAAAGAGGGAATGTTTTTCTTTCTGTACTTATGCGGCGACAACGACTTCTCCGCCGCCGTGACCATTATTTGAGTTTCGGCTTCCTCTACAAGCCATCATTTTTTTTAATGAAAAATAAATACAAAGTTTTAACTTTCTTTTATTTTGGTATTGAAAATGGTTTTGAAAGCGTTTTTATTATATCAATGTGTTGTATTGATATCTTTTGATTGAAATGTGGAAATGTTATGTTTCCTTTATGCATGTTTTATGTGATACGATTATGTTATGGTTTATGATATGTTTAAATCTATTCATATGAGGAATGTATTGGACATAATAAGTGACAGGTGGAGCCCGCTATAGCTCCTCGATGCATCGGTATGTCTCATGAGACAACTAGACGTGGAATTGGCCGAGGCCCTTTCCCAATTTGATTTATGGTTTTGGCCGAGGCCTTAATCATTTTAGACGTCTTGGCCGAGGCCTTGACAAAGTGTTTCAGAATGTCTGGCATTATACATTCCCTCATTATGAAAGTGGTTATTGATATTGCATGTGATTATTCGACCAGTAGAATATCCATTTGAAGAAGTGAATGGAATTATCTCATTTTACTTTTGCCATATTATGTTGATGTTCAGGTTTAAAAGGCTTTTGTTTTAGTTATACATTGCCTTAAATTTTTATGTTTATTTATAAAATCTTCCACAATATTGTTATCCATACTGAGCATCTGAGCTCACACCTTTCAATGTTTTAATATTTTCCAGGATGTGAAGAAGTATTTTATGAATGACTTACAGGGATTGTCAGAAGAGGATATGAGTGTGGACTATGAAGGCTTTGTTATTAGTTTTTCACTTTATGATGTAATGTAAGACTTATGAATGTATCTAGTGTTTCCAAGGCTAATAAACTAATCGGTCTTTCGAGACTTGATCTTTTGTGATCATGCCAATGTTACGATGTAATGCACCGACTCTGGGTAGCTGGGGTTGGGGTGTTACAGTTGGTATCAGAGGCAGTTTAGTACTAACCTTGGAATCTAGATTTAGATAAACTCTGATTATAGAATATAGCCCAAAGATAGACTTTAAGGATTAGTATAGATAAACTTCCTAGAATTTTGGTATTATAGAGATGATATGAGTTTTCCGAGCAATACATCCCTGTCTGGATACGAGCAGGTAGAGGTGGCTCTGGCACAGATGTACCTAGGGGTAAAACCCGAAAACACCGCTTTGAGCTAGACTCGAATGGGAACTGGTGCACGACAACGGGCCTTGCTGCACTCTTGGTTACGACACTCCCGGGGGATATGCTTAGGATAATTCTCATTTTATTTACAAACCACTATGAAGGGTTATGAGTACATACTTCCTCAAAGAAAACATTTCTTTTTATGATTATGGATTATATCCATAAATTGTTCAATTTATGTAAAGTGTTTAACAAGTATGGAATTATGTATTTTGATTCATAAAGTAATCTAGTTTATGCCATTGTTTAGAAATGGCGCCTAGTGGAAGGAATGGAAACTATATCAAAGCACGAACTCCGTGTAGGGATTGCCCTCCTGCTCAAGATAATTATTGTGGATCTGGAGATACAACTGGTGCTGATCAACTTATTACCATACTAGGACAACTCACTCAGGTTATGAATAATAACCTTACTCGTATGGAGCACCCTGATCCGCAACGTGGAGGATCAATGTTAGACCGCTTCATGAGGCAACAACCACCAAACTTCAATGGGAGTACAAATCCTATAGTAGCTGAGCAATGGATAAATTCCTTAGAGAAAATATTCCATGCCTTGGGGGGTAGTGAAAGGGAGAAGGTTGTCATGGAAGTTTACCGCCTCACTGGAGATGCCGATCAGTGGTGGTCGCTGATTCAAAACACAAAGGAAGATGATGACGTATAGAATATGGAATGGAGGGAGTTTAAAGAGCTTTTCTTAGAAAAATACTTTCCTCGTGACCATCGAGTAGATATGGAAAGGCAATTTCTGAGTCTGAGGCAGAAGGAGGATGAGAATGTTGCAAAGTATGAGGCTAACTTTACAAGGTTAGCGAGGCATGCTGCCGATTATATATGTCACCCAAGGAGTAAGATTGATCATTTCTTTGATGGGTTAAAACCATTTCTCCGTCGAGCTTTTGTATCACAATCCTTCTCATCATACGAAGATATTGTCTCGTGTGCTATCAAGACAGAAAAGGAATTCTCTAAGTCTTATGACAACAAAGTAAAGAAAGAGAAGAAGAGAATGGTGGAACAAGAGACAGATAAAGGGAAAAAGGGAAAGAAGGATTTTTTAGTATGTGATAATTGTGGGAAGAATCACCCTGGTACTTGCCTAAAAGGAATGGGAGTTTGTTATAAATGTGGAGAAAAGGGTCACCAGGCTCGTGATTGCAAGGGAAAGAAAGAGGCTATCAAAGTTGAATGCTACAATTGTAGAGAAATGGGTCATTATGCAAATGAATGTCCTAAGCGTTAGGGAAACTTACCTCAGAAAGGGCCAAGGGATCAAGGACAATCTTATGCTGTTACTACAGTTGATGAAGAATAATTAATGTATTGGTGCTTTTGGACTCAAGGATTATATTCTGGTTATAAGAATAATGTGATATATATAAATATTGTACTGCAGTACTTTTTGATTTCAGTAAGGTTTTAATATGATTAAGGTAATCATATTTTTAGTATGTGACAATAAGAGAAACTTTACTTTGTTTGGGGAATCTGATAAATTGATTTTGGAATTTAGAGACCTTTTAGAGAGAGTCTGGACGGAGGTATTTTGGATAACTATAAAGGTTGGAGTGGATTAAGTTGATCTTTGGATAGTATTGTTTAAGGTTAAAACATTTATGAAGATTATTTTTGGAATAGTATAGTACTATATTTTTAGGAAAAGGACAACCTGCAGGGTGGGGCATAACCCGTCGCGTCGGACAAAGCTGCAGGAATCGAACCCACAACCATAGTGCGACAGGCCTTTATTTCCTACCAATAGCCTACAGGAAGTCCCTGGTTATTAGAAAATAATTTTACTAATCTAAATTGTATGTGTTAACATTTGGAACCTTATACAATTAGGAAAAGTATAATATTTTTGGTTCTATTATCTTTTTGAGTGAAAGGTGAGTTGAAGGTTGAAACTCTAATTGTCAGGCATAAATATATATATACCTATCTGTTATTCAATGAATAAATTAATTATTAAACTTTAGTAAAGGGATATTAAAACAAAAAAATGCGTTATCCTAATACCTTATGTCTTGTTGAACTGATGATATTTTAAATCAACATGGATTGAAGGCTTTGAGGCCCTCAATTTGACAGTTGACTGTGATTGATGACCTCAATCACTCCCTACGAATATTTACGTTTTTCCTCCAATTATATGTCTCTAATTGCCACCAATGTTCTCCTAATCAAGATCATAATTGGGTGGTGACTTTTTCATTCCCCTTTACCTCTTATTAAGGCTAAATTTTATTAACCTTATTTCCGATGTGGGTTTTCCACAAAGGTATTTTCTATTTTAAACCTTTTATTTTCAAAGAAAAATATCAAATTGCGAGGAGGCAATTTATTGAAGGAGGGGAGAATGTAACACCCCGAGCTTCCACGATACGCCTCTCTTTCAATAATGCAATAGCTTGCATTGTACGCAAGTTCGAGTTCTAAAACACTGCGACTAATCAAAGTAGCCGTTATGAATAGTAATAACCACCTTTTAAAATTACAGAAATTTTATATTTCAAAATGGACTTCATTTTTGTATTCGGAATATCGAAATTAGCCTATGTTGAATTTTTGGTATTTTTCTGAGAACTTCTAATTTTTTATGAATAGTGAAAATTACTTAAAAACAACTTTTTTAATCAAAATAATTTATAGTGATAAATTATACTATTTAGTGGTTTTAAAGTATAATTAGAATATATTTTTACCATTTTATCCAATGGTGGTCATTAGAATTAATTTAACATTGAAATTGGACATAAACAATTGCCAATCTTTTGATATAAATTGTTTCTTAAAAACACGCTATTTGTTGTGACAGCGGGAATTAATTATAAATGCAACTTATATGTTTGGAATTTTGTAAAATAGACATCATTTTTGAATTCGGAATATCAATTATAGCTTAGGGTGAAATTTTGTCCTTGTTCTGAAAAGCTTCAATTTTTGATGAATAGTGAAACCACTAAGTGGTAGTTAAATAACTGATTTTTCATTTAAATGAAATATTACCACTTCTGTGATTTGATTTTCAAAAATCCGACATACATGGTTGTCATTAAGAAGTAAAATGTGGTTCAATGAGATCAAAATAATTTTTTTGGTGAATAGTAACTTTTAAGTTCTTAATCGAGATTAGAGGTAATTAGTGTAGTTTAAGGAAAAAATAATGTTTTAATAATATGAGATGAGATTGACACTTGTCCTACTCCTATTGGATGAGTCATGGCCGACCAAGACAACCCATGGGTCAACTTTGGGACCCCATGGAGCCACTTTGGATGGAAAATGACATTAATATATATTTATTTAATGTTAAAATTAAATTGACACAAACATGAGTTGTTTTACTAAAACAATTTTTAAGTGGGGTTACACAAGTCCAAATTTTGATTATAAATATTCATTAGAAAGATAAAACGATTTCATACATCATAGTAATTTTTTAATAATTTTTAGACATTAAATAAATTAAATTATTTATGACATCATTATGATGCGGCGATGACCTCATTATTTAACGATTTAAATAAAATGAGAAGATAATGAAACATCCAAGGCTTACACTTGTCCAAAGCCTAGTGGATGAATATATTTAGAACCCTTATCACATTAGCCTCGAATTATATAAGTGTGGGACCTTTAGAATCCGAAAATCATTGTGAAATAATGTAACATTTCAATCTTTCCAAAAGTGCCCCTCCTCTCTTCTTATAAAAGGCCCCCACGTCTCCCACCTTATTCACACCTTAAAGCCATTTGGCTCGGCCAACATCTGCCCAAATACTCTCCCAACATCCCTCTCTTACTCCTAGAAGCCTCACATTGGGCAGAACCCTTCCCAAGGAAGCCTTTGGCTCAAATCAAAAAGAGTTACCCGATTTTGAGGTAATGTCTTCTCTAATGTTGTTTTGTTTTATTTTTATTCTCCAACCCCATAAACTCTTTTTATTAATTTCTTTTGTAACAAAAACAGTATCCTCAATATACTAGGATGTTGTTATAAGAAGGATTCGAGCTACACTTACACACACCTACACTTAAGGGTTAAAGAACATACAGTTTCTGTGGATGGCAAATTTCTGCCTCACGAAACGATGATTGTTCAAAACTCATATAACACCTTCAAAGGTGGCCATTAAAGTGTCACTATTTTTATATATGATATATAATATGTTTATGTTCTAATTATGCTTCTGTATTTCTCATTTATGGCATACTATATGATTTCCATTATGGGTAAAACGCGATAATTTCATTTTAGGAAGTGCGGACTACCGCCCCCTCAAAGTGATTTGAATCGTTAATGCCATATGTGGGATGTATAAAGGATGGAGTAAATGGTATTATACACTATATTATACTGGAATTATATTATAAATTTATATCATTATGATTTAATTCCATTAAATACGAAATAGAAATGAAAGTAGCGTTCATGCGTACGTACGGCTTACCGTCTCCATGAACGGTGCATTTCATTTCTTACCTCTAAATGTTACGTGACATTATGAATGAATGTATATAATGTATATATATGATATATATGTCATCTAAATCATGAATATAATTCTGGATATAATGGATATTCTACCACATGAGCAACTTGTAATTATAAGAAGTTTATTGTTTACTCAAGTACCAAAGATCGACAAAACGACCGTTATTAACTTAAATAATTACATAATGTTCATAACATTGTAATAAGTGATATAAAAAGGATAATGAAATTGAAAATGGTTCTTAATAAGGTAGATATTAACTCTAGTTTATTATTTAGGAGGTTAAATAATGGTTGAGTCAAGTTGGACACAAGGTAAGGGAATTTCTTAACCCAACTTCCATTCTTTGGGTTAATCTCCTACTTTCAAATTATGTCATGATATTATTATGTCCTATTTTGTATTTTTACGTTATTTATGTGTACCTATAGTGAATACACATAATAGATCTATTTTATTTTAAAAATGATCTTTTTAAGGACTTCGTCTCAATCTCCTTTCATTAAGGTATTTTTGGTTTTATACACAACTTTCTTTTATACGGGTATAAACCCCTTTGACTTTTACGTTTATTCAAGAGGAATCTTTTTTATATGAAGCGTTTTGCTAAACGACAAGAGGGAATGTTTTTCTTTCCGTACTTATGCGGCGACAACGACTTCTCCGCCGCCGTGACCATTATTTGAGTTTCGGCTTCCTCTACAAGCCATCATTTTTTTAATGAAAAATAAATACAGAGTTTTAACTTTCTTTTATTTTGGTATTAAAAATGGTTTTGAAAGCGTTTTTATTATATCAATGTGTTGTATTGATATCTTGTGATTGAAATGTGGAAATGTTATGTTTCCTTTATGCATGTTTTATGTGATACGATTATGTTATGGTTTATGATATGTTTAAACCTATTCATATGAGGAATGTATTGGACTTAATAAGTGACGGGTGGAGCCCGCTATAGCTCCTCAATGCATCGGTAGGTCTCATGAGACAACTAGACGTGGAATTGGCCGAGGCCCTTTCCCAATTTGATTTATGGTTTTGGCCGAGGCCTTAATCATTTTAGACGTCTTGGCCGAGGCCTTGACAAAGTGTTTCAAAATGTCTGGCATTATACATTCCCTCATTATGAAAGTGGATATTGATATTGCATGTGATTATTCGACCAGTAGAATATCCATGTGAAGAAGTGAATGGCATTATCTCATTTTACTTATTCCATATTATGTTGATGTTCATGTTTAAAAGGCTTTTGTTTTAGTTATACATTGCCTTAAATTTTTATGTTTATTTATGAAAGCTTCCGCAATATTGTTATCCTTACTGAGCATCTGAGCTCACCCCTTTCAATGTTTTAATATTTTCCAGGATGTGAAGAAGTATTTTATGAATGACTTGCAGGGATAGTCATAAGAGGATATGAGTGTGGACTATGAAGACTTTGTTATTAGTTTTTCACTTTATGATGTAATGTAAGACTTATGAATGTATCTAGTGTTTCCAAGGCTACTAAACTAATCGGCCTTTCGAGACTTGATCTTTTATGATCATGCCAATGTTACGAAGTAATGCACCGACTCTGGGTAGCTGGGGTCGGGGCGTTACATTAAATAATAAAAATCCTCAATATACTCATTTTTAATTACATAATCTTGGGTTATATATTGTAAAATATATAATTAAAGAGTGAAATATTGTGAGAGAGTTTCAAGAGTAGATGAATATTGGATCCAATGAATGTGTTCTTCAATAGGGATCACTAATGGAAAGAGGGTAGTTGAAAACATCATCTAACATAGATCCAAACACGAGGTATGACTTTTTATTTGAATTATTTTCTCTGTTAATTGTGATTTCTAAGGCATAAAACACTATTAAATAATTATACATTATAGTTTCATGATTATTTATATTTATTTCAATATTAATATTGTCAATAATCATACATCTCCATTAATTCTTTGTTGTTGGGGAATCATCACATGATAATCAATGGACATGCCTTTACACCGACAACCAAAAATACTATCTTTGTGTTTCACCCATTTTTAATCCATTATTCACATATCAACCACCATACTAAACTGTGAAAAATAGAATGATGAATCATTTCTCAAATTGATGAATGATCTGTATTTGAGTTTCTATGAATTCTATTTGGTCATGGAAATGAAGAGAAAGGAATGTGAGAGGATTGATGAGTGAGAGATGATCATTGGGATGAATTTTCAGTGTTGATTTTCCATAGGCATCAACATGTGGGTGACAAGGATTAATTAATATAGATTACATCTCATTGGTGATGGATAATCGGAAAATGGTGTCCAAAGGAGAGACAAATGTAACACCAGGATGTTTATATTAAATAATTTCTATAAATAATTTTAAATCTTCAATTGTTTGCATTGTAAGATACTATGAGTTTAAATGAACAATGGGATTCCATTTTCATAACATAGATTTTATAACCTATCTATTAACTTTTCGGGAATAAATATAAACAACATCTGAAAATGTATTGTGAATTCATTTGCTAATAATTATTTATGAAAAATATAAACCAATTAAATGTAAAAGAAATATTTGTTTTTTTAATAACTAATTAATTTATTCAGAATTTATAAATTAAAATAATAATATTTTTATGTCATATATTTAATAGAATAATTATTTTTATTAGTATAATACATTTTTTAGACATAGGATATAAATAAACACTATTTTATGTTTAAAACCCTATATTTCTCAAAAGGTTAATTTTTCATCCTTTTAATAGAAAAACCATTTTAAATTATAATTTTGAAACATTAATGATTTTTATATGAATAAATAAACGTATTATTTTGATAAGGGATATATAAATTTACCTCATATTATTTTTTAATATTTGTTTTGTTAAATTTCATGTTTTTATTAATAATAAAAATATATCAATTTTTAATTGAAAATAACTATTTTAATCAAAATAATTTATATGGTTAAATTATATTATTGAATTGTTTTAAGGTAACCAAATATATTATATTTATATAATTTAATATAATTTAGGTCATTTTCATTAATTTTACATTGGATTTAGAAGTAAAAACATGCCAATATTTTTCAATTTTATAACTTCTAAAAACTGCCTTTTCATTCATAAAACGAGATTAATTTTAAATTAATTACTATATTTTTTTTTTGAATTTTGAAAAATATATTCTATATTTTTAATTAGTAGGTACAAATTATTTAAATATCTTTCTTGTATTTTTGGGTATAAGCAATAGAAACATTAGTAAATTTTATTAATACAATAAAAGGGTAAATGTAACACCCCAATATTTTATGAAAAATATTCTTTTTAATTTCATTAATGTCTTGTGTTGTACGTTAAACCAAAAGGAGCTTGCATAAGACGCATCCCTGACTTGTCTTGCACTACACACAAGCGCGACCTTCCACGATAGCGTGTGTTGTACGCAATACAGAGTTTAGCTAAACAACGATCTGTTATATAAACTAGCTATTATGAATAGTAATACCCACTTTTTGAAATTATATAAATTTTATCTTTCAAAATGGACTTCATTTTTGGATTCAGAATATCGAAATTAGCCCAGGGTAATATTTTGGTATTTTTCTGAAAACTTTCAATTTTTGATGAATAGTGAAAACACTAGGTTACTATTTAAAAATCGAATTTTTATTTAAATAATAATTTATTTTATTTAATTTTTTTTTGGTAAAAATTTATACATAATACCTTTATAAGTTAAATTTAATTCATTGGAGTCATTTTATAATAATTTTAGATATATAAAAAAATTATTGAACTTTTCACCGTCTTTTACCACCTCCTAGGAGAATTTGCAAATTTACATAAAACTTCATTTTACCGCTTTTGTGAATGGAATTTCAAAAATACGAGAGACACTGTTGATGGCAGTAAGTAAAATTTGGTTCAATGATATAAATTTTTTTTGGGTGAATAGTAACTTTTTACTTTGTACCACGGTTAAAAGTAAATATGGTAATTAAGGGTAAAAATGATATTATTATTACCCAAACACATGTCCTAATTCTATTGGATAAGTGTAATGCGATCAAAAACAACCTTATGAATAAAATAAGACCATTTAGGCCCACATGGATTAGATTAGGACAGTTATTATTAATTTATTTAAAGAAGGGTTAAAATAGTTAAAATCAATGTTTAATAAGTAAATCATTTTTAATATAGGATTATACATATCATAAATTCGACTATAAATATTCATTATAAAGATAAAACTATTTCCTACATAATGGTATTTTATTTATGATTTTTAGACATTATATAATTTAATTTATGTATGACAGAATGATGATGCAGTAATTATCTTATTAATGAAATATTGACATAATTAATGTTGTAAATACCCAAATAAATGGAATTTGAGACTTTTTATGAATTCCACTAATTTTATAGGTAAATAAGACATGTGAGTATTTATTAAGTTAACTTTTTTTGAACTAATCATTCTGTTATGATTTTCAAAAAAATCATTTACCAAACAGTGTCAAAATTGACATAAAATAGTTTTTAAAACAAATAATATATTATTAATAGTTATTTTATTCCTCAAAATCTAAGGTTCGGCCAAATGACTTAGATAAGGTCATATATATTAATAATAAACAACTTGGGGTTCATTTGTCTTGCTATAGTATGTTTATTAAACTTATCGTGTAAGTAAACAAGAAGACACGGTAAAAGAAAATTTATTTAACTTAAAGTTAAATCTAAATGATAAGGTTAAAATTGAAACCTAAATTTGTATAAATTCTATTAGATGAGAGGATTTCGACCCATCCCCTCCTTAGATACGAAATAACTCAATTTGGAGCTATTAAAAATCGAATATGACTTTATAATAAAATAATGATTTTTGTTATTCCAATGGTGCCCCTCTCCTCCCTTATAAAAGGGCACCTCCTCCCTCTCCTCCTCACACCAATTTGAGCCTTAAAGCTCGTCCAAACTCTGACCATTTCACTTCCCCCCTTCCCTAGAAACATCCTAGAGATCCTGGTATTCTTAAAAGACCAATTTTAGTGCCCTAAGATGAGGTCTCAAAGAGGCGCTTCAAAGAAGAGGTAATGTATGTTACTGATTCTTTCAACTTTATTTCTTCTTAAACATATTCTTCTTTAGTTGTTTCATTATGAAGTAAAAAAATCAGTGTCACTAATATAGTGATATGTTATTATAAGTATGAAACAACCCTATTTCACCATCTATCCATCCTACGGAAAACAAAATCACCGCAGGTGCGTACGTACGGAATACCATCTCCACGCCGTGGTGTAATATGTTTTCGTCCACCACCTTACTTGGATGGATATAATGATGTAAATAGATAACTATATATTATTATTGTAAAGTGATATTGATTATGAAATAATATACATACACTTAAATAAAATTACACGATCATGGGAATGATATTATCGCTCGTGCGTACGTACGGACTACCGTCTCCACGACACGATGTGATTCACTCTCCATGTTAACCATTCATTAACGATTATAAGGTTTATATAATAAGTAATCATGAAATATATGACAAAATAATGATACTATATTTATGTGTATATATATATGTATTTAATCTACTCAATTCCATTAAATTCAATAAGGAAACGAAAACAACATTCATGCGTACGTACAACATACCGTCTCCATGAATGGTGTATTTCATTCTTTTTATCGATCTATAATATAGATGTATATGATGAATATATATTATATATAATCTAGTTTTACATTCTGGAATTATTGAAATCAGTATATAAGTAATAATATCAAGAACAACAAGTCGAAACACATACGATAAATGAAACAATTTTACCCAAAACATTCTTTAACATGGAATTTACAAAAGAACGGGTAATATAATTTCATAATTGAACCATATATGATATCATAACAATGAATATGATTCAATAATAAGTCAATGACATTATTTAAATCATTATATAGGAGGTTCAAATACATATGAAGCATATCAGACATATGGTAAGGGATAATTTTGCAAATCTCATTTTTATCTGAGATTGCTTATACGTAAGTATTTACTGGGGTTATTGTTATAATCCAAGCCCATGTTTTCTAATAGTGTTTTTATGTATGTTTAATGTCCTTTTTACCCATTTTGACTTTTACCCCATGGTATTGAAGGAATTATTCTTTTATTTACCCTTCAAGGTACCTTTTGACTTTTCCGACAAAAGTATGGGAAAAATGTTTTTTTAACGTATACGGCATGAAAGGATTTTTAAGGTTTTATAAAGACTTATTTTCATTAAGATTAATCCAAAATATTTCATGAATATTTTCAATAAAATCAATTTCTTTTAAATTTTCATGGAATTTTGTGAAAAAAAATTGACTTTGAAGATTAAAGGATATTTTCCTCAAGATTTCATTTCAAGTGTTTTATCAAAAATATTTTCTATATAAAATGACATTATTTAATATGTTTATGTTTCAAGTATAATGTCACCATTATTTACATGGTTTAATTCTTTTTATGATGAAATGATATCCATTATATATATATGGATTATGTTATGATGGCATGATGTTTAAGAATCTCATTCTATTACATGGGTTATGCTATGATGATTTATTATTTTGTGGCACACGAAAGAATGATTTCATTATGAGATGGGTGGGACCTATTTCTCCCTAAAATTCATTGGTTAAAGATTTATATCTCATGAGATAGACATTGATGGAATGGTAAGTTAATCTGGTTCAGTGTTACAGGACTGAAATGAGGAGTGAACTCGATTCAGAAATGGACTTTGTCCACTAAGATGGTCTTGGAAGCAATGCCTTGGATACTATGGAAATCATAACAAGTGATAAATGTTTTCCACAATTATATGTTTTATTCACATTCTATTTTATCATGATTGATGTTCCATTATGATATATTTCTTACATACTTCCAAGATTCATGTCTTTGGTCAAGATTTTGATGTTTAAATTTTATGCTCATGTTTTTGCATTCAAATGTTTATGGATTGTTTTATGTTCTCTATGTTTACCCTTAATGAGCATTTGACCACACCCCTTTTATGTTTTCTTTTCCCCAAGATTTAAAGAAAGGTTTTAGGTAACAAAGAAAGGGGAATATCTTTATGGGAGATGTTGAAGATCTTTCACCCCGATTAGAAGATTATATTCTGAGTTTACAAAGACACTAAACTATTACGGTCCTTGTGTGTCTACTTTTTTATGTACTATATATTCCTAAAAAAGAAATTTAATGTCCATGTATGTCAAGCTTCGGTTCTATAAATTTGGTATCATAGGAAATGTTTAGTTAACCATTGGAGACTAGGATGCGAAACCTTTACTGAAATCCCTAGAGATATTTCTAAGGTATGTCTAGGGATGTCCCTAAGGTTAAGTATACATATAGGTTATAGTCCTAGAATTGTGCTAACAATCTTATAATTAATTCTATGATGTTAGATATTGATGGTACTCCCCCTTTTTTATGTTTTTTCCCTATCATTGTATTTGCCTCTCACAATATTTTTTTTTGGGTTTTAGATGATGGCTGGAACCCGAAGGAACCGTGTTGATCGATGTAATGGACAATGCAATGATTGTCCTCCTGAACAAACCAATGTCATGGGAGATTGATTGAACTATCTTATTTCTATACTTACATAATCTATGAATCATTCTGTACTTCAAAATGAGTAGAGAAAGGAGAAACATTCTGTTGAATCCTTCATGAGTCAACTTCACCTTCATTCAGCGGGTCTTCTGATCCCTTAGTGGATGAACAATGGATCAGTACCACTGAAAAGATATTTTCAGTTCTACAATGTTCTGAGCATGATATAGTCATCTTAGCAGTATATCGTTTGGAAGGGGATGCTGATCAATGGTGGAATCTTATCAAGAATACGAGCCAAAGAGATGAAATTGAGTCCATGGAATGGTACGAGTTCAAGAACTTGTTTTTTAGTAAGTAATTCCCTTGTATTCTTCGAACAAAGATGTAAAATGACTTTCTTGAGCTTAAGATAAAGGATGATGAATCTGTTGGTATATACGAAGCAAATTTTACAAGACTTTCAAGGTATGTATCTGGTTTCATCATCCAACCTAAAAGTAAAGTTGATCAATTTTTTAGTGGCATAAAACCAAGTCTTAGAAGGGTATTAGCTATATGAGACTTCAGTAGCTATGAAGAAATTTTTTGTTGTACTATCAAGGTAGAAATGGAAGTTGGTGTAACATATCCATCTCATGGTTTTGACAAGAAACGAAAGATGGAGTTCAAGGAGAAATCTCAGAACAATGGTGAAAAGAAGATGAATGATTCTTTATGCTCAAAGTGTGGAAAGAAGCATGGTGAAGATTGTCTAAAAGGTACTATAAAATGCTTTAAGTGTGGAAAAGAAGGTCATCGAGTAGTTGATTGTCGAAGTAATGGGAAAAATGTTGCTAATGATGTGAATAGAGAAAAGACTACAGAGAACTCTCCACCAACACTTGAATGCTTCAAGTGCAAGGAAATGGGGAATTATGCTAATA
Organism: Viscum album; assembly: GCA_963277665.1. Lineage (NCBI taxonomy): Eukaryota > Viridiplantae > Streptophyta > Magnoliopsida > Santalales > Viscaceae > Viscum > Viscum album. The sequence continues at coordinate 1,953,028,185 of OY728130.1, forward strand.
AATTCCCTAATCCACAGGTTAATGATGATCAACGTGAGGAACCCCTTAAAGAAAAGGATAAAGGGAAGTCCCATGCGATCACTTTTTGTGATGTTGACTATGAAAATGATGTTGTTTAATGATTAAGTGTTTATGTAATGGGATTTTAAAATAGTATCATTGAATCTCATTTATGGTATTGTGGAATTTTGGAATATCTATGTATTGGTTTTCAATTATTATATGGTACTGGTAACCATGAAAAAGTGATTGAAATATTTTTGGAAAGTAGATGAAATGCCCATATGGAAGGGATAAGGAGAAAATAATATGATAGTAATCATAATCTCATGACTAAAATAAGGACAAAGTGATATCATGGTTTGAGTATATAGAAATTTTGGGATTTTGGTATATGGAAAGAGTTAACTTTTGACAGCATTCATGTTTTCACTAAGGTTCTATGGTAATTTATTTTTCAAGAGAATATATGTCTAAGGTATTCATGTGTTTGGAATGCAACCAATAAAATATATCTTATGATATATGTGGGATAAATGCTTGTATTCACATTCTTGGTAGATAAACTTTCTCGTAATTCTTTTCTTTATACTATGAGCATGGACCGAAGTATTTTAGATAATCCTAAAGATTGTAATGGACGTAGGTTAGTATTGTTTAAGGATATAACTTTTTTGATATTATTGATGGGATTTTATAGTAATGTAGTTTTAGAAAAAAGACAACATTCAGAATGGGCGACAACCCATCGCGTCAGACAAGGCTGTGGGAATCTAACCCAAAACCGAAGTGTGACTGACCTTTATCACCTACCACTTCCCTATAGGAAGTCCCTGGTTAGTAGAAACTAGTTTTATTTTATTAAGTGGTATGATATATGAAGTAGAAGTTCATTTTTGGAATCGTATATGATTAACCTCACCATAGATGGACTTATGTATGTATGATAACTTTTCTAACCATTTTTTTGAAACAGATGGAATGACCCATCATTCTATCACATGATCTGTTAACACTTCACGAATAACAAATTCAACTTCATTTCATTAATATATTAAGTGGAAATTGTTCAAATCACGAACAACAGTGAGATGGTACCAAAATAAAGCAAGTATTTCTTATAATTCAAATTCCTCAACTTTAGGGAAATGATATTGAAAAGCAAAAAAATGTTTTCCTAGTGCTCTTATATCTGACGAATCATATGGTACCTTAGATCATCGCAAATCTATGGAATTGTGATTGTTGTCTTTTTCATAGCCATGTTCACTACCACTCTCTATCAGAACGTGATGGTTATATTTCTCTTCCATATCCATATTTTCACCTATGTTCTCCTATGTGGAAACCTAGTGATTAGTTTATTTGGGTAACCATTACGTTTTATACTTTAGTTTTTAAAGCCATGTTTTGGTATTCTTTTTTACAATGTGGGTTTCTATTAAAGAAACTTTCGAGTAGTAAACCATTTATAACCCCAATGAATTTCGAGGGGGATAGAATGTAACACCCCATGATTTTATGAAAAATATTCTTTTTAATTTCATTAATTTCTTGTGTTGTACGCTACACCAAAAAAATATTGCACAACACACATAACTGAATTGGCTTGCATTACATGCATGCACGACCTTCCACGATAGCGTGTGTCGTACGCAATACCGAGTTTCACTAAACAACGATATGTTATATAAACTAACCGTTATCAATAGTAATACCCAATTTTTGAAATTTTATAAATTTTACCGTACAAAATGGACTTGATTTTTGGATTCAGAATATCGATATTAGCCTTGGGTAAAATTTTGGTATTTTTCTGAAAACTTTCAATTTTTGATGAATAGTGAAAACAGTAGGTTACTATTTAAAAATCGCCTTTCTATTTAAATTATTATTTATTTCATTTAAATTTATTTTAGGTCAAAATTTATACAGAATACCTTTATAATTTAAAAGTAATTCATTGGAGTCATTTTATAATAATTTTAGATATATAAAAATATTATTGAACTTTTCACTGTCTTTTACCCACCTCCTAGGAGAATTTGAAAATTTACATAAAACTTAATTTTACCGCTTTTGTGAATGGAATTTTAATAATCCGAGAAGCATGGTTGATGTCACTAAGTAAAATGTGGTTCAATAAGATGAAAATAATTTTTGGTGTATAGTAACTTTTTACTTTTTTTGCCACGGTTAAAAGTAAATAGGGAAATTAAGGGTAAAAATGATATTATTATTACCCTAACACATGTCCTAACTATATTGTATAAGTGTAATTCGACAAAAAACAACCTTAGGAATAAAGAATAACCATTTAGTCCCACATGGATTAGATTAGGACATTTATTATTAATTTATTTAAAGAAGGGTTAAAAAAGTTAAAATCAATGTTTAATAAGTAAATCATTTTTAATATAGGGTTATACATATGATAAATTAGACTATAAATATTCCTTAGAAAAATTAAAATCTTTTCTACATAATGGTAGTTTATTTATGATTTTTAGACATTAAATAATTTAATTTATATATGATACAATGATGGTGCAGTAATTATCTTATTAATGAAATATTGACATAAGTAATCATGTAAATACCCAAATAAATGTAATTTGATACTTTTTATGAATTACACTAATTTTATAGGTTAATATGACATGTTAGTACTGATTAAGTTAAATATTTTGAACTAATCATTCTGTTATGATTTTGACAACAATCAATTACCAAATAGTGTCAAAATTGACATAAAATAGGTTTTAAAAAAATATTATATTATTAATTGTTGTTTTAATCCTAAAAATCTATGGTTCAGCCAAATTACATATATAAGGTTATATATATTAATAATAAGAAACTTGGGGTTCGTTTTTTTTGTTATAGTAAGTTTATTAACCTTATAGGATAAGAAAACAAGAAGACACTGTAAAAGAGAAATTATTTAACTTAAAGTTAAATCTAAATGATAAGGTTAAAATCAAAACCTAAACTTGTCTAAATTCTATTGGATTAGAGGCTATAGACCCATCCCCACCTTAGATTCTAAATAACTCAATTTGGAGCTATTAAAAACCGAATATGACTTTATAATAAAATAATATTTTTTGTTATTCCAATGGCGCCCTTCTCCTCCATTATAAAAGGGCACCTCCTCCCTCTCCTCCTCACACCAATTTGAGCCTTCATGCTCAGACACACTCTGCCCATTTCACTTCCCCACTTCCCTAGAAACATCCTAGAGGTCTTGTTATTCTTAGAAGACCAATTTTAGTGCCTTAAGAGGAGGTCTCAAAGAGGCGCTTCAAAGAAGAGATAATGTCTGTTACCGATTCTTTCAACTTTATATCCTCTTATACCTTTTCTTATTTAGTTGTTTCATTATGAAGTAATAACATCAGTGTCACTCATATACTGATATGTAATTATAAGTATGAAACAACTCTATTTCACCATCTATCCATCCTACGGAAAATGAAATCACCGCGCGTGCGTACGTACGGAATACAGTCTCCACACTGTGGTGTAATCTGTTTTCGACCACCACTTTACTTAGATGGGTATAATGGTGTAAATAGATAACTATATATTATTATTTTAAAGTTATATTGATTATGAAATATTATACATACACTTCAATATAATTCCACTATCATGGGAATGAAATCATCGCTCGTGCGTACGTACGGATTACCGTCTCCCCGACGCGATGAGATTCATTCTCCATGTTAACCATTAATTAATGATTATAAAGTATATATAATAAGTAATCATGAAATATATGACATAATAATGATACTGGATTTATGTATATATATTTGTATTTTATATACTTAATTCCATTCAATTCAATAAGGAAACAAAAACAGCGTTCATTTGTACGCACGGCCTACCGTCTCCATGAACGGTGTATTTCATTCCTTTTATCGATCTCTAATATATATGTATTTGATGAATATATATTATATATAAATCATTTTTTACATTCTGGAGTTTTTTAAATCAGTATATAAGTAATAATATCAATAAATACAAGTCGAAGCACATACGATAAATGAAACAATTTTACCCAAAACGCACTTTAACATGGAATTTACAAAAGAACGGGTAATATAAAGTAATAAGTAAACCATATATGATATCATAACAATGAATATGATTCTGTAATAAGTCAATGACATTATTTAAATCATTATACAAGAGGTTAGGATACATACAAAGCATATCAGACATAAGGTAAGTGATAATTTTGCAAATCTCATTTTTATTCGAGATTGCTTATACGTAAGTATTTACTGGGGTTATTGTTATAATCCATGTCCATATTTTCTAAAAGTGTTTTTATGTATATTTAATGTCCTTTTTACCCATTTTGACTTTTACCCCATGTTATGGAAGGAGTATTTCTTTTATTTACCCTTCAAGGTACCTTTTGACTTTTCTGACAAAAGTATGAGAAGAATGTTTTTTAACGTATATGGCATGAAAGGATTTTTACGGTTTTATAAAGCCTTATTTTCATGAAGATTACACCAAAATATTTCACGAATATTTTCAACAAAATCCTTTTCTTTTAAAATTGGATGGAATTTTGTTAAAAGAAAATGATTTTGAAGAAGAAAGGATATTTTCCTCAAGATTTCATTTCAAGTGTTTTATCAAAAATATTTTCCATATAAACTGACATTATTTAATACGTTTATGTTTCAAGTATAAAGTATCCATTATTTACATGGTTTGATTCTTCTTATGATGAAATGATATCCATTTTTTTATATATATGGATTATGTTATGATGGCATGATGTTTAAGAATCTCATTCTATTACATGGGTTATGGTATGATGATTTATGATTTTGTGGCACACGAAAGAATGATATCATTATGAGATGGGTGGGACCTATATCTCCCTTCAATGCATCGGGTAAATATTTATATCTCATGAGATAGACATGGCTGGAACGGTAAGTTAATCCGATTTAGTGTTACATGACTGAAATGAGGAGTGAACTCGATTCAGAAAGGGACATTGTCCACTAAGATGGTCTTGGAAGTAATGCCTTGGCTACTATGGAAATCATAACAAGTGCTGAATGGTTTCCACAATTAAATGTTTTATTCCCCTGCTATTTTATCATGATTGATGTTCCCTTATGATATATGCCTTACGTATTTCCAAGATTCATGTCTTTTATCAAGATTTTGATGTTTCGATTTTATGCTCATGTTTTTGCATTCAAATGTTTATGGATTGTTTTATGTTCTCTATGTTTACCCTTACTGGGCATTTGAGCTCACCCCTTTTATGTTTTCATTTCCACAGGATATAATGAAAGGTTTTAGGTAAGAAAAAAAATGGGAAGATCTTTACGGGAGATGTTGAAGATCTTTCACCACGATTAGAAGATTATATTCTGAGTTTCCAAAGACAATAAACTATTATGGTCCATGTGTGTCTGTTTTTGTTATGTACTAAGTATTCCGCAAAAATCAATGTAATGTCAATGTACATCAAGCTTCGGGTCTCTACAGTAAATCAGGTAATTAAGGGTAGAAGTAATATTAAAAAATTAACCTAGAAATTGTAATAATATCATTGGATGAGTGTTTGTTTCTTAAATCATACATTGGTATAAATGGTATCCTTTCCAAGCCACTTTTATGATTTTAGGACATTTAAATTTATTTTATTTTAACAAAATATGAATATATATTACTAAAATTTTAATAAAAATGTCATTTTTAATATAATTTTATACGAAATATATATTCAAATATAAATACTCATTTTAATTATAAAATATTTTTATTTATCATGGTAATTTATTTGTAATTTTAAAGATATAAATAATTACCTTAAAGTTTATAGATTGATGATGCACAAATTATTTAATTAAAAAAATAAATAAAATAAGTTTTAATAAAATAAAAATGACCAATAAGAGACAGAAAACATGAAAAAATAATATTTGTTGAGTATATATCGAACATAATTATGAAAGGGTTGTGTTATTCACTATTTGGAGCTGTATGGAAAACCTAATGACACTTATAAAATTTTATTTAAAGTGATGTTAATGTTGTCACATTCAATTTTTAATAAATGTAACATTTTTAATATAGTATTTTTCCTAAGACAAATTTTAATATAAGAATTATTGTGAAATATAGAGGATTTATCTTTATCATAGTATTTTTTTTAAAATTTATACATTAAATAAGTTTATTTAATAATTACACAAAACTGATGTACTAATTATTTTATTAATGGAGATAACAAATAAATGTTATTAAAAATATTAACATAATTTTAATATGTGATAATTATTATATACAATGAATTTTATACATTATCTTGACCTCTTATAAAAATATTATTTTTTTTTCAAAGTTAACTTGTTATATTTATATTTTTAATAATCAATTAATTGAATAGTGTCAAAATTGACACTTTTGATTATTTATCAAAATAATGTATTAATAAATTACTTGAAAATAATAAAACCTTTTTTAAAATATATAATAACGATGAAATTGTATAAAATTGTATATATTATTAATTTATGTTTTTAGTGACATCAAATATTTAAATATTTCACCCTTTTAATATTGAAGTATTTATTACCCTCGATAAAATTTAATAGAAATACTAAGTGATGATTAAAACAATTATTATTAAATTGAAATAAACCATATCTAAAATTTATTAGTTTAAGAGATTAAAAACACATCGCATATAATATTCTAATCTTGGACATTTTTAGGCTTTTGGGTTTTTATTTTGTTTTAAATTAACATTTTTTGAGATTCCAAAAGCACCGCTCACCTCAATTATAAAAGGAGAAAAAATCCCAATTGTTTTCACTTCACCTTTCACCTACAAGCTAATAAATGCCCTAAAAATTTCCATTATCATTCTCCCTAGTCACATTGTAGAGGTTCTAGTCTTCTCTAAAGTCAAAATCTAGTTCTTTAAGAGAAGATATATAGGGAGCTCGTCGAAGAAGAGGTAATCTCCTCTACCGATTCTTTCAATGTTATTTCTTATTATACATCTTATTCATGAGTATTCCCTTAAAAATTAATAACCATTGAATCACTTATATAATAAGATATTATTGTGATTATAAAACAATAATATTCCACCTTCTATCCATCATGTGAAAAATTAAATCACCAAGCGTGTGTACATATGACTTACCGTCTCCATGTCGTGGTGTAATTGTTTTCACCACCACCATACATGGATGGGTATATTGATGGATATAATAACTATATATGATTATTATAACATTATATGGATTCTAGAACAAAATATATACCATAAAATTCCATACAGTTTCATAATTATGGGAATTATATCGTTACTCAGGCGTAAGTACGACCAACCGTCTCCACGATGGGATGTGATTTGTTCAACATGATATCCATTAAAGCATGATTATATTAATGTATAGAATGAAAAACATAAGATATATATTATAATAATATCATTTTTAAATGAAATAACTATAACCTTATAAGTATAAATCGAACATATTCCAAAACAACTTGTATAAAAATGGAGCGGTTAATACCTGAATAATGAGTAAAAATAAAATTTTATTTAAAATAGATGATAATATGAACATATATAATATAATAAAAATGAATATGATTTTTGGAATAAATATATTGCATTATTTTAATCATTATAAATGAGTTTTAAATACATACAAATGATATCTAACCTAAGGGATGGGATAATTTCACAATCTCATTATTATCTAACATTGATTATACGTAAGTATCTACTGTGGTATATTTATCATCCATGTTCATGTTTCCTAAATATGTATTCCAAAATGTTATTTCTATTCTTAGAATATGGTTTAAATTCAACTTTACCCATTGGTGAATTTTATTGAATAGTATAAAAGGAATATTTCTCATTTTCAATATGAGTTACTTTTTGACTTATCTGACAAAAGTACAACAATTATGTTTTCGTTTAACATATAAAACATGAACAAATTATTATGTTTTTACAATGTCTTATTTTCATGAATCTTAATTTATAATATTTTAAGGTTATTTTCATTTAAAATATTTTATTTTAAAAATTCATAGAATTTTGATAAATGAAAATGTTTTTGAAGAAGAAGGTATATTTTCCCAATGAATTAATTTCAAGTGTTAAATCAAAATTATTTTCCATCTAAGATGGAATTATTTAATTGGGTTCTATTTCAAGAATACAATACCTATTATTCCTATGGTTATATTATGTTTATGATGTAATTATATTTATGAAATCCATTTGTTTTACATGGATTATGTTATAATGGAATGATGTTTATGAAACCAATTTTTTCCTTCGATTTATGTTATGATTAATGGTTTAGGTTTTTATGGAACACTTAAGAATTATTTCATTATGATATGAGTGAGACCTATATATCCATCCTTTTAAATGGGTAAATATTTAAATCTCGTCATATAAAATTTTTTTGAATGGGAAATTATCCGGGTTCAGTAATTAGGGCTAGAATGTAAAGTAAACCTGGATCAATAATACATGAATAGAATATGGGGTGAACTCGGATTAGTAATGGAATTTGACTGTTATGACGGTCTTGGATTTGTTCCTTGACTAATATGAAATGATTTTTTATGATTATGTGTATTCCAAAAATTTCATGTCTTATGTTATATCTTTTGGGAATATATTCATTTATTCTTTATAAAATTTAATGATTTATCTCATGACATGATATCATAGTCTCTCATATGCAGGACAAGATTTTCAAATGTAATGTTCTTATGAATTATTATTTTGATATGATTGATGTATCCCTTATTTACCATTACTAAGCATATGATCTCACCCTTTCTTATGTTTATTTTACCTAGGTTATGAAAAAGGTTATTTAGTAAGATATGTCAAAAATGGGTCTGGTTATGAAGGAATAAATAGGAGACAATGTAGATGTCTTATAATTTGTTTGATTTTTCTTGGATACTAAAGAAACTAAACCAATATGGTCTTGGAGTGGTTTTGTTATGTTTTGAAACAAATATTTTAAAATTTTTAAGTAATTTCTTCATATGTAAAGAATGGGCCATTATAGTTGTTAACATAGTTAATGTATAGTTAACCTTTGGAAACAAGGATGAAAATTCATAATAATAACCCTAAGGATATGACTAATTATTGGTATCAATCCTAATATTTTTGAACGGATCATGATAAACTTAGGATAAAACCTAATGTGCCCTAAAATGAAATTTTATTCTCAATTATATAGTTTCACATTATGATTATTGTTTCTCACACTATTATTTTGGGTTTTAGTCAATGGTTAGATTCCAAAGGAACCACGTTAATGTTGAATGCGACGGTCAATGCAATAATTGTACTCCAAATTAACCGAATTTTAGGGGTGTTGTAATAAAAAATATTTTCACTATGATCACAGAACTTTCTCATGATATGAATCATATAGGACATCGAAATAAGAAAAAGGATGGACCAATATTATATTGAGTCCATCATAAGCCAATGTCCACCTTTTTTAGTGGGTCTTCTTATCCACTAGTGGCTGAAAAATGGATTAGTACCACTAAAAACATATTTTCAGTGCTCTAATGTTTATATAATGAAAATATCATCATGTTATTTTATTGTTAATAAGGTAAATTTGATCAATCGGGGATTATTATCATGAATACATGTAAAATGAGATGAAATTGAATCTATATAATGGGGAGAGTTCAAGAACATAATTTTCAATATTTATTTTCATTATATTATACTAACAATGATGGAGAAGGTGTTCCTTGAGGATAAGAAAAATGACAATCAATATGTTGGTACCTATGATGAAAATGTTACAATACTTTCAAGGTACGCTTCTAAAATTATGCTCTAACCTGAGAGTAAAATTGATCGACTCTTTATTTTATTTAAACCATGTCTTCGAATGGAATTATCTATAAGGGAATTCAATAGCTATGATTAAATAATTCAATATACTCTCAAGGATGAGATGGTGATTGGATTAACCCATATGTCGTTTGGATTTGATAAGAAGAGAAAAGTGCAATTCAAAGAAAACATATAAAGACCTTACTAATAATAATATGAGGTTTCTACTATTCTCAAAGTCTGGAAAGAAACCATGAAAAAATTATTTTAAAGTGACTAATATTATTTACTTGTGGGAGAGAAGGCCATTGGTAAGTTGAATGTTGATGTGATGTAAAAAATAAGTCTAATGATATGAATACAGAAAATACTACATAGAATTCTCCTTCTGCGGTTCAATTCTACAAGTGAAAGGAAATGGGTAATTATATAATAAAATTCCCAAATCCTAGGGTTATCTATGATGATTGAAATAAGAAAACAGTTATGGCCAAAGTAGAAGGAAAGTCACAAGCGATAACTATCAGTGATGTAGAGTACGATAATGAATTGGTGAAATGTATAGTTACTATCAACTCTAAAGTTGCAAATTTTTTATTTTTTACTAGATCCAAAAACTATTTTAGTTCTGGAATTTTTTAAGTGTATCATCGTATTACCTATAAATTAGATAATGAGTTTTCTATGAAAAATCCTAATGGAACAACGTTAACATAAAAAATTTATAATCATTCTCTAGTTGATGTTTATCGGAAAGTTTATTTTAAAATCTTGTGAAAGATCCCTTAAATGATTTCTGATGTGATTCTTTGAATGGATTGCCTTTCTATATATGGAGATCATATCAATTTCCATGGAAGGGAAGTCAAATATCATATTATAGATCAATCTATGATCATCTATCAATGTAGGTATGAATATGACCTTTTAGAGGAAATTTCTTCCAACATACAATTTTTTATTCCTATAAATGAATGTTATCAATCTAAAATTGTTTGAGAGAAAATCACTATTAATAATAAACCTATTTTATGGGAGATTTTAAATGTATTTTTTGAATAATATATAGGTATTCTACTTAATATTGAAATTTAATTTTCAATAGAATTCATATCGGGTGCAATGGCTACATCAAAGACACCTTATAGAATGGCACCAATTTAGTTCCAATAATTTAAGAAAAAACACCATGAGAATCCTTTCAAGGGATTCATATTCCCTAGTGTGTCATAATGGGGTGCACCTATTCCATTTGTTAAGAACAAATCCATTCAATGAGACTCTATATTGAATATCGATAACTTAACAATATCTCTTTCATGAAAAAATATCCTCTTCCTAGCATTGATGAATTATTCGACCAACTATGTTGAGATTAACACTTTTCCAAGATTGATCTTCGTTAGGGATATAATCAATTAAGGGTCAAGAAGGAGGTGATACTAAATACCACATTCCATACAATGTATGTACACTATGAATTTATAGTGATGCATTTTGTTCTTACTAATTCCCCCACATCCTCATAGATATAATTAATAGAGTCTTTAGAGACTATATTGATCAATATTTTGTTGTACTTATAAATTATAATCTTGTAGATTCGAAGGGAAAGGAAGAACATTAATATCACTTGAGAATTATACTGAATATCTAGAGAGAAGATAATCTTTACAAAAAATTTAACAATTGTAAAATTTGGCTAAATAATGTTTCATTTTTGGGTTGCATAATCTCAAGTGAGTGTATATTTTTTGATCCAGAAAAAATAGAAGTTATTGAACATTAACCTAGACTAACAATGATAACTGAGATATGATGTTTTCATTATTTGGATGGATATTATCAATGTTTTGTGTATTATTTTTCATGACTATATAATACACTCACCATGTTGACTTGGAGAAGATTTATGTTTTTGTGGATGGAGGAATTCAAAGATAATTTTAATGATATAAAAAGAAGGTCAACATAGGCTTATATGCTCACAATTCTGTACAGTAGATAATGGTTTTTGATCTTAAGTGACTCATCTGAGAAGGGGATGATATGTGTTCTCATGAAAATGGTTATGGTGATATATTATGGCTCCTGATAAATGAAAATCCATGAGAAAAATTACCCAACTCCAGAGATTGAGTTAACTATGGTAATATTTGAATTAAAAATATAGATGCACTATCTTCACGGTGAAAGGTGTGATATTTATAATGTTAATAAAATTTTAAAGTATATCTTCACACAAAAGGAGATGAATATGCTCCAAATAACATGGTTGGATTTGATGAATGATTTTGACTACTCAATACATTACCACCCTATGAAAGAAAACAAGGAGTCTGATTCATTAAGTCGGAGGGACCATGCTAGCCTATCCATGATGAGGATGAATAAAGATCCAATATTTATGGATTTATGAATAATGGATCATAAAATTTTAAAGTAACGGGGAAGATAGTATATTTTGTAAATGAATGTTCAACCATATATGCATGTGTAGATTAAGGAGGCATAGAAGGAAGATGTAGAGCTACAAAAGAAGGTGAAAAATATTCCTGAATTCAACCTTGATTGTGATGGAATAATAATGTTCCAAAACCATGTCTGTATTTTTCCCATACAAGAATTAAATAATGATCTATTGTATGTGTCTTATAGTTCTTAATTTTCTATTAAACAAGGAATCAAAATATGTATAGGGACCTGGAAGATTATTTTTCTGGGACGACATGAAAAGAGATGTTGTGTAATATGTCACTCGGTTCTTGGATTGTCCGAAAGTTAAGACCGATAGAAAGAGGTCTAAGGGTATGATAAAACCATTACCCATACCAAAAGGGAAATGGGAGAACATCACAATGTAATTTTTCTTCAAACTTCTCAAAACATCTTTAGGCCATAATTCTATATGTGTTATAGTTGATCACCTTACAACGTCAGTACACTTTATTGATATTAGAAAGAATATATATTTTGATAATATTTCCTGGATATATGTAAAAGATGTTGTAAGATTTCACGGAGTACCAATTTCAATTATATTGGATTGGGATCGAAGTTTTCCCTCATTTTTTTGGTGAAGTGTAACTTATAGGTTTTTTAAGTCAGGTCGAAATTCACTCCCAATTTTAACTTTTCAATTAGTGGCTATGACATTTTATAACCTGATGATGAAAACTCAAATATGAGTTATATCATCTTTATATGATGGTTTTGGGTTAGTATAGAGTATTGGAGAGTGCCTTTGGGGGTTGGGTTTGGTTTTGGGAATATCAAAGGCCACATGGCCTGTTTGGGAATTGCAGGTTAGGGTGCATGGTTTAGGAGAAAACCGGGTAGCCCCTTCTAGGTAAATATGCATACTATTTCTTTACCGAAATTTAATTAGGATAATCCATTTTAATGGGGTGTAGGTTTATGCATTGGGTGTATTCAGATGTCACAGAGGCTTCCACATAGTTTGGGCATGGATAGGGAAAACTGTGCGGAAGGCCACAACTGTACTACCACTTGGGTAGTACCTCACCACTGTAACACTCATGATTATCACACGGTATGGAAAACCATGTAATTAAACCATGAAACCTAGTAAATTATGAATAATTATTATTTAACATAATTGTTTATTTATTATGTTTCTTCCTTCCCCATCTTTTGTTCTTCCTGGTCACCCACAGCAGAGGGATAGATCCACTTTTCTCATCCTTTGATTTTGATCCCACCTATTTATTTGCGATATGATATTAGATCCATGAAAATCTAGAGACTCATATTAGTAAGGCTAACACAACACATAACTCCTTTTATATTTGTTTTTTCCTCATGGACCACATTTTCTATCAGAACCAATTTCAATGTTTTTTTTTGGAAACTCAGATGTACGTCAATCTATTTCGAACTGGAGATTGATCTTGGATATTCCTACATCCACTTTTATAAGGAAGGTGGTTCACACCTTGATTTGTGATTTTTTAGAGTATTTGGTGGCATGGAGTATAGCACGTTTTGGGTATTTGAGTGAGACCCTATTATATCTCATGATTCACATCAAAATGGAAGTATGACCATACCAGATGTTGATGGACATGCCCAATAAAGTTCTTTGATGAGAAAAAATAAGTTTGAGGACACTTATCTTAGGGGTATTCTGATAAGGGGTTCCAAAACCATATGTATTTATTTATTGTAGTTTTAAATTGATTCGTTTAAATTATTATATCATAGAAAGATGAATTAGAGGAAATCAAGACCTTCGAGTTGATTTGTTATAGTTTATGACTGGTAAAATTCAATCTGTTTAAAATGAATTACTTGACTAAAGTATATTTATTTGAAATTTATATTTTTGAAATAAAGAATTGCATTTGATGGAGCCCATGGGGTTGTGATGGGCATAGCCTGGGGAATTGGGATTGAACATCCATAAAGATTGATGTGATGTAGGCCGTCTGGTTGGGCTTGGCTCAGATAGTTGAGTGGTTTGACCGCTTGACATGGCGTAATGGATTTCGGCTGAGGTGGATATACTATCAAGTTATAAATTCCCCATTATATCATGATGGAATTTCCATCGAAATTGAACAACAATGTCACAGGGGCATGAGGTGTCGGTAATATTGTGGCTTAGGGAGTTAATTGGTGACTTCAGTTATCCCGTGATGTCCTGAGAACCATTATAAGTCATGATCACATAGTTAGACTCTATGATGAGGTGGTTTTTTACACTCATTTGGGTAGAGGCCACTATTATTTTCAGACTAGGTATTTATGGTTTGGGGTGATTTTCATTAAAATCTATGGGGAATGTGATGAGAATTTGTTTGATCGAGATAATGATATCTGTTGGGGGCTGAGGATCACTGTGATTGAGGCCGTGGTCCGGAATATTTATTTTAGGATATGAACCATTGTTCCACCACTTGTCAGGCCTTAGGATGTCCTGTAATTTCTAGTAGTGGTCCATGGGACTAGGTTACTATTTTCATGGGTGTGCATTTGGAATGTCAGTACTTGTTGGGAGAAAAGGTGTAAGGAGGAACATAGTGTCATGTTAATTGATTTAGGTTGAACTTGAGGGTTCTTCTAGGTTGTGACATCAAATGTACCTTGGGCCCTGGGCTAGGAACCTTCTTCTATTTTGGGATTCCTATGTTGGTCAAGGAAGCTGATGGTTTTCTGGTTGTTGTTGAGCACAAGAGAACCCTTCTTTACTTATAACATTGAGCTTCTTCATTTAATTTATATATCATACATTCTTAAACATTTTTAAACCTATATTCTAGATACAATCCACTGGGTGGTATTCTATTCATATTTGGCTCACACCCTACACGGTCCTTTGGGATATGTTTAGACATTATGAATTTACATTCAGGTAAGGTATTAGTATAAGGAGTTGTTTCATAGTGTAGTTTTTCATTGGATTTTGGTATGATTCCTTGAGGTCGGGCCTAGTTGTAGATCTCTTTTTTAGTTGTATTTTTTTGGTCTTGTATTATCATGATATATATTTATGACTTTTATTGGTCGACTATTGGAGACCCTATTATATATATTGATCTTTAAACATATTATGGTTAGATGTTTATTTTGTTATTGTGCTAAAAGTGGTATGGTCATTGGTTTATTTATCTTCTACCACTTCTGTATTTATAGATTTTTCTTCCACATCACTATATATAGATTTGCGTTTCAATCCTTCATAACATCTTCCGATTGATGGTAAATCTGAGAGGACAATTAAAACTCTATAAGACATATTGATAGCATGATCTATGGATTTCGGAGTTGGTTGGGATCAACACCAACCATTGGAATAATTCCCTTAAAAAATATATTTTTCTTCAGTATTTATAAGGATTATTATAAATCCCTTTATGGATAAAAGTGAATAAATCCAACATGGTAAGATGTTGTTGGGGAAGAAAATCTATTTGGACTTGATCATGTTAATGACATGGAAGAGAAGATCAGATCTATTCAATAACACATAATAGAAGCTAATAGTTGAAAAATAATGTTACGCTAACAACTGATGAAAAGATATAGAGTTTTAAGTGAGTGAAAATATGTTTCTACAAATATCTCCTTAGAAGAGTGTCATGTGATTTGGAAATAAGGGAAAACGGCTCCCTAGGTATATTTGTCCTTTTGAATTTCTTGATCATGTTAGGATGGTTGTTTATAGATTATTGGTTTAATAGAATCTCCCTCATGTTCATGATGTGTTCCATATATCTCTCTTGAGAAAGTACATACCCGATCCTTCAAATGAACTAAATATAAAAGTCTTACCACTGGAGAAAGATCTTTCTTATGACCAACAACTGATAGAGATTTTTTATCATAGTGAAAAATTTCTACAAAACAAGAAAACTTTCTTGGTTAAAATTTTTTGGTCGAACGAACAATTTGAGGATGTTACGAATGAACATGAGTATGTAATGAGGCATATGTATCCTCATATTTTATTATCCATGTGATGAATTTTGGGGGATAAATTCAGTTTAAGGGGGGTAGAATATAAAAACATGATGTTTTATGAAATATTTTCATTAAATAAGTTTAATTCATTAATATCATGAATTGGAAACAATTGTGTGTTTAAATGAACCATTATACACCATTAGTATAACATGGAAATTATAACATTTATGTTAAGATAGAAATAATAAATATAACTAACTTATGAAAATGTATGGTGAATTCACTGGCTACAAATTATTTATGAAAAATATAAACCAATTAAATGTAAAGGAAATATTTTTGTTTATGTATTAATAAATTATGTTAATTTCAATTAGTAAATGAAATTGATGAAATATATCAGTTATATATTTAATAAAATACTTTTGATATTCATCGCATAGTTTTTTAGTCATAGGATATTAATAAAATCTATTTTATGTAAAGACCTGAAATTCATTCTAATTGTTTTTTATTATATGGGAATTTTAAGAGTTCGAAAAAATTGACGGCGTGTGATTATAAGTTCTGGTGTGCCTGGAAAGAATTTATGAGCTTTTTTTAAGTGCGTTCAGTAAACATACGAGTGAGTTTTTTTATCTTTTAAACCGGTGCATGGAATTGAAATATGAGGATATTTTTGAACTCGCAACATAGATATTCACATAAGGAGACCTTCACCTTGACCGCAGTGGGTCAAGGGTAGAAGTTAGTTTTTCATATTTTCTTGGGGGAGGAAAAAAATTAAAATAAATAACTTTTTATTTATTTTATTTTAAACCTCCATTTTGAATGATTGATAATGGGGACAACCCAAACTGAAACCTCCAATTTGAATTCAATGTGGGGACCACCCAACCCTTGAACTACCTATTTAATGAGGGAGGTGACCTTTTTTATTCTATAAATTAATTATTCCAACACCAACATAATTAATGGCCAACTATATATTAAATTAATAAATCCTAATTATTATGTTTTCAATTCTCTTATTTGTGGAATTTGGGAAAGTGTTGGCAAAGGGGAATTGGGAGGGAGTTTTGGAGGAACTCATCCACCAATGAATAACTTCTCCTAAAAATGAAGATCACCATCTCAATCAAACAACGTTCTTTGGAATAATGAAAGAGGAAGTTGCACGAGCCTGACTTTAGAATCATGTTGCGAAAGCGACGATCGTTGGAACCTTCATCTCCTTAATCGTTTTCATATCGCGACACACCAAAAAACATTTGTGGGTGGGTTTGATGTTTTAAATTTACCCCTTACCCATTATTGACAATTATTTGTGAATCAACAAATAATTGTGCCACATGCTACCGCTCCAACGCAGAGGGTGTGGGCCAAACAAACATGGCCCGACCACTCCTGTAACGACCCAAAGATTCATAAATGGAAAATCCCTATTGATCTAGTTAAATGTATCTTTATGTAAAATGTTTATATAAGATGTCAACTTCTTTGGTTTTATGTTAATAATTGTAACCGTTCCTCTTATAGACATTGAACAATGATCACATGATTACTATAAATATAAGGCTTTAACAAACCCAATTTACTTAGAAAAAGTAATCGATGGCCACATCCAGTAGAATTGATCCATAAGAAGCCCATTTATTAGAGCTTGGAAAAGAGGTGGCATCTTTTCCCTTCGCTCTAGACCAAGTCCAAGATGAGATTCATCATTTCAAGCTCGAACATGACCGTCTATGGGAAATGTTGAAGTTGATAGAGATTACATCTCGACCGATGTTATCTAAGCCACCCCAAGAGTCTGTCACCATAGCACACCTTACCCTTAGGTCTTATGTGGCTGTTTTAAGGTGTTATATAACAAATCGATAGTAATATGTTCACGTATATTATTTTTTTGTATATAATAATGAATATACCTTCTTTTCATTATTGATACATTGTAAATAGTTATTAAAGTACAAATAGTGTTTTTAGTTATTATTTAATTAAGAAATATATTTTATTAAATTAAGGGATTTTTTAATTAAATACTATGTTAATAAAATATTATTATTATTATTAAATTAATTTTATTATATATAAATGATGATATAATTTTAGGAATGCAATTATAATTTTTTATTAGGGTTTGAAATCCATTTCTGTGAAAACCGGTGAATTTTTGATAAATGTCGGTTTTTATTTTAAAAGTGAATATTAACATATTTAAAAAATTATTTAGATAAAAAAATAATATTTCTGGAATCAGGATGTCGAAATTATCCAACGGTGATTTTTTCATAATTTTCTGAGACAGTCTAATTTTTGGGTAAAAATTAAATATCGTTTAATTATATAATGTGTTTTATGACATCATATTGACCCAATAGTGTTGTAATAAAATACTATATTCTTTATGTTCGGATAATATATGTTTTACCATTAAAATAATGTTATTTTGGGTTTGTTTTACTTACTTTTCAAAGCATTAATGGACCCCTCAAGACTTATTAAACACCTTGTCTTTTTAAATTAATTTCCAAGGGAGTGTGACTCACCTCCACAGAAGAAACCCTATTTTACTAAGAAGTTCATATGTTGGCCTTATAAAATTTTATTTTCCTCTTCCCTTTTACAAAAACCATTGGCAAAAACAATGGGATGGTTTGTGGTTTGGATTAATTTAAGGTAAGGGGACCCAAACCTAAATAATAAATAATTCTTTCACCTTTCATATACAAATCCACAAAAGATCTCACTTCCTCCTCACTAAAATCATTTTTAGTTCGTCCAACCTCTGACCTAATCTATCTAGAATCCTACCAAGGTTCCCCATACTCCCAAGAAGCCTCTCACAAGCCTCTCTGTAGCCTTTGGAAGCACACTTCCAAGTAAGGGTTTTTTCTTCATTTCTCATTTTTGTCCAACTTTTTTAAGTTGTTTTTACTTTTTAATTTCAATTATGAATGTTGGGGTATGGTTTCACACCTCCATCATACTTCTTTTTTTATTTTTGAATGATGTAGACCCCATTCTATCTCATTAAATGCCTCCCATGTACACCTGTCACTATGCCGAAATTCCGAAAGGATCTTCTCCCTCCTCATTTACATTCAAGCAATAATTTTGTATCATGAACCTAAATTACCTTACAATTGTTGTGACATGTATCTATATGGCCTACATACTGTCCATTAAATGTAAATATGATGAGGAATGCATTTCCCTCTCATCAAATTTTTTTATGAATTCTTACGTCACGCCGTTACGCTTCCGAAATCGCACCGATTTTATAAGCCAATGCCATTGTGTAGTGAATACCATACCCATTTCTCCATCAAGAGTATTCAAATTTATGAAATTTACTTATTGATTATAATTTTTCATGTATAAATTACACATTCCTTTATTGTGTAATAAATGATTATGTTTTATGAATCCATGTTTTATGATCCATGTGGCACACATATGCATGAAATGAAATGTTTAATAAGGGTGCGCCATTATAGCACTCCAATGCATTGGGTAAAGTATAGTATCATGATACGTCATGTGAAATGAGTATTGACTCATGCTAATTCAAGTTCAAAAAGGGTTTACTCATGCATTATGTGAAATGAGGATTTACTCATGCTCCATGTGCAATGAGTCTTGGCTAATGCTAATTCCATGTTAAGTGTTATTGCCTCATTTCCATGTTATGATTATCATGCTTTATCATACATTTATGTTCATATTTCTATTGTTCTCTATTGATATGCCTAATTTCTGACATGTATTGTACTCCTCATGTTATTCCATGAGTATTCCCTTACTGTGCTTTATAGCTTACCCTTTTCTTATGCATGTCCTCAGGTTATCCCATGCAATGCTAAGTATGAGGGAATTTAGCGGTCATGTAAAAGATGTTTTCAATAAAGATATTGTATTTCATGTTTTTATGTAATGATCCAAAGCCCCAAATACACTAAACCTCTTGATCTTCCATGTTGTATCAAGTGAATGGTTTTTGTAATAAATCATGTTTAAGTTTTTTTTAAATCAGGGTTGTCATAGTTGGTATCAATGGATAGGTTTTGTTATTTTTTGGATTAGGATTACAAAACCCTAGTAAAGCCTTAGATACAAGAATTAGTATAATAAAAACATCCTTAAGTTTTGGTAAGTACTGAGTAAGTGGTTTATCAAGTAAATATATCCATGTCTGGATACGAGCATGTAGAGACGGCTCTGGCACAGATTTATCCTAGGGGTAAAACCCGAAAACACCACTTTGAGCTAGAATCGAATTGGAACCGGTGCATGACAACGTGCCTTTCCATGCTCATGGTTATGACACTCCTGGGAGATATGTTTTGATAAATTCACAAGCTTAGTATGAACCCTTATCAAGGGAATTAAAAAAATTCCCCTAAGAATATATGTTTGAAAGTAGATCATGAAAAACCTATATTGAATCTTATAGACTCATGAGTTAAGGAAATAAAAGTTTATTTATTAGTCATAAACTTTGTTCTTTGGATAACGCTTTATGTGTTACCCCTAAATTTCCTTTTTATTCAAGCCAATGGCCGGTAATAGGCGGACTCGGGCTAATAATCGTTGTTAAGATCAATGTGATTATTGTACTAATGAGAAGCCCAATCCAATGGGAGCGGGAATCACGAACTTTCTCACACTTTCCTCTTAGATAACTCAAGTTTTGAATAGAAAAATGGGTCAAGAAGGACGTTCAACCCCCCCCCCCCCCAAGAAAGAACAAGTCATTATCGAGTGCTTCATGGTACAAAGGCCTCCTACTTTTAGCGGATCATCTGATCCCATGATCTCCAAACAATGGATCAACTCCATTGAAAAGATACTATCCATCCTTCAATGTTCTAAACAAGATATGGTTCTCCTGGAGTCATATCATATGGAGGGTAAATCAGATCAATGTTGGGGGTTGATCAAAAATACAAAGCCCAAGGAGGAGATCGTGGCGTTAGAATAGAAGGATTTCCGAAAGATGTTTTTCGATAAATACTTTCTGCACACCCCCTGAAATAAGATGGAAATGGACATCCTTTACCTCAAGAATAAAGACAAATAATCTATTGGAACTTACGAGGAAAACATCACAATGGTCGAATGATATTCTAACAGCTTTGTCGTTACCCCAGAATTCCAAGATGACTGCATATTTGGTGGGTTAAAGCCTAGCCAACAGAAATCATTAGCAATCCGTGACTTTGACAGCTATGAGGAAATTGTCGGATGTGCCGTCAAGGTTTAAATGGAGATCGAAGAATCACATGGGTATCATGGGGATAATAAGCATAAGGTGTAATTCAATGATGGTGGTCCAATGGATAAATCCAACGGTGCTAAGAAGATCCCGCACCCCACTTTCCAAAAGTGCGGAAAGAAGCACCCTGGAAATTGCGTTAAGGGGAAGAGGAAATGCTTCAGGTGTGGAAGAGAAGGGCACCTATTTGTTAACTGTTGGAATGAAAGACTTGCGACTATGATAGAGGAGATGAATGCTCCATTCGAACTTCAACGCGTTGTTCATTTCAATAAATGTAAAGAACCAGTGAATCTTGAAAATCAGTTCCCTAATCCAAGTGTTTTGGGAGGCAATAGATAACCTCCAAGGCAGCAAGGAAGAGCTTTTTCCATCACTTCTACCGAAGTGAACCCCAAAAACGAAGTGGTGATAGGTACAATAGTTATTCATTCAAGAATAGAGAACATACTTTTTGATTCAGGTTCTACGCATTCTTTTATATCTCGAAAGTTTAGTAGAACAATCCCAGCACCACCACAAATCATGGAAGTGAAGATGTCGGTGAGTATGGAAAATGGGAAAATCATTTCATCCCATGAATATAAGTCCTCCCCTATTATAATCTGTGTATTGAACTTCTCAGAGAACCTCTTCATACTCCCTCTAGTGGAATTTGATGAAATTATTGGCAGGGATTGGCTTTCCTTATATAGAGCGAACATAAAATGTCGTGAGAGGGAAATCACACTCCATATGGAGAATCGACCCCCGATTCTTTACAAGTGTAAGGAGGAAGATGAATCTCTTATAGCACCATCATATCTGGCATGGATATTACTTCCCTATGAGCACGCGTATCTATCTTAGATGATTGAGTCCACAGAAGAAACCATCCTTGATGAAATTCGTATTGTGAGGGAATTCGGGGAAGTGTTTCCCGAGGAACTACCTGGTATTCCTCCTAGAAGGGATATTGATTTCTCAATTGAACATATACCATGGGTGCTACCAATATCCAATACTCCATATAGAATGGATGTCGTGGAACTTGAAGAGCTGAAGAAACAACTACACGAGAATCTGGATAAAGGGTTTATACGACCAAGTGCTTCACCATGGGGTGCACCAGTCCTCTTAGTCGAGAAGAAGGATGGGTCAATGCGGCTTTGCATTAATCATCGTGAACTTAAAAAATCATGATAAAGAACAATTATCCTCTTCCACGAATTGATGACTTGTTCGATCAGCTGCATGGAGCACAATACTTCTCCAAGGTGGACTTTAGGTCAGGATATTATCAAGTAATGGTGAAGAAGGAAGATATCCCCAAGACTACATTTCGCACAAGATACGGGCACTATGAATTCATATTAATGACTTTCAGAGTCACTAATGCTCCATAAATCATTATGTACTTAATGAATAGAGACTTTAGAGATTACCTCGACAAATTTTTGGTAGTCTTTATAGATGATATTCTAATATACTCGAAAACCGAGGAGGATCATGAGGAGCATTTAGGAACTATACTAGAGAATTTTCACAAGGAGAAGCTCTATGAAACGTTTAGAAAGTGTCATTTCTGGTTTAAGGAGGTCTCATTCTTGGTCCATATCATCACAAGCAATGGGATATCTGTGGATCCTTCCAAAACAGATTCAATTGAGGGATGGAAGAGGCCAACATCGGTAACAGATATCTATAGCTTCTTAGGGTTAGCTGGATATTATTGACGATTTGAGAGGAATTTCTCACGATTGTCCAACCCTCTTACCAAGATAACTCGGAAGGGAGTAATGTTTTCATGGAGTGATGAATGTGAAGAAAGCTTAAAGGAGTTGAAAAGTAGGCTTATCACTGCGCCCGTGCTCACTTTACCCTCAAGTGGGGAAATTTTTTATGTATTCAGAAATGCTTCGATGAAAGGGTTAGGTTGTGTGATGATGAAGAATGAAAAAATGATATCCTATGCCTCAAGTCAGTTGAAAATCCATGAGCGAAACTATCCAAGGCATGATCTTGAGTTGGTGGTGGTGATCTTTGCCTTGAAACTCTGGCGACATTATCTCTATGGGGAGAAATGTGAGATATATACTTACCACGAGAGTCTTAAATATATATTCACACAGAAATATATTAATATGCGACATAGAATATGGATAGAGCTCATCAAGTATTATGACTGTTCAATACATTATCACCCTAGGAAAGCAAACAAGGTGGCAGATTCCCTAAGTAAAAAGGACCCAGCGATTCTATCAATGATGAGAATTGAGAAGGATCCAATATTCTTAGACTTGATGAAGATGGATATGGGAATCATAAATAAGGGAACATCATCAATCCTTTCACAAATGATTGATCAACGGTCTCTTTTGGAAAGGTTAAAGGATGCTCAAAAGGATGATGTGGAAATTCAAGAAAAAGTGGAATCTATCAAAAAATTTAAATCCTCGGAGTTTAATGTTAATTAAGAAGAAATTGTGCGATTTGGGAAAGGACTATGTGTTCCATAAAGCCCAGAGGTGAAGAAGGAACTTTTGGATGATGCACATAGTTCAAATTTCTCTATTCACCCAGGGAGCACAATGATGTATCAATATCTCTAAGAGAACATTTGGTGGGATAATATGAAGAAGGAGATCACTGAATATACATCAAAGTGTCGTGCGTGTGAGAAAGTGAAGGCAGAGAGGCAGAAGTCTAAGGGGATGATGCAACCATTTCCCATATCATAATGGAAATTGGAGAACATCACCATGGACTTTGTCACCGAAATTCCAAGGACATCCAAAGGAAACAATGCAATCTGGGTTCTTGTGGATCATCTTACAATGACTATACAATTCATTTCAATTTAGGAGGATTTCTATTTGGATCTAATGGCATAGATATATATCAGGGAATTGGTATGGTTGCATGGAGTACCACTATCTATTGTGTCTGACTGAGATCCAAGATTCACCTCTATGTTTTGGAAGAGTCTTCAACATGCTCTGAATATTGAACTAAACTTCATTATGACCTATCATCCTCAAACTGATGGCCAATCCGAGTGGACTATCCAAAAACTTTAGGACATGTTGAGAGCATGCTCAATAGACTTTAAAGGAGGATGGGATCAACATCTTCCTCTGGTTGAGTTCTCTTATAATAACAGTTTCCACTCAAGCATCTAAATGGCACCATATGAAGCCCTATATGGGAAAAGGTGCGGAGTACCGGCGTGTTGGGATGAGGTTGGTGAACGTAAGCTGTTTAGACCGAAAATGGTCGAAGAAATGGTGGAGAAGGTGAAAACCATTCAGTAGCATATCAAGGTATCCCAGATTCGACAGAAGAGTTATGCAAATAATCGTCGATGAGACCTTGAGTTTATAGTTGGAGGCATGGTGTTTCTACGCATATCTTTGTGGAAGGTGGCCATGAGGTTTGGAATGAAAGGGAAGTTATGTCTAAGGTACATCATCCCCTTTGAGATTCTTGATCGTGTCAAGGATGTGGCCTATTGACTAGCACTTCCACCTACCATGGCCGAAGTACATGATGTATTTCATGTATCCCTCTTAATGAAGTACATACCGGACCCTTCACATGTACTCTCTTCTAAGGTGGTACAATTGGAAGATGATCTTTCTTATGAGGAGAAACCAGTGAATATCTTAGATCGTAGAGAAAAAGTTCTACAAAATAAGACAATACCCCTCGTCAAGGTGTTGTGGAGAAACCACATGTTTGAAGAAGCGACTTCGGAATTGGAGGAAATGATGAAGCTGAGTTACCCACATCTATTTTAGTGTAGGAAAAGGAAAATTTTGAGGGAGAAATTTCTTAAGGAGGGAATATTTTAACAACTCAATGTTTCATTAATGTAAAATCCCTCTTGATCTAGGTAAATGTATCTTTCTGTAAAATATTTATATAAGATGTCAACATCTTTGGTTTTATGTTAAAAATTGTGACTGTTTATTTTATAGCTATTGAACCATGATCACATGAATTTTATAAATATAAGGATTTAACGAACCCAATTTACTCAGAAAAATGAAGCGATGGCCTCATCCATAGAATTAATCCATACAAAGCCCATTTTTCGGAGCTCGGAAAAGAGGTGGCATCTTTGTGCTTCACTTTTGACCAAGTCCAAGCTGAGCTTCATCATGTCATGCTCGAATAGGACCGTCTATGGGAAAAGTGGAAGTTGATACAGATTACCACTTGAGCGATGTTATCTAAGCTACCCCAAGAGTCTGTCACCATCACACACCTTACTCTTAGGTCTTATGCAGCTGTTTTAAGAGGTTATTTAATAAATCGCTAGTAATGTGTTCATGTATATTATTTTTTTGTACATAATAATGAATATACCTTCTTGTCATTATTGATACATTGTAAATACTTTTTAAAGTACAAATAGTGTTTTTAGTTATTATTTAATTAATAAATCTATTTCATTAAATTAAGGGATTTATGAATTAAATAATATTTTAATAAAATATTATTATTACTGTTAAATTATTATTTTTATATAAATTATCATATAATTTTATGAATGCAATTATAATTATTTATTATGGTTTGAAATCCATTTCTGTCAAAACCCGTGAATATTCGATAAATGTCGGTTTTAATTTTAAAAGTAAAAATTAACATATATAAAAAATTATTTAGATAAAATAAATTATATTTCTGGAATCAGGACATCGAAATTATCCATTTCTGATTTTTTCATAATTTTCAGAGAGAGACAAATTTTTGGGTAAAAATTAAATACCGTTTAATTATATAATGTGTTTTATGACAACATAATGACCCAATAGTGATGTAATAAAACACTATATGCTTTATTTTCGGCCAATATATGTTTTAAAATTAAAATAATTTGATTTTGGGTTTGTTTGACTTACTTTTCAAAGCATTAATGGACCCCTCAAGACATATTAAACACCTTGTGTTTTTAAATTAATTTCCATGGGAGTGTGACTCACCTCCACATAAGCAACCGTATTATTTTAAGATGTTAGGACTTTGGCCTTATAAAATATTATCTTCCTCTTCCCTTTTCCATAAACCATGGGTAAAAACCATGGGATGGTTTGTGGTTTGGATTAATTTAATGTAAGGGGACCCATACATAAATAATAAAGAATTCCCCCACCATTCCTATATAAACCCACCCAATATCCCACTTCCTCCTCACTCAAAGCCTTTTTAGTTCGTCCAAACTCTACCCTAATATCTCTATAATCCTCCCAAGGTGCCCCATGCTCCCATGAAGCCTCTCACAATCCTCTCTCTAGCCTTTGGAAGCACACTTCCAAGTAAGGGTTTTTTCTTCCTTTCCCATTTTGTCAAATTTTCTTTAAGTTGTTTTGCCCTTTTAATTTAAATTATGAATGTTGGGGTATGGTTTTGAACCTCCATCATACTTCACTATTTATGTTTGGATGATTGGAGACCCCTTTATCTCTCATTAAATTCCTCCCATGTACACCAGTTACTATGCCGAAATTCTGAAAGGAACTTCTCCCTCCTCATTTACATTCAAGCAATACATTTGTATCATGAACCTAAATTCCATTACAATTGTTGGGACATGTATCTATCTGTACTCCTTACTGTCCATAACATGTAAATATGATTAGGAACCCCTTTCTCTCTCATCAACCATTTTTATGAATTCTTACGTCACGCCATTACGCTCCGAAATCACACCGATTTTCTAAGCCAATGCAATTGTGTTTTGAATAACATACCCATTTCTCCATCAAGAGTATTCACCTTTATGCAAATTTACTTATTAATTATAAAGTTTCATGTATGAATTCCACATTACTTTATCATTTAATAAATGATTATGTTTTATGAATCCATGTTTTATGATCCATGTGGCACACTTATGTTTGAAATGAAATGTTTAAGAAGGGTGCGCCCTTATAGCACTCTAATGCATTGGGTAAAGTATTATATCATGATACGTCATGTGCAATGAGTATTGACTCATGATAATTCAAGTGCAACGAGGGTTTACTCATGTTGCATGTGCAATGAGGATTTATTAATGCTCCAGGTGCAATGAGTCTTGGATCATCCTAATTCCATGTTAAGTGTTGTTGCCACATCTCCATGTTATGATTATCATGCTTTATCATGCCTTTATGCTCATGTTTATTTTTTTATCTCTTTATATGCCTAATTTCCAACATGTATTGTAATCCTAATGTTATTCCATGCGTATTCCCTTACTAGGATTTATATCTCACCCTTTTCTTATGCATGTCCTCAGGTTATCCCATGCAATGCTAAGTACGAGGGAATGTAGTGGTCATGTAAAGGATTTTTTCAATAAAGATTTTTTATTTCATGTTTTAAGTTTTTTTGTAATGATCCTAAGCCCCAAAGACACTAAACCTCTCAATATTCCATGTTGTATCATGTGAATGGTTTATGTAATAAATCATGTTTACATTTGTTTTAAAAAGCAGGGTTGTCATAACTCCAAAAAATATTTGTGTAATATTTGTTGTGTACGTCACGATGGTGGATGATGGCGACTGGTGTCAGCAATTGGCAATGGTGGAATTTGAGAATGGCGGCAGGCACCATGGCTGGCCGCGATGTATACGGAGGCGAGACCATGCTCCGGGAGAAGACTCATAGCCCAGTGGCAGTAGCGGATGGTGGAGGGAGGATGACATTCAGCCAGCTGCATTGGGGGGTGCACGACGCGCCACTGTTGGAGAAATGGGGTCACGGACCACCTGGCCATGGTGAAAGGTGGAGGCGCCGCTGGCATTTGGATGGCCGTGGAACTACGTTTCATGAAACACCGCCGAGAGGAGAAGAGGCTAGCCATTTCGGCCGGCCTAGTAGGACCAAGAGGGACCCATGGTGGATCCCGCGAGCTAAGGGTGACCTAACAACATTGGACATTCATTGACTAAAAGCAAGGGGAACGCGACTCCCCCACACATGCGGCAAGGCCGGGCCATCATGTTGGGCCTAATGAAGTGGGTCGGGCCGAACCCAGTGGTCTGGGTCGACCCAAACCGAGTCGGGCAGGGTCGGTCCGACCGGGTCGGACCGGACGCAGACCAACTTCGATCCATATTCTCTCTTTTGGCCATAACATTGGCACCATGCATCTATTTGGAAAACCGTCTACGGTGCCGAAAACCATGGAACGAGATGGTCATTTTGGTATACCCAACCTGAGATTTGGATAAAGTTGGGGTACGATCAGGTTGGATCGATCCCGAATCTAACCATTCCCTTGGGAATAAAATGCTAATAACTTACAGACCAAGGATCTAATTTACGCACCATCTATTGAGTTGAACCCCTTTAACATCACGGTCATTTGGGATACTTCTATGTGGGACATTGTTGTAGTAGGAGTATCGACAAGTAGCTTGAGTAGCAGACTCTCTTGGAGACGAGCAAGATTAGTGTGGGTACCGTGTAGCTAGCTCTAATGGTTTACTAGGATCCAGCGTGGGTATGATGATGTACTAGGATCCAGTGTGGGTATGATGGTCTTCTAGGATCCTATGTGGGTCTGATGGTGTACTAGGGTCCTGTGTGGGTCTGAAGCTGTAATAGGATCATGTGTGGGTCTGACGGTGTACTAGGATCCTGTGTGGGTCTGACATTGTACTTGGATCCTGTGTGGGTCTAACGGTGTACTATGATCCTGTGTGGGTCTAGAGCTGTACTAGTATCCTGTGTGGTTCCGACGTTGTACAAGGATCTTGTGTGGGTCTGAAGATGTACTAGGATCATGTGTTGATCTTTAATTTTGGACCATTCATGGGTCTGCCTCTTAACAATGTAATATATTTTAGTAATTACATCTAATCATCTTTATTACCATACCTATGTTATACCTGTTGTGAGCTACGTCCTTACTTTCGTGGTAATACCTTGGTGGTATTCTTCTGTGTGGCATACCTATGGGGTAATTTCATTCATGGTGATACTTTTTGGTACTTACCTTTGTGGTGATACATTTTTTGTATTATTCTATGTGGTGTACCTGTGTGGTACTTTCCTTCGTGGTGATGCCATGATGGACTTCTTCTGTGTGATATACCTATGTGTTACTTTCCTTCAGGGTGATACTTTTGGGTTCTTACCTTTGTGGTGTTACCTTCATGGTATTCTTTACTTCATGGAACAGTTGAGATTTGGATAAGGAGTTGGGACTTGTGTTTCCTCATTAATGAGATGGGTAATATTTGATAACATAGTTATATGTATGGGAATATACCTATGTAGGGTTGTCGCTGGTTTACATGATTTTTGGTTTATCTTTTTTTGATTTTGTGAGACCTTGAGGGTCTCGGGGTCCATAATGAGTATCGTTAGACTCACCACTACACTGGCTTTTCCCACACCTGGTTGTGTATTTTGCATACAACGAGCACCTGGGATGAGGTTTGAGGGATCCAGGACCTGGTGGAATGCGGAGGAGACAAACAGACGTGGAGTGATGAGGATGCGATCTGTACCTACCCTTCAGGTGGGATCTGGGGTGGACCGTTCGGTTTGATGCGACGCAGAGACTACTGATTGTGAGCTATACCTACCCTCTAGGTAGGATCCGTGGTGGTTGACCAAGGTGCTAGTTTTAATCGTTCAGATGTTTTGTATTTTTATTTGTACTTATACTTTTCTAGTTTGGCTTGTATTCCAAACCTTTTCTTTTAGCACTCTTTTACTACAGTAGTTACTTCAGAGTTGCTTCTTGTTGTGTTCTAAGACCACGTGTTTGTAAAAGTTTAAATTCAATGCCTTCTGGTTTTAGGGGATATTCATTTAGGTGCTGGTCACTAGCCCCTGTCCTATGGAAGGTGGGCTTGGGGTAGTCACGACACGGGCCCTGGGGACGGGTTGTGGCAAAGTGGTATCAGAGGAGTTGGTTCTATCATAGAACATTGGACTCTAATATTTTTAACGACAATAGTGTCAAGTGTAGTGAGTGTGGTTATTAGTTTGTAGAATCTAGTGTTGGTGCGGCAGCCGACATATCCATACACTAGGACCCTAACTTCTGATTTCTGACTTAATGCATGAAAACACTGATTGCGTATGTTTTATGAAACATTTTCCTATGTTTTCATTGAGTCAGCTCACCAGGTATAACTTAATGAACGTGGCACACTAGTTTATTATCTGGATTCCACTACGTAGATAACCCACTAAGATTCCTGATAAAGTACCCGATGACGGCCCAATGAGCGACGAGGCTCCAGTGTAGGGCCCTCTTACTATGTTGTCACCTTCAGGTTTTGTACCAGCAACACCACCACCCATTGGGAAGTAGTTACCACCAGCCGTAGTGGAAGACAGTTCACACCAACTGAGCACATACTCAAGTCCCAGCAGTAGAGGCATCTGAGGTTACGAGATGAGATATATTCCCTTGAAGCTGAGGAATGGCTAGAGGCTTTGACCAGATTTTTTCTCCTAGTTGAGACAGTTGTAGGGAAGATGGTGATCTTAGCTTATAGTTTTTTCCAGTGAGTTACCATGAGGTTGTTCCACATAGTGATGAGGCTTTGGTATGTGAACCATTGACCGAGATAGTACCTTCGGGTATTGTGTCTTCTATATCACTACCTATTGGTTAGCAGTCACAACTGGCGTTACTGGTAGAGGAAACATATAGTCTTACAGCCTTACACTAGTTTCAACATCAAGTAACCCTCAGGATCCGAGGTGGGACTGACTCACAGGCAGTTGAGGACTAGCATGAGGATGTGTCTGAGAGTTCTCTAGAGCTTATATAGCTTTAGTAGGTGGAAAATTCGGTAGCTCAATATTCACGAGGCATACTAACCATTCCTGGTACTCGATGAATATGATACAATCAGTGCATCAGGGCTCGGAATTTGGAGCGAGGTGTGTTTGAGGACATATGAGCCAACACTATTCTTCAATGCATTGCTACTTATGTTAGGGTGCAAGATAGAACCTTTGTGGTTGAATATTCGTTGGATGAGTGGTTGAAGCCATTGAATTTTAGTAGTGGGAAAGTAGGAAATTGGTGCCAGTCTTAGAGACCTGGGTATGATAAAATGCTTCCAGAAGAAGAAGTTTTAGGGAAAAATGAATATGTAGGGCTACAGACATGGAAGCAGAGCTAGGGAGGATCATGAGGTGGTGTACATTTCGACATGATACAACAACCCCCATTTTGGTCCCCTCTAGGCTCAGGGAGCTGGAGGACAGGGGAAGAGAGTAGCTGCATGCGGTTAAGGAGTGCGATCCAAGGGCTCTAGGAATGATTTGAGGTATGGTATGTGTCTACTACTAGCTGTCGTATCATTAGTCATAGGTAGCAATCATTCCTTCCTTCTAATAATCATGTCCAAGACCTAGAGTATCTGGTTAAACCATTGACTTGAACCACACATATGTAGATACCTTTGGGAAAAGACTCAATATTAACACTTACCCTGACGGTGTGATCTGACCCTTAAGGCGATAGATTCAGTTGGAACCTCTTTGGTGCAGTGTTGAGGCCTTATGAAGTTAGTTTGGGTATGACTGGACATCTACAATTCATACCTAGATAGGCTGTATTAGGAAAAAGGTTGTCGTTTATCTAAAACATTGGGATGAGGTTTTCCTTCGTAGGTGAAAATGGAAACCCAGATATTATAGGATAAACGCTTTCATAGGAGGGTGCAACCGATCACTCTTGAGTTGGCCAGCCTTACCCTCATGGCAGTAGAAGTTTGGAGTTTTTAGTTCCCAAAAGGAGTAGCTAGAGTTCCTCTAAAACAATGACATCGAGATTGTCTATACTATTGGGAAGGGGAAATTGGTAGAAGATGCACTCAGTAGGAGGTATGGTCTTCAGTTGCTGAGTGAAGCAGCATATAAACTAGCCACTTTTTTGATATCCTTCGTGGATATAGATGGAGAAACATACCTAAATTCTATGACAGTCACACCCTCACTCCTTTAGTGATTCAGGGGGTATATCTTGAGACGTTGACTACAAGGCCAACCTTTCTCAGATATTCTCATGACGTTCTCCTAAAAGAATTATCAAAAGGTGGGGAGCACATCATCCTTTTCAGAAAATGAACCATGGTACCAGTGACGCTTCAGGAGGAGGTGTCGAGGGATTTCCATACATCCCCTTTTAGAGGTACATCATGGAGTGTTGAAGGTGTATCAGGACATCCGACGGTAGAAATAGTTTCCAAGGATGAAGAATGAAGTGTCATAAGTCTTATGCCATATGAGATGGAGATACTTGAAGTTCGACGAGGGAGACCATGTCTTCCTACCGGTCTCACCCTGATGAGGATTGCGGAGGTTTGGCTAAGGGGGAATGTTATCACTGAGGTTTATCAGCCCATTTTTTATTCGTCGGAGGATTGGCAAGGTGGAATACCACTTGCCTCTTCCACCGCAGTTGGAGAGGGTGTGCGACGTCTTCCATGTATCCCAGCTGAGGGGATACATGCACAACCCATATCATATCATCGACCACATTGAGCTAGACTTTAACGATGGGGAGTCGTTTACGGAGGTTCCAGTGGAGATTGAGGGTCAACATGAGTGGGTACATTGTGGGAAGTTGATACATCTGTTGTGTGTATGTTGGAAACACAGGAACCTCAAGAAGAGCACATGGGAGTGGGATGGTCATATTCATGCTCAGTATCCCCACTTGTTCCCTTAGTTTGATTTGTGGATTACAGGGATACAGAGCCCTGAGGTGGGGAGAATGTAAAGACCAAAAATTCCATGTAAAATTAATTTTTATTATATGGGAATTTTATGAGTCCTAAAAAATTGACGGTGGATGATTTTGAGGCCCGTATTCCAATAAAGAAATTATGAATTTTTTTACGTACATTCAGAAAATGTACAAGCGGGTTTATGTAACTTTTAAATAGTTCCTTGGAATGGAAATATGAGAACAACATTGAAATCACAGTACTGATATTCGCTTAAGGAGAACATCAACTTGACCGTAGTGGGTCGAGGGTGGAAGTTAGTTTTTAAGATTTTTGTGGGAGAAGAAAAAAATAAATAACTTTTTATTTATTTTATTTTAAACCACTAGTTTGAATGCTTGGTTGGGAGGAACACCCAAAGTAAAACCCCCAATTTGAATTCAAGGTGGCGACCACCTAACACATGAACTCCTTATTTGATGAGGCAGGTTACCTTTAGTATTATCTAAATTAACTATTCCAACACCAACATAATTAATGGGAAAATCTATTTTAAATTAATTAATGATAATTTAATATGTTGGATATTATTTTTTTGGTGGAATTGGGGAAAGTTTTGGCAAATTGGAATTGGGAGAGAACTTTGGAGGAACTCATCCACCAACGAGGAACTTCTCCTCCAAACGAAGAAATCCATCTCCATCGAAGAACGTTCTTCAAGATAAAGAAAGATGACGTCACACGAGCCCGAATTTGGAAGTGTATTGTAGAAGCAACGATCATTGTCACCTTCTTCAACTTCACTGTTTTCATCTCACGACACACCAACGAACCATTGAGGTAAAGATCAGTGTTCTAAATTTCCCCCTTAACCGTTCTTGACAATTCTTCATGAATCAATAAATAATTGAGCCACTTCCTACTGTTGTAACGTGGAGGGTGCAGGACAAATGAACATGACCCAACCACTATACAAAATATTTGTTTAATATTTGTTGTTTAATTCGCAAAGGAGGAGGACGACAGACAATGTTGGAAATTGGAACAGGTGTAATTCAAAAGCGGTGGCAATCACCACGACCAACCACGATGAAGGCGGTGACGAGACCACACCACCGGAGAAGACCCATGGCCTGTTGGTCACGACCGATGGTGTAGGGCGGCCAGAGTTCGTCCATATGTGGATGGGCGGCGCACAACGCTCCACCATCAGAGCAAGGGGGTTGCGGGCTGCCTAGCCGTGGAGGATGGCGGAGGCGCGACCGATGTTTGGCTAGCTAAAACACGGTGGCACACGATGCACCACCAGGAGGAGAAGAGGCCGACCATTCTGGCCGGCCGAGTTAGACAAAGAAGGACCCACGGAGGGTCCCATGAGCTGCTAGAGACTGAACTGCTTCGGCCATTTGGTGAGTGGATGTGGTAGTTGGGGGGTGGGGGGGGCGAGACTCCCCTCCGCATGCGACCAGGCCGGGCCTCCCAGCACGGGCCAGGCCTCCCAGCGCAGGCTGGGAAAGACTCAGGGGGCCAGGCCGGACCCAGCAGACCAGGAGACCCGAACCGAGTTGGGTCGGCCCAGGTTGGGATGATATAACTAGGTCAGACTGGGCTTGGACCAACATTGATCCATATTCACTCTTTTTTCCATATCTTTGGAACCAGTCGTCCATTTGATGAACCATCTACAGATCCCGAAACCTTGGAATGATATGGTCCTTTTGGTATACCCCACTTAAATGTTGTATAAATTTTGTGTATGGTCAGGTTGGATCGAGCACGAATCCAATAGGGCCCTTGGGAATAAAAGGGTAATAACATACCGACCGAGCATCTGCTTGATGCATCGTCTGTTGAGTTGAGACCACTATTACATTGAAGTACTTTGGTTTACTTCTTTTTGGGTCTTAGTGGTAGTTGGAGTATCGACCAGTATCTGGAGGAGCGGACTCTCCCAGAGGAGAACAAGCTTAGCATGGGTAACCTATAGCTGGCTCTGACGATGTACTAGGATCCTATGTGGGTATGATGATGTACTGGGGTCATGTGTGGGTCTGATGGTGTACTAGGATCCTGTTTGGGTCTGACGGTGTACTGGGATCTTGTCAGGGTCTAATGCTGTACTAGGATCCTGTGTGGGTTTGACGATGATCTAGGATTCTGTGTGGGTTTGAAGGTATAATAGGATCCTATGTGGGTCTGACGCTATACTAGGATCCTGTGTGGGTCTAACAGTGTACTAGGATCTTGTGTGGCTTTGACGGTGTACTAGGATCCTGTGTGGGTTTGACGGTGTTCTAGGATCCTGTGTGGGTTTGACGTTGTACTAGGATCCTGTGTGGGACTGTAATTTCAGATCTTGTGTGGGTCTGTAATTTAGGATCCTTCGTGGGTCTGCCTCTTAACAGAGTAAGACGGTTCATTAATTACATCTAATCATCTTTAATACCGTACCTAAGTTATCACTGGTGTGAAATTAGTCCTTACTTTCATTGTAATACATTGGTGGTATTCTTCTGTGTGGCGTACCTGTGTGGTAATTTCCTTCGTGGTGATACTTTGGGATACATACCTTCGTGGTGATACATATGTGGTATTCTTCTGTGTGGCATACGTGTGTGGTACTTTACTTCGTGGTGATACCTTGGTGGTATTCTTCTATGTGGCATACTTGTGTGGTAATTTCCTTCATGGTGATACTTTATGGTACTTACCTTTGTGGTGTTACCTTCGTGGTATTCTTTCTTTCATGGATCAATTGATCATTGGCTAAGGAGTTGGGCCTTGTGTTTTCTCATGAAAGAGATGGGTAATATTTGATAACATTGGTATATGTATAGGAATATAACTATGTAGGGTTTTCACTGGTTTACATGCACTATGGTTTATCCTTTATAGATTTTGTGATACCTTGAGAGCCTCGGGGTCCCTACAGAGTATCGTTATACTCACCCCTTCATTTGGTTTTCCTGCACCTGGTTATGTCTTGTACATATGACATTCAGCTGAGATGTGGTTTTAGGGAGCCAGGACCTAGTGGTATGCGGAGGATATAGACAGACGTGGAATGCTGAGGAGGTGATCTGTACATACCCTTCAGGTTGGATAAGGGGTGGACCATTTGGTGTGATGCAATACAGAGACTACTGATCGTGAGTTGTACCTACCCTTTAGGTAGGATCCGTGGTGGATGATCTAGGAGCTACTTTTCACCTTTCAGATGTTTTTTACTTTTTAGTTCTACTTGTACTTTTCTAGTTAGACTTGTATTCTGGCCCTTTGCTTTTAGAACTCTTTTACTACAGCAGTTACTTCACAGTTTCTTCTTTTTGTGTTCTTAGACCGTGTGCTTGTACAGGTTTAAAGGAAATGACTTACTATTTTATGTAATAGGCCTTTCGGTTCTAGTCTCCAGCCCCTGGCCTATAGAAGGTGGGCTTGGGGTAGTCAAGGTATATTCCTGAGGGGATGGGTCATGACATTTTATGTGTAAGGACCAATATTTTTCAAAAGTGTAATTTTATCACCTTTTAATGACAACCCCATTTTATATTAAAAATTTGACTCATTAATAATTTTTATATGAAAAAATAAACTTATTATTTGGAATAATGATATAAAAATTTAATTTGGATGAATTTTTATATTTGGCATAACATTAATGTTTGGATAAGTACTAAAAATATTTTTTTTTTGAAACAACTTTTTTCATCGAAATAATTTATATGGAAAAATTATATTATTCAATTTTTTAAAATTATAAATAGATTTTATTTTTATAATTTAATATAATTTGGGCCATTTTTATTAATTTTACATTTAATTAAAATGTAAAAATGTTTCAATCTTTTGCAATGTTTTAACTTTTAAAACACGATTTCTCATTCTGACAATGAGATTAATTTTAAATTAATTACTGAAACTTTTCTGTTATGAATTTTAAAAAATATATTCCATATTGGGAATCTATGATTCCAAATTATGTAAATACATATATTAGTTTATTTTTGGAGATTATGAATAGTAACTTTGGTAAATTTTATTAACACAGTGTAAGGGTAAATCTGGCAATTAGGGGTAAAAATAATATTATAAAGTTAACCTAAACCTTGTCATAATATAATTGGATGAGTTTTTTTAGAACTAATTGGGTCAAAATGGTATCATTTGGAAGCCACTTAGATGATATAAGGACATCTAATTTATTTTATTTAATGGAAAATAAAATAAGACTTACTAAAATTTTAATAAATATTACATTTTTAATATAAGATTATTCAAAAGATAAATTTGACTATAAATAATATTTTTAAATTTTAAATGTTTTTATTTTTAATGTGATTTTTTTGAAATTTTTATGGAATAAATAATTACCTCAAAGGCTTATACGTTGATGATGGAGAAATTATTTAATTGATGAAAAATCAATAAAATAATTTTTATTAAAATGGTAATAATCATTGAAATATTCAAACACTTGTCCAAATATTATTTTTCAAGTATATATCAATCATAATCATCAATGTTTCATGTTATTTACCATTATAAGACATATGGAAAAGATTATGACACTTATAATATTATATTAAATGTGATGTTAAAGTTATCGTATTAATTTTTTAATAAATTTAACATTTTTATGAATGATTTTTTTGAAGATATACTATACAATAAGTATTATTCTGAAATCTATATGATTTAGCTTTGTCATAGTATTTTATCTTTAGGTTTTATTCAAAAAATATGTATATTAAATAATTAACCAAAACCTATGTAGTAATTAATAAATTAATGGAGATAACAAATAAATATTAATAAAAATATTAAAATAAATATAATTTTTATAATAAATATATAAAATAAATTTTCTAGATGATCTTAAACTATTTATAATATAATAAAATATTTATATTTGAAGGTAACTTGTACTCATTATATTTTCAATAATTAATAAATTAAATAGTGTCAAAATTGACACTATTGATTTTTTATCAAAATAATGTATTATTAAATTATTTAAAAATCATAAAAAAATTAATAAAAATAGAAAAATTATTAAATGGTCTAATATTTTCTAAATTATTCGTTTTTAGTGTAATTTACATCAAATAATTAAATATGTTACCCGTTTAATAATGACATATTTGTTACCTTAGTTAAAATTTAATAGAATAACAAAGTGTAAATTGAAATAATATGGATTTAATTGATAGAAAAACATGTATAATTTTTTTGGTTGTGGATAATAAAACCGTATATCATATAATATTCAAAACTAGGACATTTTGGAGGTTTTTCTATTGGTTTTGATTTTATTATAAATTAACATTTTTTGAGATTCTAAAAGTTACCCTCACATTAATTATAAAAGAGAACATCCTCCATCACTTCTTTAATTCACATTGATCATTAAATATTGGGTATACCGTTACCATTTTTATTATAAACATCACTATTCAAATTCTTGAGTTGTTGGTCTTCTCCAAGGACCAACTCTAGTGCGTTAAGAGGAGATATAGAGGGTGCCCATTGAAGAAGAGGTAATATCCTCTACCGATTCATTCAAAATCATTTCTTCATAGACTTCTTCTTAATGAGAGGTTTCCATTATAATGTAATAAATTCAGTTTCAATTATATATTTAGATTCTATTTTTATTATGTAATAACCATATTCAACCTTCTATCCATCCCATGAAAAATGAAATCACTACGCATGCATACTTCCGGCTTACTGTCTCTCCATCGTGGTGTAATCTGTTTTTCACCACCATGTTACATAGATGGATATAATGATGGAAATAATAAATATATATTATTATTATAACATTATAAAGATTCTAGAAAAAATACCATCTAATTCCATAACATTTCAGAATTATGGGAATGATATCGTCACTCGTGTGTATGTACGACCTACCATCTCCATGATGCGATGTGATTCATTATACATAATATCTTTTAAATAATGATTATATAAATTTATATAATGAATATATATTATATATATTATATTAATATCATTTTAAGAATGATATACCTATAACCTATGAAGGATAACCAGAACATATCCGACAAAACATGCATTTGAAAATGAAGTAGTTAATACCCAAATAATGAGTAATAATGAAATGTTATTAAAACATTCATGATAATATGATCATATATGATATCATAAATATGACTATGAATATTGAATAGGTAAATTAAATTATTTAAATCATTATATACGAGGTTTATATACATATATAATATATTCTATCTCCGGTAAGGATTAAATTTTCAATCTCATTATTATCTGTTATTGTTTATACGTAAGTATTTACTAGGTTATATTTACCATCCATTTACATGTTTCCTAAATATTTATTCCAAAATATTCTGTTTATTATTCTTACATTTTTAGAGTCAATTTTACCTATTGGTGAATTATATTAAATTTTATAAGATTAATCTTTTTTCATTTTTGATACGAGGTAATTTTTGACTTATCCGACAAAAGTATGAGAATAATATTTTATTTTATCTTAAATGGAATGAATAGTTATATAGGTGATATCAATGATCCTGTCATGATTTTGTAATGTTTTGTAATGAATATTCTTAACTTTTTAAGTAATATCTATGCATGTAAAGTGTGGGCCATTATGAAAACATTGTATGAATCCTTTGGTGGTGTTTTTGCCATGTTTATAGGTGATATCAATGGTAGTGGTGTGGTTTTTTGTGTGAATATAATGTTGAACATGATGACATGATCACACTATGGGTCTTATAGAGCTACACATTGTGTATCATGATTGTAGTGTTAGTTAGGGTTTCTGTTCTTGTTAAATATCACACTACGTGTTCATTAGTTTGAAATGTTGATTGGTCTAAGGAATCATAGATTATCTCATATGAGGAGTGTACACCTAGGTGACTTATTAGTTATACATGATGTGTGATCCAGTAATATACACTTTTTATATTAGACTGTACACTACATGAAATGTGTAGGTATGAACTGATTACCTTCATTGGTCCTAGAATATGAGTTTACCATCCTATATATTGTTTTTGTCAACCCCACCCGAAATATAGACCATAGTAGATAACCATAAATTTCTAAAGGTTTTGTACAAATATAACCAAATATTACATTCCATGTACTATATGCATACTAGGATAAATTAATATCATCATTCATGAGACTCAAATATGGGCACACTAGTAGTCCATCCAGATATTTTTTTCTAGAAATAACTAGATGGTACATTCATGTTTGGTATTAATGGTGATAAATTTTGGGATTTAGGGATTATAGTTTCCATAGATTATTATGGTTTATGACATGGATTTTATGTGATGATTAGAGTATACATGGAGTTAGGAACACCCAAGGATGTGAAATAGTAATAAGAAATGGTTTCTATTTATCCATGGAGTTCAAAACCCCAACTTAATCTATGGGAATGGGTTCTATAGATCAATTATGGGGTCAATACTCTATTCTTCCAGACATGGCCCATGTCCCCCAAATGATTGAGAAAGTTAAAAAACCCATTACTTTAGTGAGGTTTTATTCTTATATTCAGGGATTCAGAGACTCTATCATATAAAATATTCTATAAAATGAGGCATGGGTACTCTACAAGGTTTGGTTACTCCGTTGAGTGACACTTACATAGGAAAGGTGTGGGATATCCACTATATATTTTGAATGGTGACATGGATTTTAATGCAAGGTAGATCATATTATTGTGTTTTTATATAAATGATTCTTATGTAGAAAGGTTTTATAGATGATGACTCCCTTATATGTCTTCAAGATTTAAAATATAATCAGTTGTTAGTTTCTTATTTAATTTTTTGTTTTGATATGAGATTTATTTCTATATATCCTATTTTATTTATAGGACATCCTATTAGGTATGTATATACTCTCCCTCTTATAGGATTTTCTCCCATATCTGTTGTGTCTTATGCTGATGACAATAAATTTAATTATAGGATCAGTGGACAAGGTTATAATGAATTGGGAGATCACTGGTACCTAGAGTTGAACATCACAGGCAAAGTATGTGACATGTGTTATAAATGATTGTTCAACATTTTTTCTTTTAGTTGTATTAGTATGGTTTTACATTGGGATTTTATGCTTTGTTTTGTTCCTTTTACTTTATATAATTGATTGTTTCTATACGTTGGGTTATAGATATGATATACATCTTATAGATTATAGTTTGAATTATTTAACAGAATTATTTTTTATATCCAATGAGTTCATGTTTGGTTGTACACATGTGAATTAGCTAAAAACTCCCATATTTTGTGAAATTCGTACTTGATGTTTGTAATTTGACTATAGCCTATTGGTGGTGGGCTTGGTTTTAGCTGGGTTGGGTTAGATACTGATACCGGTTGAGAGATCTAGAGAATTAGGGCTCTTATGTATAAGAATAAATACCAAGTGGAAAACAATAGAGAGATTCTAATATGGATAGGAATTACAATACATTATTTTTTTAGTATTTCTTAATGCAATATAATGATATATATCATATGCATTAGGTATGACCATGTACGTCCTCAGTTATACACGATTGAATATCATGATGTCTAACTTGTGTCATTGGTGGAAATATATTTTACAGTATTCAAGAAATATCCTTCCATCATAAGAAATATTCCTAGTTACAATATTATATACTCTCTCTTTATAGGATTTAGGATGTAATCGAATGACTGAATGTTCTTTTGGAAGGCTTACCCCAATCCTTCTTATCAAGGTACACATGGGGAATATCCAACTACATAAACCATCATATTAATAATGGGGATACAAATTTATTACATCTCAATTTGATCACATTTAATTATATAAAGTCAATTTACAATCCATGTAAACACTCTATATATCAAAATATATACAAGTCCATAATTTTATAACCTCATAACCCAACCTTTTACTTCTTTATTGGTTATTGGTTAGGGATAAAATATTATATTCTATGATACGAAGATAGTTAATATTATAATACAACCTGTAAAAGTAGCAGGACAAGAATTATTAATAATAGAATAATT
Source organism: Viscum album (assembly GCA_963277665.1). NCBI lineage: Eukaryota > Viridiplantae > Streptophyta > Magnoliopsida > Santalales > Viscaceae > Viscum > Viscum album. The sequence continues at coordinate 1,953,070,545 of OY728130.1, forward strand.
ATTAAATAAAAATTCATATATAGTAAAAATATTTCTTATACCATAAATTATGATGTTCTTAATGCGAAAAAATTCAATCATTATAATTTTTTATTTATAATGTATAATATTTATTATTGTGAAAAGTGAACTATTGTTAATGACTATCTATAATTCAAGTTAAATATTATAACTTCTTTACTTTAATTATTTATGAAGTTTTCATATCTAATTTTATATATGTTGTATCTATTATTTATATTGAATATATAATACCAACACATGAAATCATATTGATTTTCATCGTACCTATTATTTAACATTGATAATTTTCTGAGAAATAATTTATAGAAGCTCATGTTCTTATTGAATCCATATGCAGTTGAAACTATACATGGACATAATCATATGATAGTGGGGACAATGAATAAAGTAAAGGGAAAAAATATATATATCCGTTTAAAAAATAAAATTTAAATATTCGTTAATAATGTATAAGGGTTAAAAAATTCTAGATAATGTATATGAATTCTCCACTAATAAAGAAGATGTGGTAGATAATTTAAACTAAAAATTAAGAAACCCATTATTATATATAATTATATATAATTTTTATAATTATATTTTATCATGAAAAATAGAAACTAATATATAGAGGTTGTTAAAAGTAACAAACATAAAAACAAGCATGGTTCTAAAGACTTAGATAGAATTAAGTGATATTAACTATTAAAGGCTTGACATTCTAGTGGGATAGTTAGTACAAAAACTAAAAAAATGAGAGTATTTACTTATAAAATGAATAAAATATCATGAATACAAGGATAGTATTAATGTATATATTATTGAAAAGGTACTAGATATATTATCAAGAATATAGTAATTGAGACTTAAAATAGTTGAAAACACTAATGTGATTAATAATATTAGTATTGATTAATTCACTAATGAAGCATGAGATCTAGATCAAACAATATCAATATGATTATCAATAAAAGAATTAATACGTTTCATTAAAGTTAATGAGTATTACCTGAACTTATATTACAAAATAGTCATATGTAAACAAATGAAGATCGGTTTTCTCATCTACAAAGGAAGATGGGTTAGATTTGTTTTTTAAAAAAATGATTGGACATATGGGACAAATAGTATAGGCTTCATAATTGATAAATAATAAATTATATAGAAATTTTTTATTAGGAATTAGTATATTTACTTTACAATGATACTAGAAAATATGAAACTCAAATTCAAACAATTAAAATGGAACTAATAAAGAAGATTTAAGAAAAGTACATGAATGGTGATAATTATGGTTAATACATGAATTAAAAAAATAATTATCATACTTGGGTGTATTAGATAGTGATTAGTGAAGATAAATATTCAGGTTATCTTCTCATGTTTTTTAATTTAATTATCTCATTTTAATAGACACCAAAAATGGAAATTTTTACAATTAAATGTTATGTTAGTATACACTTAACAGTTATTGAATTAAATTTGTGACATCAATATTTCAACTCGAGAAATATTGTGATGAATTATAAAAATATAAATGGTTTATTAAGGGTACTAATTTATTTAGAATATCCAATTTTACTAAGGATAATACTAAAATTCAAACTCAAATAATTGATAATTCCATTAGATGCACTACATCCAAACCATTCACAGATTATAATGAGGTAGTCTAGATAATGTATGAGAATGAGTGTCTTAAGAATAATGCAACTAAACTCATAGAATTAAGAAATAATATTGAAAAGATAATTATAATATAAAGACACTTCTAATGTTAAAAGGATAACGACACACTACAACTATCAATAATAAATCTATAGAAATTATATTTATGTAAAATTGAATCAGTGTTCTACTTATAGTCATTATATTAGACGAAATTGGGATACTCGATGACCAATAAAAAATCATATTCTATTGTGAAAATTTGAGCCTATATTTATAGGAGATAAAATTTTATAACCTCAATGGGTGAAATAATTATTTATTCCAAAAAAATTAGTTCTTAAACTATTATAAACCAAGAAAATTTGGGTACTACAAATTATTTATATAGTAAATTTAATTCTAACATACCTAGTGATAATAGTAAGAGTAATTGTTACATGGAGAGAAGATTTTATTGACACATTACTTAGGAAAGAACTAACTGTTGGATCGTATGAAAATATAAGTTGTCCCTGTGAATTTTTGAGTCAACCCGCATGGATATATAATTTTATTAGGTGAAATATCTATTAGATGAAATTTTTTAATTTATAATTTTTTTAATGTCTTAAAAAATCATTTTAAAACCCTTGGAGAAGTGATACTTAAAAGAGTAAATGTTATTAACCATACCTAAAAGGTTAACCTTTAATTTTTGGTGCCCACCGAATAATAAATCTATATTTAAGAATAACTAGACAAGAGTAGTTCTAAGATGGGTCGTCTTCTAGGAATTTTCCCCGGGGTGTTTGAGTGAGGAAAAAACACACTGAAGGAATATGGGTAGGCTTTTGAGGACAATAATTAGTATGATAAGTGACCCCAAGTGGAAATAGAATGTGTTGTGTGTGTAAAAAAACTAAGGTGTCAGGATGGCTGAAAATCTTGGATGCTTTCTATAGTATATGTGAGTAAGGACAAAGAACACTTAAAGAAAAAGTGTTTCCCCTTGGGGAGAGTCATTGGTTGATGATTTACCTTGATGTGTAATAGCATGTAGTATCCTAGGAAGGACACTAAAGTACCATAGGATACCCATGGGGTATTCTGATCATGTTTATAGCCTAGGGAGGTCATGATAATAACATAATTATATTAATCCAATTATATTATAATGTTATACTCTATATAATTTAAGAAATATAAATGTACAGTAAATAAATAAATAATAAAAATAAATGATATTATCTTCATAGTAGAATGATAACTTTTATACCATAAATTTAAATGTCATACCCTTTTGAAACGTTATTTATCTTAGTGAAATAGGAAACCATTACATGGATTTTTCAGAAAAGTCCATTACATTATTGAATAGTATTTAAATGAAACTAAACATTGAGGGAAATTATAAATATTGTCCAAGATCCTTAACAAATGGTACATAGATCTATAATTTCATTCCTTTACATTATAAATTATATGGGTTGTTATATGGACCATGGAAATTGAATATGATAAATGGTGAGTGACAAAATATTTAAAGTGAATGTTTCACTACACCATTGATATAATCTCAATGGATGAACATTTTCTTTTATTAATAATGGATAGGAAAAACCCATCAAAGATCACAAGAGTACAACTTTGGGTGGTCTGAAATATTGGGGCCAAAGGTAATCCCATGGAAAAAATTTCTTACATTCTAGTGTAGGAGAACCTAGACTCTAGAAAATGATGATGGGATCCTCATTATTTCTATCCCGAGATAGGGAATTTGTTGCAAAGTTGGCTTCCATCCATTTATGATGTATACTTATCCCTAGATTGAACTCCAATGAACACTTTCTAATGAGATAAGTCAATTCCCAAGGAGGGGATGGATTCCCTGGAATATTGGACACCAACACCTCATATTCCAACTCAATCATGGTTATCTGTATCCCAAACCATTTTCATAGCATGATACCTAAATGCAGTGCTCTTTTCTCTGTACTCATGGAGTTCCAAGGGCCGTAAAAAGGAGTAAACGTGAAGAGAAACAAATCACTAGTGTCTATAGGAAGACCACACCATCTAATATTCCCATTAATGTAAAATTATTAAATGTTGAGAATAGTTCCATTTATTCATGGTATCCATATCACCCACTGACTAGGTTAGTTCGCTACAATATCATGTTGTTTAAGGAAGCAACACAATGTCTCAAAATTCTGAACACCTTTGATCAATGCACTAAAATTATTAACTAGATATTTAATTCTTACCTATATATGTGAGATCAATAGATGATTACACAACATCAGGTGATTCCTCAGTTCTGAGATTGTCCAACATCTAAACAAAATAACAACGCATTGAATCTTAGCCACCATATCTTTATTCATCAAACCCTAAAACTATTCTAGGATGAAAGCCAGTATAAATACAGCATCATGTCAGAAGATCTCCTACTGATTCATGGATTACCAATGATAAAACACCTAGTAACTATTAATAAAAATATGTAGAATATACTCTCTATAATAATGAACATAAAAATGAATTAGAAATTTGGGGAGACACCCCTCTACTGAATATTATCATCCATAAATATATCATGATTCCACACCATCTAGGAAAGGAAGTTCATTCCTGTGGGAATCTCAGTGCACCATAATCTATCAACACATTATTCACAAGAATAATACGAATAGATCATTGACCTATAATAACTTTCAATAAATTTAATAGAACTTGAACAACTGATGAAGCATTTATTATACTCTTCATTAATCTAAATGATTTTGAAGATACCCATCTTCTAACTTTTAAAAATTTCCTCCAACAACGAAGGATAATAACTCACCTCTTTAAAGTTCAAATCTAGAACCTCGAATATTGGAAATAATAGCTTTACACTCACCCATTTGTACTTCTATAAATTGAAATCACATATTCTTTTAATCCAATTTATATCCTCATTATGAATAACTAGGTGGCTGAACATGCATATTGAAAGGTTGAATGTCTTGGACCTTCTTCATTCCCCATATTTCAAGTTCTTTTTGTATTTACCTCTAAATAATTTGGCCCAAAGAGAGTTCCATTCTATAATATCACATGCAAGGAAATCCAGCATGGCCTACATAGACTCGGTATTGTCCCGTAAACCAATTCCCCCTTCCTCAACTGGTTTCAACCTGTGTTCCCATGAAGCCAAATGGAAGAAGCCTATATTATTAGCATTGCACTAAAAGATACCCATTATCTTTAGCACCTTGTCAATCTACCCTTTAGGGGGATTTATGGTTGAATATATATGCATCAGAATAGAAGTTAAAACACTATTTACCAGTGTGACCTACCCTCCAAAATATAAGATTTTTTTTCCATTTTAACACCCTTTATGTAATCTTGTTTATAATGTCTTCAAAATAAATATTTATTGATACAACCATTCGGGATCGTTATCCCAATAGAAATCATTAAGGGTTGTTTCTTTTGGATACCTAGAATGTCTTGTATAACCCTACATCTTCCACATGAGCATTTATTATAAATAAAGGTGACACTTCTCATCTAGTTAATAATATTACCACTTAAGACACCATAAATGGACATACACTACATGAGGTTATAAAGGGGTCTAGAGATTACATTTGTGAAAATAAGTATGTCATCATCAAATATATGGTATGAAATGGAATCCTACCCATGCTTCTTGAACTGAAGTAGCCTTATCTATTCAATGTGTCCATTAATGATCCGGGAGATGAAATCTTGGACCAAATATAAATATATTGGGAGATAAGGTATCTCCTTGCCTCACATCCTTCATAATTTTTAAGAATCCATGTCCCTTTCCAATAAGATAAATTGATATCCATAGAGAAGACTAGAACCTGAATCATAGATCACAGAACCATTTGTTGAACCCAAAACATCTCATAGCATGGATAATGAAACTCTATTCAAGATTATGATCGACATTCTCCATGTCATCCTAAATAATAACATTGAATCCAACATGTATTCTATTGAGGTATACCACCAATTTTTTGTATATCCCTATCGCCCTTTGAATGTTTTAGGGTTTTAGAAAACCATGTGGTTCCTGAAAAACTATACGAGGAATAACTCAGTTTAGAATTCTAGTAATAATATTAGCATGAATTTTGTAATAATCATTATACAAAAAAATAAAACTATTATTATTTATGCTGGATGAGTCTTTGGTATGTGGTATGAGGACCACTCTAGAATAACAAGATGTTATGTTAGGGTAACCACCATGAAAATAGTCTTATTAAACATCAATGACATGAACTCCCACAAAATCCCATTTAGCCGCATAGAAGGCCCCCAGAATCCCATCTGGGCCCGGTGCGATGTCTCGATCTATGAGGTGGCCAGCTTCTTGAATTTCCGTCCCAAGAGGAACTGCCATTATGATGTAATTTTCTGATCCACCCACCATCTTAGGAACTCTATTCATAATGTCCTCCTCACCCTCATCCAATCCCAAAACATCCACACTATTAGATTTAGCTCCAGCCAACGCCTTTTCAAAATTATCGAAGGCCAAACTGCCATCCACATTAACATCCAAGGTATAGGTCCCATCATTCATCTAGAGAATAAATGTCATATTATCCCGTTATTTTAAATATTCTTCAAAAAAGTCACTGTTGTGGTCTCCCTCATTCAACCATTTAATTTTGGAACACATTTTGAAAGACTTCTCAATCTCCACCAAATTCTTAGCAAAAAAGTTCATTTATTGGAAAGGATCATGAAACTATACTCACCCCATGTATTCTAAAGTTATTCCTCCAATCATTTAATTTATTCTTGGATGGATTCCACATTGTTGTACATGGTCGGATTATTCAATATCAAAAATTAAATATCCTTTTTCATGGGGGTCATGATAATAATATCATTACTTTAATTCAATTATATGATCATGTTATACTATAAAAACTTTTGGAATAATAAATATACCATAAAAAGGTAATAAAAAATAATGATATTATATTCAAATTATAATGATAAATTTTATACTATAAATTTAAAATACCTATCATTATGAAACATTCCCTAGTGAAATAGGACAAGGATGCCTAGTTTTTTCTTGCATGTCCAATACATTGTTGAATTTATTATTCACATAATTTTTATAAACATAAAATAAAATTATAAAATATAAATTTTTATCAATTAAAAATTGTCTTGATATATATAATGTATATTCATTGATTTTGTAAATATTAAGGGGTATTACGTGGACCATTGATATTTAAAATATAAAATTGAGATTCACATAATAGTTATGGTGAACTTTTGCTACATTACTGGATCTTCATTTGGTTTTTTACCATGAGGTATGAGCTTTGTAGATATTTGGGTAATTGAAGTAATCAAGGAATAGTTTTTCAAAGGCTCCATGGTTAACTTCATGAATTTAGAATCCCTATAATCTAACCATGAATTATTCTTTTTATGAAATTAATAATGCACAATTAGATGCATTGTTATGGAATGATTTCAAATTAATTGTGTATTTTAGGTTTTCAGATAGAGGAGGATGCATGGTTAACTGCATGATAATATATAATTTTTCCACTAACCAATGAAATGAAACTAAGTTGATAGATTTGGATATTTTTCACCTGAAAGAAATTTATCTTATACCCCAATCAATCCTATAATACTTTCATGAAATTTTGGAATTCTATTTCATACTCTCTTTAAGGGGTTAATGAATTTTATATATTGAGTAATTGAATCATAATAATATTTAAGGTAAAGACCTTAGATATATTTACCCATGATCTCTTACTCTCCCTTATCTCTTTTAAATATTGATTTCAATTTATTAGATATTATTTTTATACATTACACAATTTATATGTAGGATTGATTATAAATATTAGAGGATTGTTTACCAAATTTTGATTATGCATACATGGGTATCAATGGTGACAAAGATGTATTTTGATTAAAAAATCCTGAATGATGAATTGAGATAGGTTACATGGAATTCATATCTTGTTATTTCTCTACAATGAATTTATCATTTTTTAGAGCTCATTGTTGGATATGTTAACATTATTATCTAGTTAATATATTGAAATAAATTATTTAATGGGAGTAGTGGTATTTTATTATATAAACATTATATTTATTTCAATTTTTTATGAATTATTTATAAGGGAGGATATGTAAAAAAAATTAAGTAGTTGATTGGATATTATATTCCATTGGAATTAACTGTATTTGGTATTCAAAGGTCGAGGCATGAATGTGATATTCCACATAAATTTTTTATAACATATTAACTCAAAATGGGATTATGAGAAAATAGCACTCTAGTTTGGATAAGTGGTTCTTTTTTTATGAATATAAAATGGTTGGAAATTATATTCCATATATGATTACTAGTTGAAATATTTAAATGATGAGAAATGGTGATATGATTTAATGGTATATGTATGATATTTTAAAAAGGTTACAACTATGTAGAGGTTGAATATTAAGATAAAAAATACTAACATCATTATATTAAATATATACCTTTGAAGAAGAATCCTTTTTATGGAATTAATGAATCTCTTTAAAATAATATATTTAACATGATTAGATGAATGAAATAATATTTATTAAAATAATGGTGGTTTGGATAGAAATAGATTTATGAGGAACAATTTTTCGATATTATGAGTATATCCTTTTATATTTTTTTATTTGTGTGATGGATTCTATAGTATTCAACATTTCCTATAATAAATACACTTGAGTTATATCAAGAGTGTTCCAATATCCACGTTGTATTGAATTGTTTGTTTAACCAAAAATCTAGGTTTTAATGGATGACTAAACACATTCCCTATCTTGGATATTGTATTCTAACACATGGTATGTTGTTTTCACTTTTTATGATATTAGATAGTGGTGAAAAGGCTTAAGAGGTGTAGGTTATAGTGGCCCTTTATAATATATAAATTTTATGTGGTGTATTATATTTATAGTTTTTCATTTTAGGGGTGTGTGATTGTGGTGGTTCATGTGTAAAGGGGGAATTTTATTTTATAAAGTTGTTATTATGTTTTTTTCAATTTAATATACATAGGATTTGGTATGCTTCATTTTCTTTGACATATAATAATTTCCAGGGAAGCTTCTACTATGTATATTTTATACTCTTGATAACATTCTTCTAACAGTTTTAATATTTGTAGGATGATATTAGAGGTATTATTAGACATTATTAGATCAATTATTTTTGAAATTTATCTAGAGATGAGGGAGTCAAATTGAAATTCATTTTCATAGAGTGCATTGGTATTTTTTTAAAAGGGGTTTTTTCATCATGTGTTATTTGTGTGTGTGTTATATATCATTCAAGTATTTTTTTAGTGGTGTATCTATATGTATTATTATGGTTTTGAGAAATAATATTTTGTATGGATTTTTTAAATAAATTTTAAATTACTCTAAAAAAGTGATTTTATACCCTTTGCGCTCGTCAGCACATCCTGAATTTTTAGTGGAAGGCTTTGAGACTCACTTTTAATCTCTATACTAACCAAAATAAATATTTAGGGTGTCATATTCGGTCATAAGTGTATAAATTTATGGATCATAATGTATTTTATATTTTAAAATATTGAATATTATATTAGGTTGGTAAGGTAATGTTATTTATGAACATATAATAAGATATAGACTAGTAAAACCAATTAAATGTGTTGTAGTTGATACATTTCTATGCAAGTATATTTATTTTCTAAAAACAGTATCCAAGGGTTTAATTAATATTTTTAGATCATTTTATTGTAGAATATATGAGTTATATATTAATAGGAAATTGTTACTACTCTGTTTAATAATTTATACCATTTTTAATGTATGGATTTAGATTTGTTGTTAAAATACATTCTTAACCTTATGCTTTGGATTTATGATTATTGAATATATTTTTCCATTTTCATGATGTCCCTAAATAATTTATTTAGAGGCAGAGTAGTAGGATAAAAAGAAGATATATTATAGGAACAATTTTGGTGATATTGATATTTAGATGTTGATGTTGTGAGGGTTTGAAAATTACAATTTTTTATTGTATGAGAAATATATTTAGGATTAAGATACATTGTTTTGGTTATTGAAGTTATATATTACACTAAATATTATTTATGTGAAGTATGATCATTGTATAAAATTAATTTTTATGTTATTTTATTTGGAGAATCTAGAAAACATTGGTTTCTTTACCGTAGTGATCTAGAGGTCATTGATGTTTCATGGTATTATTTTTTCGGATATTTTTTTTGGGAGTTATCATCATCGATTCTTTAGATGGAGTGGTATTATAATTTATTGATTATCAGGAATGTCAATTATAAATTTAAAAAACGAATATAGGATTCTGATTATGATAAGTTATTCACCAATAACAATAGTTGATAGTGAGTTGAGGAGGTGTAATTTTGACAGAACATTCCCCCAAAGATGTAATTATAGGTTATCCCCTTTATTCTAATGGCATGTTCATTGGTCATGATGAAGGATGAATTCATAAATAAGTCCTTATAAAGTAAATATTTATTTTAGGATTGTAATATATAGAGTTTTTTGTAGAGTAAAATTTTTGAGAGAAGATCTAATGTTTCTAGGTAGTAATGTTTGTGAATTATGAGAATATTTTAGTAATTATACATATCTCAATTCACTAGATTATATTATCTTCAATAATATATTATTTTTCTTACAACGTGTGTTATATAAATGGTGGTCATGGGGAAAAATTATATTTCTCATATATAGGTGGTTTTTGAGGGTTTATAATATGGTGGATGGACTATAATAATATCATTTTCCACACTAGTGATAGTTAATTTCACAAAAATACTTAAAATATTAGATTAATTTGTGTTAGGGATACCCATGTAGGGTGATGTAGGACTAGCATAAGAAAATAATATTTTTAACCCATACGGACCTTTACTGGGGTTATGATGAGGTGTTTATGAACATAATATGTGAATAAGTAAAGGAGAAAGATTTGGTAAACTTTAAGGGATGAATTTACCTTCTCTAAAGGGATGAGTGTTTTTCTGAGTTACCATCTTTCATTAATCTACCCTATTTTATATATAGTTAGATTTCATTTATTCCAATTATTTTTTCACTCTTTTTTATTTAAGTGAAGAACAATCAATTTGGAGAAGCTTCAGAATCAATTAATATTTAAATCTATTGATAGATAAATATTGGTCATGAAAATTATCTCATGTGTGAGTATTAGTAATATAGAATACATGAGATTTAATAATTCTACAAATTCAACCATACAATGAAATTTTTAAAATTAATTTCTTGAAATTTATTTTTGAATGAATATATTTATATTGGGATCAGTATATTTTTTATTTCATGGAAGGAATTAATGAAATTTTTATGGTGAGTTATATCATCATATAGATCACTAATGTGCCTCAATTATCTGAATAACCCAATAGAATTGTCGATGAAATTTTCACTTATTTTTAACCCGGAATGATATTTTGATAAGTTTATGAAGTTGTTTTTAGGCATTCTAAGATTATTTGAAGTGTTTCAGAAGTCTCAGAAATGATTTTAGAGGTGTTAATGATTTCTTGGATTCGTAGTTTTTGGGGAATTTGATACATTCCTTATACTTAATAGATTTTTTAAGTTCACCTAATTTTAAATATGTTTTTCTAATTAGAAATTATATAAGATAAGGTTGTTTCATGATCTTCCTAAGTTTTATTTAGATATTTATAATGTTCTATATGAACAGATATTGGATAAAATATAATAGAAAAGTCTTCATAAAGTTCATATTTAATGTTTAGAAGGCTATTTTCCACATTTATCTTGGTATTATTTTAATATTTTAAGGTATATAAGAGAATTATAATGGTTTAAATGAGAATTTTCAAGGTTCATTGGGGGGTTTTTTACGGTTTCCTCCCATTTTAAAAAATTGGTGCCCCAACATACTAAGGTTGATGACTTCATATGGTTTATTAATGTAGTTCAGAGATCATTATATGGTTGGGTATATTGATATATTTTTCTGAAATTGAGTTTTTAAAGATGGGAATCATAAAATATGATATTATCACATCACAAGATAATGTAAATGAAATGATTCTTTTCTTATACATAAATTCATTAAAATAATAAATTATAGTATATAAAGTGATTTAGGCATGGTATTTTGAGACATGAACTAAGATGAGATGATTTATGCTTAGAAGAACATTGAAGATAAATGTAATCAAAATTGGTTAAGTTAACTGATTGAGGAAATCCATTTGATGAAATATTCTAAAATTCTAAAATGAAAAAATTTGAGAATTAAAATATTAATCGATGATAAAATTCATGAAAATATTTTATCAACATATTTTTACAATTGGGACGTTAGGGAATTTTATTTCAGGATCATGGGGAATGAACCAACATGAATAGTTTATTGAAGAATATCATGGACGATCATATTGTAAAATTCAATTGAGGAAATGTTTGAGATCATGGGACCACACCCACATGGAACAGTATATAAATTAGCTAGAGCTAATGTGATAAATTAAATTCATTCAGAAAGAAGATAAAAAATTTCTTAATACGTGCCGTATTAAAGCTGGAGATGTGATGATAAGAAGCCACGTATTTGAGAAAAAAAATGATTGAAGAATAGGGACTAAGGCTAAGAATTGTACAATGATTATAATCCAATCAACTTGAGTATTCAATAATCAAGCAGTAGATAATAAAATAGTTCTTTTTGTAGTGAGTAGCTTGACTGATCTAAATTCATCAACTATAGTCATAGGTCAAGGATTCTGAAGAAAGGATTCTAATGAAGTGAGTATATATTATTATGATCATTTTGAAGGCTTGAGGAGGAGGGTCTAAAACACCCCCAAGAATTTTTTGTATGTAAATTTATTATAGTATATTTTGATGGCTTACATTACACAAAAAAAAATGTTTAGATGAAACCATGATTTACTATTAGGGTTATCATTTAAAATGAAACTATCTCATAGGCATTAAATTATCTTTTATGAATATGGTTAATTATATTATGAAAATATAGTATTCAGTTAATTGGATACCAAGTGATTAAAAATAAATATTAATCCCAATTTAATTTAATGGAAATGTTTTTCAAGAACTATTATTATAGACCAATGGAGTTTTATCCAAATATATAAAATTAATTACCATATATGGATGAAATTAATTAAATTATAATTTCATATATTCAATCAATTTTTAACATTCATCCTATGTGTTTTCTGTACATGATAGAAAAATAAATCAAATTTTTCTTCATAGAAAGTAATATTTTTATAAAAGTGGTTTTACTTCCTTTTATTAGTGAACTTATTTTAAATATATTTTTTGATAGATTTATCAATTATATATAAATAAATAAAAATATTTTTGTAAAATATAATGTAAAAAGTTTATTTGGTTGAATTTTTTGTATTTTTTGGATATGTTTCATTTTTTAATGAATATTAAAATATATTACATTTTAATTAAATGCATCATTTTGGTATAAATTTTTTTTGGTGTCAATATATATTTTTTAGTAGAATTAAATTATAATTAGATCAAAATTTTATCATTTAATATAATTTAGATCATTCTAAACAATTTCATATTGAATTGTTAAAAAAACATTTCAAACATTTGAAAGTTTTTATTTTAAAAACTAGTTTTCCCATTCAATCTATGGGATTAATTTAAAATTAATTACTACATATTCTGAGTGTTAAATTTTGAAAAGGGGATTAAATATATTTAATCAGCTGGTTTAAATTATGTAAATATGTTTCTTTTATTTTTTGATATTATGAATATAAAAATTAGTAGTTTTTTATAAAGGTAGTTAAAGGAAAATTGAGATATTAAGGGTAAAAAATAATATTATAAATATCATAGAATTACCACAACACTTAAAAAAATTTCTATTGGATACATTTTTTTCCTACCAAAATCATCCTTGCATTAGGATTATAACATTTGGAATCCACTTTGGTGAGATTATGAAGTTATTATATTTTATATATAAAAAGTTAAAGACGTCACACCCATGTCTTTAATAACTATATAATCTTTAAAATAGGGTTATATAGATGAAAAATTAGACTATAAATATTTAATTTAAATATAAAATATTTGTATTCATCATGATAATTTATTTTTAATTTTTTTGAACTATATAATTACCCTAAAAGCTTATACAATGATGATGTAGTAATTTATTAATTAATTGAAACAATAAAAATTGATATTTAATAAAATAAAATAAATATACATTTAAATAATTAATGTCATTGATGAATTTCATTGAAAAAATTAAGATGATAGTGATATATTTGTAGTAATGGTTTTAATTTAAATTGTTTTATTGATATTTTTAAAATTCAATGTAATTCATATTATCAAAATTATCATTAATGTTATATTAAAATAAATAATATTGTATTAAATGATATAAAATTCATGAAAATATAAAATTCAATGAAATTATTTAGATAAGGCTTAAAATTTCATTCATGACATATTTATGGTTCTTTTATCATTTTATTGTTACTATATTAAACCTCAAATATTATAAAGCCACATTGTCATGGTTAGAGTTAAAGGGTTTAACTATGGGTTAAAACCAAAATATAATGGTCTAACCATTAATTAAACATGTCAAAAATTTATTTTATGAATGTTATTATAACATGGTAACCTTAATATTGGACATTATTTTTTTTATGTAAAATACCCTAAAAAAATTACTGATATATTATTTTAATCAAAGATAGTTACAAAATATCATTATCATTGTATTTAATGTCTTTTATGTGATCCCATACGCTAAAAATAATTATATGAATGACAATAAATGTTTATTTTGATATTAATTAAAACATTTCATTAAAATTTTTTTGTTATTTTTTATAAATTATATATTTTACTTTAATTCTCTTTCAATTGTAAATCAATATTTATGTACTCAATAGAAAACTAAAATATTTGATTTTAAATGGATTAATTATGATATATTTGGGATGAATTAATGATTATTAGTTATTATCAAGATCTATATTATATAATATAGATTTTCTAGACTATTATAATAGGATTATAACTTTTTCTTGATGCATTTGAAGTCAAATTAATAGAATAGTAACAAATTGGACAATAACGATACTTTATTAATTTAATAATTTTAATTGTTATTTAAGAAAAAAATGTTAAATAATCATAATGGGGATAATATATGGTCTAAAAAGTCTTTATATATTCATTTATAGTCCATTTGGAAGTCTTTGTCTCTAGAATATACTTGTTATATTTTAATATTTCGAGTGTTTCCAAAAGTACCCCTCACCTCAATTATAAAAGAGAACCTCCTCCCTAAAATACTCACACCACATTGAGCCTTATAACATTACCAAAACCACCCAGTTTCTTCTCCAAAAATCCTTACCCATGAACTGGAGGTACTTTTCTTCTAAAAAAACTAACCCAATATCTATTGAAAAGATATCTAAAGTGAGTCTACCAATGAAAAAGAAATCATTTTTTCCAACTCATCCAAGTTCATTTCTTATTATATTTATTTTTCATGAGTTTTTTTCATGATAAATTTATAAATCTAGTATCATATTTTTTTTTGTGTTATCAAGATTATGTTACAACCACATTCCTTGATTTATTTATCATATGAAAAATGAAAGCATCATGTGTGTGTACGTACGTCTTACCGTCTCCACGTCGCGGTGTAATTTGTTTTCATCACCACTTTAAATGGATGGGTATAATGAAAAATAAAATCAATATATCTGATAAATATGACTTGATATGAATTATTTATAATTAATATACTGTACAATTACTTATCATTTCACCATTAAAGGAATGATATTGTCGCTCTTCTGTATGTATGAACTACCATCTCCACAATGCGATGTGGTTCATTTTCCATGTTAACCAATAAATAATTTTTTATTAAAATGTCTATAATGAGTAAATATAATATATATAAAATTAATATCATCATTTTGATGAAATAAATACGTCATATTCATATGAAACTAGACCCACATGACAATACATGCATAAGAAATTGAAAGAGTTTACACCTAAAACATAGGTTATAACAAAATATTATTAACATAACAATATAAGAAGATCATATATGATATAATTAATATTTATATGATTATGTTATAAATTAGTAACATTATTTAAACCATTATACATGTGGTTAATTCATGTTTAGCTAAAGGAATGTGCTAGGTAATGGTTAATTTTAGAATCTCATTATTATTCTGGATTATTTATATGTAAGTATCTACTTTGGACATTTTTCATCCATTTCAATGTTTCTAAAAAAATCCAAAATATTTTTAATATTATCCTAAAAAAATTTAATTTCCTTTTACCCATCTTTTAATTTCTATGAAATGTTTTGAAAATATTCTTTTTTTTCATTTTCCAAATTAGCTACTTTACAACTTATAAAAACTAAATGAGTGTTTTTTTAACTTATATAGCATGAGAATATTTTTCCTCCATCATAACACCTTAATTTATAGAAGCATTATTTACAAATTTAAAAGTATATTTTCGATGAAAATTTATGTATTTAAAATTATGTGGCCATTTAAATTACTGATTTCAATGTAGAAAAGTGGAATTTTCCTCAATTTTTAATGATTTTAATAGAGTATTTTCATATATGTAAACATCCTTTGTTGGATATTTTTCTTTATTTCGGTTGATATCTTATGATAATATCTAACATATTTTATTTAAAGTTATATGATCATTTTATCTGTGGATGTGTTATTTTAATAACATTAATAGTTTTTTGTTAATGTATTTTTATTTCATATTATTGTTTTTCTATAAGGATGATTATATTATTTATGTTTTCATATGAGGAATTAATTGGACTTTTTTTGTGTTGGGATGGTCCCACTATATCCCATTGATGCATCAATAGGTCTCATGAGACAATCTATTTTGTGTATCGTCTGATTTCAAACACATTTATATATAATGTATTGACTAAAGCCTTCAAGGTATGTTTATGATGTCTAAAATTATTCATTCCCTCTTTATGAGATTAGATGTTGATATTAAATTTGATTATTATATGAGTAGAATATCCATGGTGGTGATTTATAGATCATGTAATCATTGATGTGGTATTATTTGTTCTGAAAATATTATGCTCATGTTATGTTAAATGGAATATGTTTTAGCTATTTAAATTTACTTATTGTTTATTATAATTTATTCAGGATAGATTATGCTGAATTCTAACTATTTCTGAGCATCTGAGATCACCCATTTCTTAGGTTTCATATTTCAAAGTATTCTAATAAGTATATTATTATTAATATATTGGGATAAGTTAGAATAATATTAGTGTTCTTGATGGATTTACAATATTTTATTTTATATTCTCATTGTAATGTATGTCTCCAGTATGTAATCCATTTTTTAAAACTACTTAATAGATCAACCCTTTGGGATTTTAGTCTTTTATCTATGAAAATGTAATAAAATAAGGCATCGACTCTGGGATACTGGGGTCTGAGTCATTATTGTTTGTATTAGAGGTTGTTTCGTAAAAACATTGTGAACTAGATTTAGAAAATACTTTATTAGGGAACCCAACTATAATAAATTTTTGAGGAGGTGTACTAGAACATCCTAAAGAAACCATGTTTATGATTATGAGATTAGCAATGCATAAATTTTTCAATTTATGCAAATTATTTTCCTAGTTTCGGAATTATACATTTTGTTTCGTAATTATATGATCAAATATAGTGAATATCATCATTTAGAAAGGGTTCCATGCGAAAGGATTGTGAACCTCACAAATGCACACGATCCAAATAGTAAGAATGAAAGCATCATTTTTGGTATTAGGAAAATATTTCTAAGGTAAGCAGCGTCTCAAACATTTCATAATATGAGGTAAAAATATCATTATCTATATCTTATCACTATAAGTAAAATCAAGAGAAGAAGAGGAAAACTATGAAAAATATAGATTAATGGGATGAGGGAAATTAGTATTTTTACACATGTGATATTGTGGAAAGAAACAATCTAGTACAAATTTAAAGGATTATGATTTTCTACAATTTGTTTAGGGATATTCCACCACTCTTGTGATTTTAAGAGTAATAAAAAGGTTTTAAATATGCAATAATTCAAATGCATGGAGATGTGACACTACCCAAATCAATGTTTTAAGAATCAAAGAAATAAACCTCAAAAGAGGAAAAGGGATCTTGTTCCAGCTTTTAGTACTAATACAGATGATGACGAATGATTAAATTTATTTTTATTGGATTAAATAATTTTTTCATTTTATTATTTTATCAATGATGTTCTGTTCATATAAATTGTGTAATAAATAATGATTTTAGTGGAGTATGTTTACATTATGTATTTGAAAGCATGCTAATTTTCATTAATGTTTTTAAGGTGATCAAGGTATTAATATATTTGGTATGTATTAATAATATATACAATATGTTTTTTATAGAGTCTAATGTTATGATTGATTTTGGTAATTTATTGACCTTCCATATAAATTTTTTTTTCTATGAATTGAGATAAATTTATTTGGGATGATTCTTAAGGGTGGAATTGATTATGTAGAAAATTATATATTTTAGGAGGTTAAGGTATGATTTATCATATAGAGTGACATGTGATAAAAAATTTGGTTTCAATAAACATTTAAATTTTGAAGTAATGAATCATGGATCTTATGTTTCATAAAATTGATTTATGCATGAAATAATAATTTTTTACATTCCTTTTGATGTGAAAGGGATGAATCAGAAAAAGATCAAAAAACAACCAAATGATAAGATAATGATTATGACATGAAAATAAATAAATTAAGTGCTTATTTTTATAGTAATTAAGTTCCCAAACTCTAGAAAAATATTTTAGAACAAAAAAAATTATATGTTTACTTTTTTTTCATGAAAACAATAGTCTTTTCACTGATCAAAATATTTACAGTTTTGTGACAATTAAATTTCAAATGACCATGTTCTGTATCACTCTAAATTATAACGTGAAAGTTAGTTTTCTCTTTCATTACATGTTTTCCTACATAGAACCCCAACATGTGATATCTCTGGTGACATTCTTACATACCATTATTTATTTTGGAGTTGATATTTTACTAACCATATTTCAATGTTGGGTTTCCCACAAATGAGTTTTCAAGTGTCAAACTTATATTCAAGAAGTGAAATTTCAGTTTATGAGGATGAAATTTATTAACTAAGTGGATAACAAAACACCATAATATTTTATTACATATCTTTATTATAGTTAATATATTCGATAGTGTACATTGCATGTGACACCAAATTTAAATGAAACAATGATATACTATTAATATTGTTATTCAAAATGACACTATATCCTAGTTCTTAAATTTGTGGATATTAATAAGATTAAAAATATTATCAAAATATATTATTCAATTCATTGGTTACCATATAATTAAAAATAGATATGAAACCAAATCTATTATAAAGGAATTGGTTTCAAAAAATTATTATTATTCACAAAAGGTGTTTTGTCCTAATAAATTAAATTAATTAATCTAGGTGAATGACTTTAATTAAATTTATTTATAATATATCGAATTTTTTTTCTATCATTGAAAATATTTTTTCTATACATGATAGAAAATAAATCAAATTTTTATATATGAAAGCCAATTTATTATAAAGACATTTTTAATACCTTTTAAAGGTGAACTTGGTTTAAATATAGTCTTGGAAAATATTATAAATTATATTTGAAAAAACTTATTCTTTTAAATATTAATATAAAAAAAGTTGGTTTAAATTTTGGTTTTTATGAAAAGTTTCGTGTTTTTAGGAATTGTAAAAAATATTGAATTTCAATTGAAAACAACATTTTTTCCAAATAATATTTCGTGTTATGTTATATTTCGGATTACTTTAAATTATATTTATATAAATTTATTATCGCTTAATAGAATTTATGTTATTAGAATCAATAAAAAATTAAATTTTGACATAAAAACAATTAAATCCCTTGAAAAATTTTTACTTTAAAAACATATAATATCATTCCAATAATGGGATTAGATTAAAATTAATTACTATAAATTTAGATTTTTGACTTTTTAAATATAGATTACATATTTGAAATATATGGATTAAATTTTTTAAATGGTTTTATTTTATTTTTGGAAATATGAAACCTAAAATAATTAAATTTTTTATTAACATGGTTAAAGTTAAATAGAGTAATTAATTTTAAAAATAATATTATAAATAATAGAAAATTACCCAAACACTTGTGAAAATTTTATTTTATGAGTGTGGGTCAATTAAAATAATACCTGGGCTAATATTATAAACATTTAAAGACACTTGGATGAGAGTATGAAATTTAATATATTTTATTTATAGAAAAGATAAACATGTCATAAACATGTCTTTGATAATCATAACATTTTTAATACAGGGTTATACAAAATATAAATTAATCTATAAATAGTAATTTGTATTCAAAAAAAATTATATTCATCATGATAATTTATTTTTAATTTTAAATAAATAAATAATTACCTTAAAGGCTTATATAATGATGATGCCATAATTATTTAATTAATAGGCATATCAAATAAATGATATGAAAAATATTAAAATAATTATAATTTCATATTATTAATATATTCCATGAATTTTATAGATAAAACAGTCACTTTATCGATATATTATATGTTTTGTTTTGAATATATATTTTTTATTGATTTTTATAAAAGTCAGTGTATTGAATTGTATCAAAATGGTCATTTGTGATATATTCAAATAAATAATATTTTATTAAATGATATAAAATTCATAAAAAATATTAATCCAGATGATTTATATTAAATTTAAAATCTCATCCATGAATTATTTATGGTCCATTTGACATTTTATATAAACTATACTAAACCTTATTGAGTAAAAATCCAAGTTGTCATGGTAATAGTTAAATGGTTTAATGAAGGGTTAAAAACATAAGGGTCTAACCATGACCTAAAAATTTCAAGAATTTATTTCATGAATATTATTAGACGTTAATCACCCTAAAAAAGTAATTTGAATTGTTTAATGGACACTTTTCCTTAAAAATAACTTATAAATTTTTTAATTCAAACATAGTAACACAATTTCACCCTTATTGTATTTAATGTATTTTATGTGTTCACATGGGGAAAAATCATGATTTGAACATTAAGTAATATCTATTCTGATATTTAAGAATTTTTTTTCATTATATAATTTTGGTTTTATTTTTTTATAAATTATATAAATACCTTAAATGTTTTTTCAATTCAAATATACCATTTATTTAATTAACAGGAAAAAGGATAATTGATTTTAAAATTATTAATTTTGATATGGTTTGGTTGATTTTATATTTATAATGAATATTAAAAATTTATATGATATATTATATTTTTTTAAATCCTTATATTCAAATTACCACCCTGTCTTGATGCATTTGAAGTTAAACAAAAGGAATAATATCAAATTTGTCAATAATGATACTTTATTGAATTAATATGTTATTAAATTATTTAAAAATTACCAAAATGATAAATAGACACATAGGGGATAATATATGGTCTGAAAACTAGTTTTGGTATTGGTTGATGTCTTACTTGTTTATGCATGGTGTCTTAACCGATCCCTTAAAAATATATTTATGATGCCTTGAATTATGAATTCTATTATTGTGAGAATAGTTAATAATAGTCTATATTATAATTAGGCTTTTATAAGATCCATGGTAATGTTTTTTATCTCATGTTATTATTTATATGGAGTTATTTAATATATCCATATAATTCTCATGTTATGTTAAATGGCATGAATTCCAGTAATTTACATTTTTTTATTTCTTATTCTTATTTATTCATTATAGATTTTATTGTATACTAACAAATAATGAGCACCATATCTCACCCCTTTTTTATTTTTTCCCAGGATATGAATATTTATATTATGATTAAAACATAAAGTTTATCTAGGATAATATTTGAGCTCTCAAATGATTGACTAGGTCGTATTCTAAAATATCTTTCCAATATATCATTCAATTATGTAATATAGTTATAAAAACATTTAAACTGATAAGTACTTTGGGATTTCATTATTATATATATTCCAATGTAATAATGTATGGCACAAACTCTAGGTTACTAGGGTCTGAGTATTTATAGGGTCGATATCAAAAGATACTGACGTATCTAAGATTTTTTTTGTAGATTAGATTTTTACTAGTGGTATTTATATATATTTATTGTAGAATTCTATGTAGTGTTGGGTAGAACATGGTTAATGGATTATATATGAACCATATAACGTCATAACACGAGACCCACTAAAATGATGCCCCATGTTGGTGGGTCACATGGTCTCATGTTTGCCTCCTCATACGCCAGATGCTACCGATTAGCAGTGATGGTATAATGTGGTACAATGGGGAAACAATACTCTTATATTAGTGTATAATAATATAAACAAAAAATAATAAAAAATTACAAAAAAATATAATAAAACTAACAACACAATAGAATCAAGAGAAATAATCATCCATGGATGTATAAACATTGAAGAAACATTAAAAATAATAAATACATATGCTGAGTCAGATTCAAAATTATGTAATGAAATTATGCTTTACAAAATAGAGAGATATAGGTGATATATATTACTAACATATAGAACATGGAATTCAAAATTACAGAAGACCAACATACATCTTCAATAGTATCATGACCATACAATCGGTCCTCTACTCATGTGCTCCATGCAATAAGAAAAAAAAGTCAATCATCCATATCTGATGGTTTTACCTTATGAATAATGGAAACTATAAGGTTTTCCTATGTTCCAATGGTGGTCTGGATAGGTTGTGAGATAAAATCAGTAGTCCACCACCAACATTTTTCAGATTAATACTGTCAATGTTTATAGCGTAGAAGTGTACTTGAATAAGGAGTAATAAATAATGAAGAAATTTAATACTAGTCGACTTAGTTTCCAATATGAAACCATAAATAATTTACCTTATACAAAATTGGCCATAATATGTTTGATCTCAATGACCATGTACAATTATATATAATAGATCATATTTAATATGTATACATGTATGTACAATATATATGTAAGGAGATATATAGTCATATACCGGGATACTGGTGCTAGTGAGACTAGGGGAATTACTTGGGCATGAGCTATAGGCTCATGAATGGGTATTATTCATCAATCTCATGAGAATATGGGAGGTCTTTACCATCACTCATGATAGGGGTGATTTTTGATTCCCAACACCCAATGAAAGGGAATGTGGAATGTCATTCCCATCATTGAAGTAAATGTAAATAGTGGTAGACACCATTCCCATCACCCAATGTAAGGGAGTGTGAAATTCCATGTCAATAAATCCCTTAAATATTTTCCACTGAATAATATCAATGGTCCAATTATAATATTCATGAGGCATTTCCCCTTAATCATTTATATTAATTTATCCAAAACCAACCATGGGTGTCACAATTTATATAATTGAAATATATAAATATAAAACTCATGGTGTAGGATTTACACCCACTTCCATTAAATTAGAAATAAATAATTAAATAAATAATTCAAGGAGTATATAATTTATGTTTAATCCAAAACACTTAGGATATGGGTTTTTAATTAAAAATTAACATTAACAATGTTTATTAATTAAACACACCCATATGGGGAAATCAATGAGGTAGAAATATATTAACAATTAATCATGGTTCGAAAAGAGTTTAATAGAATGGTTTAATTTATGTAGAAAGTAAACCCCATTTAAAAGAAATTTTTTGGAGGTTATAGCATCATACATGTTAAAAATTCTATAAAAATAGATTTACTTTTACCGAATATTGGAGGACCACCTACCTTAGGCTCGTGGACACCTCTTCTTCCGGTATTGGATTTTTGTTTTAAGTATGACAGAAGAAATATTAAAAATAAAAAAATTCCATAAAAATAAGGCATATGAGTTCATCCCAAAACTACACAAAAGATTGGAGTATAAAACTGGTAAGAATTAATATGATTTTATATCTTCTTATTAGCTAACTAATGCATCCAACGATCATTGAAAGGGAGTTTGGATGAAGAGATGGAATCAAAGACAAAAATATTGAGAAGGTAATGCTTTTATGAGAGGGGGAAGGTTTTGATTCTGCAAGATAAGAATAAATAATAATATTTAAATAATTTTAAGGGGAAAAATGTAACTTATACATTTAATAATGGTTTTGTAACGTAAATTCTTGGATGAAACTAAATCAGTTCCCCAAGCTAGATCACCACATGACTGCAAGCAGGACACCTCATATGCTAGAGGTTTCCAACTAGAAGAAGTGTTATAATGTAAGAAGTGAGAAGACTATACCAACATATTAGAGTGAAAACCCATATGTGGATTACCAAACATCATATACATGAGTTTACCTGGAAGGAATAATAAACTGAAACATGATGTAATAAAATAAAATTCCATAACGGCTTAAATTACCATGTTATATATAAAACCAATTTCACATTGGGATGGTTACACAACATACCGAAATAAAAGATACTATAAAAGGGTTACCACATCCCTGAGCCAAACCCATCTATAATCCCGAAACCACTCATGAATACCTACACGATCAACCAATACTCAATATAGGCCTCATCCCAAACATGTGCCTGAAATATACATTAGGGAGCCCTTAGGGTACTAAAGTACATAGGTGACCCATTAAGAGTGTTAGTAAAAACTATTAGGACAACACCAATGATGTATGAAGAAAATAACCATTAGTATAACTGTTTATGTAGATAAATAGTAGAATAATTAAATAGTACAAAAAAAATTGTTATGAGCCAAGAAGCGCAATAGATCATCTCATATCTACAGGACCATGGTTTCTAAGGTTTCACTGAGGCCAACTGAACATGAAAAATCCTAAACCATTCCTCCAAGTAATGAATATGTGTTTTTTAATTTTTTTCAAACATAGGGAAGTATAAAACCACCATCCATGTTACCTATGTAATGTCATCGAGATATCAATGCCTACAATGTTAGTCTGGAATCTAAATAAAAAATCAACATCAATTTCAAATTTATCTGAAGACTTCATCAAACACATAACGATATACAAACCATAGGTACAGATACTGAACACAATATTAGTCAAACTCATCATGAAACATAAAATTATTTCCCAAAAGCTCAGTACAATATCCATCTATACATAACATAGATGGTGCCTAGAGAATCATTTTGTCCTAGCCTAAAGAGAAGGACCATTTTCCCAACATCCTATTATACACATCATTGATGGTTCCTAGAGCATCAGCCTATCCTAACCCAAGGATAAGGGGAACCATTCCATCATCTTATTCCATAGTGTATACCATCATCACCTAGAGCCTTTATTTGGAGTATAAGCCATGAAGTATACTATCATTTTCCAAATCCTCAGTCAGACACCATGTATGTTTTATACTACTTATGATGATGGCCTTAGTCTACCATTCAATCCATTAAATCAATTTCAAAATACTATTATCAGGATAATGTCCTTTAAAAAATTCAAGAAAAACACAAAACCCATTATAAAAACATTTATATTTCCATTCTTAATAACAATTTTTATAAATGTCCAAATGTAATATTAAATCCAAAACATTCCAGAAAAAAAAACCCAACCCTGTTACACATGCCATAATGATAACAAAACCACACGTCACCATTGTGCATTTCAAATTGTCGATTTAAAAAATTTTATTTATCTTTGAAAACAAAACAATTCCCAAGGCCTATATTTATTTTAAAACCATCAAAAGATTCATTATGAATATATCTGCAATTATTTAACCACCTTCCCATTTCAAATAAATTGCCTAAATCCAATTAAAACACCTTTTTCATAAACCACATAGAGGTAGAAACCTCATTTAAAAAATTTATCATTTCCAAACATAGCTTCCGCCATTTGAAACCCGAAACCATGTCAAATTCTAATGAAAAATTCTAATCCATTTCAGAAAAATTATAATAATTTTCATAGAATCATAACATATAAAACATTACACCCCTGAATTTTATAACTCCCCATTGGTATCCATTGGTCTAGTATCACATCACCCTGGATCCAATGGAATCTATGGAGGTCCAAAGAAAAAATAAATAAAAAACCAAATTCCTAAATAATGGGAGAAAGAATATAAAACAATGAATATTAGGAATAAATTGTAACTCAAATATAAAATAATTATCATGATTATGTGTAAATATTTTATACTATCTACATAAACATTGAATCATTCTGAAACATTTTCAAAGCATGGAAGCCTCATCGAGGCCCATAAAAGAACCATACATTCCCTTTATCATCCAGATGATATCATCATGATCAATGAGTTATATTACTACACTAAAAAACAATAATTAATTAACTATAACAATTATAATTAATTAATTTACAAAAACACAACATAGGTGAATGCTGAAAAAATTACATGGTCATTGGGTCACATTGAAACTGATGCCAACCATTCAAAAAAGACATTTGGCATAACCCTAACCACAATTTAGACTAATGATATAATAGTTGATACAATTTTAATACATAATTAAATTAATCCTTTTTTAGAAACTAAAAAAATTAACCATGGTCACATACATTGATGAAACCCCATGCATCAAAGTTTGGAATCCATCTCGGGATCTCCTCTACCAATGATGACAAAAATCCCCATGAGGAATATATTATTATACAATTATTCCGTGAAATTATTAAAAAAATCAGTTTTACAACTCAATAATTAGAGAGAAATAAGCGGAGAATAATCAAAACCATATGGTAAGGAGAAATCCTCTCAAACGCTGAGAAATAACCATGAAATAACCCACAAATACAAGGGAGGGAGGTGGATGAATGTGGTTAGGATCCCTGTTGTTCATGTTCATCAAATGAGGGAGGAAGGGGGTGGAACCACCCAAAAACATGATAGGGTTTGTTTAGAAAAAACAAAATTTCTAATTAATATTGTGTTGCCACATGGTTCATCCACACAACATTCCAAACCTTGTGCCAACCATGATTTTGGATTTATTCAAATCCACCACCACATGGTTTGTGCACACGATTGGTAAATCAATGCATCAACCATGCACAACCCAAATTTACAACATCACTAGATTCACACAGTTTTTCCTTAAGGTTAGATGAATTATACACTGACCATGTTATCACCACTTCCTTCTATCTATAGCATGGAACTAAACTTTTCTAAAACCCTACACAGCCCATGCTCCATGCCTCATAACCTCAAAAACCTTGATTGGGTTCCCATTTTACCTTTGAATTTTCTTCAAAAAATTCTCTAACTAAGAAAATCAACCATAAATAGTTCAAATTGAACTAAAACCCTCATAAACATCATGGTGTAACACAATTTCTCCAAAACCATTTCCACCACACCGTGCACCCTTTCCATAAATCTCCCAAAAGTTATGAAACTTAACTCGAAGCCTCTGAAGTTGATCTGAACACCTGGGATACATAATGATCTTCATTTCACATATAGAATCACCCTTTTTAGATATTCACACTCTAAAAACTCCATTCTGAGTCATGATTCATTATTCAACCCATCTTATAATGAAAATTAAAATTTCGTTGTAAACTTTTATCCATTTAGATGTAGGTTCATACAACCTCCCCACCATAATACATATTTTCCTTGATAATTCCCACTGGTTACCAATATATACCATCAAAACTATGTTAGTATCCATATTTTGACCATCATACTCATTCATCTTTCCATAGTCACAAAAAAAACCAAGGAAGAACTCCTAACTCAAAGCCCTTAACCAGCCAAAACACTGAGCTAACATGCATTACCAAATCGAAACACCACAATGGTTCTTGTCTAGGCTTATCCCAAACAAAAATTCATTACACCATAACCCACATAGACATCTAAGTATGGTACTCCCCATCATAATCTTTAGAATACATTAACTAAATCCCAATACGAGGAAACTTCTCCATTGGAAAGTCCAAAAAAAATCCACAAACTCATGCTCCCACAACATGCTCAGAATGGTTTCCAACTTACCATACCCTAATACCCACCCAAAATCTAATCATCATTAGAACCCAAAATAATTATCGAGAACCAATATAAGTGGATTCACACCCACCATTCATACATGAACTATGAACTACATGGATTTCCTTGAAATCCAAACTCAACCTAAAACACACCATTAATTCCCAAAAAGACACACTGGATGTACTCACAACATTTCTCACCAAAAATTTGTGATAAGTCCAGTCATAATATAATGAATCAACACATTCCTATAGCACTTGACTCCATCTTCCTGCCTAGTTCCATCTAATCTGTTCAATATTCAATTAGAACAAGAGTAATTTCACAACAACCCAAACATATTCACTAGAGTCCATTGAAAACTACTCTTTAGAACAAATTCAAGAATGAAACCAATTATTGACTGGGTCTTTAGTCACCAATGATCCCCCATTAACAATAAATAAAGAATATAAGTACACCAAATAATGGATTTCCAATAGAAGTATAATTCCACCATGACTGGTCAACGATTAGTTCCACACACTTCTGAACCATATAGAACAAGGTCTATATCCCTTTATCCAACACATCACTCTCCACTATAAGAGTTCCTTCGTCATTGACTCACCCCAACCACCTAAAATTCTTCATCCCACACTCCAAACACTACTAACCAAACAATTAGACATTGCTATCTCTCCCTCACTAGAGATTCCAAACAAAACATCAACCATCACCCATTCTTGGTATTCAAGAACATCACCCATGTTATTCATCAACATCAAATCCATCCCAAGGACCCCACCCATAAGTATCAAATTGTGTTCTTCCCACTAAAAAACTCCACATACACCTCCCTATGAGGGTTACCTCTAAGAGGTCCCATATATAACCAAATACATTAGGGTAGTTAGCTGTGTAGAAACAACCCTCCTAGTGTACCCTAAAATAGGTCAATATGTTGGGAATTTTTTGTTACTAATTAAGAGTATGATAATATTTTATTGATAAAAACAACCAACACACATCCATTTCTAATGTCACGACTTCCTACATGGACATATCAAACCCAGGAAAAGGTCTTGAGAATCCCTTCCAACAAGAACTTCATCATATCCATGTAGGTCCTCATCCTACTCATGGCTACCTACTATACTAAAGAACTATATATGTAATATATTGTAACGAATGATCCAAAATCCAGATGACATATCCTATCACCACACAACTATTACTATAATATCTCATTATTACTTAACTGTAAAACATTCTTGTGTAACCCAACGATAGAACCCTATGTGGACTCCAACAATTGAAGATTTTTAAAGAATCCGCTCACATTCCTCATCCACTAGCCATGTATACCCAAGATGTCCATCTCACACATTATAGAGATCCCTTTGTACATTTTAAAACAAAAATCAACTCATGATCCAATCCCCCATAGAAGACCACTCATTACCTGAGTGTTATTCAATATTTCCCCTAAGATCATGTACACACTCAATGTTTTCTTAGGAACACATCCAATGCTACTGGGGCTATTAAACTAGCCATTGGTTCCTCCATAAACAACGTTTTGTACCAAAACATCAACAAACCATGTGCTTTCCACCTCAATAAAACGCTAATCCTCCTTGTGCCTCTTACAAAAAATAAATTCACACACACGGTCTTTACCTGAGGCAAACTTGTTCACATAAATTTTTTTCTAGACCATCCCCTTTTCTCGTGAACCATATCATAACCACCATGAACAATCTTACATATATCCATTACCTAAGCTCTTCACACAAGCAAGATTTCCCCTCCAAAAACAAACCACAAGGCTACACCACCAGCACTCAAGTGCTCTACCTCAAAACCAAATGCATCCTATGTGTCAGAAAACCATTGTAGGATGAATATTTCATGAACTACTTTCAAAAGTATCAAAAAACCATATGTTCCTCATACACCCAAAATAACTTGTAAAGTATCAACCCCTCTAATTGTTCACCATCAAAATCCACACAACACAACTTTTAAATTGGAGTCACATAAAAAAGGTCACTAGGCCCTCTTTAGTATCCCTACCATCCAAGCCTCTAATCAAGTAACTAGGCCCAACTACCTAGGGAGTATGATAACTCAAAAAATTCCACAACTCATGGGACATCAATATGCACCCGTCTCATCATCAAATGACACCATGAAGTGAAAACACCCTCCTCTTGGGTATAACATCAATAAGCCAGTGCACACCGATAAACTTCCCACCACTAGGGTGTCTATCCTCTCAGAGAATCTTTGAATAAAATTTCTCCCTAGAGGACCTGAACATACTACCATTTTCAAACAAGAACCACCCACAAGGGATCCCGCAATCCTATACTCACTGTACTGGCCCACCTAGGTCACTACACCAACCACACATGAGGATGACACCAATTCCCTCACAATCGAGTGTGACACCGAATATCCATAGAACATGACAAAAAAAATAAATCCATAAAATCTCACCCTAGAGAGCCCATTATATGTAGATATTATGTTCCTAACATGATGCATGTGACACCTCTTTCCTCTATGGGCCAAGAATCAAAACCAAGTCACATTCCTCTTATTAACATACCAAGAGCCTAAAATCCATTACAAACCATCAAATAAAAATAAAATGTTTATCACATGAAGCGAAAATCAAATAAAACAGCAACATAAAAAACAAGAACATTAATCCCAACCATGAGTTACCTTGACTTCCTATCGAAACATGTGTTTGTGATGCACTAGACTAGGATCCATATTAAGATTCAACATATTCCCATATCTATTATATACTAATTACCCAAATAATAAAATAATAGGAAATTAAAAAAAAATCCGATACCACTTCGTAATGTCCCAAACCAGATGAAACTAAGCCGTTTCCCCAACCCAGACCACCACATGACCTCAAACGTGCATCCCCCTATGCTAGAGGATGCCAACTAGTAGTGATGGTCTAAAGTGGAATATGAAGAGATTTTACAACCATATATTAATGGAAAATTGGATGTAAATAAAAGAACAACATATACACTTGCGTATAAGTAATTAATAAATAATAAAAACAAGTTATAATAAAATGAAATTCCATAAAGGCCCGAATGACCATGTAAAACATACAACCAACCACCCACTAGGCTGGTTAAATAACATAAAAATATAAAAGATACTATAAAAAGAAACCAAATAACTTATCCAAACCCCTCTAGTCACATGATACCACTCGATCAATCCTACTCATTCAACCACTACTCAATGTGGGCCTCATCTCAGACATGTTCCATTAATAAACAATTGGGAGCGTCTCGGGTATGTAAGTGCAATGGCGGCCCAATCTGGGTGTGAGTAAACAACAATAGACCAACACCAATGGTGTCTAATGAAAATTACCAAAAGTATAATAGTGTCTCCAGATAAATAATATAATATGTAAATAGTGAAAAAAGAAATACAATCCAAAAAAACTAGTCTTTAAGTATCCGATGGAATAATTAATCTCAGGTTTCACCCAGCCTTACCAAACATGAAAAATCCTAAATTAGTCCTCTACGGAATGGAAAAGAGGTGTTTAATTTTCATTCAACACATGGAATAATACAACCAACCTGAGGTGTACCTATCTAATGTACCTGAGAAATAAATGACTACAATGTTAGTATAGCATCAAAATCACATACCAACATCAATATCAAATGTTGTTCAAGCTTATTTCTTAAAACTAACGATATACCATCCACCAATAAAGATACTGAATATCGGGTCTATCAATACCATCATGAAACTTAATATTAGTGATGAAAACCTCATCCCATCATCCATATGTTCATAACATAAGTGGTACCTAGAGCATTAGTCTGGCCCACACATTTGGATATGGAGTATCAACCCAACATCCTATTATACATATCATCAGTGTTGTTGGGATCATCAGTTTGGACTAGCCTAAGGAGAAGGAGAATCAATCCAAAATCATATTCCACATGCAATGTCATTGTTACCTAGAGCCTTAGTCTAGAGATTAAACCACGAAGTATACTATAAATTTCCATAGCCTCAGTCTAACCCCATATTTGTAGTATAATACATATTACCGGAGAATCAATTCATCACTCAAACCATTATATAAATTCTTAAATACGTATCTCAACATCATGTCCTTTTAAAATTTCCATGGAAAACATAATAATTATTTTTAATCCATTTACCTTTCTATCCTTAATCACAACATTTATCATGTTCCTAATCTACACATAGAACCAAAATAAGCAATAAAAAAACCCAAAACCTTTTCACAATTAATAAAGATACCAAAACCGTATATCATATTTTAAAATTTCAAAACCACTATTTAAAACATGGGTAATTCTGTTTAAAAATAAAACAAGGCCAAAAAACTATATTTCCATTAAAACTATATAAATATCCATTAAGGATTTATCACCCAATATGTCACCAAATTCCCATTTCAAAACATTAATTTAAATAAAATTAAACCCCCATTTTTATACACCACTTGGAGTTCAACACCACATTTCAAAATAAAGGGTCATTTTTTAACATTACTTTATCCCTTTGATAAAAAAAACAAATTCAAAACCTATGACACACATTTAATCCATTTAAAAAATCATTATATGCATCTTCAAAAAAACACATAACACAAAAAACAATCAACCCCAATGGTTGGAACACCCTATGGATGGACATAAGATATGTTTCATATCACCCTATTTCTAATAGGATTTGTGGATGTATAAGGTATAACACTAAATCCAAAACCAAAAAACATAATGTCATAACCCAGATTTTCCCAAGACCATACTTTATGAAAATACAATGTTTAGGGTGTTTTTATAAGGAAAATGAAGCTGAAGAGTTTTTCACATTTCTAATTTTTTTCATCAGTAACTCAGGGTGTTGGAATCACCATGTCAGTGCATCAACATGTTAGTGCAACAGGGAGTCAGAGATGTCAGCATCGGTGAGTCAGGGCATTGATAGGTTGAGGCATATATGAGTCAGGGCACCGTTAGGCCATGGAATTAGTAGGCCATGGCGTCAGTGGCTCATCATTGGTAGGTCACATTGGTAGCTCACCCATTTCTGGCTCCACGTTAGTAACTCACCCTTCAGTGACTCATTTCTAGTTTTTCTAGTTTTTTCCCAAATTTTCTAATTTCAACCTTATTATATGTTTCTCTATATGAAATTATAACCTATCAACTCACAGTGGTGCACAAGGATATCTCCTATATTTTCTTGTGTAATTATTAAATTCATTGTATCTCATAACATTCCACTAGCCTTGTAACCACCAAGACACATCGTAAAACCATGATTCGGTTTTAAATAACATTTAAATCGTCTACCGGATTTTTATGCTCTAAAACTTTCATAAACTATGGTATCTTCATTCCTTATTCCTTTTTGTTTCTCATGGTGTTTCTAGATCCTTCCTCCTTAGATGAGTCATGCACCTATTCCAGATATCTCCTACTCAGTTTTCTTGGATTTATTCCCTCCTGCTCATGTGACCCCTATTCTTGGATCAAGGATGAACATCCATTCTTTGATCATCTGATAGAGATTTATTCTGTCTCTCTTTAATTGTCCATCATGCATGGTTGATGTTATAATGATTCCTTGTGTGGAAAAAGTTAATAATGTCCTTAAAAAGAGAAATAAATAATAAGTGAATAAGATAAAAAGATAAAACATGTATGTGAAATAATGGGTACAGAGTGGTTTGATGTTGATCACCTATTTTATTTTTTTATCCTTATTGATATTATCATTTTTTGGCTATAATTCCTTCTAAAAATCATGTTCATTGGTGGTATTTTCTTGAGAACTAGTGTTGTTCTGTTTTGATGAGATTCTTGAATAAATGACTGTAACATTAAATCTGCTTAATCACATAAACTATTAAAATCAATGGATGCCCCCATGATAAATCATGTTCTATGATCACCACGATAATTATTAAGTCAAATTAGATATACGCTAATAGTTAAATTTGAATATATGCCCAACCTATTGATAGGTGTGACTGAGTGCTGTGTTCTATTTAGTTTTTTAATTTCGTGTGAGATGTGTGGTGCTTCTATAGGGATATTGGTTGAGAGTACAAGGTTCGATATAGGAGTGGGATCAATGAGAAGGGTCTGGTATGAGTGTGCAACATGGATAGGGTTAATGGTAGTTACTATGGGACTTGGGTGTAGGGTGGTACAAGTGGTGAGTTGGATTCTCATTCTAAGAGATTGATTGATTGTGTAATGGATAAACTTGTAGGAAACTGAAACTCCTTTACTGTGTTGTGGTTACAGTGTGACATCAAGAAGTGGGAATGTTGTGTTGATATAAACATGTTGTGTAGTGGGACAACATTGGGAATTATTTTTGGGTAGAAGGGCTATGAAACTGGGTTGTGAGAGAATGTTTGTGAGTTATTGTTTTGAAGGATGTTATTTGGTAGTTGGTTGGTTACTTTGTGTTTAGTTAACTTGACTATTCACCTCTTGAGGCAGTTGTATATGTTATGAATGTCAGTGTCCCTAGGTATTTCTAGAAAAAATTAATGTGATCCACTTAATTAATAAATGGAAAGTGGTTAAGTGAAAAGAGGTTAATATTTTATTTTTTGTGACCGTTCGTGTGGTTGTACATATAAGTGTAACAAAAACAGTGGTTTGTGTGGACTGGTCACTTGTTGGGAACCCATAGGATGGGTTGAGTGTTTTTTTAAATATATATAAATATATATTATAGTTTCTTGTGATTTCTATATGCACCCCACCCTTATTGAGAAATATGTTATGAACAGCTCCATTTCATGGGGGAGAGTGTCTTTCCTAACTTCTCAGTGGGAGGATGGATGGTGGGTTACTGACTTTCTTTCTCAAACCCTCTTCCAGGTTCATACTACAACATCATATCTGAGAACCCTAAAATTCCTTGAGGCTTACATAGTCCAATATCTCTTGGGAGTGGTTTCGTTGTAGATGAGGGTTCTAGGTGTCTAGGTCCATGATTGTTTTCCTAAGTGTATTTGAGATGAGACCTAGTTGTCTTCAGGCTATAGATGTGGTTGTTGTGGCCTAGGTGTCTGTAGGTGGGATTGTGAGTGGTTTGATGCCCAAGTGTGTGCATGATGGTTGTGGTAGTGGGACTGCTTGTTGGAATAGAGGTAGCGTCAAGCAGTTAGCCCTTACGGATGAGCAGTCAACCAGTTGGAAAGTGGTGTGGGGTATCCAAATATTGATGTTCTTATACTATTACTTTACTTGACTGGAATTATTTCGTGAGTGTGACTTGGTGAGGATGGGCTGGTTAATATTCATTGTTAGGTTCTTTTAGGTTATACTATTTTCTCATAGGTACAAAAGTATGTTCCCTCACTTGTGAATTAGTGGCTTTAGATTTTCTTACTGGCTATAACTGTATACTCACCCTACTTATATAAAAGTTTTTTCAGGTTTCTTGGAGGACTTTTAGGACTGTGTTGGACTTTATGAGATCGGGCATTGGGATAAGTTGTTTCTTCTACATACACTATTTTCTTTTTTACCTTGTATCATCTTTATATTTGAACATGCATGTGTGGATGGATTTTGTATTTAATATAAATTTTAGTATTTAGAGTGGTTTGTGATTTACCATCTTATGTCCCGATCTTGTTATATAAAAATGGAATGCCATTTATTTATGTTTGATATTCTATACCCTTAGTGCTAATCACCACTACAGGGCCTATTAAAGGCAAGACTCAGGGGTCATTATCTCTTCTTTATATTTAAGAAGGAAGGGTCTAGCTGTTTTATGTTCCATCCCTCATCATGGATATGGTGGGTCATGAAAAAATGGTATCAAAAAGAGGGTTTTTAAGAGTTGGAGAGACAAGATAGTGTTTGGAGTTAGGAATAATAAGGATTTGGCGGTATGGTAGATAAACATTGTTTTCCAATATTGGTGTGTGAGATATGCTAGGGAAGACTGGCTATGAAACGAGATTTTAGGGCCCCCCAATGATTCGACACAAGGACTCTGGACCTAATGAACGACCATGTGATGCTATAAATATTTCATTGTATATAATTAAGGAACTTTTAATGCCTTCTAATGACTTTTTTTCTTGTGTGTCTTGGGTGTTTTGGGAATTTTAAATAAATTAAGAGTTAAAACGAATTTAAAAGAAAATATATGTACTACCCGAGCTTAGGAGTTTGTTGTTTAAATTTTCATCTATGGAACCTGAACATCATCCACATGTGGCACAAGTTGTTGAGGCCCATCAGATTGACCTGATTGATCAATGGACGTCCGATCTAGAATAGGAAGACGATGAGTGGTAGAAAACACTTTGTGCATTTCAGTGAGAGACTCTATGGAAGTACGAGTGTGGCGTCTTATACATGGAGATGAAAATTTGGCTCAAGAAGATGGTGAACATTTTATAATTAATTTGGGATCCTAAAGAAAATTGGGTTTCTCTGGTAGTGATCCAGAAGTGAAGAGAAGCACTTTAGTGGTGGATGCTTTACCATAGGGAGAGGAAGGAAACTGAGGTCTTGTGGGTTTTCCTTGAAAGGGAGTTCAAGGCGGAATACATTTCATCCATGATGAAGGATTAGAAGGGGCAAGAGTTAATCTACTTCTAGAAGTGGAGTATGTCAGTAAGGGAACTGAGGATCAAGTTAAACGATCTATTACACTTCTCACCAGATCACTTCCTGGATGATGAGTCCTAAGAGAGATGCTTATTGGAGGCACTTCAACATTCTATTCAGTATGCTATTACTCCTTTCATTCAACCGAAATAATTAGAAGTTTAGAAGAAGGCCGATGTAGTGGAAATGAAGCACTCAATAGGAGGCGTGACATGAGGGGGATCTGAGTTCATCATAAGGGAAATCTGTTAGTACCTGGTCTCCGCTGTTAGGGCCATATAGGTTTTGGAGAAAAATGAGAATACCTCAACAGTTCTAGTTCCGATCTCTTGGTCCTTGCCATTTTTTATGGGACTTGGACCAAGGTTATTTATCTGTGGAAGAAATGGTAATCGTCATAACCATTTTCCAGTTTGAGAATCGTACAATAAGTGTGGGCAGGCTCAATGCACACCTAAACACTAGTAGTTTTCGGTCAGGCCCTTCCAGCAGCATGGGAAGAGATCTTCTGATCCACTGAGGATAGATAGTGCAGAAGGAAGCTAACCTCAGAGTTCTCTTCAGGGACCTAAACCAAGGCTTTTTCGGGGTTCGGTTGATAGTAGAGAGGTATAGGATGAGTGTGTGGGATGTTAGAAACCACAGAGGTAGTAGTTTCAGTAGGCCCAGAGGTTTTTTGAGATATAATCAATCTGGTTAGTACTCTTGTGTGTGCTCTGATTGACTTAGGAGCTTTACACTTCTTCTTTCACCTAATCCATCCCATTATCTAGAGATAGACATAGATAGACTTCCAAAGCCACTGGTGTCGAGTATGCTAGTTGGATGTCAAACTAGTATATTTTATGTTTTTCGAGGATGTAGACTGATGTCGGGGCCACACCAGTCCATTGATGTATTCATATATTATAGAAGAAACCATAAAATTTCATCCTGGTCATCGACAGGTGGTTTTCATTGCACACTTTTATTGAACAATTTTGGAGAAAAGACATGTTCTAAGATGTGGGTGGCCAGTGCGTAGCTTTTGTTGGTGACAAGAGTTTTCCGGGGGAAACCAGCATGAGAAAACTCTTCTATCTTTATTAGTAAATCTATTAGTGTAATCTATTGATTCATATAAAAAGGATGTTTTATGGGATGTCGATGAGTTCTTGGATGTCTACCCTGAAAAGGTTATGGTTCTACCACCTTTATGTGATGTTGAGTTCTGGATAGACATGAAAGCTAGTGATCATATTATTTGGATGGATCCCTATCAGATGGGGCCTTCTGAGTTGCGGGAGTTGTAGATTATGTTTAAAGACATGATTGGGAAGGGTTTTATCCAGCCAAGTGTGTCTCCATGGGGTGCTCCTGTCTTGTTTTTGATGAAGGCGAATGGTGGTCTAAGACTGTGCATAATGGAGAATAAATTAGGTGAAGGTAAAGAACCGTTGCCCCATTCCAAGGATAAGCTATATATTTGACCAGTTAAAGGGGGAAGGTTTTTTATCTAATATCGAAATACGGTATGGATATAATTAATTTGGGGTAAATTAGGGTGACATATTGAATAATTATTTCTGGTGCAAGTATGGGAACATAGAGTTCATGGTCATTCCCTTTGGTGTCACGAATAAACTAGCCGTGTTCATGGGGACCATGAACTCTTTTTTTGTGAGTACCTATACTGGTTGATTTTTGTTTTCATAGATGACATCCTGATCTACTCAAGGTCAAAGTAAGAGCATGCCGAGCATTGGAGGGTTGTCTTGGATGTCCTCCGATAGAACAAAATATCTATAATGTTGTCAAAGTGCAAGTTATGGATGTGAGAGGTGAACTTTTGTGGACATGTGGGGTCTCACCATGGGATAAAAGTGTACTTGTTTAAGGTTTAAGTGAATGTATCTTGGGTAGAACCATTGAATGTGGTGGTGGTTCGTAGTTTCCTCAGTTTGGCAGGCTATTATGGGAGGTTCATACCCAAATTATCTCAAGTTGCAACTCTGTTGATTGCTTTGACTAGAAAACACTATACCTTTGTAATGAGTGAGAAATTCCCTAAATATTTCACCTATCTGAAGGGGAATTTGGTCAGTTCCCAATTACATAGATTATCGGAGGAAGGGGTGATGTTTGAGGTTCCCTACAATGCTTCCAGCCTAGGCTTGGGATGTGTACTGATGCATCAGCGTGGGGTAATATCTTATGGGTCTAGCTAGTTACATCCTCACAAATGTAATCATTCCACCCTTGATATAGATATTCTAGTGGTCCTATTCTTGCAGAAGTTTTGGTGGAATTACCTCACAGATGAACTCTTTTTTTTTCCTCATGGATCATAAGACCTTGAGGTATATCTTTTCCCAACAAGACATGAACATTCAGTAGTGAAGGTGGATAGATTTTCTCCAGGAGTACGACTTTGAGATCTCTTACCCCTAGGAAAGTGGAACATGGTGGATGATGCATTGAGTAGGAAGTCATAGATGGAGGTAGTTCGAAAATCCATGGATACTTGGTAGTCAACAAAAGAGGTGTCCGGTTTATGGATGGACACTATAGAAGATAGTGGAAGAGAATATATATTTCATATGGTAGTGTAGTATTCCTTAGTTAAACAGGTAGAGGATTCTCAATTATGAGAGATAGAGGTTGAAGTGATGCATGATCATATTGTCTAGGGTGACGCTTAGGAGGTATGGTCATAAGATATCCAGAATTAAATGTTGTTCCTTGGGAATCTGTTTATCCCAGTTGAAATGCATTAGGTATTTCTCAATGAGTTCCATAGGACACCCCTGGTGGTGCTTCCATGAGTCTCTAATATGTACTGAGGAATGAGGGAATAGTTTTTGTGACCTCGGGGTGAAGCGTTCAGTGGCAGAGTTAGTGAAAATATACCTAATGTGTCAGTAGGTGAAGGCTGAGCATCGTCTTCCCGGTGGTCTGTTGTAGCCCATGGATGTTCTTGAGTGGAAATGGGATTACATCTTGATGAATTTCTTCAATGGGTTACCTAGAGACTAGGGGGTAGGTAATTCACCTTTGGTTGTGGTGGATTTATTGAAGAAATCGTCTCACTTCCTGGAAATCAAGGAGTCAAGCACAATAGATTCCTTAGCACAGAGGACGTAGGTGAAGTGGTGCATCTACATGGAGTTCCAAGATCCATCATCCTATATTGAGATGCTTTGTTTACCTCATGAGTCTAGAGGGTTTTATAAAAAAAATCTGGAACCCCATTATTCGTTATCACCTCTTTCCAACATCACATGGATGGTCAAACAAAGAATAAAATCCAAACATTGGAGGACATGTTGCAGGCGTGTGTATTGGAGTTTGGATGATCATCGGTACAAAATAATCTCTGGGTTGAGTTTTCATGAAACAAAAACTATAACTCTACCAATTGAATGGAACCATTCAAATTATTGTACATAATACTATATCGCTCACCCATATTCTAGACAGAGGTAGGTGAAGCAACCCTTATTGGACATGAGGAAGTGTTGAGCACAACAGAGAAGGTTCAGCTTGTGCGTGAGAGGATGAAGGTGGCTCAAGACTGGTATAAGTCGTATGATTATAATAGGATGAGGCCTTTTGGGTTTGAGGTTAGGGACCACATGTTTTAGAGGTCTCCCCACAACACCAATAGAAGAGGTTTGGCCAAGGAAATAAGCATTCTACTAGGTTCATTGGACCTTTTGAGGTGTTGGGATGATTTCGTGAGGTGGAATATCAGCTGGCATTTCCACCACAGTTGGAGAGGATCCATGAATTCATCGATGTCTTTTATATCTTTCAGTATCTACATTATGACTCTTACATCCTTGACTAGAGATATTTGGATATCATGTAAGAAATGTCGTTTATGGAGGGACTAGTAGGAATCAAGAATCCTTAGGAGAAGTTGCTATGTGGAAAAACCATTCCTTTAGTTCATGTGTTGTAGGGGCATGGTATCCTCAAGGAGAGATCTTGGGAATGGGAGGTGAAAATGTATACCTAGTACCTAGATATGTTTTGAGTTTACCTATTATTTTGTTTCGTACCATTCTTGCGATGAAAATTTTTACCTTGTTTGATGTGTGATAAGTTGTTTCCATGATCTCAGTTTTGTGTGAAAATTACGGATTATTGGACATGGAGAACCTAATATTCAATCAAGATGCAATAATGTTGATGTGATTAAACCTTTGCAGGAAAGACAATTCCAGCCAAAGAAGAAAATATCTTAACATGGAAGAAGAAGCTCTCTAATCCACGTGTCTGGATGGGGTGAACTTTGGTGTTTGTGTGGTTTCTTGGGGATGTGAAATGGAAGTATTTTTAAATTTTTTTACAAGATATAAGAAATGGAGTTGTTATGATATGTCGAGGTATTAATTCCATCTTTAGAAAAACATAAGGTGGTTTAATCAAGAGAGGTATCTTAAGGGACAGTTTTTCGGACCTATTTTATTCTAGGTCAGTTTTGAAATTCTTTGGGATGAGAATAGTTTGAGAGGAATTTAATGCAATTACCCAAATTTATCTAGGAAAATATTTTTGGAAAATATAGTGTTTTGGGTGATCTTGTAGGAAAAGGTAGCTGAAGAGTTTTCCAACATTCTAATTTTTTCCATCAGTAACTCAAGGCATCTATGTCAACATGTTAATACGCCAATATGTCAATGTGTTGTCATATTAGTGTATCGGAATATCAATGCATCGACATGTCAGTAAAATGGTGAGTCAAAGGCATTAGTATCGGTTAGTCAGGGCATTAGTAGTTCGAGGCATTGGTGAGTTAGGGAATCAATTGGTTTGTGTGTATGTAGGTTGTGGCATTTGTAAGTCGAGGTTTTGGTAGGTCATGGCGTGAGTAGGTTGTGGCCTTGGTAGTTTGTGGCCTCAATAGGTCATGACATCAGTAGGTCCTGGTGTTAATAGTCAATGAGTCATTAGGTTATGGTTTTAGTGGTTCAACATCGGTAGGTCACATTGGTAGTTCACCCTTAGTTGGATCAGTTTCGGTGACTCACCCATCAGTGACTCATTTCTAGTGTTTCCAGTTATTCCCAGTTTTTCCAGTTTTTTCCCTGTTATGTGTTTCTCTGTGAAATGGTATCATATCAACTTGAAGAGGTGCATCTGGCTTATCTCCACCATTTCTTAGTGGAATTTTTAAATTCTCCGTATTTTAGAACATTACACCAGCATTGTAACCGCTAATCTATGTGGACAAACCATGATCCAATTTTTAAGAACATTGAAATCGGCTCCCAAATTTATAGGATCTCTCAATTTCATGAACTAATATATCTTCTTTCAATCTTACTTTTACTTTTATATGGTGTTTCTAGAGACATCCTCCATATTTGTGTCATGGACCTGTGCCAGAGCTCTGCACCGCAGTTTTCTTATTGTTCTTCCTTACTGCTTGTGCGACCCCTATTCTTGGTGTAAGGAGGAACTTCAGTCATTTGATTATCTGGTAGAGATTTATTCGGCATCTCTTTAATTGTTCATCATGCAGGATGGGTGTGGTAATGATTCTTTGTGAGGAATAGCGGAATAATTTTATTAAAATGAGTAATAAATAAGATGTGAATAATATCAAAAGATTACATGGGAAAGTAAAATAACAATAAAGGATTGGTTTTATGTTGATCATCTCTTTTATTTTCTTATCCTTATTGATATTATGACTTTTTTTCTATAAAGACTTTTAAAAATCTTTTCCATTGGTGGTATTTTCATGCGCACTATTGATGGTCTATTTTGTTGAGATGCATGAATAAATGACTTTAACATTAAATCTCTTTAGTCACAGACAATGGTTAAATAAATTGATTCCCGTAGGGTCAATCCTATTTTTTGATCACCCTATTTATAATTAATTGGAATTAAATAACCTGTACTGGTTAAATATGAATATATGCACATTTTTTATAGGTGTGGCTGAGTGTTGTGTTCAGTTGAGTTTGGTAAATTTGTGTGAGTTTTGAAGTGCTGATGTTGAGATAACCATTGTGATTACAAGGTTTAGTAGATGAGTGAGATCAGTGAGATGGATGTGGTATGAGTGTGCATCAGGGATAGGGTTAATGGTAGTTACTGTGGGCCTTGTGCATGGGGTGGTACAAGTGGTGAGTTGGATTCTTAGTATGAGAGATAGATTTTTTGTGGCCTAGATGAAATTTTATGCAGCTAAACTTCATTTGTTGTGTTGTGGTTGTGGAGGGACGTCAGGTAGTGGGACTGCTATGTAGATATAGAATTGTTTTGCAGTGGGACTGCATTAGGAAATTTGTTTTGGATGCAGGGCTACAAAATAGAGTAATGAGAGAATAATTGTGTCGTATAGTTTTGAAAAATGATAATTACTATTAGGTTGGTTACTCTATGATTAGGTAACATAAATCTTCGAATTCTATGGATGTTGTAGCCATTGTGCCTGTTAGTTTCCCTGGGTAGTGACATAACAAATTAATGTGATCCCTTAATTAAAATATTTCATGTGTTTAAGTGAAAAGGGGTTAGGCTTGTGTTTTTTGAGATTGGTTTCCTGGTTATTCAGATAGGGGTAGTGGAAAAGGTGGTTGTGTAGGCTAGTTTCTTGTTGGATACCCATAGCTTGGGTTGAGTGTTTGTTTTCATACGTACATATATTTATATATATTGTAGTTTCTTGTGATTTTCATACGCACCCCACCCTTGTAGACCACAATGTTCGGAACAACTCCATCTCACCGGGGAGGGGGTCTTTCCCAATATCTTAGTGGGAGGATGGATGGATGGGTACTAAATTTCTTCCTCTCACCCTCTTATTTTTTTTACCGCTTGAGCATATCAAGGTAGGCTGTATTGTCTGGATCCATAGTTCAATATCCTTTGGGAAAGGGTTTGTTGTAGATGAGACACCTTTGTGTTTGCATGCCAATATTTTTACCCCAAGTGTCCTCTTGATGAGGTCTAGGTGTCTTCAGGTCATAGGTGTTGTTTTTGTGGCCCATGTGTTTGTGGGAATAATTATGTGTGGTTCGATACCCAGGAGTATTCTAGAAGGTTTTGGTTGTGGAGATTCATATGCGACTATTGGTAGTGTCAAGACGTTATCCATTTGGGATGAGCAGTCAACCAGTGGGATGGTGGTGTAGGGTACCTAAATATTAATGTGCTTATACTCTTAGATTACAAAACTTTCTTTATTTAGTGAGTTTTCCATGGTGAGGATGGGCTGGTTAGTATTCCCT
The DNA here is from genome assembly GCA_963277665.1 of Viscum album. Lineage (NCBI taxonomy): Eukaryota > Viridiplantae > Streptophyta > Magnoliopsida > Santalales > Viscaceae > Viscum > Viscum album. Next base: position 1,953,114,387 of record OY728130.1, read on the forward strand.
GGTATGTTCTATTAGGTTCTACTATTTTCTCATAGGGACACTAATATGTTCCCTCACTTGTGCAAGGTTGGATTTAGATATTCCTATTGAGTATACCTGTATAATAACACTATGTATATAATAATATTTTTAGGTTTCTAGGAGTACCTTGAATACCATGAAGGACATTACTAGCTCAGGAGTTGAGATTAGGTGATGTTGTCACCTAGACTCTTTTCTTTTGGCAACTAATTTGGATTTTTTTTCTCCTTGTATCAGCTTTACTTTTGATCATTCATGTTGGGATTGATTTTGGAATTAATTGCACTTCTAGTATTTCGAGTTGTTTCGGATTTACCATTTTATCTCCAAATCATGTTATATAAAAATTTCAATGCCTTAAATTTCTATGTGAGATTATATACCCTTGGTGCTTGTCACCACACTTGGTCGTACTGAAGGCGAGACATAGGGGTCATTATCTCCCCTTCATTTTGAAGAAGGAAGGCTATGGCAGTTTACTATTCATTCCCTCATCTTGGAGAAGGTGGGTCATGACACTGAAATTATGGGAGAAATCCTATCACATAAGGGATCTATGGAATACACAAATATTCACATGTAAAACAATTATTAAGACTATGTATAAATCTCTTTGACAACCTACTACAACATTGAAGCTTTCTGAAACATTTCCAACCCACGATGGCCTCATCAAGGCCTATAAAATAACTGTCCAAAACATTTGGAATCCAATAGATACCATCATGATCCACAAAACTACAGTATTACAAAAAATAAATTAATTTTAATAATTATAATTAATTAATTGACCAAAACCCAACATTGAATAATGCCGGAAAACTCACTGGGTTCTCATGATGGACGACAACTAAAGTGAACCACTCACCAAAGACTTTTGGAATAACCTAATCCACATTCTGAGCCAAATACCAAATAGGTGATAACATTTCTAAACATAAATAAATTATACCATTTCAAAAAACATAATAAAATAACCATGGTCCCATACCTTGATGAAACTCTAGGAAATGAAGTGAGGAATCTCTCTTGGGTTCTAATCTACTGAAGAAGACCAAAATCCCAATGATAAATAGACCATTCCACTATTCTATGGTGGTATATTCAAAAAAAAATTACTAAATAACTCCAAGAATATGGAAGACCAAGAGGAGTATGAAATGGTTCACTTTAGGGGGAGAACTATCCTAAAAACCCAATAAATCATAGTGAAAACACATTCAAAAACAAGGTTGGGAGGAGGATGATGAGGGTTAGGAACCCCTTGGTTTGTTCACTTCAAATGGGGAGGAAGGAGTAAGACCAACTGATAACTAAATGGTTATTTTAGTAAAAACCAACTTTTTAATAAAATATAGGTTTCTTTAAGGATTACCCACACATTTTCTAAACAGTGCGCCAAACATGTTGTTTTATCAATCCAATGCCACTAATAGAATGGTTAGGAAGAATGGCTGGTAAAACCACGAGACAATAATGCACACCCCTACATTCAAATTCCCCTATCATCCCACATTAGTGCCAAAATATTTGAAAACCAATGTTCCAAATGAGTTGTCAGCACTGCCTCCACTCTATTGCAAGGTATATAGTTTGTCTAAAACCATGTGCATCCCACGGTCCATTCCTTAAAACTTCCTAAGCCTCACACAGTTTCCCCTTTTCCATGGATATTGTTTTTTAAACCATTCTATTACCAAGTAATTCAACTTTTCAAAGTATAATTTTAACTAAAAACCACATTACCATCATGGTGTTTCACAATTTCTGATAAACTGTGCACCCTTTCCAAAATACTCCCAAACTTCCAAAGCATATCCCGATGCCTCTAAATCCCATCCAAACACCCGAAAAACCTTTTTATCCTCATTACTCATCTCAAGGCACCATTTTATGGTCTTAAAACTCTTAAAACTCCATTTTGAGTCTTTATTAAAGATTCAACCAATCCAGTAATGAAAATTCAAATTTCATCATAAATTTTGATCTATCTAAACATGAGAACCTATAGTTTGAAAGGATTATCTATATATGTTTTCCAAATTATTCACCAACCATGAGGTAACCACTTCCCAATATCCCCCTCTCATGCTCTAGATTCATTGTTTGACTAACTGAGCCCATCCCATTTGAAAATCCTCTATCATTTTTTGCTGAAAAATTGAATAGCCATGCAGAATGTGTCACATGGTTTAGCCTATCTATGTGGCCCCTTCTAGAAGACTGTATCACTAGTACATTGGTGTCTAATGATTGCTTCTAACCATGCATAAACTTTTTATCCTAGTCGACTTCTCAAAACAACGGATTTAGGGGATCCAAACTTTCCCCGGATGATATTGATAAACCTATCATCCATAACCCAAATTTATAAGGATTTAAAAATGGTTTAAAATGAAATAAAAATGAACCATACATTCAAACAAAATTGGTTGTTATAAACTCCCCTTTTTAATTTAACTCATCCCTATGTTGTCCACATTAGGATAGTAAATGATCATGTTAGGTAATATCGGACCACTGAGCACATGCCTTAGCCACTCGCTCCGATGTCTCATCTTGTACATGGTCATTCTTCCACAAAACCCTTACTAATGGAACTAACCTACCTCATAGAGTCCTGATGATATAATCCTTGATGCACATTGTGTACTCATAAAATGAATAATCTACATCTAACTCAACATCCTTGAGCAGAAAAACATATGTGAGGTCTAGATAATAACGATGGAGCTCAGAAACATGGAAAAAGATTATATAGACCTATATCATTAAGTAAGTGATATCTTTGAAGCCACTGAACTGATTATCAGAAAAACCTTCCAGGGTCTAATGATTCGTAGTGAAATATAACCCTTCCTTTGAATCCATCAATAGACCAACCTATAAAAAACACATAGGAAACCGAATCCCCAATAAAAAAACTCAAGAGGTTGTTAATGATGTTTGGAATAATATTACTACATCAAATAAGTTTAAATAATGAGCTTCTTTATTAGATGATATTTCTTCAAATTATTCTAAAGGGGTCATTGTCTATGTAGTGTTTACTAACCTTTCTTTATCCAAAATAGAGGGGATTGGTAGGGACTACAATTTAAGGCCTCCTAAGGATCCATCTAGTAGATATCCAAAATGATATTGTATTTAATGAACTCAAAGTGGGGTATATGTTTCTCCCAAGAAACTCAAAAGTCATTTATACAATGATGGATCCTTTAATCTAACACTTAAATTAAATTCTCTCTCTAACTTTTGGTCTATGGGTGATAGGATGTGATAAAAAGAATATAAAAAACCATGGCCTTCTACAACACTTCCCATAATTGTAATGTGAAAAAATCACCCCTTTAAAATATGATATAATCCACAGCTCCATGAATGTGTATGACCTCTATGACATATAGGATCCCTTACACATAAACTAAGAAGTCTCTACAATTAGATTGAAATTTGAGAGCTTAGTCAATCGATTAATGAGTACCCAAGCTATATCATTTCTTCAAGGAGATTTGGGCTAACCTATCACGAATTTTGTGGTGACATTATCCCATTTACATACGGGAATGGAAAACAATTATAAATGTACCACCATTCGCTGATGTTTTTCCTTCACCTATGGATAGTTTGAACACTAAGTAATAAATCAAGCTATCACCCATTTCATACAAAAAAACCAATACATGAAACTTAATTCTTAATACATCATAGAAACTATGGGATATACTCCCCACGAAAAGCATGATATTCCCAAATAAATTCCTATCAAATGGCAGTAGGAACCCAGAAATGACCATGTATGCATATGGTCTCATCCTCATATATGGTCCAATTATGTAACGAGTCCCTATCCAAAAACATTTCCATTAGACTAGGTCCTAGTGATCTAAAATATTCTTAATATTTACCCATTCTAAAATGGATGAGTTCACTTTTATCTTTGTGAGGATTTTCTACTTTTGAATCTCTTAAAGCTCTACATGTATATTTAAAGAAAAATCAAAATCCGAAACCCACCAATGGATTCTAGAATGACCTGTTTCTTAGTATTTTAGCTTAAATCACCAACTACTACGTTTAATTTTACAAGAAAAGTGAATTTGGAAATCAGAGGAATGTTGGTATTCAAACCATCAACAATTAATGAGATTCAGATCAATCTACTTAAATATATAGTTGTGTCTTTTATAGTTGGTCAATACAAAATAATTTTCCCCATGAAAATATTTCTTCCAAATGTTTAAATCATTAACAATGACTACTATACGGAGAATATTTGGTTTCTAATTCCACTAGTGAGGCCTCAACTGTTGAGAATTATATTCTATACTCGCTTTTCCTATATAGAAACCTCTCCCAGACTGATACATGATGTGTCAAAATATAATTTATTGCTCCCTCTTGAGATAGGATGAATCTATATGGACTAGTTTTGATATCAATTTGCCTTTCAATTCCTAAAACAATCTTTCACAATCTATTAACCAAAATAATTTTGACCTCTTCTTAGTGTAGCATGTAATAGGTAGTTTTATGCTTGAGAAATCCTATATAAAGAATCTATAATACACCTCTATCCTTAAGAATAATTGAACATCAATTATATCCTTGTTATGCTCCTAAGAAACTATAGCTCTTAGAATCTCCATGTCTATGAATAGTCCTGAATATATGATTATGTGACCCAATAAGTGGATGTTGTTGTTCCAAAAGGGGAATTTGGTGATCGTTTCATAATGATTGTTCTCTCTTAGTATATTCATCATGATCTCTTGATTTTGGTAATGTCTTTTTAGGTGTGATAATACACCAAGACGTTATCTAAAAATTCTACCAAGAATGAATCTAGATACGGGTGGAAACCATGATTCATTAGGTCCATTAAAATATCCAAAGCATTATTGAGATCTAATGACATCAACATGTACTCATAAAGACCATACATATTCCAGAAATTTTTACAAGTTATGTCTGAAGGCCTGAAATGCACCTGATGTAAGACCAACCTCAAATCAATCTAGGAGAAAACCCTAGATACTCATAGAAGATTAACATGGTCATCTATTTTAGGCTATGTATACCAATACTTAACCATGATTTGATTATTACATTAGTAATCCATTAAAATCATTAGGGTAACTTCTATCTTATTGGAAAATGGACTATAGAAACCCATGGTGAGGTACTATGTTGGATAAAACCATTAGTTTCTAGATATTTTAACAACTTCTTGAGTTCCAAAAGTTTCATAGGGGAAATCCTTTAAGGAGGAATTGACACATGTAAAAATATCATCACTAGCTCAATGATGAATTCGACCTCCCTCCCATAAGGTAGCCCAGAAAAGTAATTATAGAAAGCATCCCGAAAGTGATCCACTATAGGATGTAAATAAATAGGATTAATTCTCTAATAATACAATTAATGAATGGTGATCTGATATGTAGATGTTTTAATCCCCTAATGCTCATGTTGAGATCAAGATGTAAGGACATCCTATTATCCCTGACAAGCATATCTATCACCCTTTGGTGTTGTAAACATCACCCTCCAATGATAAAAATCAATACAATATTTATATAGAACTAATAAATATATACCAAAAATTACATCAAACCCTAACATGTCAATGATGAAAAGATTTCACATAAACATATGACCACCAATCTGAAGGGGACATTCCTTACATCGGTGAACACTCTTTTACTAGGTAAATAAATGGGTATTGTGTTCCATCACAACATATAAGTAATCTTTATTGATTCCCAAAATAATTAAAACTTCAATATTTATAATGGAGTCCAATGAAACTATTTCAAATAAATAAGTCACTAATGTGGACTCTACCTGAATAGTACCTTGAACTATTGAAGGCCCAGATCTCTCCTCCTCCATCATAGGTTTCACTAAATTTAAGTGGATCATATTGAGTCCATGATCCTATAACCTAACAACCCTGAGTAGGACCACTGTATTGAAGATCTGAATCCTATGTCTAGTTTCCTCTACTAAGAAAACCACCATGGAATGAGAAGCTGGAAGTACTCTAGATTCCTACCAAGAGAGGTTATACCTTCCAATATTAAGATCATGGAGGCACTGTAGACCCCATCTCACTATTAATTGATGGAAAAGACATAATGAATCACAAAATATGACCCATCCTTCCACATCCCCTCGACTCAACTTGATCATTCATACTCTAGGGTTTCATGCGTCTTGGATTCCTGCACTGGTGACATATATTGAAACTGTTGACATGTGTTATTTATCTACCACTTCCCCCCATAAGAAACCTCAAAGCATTGATTCTATCAACTAGTTTAACAAATTCCATTCATGGGTGCTAAAACACCCTATATCACACCATCACCTTTCCTAAAATTCAACTCCCAAGTGAGGATTTGGTTGACTGTCTCATAACCATTAGTCAACAAGAAAATAATAACTTATGATAAAATAGTGTATATTGTCCCATCATTAAATTGCCTTACAATCATGAGCTGATCACCAGGTATAGTTTGTGAGAATCAATGAATCTGGGTAAAATAAAAAGAATAATCCATTATAGATAGATCTTTCTACTATAGGTTCATAAAATATCTATAATGGTAAGCTCTCAATGTCTGTGAAAAGAAGTAATCATCGAAGACTATCTTGAAGTCCCTCTAAATCATATCTAAATGGTGTTATTCTTGGGTAATGTCATCCCACCATCTCTTGGAAGAATCAAAGAACATATAATATATGAGATTGACCCTCATCTTTGGAGGCATATCTAAATGGTTGAATGTCGATAACATAGACACCATCCATGAATCTACTACCTAAGGACCACTGCCACCAGAAAATAATGGTGGGTGATGCAGTAGGATATCATATGTCACCTCTTACATAATCAGGGCCTGTCATGAAATTCCATTCATAGACATCATCATTCCAAGAAACCCTCTCGAAACTCGACATCATTTCCCATGTTAGGAACATTAGCGGGTTTCATTGGTGGCACTACTAGAGGTAGTTATAGTGGCTTGGTCCCACTACATATAGAGAATGGTCATCACCATCCTCCTAGAGTATGACCTGAGTCCATAATGGTGGAATGATTTTATAATTAAAAACACAATCATCAGAATAGAATTTATTAGAAATATGATAATAGATAAAATGATTAGAACTAATACAATCCTTCTTATAAAAGACTAAACCTATCTGGATGACTCAAATTTTAGGTATATGAGATAACAGTAGAACAAAATAGGCCATAATGATCATAAAATGCACCCTCAACTACCCAATTCTATGGCCGGGTTTGGGCCTAGGTCTCATGTCACTTTTCTATGGGCATATCATATGGAGTTTTAATTAAAATTTATAGAATAAAACACCATTTAATTTGTAATTGAAATATAATTTTAATGAAAACCATTTTATTTAAGGGTTTTATTCCATTTAAATTCATATTATATATATATTTATAATGGTCCAATTAGAAGTGTCACCATTAACAATTTGTAAAAGTCATACTTCTTATAAATTGGAATCAGAACCTCATGTAATATAAGCCTAGCCTTTACACATAGTATCATGATGTAACAAGTAATTTAAAATGATTTTATTAAGTGAAATACCATTCTCAATTTATAAAAGTACATGATTCATAACTTAAAATTGGTAATCATGTAATCAAAATCTTCAAATGTTTCAGATGGTTTACTTAGTAATTCCGGGCTTAAACATGGTCTAATTTGTAAATTAAGGTTTTATGATAAATCAATACCCGAAAACATAGAATATATTAATGATGAAAAATTAATTAACGAAATTGTGTTATCCATGAATGAAAAATTAACACATTTCCATATTAAATAAATGAAGAACCAAACTATATGTAGCATTAAATTCATGCATAATGTTAACATGGAATGGTAAAATACATGGTATATAAGTCTTAAAGTAACTATGATGATGCATGATCTCCTAAAAACTTGAAATACATGGATAATGGAAAATTACATAATAATAAGAACATCAATAATAATAATTTCCCAAAACAAATTGTTAGATACTCCCCTATAAGAGGGTTATATACTCATAGGAATAAGCTCATTACCAAATTTAAACACATTCCTAGTATCTTATAATGTATTCCCAAATTATAAGTCAAAATAAAAGATACAACCCTGATACCACTTTGTAATTTCCCAACCTAGGGTCCACTAAAATGGTGCCTTGAGCCAATGACTCAAATGGACTCATTCATGCCTCCTTGTCTGAAAGAGGCTATCGACTAACATATATGGTCAAAGGTGGTACAGAGGGAAGACTATACCCTCATATCAGGGTGGAAAAAATAAATAAATAGAGATAATAAGTAGATGTATCATATAAGATAACAACAAATAGAATATAAGAAAGATAAGTAATCAAAATTGGAAGTATAAATATCAAAGAAACTATAGTAATAATAAATCCATATGCTAGTTCATATAGAAAATGATGTCCTGGAATTTTGATGTGAAAATTGGGGAGAAAAAACGGATAAATAGTACTAACATATTTAACATGCTATTGAAGAGTAAGGAATACCAAAACACATCTTCACTAGAATTGTGAGCATATGTTTGGTCCTCTTCTCCCATGCTCTGTGATATGAGAAAAAATGACCAGGAAACCATGATAGGGACACCTCTTTTATCAAACACTATAACCATTATGACCTCTCAAGTGCCAAAAATGGCATAACTATGATGTGAGATAAACTTTGTAGGCCACCACCAATGGTATCCATAATCATATATTCAGTGTTTATAGAATAGTAGAGTGAAAATATAAGGAATAATAAATAATACTAAAAATAAATTCTATTTATCTCAAGTACCTGTAGGCACCTATAATATTTTACCTACTTCGACATAGGCAAGAATATCTGATATTAGCGACTATGTACATACATATATAAGAAATGTGGTATAATATGTATACATGTATAATCCATATATATTTCAGGACATATATAAGAATATACATGGATACGAGGTGCCAGCATATCCCAGGGCATAACTCAAGTGTCCAAGAATATTGAAATGAGATATAGGATCTAGCCAAAGAACTAGACCTAAATCTAGTAAGAATGTGAAACATCATGTTCATCACCCATGATATTGTGCGATTATTCATTCCCAACTATTGATGTAAGGGAAAATGGAACGTCATTCCCAATGTCAATGTAAAAAAAGATGTGTCACGCCATCTCTATCACCTAATGTAAGTTATTGTGAAACACTATTCATTACAAATCCCTTAACCATTTCCAATAGACCAATATATATGGTCTAATAATAATAGTTAGGAGGAATTTCCCCATAATAATTTTTATTAATTTAACCCAATCTGGCCCTGGGTGTCACAATTTATATAATTCATATTTATAAATATACAACATGTGGTGTGGCTATTTCACCAACTTCCATTTAATTAAATTAAAATATCTTAACAATAAAACATGGGAAAATAAAATTTATTGTTTATACAATGTAATTAAAAGATGGTGAATTATAATTTTACATAAATATGGGAAATTAATTCAATACACCCAAAGTGGTGAAAATCAATGGGGGTAGAAATCCTATAACTATTAAACAATGCTCCAAAGGAGTGATATAGAATGGATTAATTTATCTTGAAAGGAAAACCTATATTATGGAAATATGTGGAAGTGTCTGGAATTTGGAACATCCACAAATGCTTTAAAAAAATTTAAAATTTAGGCAACACTTGTAGATCATCTACCTTAGGCCAATGAAAAACTCTTTATATGGTGTCTACATCCGGATAGTAGTAGACTAGAATAAATTAATAGAACAGGTAAATTCCCAAAAAATATGGCATATTATCTCAAAAAATCATAAAAGATGGGTAGATAAACTAAAAAATAGGTAATTGGATTATATATCTTACCATTATCTATCAAATACATACGTTTATGAAGTAAATAGATTCTGAATTAAGAGATAGCCTCAAATCCTATCATAGGAGAAGGGAGAGCACTCACGGGAAAGGAGGAGTTTGTGATTCCCAAGGGAATGGAAAATAAGAATAAGTTTTAATATAATTTAATAGAAAATGGGTAATTTACTCAATTACAAAGGGTTATAGTGTTTTGTTGCATGTTTTCTTCTATACAATGTACCAAACTTGTGGTAGCAACTTCCCAAGAACCCACTTTCACAGGCTAGGGGCACAATATTGCTAACTGTGCACAATCCATATGAAAATACATTGTCATATTTCGTGAAAAAATTAGTCATAAATATGGACTATGAGCCCAATTTATCATAAACATGAAACTAATTCCGTCCCATTATGTCACTAACATGGTTTAGCCGTATGGTTAACAATACTAATGTGCCAACCATGTAGCTCAGTATGTCTCCCAAAACATTAGAGTTCTAGGATCTGAACAAGCCCACATATGTTCCCAGGACACCTCTCGGGTATAGTTCACATTTATAAGGATAAAAGAAAAGGTAAAAACTCTAAGAAAATTGAATCATACCTTCTTAAAAATTCATGTTGTTACATCCAAACCACTTTAAATGATCATAAAATTATAGTATCAAATATGTTGATTGAGTGAAATAAATATATAAATAATGGATTATTTACTCACACTAGCACAAAACCATATAAAAATTGTGTCCCTTATATTATTTCATTTTTATTTAATTCTGGTTATGTTGAGTTTGTAAGAACCCAATTTTTTACTCGTGTATGTATCCGTTAAATTTTGGACTAATTTTATTTTATGGACATGAAATGGATTCTTAATGTGTTTGTGACTGTATTTGGGGTGTTTAGGGCCCGTTCAAATCTTGAATCCTGGTTTTATGGTATAAAATATTATGTCAAATATTTAGATTAAACCATGAAATATATGAACCATATATAGTTTAAGACACGTGAGGCTGGCCAATAGGCTAGTATAGGGATCATGATTTTCCCTAACAGTGAACCAAAGGTCTCATAACCCTGAAAAAACTATAGAAAAAATTATAAAGGGTATTCACATGGTTGGGGAATGGGTTCCCTAACTATACGAATAAACCATAAGGGTACCCACTTCCTATATATGTCCATGAATAATTGGTGCACAATTTGGAAAACTATGTGACCAAACTGTGGGATGGTTTTTTTGGGGTGATTATACAGTTTTTCCCTAAAATTTATATTTAACAAAAATGATTATCCAATCTTTCTAATTCCAATTAACAACACCCAATTTCTCTCTTTTTTAAATCACTCAAGACATAAAATCTATGATTTGATACTGAGTGTCTGTCGGTAGTCTGATTTAATCACTGCTCATCTGGTAGGATTCGTGCTGGAAGGATCCAGATTCATTTTTTATCTTTAGTCATTCTTCTTCCCATGGAAAAATATATTCAAATGAAGTCTCATATGACCCATTTTCAGGTAATTAATCCATTATTTAGATATCTTCTAATATATTCCTAATTATAGGCTGATACTGGATGAGGAGAGTCATACAAGTATGACTTATGTGGTCTATAACTCTTCCCTCATGTTTCGTCATTTTATAAATTATTGTGCGGTCCAATGATTTCATCAGGACTCACCCAATTAATTATCATTCCTTCCTTTTAGTCAATGGAACCATGCTCTAAGACCCATTCAATACATGTCATTAAACATTTGTGGTTAAGTACATAATTTCAACCACCCTATGTTGGGTGTTATCCTTAATTAAGTTTTAGTTCTCAACTTCTGTGTTAGATCCTCTATTTGGATGTTCCTCAGATTGACCCTGATAACGGTAAGCCTCCCTCATTAAATTACTTATGAATTTTTAATTAATTAATTACATGGACCTTGTTTTGTTCCACTTTACCCACTTAAGTTTATTAATTCAAATTGATTAACCAATTTTAAATGTAATTGGAAACTATACTTAGTAAATGTCATAGCCTTATTAAATGTAAATGAAATGTTGGTTGTGTGTTAGTAGAATCAAATTAAACATATTATGTAAGGTATCATAATGGAAGTAATGAAATTATTATGAATTATATGAATTAATAAAAGGTTTCATTTCCTTTATATGCCTTGTCACTTGTATTAAATGAATATAATAAACCCCCTTATTTTATTAAATGTAATGACCATCTGATTGAAAAAAGTTTTAAATGAATTAAACATAAGGTTACTAATTGTATATTAATCATTAAATAATTATAGTAGTGATCATAATTGAGTTATAGTTTTGATTCCCTAGGGAACTCCTTGGCAACTTGTGGACACCATTCTGATTCATGGATGTTGGTTGCCTTGGTTGAGTCTCACCTTGGAACCCAATCCTTGTCTATCAGTGGATTACCACTATCAAACTATAGGATCCTTAATTTTATGTTATAGGAAGCCTTCGATACACTCCTTAGATCCAAAGTGGCTTCTCCAGACATTATATTCCATGGTTACATCCTTGGTACTAGCATAGCCTATCTCATTCTACATTGGATATTTTACATGGACCCGGTTAGATTGATTAATGTGGAATTTATTTGATTATTATCCATGGATTTCATTATTACTACTTAGCTATGAATTAGTTACTATTGGTTTTGGGACCCTTAATATCTAGGATTCCTTGGATATCACCTTGGAACCTCTTCATTATAAATAACATCATAGATTCCTTATATCCTTAGATCCATCACTGTTACTATCATATTAGATTTTCAATGATTTTATTTCCTCATGTGACCTATTTATATAAACTATAACAGAATTTATTAAGGAAAAATTAAATTTTTATACACTACTAAATGGATGAAGCACGTACTTATTTAATTACATTTTTTCTGCTTTACTTTTCTATATGCTTTCTCCCACAATGTTTTATTTTATGTTACCCGAACATGATGTTATAGATACCATTAGTGGTGTCCAATTAATATTTATCTCACATCTTATCTATACTTCCATTGGAACCCATGAAAACTATATGTATGTAGGTTTTTATAAAGTAAATTGTATTTCTTTGAACACTTGATTGTTTTCTTTCATTGGATAGAGTTGGTAGCAGTGGACTGAGCTAGAGCTCAAGAAGTTGGGGAGAGTTTTTTTTATTAGTTTTTTCTAATTTTGAATAGCATGCATTGTATTAATCTATATTTCCATGTATTCTATATTTATTGGTACATGAAATATCATCTTTAGCTTTTTTGTCTTTATATCAGTACCTCCCAGTTTATTATTATTCACATATGAGTATGTTGTAGATTATATTTATTGTATTACTTTGGGTACTTGTATCTAGTTATATTGTATTCATCTTTTGTTCTTCACATTTGGTAATGGGGGAATAGTCTCTCCATATACACAAGGTAGTCCCTCACTGCTAGTCGAAAACCTCTAGTATTCAAGAAGATGAGCATGAGGCCAATTGGGAAACCATGCTCGGGGAACCTTTAGTGGAATCTATGTCTAAGTACATCGAAAATTGGTTTACAAGGATTACATTATTTCATAACCTTTTATAGATAATATATGTGAGATTAGGACCACTTGGAACATGATCATAAATCATGATTGGGTTTTTCGAACACAGGGTCAGGGTAAATTCCTTGTTTCTTGAATAATAATTGTAGTTCAGATTTTCCTATTACAGTTGATATAACATCATCATTGGGTGACACACTTGTTTTCTTGTGGTTATTATTATTATTATTCTAATTTAGAATTTAATTTCATCTTTGTCTTGAGTAAATGAGGGTAAGGATAACTGTTACAAGAATCATCACAGGCACCTAGAAGTCGCTTCTCAAGCATATTTTCATGCAATAAATGTGAATTTAAATATTTTCATTTATTAACATGCTTGTTATTGTTGAGTGATAATTATTTGTATATATATACTTATTTTGGTCTTGGATATGATTGTGTGATTTTTTTTACAATTCATTTGGTGTTATGTCCCCTCGTGGGTTGTAATTTTTAATTTACCATGTTGATCCATTAAATTTAAAATCAATTGGGTTTCATTTATAATGATAAGGATTATGGGACCCCATTAACAAGGAAAAGAGATAATGTATTGATGAACCATTATATATATAAATAAGATAATGGAAACTGTAAATGTGAAACATGACATTTTTAGAGAAGTGGTTTCCAGTAAATGATTAGGCAAGGTACCACTGACCTATCTTCTACTGAAACCCCTGAAACTTATACGTGGGCACTTACCAGTACATGGACTTCTAAATGGGATGTTGTGGTAGTATTCCATGACTAGTGAACCTATATTATGTTCATATTATTCTAGTATTTCTATCTATATGATTCTAGATTTTTTTTGAGTAGTGTACCTTGAATATATATACCAACACATCCACAAAATTCTCATATCGTACACTTGGTGGGTGGAGACGACCATTATCCAGAAATGATGGGCCATGATTCAAAAGTCTTACATCCAATTTTTTAACTTGAAGATCCTCCTGGGGTGCCGTATATGGGCGCTATCATTCATGTTAATGATTTTTTCCTACATCTGATACTATCCATGCATGGTGCTCTTTGAATTGTTCACATAATGGTTGATCTGATGAGTGAGTTCCAATTACATAATCCTTATACATTCTTAGTGGATTGAGATAAATAGTATCTGAGTCATAGATAGAGGCCACTATATCTATATTTTATAATATATAGATTCATCTATAGTGGAGGGATAATCTTGAAACATATATGGTACATGTTTCAACCAAGTGCTTGTGGGATATAATTAACTTGGCTGGTCGCCATCATGTTCTGGGATGGGATGATTTCCAAACCCCATTCTATGACTAGTTCCTTCCTTGTAAAATTAAAGATGATAGATCAAGAGAGTTTATGCACCTAGAAAAATGATTTATGTTAATTATAGTCTATTCATCACATTTCACCGAGTTATAATTCTTTTCACCACTTTTACATAAGGATGACCTTTCACATGCTAGATGCTTGGAGGATGGGAATAAATATTCTATTAATAAATAATTTAATGTATTTCACCTACAAATATTCTTTTAAATTGTTATTTTTGATCTTATCACTGAGCACAAGTTGATGGACAATAATAGTATCAGCCATAGAGGATCAGTGCGATGACATGTCCATAGTTCTTCTTGTAGAAGTAAATGTTCTATCAAGGTTTTTCATCAGGGTAGTGGAATCTAGATTACCCATACTTGTATCTCTATAGTGTGTCATCAGTGGGATGATATGGGAACCTGAAGTCTCAATGTGATATATACCATCTAGAGTGTCAGGATTTCTATATAATGGAGAATATTTAGATATTTTGATGGTTCGTTTCATTTGATTCTAGTGGAAGTTGTTCTGCACTACCTCCACCTTTAGTGAATGTTATTTTATATATTGTTGTGTGAGGAGTAGGAGTATCACTGGAAAGATTGTCCAATTAAGGGGTTATGGTCATAGTATTCAGAATTCATATTTCCAACAACACTAGTACAATGGTCTAGATTGTGCCAGTCCATTTATTACATTGGGTCGTGGATCAGGTCAGTTTCATGCATTACAACTGATATCAAGTGATCATGCTATAATACTATCTATATCATGAGTTACTATTATAGTAGCCTCTACTATATTGTCTTAATTATTTGATATAGGTTCTTCACACTCCTTCACCCCATTATATATATTAAAAAGCCTTGAATGGAAATATAGTTTATCTCTGGTTTAATGACTCTAGATATGTCATTGGAAGTATGGTCAGAGGGGATATGCCAGTTTAGGGACTATACAATTAAGGTAGATAGTTACTCTTTCTTATGGGACCTCATTGTTCTCAAGATGATGGGCATTAATGTCATTATCGAGATGAAGTGGTTTGTTATGTGTCATACCTTTATAGATTGTAATCATCTTAGAGTATCATTTACCTCACTAGAGGGAAGGAATTATCTACATAAGGGTGAGAGGGATTGCTATGATAGTAGATCTTGACCATAGATTCATAATAATGATGGAGTGACAATCGAGATCGACAATCGATCTATAGTGGATTAGGGTTTATATGAGGTGTAATTTCCTCTATTTTTAGATTGTTTTAGTGAATTTTTCCATTTTTTCATACCTACTAATAGGGGGGTAGATTTTATGACTGAGATCCTTTTTGGAGAAACTCCATTGTTCATTCCTTCGCACAGGATAAAACCTACTGATCTTTAAGAGATCAAGTGATACTTGGAGGATCTAGATTCCAAATAATTCATATGACATAGAACATACTCTTGGGGTTCTTATATGATTTCCAAAAAGAAGGATGATGTGAAACTTCGACTATGTTCGTAATATAGATGGTTGAACTAGATTATGGTCAATAACTAGTTTCCAATGCCTCTAATAGATGATCTCTTAGACCATATATGAGGAGCTTGGTTGTTTTCATAGATCAATCTATGGTCAAGAAAAATCACGTCTGTGTTATGACATCAGACATACCTCATACATATTTCCACATTAGTTATGGTCTCTATGAGTAAATTTTTATGTCCTTCAAGATTATTAACACGCCTACTATTTTCACGGCTTTGATGAATAGGGTGCTCCACCCCTATATGGAATTTTTTGTCATAGTATTTTTGGATGATATATTGGTGTATTATCACACTCATAGTGACCATGTATGAACTTTTAGATCATTCTTTGTACACTAAGATAGAATAAAAATTATTAAAATATTTATAGGTGCATTTTTTGGATTGAAAAATTTCACTTCGTATGTCAATTCATCAAGAAATCATGTGTCTCTATTTACCCAGAGAAAGTTAATGATATGTTTTTGTGGGAGCATCCCAAGAAAGTGTTTGATATATGGATATTCTTATGAATGGGTGTATATTATAGGTTCTTCATACATGACTTAACAAACCTTGTTGCAACTATTTATATTATTTCTAAGAATGGTGTTATGTTCTTGTGGTCATAATAATGAGAGAAATACTTTTAGAAGATTAATAGTATGTTTGTCTCAGCACCTATTCAGATACTGTCACAGCCAAGAAGAGTTTATACAATGTTCTATGATGCATCAGGCATCAAACATAGAGTAGTTTTGATATAGGGGGATGGTGTTGTTGCCTATGGATCTCGGAAGTCGAGGCCTCACGATGGAAATTACCTGATGCCTGAAATTGAGCTATCAACAATTATCCATGCCATATGTGGAAGGAGGATTTATATATAGGGTGACTTCTTCATGGTGTATACAGACTACTAGAGCCTCACTTATATCATTAAATATACTGAATTGAATATCATATATTTAGGATGAGTCAAATATATTTTCTTTTCTACTATTTTTAGATTTCTCATACGACCTGAAAGGGCAATGTATTAGTTGATTTTCTAAGTCTGAAAACATTGGAACAAGTATTATGGGAATCCAATGATGAATGAAAATTAACAACCCTCTATTTAGTGATGCAGTTTGTTTTTCATTAAATTCATGAGAATTTAAATCTCTCATCCTTGATATTAACCTCTTCCCTCTTTGATAATGAGATGATCACGAAATTTTCCAATCATTGGGGATTAGTCCTCTATAAGAGTATTGCAGGAGATAAACCACATTTTTATAGGTCTGTGGATAGAGTGGATATCTTTCATATACATATAAATTTTTGTATTCCTACAGATATGAGAGAGAACATTATGTGAGATTCCCATGATTCTCAATGGGAAATTCATGTAGGAATCTCCAAAATGTATCAAGACAAGGGACACTTGTATTGGTTTCCTAAGATGAAATGTATAATAATATGATTTATCATAAGGTGTTCTGTATATCATTAGGTGAAGGTAAAGCACCAGAAACCAAAGGTATTTTTACAGGTGCATCGAGTATCAGAATGTGAATGGTAATATTTTTTCATGGATTTCGTAGTAAGTTTAACAAGGTCTCCTCTAGGTAGTGAGGAGGTACGAGTAGTTATTGATCGATTGAAAAAAGTAACACACTTGATTCCTATTCGAGATAATTTTTTAGTTGCTGAGTTTGGAATATTTTATCTTTATTGGTTAATATGACTACATGGGTCCCATATAATTTCATTTTACAAGGGGGTACTCATTTCATGTAACATTTTTATAATGGGTTGGAAAAGGATAAGGGTAAACTGGAACTTCTGAGTGAAATCTTTCACCATTAAACTAATGTATAGTCAAAATAGAAAATATAGATTTTATATGATATTCTATGGTCATTCATACATTATTTAATAGGTTCTTGGGAGAAGAATATACCCATCATTGAGTTCACCCAAAATAATAGATTTTAGATGATGATTCAGATAGATCTTTTTGATGCCTTGTATGGTAGGCTGTTTCCGTGAAGCATGTGCTAGACAGAGGAAGGAGGGGAAGCCGTACTAGGACATCAGCTCATTCAGGAGACTTTAGAGATGGTTTATAGGATCAAGGATTTTATGACTATTACTTATTATAGATATATATCATAGGATGATTATTATCAATGATATCTATAGTTTGAGTTCAGTGATCAGGTTTTCCTGTGGGTATCACCTAAGCTAGGGTGTTGATGGGTAAAGAGGAATATGAAGCTATCACATCACATTATCAGACCATTTGAGATTCTAGAAAGAGTCGGTATAGAAACCAATTGGTTGTTACTACTTCATTAGCACTATGTAATTTAAGACATCTTCCATGTTTTATAGCTTCGACAATATTTCATCGACCAATCTCAGAATTTTGATCCCAAGGTAGTCGAGCTAGATGATGATGCTAACTTTTAGCAGTATCCAATATACATCATTGACCATATAATGATGGATCGTTGAGGCTGTTATGTACATCTAGTATGGGTATTAATGTTTCACATCCATGTACATGATGAGACTTGGGAGTGTGAGGCAGACATACATGCCCAATGTTAATAATTGTTATTATAGTGTTTTTCTTCACCATTAGAATGTGTACTCAAGAACAAGTTCCCTTATGGGTGAAATAATATAAGAAACTTATTTTTCGATCAGATATATCCTCTAAATTTTGGTTTAATTATATTTTATGGATCTCAAATGGATTCCTAAAGAGTTCATGAAGGTATCTGGGGTGTTTGGATATGGTTCAGAGCCCAGAATATAGATTTTGGGAGAACACGGCATCTTGAATGGTTAGTGTAAACCATGCAAGGTAGGCCACTTGGTTAGTTTCATTTTTTTGAGGCTGAATTATGGGTTGGTATAGGGCACAAGATTTTCCCCAACCATATGCTGGGGGCTAAATGACCAAGAGAAAACACCAAAAAATATAGAGTTGGTTTACAAAAATGGAACATGATTTACCTAAATATGAGGCCTAACCATGTGGGTACCCCTTCATACAACTTGCCATTCGTGGTTGGAATACATGTTAGAAAATTTTTAAGCCAATCCATTTGAAGGAGTTTTACAGTGATTTTATGGTTTTCCAATAAATTTCAATTAAACCTAAACCCCTATTCAATTTTTTAAATATAGAGGAAAAACCTCCTTTCTATCCCTTTTTAATCTCTCAATCCATATAAACTAGGATTTGATAACATCATTCCATCTAGAGTCCGATCAAATCTTTATTAATCTCATTGTATCTTCTCCTGTATGATCTCAATTCCTTTTTAATTTTTTAACGTTCTTCTTCCAATCGACAAAAGTATTTATATATATGATCATATTACCATTTTCATGAAATTTATCCATTCCTTATATATCTCCAAATCTAGGATGAATTAGAGGCTGATAATAGACAATGAGTGTTGATTGAGTATAAGGTATGTGGTCTGTAAATCATCCCTCAAGTTTTTTCATTTCATAAATTTCTATGTGGTCACACCAATTTCATATAGAATCCTCTATTTATTTATTTTCCTTTACTCTAGTCATTAGAACCATTTTTAAAGTCCCATTCCAATATGATATTTATTGTTTTTCATTATGTCCACAATGTGGAAAATCCAAAGTAGGTTGTTATAGATAATTGAGTTTTAGTGTATGAATTTTGGGTTAACACCACCATTCTGGTGTGCTTCAACATGACCCTATTAATTATTAGCCTCCCTCATTAAACAAATATTGAATTGAGTATTGATGAATGGGCTAGAATATTTCTCCTTCCACTTGAACTGCCTATGTTAAGTTCTTAAAATTGATTAACCAATGTTTAATGTAATCAGAAAGTATACTAATTATATGAATTATCCTTTAAAAATGTAAACTAAATGTTGGTTTCATGTCTGTAGAACTCTTTTCCATTTATTATGTAATATAGAGGAATTTACCTAATTAAATTATTATAAATTATATGAATTAAATAATGGTATCACATCCATGAGATGCCTGTCACTTGAATGAAAGGCATGGAATAAACCCCCTTGGTTTTATTAAATAGAATGATAATCACATGACCTTACATTTTATATGAATTAAATATAAGGTTCCTAATTGTATATTGAACAATAAAAAATTATAGGAGTGGTTAGGCTCGAATTATATTCTGGATTCCAAAGGGTATTCCTTGAGAACTCATGGATGCCATTTTGATTCAAAGATTTCAATTTCCTTGGTTGAGACCCATATTGGAACCTAATACTTGTCTGTTAGTGGAGGCCTATAATGACACTATAGGATCCCTCATTTACTGTTATAGGATTCCATAGATATACTACTTGGATCTAGTGTGGCTTCTATATACATGGGGTACCTTATTTACATCCTTGGGCCTAGCAATTTCTTATCCCATTTTACCTAGGATGTTTTCCATAGACTCAGTTAGATTGATTGTTGTGGATTTCCTTGGATGAACCACCTTATATTATACTCTTACCCCTTAAACAAGATGTCATTACAAAGGAGTTGGAGACCCTTTGAGGTCTTTTATT
The DNA here is from genome assembly GCA_963277665.1 of Viscum album. Classification (NCBI taxonomy): domain Eukaryota; kingdom Viridiplantae; phylum Streptophyta; class Magnoliopsida; order Santalales; family Viscaceae; genus Viscum; species Viscum album. The sequence goes on from OY728130.1 coordinate 1,953,135,382, forward strand.
CATTGGTTATCACCTTGGAACCTCTTCATTAAAAATAATATCATGGATGGAGTGTTCACCTCAGATCCTCCATTGTTGCTATCATATCTGATTTTCATCTTTTTAATTACCTCATGTGACCTATTTACGTTAACTGGAACTGAATTAAATAATGAACTATTTATATTCTAATAAACTATATAATGGAAGAGGTAGATACTATGGAAATTGCATTTTTTACTACGTTAATTTTTTATATTTTTTCTTGCATGTTGTTTCACCTTATATTACATGGACATGGAGTTATAGACACCATTGGTGGTTGCTATTTAGTTTTATCTCACACTCTATTTGACCCTCTATTGGTACATGTGAAGACTATATATATGCTTGTGTTGATAAATGGAAATGTATGGATTCAATCACTTGATTAATTACTTTCGTAGGATGGAGTTGGTATCATATGACCGATAATGATTTTTGGATGTTGGGGATTGTTTTTGGATTCCTTTTTTTTAATTTTTTTATCACGAGTTGTATTATTTTATATATCAATGTTTTCTATCTTTCTTGGAACATGATATATCATCATCAATTTTTGTATATTTATATCAGTTCCAGGTATATTATTATTCTTCATGTATTCTTCCATGGAGGCTCTCTTTTATTATTTCCGCTTTATTTCTACCATTATATGATATTCATCCATTGTACTAAACTCTAGTAATGAGGTCAAAGTATCCAAACGAACACACACTAAACCCACAATATGAGTCAGTAGCCTCTAGAATTTTTGGAGATATGCTTGAGGCAATGTGGAAAACTTATCATGGGGAAACATCTTGGGGAATCCCTATCTGAGATGTCATAGAGTTAATTTATTATATGGATCATGTCTTAACTGAAATAAAACAATAATTTAATAGAGAAATAAATTTTTAAAATAAATTAAAAACTGATTCAACCCCCTATTAGTGATGAACACATTCAAGGGGCATCTAAATTGGAATTATATCCTTAGGGTTCCACTGACAGATCTATTTATCTTCTAAGAATGAATAATCTCAATTATATCAATTATTGTATTGTTCCAACATTAAATTGAAAAATTATCATATTTGAAAGAATAATATATTTCCTAATCATATATCTCTTAGATAAGACTTTATTGATGTTGTATATAAAATATTTATTTTTATTTAAAGATATTTTCATATGTATTTTTCTAATAAAAAAAATCCATAAATTTCATTGAAGAGAAATAAATTCCATTTTAATGTATTTTTCAAAAAAACGTGTATACCAAATTAATTGGGATTAAAACTGCCAATGAGATGTGGGATAAATTTTAAACTATATATGAAAGGAATTTCATAATTAAATAGGTTAAATAAAAAGTATGGAGATGTATATTTGAAGATATAAAAATGTGTGAAGAAGAAATAATTTATGAATGTTTTACTAGAGAATCTGAAATACTTTAGATTATAAGAGGATATGGTCAATAGTTAGTGGATTTAACCATTATGAACAATTTTATGAGGATATTAACTAAAATTAATCACACCATTTTTTATTATAAATAATATATTTAGTATCTTATGCTTGATGAGACACATAATATTTAGATTTTATGGGAGAAGAGAAAGGATCTAACAATTTGGAAAATAGTTAAAGAATAAATTTATTTTGAAAACATAAGAAAATATAGAATTAAAGATGAAGAAGTTGAATATTTTAGTTACTGTAATGATAATGAAGAAAATGGTAAAGATAAAAAAATAAACGTGATAATGATTTACAAGAAATTCAAAAAAGGAGAGTGAAAATGTATGTGTATGAAAATTCTATAATGATTCAAATGTTTTGAACTTAGAAACATGTCCATAACCTATGAAAAGAAAAATTATAGTAAATGTAATGTGTTTAAAAAAGATAAAATCCATAAAATATATTTTAGGATACAAATTCCAAATAATTGAGTAAATGTTGTGAAGACGGAAAGAAGATTTCCATAAAAAATAAATGAAATCTAATGAACAAGAAAAAAGAAGTAGACTGTTAACATAGTATCCAATTAGAGGATAAATCTCATAGAGTGTTCAAAATATTCATGAATTATATTGATATGCATGAAAAAAACACATGTAGTAAATAATAAGTAAGTGAAGGTACTTATAAAAAGCATATGCTTCAGGATAAATTGGAAGCATTCTTATAGAAGAATATAATTATAAATAAGGAATTAATACTAATGGAGAAATAATATGGAATGAAAAATAAATAAAGGGAATATTTTCTTAGTATAGGTACTCAAATAATTAATGAAACTCAAAAATACATGATGAATGTTTCATAATTTGAGAATATCATGATTGATTTTGAAGAAAATGTTCCCTTGAAGGAATACTATGATAGAAAGACATAATCTAAATGACTCGTAGCAATGAATGAAGTGAATAAGATAAAATATGAAATTAAAAAGTTTATTGAATTCAAATAATAATCACCAAAGGAAATTAAATAAGTAGTCTCAAAAGAGTAGGAAAAATTTCAATTGATAAATCTATAAAAAATATTTCTATATAAATAAAATCATATAAAAATACAAATAAAGATATTCGTGATCAAAGAATAATTGTTAGAAATCTTATTTAATATTTAAATTATGTTATAGAGACTCTAAAACACCAGTTCACCTAGAATATAATCACACCTAGAATATGTAAATTCAACGATAGTAGCATTTTAGAAAAATATTTATCAATATATAAGTCTCAGATTCATAGGGTATAACTGGTTTTATAGAAATTATGGGGAAAATATTATTCATTATAGTATAATATATCCTTACCATAGAAAAGTAGATAATAGAGGGGTAGAAACATTGAGAAAATAAATAGATTTGGTTAAGAATATAATATTTGTCAAATTTGAAATCTAATTTTTTTAAACAAAACAAGAATGAATGGTTGGAATAATTGTGTAGAAATTGTGAAAAAAGTTCCATTTTATTGGGTAATTCATGAAATGGCCTCTTAGACATCATTATTACAATTCATAGGAGAAATGAATAAAAAGAAGAACTAGAAATAAAAGTCTTTAATTTAAGACATTTTTTTAATGGCATGAAATAATAGAAATTCATTGATTCTCAACATTTGTTAATCATCTCATTTTACTAGTAGTATAATAGTTATAAAAAATATATGTGAACATTATAGTTGGGATTTAACATTTGGTAATGATAGTTCAGTCAAAAATGAAGGTGTTGGAACAATGAAAATTGAATCTCAGAGGATGAAATTTTATGATATTATCTATGTTGAAGGGACAAACATAATCTATTCAGTGTGACCCAATTTTGTGATAATGGGACTTATTTTTTTCTCATAAAATACTTATCCATTTCCAAAAAATCAATATGTAGAAGTTTCATCGCCATAGGTGAAATAAAAATTAAGAATATGATTTAATTAGTAACATGACCATAAGCTGAAATATGGGTGATAAATATTTGAATAATTATGCTACTAAAAGATTGGACACCTTACATAAAGAAATATGAGTAAAATCTAAACATAAAAAGTTGTGATAGAACAACCTCAATTGAATATGGAAAGAGAATCTATACAGAAAACATGATAAAAGGGGAAATAGTCCAAGCTACTAATAAGAGTACATAGATTCAATCCATTATTCTACCTTTGTTAATCCATAATAAATTTTTTGGCCAATAAGAAAAACTTCTACTTGTATTGATTTTATTTAACTACATTTAATAATGATTTCGAATGATATAGTAATTTTATATTGATATAATAAAAATATGAGGCAATTGAGTAGTTCAAAATCTATAGAATTTATGTTGAGAAGGATTTGGGTGTTTGTATAATTTTTTTCTTTAACCCTGATCCAATATCATGGTATTTGAAATTTTAAAGGAACTTGAGAAAAATTATTTTTACTAAAGAAATGTCAGACATTAATTTTCATGTGGAAGAATAATCCATAGGTACTCTCATTATCATATTTTATATAGATGATATTATATTTAATGGGGAAAATGACACTTCATATGAAGATATTTTTCACTAAATGAAAAAACATTTTGAGAATTCCATTCTAAAATAAATGAACTATTTTAATAGATTCTACATTACATAATCAAATGATTATATTTTATTATCAAAAGAGATATATGATTGAGATTATTTGAAAATATTTCGAATGGAAGAATCAAAAGGGGCTTCAACACCCATATTGGTTGGAACTATGTTGAGAAAAGATTAGGTTTGAACAATTGTTAATGAATTTTTTTTAAAGAATCATTGGAATCCTTCATACATAATAGCTTCAAGGAAAGTAATTATATTCATGGTTAATCTTTTTATAGTATTTTAGAGTGATTCAAGAGAGTCATATATTTTTTAATATTAAGAAAATTTTAAATATGTAAAAGGCACACTGAATCAAGTCTTGATTTTCATAAACATATGAAAACTAAACATTAAGGGATATTTATATGTAAATTGGATATGAGACTATATTAACCGGAAATCCACAAATGGTGGATAATTTTTCCTTAGTGATAGTTTTTTAGGTTTTTAGAAAAAGGAATTCTAATTTTGCTTCCCAGATTACAATATTGGAAGAGTATATTTTAGAAACACATTACTATACATATATGTTATATATGAAATTATTGAAAGAATATATAAAAGTGGATGCTAGAAACCCATTGAGTAATTATTATTATTTTCATAGTTCCACTGATATATTAAAGAATAATTTTCAACACTCAATATCATAACTTATTTATATCAAGTATCATTTTATCATATAAATAATGGCTAATGGTAATGTGAATAATGAATAAATTGGTTTAAAATTTCATACTACAATTATATTAAAGTTTATATTCCAAGAGAGAGGTTGAATTAATTTAGGCTGAAACACCATGTTTATACCTCTTATATCACATTATATAGTATGGAATAATACCCACACATGGATTTTGGTTATTTTTTTAATGAATAAGAGTGGTTTTATTTTGTTAATTAAATATATTTTTGTTAATAATCATTAATATATATTCATTTAATGTTCTAGTTATTTCATAAAGGTGAAAAAATGAGTGAGAAGGTGAAAACAAAAAAATCACTTGGATAAAAATTTCATATCAGTGAGACATGAAATTATATCATCAACATTTTTATATCTAGAAGTGTGGTGTCAAGAAACACCTCGCTTGAGAATGGATGCTATTTGATGCTTCTGTGAAGAGAATTATTGAGGCCTTAAAAATAGTTTAGTGAAGCTAATAAGGAATTATCATAAGGTTTTATGGGTTTATAGTTTAATGTTGTTGATAAGAAATCCAAAATGTAACATATTAGAAAACCATATATAAGTTATAAAGAAATTAATATCTGTTTTGAACCATTAGTGAGACTTTTGGATGTTTATAAAGTTGTTTATATGGTCATATGAGTCTATTTTATGTTTGTTAGAAGTATTTGAAATATTTTTAGATTATTCGGATCAATTGTATAATTCAAACTTATTTAAATTTTAGAAGGTCCATAAACATTACTAGAATATATAATGTTCAAATAGTTTTACGAAGGTTGATTGGGATGGATTTTATTGAATAGGGAACATTATATTTTTTATTCCCAATATTATAAAGGTTTAAATTAATTTTCAGAAGTTTTTATTTAAATAGAATTAGGTAAAATCAAAAATTAACGAAATTTGGAATGATTATATTCAAAAAACATAAGGCAGTTTATAACATTTGTAATGTTGTTATTTGAATATATTAAGGGGTTTGAAAAATCATATAGTTCACATGGAACATTATGAGGTTCATAAGAGACATTATGTGGTTCCCACATTTTTTGAAACATAGGTGAACCGACATTATAATGTTGATGAATTAATACTCATAAAAATAGTAAAAAAAAGATCATAGTAAGGTTGACTACTTCGATTTTTTTTTGTGAAAATGAGATCTAAAATATTGGAGTCGTAAAATATGATATTATCATATCATTTTGAATCTTCAAAATATATTATGTATTTTTGATCTATAAAGAAAAACAAATAACATTCAAATGATTATTCTATGATTGACATGGGTATTTATAGAGTTTTAATATGATGATATAATTTATACCGCATGGAATATTGAATATGATACTAGTTGAAACTGGATCTGGGAAATTAAGATATGAGATCCTTATGCTTAAATATTCTAAAATTTATAAATAAATAATATTGAAAAATTAAAATATATATAAATTATGTATTTCTTGAATATATTTTTTTAGAAAACTTCTAAAAAAATTTATTTATTGAATTTTAGTTGAAGATCATGCTAATTTTTCCAATGTAAAATATTTAATGAGAAAGATTATAAATGATCATGTTATATAATTCCTTTGAAAAGAATTCTGATATCATGTTAAAAGACCACAGAAAATGGTTGATAAAATAACCAGTGTTAATGTTCTCAATTTAATTAAATTAAAAATTCAATAAAATAGGTTGATAGACATGGAATGAAAGTGGGTTATGTGAAAATTAGAAACCAAATCTATAGGAAAAAATATATATATATAATATTAGATACTAAGGTAAATAAATATATAAATATTAATATTAAATAAACCTATGTATTTAGTGATCATGTTGTTGATCATCAACTATTATTTCATTGAGTGAGTAACCTGACGAACATAATATCAATAATTGTAGTTTTAGGTAGAGGGTTCGGAAGATGATAACCTATATATTTCTAATTAATTTAAAATATAAAGGGGAAGAAAAATATCAATAGTTATTAAAACTATGCATACTCATATAATGATCTTTAACACTTTTAGATTAATTTTTTACTTCTTGTGACAATTAGTTTTATTTTAAGTAGTTTTTTGTGTAGTATTAGGAGAGATATGGTTATTGGATGATACAAAGACAACCCCTTGTAACTGATCAAAAAATAATCGTGGAACAAATGTGGATCAAGATAAAAAAATTACATAATGAGGATTAGTTACCCACACAAAGATGAAACCTTGATAAAATCACTTTTTCTTTATCTTTTTTCATTTTCATTTAATTTAGGAAAGGATTAGTTAATTTATTGAGTGTATCATCTCTTAACTATCCATAGAGATTAATTACCTAGAGAAATATATTTATAAAATACTTTAACCAATTATTCAATCCCACATTCTCAATGGTGAACCCATTTCTAGGGAACATCAGCATCATGTTACTATTGGGTAGTTTCATATTATCTATAAAATTATCCCAAATGGTGCCATAAACTGGGTTTTCTTGGGAATATTATTCTCATTTTCCTTAGGAGGGTACAAGTTTACCTCTTCATCAGGAGATTAAATTTTCCATAGAATTATTAATCAAATCAGTATTTCATATTATTAGATTGTTCCTATAATGGTTTGAAAAATATGAGTGCAAATTGATGATTTTCTGTAGAATAATTTCATTTGAATTAGTCTCTATCTATGGAGAGACCTACATCTATTTACCAATAAGGATAATGAAATATTGATCTTGTATATATAATAATGGTGTTTTAAAAAAGTGATAAATGATAATTAATATTTTTTATAGAGTATTCGTGACCATATCAATTAAATAGAGAAAAATAGTTTTAAATATAGGTTTATAGTTAGCATATCATCAAATGAGAGTTATGAAGGATTATATCACAATGATGAAATTGTAATTAATTTGATTTTTTTATCCATTTATAGTTATAAATTCACTCATGGTTTTTATAGGGTTAATGCTTTGGGTATTTCATGGTAACCTTAATAAAATTGTTAGGGTATTTATTGGAGAGATATTTGATTAATATATTATTTTGAGAAAAACCTGAAAATTTGATAATGGTTTTGGGACATCTTCTATTACATCAGTTGTGTGAAAATATGTATAAGTGTATTTCTTAAATATGACAGGTTTCTTTTTTTCCACACTTTATCGTAATGTTATATATATTTGGTTTCATCGAAAATCGAGGTTATTGTTAGTTGGGAATCACCTAATAATGTTTCAAAGGATGATATATTTATTCCATTAATATGTTATTAAATAAATATTCTTATGAATATTATCTAATTTTAATTACCTTAACATACCTCACTAATATATATTATATTTTTTAGATAGAGTAGTGTCAGAACTATTATGAGTATTTATTGGAAAATATGATTAGTGCCTCCATTCTTTATATACTAGAGAAATGATTTATGTATGAAGTTTATTTTAATGCTTCTTATAGTGTATTGTATTTTTTGATGATATATGCGAGGTCAGTAAAATATTATGTGTCCAATTAGTTATCAACTCATGAATGCAACTACTCTAATCATAACCATGAGAATATAATTACAGGGTTTCCCTTGAAACTATAGAGTTATTATATACTAATAAAATACATTTTGGTTTTTATAGACCATAAGAGTTTTGACAATATATTAATAAATAGATATTTTTACTATCACCCTCAAGGATATGAGGAATTACTCTAGGATTATAATATAACTATTTCATAGACATTGGTGAATGGTATTTAAATAATTTATAGATTGAGTATAATGTCTAATTATGATGTTTCTTATGATGTAAGGAACAGATTTACCCTATGAAGCATCCCATAACATTTCTTTTTGAAATTGGGAAGGTTAGAATTAAACGTTTTTTTTTTCATATAATAAAAACTTATACTTTGTTCCATCAAATGGAACAATTGTAACATTTAGACCCAAAAGTAGAGTTATGGAGAGATTGGTCTATCAATGGATTTTATTTTAATGGCTGGGTAGAGGATATAGAACATTGGGTGTTGAACCATGGGAAGTTATATGATCCTTAGTACATAAGGGAATTTTTTTATAGTATTTCTATATATTTCCTTCACAATTACATACAAGTATCATGAAGTTGATTCATACATAGAAAAATAATTTTTTTGGCCTTTGATGAAGTAATTAATGGCTTAGTTTGTAGCACTGTATCATATATGTGAGTTGGTGAAAATAAAACTTCATTTTACATTAACTTTTTAAAAAATGTAAAATATTTTATATTGGGAGAAGAAGGAAATAACTAAATATTTCATGACTATATAACTACATTAATTCAGTTGACATAACCTAACAAGTGTCATTTTTTATTATTTAACGAATTATATTTAATTTCATATGATCAAGTAATCATAATCAGTGGATACTTTAGTAAGATAATATATGGAGGAGTCTATAACGATTCATAGAGTTCCCATGATATTTGTTTTATATTTAAATCCTATATTTACATCATAGATATTTAGGAGGTTGAAATATTCTTATGGTATATAGTTGTGTGTTGGAACCCCATTCCAGTCACAAAATAATGACCAACATATTTGATGAGTCATATATTGAAGGATACATTGTGTCATTTTATTTTATATTTTTTTATGTATGGATTAAATTATTTACCTTTATTTTAGAATAACTAAAATGGTATCCACAACTAATTCATTGGTATGACAACATTTTTTAAATTATATGGATCTTCATGATGACTATCTTTGTGCTTCGTAGATTTTGGAAAATTGGTGATCATTGGAAAAAAATTTACACAAAATCTGAATTGTAAAGTGCATATAGATTTAGTCCCAAAATGTATTGATCTTTATTAATGTGTTTAAAACATTCAATGTTATGGAGTGTATAGATTAATAAACATATTTATTAGAACATCCACCCTCTCTTTGGATGTATCTTCATGTTTTTTATTTTATGATTTGTTAGGGTGTTCTGGATCGACAATATTATATATCACCCATAAAATATCCAATATAGATATAAAATATTTAAATGAACTTATTGTGTACATTAGTTATCCCATTATTAAGAGATCTATGGAAACACAATTGTCCAGAAGAGTGTACTTGGTAAAGGTATTAGTATATTAATGTTAAATATTCAAATTTAATTTTTTTTAATTAATATGTTTCATGTAGTTGTGTATTGAATTTTTGAAATTTGGTCTGGTAATATTAGATATTTATATTGAGAGGATATGGTTAGGATTTTTTTGGATGAAATTTATTTCAGTCTTATATATTTTAATGGGGTTTTTTGTCTAATTATGTCCTTCATTTTTGAAAGCAATATGATTTATATTTTTGAGGATGAAAATGTTATAATCAGTATGTAATTTGGGGATAAAAAATTTATTTCATTAACATTGATAATTTTATGATATAATTCAAGAATTGTGGGAATTAAAAGTGTGACATAGTGGTCTAGATGAACTAAAAAACTGAATTTTGTTTTAAATTTCCAAATTTAGACTGGGATATTTTCCTTGTGGTATATGTTTGATAGAAATTCATTTTGTAGAAGGAAGTTGTGTGATTATTTTCTATGGACGCATATGAAAGGGTAAAATGAAAAATAAACATACATTATGATTACATAAGTGGAGAAAACTATCCGACTATATATGTGTTTAGGGAAAACCTAAAAAATAACCACTAATTATGGGTTTTGATGCAAAGTTGGTTTCATAGATAGTTTTATTATTTGTGAGACTGTAAAAATAAATATACATGTGACATTAAGTTATTCCATTTCACTTTCTATAACCCAAAAAAACATAGTTAACCCCATCAATTAAAACTAAATGACTATAATAATATTTTGGTCATCCTTAGTGTATTTTTTTCTATTTAAATGATAAATAAATAATTAATATTGGATTATCATATCATCATCAAATTAAAGGAAGAAGTCAATATCCAATTCTCAATGATCTACATCAATTAATATAAAATATATATATTGGTGGATAATATCTATTATAATGGAATATTATAATTTGATTTTGAGTACTGACAATATTTTTTAGCGGGCACTAGTGGAGTAATATATTTTAATGTTTGTGTTTTTGCGGTTTAAGGTATGTTTTCCTATTAATGTTAATACAAATAACATAGTATGTATTTTTTTAATGTCAGTAATATAAATCAATATAAAAATAATAATTTTTAATGAAATCTAAAATGTTAGATATTAGTAATTAAAATAACAAATATTAAAATCTACTGATAACATTGATTCAAAAAAAGTAAATGCCATAGATATATTTTCACATTGGTTATTAAAAATATTGACCGGGAATATTGCTGAGTATCAAAATTTATTATATTGTCTATCAAAATAACCAAATTAAAAAAAATACTTATAATAGAAACTATAAAAATAACTAATGTAAGAGATACCTTTTCATGTTAATATTAATATAACCAATATAGAATGTTATTAAACACTGCAACTTTTAACATCAGTTATTATAACGACCTATACTTTACATTCATTGTTATTAATTCAGAGTTGAAGCATACTTAATACAACATATAAAAAAACCATGAATGGACCGTATAGGTATATTGTCTTTAGAAATTGGGAAACATAAACAACTGGTTCACAAAATCAACTACATTGTCTCCCATTTATTTCATCATATCTAGAGTCCCTTTTTGGAATAACCTACTTAATATCATTCTTCCTGACCTGCGGAAAAGAAAACATACAAAAGGGTGATATCAAATGTTCATTAAGGGTAAACAAAATAAATTTGAGTCACATCATATTCATAAGAACATAACATTTTTAATATCTTAACCTGCAAAAGAGGTCATAATACCATGTCATGGGATAAATCATAGTAATGAAAAGTAATCTGAAATAATCATAAATTAAAACCTGAAACATTGTATCATACACACATAATCATAGAAAATCATTTCATATTAGTCAAGTCTCATTCCCAAGACCATCATGGAGGACAAAGTCCGTTACTGAACCGAGTTCACTCCTCGTTCTAGTCTGGTATCACTGAACCGATTTAACTTGTCATTCCAGCCATGACTATCTCATGAGATATAAATCATTACCCAATTCATTGGAGGGAGATATAGGTCCCACCAATCTCATAATTAAACCATTCTTATGTGTGCCACAAAATCATAAATCATACATCATAGCATAACCCATGTAATAAAAATGGGATTCTTAAACAATATGCCATCATAACATAACCCATATATGATAAAAAGACATAATAAAATTAATTCCATCATAAAATAATCAAATCAATGTGAAAATAGGCATATAAACATAACCCTATATTATCTTAGATGGAAAATAATTTTGATAAAACACTTGAACTCCATTGTTGAGGAAAATAACCTTTCTACTTCAAAAGTATTTTTCCTTTCATAACATGTCATACAATTTTAAACTAAAATAAGTTGATTAAAAATAAACATGAAAAATTTTAAAGGAAGCTTCTTGTAAATAATGTTCTAAAAATCCATTCATTCCATATAAGTCAAAAAAACATTCTTCTCGTACTTTGGCCAGAATAGTCAAAAAGTACCTTGTACGAAAAATGACAAAATATTTCATTCATATCTTTTACTAAAAACTCACCGAAGGGTATAATTGTATATAAACAATTTTAGTAGGATAGAAATAATATTACATATTGAGGAAACATGGATGTGGATGATAAAATACACCCCAGTAAATACCAAAGTATAAACAATCACGGATAAAAATGAAATTGTGAGATTTTCCCTTACCTTAGGTCTGATATGCTTCGTATGAATCCGAGCCTCCTCTAATATGGTTTAAATAATGTTAATTGACTTATTAAAGAATCATATTAACTATTATGATATCATATATGGTCATATTTGTATCTTCTTAGTAGTAATTTTTCATTGCAACTTGTTATTCGGGTGTTTATTACTTTGTGTTCTTATGCGTGTTTTGTTGAATAAATTCTTATTCCTCTTTATAGGATATAGATACTTCATTTAAATAATGGTATTAGTGTAATATATATAATATTAATTCATTCAATTCATTTATATAATCATTATTCAATGAAGATCATATAGAACGAGTCACATCACATCGTGGAGACGGTAGGCCGTATGTACGCATGAGCGATGATATCATTCCCATGATCGTGGAATTGTCTTGAAGTGTATGTATAATATTTCGGAATCAATACCACTTTAAAATAATTATATATTGTTATTTAGTTAAACCATTATACCCATCCATGTAAGGTGGTGGTGGAAAATATATTACACCACGACGTGGAGACGATATTCCGTACGTACGCACGTGCGGTGATTTTTTTTACCGTAGGATGGATAAGAGGTAAAATAGGGTTGTTTAATATTTATAATAACATATAATTATATGAGGGGTACTGATGTTATTACCTCATAATGAAACAACTAAAGAAGAGGGAGTAGAAGAAGAATGGAACATGAAGAAAACGGTAGAAGGTATTACCTCTTCTTCGAAGTGCCTCTTTTAAACTTTCTCTTAGGGCACTAGAGTTGGTCTATTGAGAAGTCCAGTACCTGTAGTAGGTTTCTAAGGAAGTGGGGAAGTAAATGGGCAGGGGTTGGCCGAGCATGATGGATCAAAGTGGTGTGAGGAGGAGAGGTAGGAGGTTCCCTTTTATAAGGGAGGAGAGGGGCACCTTTGGAAAGTGTTAAAATATTATTTTAATATAAACATATCTTCGGTTTCAAAAGGTCCATAAATCATTAAGGATGAAGATAAGATGACTCATGGTCGAAATAAAATCATCCAATCAGAATTGGACATGTTTTGGAAATTATTTTAATCATTATAATCTTATTTATTTAAATATTTTATTAATGAGGTAAATACTGCATCATTATTGTCTATTAAATAATTTAATTTATTTGATGCATAAAAATTATAAAACAAATACCAAAATGTAAGAAATCGTTCTAGATTTCCAATTAATATTTATAGTCCAAAAGATAATTTATATATCCCCTTATAAAAATTAATTACTAAAGGATGTTTTGTTAATGCCAATTTTGTCTTTACATTAAATTAATTAATCTAATGTGTCATTGTCTTTCATAAGTGGCTCCATGGGGCCCCAAAATCTACCCAAGGATGCCCATGGTCGGCTATTACTCATCCAATAAGGTTTGTACAAGTGTTATGGTAATTTTGAATTATTATAATTTTGTTTTAACCTTGAATTATCCTATTTACTTTTAACCGTGGTAAATAATAGTAAAGAGTTACTATTCACCAAAAATTACATTTGTCTAATTGAACCTCATATTACTCCTTGATATTAACCGTGTCTCTTGGATTTTTTAAAATCAACTCACAGAAGCGGTAAAATTATGTTTTATGAACAATTGCAAAAGCTCATAGGAGGTGGGTAAAAGATGGTGAAAGGATCAATACAATTTTTTATAATTCTAAAATTATTATAAAATGCTTCCACTGAATTTCATTGATATTATATAAGTATTATGTATCTATTTTTACCTAAAATAAATTTAAATCAAATAAATGATTATTTAAATAAAAAGTCAGTTTTAACCAAAAACTCAGTGTTTTTACTATTCATCAAAAATTGATGTTTTTCAGAAAAATACCAAAAAATCAGCTTAAGCTATATTTGATATTTCGAATTCAAAAAATGATGTCTATTTTTAAAAATTCAAAACATTGAAGTGGAATTAATTAATTTTAAACGTAATTACTGTTATCAAAACAAAGAGTGTTTTTAAGAAACAATAACTATCAAAAGATCATCACTTGTTTATGTCCAATTTCAAAGTGAAATTAATTCCAATGAAAAAAATTGGATTAAAGGGTAAAAATATATTCTAATTACACATTAAAACCTATTAAAAAGACAATCTAGCCATATAAATTATTACGATGAAAAAAGTTGTTTTTAATTAAAATATAGCATGTTGTTACTATACATCAAAATATGAAAGTTATCAGAATAATATGAAAAATTTATCCAAATTAAATTTTTATATCCTGATTTCAAGGAAGAATTTTATTTTGTCATATTGAACTTATAAACATGTCAAAAACTAGATTTAAAATGGGTGCGCCATCAAAAGATGGTAAAACTGCATTTTTTTAAAATACTTCTTTTATCCGGAAAACTGATTTTGTTTTCATACCTCATTCTAGAAAATGTGTAAGTTGAATTATAATGTTATAAATTTTAAAATTCAGTTAATAATATTCATAACGGCTAGTTTATAATATTATAATAATATATCGTCGATTAGTGAAACTCGGTATTGCGTACTACACATGCTATTGAGGAAGGCCACGATTGCGTGTAACACAAGCCAAGATAGTGTTGTGTGTAGTGAAAGATTATTTTGCATATAACATAATACATAAAAAAATATACTTCTCATAAAATATCTGGGTTTTACATTCTACCCCCCTTAAAATGAATTTCTCCCTCGAAATTCGTCACTTCATAACAAACAGACGAGGATACCTCTCCCTCATCATATCATCAAGCACCCATTTAGCTTCTTATAATTGGTGGTTCCTCCATTAAACATTCACTAAGCGAGTGGTATTGTTCCCTAGAACTTTTTCTCTATGATCCAGAATCTCTATCGGCTATTCATCATAAGAAAGATCATGCTCTAGCGGTACAACTTCTGAGCTTAGTACATGTGAAGGATAAGGTATGTACATTCTCAGGAGAGATATGTGGAACACATCATGAACTTGAGAGAGATTCGGTGGAAGTGCCAATGAATAATCTTCCTTCCCAACATGATCTAGTATTTCTAAAGGACTGATATATCTAGGGATCAGCTTTCCCTTCTTCCCAAATCTCATTACTCTCTTCCAAGGAGATATTCTTAAGAAAACTTTATCACCCACTTCACACTCTAGGTCTTTTTTTGGTTGTCGGCATATTTTTTTTGTTGACTCCGAGCTGCTCTTATGTGTTGTTGAATAGATTGGACTTTTTCTGCCATCTCATCAACAAGATCAGGTCCCAATAGATTTCTTTCTCCATCTTCATCCTAGAAAGTTGGAGTTCTACATTTCATTCCATAGAGAGATTCATAAGGAGTCATCTGGATACTGGAGTGAAAGATATTATTATAAGAAAATTACACCATAGCTAAGTGTTGATCACAAACACCTTTGAAATACATAGAGCAAGCTCTTAACATGTCTTCTAGAGTTTGAATTGTCCTCACAGACTGACCGTCTGTTTGAGGATGATAAGAAGTGCTGAAACTCAACTCTGTATCTAGAGTATGCTGAAGACTTTACCAGAAATTCAAGGTAAACCTCGGATCCTGATCAGATATAATGGAAAGTGTTACTCCATGAAATATTACCACTTCCTTTACATATATCATGGAAATCTGATCTAGAGAGAAATCTTCCCTAATATAAATGAAGTGTGCCGACTTCGTAAGACGATCAACTATAACCCAGATGGAATTATTGCCTTTGGATGTTTTAGGAAGTCCAGTGAAAAAGTCCATAGTGATGCTTTCCCATTTCCATTCTTTTATGGGTAATTGTTGTAATATCCCTTTAGACTTCTCTCTCTCAGCTTTAACTTGCTGACAAACCAAGTATCGAGACACATATTCAGCCACAGGTATTTTCAGGCCATCCCACCAGAAGTACTCTTTCATGTCCCTATACCTCTTCGTGCTTCCAGGATGAATAGAGAATGAAGAACTATGAGCTTCATCCATCAACTCCTTCTTTAATTCAGGGATTGGAGGAACACAAACCCGATTCTGAAACCTTATTATCCCATCACAATCAAGGTTGAATTCAGGAACATTTCTCACCTTATTTTGTAACTATACATCTTCTTTTTGTGCCTCTTTAATCTTCACATGTATAGATGGTTGAAAATTAATTGGAGAAAGATAATATTTTTCCCCTTCCATTATAATTCCAAGATCCATCCTTTTTAAATCCATAAATATTGGATCTTTTGTGATCCTCATCATGGATAATCTAGCATGGTCTTGTTGACTTAATGCGTCTTCCACCTTGTTTGCTTTCCCATGGTGATAATGAATTGAGAAGTCGTAATCCTTAATCAGCTCCAACCATCTTCATTGGCACATATTCATCTCTTTTTGTGTGAAAATATACATTAAAATTTTGTGATCAGTATAAATATCACACCATTAACCATAAAGATAATTCCTTCAAATCATTAATGCAAATATTACCATAGATAACTCCAAATCATGAGTTGGGTAATTTTTCTCATGGATTTTCAACTATCGTGAGGCATAAGCTATCACCATATCATTTTTCAATAGAACACACCCCAATCCCTTCTTGGATGCATCACTGTAGATCACAAACCATTCTCCACTACAAGGCAGTGTGTGCACAGGTGCACTGGATAACCTTCTCATCAACTCCATGAAATTCTCTTCACACTCCTCCGTCCACACGAACATAACTCCTTTTTGAGTCAGCCTGGGGAGTGGATTAGATAATCGTGAAAAATCTTTCTCAAAACGTCGATAATATCCATCAAAACCAAGAAATCATCAGATCTCAGTTATTTTTGTTGGTCTCGACCATCTTTTGATCACCTTTGTTTTTGTTGTATCCGTAGATATCCCCTCTTTTGAGATTATATGACCCAAAAATGCAACTTTTTGAAGCCAAAATTCACACTTGGTAAATTTAGCATAAAGATTCTCCTTTCTCAGGGTCATCAATATAATTCTTAAGTGATCTTTATGTTCTTCCTTGCTCTTTGAATTGACAAGAATATCGTCTATAAAGAATACCACAAACTGATCAAGATAGTCTCTAAAGACTCTATTCATGAGATCCATGAATATAGCAGGGGTATTAGTAAGACCAAAATGCATCACTATAAATTCATAGTGTCCATACCTTGTACGGAAAGCTGTCTTTGGTATATCCTCACTTTTTACCCTTAATTGATGATACCCTGAATGAAGATCAATCTTGGAATAGTATTGAGCTCCGTGTAATTGGTCAAATAAGTTTTCAATGCGCGGGAGAGGATATTTGTTCTTGATCATGATCTTGTTATGTTCTCGATAATCAATGTAGAGTCTCATTGATCCATATTTCGTCTTAACAAACAGAATAGGTTCTCGCCAAGGTGACGCACTAGGGTGTATGAATCCTTTATCAAGATTATATTGGAGTTGCTTCTTCAATTCCTTCAACTCAATTGGGGCCATTCTATAAGGTGTCTTTGAAATAGGCAAAGCACCCGGTACGAGTTCTATTGAAAAATCAACATCAAAATTTGGTGGAAGACCCAAAAATTCCACTGTAAAGATATCATCAAACTCTCGTAAAATGGGAATATTATTAATCATGAGTTTCTCTCCAACCATTTGAGATAAATAACCTTCAATTATTGGAATCAAGACCCATAAGATTGAAGAAATTTCCCCTGTAAGGTTATATTTATCTTTGCATCGATAAATGATCATAGATTGATCTGGAATATTAAATGTGATTTCCCTTATCTGGAAATTGAAATGAGCTCTGTATAAAGAAATCCAATCCATGCCAATAATCACATCAAATTACACTATACGAAGGATCACATGATTTTCAGGAATCACTTTCCCACAATCTTCTACTGGAGAAGAATTATAAACTGTTGATGGGACCGTTGTGCCATTAGGAGTTGTCACAGCTAACTCAACATCTAATTGTTGAGGTAATACGGTGATACCCTTAGAAAATTATTCAGAAATAAAAGAGTGGGTGGATCCATAATCAAATAAAACATTTTCTAATTTAGAGTGGATGGTATGTGTACCTTTCACCACTTTGTTATCATACTCCACATCGCTGATAGTAATTGCATGTGACTTTCCTTTGTCTTTGACCTTAAGAGTTTTTTGACCTCGATCATCATCAACAACCTTTAGATTTGGGCATTGATTGGCATAATGCCCCATCTCCTTGCACTGGAATCATAGATGTGTATGCGGTGCATCTTTTGTATCCCTTTCTTTATTCACATCGTTAGACATCTTGTTCCCGTTATTTCGACATTCCACTGCCCAATGACCTTCTTTTCCACACATAAAGAATTTGCTTGTACATTTAAGACAATATCATCCATGTTTCTTTCCACAATTTGAGAATAAAAGAATACTCACCTTCTCTTTAGTGTGGTCTTTATATTTTCATTTGAATTCCATTTTCCTCTTCTTATCAAACCCATATGACTGATGGGTTACACCAATCTCTATATCAACCTTGAGAGAACATCGAACAATTTCCTCGTAGCTATTGAAGTCCCTTATGGCTAACTCCCTTTGAAGACTTGGTTTTAATCCACTAAAGAATCGATCGATTTTACACTCAGGTTGGATAATAATTCTGAAAGCGTACCTTGCGAGTCTTGTAAAATTAGTTTTGTAGGTACCAACTGATTAATCATCCCTTTGCTTCAGTTCAAGAAACTCTTTCTCCATCTTTGTTCAGAGAATATGAGGGAAGTACTTATTGAAAAATAAGTTCTTGAACTCGTCCCATTCCATGGAATCAATTTCATCTCTTTTCCTCATATTCTTGATAAGTTTCCACCATTGATCATGATCACCTTCCAAAAATACACTGCTAAGATGACTTTGTCATGTTCAGAACATTGTAGAACTAAAAATATTTTTTTAGTGGTACTAATCCATTGTTCAGCTACTAATGGATCAGAAGTCATACTAAATGAAGGTGGACGCTGCCTCATGAAGGATTCAACATAATATTGCTCCTTCCTTTACTCGTTTGGATGTCTTGCATGGTTCATAGATTGAGAAAGTTGTGTGAGCATGGATACAAGATTTTGCATTCCAGCTCCCATAACATTTGGTTTCTCAGGGGGACAATCATTGAATTTCCCATTGCATTCAGCTTTGACACGGTTCCTTTGGGTTCCAGCCATTGACTAAAACCAAGAAGCATAGTGTGAGCAACACTAATCGTAATAGGAAAACCACATAATCAAGAATAAAATTTCACACTTAAGGTATTATCATAGGTTCTTCATGGCCATTTCTAAAACACTATGATTGTGTATTATTCTTAGACATATCCTTAGGGTTCTTACTAAGGATTTCACATCCTAGTTTCCAAAGGATGACTATACCTTTCCTCTGATACCAACTATAATGACCCATACATTACATACATTGTTATTACTTGAGTGATTAAGCATACATAATACAACATATAACAAAACCACGAAACCACCATATAGGTATAGTGTCTTTAGAAAATGGGAATCATAAACAACTGGTTCATAAAATCAACTACATTGTCTCCCATTTATTTCATCATATCTATAGTCCCTTTTTGGCATATCCTACTTAATATCCTTCTTCCTGACCTAGGGAAAAGAAAACATACAAAAGGGTGAGCTCAGATGCTCAGTAAGGGTAAACGAATGAAATATTAGTCATATCATATTCATAAGAACATAACAATTTGAAAATATTAACCTGCAAAAGAGGTCATAATATTATGTCATGGGATAAATCATAGTAATGAAAAGTAATCCCAAATAATCATAACATAAAACATGAATCTTGGTGGAATACACACGTAGTCATAGAAAATCATTTCATATTAGTCATATCTCATTTCCAAGACCATCATAGAGCACAAAGTCCATTACTGAACCGAGTTCACTCCTCATTCCAGTCCTGTATCACTGAACTGGTTTTACTTTCTATTCCAGCCATGTCTATCTCATGATATATAAATCCTTAACCAATGCATTGGAGGGAGATATAGGTCCCACCCATCTCATAATGAAACCATTCTTATGTGTTCCACAAAAACATAAATCATACATCATAGCATAACCCATGTAATAAAAATGGGATTCTTAAACATCATGCCATCATAACATAACCCATATAAGATAAAAGGACATAATAAAATTAATTCCATCATAAAAAAATCAAATCAATGTAAAAATAGGGATATAAATAGAACCCGGTATTATCTTATATGGAAAATAATTTTGATAAAACACTTGAACTCCATTCTTGAGGAAAATATCCTTTCTGCTTCAAAAACATTTTTCCTTTATTAACATGTCAAACAATTTTAAACTAAAAGAAGTTGATTAAAAATAAACATGAAAACTTGTAAATGAAACTTCTTGGAAATAATTTTCTAAAAATCCATTCATTCCGTATAAGTTAAAAAAACATTCTTATCCTACATTGGCTGGAAAAGTCAAAAAGTACCTCGTACGAAAAATGAGAAAAGATTCTTTTCATATATTTTACTAAAAACTCACCAAAGGGTAAAATTAGATTTAAACAATTGTAGGAGGATAGAAATAATATTACATATTGAGGAAACATGTATGTGGATTATAAAATACATCCCAGTAAATACCAAAGTATAAACAATATCGAATAAAAATGAGATTGTGAGATTTTCCCATACCTTAGGTACAATATGCTTCGTATTAATAAGAACCTCCTATAATATGGTTTAAATAATGTTAATTGACTTATTTAAGAATCATATTCATTGTTATGATATCATATATGGTCATATTTTTATCTTCTTTGTAGTAATATTTCATTGCTACTTGTTATTCGGGTGTTTATTGCTTAATGTTCTTATGGGTGTTTTGTCGAATAAATTCATAATCATATTTATAGGATATAGATACATCATTTATAGAATGGTATTAGTGTAATATATATCATATTCATTCTTTCAATTCATTTATATAATCATTATTAAATGAAGATCATATAGAACGAGTCGCATCACATCGTGGAGACAGTAGGCCGTACGTACGCACGAGCGATGATATCATTCCAATGATCATGGAATTGTATTCAAGTGTATGTATAATATTTCAGAATCTATACAAATTTACAATAATCATATATATTAATTTATTTACACCATTATACCCATCCAAGTAAGGTTGTGGTGGAAAATATATTACACCACGACGTGGAGACGATATTCCGTACGTACGCACATGGGGTGATTTTGTTTACCATAGGATGGATATGAGGTGAAATTGGGTTGTTTCATATTAATAATAACATATCAGTATATGATGGATACTGATGTTATTACCTCATAATTAAACAACTAAAGAAGAGGGAGTAGAAGAAGAGTGGAACTTGAAAAAAACGGTAGAAGGTATAACCTCTTCTTTGAAGTGCCTCCTTTAAACTTTATCTTAGGGCACTAGAGTTTGTATTTTGAAAAGACCAGTACCTCTAGTAGGTTTCTAAGCAAGTGTAGAAGTGAAATGGGCAGGGGTTGGCTGAGCATGGAAGCTCAAAGTGGTGTGAGGAGTAGAAGGAAGAGGTACCCTTTTATAAGGGAGGAGATGGGCACCTTTGGAAGGTGTGAAATTATTATTTTAATATAAACTTATCTTCAGTTTCAAAAGGTCCAAAAATCATTAAATATGAATATAAAATGACTCATGGTCTAAATAAAATCATCCAATCATAATTGGACATGTTTTGGAAAATATTTTAATCATTATAATCATATTTATTTAAATCATTTATTAATGAGGTAAATACTGCATCATTATTGTGTCATAAATAATTTAATTTATTTGATGTCTAAAAATTATAAAAAAATAAAAACATTTAGGAAATACTTTTAGATTTATAATGAATATTTATAGTATAAATGATAATTTATATATCCACATATATAAATTAATTACTAATGTATATTTTGTTAATGCCAATTTTGAATTTACATTAAATTAATTAATCTAATGTCTCATTGTCTTTCATAAGTGGATCAATGGGGTCCCAAAATCGATCCAAGGATTCCCATGGTTGTCCATTACAAATATAATAAGGTTTGGAAAAGTGTTAAGGTAATTTGGAATTATTATAATATTTTTAACCTTGAATTATCTTGTTTAATTTTAACTGTGGTAAATAAAATTAAAAAGTTACTATTCACCAAAAATTATTTTTATCTAATTGAATGACATATTACACTTTGATATTAACCATGTCTATCAGATTTTAGAAATTCAACTCACAGAAGCAGTAAAATTAAGTTTTATGAACAATGGCAAAAGCTCCTAGGAGGTGGGTAAAAGACGGTGAAAAGTTCAATATAATTTTTTATAATTCTAAAATTATTATAAAATTATTCCAATGAATTTATTTGAACATATATAAGTATTATGTATCTATTTTTACCTAAAATAAATTTAAATAAAATTACAGATTATTTAAATAAAAAGTCAGTTTTAACCAAAAACTCAGTGTTTTCACTATTCATAAAAAATTGATGTTTTTCAGAAAAATACCAAAAATTCAGCCTATGATTTATTTTATATTCCGAATTCAAAAATTATGCCTATTTTTCCAAATTCAAAACATATAAGTGGGATTAATTAATTTTAAAAGTAATTCCCACTATCAAAATAAAAAGCGTGTTTTTAAGAAACAATAACTATCAAAAGATCATCACTTGTTTATGTCCAATTTCAATGTGAATTTAATTAAAATGACCAACATTGTATTAAATGATAAAAATATATTCTAATTACACTTTAAAACCAATTAAAAATATAATCTATCCATATAAATTATTGCAAGGAAAAAAGATGTTTTTTATTAAAATATACCGTGTTGTTACTATTCATCAAAATATGAAAGTTATCAGAATAATATGAAAAATTTATCAAAATTAAATTTTTATGTCCTGATTTAAAGGAAGAATTTTATTTTTCCAAATTGAACTTATACAAATGTAAAAAACTAGATTTAAAATGGGTGCGCCATCAAAAGCCGGTAAAACTGTATTTTTTGAGAAATACTTCTTTTATCCGAAAAACTGATTTTGTTTTCATACCTCATTCTAGAAAATGTGTAAGATGAATTATAATGTTATAAAATTTAAAATTCCGTTAATACTATTCATAACGGATAGTTTATAATATTATAATAATATATCGTTGTTTTGTGAAACTCGGTATTGCGTACTACACACGCTATCGAGGAAGGTCGTGATTGCATGTAACACAAGTCAAGCTGTTGTTGTGTGTTGTGAAAGTTTCCTTTGCGTATAACATAATACATAAAAAATATACTTCTCATAAAATATCAGGGTGTTACAGTTATCATAAATACCTATATTGAAATCCTCCTTTAACATTGGTTATACAAATGACTAAACTCATATATACCTTTCCACATCCGTATTTATAATAACTATCGTAAAAAAATTCATCTTTTTAACATATTTCAATAAACATTAATCCCTCAGAATAGAAAAAAATATAAGAAAACGAGAATATCAATGAAACTAAATGAAAATAAGATTATATATTCATTGTTTCTAATTCTTTTCCATGCTTATTAAGACTCCTTTGAATATAAATATAAATTTTGATGTTAATTTTGTTTAAAAGGAAGATCTCATGATCCATTTGAAACATCTTTCAATAAGGACCAAATATTTTATAAATGAAATTCATTTTTTAATGAATAATTCCTTATTATGTAATCTAGTTAAAGAAAAAAAATTCACTATATTTCATTTTTTTTATTTAGACTTCTATAAAATATGGACATAATTTTTATTTTAGACATAAAAGTAAGTCAAGAGTAGTAAGTATTACTAATATATCCTCTCTATATTATCCATTAATAATATTATATTTTAATGGTTATATTAAAATATAATTGATATACAAGTAATACGTGATGTCCTTGATGAGTAGGATTATACCATATGAAGACCATTTACCGAAGATTCTAAGGGAGATGGTATCATTGTGATTTTCCCTTGAACAATTACATTTTCAGATCAAATAACACAAACTTAGTATTGTGACCCAACCCCAGATTGGGCAGAGATGGAGTTTTCGATCAATTAAATTGGCCCGATTATATGGATTCAAATCCAAAAGGTCTTATGGGTTTAGTATTCATAGTAAATATAGACATAAATTAGCCTTATGTTATAAATAAATACACCAATTATAACATTATTTTGTTTCTTCTATATAAATAAAAAATGAGAATAATTTTATTCCATCTATTACATCCTTTAATAACATTCATTGTATACTTCATGGATTCATGGAGAATGTAACATATTAAGGGTGAGATAAAATTATTTGTAAGAGAATAATATAGAATAAGAATTAATTATTAAATTAGAATAGTAAATATGGAAATGTAAATAACAATTCACACATTCCATGAAATCAATAAACTAAATGTATGTGTGTAAACAATATTGAATGGAAATAACTAAAAGCACATGTTATTAAAATAACTAGATAATTAAAAAATAAATATGGAAAGGTAAGATACTAAAACTCATTCATTATAAATAAATAAAAATGAAATGTATTCATAAATTTGTCGATGAAAAATATCATGGATGAATAATAACTGAAACTAATTTGAGGGAAATGCATTCTTAATGTACTTAATGTTTTAGTAGCATGAAAACCTATACCATCAAATCCTTTAACAAGATGGTTTAAAACTACGGTTAAATACTAGTATGCTTTTCACAACTATTTTGTCTCATGATATCATATTAATGTTTTGAGGAGATATATAAAGTCAATTCTCCACCCGTCATTACCATTCCAAATCATTTCATATATCAAATAATCAGAATAAAAAATGTGAATTATAAAATATTTGTACATAATAAATACTACCAAATTATTAATATTTCCCAAAATAATAAAATTTCTATCAAATTAGGAACCATAGATAAAATGGAATAAAATTTTGGAAATAGTGATAACCATGATAAATGAAATTGATAATTTTGGTTAATTAAATGTGCAATGATTTTAAGAGATATAATATTTAATGAGGAATAAAAAGTGAATCAAGGAAGTGAATGCCAATACTATTATTCCCCAAATCAATAATAAACCATTTAGAGGAAGAATAATGATGATATCAATTCAAAAACTCCCACGTGGAGTAAAAATAAAGGGTTCTTTTTGTTTATGAATAGAAATAGTATGGAAATAAAATTTAAAATAAATCTTGAGGAAAATATCCTTTTGATTTGTAACATATTTTGAAAATCCATTTCATTAAAAGTCACTTTTGGGAACATTTTATTTAAGAAGTATGCTGTTATAAATTCAATGTTATATTTAGAGAAATGAGAGTTAGTAAATTTTTACTTGTCGTATGCGGTAAAAGAACATTCCTTTTGTATGGTAAAAAGGATTGAAAAATAAAATGTTAAGAAGGAGATAAGAAGATTCCTTTGAAAACATCGATAACAGAGAAATAATTTAAAAATGAATATACCAAATCTTTTTTCAAATCTTTTTTTAAAACATTTTAAAAAACATGTGTTTTAGAAGAATATAAGTTATCCAACTAAATATAGAAACAAATTCAGGTTTTATGATAAATATTTTTCAAAAAATATTTAGTACCAAAGAGCGGTAAAATGGTGAAAATACTTGAAAATGGTAATTAATAACTAGAGGAGATAAAATTAAAGGTTTTTTTAAAAAATGGTCATATAAAGTCTTCAATTGGAACTAAAATTGAAATATCATTAATGTTATTGTTGAGGAATATAATCATTAAACCTTCCATGGTGTCGCAGACCACTTTGAAACCTTATAAATCATAAGAGTAATGGAGGAATAAAATTTAAAGAAATTTATAAAATCATGAGGGTAATTAGATTCATGATATATCATATAAAATGTAAGTATATACACTATATAATATAAATTGGGTTCATAACAACAAAAATATCTCACTAGAATGTAAATTGAGATGAAATCTCATACCTTGAGTTTATTTTCTAGTGAATATCCTTTATCGTCCTATATAATAAACATATGTTAATTATATAATTTTTTGATAAAATTTTTCTAGAATATTATTAATTTTAGTTCAACTATTTCTATGTAATATAAAACCACATAATCAACTACATTTATGTCTTGTGGTTCGACCAAATTCGG
The DNA here is from genome assembly GCA_963277665.1 of Viscum album. NCBI lineage: Eukaryota > Viridiplantae > Streptophyta > Magnoliopsida > Santalales > Viscaceae > Viscum > Viscum album. Next base: position 1,953,162,283 of record OY728130.1, read on the forward strand.
ATTATTTGTCAAAAATGACTTTAGTAGGTCAACTACGGTCAACATGGTCATTATAGAACATATAAATGATAATAATAATAACATAATTATCATATTTAAAAATTAATTATACATTTAAAATTAATCATTAAATATTTTTAGGAAAAATGAACCGATGATAAAGTCATGGAGATGGTTGGTCGTACGTCTGAATGAGTAGCATTTCCCCTTTTTAATGATCTTAATGGAATGAAGGTAAGTAAAAATATATATTTCCATAATGATAATTATTCAATAAATAACATATTATTTCATCATATATACTTATATATATAATTATTTTTAATTAAAAGGAATCACATTGTGTTGAGGAGTTGGTAGTCCACACACTCATGAACAACGTTATCACTTTTTAAGTGTGTGAAAGTGTAATAATTAAAATTATATATATATATAGTATATTTCAAGATTGGTAATTTTGTACTAATGTTATATATAGGATTATTGTTTAATATATATATTTAATTGAAACCATACTTTATACATTGCATGTATCGTGTGAACGAATCACATTACCTAAATGGGGTGCTAGTCCCCACATCCTCAAACGATGTTATCTTATTAACAATAAATTGAAATTATTAATGGGATTAATAATAGAAGTATAATGAAATAATTAATATAATATATATATCTTATACAAATATATTGTACATCATAATGGACACCATTAGAGGTGGTAAAGAAAAAAAATAAACAATCATCGTTTCGTGAGGTAGTAGTTTGACGTACACAGTGTAGGATCGAAATAAGAATGTAGATGCTCAAATACAAGAGTGGGGGGGAGGGTGAATTGTACACATTAATAATTATTTAGGAACTTTTAAAGATGATTATGTTTAACAGGGTTAAACAAGATAATTTACAACACCCTTAAGTTCTAATATCTTGCTTGATTCCAGAAGAGTGATTCAGAAAATGAAACTTAACTAAAGTTTAAAATGATGATGATTCTACATTAAACGTATAGAATCTACCTAAATCAGAGTAAAAGTGTAAAGAAGTATAAGAACGTTATAATTTCCTCAAAAATACAAATGCAATGGAAAACTTATAACAAAAACAAGTAACAAATAGTAAATCTTTTAACCCAAAAAGAAGGGTATCCAACAGCCTTGGCTAAAGGTCCCTTGATTAATACGTGAAAGATAGTCTGTCTTACCCACGCCAGGGAAAGCCCTCGATAAAAATATTGGAGTCTATCTTGCTATCCCCCCAAGCCCTAAACTATCAGGTAGTCAGCACCTCTATCTTCCACAGCAAGGAAGCCCTCAACTTCCAGGTAGTCGGCACCTCTCTCTTCTTATCCCCGGAGGCCCTTGATTGTACATAGAAACAATCAGAGTCGCGCGAAGAAAAACTAAACTAAGAGTTCAGTACGCACTAAGAATGAGAATATCTCTCTCTAGAAATTACTTCAACAGCATGTGGTCTCTAGAGTCATTAAACTACGTGTAGATTTTAAAAATGGGATTCTATTTATAGGCACAGCTCTAACGGCCGACTCCCTCCTCCAACGGTCAAATTCTTCCATGAACTTTGGAGGGACCTGTACACATCTTGCTAAAACAATGGTTAGTGAGTAATTGAAAGAACGACATCATTTTGTAACTAAAAAAGTGTAAGAATATCCAAAATCTGATATTTAGAATGGAGAAATTTAAAGTTCAGAGTCATCCAAAATGAATTCAGAGTCTATAATACCACGTATTTTCGAATTCTGTTTTGTAGGAATTCAGAACCTGAATTATATAGAATTATGGAGTCTGAATTTCAAGGAAATTCAAATTCTTAATTTATCAAGAATTCAGAACCTGAACATACAATGTTCGGAGTCAGAGTTCGTGAGAATTTGGAGTCAGAACTCATAGGAGTTCAGAGTATGTTATTCAGAGAACTCGGAGTCAGAACATAGAGAAGTTCGTATCCAGAATTCAAATTCATTATTCGGAGTCAATACTCAAAATGTTTGTAACCAGAATTCTAATTCGAAATTCTGAGTCAGATCTCTGATGTCCGTATCCATAATTTGTATTCATAATTTGGTGTCAGAACTCTGATGTTTGTATCTGGAATTCATATTCAGAATTCGGAGTCAGAACTATGAAGTTCACATCTGGAATTTGTATTCAGAATTCAGATTCAGAACACTAAAGTTCATATCCGGAATTCAAATTCAGAATTCAGAGTCAGAAATTAGAAAGTTCATAACCAGAATTCTGAGAATTCAGATCCTAAAGCAGAATCCTTCATATTCTATGTAATTAGAAGATTCTGAGGTTTTTGGTTTCAATCTGAATTTTACACATAAAAAAAAAATCTAATTGAACAATGAAAACAAGGCTGGGGTAAATTTCCGTTGGGAATTAAATTTTCCTTAAGAAAGTAAAATAGGGGTAAAATGAGTTTTTCCATGAAATAAGGTGTTTGTGATTTTCAAAACAAGAATGAATAGTAAAGTCAAAAGGATACCTTAATGAATTAACAATCTCCCCCTTTACATGAAGGAATATAAAATTCATAAGGGAAACCTTGTTGACTCAACAATCTCCCCCTTTTTGGAAAGCACAAATATCCTTACGAAAAAGAATGTTTGGATTCCGAAAATCTTATTTTTTCTTATTTTCAGGAAAATTGGAAAGTACCAACAGCAATACTTGGTACATGGATAGTGGATGTTCCCGGCATATGACTGGTAAAAAAAATATTTTTAAAATATTATCAAGGAAAATGGAGGAAAAGTAACTTTCAGAGATAATGCTCAGGGAGAAATTATTGGTATAAGTAACATTGATATTCTTGGAAAAACTTTGATATCAAATGTTTTATTTATTAAGGGTCTTAAGAAAACCCTCATCAGCATAAGTCAATTATGTGATGAAGGCTACCTTGTGAATTTTAGGAATGATAAGTGCTTAGTACACAATTTCAAGGAAGATTTCTTTCTTTCTGCCCATAGGTAAGAGAATTTTTATACACGTAACTTAGAAGACCTTAGGAGCCATGACTTGCCTTGACATAGTGCAATGGAAGATAATTCTTGGTTGTGGCATATAAGGCTAGTACATTGTAACTGTAGTAACTTATGAAAACTGTCTAATACAATATTAGTCAAGGATCTACCAGAACATGTCATTTCTTAGAAGATTCATTAGTTTCTTGGTCTTTCAAGAAGCAACACTCTGTAGCACTTTCCACTACTGAAGCCGAATATGTAGCAGCTAGAAGTTGATATTCTCAGGTGTTGTGGATGCAACACACACTCACAGACTATGGCTTGTGTTTTACCAAAACCCAAATTTTGTGAGATAACACAAGTGCCATCTACCATAGTAAAAACCCATTCACATCACTCTCGTGCAAAGCACATAGATATTAGGAATCACTTTCTTAGGGATCACAAAAAAAAAGTAGATATCATTCTCCAATTTATCAGATTGCAAGATCATCTTGCTGACATTTTCACAAAATAATTACCATCTGATATATGTTAATACGTTAAACATAAGTTAGGAATGCTAAACATAATGTTATCCTCCATGATTAACATCCTGTTGAAATCAATCTCTTTATAGTAATAAACTCATTTTCATAGGGGGAGTACATTTTCTATGAAGTTTTCAAAATATACCGTAATGAAGTTATCAAAATTTATCGTAATGATGTTTTCAAAATTTTTCATAATGATGTTTTCAAAAAATTTTGTAATTACGTTTTCAAAATTTTTCCTGATGATGTTTTCAAAATTTTTTGTAATGAAGTTCTCAAAATATTTCATAATGAAGTTTTCAAAATTTATAGTAATGAAGTTTTCAAAAAAAAATCATAATGGAGTTTTCAAAATAAATTCGTAATGGAGTTTTCAAAATTTTTAGTAATAAAGTTATCAATTTTTTTTCATAATAATGTTTTCATAATTTTTGTAATGAATTTTATTGAGGTCGGTTTTTCAAAAAAATTTGTATTCAAAATCTCTGGACCTGAAGTTTTCGTAATGAAAATCATCGGACTTGAGGTTTTAATAATGAAAAACTTTGGACTAGAAATTTTTGTAATGAAAATCATCGAATCTGAAATTTTTATAATAGAAACTCTCAGATTGGAAATTTTCATAATGAAGTTTCTTTCATATTCATGTTTTTTAATCCAATGTTATTCAAGAAGAATATATCTCAGAACGAATAATATTCTTAGCAATATGAAAGGTATGATTATTTATTAGGTTTTCATAATCACTTTTACTTGCTATTAGTTTCTTTTTCTTTTAAATTTTACCGGATTCATGTTTATTTAAATCTGAATGTTTTTCCTTTCAAACCTCAAAATATCAGATTTAGCCAAATTTTTCCTTGGGGCTATCATTTCAACCATAAAATTAGATCTGAAGATTTCTCAGCCATTAGATTCAAATGAGAAGTTCAACTATCACTTTATCACCTATATAAATGGGACCCTCAATAGTTTTCCCACATTGGTTATCTAGCATTTGCGTCTTGAAGCGCTGCCCATCTAAAAAAGCTCGATCCGAAGTTTTCATAAGTGCTCCAGTCCGATTGTCTACAGAAGCTCCTTCTCAGGATATGTATACTATTAAGCCGATTTTGGAGTGGCAAATATACATGGAGAGGTTAGCTCATCTGAACATCTTCAATAAGTATGACTCCATTATTCCCAAGAACATAAAGCTAAATGGATGGGAAAGTACATCTATTTTTAAGATAGCAGCTCAGGATGTTGTCTATCCAGATATTCTCATAGAATTGTATGAATCAGTTTGTTTCAGGAAGGAAGAAGGTATAAAAAAATTCTCTTTCAAGAGTTATGGAAATACATACAAACTCGGTTACACCAAAGCTGTGAGTTGGTCGGGCTCTCATATGATGGTGAAGCCGAATTCTATTCACACAAGCAGCCAGAAGTTCAAGGAATTTTTTTTAAGGAAATGGCTATGGAATTCCTTTGGCTCAAAGATGTCAAGACAGCCAAAATTTCCCATCTATCTACCAATAATCTGATTCTACAATTATGGGTGTAAGGTCTCGTCGTATCGAGGAAGTGTGATAAGGAAACCCTGAACAAAAGTGATATGTATATCCTAGACTTTTTAGTAAACCTAAGGAAGTTCAATCTCATGAGGTACATTCTCATTACAATTGAGAATATTAAAAATGGAAATTTAAGAGATCAGATTATCATGCATCTGGCCCTACTCTCAAAGCTGATAGTTCAGTGCCTAGAATCCTTCAAGATCCGAGGCAGTTCCTAGACAAGGAATTGCAAGGTGATGCTGATCAGTGATGACACACTTTAGAAGATGAAGGTTGGTTTCTCCATGGATTCAAGAGAATTTTATGATCTACCTGAGGAAGGGGAAGAAGTTGTTTCGGAAAAAGTTGAGAAAGATGAACCATCAATGAAAGATAGGAAGAAAAGAAAGTTTAAAGATGTTGAAGTAGAAGACAAAACCCCTAAGTCAAAGGGAGTCCAATCTGCACCACCTAAACAAAACAAGAAAAAAGCCTACCCAGATGAGGTGGTAGCAAAATGGAGAGAGGACAAGAAGAATAGAAAATCAGGGGAGCCAATGTTTCGTTTGCATCCTGATAGGGCTAAATCCTTGAAAGAAAAGACTATAGAAGAGCTTGACAAGCAAGATAAGGAAAATAATCTGAAGAAGAAAATGAAAGAGGCTAAAAATTTTCAATACCTTCTGAGGGATACTGAAGTTGGACTTGAACAAATCCCTGTACCGAAATCCTTTCCAGTAGAACAATTTCCTGCGACTCTATGAAAGAAGTTCATGTCTTCAGAAAAAGTAAAAGAGAAATAAGTTAAGAAGGAAGCTATGGAAGAAGACTAGGAAGCTTAATGTTCTGAAAAGACAGCTGATTTGCTAAAGGAAGTAGAAGACTTTCAATAAAGGTAAAGTGGTTCCGAGAAATTTTCACTCAAGACTTCTCAAGATGGATCTTCAAAACATGTTACCCCTAGAGATTATAAGAAGGGTAAAGAGGAAGTCACCAATCCACCTGAGGAAGATATTCACATTCATGACTTTATTATTCCCAAGGATATTGAAGCTAGAGCTGAAATGGAAAATGGTAATGAAGATAGAATTGTACAATAATCCTGAAGTGATCAAGAATCTCCTGATGAGGAAGCAGTACCGAAAAATGACAAGTGGAAACAAGTGGTTGTTGATACCCCAACGAAAGAAATGTTGAGGAAGAATGAAGTTTGAGGAACCTCTAAAAGGAAGCTATTAGAGCAAGAATAAGAACCATCTAAAATCAAAATATCTAATTCGGAGTCATCTTTCTTAGGGCATGATTTTTTTGTTCAATCTCTGAAAACGTTGGTGGATACCATTGCGTTTTTTCCAGAAATTGATTCTAGATGCCAGATGCATCAACACACCCTGAATCAGAAATCAGAATTTGTATCTATGGTGATTGACATATGTGTTAATATTGAGTCTATGAACTAAAATTTCCGGATCAATTATGAGGCCCACAAAAAATCTTGCAGAAAATTGACTCTTTGGTCAAAGAAAATGAACGATGATTTGTGAGTGCTTGATTAGTTTCAAGAATATATCAAAGAAGCCTTTGACACTGAAGACTCCAAGATCAAGTATTTCACAAGTAGTTTTAAGGAAAATATAACTCTTGAATAAATTTCTCAGATTCAAGATTTTAAAGAAATGAATGGAAATTTGAGTTATATTGTTCAAATCTTGAAAATAGAGAAGGATCTCCGGAGTGAGATGTAAGAAAAGATTTTGAAATAAGTTGAATTGTTTAAGTCTCAAGAAGAAGTCATGAAGCCTCAAGAAGAAAAAATCATGGAATTATAAGAGCAAGCTGAGGAGGATCATAAAGAGCTGAAAAAGCTAAAGACTATTGTGAAGATGTTAATTCCCAAGGAAAACGAAGAAAAATAAATCTCCCTCCGATATTTTGTTTTATTTTCTTTTCCTTGTACCAATACAATCAATATTAATGGAATTATGTTTGGCTTGTTTTTTCTTGAATTTATTTACTAATATTTCAAGTACCATATTTTTTTCCATTCCCTCAAACTCTTTTTAAAAATCACAAAGGTGGAGAACGAAAAAGAATCCAAAAAGGGAGACAGAAAAACTCTAAAAGGGAGAAGGAAAAATGTAAAGGGGAGAAGTAAAAATGCACATAAGTAAAATAAATATCCCTAAGTAAGGGGGGGGGGGTTATCTAAGGGAGTTTTTCATTACCACGATTTACATTCTCAAGATAATGAAAATACCATTACGTAAGCTCCCCTTTAGGGATATTTCTTTTACTTATGAGTCTTTTTTCCTTCTCCCCTTTATATTTCTCCTTCTCCCTTTTTGAGTTTTTCCTTCTCCCTTTTTGAATTATTTTTCCTTATCCCCATTTGTGATTTTCTAAAAGAGTTTGAGGGAATGGAAAAAAATATGGTACCTGAAATATTATTATAGACATACAAGCATAAACAAGCCAACCATAATTCCAATATGATTGAAAGTATTAGTACAAGGAAAAATCTAATAATGTTTTGAAAGACAATGACACCTAGAGTGCCAGTGGTGGTGACTCGTCAGATGAATCATCGGATTATAAAACTTCTGGATTGAAGAATATTGGTCTAATATCCAGGCAACATATTGAGAATCATTGCTTAATGGCTAAGGTACACAATGCTGAATCAATGACAAATGTTTATTTGAAGTCTAATGATAGTAAATATTATAACTCTTCAGATGAAGAATCGTCTTCTGATGAAGATAATACTTTACCTACTTATATAGAAGTTTCTAGGTTTTCCAAACTTCATCAGTATGAGAATTCAAAAATCATGAAAAAACATGATAAGGTAAATTCTAGGAATACTATTCTTACTAAAGAAATATTAGATCTTCCTAAATATCATGATAAGAAAAATGATGATTTTGAAATTATTTCAAAAAATCACGAGGAAGTAAATTTTGAAAAGAGTATACTTTCTAAATATCTTGAAAACATAATTTCTAAGAAAAAAGTTTTCGAGCCTATTTTATTTTCTAAGTCAAGAAAAGTTTTTCTAAGTCCTTTTATTCTTTTTCGTAAGGATGTTTGTGCTTTCCAGAAAGGGGGAGATTGTTGAGTCAATAATGTTTTCGTTATGACTTTTCCATTCCTTCACATAAAGGGGGAGATCATTAAGTCATTACAATATCCTTATGAATTTACAATTCCTTCCATTACATGAAGGAATAGAAAAGTCATAAGGAAAACCGTATTGACTCAACACACAGAAATAGTAAGTTCATTACCAATTAAGTGGAAGTGCTTATAAGTTTTGGTTAAACCCATAAAAAAATCATAGTATATTTAGGATATGGGTGTCATTAAATAATCATGATATAAAAAAATTTATGGTGTGTAGAAGTAGATGAACAAAAATAGATTGTTGGAAATATTAACCTTAAAATTCGGGTAACTCTAGTTGGTTTATATGAAAGATATTCCTTAGTAGGATTTTTTATCAAAATAATGATTCAAGGGTCATGGAAGGTATGTTGGAAATATATATGGTCATATATAGTCTCATCCTATATGTTTTGACATGTGTGAGGAATTGGGAGTTGTGGTGGCCTTTTATAAGGGAGGAAAATGAATCACGTTCTATTTTTTAAAAGAAGTTATGTGTGACCAGTTTTGTAACTAAAAAAGCCTAAAAAATAGAAGGATCATGGGTAGGATATTTTCATCCAATTAGCGTTGGATAAGTGTATAGGTCATGTGGGTCCCTAATTTAATGGTTTAGTCCTTTATAATGCACAATTTTTCTTTTATAATTAAAATTAATTGTAATCACATTCACTAATAATTATGATAAAAACATTATTGTTATTATAATAAATTATATATTATTATTATTATTAAAAATTTGGAATAAATTTTTCCAAATTAAAATCATATAATTTTCTTAAATGAATTTATATTTAATCCCACAGGCCGGAGGACAATGCCATTTTTTATTGTAAAAACATTATTAAATGTTTGTAATAATTTTATAATCAAATTAAATGTGACAATTATTAATATGAAATAAATATTATTAATTGATAAAAATATTATCTAATTTAATATTAAAAGAAATTATATATATAAGTTAACATTAGAAAATAATTAAATGGAAAATAAGTTTTCAAATAAAATTCAATATTTTTAACTATTCAATAAGAAATGAATTATTTCATAAAAATATAAAAAATTAACCCTAACTTAATTATTATGTTTTTAATTCAAATATTATGTTTATTTTTACATATTAAATTAATAATAGTTAAAAAATTCATATTTAAAATGATTTCTCTATTAAAAATCCATAAAATTGTCTTTTAAAAAACATAGGTTTTTCTGTGTAAGATAGAGTTTGTTCTTCTATAAGGTATATAAAAACTGATGGATGGATATAAAAATTTTTTATTATATATTTATGTATCATTAATATCACTTATTAATTTTAAATAATTTAATTTATTAGTATAAAACAATTTTTTGAGCATACAATTTTTTTTCTATAAAAATAGTCACTTTATATTCAATTTCTTAATTTATTCATTTATAATTAATTTGTAAAGAATTAATTCATTATATATTTCTATAAACCATATTCTTCATAATTTAATTATTACTATTCATAACAACTTATTTAATAGCTATTTTATATCTCATTATATTTTAATAATATATTATTATTTTATAAAACTCAGTCTTCTGTGTAATGCAAGCCATCAAGGAAGGAAACTCTTTCATGTAACATACGCTAAATCGGTGTTTCATGCAATGAAATATATAGAATATATTTTAAATGGTAACTATTTTATGAAGATTCATGATTTAATATTAACTTACAGGATTCGTGTCATGTGTCATACTTACAATTGAATACAAGGTTCCTACTTTATATTTTATGGGTGTTATATTCTCCCACCTTATCTAAATTGTATACATGCAATGATAATCAATCATTGTTTTCAATTGCTGGATAATAACTATGTTTTAAATCCCACATCATTATAATGGTTCATATGTCATCTTCTATAAAAGAGAGAATAGAAATCACAAAGGTAATAATACCTACCATGTAACTAGTTTTAAATGTATGAGATCATCAGTGGAAAGTAGAGATACATACGTGAAGGAAAATAATTAATATTTATAGAGAATGAATGAGGTATTCAATCATAAAAAGATGAATGATAAATAGAAATTTGGGTTCCTCAAAGACATAAATTTTTGATGTTTTCTAAGACCGTCACTTCAATAGAAATTAATGTAAATGGAAAACATTTTATTTATAAGTCATTTTACTAATGTTGTGTATTTGATACTAAAAATGAATATAAATAAATATTTTTTTACCTTATTGGTTTCAATTTCATAAGAACAATCCCAAAATATATTTTTTCTTCGATCAAATTATAATTCATTCCCTTACTATTGGACATTAATTACCAATAATGAATTTATTTATTCCATAAGCACTAACAAACATTTAATAGATTGTATATCCTATAAAAAAATTATATGTCAAACTACTTGTCTCTAACTATCTTCCAAAACTAATATGGTTAATAGATTAATATATTTACCAAAAAAAGTAACACTATTGGATAATATTTAATATATATTAATCAAATTGTTCAACTAAAAAAATTATACATTAACCAAGACAGTTCAAAAGTCAGTTATTGATATCAAACCCTTATCATCATTCAGTCATGGGTTTATATCCTATTGACATTTCAGATTCAATGGGTTGTCACTCGAAATACACGATGAAATTTTCTAAAACCATATTATTATAATTTAAATAACATGTATGAAGGACATCCTTTAAATAAGGTTAATAACTAAATAACATTTTATCTATAACATTAATCACATACGTAATATTTAAATACATCGTCCATTTATTTCCACAAAGGTCATTCCTTGGACTAGGGTTTATCCATAACATCATTAATAGGATTTCTAAATCCTGAAATCTTATATTCAATCTAACACACATTTAGATTAACATATATTATTCATTGTAGAAATAATTCATAGTAGTTTGTGGGGAAAATGTAAATTATTTTTAACCATATTACCCAAGAGTGTCAATATAAGTGTGAATCAAGTCCAGTCGTCATGTATGTGGATACCTATAATGAGTCTTGAAACACCTTGTGTGATTTATTACTCCTAGGTACAAATGGTTCATAACAACGTCCTCTTTTAGTATCCAGACAACGATGCATTTCTAGAAAGACCCACATAATCTCTACCATACAAAAATTCTAGTATGATCTTATATACTTATCGTCAATGTATATATTTGGTTAATTTTCCCTAACCTGTGTTTTTCAAATCTAGCTCCCATGGTTTCCACTAAATTTCCTGTAATACCAACTATAGTGAACCGAAAACAAATAACCTAGATATGGTGTTTGATATCATTTACATTGGAATTATTACAAGAATAAAATTGTGAAGGACCTAAGAGTTTAGTAATTTTGGTAAACCAGATACATAAATGAGACTTTTATTAAAAATGAATACAATAATCACAATATTTTATTTTCTTCTAAATAAATAAATGACATAGAAAATAAATTCATTAAATCTAGTATTACCCTACATATCTTACATTGTATGCTTCATGGATTCCTGGGGAAAGAAACATAATAAGGGTGAGTGCAAATTCTCAAAAAATAAAAAAAATAAAAAAAATAATTAATGAGAACAGTAAATATGGATTGTTAAATAGTCGTACACAAATGTCATGTAATAAATAAACTTAAACGAAGTGTGTAAACTATATGGAACGGTAATAACTGAAAAAACATTCCTTTCAAATAACAAGATATAGAAAAATCAATATGAAAAAGTAAGAAACTGAATCACATTCCATCTAAATAACATAAAATTAAATGTATCTATAGATATGTTGGTGAAAAATATCATGGTTGAATAATAAACAAAACTAATATATGGTTAATTCATTCTAAATTTAAATAATGTTTAAGGAACATGAAACTATATGCTATCATGACCTTTAACAATATTAGTTAAAACTATGTATAGAGACACTTTTAATTTGAAAAGGTAGTTTTTATCATTAGAACGTATCGATTCATTGAGGAGCCATCTAATGTCGGGGATCCACCCAACATTACCAGTCTAAATCATTCCTTATATCAAATAATAAAAATAAGTAATATACCTAATCAAATATCCATATTGAATAATGAATACAAAATGATTAATATTTCTAAAAATAAAAAAATAACTATCAATGTAGGAAACATATTTCAAATGGTATACAATATAAGAAATATTAATATCCATGATAAATAAAAAATATAATTACTGGGAAATTCAATGTTCAATGATCATAGGAGATTTAATATTTCATGGGGTCTAAAAAATGAATCATGGAAGTGAATTTGAGTACTATCCATGGAAAAAATAATAATAAACAATCTATAAGAAGAATAAAGATATTGGTAGTAAATAAATCCAAAGTTGAGTAAAATTGTAGGTTTGTGGTTGATGATGAATAAAAAAACTATGAATATATATTTGAAAATTATTATTGAATAAAATATCATTTTGTTTTGTAAATAATTTTTAAAAACATTTTATTTGAAAATCATATCTCAAAATATTTTATTTAAAAATTAATATTTTATACATAAAAAGCAATCATCAAGGAAATTATTGTGAGTAAATACATAGTTTCCATACTAGAAAAAAGAACATTCCTTTTGCATAATAAAATTGTTTGAAAATGAATTTTAGGGAACTAGACAAGAAGATTAATTTGAAAACATTGGTAAAATACAAAATGTGTAAAAATATATTTAAAAAATACTTTAAAATAATAATTTTGGAAACATTTTAATAAATCATGGTTTTATAAGAAATTAGGATCTCCAAATAAAGAGAGAAACAATATTGAGTTTTGTGAAAAAATATATTCTTAATGATTCTGAATACCAAAGATTGGAAAAATGATACTAATACTAGAAAATTTTATTGAATAACCAGTGGATTGAATTTTAATGTATATTTTGAACAATGGTTGTATAATTTCCTCCTATTTAAATAACATTGAAATATCATTAAATTTATTTGTAATGAAAATAATATTTAAATATCCCAATGTATCCCATGTCACTTTGAAACATTTTAAATCATAAGCCTCAGGAATGAATAAAATTAAATGAAAGTTATAATATCACGAGAGTAATGATATTCCTGATATACCATGTAAAATAGAATTATATTCACCATATAAAATAAACTCGGTGCATATCAACAAATAATTTTCAATAGAATGTAAATTCAGACAAAATCACTTAACTTGAGTGTCCGTTCAGGTGAACGCCCATTAGATTAATCTATACCAAACTTAAGTTAATTTTCTAAATTCTTGAGAACATTATTCATGTTTATCAATATTATTATTTCCCTTATTACTATGTTATATAGAATTAATTAATCAATTATGTTTACTTCAGGTGTTTTGTCCAAATTCGGTTAATGTTTCAAAAACGACTATTGCAGGTCAACATTGGTTAAAGGGTTATTATGTAAAAACATTAGAATAATAATCATATAATAAATATATTATTAATAAATAAATTATAGTTTTAAAATATATCCTTAAATATGGCTATGAAAAATGAACCAATGTTTCAATCATGGAGATAGTAGGTCGTACAAACACATTGGTAATGTTTACGTTTTTCGATGAACGTTTTGGAAAGAATGTAAGTAACATAATATATTTATAGAATTATAATTATATCATAAATAAAATTTTATTTAATAATATATACTTATATATATGTCCCATTGCGCACAACGGGGTCATGGGGGAGAAACATGTGCTACCCGATGGTTGATTAGAGAAGGTTGGGTTCTGTTTAATCACACCTATCAGGTGCACCGTTTTCGCCTTAAAATGCCCAACGGTTCCATATCTAGCAATATGTGGACCTGCTTTCCAAATTCAGGTGTTAGCTGGGCGGTTTGACCAGTGATGCTTAAGAACTCACATTGGTCGAGAGGATGGGAATTCGGGCTCATCACACCCTTTTGGGGGGAATAATTACATGTTCCAGGACTCTCTTTTCGATTTAAGGCATATTCATATGTTAACTAATCTTTAGTTTATACCCAAGCATAGTATTTAAGTATTACTACTGGTTGGCAATGGTCAGCTGGACGCAGGGGGATTAGAATCATTTATGCCCAATGTTTACCACCCCTCTTTGGATTAATGACCCTGAGGAGTCTGAACTCACTGAGACGAAACTAATTTAAAAGCCTCATAACCAGGCACTATGGATTTTATTGTCATACAGGGGGGATAGATAACGACTTGAGTTTTTGGATCGAACCTGTGATATGGGCTTCGTACGTATCCTCATGAGAAGAATCTGAATCCACGTAGTTTGGTTTGGTATGGGGCTTACGCTCCAGGCTACCCAGGGATTGTGCGGTGAACCGACATGAAGATAGTCGGATCGAATGGTTGTTGGGATTGAACCTCGGGGAGGCTTCCTATGTACCCTACCTAGGAAATGGGGATCAGAGTCCACGTATTTCAGATGGGAGTGTCGGAGAACCGACGTGAATGTGGACCCGGGGGTCTGATGGTGATCAGGATTGATCCTCTTGGAGACTTCCTACATATCCATGTGGTGTGGAATCAAATTCCACGTAGTTATAAGGGGATTTTCGGAGAACCAATGTGAATGTGGACCTAGGGGTCCGATGGTGATTGGGATTGAACCTCTCGGAGGCTTCCTACGTATCCCTATGGTGGGGAATCAATGTCCACGTAGTTCTAATGGGAGTGTCGGAGAACCAAAGAGAATGTGGACCCGAGGGTCTGATGGTGATTGGGCTTGAACCTCCTAGAGGCTTCCTACATATCCCTATGTTGGGGAATCAATGCCCACATAGTTTGAATGGGAGTGTTGAAGAACTGATGTGAATGTGGACTTGAGGGTCTGATGGTGATCGGGTTTGAACCTCTCAGAGGCTTCCTACATATCCCTGTGGTGGGGAATCAAAGTCCATGTAGTTTGAATGGGAGTGGGGCTTATGCTATGAGGCATCCCATAAGAAGATGTCATGGTTGACACCTACTCTAAGCCCATGTGAGTCCTGCTCGATGTGAGAAACAAGAGGCAACAGGGACCAGACGATCAAGTCGCTAATTGTGTGCCCGTGGAAAGTGGAGTGGGGCTTACGCATGGAGCAGCCGAAAAAGTCGTAGCTTAATTCGAGATGGACTCCCATAATGTCTTCCTCGTTTCTGGTCATTAAGGAATCTGAACCCATTGGTGGGTTGAGTAATATAATGGGGGCCAACGTCTATGCGCATGTGCACAAGCGGGATAACGCCAAGGGATTTGGAATCAGTTTGAACAAAGGGATATGAAAAGCGTGAATTACATGACCGAAATTCAGAACGCAATGAGGGTGGCATGGAGATGGAGGGTAAATGTTGACCTTGTTCGAAACACAACATCCATATCACGTTAGTCTGCAAAGGGGACAAACAAATGAGGGTCGACTGCTGACCGTGTTCGAAACACAGGACCTGACTCAAAGTGTTGGCAAAAGTCTTCCCAGGCATTGGCCCAGTATGGTAGGTGAGTCGATGCGACATGAGAGCAGGCCGTTAGGGGGTCCCTTCTGACATGGAAGTGGATGATGATCTGAATGAAGGACACTCTAAGCGTGGCGTGGATTGATGGAATGTTTGAATGGATTCCAGTGCTCTTGAAATTATGCCACTATAAACATGGCATGAGGAATGTTATGATTGGAGAATAAGGCATCTATTGCATGGAGCAAGAGGAATCCAATTATTGAATAATAGGGAATGCTACAGTTTATAGTCATGTATAGAGGACTGTTTCAATATTTTTCAACGTCATATGGATAGGATGAGGGCCATACAGTTTAACGTCATGTGGTCCGGACGACTAGGTAGGAGAGACCTAGAAATGGTTGGTGTGGGAAATACACAAGGGAATCCCTTACTGGTTGAACCTAGAAAATGGGGCTAGTAAATGGTGTTATATGAGAGTCATGAGGAGTATCTCGACTCATGATATGTATAGGATGTATGTTGGGGTAGCACAAGGGTATAATGTAAAATATGGTTGACCCAGCCCAAAAAGTTCATGGTGCGGCTCTCCATTTTTCATGGGGGTTAGTGACGTTAGCGACTGTATGGAGTTTTTCACATGAGAGCTGGCCGCGGAGGAGGAAGGCCGCAGAGAAGCTGGTCGCCTAGGATTTCCATGAAGTAAATGGCCGCTAAGGGATGACCGCATGTGGTTCGGAGTTTGGTTGTCTACAACGGGTGTCTGCGGGGGAGCTGGCCACGAGGGAGCAGGTCGCGAAGGAGCAGGCCGTGAAGGACTAGGCCACAAAGGAAGTTGTCCACGAAGAATGGCCGTGGAGGAGATGGTTTTCAACAAAGGGTGTCCACTGATAAGATGGCTATGATGGAAATCGTCATGAAGGGCATATGCAGAGGGGCTGGCTCCCGTCCTACTTCGCACCCACAGAGGGGTTCCTGCCTCCATTTCGCGAATGACACTACTCCGCAGAGGGGGTGGTCATGGAAGGACTATCCATGAAGGAAATGGCCGCTATGGGCTGGCCGTGGAAGAGCTGGCCGCATGTGGTTCGCGGAGTGGTTTCTCCTCTACGCGGAATATTTCATCCGCGGACGATATGGGGTCCGCAGATGGTCATGGGACATTACCGCTGGGAGAAATTTCTCCAGTGTCTCCCCCAGGTGTTCACCTGTCCTTCCTCTCCCTTTTTTTGGTGCCCCTCGGTGACTATTTATAGAGTCACGACGAGGTTGTATCGATGGGGGAACACGACGCTTTTTGAAGAATCCCATGAAGAAATCCTCGCCCGCGCTTGACTCGGTCAATCAACATTTATGGAACCGAGTTTTTTAGAATTCCTCTGCGGTCGTGCACCACTCTGCCTCTATCCTACAAATGACAGTGGTCCGCAGAGGGGGCGACTCATGGTGGTGGACCGGCCTGACGTCCGGTGGTCTTCCTGGTTTTCTCCCACGTAGGCCCTCCACCCCCATTTTGTGAAGGACAGCGTCCGCAGGCGGGCGATTCGCCGAACTGGCCGCGTACTATTGCTGAGAGCTGGTACGTGGACCGGTTCGGTCCTTTTCCAAAATTTGGGTAATTGGATTTCCCCATTGTAGAATTTTCAGGACCCTACAATATATAATTCTGGTGATGTAAAAGTAATGACATTGTGTTGATTATTTGGTAGTTCACACATCAACTAATGACCTTATTACTTTTTATGAGTGTGAAAGGGTAATAATGAATATGATATAAATATATATTTAAAAATAGTATATTTGAAAAAATTTAATTATGTCACAAATAACATATAGATGTATTTATATTCAAATGTTATTATTTCAAACTATCCTTTATATGTTTCATGTATCTTTTGAATAAATCACATCACTTTCAAGGGAAGTAGTCCACACATCATCAAACAATGTTATCATATTAACACAAAATGGAAAGTATTAAAGGTCCTCATAAGAAAAGTATTACATATGTTTTAATAAATAATTAATATCATAAATATCAAATGTAAATATACTTTCCATCACATTGGACAACATGAGATGTGGTAATGGGAAAATGAACAATCATCATTTTGTGTGGTAGTAGTTTGTTGTACAAATAAACAATATGTTCATTACCCCTTAGATTGACATGTGTGTAAGTGTAGTTATGAACCTTAATAAATGAAAATAAAAGTATATTTAGAACATTGGTGTCATTATATAAGCATGATTTAAAAATAATTTAATGTTTGTAAGAGTAAATGAATTAAAATAGATCATTGGAAAGGGTTACCTAAATAATTGGGTAACTCCTTTTTATTTATAACCAAGGGATTCAGAGTATGGATTTCTATCCAAAAAAGGACTCAAGGTTGAGTGGAGTTCTTTCTGAAATCTATATGGGAATATGTTATTCTATTCTATGTGTTTTGGGATTTGTGTGGAATGGGGAGATGTGGTGGCCTTTTATAAGGGATGAAAAGGTCTGACATATTATTTATGAAGAGAAGTTAGGTGTACCCACAATTTTACTTAAAATGTCATTATAAACAAAAAAACTCATGAATGAAAGGTTAATAGAATAATTTTGGTTATATAATGGGGTTTTGATGTGTGCATAGGTCTTTTGGGCCCTAGGTTAATGTGTTAGTCCTCTATTAAGATTAATTTTTATATAATAATTTTCCCATATGTTCTTGGTAATGAGGCTTAATTGTTAGTTAGAGTTAGTGAGAGTGAATTTTGGTGTTTGGTTTCAAGAATTTTACATAGTTTTGCTTAAGCTGGGTTTTAGAGAATGAGGTCATCACCTCTTCATGGCACTTAGAGTGGAGTATTGAGAGGGTATGGCATGGCCATCAGTTTTGTGACCGTGCATCCTTGCATGTGATTTTTTTCCGAGTGTTCATACTTTGGTGGAGGGCCTTAACATAATGTTGCTTCTAGGGAGAGGCCGAACATGTATTTTTTTGAGTTCCCTGTACTATTTTTTGGTGAATTTTCTGGAATTGGTGGTTCTCACTTTTCCCTTAAAAGTGATTTGATAAAATAAAAATAATAATTTTTAGACAGTCAAAGCAGGTTTTTAATGATAAAACATCAGAGAGTTTGTAATGTTTTTATAATCAATTTCAAATTGAAAATCATTATAATGAAATATATTGTATTATTTGATAAAAAATTATATAATTAAAAATTTAAACATATTAAAATTTTAATTTATACTTATAAATAAAATATATGAAAAAACAGTTTTGAACTCAAACTCTATATTTTTTCAATTCATTAAAAAAAGATAAATATTTCAGGAAAGTATTAAAAATTCATACAAAAATAGTTGTTATGAATATATTTAAAATATTAAGTTTATTTTTATATATTAAATTAATAATTTTTTTAAATTTATAATGAAAAGGGGTTCTCTATTAAAAGGCTTTAAAATTTCTTTTATAAAAATGTAGGTTTTTATGTGTAAAATAGAGTTTGTTCTTATCTTATTTATATAAAAAATAATAGATGAATATAAAAAATATTTTATTGGATAAATAATATATAAATAATATTAATATCATAATCCAATTGTATTTAATTTATTCTATTAGTGTAAATCAATTTTTTTTGATCAAACAAAAAGTATTCTATAAAAATATTCACTTTATATTAATTTTCTTCTTATATAAATTTCAAATTAATTATTTTACCAATTAATTATATACTTTTATAACCACTAATTTTTATTATTTAGTTATTAATATTCATAACTACAAATTTAATGTCTATTTAATATCTCATTATATATTAGTAATATATTATTGTTCTAAAAATTCGGTCTTGCATGTAATGCAAGCCATAATGTAAGGTATCTCTTTTCTATAATGCACACTAAATTAGTGTTTCATCCATTTATATACACATAATCTATTTTTAATAGTTAAATTATTATAAATTATATAGATATTATTCTACCTTATGTGCTTAGTGTCGCGTTTCATACGCAGTATTGATTATAATGTTCTTACTTTACATTTTCCGGGCACCACAATCAAGAAAACCCATTTAGAGAATAAGTTCTAGCTCATAAGGATCATCACCCAAACCTTTTTCATCGAACCACCTTGTAAAAAAATAATCACATATCATACCCTTGGGAAATACACTGGTGTAATAAGGGGTTAGGTATCTAGACAATATTAGATAAATTTCTTATATTTTATTTTATATAATATTATTATTATATTAATCCCATTTCATCATTATAAGAAATATATATTATTATAAATAATGTTTGGTAAAACGTATATTTTAAGACAATGAAACCAAAATGGTATATTTAAGAAAAATATATTTTCAATTAATTTTTTAGATAAATCCAATAAATTTGAAATACATTAAGTTTTCATTAAATATTTTTATTAAATTAAAAGTATTTAAATATAAATTATACAATAATTTAATAAATTCCCATAAAATTTTTACAAGAGTAAGAAAGTTTCTTATGTCATAAAAACAGATATATTTCAATTAATGGGCATTTTCAATTAAAATTTGAAATTAATATATTTATAAAATTAATTTGGTAAAATATATATCATTTTTAATTGAGCACATCAAAATTATGCAATAGGAAATTTTTTACAATTTTTTGTGATAGTTGATTTTTTCAAACTTTTTATAGAGTTGTATTATAATTTCCCAAATGTTATGTAATAAATACTATTACAAAAATCCATGAACTAAAATAGGGTTTCCTTAAAAATATATGGATTTTAAATTATTTAATTAGTTTCAAAAAACATGTAATTAATACTGTAAAACAGATATTATATTTTAAATACTTGAAAAATTATTTATAAACATGAGTCAACTTCACATAAAAAATGGTTTTATTATAATGAGTTAGGTTCTTAGCATAACAAAATATTGGAAACTAATCCTCTTTGGAAAAAACCATGGGTCAAAATCATTGTATTTTATTTGGGTTTTGATTAATTGAATACATAGAGTCGAAAACCTATGTTTAGAAATTAATAAATAAATCACCTCTATTTTGTATTAAATACTAGCCCAAGAACCCATTATTATTCATCAAAAAATTATTGTCCACGATATTCTCTTTTATATCCTTCTATTACCTTCGACGGTTTTCCCAATAACATAATTCGATCCTCTAAATCTTTATGAATCAAACACTATAATAAGTAATTCTTTTCCTCATTGTCTATATTTATATAGTTTCATTACATTAGGTTTTTTTGTTTAAAATTATTAATTTACAAAAATATTTTTACACATAACTTTATAATTCTTATGATTCTTAAGTAATTAGATATTACCTTTCACTATCATTAATCCCTTCTTTGAATCTTTTTGTACACCTGCCATGCTGTTAAAATTAGTTTGTGAGTTTCTATTCCAAAATTTTACATTGTGAATACCCATCCTCATTTACACTAAATTGAATTCAATGTTTTTTCTATGTCCATATTTAATTTATGAATTACTTGAATGGAATCCATACAACATAATCATGATATTAAAATTTAGGAAACAAATTCTTATAATGTCACTTTTTATATTGTCTGTACATTCATATGATTCCTTGGTGTTATAATTTAATATCATGATTAGATGTTCATTATTATAATTATCAACTTTAGATGTCACCATTATATACCCCTTGACCCACATATACTATTTTACTTCATTTTATTATTTTATTATTCACATAACAAGGTTTATAGCTAACTATTTTCTTGTATTCTTCCTCAGGATGCATCGTATACTATTAGATGATCAATGGAGTATAAGGGAATGTTATTGAGTTTTTAAATAATAACATTGCATCATTGTTTCAATGTAATTTGATATGTATCTAATTATAGAATGACACTAGTAATATTTGTTGTTTTTTGGTTTTTTTATTTGTATCCTTATAAAATAAGTCATGAAATAAAGTGTATAAAAGATATGGGTTATCATATTTTGAATAAAAAAAATGCTAATTATTTATGGTGGTTGTGGTTATAAAAACCCTATGAAAACAATAATTATATGAGTAAATATTGAAAAATACTCCAGAATTTTTCTAATTTAATGGGTTCTTGGTTATCTAAGAAAATACTACTGTTGTGTATACTAGAAAGTGGATGGGGATATTGAATAGATATACCCAATTTTAATGACTATGAATGGGCTTATTGGGTATTAAATCAACCTATACTTGGTGCATGATAAAAATTCTACGGATTCACACCTTGATAGAAACTATGAGAAGATATGATTTGGTAAATCACAATATTTTTACAAACCATTATAAATGGAATAATAATTCCTTTGAAATTTTCTGTTGGGAAATAAACTATGTATAAATTAGATTGAAAACTAGAAATTAGAAAGTTAAATAATAAATTTAATATATGTACTATACCTTCAATTTTCATAGTTTACCTTTTATATGTTTAGAAGTTTCAAATTTATCATCCCTAATTATACATCTATTTTAGTAATTGCAAAAAAATAGGAAGAAAGAATTCAAACACCTATGTTATTAGAAATGTGATGACAACCCAAATGGGATTCCCAACCTGATAGGATATGGAGTTAATAAATTCATCAAAATAAATATTAAATTAATATAAGTTTTTAATATATACATTAATTTTAATGAACACCCACACCCCTAAGAAAGATCAAGATTCAATTTCGAATATTATTCCAAAGAGGTCTCCAGAATTTAGTGAATATTCTAATTCCATAATTGCAAAATAATGGATCAAATACATTGAAATTATCTTATAGTTTCTTCAACTCAATGCGTATGAGATGATCTGAACGACTATTTATCACTTGGAAGTAGAAGAAGATCTATGGTGGATGTTGATTATTAATAAAAATATAGAATAATAAATTAACCAAATAGAGTGAATGTAATTCTGAAAAATGTTTATTAATAATAATTTTCCTCTCACTCCCTATATTAAAATAAATAGGGAGTTACTTTGCCTCATGAAAATTTATTATGAATCCATTAGGGCATTTAAGGGAAACTTTACCAGAATTCCATGATTTTCCTTTCAAAATTTAATTGACTCCAAATATTTTTTTAAAAAAATTATTATTGGGATATAGCTGAATATATGAAAGGATTTGGTGATTTAATACTATGATAGCTATGAATAAATTTTATGATGTGCCCTTAAAGTCAAAACGGGCATTATAGAATCTCAAGGGTCTCACGGGACTATATACGTGAAGCATAAAATTATATCAAATTACAGGGTATAGATGTAATAAAATATTGGTTGTAAGAAATTAAAACATTGAACTTTTCAAAAGCGTGGGAATAATCATTCTAAAAATTTATCTAAGATGGTGAGGAATTGTTTTTGGTTTTGGAAGGAGGGTCACCATAGTGGAAAATAAGGATCGTAGAAACCCACTAATGTGATGGAATATAAGAAAGTTTTCGTAAAACCTATTCTTTTTGTCCAATGTTTTAACTACAATGAAGAAGGTTAATACAAAAAACAACGAACTATTACAAGTCTTATTGAATATAATTGATGAAAATAACCTCGAAGGTCATAAGAGAAAGAGAGAGAATATGGTATTATAACAACTACGGCGGTTCCTTACAATGAAGTGGTGACATGCACTCTAGTGATTCATTCATGGATAGAGGAAAAACTATTCGATTATTTGTCTATACATTCTTTCATATCTTCTATGTTTGGTAATACTTTTCAAAAACCACCTCAAAACAATAATGTTGACATATTAGTGAAAATAATAAATAGGTTAAGGAGTTAAATAAGAGGCTAATCATTACACCAATTCTCACGTTACCCACCAATGGGGAAGGATTTGTGATGAATAGTGATGCATCCAAAAAAGGATTAAGTTGTGTACTAAAAAAAATTATCAACATGATAGAATATTCCTCCCTCAAATTAAGGATCCATGACCAGAGCTACAAAACACATGATCTAGAATTTTCTACACTGATCTTCACATTGAATATTTAGTGACATTATTTCTATGTAGAGTAGTGTTATATTTTTTTAAATTATTAGATAATAAAGAATATATTATCGTTAAAGGATATAAATATGCACCAATAAATGTGTTTAGATCTGATAAATGATTAGGATTTACAAATCCAATACTATATTGGGAAGGTAAATAAAGTGGTTGATGCTCTAATTAAATGGGATCCTACAATCCAAATCATTATAAAGATATAAAAGGATCCAATATAATTTGATAGGCAAATTATATACATGGTAATCATAAATTTAATTTCACCATACCTTATTCAAATAATAGGTAAACCATATAGTCATTAGAATATCAAGTAGGTAAAAAAGGTTGATAAAGAGATGTAGAGAAGTGTAGTTAATATTCCCAAGTTCTAATTTCTTAAAGGGGAAGAGGTTTATAACATAAATATAAATCCCATCAAAGAAAAAAAAA
This sequence comes from Viscum album, assembly GCA_963277665.1. Taxonomy (NCBI): domain Eukaryota; kingdom Viridiplantae; phylum Streptophyta; class Magnoliopsida; order Santalales; family Viscaceae; genus Viscum; species Viscum album. The sequence goes on from OY728130.1 coordinate 1,953,186,481, forward strand.
TGAAGAGGTAACTTCTTGATGGTTTTTATAGCCCATCCATCTCTATTTATCAATGAAAAATTATTATGTATAGATATTTTAAGGAACAAATTAGTGGTAAAATAAGAAAAGGGATATTGAATAATTTCTATCTCAATTCCTGGTATCTCAATAAGTTAATATTAAGTGATATACATCTATAGGTGTGATGAAACAACTCACCATACTAGTATGGAAATGGGAAAACATAACCATGGATTTTATCATAAGACCCCTGGACATCAAACAGTAATTATTCCTTTTTTCTGATAGTCAATCACTATAAATAGTATGTTCATTTCATTACTATCATGGAATATTTCTATCCTGGACAAATTTACAAGATTTGCATAAGTTAATTCGTAAGACTCCATGGGGTACCACTCTGCATTGTATGTTATCATTATTTAAGAATTACCTTTTGGTTTTAGAAAATCCTTCTATATGTGTTAGATACAGAGTTGAGTTTCACACTCATATGAATGGTTGTTCATGGAGAACCATTAACACTCTAGATAATATGTTAAGATACTATTTATTATAATTCTAGGGATATTGGGATCATAATTACACTAAATTAGATTTCTCATATATGAATATTTTTTCCTCTTGCATTAAAACAAAACCTTATGATGTTGTGTGTGATATGAGGTGTCAAAATCCAATATTTTGGGATATATTTAGAGAGAGGAAGCTATTTGGAAAAGCTCTTATCCAAGAGAAGATAGGTAAGGTTAAAACCCTCCTGTTTCATATTAAATATGTGAAAATTTAACAGAATTTATATGCATACTATCCTGGAAGAGACCTATTTTTTTTGTTAGAGATAATGTGTTCCTTCATATATAAAAAATGAATAATGGAAGGTTTTTTTTGAAGAATAAAAGGCTTTATATTAGATACATTGAAACATTTGAGATCCTTGATCATATCTTAGTTGCTACCAATAAAATAACTCTTCTACTAAACCTATATTGACTACCTGATGTGTCCCATGTATCAATTTTAAGGATACAGATACTAAAACCCTCACTTGTACTTAATCTAGAGGTGGTACCTTTGTAGAAAAACATTTCATGCTTGGAGTAGTTGATAAAGAACATATATCATAGTGAAAAAGTTCAATGAAAAAATACAACTCACCGAGTGAAATTAAATTGTTGGAACAACACATTATAGGAAAAAATATATGAACCAGAATAGGTGTTTGAAGAGAATTACCCTCAACTATTTTGGTGTAGAAAATGATATTTAGAGAGTATCATTTAAAAAGGTAGGAATAATGTAACATCATGAATAAATTAAAATAAAATCCCATTTTGAATGAATATATTCTATATGAAGTGATATAGCTATAGAAAATAGATGCACTACATTTCTTTTTTCTGGATAGTTATAAAATGTACCCATAACTTCTTTATCATGTTTGGATGAACATTAAGCATCATAAATATAGTTCATATAGCCATTAAATAGTGACAATTGAAATTAGTATCTTTAAATGGTTATAATAAAATATAATTTTCAAATAATGGATAAGTGAAGGCCTCAACCCCCATGATCATACCATATAATGCACATTTATCAAAGGTTATGAGGGAGATTGCATCATTGGGCATTAAACATCACCAATCCTAGTGAAACATTATGTAATTAAACTTAAGTGAATTATTTTATGGGATATGTCCAAGATACAAGAGTTCATTAAACAAACCATTTGTTTAACCACACCGATAAAGTATTACTATTAGTCACCTTACCCTTAGGGTGTATTCTCGTGTAATAAGGGGTAATGTATCAATACCCTATTAGTATAGATTTATATATTTTAATTTTAGTAATATAATTTTCATATTTAAAAATTTTAATTATTACTATACATATATATGATTATATATTGTGTTTGATAAAAATTATATTTTGATACAATGAAACAAAAATTGTATTTTTGTGGAATATATTGTTACAATTAAAGCACATTTTTTATAAATCGAATAATTCTGAATTTTCATTTAATAAAATAATATTATTAGGAAATATTTATTTAAATATAAATTATAATATAATTTAATGAGATCAAGTGTAATTTATATAAGGGTCAGAAAGTTTTTTATGTTCGAAAACCCATATTTTTTAATAAGTAAGGATTTTTATTTAAATTTTGAAATTTTGAAATTTATAAAATTATTTTTGTAAAATAAATTTCATTTTTTAAATCATCACATTAATATCATCTAATAGAGAAAATTTTATAATTTTCCAAGATAGTCAATGTTTTGGGTAAAAATTTAATATTATATAAATAAAAGTTATGTCTTTTGACATCATAATAGCCCAAAATTTAATTAATAATGCTATTAAATGAATACAATATTTATAATAGTGTTTAAATTAGAATAGATTATTTTTTATGTTATTTTATATATTTTATAAAACCTATCACGAATCTTACAAAACCTATAATATATTTTAATGTATTATAAACAATTATTTATAAATGTAAATCACTTCCACACCATGAACGCTATTATTTTAATGATTTAATATCTTAACCTAGAAAAATATCTTCAAAAATATCATATTTTTCATAAATCATAGGTTAAAACCATAGATATTATTGTGGGTTTGATTATATTATTACATAGAGTCCAAAAAATTTATTTTGAAATTCTTTATGAATTCACATCTATTTTTAAATAAATACCCACCCATCCTCCCATTTTTCTATACAAAAACCCCCTTGAGTGTGAAGATACCATGACTATCCCACCCTAAATCTCTCACATGGCTTTCACAATCTCTTATAATGCTTCTCCATATATTTTAGAGGTAACCACAAAAATAGGGGATTCTCTTCATGTTTCTATTTATTATTTAACTTTCTCAGTATTAAGAAATTTTTATTATAATTTTTCATGTTGATATGTATTTCTACACATATAATTATTTTTCTTATGATTCCTATGTAATTATAGACCACCTTTCACTCTAAAAAATTATTGTCATTAACAGTTACATACACCCTTTATGCTGCCAAAATTATTTTGGGATTTCCATGCCAAACATTGGTGTTGTGAATACTTGTAATTGTTTCCAATACAGGGAATTCACCTATTTCATACTTTACTTTACTTAATGTGTAAATGCACATATTGATCCCACAAATATTTATTGTGTTATTAAAAGTAATGAAAAATACTTTTGTGTTGTATGATATATGTGGAAAAAAATGTGTATACATGATATGAATGTGATAGGTGGGACTGGAATTATATATCCCCCTAAGGAATTGGTAAATGTTTTTATCCCATGTTATACCATATGTTGTACATGATTTTCCAGACTAAGATCACTATCATATGATACCTCTACATTTATCCATAACTTCTACTTAATATGTCATGTTTCATGTCATTATAACATCTCGTTACCGTTTTATTAAGGATGCCCTTAACCTCATTATTGTATCCCCATCCATTGATATTGAGAGGATACCTATAATAGTGATGCCAGATATTTTTTTTTTGATTTTAAATAATAGCCATTCATTTTAGCAGGATGTATAGAATTTACATACCATGTAACTATGTTTCACATCATGAAATGGTTTCCAGATATATGTTGTGAAAGAAGACTACACACTCTGACAAGTTACAAATCATGATCATGACATACAAGATAAGAGTTGTTAAAATCACATTTTTTTTCCAAGGTGATGGGGTTTTTGAATATGTTGTTCATGGGGGTTTATACTTCATGTAACGGTGTTACATGACATGTAACGGTCATCGTACAGATTTTTAGAAGAGGTGTTAGATATTTTGTTTCCATTCCTTCATCAGTTCATCATGAATCTCGACATAAGGTAGTTCCAAATAGTTTTTGAGAGACTCAAACCCTCCTATATCAATCCATTCAAAATTGATCTTCATTGTGATTGCAGTGTGTCTCTACGAGTAAGTGACATTTCCGATTCTTCATTCCATTTGATCACGATATCACTATTGGGTGGAAGATTCAGATATATTGGTTAAAGATAGTTTTTTCTTCTTGGTTTCTCTTATGTCTATTGTGAGATCTCATTCTGGAGGACTTTTTCTTCATTGTTCAGGGTGCGGCATGCATTCATCATTGAGGTGTATAGGTTGCCTCTCTTTTATTGACCCCTTGTATTCTTAAATGAATCAATATTGATGTGGATTGGATTTTAGGACCTTTTGTTGACGTTGTTGGGTTTTGTTGATTTGGGTTTCTACTATGGCAGTGTGAGACCTAAGTTTTGTGGTAGGTGGTTCCATCTATTGACTATGATAATGGATCAATTTCTTTTTCTTAACAAATTTTTTAATGTTGAAATTTTCATGAATGTTATGTATTTGTAGAAAAGGGTTTTTATTGAAAAATGGTCTTTCCCTAGTTATTGAAAAATAGAGATGAAATGGATATATTTATAGCATTTAAATGGAATTTGAGAAATTTTTTTTGAAAGGGTTTTAAAATAATAAAAATGCATTGTGAAAAATAAGACTTGTGTTACCTTGGGTACTTTTGTGGAAGGATTATCTTAGAGACATCATATATTTTTTGTGATTATCAAGGAGGTTTTTCTTGGGGGTTTCCTTTTTTTACATGGCATATTTGTCCAAGGGAATTATATTGACATTTTGGTGTGTTTTAATCATGGGGTATTCCTCTTCTTCTTAGGCATGTTTTTGGTGATCCAATTTGAGAACTTGTTTATTCTGGTAAGAGTAGTCTTCCACATTCGCCTATGGTATTACATGGTGTTTTGATCCCTATTCCCCTTTGTGTATTTCTTGACATTATGAGTTATTTGTGATAGGAATATTTATGGTTGTGAAAATGTTCATTAAAATTGATATACCTTCATTTTTTTATAACTGTGGAATAAGGAAAATGTTTACCATGTTTTATAAATAACTACTTTACTTCTTTTCATTCCATGTATTAACTTAAAACGAGCATACTTAAATTGTTTCAAATAGGGTTTTTATGGAACACCCAGGTGGGATCCTGCTAGGCCTGTCACTCAAACCCTATAGACCTCTCTGGTGGTGCATATAATTTTTTTTCTTCTGGTGTAGGAAATGACAAGGTGTTATAGTGAGGCATTGAGGCTTGTGTTGCCTAGTTGGGTAGGTGGGGGTGACATGGTGGGAATTTTCGATGACATCATTGGGAGTATCCTTTTTCTATGGGGTCATTTTGTAGTTGGACTAGTCCTTTTGGAGTTTTTAGATAATTTTCTTGTTATCTGTTTCATCTTTTTTTATAGTTATGGAATATTTACCCAGTTCGTCTATTGCTGTTCCTTTTTGTTTAGAATATATACACCATTTGATTAATCAGGTTGGCTAAAATTGTTCCCTCTACTGTATTTTTTGATGCCCAAGTTCTTATCACCAGCTCTTGGACATTAGGAATACCATTTGGGTATATGACAGAACTGGTTGGGAACTAGGTCTAAGAGAAACCTGGTTCGGTTCATTACAATTTGGTATCAGAGTAGGTTTTACCCCAATGGTCCATGTCTTGGGGAATCTGTTAGACGAGAGATAAGATTTTCAATACTTTAGAGGTTTATTGCAATAAGTTTTTGACTAGATATTTCCATAACAAGACTCATGTTTCTAGGGCACGTTGGGATGTTTGTCTCTAGTATTGGTTTTTGTCATAAAAATATAAGTTTTATCTAATGGGTTAACTAGTTTGAAATGAGATTCATTCTATAATATAATTATTCTTTTGTTTCAGTGTACAGTAGTTTGCCTGTGACATTTCTTCCATGAGTTCCTCATGAAGGTAAAACTAATGATTCTTAATGGAACCCACTTATAGATCATAATCTCTTCGACACCATCGCATGAGAGTTCCTGTTTTTGAGCAAGATGTACTAAAAGTTCAAAACACAATTTTTAAGGTACAACCAAGAGTTGGACGAGAGAGAGATCAAATATTTGACTTTCTGGAGACACCTGAAAACATCATGCTAATGTGAATAGCATTCATACATGATGGGTTGAGAATGAGACGGTAAGAATCTATAGTCTAGGATTATAGACACATAGGCTTGGATTGAAATAATATCAAAACCTTGTTTTTAAGTTGTTTGTACAAATTCACTGATGATGGAGAAGTCTATAGAGTTCTTATCTTTAAAATATGGAGATTGTTCGGTGTTGTAATACACCAATAGTTTTTTTTATCTTCTTCATTTTACCTAGAAATGGAACAGAATGAATAGCTGAAGAATCAGAAGTACCAACAGGTTTTTCAACAAGATATTAGATTACATGTGTTTATTTTGAAGCCTTCTACCTATGTTGTGATGATTGAATGATCTACGATGGATGAAATTAACATGACAGTCATGGTTGGATTTTTCACATCTTCTCTTCTATCAGGCTGTGGATTCTGTGGTTCAAATAGGAAAAATATGATGTGGTAATATCATTGCAAGTGTAATATAGGTGGGTCTCAACAGTAAGCCTCCTCTGCACCATCTAATACAGCAAGAAATGTTCCTCTGACATAATATCAGTGTGGAAAGGGAGGACACACCAGACGTTCTTTTCATATGTCCTTGAATACATGAAATAGTTGTCGACTTGTTGGTCACTTACAATGATTCTGTTAGGATATCAATTCTCCTCATTTAGGTCAAGGTTCATCATCTCCGAAGGATACTACAGTGTAGTTAGAATCTTCAAATACTATAGGGATCCAACTACAAGCCTTAGGAGTGAATCATTTTTAGGTAGTAGTTTAGCATCTAGTTTATGTTGATGATGGTATGAAAATAATGAGAGGTAATATCTTTTTTTATCTTTAGTATCAATTTAATGATTGGATATTAGGGCCTCCTAGTCATTTATATCTACAACTTTTTTTGATCTTCTTAAACCTCCAACGAAACTTATATCATTTAAAATAGATTTATAAATTCCTCTTAGTAAGATGAAATAATAGGGGTCTATGTGTCCTTTTTTCATTAATGATAGACAATGTGGAGTTGATCTACGCTTTTCTCATTCTTGATCTGAATATATTTGACATCAACATCAGTATGGATTGGATTTTAGATCATCAAGCTGAGGTTGATTGTTATCATCAGCGTATTTCATTTCTTCATGTGTAGGGGAGATCAAATTTGTTTTAGGGGGAGTGGGACCTGATGTCATGTCATGCAAGGCCTTCTCAATCAGAGCATTGGAGTATATTGGTTGTTGATTCATTTTAGAATGATTAATTGTTATTCTATTTATGATCTTTTTATTCTTTTTTAAGTATTTCCTAATGTTTTCACGTATTATTTCTCTAGTCTTCCTCTAATGTGAGTGGTAGAGTTTATGGTTGATCTAGTGGTTGGTACTTAATGGTATTGATACTGTCTAAGGATATGGAACTAGTGGAGATAAAAGATCTCAAATTCAGTTGGAATAAATGTCATAAAAAGGTTTTGTCCACTCTATAATTTCACATTGGGAAACCCTTGTTCTCTGTGCCAAAAAAGTAGACAGTCTACATTGTTTATGTGTGGACTATCAGACGTTGAACTATGTAACAGTTAAGAAAAGATATCATTTACTTATATAGATGATCAGTTTGATCAATTAAATGTTGGAAAAGGTGGTTTCAAAAATTGAACTTCAGTTGGTTTATCATCATCTCCAGGTTCTAGAGTCTCATATGCTGGAGAAAACCTTTAATAGCATGTATATCCATTATAAATATATTATGATGCCTTTTGGTATAACTAAATCTTGTTATGTTTTTATGGAATTGATAAATATGATATTACCTCAAATTTTTGAAACTTTTGTGGTAGTTTTCAAGGAATATTTCCAATTTTATTCAAAATCCGAGTGTGAGCATGAGAACCATTTATGTTTGGTTCTAGAAATTTTGCGACGTCACCATTTGTATAGAAATATTTCAAAATTTAGATTCTAGATTCAAGAAGTAAAGTACTTGGAGTACATAATTTCTATGAATGGAATATCATCTTATCTAGAAAATGTAAATGATATTTAGTCATGGAAAGAACCACAAAATGTCTTTTAGATACAACGATTCCTAGGTCTTAATGTATACTACAGACTGTTTGTCCAAGACTTCTCTAAGTTGGCATCACCTTTTATTGATCTTACTAAGAATATAGTGAAGTTAAACTCGGATGTGAAGTGTGAGACCTATTTCTATGAACTGAAGAGTCTTCTAACATCATCTACTATTCTGATCATACCGAAGCCCGTTAAGGGACATATGATGTTTTAAAATTCATATGGTGCTAGTTTGGGATGAATTGTTATACAAGATGACCATGTGATAGCATATGGCTCTTGTCAACTTCATCCACCTGAGAAGAATTACTCGGCTCATGATTTAGATATTTTTGTAGTCATGCATTCATTCAAATGATCGAGATGCTATATATTTGGGTAGAAGTTCACCATCCTCTCAAATCATAAGTGTTTGATTTATATCATTTATCAGAAAGACATAAATATCAAAAAAATGATGATGGGTAGCATACCTTCATATATTTTACTTAAATATCGTATAAAAAATAGAAAAATGGGAATTTCATTGAATATGATCTTAGTAGTAAATTACAATCACATGCTATTTTATAATTTAAGTCATGGTGGAACCTTATCGGGATTTTCGATCAGTTTCATTTAAATGCTCAGGAGGATGATTCCAATATGGTTCTGACTAGTGTTTATTTATCATCATCTCTAATGGAGTGTATTTTGTATATGAAATAGTAGTATTATGAGTTCTAGAATACTTGAGAAAGTCTTTTTGATAGGGATATCATTTCAGTATGGTATCTCTCTTCTGATGGTATGCTTCACTTCTGGACAAGGATTTCCATCCGAAAATTTATTAGGAGTTTAGTCATGTTCGATTGATACATATCTTCATTGAATATTCATCCAAGAACTATAAAGATCTCAATTGAAATGGGGAGGAAGTTCTGGTGGCTGAGTATGAAACATGGAATCGCGGATTTTGTGTCTCATTGTTACACATGCCAACGGATAAAGGTAGAGCACTTGAAACCATCTGGTTTTCTTCAACCTTGTTTTGATATCGATCTAGAAATGGGATGAGGTATCCCTGGAATTTTTTTGGATAACCATAGACTCCCATATGGAAGAATGCTATCTGGGTGGTTTTTAATAAGTTGACAAAGTCTTATCTTTTCATTACAATCAAATCCACAACTAAAGTGGAAGATTTTGGTAAGCTATATATACAGAAAATCACGAGGTTATAAAGGAGTCCTTCTTCCATTGATTTTGATAGGGATCCATGGTTAACCTCGAGGTTCAAGATGAGTCTCTAATAGGTGATGGGAACTCAGGTCAAGATAAGAACATCCCTCCATCCACATACATATGGTCAAACATAGCGAGTAATTAAAATTCTCAAAGATAGGATTCGTGCATGTGTGTTGGATTTTGGAGGATCATGGGATACTCATCTAAGAATTGTTGAGTTTTTTAAAAGTCACTTATCAGTCTTTAGTAAGAATGGATCCCTTTGAGGAATTATATGGTTTCCCATGTAGATCACCTCTTCATTAGGATGAGCTGTGAGAAGTATCTTTATTTGGACCAAGTTTAGTTTAGGAAATGTCCCTGAAGATTCAGGATATATATCAATGTCTGGTTACAGACCAGATTCAACAGAAATCATTTTCATATCAGTAACATCCACCTCTGTATTTTTCCACTGGTGAGTAGGTTTTCTTGAATTTATCTACACAGTTGGGTCACCGTCTTCTTGGAAAGGAGGTAATGTTATCCCTGAGATATGTTGGACCATTCTAGGTCACAATGTGGGAACATGTTTGTTATCTATTAGTATTTTTAGTTCAATTGATAGGAATTCATGATATTGTTTATATATCTCATATCAGGATCTAACACCCTTATCCCGCTCAGGTTTTGAGTTGTGATGAAATTGAGTTAGAAAAATATGCTTCTACTCGAGAGAAACTAGTTATGATCATTAACTCTTAAGAAAAATAATTTCCTGGGAATTTTATTCTATTGGTCATAGTTCTATAAAAATAATGATTGGATTCTTATGAGACTTGTGAATGTGAGAAATTTATAGTGGAGTGATGACTTCATATATTTTTAGGGATTTAATATTCTACATGACATCCCATCACAAAATTTATTTCCGGTGGGGAGGTTGTAACATATCATTACCATTTCCGGTGGGGAGGTTGTAACATATCATTACCATTTTATCAGGTAATCTTTTAAACTCATTGTGTTTTTCCCCTCTAGTGAGATTGGCAGGATACCTAAAAATGTGAAGTTAGATATTTGATGGCCTTTCACAAATAATTTTTTTATAATGATGAAGAGTGTTTACACACCATGAAACTATGTTACACTTTATGTAATGGTTTCTAGATGTATTTCATGAAATAGAACTTCGCACTATGACAAGTTACACATATTTAACCTGACTTGCACAACATGAATTTTTAAAAGATCAGTATTAAATATGAGGTTATTAGTTTTTTGTTGTATGTTCATCATGTGGGGTTACACATTGTGTAACTCCACTACATATTGTGTAACTTCCTGCATAAAGTTTTTAAAAATTGGATTCATCTATTTTGTTTCAGTTCTTAACTGGTTCTTCAGGGCTCTTTACCAAAATCATCCGTAGAGAATTTTTTTGATACTCAACATTTCCTAGATTGATCTGGTCAATAGTCAATATTCATTTTGAATGTGGTGTATCTCATTTGGTAAGATACCTTTCTTCTTCTTCAATTATTTCTATCATTTTTTCTCCATTAAACACTATCTTTTGATCCTTTGGTTTAAAATAGTGTTGGATTTTTTGGTGTATCCTACATCCGTTGTTTTATCTCATTCTAGTGTCATTTTTCTTTATTTGTTGGGGTACAATAGGCGTTCATCTTTGATGTATGATTTTTTCATGTGTTCCATCATCCCCTTGTCCTATAAATTTAATCAACCATTATATTTTTCGATTTTAGGGCCTTCTTTGATGATTTTGGGTTCCATTGATTTTCTTTCAACTACGGGCTTGTGAGACCCAAGATTTGAGGTAGGTTGTTCCATTTCTTACCTATGATAATTGATCATGGTGTTTTGATTTAAAAACTAATTAATATTGAAATGGGTATGAATTTATTGGTTTGTAATGAAATGGATTTTGATGAAAAATGGGTTTTCTATGGTTATTTATAAATGGAAAGAAAATGGCTATTTTTAAATAATTAAAATGGAATTTGTGAAATGCTTATGAAATGGTTTTTAAGGAATTGGGATGAATTGGGAAAATTATTTCATGGGTTAACATGGGTAATTATGTGGAAGTTTTATTTTTTTCATTATCCATTTTATAATATTATCTGAGAGGTTTTTCTTTGGGATTTCCTCAACTTCATTGGCCCATTGTTTTAGGGGACCGATATTTACATTTTGTGGGGTTTACTCATGGGGTATTCCAATGATTCCTAGGACTTTATTCTAAGATCATATTTATACACTTTATTATTGAGGTATGAGTAGTATGTGGCTTAGACATGTAGTATTCCTTGGTGTTTTGATAAATGTTCTTCTATTTTCTATTTATAGGATTTTTGAGTTTGTCTTCATATGCATGTTTATGCTTGTGAAAACTTATATGGAAAATGTTCTCTAAAATTGAAATCCCTGCTTCTATTTAGAACTGTGGAAAAAGTGAAATGTTTCAAATGTTTTCTATAAAACTGCTTTACTACTTATCATGACATATTTTTACATAAAATTAGAATATTAGAATTGTTAAAAGAGGATTTTTATAGAACACCTGGGTGGGGTCCTACTAAGCCTATTAGCTCACACTGCACAAACGTCTCCAATGATGCATATAACATAGTTTGTGTTCAAATATAGGGAATGGAAAGGTACCATCATGATCCAACAATGATCCTTTCAGCTGGTTAGGTAGGTGGTGGTGAGATGGTGGGAGGTGTCTATGCCATTGTTTGGAGTAGCTATTTGTCAACGTTCCATCTACAGTTGGACTTTGCATTTGTAGATTCTATCTTATTTTGTTATAGTCATTTTCCACTATTTTATTACATTTATGGAAGATATATTTTGTTCCTATTTAATTTTTTCATTTTTCAGAACAGATATGGCATGTGTTTGATCATGTTTTGAGAAATTGTTCCCTATGTTGTGCGGTTCAATTATCAGGTTCATGTCACCATTCTGTGGGTATTAGGAACACCCTTTAGGTGTGTGACAGAATGGGTTAGGTTCCATATTTAAGGAAACCCCAGGTTGTTTCATTACAGCCATTTTCATATTACTATAATTCCTTCATGTTATTATCTTATATCATGCTTTTATGTTCATGGTTATGATTATCACCTTTTTTTTATCACTGTGTCATTCCCCTTGAATCAAATCTACTAGTTTATGTCATGTTATAATCTGATTATTTATTTATTGGGATTTATAGCCCATCCATTTACAATGTACATCCCCAAGTTATCCTAGTCATAATTAAATGATAAATGGAAAATAATGTAAAGTTATAGAGTTTTAAAAATAATTTCATTATATCCCTATTTCAAATTATTTCAATCTATATCTAATTATCCAAAGATAATAAAACTCACAATTTGTTAGGTTTTTTATGTGTATCATTATGTAATAAATAAAAAACTATATTACATAAATGAAATGATATTTTATACTACAAGTTAATATGATACGAATGTTTTATATTTTCCACTCTATCTATATAAGTTTTAATTATAGTTTATTTTCAAAAAAAATTATCTATATAGAAAAAATATCAATAAAAACTAAACATTTATATAATAACAATAAATATATTGATGAATTGGAGGAATTAAGATGTGGTGGAATATTTTACCATTGGATTGAAAATGTAGAAGTGGACCATGAATGTTGAGATTAGAAAAATATAATCATATAGATGTTATAGGAATATATGTGCTTGTAGATAGTTAAATTTTGAGGAGGGAATATATGAATTTGAAGGGAGTGTAGTTAAAATAATAAAAAATCACTTTCATGTAATGATAAATTTTACATTTATCCCTTATAGGGTGAATATTTTATAGATATAAAGATAAAAATTACAAGGGTGTGCTATGAAAAAAATGAAGCATCTCTCTCCCATATTGTGAAATTTTAAATTTAATATTATTTATTCTATAAACAACATCAAAACCTAGGTTTTCATAATGGTTAAATAATAAATATTGGAAAAAATAGAGGTTTTAATCTTTATTATAAAATAATCAACATTGAAACCCACCATGATAGGGGTTTTAACATCAATTATTATAAAATCTATATAGAAAATCTGATCCCAAAATCCATGAGTTGGGGCCCACTTTATTACATCGACATAAGATACATGGAATCAATTCCTGAAGTGACCAATAGTTTAGAAATTTGTGTAAATTAGATACATATATGATACAAATTTTACATTTTAATAAAAAAATTACAACATAATTTTTTTGAGAAAAAATTTATTATATCTAGAATATCTATATATACCAGTCATAGGAAACATCATCAAATTTTGGGGAGCATAAACCAAGTAAGGGTGGGATAAAATTTTTAGTAAAGGTTATGTATAGTGGAAGATATCATGAATCAATAAGAAAAATCAATATCTTAAGGTAAATAGGTGAAGAAAAAAATTCATTTAAGTAACTGGATAAGGAAAAATTTAACATGGAATGGTAAAAAACTAAAAGAATGCACTATTTAATCATTGATCTGAAATTGAAATGCATCTTGAGATAATATCATAGTGAAAATATTCTGGAATATAATAACTAAACTATTAATGAAGAAAATTCTTAATTATCAAATGTTGTGATTCTTAGGGAATTGATACATTTGTTGTCAAGATTTATTAGAAATTTTTTTTCATACTAATGTAAAGACGTTTCACAAGGTAGTTTAAAACATATTGGTCACAAACACATGGGGTTCTCTAACAAATTTCAATTTATAAGGACTCTAATGCATAGAGGGTATTTAATTTTCTTGTATCAAAAATTTTTATTTCATGTCAAATTCAATCTTTATATATCAGATAATTTATTTAACACGTAAAAAGTTATTCTTATCAAATATATATATTGAGTATATAAAATATATTTATAAAATTTTCTTAGTAAATAAAATAGTTTTAAAAGGAAACCCCATATGTCAAAATGGTCTATGTATTAGGAAATTATATTATCCATCATAAAATAATTTTGATATTTAGGAAAAATAAAATTTCCAATGAATAAATGATTACAATAAAGAGATTATTTCAAGAGAAATTTTATAATCACCATAGAAAATGATATTTCACAATAACTTTTTGCATTTGGTAATTTTGATGTCAAATTACCTTGGATGAAATAATTAAAATTTAAAATTAAAATACCATGAATTATTAATTATTCATGATATTACATGTTAATGGGGTTGTATATACACCACATATAAGTGAATTGATTCATATTAATAATGAATCCTCAATAGAATATAAATTGAGATGAAATCACGGACCTCAATCTTTCTATTAGATGAACATTATATAAAACCTTTATAATTGTTTAAGAGTTTTATTAATTTTTAATAGAACCAAATCCATACAGAAAACATCATAAATAATTATTTTATTACATCTTTTCACCCATTTGTTAAGGAAGCATCATTATTTTGAATGTTTTGGTTGTTAAGTGCCTTGATTTATCACACATGTTTGTGATGAAGGATCCATTAAATGTGAATATTATATTGATTAATCATATCAAGAATAGTAATAATGACATAATTTTCATATTTATGCATCAATTATAACCTTAAATCCCTTTATTATTGATGGTTATGAGAAATGAAGTATGTAACAACCATGGTGATGGTAGGTCGTACGTACACATTAGTAATGTTTCCCATTTTTGGAAGATCATTATAGAAATGATTTATGAAAAATTTTACCACTTAAAATTTATAATAATATCATTAATTCCATTTTATATATTTATATATATCATTTATAAGATGTGGTGATGAAAAAAAGAAAAATCGTTTCGGGAAGGTGGTAGTCCACAAGTACACGAAAAACATTATTGAGTAAAAAATGTAAGATACGAAAAAGATATTTTATCTTTAAATAATGATATTTATTTCATAAGTATCATAATTATATCACTTATATTACATATAGTCATAAAAAATAATCCTTTTCAGCTCCCATGTAAATTATTAGTGAAATACGAATCACATCACTTTGTGAGGAGGTAATCCATCCTACAACCTAGTGATGTTATGACGTATCCTGTAGAATTAAATATAATAACATATATATGATATAATTAATAAATGTGTATAAAATAATTATATATATTATATGTATAATACAAATCCATCCTAATATTCATCTTAGATAGTCTAAATGGAATAATGAACGATATTGTTTTGTAAGTTGGTATTCTGTTATACACAAGAATAATGATTTCGTATCCCATTTGATTGATGTTTGTGTCATTGTAGGTTGTAACCATAAAAAAAATTTAGATTTTATTATATGGTAGATACATATGTTATAATATATATTATGGTATAATAGGAATTCATTGTGGTGGAAAACAAATTAAATAAAGATGGTCTTTGAAGAAAATTACATCGTTTCCATGTACCCTCTTTAGGTTTTCACAAAATCCTTAAAAAAATTGTTTTTACCATAATAAGGATTATAGATTAGGGTAAGAAAGTATTTAATTGTTAGGTTTAGGGTTTTTATGATATAAGATTCTTATGAGGTTTGATGAAGATAGGGGAGTTAGTACCCATTTATAGTTGAGGAGGAGTGTCATTCAAATAAATACTCAAAATTATTAACTATTGGGAGGTCAATATTACCTAAAGTGGAAATAAAATTTAATAATAAATATGGATAATGATCATATTATTTATAAACACCTCATAAAAACAATTAAACACATGT
This sequence comes from Viscum album, assembly GCA_963277665.1. Taxonomy (NCBI): domain Eukaryota; kingdom Viridiplantae; phylum Streptophyta; class Magnoliopsida; order Santalales; family Viscaceae; genus Viscum; species Viscum album. Next base: position 1,953,202,567 of record OY728130.1, read on the forward strand.
TTTTGAAAATTTTCTCCTGGCTTACAATTTTCCCTATTTTTTCCATTTTGGGTTTTCATTACGGTAAATAATTTTCTCACCTACGTAATTTAGAAATTAGGACTAAATTAAATTAATAATATTTTTAATATGTATTCCTATTAATCATAAATATTATATATAACGTATAAAATAATAGTATCCATTTTTATTGGTAATTAATTTTAATACAAGCACATGTAATGCGTAAAAACGCTACTATAACCCTAAACACACTAACATGGTTTTTTATTTTTATGCATATTTATGTCAATTATAAAAGTTATATCGATCCATGAATGAAAAAAAATTAGTATTTATTGGAATTATAAATAAACATGGAAGAATATAGTATTTTTAGTAATTTTAATTCATTAAATGAAATATCATTTATTATAAAATTAGAATAATGTCAATTTTGACATTATATATATATCATGAATTTAATAATATAAATAATTTTTTTTAAATATATTAAGTTAAAACATTTTTAAATTGATATATTAATGTTAAAAATTAATGGAATACAATCATTCATTTAATTTATTTCACTTTTAATGTTTTGGTGTCATTTATTTTATTTTATTGTTAACTAAATAATTATTGTATTTGGTATTTCATAAGTATTTTTAGAAACTATTTCAGATCAATAAAATTAAAATAAATTATCATGATGAATACTAATTTATTCTTATAAGATATATATATATATATATATATCAAAACTTATGATGTTTTCCCTTTGCTATGGCCTAGTAGATATTAATTTCAAGGAAGGTTCCTCTTTTGTCTTTTTATTTACATATACATTTATATAGGTATCTTTCTAGGAATAGTATTCCATTAACACATAAAAAACTGCTAAAATGAAAAAAGTATACACTACTGGAATTTAGCTTTTTCCCAACGGCAGTATACCAACGGTTTACTTAAACCGTTGGGATAGTGAGTCTTTGCCAACGGTTTTCTTAAACCGTTGGCAAAGAGAATTCCAGCAGAACTTTCCCCAACGGTTCACTGGAACCGTTGGGAAAAGGAGACCTTTCCCAACGGTTCAATGGAACCGTTGGGAAAAGGCAGCTCAAACTCACACATTCCCAACGGTTCCTGTAAACCGTTGGGAAATGTGTGCCTTTGCCAACGGTTTTTATAAACCGTTGGCAAAGGTTTCCCCCAAATTGCAGGCCGCGATCTCCTCTCCCCATTCGGACAGAGCCCTAATCTATTCACTCCGCTGCTCTCGCGAACCCCATCTCACTCCACTGCTCTCGCGAATCCGAACACCAGTACCCCCATTCCAGGTGTTGGTGATTTTTAATGTTTTTTTATTCTATGTTTGGAAGGAGAGTGTTCAAAACATGTAAATCAGACCAATTTGATATTACTCATGAAATCAATTTGATAATGGATTGTGAGATTTTTTAATGTTTTTGTATTCTGTTAATGTTTTTTGTATTCTATGTTTGGAAGGAGGTGTTGGTGATTTTTAATTATTTTCCAATGGTCGAGCATCATGTGAGATTTTTTCTATGTTTGGATAATGGATTGTGGGAATTATGGATTGTGTTCAAACCAATTTGATATGTTTTGGATAATCGATTGTGGGGGTAGGGGCTGTCCACGGGGGTGGGTGGGTGTCCACGGGGGTGGGCGGGGGTGTCCACGGGGGTGGGAAAGGCTGTCCATGGGGTGGGCGGTGCTGTCTAGGGGGTGTGGGCTGTCCTGGGGGTCTGGGTGGGGTGTCATGGTGGGGGAGGGGTGTGTGGGGTGTCCACGGGGGTGGTATGTCTAGGTGGTGGTGGTGGGGTTGCAGGGGAGGGGGGTGTGGGCTGTTTGGGAGGGTGGGAGGGGCTATCCAGGGGGGTACGGTGGTGGGCGGGCTGTCCACAAGGGTGGACGGGCTGTCCACGGGGGTGGTCGGGCTGTCAAGGAGGCGTGGGCGGGCTGTCCAGGGGGGGTGGGTGGGCTGGCAACAGGGGGTAGGGGTGTCCAGAGGGTGGGCGGGCTATCCAAGGGGGTGGGGGGCTGTCCATAGGGAGAAGGGGTGTCGAGGGGGGTGGGTGGGCTGTCCACGGGGGTGGTTGGGCTGTCTAGGGGGTAGGGGGCGTCCACGGGGGTGGGTGGGTTGTCCACGGGGGTGGTCGGGGCTGTCCACGGGGGTGGGAAAGGCTGTCCACGGGGGTGGGCGAGGCTGTCCAGGGGGTGTGGGCTGTCCTGGGGGTCTGAGTGGGGTGTCCTGGTGGGGGATGGGTGTGTGGGGTGTCCAGGGGGGTTGGTATGTCTAGGTGGTGGTGGTGGGGTTGCAGGGGAGGGGGGTGTGGGTTGTTTGGGAGGGTGGGCGGGGCTATCCCGGGGGGGGTACGGGGTGTCTAGGGGGGTACGGGGGTGGGCGGGCTGTCCACAAGGGTGGACGGGCTGTCCACGGGGGTGGCCGGGCTATCAAGGAGGGGTGGGCGGGCTGTCCAGGGGGGGTGGGTGGGCTGGCCACAGGGGGTAGGGGTGTCCAGGGGGGTAGGCGGGCTATCCAAGGGGGTGGGGGCTGTCCATAGGGAGAAGGGGTGTCGAGGGGGGTGGGTGGGCTGTCCACGGGGGTGGTTGGGCAGTCTAGGGGGTAGGGGGTGTCCACGGGGGTGGGTTGTCCATGGGGGTGGGCGGGGCTGTCCACGAGGGTGGGAAAGGCTATCCACGGGGGTGGGCGGGGCTGTTCAGGGGGCTGTCCAGGGGTTGTGGGATGATCATACATAATGAAGCCTTACAGGATGTGAGATGATTATATCTATGAAATCTACTCAGGTACCTGCTGAGGAAGTGCATATTAATTCAAAAAGGTAAATCGCATATGAGGATACCCTACTAATATGGTTATGGGATGAGGCATGCTCTGATATGATAACACATTAAGTTCTTGTTGGTTTTACATTTTTTCAATAACACATTAGTATGTTTTTTTCACATGTGTAGTTGATACCATGATTATTTTCTTCCTTTGTCATTTACTTAAATGTATTTTCTATTAAAGTTCAATCCTATTGAATTGTTTATGAGAAAATGACATATATGAATTCTTTTTTACAGGAAATGCTGCCGATTGACGTGCCCTCTGTGCCTACACATCACGAATAATAATTAGAATGTTCCACGGTGGTTTCAGCTCAATCCGAGGCCGTCCGCTATGAATTTGACCGTTGGACGCCCGTTCTGGCCGTTTATGACACCCGAACTGCGTTCTCGGTCACCGCGGGCACAGGGCACGTCCGATTGACATGCCGTCTACTCGACCACTTCAGAAATCACTCACCCGTATTTTTCGTCTGATTTCAGGCCATTCCGACATCGTTCGGCCCATTTGGACCCCCCTCACGCGCGTTTACGAAGAGCGCACATCACTTAAAACACGAATATTGAGCCGTACCGCGCAAACCGCACGTCCGATTGACGTGCCTTCTGCGCGTACACATTACGAATAATAATTAGAATGTTGCACGGTGGTTTCAGCTCAATCCGAGACCGTCCGCTATGAATTTGACCATTTGACGCCCGTTCTGGCCGTTTATGACACCCGAACTGCGTTGTCGGTCACCGCGGGCACAGGGCACGTCCGATTGACGTGCCGTCTGCTCGACCACTTCAGAAATAACTCACCTGTATTTGTCGTCTGATTTCAGGCCATTCCGACATCGTTTGGCCCGTTTGGACCCCCCTCACGCGCGTTTACGAAGCGCGCACATCACTTAAAACACGAATATTGAGCTGTACCGCGCAAACCGCACGTCCAATTGACGTGCCGTCTGTGCCTACACGTCACGAATAATAATTAGAATGTTCCACGGTGGTTTCAGCTCAATCTGAGGCCGTCCGCTATGAATTTGACCGTTGGACGCCCGTTCTGGTCGTTTATGACACCAGAACTGCGTTGTCGGTCACCGCGGGCACACGGCTCGTCCGATTGACGTGCCGTCTGCTCGAACACTTCAGAAATCAGTCACCCGTATTTGTCGTCTGATTTCAGGCCATTCCGACATCGTTAGGCCGGTTTGGACCCCCCTCACGCGCGTTTACGAAGCACGCACATCACTTAAAACACGAATATTGAGCCGTACCGCGCAAACCGCACGTCCGATTGACGTTCCGTCTGCGCTTACACGTCAAAAATAATAATTAGAATGTTGCACAGTGGTTTCAGATCAATCCGAGGCCGTCCGCTATGAATTTGACCGTTTGACGCCCGTTCTGGCCGTTTATGACACCCGAACTGCGTTGTCGGTCACCGCGGGCACATGGCACGTCCGATTGACGTGCCGTCTGCTCGAACACTTCAGAAATCAGTCACCCGTATTTGTCGTCTGATTTGAGGCCATTCCGAAATCGTTCGGCCCGTTTGGACCCCCCTCACGCGCGTTTACGAAGCGCGCACATCACTTAAAACACGAATATTGAGCCGTACCGCGCAAACCGCACGTCCGATTGACATGCCGTCTGTGCCTACACGTCACGAATAATAATTAGAATGTTCCACGGTGGTTTCAGCTCAATCTGAGGCCGTCCGCTATGAAGTTGACCGTTGGACGCCCGTTCTGGCCGTTTATGACACCAGAACTGCGTTGTCGGTCACCGCGGGCACACGACACGTCCGATTGACGGTCCATCTACTCGAACACTTCATAAATCAGTCACCCGTATTTTTCGTCTGATTTCAGGCCATTCCGACATTGTTCGTCCCGTTTGGACCCCCGTCACGCGCGTTTACGAAGCGCGCGCATCACTTAAAACACGAATATTGAGCCGTACCGCGCAAACCGCACGTCCGATTGACGTTCCGTCTGTGCCTACACGTCACGAATAATAATTAGAATGTTCCACGGTGGTTTCAGCTCAATCCGTGGCCGTCCTCCATGAATTTGACCGTTGGACGCCCGTTCTGGCCGTTTATGACACCAGAACTGCGTTGTCGGTCACCGCGGGCACACGGCACGTCCGATTGACGTTCCGTCTGCTCGACCACTTCATAAATCATTCACCCGTATTTGTCGTCTGATTTCAGGCCATTCCGACATCGTTTGGCCGGTTTGGACCCCCCTCACGCGCGTTTACGAAGCGCGCGCAACACTTAAAACACGAATATTGAGCCGTACCGCGCAAACCGCACGTCCGATTGACATGCCGTCTGCGCGTACACGTCACGAATAATAATTAGAATGTTGCACAGTGGTCTCAGCTCAATCCGAGGTCTTCCGCTATGAATTTGACTGTATGACGCCCGTTTTGGCCGTTTATGACACCCGAACTGCGTTGTCGGTCACCGCGGGCACACGGCACGTCCGATTGACGTGCCGTCTGCTCGACCACTTCAGAAATCACTCACCCGTATTTGTCGTCTGATTTCAGGCCATTCCGACATCGTTCGGCCCGTTTGGACCACCCTCACGCGCGTTTACGAAGCGCGCACATCACTTAAAACACGAATATTGAGCCGTACCGCGCAAACCGCACGTCCGATTGACGTGCCGTCTACGCGTACACGTCACAAATAATAATTAGAATGTTCCACGGTGGTTTCAGCTCAATCCGAGGCCGTCCGCTATGAATTTGACCGTTGGACGCCCGTTCTGGCCGTTTATGACACCAGAACTGCGTTGTCTGTCACCGCGGGCACACGGCACGCCCGATTGACGTGCCGTCTGCTCGACCACTTCATAAATCACTCACCCGTATTTGTCGTCTGATTTCAGGCCATTCCGACATCGTTAGGCTGGTTTGGACCCCCCTCACGCGCGTTTACGAAGCGCGCGCATCACTTAAAACACGAATATTGAGCCGTACCGCGCAAACCGCACGTCCAATTGACGTGCGGTCTGCGCGTACACGTTACTAATAATAATTAGAATGTTGCACGGTGGTTTCAGCTCAATCCGAGGCCTTCCGCTATGAATTTGACCGTTTGACGCCCGTTCTGGCCGTTTATGACACCCGAACTGCGTTGTCGGTCACCGCGGGCACAGGGCACGTCCGATTGACGTGTCGTTTGCTCGACCACTTCAGAAATAACTCACCCATATTTGTCGTCTGATTTCAGGACATTCCGACATCGTTCGGCCCGTTTGGACCCCCCTCACGCGCATTTACGAAGCGCGCGCATCACTTAAAACACGAATATTGAGCCGTACCGCGCAAACCGCACGTCCGATTGACGTGCCGTCTGTGCCTACACGTCACGAATAATAATTATAATGTTCCACGGTGGTTTCAGCTCAATCTGAGGCCGTCCGCCATGAATTTGACCGTTGGACGCCCGTTCTGGCCGTTTATGACACCAGAACTGCGTTGTCGGTCACCGCGGGCACACGGCACGTCCGATTGACGTGCCGTCTACTCGACCACTTCAGAAATCACTCACCCGTATTTGTCGTCTGATTTCAGGCCATTCCGACATCGTTCGGCCCGTTTGGACCCCCCTCACGCGCATTTACGAAGCGCGCGCATCACTTAAAACACGAATATTGAGCCGTACCGCGCAAACCGCACGTCCGATTGACGTGCCGCCTGTGCCTACACATCACGAATAATAATTAGAATGTTCCACCGTGGTTTCAGCTCAATCTGAGGCCGTCCGCCATGAATTTGACCGTTGGACGCCCGTTCTGGCCGTTTATGACACCAGAACTGCGTTGTCGGTCACCGCGGGCACACGGCACGTCCGATTGACGTGCCGTCTACTCGACCACTTCAGAAATCACTCACCCGTATTTGTCGTCTGATTTCAGGCCATTCCGACATCGTTCGGCCCGTTTGGACCCCCCTCACGCGCGTTTACGAAGTGCGCGCATCACTTAAAACACGAATATTGAGCCGTACCGCGCAAACCGCAAGTCCGATTGACGTGCCGTCTGTGCCTAAACGTCACGAATAATAATTAGAATGTTCCACGGTGGTTTCAGCTCAATCCGAGTCCGTCCGCTATGAATTTGACCGTTTGACGCCCGTTCTGGCTGTTTATGACACCTGAACTGCGTTGTCGGTCACCGCGGGCACAGGGCACGTCCGATTGACGTGCCGTCTGCTCGACCACTTCAGAAATCACTCACCCGTATTTTTCGTCTGATTTCAGGCCATTCCGACATCGTTTGGCCCGTTTGGACCCCCCTCACGCACGTTTACGAAGCGCGCACATCACATAAAACACGAATATTGAGCCGTACCGCGCAAACCGCACGTCCGATTGACGTGCCGTCTGCGCTTACACGTCACAAATAATAATCAGAATGTTCCACGGTGGTTTCAGCTCAATCCAAGGCCGTCCGCTATGAATTTGACCGTTGGACGCTCGTTCTGGCCGTTTATGACACCAGAACTGCGTTGTCGGTCACCGCGGGCACACGGCACGTCCGATTGATGTGCCGTCTGCTCGACCACTTCAGAAATCACTCACCCGTATTTGTTGTCTGATTTCAGGCCATTCCGACATCGTTTGGCCCATTTGGACCCCCCTCACGCGCGTTTACAAAGCGCGCGCATCACTTAAAACACGAATATTGAGCCGTACCGCGCAAACCGCACGTCCGATTGACGTGCCGTCTGTGCCTACACGTCACGAATAATAATTAGAATGTTCCACGGTGGTTTCAGCTCAATTCGAGGTCGTCCGCTATGAATTTGACCGTTGGACGCCCGTTCTGGCCATTTATGACACCAGAACTGCGTTGTCGGTCACCGCGGGCACACGGCACGTCCGATTGACGTGCCGTCTGCTCGAACACTTCAAAAATCAGTCACCCGTATTTGTCGTCTGATTTCAGGCCATTCCGACATCGTTCGGCCCGTTTGGACCCCCCTCACGCGCGTTTACAAAGCGCGCGCATCACTTAAAACACGAATATTGAGCCGTACCGCGCAAACCGCACGTCCGATTGACGTGCCGTCTGTGCCTACACGTCACAAATAATAATTAGAATGCTCCACGGTGGTTTCAGCTCAATCTGAGGCCGTCCGCTATGAATTTGACCGTTGGACGCCCGTTCTGGCCGTTTATGACACCAGAACTGCGTTGTCGGTCACCGCGGGCACACGGCACGTCCGATTGACGTGCCGTCTGCTCGAACACTTCATAAATCAGTCACCCGTATTTGTCGTCTGATTTCAAGCCATTCCGACATTGTTCGGCCCGTTTGGACCCCCCTCACGCGCGTTTACGAAGCGCGCGCATCACTTAAAACACGAATATTGAGTCGTACCGCGCAAACCGCACGTCCGATTGACGTGCCGTCTATGCCTACACGTCACGAATAATAATTAGAATGTTCCACGGTGGTTTCAGCTCAATCCGTGGCCGTCCGCCATGAATTTGACCGTTGGACGCCCGTTCTGGCCGTTTATGACACCAGAACTGCGTTGTCGGTCACCGCGGGCACACGGCACGTCCGATTGACGTGCCGTCTGCTCGAACACTTCAGAAATCAGTCACCCGTATTTGTCTTCTGATTTCAGGCCATTCCGACATCGTTCGGCCCATTTGGACCCCCCTCACGCGCGTTTACGAAGCGCGCGCATCACTTCAAACACGAATATTGAGCCGTACCGCGCAAACCGCACGTCCGATTGACGTGCCGTCTGTGCCTACACGTCACAAATAATAATTAGAATGTTCCACGGTGGTTTCAGCTCAATCTGAGGCCGTCCGCTATGAATTTGACCGTTGGACGCCCGTTCTGGCCGTTTATGACACCAGAACTGCGTTGTCGGTCACCGCGGGCACACGGCACGTCCGATTGACGTGCCGTCTGCTCGAACACTTCAGAAATCAGTCACCCGTATTTTTCGTCTGATTTCAGGCCATTCCGACATCGTTCGGCCCGTTTGGACCCCCCTCACGCGCGTTTACGAAGCGCGCGCATCACTTAAAACACGAATATTGAGCCGTACGACGCACACCGCACGTCCGATTAACGTGCCGTCTGCGCGTACACGTCAAGAATAATAATTAGAATGTTCCACAGTGGTTTCAGCTCAATCCGAGGCCGTACGCTATGAATTTGACCGTTGGACGCCCGTTCTGGCCGTTTATGACACCAGAACTGCGTTGTCTGTCACCGCGGGCACACGGCACGTCCGATTGACGTGCCGTCTGCTCGAACACTTCAGAATTTACTCACCCGTATTTGTCGTCTGATTTCAGGCCATTCCGACATCGTTAGGCCGGTTTGGACCCCCCTCACGCGCGTTTACGAAGCGCGCACATCACTTAAAACACGAATATTGAGCCGTACCGCGCAAACCGCACGTCCGATTGACGTTCCGTCTGCGTGTACACGTCACAAATAATAATTAGAATGTTGCACGGTGGTTTCAGCTCAATCCGAGGTCGTCCGCTATGAATTTGACTGTTTGACGCCCGTTTTGGCCGTTTATGACACCCGAACTGCGTTGTCGGTCACCGCGGGCACACGGAACGTCCGATTGACGTGCCGTCTCCTCGACCACTTCAGAAATCAGTCACCCGTATTTGTCGTCTGATTTCAGGCCATTCTGACATCGTTCGGCCTGTTTGGACCCCCCTCACGCGCGTTTACGAAGCGCGCACATCACTTAAAACACGAATATTGAGCCGTACTGCGCACACCGCACGTCCGATTAACGTGCCGTCTGCGCGTACACGTCAAGAATAATAATTAGAATGTTACACGGTGGTTTCAGCTCAATCTGAGGCCGTCCGCTATGAATTTGACCGTTGGACGCCCGTTCTGGCCGTTTATGACACCAGAACTGCGTTGTCTGTCACCGCGGGCACACGGCACGTCCGATTGACATGCCGTCTGCTCGACCACTTCAGAAATCACTCACCCGTATTTTTCGTCTGATTTCAGGCCATTCCGACATCGTTCGGCCCGTTTGGACCCCCCTCACGCGCGTTTACGAAGCGCACACATCACTTAAAACACGAATATTGAGCCGTACCGCGCAAACTGCACGTCCGATTGACGTGCCGTCTGCGCGTACACGTCACAAATAATAATTAGAATGTTCCACGGTGGTTTCAGCTCAATCCGAGTTAGTCCGCTATGAATATGACCGTTGGACGCCCGTTCTGGCCGTTTATGACACCCGAACTGCGTTCTCGGTCACCACGGGCACAGGGCACGTCCGATTGACGTGCCGTCTACTCGACCACTTCAGAAATCATTCACCCATATTTGTCGTCTGATTTGAGGCCATTCCGACATCGTTCGGCCCGTTTGGACCCCCCTCACGCGCGTTTACGAAGCGCGCGCATCACTTAAAACACGAATATTGAGCCGTACCGCGCAAACCGCACATCCGATTGACGTTTCGTCTGCGTGTACACGTCACGAATAATAATTAGAATTTTTCACAGTGGTTTCAAGTCAAAAGGACGTCATTTTAAGTGAAAAGCATCAACTGACATACGGAAAACCGACCAAACACATTCCGAATCTATTGATAATTTATCTCAACAATCCATGGGTCATATGTGACGTGTACGAGCCAACCCGGGATGAATCCGAGTCGCGGTGTGGCCGGGATAAGTCTAAATGGCTCTCTTTTGTTTAAAATGCACACCATTTTAAGTACATACGGAAAAACGACCAAACGGATTCGGTTTCCGTTGAAACTTTAGGAGAACGATCCATGGGTCATATGTGACGTGTACGAATCAACCCCACCACAATCGGAGACGTGGTGTGGCCGACACCACTCAAAGTGTCGGTCTTTTGTTTCAAAAAACGTCATTTTAAGTGAAAAGCATCAAGTGACATACGAAAAACTGACCAATGGCATTCGGACTGTGTCGATACTTTATCACAAGGATCCATGGGTCATATGTGACGTGTACGAGTCAATCCCGCCTCAATCCGAGGAGCGGTGTGGCCGACACCGTTCTAACTGTGTCTCTTTTGTTTAAAATGGACAGGATTATAAGTGAAAAGAACAACTGGCATACGGAAAACCGACCAAACGCATTCCGAATTTGTTGATAATTTATCCCAACGATCCATGGGTCATATGTGACATGTACGAGCTGACCCGGGATGAATCCAAGTCATGTTGTGGCCGAGATCAGTCTAAGTGTCTCTCTTTTGTTTAAAACGGACACCATTTTAAGTACATACGGAAAACCGACGAAACGGATTCGGTTTCCGTTGAAACTTTAGGAGAACGATCCATGGGTCATATGTGACGTGTACGAATCAACCCCGCCTCAATTGGAGACGCGGTGTGGCCGACACCACTCAAAGTGTCTGTCTTTTGTTTCAAAGGGACATCATTTTAAGTGAAAATCATCAAGTGACATACGGAAAACGGATAAAATGCATTCGGATTGTGTCCATACTTTAGGAAAAGTATCCACGGGTCGTATGTGACGTGTACGAGTCAATCCCGCCTCAATCTGAGGAGCGGTGTGGCCGACACCGCTCCAACTTTGTCTCTTTTGCTTAAAATGGACAACAATTTAAGTACATACGGAAAACCGACCAAACGCATTCGGTTTCCATTGAAACTTTAGGAGAACGATCCATAGGTCATATGTTACGTGTACGAGTCAACACCGCCTCAATCTGAGGCGCGGTGTGGCCAGAACCACTCAAAGTGTCTGCCTTTTGTTTCAAAAGTACGTCATTTTAATTGAAAAACATCAACTAGCATACGGAAAACCGACCAAACGCATTCGGATTGTGTCGATACATTAGCACAACGATCCATGGGTCATATGTGACGTGTATGAGTCAACCCCGCCTCAATCTGAGGCACGTTGTGGACGGTAGCACTCCAGGTGTATGTATTATGTTTAAAACGGACATTACTTTAGGTAAAAATATATGGTATACAAAAAACAGATCAAATTATGAATTGACTTCCAGATTCCACATATAATTGTCATCTACATTTTAAATTGAAATCTAAATGAATTATGTATGTTTATAATTACGTTATCAATTCTAATTTAATTATAGATGTGTATAGTTCTACCATTATATGTTAAACGTGTATGAATTTGTTCTCTATATGTAAGTGTTAGTTGGTTACTGCAGGTACAATAATTATATATGTATGTGTTAGTTTATTGCAGGTACAATAATTGGATTGAAAAATGAGAGGGAACCCACAAAACCAGATGTGGTGCTGGTCAAATTGGAGACCTGGTTGGGAGCTGCTGGGCAAATTGGGGAGCTGCTGGGTGATTTTCCCAGCAGAGGCTATGCCAACAGTTCAGAACCGTTGGCATAGAAATTGGAGATTAGTTTTACCAACGGTTCATCAAACCGTTGGTAAAACACTTTTCCCAACGGTTTAGAACCGTTGGGAAAGAGTAGATGTGGGGTTTTCCCAACGGTTTACCAAACCGTTGGGAAAAACATGAAGCCCCTGTGCCAACGGTTTTAAACCGTTGGCAAACCTTTTTCCCACCTATCTCCACCCTATGCCAACGGTTTGCTGCAAACCGTTGGGAAATGTTTTTCCCAACGGCTTACTTACCTACGGTTGGCAGAACCGTTGGTATATGTTATACCAACGGTTTTCCAACCTTTCCCAACATTTCTCAACCGTTGGTAAATATATTATTTCCAGTAGTGAATATGTCTAGAAAATAGGTGTTATATCATTTTCTGTTCATTATTATACATTATATTTAAAGTTTAACCACGAAGTAAAATCAATTTTACTATTATTGTTGTATTTAATTTTAACTATTTTCAATAATAAATATGGTAAAAAATGTTGTGGACCATGTTATATAATTTATATTTTTATTATTCATCATATGGAATCCATTTCTCTAGATTCAAATCACATTAATAGATGATTTTAATGTTAAATTAATCTTACAGATGTGATGAGAAATGGGGTATTAATGTGAAAATGTTCAAATGTTTAAAATGTTTTTATATCATAAACAAATACAAAGATGATTATATTGACATAAATTGGATTAATTAATATAATATTGAACCAATGTTACATAAAAATGAATTTAAAATATAATTTATTATTATAAATCATTAAAATGGAAAGGCAGTTTTCAATTAATATTTAGTATTTTTCAAAATAAATCATAAAATTAAACTTATCAGAAAAATACGAAACATTCCACCTAATATAATTTTGGTATTTATATTTCAAAAATGATTTTTATTTTTTCATATAAATTTTATAAATTTGGTAAAAATTAATTTGAAACATTTAGTTGTAATCACATATAATACATCTTTTATAAAAATACTGTTTTTAAAAGTAATTTCATTTACTTTTAAATGATTATTATTTTATTTATAATAAATAGATAACTAATAAACATGTGTAAAAAATATAATTTCATTATTTAGTTCATATTATTTATTCCTTCCAATCAAATTACGAGATAATAACTACCATATTAAATTATAATATTAATAGTCTATTTTTGGTCGGTAAAACGTAGTCTTGCATGTAATACAGGCTTTTGAGAAAACAATTTTTCATGTAACAGAAGATAAATAAAAATTTCATTAATTTCAAGATATATAATATATGTAATTTAATTAAAATAATAAATGTATCATTTAGTCTCCATAGGTTATATTCTTTTATACACTAGTTGTTGGTTATCATACAAGCTATCTAATATGATGTTTATATTTTAAAATATTAGGGTGTAACATTCTATCCACCTAAAATATTTTTTATCCTATAAATTTAAAATTTACATACATAATAAAGTTATTTATATTTGAAAATAACATTATTGAAATCCCACATCTTGATAAGGGTTAGTAAAATATTCACTAAATAAGAGAGAATGTGATGTAATGTTCATATTTAATAATCATATAACTAGGTTTCTAAGTAGGACAATAGAGGTAGGATGAAAATATCTGTACATGATTGAAAATATTATATAATTAAAGAGTGATTTATGTCATTTATTAAAAAAGTGTACAAATAATGGAATGTTCAGGGGATCAAAACTATAAATCTATGATTATTTAAAGTTACATTTGATTCAATATATAGGAATGGAAAAGGATATAATTTTTTCAAGATCCTTTTCTTATCAATTAATAATTTCATTAATTCATTATAATATAAGGAAATATACTTAGTGGATATATTTATATTTCATTAACAAAATTTCATCCTTTAGTTCTTCTTTGATAAATTACTCCATGAAATGAATATCCAAAAATGAATTTATTATTCTTGATTCACTAAAATTTATATTTAATAAATCTTAATATATATAAAAGTGTGACATTTCATTCAATTAATTTATAACTATTTCCCAAAAAATGGTTAGAAAAATTTATCCAATAAATTAATATCATAAACTCAAAAGTAACACTACTTTTTCATCATTAATATTTATTTGTCAAATTTTATTACTAAAAATAATGTCAAATAAACAAAAGACACACATTATATTGTGGTAGGAGTGAAACCCTTGTTGTCCTTCAGTCATGCTTGTGAGCCCCTCCACGTTTCTTGACGCGATGGGTTATCTCCCTTCAGATAGGTAATCCGTTTTTTCAAACAATATTTCTGAAATTTCTATAATGTTCCCAAAATAAATATGACAAGACATTGATGGAATAAAAGTAATTATTAAATAACTTTTTTTCTAATGTTTTCACCATAATTTAGTTATATAAAAATAATGATAATATTCTTGAATACTATAAAAATGTCATTAATGATCATATCAACCCTAAATTCTATCCAAACCATTAAATTTATGTCCATAAAATGTAAAGGAATTATTCCTAAAATATGTTTTCCACTAAAACATAAAATTACCATATTTTTTTAAAAAAATTCTTATATATGGTAGAATATAATCACATAAAACCTAATAAGTGTTGTTTATGACTTTGACCGTATGATATATCTTATACTGATAAACACATGATGGTATCTATAAATCTTAAGTTAATAAACACATTTATTCTATTAAAATTTAACATAATACTTTTATTTTAAAGAATTATTATTTCTAAAATATAATTGTTAAAAATACTTATAAATTTTAATTCATGAATCCCAATAGATAAACACTTCATATATTTTATTTCAACATAAGTCCTTCCTAGTCTAAGGATTATCCATGGTCAATCATTTTCATCATCTTTAACACCCCCAAATGATAAAGTGTTAAATGACTAAATGATATGACTCATTTCAACAAGGTGAACCTTCCTTTTAGGGAGCCTTTCTGATTAAAACTTCATAATTAAGCATGCTTGGCCTGGAGTAGTGATCAGGATGGGTGACCGTCTTGGGATTCTCCTAGGGTGTGTCTGAGTGAGGAGAAAGCACACTGGAAAGGATATGTGTAGGAATGTGGGGACTATCATTAGTTAGATGACCCATTTAGGCACATGGGTGGGCCCTAAGTTGGGGACCACGTGTCTATGGGGCAACTGGTTGTACCTGGTAGGCCAGGACCTGATGACCATGTTATGGCAGGGTGGTTGTGCTGTCATTGGGAACCAGTTATGACCAATTGGTATCGGAGGAGTCGGATCTACCGCAGAACTTAGAACTCTGATCTTTCTTTTTTGTGAAGCAATAGTGATAAGGGTACTAAGTGTGGTTTCCGGTTAAGGGAGTCCAGTGTTGTTGTGGGCGGCCGACATATCCATACATCAGGACCCTGACTTTTGATTTCCGACTCAGTGCATGAAAACATAGACTGCGTGAATGTTTCCAAAATTTTTCTTCAAGTTAGCTCAACCAGGTCAGCTCACCAGGTATAATCTTTTGACTATGTCGCATATGTTTATTTCAGGATTCCTCCTTGCGGATGACCAGTTAGAACCCCGAGAGTCGTACACACTGACAGGCCACCGAGTGATGAGGCCTCGGTGTAGGGCCCTTTACCAGCGAAGGCACCAGAGGTAATACTTTTCGTTGGTCCACCGATGCCACCAGCCCCAGCAGCAGATGATGCATACTACTTGATCACATTGCACGAGTTCCAGCACTAGAGGCCACCCAGGTTCAGGGGAGAGACAAACCCACAAGCGGCTGAGGATTCATTGGAGGCTATGGTGAGAGTCTTCAGGATAGTAGGACACCAGCAGATTTCATGGTGATCATTGTTGCAAGTCTCTTTCTGGTAGCAGCAGGTAGATGATAGAGCCTGATGCTCTAGGTGAAAGATGAGGAAACCATACTCTGGGTAGACTTTGAGATCTGGTTTCGAGTGGAGTCTGTCCGAGCCACTCTCCGAGCAGTGCGAATACAGGAGCAACTGTATATACAACATGGTAGCATGATGGTGGTGTAGTACACAACGAGGTTCACCAACATCTCACGCTACTCCATTGATATGGTGCGGGACCCATTATTTAGGGCCCGGACCTTCGAGAAGGGGCTTAAGTGAGAGATCAGAGCATCAATGATCTCTCTCAGTATCCCGACGTAGATGGGGGTGTTATAGGGAGGTCTCCTAGTAGAGAGTTTCTTTGCTGGGCAGTTACCAGCAGTGAGACCCACTACTAGCCGACACGCAACAGAGTCTTTTGCAGCTGGAAGTAGGCATATGTCGCAAAGGTCCAAGAGGACCTGACCTATAGGTGGTCGACCGCATGACTCGTGATCAGTTTTGAAGGGAACATGGACCAGAGACACACATGCCAGTAGCAGGAAATGTTACTCATGCGGCAGGCAGGGTCACATGGAACGTGACTCTCTGACCCGCCATTCGGATGATCATCAGACGGTTAAAGGACCACCTAGAGAGAGGTAGAGATTCAATCGAGGCATCCCACAAGGAGAAAGAGGATGTGGCAGAGAAGCTGTTCGGGCAGCTAGAGGTGGGCGACGTTTTGAGGTGTTACCACCACCACCACCAGGAGGCCCATCCCGAATACATGGAGAAAGTGGATAGGGGAGAGCTTAGCTCTAGGTAGCTGAGGCCTATGATCATGACACTCTGGAGATGATTCAAGGTATGATCTTTGTGTACTCCACCATAGCTATTGTTCATATTGACATAGGTTCCAGCCACACTTTCATTGTTACTACCCTCGTTCGGAGCTTGGAGATTCTGATGGAGTCGTTGGCTCGATACATATGGCTAGAGAATCCT
Organism: Viscum album; assembly: GCA_963277665.1. NCBI lineage: Eukaryota > Viridiplantae > Streptophyta > Magnoliopsida > Santalales > Viscaceae > Viscum > Viscum album. The sequence goes on from OY728130.1 coordinate 1,953,219,665, forward strand.
ATGGGAGTAGAATTGATGATTAAAAACTGGTGTCGGCACTGTGTGCTTACTCTAGGAGGAAAGAGCTTCGACTAGGATATCCTCGTAGCGGCGTCGAGTCCTTACAAAGTCATCTTGTGTTTGGATTGGTTATCTACAGTCCATGCCTAGATCGACTGTATTAGGTGCAAAGTGTAGTTTGTCCGCACAGATGGGACCAGGTTCACCTTCACCAGCATGAAGGGAGCCTTTACAGTGCAGGATGGGCGTACTCAGTGGAGGGTGCAGCCGATCACTCATCAGTCGGCCTACCATACCCTTGTAGCAATAGATGTGGATAGTCCGAGCTATCCTGAAGTGGTGGACCAGTACATGGATGTTTTCCGTAATGATGTTCCAGGACTACCTCCTCACAGAGAGGTGGACTTCTATGTTGACTTGTACCCAGAGATGGAACCGATATTTACTACAACATATCGAGTGTCTACCACTGAGCTTCATGAGCTACGAGTACATCTAGAGGACTTACATGGGAAGGGGTTCATCGGTCCTAGTGTTTCTCCATAGGCATCCCTGATTCTGTTCACCAAGATGACGGACGAGAGCTTGAGGCTCTGTGTCGACTACCGTCGCTTGAACCAATTGACTGTGAAGAACAAGTACCCACTCTTGAATATTGAAGAAATTTTTGATAAGCTGAAGGAAGCACGATAGTTCTCGAAGATAAACCACAGACCATGCTATCACCAATTCAGATATTGAGACAATGATGTGCATAAGACAGCCTTCAGGTGTTGGTATGGCCACTACGAGTTCATGGTTATACCCTTCAGCATAACCAATTCTCCAACAGTGTTCATGGGACTCATGAACAGGATCTTCCAGCCATACCTCGATTGCTTTGTTGTAGTCTTCATTGACGACATTATGATCTATTCGACTACTGAGGAGGAACATGCCTACCATTTACGGGTAGTACTGGACACACTCTGATATCACAAGCTTTATGTTAAGCTCTCTAAGTGCCAGTTTTGGATCCGAGATGTTCACTTCTTGGGACACGTCATCTCAGATGTTGGAGTTGCAGTGGATCCATTGAAGATTGAGGTGGTGCTTGTTTGGGAGAAACCCAGGAGTGTGACGTAGGTATGGAGTTTCTTGGGTTTGGATGTATATTACTGGAGGTTTGTAGAAGAATTATCCAGAGTTTAAACACTGCTATCAGCCATGACAAAGAAGGGGAAACCCTTTGTGTGGTCGGAGAGATGCCAGCAGAGCTTTCAGAAGCTGAGGATGAGGCTGACTAGTGCACCCCATCTTGAGGATTCCATAGGAAGGTGTATGGTACGCAGTATACTATGACGCATCAGGGACTAGACATGGGTGTTTCTTGATACAAGAGAAACAAGTGATTGCATATGGTTCTCAACAGCTGATAAAAAACAAGCTGAACTATGCTACCCATGACCTAGAGTTAGCAGCAGTATTCTTTGCTTTGAAGATGTGACAACACTATCTGATGGGCGAGTGTTTTACCATCTACATTGATCACAAGAGTCTCAGGTATATATTATCTTAGAAGGACCTAAATCTGAGATAGAATTGATGGCATGAGTTCCTCTAGGACTATGACCTCAAGATAGTCTATACTCCTCGGAAGGGGAATGTTGTTGCAGATGCACTTAGCAGGAGGTCTGAAATAAAGCTTCTAGGAGAGGCGATGGAGAAGCAAGCCGCTTTTTAGTTATCCTTTGTGGATAGAGACAGAGCAGCCTTCCTACAGTCTCTTACGGTCACTCCCCCACTTCTTCAATGAGTCATGGATGCACAGTATGGGAACGCTGACTGCGAGACACGACGTGCTTAGATATCCATAGGACAAGCACCTGATGGATTTTCTGAAGGTGGGGAGCATGTCATCCTCTTCAAAGGACCTACTATGGTACCAGTATCACTTCATGAGGAAGTGTTAAGGGAGTTACGCTCATCCCCTCTAGCGGTACATCTAGGAGTGGTGAAGATGTACAAGGATCATCGACGACATCATTGGTGGCCACGTATAAAGAAGGCAGTAGCGGAGTTTGTCTCATGGTGCCTCACTTGTCATCAAGTGAAGGAATAGCACCATGTACCAATAGGCTTGGTACCTCATTTAAAGGTCCCAAAGTGGAAGTGGGATGGGATATACATGGACTTAGTGACTGGTCTTCCACATACATCCAGAGGTCACGACTCGATTTGGGTGATCGTCAACTAACTCACCAAGTTGGCCCATTTCCTACCGATCAGAGAGTTGGGTTCAATATAGAGCATGGGATGCCTCTATGTGAAGGAAATTTTGCGACTAAATGGATTACCTTATTCTATTTTCTTCGAACATGACACATGGTTTACTTCCCGGCTATGGAAGGGGTTATAGGAGGCTTTCGGGACACAGCTTCGCTTGAGCACCACCTTCCATCCTCAGACAGATAGTCCGACTGAGTGGACTATTTAGTCTCTCAAGGACATGCTACATGCATGTGTCCTCAACCTCAGTTTCATCTAAGAGGATCACTTGCCTTTGGTGGAGTTATATTACAAAAACAGCTATCACTCCATTATCGGGATGACACCTTTTGAGGCATTGTATGGACGACCTTGTAGATCACCCTTGTGCTAGACAGACCTTGGTGAGTCTGCACTGGTCGGACCAGAGATTGTATGGGCTACTACAGAGAGGGTTCAGATCATCCAGGAGTTGATGAAGACACAGAGTAGGCAGAAGTCCTATGTTGACAGGAGATGGAGACCTCTGGAGTTCGAGGATGGTGACCGTGTATTTTTACGAGTCCCACTCTGATCAGGTTTACGATGGTATGGCCGAGGCAGAAAGTTATCATCGAGGTTCATCGGACCTTTCTAGGTCCTAAGTAGATTAGGCGAGGTGGCTTACTGTTTGTCTCTTCCAGCTCAGTTGCACCGGGTGCACGACGTCTTCCACGTATCCCAGCTGAGGAGATACGTGCACGACCCTTCACACATCATCAACTATGGGGAGCTGGACATCGATGATGGGGAGACTTTTATGGAGGTTCCAATGGAGACTGAGGATCGACAAGAGTCGTTCCTATGTGGATAGTCAATTCCTCTGGTGCGCGTTAACTGGCATCACGAGATCTTCCAAGAGAGAACATGGGAGTGGGAGGCTCAGATGCATGCTCAGTACACCCATTTGTTCCCATAGTTCGAGTTGTAGCTTACTGGGATGTAAATCCCTGAGGTGGGGAGAATTTAATGTCCCGGAAATACCATGGATTTTTTTTAAATACATGGGAATTTTACGTGTCCATGAAAATTTACGGCGCTTGATTCCGAGGCCTAGTGCGCCCGAAATCAATTTCTGATGTTATGTTCGAGTACGTTCAGTGAACATACGAGCGAGATTTTATAAATTTTGAACCAGTGTTCGGAACTAAAATATGAGGGCACTGTTGAACTCGTAGAACAAATATTCTCTTAATAATACTCTCACCTTGATGACATATGGTCGAGAATAAATGTTTGTTTTTGGGTTTTTATGATTTAAAATTAAATAAAAATAAAGTAGTGACTTTCATTTTATTCTTGGTGGTTAAAACCTACAAGAGGAGGTTGGGGGAGGGTGCAACAACACCATAACCTCCCATGAGATGTTATGGTGGTGGGGTCTACCCAAGGTCTAAACACCTCTTAACAATTAAAGTGGTGGGGACCACCCTAAGATAAAACCCCTTGAACTCCCCATTTATGGTGCCACCACCACCCTTTGAACCTTTTGAACTCCCTTAATTAATTTTGTGCCTACACACAAGAATTAATAACGTGGAGCCCCCAATTAATTGATTACTCCCTTTTTGAATATTTCCCAACAAATAAATATGATTACAAATTATTGTTTAGGTTGGAATATTCACTTTGGGTCTTGGAGGAGAGGAGGAGCTCTTAGAGATAGAACGCAAAGGAGGAAAGAACTCTACAATGAAGAATGCTTCGTACACCAACGACAGATACCTTCTTCCTTCTTGAACCAGAACAAAGGAGGGGGCACTACCCTTTAAGAACGCTGACGACGAGATCCTTGGTTTCTTCTTTCCTAAAAAAATTTAATTGACATTCTATTTATGCAACTTCGTCAACGATCATCGAGACGATGTATGGGGTTTACCTTGTGTTTTATACCTTTTCTTTTCTCTTTATCATTTAAAAAGAAATCGTGGCGTGGTAGTAAATAATTGTTGTTCATATTTCTTATTTTTGATGAAACAATTGATATCTCTTTAAACATAGAGGATATGGGCCAACCTAACATGGCCCGAAATCATCCATCAATTCTTTATTCCTGTGGCGTTATGCGACATGGAGATGAGGCGAGGATGACGAAGGCAACAACGAAGAAGGATGCGCTACCCATGGCCTTCGTGCTTCGCACTGCCCCTACGACACACTAAGGCTTCTGGTCGACCTCCACCGGCCCAGGTGGCACCTAGCCCAGCTGCCCGCGGCCTCACAGCTCCTTGCCCGATGCGCGGCCCGCCTGCCCATGGCATCCAGGTGCCTTGCCCAGTGCATGGCCCGCCTGCCCGTGGCCTCCCAACGCCATGCCCAGCGCGCAGCTGGCCTACCAGTGGCCTCCCGGCGCCCTGACAAGTGAGCGGTGCACCTGCCCGTGGCCCCCGCGCCCCCTCCCTGGCGCCCCCATGCCCTACCCAGTGCCCTTCTGGTGCCCTCGCGGCCTACCGGGCCATTGATGCAGCCTTCCCGACGCCCCCTTGCCCTGTTGGGCTCCCTGTCGGTGCCCCCCGCGGCCAGCCCGACAGCCTCCCAACGTACCCACGGCCTGTCGACGTCCAGCCAACCTACCCACGCTCTGTGTGGCCTGCCCGCTGGGCTCCCAACCCACCCGAACTCCCAGGCCATGTCGCTCGAGCCGTGCCCCTCGCGGTGCTGGCTGAACTGGCCCCGTCCTTCGAGCTGAGTCGCCTACCTGGAGACCTCCGGGCCAAACCGCCCTCGCATTTCATTGGGCCAGACCCAGCGGACCAGTCCAAACATAGTGGGCTGACTGGGTCGACCTAGATTGGGTCGGCCAAGTTTGTGTTGGGTCGCATCGGTCCGACTGAGTCGGACAAGACCTGGGCCCACTACTGACCACATACCTTCTTGGGCCATGTCTTTGGCACCAGAAATAAGTTTGACGAACCATCTACGGTGCCAGTATTCTTGGAGCAAAGCCTTCCATTTGAGAATACCCCACTAGAGCCGGGTTATATTTGATTTATGGTTAAGTCGCATTGTACACAAATCCAACCAGGCCCCCGAGACTAAAAGGCTAATAAATCACAGACCGGGCGTCCGACCAACATGATGCCTATTGTGTTGAGACCCCTTTGACGTGGTAGACCATTGAGATTCTTACTTTTGGAACTTTGTGATAGTTGGAGTATCGACCAGTAGGTCATGGATCGGATCCTTCCCAAGGCGATCTGACAGAGTATGGAGACCTAGTAGTTGGCTGAGACCTAACGACTGCTTGACTGATTCGACTCGGAGTGACTCGACTAGCCCAGTGGGTAGCACCTCTGTGTGAACATGGATGACCCACGGTGGAGAGCTCCACTATGTGAGCACGACAAACCCACAATACTCGTCATTAGGAGTACCTCTACAGGCTACGTTGGAGAGAACCTCTGTGTGAGTGTGGCATAGCCGTGGTTGGGAGCGCCTCTTTTTGAGTAGAGAAGACCCACGATACTCGACAGGAGAAGTACCTCAACAGTCCCAGGTTAGTGGGAAGCACCTCTATGTGATGCAGCATTCCCACTGTACTTGATAGAGGAGGTGTATGCCACCAGTCGTGTTTTAGATAATGAAAATCCTAGTTTGAGATTTTTCAATGACTTTTGTGTTTTCCTCATGATTAAGATGGGTTAAATGATAACTTAGGTATATGTACAGGAATATACCTAAGTAATGGTTATTCGTTGATTTCATACCTTGTGGATTATCATTTTTGGATTTTGTGAGACCATGATGGTCTCGGGGTCCCTACTGATTATCGTTATACTCACCCCTATACGGGCTATGCATGTACCTAATTGTGTTGGTTGTAGATGAGAGACAACACTGACCGAGGTACAGAGTAGCAGGACTGGAAGGTACCTAGAGGTGGACCACTTGGTGTGACGGTACATGGAGGAGACAGATAGAAGAGAGTGTTGAGGAGTCCATTTGAACCTACCCATTAGGTAGGAACCCCGTTGGACGACCCAGTTGTTGCTTTAATTTTCTTCAGGTGTACTTTCTCCCATTTGTACTTGTACTTTCCTGTTGGGATTGTATTTCCGACCACTTTTACATTCTAGCACCTCTTTTGTATACCATTTTACTTAGTGCTTCGCTTGCGGTTGTGTACTCTGATGTATTTGTTTACAGTTATAAAGGAAATTATGTCCCAGTTTATGGATGTACGCCTTTGGTTCCAGTCGCCAGCCTCTAGCCTATTGATGGTGGGTTTAGGGTAGTCAAGAAATGGGCCCCGAGGGATGGGTCATGACATCATCTATTCAAATACCTCAAAATTGTATGCAAATAAAATTAAAATTATCCTAAGCATATATCTTGGATGTGTCAAACTAGGTGCGTATTAAGGGTTGTTGTCATGTATGAGTTCATTCTTGATTCATGCCCGATATTCATTTTTCAATGTTATTACCCCTAGGTATATCTATTCCATAATCGCATCATCTTTTAATATCTAAAAAAGGTTATTTTTCTAGGAATACCCAAATAATCACTTTCTTACAAAATATAAGGATTTTATTCTATAATTATCCTCAAAGCCTATCATAGGTTTATGTTTTATAATCTATGTTTTACTAAATCAAGTTCCCATGGTTTTTTCTAAACATCATGTGATACCAATTGTAGTGACCCCAACCCAACAACCATAGTCAATGCCTTCTACCATTACATTAGTGTAATATATAATTAATAACATCCCAAAGGATTGAATAATTTAGTAGTATTGGTAGACTAGATATATTACATGAGTCTTAGAACTCTTTTTACATTTGAATACACAAATTACAACATTTTTTTGAGAATTACTTAATTTCATATAAAATATCATTATATATCAGTCATAGAAAGCTTTATAAAACCATGGAGATATAAAACTGGGTGCTCTAAAATGATCAATTAGAATCATTAAGGACAATTCACATCAAATCCATATCTTTTCTTATAATATAAATTAAAAATTAGAAAATTTATCCTACAGGATAGAAAATATATATTCCATGATTGAAGGAAAAGACAATCGAGTCAAGGGTTTTTAAGGATTGTAAGCTGAGTGACAATGGAATAGACTACAAACTGATTAAGTATTATGAATAGGACCACAAAGGGGCCATGATTATGAGGCCCCAGCCTTAAACCTTACTTAATCTTGAGTTATTACAAGATTACACATTGAGGATCTTTTCAGGTTTAGAGTTTTAGAGAATTAGATCATGAAACTTGCATTACATTCCACATTTAAACAAAGTGGTTACATAAAAGTCAATATTCATTCTTCCCATCAATGGAAACCTATTTAAAATAAAACACGGATTCTTTCTTGACACATCCTTGTCACTATCATCACATCATGTACCTTTCCCTTGACCTGTGAAAAACATTTCAAAAACTTGGGATGAGCATAAAAAGCTCAGTAAGGGTTATAAAAATATGGAAAGTAAACATGAGTTCATATATATATGAGAATGAAATCATACTTTACCCATAAAACATAGGCATATCAAATCATGAATAAATCATAGAAAACATAAGACATAAAGGTAACATGAGGCATTCATAACATTCTTACGTAGGGAGTAACCCTCTTGGTTACGTTTGGAATACCCATCAGAGTATATTCCCTAAATCTCTTCGGAGAAACCTTAACGTTTCACTCCTTCGTGTTACCCAATGCATTGGAGAGCTATATCGGGATCACCCTCCCTTAGTTTATCACGGAACCACCTGTTCTTCATAAAAATGCCCAAGAACCATAACATAATCATATCACATAAACATGAATAAAAGAAAACATAACATTTCTATATTTCAATCACAATATAACATTTTAGGATATTGAAATAATGAATCCATTCAAAAAGAAACCATTTCCAAAACCATTTAAAACATTTAATAAAGAGATTTTTGTATCAAAGTGTCCCATACCACCTTCAATGTTTTAACATTTTAAACCATTAATATCAATATAAATAAATCTTTAAAACCATTTTGAAAACATGGATATTAATAATAACAAATAATTAAAAAATTTAAAACGATATTTTGGTTAAAGGGGTTTTACCAAAATTAGAGACACTTGAATACAATAATCGAGGAATAACATTTAGTCAGAAATTTATAATATCATGAGAATAAAAGGATTCATGATATAATACTCCAAAGGACAGTATATACACCATATAAGAGTGAATTGGTGCATCACAACAATGACCCCTCAATAGAAATGTCAAATGTGATGAAATCCCTTATAAAGAAGGTATCCTTAAATTAAGGACAAATAAATCTCAAAAATATGTGTGACAAATAAATATACACCCAATATAAGTGGATATTAAGTTTAAAACAATAGAAGTTCATTCACACATATTCAATGGATGACATATTCAATGACAACAAGTTGAAACCAAAGAAATCAAAATTGGGTTAAAAAGTTCCCTTGACAGCCTAACGGCATCACATCAAAATGAGTTGATGAGAGATAGAAAGTGTATCTCATCACTTGGACATAAAATTTACATCAATAAGGATGTATGAGAACATATCCCAACATAAAAATATGTAAATTAAAAGACCCAATAAAAGAAGTCTTTTAAAAAAGAGGAGGGTGAAAGGTTCCCTTACTGACTTGGGTATCTTTCAAAACATACACCCCATGAAAAAAAAGAAAATAGGTCATTGATGTAAATACTCATAAACGAAATTATATTACACAAAGAGTAGAATAATGGGCAGTACATACACCAATCAATGGAATTTTTGGCGAATGTAGCATAAATCTCACGGGAATAAAAGTGAGATGAAAAATACCTTACGAAAACTCGGCAGCCTAACGGCGCCACATAAAACTTCCGAATATGGATTGATGAGATCAAATAGAGTATCCCATCATATTACAATAGAATTTACAGAAAGTGGAATATAAAAGAAAATCCCCCAACATTTCAAGGAGGAGTTTAAAATAAGTGACATAAAGGAGAGTACTTAAAAAGAAAGAGAGAGGTTAGATCTCTTACGAAAGTTCGGCAGCCTAACGGCGCCACTCAAAACTTCCTAAATGGATTGATGAGAGAGAATAGGGTCTCTAATCTCATGAACATAAAAATTACAGTAAATGTAATATAAAAGAACATCCCAATCATAAGAAATATGAGCTTAAAATAAATGACATAAAAGAGTGTACTTAAAAGAAAGAGAGTTGTAGGATCCCTTACCTCGGGTCCGACTTGACTCGATCATTCTTTAATCTCCTAAATAATAAACTTGAGTTAATTTATAATTCTTTAAGTACCTTTTTCATGTTCATTATTACTTTTATACCACTTATTACCATGTCATAAACATTATGTAATCATTTAAGTTAATAATATTTGTTTTGCCCATATTTCGTTCTTAAGTCGAAAGTGGACTTCTTACAATTACATGTTGTTCGTGTGGCCAAATGTTTATTATATCCAGAATTGTATTCATTATGTAGATATCATATATGTCATATATATCCAGTACATTCATGCATTTATAACATTACATAATCATTTAGAGGTAAGAAATAAAATGCACCGTTCATGGAGACGGTAAGCCGTACGTACGCATGAAAGCTACTTTAATTTCTATTTCGTATTTTATAGAATGTAATAATAATGATATAAAGGTATATTATAATTCCAGTATAATATCATATATAATATCATATTTCCATCCTTTATACATCCCACATATGGTATTTAACGAATCAAATCACTTTGAGGGTGCGGTAGTCCGCACTTCCTTAAATGAAGATATCGCGTATACCCATAATGGAAGCCATAAAGGTAAGACAAAAATGAAAAATACAGAAGCATAAAGAAAACATAAACATATAATATATCATATATAAAAATAGTGACATCATAATGGCCACCTTTGAAGGTGTTAAATGAGTATTGAACAATCATCGTTTCGGGAGGCAGAATTTCACCACCCACGGAAACCGTATGTTCTTTAACCATTTGATGTAGTTGTGTGAGAGTGTAGCTCGAATAAATATTATAACAACATCCTAGTATATTGAAGATACTGGTGTTGTTACAAAAGAAGTAAATAAAAAGAGTTTATGGGGTTGGAGAAGCAAAATAAAACAAATGAACATGAGAGAATGAATTACCTTTAAAAGTGTAACTCCTTTTGATTTGAGCCTAAAGGCTTCCTTTGAAAGGATTCTGCCCAAAGGGAATCCTCTAGGATAAGGAGAGGGATGTGGAGAGAGTAAATGGGCAGGGTTTGGCCGATCCAAAGGCTTGAGGAGTGTGTTCAATGAGGTAGAGGTGGGGGCCTTTTATAAGAGGAGAGGAGGGGCACTTTTGGAAAGTAAGAAATATTACTTTATTTGAAAATGTTTTTCGGTTTTAAAAGGTCCCACATTGAAATAATTCGTGGATAAGGTTATAAGGCTTAGAAATCCACTCATCCAATAAGTTTTGTACATGTGTAGTTCATAGATTTTACATTATCTTTCCATTTTATTTAAATCGTCAAATAATGATGTCATCACTTCATCATTATTATTTCATAAATAATTTAATTTATTTAATGTCTAAAAATTATAAAAAAAATACTATGATGTAGGAAATAGTTTTATCTTTCCAATTAATATTTATAATCAAAATTTGGACTTGTGTAACCCTACTTAAAAACTATTTTAGTAAAACAACCCATGTTTGTGTCAATTTAATTTTAACATTAAATAAAAATATATTATTGTCATTTTCCAAATAAAGTGGCTCCATGGGGTCCCCAAGTTGGCCCATGGCTTTTCTTGGTCGGCCATGACTCACCCAATAGGTGTAGGACAAGTTTCATGGTGTTTTCAAATTCTTATAATATCATTTTTACCTTAAACTACACTAATTACCACTAATCGCGATTAAAAACTTAATAAGTTACTATTCACCAAAAAATTATTTTTATCCCATTGAACCACATTTTACTTCTTAATGACAACCATGTATGTCGGATTTTTGAAAATCAAAACAAAATGATGGCAAAATTTCATTTAAACGGAAAATCAGTTTTTATAAGTACCACTTAGTGGTTTCACTATTCATCAAAAATTGACGTTTTTCAGAAAAATCCCAAAAATTCACCCTAAGCTATATTTGATAGTCCGAATTCAAAAATGAAGTCCGTTTTGCAAAATTCAGAACATATTAGTCACATTGATTAATTTAATAATTAATTCCCGTTGTCAGAGCAAATAACGTGTTTTTATAAAACAATAAGTATCAAAAAATTGACACTAGTTTAAGTCTGATTTCAAAGTGAAATTGAATCCAACGACCACTATTGGATTTAATGGTAAAAATATTTTCTAATTTAACATTAAAACCAATTCAAAATATAATCAAATAATATAAATAAATAAGATTAAAAAGAGGTTTTGAATTAAAATACAACATTTAACAATATTCATTAAAAAAATTGAACATTATCGGAAAGATACCAAAAATTTACACAAAGTAAATTTTGATGTCCTGATTCTTAAGAAAAGTTTTATTTGGTCCAATAGAATTTATAAGAGTGAACAAAACTATATTTAATGACAGTTCTCCATTAAAAGGCGATAAGTGAACCTTTAGTGAAAACTAGGGCATATACACCTAAAATTGAATTCTTTCCGTATTTTAAGACTTTAGCTTTTATTGGATAAATATAAAAACATTAAAAAAACATATATAATCATATTTTAGTTATTTATATCCATTCCCTCCAATACAATGTATACATGTTAACTACCATTTGAAATAATATTATTTTATTATTAGAGTGCAACGTAAGATTCCCAAGAAACTCGTTGTTGCGTGTTGGGTACGCCATAGAGTATAGAGTCCCCTTTAAAGTCATATTAATATTTTATTCACAAATATGGATAAATATGAAAAGTTCATATTCATTATTTACCTGGGGTGTTACATCCTTCCCCCCTTTTGGGAATTGCGTCCTCGCAATTTTAAAATTGCGCTTGGAAATATCCTTGAAAGTCCCACATCGGAGAAGAGTCGGTAAAACAATCACTTTAAAATAAAGAAAGATAAGTACAAAGGTCACCCGAGTTAACCCATACTAGGATTCCAAGTATGAAAATATTGACATGGAGGAGAAAACATAGGGTCATGTTCTGATGGAGAGTGATAGAAAACACGTTTAGGAGAAATTTAACAATAAGAAAACCACAAACTTGTGATGGGATAAACGGTGTTATGTTCCCCAGTAGAAAAAGTTCATAGACAACATTTTTGTTTTAAGTTACTTTTTATTGAGGAATTTATTCATAAGGAAGCATAATCACTTATCATGTTGACTTTCAACTTTTACTAGATTCCTTAGTCAAACTCATATTTTTTCCAAAATATGAGTATTTAGGGAGACTTGTTCGCATTAAGAGTACTATAATCAACTTCTAGAGGATCACCTAATCCCCAAAAGAGAACTATATACATCCCATGTATTTAGGCTTTAACCAAAACCAAAACCAAAAAGGTTAGTACAAGATCAGATAATCCAGAAAAGGATAACCCCTTATAAAAAGAAAATCTATTCTTAATCTCCAAAATTTGTCCAACAAAACCCAAAGTTCAACGTGGACCATCTGATAAGCAATTTGTCCACAAAATTCCTCAAAGTAAACCAATCTAAGATTGAAACCCAAACATTTTAAGGATTTAGTCACATAGTCTTCCAAGTTAAATCGTAACATTTATCTCCAAACAAAATTAGTTGCTCTTAATGTCTCGCATTGAAAAGTAATTATCCTAATCACATATCCTCCATGATAGGTTAATAATTTTCATAAATAACCGAAAATAAACTTACTCTTAAAAAAAGAATCAGTCACACTAACCAGGGACTTCACATAGTCCAGTGGTAGGTGATAAATACCGGTCGCACATTGGTTGTTGGTTCGATTCCCGCAGCTTTGTCCGACGCGACGGGTTGTCACACGGTCAGTGTGTTGTCCTTTTTCCAAAACTATATAATTCTTAAAACATTATCCAAAATGAGATAAAATCTTAAAAGATGATCATAACATATTTTAACCTCAATTTTATCTCATGCCTTTCATTTTCCAGCATATCATATAATAACCCATAATTACCTCAAAAGTAAGGATCATATAAACTCTAATGGTTACCTTTATAATTATTACCTGAACTTCCACATCGATTGGCCATAATTTACATGATGCATTAAAGATCATACCAAGGTTCAAGTGGTTGATCATGACTCCTTGATAGTTGTTTTAGAACAACCACGAGTTTCCTCGTTGAATCCCCCATTTTATCTAGTATCTTAATCATAGAACCACCACAGTTTCCTTCAACCCTCTTGTCTCTTTGGTGCCTGCTAGATCCATCCATTCACTAAGAACAGAAATGTCAGTGTGAGTATATAAAAAAAACCATCATGTACTAATGAGGAAGGTAAACACTAAGATACACTTACTCATTCTCTTTATCTAAAACTAGGACTCTTTCTGAAATCCTAACCATTATGGTAATGTCACTTATGCTTAGAGGATACCCTAACCTCTAAAGTTATCTAAACCAACCTTTGATACCAACTATAAGGCCCCAGCCTTAAACCTTACTTAATCTTGAGTTATTACAAGATTACACATTGAGGATCTTTTCAGGTTTAGAGTTTTAGAAAATTAGATCATGAAACTTGCATTACATTCTACATTTAAACAAAGTGGTTACATAAAAGACAATATTCATTCTTCCCATCAATGGAAACCTATTTAAAATAAAACAAGGATTCTTTCTTGACACATCCTTGTCACTATCGTCACATCATGTACATTTCCCTTGACCTGTGAAAAACATTTCAAAAACATGGGATGAGCATAAAAAGCTCAGTAAGGGTTATAAAAATATGGAAAGGAAACATGAGTTCATATATATATGAGAATGAAGTCATACTTTATCCATAAAACATAGGCATATCAAATCATGAATAAATCATAGAAAACATAAGACATAAAGGTAACTTGAGGAAATCATAACATTCTTACGTAGGGAGTAACCCTCTTGGTTTAGTTTGGAATACCCATCACAGTATATTCCCTAAATCGTTTCGGAGAAACCTTAACGTTTCACTCCTTCGCGTTACCCAATGCATTGGAGAGCTATATCGGGCTCACCCGCCCTTAGTTTATCACGGAACCACCCGTTCTTCATAACAATGCCCAAGAACCATAACATAATCGTATCACATAAACATGAATAAAGGAAACATAACATTTCCATATTTCAATCACAATATAACATTTTAGGATTTTGAAATAATGGATCCATTCAAAAAGAAACCATTTCCAAAACCATTTAAAACATTTAATAAAGAGATTTTTGAATCAAAGTGTCCCATACCACCTTGAAGCTTTTAACATTGTAAACCACTAATATCCATATAAATAAATCCTTACAACCATTTTGAAAACATGGATATTAATAAGAACAAATAATTAAAAAATTTAAAATGATATTTTGGTTAAAGGGGTTTAACCAAAATTAGAGACACTTGAATACAATAATCGAGGAATAAAATTTAGTCAGAACTTTATAATATCATGAGAATAAAAGGTTTCATGATATAATACTCAAAAGGACAATATATACACCATATAAGAGTGAATTGGTGCATCACAACAATGACCCCTCAATAGAAATGTCAAATGTGATGAAATCCCTTATAAAGAAGGTATCCTTAAATTAAGGACAAATAAATCTCAAAAATATGTGTGAAAAATATATATACACCCAATATAAGTGGATATTAAGTGTAAAACTATAAAAGGTCATTCAAACATATTCAATGGATGACATATTCAATGACTACAAGTTGAACCCAAAGAAATCGAAATTGGGTTAAAATGTTCCCTTGACAGCCTAACAGCATCACATCAAAATGAGTTGATGAGAGATAGAAAGTGTATCTCATCACTTGGAAATAAAATTTACATCAATAAGGATGTATGAGAACATATCCCAACATAAAAATATTTATATTAAAAGACCCAATAAAAGAATTCTTTTAAAAAAGAGGAGGGTGAAAGGTTCCCTTACCGACTTGGGTATCTTTCAAAACATACACCCCATGAAAAAAAGACAATAGGTCATTGATGTAAATACTCATAAACGAAAGTATATTACACAAAGAGTAGAATAATGGGCAGTACATACACCAATCAATGGAATTTGTGGCGAATGTAGCATAAATCTCACGGGAATAAAAGTGAGATGAAAAATCCCTTACGAAAACTCGGCAGCCTAACAGCGCCACATAAAACTTACGAATATGGATTGATGAGATCAAATAGAGTATCCCATAATATTAAAATAGAATTTAAAGCAAGTGGAATATAAAATAAAATCCCCCAACATTGCAAGGAGGAGTTTAAAAGAAGTGACATAAAGGAGAGTACTTAAAAAGAAAGAGAGAGGTTAGATCTCTTACGAAAGTTCGGCAGCCTAACGGCGCCACTCAAAACTTCCAAAATGGATTGATGAGAGAGAATAGGGTCTCTCATCTCATGAAAATAAAAATTACAGTAAATGTAATATAAAAGAACATCCCAATCATAAGAAAGATGAGCTTAAAATAAATGACATAAAAAAGTGTACTTTAAAGAAAGAGAGTTGTAGGATCCCTTACCTCGAGTCCGACTTGACTCGATCGTTCTTTAATCTCCTGAATAATAAACTTGAGTTAATTTCTAATTATTTAAGAACCTTTTTGGATTTTATTATTACTTTTATACCACTTATTACCATGTCATAAACATTATGTAATCATTTAAGTTAATAATATTTGTTTTGCCCATATTTGGTTCTTAAGTCGAAAGTGGACTTCTTACAATTACATGTTGTTCGTGTGGCCAAATGTTTATTATATCCAGAATTGTATTCATTATGTAGATATCATATATGTTATATATATCCAGTAAATTCATGCATTTATAACATTACATAATCATTTAGAAGTAAGAAATGAAATGCACCGTTCATGGAGACGGTAAGCCGTACGTACGCATGAACGCTACTTTCATTTCTATTTTGTATTTTATAGAATGGAATAATAATGATATAAAGGTATATTATAATTCCAGTATAATATCATATATAATATCATATTTCCATCCATTATACATCCCACATATGGTATTTAACGAATCAAATCACTTTGAGGGGGCGGTAGTCCGCACTTCCTTAAATGAAGATATCGCGTATACCCATAATGGAAGCCATAAAGGTAAGACAAAAATGAAAAATATAGAAGCATAAATAAAACATAAACATATTATATATCATATATAAAAATAGTGACATCATAATTTCCACCTTTGAAGGTGTTAAATGAGTATTGAACAATCATCGTTTCGGGAGGCAGAATTTTACCATCCACGGAAACCGTATGTTCTTTAACCATTTGATGTAGTTGTGTGAGAGTGTAGCTCAAATAAATCTTATAACAACATCCTAGTATATTTTCTATACTGTTGTTGTTACAAAATATGTAAATAAAAAGAGTTTATGGGGTTGGAGAAGCAAAATAAAACAAATGAACATGAGAGAATGAATTACCTTTAAAAATGTAACTCCTTTTGATTTGAGCCTAAAGGCTTCCTTTGAAAGGATTCTGCCCAAAGGTAATCCTCTAGTATGAGGAGAGGGATGTGGAGAGAGTAAATGGGCAGGGTTTAGCCGAGCCAAAGGCTTGAGGAGTGTGTTAAATGAGGTAGAGGTGGGGGCCTTTTATAAGAGGAGAGGAGAGGCACTTTTGGAAAGTAAGAAGTATTACATTATTTGAAAATGTTTTTCGGTTTTAAAAAGTCCCACATTGATATAATTCTTGGATAAGGTTATAAGGCTTCGAAATCCACTCATCCAATAAGTTTTGTACATGTGTAGTGCATAGATTTTACATTATCTTTCCATTTTATTTAAATCGTCAAATAATGATGTCATCACTTCATCATTATTATGTCATAAATAATTTAATTTATTTAATGTCTAAAAATTATAAAAAAAATACTATGATGTAGTAAATCTTTTTATCTTTCCAATGACTATTTATAATCAAAATTTTGACTTGTGTATCCATACTTAAAAACTTTTTTAGTAAAACAACTCATGTTTGTGTCAATTTAATTTTAACATTAAATAAAAATATATTATTGTCATTTTCCAAATAAAGTGGCTCCATGGGGTCCCCAAGTTTGCCCATGGCTTTTCTTGGTCGGACATGACTCACCCAATAGGTTTAGGACAAGTTTCATGGTGTTTTCACATTCTTATAATATCATTTTTACCTTAAACTACACTAATTACCACTAATCGCGATTAAAAACTTAATAAGTTACTATTCAAAAAAAAATTATTTTTATCCCATTGAACCACATTTTACTTCTTAATGACAACCATGTATGTCGGATTTTTGAAAATCAAAACACAATGATGGCAAAATTTCATTTAAACGGAAAATCAGTTTTTATAAGTACCACTTAGTGGTTTCACTATTCATCAAAAATTGAAGTTTTTCAGAAAAATACCAAAAATTCACCATAAGCTATATTTGATATTCCGAATTCAAAAATGAAGTCCGTTTTACAAAATTCAGAACATATTAGTCACATTAATTAATTTAATAATTAATTCCCGCTGTCAGAGCAAATAGCGTGTTTTTATAAAACAATAAGTATCAAAAGATTGACACTAGTTTAAGTCTGATTTCAAAGTGAAATTGATTCCAACGACCACTATTAGATTTAATGGTAAAAATATTTTCTAATTTCACTTTAAAACCAATTCAAAATATAATATAATAATATAAATAAATAATATTAAAAAGGGGTTTTGAATTAAAATACAGCATTTTACAATATTCATTAAAAAAATGAACATTATCGGAAAGATACCAAAAATTTACACAAAGTAAATTTTGATATCCCGATTCTTAAGAAGAGTTTTATTTGGTCCAATAGAATTTATAAGAGTGAAAAAAACTATATTTTATGACAGTTCTCCATTAAAAGGCGATAAGTGAACCTTTAGTGAAAACTAGGGCATATACACCTAAAATTGAATTCTTTCCGTATTTTAAGACTTTAGCTTTTATTGGATAAATGTAAAAACATTAGAAAAACATATATAATCATATTTTGGTTATTTCTATCCATTCCCGCCAATACAACGGCTACATGTTAACTACCATTTGAAATAATATTATTTTATTATTAGAGTGCAACGTAAGATTCCCAAGAAACTCGTTGTTGTGTGTTGGGTACGCCATCGAGTATAGCGTCCCCTTTAAAGTCATATTAATATTTTGTTCACAAATATGGATAAATATGAAAATTTCATATTCATTATTTACCTGGGGTGTTAAAATGATGGTTTGGTATGGATCAAAGAAGGTAATGCATGATAATCGTTGTTCTAGTGATTTCATAGTTCACAAGGGGTGAAGTAATGGCCTCACAAATATTATTCTACTTAACTAAAAACCATTGTAACAAGATCCTTAAGAATGGAAAAAAGAAAACTTGTATTATGAAATAGGAGGGTGATTTTTTTGAAAGTGTTAATTATGTGTACATTATGATGGGAAAGAATGATCTATTTGAGGAAAATGAGCTGCTTCAAGGTATAGTCGATGTGTAGGTTTAGAAATCAAGGACACATGAAGTCTAGAATAGAATGGGAGGAATGGTGGAAGAATAAAAATAAAAATGGTAAGGGCTTATTATCTATTTATAAGAAGAAACGTAGGAAAAGGTCTTGAGGATTAATGCACTAAAAATGTTTTCAAAAAATACACGGGTGAATGAATTGAGTGGAAAATAAAGATTATAAAATGGTGTGGATTAAAATAAAAATTTAATATTTTTTGTGAGGTTTTTATGAAATGAATTTCACTTTGGAAGAAAATATATAGACATGGTATTAAATGACAAACCAGGTGGAAGATCATGTCAAGGATGATATGAATATATAGGTAACTTCTTTGAAAAAGGTATTATATAAAAAATATTAATCCAAAAATATTAATCTTATATTTAATGATTTTTTGATTTATTTCCATTTTTAACACACTACTGTTTGGCCTTGTTTGGTTTCTCACTTTTTTAATTAAAAGTGTTTTAGAAGTAAAAACATAAATATTGGTAAAATTATTAGTAAGGGTTTTGTATAGGAGAATATATCATGAATCGGAAAACAACAATCAACACTATAAGTTGAATAAATAATAAAAATTTACATTTAATTACCTGGATAAAGAAAATTATGAATATGCTTCAGTAAATAACTAAAAAAATTCCATTTAATCAATGAGATGGAAATGAAATTTATATAGAGATACTATCATAGTGATAATCTCCTGGATAATAATAATTGAACTATTAATGAACTAAATTTTTAATTATCAAACGTTATTTGTCAATGGAACATGATACCCCTACCTTCAATAACATTCATAAGATAGTATAGCATACTAATATGTAGAGAATTTAGAAGGAAATTTGAAATATTATGGTCAAAAATGCATAGAGGGGTTCCAATTGACTTCATCTCATGAGATTTATGATGCATTGAGTAGCTTTCATTAACCATTACCTGTGTATTATATTTTATTTTAAAATCATTCCTTATATATAAAATATTCAATTTCACTCATAAATAATTTTCCATTCCAAATACCTATATTGTGTAAAGGATATTGATTTATCAATATTTCCTTAGTTAATCAAATAATTATCAGAGTAAAAACTATATATAAAAATGATATACAGTTTAGGAAATAATCATATACATCACAATATAATACATATATTTTATAAAAATTTAATTTTCAATGAAAAATTATTACACAAAAGAGATTTCTTCTTGATAAATTAAATAATCAAAAAATAACGTATTATTTCACATTATATATTACTAGTTTTTAATTTTCAAGTCAAATATAATTGGATGAAATAATTCAAATTGAAATATAAAATAAAATTAATAATTAAGTATTCATAATATTATATTTCAAAGCATAAGTATATACACCATATAATTTTATATTTGTGCATAATAACAAACTAGTCTAAATGGAGTATAAATTGTGATGAAAACCCTAACATCACACTTCATTTAGTTGAACATGATTCAAACTCTTATATATTGGATTTAATCATGTTTTCAATTTATTTATTAATCATATTTTTAATTATGATATCATATATGATACTTTTATTACATTTTATCACTTTTTCATTAATAATATTTTATTTCATAACGGAATTTTATAGAAGGAAAAAATACAAATTTTTATTTCAAATTAGTGGTAATAAAAATATTTAAACCTAAAATATTTCTCAATTTATGAAATCATTAATGTGTAAAATTATTTAAAGATAGTTACCCTAAAGGATTAATGGAAATGTATTTTCTCAATAATTCATGTGGAGTTCGGAGAAGGAATTAAGAAATGAACACAATGAATGTATAAGCCGATATAAAAAAAGTTTGAATATGGTAGGTAATTACATAAGAAGAATATATACATAACTTAAGGGAATTAAATAATATTAAATAGTGATAAAATTTGAGTTATAGATAAAAAATACATAACTATGATAAATGACTTTTGTTTGGATAGCTAGATTAACTTAAACATGCATTAATTCTTCACTTTCACTTAATATCACGAAAAATGAAATTAGATTTATTAAATACGTTTTGATTTAATAATTCAACTATATTTCATTTATTATTAATCTTTTATTTTATTTTATATTTATTTAATTGATATACCAAATAAATATTCACTATCCCATGGTCTTTCGTATCATTTGTCTGAGGTCGTGTTAGTTTTAATTAATTATGATTGTCTTTTTGGAATGGTTCCATAACACTATAAGTGTAATTATATTTTGTAAATATGTCTCTATAATTTTAATATACTATTTATAACTATTATTATTTATAAATAATCATGGTATAAAAAGTATAGGTTTTATGGTCATATGACTTGTTCATTTAATATTTTTTAACCATGATGATATTACATGGTTTTATTTAACATTAAGAGTAAGTAAAAATTCCAAAATAAGAAATGAAATAAAATATATTTATTGTTATCATTTTTTACCATAATAATTTATTTTAAATAAATCATGAATTTTTTGGTGCAAAATGAAATTCTTTGTTCATGGGAGTGGTGAATGGTGAATAATATAAACAAGGTTATCATTTCAGAATTGATTGAGGAGAGGGTTGAAAATAGATATTCCAAAATAATAATAACATATCTTTATTTTTAGGATATTTATTTTACTATTTTATAGTGGTTAGAATTCATATGTTGATGGTATAAAAATTACAAAATTGGAACAGTTTCAATTGATAATTTACCTCTTACTTTGGAAATCTCCCCTAAGGCAACCCAATATGTCTCATTAGAATGGTTTATTGGTAACACCAAAACATCAAGATCATAGAGGATAGGGTTTTTAACACCCCAATGTTCTAATATGTCATTACATTAAAATAATTCAAATTGTATGATCACTTTCTTCTCATGCAAAATCAATGTTGAATAAAACCATAATATATTTAGATAAAATATTTTTATTTAAATATAACCATTAAAAAACATGTGTTAAATTTTTGATCGTGGATATAGGTTTCCAATTTAATAATTATATGTATATATATTAATAATTGTACATTTTATATGAAATAAATTCATTTATTTCACCTAAAATGACTAATAATATAATTTACTACTTAAAAATTTATTAATTATATGAAATTGTGTTTTATGTTTTATGTTTTTCTATTTCACAAAATATACAATTAATAATATATTATGTTTGATATTAATAATTTTTTAAAACCAATTTAGTTATTGAATGATATTAAATTTGAAAAATAAAAATTAATATTTAAAATTGAAATGTTCTACTTAAAACAGGACTTCCATTATATATTGGATTTTATTTAAAACATGAATTTAGAAATTTTGTAATTTTATAAAAAAATAATTTTTTTTAAATTCCTTATATCATAATTGAATTGTTATTATTTTTTTCCAAAAAAAATTGCTATACAAAAATAGTGAACCAATTAATAATATGATCAATAAAAGTTCATATTTAATTTAATCATTTAACATAAGTGTATTAAAAGGATAATCATCTATTCATTCAAATAAATGTTTTTATATAATTTATTTAACTTTATAAATAATTAAAAATATGAAATATAATACTAGTTGTCAAAAAAATATGATCATGATACTTTTGGAATAATTATACTAAAACAATCACCTCATATTTATTTTTTAAATTAGGGTATGCTTATAGTTGGGTCAGTTTAATGGCCTATTTGAAAAACACTATAAAAACATGTAGTTAATGTGTATAAGAAAATAATTACTAGCGTAATATGTTATAAATGAGTAAATAATGAGTTTCTAGTTCTAGAGATGTTATGACAATATTTGATCCCATATTTTAGAAAACATACAATGATTGTAAAGAATCATGAATAATTATTTGTATCAATTCCATCTTCAAAGATAAAAACTAAAACATAGATGAATGGATTTTGGAAAATATAAAATTATTTTCAGACATCCCTAATTAGAAACATTAATGAATTAGTAATGATGACCTTTTTAAGAAGAATGAATATGTATAATACTATTACGAAACTAGTACAACTTATCAGGCCCAAAAACACCTGATATAGAAAATTACAATAATTCATGTATTGAATAAGTATTTATGGAAATATTGAAAGAAAATGGATCTGAGTAAGGTTATAAATTAAGTTATAAAGATATATATTTTCGGGATACATGGGGCTAACATACTTCTGTAGAAGTCAGGAACAAGAGGTAAGGGATTTAATCCCAAATAACACTTTTAATAACATTTCTGTTATTATGCACCTTGTTTAATTTATGTGGAATATATACTATAAACATCAGATATTATCACATTAATTATATTTTAGACATAGTACATGAAGTTCAATTAATATCCCTCTCTATCAAGGGGTTGTAATTAATGTGTGACTCTAGATATAAGGGTTTTTCTTGGTCTTAATTACAATTCCTTGAGTCATATAACATTTTATGAACCATGTTTCCTTTTTTATGATGTATTGACCTTGTATGGATATATTTTTATAATAAACCATTTTTTCCTTGGTATTTTTATTCCAAATAATGTAACCTTATTCAAGTGGAAATTGATATTTTTGTTTCCTCAATACTAAGAATTTTGTTAACATAAATCCCCTTTATTGTGTTATAAAATTTTAGCATGAAATTTTTTCTTAAATAATTATGTTATCACAACAAAATATTTTTAATGGTATTTTATTATGATATTTATAAAAAAACATTAATACAAAGATGGTTTTACCACCTTTTTTATGATTTCAGTTTCAAGAAATGGTAATTTCATGAATGACAATACCCCTTTCACAATCAAATGTTTTCGATCCATATTACCTATAGAAAAAATTATTTCCTATCCAAGGAATAATTATTAGAGAAAACTATAAAAGTAAAATTTTCTATGAGTTTTCACTTCAAATTTTGAAATTACTATTAGATGTGACTAGTAACTTCCCCTTTTACATTAATGTGAAAAAATTTTACAATATCTTTTTAGTTTTCAATTACATTTTACTTTTCATTTTAAAAAGTATCTACCAGAATAGGGTCAATTTTTCACTATTTATATTCTAATATATATATATATATATTTGGATAAATTAACTCATTATTCCAAATGACTCAGTTAATCATCCCTTCTTGGTTGTTATCACTCAATAATTCCATTTCAATTATGTTTTTAATTTATTTCAACACACATTTAGGTTTCCATTATCACATTGGGTATATTTTTTAAAACCATCATCCTCCTTCATATTAATATTTTATGATTATAATTTTTAGGTACTGGATACGATATATACTAATTGTTCTATAATGTGTTAACATTACATTTTACATAACTCATACTGGATAAAGCTTCCTTAGAAATTATTACATTTAATTGATATGGGAAGAAGTATTGGTGTTCCATATATTTTTATTCAAAAATGAATATGTGTAAGTTAAC
Source organism: Viscum album (assembly GCA_963277665.1). Lineage (NCBI taxonomy): Eukaryota > Viridiplantae > Streptophyta > Magnoliopsida > Santalales > Viscaceae > Viscum > Viscum album. The sequence goes on from OY728130.1 coordinate 1,953,244,122, forward strand.
TATGTATTTATTGACCATTCACATTTTTTCATGGGATGATATATGATTATGTTATACGTTTTATTAAAATGGGAAAAAGTATTGATATTCATGATGGTTTCTATCTACTATCATAGGTTTTTTACAGATTTAATTTTGATATTTTCATCATATGGATTTCCATGTTTTATTGAGTAAATGGTTACTCAAGGAATGAAATGAGTGGTTTTGATTACTTTTATGGTGAATTCATTGTACGTAATAATTTAATGGGTGGAGCGTGGAATTATATATTCCCTCATGCATCAGGGGTTCTCATAGATTTTTTGGGGTATTTAGTGTATGTCTTCACAATTTAGATAGATGTATTGACTCTGGTCTTGATGAAAATTAAAGTGTATAGGAACAATGTCTTAAAAATGAGTCGTTCAAACATTATTCATTCTATCAATAAAAATATCAATATAATTGATGTCCTTGTTTTCATTTAGTATCATGTATATATTATACTCCTAGTATTATGATGATTATAACTTCATGTTTTTACCAATTCCAAATATAATATTTATGCTAGGTTTATTCCATGATTTTTCCAATTATATGTTTCCATTACTGAGTATTTTATCTCACCCATTTCTTATGTATCCATTCTTTAGAATAAGATGAAATATATTAAAAATGACATGTTTATAAGTGTTACTTTTGTGGTAGAATTGGTGGGAGATGTTGAAGAATTATATTTGATTATGTATTTTATAATATATAATGGAAAAAAGTTCATTTGTTGAGAAATACAAGCTATTTATTTGTTTATAATGTGTCTTAATTCTCTAAATAATTAAACATAATGAGATCTGTAAGACACCAAGTTTCTATAAAAATAAATAGAAATGCATGGAAATTTGTTTTTAGTAGATATTAATAAAAAAGCCTTTAAAAATAACTTTTCCACTTCTATGTTTTGAATCTCATGAAACTGTCATCTACAATTGTGTTCGTTATGTTATTTGGAGTCTATTGGAACCAACTTGTTTTTGGTGAATAGTAACATACCCTTATGAATAGTAAAATTAATATTAATATGGTCCAAATGAATCATAAATTGTATTATTATTTTATTTTCTTATGTCTTTAAGATAATGACATCTTGATTAATTGTTCAATTTGATATAAAAGCATATATATTTTTTAAATAATTAATTTTCGAATTAAGTATGATTTTATTTAAAAATTAAATTAAAAATATAATGAAAATTATTTTCAAAAAATGGACTTTATTTTTGAAATCTACATGTTGATAAATGGTTAGGGTGAATTTTGGGAATTTTTCTGAAATAGTTGATTTTTTTGTGAATAGTAAAAAATACAGTTTTTAGTTTCAGTGTGTTAATGACATCATAAATGATGTAAACATTATGTAATAAATATGGTTTTCATGTGTATATTTAAATAAAATGTGAGGTATTGATAGTGGCTTATACCATGGGCAGGCACATGGTTATGCAAATACCACCCATGAGGTGTTCCTTAGAAATTATTAAAATATTCCCTTACTTTTCATATAAATACCAACCCATTATTTCATTAACATCATTCCCAATACCTCCTCAATGAATCTATGGCCCCTTTAAATTCCTAGTAGTCCTATCAAGATTTCCTCAAGCCCCCAAGGTCTCAACCTTCTTGTTCTAAGGGTTACTCTACAAGGTAAGAAAATTCTCAATTTTTTTCTTTTTCCATTCAAGTTCTCTTTTATGTGGTATAACATTAAAGTTTCCATACCATGTTCTTATTTCCTTATTATTCCTGATCTACTCTATATTATGAATCATTTCTGGATGGGTGACCATTGTCCCCTCACTTATTAATATTTCAAAAACCATGTTGTGTAGCCGTTATGATGCAGAATTTTTGTAATGGATTTCCAAATTATTGTTTTATTTTGAGTTCCATTATCATCATTTCATCATCCCTTCTTACCTAAGAGGCATGAAATATCCAGAAATAATGTATATTCTGGATTTTCTCATGTTTATGGAAGATTCACCACCCTTGTTTTTCTCCTCTCCCACTTATTCAATGAATTAAAACATTGTTCGTGATGTGTCGAACTACCGACATCATGGATGATGTGATTTCAATTTGAATTAACTAATTATAGTCTGGTAATGAAACCAATTTTATTATTGAGACAAGTTATAATATATGTATTATTTCTCATCCATGGTTCTGGAATTATTTGGTAATCATGGTTTAAATTTATAAAACGAAATGAGGTTGTTTTTATCAAAGAACCACTAAAATGATCTAAACAAACATCATTAATGTTTTATCTTATGAATAATCCTCATTTAAAAATTCAAAAATGGTAAATAGTATAAATTATTTTAATTCACATATGCAAATACTACTCCATTAAAAATTTGGAGTTTCACTTCCAATCGAAAAGAATAGCAATCGTGAACCAATCTCAGAAATCATGTAAAGAACTCACCTAAAAACAGTGCAAGAGTTAAAATACTAACAGGTAAAGGGTGAAATGATGTTATGAAATGATATTATACGATGTTATAAACATGAAAATGTTTATTTAAAATACTAATAACACTCTTTTAACTATTATACAGGATGTTTGAACAAGTTTGATGTAAGAAAACCCCAAGGTAAGGGAATACTTAACTTGATTTCCATTATTTGGGAAAACATTCTACATCATTATTTATGTTCTATTTGAATCGTTTTTGTGATGGGTTCTATTCATATTATGTTGTATTATGTGTATTTACAGTATATATTCATACTCCATCCAATCTATTAATCCTCTCTTCCATTGTATGTAATTTATAAGTGGATTTCCTTTTTAAAACCCACTTTTAAAATTCTGTTTTATGAAATTCAAAAGCAATTTTATTATGGAATTATTCAGGTTTTATGATTTTTTTTTGTTATTGGGAATTATTTATGTTGAATTTTGGTACATATATCCCCCTCCAATGCCTTGGGTATGATTAAGTTGGTGGTCGGTCGTATGGTTACTCCATGTGTAACTGAGATGGTTACATAAATAATAAGGTAGTCGTGAGGGTTACATATTATAAGGTAGCTGAGAGGGTTACAAGATTATTTATGTAATGACCCGAGATACCTTTATGATTATATTTATGTTATCAATTTTTGTGTGGATCCTGTGTAAATCTCATGTTTCACAAATTAAGTATATATCAGTGACATGCTTGTCTTTTGTAAATACTTTCATACGTTACGAGTATTCATGGACTAATCTTCTCTTTCCATCATTTCCATAATTTACTGAGCTTTTGTGCTCATCCCAAGTTTTTAAAGGATTTTTAAAAGTAAATTTATTTGTAAGACAAACAAAGAAGCCATGTTAAATGTTGAAGAATTGTCAAGGAGTCATGTTTATGTTTTAATGTTTTGTATTTTGAAAAATATGGAAACTATTTTTATGGTTTCCACTCTATAATAAATTGTAATGTTTCGAATGTATTGTCCCAAATATCTAAATATATAAACTTGAAAATATCCTCAATGTAAAAGGAAGTGTTTTCATGACTAAATTCAAGATTATGTATGCAATAAGGTTGGGACTTTATAGTTGGTATCAGAGAGAGGTTTAGATAACATTACGGGTTAAGATGATGTTAAAAAAATACCATAAATGATTTTTACTGTATGATTAATTTGAAATATTTTAAAATTAAAATATTACCATGTTTCTTCATCTAATATAGGTTTGTTCAGAATGGTTTTCCACAGAAGGAACTGGGATGCTGAAGAGGAGAGGCACCGACAGAATGAAATCCTTCCGGAACTACAACCCGGAATGGTTGGGATTGGGACTGAGCAGTTAGTGATAATAATGGCTCGGCTAACCCCCGAAATAAATGGTTGTGGAATCCATTCCAGAGAACCAATAGAGGCACCACAACAGAACATGATAGCAGTGGAAAATTTTATGAGACAACACCCTCTTATTATCAATGGATCTTCTGACCCAGTAGCAGCTGAATGATGGATCTGATCCATTGAAAATATATTCTATGTTATATAATGTTCAGAAAATCCAAAGTTTATTCTGTCATTTTGTTTTTTTAAGGGGAAGCTATTCAGTGGTGGTCAATGGTAAGGAATATCAGGGGTAGAGAGGATTTTGATTCCTTAGAGTTGGATGAATTTAAATGTCATTTCATTGAAAAATATTTCCCTAAGGTGGTGTTACTGAGAATGGAGAATCAATTAATTGAATTGAAATAGAAGGTGGAAGATTTAGTGGCTGTGTATGAAGAGAACTTCACCCGACTGGCGACGTATGCACCAAATCTTATTCTGGATCATGATAGTAAATTCAACTGTTTTTACTCGGTAATGAAGCCAAGTTATCGATGGGAATTGGCATCATAGGAATTAAAAAGTTATGAGAAACATGTATGATGTGCTGAGAGGGTAGAGATAGAGTTTGATGATGATCATGTGCATTTTGGAAATAAAGAGAAGAAGAGGTCCAGATGGAAAGAAAAGGGTTATAATCAACCAAATAAATCTGATGTTAAAAAAATCCAATTTCTAGTTGTTGAAAAGTGTAGAAAGAAGCACCCTGGGGAATGTCTTTGCAAATTTGGGAAGTGTTTTAAATGTTGTATGTTTGGACATATGGCATTATATTGCAAAAAAATGATCCTAAGACTAATATTGATAAGAAGACTGTAAAGTATTTTAAATTTGGTGATATGGGTAATTATGAAAATGCCATCACTTAGAGAGATCTGAATGATATAAAGAAGCCATACTACAAGAAGAAAGGTGTAGTGAGATCATTTTCGACTACGTCATCATATTTCAGGCCATACAATGAAGTTGTATCAGGTACATTGTTTGTTCACTCAGATTTTTCTAATGTTTTGTTTTATATGGGCTCTACACATAACTTCTTCTCTGAGAAATTGTATGGTAAATTGGAAATATCTGCTCAACAAATGAGACCCAAATTTATTGTTAAAACACCAGGGGAAATGTTAAATAAAATAGGAAATATAAGAATCTTTCTATTATGGTATGTGGAAAGACATTACCTGCAAACCTTGTTGTTTTACACTTAGTTGAGTTTGATATTATGCTAGGAATTGAATGGATTTTTGATTATCATTCTATGATATACTATAGAGATAAAGAAGTTGTTTTTCAGGAAGATATTCAGATTTTATTCAAGAATGATCCCATAAAATTGATAACATATCAGCAAGATGAGAAACTATTGAAATATGGAAATGAATGTTATCTTGCTCATATTGTTGAAAAGAATGGAACTATTCAAATTAATGATGTTCCATTAGTAAATTAATACCTTGAGGTTTTTCCTAATGAGGTACCTGGTGTCATACATGATCGAGAAGTTAAATTACCAATTGAATTAGTTACTTAGGATAAGCCAATTTCAAACCCCCAAAATCGTATATCTCCAATAGAACTTCTTGAATTAAAAAATATGTTGCAGGATTTTCTTGACAAATGATTCATTCTTTTTAGCACATCACATTGGGGAGGCCATGTTTTGTTTATTAAATTGAAAGATGGTTACATGAGACTTTTTATTGATTATAGAGATTTGAATAACATCACAATTAAATATAAGTATCCTTTTCCTCATAATGATGAGGTGTTTGATCAGCTCCAGGGAGCTCAGTACTTTTCCAAGATTGATTTGAGATCTGAATACATCAGCTGAAGGTGAAGAAGGATGACATCCCGAAAATAGCCTTTCGTACTAGATATGGGCATTAAGAATTTGTTGTTGTGACTTTTGGATTATCTAATTCACCTTCTCTATTCATGAATCTTATGAAGAGAGTATTTCATGTGTTCTTACATAACATTGTGGTTGTAATTATTGATGACATTATGGTATTTTCAATAAATAAAGAGGAGCATGAAAAACATCATAGGTTTGTTTTACAAACTTTAAAAGAAAAGAAACTATATGGAAAATCCAGCAATTGTGATTTTTGGTTACAACAGATTTATTTTCTTGGGGACACTGTAAATAAGGATGGAATAACAGTTGATCCTGCCAAAAAAAACTATTTGATAAATGGCCAAGACCCACAAGTATTACAGAGATTCATAGTTTTCTTGGGTTACCATGTTATTACAGATGGTTTGTAAATACCTTTTCATGGTTATCTAACCCGATATCTACGTTAACATGGAAAAGGGTTAAATTTGTTTAGACATTGGAATGTGATTTTTTTCAAGAACTGATGAAGAGATTGGTGAATGCTCCATTTTTGTCCATACCTTCTCAGAATGATGACTTTCTCATCTATATTGATGATTATTTAAAGGTACTTGGTTGTGTTTTGATGCAGAATGATCAGGTAATTTCCTATGCTTCGAGACAACATAAAACTCATGAGAAAAATTATCCCACACATGATTTGGAATTGGTAGTTGTGGTTTTGCTTTGAAAATTTGGAGGCATAATTTATACGGAACCAAATACCAAATATATGCTGACCATAAATGCCTGAAGTATATATTCACTCATAATGAATTAAACATGAGGTAGAGAAGATGGATAGAACGTATGAATGAGTATGAATACAAAATCAATTACCATCTTGGAAAAGGAAACAATGTGGTGGATGCATATGTCGGAAACATCATGAATCGTTAACCATGCTGCGTTTGGATGATGGTCCCTTCATTAATGATTTCATGGATTTTTGCTTAGAAGTTGTTGGTGTAGGGAATAGCTCTGTTTAGTTTCAGGTTTCAGTGCAGTCTTTATTTTCAAACAAGATTAAGAAAGCGTAGAAAAAAGACCACGGGCTTCAGAAAAATGTATAACTGGTTGAAATGGGTATGTTTCCATAATTTAATCTTGATAAAGATTGTGTTTTAAGAATCGGGAAAAGGTTTTGCATGCCTTGTGACTCCCACTTAAAGAAATAATATTTGTGTGAAGCTCATAGTTATCCATTTTCTATTCATCTGGGAAGTAATAAGATGTTTAGAGACCTTCAGAAGTATTATTGATTGGATGGAATGAAAAATGTTATTAATTATTTTACAATGAAATATTTGACATGTCAACAGGTTGAGGTAGAGTGATAGTTACCAAACGGGATGCTTCCGCATTTTCCAGTTCCATAGTGGAAATGTTAGAATGTAGCCATGGACTTTGTGGTGGGACTACTAAATTCTTATCAAGGTAACAATGCGATTTGGGTTATTATTGATCGGCTAACAAATTCTGCACATTTACTATCCATTTGAGATACACTTTCTTTGGATCAGCTTTCTTGATTGAACCACAAAGAGATTGTCAGGTTACATGGAGTTCCCTTTTCAATTGTATTTGATCGAGATCCCAGGATCACTTCAAACTTTTGGAAGGGACTTCAAATGTTATTGGACACTGAGATAAATTTCATTAAATCTTTTCATCCTCAATTAGATGGGAAATTAGAATGAACAATTCAGACTTTGGAGGATATGATTTGAGATTTTTCAATGGACTATCAGGAAAGTTGGGATCAACATATTTCTTTAGTTATGTTTTCTTATAATAATAGTTTTCATTCCAGTATTCAAATGGTACCTTTTGAGGCTTAGTATGGGAAGCAGTGTCGGACTCTAGTGTTTTGGGATGAAGTTGGTGCAATAATATTTGTGGGGCCATAATTAGTTGATGATTTGGCTGAGAAAGTGAGGATGATCCAGCAGCACGCGAGCACAGCTCAGAGCAGGAAGAAAAGTTATTCAGATAACAGAAGGAATAAATTATCTTTCGAGGTAGTTGACCATGTTTTCCTTAAAATCTCTCCTTGAAAAAGAGTGATGCATTTGGTAAGAAAGGGAAGCTAAGTCCATGGTTCATTGGTACTTTTAAGATCTTGGATAAAGTTGGAAGAGTGGAAAACCGTGTAGCTTTTCCTCTGGGTTTTCTTCAGGTTCACAATGTTTTTCATGTTTTGATGTTGAGAAAGTATGTGCCAGATTCAAAACATGTCTTGAGCCCAGAAGTAGTTCTATTTTAAGATAACATTTCTTATGAAGTGAAACCAATTTAGATTCCATATAGAAGGGAATAGGTATTGAGGAATATGGAAATTCACCAGGAAAAGGTTTTGTAGAGAAACCACATTGTTGAAGAAGCAACAAGGGTGTCTGAAAATTCAATGATGGAAAAGAACCCTCAGTTGTTTAATAAGTTAATAAAATTGTGTGGACGTAATTTCCAGAAGGTGGGGATAATTTAACACACCATGTTTTTTTGAAAATAAATAGAAATTCCTGGAAGTTTGTTTTTAGAATAAATTTATAACAATCCATTAAAACATAACTTTTCAACTTCTATGTTTTAAATATAATGAAATTTTCATCTACAATTGTGTTCAGTATGTTATTTAGAGTCTATTGGAACCAACATGTTTTTTGGTGAATAGTAACAGCCCCTTATGGATAGTAATATGAATAGTAATATGGTCCTAATTAATAATAAATTGTATTATTATTTTATTTTCTTATGGATTTAATATAGTGAAATCTTGATAAATTTTACAATGTGATATAAGAGAAATTATAGCATTTAAATAAATAATTTTTGGATTAAGTATGATTTTATATAAAAATTAAATTAGTTATATTTAATAATTATTTTTAAAAAATGGAATTAATTTTTAAAATCTATGTATTGATAAATTGTTAGTGTGAATTTTGGGAATTTTTCTGAAACAGATGATTTTTCCGTAAATAGTAAAAAAACAATTTTTAGGTTCTGTGTGTTAATGAAATCATTAATGATGTCATAATGATGTCATAAATATGGTTTAATTGTTTATAGTAAAATAATATCGTAGTTTTTCTATTTGTCTTATACCTTGGGAAAATACAATGTGAAAGCCCATGGTTTTGCAAATACCACCCATGAGGTGTCCCTTGGAAATTATTATAATATTCCCTTACTTTTCCTATAAATACCAACCCAGTCCTTCATTAACATCCTTCCCAATTCCTTATCAATGATGAATTGGACTTCATAGCTTCTTATTAGTCCTCTCAAGGTTTCCTCAAGCCCCCAATGTCTCAACCATCATGTTCCAAAGGATACTCTACAAGGTAAGAATATTCTCAATTCGTTTCCTTTCCATTCCAGTTCTCTTTTATGTGGTATAACATTCATTTTTCCAAACCATGTTCTTATTTCCTTATTATTCTTGATATAATATATATTATGATTCATTTCTATATGGGTGAACCTTTTAGCCTCTCTTTTTAATATTTTCTAAAACCATGTTGCGTACCCGTTATGCTGTCGAATAGTTGTAACAGATTTCTCAATTATACTTTTATTTTGAGTTCCTTTTTCCTTCTTTATTCATCTATTCTTACCCAAGAGGGATGAAATCTCAAAAAATATTTTGTATTAAGTATTTTATCAGGTTCATTGATGATTCATCATCATTATTTTTATCCTCTCCCACTTATTTAGGGAATAAAAACATTTTTCTTTGATGTGTCGAACTACCGACAACATGGATGATGTGATTTCAATTTTCATTAAATCTTTCAAGTATGGTTATGAAACCATTTTTATGGTTGAAAAAAGTTAATATATATATATTATTTTTCATCCATGTTTCTGTAATAATTTTGTTATCATGGTTTTAATTTATAAAATGAAATGAGGTCGTTATTATCGAAGAACTACTAAAATGATCTAAACGAACATCATTAATGTTTTAACTTATGAATAATACTCATGTAAGAATTAAAAAATGATAAATGGTATAAATTATTTTAATAGAAATATTTAAATACTAATCTATTACAAATTTTTTGTTTCACTTCCAATCGACAAGAACATACATCATGAACCAATCTTGTGAATCATGTAAAGAACTCAACCAAAAATAGTGCAAGTAGAAAATAATAACAAGTAAAGGGTGAAAAGATGTTATGAAATGATAATATAAGATTTTATAAACATTAAAAAGTTAATTTAAAATACTAATAAAACTCTTTTAATCATTATACAGGATGTTTAAAAAAGTTTGAAGTAAGACAAACCCGAGGTAAGGTAATTCTTAAACTTATTTCCATTCTTTGGGTTAACCTTCTACTTCATTATTTGTGTGCTATTTAAATTTCTTGTGTGATGGGTTATATTTATAATATTTTTTATTATGTGTATTTAATGTATACATACATACTCCATCCACTCTATTAAGCCTCTCATCAATTGTATATAATTTATAAGTGACATCCCATTTTAAAAATATCTTTTTAAATTCGGTTTATGAAAATTCAATGTAATGTTTTTATGGAATTATTCATGTTGTATGATTTTGTTTTGGTTCTGGGGAATTATTTATGATGATGGGAGGGACCGATATCTCCCTTCAATGAATTGGGTATGATTAAGTAGGAGGTCGGCCGTATGGTTACTCCATGTGTAACTGCGATGGTTAAAAAAATAGTAATGTAGCTTTGAGGGTTATAAATTATACGGTAGCTGAGAGGGTTACAAGATTATGTAAGTAATGACCCAGGATATCATTATTATTATATTTATGTTCTAATTTTTTGTGTGGACCTTTTATAAATCTCATTTTACACAAGGTAATTATATATACGTGACAAGATTGTCTTTTGTAAATGCTTTCATATGTTACAAGTATTCATGTACTAATGTTCTCTTTCATTCATTTCCATCCTTTACTAAGCTTTTGTGCTCATCCAATTTTTTTAAATGATTCTCACAAGTTATTGGATGTGTATGACAAATAAGGAATCCGTTTTAAATGTTGAAGAATTGTCCAGGAGTCATGTTTATGTTTTAATGTTTTATATTTTGAAAAAAATGGAAACTTATTTTATGGTATCCACTCTGTAATATCGTGTAATGTTATGAATTTATTTTACAAATTCACTAATGCCCTAAACTTGAAATTATCCAAAATGTAAAATGAAGTGTTTTCTTGACTAATTTCAAGATTATGTATGTAATAAGTTTGGGTCCTTATAGTTGGTATCAGAGAGAGGTTTAGATAACATTAGGGGTTAGGATGATTTTAAAAGAATATCATAAATGATTTTTACTCTATGATTAATTTGAAATGATTTAGCATTTAAATATTAACATGTTTCTGCCTCTAAGATATGTTTATTTAGAATGGTTGTCTGCAGAAGGAATAGGGATGCTGAAGTAGAGAGGCACCGACAGAATGACATCCTTCTAGAACTACAACCCGGAATGGTAGGGATTGGAACCAAGCTGTTTGTAACAGTAATGGATCAATAAATGAATGCAATAAATGGTGGTGTAATCCATGAAAGAGAACCAATAGAGGTACCACAACAAAACATGATTGTAGTAGAACATTTCATGAGACAACAACTTCCTGCTTTCAGTGGATCTTCTGAACTAGTAGTAGCTGAAGGATGGATCAAAGCCCTTGAAAAGATATTCAATGTTATGGGATTTTTAGACAATCAAAAGGTAAGTCATTCCATTTATTTTTTCGAATGGGAAGTTGATCAGTGGTGGTCAATGGTAAGGAATATCAGGGGTATAGAGGATTTTGATGCCTTAGAGTGGGATGAATTTAAAAGTCTTTTACTTGAAAATATTTTTCAAAGGTGGTGTGACTAAGAATAGAGAAGAAATTACATGAATTGTAATAGAAGATGTAATATTTAGTTGCATTTTATGAAGAGAACTTCACGCGACTGGCAAGGTATGCTCCAAATCTTATTCTGGGTCTTGATAATAAAATTAACCACTTTTACTCAAGATTGAATCCATGGTATCAAAGGCTATTGGCCTCCCATGAATTCGAAAGTTATGGGAAACTTGTCCAATGTGATGAGAGGGTAGATATAGAGTTTGATTATGATCATGTGAATTTTATAAATAAAGATAAGAAGTGGTTCATATGGAAAGAAATCGGTAAGAATCAACCAAATAAATCTGATGGTAAGAAAATCCAATTTCCAGTTTGTGAAAAGTGTGGAAAGAAGCACACTGGGGAATGTCATTGAAAATCTAGAATGTGTTTTAACGGTGGTATGTTTGGACATATGCCATGAGATTCCAATGAAAATGATCCTAATACAAATCCAGATAAGCAGACAGTAAATTTATTAAATGTGGTGATATGGGTCATTATGCAAATGCCTTCCCAAAGAGAGATCCAAATGATGCAATGAATCCAGACTACAAGCAGAAAGGTGTAGTGAGATACTTTTCAACTTCATCAGAAGATGTCAGGCCATCCAATGAAGTTGTATCATGTACATTGATTGTTCACTCAAATTTTGCTAATGTTATGTTTGATACGGGCTCAACACATTCCTTCATATCTGTAATTTTTTTTGGTAAATTGGTAATATCACCTCAATAAATGAGACCCAAACTTGTTTTTAAAACATCAATGGAAATGTTATAGAAAAGAGAAATTGTAAGAATCTTTTTATTGTGGTCTGTGGAAATACTTTACCTGCAAACTATTTTGTTATACCCTTAGTAGAGTTTGATGTTATTCTGGGAATGGACTGGCTTTCTGATTATCATGTTAAGATTGACTGTAGAGATAAGAAGTGAATTTTCAGAAAGAGTTTCAGTTCATATAAAATAATGAACCCATATAGTTGATAACATATCTGGAAGCTGAGAAACTATTAAAAGATGGAAATTAATGTTATCTTTCTCATGTTGTTGAAAACAAGGGAACTATTAAAATTAATGATGTGTCATTATTAAATGAATACCTTAATGTTTTTCCTGACGAGTTACCCCTTTTTCATACCTAAGAAAGAAGACGAATTCACAATTGACTATGTTACTTATGCTAAGACAATTTCAAAACCCCCATATCGTATAGCTCCGATATAACTTCTTGAATTGAAAAACCAGTTCCCAGATTTTCTTGACAAAGGATTCATTCATCCTAGAAATTCACCATGGGGAGCCCCTATATTGTTTGTAAAAAAATGATAGTTCCATGAAACTTTGCATTGATTATAGATATTTTAATAACATCACAGTTAAAAACAAGTATACCTTTCCTCATATCGATGACTTGTTTGATCATGTTCAGGGAGCTCAGTAATTTTCCAAGATAGACATGAGATCTGGATACCATCAGCTGTAGGTGAAGGAGGATGACATCCTGAAAACTGCCTTTCATACTAGATATGGGCATTATAAATTTGTTGTTATGCCATTTGGATTAACTAATGTACCTACAGTATTGATGAATCTTATAAATATAGTATTTCTTGAGTTCTTGGATAATATTGTTTTTGTATTTATTGATGACATTCTAGTATTTTTCAAAAATAATGCGAATCATGAAGAACATCAAAGGGTTGTTTTACAAACTTTAATTGAAAATAAATATTATGGAAAATTCAGAAAGTGTAACTTTTTGTTGCAACATATTTCTTTTATTTGGAACATTGTAAATAAGGTTGTAATAATAGTTGATCCTTCCAAAACAATATTAGTTGATGAATGGCCAAGACCCACAAATATTAAAGATATTCGTAGTTTTCTTGTTTTAGAAGGTTATTACAAAAGGTTTTTTATGAACAATCCATGGTTATCTAGCCCGGTAACTATGTTAACACAGAAAGGGGATAAATTTGTTTGGACAGAGGAATGTGATGTTTATGTTTAGGAACGGATGAAGAGATTGGTGAATGCTCCAGTTTTGTCCTTAAATTCATAGAGTGATGAGTTTGTCATCTATAATGATTCTTATTAGAATGAACATGGTTGTGTTTTGATTCAGAATGATTAGGTAATTGCCTATTCATTGAGACAACGTAAACCTCAGGAGCTAAATTATCCCACACATGATTTTGAATTTACATATATGGTTTTTGCTTTAAAAATTTAGAGGAATCATTTATACGGATCCAAATGTCAAATATATACTGACCATAAAATTATAAAGTATATATTCACTCAGAAGATATTAAACATGCGACAAAGATGAAGGCCAGAACTGATAAAGGATTATGACTACACGATAAATTACTATCTTGGAAGAGAAAACAATGTGAAGGATGCCTTAAGTCAGAAAAATCATGCATCATTTACCATGCTACGTTTGTAACATGGTCCCTTGATTAATGATTTGATGAATTTTGGCATAGAAGTTGTTGGTGTAGGTAATGCCTTTGTTTTGATTCATGTTTTAGTGCATGCTTTCTTGTCAGATAGAATTATGCAAGCACATGATAAAAGACCACGAGCTACATAAAAAGGGCTAATTGGTTAAAATGGGTAAGTTTAAAGTATTTAATCTTGATAAATATTGTCTTTTAAGATTTGGGAAAAGGTTGTTTGTGCCTTGTGACTCCCAGTTAAAGAAAGAATTGTTGGGTGAAGCTCATAGTTCTCCATTTTTTGTTCATCCTGGAAGTACTATGATGTACAGAGACCATCGAGAGTATTATTGGTGGGATGGAATGAAAATAGATATTGTGAATTTTACCATGAAATGTTTGACATTTCAACAGGTTAAACTAGAGAATAAATTAATGAAAGGGATGCTTTAGCATTTTCCAGTGCCACAGAGGAAATGGGAGAATGTATCCATGGACTTTGTTAGTGGGAGGGGATACCAAATTCTTCTCGAGGTAAAAATGCGATTTTGGTTATTGTTGATAGGCTAACAATGTCTGAAAAATTTATTTTTATTAGAGATACAATGTATTTGGATTATCTTTATCGATTTTACCTCAAAGAGATTGTCAGGTTACATGGAGTTTCTCCTTCCGTTGTATCTGACAGAGATCCCAGGTTCACGTATAACTTCTGGAAGGGACATCAAAATTAGTTGTCCATGGAGTTAAATTTCAGTATAGATTTTCAACCTCAATCAGATGGGAAGTCAGAACGAATGATTCAGGCGTTGGAGTATATGCTTGGAGCATGTTCAATTGACTATCAAGGAAGTTGGGATCATCATCTTTCTTTAGTTGAGTTTTCTTATACAAATAGTTTTAATTCTAGTATTCAGATGGATCCTTTTGAGGCATTGTATAGGAAGCGGTGTCGGACTCTAGCATTTTGGGATGAAGATGGTTAAAGAAAGTTAATTGGGCCATAATTAGTAGAAGATATGGCTAAGAAAGTTAGGATGATCTATCATCACATGTGGACAACTTAGAGCAGGAAAAACGTTATGTAGATAATAGAATGAAAGACTTCTATTTTGAGTTAGGTGACCATATTTTCCTTAAAATCACTCATTGGAAAAGTGTGATGCATTTCGGTATGAAAGGGAAGGTAAGTCCACGGTTCATTGGTCCTTTTGAAATCTTGGAGAATGTTGGAACAGTGTAATACCGTTTATCTTTGCCTACGAGTTTTTTTCAGGTACACAATGTTTTTCATGATTCAATGTTGAGAATGTATGTGCCAAATTCATCACATGTCATGATCCCAGAAGCCGTTCAGCTGGAAGAGAAATTTTCTTATGAAGAGAAACTAGTTCTGATTCTTGATCGAAAGGAACACATATTGTGGAATAAGGTAATTCAATAGGTAAAGGTTTTGTGGAGAGACCACATGGTTGAAGAAGCAACATGGGAGTTTAAAAATTCAATGGGGGAAAACTGCCCTCAGTTCTTTAGTAAGTAAATAAAATTATGTGGACACAATTTCAAGAAGGTGGGGATAATGTAACGCACCATGTATTTCTAAAAATAATAAAAATGAATTTAACATTGTTATTATTAGATATTTTTAACAATACATTAAAACGTAACTTTTCCGCTTCTATGTTTTGAATATCCAGAGACTGTCATCTAAAATTGTGTTCAGTGTGTTATTTGGAGTCTGTTATGACCTACTTGTTTTTTGGTGAATATTAACATACCCTTATGAATAGTAATATGGCTCTAATGAATTGTAAATTATATTATTATTTTATTTTCTTCAGTCTTTAAGAAAATGAAATCTTGATTAATTTTTCAATGTTATATAAAAGTAGTTATAGTTATTAAATATTTAATTTTTGAATTATGTTTGATTTTTAAAAAAATTTAAATTAAAAAACTCGGAAAATTATTTTCAAAATATGGACTTCATTTTTGAAATCTACATTTAAAAAAATGGATAGTGTGAACTTTGGGAATTTTTCTGAAATAGTTGATATTTCGGTGAATAGTAAAAAAATACAGTTTTTTGTTTCGGTGTGTTATTGACATAATTAATGATGTAATAATGATGTCATAAATCTGGTAGGATTTTGTATAGTTAAGTTAGTTGTGTGGTGTTCCATGTGGCTTATACCATGTGTAAGCCCATGGTTTTGCAAATACCACCCATGAGGTGTCCATTGGAAATTATTAAAATATTTTCTTAATTTTCCTATAAATACCAACCCATTCCTTCATTATCATCATTCCCAATTCCTTTACAACGAAGCTATGGCCTCCTTACCTTCCTAGTAGTCCTCTCAAGGTTTCCTCAAGCCCCCAAGGTCTCAACCTTCATGTTTTAAGGTTTACTCTACAAGGTAAGAAAAATTATCAATTTCTTTATTTTTTTCCATTCAAGTTCTCTTTTATGTGGTATAAAATTTATGTTTTCATAAAATTTTCTTATTTACTTATTATTCATGATCTAATCTATATTATTATTTATTTATGGATGGTTGACTCTTTTCCACTCTCTTTTTAATATTTTCTAAAACCATGTTGCGTAGCGGTTGTGCAACCGAATTATTGTAAGAGATTTCTTAATTATTCTTTTATTTTGAGATCATTTCTCATTATTTATTAATATATTCTTACCCATGAGGCATGAAATATTGAGAATTAATGAATATTATAGATTTTAGTAGATTCATGGATGATAATTCACCATTAACTTTCTCCTCTCCCACTTATTCAATGAATAAAAACATTGTCTCTGATGTGTCGAACTACCGACATCGTGGATGATGTGATTTAAATTTTCATTTACACTTTAAAGACTGGTTATGAAAACATTTTCATGTTTGAACCAAGTTATAATATATTTATTATTTCTCATCCATGTTTCAGGAATTAATTTTTAATCATGGATTTAATTTATAATATGAAATGAGGTCGTTATTATCAAAGAAGCACTAAAATGATCTAGACGAAAATCATTAATATCTTAACATATGAATAATCCTCATGTAAGAATTAAGAAATTATAAATGGTATAAATTATGGAAATGGAAATATCTAAATACTACTCCAATCCAAATTTGGTGTTTCACTTCCAATCAACAAGAACATTGATCTTGAACCAATCTTGGAAATCATGTAACGTACTCACCCAAAAATAGTGCAAGGAGCAAAATACTAACAAGTAAAGGGTGAAATGATTTTATGAAATGATGATATACGATGTCATAATCATGAAAATGTTTATGTAATATACTAATAACACTCTTTTAGCCATTATAAAAGAAGTTTAAACAATTGTTAAGTAAGGAAAACCCGAGGTAAGGGAATTCTTAACCTAATTTCCATTCTTTGGGTTAACCTTCTAATTCATTATTTATGTTCTATTTCAATTATTTATGTGATGGGTTATATTTATATTATGTTTTATTATGTGTATTTACAGTATATATACATATTTCATCCACCTTATTTAGCCTCTCTTCAATTTTATGTAATTTAGAAGTGGATTTCTTTTTTAAAAACTACATTTTAAATTCGGTTTTACGAAATTACAAAGCAATGATTTTATGGAATTATTCATGTTGTATGATTTTTTTGGTTCTTGGGAATCATTTATGATGAAGGGTGGGACCTATATCTTCCTCCAATGTAATGGGTATGACTATGTTCGAGGTCACCCATATGGTTACTCCAAGAGTAACTGCGATGGTTACACAAATAGTATGGTAGCCCTGAGGGTTACAAATTATAAGGTAGCCGAGAGGGTTACATGATTATGTAAGTAATGACCCATGATACCATTATGATAATATTTATATTCTCATGTTTTGTTTGGATCTTGTGTAAATATCATGTTAGACAAAGTAAGTATATATGGGTGACAAGCATGCCTTTTGTAAATGATTTCATATGTTATGAGTATTGATGGACTAATGTGCTCATTCCTTCATTTCCATCCCTTACTGAGATTTTGTTCTCATCCAATGTTTTTAAATTATGTTCACAAGTTAATGGATGTGTATGAAAAATAATGAAGCCATGTAAAATTTTAATTAATTGTCAAGGAGTCATGTTTATGTTTTAATGATTTATATTTTGAAAAAAATAGAAACTGGTTTTATAGTATCGACTCTGTAATAACATGTAATGTTATGAATGGATTGTCCCTATTCACTAAAGCTCTAAACTCGAAAAGATCCTCAATATAAAATGATGTTTTTTCTTGACTAAATTCAAGATTACATATGTAATAAGGTTGGGTCTTTATAGTTGATATTCGAGAGAGGATTAGAAAAATTTAGGGGTTAGAATGATGTTAAAAGAATACCGTTAATGATTTCTACTCTATGATGGATTTTAAAATGTTTTATCATTTAACGATTACCATGTTTCATCATCTAAGATATGTTTGTTCAGAATGGTTGTCTATAGAAGGAACAAGGACTTTGAAGAGGATAGACACCGATAGAATGACATCCTTCCGGAACTATAGCCTGTAATGATATGGATTGGAACTGAGCTGTTTGTGATAGTAATGGCTCAGCTGACGCAAGAAATAAATGGTGGTGGCATCCATGCAAGAGAACTAATATAGGTACCAGAATGGAACATGATAGTAGTGGAACATTTTATGATACCACACCCACATTCTTTCAATGGATCTTCTGACCCAGTAGCATCTGAAGGAGGGTTCAAAGCCCTTGAAAAGATATTTGATGTTATGGGATATTCAGAAAATCCAAAATGAACTCTTTCAATTTATCGTTTTGAAGGGGAAGTTGATCAGTGGTGGTCAATGGTAAGGAATATCAGTGGTAGAGAGGATTTTTATTCCTTAGACTATGATGAATTTAAAAGTCTTTTCCTTGAAATGTATTTTCATAAGGTGGTGCGACTAAAAATAGAGAATCAATTACATGAATTCAAATAGAATTATGATGATTTAGTGGCTATATAAGAAGAAAACTTCACTCGACTGGTGAAAAATGATCCAAATCTTATTCTAGATCTTGATAGTACAATCAACCACTTTTAATTAGTAATGATGCCAAGGTATCAAAGGGAATTGGCCTCCCGTGAATTCAAAGGTTATGAGAAACTTGTTCGATGTGCTGAGAGGGTAGAGATGGAGCTTGTTGATGATCATGTGCATTTTGGATATAAAGAGAAGAAGTGGTCAACATGTCATGAAATTGAAAAGAATCATCCAAATAAATATAAGGGTATTAAAATCCAATTTCCAGTTTGTGAAAAGTGTGTAAAGAAGCACCCTATGGAATGTCTTAGAAAATCTGGGAAGTGTTTTAAATGTGGTATGTTTGGACATATGGATTTATAATTCAATGAAAATGATCCTAAGACTAATCCTGATAACCATACTGCAAAGTGTTTTAAATGTGTTGAGATGTGTCATTATGCCAATGCCTACCCAAAGAGAGATCTGAATGAAGCAAAGAAGCTAGACTACAAGCAGAAAGGTGTATTGAGATCCTTTATGACTAGGTCAGTAGATGTCATGACATTCAATGAACTTATATCAGGTTCTTTATTTGTTCAAATAGATTTTGGTAATGTTTTTTTAATACATGGTCTACACATTCCTTCATCTTTGATAAATTTTATAGTAAATTGGATATACCACCTCAATAAATGATACACGAACTTGTTGTTAAAACACCAAGGGGAAATGTTATAGAAAATACGAATTATAAGAATATTTCTATAGGGTTCTGTGGAAAAACATTACCAAAAAACCTTATTCTTTTAACCTTAGTCGAGTTTGATGTTATTCTGGGAATGGACTGGCATTCTGATTATCATGCTAAGATTGACTATTGAGCTAAAGAAGTTGTTTTTAAGAAAGTGTTTCAGTTTGTATACAACAATGAACCCATACAATTGATAACATATCAGGAAGCTAATAAACTATTAAAAAATGGGAGTGAATGTTTTCTTGCTCATATTTTTGAAAACAAGGGAACTATTCTAAATAATGATGTACCAGTAGTAAATGAAATCCTTGATTTTTTTCCTGATGATTTACTTGGTGTCATACCTGATCGAGAAATCAGATTCACAATTGACTTAGTTACTGATGCTAAGCCAATTTCAAAACCCCTATATCATATGTCTCCAATAGAACTTCTTGAATTGAAAATTAGTTGCATGATTTTCCTGACAAAGTCTTAATTCATCCTACTAAATCACCATGGGGAGCCCCTATTTTGTTTTTTAAAAAGGCAAATTGTTCCATGAGACTTTTCATGGATTATAGAGCTTTGAATAACATCACCTGTAAAAAACAAGTATCCTTTGCCTCATATCGATGAATTGTTTGAACAGCTCCAGGGAGCTCAGTACTTTTCCATGATTGACTTGAGATCCGGATACCATCATCTAAAGGTGAAGTAGGATGACATCGTGAAATTATCCTTTCTTACTAGATTTGAGAATTATGAATTTGTCATTATGCCATTTGAATTAACTAATGCACCTGCTGTATTCATGAATGTTATAAATATAGTATTTCATGAGTTCTTGGATATGATTGTGGTTGTATTTATTGATGATATTATAGTATTTTCTAAAACTAAAGTGGATCATGAAAAACATCTAAGGGTTGTTTTACAAGAATTAAAAGAAAATAAACTGTATGGAATATTTAGAAAGTGTGATTTTTGGTAGCAATGGATTTATTTTCATGGGAACATTGTAAATAAGGATGGAATAACAGTTGATCCTGCCAAAACAAAAGTGTTTCATGAATGGACAAGACCCACAAATATTACAGAGATTCATAGTTTTCTTGGGTTAAGAGGTTATTAATGACGGGTTGTTAAGAACTTTTTTTCGGTTATCTAGCCTGATAACTAAGTCAAAACCGAAAGGGGTTAAATTTGTTTGGACAGAGGAATGTGATATTTTCTTTCAGAAACTGAAGAAGAGATTCGTGAATGCTCCAGTTTTGGCCTTACCTTCTCAGAATGATGAGTTTTTCATCTATAGTGATGCTTATTTTAAGGGACATGGTTGTGTTTTGATACTAAATGATTAGGTAATTACCTATGCTTCAAGAAAACATAAAACTCATGAGATAAATTACCCTACACATGATTTGGAATTGGATTCTGTGGTTTTTTCTCTGAAAATTGGGAGGCATCATTGAAACAGAACCAAATGTCAAGTATATACTAACCATTAATGTCTGAAATATATATTCACCCATAAGGAATTAATCATGAGGCAGAGAAGATGGCTCGAACAGATAAATGATTATGATTGCACGATCAATTAACATCCTGGAAAAGAAAAAAAGTGGTGGATTCATTAAGTCAAAAATATAATGCATCATTAACCACGATACATTTGGAAATTTATCCCTTGATTAATGATTTGATGAATTTTGTCTTATAAGTTGTTGCTATAGGGAATACCTCTGTTTTGTTTTATGTTTCAGTGTAATCTTTGTTGTCGGATAGAATTAAGAAAGTATAGAAAAAGACTGCGAGATACAAAAAAAGTATAATTGGTTGAAACGGGTAAGTTCCCACAATTTAATCATGATAAATATTGTGTTTTAATATTTTAGAAAATTTTAAGTGTGACTTGTGACTCCCAGTTAAAGAATGAATTGTTGTGTGAAGCTCATAGTTCTCCATTTTCTGTTCATCCTTGCAGTACTAAGATGTACAGAGACCTTCAAGAGTATTATTAGTGGGATGTAATGAAAATAGATATTATTGATTTTACCATGAAATATTTGACATTTCAACAGTTTAATGTAGAGCGGTAGTTACCAAAGGGGATTCTTCATCCTTTTCTAGTTCCAGAGTTGAAATGGTAGAATGTATCCATGGAAATTTTGGTGGGACTAACAAAGTCTTCTCGAGGTAAAAATTTCATTTGGGATATTGTTGATCGGCTAACAATGTGTGCGCATTTTCATTCTATTCAAGTAACAATTTCTTTGTATCATCTTTCTCGATTGTACCACAAAAAGATTTTGAGGTTACATAGAGTTCCTCTTTCCATTGCATTTGACCAAGATCCTGGGTTCACTTATAACTATTGGAAGGTACTTAAAAAGTCATCGGGCATAGAGATAAATTTCTTTACACCATTTCATCCTCGATTAGATGGGCAGTCAGAATGAACGATTCCAACATTAGAGGATATGCTTCGATATTTTTCAATGGATTATTAGGGAAGTTGGGATCAACATCTTTCTTTTGTTGAGTTTTCTTATAATAATATTTTTCATTCCAGTATTTAGATGGAACCTTTTGAGGCCTTGTATGGGAAGCGGTGTTGGACTCCTATGTTTTGGGATGACGTTTGTGAAAGAAAGTTTATGGGGCCTGAAATAGTAGAAGAAGTTGCTGAGAAAGTGAGGATGATCCAGCAGCACATGGGGACAACATAGAGCAGGCGGAAAATTAATGCATATACCAGAAGGAAAGACTTCTCTTTCAAGGTAGGTGACCATGTTTTCCTAAAAATCCCTCCTTGGAAAATTTTGATTCATTTCGGTAAGAAAGGGTTGTTAAGTCCACGATTCGTCGGTCCTTTTTAAATCTTGGAGAGAGTTGGACCAATTGCATACCACATATCTTTTCCTTCGAGTTTGTTTCAGGTACACAATGTTTTTCATGTTTCGATGTTGAGAAAGTATGTGCAAGATTCATCACACGTCTTGAGCCCAGAAGTAGTTTAGCTAGAAGAGAACCTTTATTATGAAAAGAAACCAGTTCGGATTCTTGATCGAAGGGAACATGTATTGTAGAATAAGGTAATCCACCAGGTAATGGTTTTGTGGAGAAACCACATGGTTAAAGAAGCAACATGGGATTCTGAAAATGCTATGAGGGAAAATTACCCTCAGTTATTTAATAAGTAAATAAAATTGCAAGGACACAATTTACAGAAGGTGGGGATAATGTAACCCACCGTGTTTTTCTAAAAAAATAGAAATTTATGAACTTTGTTTTTAGTAGATATTTATAACAATCCTTTAAAACATTTAATTTCCATTTCTATGTTTTGAAATTCAAGAAACGGTCATCTACAATTGTGTTCAGAATGTTATTTGGAGTCTATTGGAACAAACATGTTTTTTAGTGAATAGAAACATACCATTATGAATATTAATATGGACCTAATGAATAGTAAACAGTATTATTATTTTATTTTCTTAAGGCTTTAAGATAATGACATCTTGATTATTATTTCAATGTGATATAAAAGCAGTTATAGTTTTTAAATAATTAATTTTTAAATTATGTATGATTTTTTTAAAAAATTAAATTATAAATATATAGATAATAATTTTCAAAAAATGGGCTTCATTTTTGAAATCTACACATCAATAAAATGGTTGGGTGAAATTTGGAAATTTTTCTGAAACAGCTGATTTTTCAGTGAATAGTAAAAATACAGTTTTTTGTTTCGGTGTGTTAATGACATCATTAATGGTGTAATAATGATGTCATAAATATGGTAGAATTTTGTATAGTTAAATAATATGTGATGTTTTCCATGTGGATTATACCATGGGAAAATACAATGGGAAAGCCCATGGTTTTGCAAATACCACCCATGAGGTGTCCCTTGGAAATTATTAAAATATTCCCTTACTTTTCCTATAAATACCAACCCATTACTTCATTAACTTCATTCTCAATTCCTCCTAAATGAATCTCTATCATACTTACCTTACTATTAGTCCTATAAAGGTTTCTTGAAGCCCCCATGGTCTCAACCTTCATGTTCTAAGGGTTACTCTACAAGGTAAGAAAATTATCAATTTCTTTATTTTTCAATTCAAGTTCTCTTTTATGTAGTATAACTTTCAGGTTTCCATACCATGATCTTATTCCCTTCTTATTCCTGAAATAATATAAATTATGATTCATTTATTTATTAGTGACACTTTTTTCATCTAATTTTAATATTTTCTAAAACCATGTAGTGTAGTCGTTATGCTGCCGAATTTTGGTATGGGATTTCTCAATTATTTTTTTATTTTGAGTTCCTTTCTCATTATTTCATCATCGCTTCATACACAAGAGGAATTAAATCTACAAAAAAATTTATATTCCTGATTTTCTCATGTTCATGGAAGATTATTCATCATTATTTTTCTCCTCTCCCACTTATTCAAAGAATAAAAACATTTTTCGTGATGCGTCGAACTACCGACATCGTGGATTATGTGATTTCGATTTTCATTTACTCTTTAAAGTCTGGTTATGAAAACATTTAGATGGTTTAAAAAAGTTATAATATATGTATTATTTTTCATCCATGGTTCTGGAATTATCTTGAAATAATTGTTTTAATTTATAAGATGAAATGAGGTCGTTATTGTCAAAGAACCACTAAAATAATCTAAACGAACATCATTAATGTTTTAACTTATGAATAATACTCATGTAAGAATTAAAAAATGATAAATTTTATAAATAATGGTAATGGAAATATTTAAATACTACTCTATTAAAAAAATGTAGTTACACTTCCAATCAACCAGAACATCCATCATGAACCAATCATCGAAATCGGGTAATGAAATCACCCAAAAATAGTGTAAGGAGCAAAATACTAACAAGTAAAGGGTGAAATGATGTTATGAAATTATAATATAAGATTTTATAAACATTAAAATAAATATTTAAAATACTAATAAAACTATTTTAACCATTATACATGATGTTTAATCAAGTTTTAAGTAAGACATACCCGAGGTAAGGGAATTCTTAACCCGATTTGCATTCTTTGGGTTAACCTTCTACTTCATTATTTATGTGTTATTTAAATTGTTTTTGTGATGGGTTATATATATATATATTATGTTTTTATGTGTATTTACATTATATATACATACTCCATCCACTCTATTAAGCCTTTCTTCAATTTTATGTAATTTATATGTGCCTTTTCTTTTTAGAACCCTCTTTTAAAATTCAGTTTTATGAAATTCCAAAGCAATAATTCTATGAAATTATTCATGTTGTATAGTTTTATTTTGGTTATTGGGAATTATTTATGATGAAGGGTGGGACCTATATCTCCCTCTAATTCATTGGGTATGACTAATTTGGAGGTCCCTGTATGGTTAATCCAAGTGTAACTGCGATAGTTACACAAATAGTACGGTAGACGTGAGGGTTACAAATTATAATGTAGCCGAGAGGGTTACAATATTATATAAGTAATGACCCAAGATACATTTATGATAATATTTATTTTCTCATGTATTTTTATGATGTTTTGTGAATCTCATTTGACACAAAGTAAGTATATATGGCTGACAAGCATGTCTGTTGTAAATGCTTTCATATGTTACGAGTATTCATTGACCAATGTGCTCTTTCCTTCATTTCCATCCCTTACTGATCTTTTTTGCTCATCACTAGTTTTTAAATGATTTTCACAAGTTAATGGATGTTTAATAAAACTAAGGAACACATGTTAAATGTTGAGTATTTTCCAAGGTGTCCTGTATATGTTTTAAGGTTTTATATTTTGAAAAACATTGAAACTGTTTTTATGGTATCCACTCTGTAATAACGCGAAATATTATGAATGTATTATCCCAATTCTATAAATCTCTAAACATTAAAGGATCCTCAATGTAAAATTAAGTGTTTTCATGAAAAATTCATGATTATGTATGTAATAAGGCCTGGTATTTTTAAGATTCGTCAAATGTACATGGTTAAATAATTGTTCTTTAATTTTTAATTATGGGTAGTTATAGCTTGGATATTATATTGGGTATCAATGTGAGTATGTAATGTATGTTTCTAGGAGATCTGGACTCAAGAGTTTAGGTATGAGGAATCATCATTGGCCTCAAAGTAAATTCTTAAATATCATTTTAGCTTAGGATATTTATTGAGGAAAAGTTATTAGTTGATATGTTACATTTTATCATAATTTCAAAGGTTTATACAACCATTGGGATTTAAAAATGACTTAATTTAAAGGAAATAATTTATGATTTTTTAGGAGTTCAGTTATGAAACCACAATTTAAAATACTATTAGAAAGTAAATATTTTTTATAACATACTAATTTTTTATAAAATTATATATTATTTTATTTTTGCATTAAATACATCCCTATATAGACATTGGAAAGTGGATTTTGATGTGTCATAGATTCAACTGGGAATAATCACCCTAAAAAGGTTTGGTAGAGAATCAAATCAATCATTACATTGATGTATGGTTAGTGGGCCTAAAACCTCACACATAGAAATATACACCATGTGGATATACATTGGTTAATTACATTTTCTTTATGAACAAGTAGGAAAGATTTAATAATGATGTTAACTAATTAGTTTGGAGAATCTAATAGGAAAATTAACATGGATAACCAAGTATTTAAGGAAGCATTTTCATAGGTTTATCCAAAATAATATCATGTTAAAACCAAGGAGGAATAAAGGAAAAACAATTTGGATTAATTTTTTAATATTAATATTTTGGATATTTTCAAAACCATTTTTGTGTTAATATTGGGTTGAAATGAAATCATTCAAATAAACAGTATAAAATAATGTATCTTGAAATCACTGTGTCCTATAACTGAATAAGGGAGAATACATAAATGGATGAGAATTTTATACTATTTATATTGTGATGGAAAATGTCAGTTTCCTAGTATTTCATATTTTAGTGTGCTTGATAACCTAATTGAAATTAATTCTTGATACTCATGGATATTTTAATTAGAGAAATGATAATTATTGGTAACATTTTGGTATATTCTAAATGTTATTAAGGATTATGCAAAACACCTTATAAATATTCTTAAGTAGTTTTACATTATTGTTATTGAACCATATAATAAACGGAATTAACAACCTTTAAAATTGATTTCATTATAATGTTTTATTTTTGGGATAAATATTCGAGGAAACACAATTGAGGTATGGATATCTAAAAAGATGAACACACAAATGATGTTAAGATAATAAAGGTTGGTTTTATTTTGAATAAGTTAGTTAAATGGTAATTTTAATCCTTGGGATCGATATTTGATTCATGATATGTCCATAAAAGTTCATGTCATTTTTGGGGTTATGATATATAGAGACTAGTGTGTGTCTTTATTAACTGGGGGTTTATACCATTTTGGGGTTAAATATATAGTTTTTTCATGATAAATATAATCTCAATATGATTTTTTGTCTTGGAGATTCAAATATATTTTAGGGAAAGGTATTTCATTGAGATTATATGATCATTGGAATGAATAATTTTGTTTGAGGAAGGATATGTTGGGTATTGAGAGCACAGATTTTAATGATAACGTTGGAAGTTAATTATAATCTGGGGTCTCTATTTTAAGTATTAGGTCAATAATTTTGATAGAACCCAACTTAATGTAACTGATGTTAAACCAATAATTTTAAATTTTAAATGTAGAGTGATATTGGTTGAACTGAGTATAATACAATTTGAGTTGTAAGATTTATAGGTTAACATGAAAGAGCTATAATGTGGGATAAATTGATGTTTAATTTTCCATTATATATTTATGATAATTCACTTATAATGATATTAACTCATGTTAATTGTTTTAGTTTTAATAATATATTGAACTAGAAGGCACAAAGGTGTAAGAATAATTGGAAGATTACTAGAAAAAATAACCCATCAAAATGAGAGAAAGAGTGAAAAAATTTATTATTATGACGAACCATCATTCATGAAATATGATGAAGGAAAGTAGATTCAATTTATAATATAAAAAACATGTGTAAATGATAAAGGTTAAATTACCTTAAAGGGATAGGAAAATAAATTAATTATAGAGATGAATGTTGTCATACTCACATGTATAAGGGAATGAAAAAATCAAGGAAAATCTATTTCATCAATTACAAGAGATTTAGGCATTATATGACTCTATTCCATAATTAATTCACTAATGAAAGAGATATTAACAAAAACAAATAATTCAAATAAGTAAAATCCTTTAAAAAATATTTAAATGAATCAAATATTAATTTTTCACTCTAGATTTTCAAGTGTCCTATGTCCTATAAAGTTTCCCCAACTACTAGATATTTATTTATAAATTAAAAAATCCATAGTTTTATGATTATCGTATAAACTATTTTCATTGTTAGAGTGAAGTAATTCCTTATGTATCTATATTATATTCTATTAGAAACATTATATGTGAAATTAATAAATGTTTATCCTTCTTTATTAACAACATTTAATAATTTTTTATATAGATAGATCTCATTCAACATAAAAAATAAATCCGAGATCAACTAGATATTAAAAAACAACCCATTGAATATAACTTTCAAATTATTCTACATCATAAATTCTAATATATTATTAACTTGAAACAATTCAAATTATCCTAAAGCTTTCTCCACATGTAACACCCATCATAAATGAAACCAATATATATTTTGATAATATATAATTATTTAAGTAAAGATATTAAAAAACTATCCATCTAATTAGAAAAAATGAACAAAGGTAACTACATTATGAAATATATTTATATAGAAATTAATGGATTATTTAAATATGAAGGATTTCTATACATTTAAATAAAATTACTAAAAATATCATTTCTAATTTAGTAAAGTATATTTATAAATAAATCTATTATCTGATTTATATTTCTTTTTTTTAAATATATTAATAAGGATAAGTTATGTTTGATATTAGCACTGATTTAATAAAAATCTAGTTGGTAGATGATATGGAATAATAATAATAATTGTTAGTATATGAAATGTCTATTTTCCAATAACAACAGGTTTTCAATTATGATTTATTATTTTATTAAAAAACAGAATTTATAAATTATGGGATTTTTAATTAATAAAAAAGAAAAAAATTAATTACTTATAAAAAATTAACTAAGTGTGAATATTTGAGATTTTTTTGAAATGGTTGATTTTTTTTGAAAAATTATAGTTCTCAAGTAACTAGTAATTTTTATGCCTTTTTCCTTAAATAATAATGAAATATAAATATATAAAACATTAATTTAATGTAATATAAATTTGAGGAATAATTTTATTTGTTTTAAAATATTTTCTAAACTTATAAACCCAATTTAAAACTTTTTTATAACTGAAAAATGTTACATTAATATAAATAATGTTTTTTTTGTATTTTCTGTGAATCGTATATTTTTAAAAGGACATTCAATTTTTTATTTCCTTTGAATCATAATATAATTTATTTTTTATAATAATTTAATTTATGTAATTATAATTAGTATCCATGATAATTTTACCACATATATAAATTAAATTCTGAAAATGTTACTTCTCTAAAAACTGTTTTATTTGCTTATGTGTTTATTTATTGAAATTAATTTTCATACATATAGAAATATTATTTGATAGATTTTTTTTAAAATTTTAAATTAATTGTCCAATATTTTTCTAATATTTTTCCATTTTAGTTTTGTTCATTAAAAATAATTAATATGGAAAAAAATTAGTCACCTAGGTAAAAAGTCAAAATGGTAAAATGTATTTTACTAAGGGAAAATGAAATAAAATGTTAAAAAATGTTTCCAAATGTATAGTTGAGGTTTAGAAAAACAAAATACTCACCACCTTTCATAAAATTTACCATTATTATCCCTTGACCATTAATAGTTAAATTAAGTTATTGAAATTCAATGGGTATTCCAAAATCTACCCTTCTCTTCACCTATAAGAGGGTAACATCTTTTCCAATTCAAGAAACACATATACTTTGAATTTTTCCTTTATAATATTATATTTTTATTACATTAGATATATATTCCACATTGAAATGATTCTAGTCATCATGAGTAAGTTTAATGCCTTCATTTCCAAGGATACTTCCATGGAAAATTCAATTCCATGATGTTAGTATTATAAACTGTGTAGATTAATTATTAATTATATTATTTTAAATTTATTATATATACTTTATTATAATGATTTTATAATAATTTATATACTTTAATGTCACTATATTAATGTTATGATCATTATATATTAATATATCTCATCCATTTAGACAAACAACATTAGGTTTCTTTTATTGTGTGAACTACCACCTTCATGATAAAACGTGTGTCTTTCTTTCAACTCATTACAAGTATAGCTTAAAGGATGTTATTAAAGTATAATTATATTGATTATGTTATTTTAATGTTTTTGGTATTAAAAATTATTGAATTTTTAATGATAGTATCATCAAATTTGACCTTTTAAAATAATCCTACTAAGATGATAATGATCTCTTATTTCAAAGCAATTAATTTTTGTAGATTAACATTACTTTATAATCCACTAAAATTCAGAAATATCACAGAAAATAGAATAAAATAATATCATTATGCTTTTTTTAAAGTCATATTATAAAAAACCCACCTCATAACCATTCATTAAAACAAGGTATGTTCATGTTTGAGTTGAATTAAACAACTTATTAAACAATACTATGAATTTATATCATGATTGAAAATGGTAAAAATATTTGCCCTATAATATGTTATAAAAGAGTTAATAATATTTTTTTGTTTATTTAGATTCTATGTCAATATTTAATTCGTTAAATTATAAAACATACTTCAATTTTTAAGAATCACCAAAAAATTCTTGTTATGAATTTAATCTTACCAAAAAAACTAAGACACTATTGAACTAAATTTGGATTATATTAAATAATTATAATGTATCAAAAAAAAATTAAACATAATGTATTATTAATGATGAACATTATAAAAATAATGAATGTGGACATCAAAATTATGAAACTAGTACAAATGATCAAAACCTAAAACACCCAATCTGGAAAATAAAAATAATTCATTTAAAAATAGGCTATTTATAAAAAGAATAAATGAAAATAGATATGAGTGAGGTTTTTAATTAGTTAATTTATATACCTATATTGGTGATGTAGTATGTTATAGTACATATGTTGTATCCATAAATATTACCCAAGGGGTTTCATCTGAAATTCATCTCTTTGAGATATGTTTGGTATCTTGGACTTGATTTTATATATGTGGTGTATATACATAACATTTGAGATATTATATCAATAACTACCTTTTATTCATGGTATTTGAAGTTAAATTCCAATTCAACTCTTTCCATGGGTTTTGATTGAATTGCTACTGAGGCTACATGGTTTTTTTACAATGTTAATTATGATTCTTTAAGATATTTTACATGTTAAGAACCATGATTATTTTTTGTGGTGTATTCACATCCAATAGACATATTTTTTCAATATTCCATTTATTTCATGGTATATACTAGAAAAATAATTTTCCTTTAATCAATTATCTTTATATATAGATTTTTTTCCTACAGTAGTGATTTTGGTAACCCAAATCTACTTTTTGAGTTATAATGATTTATCTTGAAGATTATTCTTTCGTGCTTGGGATAACCCACCATAATATTCTCTTTTGTTATATTTTATGATTATTTTTATTATAATAGAATCATATTATAAATAAGGTTTTCCTCTATTTTTACAATGTTCATTTTGAACCAAGGTAATTTCCATAATTAAAATATCTCTTTCATAATTAAGTGTTTTGGATCTATATTCCCGATAGGAAATGTTATTTCATTTTAAATGATACTATATTTGATAAACAATTAAATTAAAAAAATTTAAATGAGTTTTACTTTATCCTTTTTAAAAGGATTTTGTATGTGACTCATAACATTCATATTTATATCAATGTTAAAAATATTTTCTAAAATCTCATTTACGTTTTCACTTCCATTCACTTCATTTTCCAAATGATTCTCCCTAATATATTAATTGGTTTTCTATTTATACTCTAATATATATATATTTATATTTATATTGTGGGAATGAGATCATGATACCAAATAATCTAATTAAAGATCCATTATTGGGTGGTATCTTTCTTGTATTTTTTATCCTGGATGTTTTTCATATTAGTAAAAATACTTTTAGGTTTCTTTTGTTACATTTGGGATATATTATTTTGAAATCATCCACCTCTTTCTCATTGATGGATTATGATAATGTTTTGTAATGTTTTAACTTTTCTATATAATAATCGTTTTATCTGTGTTGAAAATCGTATTTTACATGACATAGATTATTAGTTTTCCATTAGAAAGTATGTTATTCAATTGACATGGAGAGAGGTATGGAAATACTATATTATTTATTCCAATAGAAACTGTTATTTGGATGTAGAAAATTTATTGTTTCACCACCCACCTTCTTTCTTAATAAGAGTTCTGTTCATGTTATCCCTTTAGTAACATGCATGAAATTATTGATATTATGGATGATTATAGAATGATAATGTGAGATGATTATGTATTTGATTTCGATATTAATAATCATTCAAATAGACATGTTTTATTGAGAAAGGTGCTTTTTATGTAATTGTATAACGGTTCTTGATGACCCTTTTAGTGAATGCATTGTACATAATCAAATAGCGGGTCAGGCTCAAAATTTTATAGCTTTTTGATTCATCAAGGGGTCTCATAAGACAAAATAGGTTTGGTTATTTGGGGTATACCCATCCATTTTAGCAAGATGTATTTAATGTGGTATCAATGACAAGTAAAGGGTCTTATTAAAAGGATTATAAAACAAGTTTATAATGTTTTTAATTATGTATTACATTTGTATAGTAATTTTGATATACCTATTTCCACTTATTGTCATGGATATACCATGCTCCCAGTTTCAATTTTACTGTGGCTTCATGTTGTTTAACTATTATTACTATAATATTTATGTCATTGTTATTACATGATTTCATTAATTATTTGTTTTTATTTCTAACCATTTTATCTCACCCATTTCATAATTTTTTTAAAAGGTTGGGACCAAAGCCTCAATTATTATTAAATCAAATAAATGACCAATTTAACTGGGTAGAGGGAGACACGTTACATAGCCCGAAGGCCCAATTGTCAGTTTTCCCATTACATGGCTCATAGGCACAATTTTTTTCCTAAGGCCCATATTGTGAATAGTACTTCTATAGTACATGTGCTGCTACTATACATCACATTAAGTACAGCTACTACAGTACCCTGCTGCTGTTAGAGTGACCTGCCACCACTACAGTGCCAATCGTTGCTATAGTGATGCCGCTGCACATTATGCTACAGTACTGCTGCAGTATATGCGCCCAATGGGGTTTGAACCTCCATTTTTCATGTAGGATTAAGGGGTACTTACCACTTAAGCCAAATCCCAACTACCCCATTTCTTATGTTTTCATTCCCCGACCAATAAAAATTTAGTATATGTGACATCATTAGAAGGAAAACACAGATGGAATAAGTTATGATAGATATAGAAGACTCATCATGAATTTAGAAGTTTCTTTTATATAATGGAAATATTTTCCATTACTCAAGGAACAAATGGGTTTTATTTGGTTATGACGTGTCCTACTTCACCAATACTCTTAACAAGAAAATATACATCGGTTTTAAGTGTAACAAACCAACCTAGGTAAGCCCAACCCATATACTAGATTTGGAATTCATAAAGTTAGTTATATCCACGATAGTTGAAAAAAGTCTTGAATATAACCAGAACAATACATAAAATTAGATTAACATGAGGAAGAAAATAGATATAACCAAAAAACATACAATCCAATCCAAAATAGTCTTAAACATAATGCTTGAAAGAATCCATATGACCAAAAATCTCTTCTAAAACACACTACTCTGAAGGAACATAGTAAATTAAAAGTCATCATGATACATGTTTCACATTCCTTTACCAGATCATACAATACATCAACTAAAACTAAAAATTTGAAAAAGTAGGGTATGAGCACAAAGCCCAGTAGGATTCCAACATAAAAACTATAAATTTTATAACATCAATAATGAAATAGTTCATTATTTCAAAAAAATGATTTACAAATCATTTTCATAAATCAAAACCATTTAAAATCATTTTACCTTTGGTTATTCATAAAACCATTTAATATTATCAAACTAATAATATGAAAAGTATAATTGATAAGATAATAAAGTATATCCTTGAATCATAATGTAATAAAAAACACATATTTATGAAATACCATCTTGTAATACCATGTGATAAAACCTCATATAAAAACATGTGATAACCAATCCCTGATAACAAAACTCAACATGAAAGAAATGTAAATGACCAAGAATAATTTTTTTGGATCTAGCCAATGGGATAAATACATAATAGACATAAATGATCCTGAACCAAGATAAATACTGGATCCAACTGATATTGAGGCCTACCATAGTTTTTCCATGTCAAGAAAACAACCACTAGTAGTGGAAAACAGACTAAGGATGCCTATGAATATTTGTCGATGTAACCTAGTTTCCCAAAGATCCAAGATTGTAAAATAAAATTTCAAAACCGTGCCCACAATTTATAATTTTTTTTTCAAATCCAATAAATCCTTTTTAGGGTTTGAAAACCCCATTTCAGAATCCTAAAAAAAAAATTCAAATAAAACCCCTTAAAAACATTTACCTTTATACTGTATTCTTTAAAACAAAAAATCAAATAAATTTAAAAAACAAAATGTATTAATCATTAGTGAAAATAAATTCCTCAAATTAACACATTTTTTAGAAACACCAACCTCAAAACAGTATAAGCCTCGCAATATTTAACAATAGTGATTTGAAACCAAGTGATCACTATTTGAATGAAAAGTCATGAATAGAAACCATAGAGGAACACTATAGAAACCCAAAAAATAAATCATCAAACAAAATATCCAAAAGAAGAGGATATCTCCACGATTTACTAGGGAGATATTTGGGTAACAAGAGGGGTGATTCATGGTTCATTGAAATAAAAATCACTCACACGGAACCCTAAAAACCCAACATGATAGAATTACCTACTATATAATCCCATTAAATCTGCTAAATTCCACGCTGGGTGAAATAATTGTAACGTGTGTCACATTTTATTAATCTATTATTTTATCCATTAAATGGTGTTTTACATTTACACTGGGTCTATTCATTTCAGGCCTTGAACCTGATTCATTGAATATATTCAATGACTATCACGTGGTTTATAATATCTTTGCATAGTGTTTAATCACCCAGAAAATAGAAAACATTCCATTTCTCAACACAAATATGCCAAAGCACCTATTAGATTCTCCAAGCTAGGGGAGAACCCCTCCAATACAGTAATTAATTTATACTAAGACTCCATTAATTCAAACAAACATACATCCCAATATATTTGGTCGTCTTCCCCATCAAAGGCTCTCCATCCTTGAGAATCCTACAAATACACACAAACAAAGATGATAAACAAATCATGATCAAGGTTATAACTGGAAAGAATAAGGGTGTGTTACAATTTTTCCACCATAAATGAATTATTCCCTTAAAAAGTATTCAGATTCCTTGAAGATAAAATTGTGAAGTCCACTTCTTCCTCTTCATCAATTCCCTCTCCTATGTTTTGTATAATCCACATACAAACTACCACAATACCAAAAATAAAGGAATTATTTTACCATAAAGTGCCATCACTTGGGGATACATAATATCCACTTGATTTTCATCCAATGTAGTTTTGGTATCAGGATCATCATCCTCACATCCAATCACATGGGAGGGATTTGAAAAATATGTACTCATCTATGAAACAAGAAACATATTGCGGATAGATGTAAAACCAAATAGAAAGTCTAAATAATAATACATGTTTCCCAGTCACTCAATGATATACGGAATAATACTTATCCCCACCACGGAATGCTATCCAAAAATTACCTAGAATAATGGATATCTACTTGGGTACCCACACAAATCATCTAATAGATCTATCTTTATCAAAATAGATAACTATTATTATAGAAAAATTTTATGAGAGGAAATGTTTTTCCAAGATCCACTAAAAAAAGAAAAAATCCTTGAGAATATCTTGAAGAACCTAGAAATCCCTCTCTATCTATCGATCTATCATAGGATGATAATCTATACATAATATAACATTAGAAACTAAGTCCTCCTGTAAACCTTTCATGAACCTAGATGTGGGACTTGGGACCCTTTCAGATACAATTATAGAGAGAACCCCATAAAGTCTCAAAATCTATTATACATACAATCCACCATGCTATATCACTTTCATTGTCATAATGATATGTAGGAAATGCATTGGTTTCACGAGTTTATAAATAAACATACAAATAAAATACTTCTCACTAGGAATTTTTTGGCGACCTAATAACAAGATCCATTGTAATCTAATCTCATTTCTTTATTGGAATGGGTAGGGACCGAAACAAACTAGTAGATCTCTATAGGTCCACCTAAATTTTCTAACAAGTAATACATTGCAATAAAAACCTACAATAGACTATATAATCTCCTAGAACCAATATAGATGT
Organism: Viscum album; assembly: GCA_963277665.1. NCBI lineage: Eukaryota > Viridiplantae > Streptophyta > Magnoliopsida > Santalales > Viscaceae > Viscum > Viscum album. The sequence goes on from OY728130.1 coordinate 1,953,280,716, forward strand.
CTCAAATCATGATAGAACATGGTATACCTGGGGTGTACAAACTAATAATACTAGTTCCCACTGTCCATAAAATCCTTCCTCAAGGAAAACAGGATAACCAAACTACTATGAAAACCCAATATTTAATTGGGAGGTTGAGACCACACACCCAATGTCTCCCTACCATAATGAATTTTACCCAGGAAGTAGCACTCAGTGTCTATCACATGGTAAAGATGAACCCTCTAATCAAAAGACATGTCAACTTTTATTTAATCTAATAGCACTTATCTACGTAAATATTATACTCCCAATATCATCTTAGAAAACAAATACATTAGAGGCCACTCCTCTACTGATTTTATTATGGATTGTATCGGTAATTTTCTACTCAATGCATTAGTAACAACATTTTCCTTTCCTAACTTCAACACACTATTAAAATAAAAATATTGAAGGTATTACACCCAATATCTCTATAAAAAAATCAGTTCCTTCTTAGAAAAAATATATTCCAAGCTCTTATGATCAGAAAAAATAGTAAAATACTCACAAAATATGTAGCCACACCACATTTTTAGTGCATGAATAACCACTTCTGAATCAAGATCATGGGTAGGGTAGTTCTTTTCATGAGGGTGTTAATGGTGTTAGCCATTAGACAACACCTATTTTACCTACTTGAAGACACATCTCAAACTTCTACCAGAGGCATATAAAAAAATATCAGCACTTAAAACCATCTCTATAAGTATTTAAATGGGTTATGATGTTATCCTCATCATTATCTCAAAAAAAGTTCCCTAAAACGTTTCATTCTACACAAACATTTCACCCTTATGGGTTAAAGTAGTCATCAAAGATGATATATTATATAGATATTGAAAAAACAAACTATAGTGACTACACAAACCCAAGAAGATTCAAATCAAAATCATATTTATGGTATTATCCCATGACATATCAACCAGTATTGTTTCTGGATCCACCAAGACACCCCTCTAAGGTATCACATGCCCATAAAATTTTACTTCCTAGATTGAAACCTCTCATTTTTAAATCTTACCATACAAATGATGTTCCCTCAAAGTTCTAAGAATGATATCTAAATGATCATTATGATCCTCCTATTACTTGGTGTACACCAAAATATTATTCATGAATAGAAAAATAAATGAGTCTAAGAACCAATTAAGTATTTGTTCTATGGAATCCATAAACACAGCAAGAGTTTCATTTAGACTAAATGGCAAGAACATAAATTAGAAATTCTCATACAAGCTAAAAAATTTTATTAGGTGTATTCTCTTCTATTTCATTAATCCTAAAACACTATAATAAATGATAATTCTTTTAAAACCAAGAATCCCCTCGAAGCTAGAGGGAAAGATATTCAAACCAAGGAAAATGATTTTTTTTAATGGTCACACAATTCAACTTCTGATAGTCAATTGAAAATCTAAGGCTCTCATATTACATATTAGTAAAGAGGGAACTTGATGCCCATAATTACATAAAAATATGGATAAATAATTTATCATCTACATCCTCAGCATGGATCTTAAGTTACACTAACTCAATGGGTTCCATTCAATATGTTAGAATAGAAATTAGAATCGTACCACAAAGGAGGTCTATAGAAAACTCAACCTCTATCTAGGGTGGTAAACAAAATAAATCATCTAAAAAGACATAGGTGTATTAACACACTACTATAAGAAGTGAACCACAAAAATAGGGGCAACTAGATAAATATAAATACCTAAAAACTAGCATGATATTACTCTAGCATATGAATAAAACATGCCTTTCCATTCTGGATCCAAAGAACCACTAACATTGAAAGAAATGAGTGACCCCAACAGTTTATTATAATTGTACATGATGGTGATAAAATATTATATCAGAATAAACAATAATCATCCAATCCATGATGAAAACCAATTTGAATATGTCAAGACCAATAACTAAAAATTCACATACCATCTCAAAGTCCTCTATCATCACACGCCATGTGGAGAAATTAAAAAACTTGTTTAGACGTCATTCTTAAATGCATAGAAAGATCAATAAATACTGTTATAATATAAAAACATAATCCCAACACATCAACTAAATTTGATGATATAAAATATATAGTAACACCACTATCAAACAAATATTGCACCATATAAAACCAAAAAAACACCATACCTCTAACTTTTACCAACCCTGCTTTAGATTCCTTAGTGCACTCTCCACTAAAAAAATAAATCTCCTCTCAAATCCTTCCTAAGACTTATTGGAAAGCTAAACATCCCCTTAGACTAACGATAGGGCCTACCACCATTAGAAACATTTTCATGGACATGAAACCCCTTATTGAATGTGGATCCTTCCTTACAGCCCTTGGATTTGTTGTCATAATTTTTTTTTTTGAAATGGAATATTCATCCATAATTATGAAAAGTATTTGGAGCCTATAAATATTTACTATTAGTATGAACAATCCAACCACACTAATAGAAAACAATTTTTTTCTACCTTGAAAAATCCCCTGGAACTGGTCCGGATCAAAACTATCACCCTTGTGTTTCCTCTTTTGGACAGAAGATACATCATAGTTAAACACATAACCAACTAAATCTCCACCCAAAACTATCATTACTGGTATGTATACCATGCCCTAGACCCTTTTTCAACTACCTCCAAAAATTTTGGATGTTACATGATAATCAACATTGACTGAATATCCATCATTAATCACAACTCAAACTTCAGATCCTTATAGTACACATTATTGACAATCTTCAGTTCCAGATGCACCAACATGGAAAAATTGGTAGAATACATTAGAATAGTATACTCCTATTTCTCCATGGTTAGAAACTCACGTGTATTTAAAATATTTATTTTCATTCAGTAAAACTAATTAATAAATTTTTTCATGAAATAATAATTGTTAAGCTCATCGTAAAACATAACTATAAAAATGGAGTACCACCATATCTTTCCTCGAACCTCTTTTATTTGCAGGGAAAAATACACCTTTGAGTATTAGGATTCTGTTAATATGTTTTATATGATCTCCATCTACTCAAGCCACTCCTAAGATTCATGTATTCGCTTAACACTACAAAAGACAATGTATTCTCTTTATTAATCTCTTTTCTATTACCTACCACATATCATAGGTTCCCAATATCCAGTTAACCCATTGTTTGAGTGGTTATTTTTACAAATTCAACCAAAAATTGGTCTATGTGGGGATTCTCATGCGGATCCTATGTGATATCTCCCAGTCTTGGATTTAAAAGATCTCTTATTAGTGTATTTTTTAATAAATAAATTACAATAACACATTAGATCATTAAAACATTCCAAAATCCTACAACCACTTTCAAAATTCAAACCAATTCATTAAATAAACATGAATTTAAAACAATTTTGAATTGTATTAACAATAGACAATTAAAAAGTAAAATTGGTATGTTTAAATATATATCACTTAAATTTCATTCAATTGAATTCAAACCCCAAGTCTCAAACCTTGTAAAACTCCCTAACCACCCAAGGTAACTTGGATTTAGTCATAGAAGAGAGTCGGTTATGCCCCATTTCCAAAATTACTATTTGAATTCTGACTTTCCTAACTTATATCTTCCCATGAAATAAAACATAACTCATAATTTACTAACATAATTCATTATTAGACAAGCATTGATACCAGATTCTGATAGACCATCCTGGGCCAACCTAGTCCATTCATTATATTCCACCATCACAAAGTGGGGTATATACTAGAAAAATAAAAAAACTCTTGAATATATCAAAAAAATATATAAAATAAGAGTACAATGTTGATGAAAATAAATACAACTAAATAAAAATAAATATATAACAAAACATTCTAAACTAGAATTTATGGAAATTCTCCAGGTGACCAATAATCACATCCAAACCACCTCGCTATGAATGAAACAAGGAAAGGGGAATCAGGCATGCTACAAGATGTATTAGATTTTACCAAGATCCTTTAATAAAACATCTACTTATTCTTGAAGGAAAAAAGTAGAGTATAAAGATAAAGCCAAGAATTATACCACTATATAATCTATACACTGTCTAATATCGAGTATGAAGTAGTTATAGATTATGAAAAATACATTTTTTGCAAAAAAATCATAAATAAAATGGGTTTTCAAATCATTTTACATTTTATTTTTCATAAAATCATTTCATATTGTAAAACTAGGAATATAAAAAATAAAAGTGAAAAAAATATATTAAAGAATATATATGCATTATATAGTAATAAAGTAAACACGTATCCATAAAATACCATTTGTGTGTCAATGTGATAATTACATTAAAACTGGGTTTATCCAATGATTTTTGAGGACTCATAAATGGGGTATTTATCAATACTGAAAAATCATTCATAAAGGGGTCCCTTTATCAATGATAATAAAAAATTGTAGATAAAGGGGGATCTTTATTAGTGTTAGAAAAAGATGTTGATAAAGGGGGTCCCTTTATCAGTGCTAGTAAAAAAGAACTGATAAATGGGGGCCTTTATGAGTTCTAATAAAAAATGACTCGTAAAGGGGGCCCTTTATTAGAGGTGATAATAGGGACACATTATCAGCACTCATAAAAAAGCACTAAAAAACAGGGCCATTGTTAGTTCTTTTTTACTATCAATGATAAATGGTAAATTTAATTTAAAAAAAATACTTTATTAAAAATAATATATCAATATATAACTATGTATATTAATATAAATATAATATATTTTATTAAATAGGATTAATATAAGGCTGAAAACTATTTTACACTTAATATATAAGATATTTAATAAAAAATGGCATATTAATATAATAAAAAATATTAATTCATAATTTTCTAATTTTTATCAATGAAATGATATTTAATCATAATAATATTAAATAAAAATTAATTAAATTAATAAATGCACTTTGATAATGTGAAATCAAGAATTGAACTTCAAACATCCATAAATTTTGATTTGGGTGTCCGTTTTTTGATCTACGACATATAAAATCAATGCCTAAAAATAGATATTTTCCTTGTTCATTAGTGGAACCCATGGTCATGTAATTTGATCCCAAAAGGAACTTAATCCCTCCAAATCTATTTTTTTAAGGTATCCCAATTTTCATTACATTTAATGAAATTTTAGCCATGTTTATGGGGGTATTTTTGAATTTTTTATAGACTAAAATTTAGTCCCATGTATTACATTTATATTTATATTATGGTTTTGACATTTTATTATTTTTCATACTTTAGTTTCATTTATAATTAAATATATTCATTTTTTCTTATATTTTCATATAATAACGTAATTGTATAAATACATATCTAATCATTTTTAAATTAAGATGTATTTTTAAAAATATAATATAAAATTATTATTTATTTTAATTAAAATAAAAATTTATCCATTTTATAACCATTATAAAAATTCATTAATATTTATATAAATAATTATACAAGAAATGTTTATATATAAATGTGTTTGTGTTAATAAACATATATATATATATGTGTACATGTATATTATAATATATGTTAATAAACACATTTTATAAAAATATTTGTATGTGTATTTGAAAAATATAGATTTATACTTATGTGTGTATCAATATTATGTATATAAATCATATATAATTGTATTTTTGTAAATGAATCATTATCATTGTCTTTTACTATAATATATAAACATATTTTATTGTAAATATTTATGTATATATTGTAAACAATTTATTTTTAAATATAAAATTATATTTAAATAAGTAAATATATAGACATATATAGTTATGTAATGTATAATATTTATATCTAAATATACTGAAAGTTATATAAATGTATTTAAAACAACATCTAACCACTTATTACATTATAAAAATATATGAATATATATATATGAATATATATATGAATATATATATATATAATATTTATATATACAAATGTGTGTGTATTATTAAATATATATATATTTATATTATATTCTAGTATATGTAAATGAATAATAAATACAATATATTAAAATAAATATTAGTGTATATATCACACACCCACATACCTATATATTTTATAGTTGTATTTAAAAATAACTCTGTAAATATATGAATAAAAAATTTATTCGTATATATGTACAATATCGTCAAATAGTTAATAAAACATCTTGGTGTTGGGGTAAAGGACCCAACTTCCAAATCATAGGTATATGGATAGAATCTATGGACATTAAGGTGGATGGAATTTCTTAAAGCACTAATAAAGGTGGTGTGGAAGCACTAATAAAGGGGGTGGGGAATCACTAATAAATGGGTGGTTTTATAGTGGGTGAAAAGCACTGATAATTAGTGGTTGTAAGTTCTGATTATGTTATGAGGGAGTGATGATAAATGAGGGCTTATAGATGGAATATAAAAAATAATTTCTCACCTTTATAAATACTTAAAAATAAGAGCTAATAAAGGGGGCCTTTAAAAGTGATATTTTTGTGCTAATAAAGGATGTCATTTAAAATCACAAGCATTATCAATTCTTCTTTAGTTATACGAAATCTCTTTTTAGCACTATTAAAGGCAACATTTCTAGTAGTGGATACAACCTTATATAAAACCCCATGACCATCAATCCATGATAAAACACTCATTAGATAAAAAATTATAAATGACTAAGAACACTAAAAATTGGGCTCTAGCCTATAGAACAAATACATAATGGGTATAAAAGAACCTAAACTACGACATGATTTTCAGCCAATAGATATCAAGTCCAAACATAGTCTATCGGTATCAACAAAACAACCACTACTCATACTATACACACTGAGTTTTCATGTGTCAATTTTCTGATTCACCAAAGGTTCCAAAAGTGAAACTCTTGTTAAATTAAATATCAAAAACATGATCACAATTTAAAAAAATGAAATCCAAGATAAAAAACATTTGTTATTAGAGAATGAATTTCTATATTAGAACAAACCAGTTTTGAAATAAAAACCCTTTAAAAATATTCATGTTTCCTATAAATCCTTTAAACACACAAATCACTTATATTAAATAAACAACCCAATTGAATTTTTCAAGATCAATAATAAATTATTTAGATTAATATATGGGATATAAAAACCTAACACAAAATGACATAACCCTATCTTCCTTCGACCATGGTGATTAGAAACTAAGATATCAACCTTCAAAAGACAATGGAAGAAAAAAACTGGAGAGGCGCACCAAAAAACCCTAATGATCGATCACCGAAAGAAAGATACAAAAGGCGATAATATCTTTTTTTGGGTGATCTCTGGTTCACAAAAGGGAGGTATTATGGTATAATGAAATGAAAATCACTCACACAACACCCTAATAACACAACTCATTAGAATTAAACATCTTGAATCCTATTACATGACATGAATCCCATGAAGGATGAAATCCAAAAAAATCATTTAAGCTTATTAAAATATGATTTAATACTATTACAAGATGTGTAACATTTATATAGTGATTAGTCATTTCAATCTCTAAACCTTATTCACATACTCTACCTAGTGACCATTACACAGTGTGTAATCCCTTTACATGGGATGTAATCACCAAGAACATAGCAAAAAAGCTAGTTCTCAGTAGAAAAATGTCAAATCACCCAATATGATCTCCAAACATGGGTAGAATCCCTCAAAACCATTAATACATTTATTCCTAGACTCTAGTTTTTCAAAGAAGCATATATCCCCAAATATTAGGTCCTTTTCCATAAAAATCTTCTCCTACCTTGAGATGCTTGTAAACAAAAAAAATGATGGTAATCAAATAATTTAAAATATATTACTTGATATTCATAACATAGTGATACGTAAATAGTTTCAATTACATTTATTAATTTTTTAATTATGGATTGTCATATCTGGGTTTTTTATAGTTGGTACCAAAGTATGTAATGGATGTTTCTATGGGAACATGACTCAAGAGTGGGAATCTAGAAATCACATGTTTTGGGAGAAAAATTTCTAGATTTTTGGAATGATTAAAGTCTTTTATGGTCTGGGGGAAAGGGTTGGTGTAGTGGATAATTTATAGGGGTGATATGAGAGTTATTGAATATAAAATGAATTTGTTTGTTATTTTTTCTAAAATCCATCATCATTGATTAATTTTGTGATTATATATTGTATTTTGTGAATTTTAGTTCAATAAAATGTATGATTATATAATCCTTGACTTATTTATTCATGTATTTACCTTATAATCTGAAATAACATATTTTTTTATCTATCACTATTCACAATAATTTGAACTATTTTTGAAAAATACCAAAAATTAACCCGATATATGTTTCAATGTGTAAATTCCAAAAATGAAAAAAATTGATAATAATTTTCTAAACAAAAGATAATTTAATACCAAAATTATATATTTAATTATTTTATAAATACGAATATTAATATTATAATTAATTTTGTATCCCTATAATAAATTACTTATTCCCTCATAAAATTATATTATAATTCTATTGAGTTTTAATATTATTTTATAATCCCATTTCATGAATATAAATATTAACTTCTATATGTATATTTATCATAAAAATATAAAAAGTATCTTTTTTACAAAAAATCAAACACTTATTTTATCATTTTGAAAACATGTATTTATTGTATCGTGATATAAATTTGATATTTTTTTCATTTTATATTATAACTAAAATATATTTCATAACTACATAGAAGAGATCACTATTCTAATAGTTAATTTATTATTTACAACAATTTTATTATAATTCCAACTTTCAAATTACCATGCCAACTCTCAGATTTGTAACAATCATATGGGTTTAAATAGTTCTAAAAAATCCTCACATTTCATTCATTATTCATCTAATTAAATGTTATTTCAAGGTTATATATTTTTTATTTTCAAAATGTATGTTTTATTTATAATATTTTTATCTATTTCTACTATGTTTTTTAATGAGCACAAACATTCTAGAGGATAGAGAAGATCAAAATTTTCATATTATAGTTTAATAATTTCATATTTTTATCTCATTTTAATTTTTAATTTTTTTATGTATATGTAAACTCCCAATTTATTATTCAAGTCACTATAGTAAAAAAATCATCTATAATTTGGTTCGTATGATTTATATAATTCAAAATCACTAGATATGACCCAGACGTAAATTCGGAAGGTAAATTCTGTTGGTATGATTCAGGTTCGTTGAATCCCCACCCATAATAAATTTCTCCATGAGAACATTATTTTAATCACTACTATGAAAATAGATGAGGGTAATTTAGCATCATTTCATCCTTTTGTTCATATGTTTCCTCCTCTTACAGATGGGTCTTGCATAGAAATTTGATAGTGTTAGTAGTCTTGTTCCATAGAATATTCTCTATCTTTTCAAATACCATAATAGGTTTCTCCTCAAAAGAGAGATAATCCTAAAAAATTATGAACATAAGATTAAATATATTTGAAGGATATTTTATATAATTATTCAAGGGGGATATATGGATCATGATATATATAAGACAGGGTTGGTGGGATTTCTAGTTGATAATCCATAGCTTTTATGTGATAAAAAATATAAAAATGGATGATGTATTTCAGAATTACCTTTCCCACTTTCTCAAATATTGTGAATTTTTTTCCAGGGATATTTTTGGAGGAAAACTTAATATCTCGCCTCAATATTCTATTCATTCTAATAGTTATTATTATAGATCTTTTTATGACATGGAGTTATCGTGAAGTGTTCTTGAATGGTGTTGAATTTCTCTACCATTTATTCAATAATTATAGGTCATATTAGCTTTTGTTCACCAAATTCATCACAAAACACATGTAACCTACATATATTCCCATAGAGTTCTTCATATAGAGACATCTCTATGGTTGATTAAAATTCATTATTTTACGAGAACTCAAATGAAGAAATATTTTAATCCCATAAAACTCTAAAGTAATTTTGTAAAGATATCAATATAATCTAATAATGTTCAACCGAATGTTTAGTTTAGGTGGAATAATTTCCCAATATTTTTAGGGAAATCTATAATCTTGATCATATACAGTTGATAGTGGTGTTCCATGAAGCGTCACTGCATATCTAATGAATATCATTGAAATTTTGTCAAGTAACAATTCCTCAAAAAATGGGAATGAAATTATTAGTCTTTAAATGATGATCTACCAAAAACCCTATATAATTTCCTCATTTATTGTCTTCATAATTCCTGTGAAAAAATACATGATGATGTTATCACATTTCCATGAATCTATGGGTAATGGTTTCATCAAACCCAGGAGTTTATCCTTTATTTCTTCAATTAATATCATTCCATGAACTTTTATATATATATTGAGATCACCTCCTTCATATTAATTCACCAATAGTGCTCTCAGATATCTCAATATGTCTTTGTGATCTAGGGGTTGATGGAGAATTTTGAGCTATATTCATTATTCAATATATCCTTCTTTATCAAAGGTCATGATAGTACACATAGTAACCTATCTTACAACACTTTTTCATAAATTTTGTGTATTTCCATTTTCATATAGATCCCGAAAACTTCTATATTTCCACATCATCACTTTGAGAATCCATCATATTCATTATAATTGATGGTTGAGTATTCATTTTTTATAGGTTGAATGTATTTATTTGATTTATAACTTCTATATTTATCATTTTCAGGTCTAAGATGATTTTATCTTCATCAAATATCTTCATTGATATGGTTTTAGAGTCATTTCTACTTATATTATTTCCAAATTTACTCTCATTTCTGTGATGGTAATGGATTGAGTAGTCACAATCCATGATCATTTCTAACCAACTTCACTAGAACTTTTTAATCTCCTTCTATTTCAACATATATTATTGGACATATTTGTTACAATGTATTTTATAATGATTCCCAAAGTGTTAATCTGCTAATTATTCATTGAGAAAATCATTTACACCTACTTAATTTCATGTGTTAGATAGTTTTTCTCATGGGAATTAAACTACCTTTAGTCATAAAAAATCATTTTATCATTTTACATCAGTACATATCCTAATAAATTCTTTTAATCATCATTATCTACCATTAAATATTCCCCCATTTAGGGTAGTATGAGTGATAGTGTAGTGATAATCCTACTATTCAATTCCATGAACCATTATTCACATTGATTAGCCCATATAAACAACATCCCTTTCTAGGTTATCTTGGATAGTAGGTTTGATGATTGTGATATTTTATCACATATCATTGATAATATCTATCTAGTCCATATAAACAATGAAAATATATTTACGATGTGGGTATAATCGAATACTAAATTTTATTTATATTCATTTTATAATTGGAAAACCCTTTTGCTTTTGATCACATGCCTCAATAATGAACCTTCCTCCATCCAAAACTAACATTTTATGAACTTTTTATATATCTTTTCTGTTAACAAATTCCTTAGAATAACACATTAATCCCCCTCACATTCTTTATTTTAATTTAATTATATTAAAATTTCATCTATGAGTACTACCACAATTTTTTGAAAATAATCTCAAAAGACTACATACATTAAAACTACAAATATTTCTGGATCATTAGTGAGTTTGAAGGGTATCACAGTCATCTCATAGTGAAAATTCCTTATTTGAATGTTATTCATTGGAATATATTACTTCTTAAACATTAGTTCTTGATATTATGTCCATATGTCCACCTTATATATCTATTGGATCCCATTTAGCTTATCAAACAAGTCATCAACCTATATAAATGAATACTTATTATTTATCATTATTATTTTTTATTTCATTATAATTATTTTTGTAGGGCATTGACCCATAAATATTCTTGATTACGTGGACTGAATCACCCCATGGTGAAACAATTGGTCATATAAAACCTTTATCAACTTTATCTTAACAAATATTTTTGATCTAATAATTAAATGGAATTTTTTTCATGGGGATTCATGGATACAAAAATATATCTCGGTATAAGTTCAATTGATAAATCATCTATTAGTAAGGAGGAAGACCTAAAAACTATTCAGGTAATACATCAATATAGTTCTTCAAAATGAGAATGTCATCAAGCATGATTGTATTTAATGTCTTAGTATGTTGAGATAGGTATACTTTCACAAAATACAATAATACCAAGCTTCAGAAGAAGATTCCAAAAGGTATTCACCCTTTAATATAAAATTCTAATTATAGAAAGTTGATTTGGGATATAGATAGTTATTTACAACTTTTGATATTTGACATTGGATTTATATAATGAAAACCAATCCATTCCAAGTATAACATAAAATTTAACTAAAGTTAGTATGAAAAGATATTATTAGAGTTCTAAGCCACATACAAAGAATGGGGAGGGGTTGCAAACTTGGGATGTAATAATTTCTCCCTTATTGTTCTAACAGATAACATCATCTCCTTGTTTAGGAGTTTAAAATTAATATTTATACCAATATTACAAGATATAAAAGTTTTTTTTAACAAGAATCACATAATATAATATTAATTATTATATAGATAACTAGAATACCAATCACTACTTCATTATCATGTACCACTTCAATAGTAGTGATATCATAAACCCTTCCTTTATCTCTTGGTCAGATTGGTTTTATAGATTGATTATCTTCTATAAACCTTGGATTTGGGAATTGGATTTCATAATATCCAGGTTCCTTGTAGTTGAAATACACTACTGTATACTAAAGGTTATCCAAACCATCTTTTTTTGACATTAATGGGCTTATTAATCCATCTTAGTCATTTATTTTCTGGATCCCCACTTTTCTGCACTAGAAGAATCTCTCCATTCCATTGATATGGTTTTAGGAATTAGTTTTCTTACACATTTTACATGTGGCCAATTAGTTTTAATATTGTATATTGGATTAATCCAATGATCCTACTACATTAAAATACATTTTTTATTTTATCTATATCTCATTGAGACCATTGAGAATCACCAATATCAATCTCAACCATTTTGAAAAAAATGATAATTCCCTTCACAGTTCTCAATGTCTAAAATAACTAAAGACTTTATTTAACTCATCCTTAATATACTATTGATGTTATCCACCTTAATTTTTATGTCATTGATAAATCAAGAGGAGTATCATGAAATCCTTTTGAATTTTCCCTCATAATCTTAAATATAATTATCACCCTTTTTCTTTATTCCATGTAACTCACAAACAATTCTATAAAGAATATTTTTTGGGAAAATATTTATTGATATTTATTTAATTAAATACATCCCATTCCATGCATTTTATTTCTTACTTGGTATTCATGTTCATGATTACTGCCCCTATTTATCATCTTATATCTCAAGGAGGTAGAAAACTCGTATGACTTTCTCGAGGTCAAATAATCATAGGACATGGAATATCACCTCAAAGAAGTTAACTGATTTTTTAAAGTAAAGGTTATTATTAGATAAACTAAAATTGGGAGATGTTTTTTGTATAAATGAGTCAACTATAACATTCTATATCTTAGTAGAAGGAGGGTATTCCACATGTTTTTTGTTATTATTATTAACTTCGGTTAGATTAGCTATTACTTCCATTATTTATTTTGGATCCCAATACCATCAAGTTAGGATTTCCATTAGATAAATCATTAAATTTCCCATCACCATTGTTTTTATTTTGATTCCCCATAATTACCACCATTAAATAAAATAAAGGAAAATTAGGGATGAAAATTATTATTCTAATAATCACACAAAAAGAGGAACTATGTACATAGAAGAAATAAAATACAAATGAAACACATATCCAAAATTATAACCATCAAGGTTTCAATATTGGTTATACATAGAGAATTTAAAATTATGTTTTCTAACCTAAAAATATATTCTTGTACAAAATAAATTTTCATAAAGATCTTATGAATTTAAAAAAGAATAACCCCAAAAGTGTGAAAACAAGTGTGTAGTAAAAAAAACATCAACATGTATGAATTACCGGTTGAGTTAATACCCTAGGCTCTCTTTCATGGTTATAACCACTATATACATTTGTGTTAAATACACATCCATATTTTGTATCGAGATAGGAATTTCATTTCCTGGAAGTGACATATTCTATACATTATAAAAATTTTAGGATATTATACTATACATTTAATTATCCCTATGTTTTTTTACTAATTCATTATTGTCACAATCACCAAAAAAACTATATCTTTCTATGACACTGGTTTTAGTGGCCCAATCCTCTCACACATTTTATTATTTTGTTTTCAACATAAATATCTAACACACACAAACTATGGATCTAGAGGCCAAGAGTATTTTTGAGAATATTTTCATAAAACATCAACATGAATCTAAAATAAAAATTATTTATTTAAAATTCCATAATTTTCTCCTAGATCTTTTTGAGATTATAAACCATATCAGATAGCCTAGGTAACACATAAACAAAAGGGGAGTAATATATCTCAATAAGGGAATGAGCATGATAATGAAGTATAACATATGAGTTAACTTGAATAAAAATATATCATAAAATATAATGCCCATGAATAATAATATATAATCATAACATAAATAATATGGAATCATATGATCAAAAGAATCATAGAAATGTGTCAAAATATAAAATACATATGTATAAGTCAAGGATAACTACTAAGATGACATAACATGGAGGAAAATTCCGATAGTGGATTAAGTTCACTCTCTAAACTCATAAATTTTTGATAATGATATATAAACATTAATCCATTTATTAGATAACTATAAGCGTGCACCCATCATAATATGTACATGAATTTGTTTTCCAAATAAATTAATCAAATATAAGTCATCATAATATAAAATTAACATGGAATGTAATGGGTTACAAAGTATTACCTCAAAGAATATTAAGAGGGTATTTAAATAAGGATTATAATGAGAGGATGGAATTTAATAATTTGGATATTCATATTTTAGTCAATATTCATATGGTTTAAATTTTGAGTTCATTTTTTGGATAATTAAAGATATATGGTAAAGAATTTGGTATAAATTCGACATTTTAAAATGGAGTTTTACGGAATTAATAAAATAATTTTAAAGAATTGGAGAATGTTGATTTTTTTAAATAATAGGTAAAAAATGATATCTCTAAAATAATTCTCATTTTATGAAATCGTGAATTTGTAAAATAATTTAAATTTTTTATATGGAATGATTTAATAATATTGAATTTCACGTTAATTCAGCATGACTTATAGAAGGTATTTAGAAATGAATGCAAGGAATTTCCAACCTCAACAAATAAAGGGAGAAAAGGATGGTTAAAAATATAATAGACATATATATAAATTTTATAGGAATATAATAATGATAAATATATATATATATATAAACTGAGGTAGAGATAAAGAAGGTGTATCTCAAAGAATATAGGGTTGTTTTGAGTGTTACCTTACCTCAGTTCTGGATTCATTATTCACTTTCACTTAACGCCCTAAATAATCAAATTAGATTTATTTAAAAATGATTCAGAAAACAATTCGAATAATTTTTTATTTTATTTTAGTTTATAGTCATTTAATTTATGTAATTTTTCAATGTTAATTTTCCTAAGATTGTATGTTCCCTGGGTCCATGTTCATATTTGTTTTAGGTAATAATGAGAGTTATCATAAAATTATTTGATAAATATATAATTAAAATGAAATGGATTTAATGTTTCTCTATAATTTTTAATGGTTCATGATATCCATTAGTATTCATAAATAATCATGGATTAAAGATTATAGGTTTTATTATCATACAATTAGATCATTTATGGGATTTTTTGAACCAAGATGAAATTATATAGTTTTATTTAAATTTAACAGTATTTAAATACTATATAATAATAATAAAATTATATTATATTTATTAATAGTAGTTTTACCATAAAATTTAATTTAATCAATAAATTATGGTGGACATGGAAAATGAAAATCATTGTTGATGGGGTGGTGAATGAACCATAATATGAAAAACAATTTCATTTTAGAATTGGTTTACGGAAAGGTATAAAATGGATATTACACCATAATAAGAAAATATAAGTGTATTTAAGAAAATTATATTACAATGAATAAGTGGATGGAATTCTTATAAAGGAAGTAGAAGAAAAAAACCGAAAGGGGTTTGGTTAAGAATTTATGCCTTTCTTTAAGTGTTTTATCTTTGGTTACCCCCTAAGGCTACATGGAATAGTATTCCGGTAAGAAAAAATCATTGATCTATTATATGAGAGGATTTGAAAGAGAAATGGGTAGACTTATTGGAAATATCCATGACATATATGGTTTGAGGAGAAGGGGTTAGGAGGGGTCAAATTTATAAGGGGAGAGGATATGTTTTGAAGATAATATTCATTTTGTTATTATTTTAGTTAAATAATATAAATAGTGTTGAATATTGTGAATATATATAATATTTTTTGAATTTTATATTAAGATAATGGCTTATTACATCATCTAGGAATCAGTTATTCATGTATTTCACTTACAATGTAAAATACTGTATTTTTATACATATCACTATTCATCAAAATTTGAAATATTTTAGAATAATACTAAATTTTTACCCAATATATTTTTTAATTTGTAGATTTTGGAAGAAAAATAAATTTATAAAAAAATTACATATATTTGAAATTTATTTTTTAAATAAAATTCATATTTATTTTAAAATATCAATTTTAATATTATGATCATTTTTTTAAACCTTTTTAAAATTACATATGGCCTTTTAAAATTATATTATAATTATAAAGAAACATACTAATATTTAAAAAACCAATTTTATGAAAAGAAAATTTCTTTTTATGTTTTATATTTATTATAAAAATATTAATACGACATGCTAGTCTTACAAAAAAACAAAATATTAATTTTACCATTTTAAAAAATATTATTTTACTTGTATCATGATATGAATTTTCTATGTTCTTATTTTATAAAGAAAATAAATATCATTTTAAAATCAATATGTTATTTTTCTATTCATAACGGTCAGATTAATATTTCAGTATCCAGAGTACTATTCTATTGGTCATGTTTTTAATCATTACATTGGATTTAAACCTTCATTAAATGCATTATATTTCACTAATTTATGATTTAGTAATATTTTCTCCCAGGGTATAATATTATCAATTTTAAAATTAATGTTTCATATCTAATTTTCTTCTTAATTTCCAAATCTATTTTCATGATTGAAATCATTCTTGGGGGTCAAGGATATAAATTTTTCCATACACTAATTATCTTATTTTCTAGTTCCATCCAATTGTAGTGTTTAATATTTTATTGAGTATATTTATACTCTATATGTAAATATCCAATTAATATAATAAAAATATTAATTGGATTTATCATGTGGTATATATTATTTATATAATACTAGATTTCTAAAAATGAAACATGTGTAAATTCAAAAGGAAATTCCATTGATAATATTCTATGTCATTACATGAGTTTTTATACAATATTATATTAAATAAACCATAGTAACATGTAATGATCCATCAATCATTCATTACCATGAATTTCTATCCAAGTGAATTTATTTCTACCCTAGTTTCAATGTTTGTTTTCCACATTAATTTATCTAGATCAACCTAAACAAAATTGTAATTTATCAATAAAACTCCATTTCATCCAAATCATTCCTATATTACATTAATAATCATGAAATACATACTAAAATACTACCCATGATTTAGTCTAACCACACTTCCAATATGCATAACTAATATGATTTCATAAAATAAAGCTACTTAATAAGGATCCAAAATTCATTACAAACCCTATCTATTCATTTGGAAATGTTATCACTTTCCAACACACAAACATCACAAAAACATATGCTTGTTGGCATTGCTGAGCCTAAGCTTCATTTTAATAACTGGACAACATTTAAGTGGAGCTCTCTTGGATATAAATTTATCTCGCAAAATTCCCATGACTCCAATATGGATCATTTGTGTGTTTTAAGGCATGAGATGGTCATCATTCTATCCTACTGTAAGCTGTCTCAAATCATTCTTGTCTCTTGCAGCATTGATGATTATGAGACCTCTGCAGCGTTTGTGTATGCTTCTAACTCCTATATTAGAATAAGGGAATTGTGGGATGAGATGAAGGTTATATCTGGGAACATTAATCAAAATTTGGTGATCCTTGGTGACTTTAATATAGTTTTGAGGCCGAAGGAAAAAACTGGAGACTACTTCAATCGCAGCGCATCCTTGGAATTCTATTTGTGTATTGATCAATGAAACTTGGTTGAGGTCCCGGTGGTTGGAGATTATTTTACCTGGAGTAGGTACACCTGGAAGAGGAAGGAAGCAAGCAAACTCGACAGATGTTTTGTTAAAATAGATGATCAAAGTTCTGCCCATGGAATTTCAGGGTTCACACTTCCCAAACATCACTCTGATCAAAATCTGATTATTGTGGAAATTAATAAACACTTTAGGAGGTCTCTTCCCATACCTTTTCGGTTTAAAAATGGCTGGCCTATAGCTCTTGGGTGCAGGGAAACTGTGCTGAAAGCTTGGAGAATTGAGGTGATTGGCAACTCGTTGAAAAGGCTAGCTAGGAAATTAAAACATACCAAGAATCTGCTCAAGGAGTGGAGCAAGAGCTCATTCACTATGCTGGATAGTGAAATTAAGGCTGCTGAGGAGGCTCTTTCATGCTGCCAGATCAGGGATCAACATCTGAATACTCCCTCTAGGGAGGAAATTGAGGCCCATAACAGGCTGGATAGTCTTTTAGTGGTCAAATAAATGCTGGAAAAAAACCAACTAAATGTGAAATGGCTGAAGGAGGGAGACCGGAACACAAAATTCTTTCATAGGCTTCACAAAGAGAAGAGGGCCAGAGCAGAAAATAAGGCAATTAACATTAATGGTCAGCTTCACACCTCTGAAAATTCAATTGCCGAGGCTACTATGGAATACTTCATGGGTCTATAATCTGATGATGGGCAGGATAACACACAAAAAATGGTTGAAAACATTAGCCCTTTCATTGAAGATCAAAATAATCAGGCCCTTATCGCTCCTCCTCTAAAGGAGGAAATTAAAGAAGCCTTGTTTTCTCATAATATGGATAGTGCTCCTGGTCCAGATGGGTTCACTAACAAATTCTTCATTTTTTACTAGGATGTCTTGCAGGATGATATCGCTCAATCAATCAAGGAGTTCTTCAAATATTCCTATATGCCATATGGGATGAATTAATGTTTTATTGCACTGATATGCAAGAAGGAAAATGCGGTTGACATTAATGACTTCAGGCCTGTTGCGCTTGGAAATACAATCCCTAAGGTCATCAGTAAGATTATTATGAACAGGATGGGACCCTTGGTTAGTGACATTATTACTCAAAATCAATTTGGATTTGTTCCTGGATGCACTATTCAAACTTTTCTTTTTGCTGCCTCAGAAAGTGTTAACTTGATGAGGAGGAAAGTTAAAGATGGGAACATTGCGCTCAAAATTGACATATCTAAGGATTTTGACACTCTAAGATAGATCTTTCTTTTCAATGTCCTCAAAAGGTATGGCTTCTCGAATGGTTTTATCAAGTTGATTAGTACCATCTTTAGCTAATCAAGGATGTCCATTATTATAAATGGGGCACCTAGAGGATTCTTCCCGTGCACTAGAGGTGTGAGGCAAGGGGATCCACTCTCAGGTTTGCTATTTTCTATTGCAGAAGACTATTTGAGTAGGTGCATCAATGATCTTGTTCCGTTTGGATTTTATAGGCAAATTAGGGACGGGAAGAATGAATTTTCTCCCTCACATTTGCTCTATGCTGATGATATACTTCTGTTTGGGCGATCTTCTAGAAAAACAATCTCCTCTATCCAGGTGTTGTTTGATCATTATGAAGAGGTCGCTGGACAGGCAATTAGTTGGAATAAATCCTTCATTGTTTTTGGTAATGGCATTACGGTTGGCAAGAAAAATAGAATCATCCGAGGGATTTGGGTGAAAAAAGGGACTCTTCCTTTCCAGTACCTTGGTGTTCCTCTCTTCTGGGGGAAAGTTAAATGGAATTATCTGGAAGGTATCTATTCTGGAATTTTCAATCAACTTGCTAGCTGGAAAGGGAAGGCTATGTCCCTGGATGGAAGAGTGTGTCTCATTAACTCAATGATCACATCAAAGTTTGTGTACTCCTTCTCGTTGTATAGGTGGCCTAGGGGCCTCATCAAGGAGTTGCAGTGTATGATAAGGAATTTCTTATGGACTGGTTCTACCCATGAAAGGAAATTGGTAATGGTTTCCTGGAAAGAGTGTATCAAACAAGTTCATCTTGGAGGCCTTGGAATCAAGGACCTAAAGATATTTAATGATGGTCTCATTGGGAAATTCACATTAATCCTGATCTCCAATGATGCTTCTAATGCTTTTTTGGCCAAAAGATTTAAGGAAAGGTTGATTAATGTGTACAAACATTATCTTGGGTCCTCCGTGTGGGCTTCTCTTAGACATGCCTTCAATAAAATCTTGAACGAAACAAAGTGGATGGTGTGTGAGATCTCCAATCTCAACTGCTGGAATATCACTTGGCTTGATAGGCCACTGCACGATATCATGAGCACTCACTCTGAAGTAAGGAATATTCCCATTGTTGATTTCAGAACACAATGGCAAAGATTTGACAACATGCTTCCCCTTCAAATTAGACATGAAATTAAGAATTACACATTCATGGATCATGACACTCTGATATGGAAGCTGAATAGGAATGTGTGCTTCAACATCAAAGAATTTTATAGGATGGAATGTGGGATCTCTACTCACACTCCGAGATGCATTACAGCCTTTCAGGCTCCCTGTATCCAACCATATAGATTCATCTTAATTTGGAGAATCTGGAAAAAAAGACTTCCCACACATGACCAACTCAAGCAGGCTGGAATTCAGATTGCTTCAGCATGCTATCTATGTATGTGTGCAGAGAAAAATGTGGAACACTTGTTTGTGGGCTGTCGATATGTGCGCCAACTTTGGTCATATGCAGGTTCTCTGTTTGGGCTGGATTTGTGCTCTCATATGCAGGTTGATGAGATCCTTTCAGGGTTGTCCAATGCTGGGCGAAGTGAGAAAATTTAGAATCTGCTGCTGGTGGATGGTGCTGCAATTTTTGCGGCTGTTTGGCATGCGCGCAATGCCATCCTGTTTGAGAACAAGCAGATTTCTGCCCAGACCGGATTGCTTGCCCTGCATAGGGAAGTGTATGCGGCATCTATGGTGCAAACTGGAGGGATGAATAACAACTTATCTGACCTGCAGGTCCTCAGAATGCTAGGTGTTCCCGGTCGCCCCCGAAAGCCCAAAACCCTCAAATACATTCGATGGATACCTCCGATAGGCGCGTTGCTCAAGGTAAATGTAGATGGGGCTGCTGCTGGCGCGCCAGGGCCATCTGGATGTGGCGGAGTCTTCCGCACACATATTGGTTTTTTGAAGGGTTTCTTTTACTGTTACACTGATATAGGGGTGTCCTATGAAGCTGAGATATGGGCTATTATACATGCGGTCAATTTTGTTGTTCAATTCAAATGGAGTTTGTTATGGATTGAATCAGATTCTCAAACTGCAGTGCAGGCCTTGAAAACAAGAACACGAGATGTGCCATGGAGAATTCTACCTCACTAGATTGCGTGTCTCAACAGGGTTACTGAGCTCAATCTGATAATCTCACATGCTTATAGGGAAGCCAATCAAGTTTCCGATGATTTGGCAAAGAAAGAAATAATGGCGAAGAATATGATGTGGTCCTTCACGGCACCAGAATACTGTGCTCCACTGGTGGAGGCGGACATGCGTGGTGTAATATACTCTCGCCTTTGTAATAATTCCTTGTTCTCCTGACTCTATTATCTTTTTCTTAATAAATTTTTTAGGGACGGATCTGACCGGACCCTGGACTTTTTGGTAGTATATTATTTATATTCAATAAAAGTCAATAAACTTACTAGCACACAATTGTGGACATATCAAACCTGTTTTTGTGCATTGTATATAACTAAAACCAATTATATCATTATTCTATAAAAATATAAGATAAAAAACACAATTATTATACCTCATATGATAAATGAATACATAATTTCGTTCCTCTACCGGATGAGAGTAACCAGATATCCATGTTCAACAAAAATAAATCATACACTCTCATATCATCTCTTTAGTAAATCTGGAATACACTATCATTAGTATTATCTCTATATCCCAGTGCTGTCAAGAAAAATTAACCACTTTAGTAACCCAATATGTCCAACCTTTAACATACCCCAATTATATCCATAAAACAATGTATTTTATTTTATTCTAATATACAAAAAAAACAACCCACATTCCATACATTATCGACCATATGGTTTCTAATCCCATATCTATCTCATGAATATACCAATATATATTCTAAGTCTATAAGAACAATATTAATTACACCTTTGTACCTAAAGAAATATCATTAATCTATAAATATGAAGTGACATGCCTTCATATAACTATACCCAAGGTGTTGATTGATTTTCACACCTTTTAGTGTTGTCCTCACACCACATTTGACTACACCCAATCATTATTAAGAGGTAACATCCTAAAAAAATTTAGGGTTTAGTTAATCCACATTAACCAAATAACATGTAATAGAAAAAAACTAAATAATTAATTATTGAAATTTATTTAAGAAAACCCCTTTTTTAATACATTTTTCAATGTCTTTATTTTTAAATATTTCTTCTGAAAACATTTTATAAAATTAGTATTACCTGTAAAAATAAATAAGGACATGTTATGAAAATATATAGCCCATTTATGATTCATTAATAAATTCATTCTTTGAGTTCTATATTAATGTAAAAAAATTAATATATAATAATTGAAATTTCATTAAAGAAACTAAACTGTAAAAAAATGTCAACAAAATCGTATCTCACCACCCTAGAAACTCATAATTCAATAATGAATGTGCAAGAATAAAATACATAAAAAATTTATCCTAAGTACAGACTATCAATTTTCATTTACCAATGGAAAATCATAATTAAAATCACAAAAAATCCTAATATTTTATATGATACATTATTACCCTGATACAGGTTAACAATAACTGATTCAGGACACTGCAAACATTAAGAACACCTCCTCATATAATATAAGATAGTTTCTAGTAGTAAAGGTATAATATATATAATGGTGATTTATTATTTGTAGTGTCATAACAATACTATAAAATAATAAGATAATGATAAATCTATAAAAATATAATATATATATGGGATTTACAGTGGAGATCCAACCATAATAAAAATATATATATGTAGTATAAAACATTTTCCCATATCAAATTATGTTTCATTCATATATAATAACAACAGTCACAATTAGTGTCCTATGTCATAAATATAATAGCTGAAATCCACTAACGATCACATGTAGGGTGTGAGGATAAAAATCAGTAAAAACTCACTAACGATGCCCCTAAAATAATCCATTATGCTTTTATATTAGTGTATGAAAAATACAATACAAAATTTCATAAAAATATACGTGAAATGCATAAATCAAGACATCAAGTGCAAACATGGTAACCATAATGCTAAAACCAACATATTTAATTCAATACATATACATAAATATAGTTATTTAAGATTCCCACTGAAATGGAACCCAAATCCCCATGAAAATATGACCATCCAAACTATGTCAATATTGTTTCCTTGTATCTAGAATGGTTCTACTATCCAAAACATACCAAGATGGAATCACAATATCTGACACAATTTAAACATCTATATCATACCTATATAGTGCCTAGGTCTCCAATTATTCCCAAACAGTAATTTTACACCAAGATAACACCTGATCCTCTATCTATGTTGGACCTCCTACTTCAAACAAAGATAGATTCAAATTTTCTAATTTTATATAAACATCCAATAATAAACAAATAATTCAATCTGGAGATAAAAAAGTAGGAACATTAGAATCAATACTTAATCCCTAACATTATAGACAAATTTGGATATATATATATAAAAATTATTCATTGTGTTACCCATACCATTCCCTTGGGTATGCACCAATAAATCTATAATGGCTCACACCATATGTACAATACCTAATAAATAGCCCACCACCAACACATTCCATGCCTCTTATGGCCAAAAACTATTAATTATATGTTTATCCCACTCAATAATTACAAATCCCAATGTCATTATGAGTTAATTATTCTAAGATAATTTTTAGTTTTGATGATTTTTTGTAGAGGATGTTCGTTGATTATAAATTCATATTGGAATTTACAAGAGTTAGAACTTCATTCAGACGTGTTTTTTCATGAATTGTGGGGACATGGTTGGTGATTAGAGATGTTTTTGGGTGGTTCTATAGGTAAAATAATATGTTTCAAGACATATTTTACCTAGTGAATGTCCACTAGGAACCTATAAATTAAATATATTTTTATATCCCACGGATGATCCACTATCCAACTAGTCTCTTTATTCCTACTTGCTCGTAGGCCGTCATTTAGGTGTCCTAGGTACACTAGGTTACCAGTTGTGTTCTCAGTAATTTTTTAAGTAATATAATTATTGTATTTTAAAATTTATCCCCACTTTACTCTATATCAAATAAAGATCATGAGATACAATGTTGCCTACCCTCTCCCTCTTTGTTTTTCCCTTTGAATATCCATTTATTACTAATAGTATTTTTGTTTGATCAGATGATATTATTAGTTACCTAAGCTATTATTATCATCGTTCCCTCTATTTTTTTCTTCTCTTGTTGTCTTTATGATTAATTTTTTTCATTTTAGGTTTTTAAGTAGGATCCACTAGATAAATGTGGAATCATCTGAGAATGATGGGTCATTATGGTACAATGGCTAGGGGATGATTAGGGAGGATTAATGCCTATAATAAATATCTTTTTATGGTTTATTTAAATATAGAATATTATACTATTGATTCTTAAGAAATTTATAAAAATTGGAATTAATTTTATTGTTAGTTTATGGGGAATTTTGAGATAGGAGTTCTAAAGGAATGGTGTCAGATTCATTATTCCATTGGTCATAACATCAACAAAATATGATTTCTTTATTAAGATTTTAGTGATTATGAATCTTTACATTAAATTAATTAAGTAATTATAAAATTTCATAATTAATTTTTAGATCTATAAATTAAGATATAGTAGGTAAATAGATTTTATAGGTTGGTTGTTTCTTTTATACTTATACATATGAAAGTATATTTTATGTGTATTGAATGTGTGTATACCTACGATCCATGTTTATGGAAACTATGAAGTAGATGAGTGACTTAAAAAATTTGAAGTAGGTTTGGGTAATTCCCTCTATAATAAAATTGGTTATTTTGTACAAGGATTGGGTGTTTATATATTCATGGAACTTAAGTCCCCAAGGGGAGTGAAGTCTTGTGTCACATTATAAACCCTATGTGCTTTTATCTCATGATATGGGATAATGTTTTCCAATTAATTTCCATAGTGATCCAATGTCAATGATTATAATTTGTTCAACCTTAAGTAATTTATTAGTTTGTGTTAGGGATTGTGAATTTTGTTGGGGATTCTAGTGGAATATCTTTGTGACCATTAGGATCTTTTAGTTAGATTAGTTGGGTGTTTTGTATGGATTTATTGAGCCATATTAAACCATTGGTCTTGATTCATCCATGATATTAGGTTATGGGTGATAGTACCACACTATTTGAAGGATACTAGTAGAACATGGTAATGGTATGTTGGGGGGGGGGATGGGATCTCAAGATCATATATCTCCATAAAAGTTGGATTTGAATAGAAGATGTGTATGAAGCACTAGTAGGAATACTTATTGAGATTGGATAGGGCATGAGAGACATTGGATTTATATGTTTTTTAGTCTTGGGGGTGTTATTCATATGGGAATACCAATGTAATGAAACACATAGTATTTGTGTGGATTTGGTTCATGAATAAGAATTAGTAATGGACCTAGAGCACCATGTGAGGATCATACCATCCATTGTTTTTTGGAACAAATGGTTAATTATTAATAGAGGTAGATATGTGTATGAATTTCTATGAGGACCTCTCGGGTATTTCATGACCTAATTTGTGTATAATGAGTTTTTTTAGTTCTGTATGACCAAATTTATAGGCTTGGGAGGTTATTTTGTCTTAGGGTCTCAAAACTAAATGCATTTATGTAGCTAGAATTTATTTTGAGATGGTCATTTCAAGTGAGGATGATGAAGGCCAATTATGTTTGGTTTCACATGAGTTGTCATATTGCAGTATTCTAGATACAGACCAATTTTATAACTAACAATAGTGTATGGGTTATTTCCATCACTTGTAAAGTAATGTTTTGGGAATGATTATATACTCGTATATTGGTTGGGAGTCGTGATGACAATATGTAGGGTTTTATTTCATTATTATACCCTGTAATGAACC
The DNA here is from genome assembly GCA_963277665.1 of Viscum album. Classification (NCBI taxonomy): domain Eukaryota; kingdom Viridiplantae; phylum Streptophyta; class Magnoliopsida; order Santalales; family Viscaceae; genus Viscum; species Viscum album. The sequence continues at coordinate 1,953,307,256 of OY728130.1, forward strand.
ATTTATTAGATATTAGGGTAATTTATAATTATCAATGAGACATCACCCTAAACTATAATTTTTTTGGTTGAGTCTCCATTGTGGAAATTTTACCAGAGTAATGGGTATTGGGTGGAACTCAATTATAGGGCCTTTCCTTGAGTTTAATGGTATTGTTTGAGGCTTTGTTATGTAAACTTATCCCATGTGATAGAGTATTAGTTAGGAATATGTTATGGGACTATAAGATAAGTGATAAGGAAATGGACAAGCGTCTATTGTGGGGATTATATTGAGTGATAAAGTATCAATCAAGGCCTAGTTATCATATGTTACAATGTGTGATATGGTATTCATCATGATCCATAGTAAAAGATAAATTTTTTATTCGGTATAGGCTAAATTAATTTGGGATTGGTGGAATGGTTGATAGGTTAGCATACAATTGTACAAAGTTATTTATTTCAGAATTTATGTTATATCAAACTTTAATTCTATTTACATACATATAATGTATATGATACCATAAATAAGGGGCACAATGGTGTCTCTCTAGAGAGTTATGTGATCAGAATAAACATGAGATCCTTTGAGCACATGATAAAATTCATGTTTATCTTCCACGAAGTTGTTTATACACTGAATCTTATTTGAGTAGTGAATAGTGTTTTGAGATGTTTTTCTATTGATTAACCTATTTTTTATATGTGATACCTCATTTATTTGTTTAATATTTACCTTCATACTTCTTGATCAGGTGGGATGTCCCCTTTTGTATATACATTATCTGATCATGGGTTTTATTTTTGTATGTGTCATTGTTTAATGATTTGATGATTGTAATTTAGTTGTAATTAATTGATTTTTCTCTAATGATGTATGTTGAATTTTTTAATTCCCATTTATTATATTTCATAATATTGATAGTATAATCACACCACATTGGTTATAAAATATCACAGCAAGTTGGTAAACTGTGGAACAAAGGTATATATGCTTGAGGACTTTTATATCAAACAAATAGGGTTCCATTTAGATAATTTTAGTCACAGAGTTACAAAATGTTATTAGATATTGTTTTTTATTTTATATATAGGTGTAGTGGTATGAGGTATGATTTTGTTGGATTGTGAAAAGTGTTACAACACTAGTATTTAAGTGTGATGATCTGGGATTAATACTAACATAAACATGCATAATTTGGAAGGTTTTAAGTTTTTTATTATTCGGTGGGGGCATGAAATTTATCCTTCAAAATATTATTCATAGGAGGAGAAATTAGCATGTGACCAAAAATATAAGAAGAGTTCTACATGGTGGCTGTTGCAGTTCCAGTGGACCAAATAGTGGGTTTGTGCCACTTTCGAACCCAATATAGTTTCAATGTGGGGTTAAGGGTTTTTTAAAATGATTTATTGAAAACTATTAAATTTATATTGAATTAAATGAATAAGTATTAACCTATTCAATCATAATAGCTAGGATATCCTTTATCCCTTTAGTCTATCGTTACTGAGAGTGGGTATTGACCATTGGTATTTCAATATTTATTTTTTCTAACATAAGAGGTAATTATAGTTAAGGATCACCCACATAAGAAATTATTCATTAATTTTTTCACCTTTTGTCACTACTATCATGAGTTTGAACTAAACATACAATTTTAGTGATGTTTCATTAGTTTCTTTATTTCTTCCTCCATAGGCCAAATCAATCAATGTGATTTGATATGAAATCCTATTCTAGTACTGGGTAGGTGCTTCATATTTATTTCCTTTTTTACATATGTGTTTATGTATCTTATTATCTACAAGCATGGGTTTATTCGTCTGTGCCTCCTATAATGAAGTCACATTTTTTATTATTCATCTTAAACTCTACAGGGTAGTTTTTTATAAGTAATAATGGGATAGGAAGTGTTTTTTATAGTTCTTGGTTAATTTTCTTAGGGTTTTCTAGGAGAGTTTCAAAATTTTGGAATATGTAGTTCTTATGATTGGTTGTCTAATATAATTCCATGGGAACAAAAATAGTGTGTCCTGTATGGCATGTAGATATGTGATCATACCATAATGACATGAGTGATGGTCACCAATTACATGGTGGTGATTGAGGTTTGGCATGAAATTTGTTTTCATTTTTTGTTCATGATTTCTTATCACTATGGAGTCTAAGATATTAATGTCTTCTAATAACATAAAAGATGACATGAGGAGGGGTTGAACACTAGTTCTCTAGATGTTTTATTCATAAATGAGCGATATAGGTTGAATGTTGTTGATAATAAATTTGGATGAGGGTCATTTCATAAGGGTGAGTTTGAGATATGTATGGTTATTGACATCAATATTTTTATGTGTTTACACATCATTATTGGGTTTTATATGGATTTTGAGACTACTTTTGGAATAGTAATCTATTAAAAATTGGAATTTTGGTATGGTAAGTTGATATTCGTTGATGTTTTCATTGCTATTGACAAAGAAAAACAATGTGGATTATGCCTGGGATTTTATCATCTTATGGTATGGGATTAGTTTTATGGTCAAGTTAACTTTCATTATGACTAACTACGGGTGCATAGTCCCACTCTAGAACTAGCTAATGAAATTAAAGTGATCATCCTGGATTGATGAATGTAGTAGTAATCGGTTGAGCATGTTGTAATTATTTTTATATTATTTAACTTTTTATACACTCATATTGGAATATATATATATATATATATTATTATCTAGGGACACTATTGTTGGTGGTGTACTATGTTCATACTCACCCAATGAATGGGACTACTATGACATGTATCAAATTTATGGTTCATGATTCAAGGAAGGGAAAGGGGATTATGACCAGTATGTATTTATATTAGGGTGAAATAGATGCACAAGTGGGGTGTCAATATATTTTTAGATTGGATCAAGTGGATCTTTAATGTTGAGTCAATAAGGTTTTCCTTATGACTTTTCTATTCCTTCTTGTTTTGAAAATCACAAACACCTTATACTTAAGAAAATATATTGTTTACTTCTCTAAGGAAAGTTTCCTTACTTATAGAAATTTACCCTAACCTAGTTTTCCATATACAAATCAATATTTTTCTTAAGTATAAAACTCGGATTCATACCCAAAACCTTATAATCATATAATTCTTAGATATGAAGCATTTTGTTTTAGGATCAGAATTCTGGATATAACCTCTAATAAATTTCCACTCAGAATTCTGGATACGAACTCTAATAAAGTTCCACTCCAAATTCAGGATACAAACTCTAATAAAGTTCCATTCAGAATTCTGGATTTGAACTCTAACAAATTTCAACTCCAAATTCTGGACTCCGAACTTCTATGAGTTCAACTCCGAACTTCTATGAGTTCGACTCTGAACTTCTATGAGTTCGACTCAGAACTTTTACTAGATAGAATCTGATCTTTTATGAGTTTGAATATGAACTTTTAATAATTTGACTTCGATATTCTACAAGTTTGACTCCAATCATTATATGTTCAGATTCTGAATTCTGGTGAAACCAGACTCCGAATTTCCATAGAAATTCACACTCTGGATTTCTACAGAACACATGTTCCGAATTCCTATAAAACAGTGTCTGAATATCTCTTTATTATAGACTCTAAATTTCATTTTGGTTAGACTATGAATTATTATTTTCTTACATTCCTAACATCAGTTTTACTTATGCTTACAATTGTTTCATTACAAACGTTGTCATGATTTTAGTTACACTTGTTTTGTTATAAAACAATGTCGTCCATTCCGTTTCTAACATACCGTTGGTTAGGTGAAATGTGTACAGGTCCCTCCTAAATTCAAGGAGAAATATGACCATTGGAGAAGGGGTCTGATCGTTGGATCTTCACCTATAAATAGGAGATCATTTGGAAGAAACGATAACATTGAAACAACTTGTGCTTACATGCTGTTGAAGTGATTTCTAGAGAGAGAGACTCTTATTAAATCTCAACCATCGTGCAGAAATTTTGAACAACTTGTTCAAACATTTCGTTGTGCAGACTTGCTTCATGTGACTCTGATTTTTGGTGATTACAATTGAGGGCTTCTGTGTATAGGATGATAGAGGTTTTAACACCTTGAAGTTGAGGGCTTCCTTGATGATGAAGACATAGGTGTCGACTACCTGATAGTTGAGGGCTTGCAGGGATAGCAAGACAGACTCCGATATTCGTATCAAGGTCTTACCCTGGTGTGGGTAAGACATAATTTCTTGAAATTATTAATCAAGGGACCTTTATCCAAGGTTGTTGGATACCCTTCTCTTTGGGTTAAAAGATTTATTTTTTGTTACTTGTAGTTTTACTACTTGTTTTTCTGCTGCATTTTGTATTACTACGGAAAGTATAACTTCCATATACATCCGTACATGTACTCTAATTTAGTTAGATTCTATACGCCTTAAGATAGAATTTCATATTATAAACTTTGGTTAAGTTTCATTTTCCGGATCCATATTTCCAGAACATGTTTTTCGGGATCACTTTCCAGATTTGGGCAAGTGTATAGTGCTAGAAGTGTGTAACTTCATACTTTGTCCCAATCTTTCAATTGGTGTTAGAGGTGTTGTGAATTTTCTTAATTTACCTTTTTTAAAAATAGATATTTCCTTGTTTAAGGAAATTTTTAAAGTGTACACTTCACCCCGCCTCTTGTATATTGAGAATCTACATCTTTATTTCAATCCTACAATTGGTATCCGAGCAGGTCTTTGAAATACTTATACTCACATATATGTTTTTCTTGCTCATATTTTCATTGTTCTATATTTTTCTTGCTTAGGAATATTATCCTTGAATCCAAACTATTGTTATTATTAAGTTTCATTGTAGAAATATTTTCTTAAGGATGGTAGGTTTAAATGTTGGTTCTATCGACAAATTAAATCGTACAAGAGAAATTGTTTTTGATGGAAATGATTATGAGTATTGGAGAGATCTAATGAAGAATTTCGTTATCAATACTGGAGTAGATAATTTTGTTATGCTTACTGGAGGTTATCAAATTCCTAACAAGGAAGTTAGTACTTTCACAAACCAAGAGAGGCATGATTATCAATTAAACTATATGGTACGTAATACTCTACTATGTTCAATGACTAGGAACATATATATCCAAATTTATTATTGTGAAACAACTAACTGTATGTGGAAAAAAACTTGAAATTATACATTTTGGTACATCCAAAGTCATATAGACAAGAAGAGCTATGTTGAGAGAAGAATACCATGGTTTTAACTTTCCTTATGGAGAAACCATTTGTAAGGTGCAACAAAGGATTATGACTATCATGAATATCTTACACTCAGTTGGAGACAAAGGTCTAGATGATGAAGCTCTTGGGGATAAGATTATTTATATAATGACCAATGAGTGGGAATCAAAGGGAACAACTATTGATGAGAACATGAAGGTCACTCAAATTTCCTTAGATGAGCTGTTTGGAACTCTTCTCCAACGTGAAACAATAATGAAGAGAGATGCTGACAACATCAAAAAGAAGAATGGGAATGGTACTATTGCTTTTACTAAAACATCAACCCACTTGAAAGATAAGACTCGTGAGAGAGTAACTAGATCCAAGTATAAGGAGGTTACTATCCAATCCAAATCTAGTGAGAGTGAAGTCTCAGAAAATGATTTAGCTAATCTTTCTTAAACAATGAACAAGAGAGCCGGTCAAAGAAATTTCTAATCCAAGTATAAGAAGAAGGAAAGGAAAGATAAAAATGATTCAGAGGTCACATGATATGAATGAAAGAGAAGTGGACACATATGACCTGAATGACCTATTCTTAAAAATAATTAAATAAAAGAGAGGAATTCTAAAAGGAACCATAAGAAGTTTTACAAAGCTAAAGCTAGAAAAAGTCGGAAAGCTAATACTACTTGGAGTGCTAGCTGTGGAGACTCATCAGAAAGAGAATCATTAGAATATGATTCATCAGCTCAGAAGAATAAGGGATTCATTGCTAATACTTCTTTTCCACATACATGTCTTATGGCCAAGGTACGCTCTGTCGAGGCTTCATCAAATTTATCTCATGATAAGAATTACTATTCCAAAAATAGTACTTCTAATGAAGATACTTCATCCTCATAAAATGAAGAACCTTCATATGATAAAGTATCTAGATATTCCAAGTTACTTGAAGAAAAAAATTGTAAAATTTCTATGAATTAGACAAGGAAAATACAAGGGAAGAAATTCTCACAAAAGAGATTTCATATCTTTATTAAGATCCTAAAGATAAAGAATATTTTTTAGAAAAACATTTTAAAGACCTTGAGAAAGAAAATTCTGATAAGGAAGAACATTCTAAAGATCATAAGAATTCTATTTTAAAGATGAATGGTTTTAAGGAAAAATATAACTCTAAGGAAATGATTCCTGATGATAGGAATTTAGTCATTAGACTAAAATCTGACATATTTTCTCTTAAGAAGCTTCTTGAAAAATTTACCTTTGGGAAGCAAAATTTTTAAAAGATGTATTCTCAAATTAATCCTCATAGAATCAATACTGAAGTAGGTTATACCCACCAAAAACCTGTTTCAAAAAACAACTATTTTATTCCTTATAGAGTCCCTTTTTGGACTATGTGGCAAAGTGGTGGGAATTGGAAGAAATATTGTTCTTTGAATAGAGTACAATATCTTGGGTTTCATAAAGAATATTTTTCTAAACAAATGTGGATTCCCAAATTTTTTTGTCTAACAATCTCGGATCCAAGCAATTATAGATTCTGAAAACCTAACTTGTTTTTTATTTTTAGGAAAATAGGGAAAGTACCAATAGAAATACTTGGTACATTGATAGGGGATGTCCCAGAATATGACTGGTAACAAAAGCTATTTCAAAAAGATTATCAAGACGAATGGAGGATAAGTAACTTTTGAAGATAATGCTCGGGGAGAAATTGTTGTTATAGGTAACATTGTACATCTCGGAAGAACCTTGATTTCAAATTTTTTGTTTGTGAAAGGTCTTAAACACAACCTCATTAGAATAAGTCAATTATGTAATGAAGGATACCTTGTGAATTTTTAGAATGATAAGTTCTTAGTACATAATTCCAAGGAATAATTTATTCTTTCTGCCCATAGGCAAAAGAGTGTTTGCTCTTTAATATTAGAAGACCTTAGGATCCAAGACATACCTTGCCTTATTGCAATGGAAGATCATTCTTGGTTATGGCATAGAAGACTAGGTCACTATAACCTTAAAAACATATGTAAAATATCTAAGAGGAAAATAGTTAAGGATCTACTGGATCTTAGATTTGATTCTTCAAAAGTTTTTGATCCTTGTCAATATGGAAAGCAACATAAATATAGCTCTAAATCAATTGGTGAAGTCTCAACAACTGATGCGTTACAGTTGGTGCACATGGATCTTTTTGGTCCAACACAAACTGGAAGCATTGGAGGCAAATACTATGTGTTTGTTCTAGTTAATGATTACACTAGATTTACATGGGTCTATTTTCTAGCAAAGAAGTCTGCTGATTTTTCTTATTTCAAAAGTTTTAGAGCCCAAGTTAAAAATAAGAAAATCCTTCCATTTAAAACTATTCAGAGTGATCATGGAGGAGAATTTCAAAATTCTGATTTTGAAACTTTTTGTAGTAGAAAAGGTATTACTCACAACTTTTCAGCACCTAGAACTCCTCAAAAAAAATGGTGTAGTTGAGAGAAGAAATAGAATTATTCAAGAGATAACTAAAACCATGTTGAGTGAATATTCTATAGCTTAACATTTCTGGGCTGAAGCTGTAAGTACTGCTTGTTATACCATAAATCTATTTTTGATTAGACCTTTTCTTAATAAAAATATTTATGAGTTATGAAATGGTAGAAAACCTAGACTTTCCTACTTTAAGGATTTTGGATGCAAAGTATTCATTCTTAATACCAAATATAACTTAAACAAATTCGCACCAAAATCTGATGAAGGAATTTTCTTAGGCTACTCCACAACTTCTATGGCTTATAGAGTTTTCAACAAATACACTTACACTGTTGAAGAAACAGTGCATGTAAAATTTGATGAATCTGATCCTTTTTTTTAAATCATCCCAACATACATCCTATGATGTATTTTAAAAAATTTATTATCAGCCATTATTAGAAGATCCTTCTGATAAGGAAAATGTTCAAGAAAATATTTTTGAAACATTTACCCTAGAAGAATTTCTACCCTATATTGATGAACTTGTTTTACAAAACCCATGTCAGGTGTTTCAAAAGATTCATCGCAGTGATAGTATCAGTGGTGATGTCAATCAACCTGTAAAGACTAAAAGTTCCTTAATAAATGAAGTAGAACATCTAGCATTTATTTCGCAATTGGAACCAAAACGCACTGATGAAGCTTTAGGTGATGATGATTGGATAAAAGCCATGAAAGATGATCTAAATGAAATCAAAAGGAATGAAATATGGACCTTGGTTGAAATACCTAAGGAAACTTTTGTTATTGGAGTAAAATGGGACTTCAGAAATAAGTGTGATGAAAATGGAGTTGTTGTTAGAAATGAAGCTAGACTAGTTGCTAAAGGCTATAATCAGCAAGAGGGAATAGACTATGAAGAAAACTATGATATAGTAGCTAGACTTAAATCTATTTGTATTTTACTTTCCTTTGCAGCATTCTTTAATTTTAAGCTTTTTTAAATGCATGTGAAATGTTCTTTTTTTAAACGGTTATGTTCAAGAGGATGTTTTTTTGGACAACCTCTTGGCTTTGAAGACACATAATATCTTGATCATGTTTTTAGACTTACCAAATCATTGTATGGTCTTAAACAAGCCCAATGAGCTTAGTATGATAGACTTACAAGATTTTTTATACAAAATAACTATGTTAAGGGAAATGCAGATCCAAACCTTTTTATAAAGAAAGACAAGAAAAATGTTTTGATTGTTCAAATATATGTTGATGACATCATATTTGGTTCAACTCATAATCTTTAACTGATTCCTTTACAAGTCTAATGAAATCTGAGATTGAAATGAGTATGATGGGCGAGTTAACATTTTTCCATGGTTTTCAAATTTCTCAAAAACCAGAATGAAACTATATATCTCAACATAATTATATTAAATATATTCTTAAAAAGTATGGATTTGACAACACTAAAATGATTAGCGCTCCCATTGGTACCTCAAACACCCTTGATCTTGATGATGCTAGGAAACCAATAGATCAAACATCTTTTAGAGGTTTGATAGCAAGCCTACTATACTTAATAGCCAGTCTTCCTGACTTAATGTTTTCAGTATGCTTATGTTCCAGATATCAATCGAATCCTAAGGAATCTCATTTAAAGGGTGTGAAAAGAATTTTTCTCTACTTAAAGGGAACCATGGATCTAGGATTATTTTATACTTCTGGAAATGATTTTATATTAAAGAGTTTTTTAGATGTTGACTTTGGTGGGTGTATAATGGATAGAAAAAGTACATCCGGAACATGTCATTTCCTAGGAGATACATTAGTTTTTTCGTCCTGCATGAAGCAACACTCAGTAGAACACTCCACTGTTGAAGCTGAATATGTAGCAACTAGAAGTTGTTGTGCTCATGTGTTGTAGATGCAACACACACTCATAGACTGTGGCTTGAGTTTTAATAAGACTGAAATTTTGTGTGATAACACAAGTGCCATTTCCCTTAGTAAAAACCATGCACATCACTTCCGTGAAAAGCACATAAGAAGACAACAAAGATTTCTCAAAGATGAGAAGACAACAAAGTGAATGCGCAAAGACTTTTTAGCAAAGTGAATGCAATGAAATGTCTTTGGATGCGCAAGGAAGTTTTAGAAAAGTGAATGCAATGAAATGCCTTGGCCTCAAAGATGAGAAGACAACAAAGATTTCTCATCTCTCCACCCACAACTGGATTCTCCAGTTGTGGGTTCAAGGGTTTGTCGTTCCGAGAAGAGGAGATAAGGATATCCTAAAGAAGAGTGATCTCTACATCTTAGATATTTTGGTAAATCTAAGAAAGATCAATTTGAGGAGGCATGTTCTTATTACAATTCAGAATATTAAGAATGGAACCATGAAGGCTCAAATCATTATGTATCCTACTCTAATCTCCAAGCTTATTATTTCTTGTCTTGATTTGTTCCAAGTATCTTTCACTTACAAGCCAAGACGTTGTAAGATGATGCTAATAAGTGATGAAACATTAACTAGGTTGAAAGATGGTTTTTCAAAAGATTCAGGTGTGTTTTGTGATCTGCTAGAGGAGGAGGCAGAAGTTTCTCCGCAAAATATAGAGAATTTTGAGACAATGAAGAAGGTTACTAAGAAGTGGAATTTGAAAGAAGTGGTTGCTGAAGAAAAACCCCCAATGCTAAGGAAACCCAGTTCACACCTACCACACAGTTGAAATAGAAAGCATATCCAGATGAGGTGGATTCTAAATAGAGGGAAGTCAAGGAGAAAAGGAAATAAGGGGATCCATAGTTTCGACTGGACCCTGTTGAGGCTAAGGCCTTAAGAGAAAAAGATGCGGATGAGTTAGATAAACATGCCAAAGAGAAGAAGATGAAGAAGAACTTTTCTGAGACTGAAATCGTTCAATCACTTTTGAAAGCCACAGAGGTAGCCTCTGAGAATATCCTAATTCTAGAAAATTTTTATGTCCAACTATTACTAGAGACTCCTGGGAAAAATTACTTCACTCCGATAATATCAAAAGGGAATGAGGTTGTTGAAGAAGTATAGAAAGCAGCTGATGAAGAAGTAGAGGAAGATATTGTTAAAGAAGAAGAAGAAGTAGAAGAAGAAAGTGGTGATCTGGATGACTTGATCAAACAAGTGGAAGATTATCATGAAAAGGCTGAATCTTCAAAATGAGTCACTCCAGGAAAGGGAGATAACAAAGAAGGTAAGAGAGATGAAGTTGAGGAAGAAGAGAATGATAATGAATAATCTCATGAGGAAGTAAGCTGTGAGAATCATTTTCTTGAAGAAGAAAAATAGATGGATAAACCAGATGAAGACAAGATTGTTCAAGTATTTTCATGAAGAAGCATTTTTGTTCAATCCCTTTTGAAAGCCACAGAGGTAGCCTCTGAGAATATCCCAATTCTGGGACATGCACATGCATGCCCGTGCTATATAAAGAAATTCTACGTTTGGTGAGATTTGAACCCCTAACCTCTTGTATATTTTCCAAAGACTTTACCACACCAGCAAACTCACAATGTGGTTAACAAACAACATTTAATGTACTTATATATAATAATTGAAAAAAACAAATAATACATAAATAACAGATATAAACTCAATAATAATAAATAATAAATAATAAATAAGGAATAAGGAATAATAAATAATAAATAATAAATAGTAAATAGTACAGAAATATAAATAACAAATAATAATTAAATATAAATAATAAATAAGTAATAAATAAATAATAAATAATAAATAATAAATAATAAATACATATAAATAATAAATAAATATAAATAATAAATATAAATAATAAATAATAAATAATAAATAAACATAAATAATTAATAAATATAAATAATAAATAATAAATAATAAATAATAAATAATAAATACATAAGAGATATATATAATAAATAATTAATAATAAATAATAGATATAAATAATAGATAATAATAAATAATTAATAAATAATTAATAATAAATAATAAATAATAAATAATAAATAATAAATAATAACTAATAAATAATAAATAAATAAATAAAATTAATAAATAATAAATAATAAATAATAAATAAATATAAATAATAAATAATAAATAAATATAAATAATAAATAACAAATAAATATATATAATAAATAATAAATAAATATAAATAATAAAGAATAAATAAATATAAATAATAAATAAATATAAATAATAAATAAATAATAGTAATAATAATAAATAATAAATAATAACTAATAACTAATAACTAATAAATAAATATAAATAATAAATAAAAAATAAAAAATAAACATAAATAATTAATAAATATAAATAATAAATAATAATCAATAATTAATAATTAATAATTAATAACTAATAAATAATAAATAATAAATAATAACTAAATAATATATATAAATAATAAATAATAAATAATAAATAATAAATAAATAATAGATATAAATAATAAATAATAAATAATAAATAACAAATAATAAATATTAAATATTACATATTAAATATTAAATAATAAATAATACATAATACATAATAAATAAATAAATATAAATATAAATAATAAATAATAAATAATAAATAAATAATAATAAATAAATATAAATAATAAGTAATAAATAAGAAATAAATATAAATAATAAATAAATATAAATAATAAATAAATATAAATAATAAATAAATATAAATAATAAATAATAAATAATAAATAATAAATAATAAATAAATTTAAATAATAAATAATAAATAAATATAAATAATAAATAAATATAAATAATAAATAATAAGTAAATATAAATAACAAATACTAATTAAATAATAAATCATAAATCATAAATCATAAATCATAAATCATAAATCATAAATAGTAAATAATAAATACTAAATAATAAATACTAAATAATGAATAAAAATAATAAAAATAAATAATAAATATAAATAATAAATAAATATAAATTATAAATTATAAATTATAAATTATAAATAAATAATAAATAATAAATATTAATAATAAATATTGATAATAAGTAATAAATAATAAATAATAAATAATAAATAATAAATAATAAATTATAAATTATAAATTATAAATAATAAATAATAAAATATAAATAATAAATAATAAATAACCAGTAACAACTATTATTATTATGAATAATATTTTATTATTAGTAATAATAAATAATAAATAAGTAAATATAATAAATAAATATAAATAATAAATAATAAATAATAAATAATACATAATACATAAATATAAATAATAAATATTAATAATAAATATTAATAATAAATATTAATAATAATTAATTATTAATTATTAATTATTAATTATTAATAAATAATAAAAAATAAATAATAAGTAAATATAAATAATAAATAATAAATAATAAATAAATATAAATAATATATAATAGATAATATATAATAAATAACCAGTTACAAATATTAGATAATAAATAAATTATAGTATATTATAAATAATAAATAATAAATAATAAATAATAAATAATAAAGGAAACACATGAAAAAAGTATGAAAAGACATGATAAGGGATTAAAAATCATGAAAACGCATGAAAAAGGATGGAGAAGCATATGAAGAATGAGACATTAGGAAGAATGAGAACGCATGAAAACTCGTGACAACTCTGGAAAACTCCTTAATAATTCAACATAATCATCATAATAACCCACCGAAACCCATTGATAAAGATAACAAGTCATGGAAACTGAAATAAATAGTAATAAATGGAGCAACTGTTAAAACATGTCCAAACGGTCATAAAGAGACAAAAACATTAGACTCATATTAACGAAGATAAATTATGATGTGAGAGTTCATTTTATATTCAAGACCTATCAAATCAAAGATCCTAAAAAAATCTTCGACGTGAAAGGTGAAAGAGTCCGAATGGACATGCGAATCGGAAGTTACGACCATTTAAAAAAAAGCTGATAGGGAACGGGTGCTAGAAACGAGGCATTGAAAAACATAACAAACCCAATACACACTAAAAAGGCCATAACATATGATCTAAGAATGCATGTGGGCGCCACGACCACTCAAACTGAAGCTCGTGGAACGATCTATGATCTAGAAGGTGGAGGAGGCCGAACTGACATGCGGATCAAAAGTTAGGTCCATTTGAAGAGAAGTTTGACGAGACACCGGTGACGGAAACGGGGTTTTAGAGGCCTTAGGAGGGGTTTTTGGGGTCGAGAAACTTGACAGAAGCTTCCTTCTATTGAATTGGTGCGTAGCTCTCTTCGCTGGCTTCGATTTGATATGTGGTAGAGCCCAAACGGACACCCGGAGCAAAAGTTAGGGTCGTTTGAAGTTGGAGACATTTTTTCAACTTTCTTATAACTCTAATATCTTCTGCACCTTAGAATGTCTCACAGTTTTGATTATTTTTGCCTCTAGATCTCTTCATGATCTTCGATTTGACTAGTCGTGGTGCTTCAACGGACGCCCGGATCAACATACATTATGCTTAATAAATAAATATTAAACAACTCCCCAAATATAAACTTAAATATAAACAATTCAGAAAAATGATGAGATTATGATATAAACCCTTTCCTTATGTTTGACATTATTTTTATATAACCAAAACCCAAGTATAATAAATATAGAATTATTACGAACATATTCAAAAAAAACAAAATAATATTTATCATAACATATATTAATAACTAGTAATATTTTATCACTCATTTATTACGAATTCCTTGTTAAAAGTATGATTTTAGGTAATAACTGCTTCATTTTTCATTTATGATTTGGTTCATTAGTTTCATCCTTTATACTTTGATCAATTTTAAATCATCTCCAAAAATATAATAATGATATAAATGTCATATATATAAATAATATATATATATATATTATTTTATAAATTTTATACCTAGAAAAATGAATTAAACCATTCATAGAGATGGTTGGTCATACGTTCCCATGAATGATGTTTTAACTATTTTACATATTAAAATAAATAAAGGTAGAGACATATTAACCTTTCAAAAAATTAACATATCATATACCTAATATATATTCATAAATTATATCCTCTTTACCATCCAATTACAATAAAAATGAAAAAAATTAATCTCATTGTTTCTTGGAGGTGGTAGTGCACACATATCCATGAGTGATGTTATCGTTTTGCAAAAATATTAAAGGTAATTAGGAAGAAATGATATATTAATTATATAAGTATAAATATTTACTAAATATAAAAAACATTAAACCAATCATAATTCCCATATATAAAATATGATGATGAAAAATGAGTTGTATATCTACATGAAGATAGTGAGTCATATGTATGCATGATCGATACTTTAACGTTATGTTTCATGGGAAAGTGATTAGATAGTATTGGTCTAATAATAATGATATCATTTTAGAATATTTTGGAAAATTATTTTACCATTTTATGATAAATACCACAGATTTATAGGTGGTCGAAAAATGAGTACAAAAACGTTATCGGTTAAGATAATTACTCACTGTTTGGAAGAACTCCTTTAAATACCCTCTGGGAGACCATAAGGTTGTTATTTTGGGAACATGAAAACCTATATAATTTTATAAAGAAGTTTTATGATAAAAAGTATGATTTTGGAAGATATTTAAGGAATAATTTGGTGTAATGATGATAAATTAAGGGTTTCCATTTATAAGTGGAGAAGAGGACACACCAGTAATTTCATAAAATAATAAAATACAACATTTCCATTCTCAAGATAAATTATTAGAAATTGATATATAATAAATGTTTTGTTAGGAAGATTCTTATTCTCATTAAAAATATAATTTTCACAAGATTAGGTTGTAATGTCTTGATATTTTAAAATAAGAGACTATGTAGGATACCCTATTAGATACACTACATTAGGCTTAAACAAAAAAAATATATATTATTATGCGACCGTTATAATCTAAAAATTAAATTGGTGAGTATGAATATGATTAATTAATTTATAAAAGAAATTTAATGTTCCAAATCAATATTTTTTTTTAAAATGGTTAAAAAATAAGCACACAACATTTAGTAAACTCATTATATTCTTCAAAAAATAAGCTATCTTCATTAATTTGAGTAAATATAATAATTCATTCCAATAAGTAATATAATATTTATTTGGAAAAATTAATTTCATTTTTAATTAATAATGTAATAATTACCTTAAGGGTATTTTTTAACAACATTTTGAAAAAAAAAATTCAATGAAGAATGAAAAAGACAAATTGTTATTAAAAATAATATTTTTCATTTAAATCATTTAAAACCTAAAAATATATTTTTTATTTAAATTTAAGTTTAATTTTTTTTCATTTATCATTAAAATAATTATGTTACAGGTTTGGAAATGAATATTATACATGAACTTAATAAAATATATTTAATATTTAAAACATAATTTTTTTTATAATAAATTGTTTTTCATATAATTTTTTACATTTTAATTATAAATAAAATTCTAGAAATTGTGTGTTTTGGATTTTCAACAAATGGATTCCATATTTGGAATCATTAGTTCTAAATTTAGATAATAAATCCCTTTTATTTTATGTCAACATGAAGAGTAAAATTAGTTATTTGTGTTACCACGGTAAAGGGTAAATTGGGTAATTATAGTTAAAAATAAAATGAAAAGGATTATAAAATTATCCCAAAACTTATATTGGTATTAATTTATGAGTAAATTTCATCCAAAATCATTCATTATATGGTTATATATAATTTTGTATGCATTTGGATAATATTATGACCTTTATAGTATTTTATTTCAAAAAATGCCAAATATGCCACACTCTTGTTTTTAATATTTTTAATATTTTTAATATGGTTTTAACAATGAGTTATGTTAAACTATAAATATTATTTTTAAATAAATTTTATTTATCTTTATCATGTTAATTTATTTAATTTTTTGTTGAGAAATATTTTCTTTAAATGCTTACACAACACCGATTCAATAATTATTCAATTCATATAATATCAAATAAATGATTTAAAATAAATTAAAAGTATTATAATTTGAGAAAATTTATGTGATTTATGAATTATTTCTCTTAAAAGTATATGTTAGTGATATATTAATATCTTTGTTTTGAATTTATACTGATTTATTGATGTCATTGAATCCAATGTTAATTAATTTTTTCAAAATTGAAAATAAGGATATTTTATGAAAATAATATTTTAATAAAATATTAAAGAATCATAAAAATATTAAATAAGAGAAAATGTGATGATATGTGGTCAAATATTTCCCCCCCATGTTGATTTATTAGCCAATTGTAAGCATTTTCCTAATGAATATCCTTATTATATTTTAATCATTTGAGAAATAAAAAAGGTTCCCTCACCTAAATTTAAAAAGGGAACCTCCTACCCCACATCTTTAAACTGGTTCGATCCTTATCAATCAACCAACATGTTTTAATTTAACATATTCAATTCCCTATCCACAACCTAGAGGTGATAGACTCAAAAAAATGCCTATCATAGATCCCTTAAGGGGACATCTAAAGGATATGTTTCCGAGAACAAGATGTTCTAATGGGTATGAGCTAAGTCTAACCAAGGAAATGGGATTTTGGTCTCCCATTTATTTATATGGGAAAAATCTATATTCACCACATTATTCCTTAATGTGGTTTGTATACTTCACCTTAATTTATTTTATTATTATTTTCATGAAAACTAAATGATTATATATATATATATATTTATATGTTAATTTATTTCAAGGAGTTATGATTCAAAAGATACAAATGTGGAAAATGTTTTATTTCACTATATCATCATTATTAAAAGTTTATTATGTTTACGTCTCAGTTGGGTAATATTTATATCCCATGTCCAAGTTTAAAAAAAAATAATCTTCTCATACAATTTGTAAAAATAATTTCACCCATGTATGATTTTTTTATAAAATGGTTTGACAAGAATATTTTTTTCATTTTCCAAATTATGTAATTTTTGACTTTTCTGAAGAATAAAATATGGGAGTAATTTTTTATTATCTTATACGACATGAGTGGATTTTACCTATTTATAAAGCATCAATTATTTGAATATTATATTAAAAATGTATAATTTTACTTTAAAATAAAATATTTTCAATCAAAAGTGAGTAGTTTTTTAAAGAGAAGTGATTTTATCATAAAAAAGTTATTTTACTCAATAATTTTTCTATGTGACCTTTAAAAAAAATCACTATATAATGACATACTTTTATGTTATTTATACTTTACTGGGGATATTATTCAAGGATACCATCATTATTCATTCTCTGTATGGTTTTTTTAATGAATTGAAGAAATGTTTATGAAACACCTTTTCTTTACTTGGGTTCTAATATGATGAATGATTTATGATCTTGAGGAGCACATATTTATGTTTTCATTATGTGATATGTGGGAAGTATATCTATCTACAACTCACTATGTAAAGTATTATATATCATGAGATAGTTATGGGAATCAAATCGGTGCGATTAATCCACACTAGGAAGTAATTTTATCTTCCTGATAAGTTTTGAGAAAAAAGTCCATTGATCTACTATGGGAAACAGGTTTTGATTTCAATTCTGATTTAATAGGAAGATAAACATAAAATATGAAAACTTTTACATACTTTCGAGGATACAAAAAAAATAATGCCATGATCTTATGGTTCTTTATTAAGTGTTGATGATTTATATTTCTTTTGATTCATGTCTTTTCAATTACTAATGATTTATTCCAAAACCCATTTTATTATTTTTCATATTGGGTATAAAATTTGTAAGCTATTTTCATGATCTTAATCTCTTATGATTATATTGTTATTTCATATATTAATAAATTGATATCTCAAATTCTTTCCCTTACTGAGAATCATAGTTTATCCTTTCGTGTGTTTATTTCTACTTGGTTGTGAATAATTATTATAAATGATTTTTATTTATAAAGATTTAATATGTGAGGTCTTTTATAAGAGTTTTTTAATACATAACACAGTATATGGAACTATAGGTATAATGGAAGATGATGTTGATCTTTATGAACCTAGATTTAATGAACCCAATTTGTTAATAGTTTTCCATAATTATATAAAAATATAAAGCTAAAGGTTAATTAGTTTTGTAGGTGATCCAATATTTCATTTGAATTATGTATGTTTTGGATAGGAATAATTGAGTCAAATTTATCGGTATCAAATCCAAAAAATAAAAATTTTCTGTTTTTATCATTAGATAGGAAGTGTGGGTCTCTGACTATTACAGTTTGTATTTGAGATGGGTTTAGAAAACATTATAGATTAGGATGTTTTCATGAGAAGTTATATTAAGAGTTATGGATACCATAATGGGTATATAATTTTGATGTTTTCCACATGTTTAGAGTCTTAGACACCAATTGTTAGGTTTTATGTGATTGAATTTTTAGGGGGATAATTATATTTTTGGACAGGTATATGTAACCATTTGGTTTATCATAAAACATTATTTTATGAATAATGAATTTAAATTTTATGGAATTAATTTTTAAAATTATTTATAATCTTAAAGGTTTATATGATTGTTGATTTTGAGGTATTTATATATTATTATATATTTATGATGAAAAATTAGAGGTACGAGAAAACATTTGAGGTTAAAAAATTTATTTAGTTATAAATATATTATTTTAAATTTTTAGTATGTTTGACACATTTCTATTATAGATATAAAGATTATATTGATATATTTTTATAATAAAATAAAAATCATAGTTCAGTTGAAAAATCAACATATTTGGTGTTGTGCGATTAATGTTATTTTGTAATATGAACACTATTATGAGAACCCTGCATGATTAAGGTAAATAGAATATTGTGAAATTACATTTTATTAATAAATATGTATGCCTATTTTGGGAAAATATATGATTTTATTATTCATTTATGGTGATTTAGGCCATTTATGGTAATGTTTAGAATAACAAGGAGATTTTATATTTAGGACATGTATATTGTTAGATATATACTCCAAATTTATATTTAAATATGATGTGATCAAATAATTAAAATCTTTATGTTATAATATTTCTCTAGATTATTTTTATAAAATTTTTGGACTGTTATTTATTTAATGATATTAGTTGAACATTGGTTATAAAAGTTAAATATTAGTGATTAAAGAAATTTCCTCATATAAAGTTTTATTATTTTTGGAAATATTCTAATCATGTTCTAACCATTTTCTTAACAAAATGCCTAAATATATAAGTAATATTTTATTAATCTTTTTTGAAATAGGATATCCACAAGAATTTTACTTTTGTTCTTCAGTCATAACAAATTCATCTAAAATACCCATCATATGGATAAATAGATGATATTATGGTGAAAATTTATTAAAGGATAAAATTACACATATAAACCATGTACATATCAAAGTGATCAAATCCTATAATTTTTTTGGAATCCCTCAACTCAATTAAATGGATCTTAAGAAAACAACGAAGTCATATTACATTAAAATGTAATAAATTGACCATCTTTTCAACATATGTAGTTTAAAATGTTGTGATTGTTAGCTTTCCTAAGAGCATTCACTTTCTGTTTTATCAATGATATCTCGACATAAATTACTCTTCACTTCCTATTATTTTTCTCTTAGTTGGTAACCCATTATGTTTTATCCCAAATAACATTTTTAATCATATTTCCCTCTTTTCATGTGGATGTTTTAATAACCCTTTTTTTAATTTGGGATATCAAAAATTGTATTTTGAAAATTCAAAACCCAAGTAGCTGAGAATGGATTAAAATCAGTAAAATATAATTTTTTAATGTGTGGGATAATGTAATATCTCAATATTTTGAAATTAAATATTATGTTTGATATCATATAAGATACACAACAAATGTTTTATATGAACAATGAAATATTATTATGTGATCTTTTTAACCTAGATGTTTAATTGCAATATTTTAATAGGATTAAATAACTTATTAAATAAATATAATTTTAAAACTCAATAAAAATTTATTGAAAAGTCTCTGAAAATAATCATAGAATTTTTTGTAATGTCATTTATTTACTAAAAATATGTTTTCTTAAAAAAAGAGTTTCATTCCATTTTATGAGAGAATATTATATTTAATTTCTATAATATATTGACAATTTTATTGACTAAATAAATTTCTGTTTTTAATTAATAATTCTATTATTATCTTAATATTTTTTTTAAAATTTTCTAATAAAATTTATTTTTCAACGAATAGTGGAAAATACAAATTTTTTTGAAAATATTTTTTTGTATAAATTATTTACAATTTAAAATTATATTTTTACTAGTATTAAAATATAATTAGTTCATAATGATTTAAAATAATTCAAATATATATTTTATAAATGGATCTTATACTTTAATTTAGCATAAAAACATTTTATATTTAATGAAAGGAATTTTTCTAAGATTTATTTTTCATGTTTTTCTTCAATAATTTTAAATAAAACAATTCCACTTCTATGTCAATAATTTCCAAGTTTTCATTATATAATTTGAATAATGTGGTCAAAATTTAGTAAATATGTTCCTTTAATATTTCTTCAATCTTAATATTATCTTTTGTAATTTATATTACCATGGTAATGGGTAAACTGGGTAATTAAAGTTAAAAATAAAATAATATGTATTAAAAATGATCCCTAAACTTTTCTTAGTATTATTTTATGAGTCTATTTCATCTATAATCTTCCAAAATTCATATGTATGAGAATTTATGGCTATTTAGGGAAGATTATGAAATTTTCATATTTTATTACATGTAAATGTAATAAATCTCACACTCTTGTCTTTTTAAATACTAATGGATTTTTCTATAACTCTTTTTTAGGATTTTTTTCCAAATTGGGGTTGAATTTGTTTAATTTTATGGGCATGATATTATATGATTATTATTTAATATGATAATTGACTAATATCTCCCATTGTTACACATACAGAGTATATAAACCCACAATTTCTTATGTCTATTTTTTCCATGTTATGAAAAATAATGTTAAACGATTTGTGTTTAGAATGTTTTTATCTGTGATGAATTTTATAAGAGATTTTGAGGGCTTCACATGGAATTTGAAAATATGAGTGTAGTTGCAGATGCTGTTTATCTTTATCAAGCAGTTTTTTGTAAACCCAAGTTTTTATAATTTTTTCATAATTCACTAGAACAATGATTCTAAAAGTTCCTTGGGAATGTAAGTTATCCAACATTTTCTCTATATTATGTACATTTTTTTTGTGAATAATTAGATCACATCTATCATTATCAAATCCATAAATGTAAATTTTATATTTTTAACACTGAATTTTGAAGCATTGGTCTTGGGGAATTATATATGTTGTGTTTTAAATATTATCTTTTGATTTAACCCCACAGTTAACCCTATTTTATCTTTGACCATGTTAATGAATTTTTTACTCATAAAGGGTTATAATATAACTTATAAGGTTACAATTGGCTCATAAATGGATTGGTGGTGATATTTTGGACCATATCACATTCCCTAGTCATATTTTAAGAAATATTTTTTAATAAACAATTTAATTGAATATTGTTTTTATAATATAACATTATTTTAAATTTTGACATTATTTAGTTAACTTTACATTAAATACATAAATAAAATACTACATTTTAAAAATATTCATTTAAGAAATCACTAATATTTCATACACATATAAATAATTAAGAGATCAATATAACTCACTAATATTATCTCAATTGTAATGTTTTTAAAATAACATATTTTAGTTTTCTATTAATTTAAGAAATATTGTTTTGGTGTTTCATAAACATTGAATTTAATTGTATTATTATTAGAAATTAGATATAAATGTCAATCATAAATTTTTTTCACTGTTCTCAAAATAGACATTTATATTCATTCAAAATCGTTTCCCCCTTTACGAACCCAGAAGACATTTATAACTTTAAGAGAGATAAATTTAATATTTTCATTAATTGAAATATTATATAGGTTAGTTTCATGGCATTTTTCAAATTAAAATTAAATTTTTATCCTAGTCTGATAAAGGTATAAGTTTATTCCTCAATTAAGAATTGAGATGAAATTTTATGGCCTTATAATTTATTTTAACCATGTCTAACCTGATTTACCCTTTATAGACATGATAGATTTTACGTAATTTACTATTCATAACTCTTAAAAACCAAATGGAACCATTTAATAATTTGGAACTCCTCATTCCAAATATAGAATAATTTTTTTCAAAATCAATCTCTATATATTCCCAAAATAAATTTTAAAATAAATGAGAAAAACATGATGAAAATGACTTTTGGAGAAACACAATTTTAATCATAAAAATGTTTTATTAATATCCCATGAAAAATAAAAACATTTTAGGAATGTTAAAAAAAATTATTGAATATATAATAGAAAAGTTTCATTAAATTAATTCTCTAATAGTGATTAATTTATTTTATTATGATAAAAACATGTCGAATGCATAGACTAGTTTTTCAAAAGGAATATAATTTTGGTGTACACAAGTATATACCCTCAAACATAATAATTTAATACATTCCATTAATATATTAAGATTTTTTTTGAATTTATATAAGTATTTTTAATCAAAAGAACAAAATTACTAGGAAATTATATTATTTGTAGTTATTTATTCTCAACCTGTTTGACTCATTTAATGGCCGAGTTATCTTGTTTAATTCATACCTTTATCTAATCGACACTCCTATTGAATGGTGTATTTAACATCTTATTCTCCCCTTATATATCATATTAAATTAGTGATGAAATGATTTCAAAAATCCAAAACAGTAATCTCCATCTCTATTTAACATGAATAGGTATCACTTATATTATATATTGGTCAATTGAAAAAACCAATACATGTATCACATCAAAATAAAATACATTATCCACCTTGAAATTACTAATGAGGTATTATTTCCTTTCATAAAACCCTCATTATTTTATCATTAACCTCATAGGTTCCACATAACTATCGATCAAATAAATTTAAGACCACATTCATCTGTATCATGATTAAGGAACCATATAAACATTTATCAATCCATTTCAATGAGGTATTAAAATTTGATCTAACCCTATCATACACAGGTCATTACATAACCTATTTAATATATATAATCACATGAACAAGTAACCTTGGATGTAAAAAATTAATCTTGATGTGATATTAATTCAAAAAATATTTGAAAATTATAAAAATTAATATTCTAACTTAATAATATTCTCAATTTTATATTTTCTGATTCAACTATGGTTCAGAATAATTAAAATATGTTATTAAGATACTCATTAAGGCACTTTTCAATGTTTTTTCTTAAATATAAATATAATGGTATGTTTTATAAAAAAATTACCTAAATGTTTTTACACTTGAATCATTCCAAAAAATATAAAATCTAATTCATTTAATAAAATCGACTTTGAAAAATTAATATGTTGAATTATTTTACATGATGAATCAAAAAAACTCTTCATACTAACCCAAAAAAAATAAAAAAATTATGATTTGATTTTGGATCTAATCCCATATAGAAGTAAGTGTGGTCCCAAGGATTTGGGATTTGACCAATTGTTTAGAAGAAATATAAAATTTGATACAAAATAATGAAAATAAAATCTATTCAATTTTAGAGATAATTTTGAAAGATTCATATTCTACTGAAACGAAAAAGTTCATATAAATTTATAATTATTTTCTATTTTATTCATTCAATTAGTTAAAAATAATTATTCAATCAATGTGGATTGAAATTAAATTATTTGATCCTTAGTTTGGAATTCATATTGTCACCTTGTCTAAAACCCAATCATTGGTTATTATATTGGATTGAACAAGGATTTATTAGAATTCTATCAAAAAATCCAAGATAAAGGAAATCTATTGGACATTATATTCCTTATTATTAATCATTCTGGACTTCCTTAATGCCATTACCCTTGGTCTTGGTGATTTTTTGTGAGAAAAATTATTAATTCGTTCTCAAAATGATCTACAAACATGTTAATAAAGTCATCAAAAATAATAGTTTCAATCACTAATAATAAAATTTATAATATATAACCCTTAATTAAAGAGGATTTCAAGAAAAAAAACTGGTTTATTTGGAATAAAGAAAATTAGTTTTTTTAATAATATTGAATGAAAATATCAAAAAAGAGATGATTTGGTGATAATAACTTGGTTGGAATTTCTTACTTTCTTAAACAAACACTAACCTTCTATGAATCCTATTCTAAATAGATATAATAATTTAAATATTAGTTCTATGGTCTCACCCTATATCTATATGGATTTCCCAGGCCACATATTTTTAATATTTAGAAAATATCATGCGTGTATAATATTACATGACAGGGTGAAAAGTACATCAATTGTAGCTAGTCAATGATAAATTTTTTATTCCAGTAATTTATTTGTTCACTGTTCGATAAAAATGTATATAATTGTTTCTAGGATTGGTAGTACATGATGTGTAGATCGTTGATGGTTTGAGTATATGGTGTATTGATAATCATCATCCACCAACAAATCAGGGTTTGTTGTATACTATGTATTATTAAATAAAAATGTAAGTTCAAGGAATAAATATTCCTAAGAAGTCTTGGTGTAGGTGTAATGAACTAATAATGTAAATTCCATTTGAAAAATACATGTAATATTATATAAAAAGTACATTATGTGTAGAAAGTATATCGTTAGTTATAAATATACAAGGAATGTAATTTTCTAAACTTTTATTTTTTCTTATTTCTCTAATGATATCTTGGTTTATCCTTAATTTCCTAAAACCTCAAAATTTGATCATTGTGCGTCATTATTTTATAAAATGATACACATGATGATATAAAGGATAAAATTTGTTATATAATTAATAAAACACATCAAAAAATAGATCAAAACTTAAGAACAGATAGTATAATGACACATAAATATTTTCAAATAATAGAAAATATATTTAAGCATCTTTAATAGAAAATTAATTTATTTTCTAATGAAACATTTCATCTAAAAAACCATAGAATTCACTATATTTTCTAAAATAAGATCAAGTATACAATTTATTTTAATCTATTTTTTCTATATCTTTTGATATATTTATTATATATTTTTTTCAATATGAGTAATTTTCCAAAACTGACCCCATCTCATGAAAAAAATATTACTTATGATAATTTCCATTGATTTTTTCAATTTACAATTTCAAACATTTTTCTATAAGGCATCATTTTTTTTAATTTTTACACAACTTTTCATTGGAAATAAATAAATAAATCAAACGTTTTTATTTATTTTATGGGTTAAGGGATGATAAGAAAATATAAAAAAATTGTTTTAAAAAAGGATTTACTTTTCCAGAAAAAATAATTACCAAAATTAATAAAAGAATTATACTCAATATCCCTATAACTATTTATTTTTTATAATTACTTATTAGTTTTTATTTTTAAAGCGTTTATATTTTATAAAATAATTTATCTATATATACATTTTTCAATAATGATCATTGGAGATACAATTGAGCTAATTTATATAGGCCATTCAAATTTATTATAAATATTGACTACCTTTTTATATAATTGAATATAAAATAATCAAATAGGTAAAAAAATTCCTTCCCCATAAATAATTTGTTTGGCTAACCTAATCACAATAAACCAATATGGTATTTCCTCCCCCCTTTAAACAAAATTTTCTACCACACAAAAGAAACATACCCTGAGATGTGGGGATTATTCAGGGTAAGTCATATTAAAATGTCCCTTCCCAATGATCATATTATGTGGTTATGGAAAAACCTATTATCTCCCTCAAAATAAGAAAATAAAAAGTAAATAAAACATATAAACCCAATTTAATTTACTTAGTTCACCATCACTGGGGTATATCGATAAAGCATACACATGAAGATTTACAGGTGCACCAAAATCCACTATGGCACGCTTCTTTTAAAAAAATAAGAGTAAACACACTTCGCTTCTAGTTTTACAACTATTACAATGATTTTTGAACTCACTAATCAACTATCACCAATGAAATAACTAATAACAATAGTATGAACTGAGATCCTACTTGAACCATATATATATGATTGCAAAATATTGATATAAAAATGATATTTTTTAATCATAATCATAGACTCCATGATATTCCAAAAATGATTTCTAGGAAAACTATTTTATCACTATATTTATATTTGTTTCTTATAATGGAGTTATTTTAATTTCTTCTCTCCCAATAATACTCTATTTTTTCCGTTTTTAATAAAATATCTCTTTAATTCCCAATACAATCCTCATGTCTCCCTCATATAAAATCCTTCTTTTTTAATTCATTTCATGGTAAAATGCATGTATTATATATTTTTAAATATAATTCAATCAAAACCATTTTTTTTAAAACATTAATCTATTTAAATATTTGAACTTCAATGGAGATTAAAAAATCTATTTGGGTTAGACTTGGTGTGATTATAGGCTTCATGATGCAACTCATAAATCAAATCAAAATCATTGTGTCAATTTTTTTAATCTCTTTATTTTAAATATTAATCTAATTTTCTTGAAAATAAATTCATTAAATCAACATTTATTTAATTAGGTTTTCATTGTAATGTTTCCTTGAAACTCTCAAAAACTAAAGTACCACCCGGTACAAATTAAAGCGAAAAAAATCTACATGTCATGAAAAAATGGAATTGTGGGAAGATCCATTTCTAACAATACAAGAATTTAATAATACAAAATATTTATAATTTTCCAATATCTGATTGATATCTTAAGAATTCTTATATACATTGATTTATTTATAAATAAAATTTAATTTTAATAAAATTATCATCTACTTAATGTGGTGTTATTTTGGTCATTCAGGATATTACATTTTAAACTTCAGAAAAAACACCATAAATTAAAAAACATTATTTCCCTATGATCCTATAAGTTTATTAAATATATTACAAAAAAATTATTATTGGAGGAAACCTAAAAATAAATGAAATTATCTTTTATAACAATTTATCCTTATTGGATTATTGACATTGAACATATCACAGAATCAAACAAAAACAACTTTTTCAATCACCATAAACATTTTCTAAATTTCAAATTCATATAGAGTATTCAAAGATCCACTATTACCTCAATTTAAATTTACATAAGTCAAATTTTCATAAGATACAAGTGTTTCATAAAAATTTAACTAGTGAAAAACAAATTTGAATTCATGCTTCAACATAATTTGACAACAATCATCCCAAAACTACTGTAGACACTACTTTTTATTTCACAAGTTCTCTAAGCCACACTATCCCTAGAATCACTTGGTTAGAAACCAGCTTACAAACACTCTCTAAATAATCATTTATGAACTCTCCCCTATACTATCTTAAGAAACCTCTCTACTTGGGTTTGCTCTCACTTTTTCAAAAATAAATATATCTTGTCTTTTCATTCTTATGAACACCACAAAATCTATATGTTTGAGTACTATTTTAGTTGTACCATTATAACATCCTATGTTTTAATAAAAGTGGTATCATTGGTTTTTGATTCAAACTATATTTCATTGTTAGTAATAATAATAGAAAAAAATAATAAATAAATAAATTATAATAATAATTTATTAAATAATATTTTTATTGGAATGTTTTATCAAATAGAAATATATCCACAAATAAACAAAATATAAAATATTTTTTGATATAATAAACAAATAACATTATGTAAGGAAATATTTTGGAATCCAAAATGAAATCAGTAGAGCCCAACGGGTCATGGTTTCTCGGTGTAGGGAGACTTTTCCACGTCATATACTTGAGGGAATTGTGCATCGTATATAATCCAAAGTCATACCCCTCCCGTAATAAGGAAATTTTTGAAGATGTTTGGTGGTGAGACACCCCAGGGGGAAGTGAACCCTACTAAAGAACTAACTGATGAGGTAGTGAAGCAAAGGAGAAAATATTGTGGTATAAGGAACTATAGACCTAATGTAAGACATATAATTTGTATTAGGGGGTATGAATTTCTCTGTTCACAGGGAAATCATTGGGGGAGTGATTATTGGAATCCCAAATGAACATAATGTAGCCCTAGCATTCAAGGTTTCAGGGTGGAGGGAACCTATCAAAAATCAGAGACAAGAGGGTGATGGGCATCATATATAAGCCCCGACCATCCCCCCTCCCATCAAAATTCCTTTTCAAAAGAGGGTTGGAAGTGAGGAAACACGGTGGGTAGTGAGACCTACTGTAGAAAAAACACATGAAGCAATGAACCAAGGTAGAAAATATTGTGATGTAGGGTCCTGCATGCCCGATGTAATAAATCCTTCAAGGAAACATTGATGAATATTATGGTTGATTTTGATTATAGAAAAATAAGGTTTCCAACGTCAGTTGTCGAGTTCTAGAGATATTTTTTAACAAAATATGTTTATAATTATACATAAACATGTAATGAACAATATAGAAGCAATACAAATGAAATAATGGTGTGCATGTTATGGAGCGACGTGCATGGTTATTTCCTTAACAGAGGCTTGGGTGAATGGACTAGCGTGTTTTGGGGAATGTTGTGAGCATCATGCACTAGGTCACTAAAATTGTTATAAATATGATTATATCCCATCATTATACAAAATCTCATAAATTAGGGAGAATTAGAGCTCTTATCATGCAAGTAGTGAGGTCACATAAGTAGTGAGTTATTCCTATGTTTCACGCCAGAAGGGAGATGCATGTCAATAGCAGGTTGGGTGTAAAAAGGGTGTGTCGCGCAAGTTTGGAGTATCACATAAGTTGATTTTCCAAGATATAGGAAACACTTGTGTGCCTTAAATGAAGCTAATAGTATGTCACCATAAGGTTGTGTGAGTGGTTGAATATGCCTTGTACATCTATGGTAAATATGTATACGTTGGTGGATGAA
Organism: Viscum album; assembly: GCA_963277665.1. Classification (NCBI taxonomy): domain Eukaryota; kingdom Viridiplantae; phylum Streptophyta; class Magnoliopsida; order Santalales; family Viscaceae; genus Viscum; species Viscum album. The sequence continues at coordinate 1,953,336,955 of OY728130.1, forward strand.
AGTGGGAAATCAATAGATCATACACAGTCGGTGGAGGATGCATTCATTTGAGATAGTGACAGGACCAAGAAGTCAATAAACTATGACTGGATCTTTTAATGAAGTCATGAGAATCCATCAAATCATAGTGTAGTGAGCTTTCAAATTGTAATTGGTTGTAAACCATGAGGTATTGTGAGTCCGCTCCAAACATTGTTAACAAAAGTGAGCTTTTAGATATTTTGTTACGTTGTCACATAGTTGTTGTATGCTCTTTAGACTTAACCTAGTGAGGGTTAACCAAGTAAAAATTATTTTGTCTCGTGAATTCTTTAATTTCTATTCATAGTTTATATTCAGAAAGGGAGAGAAGAAATTTCTATTTAAAAACGAAGAATGATCAAAAGGGGAAATTGTTTTAATCTGTCATACCCAGATTCACCACCCCTCTCAATGTGTTTGACCTAGTACGCCTAAAACAATATATATATATATATAATATTAATTCATTATTATTGTAAAAATTCTATATTTTAAAAATATTTAAGATTATAAATTTTATCCTTATTTTTTTTCAAAAAAATTAATATAAATATAAAATAATTAATTCTAAAAATATTAGTAAACTATTATAAAAAAATGAAATAATTACTAATTCATATAAAATGATTTTATTGAAAATTATAAGAATATAAAAGTACTATTTTGAACTATAAAATTTATTTAACATATTATAAAATATCAAAACTTTTATATGATATGAAAATTCTATTGCTACATCAATATTACAATTATTATATAAATATAATCAATAGTTTTAAAAATATAAATTAATTTTATAAGTATATGAAAGAATTGTGTTTATTTATTTTTAGTTATGATTATTTTTTATAATATTTTAATAACATAAATATGTTATATGTTCTAATTATGTTAGGAAATGTTTAATAATGTAATTAAATTAATTAAATAATTATAAATGATTTGAAAAACGAAATGAATTAAAAAAGAGGATATTTTTTTTATGTGTGAGGTCGAAATTTTTAGTGTACTATGTGGCATCGACTAGGGGTTATCAAGTGACACATCATAAAGAGAGGACATTGAGGTCATTTCAATCCTGAGTTGCTAAGTGGGGGTTACCCAGGATTGGAGTTTTTCTCCATGATGATCAATCAGAGCTCAATTAGAGAGGTAGAGAAATGAGTCTTGTTTTGTCATGTTGTGGGATCTAGTGTTATTCTTGGGATCAATTCAAGATAGGGGAGTTCATGTTAATCCTGGATGTGACACTTTACCACCACCATAGTGGTTAGGGTATCATTTCTGAGCACAGTTAGGGTATTTTTTCCGAGCTGATCAACCACCAGTTTTAGATCGAGTTTCGAGCACCCATAGTCCTAAAAGACTAGATTTGAGTGAGGAATGTGTTTTGTATCATTTGTAGATGACTAAATATTTTAGTTTCTTCATATTCCCTATATTTCTCTTCATCTAATTATATAATTTGGTATATATTCTCAATTTGGTTCTTTTGATATAATGTTGATATTTAATTCATCAATTTGGATTTGTTAATTACCTATGTATTCGATACAATTTTTTTGAAAGATATCTTCTGAATCTGTCATTGTTTCATGATTCATATTGGTTTATTTTGATTTGTCTTTTCCAAAAAACCTTCTATATCATATAAATTATTCAATATATTAATTTATCACTACTTTATTTTATAATTTCCACTAATGAAAATCATTTTCAAATCGGATTTTGTCAAATTTTCATTCTATGATGAGTTACAATAGATACAAAAAATATATTTTCAATACCGATCTTTATCTGCATGAAAATTGATGGAACTGCATATATTTAGTTATTTTATGCATATAAATTTGATTATATATAAAAATATTTATAGATGTAAAATGATAAACCTAAAATATATAGTTATATTCAATATAAACCATAGACTTCTAAAGGGGGGTGCATTCAGCACTCCCTTCTTTCTGAAATATTTTTTCTTACTACTATGTCCAAGACTCAAGAAGATTTACAATTGATCCATTTATTTAAGGTAATGGATTATTTTTATTTATCAATTTAGATTTTATGTTGTTATTTTTTAAGGGTTTAATTTAATTTATCAGTTTATGTATAAATTAAAAATATACATATGTATACTTTCAAGAGTATATCTGTCCATTTTATGAATTAATGAAGCTATGGGTTTGATTTTTTTTTAACAATCATTGTTTTATTTTTTTAAATGTATCTACATATATATGTGTATATACATATATCTGTATAATTATCAATCAATAATTAATTTTTTTCTCAACTTATAATGTAAGGGAAATGAATATTTTAAAATATATGTTTTTTCAAAAAATAATATATACAGATGATATTTATATCAAATTATATTATTTTGAAATTATATATTCATATTTGGTTATGATGATAAGTATGGGATTCATATAAACTCTTATTAATTTTACAAATAAAATTATTCATTAATATTATAGAATATTATTAATTATTTTAGTCATTTCTATTGTGATATAAAACAATATCCTATAATTTCTTATTATAGTGAAATTTTTAATTCTACCAAAGATTTCATATTAAGAAGAAAAATATGTTTATGTTTTTAAAAATAACGTTTTTGTGCTCATTTCATTATTGGAAGTATTGAATGATTAAAACTATCATGTCATGTGTGAAAATTTCATGTAAAATCATGGATTTCATTTTATATATAATATATGGACATCATATTATCTCATAACATATTATGTATACAAGTACTAGTTTTATTATTTCTTTATGTTTTAGTATGTAATAATGCATATCATTACATGAAACATCATTCAAAATGATTCAATGAGTTTAAAAAAACATTAATTTTAATTATATTTCATTTATTTAATTAATTTATGAAGTATGTGAGGCTCAGTTGCTTCGAGAATTATTAAGAAAGAATATATATATATAAATTAATTTTAAATATGTTGTTAATTTTTTAAAATAAAAACTCCAGTGATAATATATATATAATTATAGCATTATTAAAATGTTTTATGAAAAATTGGCACCTTAATGTTGTTTTTATGATATGGATTTAGGAGTCAACCCATCCCATATCAAGTGGGTAGTCCCAAGATAGCCTTTAATAATTCACAAGGTTTGGGTGTTTTTATTTTCATTAGCTTGAGTTTTTTATTCTGAAAATCATTTGAATATGTTTAAAATAGTTTTTGAATGTAAGTTTATTTAAAAGTTATATAGTATTTTTAAGGAATATTTAATTTCAATATGATTTCAAAAGGTATTTAAAAATGTATTATTTAAATTATTTTCAAAATAATATCTTAAAGGTATTTATCAAAGATTTTTAAAAACCCCTAACGAGGAATAATAATTTCGTAACCTATGTTTTAGAATTTTATTATCAAAATGTTAGTAGGATTTCAATGTGAGGTATATTTGTTAAATATAGATCAATCACGAAGATATTTTACTTTAATTTTTATATTTTTCTAATGTGTAAAGCCTTATATCTAATTATCCAAAACCTAGACTGGTAAAAGGTCATGTTATGTAAAAAATATTGTGTATTTTTTGAGTTTTTTTATTTTAATAATATTAACAACATTTATGTGTGGTGAGTCCGGAAGCATGGGATCTAGAATTAAAATATCTTTATTTTTTTGCAAACTAAAATAGAAATTCTGTAACCTGGTTTCATCTATATATTAATCTTCTTATTGTACTTAGTGAGAAAAATATATTCCTTCTTAATATTCCAAGAAATAAAAAAAATAGATAATAGGAAATTCTCGATGTTAAATTCATATAATCCAGTGTACGATCCAATTTATATATATGTATCCCAATGAATCATATTATGAGCTAGAATTTTAAGAAAATATGAAACATACCATGAATTTTATATACCAATTTGTTATTTCCAATAATATTTTATGGCTTTCTTTAGGAAAACATTGATACTATGTATCTTGATAAAGAGAAAAAACAATTTCGGGATTTTTCAGGATTAAATGAAATAATCTGCAAATGATTTTACTATACACTAATCCATGAACCTATCTACCATTGTTCTATTTACAACATTATTCAGGTATTAACTGGTGTTTTCATATCCATTGAACTTAATTTAGGTAGTAACATGTGTTTTCATGGCCTTTGAATACTTCATTCAAAATATTTTGGGTACTTAATTGGAATATTTGGATTGAGAAATATAAGTTGAATTACATCATTTTTTAAAAAAATAGGTTGGGGAAACAACCCAATTATTATTAAGGAGATAAGACCCCATTTAAACTATATTGATAGGTAACCCATGACATGACCAGAAGGCCTAGTGGCTCAATAGACTATTAAATTTTTTGACAACCCAAATGATTAGCTTATTGAAGTCCAATATATGACTATTTAATGAATTGAGTGAGTATTCTTCATCACATCATGTCTCTAGTAATACAATATGTCTCCCACTATATTAATCATCACAACATGAATGTATTAAAAAAGATGAATCACCCACGTTATCAATTAGCCATTGTATCACCAATGATGATTCATCATTGAAAGGAAACCCTCCTTCCATAGTATAAGAGGCTTGGATAATAGGTGTCATCACACTTATCTCTCATTTAATTCACCTAGCTAGTGATTCAAGTGTGGCCCTTTCTATTTTCACCATATTGTTTCTCTAAATCCTCAAATAAGTCACTAGTGCAGTTGGTCATAAGGAAAGGAACCTATCCATAAAAAATTATTATAAGTAAATGAATGGATGGATGATAAGAATCAATATGCCTACCCCTGTTGTCAGAGTCACCCACCCGATAGCACCTACTTGCGCTACCTTATTATTGCACTGATCTATTATCATGGCCCTTTTCATTCCACCTTTTTCCCAATGTTGTTGATCTAAAGAACATATTAATTTAGGAGGACCTTTTCCTAAAGATCCATGTATTTCTTAAAGGTCATATGACCTATATACCAAAATCAGTTTCCCAAAATCCAAAATCGGGGGAATAATTCTACTATTATAGTACCACTTCAGTATTACAATAGTAAAATTGGATATTCCACCCCATTGGGATTTGACAATAGGATTCGTATATTATTATAAAATGTTCTAAACACTCAACTACCACCCCAACTACATTAATTAATTCCTTTAATAAGTTTAAAATTGGGAAAAACATTACCATTCTAATCATTAACATTTCGAACTCACTCCTCTTAAATTCATAATATTACTAAAAATGATTATTATTTAACCCTATAAGGATTACATAATAAAAAACATTGAATTATTATCCATTGATTATTATTATTTTGATATAAATATTATGATGAAGTCCCCCATATTGGAAAGAATATTCATGTATTGTTTGAGCCTAAAATACTACACTCTTGGTTCATACATCAACCTATAAAGCACCTTCTTCAACAAGAAAGAATTTTTACCATACTCATTAATAAAAAATAACCCAAAAATTTAATATATAATTCTTCATGAAATATATTATGGAATTTAAAATTGACATATTTTTGGAAATCATTGAATCCCTTTTGTATTAGTTTGTTTTTGAATAGTTGAATCGTTTCCATCCAAGTCATAAGATAAAGAATAACTTTGAAAATAGTTCCATTAATTTGTGGGTATCCATTACACACTATTAGAAACATTTTTCATATAATATTATATTCTTCATTAAACATACTATTAAAAAAACCACTTAGTTTTGATTAAATTATTATCATACAACCTTAAAAAAAATACCAAGCATGTTTATTCTATATTTAGTCAGGTTACATATTCTAAATCTTGATCCATTTCTCTTTATTATCATACCTATCAAAACTATTAGGGTATACATGTGTTAATACTTCAGTTTCTCGAAGAGACTTCACTATACTGGATTTCATTAGAGCTATATATTGTTACCATTAATTTTTTCCCATTTTTTTCTATTTCTCAACATTATTTTTTTATGGATTACATACCTCATTCTATTTATTATGAAATTCATAAAATGAATTTAAAAAGTTCAATTTTGATCCTCTTTAGACACTCCACTATTAAAATCATTAATCTAGAAATTTTTAACTATTTTTGAAAAAATATACTCATTTTAAATTATAGTGATATATTCCCTTTAAAACAAATTCATATTCATTAATAGAAACATTTATCTTATTTTATATTAGAATATTAACTATGAAAAATTACATCAACTCCATGGGATGCTCTCTTATCTTGACTAGAAACGAATCAATCCTATCCAGGGAATTATAACCTCTTCATGGGGAGGGGGTTATAGGGAGTAGAGGGTTCGAAAAGGCCACTCACATGGATTCCCTTTTCTTAAGAAAAATACCTCACCTCTATGACATAAAACCTTATTCTGGTTCTTATCCTTATTCAGAATAACATATTTACCTATAAATATTTGAAATTACTTAATTATAGTATTATTAGTGTACCCCATATCATATAGAGTATTTCATTTAAAATCACATACCAAGGCTCTATTTTTAGTATTGATCAATGTTAATATAACTTCCTTCCTAAAATTCCCTAATAGATTATTTTAACAAATAATTGTCTAGTCCATGTTTTTAATTATTAAAATACTCATATTAACTGTTCCATTTAGTTGACCAGTCCTTATAGATGAGAATTAATTCCATATCTGTTTAGGCAATCATAACTTTTTTATTTTTGAACACCAAAACAATGTTTTTGTAAATTTTTTTATTAAAATTATTCTATGTGTCTTCTCTTCCAATCAATGGTAAGGTGTTATGTAATTAAACACTTAAAACAAGTGTGTGATCATAATAAACCATTTTATACTATTATAATTATTAATTAATAGTATATAGTTCCTATTACCGTCAACAAACCTTGGTGGTAATATCATAAAAACATTAACATATACACATTCATGTATTTTTGTAACAATATTATATATTATCATATAAATATTTCAAATGATCTTTAACATTTAAAAAATTATTCATGTATAAGTATAAGTTAGGTAATATTAGGTTCTCTTTCATATTTCATCAAATATTATAAGTCTTTTTGGATCAAGTATCAAAGAGATTTATTCTGCAACAAGTTTTATTTTTTCCTTGGGTAAAAAACACATGTCTTCTTCACCACTATTGTGGTAGAGATTCCCCTTTATATTTCTGCCCCACATCACAATTGTACCATAAATTCTCTTGATGATTCATATTTTCTTGGTAATGTTTATTACATTCCCCAATATGCCGGATAGTATAATTATATGTAAATTGATGCCAAATACATTAAAAATCCAAAAATAAATCTTTCCCAAATTCTTTAGTCCAATTATAGAGACATCATAGACAATTATTTTTAATCCATCATAATTTCCATACCAAACAACACCTTCCCTATTATATTTAAATATTGTTACAAGATCATTTTTTCCATTCATATTGGAATTAATACCACTATTAAAAGTTTGTACTCTATATTTTTCCACTTATTTTAAATAAATAATATATACAACTTCCGTCTCATTCCATTTAATTTTTACTCAATGTTGATACATTACATCAATTTATTATTGATACACATGTTCTAGGACGACTCCTTGAACATTTTTCCTCTACCACATTTTTCCATTGGAATATTTATATACATTCTTAATTAGAAATATATATTTTTATGTCCTTATCCTTATCATTAAATATAGTATCCATTAAAACATACTTATTGTGTAAAAATAATATTTTATGTCTTTTTTATGTATATTTAAGTAACCATTTATGATATTATATACATTTTTTATTTTCTGTATTTAACAAAAATAATAACAGATCATTTTATAGTGTATTTTTGTGTGTATCAATATGTAACCAACCTTAAACATTACATAATATTGAATTAATTTAATAATTTACATTGAGGATCTTCTCAGGTTTAGAGTTTAAGAGAATAAGTCCATAAATATTTCATTACAACCTAATTATTACAAAGTAGATACTTCAACTTAGTATCCATTTTTTCATAAAATAAAAACTCTTAATAGAAAACTAGAGTTATTTTCTCGATAAAAAACTACTTTAATTATCCCACTCTCTTACCCTTTCATATTTCATGTGAAAAACATTTCAAAAACATTAGATGAGCAGAAAAAGCTCAGTAAGGGTTATAAAACAAAGAAAGAAAAAATTAGTCCATTAAAAAAATATCAATGACATTATTCTTTTCAATATTTAACTTACCACAAGAAAATCATAAGATTTAGAAATAAAAAATGGAAATCATAAATTCTAAAGGTGACTTTTTTCATCCATAACATACTTACGTTGTAGTTTTCACATATATGTAGGGAGTTACATTTGGAATACCAATCACAGTATATTACCTAAAACTGTTAGAATAAACATTGACATTTACCTTTGTAACAATACCCAATGCATTGTAGAACTATCTCGGGCTCACCCATCCTAGGTTTATCATGTAACAACCCATATACGTAAAAAATGATCAGGAACCATTACATTTTTACAACACATAAAACAAAAATAAAGGAAAGATAACATTTCCACATTGCAATAAAAATATATAATCATAATATATTGACATAATAAATCCATTTTTAAAAACAAATTCACTACCAAAATACATAATAGATTATATGGTATTTATTTTCCATTAAAAATACATTATGGATTGTTATGGAATCTAATTATGAAATAACGCTCGTAGCAACGAATAGGTCATTGTAACAGTGTATGTTAAAAAGAAACGTATCCTTTGTAGTTTATAAAACACTACGTAAAAAAAAGATTACATTTAAATGAAATGAAATGTAAAAGGGTTTTATCAACCATATAAAATATTGTCCTGTATAATCAAAATATTCCTTAATAAATGAAGATTGAGATGAAGTCCATTACCTCATGTTCGACAGGACTCGTTTGTTCTTTAATCTCTAGAATACTAAACAAAATTTTATTTATACTTGATTAAAAAGATTTTTGATATTTATTATTCCTTTTATATTACTTATTAGTATGTTATAAACATTAGATAATCATTTATGATAATAACGGTTGTTTTGTTGATATTTGTTACTTGAGTAAAAAATGAACTTCTTATAATTAAATGTTGTCCAAGTGGTCAAAATTCCATTATATCCAGAATGATATTCATGAATTAGATATTATCTAAATAATATATATCCAGTATATATATGTATTTATAATAGTATATACCATTTGGAGATAATAAATGAAATCCACCATTTATTTATACAGTAAGTCGTACGTACGCATGGATGCTACTTTCATTTATTTTTCTTATTTAATGGAATGAAAACTTAATGATACATAGGTATATTATAAATCTAGTATTATATCATATATAATTTCTATAATTCCATCTTTTATAAATTCTACTTATGGGCTGAACGTGTCATATCTCTTTGAGGGGGCGGTAGTCTGCACTTCCTCAAATGAAATTATCGTAATTAACCATTATGGAAACCCTAATGTTATGGTATAAATAAAAAAATATAGAAGCATAGAGGGAATATAATTAAAATATATACCACAAGTAAATAAATTTCGATCATAATGTCCTCCATTAGAGGTGGTAGGAGATAATTGAATAATCATCATTTCATGAGGCAATAGTTCACCGTACACAGAAACAATATGTTCATATCCATTAAATTAAGGTGTTTGTATGTGTAGTTTGAATACTTATAATAAAAATCCCTAGTATTTTTAGGATACTGTTTTTTTATGTAATCAAATAATAATAATATCACAGGTAGTGAAGAAGTAAAATAAAAGAAGAGAACTTGAGGGAAAAAGTTACCTTCAAATCGGGTAACTCCCTATGGTTTGAACCAAAAGGCTTCCTTGTAGTGCATTCATCCTAATGTAGGGATTATAAGAGGAATATAATTATATTCAGAGCTTATTTGTGAAAATTTTGGTCAATACATGGCTCTTTAGAGATGTGTTTAATGGGTTAGAGGTGAGGGCCTTTTATAATGGAGATGAAGGGCTCTTTAGGAATGTTTGAAAATATTATTTTATTATAATTTTTTTGGATTAAAAAGTTAAATAACTAATTTAATTAGAATATATTGTGCATATAAGTCGAAATAAAATCATCCAATAAAAATTATATAGGTTTTGGATTTATTTTCAACCTTATATTTCTTATTTAATCGTTCGTTAACTTATTTAACATTTACCATGTCGTTTTGTATATTCATACTATATGGTTAATAAATTTACAATAAAATGATAAGGGACCCAAAATGGATCATTAATGAAATTTTTCACATCAAATATGTCATTTTGACGAATTTTATATTTTTAGGACTATTTTATCATTTAATATAATATTGATTGATTTAAAAACTCTTGTGTATATTTTAATACTATTCATATCATGACTTTTTAAAATACCCAAACCAACATTATTCATTCAAAGAAACATTATTAATTAAAATATAACAATTATTCCTAATATATAAAATTAATGTATGAAAAAAGGTTCTAAATAAATTTATTTTAATATTTATAATAACATTTATTTGAATCCTTTATTAATGAAGCAATTAGTGCATCACAATTGTGTCACAATGAAATTTATTTATTTAATGTATAAAAAATATAAATAAAATACCAAGATCTAGGAATTAATATTATATTTCCAAATAATATTTAGATTCAAACTGATCATTTATATAACCCCATAAACGTTTTTGTAAAAATATTAATGTTTTTCATATTTTTATTTTTACTTTTAAATGTTATTAATTTCATTATCTTACCCAAGTGGAATTAAAAGGTCATGTGAATCTCCCAAATATTTTATTTATCAAGAATTACTCATCCAATAAGGTTCATAAAAGTGTTAATGTATGATTATATTATTATAATATTATTTTTACCTTGAATTACCCTATTTACCTTTAACCGTAGTAAATAAAAATCAAAAGTTACTAATCACCAAAAATTATTTTCATCTTATTGAACCAGAATTTACTTACTGATGATAAACATGTATGTTGGATTTTTTAAATTCAATTCACAGAAGAGGTAAAATTTCATTTAAATGAAAAATTTGGTTTTAACTACTTTGTAGTGTTTTTTCACTATTCATACAAAATTGAATGTTTTCAGAAAAATACCAAAAACTCACCAAAAGATAAATTTGATATAATTAATTAAAAATGATGTGTATTTTTACCAAGTTCAAAAAATATATGTTTCATTAATTAATTGAAAATTAATTTCTGTTGTCACAACTAGAAAGCGTGTTTTTAACAAATAAAAACTATCAAAAGATTAACACTTGTTTATGCCCAATTTGAACGTTAAACAACTTCCAATGACCAAATTTGGATTAAATTGTAAAATTATAATACAATTAAACTTTAAAACCAATAAAAATAAAAATCTATCTATATAAATAGATTTTATTATAACACACTTTTGAATTAAAATGCAGTATTTTTCACTATTCATTAAAAATGAACATTATCATAAAAAAAATTTGTCCAATGGAAAATATCATGTCATGAGTCAAAATAATAATTTCATTCTGTAAAATATAAAATATAAGTTTCAGAAAATTATATTTAAAAAGGGTTCACAATCAAAAGGTAGTAAATTGACATGTTAAAGAATATTATATTATTTCATGCTTAAAATTGGATCCATTCTTATTTTAAGAATCTAAAATTTATTGGATAATTTTAAATTCATTTAGAAACTTGTATAATCATATTTTAGTATGTTATGTTCATTTTTTCCAGTATAATGGATAGGCATTAAGTACCATTTAAAATAATATTATATTATTATTTTTCAATATGACACTGCCTTGTGTGAAACATAAGACTTTGGAGAAACCCATAATTGTGTGTTGGGTATTCCATCAAACATTGAATCCCCTTGAAAATAAAATTAATATTTAATTCAAAAATATTAATAAATATGAAAATTTAATGCTCATTATTTACTAGGGATGCTACATCCTTCCCTCTTTTGGAAATTGCATTATTTCAAATTTATTAAATTATCAAATAAAGGGGGGAATTTATACCTCATAGCAATCTCAGATTCCCATGTTTACTATTCATACATAGGGGGTTTTTTCTAAATTTTTACCAAATGGATTACCATATTCTGCAACACTTTCTCTCTATGGTCAAGAATCTATATTAGATGTTCTACATAAGAAATATTCTCTTCCATATAAACTACCTATGGACTCAAAAAATGAGATGGATCTGACATATAAATTCTCAACATTGAATCATGAAAAACATTGTGTACATGGGATAAACATGGAGGAAAAGCCACATTGTAGTCAATTGATCCAACTTTACTCAGGATTTCATTGGGTCCATTGAACCCAAGACTCAACATTCTCTTCTTAAAAAAATGCATCACAATTTACAATGAATAAACTTTGAGAAATATATGATCTACAACCTCAAAAGAAAGATCCTTTCTCCGGTTATCCACATAACATTTTTTCCTGCTCTGAGCTATTCTCATGTGCTTTTGAATTAACCAAACTTTTTCTTCCATCTCTTATACCAATTCTGGTCCCATCATTTATTTTTCACCTAATTCATCCCCAAAATATGTAGTTCGACACCTCTTTCCATATAATGCCTCAAATGGTGCCATTTTGTATAATGGAATGAAAATTATTATTATAAGAAAATTCAACCAAAGAAATATGTTGATCTCAACATCCCTATCAATTCATTGAGAAATCACGTAGCATATCCTCCAATGTTTGAATTTTTTGTTCTCACAACCCATCTGGTTGAGGATGAAAAGTTATACTAAAATTTAAAATCGTACCCAAAGACATCTGATGGATTTCAAAAAGATAAAATTGATCCTAGTATCATGATAAGATACAATAGATAGGGGAACTCCATGCAACATGACTATCTCTTTAACATAAAACTGAGAAATTTTATCTCAAGACCAAGAATCAAAAATAGGAGGTAAATGAGTAGATTTATTCAATCAATCAACAATTTCCCATATTTCATTGTTACCTCAAGATGTTTTCAGTAATCCCATAATAAAATCTATAGATATATTTTCCTATTTCCAATATGGAACTGGAAAATGATGATGCATCACTTTTGGAAACTATCAATCTTCTGTAACCTATTGAGGGTTCAAACACTTCACAACAAAGTAAGCAATATCACTTTTCATTTCATCCCACCAGTAATACTTTTGATAATCTTTTTACATATTTATATTTCCATGATGAACTAAAAACAGAGTACTATAAGCCTTACATGATAATTATTTTTTTCAACTGTGAATCATTGGGAATGCATAATCTCTTCCTAAATCTCAAAATACAATAATTATCAATGTTAAAATCATGAGACTTACCCTTCTCAAACAACTCTACCTTCTTTTTCAACTCACCATTTTCCATCTGCATTTTCTTAATTCAGTCTGATGGAGATGATTTCACTGACAACTGAAACAAAATAGAGGGATCTCCTTACCCAACAACATCTATTTAAATATCATCAAATCATTAATAAATGTACCTTTTTCCAAATTTAACATGGTTAATGTTGCATTACTTTTATGACTCAATGAATCGTCCACTTTATTTTCCTTGCTTTGATGGTAATGGATTATGAAATCATAATCCTATATTAATTCTAGACATCTCCTCTATCCCTTGTTAAATTATTTCTAATAGAATATATACTTAATAGTTTTTGGTCAGTATATATTTCACATTTTACTCCATTAAGATGATTCCTAAAAATTTGTAAAAGAAAAATAACATCACCTAATTCCAAATAATGTGTAAGGTAATTTAACTCATGGGGTTTCAACTTATGTGAAGCATAAGAAATTACTTAATCATTATTCATTTGGAAAAAACAATTTATTTTAAATGAACCATCAATATAGATAACAAATTCACCATCTCTACAAGGAAGTTCCAAAACTAGATCATTCCTCAATCTTCTTTCAAATTCTTGAAAACAATCATCACATTCTATTGTCCAAATGAACTTAACACCATGTCGATTTAACTTAGTCATTGGCCTAGATAACCATGAAAATTGTTACAAAAACCTCTGGTAATAACCTGCTAAAATAAGAAAATTACGAATCTCTTTCATATTGGTAGGTCATGTCCATTCTTTAACAACTTTTGTTTTAGCAGGATCAGTAGTTATGCCATTTTTTGAAATAATGTGACCATGAAAAGAAATTTGTTTTAACCAAAACACACACATTCTGAATTTCCCATACAGATTATTTTCATTTAAGGTTTGAAAGAAAACCCTGAAATGATTTTCATGTTCCTCTTTAGTTTTGGAATAAACCAAAACATCATTAATAAACAAAAACACAAACTTATCCAAGAACTCACAAAAAAATCTATTCGTATGATCTATGAATACAAAAGGTGCATTGGTTAACCAAAAATTCATAACTATAAATTCATAATTGACGTATCTAGTGCAAAAGGAGGTCATTAAAATGTCTTCTTTCGTTACTTTCAACTGATGGTACCCAGAACTCAAGTCAATATTCGAAAAATACTGAGCTCGCTGGAGCTGATCAAACAAATCATTTATATATGGAAAAGGATACTTGTTATTAACTTTGTTGTGATTCAATGCTATATAATCAATGCAAGGTCTCATTGTACCATCTTACTCTTTAACAAACAAGATAGGAGCACTCCATGGTGATGTTCTAGGTCGAATGAAACCTTTATGTAATAACTCTTGCTATTTCTTCTTTAACTCTAAAAGATCAATTTGAGACATTCGATAAGGGGGTTTTGAAATTTTATTATAATAAAGAACTAAGTCAATAATAAATTCAACATCCCAATTAGGTATTATACCAAGAAACTCATAAGTAAAAAACCTCAAGATAGCCATTTACCACTGGAACATCATTAATCGGAAAAGTTCCTTGGTTTTCAACAATATATGCAAGGTAACATTCATTCCCACCTTTTACTAGTTTCTTAGCTTCCTGATATGTTATCAAAAGAAAAGATTCATTCTTATTACCAAGAGGAAATTCATTCTGATAAGAAACCTCATTAGCTGAGAATTAAATCTTAGAATGATAAATGGAAAGACAATGAATACCCAAAATAACATCAAACCCTACTAGAGCAACAATAATAAGGTTTTCAGGTAGATTCATTCTATACCCATGGAAAAGAATGTTCTTATAATTTCTTTTTGTATCTACATTTCCTCCATTTGTTTTTTCCATAAGTTCAGGATTCATATCATGATATTTAATTCACAATTTAATAAAAAACATCTCATAAATGAAAGAATATGTAGACCCTGAATCAAACAAAACATTTTCATAATCAGGATAAAAAACAGTGTATCTGATACTACTTCATTTGATGGACCAACATCTGCCAAAGTAGATGCAAAGGATTTCACCACCCCATTATTCTTGTAACTCTGTTGCTTTACCACATTTGAATTCTTTGTTGGACACTCATTTTCAAATTTACCCATTTCATTTCACATAAAACATTTTACTGACTGTAAATCAGATTTTGTCTTACCATTACCCATATATTTTTAGGGAAATTACAAGTCTTATGACCCATTTTACAACATTAGTAGCACTTACTAGAATTCAAAATAAATTACCCGATATGAATTTTACAATCATTTTCACAAACTGTAAACTTAAGTTTCTTACATTCAAGAATTTTTTAAGTGTTATTCCTTTTATTCTACCTCCTCGACCACTTATTCTGTTGTTTATCAAAGAACACCCGATCATCGATAAAATGTATTTCCATCTTCTCCATACATCAAAAAAGATTTACGTAAATTTTTATCTCAAAGAAAGCTAAATACTTTTGATTCATTGGATTTAATCCTATATAAAAATAATTGATTTTAATATCAAGTTCTCGTATGAAATTTGGAGAAAACCTTGCCAGTCGAGTGAATTTTTCTTGATAAACAACCACTAAGTCATCCTCCTGCCTCAAATCCTGGAATTTGTTTTTTAACCTACAATGAACCACTATAGGAAAATATTTCTCATGAAACTTAACTTTTAATTCATCTTAATAATGATCATCAATCTCTTCACTATTTTTGATATTTTAACCATCAAACACCATTGATCAGCTTCACCTTCAAAACGGTAAACCACAATACAAGACTTTTGATTTTCTGAAAACCCCTTGACTTCGAAAATATTATCTAGTGATTTCATCCACCCTACAGCTAGAACATGATTAGATGATCCTATGAATGACGTGGGATGTTCCCTCATGAAATTCTGTACTACTGACATGTTTCACTATGGTTGATCTAGATGATCTCATGCATGGATACCACCAACATTTATTGCCTGAGTCAACTATTCCATAAATGCTATAATCTTTTAAATTCCAATTTTGGACATCTCAGGTTGCTGATATGGATTGTTGTTTTCCTCATGATGTCTTCCCATTATAGATTCCTTGTTTCCTCTACAGAAAACCATTCTGAATAAAAAAAAATATCTTAGACAATGCAACACGGTAATATATGAAAGCTACATCATTTCAATCTTAACATAAATTAATTTATGAATATTAATTTAACAATACCCTAACTCCTAATGTTATTTTGACCGACCATTGATACAAAAATACAAGGACTCGGACTTAAAAATTATGTAATGTTGAATTAAGTTAATAATTCACATTGAGGATCTTTTCAGGTTTAGTGTTTTAGAGAATAGGCCATAACTATTACATTACATCTCAATTGTTACAATGTAAACACTTCATGTAAGTATACATTTATTTTCATCAGATGAAAACTCTTAAAAGAGAACAAGAGTTATTTTCTTGATAAAATATTATTGAATTATTCCTTTCTCTTACCCATCCTTATATCCTAGGAAATGAATTTCTAAAATGTGGGATGAGCATAAAAATCTCAGTAAGGAATATAAAAAACAAGAAAAAAAATTAGTCCATCAATACATACAATTCAATAAAAACATACTTTTCAATATTTAAAATACCATACAAAATTATAATATTTATGAATAAAAAATGGAAATAATAAATCAAAAAGGTAACTTGTGGCATCCATAACATCCTTATGGTGTAGCTTTCACAACTACATAGGGAGATACAATTGAAATACCCATAACAGTATATTCCTTTAATATCTTAGGAGAAACATTAAAATTTACCTCCATCCATTATCAAATGCATTAGAGAGCTATCTCGGGTCACCCACCCTCGATTTATCACAAAACCACCCGTTTACGTAAACGATACCCAATAACCATAACATTTTCACAAAACATAATATAAACATTATAGAAAGATATCATTTCTGCATTGCAATCATAATATATCATTTAAATATATTAACATAATTAATCCATTATCAAAACCATTTTTAATACCAAAACACATAAAAGATTATATGGTATTTATTTTCCTTTTAAAAACATTATGACTGTTTAAGGAATCCAATTCTCAAATAACGCTCGTGGCAAAGGAAAGGCCAATGCCACTGTATACTTTAAAAAGAAACATTACCTTTTTCATTTGGTAAAGCACTACGTAAAAAAATATTTCATTTGAATGAAATGAAAATTCCATGGGGTTTATACACCATATAATATAATGTTTTATAAAAGTCAAAATATTCGTCAATGAAAGGAGATTCAGAGGAAGTCCCTTACCTCATGTCCGAATTGAGTTGTTCATTAATTAATCTCCTGAATAATAAACTGAAGATATTTTCAAATTTTGTATGAACCTTTTTCAATGTTATTATTCCTTTTATATAACTTATTATAATGTTGTAATCATTACATAATCATTTATGTTAATAACGTTTGTTTTGATGATATTTGGCACTTGAGTTAAAAATGAACTTTTTATAATTAAAATTTGTCCTAGTGGTAAAAAGTGCATTATATCTAGAATTATATTCTTGAATTAGATATCATATATATCATATTTATCCTATATATATATGTATTTATAATAGTACATTGCATTTGTAGATAAGAAATGAAATGCACCATTCATAGCGACCGTAAGTCGTACGTACGCATGAACACTAGTTTCATTTCTATTTTGTATTAAATGGAATGAAAAACTAATGATACATAATTATATTATAATTATAGTATAATATCATATATAATTTCATTAATTTTATATTTTATACGTTCCACGTGTGGTATGAATGAGTCGTATCACTTTGAGGTGGGAGATAATCCACACTTCCTCAAATAAAATTATCTTATTTACCCATTATGGAAACAGTAAAGGTAATTTATTAATGAAAAATAAATAAGAATAAATACAATATAAATATAATATTTTTCACATATAAATATAGTTCCATCACAATGTATACAATAAGAGGTGGAATTAGAAAATCGAACAATCATTGTTTTGTGAGTAGTAGTTCGCCGTACACAGAAATAGAATGTTTGTATCCCTTAGATGGATGTGTGTGTAAGTTTAGTTTGAATCCTTCTCATAAAAACAACCTAGTATATTTATAATACTTTTTTTTATGTAAAAAATGAATAAGAAGAGCATAATAAGTGAAGATGTAAAAAATAAAAGAAGATAACTTGAGGGAAGATGTTACCATTAAATCAGGTAACTCCCATTGGTTTGAACCAAAATGCTTCCTTGATGTTTCATCTACATTCAGTAAGGCTTCTAGGAGAATATATGGATCATGGGAGATTATTTGGTTAGAATTTGGATTATCCAAGTGTCTTGAGAGGTGGGTTTAATGGGATAGAGGTGATGACCTTTTATAAGGGAGAGGAGGGTCTCTTTAGGAAAGTTTGACAATATTATTTTGTTATAAACCAATTTTCAATTTCAAAAGGTAAAAATGTAATTTAATTATAAGATAAGGTGAATTTAAGTCTATATAAAATCATATAATTAGAATTGTATAGGTTTTGGATATTTTTTAATCACAATCTTTCTTATTTTACACTTTGTTAACTTTTTTAACTTTTATCCTATCCTCTTATATATTCATACTAAATGGTTAATATATTTACAATAAAATTCCAAGAGACCCAAAATGAATCATAAATTCCATTTTCAACATCCTATAAGTATTTTTAAGGAATTTTAGATTTTTTGGACTATTTTACCATTTAATAAAATATGAATTGATTTAAATACTCTTTTATGTAAATTTTAAAACTATTCATATCATGACTTTTTAAATTATCCAAAAGAACATTATTCATTCAAAAAACATTTATTAATTCAAAGATAAATAGTCATAATAATCTATAAAATTCTTGGATGGAATAAAAAATTTCAACATAAAATTATTTTTCTATTTATAATATCATTTATTTGAATCCTTTACTAATGAATCAATTAATACAACACCATTGTGTCATAATTAAATATATTTATTTAATATCAAAAAATTATAAATAAAATATTATGATGTAATAAATACTTTTACCTTTCCAAATAATATTTATAGTCGAAGATATCACTTGTATAACCCCATATTAAAATTGATTTAGTAAAAAGATTCATGTTTTTTATATTTTTTTTTACTTTAAAAAAATTATTAATGTAATTATCTTACCCAAGTGGCTTTCAAAGGCCAAAAGTCTCACCCAAGTATTTTATTGGTCAGAAATTACTAATACAATAAGTTTAGGATATGTGTTTAGATAATTATATATTATTATAATATTATTTTTACATTGAATTGCCCAATTTACCTTTAACTATGGTAAATAAAAATAAAAATTTACTATTGATCAAAAATTATTTTCAAATTATTGAACAACATTTTAATTATTGATGAAAACTATGTATTTCAGATTTTTTAAATTCAATTTATAGAAGCAGTAAAAAAAAATTTAAAAGAAAATGTCGGTTTTTAACTACCATGTGGTGTTTTTTAACTATTCATAAAAAATTGAAAGTTTTTTGGAAAATTACAAAAAATTCACCCAAACTTAATATTAATATTCTGAATTCAAAAATGATGTCCATTTTACCAAATTCAAAACATAGAAGTTCCATTAATTATTTTAAAACTAATTTCTGCTGTCAAAACTAGAAAAGTGTGTTTTAATAAATATTTATTATTAAATGATTGGCACTTATTTATGACCAATTTAAAAGTGAAATTACATCCAATGACAAAAATTGTATTAAAAGTTAAAAATATAATCCAATTAAACATTAAAACCAATATATGGAACAATCTAACTATAAATATAAATTAGATTAAAAGGTAGTTTTGAATTAAAATGTAGTATTTTTCACTGTTCATAAAAAATAATCATAATCATAAAAAATAGAAATATCATACAATGTAAACATTGATGTACAGAGTCTAAATAAGAATTTTATTTTTTCAAATAGAACATATAGAAGTGAAAAGAAAAACAGATTTAAAATGGGTTCACCATCGAAAGGTGGTAAATTGACCTTTTAACGAATAATTGGGTATTTCATGCTTAAAATTGGATCCATTTTTATTTTAAGCTTATAAAATTTATTGGATAAATTTAATGACATATAACATGTCACAACCCATCCAACAGGGCATGTGCCTTGACTACCCCAAGCCCGCCTTCCATAAGCCATGGGCTGTCGACTAGCACCAAAGGTGTAATTCCTTAAAATTGGGAAGGAATTGCCTTTATATCCTATAAACAGACACAACAGAGCACACATATGGATAAAAAACACAAATTAAACTGTATACCAATAGAGTTCCAAAAAGTAAAAGGGGCTGGAAAAACAAACCAACTGTAAAGTACAAGGAACTAGAAGTACAAGTACAACTGAAAAAAGGAAAAATAGTTTCTTGGTCGTACTTCAAGATTCCTACCTGAAGGGTAGGTTCAGATAGCCTCCTCTATACTCCACATTCGTTAGTCTCCTTTTGTGTACTAACTCATCATAATTTCCACCTCCGGGTACTGTCCAGTCCTGGTACTCTCAGCCTTAGTCAGCACTGTCTATCGTCTGCATCCAACACAACATGGTGCGGGCATAGCCCGTGAAGGGGTGATTATAACAATACTCAGTAGGGAACCCATGACCTTCAAGGTCTCACAAATCGTCCAAGGATAAACCACAAAATAAGGAATCAGCAGATGACCCTACATAGGTATATTCACATACATATACTTATGCTATTAAGTATTCTGTCTCAATCATGAAGAAATCACAAAAGTACTGACTCAGCTCAAACCAGGACTTTATTCACATTATCGAAACCTCAGATAATGGATAAGTCATGCTCAATCGAGTATAGTGGGCTTTCCGCGACACCAAACATTCTTCCCACTAACCTTGGATTGCTGATGTACTCCTCCTATCGAGTACCGTGGGTCTGCTGCGTCTCACAGATGTGCTCCCCACTGCGGGTCTGCTGCCACACCTAGGCGCTACCCCTCATAGCATGTTGAGGTACTCCTCCTATCAATTATTGTGGGTCTGTAGTCACAACCAGGCTCTCCTCCAACGTGGGTCTACCGCCACAACCAGGCGCTCCCCACTGGACTATTAGAATCACTCTAAGTCAAACGGTCAACCGTCGTCAGGTCTCAGCCATCTATTAGGTCTTCACACTCTTCTCGCTCTTCACTGAAAGTATACACTCCATGAGCATCTGTTTGAGACTCTAACTATAACAAAGTCCCATGAAGAAGTATCACAAATGTATTCAACATCATAGGGTTCTTGACACAATAGAAATCCCATCAATCAAACGTACAGTCTGTGTGTTATTAGCCATTTAGTCCTGAGGGCCCGGTTGGATTCGTGATCGATCCAAACTGACCATTTCCCATCACAAACCAAAACACCATTAATGTATACTCAAAGGATCGTCTCACTCTAAGACTTCAAGTGCCACTGATGTTTCTTCAAACAAACATCAGGTGCTAAAGATATGGCCAAATTAATGTAAAGGGTCATCGGCCGCTCGGGTCCGGCCCGACCCGGTCATACCGACCCGGCCCACTGGGCCACACCCTGCTGGTCGCAAGGGGCTTCAGAGATCTGTGAGGGCACGGACCAGCCACTGGTTGTCACGAGGGTGGTTCGACCTAGAGGGCACCGGGTGGGTAGCCCAACCCAAAGGGCTCTGCGAGGGCATCCTGGCCCAAGGCGCGGGTCGGTTTGGTTCAGAGGGACGGGGTGGTGCGGCTCAGGGCGACTTATCTCGGGGGATGGGGATGGGCGACTGGAGCCAATTTTTCCAGTGGGTGGCATGACTGAAGTCGGTTTATCCAGGAAGCCAGATCGGCCGGGGTGGCTTGGCTGGTAGAAGGCGCTGCTGGCGGGCGGCACGATGGGCGGGAGGTGCCACTAGCGGCCGGCGTGGCTAGGGCGGCTCTGACGGGAGGCCATGGTGCAGCGTGGCTGGGGAAAATCATGGTCTGGGGCCAATTTGGCCGATGGCATTGTGGGGCCGGTTTTCCAGGGAGGCCAGGATGCCGCGGGGATGGAGCGGGTTGCGGAGGCCGTGGGTGGAGGTACCTTTGCCTTCGTCGCCTTCGTCTCCTTCATCACCTTCCTCCATTTCAAAATGCACCACAAATCAACATAATGGTTATGGAGAGGATGTACCATGTTAGTTTGGCACACACTCTCTGCATTAGAGCGACAACAAGAGGCTCACAAGAACAAAGCACGTCAAACCCTCCAGCAAAGTTTCTTTCAACCCCACAAAAGAAAACAGGGGGTGTACTTGTGAAGTGATAAACAAATAGCATTAAACCCCTAAAAATTCCCACAAAAAATAATTTCCAAACTCACAAGTAAAACATCTACGGATCAACATGATAAAAAGTTGATCTGCGTTATTTGTTTTAGAAGCAAAGAATCAAGGGGAGAAAATTATTCTTAAATAAAATACCTACCTCATTTATTGATATTGGCAGGGGAAGAAGTACGGACGGCGGTTCACCATGGATGAGTACGTCCCATGTCGGAAGTATTACCGAGGTAGAAGGTCGAAGGAGGTAGGCGTTCTTCATTGGCAGAGCACATTCTTCGTTGGAGAACGCATTCTTCGTTGGAGAACGTAATCCTCCAAATGTTGGGGGTGACGTCACTTTACCAGTGCTTTGTCTCTTAGTGAAGCCATCCCAAATCCTTCTCCCAAAATCCATATATATAGGATATGGGGAAGGGTAGGTAATGATCATATAATTTATGATGGTTCATTTATTAGGAACCTTCCTAAATTACAACGACACTATTACTTAAATTAAAAAGGGGGAAATACAATTAATTAACATTGGCATAATTAAGTGGTGAATTGGCATAATTTAAAAGTATGTGCATTGGCACAATTAAGGAGGAGGAGGTCAAGAGGATCTTCTTCATTAATGAGGGGAGTTGGGAGTTTCTCTCAATTAAAAGGGAGGTTTTAATCCCGGGTGGTCCGGACCACCACAACCTCTTAGGGGAGGTTAGGTTTGGGTGGTCCCCACCACCATAACCTCACATGGGAGGTTAAGGTATGGTGGTCCCCACATCTCAACTTCCACATGTAGAATTAAACTCATGTGGTCCCACCTCCACAATATTCACATGGGTTCTTCGAATAAAAATAAAATGTTTGCACAATTTTATTTTTATTTTATTCATTGATAAAAAACCCAAAAACTAAATTTCACCCTCTTCCAACTGCCATCGAGTTAAAAGTCTCCTTAAGCGAATACATGTGTTGTAAGTTTAACGGTGCCTTCAGATTTCAATTTTGACCACCGTTTTAAAAGTTATAAAAACCGGCTCGTATGTTTACTTAACGTACCCAAGGAAAAGGTTAGAAAATTATTTCCAGACACACTTGACCAGAACTGGTCGAGGTTAGGCTCTGCCCAAGTTAAAAACTCCCCAAAAAAGCCAACTATTATCTCCAATCTCCAATCCAGGTTATCATTAATAAGTTATGGATTTCACAATAAAATAATTTTCACTTAATTATTTTATTTACAACCAAAAACAAACTTCCATTGGTGGCCCATGCGTGCCAAAGTTAGCTTCTTCTTAAATAAAGCATGCCCTCATGAGTTTAACGAGGGTCTTAGATTTTTAATATGAGGTACCATTTGTGATTTATAAGCATTTGAAAAATAAAATAATTTATTTAATTATTTTATTTATAGTTATTCCATTTTTCGGTTTTCTCATATCTGGCTCGCGCCTCCTAAACTTAAGTTGCGCTTAAGGTAAACCCGCCATGCTGAGCCCAATAGTGCCATTAGATTACTGATCTGAGTAACCGTTACTTTACTTTTTTAGAAAAACTACTTACGATTTCTAATTAAAGCTTAAAGAAACTTCAACGGATCATTTTGGGAACTCCGGGCCTTGGAATTGAGCACCGTCATATTTCACAGTCTCGAAAAATTCCCATGCAATTAAAAGAATTTAAATGGAATTTCCGGGTCTTTACATAACAAACATGTATAATCATATTTTAGATGTTATGTTCATTACTGCAAATACAATGACTATGCATTAATTACCATTTAAAATAATATTATATTATTATTTTTCAGTATGACTAAACCTTGTGTGAAAAATAAGACTTCTAAGAAACCCATTTTTGAGTGTTAGATATGCCATCAAACATAGAATCCCCATTAATGTAAAATTAATATATAATTCAGAAATATTAATAAACATTAAAATGTCATGTTCTTTATTTACCCAGGATGTAAATGAATCCATGACTTCTCAAATAATATTTTAGATTTCTCCCAATATATTATTTCTATAAAAAGTGGTTTAATGTGTCTTTTACTCCACCATGATCAATTTTTTTTCAATTCCAACACTTGATTTGTCCTATTAAAAAATCTTTTGATTCTATATATAATCATCTATTTAATTTATTTCATCTCCATGATTTTACATCAAATTAATAGAATCTAGTATAATCCATCTTTCGAATTACATCCATAAAATCATGGGTATCTATTGATCCTAAATATTTTTTCATATCTCAAGGACATATCCTTCAATAAACATATTTTTTAACTCTATAATTCACTGTGATATTTAATCCATAAATGATATGGTCATGATGATTCAATATGTGCTTCATATAAAGGAATTTCATGACTTTTATCACTTTTTTATATTCTATCATTTACTTCCCACCCTTTAATTTGTTTTTATCCTATTCCTACTACAACATATAGAGTCTGAAATCATGAAATTGTCTCTTGTACTTATATAATTTATACCTTCAATTGTCTATCTCTTCAAGAGTATCCTTAAAATTCATATTTATTTCTACCATTCCCTTGAAACCATTATAATTTCCAATGATTTTATTCTTATATTTTAGTTTATATAGTATAAACTCAGAAACATTATTTAAATATTTGTATACATCAAAATATTTCACTTTATTTTCTTCATGGATATCATATTCTTCTGATATAATGATCATATTCATGAAAATAAAATCATGGTACTCAAATTAAATTTCACATCCATGGAATACTTCTTATTTAGTGAATTATATTCACTTTCATATTTCAATTTCTTGAGATACATAACATTATAGTGCACAACCTTTCCACTATGAAATAAATAAAGTGTAATTTTCCCCTTGAACATTATTTTTGATCATTTTAATTTTATATAAAGTAATTACATGACTTCATCAATATTATTTTCATTAATATCATCATATATGGAAAAATTAATCATTTTATTTATACCACTTCATTAGATTTATATATTTACAGTTAATCAATATCATTTGTTCTCATATAATATTCAAGAACAATAATTTAATACAATGCAATGTATCCTCTTTTATACCCATTTCATAAACTACCAAAATCTTTAAATTTCAATTAGCTGGAGATGCTCTAATATTAAAATTAAAAGTATTTATGTTGTTAATGGGTTATCAGAGTGTGGAAAGAGATTCATTTGGGGGCCTAATCACGGAGAATTTCATTTCAAGTGTTGAGGAATGTTTATAGAAGGCCCACTATGATAAAAATGAAAATGGTGTCCATTTTAGAGGGTGTTTTACATGGGATGTACATTGATGAAAAAAGTCAGTTGAAAATCAATGGGAAGTTCATTTTTAGGAATAGTGTTTTATAGGTGTGGAGGATCTTGGAAAGATGCCCTATGGGAAATGGGCAACATGGATACTAGCATATAATAGAGATATTCATGGTTGCGTGAGAGGATCTTGGTGAGTTAGTGTGTGAGTTGTGGAGAATTCGAGCAGTGTGAAATATAGATGAAATAGTAACACCTCACCATATAGTAGTGCAGGGGAATGGTGAGGTAAAATAGATAAATAATTTTCTCTATTCCACATTTTATAAATGTGGAATCTTTTTGGGTGATAAAATACAATGAAATATACTGTAGTGCATGGTGTGTTGTTGGTCAATGAGTTAGAATCAATTTTTAAGGGTGTAAGATCCTCAGAGATTCAAACACCTTAAAATTGAATCTTATTTAACTTCGGGGAACTATATCATCGAGTGATATCCAAAAAATTTATTGTATTATATTCAAACATCAATTTTAAAGTGTGGAATGGTCACTCCATGGTAGTTTTATTCTCTTCTCTTGAATCCATGACATCTCCTTCACCTCTCATCACACACAAGCCACACTCTTGAGAGTCTATGAATTATTGTTCAACAAAACAAAGGTATTAAAAATAAAGGTACTCTCCCCCCTCTAATCTGTGTTTACATTGATGTATTTATTTGTAGATTATATCTGGTATATTTACTCTTTTTTAGGATTAATATTGAGAAATAAATAATAGTTCCTTATTTTGGATAGGTTTTGGTGAGTCTTAATTCAGTTTTGGTTGTGTTTCCTTCATCGTTGGTTGATCCTTAATCTTCTGTTCTTTCACGAAGACTGTTGAACTTATAATATAGGGAGCTAATTTGTTACATCTCTTTATTTAATTGAATGTATTTTATTTTCATTATTTAATCCTTTTAGTGATATATAAATCCATTTAATGATCTTTATAACTATAAAATTATTAATTTGGGAATTAGAATTTGTGTGACACCCTTAGATTTATATGATTTGTGGTATGGAGATTTTTTATATACAATTGAGAAAAATTGGTAGCTTATGTTTTGTGTTAGATGAAGATATGTTGTGTGAAACCTTGGTAGGATAAATTTTTGTGGTTCTACATTTTTAGGGTCTTTCTTTCATGGAGATGGGTTGTGTTGTAGCCTTATTCTTTACCTTGGGAATTCCTCAGCATAGTGGTTTGATTGTGTTGTGGTCTCTTTTGAATGTTTATAGAATCTCTTAAAGGACCAATCAATGTTTCTTAGATATAGTTCTAACTAGATCCATTATAGTGTAATCCATTTCATTGCATCATTATTTTGTTATGTTTCAACAGCCTTTCTATCATTGGGTAGAGATAATATCATATTGTTATGTTTATGAAATTTCATATAATTTCTAAAACCCCCTAAAAATTTATCATTCTCTCACCTTCACCTTAAATTCCTGGGTGACCTATGTGTATCCCTATTATGTATTTCAACCCTCTTTTATTATCCACCATCCCTAGCCATGTGAGATCGGTCCATTAGATTTCGTGTTGTATGATTATCCCATTTTAGAAAAAATACTATTTTTATTATAAAACAAGTCGTGATTCTAAGTTATGTTGGATAGATATATGATTTATATATTGCTTTAATAAAGTATTTTTGAAATTTGGTAAATCAACCCCAAATAGAGAGAGGTGGAGACGTTTCCTTAAACATGATACATATCTACCATTTATAGAGGATCTCTCTATGTAAGATGATGTGGTTCTACCATATTAGCATGATTCCATTATTCAATAATGTTCTATAATAGTTTTTATAGAGGAATATAATATTTTTTAAGGAATTGTTTGTGTCCGGTTTAGTTTCATTTTGTGAATGAATGTGATATGGGTGATGAACCCTCATGATAGAACATGGATTTTAGATTCAATGAACTTTAGGTAGAGAGATTATTACTATATATTTTCTTTTTATATGGTTTTTTGTGTGATATGATTGTATGATATCATGTACTATGAGACCCATCCTTGTTGATTGTTTCTTGTGGTTTTGTCTTTGACCATTTAGGAACCATGCGTGATATAACCATTTATTCATTCAATGATATGAATTTATAATGGTTGTTTCGTAGACTATGGATTTTTACTTCATGTGTCAAGATGGTTGCTTTTCTAAAAATTGGCTAGATGATCCTTTTAAGGGGGGGTGTGTGTGTCTTTAAAAATTCTAAGGAATTAGATTTCTTGATTGTACTAGTCAAATATCACAGAATTATTCGATGTAGGAGTATACCATGTAGGGTTAAATTATATCCAATGTATCTAATGATGATACAATATCAAGACCATGAAAGGGATATTTTGATCCAATTTATTGTGAATTTAATATGGGCATACAATTATGTGAGGATATAAAACTACCTTACGGTAGGGAATGAGGTGTTCCTTAAAGGTGGAATATGGACACATGGCTAATTTTTGTATGGTTCTAAACTAACATGTGGACCTTGGGAAACATTATTGAAGTTTCATATCTAGTGGGATGGGGTTTGGTGCATCTAGGTTAGCATATGATGAGCCAAAACATATGTGTTTTATTGTTTACTGATACATTAGTTTTGTGTGTAAAATACACCGCATATATACTCATACACTTGTGTTATAGAATCATTGGTGGTGTCCTACTAGGTTTAAACTCACTCCATTTATGTGCATATCGTAACACATTCTGACTTCATGATCAGGGATTTCGGAAAGGTAATGTCCCCAAATATAGGGATGTGAGTAGGAGGAGATTGGTGTTTGAAGGAAGCACTAGTAAATACTTTAAAGTGATGTCACAATTCGTTTATTTATTTTTATATTGCTCGAATTATAATAAGGTTTGACCAAGAAAATTGGAGGTATTTATTTATTACTTGTGTGACTCTATATTATCTTCCATTTCAACTATTATAGAATTATTTTCATCTTTTTTAGATATACATTTTTTTGTTATTATTCTTATTATTTATTATTTTGGTATGTGAAAATTAATATTAGGGCATGGTCTCAATATTTTACTATTTTGACTTTTTATACTATTTGGAATTTTTTGTGTATGGGGAGGCACTGATAAGGTATTTTGGTACTCAGGTCCAAAATAAGGGATTTGGGTTGGTCTGTTACAATATGGTATTATTGGTGGCTTCCATTTCTTTTATTTCTTACTTATTAATAGTGTTTGTGTAAATTTAGAAAAGAAATTTTCTATGTAGAACATAGGTAGGGGAGTCTCATAATTTTCTAGGAAGATCTTATATGATAGACCTCTGATTTACCATTGACGATACTTCTATTATTGTTTTGGATTTATATTTTCATACTTATACTGATTATGTTAAAAAATTTATAGTATATGGGATTTGGGTGTGTCTATACATCATTACTAGGAATGTAGGATCACATGTCATATATACACCTATTATTGTTTTGCAAAGTATTTCATTTAATTAAATATTATAATGTGTTATTTTTTTCATCTATGATATATTGTGTGTGCCTATAAAATAAAAAGGTTTCAATATTAAGTAATATATTTTTGGTATTCGATGATTTTTTTGGAATAATAGAAATTATTCCTAGAATAAATCATAGAATACCACCTATTTAAAGAGGTAAAAATTATTTCATTATAGAATATATTCATATGCTTACTCTAATGGTATAGATATTGGAACCACTAAATCTAAGAGTCTTGCACATATTACCTATTCATGGAGATGTACACCATAATATGATAGTCTATTAATCTTGATAATTTCAAATTCCTCATTTCCTATCATTATAAGGTACTGGGGTCCCACTAGATGATGAGGATTAGATCGACAATATAGAGGTGATATTTGACCTTGTTGAGACAGTAAAGGATCGACCAGTGAAGATGGATTTTGTTATGATTCAGGGAACCTCTAGTTGATGTTTTAGTGTTATAAACCATGAATGTAGGAATGAGGTTCGTATTCAAGAAACTATCAGGGAAATATTATTCAAAGAGTTATTTTTAGATACGTTGAACCTATACCATGCTCTGTAGTTTATAGAGATTCGGTAGGGATGAATGTATGTATCAAAATATCTTGATCATTTCAGAAATTGTATTTTATTCATACCTATCTTGGATATACAATAGGAACTGATGATCTCGATGTTTGATATTGGACTTTCATAAAAAAAATGATTCACCTGATTAGGGGTGTTGACTTTTCAAAACACTCATAGGTGATTTATAAGGATATGACCTTTTGGGAAGAATTTAAAATTGGAAGAAATTGTTATATATTTTATTGGATCAATTATTATACTCCTTTATGATGTTATGGGATGCCATTATAGTTGTGGGAATATGAATTTATAGAATTTATGAAAATTTGGTAGTAGGGATATGGGGAAAATAATGTTTTCATCAACTCCTTCTGTAAGAGGTTGTTCCATTAGGTGGTTAAACTATGAGTAGAGTGGTCACCTCAAAAGTACTTTGGATAAACATACTTTAGAGTATATATAATGTATACAGTTATTCTATCTCCTGAATTGTGGTTTGATGGATTTATGGTTTAGTTCTAGGATGTTCTAATAGAATGGAAGTGGGGGATCTCTGTAATGGATACTAAATATTTATAATTCAATGAATCGAGTGAGCCAAGGGACTCAGTGGAAAGGCCATGGACCAAATAATATAAGGGTTTATTCATTAGAAAAAATTAGTGAGGAGATAATATAGGGAACCACTATTTTAATTGGTACAATGTTGATCACATCTAAATTATACTACACCTTTCTTAATATAATAGATTCATATTAGTTTATATCTTCTCAATTTGTTTCAAGACATGAAATATTGATCATGTTATCTTTTTACTAATTATATATGGAAATTCCCTTGGGGATGGAATAAAATATTATTTAGAGATGTCTAAAATTACCCATGTTATTTCCTAGATTTACACATATGTGAGATTTTAGGATTATTGAGATGAATAGTCTCAATGTGATCATTATAATGGAATAGTTGATAACTTATTGAGAACACATTAACTTCTAGATCCATAAGGTATGTTTTATTGGGTGTTTAATCTCTGGGGAGAGATTTTTTTGGAGAAGGTAAAATTATAGGTCGTTGTGCCATGGGAACACCCTATAAATTTTTTCAAGATCAATTGATTCCTTCATTTTCCAAGATATTACAGTAAGTTCATACAAGATATCTTCTATTTAGAAGAAACAATGATAGGGATTATAAATAATTGGGTTAAGTTTGAGTGGACCGAACCATATGAAAATTACTTCTAAATATGAAGATGAGTTTGATGAAATCATTGATCCTGACAATTTTAGAGATTTGTATTGTATATGGGGTTTATTACAATGCCTCGGAAGATATTTTAGTACCTTTCCTTGTTTAGATGGATCAGGTAGTATCTTATGGGTTTTTCCAACTACTACGCCATGAGAGAAGCTACACAACACATGAGTTTGAGTGAGAATATATGGTCCATGTATTGAAGTGTTGGTGCCATTATCACTGTGGTGAGAGATTTTGTATATATATTTTCCATTAGATATTTTTTATATATTATCTCATAGGGGATTGAATATATGGTAGAGGAATTGGATGGAGTATCAACATAAATTTTATTTTGACATGGATTATGGTTTGAGAAAATGTAATTTCATTATAGATACTCTCAGCAAAAAAACACAAGATCATATAGAGAGACATTTAGAGGAGGAGTTATTTTTAATGACCATGTTGGTTGAATGGTTGGTGGATATATAGGGACTTAATTATGATGAAATGTTCTCCCTTCATTCTCATATAGATATTGGAGGACACGGTAAATACCATAAATGGGTTAAATATAAAATTCTTAGTGATGCATGAACAATTTTTGGGAAGTGACCGAATTCTTTGATGGTCAATGGATGGAGATAGTGAGATCATATTCTATGTGATAGTTTAAGTATCCCCTTATACTGGGAATGATACAATGACATACTCATATTGCTCTCATTGGTAAGTTCACCAATGTTTGTTGATGTTGTATCAGTATATTAGAAGATGCTTCTAACATATATGAATAAAGAGAGATTGTATGATTTATCCTTCATTTATTGACCTATTAGAGGATCAAGGAAGAGAATAATTGATTAGGATCATTACTTCAAAAATTTCATAATCCATTGTGTAATTAGGAAGAGGAAGTGGTGAACTTCTTGAAAGGGTTTCCCAGGACACTGAGAAGGCAAGGTTTTACTTGGGTGACAGTTAATCTGCTAACAAAATTGGATTCTTTCTTACCAATCTAGGAAATTCACTTAATAGATAAGTTGGGAACTCATTATGTTTACAATATTATAAAAAATATATAGAGTACCTTCCAACATCATATAAAAAAGGGATAACATTTTGCATCCTTGTTTTGACAAGTCTTGCAAATGGATTTGGGGACTCAATTAAAGTTAAGTATGACATATCATCCACGAATTGATAGAAAGGTAGATAATATGATCCAAATATTGAGATATATTATCTTTAAACATATTCTAGGCTATGGTAGATAATGTGATAATCATTTAAACTTGAAAAAGTTCACATGAAACAATAGTATCTCAGATTCCATTCAAATGGAACCTTTTGGGGAACTTTTTAGTCGATTGTGATACGCACCATTATGTTGGAATATGGTGGGTGAGGTAGTTATTATTGGTATTAGTATGGTTCAAGAAAGATCTAAGAGGTTATATTCGATCTAGATGTAGATATTTACCCCTCATAGAAGACAATGGTCATATACTGACTG
The DNA here is from genome assembly GCA_963277665.1 of Viscum album. Lineage (NCBI taxonomy): Eukaryota > Viridiplantae > Streptophyta > Magnoliopsida > Santalales > Viscaceae > Viscum > Viscum album. The sequence continues at coordinate 1,953,369,971 of OY728130.1, forward strand.
GAGGAGAAGGCCTTTTAGAGATGAATGTTGGTGATTGGTTTTTCTTGTGAATTTTACCTCAGTTAGGAAATCATCATTTATAGAGGTAAAGGAAACTCACATTACCGTTTTGGGGTATGTTTAGAATCATTGAGTGTATCTATGTAGTGGAATAAAAACTAGACCTTCCACTGTGATATTGAGGTATAAATAATGGGTTCCATGTCTCTTTACTTTAATGGTATAATAGTGATCAATGTAATTTTTTGACTATGATAATACTGAGTTCGAACTAGATGCATCGATTATAGAGTTATTAGTGTGAAATAAGAAATGAAAAAAATAATGTATTGAGGTGAATAATGGTATTACTAGTTAGAGTCTTATGGAACCATATATGTATCTAATAGGATCATGGGAGATGGTGTCTAAATTTCTAGATCAGTGGAATGAGTTATTTGAGAAGGAATTCTAGAAGAACTTCATCAGAATGAGAATTAATTTAAGAAAATACTTATACATACAATAATTGTTGTATGGTGATTTATAATATTTCATGGAGGTAGGATGGTAGTTGAGGTTGTAGAATATATGAAGAGTTTTGTTGTGAAGGATCGATATTAAAGGGTATGGTGGTTCTTCCTCTTTTGTGGTCACTACACTGTATAGTTGGTTAGTATAGTGTACTTATTATTTACATTTATAATTATATTTAATTTTGATTCCCTTTTAGCATGATAACTTTTATTGCTTTATTGGATATCTCTATGGAACACATTTTGTTTATTAGACATGGTTTTAACCAACCCCATTATATATTTTTCCCATTCCTTTATTTTATAGTTTGGTTCAAAGCTATCCACCTTTTCACCATGGTGTAGGGCTCATAATATGGTGTTATGTTTCTTATATTTCCTATAAATTACCAAACCCCTTATAGTATGATCATTACCTATCCTTCACCCTTGAATTCCAGGAGAACATGGTTCATCTATAAAAGTTATTTCATACCTCGTTCATTATCCATCATCCTAGTCCTTGAGAGATTGAACCATTTGCTTCCATGAGTTAGGGTTCTGCTAATTTAGCCTAAATAGAATTATTTTTCTGGAATAGATTAGAATATAATCTATGTTTTATGGATTTATGAATTGTTTAATGATCTATAAAATTATTACTGGTCTCTTGATATATCGACACAAAATCTAGAGAGTTTTCAACCTTTCCTTGAACCAAATTATGATCTACCATTAACTGTGAATCTCTTTGTGTAATATTTTGTGGTTATACAATATTAAATTTATTCCCTTCATAAATATAATTATATAACCCTTTTTATCATTTATTGGAATCAATTTTAGGGAATCCATTATGAATAGTCTTGTTCTAGGTTGTTTGCGGATGTGAATTCTAATGATGACCCCCATTTGTGAAATTTTAATTTTGGCATAAACCCAATCTGGTAGGAATATAAATACTATATAAAAATGACTTTTATGGTTTTGTAATGGTATAATGTTATGTTAGTATGCTCATTATTAACCATGCTTGTTGTGTGTTTCTTGTGGGTGTCTGTGTGGCCTTTTGGGAACCATGCGTATTATGGACATTTTTTCTCATTTTGATATCACATTCTAGTGATAATTTCATGGCCTCTAGAACTTTTCTTTTCATAATAATATATTAGGGTTTAACATAATTATCTAGATTGACCCATTGCTGGGGAGTGTGGGTGTTGTGAGAAAGGAAAAGGACTTATCTTGCTTGGTGGTACTTGTTTTATAACAAATATGTAATGAACCCAACCACAATAACATGGATTCAGCGCCTTACATTTTTACATTAGAATAAGATACATGTGACTTAATACCAAAGTATAGAATGGTTTATTATTCCTGTTAAACTAGTTACATACAATAAATTAATATTACATTTTAAAACACAAAATATACAATGAATTTCAGCGTGTGTGAATTTATTACCCCATTATGTAACCCTACATAATTTTTCATAATATACTTATAATAATTCTAGGTAAAAAAAGAAAACATATGAAAACAATGATCATATATTCTTAGTAATGTTTACAATGGAATATATCTTTAATAGTCGTTAAAAATTATGGTAATGTGATGAACTGAATCACAGTCCATTTAATCAATAATCTAATTATAATATAGATTGAATGAATGATGCCAAAATCACATGGGAATTAATATTAACAATGGATATTAATATTTTCTAATAATCACATGGAATATCTCTACCCAATATCATAATGACGGAATTCATAATATGGGAGAACATAAACATACCTTGAAATTTTCGACCAATAAACCATGCATAATGGTTAAGAAATTATCCAAACACCAAACTATTTTGTCCCATGAGACATACCAGTGCATCCCTAGGATATAGTAGGACCCACACAAAACATACTATGTTCAATTAATTCCACTTATGAAAAGGGTGAAACATAAACCGTCATATTAAAAATAGCATAAAATGAGAATAGTTTAACAATAAACTATAAATGGTTTCAAAATAGCACATCCAACGTAAAAACGAATCATAAATCATTAAGTAAAATATGGTAAATGATATCAAAATATTTCAACCAAAAACAAGAATAATATCCATCAAAATATGTTTACATAGTAGAAAATACTCTTATAAAATCATTAAATTTTCTTGAGATAAATAAACATTTTACATTGAAATAAATTATTTAAAAGGCCACGTTATTTTAAAAGAATAAATTTTCATGGAAAATATTCTTGAAAAATTATAAAGATGTATTAAATATATTATGTTTTGATGATAGAAGAAAAAGAATCTCATGTTGTATAAGTTAAAAAAACATTTCTTCCAATTTTATGATGAAAAGGTCATAATGTACCTCATTTAGAAAATAAAAAAAAGATTCCTTTCAAACAATTTTATAAAAAGTTGAACAAGGGTAAAATGACTATAACCATTTTTATGGTAATAGTAAAATATTTTTAAATTAATTATAGGAAACATGCACATGATGAATAAATGTCCTCTGAAATATACTTGCATTTAAACCATCATGTATAATATTCAGATTGTGAAGTTAACCATTACCTTGCACATTCCATTAGTTGAAAATTAGTTAACATCTAGTGTGTCGGTTTAAATAATGTTATTAATTTATACCAAAACCAAAACCAAATTCATATTTATTATATCAAATATAATCCTCTTATATAATATTATTAAAAAAGATTTTCTTATTACCCTTGTTTATGGTGTTAACTACTTCATTTTCCTATGCACATTTTTTGGGTATGTCTTGTTTCTTATTAATAAGATATAATTCATTAATCTAAATAATTATATCATGTTCATAGATATCAAAATTTCTCAATATATAAATGTGTTTAGTCATTGTTTAATGGTTAACATGGAAAAGGAATCACATCATATCATTGAGACATTATGTCCTACGTACAAACGAGTGAAAATATCATTCTATTACTGGTGTAATATTACAAAATTGGATGGTATATTATTTTTTTAAGAATCCATATAATTTCATAATAATTATATATATCTATTATTTCCATCATTATACCCATCATTGTAAATCAGTGATGAAAACAGATTACATCATGGTGTGGATATGGTAAATCGTACGTATCCAGACACAATGTTTTCATTTTTTGTAGGGTGGATAAATCATGGAATATTTCTTTATAATAATAATAAAAGAATATTATAATATATCTGATAATTTATTTACTATTTTTTATGGAAAAAACACATGAATAGGAAGTATGATAGGAAATGAAGATGAATAAGTTGTTAAAATGATTACCTCTTCTTCATTGGACTTCATTTAGATAACTTCCTCAGGGATCTAGAGTAGGTATTTTTGGAATAAAATTACCTTAAAACATTGATAAATATTTTATTATGATTAATTAGAAGGCTTTGGTCATTTTATAATGCTTAATGTGGTTTTATGTAGTGAGGGAGAAAGTTCACTATTATAATTGAGGTGAGGGAAACTTTTGGAAACTCAAAAAATATTAAATTAATACAAATTACATTCCAAATTAAAATGAATACAAAGAGAGTTATTTGAAATATAAATTTAATATGGGTATAAACACACTAAAAAATAATTTATTAACAATTTCAGGTCTTATTTTTACCATTATATTTAGGTTTTAATTGGAATTTCAACCATTTAACTCTTACTGTGACAACATATGTTTTTACACTGTGAAGTTTAATATAATTACTCTAAAATTCTAAAAGAAACTTAAATGGGTCATGGATGAAATAATTAAAATTAATTTAATATATTTAAATAATATTATATTTTTATGAATTGAATACATTTAATACAATTTTAATTGTTTTAAAATATCACTAGTTTCAGTTTTGAAAATATTCATTACCTAAAATTTTTAAAATATCATAAAACATGCTAAAATCGAACCAAAACATTTAATATATACATAATATGTCTAATACTACAATAAAATTCGTGTGTCCCAATAATTATATCATATTATATATATTTTATTATTTTTAATAACATTTATTTGATATATCCAATAATTAAACAACTAGTACATCATCATTGTGAAAACCTTTAATTTAATTATGAATTATATAAGAATTAAAATAAATTATAATGATGAAAACATAAATTTTATATTCCAAATTATTATTTCTATTATATTTATATTCTGAATAACCAAATATAAAAAATTTAACACTTATGAATACATGAGCATGGAATATTTTAATTTCCACAGAATAAAATATTATAAAAACAATAAATTCATCTAAGTGGATTCAGGAGGCCTTAATATCATCCCATGGATGATTTTGGTCTAAAATAACTAATATAATAAAATTATTGCAATTTTTAGGGTAATTTTATGGTACATAAAATATTATTTTTACACAAAATCACATGATTTTCCATTAACTATTGTAATTTAATAAATATTAACGTTGCAATTCATAATTTAAAAATGTAAAAGGGATATATTTAAAAAATCTGGGAATTATTATTCTAAAAATTGAATATATTTTTAAAAATACAAAACTCAAAAAAAGGATAAAATTTATTTAAAATTAAACTCAATGACGGAACAAGAAAACATGTTTTTCAATTAAAAACATTAAGAAAATTTAAATGTTTTTATATCCAAATTCTATGTGAAATTTATTAAAATCACCTAAATTATATTATATGATAAAACATTTATATAATTATACTTCAAACCTAATAAAAAATGTCTCTTTATAAGATAAAATATTTGGAAAAAAATTTTTTCTCTAAAAATGCAATATTTTTTTCACTATTTATCAAAATATGAAACATGTCAGAAAATTAAAGAAAATTAATAAAGGAAAATTTTGATATTATTTATTAAAATAATAATTTTGTTTTTTCAAATATAATTAATAATTTTTTCAAAAACAATATTTAAAACAGGTGTCTCATTTTTAGGTGAAAACTGCCTTTAGAAGTATATAGCCATTGATGCTTAAAATTGGACTTATTCTTATCTAAAGTCTATAATACATATTGGATGAATTTAAAAACAGTTTTTCTAAATATATAAAATATATATTTCATTAATATCTTTCAATAATTGTGATTTTTTTAATCTTTTATTATATAATACCAGTGTTTTCATAAAAATATATTTTTAATAAAAATACAGCATTCATATTCAATTGGTTTTTATTCTCAATGAATTAACATTCTAATCATTAATAAACTATATTTTTATGATTTATTTAATACTATTCATAATATCCAACTTTACATATAGTGTATAAATACTAATATTTGATAGTATAGTGTCGTTCATCAATGATCGGTGTTCTGTGCAACATATACTAATGAAGTAATTGAATTTATATAAGAATAAAAATATCAAAAAATATTAGGGTCTAACATTCTCTACTTCTTCAGTAAATTGCATCATTTAAATTTTAAATTTTTCTTAGAATATAAATTTTTGATAAATGAAATATTTTTTGTAGGAATCCCACATCAGAAATAGGGTAAATAAAAAGGATTTTTAATAAGTAAAAATGAGAAGTGTGACAGTTATTGTAAAATTATGATTTAGAATATGAAAACATTGTTGTATTGTAAAAAAGGATCATGCAATAGAAATAAAACCCTAAATTTATGATGGAGTGTGCTAAATAACATCATAATTAGAATTTCTACCAACACAAAATCTTAAATATGTGATGGTTTAAAGAGGCCATTGTTTTATAGGTAAAAAAATTAGAAGAATATAATTTTTTTTGAAATAACATTACTATAGTTTAGGGATTCTTTTACCATCCTTATAAGGATTTAATTTATTTCATTACATGTCATAATAATAATATCATCCTTTAGTTTTTCTTCTTTCTATTTTCACTGCATATTTTACACGAAAAGAGGAATATTCATGATGAATTTTTATGCCTAATCTACTTTTTATGAATTATAAGGTCCAATTTATTTCCTTTATCCTTTATTTTTTTCATATTATAGAAAGATTATCACAATGTATCAAATAAATAATACTTTAACCACAAAAAATAACATTCAGTATTCAACATAATCTATTTCAATATTAAGACACATCCAAAGTTCATGTGTAGAAATTCATACAAAACAATATATGTAATGTTGCTTACTTACCAAAATTAACTTAACCCTAGATATTCCACAAACAACATAATGAATTTAATCCCTTGACATAAAGAAATATATCAATAACATTATCACCAATAAAACCTTAATAACATCATGAATTATTCCAATTCCTTAAAGAATAAGTGTTGTATTAGAATATATATATATATATCATGATTCATATAACCATAATATATTAACATAATAATTTAATCCAAAAAATATATTAATTATTTCACTTCGGCTATTGTAACTGCATTATATTGGCCATGATACCTTTTTTTAGAAATATTTCCTTTATGATTATGAAATTCAAGTTTATAGTGTTACATCTCTTTACAATTGTATCACTACACATAGTTTTCATCTTTCTTTCCCATGAATTCACAAGTCTGGTGAATTTTCTCTCAACACATATAGAAAAAACACATTCCCATTAGAAAAGTAATGATGTGTTTCTTCCCACCATTATCACATGTTAGAATACTCATTTCCATTTATCCACAACTTTCTCCATCATTCTCTTCTTCCATTTTTTCCATTAAAGTGATAAGACTTATAGAATTATTTCTATATCTTGATAGCATAATAAACGATATCCTTATATGATTAGAGATTTTAGAGACCATTCCTCTTGGAGGAATGGATTTATCCTATCAATGAAATAATCAATATTACCCATTGGGTCATGTATTTATTACATAGCATGTATTGTTATCCTTATAATTTTGATTTAATATTTATCAACATTCTCATCCTCCTTTTGCCTGAAATTCAATAATTTACTCTCCATATCCACTCATTGTTTTTTAGGTAACAATTTTCCATGAAATGTTTCTTTAAATAATTCCATTCAATATTTTATATTTCTTCCCTCTCCATTGTGTTTTGAATCAGTGACCCCCATTGAGGTTCATCTCCCGAGAGATGATAAACTCTCATGAAATAATTCTAACATTTGTTACTTCCCAAAGTAAACAATTTCACTTCTAAATAAATTATCCATTCCTCAGCTATAAATGGATTTTTAGTACAATTTAATTATGGAGGACGTTGTATCAAGAAGACGTTTAAAATTATTATACTACGTTGTGGATCATAATGCTCTAAATGGTTAATGTTATTTATCATAACAAAAGTCAGTTGTCCTAGTATTGTTATAAGTTTTTCAGTAATAGTTGAAGCACTAGCTCCAACATCATTATCTGGAATAGGAGGGAAGTCCTTACATGGATTATGTATGATGATATGGGTATCATTCGTTCTACTAGGATCCATTTCTAAACTATGTAATACACTAGATTGGATCGTAACATTATGAAATATAATGTATAATATCAAAACTAGTTAATCACACAACCAATATTGATTTTTTGTATAAATAATCTCTAAATCATAAACATTTTTTATTTTTATATTTTTTAAATTGTTTCATTTGGTTTCATTCTCTAATAATTGTTTACATAAATCTATATTCCAGGGTTTCTAATAAAGTTCCTATGATACCCACTATAAATACCCCGAACCCAGTAGCCTGAAGCTGGTTCATTACATTATTACGTTGGCATAATATACAAGCAATCACATCCTAAAGGAACGAATAGTTTACTTTTCATGGTATACTATAAAAATACAAAAAATTCATATTACATTTTAAAAAATAAAATAAAAAAGGAATTTCATTGAGTTTTCCTTTATTTCTAATTTTTTGTAACCCTATATAATCATTCATAATATACATCATGGAATCTTGGGGAAAAAGTGAAACATATGAAAGGGGAGATCTTATATTTCCTTTAAGGTTATTTATTAGAATATTTCCTAAAAAATAATAAATTATTATAAAAAGGTAATGAACTAAAACACATTGCATTTAATTAATAACCAGAGTATAATATCATATGAATGAAATATGAGATAATCATATGAGAATTAAATTTAACCATGTATATTATACTAGTAGAATAATCACATTGAATATCAATAACTAATATCATAAGGAGTGAATGGAAAATGAAAGACAAAATAAACATACTATTAAGACATCGACCAAGACACCATACATAATCGAGTTTGACATTATCCCGAACACAAACTAGTTTGTCTCATGAGTCCTATCAATGCCGAAAAGTGATATAGCATGCCATGACCGAGACATACTAATTCCAATCCTCCGTCTTATGAAAATGATGAAACATAAAAACTCATATTAAAACTAGAATAATAAATATGAATACATTATCCATAAACATTGAATTGTATAAAAATAGCACATCAATTGTCAAACAGAATCATAAACCATTCAGTGAAATATGGTAAATGATATAACAATAGAGCTAACTCAATCAATAATAATATCCAACAATTTTTATTAACATAGACTAAAATACTATAGTAAAACCATTAATAATTTCATGAGATAAATTGCCCTTTTTAATTTTAAATCATTTTTTAAAATGTCCACATAATTTTAAAATAAAGCATTTTCACTTGTACGAATCATATAATCTTGTAAAGGAATCTTATAGAAATTATAGTGTGATTAATTTAGAGAAAATCTATTCAAACAATAAAATTTTTAAATAACATTCCTTTAGTTTTTTCTGTGAAAACAATCATAAAGTACCTTGTTTAGAAAATGTAAAAAATATTCCTTTCAAAACATTTATAAAAATTAGTACATGGGTAAAAGGAATTTAAAAAATTTTAGGATAATTGTAAAATCGTTCTTTAAATCTTTTTTAAAAAAACATTGACATTTATGATAAATGTTACCTAGCAGATACTTACATGTAAAAAAATCATAAATAATAAGGAGCTTGTGAAATTGACCCTTACGTTGTACATTCCTTTAGTTAAACATGATTTAAAATCCAAAATAATAGTTTATATAATTTTATTAATTTATAAAAAACTATATCCATATTTATGATATCATATATGATCCTATTATATCTTTTTGTTAATTTTATTTCATTATTACCCTTATTTTGATTGTTAATAGCTTCATTTTTTTCTTGTTTTTTCTTGTGTGTCATATTTATTAGGAATAATATATATTTACTTAATCTCTAGAATTATATTAAGTTCATTAATATCATATTTACTCATTAAATACATTTTTATAATCATTCTGGAATGGTTAACATGTTAAATTAATCACATTGTGTAGTGGAGATGGTAGGTTATACATACTAATGAGCATTTGTATCATTCCATTAATTGTGTAAGAGTAATGAATTTTAGGGTATATTATTTTTTCCATAATCAATATCATTTCATAATTAAAATATATAAATATACATTATTTATAACCATATAATCAATAAAATAAATTTTTTATGCAAAACTGATTACACCACGACCTGGAGACGGTAAGTCATACGTATGCACATACAGTGTTTTCATTTATCATAGGATGGATAAATCATTTATTATGGTATTACCATAATCATAATAACATCTAATAATATAAATTATACTTTATTTTTTAATTTAGTATTGAAACTACACATGAAGAGAAAGTAAAAAAATAAATGAACATGAATAAGTTGGTAAAGCAATTACCTCTTCTTCGGTGAAATTTCATTAGATAACTTCCAAAGTGATATAGAGTTACTATTTTTGAATTACCATGACCTAAAGAACATGTATAATGATATTAATATGAGAAATGGGTAGGTTTTAATCAATGAATAATTACCAAGTGGTGTGGATAAGTGAGGGATGAGGTTATCTTTTATAATTGAGGCGAGGGGAACTTTTGGAAACTCCAAAAATATTGAATTAATATAAATTAATTTTCAATTTAAAATGGATAAAAAGAGATTAATTACTAATATAAGATGTCAATGAGAGTAAAATCTCTTAATAGTAATTTTTATACAAGTATAGGGCCCATTCGTGCAATTATCTTTTTGTTTTAACCCTTATCTGAACTCTTTAAATCTTATTGTGACAACATGTATTTTTACTCTTCTAAGGTTAATATAATTACAATAAAATCCCAAAAGAAACATAAATGAGTAAACTATGAAATTATTAACTTTATCCCTATACTTTTTCCAAATATAATATTTTTATGAATTTTATATCATTTAATAAGATTTTATATATTTTAAAATATCAAGTGTCCCAATTTGACACATTTCATTACTTTAAATTTTAAAAATATCATAACCACAAGTTAACATTGGGACAAAAACATTAATATATCCATAATATATATGTAATATATTAAATTTATTTATTACATTTATTAAATCAAATTATATTAATTTTAAATTTTTTAATTTCATTTATTTAAAATGTCTATTAATTAAAGAATTACTGCATCATCATTGTGCCAAACATTAATTTCATTATTTTTTTCCCAAAATAAAAACAAAATATTTCATGATGAATATGAATATTTTATGTATAAAATAATAATTTATAGTAAAACTGAACATTAGAATATTAATATATAAAAATTAACTCTTATTAAAAATATGAGTATGACATATTTGACTTTATTTAGAATAAAATACTATAAAATGCATAAAGTCATTCAAGAGGCTCCGGGAGGCCGTAAAATCAAACCAAGGATGATTTCTAAAAATAATGACTCATAAAAAAATTAGGACAAGTGTTAGGATAATTTTATAATAGTTATAATATTTTCTTCCCTTAATTACCGGATTTACACTTAACAATTGTAATTTAAAAAATACTACTGTTACAATTCATATTGTTCTAAAACTAAAGGGACCAATTTAATAAATTCATGGCATTCTATTTCAAAATATGAAATCAATTTCTAAAAATTGAAAACACATATCTATTTAAAATTAATTTAATATTAATCATTTTGATGGAAACCAAAAATAGGGTTTTCATGTAAAAATGTTGTAAATATTTAAATAGTATTATATCAAAATTTAATTAGAAATTTATTAAAATTAAATAAATTAGATTAAAAATATTAATTTTTTCACTAATACTTTAAAACTTATAAAAAATATTACATAAAACCAAAAATATTCAGATGAAAAATCTACTTTCAATTAAATTGCAACATCTTTCAGTATTAATCAAAACATGAAACATGTCTAAAAAATAAAATATCAACCAAAGTATATTTTTATACTATGAATTAAAATAATAATTTTATTTTTTTCAAATATAATTTACAATAGTTTCAAAAATATTATTTAAAATAACTGCGCCATAAAAAGATGAAAAAGATGCCTTTTAAAAAATATAGTGTTTTATACGTAAAATTAGATTCATTCTTATCTTATGTCTATAAAAAATATCGGATTAATATAGAAACATTTTTTTGAATATATGATATATATTTCATTAATATCTTTCACTATTACTGATTAAGTTAATTTATTATGGTAAAATACTATTTTAGGTATAAAAAAAGATCTTTAATAAAATCACATCATTTATATTTAATTTGTTTTTGTTTTCATTTCTAATAAATTAATTTTATAATCATGATTAAAATATATTTTATCAATTTATCAATTCATATTCATAGTTTAGATCATAATATTTAGTTTTAAAATATTAATATTTAATATTATTTCATTATTCTTTTAAGATCGATGATATGTACAATGTATATTATTGAAAAAATTTATTTTATTTAAGAAAAGACATACCGTAAAATAACTGGTTATTACACCACACATGTTTAATTGACATGTGAGTTGAATATTTCTTGAGAAAGGGTATACAACATGTTAGAATGACAACATGGTAGAAAGACCATACATGGGATATTATAATCCAATTCCTCATGACTATCAGCTAGATGTACTATAGTGAGAGGACAAAGACCACCTTAGGGAGAAAATTGAGGTGTTCCATAAAGGTTAAATGTGGATATACAACTGATAAGTGTATATTTATAATATGATGTGTAGAACGTAGGGGATATTTTGAGATGTTTTTTTATTGATATTGAAATCCTAACCTGTATAGTTTTAAAGTTTGTGGGAATGTGGTTAATTACAACTTTATTATCACATAATGACCCAACACTTATGTGATTAATTGTTTATATATAAATTAAATTCATGTATGGAATACACCCTATATCTATATATATTCACTTCTATTAATAATTCATTGGTGGGGTTCTATCAAGTTTATAATCACACACTTCTTAGGAATCTTGTTGTGCATGCAGACTTCTTGATGATGGATCTGGGAAATGGTAAGGGACCAATGATAAAGAGATAAGGGTCTTAGGATTGGTTTTTTAGGTGGTATTGGAAAAGTATTTGGATTAATTTCACAATTTCATTATTTATTTATCAATTTATCTTTATATACTCAGTTTTGATATACCACATTGGGCATATTTGGTTATTACATTTGTGACACTAGATTATCTGACATGTCTTCTATTATAGTGTTGATTATAACGTATTATATAGTCCCTTTGTGGGTAATTATTATTATTATTTGTTATTATAGTATGTATCCATTGATACCAAGGTTATATTATCCTAATCAAACCATTCAGACCATTTTTATTATTCAGAATCATTTTTCATATGGTTAGGTGCACAAGATGTCATGTGGAACTCCTTCCCAGATCAAGTGATTTAGATAGAGGAACTAAAATTATGTTATTGAATTCATATATTACATATTATTGAGGATACTTCACCTTGAGTTTCTATATATTTTTCTGTCTATGTGATGTTTTTTACTTTTTTTAGTTAGTGTGAGAAATATGGTTGAAATTTTCTAAACAATGAAAAGATAAAATTAGGTTAAAATGATTAATAAAATAGTCGTGTAAATTAATTATTGTTCTTTAAAGATGGTGATCAAATTTTTAAATTATACCGGAATCGTGTTATGTTTTATTATAATCTATTGGTATCTGATATGTTATAGGGTTATTATTTTTAAAATCTTATTCATAATGAATGGGTTAATTAAATATGGGAATTAAAATGTTTAGTTTTTAAATATAATTGATTAGAGATGAGTGATCATGTTCTTGATTGATTAAGTATTGGATGCCAAAGTTCTATGGAATTTCTTTCCATATGATTGTGTCATAATGTAACTGATTTTGATGGTTATTATGTATTCTCAAGGATAGTACAACCTTATTTTGTTTTGTTGATTTTCTCTAGGATTCTAGAGATTTTATTCTTTTAGGATAAACTAGTGTGGTTGGATTTTTTGTGAGAAATTGGTGGGTCTTTCAAGGGGTTGTGGTGATGGTTTATATTGGTGATGATGGGAATGATTTTATTATGTGAAATAGTGTAAGAGATGACATATATGTGGTTTGGATAGTTTAAGAGTCAATATATCTCATCAATGTATTCTTATGAGATTATTTGGAATGTTTGATTGTTTAAATGTTGTTTATTTTAGTTAGTAATTAATAGAAGAGGTTAGAATCTATACACAGTAAGTGCATCTCTGTTGTGTTATCTTATGATGAGTTTTATCGTACCCAAAATTTATAGAATGCTAATTGGATTAATAAATGAACTCGTGATATGGCGTTCTATTTCTGGAACATTTTATAAATAAATTAAATAGTTATTGAAACCATGGTATTGGTGAATTAAATTCTCATAGATCATGAATATTGTATCTAGGAATTTTAATATAATTAATTTAAGCATGTTCATATTCAATTATATAATTGTCTGATTTTACTAGAATAAATTGTAACGTGTTCTATTAAATTGAATGGTTATACCATATTTATTTTGTGGATAATAAATCATGATTACATATTTAGAATTTTAAATGAATGAATATTAATATTCTAATTACTATGTGTAAATCATTAATGATGAATGAATATTAATTCTTGCATTCTTATATGATCTTGACTTTTTCGGGATTAATGGTGGCGGTCGGGTGTACTGGGAAATGGTACTATAAAATGGGTCAATGTAAAGGTAATTTCCATTAGTGTGGTTGTGTTTTATATATCTTTCAATTTATTTCAATTTCACATTCCTCTCCATCCATGTCGATAGGACAACTGATACCCAAATATTATGGTGGTTGTATTTTCTCTAACATCATAGATTGAAGGGGAATAAATGGTTAAATTCCCACTATACTCGACTCTCCATTTGGATGAGGTTATGAGTGTACATATCTAGGATATGATGGAATATATTGTTGGGTATAGAATCACATGGGTGGTGATGAATTTTGGATTCAATATATATTTATGTGCGGGATATAATTTCTTGTGCTATAGAAAATACATCTATCTGATTGAGGTGGTTATGGATTCCCATTGGTGTACAAGTGTGGGAGATAATGTATTGAGGTATAATTCAGGATATGTGGTTCATAGTGGCTTCTATATTAATATTAGGTTATAGATGAGATGAGGAGGAGGAGGATATATCAATTACCATGAGATTTAGAATGATTTTCATTCCATTTAATTAAATACACTATGAATTATAAAAGTTACGAGCATAGGATATGAGTCATTTGGAGATGAGTGAAACAAAAATGTGGGGGAAGTGAATATAGGGTACATTGTGTGTGTGTGTGTGTTCTATAGAAAAATAATATTTTATTTTTTTTGTTAATTTTTGTGTGATCCATGGTGTGGATGGGAAATAAATTTACCTATTTAGGTGATGAGTTGGTTTCATTAATTTATTCTATCAAATTTATTGTAGTTCATTTACTTTTTTGTGAGATATTTCAAGGGCGATACTACTGATTATACATGGTATACACACATTTTTTATATATGATCTATTTCTAAGTTATTTGGAGATATATGGGGAAAAATCTTGGCATTATTTACTTGTCGGTTTGTATGAGAGCCATCGGAGCATTGTGGTGTATTTCAAGTATTTACTTTAAGTATATTAGAATTGATTTTTTTTATAGGTCTTGAAATGATGTATCAATTTTACATTTTTATATTTGAATTCAGTTATTTGGTGGTTCCCCATATTGTCTCTTATTCCATTAATTTTATATTAGGGAAATGTCTCCCATTGTTTGGATTATATTCCCTTAGTGACTGTCTCTATCCAAAATCCCTATTAAAAGTGGAATTAAGGGGTAATTTTCTATCTCTATCTCACATCATTGATTCCCCTACATGGGTATCTTTTGTTGGAGGGTTTCATAACATTGTGGTATCATATTTAGTGCTGGAGAGATTGAGTAGAGTTTAGAGTTAGGTATTGGTGAGGATTCTGCATTGGTTGTAAAATAGTATTAGTTGGGCTTAATATATTGCATAAATAAGGGATACTAACTAGGAAATAAGATTATATGTCACACTATATTACAATGAAAGGAACACTATTTTTACTGAATATAAAAAGTGAAGTGAATCTACTTGAGGGTTATAGACCTAGTTAAGGATCTCACCTCATATTTTATACACCTATGATTGAATTTGGCTAACAGATGAATATAGTGTTAAAATCAATGAATTAATTAAACTTAAATGATTTATATCCATTATTTATGTGTTCTTAATGATTTTACATTTTCAGTTATAGATCTAGGTTTATTCCTCTATCAGGTTCAATTTAATGATGTTTAGTATGATGTTTCTATGGATTAATGTAGAGTGGGGGTCGATAACGGTGACACATGGAGGATAAAAATATGATTTTTTTAGCATTAGGGTTAGGAAAAGTATGAGGTATCCATTTTATGTTGGGAGATTGAGTATTTTAAATAGAATATAGATATATCCTTTTGTTTTATTCATGGGATAAGATTCATCCATATTTTTGGTGGATCAAGGTTGTAACTGGAAGTTCATATTTTTTGTTTCATTAGAAGAGGTTTCAGCCATCAGAGAAATTATTTTAGCCTTATTAAACTCATTTCATCATAGATATTGCTTATTGGAACCCTTATATCAAGTGTTATGATGTTTTATTTTGATTTAGAGGTCATGGACATTATAAGGGAGAGTTGTTGACATTACTTAGAATTCATCATGTGAATATCATACCATATCAGGCTCATCCACTGTAGGATTATCATTCAAAGAAGTATTAGGAGATGTGTGTCCCAAGATATCCTAAATAGATAATGGATTAGTTAGAAATATGGTATCCCTATTATTAACATCATATATAGGGATAATTAATTGAGTTCAACCATAGAGGTGCCCATATTCTAGGCTAGAGATCTGCTAGAGTAGGTAATAGTCTGATACATGCCTTTGTGTTTATATTTTGAAGAAATATAGACATCATTCATGGTACTATCTTATTATTTAATACATGGTTGTATTCTTTATTTGATTAAAGATCTATTCATTATCTTTTTGTAACCATAATAATCTATGATTTTGGACCTAATGTTGAGGGACTTCCAATTGACATAGAGTTGACTACTCCGGTTTGAGATTAATCTGTCTTATATAATGTGTGTAGAGATTTTGATTTGGTATTGAGTAAGAATTTATCTTTTAGACACAACTTGTGTTTTCTAATACTATTTTATTACATCATCCTCAGTATGGATTGGTTTTATTGGTATATAATATCATGGATTGTTTAGGAGGAATATCTTATTATATAATTATGATTGATATTGTGAAATGTTTTTTAGTGTGTGATACCCTCAGATGGGTTAGACGCATGTAAGGCCTCACACATCATTGACGACGTGTTTGTTTTTTTATTTATAGGATCAATTGGAAGTATTTCATAGATTTATTAAATAGTACCATGATTTCTTACCTAATGATGTTGTGATTCTACCCCCTTGATGAGAGATTGAGTTTAAGATGGAACTGTAGTCATGTGTTTCTCCTATATTGATGTATCTATATAAGACAGACCATTTTAAGGTGAGGAAAATTCATATTTAGATTGATGATATCTAGTATATAGGATAAATAAAGGCGGGTGCATCACCTTTGTGTTATCTAGATTACTTTTCCGAAAATGAATATGAATGTATGTGCATGTTTATTGATTATTACAGTTGGAATTTGCTAATAATGAATAACTATTATCCCCTCCAATGGATTGATGATCTGTTAAATTAGTTAGAGTTACCTAAATATTTCTCTAAGAGTCATTTCTATTCTAAATGTAATTATGTTTGTCTGAAGGATGATAATATTATAAATACTAAATTTAATTTTCATTACATGTATAACAGGTTTTTAGGATGTCACTTGGGGTTACAAACACTCTAGTCATGTTCTTGTGGTTAATGAATGCTATTTTCCATGTGTTTATTGACTTGTTCATGGTTTTTTTATGAATTAAATCCATGTATTATCTTATTTAGAAGATGATTACAAAGAAAATTTATGAGATTTATTTTCATTTCTCTAGTTTCATTTACTATTTTGGTTGTTTTTGAAGTGTGATTTCTATGAACTTGAGGTCCATTTCTTTGGGAATTTCTTTTCTCGACAAAGAGTGGACATGGATCCTTTGAAGATTGAGGTAGTTTCTTCTTGGGTGTCCCCACAAATATTGTAGAGGTGAAAATATTCCTTGTACTAGCAAGTTATTATTGTAGGTTGATTCTTGAATTCTCAATGATTGTGACTCTTATGATATCATTGGCTAGAATGGATCCAAAATTTGCATTAACTAACATGTTCTTGGATTATTTCGAGTAATTAAATGGAAATATAATTAATTATTTGGTTATTCATTTTCCACATGAGAGAATTTTGTTTGGGGTTTTTTATTAC
Organism: Viscum album; assembly: GCA_963277665.1. NCBI lineage: Eukaryota > Viridiplantae > Streptophyta > Magnoliopsida > Santalales > Viscaceae > Viscum > Viscum album. The sequence goes on from OY728130.1 coordinate 1,953,388,339, forward strand.
TTTAAAAAACATATCATATTTCTAGTTCTGATGCAGTAGAATGTAATTTTAAATTATGGGTCTTGATAGTGAAATCCTCATGAATGTATCCATTCCACCAAAGCAATTTAACTTTTTATTGTTGTTTTTCTCAAAAAATTTAGAATAAATACCTCATTAGTGAATTCATTGTAGTATTCATAGACAATGAGATATTATAGTTTTTCGTTTCCCAAAATGATGTAGATTTTTAGAAATAAAAGTGGTTGAAGTTTTCACATTAGTATTTCTTATACACTTGGATAAGGAAATAATGCAGCAAATTCCATAAATATGATGTAGCATGATTGGTGAGTTATGAAAGTGTAGGTTACCATGCATATAAATATGGGAGAAATTCAAGGAATATTTTTCCTTTATCATATTCTGGAGTAATAATATTTGTTTCAATTTTTATAGGAGTCCTAGGTATAATATTCTAAGGTAGAGGATTATCAGGATCATGCGTTTTTAAAAAATTCCCTTGATAGATGGTCTAAGAATTGTCTACATAGGGTGTTGTATTAGGGAAATATTTTCATTCCTTTAGTGATTCCTGATGTGGTTCTCTATGAGTTCCACAGTTCTCCTTTGGTTATATATCATAGTGCAATGAATATGAATCATTATTTAGGAGGCCACTTTTGGTGGTTTGGGATGAAGATGTTTTCTACAGAGTTTTTCTCTTGATGTTTGGTTTTCATAAAGGTGAATGTTGAGCACCATGTACCTAGTGTTTTTCTTCAACCACTTAATACTCTCTTATAGAAGTAGGAGGATATATCAAAAAATATTTTCTATAGTTTTCCCATATCTTATGGATTTTATGATTATTTAAGGATTATTTAGGAATAGTTGAAAAATTTGTCTCACTTCGTAGAGATTGATGATTTGAACTCAATTGATATTTTTAAGGATATATATGGTGGAGGTTATGAGGATCCATGGGGACATGAGGAAAATTATCTCTAATCATGGTCATCAGCTTACCTCCAAGGTTTGGATAGGTCTCTAATATTATCTTTTCTCTCAGTTGTGGGTTTTTACAACATTCCTTCCAAAAACAGACAATAAGTCATAGTATACTATCAAAACATAAGAGGATATATTGTGAACAAGCATACTAACTTTTGTTGGTTAATTGGTGAGACACCTACCCTTGGTATAATTTACCTATAAAGTTTTTTATCACTCTATAATTAGTATGAATCCTATTGAAACAATATATAGATTACTATTTAGATATATATTATATTGGTCCAAGGTTATATATGGTTATATAATTTTGAATTTGAATTTGTGAAAAGCTTGATAGAGACGTAAAATTGATCTGTGTGTGAATAAAGTTTGTGAAATGTCGTAAAATATCCAATTGAGATCATATTAGAAGTCATATATAGTTTAATATAGGAGATTATTTTTTCCCAAATGTTACTCCTCCCCATGGTATGTAGATATTCATTTATGGAAGTTTTTACCCTAATTCATTAGACCTTTCATGGTGCTGGGTCATTTATAAATTTTAGTGTGTCAGTTTTTCCAATAGATAAGTAAGATTCATGATTCTTTTTAGGTATTGGGGATTCACTGATATCTTCATGAAGATTAATAAGTTATTTAATAATATGAGCTTGATTTTCAGGATTATGAGGAATTTAAGGAGTGGCCTATGCAGATTCACAACCATTATGAGAAGTTATTAATATAGTGAGTTATTCCCTTGGATGTTGTCATATAGTTACATGGAGCTCTAGATTTAATAACATTGGAGAGGGGATCACATATGTTATCTCAATATTCAATGTTATTTGGAGTCTTTTCTTAATCTTTTATGAGATTATTTATAAGAAATTTTAATTTTTATGAGGTGTTTGATGATATTTCATGTTTATGTTCTTTTGAATCATGATCTGTTCATGGTTGTATTATTATAGTGAGATTCTTAATTGTTATATCATTGTGTAGTTATTTTAAAAAACATATTTTTCTTTCTTGGTTGTATTGAATTTTTTTAGAATGATAATTGTTTGGGAGGTATAAGAAGATAGCATCTGATTTTCAAAAAAAAACATCCAATTGTGTTTTTATAAGGATTTAAAGTGTATTGAGGGAGTTCAGGGGAGTTCCAAAGGAAAGATATTGGTTTTATACATTTAGACGAACACTGCACTATATAAGTGGATGTCGTGTTGGAAGCATTTGATCTCTCATTGAGCTTGGGTATGGAGAGTGAGTGCTTTAGAGGTTTGCAAATGAGGTGAATTATTTTATATATGGTGATCCAGTTTCAAGTTCACTCTAGTTAGATAAATGTCTTGGGTGGTTGTTTAAGTGGGTGAATCAAATAGGGTGTGGACTTTTATAAAAACAATTGTTGAAAAACATAGGGAATCTTGTTTTTTGGATGTTGTGTCATGAAGATGAGAAGTATCTCAGTGTGAAAACCTATGAGAAACTAAAATTGAGGATATCACCACACTATAGGGATGTCCATGGGGTCATGTGAGGAAGTTATCATTGTGGTCTATGAGTCATAGAAGAGTATAGTAGAGTGAAGGTTGGGGGAAAATTGTGAGATAAACCTCACCACACTATAGTGTGTGGCCATGGTGTGGAGAAACCATAATATAATTTTTTAAATATCATTGCTATTGAATTTGGTAGATTTGTGGGGGTGAATCACTATGTAGTACATCATAATTTATTGTGTGTTTATTGTTAATGTGTTAGATTGGGGTTTTAAGGGTGAACGTTCCCTAAAGATTCAAATTCCTTACAATAGGATCTTATTTTACTAATGAAAACTATGACATGTATGGAGATCACTATGCTATGATAGAGGCTATTCATACCTCATATATAGATAGAGTATCAACTAATACTCGGTTTTATTTATAATAAAATATCATGAACTTTAATTGGCCCCTCCACCTCTAACCCCTATGATGTCAAAAACCAGAGAGTCCAATCAAAATGGTTTGTTTAGATTTAAGTCTTACAAATAAGGTTTATCCCTCCTCATATCATCTTTTTTCCCATTCTATCCTTCTTTCCATTGAAGAATTTGATATATTTCATATTTTTTGGATTAACAACATGAAATACTTAATGTTCCATTACTATGGATTAGTTCGTGTGATTCTTCCTTTAATTTAGGTGGTGTTTCTTTTAGTCATGGTTGACCCTCAATCATTCATTCATAGTCAGAAATCATTAAACCTCTAGTCGAGAAAAGGGAACCATTACATATATTTATTTATGTGTAGCTATAGGATTATCATGATTTAACCCTTTTAGTGTTAATTGTATCAATCTAATGAAGATAATAACAAGATAATAAAGGATATATGAATTGGAATTTGGTTGTTACATTCACATGTGATTAATTGTCGGTGATATTGCATTTTGATTTTATAGATTTTGGTTTGTCAAGGTACTATAGTAGTAATTATTTTTCAGCATGATCATTATATTTGAAACATTATATACAACATCAGAATAGAATTTTGTTAATATTATTAATCAATTTGGGATGAAAATTAACTATTTTTATTATTTAAAATTTATTAAATATTGATTTTAGGCTTGAAGAATTTTTGTTTCATTCAAAGATATTGGTAATTGATAAGTTATATGATAATTTATTCTGAAGACCTAAGAATAATGAACCATTTAATTTTAGATGGGAATTAAAAATTGTTGTTTATCTATGATAATTGTTTGGGGCTGAGTGATCCAATTCTTGTTTGATATAATCTTGAATTACCTGATTTTATGGACTTATTTTCCCAGTGAGTGTGTCATACTGAAAATATTTTTTTTTAAAATGTATTTTTAGTATAGGAAGGTAAAACCTTCATGTTTATAGTTGATAAAATGGCGTGATTGGACTTTTTGGAATGTAGTGGGTGGAAATTTCCTTAGGATATGGTGATAAATAATTTCATTTAAGGAAGAATTTATTGTATTACGTTCAATCGTGTTGGAGATTAAATATAGGAACTCGATTCCAGTAAAGAGTTTGGATTACTTATTATTGTATTCTTGTGTGGTTCCTTTGAATGGTTGATTGGTTAGACATAATTTATTATTATTCCAAAAAATTAAACATAGTTTGAATCTATGGATGAATACTTAGTCTCTATTATTGTAGATTAGGATGAGTCACAGAGTACCCATAATTTATGGAATTATAATTTTATTAATAAATGAACACATGGGATAAGGTTTTATTGTTTGAGGAAATGATTAATGGAATATTTAATAAAATAAACCCTGATATCAGTGAATTAAATTATTTATGTGTATGTATATTGAGTCCATTAATTATAATATAATTCATTAAAACACATTATATTTTAATTGTATAATGTATGATTAAACCAAAATAAATTTTAATGGGGTCTAATGAATGAAATGGTTAACCAATATTTAATGATCTTCTAACAAAGCATGAGTAAATAGAAATAATTTTAAATTAATGGATTGTAATTTAATAGATACTATGTCGATATGGTTAATGATGAATGAATCATAATTCTTATATTTTCTATGATCTTGATTTACAAGGCCTTGGTAGTGGCAGCTAGGTGTTTTGAGAGATGGTAGCAGCAAATGGGTCTAAGGAAAGTTTATTTTCATTACTATGGTTGTGTGTGATATATATATATATATATATATATATATATGATTTCATATTATTCAGCACCTATGTGGGTAGGGAAATCAACACACTAATATTTTGGGGGTTTTTTCTCTAAAATATAGGATGATGAGTGAATCAAGGGATGGCCTCTCACTCTAACCCGTTATCCCTTTCAATGATTTTGTGTTTGAGAATATCCAAGATATGATGGTGTATGAATGGACATGATATATGATGGCTCTTGATTTTAGTGTACATTTATGTGCATGTAATAATAGCTTCATGTGTCTCACATACGTGTGTTTTTTATGGTGGATATGGCTTCCCACTTGTGTACATGCATGGGTTGTGATGAATTGAGGTATGATGAATGATACAATTGATGAATTTTATTCTAGAATAATAATTGGTGATGACATAAATGATGTTGAGGATGGTGATTTAAGATGTATGTGATTCTGTATAGATATGATATTATTCCATGATATTTGGGATGACTTATGAAATAGATAAGAACAAGGCACGAGTAGTTGGGGTGTGATAGCTAAAAACTAGTGGGGAAGTAGATTTGTGGTTCCTTTATATATATATATATATATATATATACATATTCATTTGATAAATAATTTTTATCCTTTATCATTACCTGGAGAGTATAAAATGGCGAGGATAGGAAATAATTGTACGTTTTTAAGTGATGAGTTTGTTTTAGATGTTTATTCACTGTGCTTTATTACATTTCTTTCACATTTTTTTACCAGAGGTTCCATGGAGGAAACAACTTATTATGCATGTTATAGTCACCCCTATGTATATATAAAAAAAAATTTAGGTCTGTGGGAGATGATTGGGGATTTATTTGTGTGTTACTAGCCTCTGGTTTTGCTTTTATGATTTTGGAGATTCGTGGTGACTTCTAAGGAATTACTTTAGGTACATTCAAGATTTTCTTATTTTGTATGAAATTATATAATATATCGGGTTTTATTCTTATTTATGGATGATATTTATTAGTATCATCTAATATTTTCTCTTATTCCATTAACTATATATGAGGTACTTCCTCCCCTAGAATGGATTATATACCCTCAATTCTAGTCACAAACATATTGTCTATTGGGGGAGGTATTTAGGGGAATTATCTCTCTTATCCTTTCTGACCATGGATGGGTAAATTTTAGAGGAGTGGGTCGTGAAATCAAATATTGTTGGTCCCACATAAAAAAAATATAACTTAAGATGTGATAAATCAATGTATTCCAAATTAAAATAACTCCTTAAAATTATTTTAGGCCATTTATAATAAAATATTTCCTCTCACAGTAATGATTATTATTGTAATAAATCATAAAAATGTGAAACAATTGATTTTATGAATGGTGGGATTAGTGGAAAAAGTTAGGGAAGCATTTGAGATTAAACTATTGGTTCTAATAGGAAATTTTCCACATAAATCAATTTTTACTACCTGGGGTTCATTTATAAAACCAGTATAAAATGAAATAAAGTTGTAATAAATTAATAAATAAAACGAAAAAATAATTTTCAGTTTATCTTTCAATCCAATAAACATAAAAAATAATAAAAATGAATGTTCAATATTCATACTAAATAATAGAAAACATAAATTATCTTCCAATGTATATAGATTGAAAGATAATTTCACAAGAAATGTGTGTTGGTAAATTGAATAATCATAATAAAAATTTGTAAAAACAATTATAAATAATAAAAAAAATAAAAAATAAAAAATACCTTCAAAAGTTTATTAAAAAGCTAAAACAAAATTACTTCACTCATTCTACATTAATGAAAATGAAATGTTTTACTTCCCTTTACTACATGGTATCAAAATTTATTAATCATAAAAAATAAGGATAATTGCAATTTTCGTTAAAGTAAATGAATGTAGAAATAAAAAAATTGAGGTAACTAATTACCTCTCCATGGTGGAAGTTTGAATTTTATGGATAAGCATCATTTTTAAAATGTATATGTGGGAGAATTAAATGAAAATACTATGGGGTTTCTGGTGAAATATTTATAAAAAAATATTGAACCAATGGTGTGTGTGTGTAATATGTACTTTTAAAATAATAAAATGCACTTCTAGCACATTTTTTCTCCATGTATGTTGATTCACATTCACTATGAATGTTTTGGTTGATTATTTATACATGACTTATATTAAATGGAATCTAACCAAGTAAATATCATTTATTTATTGTTTTTTGTTATTTATTATATTATTATAATTTATTTATATATATTATTATTAATCATATATTTATAAAATATGAAGGGGAAAGTAAAATTATGTTACCTTATTGGAAACACCTTTGATTATGGTTTTAGCATGATAATATAACATGCATTGTCATCCATATTCCATCAAGGTATGGGGTATTCTTATTATAACCCACTAAATTCATGAAATACCTTTCCACATTTTAGATGTTAGATTTACATTTTGATAGAGATAATGTGGTTTAAAAAAATTCCATATTTCCCAAAATTCAATAAAGGTGAATTTGTGTCCCTTTTATAGCCCTAGTACTAGCTCCCTCCATTTGAAACAATTTTTTAGACTATTTTTCTATGGAATTTGATAGAATGAAGTTTATTTACTATTTAGGGGTTTGTAATGATTAAATAACACATATTTATGTAGTGTAATCCACTAAATAAACCCAAACCCAGGATTTCCATGCTATAAATCCAAAACCATGTATAATATAAAAAAAATTAAATGTGTAACTTACACTCTAGTTGGAAAAATATACATTCATAAAAAATGGTTTTGATGAAAATTATAGATAATTTACCAAAGGTATCATTCCTCTATGATGTATCCATATACCTACCTGAATCACCCAACAAATGGGTGGGATCATCCAAAACAGTCATGGAATTCTAATACCTTCCAAATTAATGAATGAAAGATAACAGAGTTTCATGAGAATCAACCAGGATAGTACCTATGCCTCAAATTTCATTTTTCGGGGACAAATGCATATTTATATAGTCCTTGGGGATGTTCCAATCATTTCATATATATAATCTTACATTCATAATAAATAATTTAATTGAATATAGTTACAAACTATTTGTTACCACTCAACCAATAGTTCATTCATTTATCATATAAATGAATTGTCTAATAATTATATGTGTCATATCATATGAAATTTTAATCATCAATGATATATTATATGGAAGATTAATTGAATGTTAACACTTTTAAATAATCTACATACTCAATAATATGATAACATGTTACCCATAATATATCATAACCATACATTACAATATTACGATTTCATTTTATTATACACTACGATAGGCCAAGGCAGTTGCATGATATCTTATATGATACATTATGATATTACCTTTTTTATGAAATATTAAATTCATTGGTTTCCCATATGTGTTACCCTATGACACATACACCCGATATATTATGAAATTACTAAAAAAATCAGATGGTTTATATTCACATTAGGGAATACATCAATAAATCTCCCACTTACACTACAACCTATTATACTTTGTTCCATTTCACTCTATATGATATCATATATTATAACATCTAAAACCAAATCAACAAATAATTTTGGATATTTTCTAAAAAAATCAGAAAATATATCATCAATATCAATGTGTATTGCATCATTTGTCACACTACTTCAATATCCATCAAAAATTCATTTAGGATAAAATCTAAATCACTTTTAAAGTATCTATTTAAGTTTCATTAGACTCAATCCACATTCAAATAACTACAAATTTTGACCCCATGGGACATTTTATAATTAAAAATAAATATAAATTACAAAATAAATAAAATTAATATTGGGTCAACCTTTAACAAAGCTTCAATGCAACCCAACCTATAATGGGATCTAAAGTGATCTGCATCAAACACATACATCATGAAACATATTTGTACTAATTGAATCCTATACAAGTATGAATTTTATATTATCTCTTTTTCAAATCCATCCAGTAAACGTTGTAAATGATTTAGGACAATCTAGCATAGCTAACCATATATTCATGATTCTCCAAGTATAGAGTAAAAAGATAGATAAACAAATAAAATTCATTCAACTTTATGGATGGGCACACCACTTGTCACTTATTTAGTTATGAACATGAACTCTTTTAGGCAATCTGAATTGAGGTATCGGATATAATACTCATTATATGATATGAAACTTTTAATCGTGGTTAAACTGGGCTAATGCGATGATAAAAAACATACCTAACCACCCCAGATTAGATCATTTTTAAGGATTGATTAATAAAAGTATCAAAATATAAATGTTCTAATAAAAAGAATTTTTTATAAACTTTCAAAATGAGTACATCTGGATATAAATATACACCCCTAGTATTTGAAATACATATTGTATGACACTCCATGTGGTATACTTTATCTGATATCAAGTAGATGATACTCAATTTATGTCTCATGCATATCTTTCTTATCCTGATAATAAATCCTACCCATACTTACTTTAAAATATTAATATAAACTATATTACTCCATGATTGAAATTGTGTAGGGATAACTGAATGTCATACATTCATAGGTAATTTATCATTCCACCTAATTTTCCAAATGCATCTAAAAAGAATAATTGATAAATTGGATATTTTCATTATATTATACGATAAAGTTAATATTCTTAAACTATTTTAGTGATACATAACAAAAACATATATATGTTCAAGTATTATATTTCATATTCAATACTATCATCATTCCTTATGTTTTTATGTATTTTAGGGTTTGATAAACTCATTACATGTTGATATAATTCCTATTATATCTCATTAATAAATCTTTATCATTAAACTCTATTACTGGGTAACATCTATAAAAAAATAATTTTGAACATTGGTTAGATTAGGAATAACAATCCATTTATTCAACTCATTGAAAAATTATTCAAGCTTGTTTATATGAAAACATGTAAAAATATTTTTTTAATAACTTGTTTCTACTTTTATTTCTTTCAATGTTCAGCATCATCGTCTTTAAAATATTTCATAAAAAGTATCCTTTGATGTCATTTTGGTAAAAAAAATTAACCCCTAACATTATACATTGTAACCATCATAATCTAAACTTTTATAAGGTATAAGGTGACATTCACTTTGAATTTGATAGGTATAATCTTTTATTAGTTATATTTAAACTTTTTTAAGTCTAATAAATACCCCTATTATCCTCGTAGAAAAAATATTTTCATAGAATATTATTCTAACAAGCACAAAATAATTTTTATTCTAGATGATAACACTTATTTAAATTAGTTGGAATATTTAAAAAATAAACTATTAACAACCATATTATAGGTATTTTATGTGTTTGATGGAATTATCTTGAATAGTATATTTTACTCAAACAAATATACCACTTATGGTGGTAGAAAACCAATTTACACTAAGGACCTTAACATATAGGTTAAATCTATTTTCCACATATTTTAACATTTATCCGGGAAAAACTATATTATCGTAAATTTAAATTGGATCCATTGATCCTTTTCAAACCATGTAATACATTATAATGAATCACATACCATGTGTACTAAAACAATGGTATCATGGTCTCTCTATTAACTATAAAATAATAAATAAATTCTCTTAGCATATATGAGAAATAATATGAAAGTACAAATATATTTTTTAGATCCATCTGAGATTGTGATGTTATGTTGGGTTCTAAAAATTTAATAATAAAAACCTATTCTATTGTATTTTAATGAAAAATATAACCTCCATCAATTATGACATTGATTTTGAAATATTATATATTTATAACGTTTAGAAAAATTAAACTCTTTATCATATACCATTCCTAAATCAAATAACTGATTTCCAAAACCTAAATTCCTAATGTGAACATCCCATGGAGTTTCCCAAAAACTTTCATGTATCCTAGATAATTCAATGACATGTTAAATAAATATCCTAATTTATTTATGCTATTGAGAAGGTGGTGTAGAATATGTGGTGTTATTTTACAATTTCCTTAACAAAAACATAACCTCTGTAACATGATATAGTTATAATCCTCTAAACTTTATATATCAGTCTTACCCCTATAAAGTAGTAACAAAATTAAATGTCAGGAACACTACATATTTTCATGGTTCGGTGTCAATGAGGATACCTAATCATTGTTGTTTTTTTTGTTTTTAACTGAAGGTATGAATATTTACAATATAACACATGTCAATAAAGTTGTTTTATCAACCAAAAATCTATAACTGTTTTCTAGTGGGATCTTTATACTGTCTCCCACCAATTTAAAATGAAAAAAAACATAACCAGAAATATCACATTAACTCTATTCTTCTTCAAAAACATTGTTTGACCTTCTATAGGGCCTTATAAATGATATGTATCTTCACTTTTTCATGAACTTATTTTCAAAAACATATCAATATAGAACTAAAACTACTATAACATTATTGATCAAAATAAAAAAAATATATACAATATAACATAAGTGAATGAAATTGGTTTATCTCAAAAAATCCATCACCATTTACTAGTGAGATATTTATACTAGATATCATAGTTTATAATGGTTAATAAATTATAACTTTAACACTAGGATAAATCATCCACAATAGTTGACCTTCCATAAAGCATTCATAATGATCATTATATTCACTTTATCATTGAGTTAATTTTTATAAATCACCGATAATAGATTGTTACTACTATAACATCAATTTATGACCTCATAGAAAAGCCTCATATAATTTAAATTTTTATTATTTTTATATATTAGCATTTAAAGTGTAACACCCTGAGATTTTATGAAAAATATTTTTTTTTAATTTCATTAATGTCTTATGTTATATGCTACACCAAAAGGATCTTTCACAACACACATCCTTGACTTGCCTTGTATTATACGCAATCACGACCTTCCTCGATAGAGTGTGTAGTACGCAATACCGAGTTTCACTAAACAACGATATGCTATTAAAATATTATTAAAACTAGCCGTTATGAATAGTAATAACCAGTTTTTTAAATTTTGTAATTTTATTTTTCAAAATGGAATTCATTTTTGGATTCATAATATCGAAATTAGCTTAGGGTGAAATTTTGGTACTTTTCGGATAACTTTCATTTTCTGATGAATAGTGAAAATTACTAAATTTTAATTACAAACAAATTTTTTAATCGAAATAATTAATAGTGATAAATTATTAATTTGAGTGGTTTTAAAGTATATTTATAATATATTTTTACAATTCAATACAATGTTGGTCATTGGATGTAATTTCACATTTACACCAGACGTAAACAAGTGTTAATCTTTTGATAGTTATTATCTCTTAAAAACACGCTATTTGTTGTGACAGTGGAAATTAATTATAAAATTAATTAATGCAACTTATATGTTGGGAATTTTGTAAAATAGAAATCATTTTTGAATTCGGAATATCAATTATAGATTAGGGTGAAATTTTGGCATTTTTCTGAAAAACTTCAATTTTTGATGAATAGTGAAACCAATAAGTGGTAGGTTAAAAACTGAATTTTGCATAAAACTTACTTTTACTGCTTCTGTGAATGGAATTTCGAAAATCCGACAGACACGGTTGATATCAGTATGTAAAATGTGGTTCAATGAGATAAAAATAATTATTTGGTGAATAGTAACTTTTTTTTTTACCGCGGTTAATAGTAAATAGGGTAACTAAGGGTAAATATGATATTACAATTACCCTAACACATGTCCTAATTCAATTTGGATAAGTGTAATTCGACTAAAAACAATCTTATGAATATAATATGACTATTTAGGTCCACTTGGATTAGATTATGACATTTAATATTATTTTATTTAATGAATATTCAAAATAGTTAAAATCAAAGTTTAATAATTAAATCATTTTAAATATGGGGTTATACATAAACTAAATTCGACTATAAATATTCATTAGAAATATAAAAAGATTTTCTACATAATGGTATTTTATTTGTAATTTTTAGACATTAAATAATTTAATTTATTTATGACACAATTATGATGCAGTAATTATCTTATTAATGAAATATTGACGTAATTGATGTTATAAACACCAAAATTAATGTAATTTGAGACTTTTTATGAATTCCACTAATTTTCTAGGTTACTATGATATATTACTGTTGATTTAATCAACTTGGATAGAACATATAATTCTGTTATGACTTTCACAAAATCATATATCAAATAGTGTCAAAATTGACACAAAATAGTTTTTAAATCAAATATTATATTATTAATAGTTATTTTATTCCTAAAAATCTATGGTTCGGCCAAATGACTTAGATAAGGATATATATATTAATAATAAACAATTTGGGGTTCATTTAGCATGTTATAGTAAGTGTATTAACCATATAGTGTAAGAAAACAAAAAGACACGGTAAAAGTTAAATTATTTAACTTAGAGTTAAATCTAATTGATAAGGTTAAAATAATAACCTAAACATGTCTAAATCCTATTGGTTGATATGATTTCGACCCATCCCCACTTTAGATTCGAAATAAGACCCTTTGGAACCATTATAAACCGATTTTGACTTTAATATAAAATAATATTTTGAGATATTCCTAAGGTGCCCCTCTCCTCCCTTATAGAAGGACACCTCCTCCCCCTCCTCCTCACACCAATTTGAGCACTCAAGCTCGGCCAACCCCTGCCAAAATCCCTTATACACTTCCCTAGAATAATCCTAGAGGTCCTGGTCTTCTTCAAAGACCAATCTTAGTTCCCTAAGTGGAGGATTCAAAGAGGCGTTTCAAAGAAGAGGTAATATCCATTACCGATCTTTTCAATTTATTTCTTCTTCAACTTATTCTTCATTAGTTGTTTCATGAAAAAGTAATACCATCAGAATTACATACATACTAATATGTTATTATAAATATGAAACAATCCTAATTCACCTTCTATCCATCCTACGGAAAAATGAAATCACCACGCGTGCGTACGTACGGAATACCGTCTCCACGCCGTGGTGTAATCTATTTTCCACCACCACCTTAATAGGATGGGTATAATGGTGTAATGAGTAACTATATATTATTATTATAAAGTGATATTGATACTGAAATAGTCTACATACACTTCAACACAATTCCACGACCATGGGAACGATATCATCGCTCGTGCGTACGTACGGACTACCGTCTCCACGACGCAATGAGATTAATTCTCAATGATTAGCCATTCATGAATGATTATAAAGTATATATAATAAGTACTAATGAAATATATGACATAATAATGATACTGGATTTATGTAAATTTATATGTATGTCATCTACTTAATTCCATTCACTTCAATAAGGAAACGAAAACAGCGTTCATGCGTACGTACGGACTACCGTCTCCATGAACGGTGTATTTCATTCCATTTATCTATATTATATATATATATATATTATTAATATATATTATATATAAATCATGTTTTACATTCTGGATATAAGTAATCATGATCCAAGTAATCATATTAATAATTACAAGTTAAAAACGCGAATGACAAATGAGACGATTTTATCCAAAACACTACTTTAACATGAATTTACAAAATAATGGGTAATATAAAGTCATAAGTGGACCATATATGATATAATAAAAATGAATATGATTCTTGAATAAGTCAATAACATGATTTAAATCATTATACAGGAGGTTCGGACACTTACAAAGCAAGTCGGACATAAGGTAAGAGAAATATCACAATCTCATTTTTATCCGAGATTGTTATTACTTTGGCATTTACTGGGGTATATTTTATCATCCACATCCATGATTCCTCAATATGTAATATTATTTCCATCCACCTAAAATTGTTTAAATTTAATTTTACCCTTCGGTGAGTTTTTAGAAAAGGATATGAAAGGAATCTTTTGTCGTTTTTCGTACGAGGTACTTTTTGACTTTTCCGACAAAATTACGAAGAATGTTCTTTTTAACTTATATGGAATGAATGGATTTTTAAAACATTATTTCCAAGAATAATACTTTACAAGTTTTCAAGTTTATTTTTAATCAACTTCTTTATGTTTAAAGTTGTATGACATGTTAAGAAAGGAAAAAAAAATTGAAGAAGAAAGGATATTTTTTTCAAGAATGAAGTTCAAGTGTTTTATCAAAATTATTTTCCATCTAAGATAATAAAGGGTTCTGTTTTTATCTCCATTATTACATTGATTTGATTATGTTGTGATGGAATTATTTTTATGAATTCCTTTATCTTATATGAATTGTTTTATGATGTCATGATGTTTAAGATTCCCATTTGTATTACATGGGTTATGGAATGATGTATGATTTATGATTTTGTGGCACACATAAGAATGGTATCATTATGAGATGGGTGAGACCTATATCTCCCTCCAATTCATTGGGTAAAGATTTTATATCTCATGAGATAGACAGGGCTGGAATGGTAGGTTATACCGGTTCAGTGAAACAGGACTGGAACGAGGGTGACTCGGTTCAGAAAGGGACTTTGTCCACTAAGATAGTCTTGGCAATGAGTCTTGACTAACAAGAAATGATTCTATATGATTATGTGTGTATGCCAAAAAGTTTCATGTTTTATGTTCTGATTATTGGGATTACATTTCACTTCTATGATTAATCCCATGTTATGATATTATGAGCTCTTTTGCAGGTTAAGATTTCCAAAAGCTATGTTCTTATGTATATGATGTGATTGAAATTTCTTTTGTTTACCCTTACTGAGCATTTGAGCTCACCCTTTTATGTTTTCTTTTCCCCAGGATATAAAGAAAGGTTTTAGGTATAAAAAAAGGAAGATCTTTATGGGAGATGTTGAAGATCTTTCACCATGATTAGAAGATTATATTCTGAGTTTCCAAAGACACTAAACTATTACGATCCTTGTGTGTGTGTTTTTGTTATATACTAAGTATTCCGCAAATGTAATGTAATGTCCATGTACATCAGGCTTCAGGTCTCTACAGCTGGTATCAGAGGAAAGGTTTAGTCAACCTTTGGAAACTAGGACGCGAAAACGTTAGTGAGATCCCTAGAGATATTTCTAAGGTATGTCTAGGGATGTCCCTATGGATAGGTATACATATAGGATATAGTCCTAGCATTACGGTAACGATCTTAGAATTTAACCTAAGATGTTAGATATTGAAGTTACTCCCCCTTTATTATGATTTTTGCATCTCACACTATTCTTTTTGGGTTTTATAAAATGGCTGGAAACAAGGTGATTCACGATAATAGAGGATATAATGGACAATGGAATGATATTTTTCATGAGCAACCAAATGAAATGGTATTTGGATGTCCAAACATCATTATTATGCAGAATTAGCAATCTCATAATATGGTCAATAACGTAAAATTTGGTAAGTTTCCTGACTCGTCTAATAAGAGAAAGATGGAGTTTCATGATGATCATAGAGGAAAGAAAGTTCAAAGGAACTGGAAGATGCTTTGGGTGTGGAAAAAAAGGACACAAAGCCAGTAAGTGCAAAGGAAAAGGTTCAGTTAACACTAGGGATGAGGATAATGGTATTGCTACGACATCAACAATGGTTAAATGTTTTAAATGAGGAATGTACGGGCATTATGCAAACCAATGCCCTAAGGGAAAGTCTCTTGAAGAGAATCAGTACGGCCGTATGGGTAGTATTTATGTTGATGGAGATGAAGAGACTACAAATGATATGTGAGATGAATGAATTGTTGAAGCTCGGTCAATGGTTTAAGAAGGTAGCAGAATGATTACATAGTTTTCAAGTGTAAAGAATCTCATGGTACTATGGAATAAAGAGACAACTAAGGATTGTTACATTGTTGTCTTTCCTTGAGTTTTGAAAGTGTGTGATTAATGATACCAGTATCCATGAAAGGTTATTCAGATATTTTTGGAATGAAGATGATATGCACATAATGATGTGATAAGGAGAAAATTAAATGTTTGATAGTATTCATGAGCTCATGACTGATATAAGGAGAAGGTTATATCATGGATTGAGTATATAGAATTTTTGTATTTTGGTATGTGGTAAGAGTTATCTTTTGAAAGCATTCATGTTTTCACTAAGGTTTAATAAGTATTAATTTTTCAATAGAATACATGATTAAGGTATTCACATGATTGGAATGTGACCAACAATATATATGGGGTACAAATGATGGTATTCACATGCTTGGTTGATGATATTTCAAGTAATTGTTTTCTTTATACTATGAGCTTGGACTGAAGTATTTTAGATATGCCTAAAGATTGGAATGGATTATATTGGACATAAGTTAGTATTGTTTAAGGTTAAAACTTTTTTGATATTGTTGATGGGATGTTATAGTAATATAGCATTAGAAAAAGGAAAACCTGCAGGACGGGCGATATCCCATCACGTCGGACAAGGCTGTGGGAATCGAACCCACAACCGAAGTGCGACTGGCCTTTATCGCCTACCACTGCCCTACAGGAAGTCCCTGTTTAGTAGAAACTAGTTTTATTATATTAAGCAGTATGATATATGAAGTATGAGTCTATTCTAGGGACCATATATGATTAATCTCACTATATAATGACTTATGTATATTTAATGACTTTTGCTAACCTTTTGTTTGAGACAGATGTAATGACCCGTCATTCTATCACATGATCTGCTAACACTTCACGAATAACAAATTCAACTTCATTTATTTAAGAGATGAAGTGGAAGTTGTTCAAGGCACGAACAACAGTGAGATTGTACCAAAATAAAGTAAGTATTTATTCTAAATCAAATTATTCAACTTTGGGGAAACGATCTTGAAAACCAAAAATGTTTTCCTAGTGCTCTTATATTTGATTAATCAGATGGTACCTTAAATCGTCACAAATTTATGGATTTGTGATTATTGGAATTTCCATAGCCATGTTCTCTACCACTCTCCATCAGAACATGATGGTTATATTTTTCTTCCATATCCATATTTTCACCTATGTGGAAACCCAGTGATTAGTTTATTTGGGTAACCGTTACGTTTCATACTTTTGTTTTTAATGATTGGTTTTGGTATTCTTTTTTTACGATGTGAGTTTCTATTAAAGAAACTTTTGAGTAGCAAACCATTTATAACCCCGACGAATTTCGAGGGCGAAATTCATTTTAACGGGGGTAGAATGTAACACCCTGAGATTTTATGAAAAATATTCTTTTTAATTTCATTAATGTCTTGTGTTATACGCTACACCAAAAGGAGCTTTCACAACACGCATCCTTGACTTGCCTTGTATTACACGCAATCATGACCTTCCTCGATAGCGTGTGTAGTACGCAATACCGAGTTTCACTAAACAACGATATGCTATTAAAATATTATTAAAACTAGCTGTTATGAATAGTAATAACCACTTTTTTAAATTTTGTAATTTTATTTTTCAAAATGGAATTCATTTTTGGATTCATAATATCGAAATTAGCTTAGGGTGAAATTTTGGTACTTTTCGGATAACTTTCATTTTCTGATGAATAGTGAAAATTACTAAATTTTAATTAAAAACAAATTTTTTAATCGAAATAATTAATAGTGATAAATTATTAATTTGAGTGTTTTTAAAGTGTATTTAGAATATATTTTTACAATTCAATACAATGTTGGTCATTGGATGTAATTTCACATTTACACCAGACATAAACAATTGTTAATCTTTTGATAGTTATTATCTCTTAAAAACACGCTATTTGTTGTGACAGTGGAAATTAATTATAAAATTAATTAATGCAACTTATATGTTGGGAATTTTGTAAAATAGAAATCATTTTTGAATTTGGAATATCAATTATATATTAGGGTGAAATTTTGGCATTTTTCTGAAAAACTTCAATTTTTGATGAATAGTGAAACCACTAAGTGGTAGGTTAAAAACTTAATTTTGCATAAAACTTAATTTTAACGCTTCTGTGAATGGAATTTCGAAAATCAGACAGCCACGGTTGATATCAGTAAGTAAAATGTGGTTCAATGAGATAAAAATAATTTTTTGGTGAATAGTAACTTTTTATTTTTTTTACCGCGGTTAATAGTAAATAGGGTAACTAAGCATAAATATGATATTACTATTACCCTAACACATGTCCTAATTCTATTGGATAAGTTTAATTCGACTAAAAACAACCTTATGAATATAATATGACCATTTAGGTCCACTTGGATTAGATTATGACATTTAATATTATTTTATTTAATGAATAGTCAAAATAGTTAAAATCAAAGTTTAATAAGTAAATAATTTTTAATATGGGGTTATACATACGATAAATTTGACTATAAATATTCATTAGAAAGATAAATAGGTTTTCTACATAATGGTATTTTATTTGTAATTTTTAGACATTAAATAATTTAATTTATTTATGACACAATGATGATGCAGTAATTATCTTATTAATGAAATATTGACGTAATTGATGTTATAAAGACCAAAATAAATGTAATTTGAGACTTTTTATGAATTCCACTAATTTTATAGGTTACTATGATATATTACTGTTGATTTAATCAACTTGGTTCGAACATATAATTCTGTTATGACTTTCACAAAAATCATATATCAAATAGTGTCAAAGTTGACACAAAATAGTTTTTAAATCAAATATTATATTATTAATTGTTATTTTATTTATAAAAATATATGGTTCGGACAAATGACTTAGATAAGGATATATATATTAATAATAAACAATTTGGGGTTCGTTTGGCATGTTATAGTAAGTGTATTAACCATATAGTGTAAGAAAACAAAAAGACACGGTAAAAGTTAAATTATTTAACATAGAGTTAAATCTAATTGATAAGGTTAAAATAATATCCTAAACTTGTCTAAATCCTATTGGTTGATATGATTTCGACCCATCCCCACTTTAGATTCTAAATAAGACCCTTTGGAACCATTATAAACCGATTTTGACTTTAATATAAAATAATATTTTGAGATATTCCTAAGGTGCCCCTCTCCTCCCTTATAAAAGGACACCTCCTCCCCCTCCTCCTCACACCATTTGAGCACTCAAGCTCGGCCAACCCCTGCCAAAATCCCTTCCCCACTTCCCTAGAATAATCCTAGAGGTCCTTTTCTTCTTCAAAGACCAATCTTAGTTCCCTAAGTGGAGGATTCAAAGAGGCGTTTCAAAGAAGAGGTAATATCCATTATCGATCTTTTCAATTTCTTTCTTCTTCAACTTATTCTTCTTTAGTTGTTTCATGACAAAGTAATAACATCAATATTACATACATACCGATATGTTATTATAAATATGAAACAATCCTAATTCACCTTCTATCCATCCTATAGAAAAATGAAATCACCGCGCGTGTGTACGTACAGAATACCGTCTCCACGTCGTGGTGTAATCTATTTTCCACCACCACCTTAATAGGATGGGTATAATGGTGTAATGAGTAACTATATATGATTATTATAAAGTGATATTGATACTGAAATAGTCTACATACACTTCAACACAATTCCACGACCATGGAAACTATATCATCGCTCGTGCGTACGTACGGACTACCGTCTCCACAATGCGATGAGATTCATTCTAAATGATTAACCATTCATGAATGATTATAAAGTATATATAATAAGTACTAATGAAATATATGACATAATAATGATACTGGATTTATGTAAATTTATATATATGTCATCTACTTTATTCCATTCACTTCAATAAGAAAACGAAAACATCGTTCATGCGTACGTACGGACTACCGTCTCCATGAACGATGTATTTCATTCCATTTATGGATATTATATATATATATATATATTCTGAATATATATTATATATAAATCATTTTTTACATTCTGGATATAAGTAATCATGATCCAAGTAATCATATTAATAATTACAAGTAAAAAACACGAACGACAAATGAGACGATTTTACCCAAAATGCTACTTTAACATGAATTTACAAAAGAACGGGTAATATAAAGTCATAAGTGGACCATATATGATATAATAACAATAAATATGATTCTGGAATAAGACAATTACATGATTTAAATCATTATACAGGAGGTTCGGACACTTACAAAGCAAGTCAGACCTAAGGTAAGGGAAATATCACAATCTCATTTTTATCCGAGATTGTTTTTACTTTGGCATTTACTGGGGTATATTTTATCATCCACATCCATGTTTTCTCAATATGTAATATTATTTCCATCCACCTACAATTGTTTAAATTGAATTTTACCCTTCGGTGAGTATTTAGTAAAGGATATGAAAGGAATCTTTTGTCGTTTTTCGTACGAGGTACTTTTTGACTTTTCCGACAAAAGTACGAAGAATGTTATTTTTAACTTATATGGCATGAATGGATTTTTAAAAAATTATTTCCAAGAAGCATCCTTTACAAGTTTTCAAGTTTATTTTTACTCAACTTCTTTAAGTTTAAAGTTGTATGACATGTTAAGAAAGGAAAAATGTTTTTGAAGAAGAAAGGATATTTTCCACAAAAATGGAGTTCAAGTGTTTTATCAAAATTATTTTCCATCTAAGATAATAAAGGGTTATGTTTTTATCTCTATTATTAAATTGATTTGATTATGTTGTGATGGAATTATTTTTATGAATTCCTTTATCTTATATGAATTTTTTTATGATGTCATGATGATTAAGATTCCCATTTGTATTACATGGGTTATGGAATAATGTATGATTTATGATTTTGTGGAACACATATAAATGGTATCATTATGAGATGGGTGAGACCTATATCTCCCTCCAATGCATTGGGTAAGGATTTTATATCTCATGAGATAGACAGGGCTGGAACGGTAGGTTATACCGGTTCTGTGAAACAGGACTGGAACGAGGGTGACTCGGTTCAGAAAGGGACTTTGTCCACTAAGATAGTCTTGGCAATGAGTCCTGAGTAACAAGAAATGATTCTCTATGATTATGTGTGTATGCCACCAAGTTTCATGTTTTTGTTATGATTATTGGGATTACATTTCACATCTATGATTTATCCCATGTTATGATATTATGAGCTCTTTTGCAAGTTAAGATTTCCAAAAGCTATGTTCTTATGTATATGATGTGATTGAAATTTCTTTTGTTTACCCTTACTGAGCATTTGAGCCCACCCTTTTATGTTTTCTTTTCCCCAGGATATAAAGAAAGGTTTTAGGTATAAAAAAATGAAGATCTTTATGGGAGATGTTGATGATGTTTCACCATGATTAGAAGATTATATTCTGACATTCCAAAGACACTAAACTATTACGATCCTTGTGTGTGTGTTTTTGTTATATACTAAGTATTCCGCAAATGTAACGTAATGTCCATGTACGTCAGGCTTCGGGTTTCTACATAAAGGTTGTGCATGAAATAGTATAATAAATATAAAAACATACCATGATATGGCTACAAAGATATTACACTGAGAGTTTGTATTCCACAACATCACAAATTTGACTTAGATTGTTATAACAATGGTCCCCTGTGATACCCTAGTCAAAAAAACATATCCCATTCTTGCTCATCATAAATGAGGTATTAAATTATAGAATCTATCTTGTGTATGATTTTATGATTTTATACTATAATTATTTTACCTTTATTGAAGTCTCATATCATAAATCAATTTTTTGTGTTGAAAAAAAGCATTTTATAATCATTGGTTTCAATATAGAGATATATTTTTTTAAAACTTATTAAAATATTCTTCATGGAATTTAATAATAAATCTTTATTCCACCATCTCCTTAAAATTTTTAATCAATTTAGTAGTGGTTTCTTTCATATTTATTTATTTATATATTTAATAATATCTTCATCCTTCCCTTTATGGTATTGATCATTAATTTCTTCCAAATAGGGTTCTTAGTTATAGGGTCTCTCTTCCTCCTTCATAGGGGATTCATGGAAAACATCCTATACATTGAAATCAGAACTAGTTTTATAAACTACATCTTTACCTATTTATGTGTTATCTTTACTACATTTAAATTCATATGGAAATCACCACTTATTATTTATCCTCAAATATCTACTAGAAATATTATATTAGGATATCAATTATTTTCTTCTCACAAATTCTATGTATCATTGATCTCGGAAATAACTCTTTCATTTTATAAACCATATTTCTCTAATTAATTCAGTATGCAAGATCATTGTCTCCCGCCTTCATTAAGTTATATTCAACCACCTTTAATTCCTTTAAATATCTTGTAATTTGATATTATTAAAGCTCCTAAAAAATTGTAATCAATATTTTATAAGGAATCCAAAATTCAAATCCCAAATAATTCGTTAAACATGAATAATATTACATATTTTATTTCTATTACAATATTGTCACATTGAATTTAGATTCACATAAGGACAAAATGAAATCAGTCAAATCCATTTTAACTACTCGTTATTCAACCTATAATAACCCTAAAAATTAACATATCATTTATCTTCATTTTTTTATTCTTCTTCCATCATCATGATTATGTAGCCTTTAATTTTTTTAACATAATCTTGTACTCCTCCAAAAATATTGGTTTCTGAAATAATGTTATTCAAATACAAACATAATCATAGGCCTCTTGAATATCATCATTGATGAAATACATCATCATAATTATTTATTTTTATATCCTTATATCATCTTTAAATATGATTTTCTTCATCTCCAAATCATTTTAACTATTGAAATATTTACCGTCACTTTTCCTTATATTATCAAATAATCTTTAGAGATTTTTATCTTCTTGACTTGCTCAATTTCATTACCTGGAAAATTTTATAGATTCATTTTTATAGATTCATAGTGTAACACTAAAGTATCATATTTATTATTAAATTATTTAATCCTCTAGTTTTTACATTAGCTCATGAGATTCACCAACAATAGTTTTCAAAAATTATGATTCCTAGAACAAACCTACTTTTCTCTTTTTAATATCTATTAACTATAACTTTCTGACACCTTTACTATCAGTATACCAAATCCCCATCCCTTATATCTTATAGAATCATTAGCACCATCCCTCTCACAGTCCTCTAGATTTGATAAATTTTCAAAAATAAAATCATAGATGATCTCATGAATCACTATGATATTTGATTTAATGAAATACTAGTGTATCATTGTAAAAAAATAATTTATAGATTATATTCTAGACATCCTTCATCACCTATGATTAGGTTAACTGATAAATATTTCATAAAATGTGTTAATATTTTTTTAAGAGTAGGTTAACCTTATAAACCACTGGCAGTCTAATGAATTTTCAATATTCAATTTTAAAGAACCTTAATTAGAGTAGATAACTCTTAAAAATAATTAGATGAATCTTACAAATTTTATGTGTCATCTAATATTTTTCCTCATTTTATAATTCACACTTTATATCCTATAATTTCATGATACCAACACATTTGTTATTATCACTCACTAACAACCTTATTTTACAACTGATAAATAACACATCATCTATAGATCATAATGTATCTTTAATATATCAAAAAAAATACTTAATTCACATCCAATTTAAATAATCTATACATGATAACTTATAGACACAAAATCATATCACCTGAGATTATATATTTTGATAAACATTAAAACCTATAAATTTCATCTTCACCATCAATTAAAAAATACTCTATAAAACAAGTATGTAAATAAATGAAAAACCTTTAATAATTATAATCCATGGGTCATGAATCTTCCAAACTATATTTGTTGTCAACACTAAAAACACTCAATGTCAAACTTTAAATTATTTAATCAAATGATATCTTTTTTCAATGATATGTGTCCTAAAACAACACTAATGGATAAAGAATGTTTTTATATAATACAATACCTCAATGACCATTTATGTTTTCATTGATTTTGATGTTTTCCCCCTTGACTAATATCTATTCTTTTCTCCACCACATTTATTTACAATTTTAACAACTCTAGATACACTAATGATAAAGTATAGAGTTTTTTTACTTATCAATAAATTTGGAAACATAACCTAATGATAAATGGGGTATCCCAAAACATTTTTAAGTGAGGGGGGAAGGAAAAAACATAAATTTTCATCCTTAACTCCTCAAAAATTTCACATGCCAAAGGATTTTTAAAAATATTATAAATTTGATATATTGTTGATATATAATCTAACATAACATCTCAATTAGAAACTTCACACTTTATATAATGACCCTTATTATCAATTTATATAGATCTGAAGTTTTACCCAAGATTCATTGAAATATTAATCATACTCTGATTATCGAAATTAATTTTCAATTGTTTCTCAACATTCACAATAAAATATTCTAGATGATCTATCATCCACAATATTTGAGTGCATGAATGTGTGAAAGTATCATATTATTGTGTAGTTATACTTAAGGTCCAAGAACATTGTTTCACACCACATTATATCACACAACATTCCCTAATATAGAATGTCCCCCCATATGTTGTTTTTTTTCATTGAAATATCCAGGACATTTAGAATCAATAAAATAAATTGAGAAATGATTTACATTTATTTTTACATTATCCAACATTATATATTCCTTTGATATACATAAAAATTATTTTAGTAGTCAAAAATTTATATTCCTTGGGATTATTATGATATCCATTATATACAGGTTCTTCATACATAATATTTTTTCTTAATTATTTTAAAAAATCAGACTTATAAATTATTTGTGATATTATTTTTATTTACATTTGATCTTGTTTTATCTCTTCTCTATTTCATTCCAATTTAAATGGGTGTGGTAACATACATTGAAACATCTTGACCAAATTAATTCAAAAATTAGTTGGAATATTTTTACTTGGATAAGATATGTACATTTATTTTTTTTTAATTTTTTAATCCCATAAAAATGTTCTCTTTGAGAAATGACATGTCAAAGTACATCATCATTTGTAAAAAAAATCCCACATAAATTATCTTTATCACCCAAAAATATAATCAATATAAATGATGAAAATAATTTTACCAATTATAATTGACTTCACATATAAATTTCTATCAACATTTCCTATTTAATATTTCAATTGTTTCAAAAATGTATAATGGTTTTAGTACGAGACACTAGGGGTACATTTAAACCCATAAAATGATTTCTTTACAATACAATATATAGTTATTTCAATTAAAAATATAAATCCTTCAATATTATCAAAAATTATTTCTTCTTCAAGATCTTTATTTAATATGGAAGATTTTACATATATCTAAAAAATTATATGATGAATATTGGTTGTAATAGAAAGAAATAAAAATGGTTTCAAATCATTTAATGGGTGAAAATGTTTTTCTAAAGTCCTCACCTTCAACATATGAATAAAATTTTCAAATTAATATGGACTTATTTGTTTAAAAATTTTCTTTTTAATTGATTTTAGTCTTGAAATCCATTTTTCTCATATCACATTCCTCCTTCTAGTTTCATAATAATATCTTGGATATTGTCTTTTAATCTAGTATAACCCATTTTTTTGTCACATTTATCCACACCATGTGACCATCTACTTCATAAATAATGTAATATTTATGTCGTAAAATAAGTGTATTTTTGATTTTGGAGCCTCCACATTCTTCTCCCATAAAATAGGCATTCCTATATTAAAACTATATTTTATGATTATATATATTTCTACAACATTCAAAACCATTAAAATTTTATATCTAAAATAATTTAATTATTTCCAAATGGATTTTATATTACATTAACTAGGGTAAGCTCCAAAACATATTTTTTCTCTGATATTTTCTAATTTTAAATGATAAACATCCATTATTTCTTTATAATCACTCACACATATCCCTATTAACTTTTAATTTTTTCAAGGAAGTTAATATCATTTGAATCAACCACATTATGTAGTCATTTTTTTAACTCTTATAGTATATTCTATTGGTTGAATATCCCATGAATATTACTTCAATATATATATCATCAAAAATTCCTAAATCTATATTCTTTATATTTATTAAGCATTTAATCCTGAAATATTTCACGTATTTCACCATGGGTTTCTTCTTGTAACTCATATCCTATAAAGTAATATTTTATTTTGGACTCAATAAAAATGTGTTATAAAAATGTAAAATGATACATATATATTTTATCTAAAATGATAATTAATGTTTTAATAAATTTAGCATATATTGTCCCAAATCAACCAATTTTTTTCCTTTCCACAACTCCATTTTCATAATGACTATATGAAAAACTATAGTAGTTTTTAATTATTTGTTTTTATGTTGGAATCAAAAAAATAATAATATGAAATCTTATCTATAATATATTCTCAACATCAAAATATATACTCTATTATCTTTTAAACATCCCTTTTGAATATTTTGACGATATACACACCATCATATTTATGTTTCATAAATATCACTATGGTCTTCTGAATGAAATTGTTAACGAATGTGATTATGTAAAGAAAATCCTTTGTGAAATCATGTCTTGTTCGCCTATATAAATATGAATATATAAGATTAAGTGGTCTGGTGGTATTAATCTCAATTATCTGATAACATATAAAAATTATCATTTTCTTCTACCATATAACCAAAATCACATATTATTTCCTTTTTTTGGTATTTATATCACCAAATCTTTCTTTTAGATTCAACTTATTTAATTTTTGATAATATTTCCAAGTCTCTAGTTAAAAAACTTATTTTCATCATGGGATCTTAGATATAAGTTGTTACTAGGTCTCTAGTTTTGAATAGATTACCACTGGTTCAATCTGCCAGGTTAAATATTATCCAATATTTTGAGCATCAGGTGATAATAGAATTTATATAGAATATAAATTAATTCCAATGTTAAAAATTTTGGCTAACATTATGTAAGTTGTGTTTATGTCCATCAATAAATATAACATTTTTGGAATTCAACTTCTAAGATTCAATTATAGCTAAATTCATTATAATTATTTTTAGGAAAATTTATTCCCTATAGTAACTACTCCCCCATCATGTTCATAAATTATTTTAACGAATTTTATGACTTATTTTATATTTGAGGAATATATGCTATCATATTTCCATGACTAATTATTTCATTTATTTTTTAGATAAAATTTAACAGAGAGATTCACTTTTTCTACCTTCTGTTTCCCAACATCCTTTTCATAACACATGAAACATATTATAGAATATATTTTAGGTACTCGTTTTCAAAGTGACTATGTGGGTCACATATTTCTAAAATATATTATAATAAATCTATTTTTTTTTAAAACGGATTTGAATAAATTTTATAATTTAATTTTTTCTTCCCAAAATAATTACAATTATTGTTTATATAGTATTTTTTTCTTTTAGAGTTACCCCATTTGATTCATTCCTACTCAAAGTAAGTGGAATGTAGTACCCAAAATTGTGTACCTTTTTACCAATGAATCTATATTACCAATAATTAAATTTGAACATTGATATTACATTGTTTTATGAGTTCTATCTATCTAAAAATTATTGATGTTTATTAGTATTCATAGCTTCATATTTTTATGTTAAAGGGGAAAACTATTATAAATTTTTTTCGATACATATGTTTTTATAAAATAAGGTTTTTCAATGTTATTTTAATCTCAAAATAACCCAATTTTGGATGTAGATCTCACACAATTAGTACAACCCAATTTTAGGTGAATTTTCTCAGTATCTTTAGATTATTTAGAATTAACTTTCACAAAATTTTAAAAATACTCACAAGTCTAATTTAGTGAGTTTTTAGCTTTAATACAATTGGATTTTGTCTTACACAACATATCATTTTTTAGAAACTTTTATATAAAAGTCTTTCAAAATTTAACCTTATTCAGATTCTTTTATCCTAAGGGTTATACTTTTATAAATCTCAAAATCTTCCATTTAAATAAATTATTCATTTCAATAATTATTTTTTCACGTTCATTAATTTATTTGCTTATATTATTTCTTAAGATTAGTTTTTTTCTCAATACAAGCCGTAAGTTTTGATTTGAACATGTGTTCCATTTAATTTTCTTCACCTAATTATTCCACACCAAATGAGGTATCTTCTGATATTTTAATATGATCCAAAAAAGTTATAAACCATTCTAGATCATCTTCATTTTATGTACTATTATCAGTGGAGTATTCATATTCTTCCATTTTCAATATAATTTATATTTTTATTCTAGTGAACCTTTTCTTATCTTCAATATATCTTTTAACACTTTTAAATCGTTACTCTATTTCTTCCTTTGACATTTTTCTCTTCACTTATCATCCTCAAACTCACCACCAATTTTATTTAGGAAATTTATTTAACATTTTACGATTCCACCACATTTAAAAAAAATCATTGGGAGATTAACATTATAATTACCATTTTGTTTTTAAATATTTATTAAGATAAGTGACATAATCCTTTTATACCCTATATCATTCTCTTACTCATATTATAATTCATCTGAGTCCTCATATTCAAGTTTACAATTTTTTTATTCTCTATTGCATCAAAATTCATTTATTATTTGATTTGATTTTTTAAATTTTAATTCTTTACTTATCTCAAAATAGAAAATTATTTCATTTATTTCTAAAAGAAATAAGTAATTTTTATATTATAATGTATAGAATTTACTATCATACTTTAATGTAATTTTATCATCATGTTATTGAAAATAGCTGAATATTACTATGTGTCTCTAAATCCTATGATTTTATTTGAAATCTCATTCTCATTTTTATAAATTATTCACCAATTTTATCTTTATAATATATCCTTTAATATTCAAATTAACTTCTCTAGGTATGACGGTTTTCATCCATAACTATCATGTTTCCTTAAATGGTCCATTAATGTTATTTCCTACATATACTTTGTAGTTTTAATACCCATAACCAATATGTAGACTTATTGAAATAAGGGAATAAGAATGGAATTCCTCACTATACCATAAAACACTATGTTTCCCTTATCTATATATTTCATTGGATAATCTGTAGAGACAATAGAGTTTTACATTTAACGTTTCCTGATATTAATCATAATTATACATCATATTACAACCAAATGATCATGAAGTATTCTGTCTTGTAAGACTAGGTACATAAGAAAGAAAACATGTAACTAAATAAAACATTTCTTTATTTAGACTTCATAAAGATCCCATAACTTCCACTATGATCATACATTATCATAGGTTATCATGGGGATAATATGAAAAATGAGATGATCTGAAAGCCCATTAATTGAAAAAGAAAAAGAATAAATCCTTAGCAAATGGGTTATAAAACATGACATAATGAAATAAAATGGGATGTTACATAAGAGATCATAACATATAAACATGGATACATATAAACATGGAATCATTGAAATGAACAAGAAATATAAAACATTTCTTTAGTATGATTCAAGTATAACCTCCAATCCCATTCCCCATATTATTAAGTGTCAAGGCTAACTGCCAATCCTGTTTCCCATAGTAGCACAATCCAAGGCTAACCGCCAAGACCATCACACATTTCTTCTCATGAGACTTAACATTACTCAATGTGTTGGAGTGCTTTCTAGGAGTACCCATATCAAAATTTCATTAATATTTTTTCCACATAAATAATGATACATAATTAACCATTCATAAACATAAGGGTACCCATTGAAAGTAATGGGTTACACAATAATGTCATAAACAAAATGGGTGTTTCATAAAAGTGTCCATGAGAGAAAATAATTAGATCATTCATGGATTTTCATAATGTGAAATAGTAATATAACATCGTAAGTTATGTCAAACAGATGTGGAAACTTGTAAGAAAATTATTTATGAAACTTTAGAGTTAAATTATTTTAGTGCGGTTTTAAGGAAAACAGTATAGTGCATTTACAATAGAAAAGGGGACAGTGTTTTATATAAAATCAGAAGTGAACCAATATGGTTTTAATAGTATAAATAATAATTTTATAAGGACAATGGTGGATTAAAACATAAGATAGAATGTACTTGAAATTATGTAAGAATTCATGAATTTCCCTTAAAACATAGTTGCTTATCGGAAAGCACTAAAGACCGAATCTTTTAGAAATATGTATATACTCAAAATTTTGTGATGAAAGGTTCTCGATAAATGAATTTTTTGAAACTAAAAATAATTTATAATATTTTTATAATTCTATAAGATAGCTAAATTTTTATATAATGAAATTTAAGTCAACCTTAAGGAACAAATGAGGTTCTGGTAGAATTCATTACGGATTATCGGTATGGTGTTGGGTGTACCTAATATGGATTGATGAGAGATAAAAGGGGTTTATAATCATGTAAACTTTATGATGGATGTATTTGGGAGAGTTCATAATCATACCCCATCACTATGAATTACACATAAAAAGTCATAACATAGAGGACAATCATGAATAAAAGAGAAATGGAGAGGATCCCATACCTTAGGTTTGTTAGTGATATTTTCTTGAACTTAATGACATGAATAATAAAATTAGGATTATTAATTAATAAATAAAGAACCTATTATATATGTATAATATTTATTATAATCATTTTGAATTCATTTATAACAATTTTTATTGGTTATGAGGTTCATTTTCAATTTTCGGGTCCGTTTGTATACTTGATTTTAATGATCTGTTCACATATATTCATGTTCGAATAAACATGTAATATGAATGTTGGTGTCCATAATTTAAGTTTTATGTTATTATTTAACATCTATAAGATTACATGGTTATATAAATTATTCTGTTTTTGGGAGTGAAGATGACTTATTTTATAAAACCTTAGTGATATCTGTTTTGGTTAATCGGTGGGTTTGATTACAATGAACATGTTTTTCTTTATAAAATAATAATTTTTTTACAAAAGGATTACATAAACATAACTAGGATATATTATATATATAATAATTTGGTTTAACCATAACACAAATTGTTTCATGACCAGAACTAATGATGATTATAGAAACTGATAAACGGTTGTCCTTGAATGTGGTAAATTAACACATCCTAAATCATGTTTTAAATTATTTTAAATAAAAGATAGGGAAATGAGAGATGATAATTAAATATCCCATTATCATAAAAAAAATCTAGTACATTTATGTTACGGAAGTTATCATACCATTAGGGTGAAGGGATGCTAGTAAAGAAACAGAAGAATAATAGAACTTAAAAGAAATAAAATATTTGGAAGGATGAATTTACCACTAGAGTTTATATACTCTGAGACCCTATTAAGGGGAGAGGTTTTGGTATTTTTAATAGACTAGGGGATGCTAGATGTGGGGAGGATCTTGGGAATATATTTGGTCCAAATTTTAGCAAGGCACAATGCTTGAGAGGAGTGGATAGAATAGGGAGTGAGGGGGTGGGGGTATAGTGGAGGAGAAAAGGGTTTTCATAATATTATAATCATTAATTTATTATTTCATCACAAGGAAAGAAATAGTAAGTATTAAATGAACAAGAATAGTAATAAATGATTTTGATTTTGAAACAATAGAAATTTGAATCATCTATGACTTAAGAATGAGGCAGAGATTCAAGTTTTCGCATTTATTGTCTATTATCATATTTTACTATTCATAAAAAATTCATGTATTTTTTAAAAATCCCAAAAATTCACCCAAACCATTTTCCAATGTTTATAATCCCCAAATGAAAACCATTTTTCAAAAATAACTTTATAAATATAATTAATTTAATATTTATTTGAAATTTTAATTTATTATTTAAAAACTAGTTTTCAAAAATTCATTAACTTATTCTAAAATATAGTTACATCATAATTCAACTTGAATATTAATTTTATACTATCATAGGAATGGTTACCATTAATTCGGTTATATCACTATTAATATATTATAATTCATAAGTGTAGGTTAATATTCACCAAAAATTATGTTTTTCTTATCCGACATCAAATAACTTATTGATTGCAACCATGTATGTTAGATTTTGGAAATTCCAAAAATAGAAGTGACAAACTTATATTTAAAGTTCACATAACACTTTTTTAGTTCATCATGTTGTGTTTTATAAGAGATTTTATGATATAATTATAAGAATGAAATTTCTATTAAAAACATAGGGTCGTTACATTATTCCCCCCTTAAAACTTTTCACCCTCAAAATTTAATTTCACATTCTAGGCCATAAATTGGTGATGTACTTTTAATTCATTTCCTCCTCTAGTTCCCAGGTTTCATCTTCATACTTATGGTTCCACCATAGTATGTTGACCAGGTGAGTGGTCTTGTTACATAGAATTTTATCTATATGATCAAAGATCATCACTGGCTTCTCCCCATAGGAATGATCATCCTTCAACTGTACCACCTATTTAGAGAGTACATGTGAGGGTCTGGAATGTACTTCCTTAATATGGATACATGAAAGAAATCAGGTTGTTTGGACATGGTTGGTGGAAGTTCTTATTTATTGGAAACATACCCTACACAGTCAAGAATCTATAAATGGATGATGTAATTGGGGTTTAACTTCCCTTTTTTTTAAAACCTCATGACCATATTACACAGAGATATGCGTAGATATACTTGGTATCCAAATTTGAACTACTTGTCTCATCAACGATTGTCTCCATAACATTTTTGTTTAATTTTGGATGCATTGATATGATGATGAATGGTTTTCACCTTCTATAACATCTCTTCGACCATTTCAGGTCATAGCAGCTTACACTCACTGACATCATCCCAACGCACCAGTGTTCCTCACTATTTCCCATAACGTGCTTCATATATTGCCATTCAAGAGCTCGAGTGGAAAATGTTATTGTTGGTGAATTGAACCAGTAGAATATGTTGGTCCCATCATCCTTTTAAATCTATTAAATATACTCTCAACATTTCTTCCATTATCTGAATATTCTGCTCAGATTGGCCATCAGTTTGAGGATGATAGGCTGTACTGAAGTTTAGTCCGGTGTTTGTAGCATATTGGATACTTTTCCAGAACATCAAGGTGAATCAATGATCACTATCAAATATTATATATTTATATATATATATTGGTACCCCCATTCCATATTACTACATATCTTATGTGAATTCATGCAAGTTGATCTAATGATAAGTCATATCGAATTGAGATAAAGTGAGTTTTCATTATATGATTGTCCATAATGATCCATATAACATTGTTTCCAATATATTTTATTAGAAGTATAGTGTCAATGTCCATGGTAATGTTCCCCAACTACAATTTTGGTATGGGTAGTGGTTGCATCACCCCCTTATACCTTTCCTCTCATCCTTCACTTGATGACATACCAGGAACATTGATGTATATTCAGTAATCTCCCCTTTCATATTGTCCCACCAAATGTTTTCTCTGAGATCTCAACACATCATTGTTCTCTCTTGATGGATTGAAAAGGCCGATCTATGGGTATCATTTAAAAGATCCTTCATTATCTCAATGTTGTATAATACACATAATTGTGACCCAAATCTTACAATTCCTTCCTCATCAATCATGAACTCAGAGGATTTTTCGCTTCTGATAGCTTCCACCCTTTTTAGAAGTTCCAGATCGTTTCATTGAACATCCATTATTTTATCCATGAAGGATGGTAGAGAAAAAATTTGATAATGGATTGGTTATGTTCCACCCCTAATGATTCCCATGTCCATAAAATAAAAATATAAGAAGATAAAATACTTTTCAATTATAATCATTGATAAAGATGTAGGATCCTTTCTTCTTAGAGCATCCACCACCTTATATTTCTTACTATAATTGTAGTAGAATGAGATGTCATAATCCTTGATGAGATCTATCAATATTTTCTAGAACATTTTTATCTTTTTTTTCTGTGAATATATTTTTGATACTCTAGTGTTCTGTATATATCTCCCAATTTTCCCTATCGATATAATACGACCAGATTTTCAAGGATAACTTCACAGACACCAACTCTAGATCATGCTTTGGATAGTTTTAATCATGTATTTTTTGCTAACTTGGGGCATAAGGTATAACTTTATCCATTTCCATTAGCACGTAGCCTAATCCTTTATTTGAATCATAACTCTTCACCACAAAGAGTTCTCCACTTATTGGGAGTGGGAGTACTGGGGTAGTTGTAAGCCAATTTTTCAACTCCTTCAAACAGCCTTCACGTTCCATAGTACAGAAAACCTTATAACTTTTCGGTTATCAATGTAATTTGGTTTGAAAATTGTGAAAAGTTATTCAAAATTCATTGATAATTCCTAGATAAACTCATAAATTTGTGGATCTCCATTATATAAGTTGGGGAAGTCCACTGTTCAATAGCCATATTCTTGGACGCGTCCACAGATATCCCTTTATTGGTGATAACATGCCTTAATAATGATTCTTCCTCCATCATGAACTCACATTTACAGTACATTGCGTACATTTTATACCTTACCAAAGCCTTTAAGACATTATTTAAATGTCCCACATGTTCCTACTTTCTCTTGAAGTATATCATAATATCATCAAATAAAGACTACCAAAAATTTGTCGAGTTAATCTCTATAGACTATATTTATTAAATCCATGAAAATTAATGGTGCATTAGTGAGTCATAAGGGAATCACTATGAACTCATTTTGTCCATACCTTATTCTAAAGAAATTATTGGGAATATCTTCATTCCACACATTTAATTGATGATATCCCAATAGAAGATCCACCTTAGAATAATAACATGCCCCATGAAGATGATCAAAAAAGTCATCTATCCAGTGTAAATGGATACATGTTCATTATTTTTATTTTATTGAGATCACGATAATAATTGAATATGAAAATTTATCAATCCTTCTTCTGCATTAAGAGGACTGCTTCACCCTATGGTGAAGCACTAGGGAATATAAAACCCTTCTCCAGATTCTCCTGTAACTACTTCGTCATATCTTCCATATATATAGTGGCCATTATTTATGGTGTCTTTGAGATATGCATAGATCTAGGGATAATTTAAATTGATAACTCAACCTCTCGGTTAGGTGAAATAAGATGAAAATCTTCAGGGAATACATCATTGTAATACCCCAAGATGGGCATGTTTTCAAGAATTATTCTATCCTATATCTCAATTATTTGTGCTAGATATGATTTATCATAAGGAAAAATTATATATACTTGAGAATATGATTCTAAAGAAGATTAATCTTCCTTCTTACACTTGTAAAGAACCATAGGATTCATCTGGATGTGAAGAGTGGTCTCCCTTTACTAACAGCTTATGTTGGCCTTTTATAAAGATAGCCAATCCATTCCCATGATTGTTTCAAACACCACTAAATGAATAATTTTGAGATTTTTTGGAGTTTTAGTCCAAAACAATAACCGGAGAGGATATTTAAACAATGGATGTAATAATTTCTCAATTCACTCTTCTCACATCTAGCATTCCCTATAAATTTGGAAGTGGGGGTTGAAAAGTTCTTCTAAACATTAATGATATTAAAGAATTC
The DNA here is from genome assembly GCA_963277665.1 of Viscum album. Classification (NCBI taxonomy): domain Eukaryota; kingdom Viridiplantae; phylum Streptophyta; class Magnoliopsida; order Santalales; family Viscaceae; genus Viscum; species Viscum album. Next base: position 1,953,424,534 of record OY728130.1, read on the forward strand.
GTAGGGCCAAAATAAAATTGTACATTCACTATTTGTTAATGAATTACTATCATACCTGTCCCCACAACATTGTGCGGCTCAACCTCAATAATAGTGACATCATATGCCCTTCCATGAGGCATTGAAGGTTGTTTTTGATTTCCTCTAATAACCCTTGGTTAGGAATTTGTTTTTCATAATGACTATTTTTCTTGTTGTTGTAACAATAACCATTGGCTGAGCATTGATATGAACCTTCCTTTATTCTTTCATATTACTATGATTTTTCATATCCCTTAGAATTTTTTTTTCAAGATTACCAAAATTTACATATTTGAAGTAATTATTGGTTCCCTTTAGATTGTTCCTTGGATGCTTCTTATAACAACTTTTAAAAGTGTGATATTCGGCCTTCTTTTAATCATGGTATTATTTTTTGATAAACCACCCTTGTTGTTCAATATTTTTCGCTTCTTTTCACCAAGCCCACGAGACCACTAAGAGTCTCTAATCACCATTTCAACATTGATGAAACAATGGAAAATCTCCTCATAAAATTCAATGTCTCAGATCACCAAAACCTTATATAAACTTGGATTTAGCATGATAAAGAAGCGATCCAACTTTCTTTTAGTGTTCATGAAAATGTCCGAGGCGTACCCTGAAATCCTTGTAAAGTTTGATTCATACGCCCCGATGGACTCATCTTACTTCTACTTGAGTCTAAGGAACTCTATTTTCATCTTGAGATGGAGGGTTCAAGGAAAATATTTATTGAAAAACATCATCTTGAATTCCTCCCAATTATTGAAATAAATTTCTTATTGGGAATTTTTATTCTTGATCAGTTTCTACCACTGATCTTCTTTCCCATCAAAATGATAGACTACCAGCACCAATTTCTCTTCTCCGAGCACTAGAGGATAGAGAATATATTTTCAGTGGAGTTAATACACTATTCTACAAGGATGGGATTAGATGATCTACTGACCATGGTCGGCCTTTTCTTCATGGAGGATTCTATGGTAACTTTCACTTTACATGTAATATTAAGGCATTACACAAGATTTGAGTTATTATTTGTAACATGAGAATGAAGAGAAAGGACTGCCATAATGTTTTGAGAACCACTTCCCGTAATATCAAGCATAACACTAGGGAAATCTTCATGTTTCCTATCACATTGTTTGTTGGAACATGTTCTTATATTTCCCTCCATTAACTATGGAAAATAATGTACAATTAGAGGTCTTGAATCATTAGTTACTGAATATAAAAACGAAACCTTTTAACATAAAATGATAAACTTGTAAATGAGAAAAATACCCTAACTTGTGATTTCATAGGTTTAAATCTAGTTTATCCACAATCTATTTATTATATTATATTGTTATGGGGTTTTTATTCCCTTAATAATGGCTTCTACTATGCTCATGAATTTACCAAAGCATATCCATTGGGAGTGTCAATACCATGAGTATAGAGAGGCTCATTGTCATGTAATAGGATAATTTGATTTAATCCCAATACTCCTTGTCATATTTTTCACTTACATATAGATATATTCTAGTGCCACCTCTACATGTTTGTATCCATACATGGATGTATTTTTTTGATAATCCACTTACTCTATACTTACCAAATCATAGGGTTATTTTATTATAATTCATCTCAACCTTGATGTTCTTACTAAAGTGCACTATTAAAAATCACTAAAAATAACTAAACCGACATTTTATACCAACTATTGAGACCCTATCATTTTACATATAACATTATAAGATTTTATTCAAAATTATACATCAATGTACAAGCTTAGTGTCGATGAATACAAGGTACATAAAACTTAATACATAGAACTAAATAAAATATTCAATCATTTAGTATTCACAAAGAGCCCCTAAATTCCATTGTGCTTATACATATTCATAAGATAACCTAGTGATAACATAAAAAAGGGAATGAGCTATAAGCCTAAAAAGGGAATAAGAATAAGAATAAATCTGTGGAACATGGGTTAGAAAACATGACATAGTGAAATAAAAAGGCATGTAAAATATGGGATCATAACATATAAAATTAGAGTTATATAAACATAGAATCATAGAAATGTGGAAAAAATGTAAACCATATCTTTTTTAAGATTTAAGGAAAACTTCCAATTTCATTTCCCAAAGTATCACATATCAAGGCTACCTCTAATCTCGTTTCCCATACAAGCACAAGCCAAGAATAACTGCCAAGACCATCACACATATCATCTCATGAGACGTAACTTTACCCAATACATTGGAGAAATATCTGTTTTCAACCATCCCTGCATTTTCATGAATATAATTTACACACAAATAATCATACATAATAAATATTTTATAAACATAACGGTACCCATGGAAAGAAATGGATAACAAAATCATGTCATAAAGAATAATAAATGCGAATTTCATAAAAGTGTACATAAGAGAAAGGAATTAGAACATAAATGGAAATTAAAAATGTAAAATAGGAATATAAGAGGGTAATTGATGTATAATATAAGTTTAAACATGTATTAAAAGTATTTAAGAAACATTAGAGTTAAAACATTTTATTGTGGTTTTAAAAAAACACTATAGAGTTTTTAAAATTGAAAAGTGGAAAATATTTTATATAAAATAAGAAGTGAGCCAAGAAGGTTTTGATAATATAAATAATGATTTCATATTGAAAATGGTGGCTTATGAAAGAAGATATAACGTACTTGAAATATAGTTAGAATTCGAGATGTTCCCTTAAAACAGGTTCTCATATTTGAAAGCACTGAGGAGGGAATATTTTAAAAACATGTATATCCTCGAAAGAGAGTGATGAAAGGGTATTGATAAATGAATTTTCTATGAATAATAATAATTTAGAATATTCACATAAACAGATATGATAACTCTATTTTGATATAAATAAATATTCAGAAACCTTAAAGAAAAAAGGAGGATTGGGTAGAATTCTTTACAGATAATTGACATGGTGTCGGGTGTACCTAAGAGGGATTACTGAGAAGGAAAAATATTTTAATCACTTATAAATCATGGACGAATAATGGGGGAGGTTATTAATAATACCCATCACTATTAATTACACATAAAAGGGCATAACATAGAGAACAATATTGAATAAAATAGAAATGGAGAGGACCCCTTAGCTTAAGAATGTAGGTGATCTTTTCTTGAACATAATTAACTGAATAAAGAAATTAGGTCTATTAATTAATAAATAAATAACCTATTTTATATGTATAAAATTTAATATCATCCTTTTGAGTAAATTTATTAAAAATATTATTGTTTATGAGGTTTAATTTCATTTTTCAGTTCTGTTTGTTTACTTGGTTTTAATAGTCGGTTCACTTATATTCGTGTTCATATTAACATGTAAGTTGAAAGTGGTTGTATAAAATTGAATTTTTATGATATTAGTGAACTTAAAAGATATTAAATGGTTATTAAAATTAATTCTGTTATTGGGATTGAATTTGAGTTATTATATAAAACCTTACTAATAATAATTTTTGTTATTCAGTGGGTTTGATTACTTTAAACATGATTTTCTTCATAACATAATATCATTTGTAAAAAAGTATTAAAGAATATTAACTTGTATTTATTATATATATAATAATCTTTTTCAACCATAACACAAATGGTTTGATTTTCATCATTAAATATTACAATAGAAATGGATAAATTGTTCTACTTGAATGTGGTAAATTAAAACATCTCAAACGGTGTTTTCATTTTTTTCAAATAATATTTGGGGAAAGGAGATATGGTAATAAAATATCCCATTATCATGACAAAATTATAGTACATTTATGATACATGATTTATCATACAATTTGGGTTAAGGGAGGTGAGGAAACAATAGAAAAAAAAATCTTAAAAAATCGGAAAGAGGAATTTTCCTCTTGAGTTTATATATCTTTGAGAAATGATTAAGAGGAGATGTTTTGGTATTTTTGGGAGGAGATTGGGGAGAGATTTAGGAATAATATTGGTAAGGAAGAAGGCTAGTGAGGAGTGTAGAGAAGAAGGGGTGAAAGGGGGGGTTATAGTGGAGAAGAGGAGGGGTTTCATAGTATTATATTATACTAATTTCTTATTGGTCCACAAAACAAGAAATAGTAAGTATTCCATGACCAATAATAATAATAAATGAATGTGAGTTTTAACCAATATATTTTTACATCATCCATGACTCAAAAATGAAGTATAAATTCATGTTTTAGCATTTCTTGTGAATTATCAGATTTTACAATTCATTAATAATTCATGTATACATGAAAAATCTCCAAAAAATCATCTTAACCATTTTTAGATGTGTATTTTCAAAAATGAAATCCATTTTTCATAAATTGTTTACTAAATATGATTAATTTAATTTTTAATAATAATAATAATTTATTATTAAAAACCAGTTTTAAAACATTAATTTACTTATTCTAAAATATTGCTACATCATACCTTCAGATAAATATTATTTTTATACTATCATAGAAAAGGATAATATTCATTAGTTTATATCACTATTAATGTGTTATTACTCATAAGGTATTGTTATGATTCATGAAAAAATTTGTTTTTTATGACGGGCTCCAAATAACTTACTGGTCACAAACATGTTTGTTAGATTTTTGGAATTCCATACATAGAAGTGAAAATTTTATTTTTAAATGTCACAGAGCACTTTGTAGATCATTATATTGTGTTTTTATGTAATTTTATGACATAATTATAAGAAGGATATTTCCATTGAAAACATTTGGTAGTTACTGAATCATTCACCAATGTTATAAATGCCATAGTATCATAATCAATTATATCCATTTGAAGTGAAAGAAGACCAGGAATCGCATTATTCTTTTAGTTATGATTAATTTTTTATTCAAAAATTGGTTTACCTCTTATATTTTCGAAATTTATATTTTTTATCATCGCCAATGTTATTATTTAGTAGATGGAACCTTTTATCTTATATTAAGTGATGTTCTAGAAATGTATATACCCCTGAGAAGGGGGTTAATCAGTGGTGTTCGTTTACAATTTCAAATAACATTAAATTAAAATATACAACCAGTTAGAGTTTGTATCATTTAAAATTTATATTTAACTATTAACTATAGGAATTATTAATATATGTAAATGTGTGGAACATATATTAATTACAGGGTTTGGTCACAATATTAGAAGCTTCTCCTCTTTGTATTCAGTTATTATCCCCATACATAGTAAATTCTTATATGATGCAAGTGAGTAGAAAATGGAATATATACTAATAATACATCACTATATACAAAATGTATCTTTTATTGGATCTCTATAGTTTATAGTGGTAACAAAAAACATAACATGAAAGTTCTGTTCAACTCAAGCATTCTTCAGAAACAATTTTTAACCTTCCTTCACACCTAAAAGAATATTTAATACTCATATTTTCTCTAATTCAATTTCCAAAACATATCATTTCTTAATTTTATGTAATGTAACTTTTTTATACCCACATAATATCAATCTTATGGAAATAATATTCTCTCATCCTTGTTTTGAAATTGATCAGAAAAACAACTCTTATTATTCTTCCTCAAGTATCCTCCAAAATATTAAATTCATCCTTTAAATGATTTTATTCTCATAAATTCTTATCAGTATTTATCTATAAATGTAAAAAATATTTATATAACCCCCAATTTTTATAAAATAAATCATACCCGTATATATCATCCATATTATTTTAATCAAAGACCCCCACATTTTATTTAGTAAATGATCATAGATTTTTACTTCCCCAAATCTCGATAAAATTATAATGTTGATTATCAAAATGGATTTCAAAAATCTATGAAAGAATAATAATTTCCAAATCACGAATGTTTTAATATTGACATATATCTCAACATCATCAAATTGAAATTTAATTCATCTAAATACCATGTAAAATCACTAAAGTTCATTGTAATTTTTAGTTCTTTGACCTTCGTTAGCCTGGTAAAAAATTTACTTATCCCCTAAATCCATTTTTTACTTTTACATCCATCATATGGATCATGAAACATTTAAATTATCTAAACATGAAATAGAAAACATTATAAGAATACAATTTCGTAACTTCTATTATTATGACACAAGTTTGATCTAATGCTTTTGGCATCTCTGATTTTTCACAAATTGTCACCATAATTTTAAAACATTATATAATTAAATCATCTAAACCAATGAATATATAAATTTACCAATCATCAAAAATTAAAATTTATTTATCTTCTAACTACATCAGATTATTATTTTTAATACCCTATCAACTAATCTGTTAAACTTTTTATCTTCTAAAAAATGATAATTTCATAACATATAACATATCCCATGATAATCACAAGAGCTATCATCCATAACACTGAATCATAAAAGTAATTCATTCATTAATGTATCCATTATGTTTTAATTCAACTACTAAATTTCACCAGAAAAGTCAATAAAATCATATGATTCTTATAATCAACCAATATAACTTTTATTTATTAATATCCTTGATATATCATATAGACACCTTCAATATTGGTCTCCAAAATCATATACCTTTTCATATACTTTCCTTTTCCATCCAGATAGTTCAGAACTAGAATTCTCATGACTATTTGGATTTTTGAATTTAAAAAATCTATAATAACAATTTACCTCACTAATCACCATGACATTTGATTTAATTACTGATCCCTTTTTCATCATCATATATAATTTCAATACTCTATTCTAAACATCCTCCAACACCTTGAATTTAGTTAACTGATATGTCTTTTTTAACATTTATAACCTTTTCTATAATAGTAATATACTCTTACAAACCACTATAATTATCATGAAATTTCCAATATTTCAGTTAGTAAAAGTTTTATAATAGAAGATAAATCTTATGATGATTCATATGAATCCTAGTAACTCAAAAAGGCTTAAAATGCTTTTCAAAATTTTAACATTCATACATCATCTCTTCTAATTTTGATATACCATAGTTATCATCATTAGTAGTCACTAACTACCTTATTTTATGATTAAAAAAATAAATAAATATACATGAATAAAAATGTGTATTCTATAACTCTCGAAAAATCTTCATTAAAAGCCTCTTCAATCATCTCTAACATTATAACATTTGGACACAAAAATAGTTCACCTTATATTACATCTTCTGAACACCTATGGATTCTAAAACATTTATATTCACCTTATACTCAAAAATATTTTAATCCTAAGTGTAAAAAAAATCCATCAACAATTATAATCCATAGGTTCTTTAGTGATATTTTCCATCCTTCTTAAAACCACATTTTGGTTTTAATGACATGATATAGAAATTTGACTATCCAATTTTTTATCCAGTTTAAAATTTTAACCATTTATATAATCAATACATTACTAGAACCATGGCACATTAATCCTATTTCATAAATCCCCAAAAAATTGATGATATAGGTTAAAATTATTTGGTCACATTAATATTTTTATAACCTTTGTAGAAATGACAATAGAATAAATTCATTTTTCTGCATTAAGCCATATAGAAGTTCTCACGAGTCTATACATTATTTTCATACCTAATCATATTGATTATATGAGAAGAGACTATGGTTTTTTTAGTCATTATGTATCAAAAAAAACTTTATAAATTTTTATTCCATCATTATATGATACATATAAAAATATATACAAATTGTTTAAACATATTCAATATTTTATTACTTAGGACGGTGTTTCTATAATAAATTAAATTTTCCTTCTTCCTTAAAAATGATTAATTTATTTTTTCAGTAATCACTTAAATTAATTTTTTCCTTCTCAAAAATTGATATCATATTCATGTTTGATAAATATGATGACGATGATGTAATTTTATCAATAATAAAATATTTTATTAGACGAGTATCATGTTTTACGTTTATTTTAAAATAATAATTATTAAATGTTCTCCAATAAAAATAACAACACCTTTTAAATATCAACAAATATGTTAGTAGAAAAATATCCATATTTTATCATGAAATATCCTAGTTAACATCATTACATATTCCATGAATATATTTGGTAAAAATTTATACTAATAATATTGGATATGACTCTTGGATGGTTTTGGTGGATAATTATTAATGATAATCTAATATATGGGTTCACTTGGCTCTATTTCTCCAAAACCTGAATGGTTAGGGTTTCCAAGATAAATGTAACCCAATTCATATATTAGGTATAATCACCTAATGATTAGGGTCATATTTAATATACTTTTCTTATTCCTGATAATTCATGGGAACCAAATGCTTAGGGTCATACATTATGAACGATCAAGTTCATTCCAAGGTTTTTCCTTGGAAAGAATATATCACATATTATTTAAATATGGTGTTTTAATTTACCCACCATATTATCTCATTTAATACTTTATATGTATACACACTGTTAAAAATTTAATTTTTTACGTTACTCCTTCTACCAAATCGATATGTTAAAACATATTTTTGTGTAAATTTTTATAAAACCCATGCTTTTTTTCAATCCCAAATTAATAGTTGAATATATTAAAATATATATAAATACATGGTATGTATAAAATTCATTATATACATTCATATAAATTAATATTATAATTTGAAACCAATAATACCTTCAGGAGTAAGAATAGAGATACATGTATACATAACCAACATTTCTTAACATATCATAAGATCCATATCGATTGACTAATCTGATCTGAAGACCCTCTATCCATGTTTCTTTACTTAATATATGATTTAATTCCACATTAAATCTTATACTTAATATGTATAAACTATAATTAACTCCTAAATCTAAGCTCATAAACAACTATAAGCTAGGGTAGAGGTAAAATAAAACTAAATCAATTTATTATACCTCACATGTAACTCAAAAAATGCATATATGATAACATGTAGAATTAGTTTAACAATTTAAATTAGGCTATACATCCATTCACAATAAAATATTTATATCTATAAATTATGTAGGGGATAAATATAAATAAATCAACATTCTATGAGTTTATACATGTGAGATGTATTTTGGGAAAATAAAATATAAACTAATTATAAACACATTATAAATTAGAAATTCATTATTGGAATTCCATAATTAGATAAACATAAACACATTATATTAATATACAATATAAACTCATTCATATTATTCTTTATGTAGAATTTATGTAAATATACCAAAGAAGGTCGAGGTTGAGACCCCTCTTATTAAAAGAAAACAAAAAAACATAGTAAAAAAGAAGTGGAGAATAGGGTCTAATAGAGCCAACATTCCCTCATTCAAAAGAGAGCCATAACAAATAAAAAATATAAAAAATCACAATCTAAAGGATTAACTTCTTCAGGATCATTTTCCAAATCTTTGTCATAACCTATATCAGAGAATGGATTATTCAAGGCAAATATTGATTTTATAATTCGATTAGCTCTAGTGCTCATGGAGGGCCTTATAATGGAGTAGTCCTTACTAGGACATAACTTATTTTGTGGAATTGATTAGAAGCCATATTCATTAATCCTTTTAGTTTTTTTGACTGACTCTTTATAGTAAGGTGATTTCTTATGAATTATATCATCTTTTTATCTTCATACAAGATATTAATCGAGTTTATAGTAATTCTAGTGGATTTCATCACTTCCTAGATTGATTTATGGTAGTTACCTAACTATTGTATCTCATGACGACCCAATCTATCCTGTCCTTTAGGATTTTGTGACTCCATGACCTCCACTAGAAAATCAATTCCAATGTTATCCCTAACTAGAGTTTGGTTACATTGATACTAAATTTCAGGATACCCTTAAATAGATCATCATCACTAGAAATCCCCTTAAGAGTTAACTTGATCTTATCTATAATACCATAAGAATTAAATGAGAAATACCATCAGATAGAAACTCTATTTAAATATTACCCACATCATCCTCTCGAGGATTCATTCCATCATCATTTATAGAATCATTCCATTCATTCATTGTATCAAAATTATTCGCACCATTATCAAATACTATAGTTGTATGTTCTAGTTGTTCTTTTTCAGCCAAACCTTGACTATGGTCATTCATATGTACAGGGGTAGAAGTTATAGTAGCTTTCACTTTTAGGTTCATTTCATCATTTCCTACTCTGGAGATATATGGTTGTTATTACATGGGAGGAAGGAATTTTTCATTTGGATCCTCCCAATGAGAATGCATCAAGCCATCATCAACATTAAGTGAGAAAATTCAATCCCTTGAACTTGATCTATTCTTAAGATTCAAGCAATTATCTGTATAATTACTCTTCAAGAGAAGGTATATAAATCATTCTTATCTAGAAAATTAATCTTTAGAGTGACATATATCTTATTAGTGTAAGAAAAATGATAGTTTCATTCTCATAGAGAATCCTCAAATTGATAACACCCACGGTAGTAGGAAGTAAACCTTGTTCAATAAGAGTAGAATCTAAATCCACCTTTACTAATAATCTAGTGAAGAATTTGAACCCGGATTATTTAGTAGCCCTATAAATCTTGATGGGAACTCTCATAGTCGATGAGATATCATAAAGAATGTATGTATTATGTAAAATTATGATAAATAAACACATTGGAATCCACACCTGAACACTAGTATTTCTCATAGGAAATGTGTTTAAATGTGTATCCCATTTTTGAATATAATGGGTTCTTAGATTAAGATAAATAACAATAACCCTCATGTCTTCATCTTTAGCTCAGTAAAAGGGAATTTTGGGCTGGTGGAACCCATTCCCAATTAGAAAAAACATCTATTATTTAAATCCACAAATCATTAACACCAAACTCATGAGATCAATGAATTTTTGGGTTCAACTTCTATATTTTAAAACTAAATGTGCAATAATTGGATATTTTAAAATATTGAATCAATCTATGATTGTATCTACATTAGTGATAATATTAGAGGTATTACCTATCATAGTGATAATATTTGTAACTATACACTTGAATGGTGAGAAGTAACAATGATGAGCACTGTCGATCTTGATGTGCATCCCCACATGACATATGCCACTTTCATAGACCTTCATTGAGGACCATTAAAAAGATGAAGAACTGATGTAGGGTACCCTGGCCAACAATGCATGCTCAATTCCCTATATGAAATCCACCTTCTTTTATGAAACCTAGGAGTCCTCAGTGCACCTCAATTGCCTGAAACTTCTACTGTCATCTATACCCCATCATTTTCTTAAATATATCATATTTTAAATATAAACATTTCATATTTAATATCTATTATGTAAAAATTTTATATAATTAGAATATAAAAAATTTCACATTATTTAATCCTTGATAATTTTAATTTATAGAATCTTTTTTTGATATGGTTAAAATAATTTTCCTAAATAAATAATTTTAATTTGAACATTTAAATTTAACAATTATGAATAATTTTTAAAACAATATAGAATATTTTCTATTTTCAATATATTTTAATTTATTATCATTTTAAAGATTACAATATAATTTCCATATAAAAATATTTTATTTAAATCGCATGTCATTACATATAAACCAATGTTATTTTAATATCTACAATTAATATTGTGGATATTAAATTAGTAAATGTTTCAAAAAAAATTATTAATTATTTATAAACTATACAAAATAAATTTAATCATAAAACCATTATAAAAGAAATGAAATATCCCAATATACCTTTTTTAAATAATTTATAAACATTTTATAAATTATCAAATTCAAATCATATTTTTGAAACTGAAAAATAAAAAAATTATATTGTATTTCATTTGATGATAAATCTATGTAATTAGTTGAAATAAAATATAAAATTTATATCTCATATTATTAATCATATTTTTCAATTTCTATGAAATCATACATCTTCCATATATTATAATCTATGATTTAATATATCATAATCCACAGTATTTTTAAAAACATATACCACATCTTATGAAAGGAGATATGGAGGCTTGTGATATCACCTTCAGAACTAGGGAAACCATTGTATGATATATAGAATATTTTAATGATGAAATGAGGTTCAATTTTAATTCAATATAATATTTCCATAAAACACAATCATATATGTAACATCTATTATTTTATGAAAGAGACACTATGTACAATATCAGATATGATATGCTACATCGAGATTAAACGAACAAGTAAATATTTTTAATTAAATGTTACCATTATAACCAAGCCGTTGGAATGGTTGGAATGAATAGTATAACCTAAATTATAAAAATATGGTTTACATATGTTTAATTAATGATTCACTGGTTACCAATTTTTTATCAAATGTAAATAAAACCCAATTAAATATAAAGGATGAGTTTTTATAAAAACCTATTTAAAAGATAATAATTATGTTTATAAAATCATATAAATATTTTTGTATTTATATATGTTATATATTCATTATAATGTTTAAAATATATCTTATATGTTTTTTAAATATGTTATAAGACAAAATCCAATTTTTTCTGATGAAAGAATTATTTTTTAAAAAATATAGTATCACCACCCTTTGTTGCAAAACACTAATTAAATTGAGTTTTTTGTCACTTTTGTAAGTTCAATTTTAAATAATAAACATAGTTTTTAGAATAACGAAATAACAAATTACTTTAGTTCAATTTTGGTATTTTTCTGATAATGTTCATTTTTAATGAATAGTAAAAAATACTGGACTTTATTTCAAAACAACATTTTCACCTAATTTATTTTTTAGATATATTATCATTTTAATTGTTTATAAAGTTTATTTGTATTATGTTTTTATCATTTAATACATTTATGGTCATTTGAAGTAATTTTTCATGGAAATTATATATAAACACACCTCAATGTTTTGATGGTTATTAATTTTTAAAAAATAGTTTTATCGTTTTGACAAGAGAAAATAATTTATACCAATTCTGTGTTTTTATTTTTTTAAAAATGGATTATATATTTGGAATCATAAGGTGAAAATTTTATAAATAGGTTCCTTTTATTTTTATATATTATGAATATTATCTTTAGTAATTATTTTTAGTTATCGAGGTAAAGGGTAAATTGGGTAATTAAGGGTAAAAATAAAATTATAAAAACACCCTATCATGTGTCATAATTTTATTTAATGCGATAGTTTAAATATTATCATAAATTTTTGTTTTATATAATTTATAAAACATCCCATGGAATATAGAATAAATATTTTCATAGAATCTTATTTAATTAAAAGTATAAATCTTTCCAAGGAAGTTATTATAATTCTTCTCATAGAACTTATTATAATTCTTCTCATTGTTGTTTGTTAAATTAAAATAAAAATCTTCCCATGGGATCCATTTTAAATCATATAATAATATATATAATAAATAAATGTAAAAATTTTACCATGGAATCCACTTTAATGATTCTCATTGGAGTTTGTTAATTAGAAGGACAAAGCTTCCCATCGAATATAGTTTAAAGCTTCTCTTACACTCATGTTTTAAATATGAATTATTATTTTTATTATGGTTTTATATAAGTTATCTCTTCAACTAAAAATATTCATTATAAATAAAAAAATATTTCTTACATCATGGTATTTTATTTATAATTTTTATAAATCATATAAATAAATTTAATTTTGACATAATGATAATGTTGTTATTTCTTCATTAATAAAGGGTTCAAATCAATGATATTATAAATAATAAAATAAATATTTTTTGAAATAATTTATGTCATAACTAAATTTTTAATATTAATATGAATTGTTATAATAATATTCAATGTCTTGGTTTGATGTTTTATCTATTTTTGGATTTTATTTATATTCAATAATTTGAATAATGTAAAAATTGACATAAATGATGTTATATAAAAATAATAAATTATTAAATTATTGAGAAATATTAAATATAATTTAAATTCAAAAGGTGATTATTATATTGTCCAAATGTTAATTATGTTTCCAATTTTTGGGAAATTCACCCCATATAATTAAAATTAATTTCTTCTTAACAATTAAAATGTAGAAAATACTTTTAAAACTAGGAGGGAATAATTAAGTGAAAACCGAAAATATAAGAATTAAAATAAACTCAACACATATCAAAAAACGATTCAAGGAGAGGATTTAGAGCTATATTATCTTCTCCATATATCTAGTTTCATCTAATTGGATTAAAAAATAATTTATATTAATTTAATATTTTAATGGTTTCCAAGGGTTCCCCTACCCTCTCCTATAAATATTCACCCATTCAACTCTACTACTCACAATTCCAAAGCATTTTAGTTTGGCCATTCTATATCCAATAATATTCTTAGAATTCCTACATACATTCTTGAAAATACATTTTAAAAATAACAAACTTAATATAGTTGAGAAGGTGTTATTCTAAGGCGGTTAATCAAAGAAGAGAAAGATAAATAACAAATGAGACAAGTTATACTCAAGGTAAGGGACTTCGTCTCAATCTCCTTCCATTGGGGCATATCTTGATGTGATACAAATTTAGGGTTTTATAAGGCGTATATAGAACCTTTTGACTAATTATATTAGGAATTAGTATATTCTATTTATATTTAATGTTTTATATAATGTACTTCCATAATGATATGTATTTAAGTGTTTCCAAAGTTGTAAGGGAATTATCAAACTTTTCTTTTCCTTTCATGTTCTCATTTAAGTGTTATTCCATTAAAATATCTATACCATGTTCTTATTTTCACTTTATTCTATTCCTATAATTTATTATGAGTCCATTATTTCATGAGATACATTTTAATCTCTCTTTTAAAATATTTTCTATAAAAATGTTTCATAGTCATTATGTTATAGAATTTTTATCTAAAAAAATTTCTCTTCTTTTCACAGGAAAATACATTCATATAATATGAATACCCAAAATACTTTCATTTCTAGGGGTTTTCTTGAAGTCATAAAAATTAGTTTTTGATTCTTTATAAAATCCCCATTCCCTTTCAATGGGTTATAAATGACATAATGATCATGTCATTAAGAACTTTTTAAAACACCATTATTTTGATATGAAACCCAATTTGTTTTATCTATTTGGGTTATTTATGAAATGATTGAATATGATCTATATGGATCATGTGAAAATAAACACATATTAATGGTGTTACCTAATACATCTCCAACACATTGGGTAAAAAAAATTAATCACTAGAGAAGACACGTTTTACGATACCATGGAGAATAGCCTTGGTAAATTTTTTGACAACTTGGTGATGGATCTTAATGATATGACATCATAGCGATGGAATCTGGTGATATAATTATGAATATATAAATAAAATGTTGTAGTCAAATTTTTAAGTTATTATCCATGTTCTTATTGTTATGATATTCCTTTTTCTCATGACTTTATGGTTGTCCTCATCTTCTTATTTATTTCTCTCAAGATCACATATAAACTATTTTTCTTGTTTTCCATTACTGGGCTTTTTCTTCTCAGTCCATGTTTTTAATTTTTTTAAAATGTACTAATATTGCTAAGGAAAATGAATATTCTATGAAAAATGTATTTCACTATTTTTCTTGAAAAGAAACCATGTTTCAGTTTAATTATTTTTATTTTATAATAAAAAATTGATGGCGGGTATACTTATCTACATTGTAATATTGAATGTATATGTAATAATTTTTAATAATAATCTAAAAATATAGAACAAAAAGTTCTTTGAAAATGAAAAAAAATAAATTCCAGTCAAAAGTCTCAAGAATAAGTTATATTTAAGGTCAGGCCCTTATTGTTTGTATCAGATCCAGGTTTAGAAAACCGTAGAAATTTGGATGTCTTATTATAGTTTTATAAGTTTATGGTTGATCCTAATTTTATTTCCTTATAATCCCTTTTGAGTCTTATATTATAAAATTTCATGGGTATTAATAATATTTTTGGAGGCATTTATGTTTTCAAGTAGTTCTAAGTTATTACTGTTTGAATGTAAAATGAAAGATATGAGATTTGAATTTTAGTTAAAATATCAAATAAATATTTCTGAGGATGCTATAATATTTTGGGAATGTTATAAGAATTATATATTTTTAGAAAAAAGGGAAAACATGTAGACTGTTTGAAAACATTTCATGTCAGACAAGGATGTAGGATTCGATCCCAGAACCCAATTCTGAGAGGCCTTTATTTCTTACCATTATCCTACGTGAAGTCCTTAGATAGTATGACTTTGTTATTACAAGTTAAAAAAGTTGAATAAATAAGAATAATTTTATTTTTGAGACATATATTTTATTGAATAGATAACCATGGGATTGGAAAATGATTTTTTGATTAAGTGACTAATGTTATTTTGGGAGATGTTAACTTTTTTGGGGGCATTATATGAGGAAGGTAAATAGAATACAATGGGGTTTTATTTGAGTATTAATGGTTGAATTATATAATTTTGGACTTATGGGGATTATGCAATTATTATCCTGTCAGGGAGAATATGTAATTAGGTTAATTAATTATACATATGAGACTTTAGGAGTCATCGATGTTATTTGGAGATAAATGTTATGATTTATTGTTGATGGATATGTGATGTGATCCTTTCGAATTTTGGGTGTCAATCCCAGTTTGGTTTATTTTGAGGAATTTAAAGGACATTAATTTTTTGAATGGTCTATGAAGAACATGGGTATTATTATTGAGTAATGGATATGAAATTTTTCCTTCTCCTAATAGAGAAATATTTCATATAGTGAATTATCTGATCTTTTACTAACCATTATGGGTTTTCCATGCGGCATCCTACCTTTTTATTAACATAAACTTTCATTACATTACAAAAAACTGAAGATCTTTAAGGTTTAGTGTCCTAGAAACCAGGAACATAAAACTTGAAAACAACATAAAACAATCTTCTTAAACACTTGGAAGGATTTTCCTTATGTTCATCCTAGGTTCATTACGACATCTCATAACCTGGGGACATACATCAAAAGAAAGGGTGAGCAGAAGGCCCAGTAAGGGAAACAATAGATACATTTTACATGCGAACTTGAGATACTTCAATAAGGTCATGAAAAGAACATTAAGGCCTGAGAAAGAAATCATGAGGCATATCATAATAAAAATAACGTTTTTCATAACTTGAAGATTTGGCTATAACATTTAATATTGACAATCATTTCTGTTTCACCAAGGGCCATCCCCATCATCTCATTAAAAATTACCAAGGTTTTTCACCAAGGCATCATTAAAAATAGTCATCTTTAGAGATTAAGTCTTTAACCAAATCATTGGAGCACTATCAAGGTGCACCCTTGAAATGTATTTATTTTCATGTGAGACACATATATCATCATCAATCATTTCATAAACAACCCATAAAGCATAAAAGAAATGGGTTTCATTTAATAATCATAACATTTTAAAACTGCTTTAAAGACATGATATTTATGTCACATTAAACCCAGAGAATGGGAAAGTGGGCCTCATGTATATAAATACCTGAATTTAAAATAAAACATGTAACGCCCCGACCCCAGCTACCCAGAGTCGGTGCATTACTTCGTAGCATTTTTCATGATCACAAAAGATCAAGTCTCGAAATACTGATTAGTTTAGTAGCCTTAAGAAACACTATATAAATTCATAAACGTTACATTACATCATAAAGTAAAACAAAACTACAAGATCTCCTCTTCATATCCCCTTATATTATCCCTGCAGGTCATTCATAATATACTTCTTCACATCCTGGAAAAATTAAAACATTGAAAGAGGTGAGCTCAGATGCTCAGTAAGGATAACAATATAGCGGAAGCTTTCATAAATAAACATTAACATTTTAGGCAATGTATAACTAAAACAAAAGCCTTTTAAACATGAACTTTAGCATAATATGGAAAATGTAAAATGAGATAATGCCATTTACTTATTCACATGGATATTCTACTGGTCGAATAATCACATGCAATATCAATAACCACTTTCATAATGATGGAATGCATAATGCCAGACTATCATAACCACGTAGCCAAGGCCTCGTGCCAAGACCACAAATATGATTTTGTCAAGGCCTCGTGCCAAGACACTAGTTTGTCTCATGAGACCTGCCGATGCATCGAGGAGCTATAGCGGGCTCCACCCGTCACTTATTAAGTCCAATGCATTCCTCATATTAATAGGTTTAAACATATCATAATCCATAACATAATCGTATCACATAAAACATGCATAAATGAAACATAAAATTTCCACATTTCAATCACAAGATATCAATAAAACACATTGATATAATAAAGACACTTTCAAAACCATTTTCAATACCAAAATAAAAGAAAAGTAAATAATGGTATTTATTTTTCTTTTAAAAAAAGTATGGCTTGTAGAGGAAGCCGAAACTCAAATAATGCTCACGGCGGCGGAGAAGTCGTTGTCGCCACATACGTACGACAAAAACATCCCCTTTTTTCTATTAGTAAATGCTTCATATAAAAATATTCCTTTTGAATAAACATAAAAGTCAAAGGGGTTTATACATCGTATAAAAGAAAGTTGTGTATAAAACCAAATATGCCTCAATGAAAGGAGATTGAGACGAAGTCCTTAAAAAGATCATTTTTAAAATAAAATAGATCTATTATGTGTATTCACTATAGGTACACATGAAGAAAGTAAAAATACAAAATAGGACATAATAATATCATGACATAATTTGAAAGTATGAGATTAAATCAAAGAATGGATGTTGGGTTAAGAAATTCCCTTACCTCATGTCCGACATGACTCAATCGTTCTTTTGCCTCCTGAATAATAAACTAGAGTTAATATCTACCTTATTAAGAGCCATTTTCAATTTCATTATCCTTTTTATATCACTTATTACAATGTTATGAACATTATGTTATTATTTAAGTTAATAACGGTCGTTTTGTCGATATTTGGTACTTGAGTCAATCAATATACTTCTTATAATTACAAGTTGTTCATGTGGTGAAATATCCATTATATCCAGAATTATATTCATTATATAGATATCATATATATCATATATATCCAGTATATACATTCATTCATAATATTACGTAACATTTAGAGGTAAGAAATGAAATGCACCGTTCATGGAGACGGTAAGCCGTACGTACCCATGAACGCTACTTTCATTTCTATTTCGTATTTAATGGAATTAAATCATTATGATATAAATGTAAAATATAATTCCAGTATAATATAGCATATAATACCATTTACTCCATCCTTTATACATCCCACATATGGTATTAACAATTCAAATCACTTTGAGGGGGCGGTAGTCCGCACTTCCTAAAATGAAAATATCGCGTTTACCCATAATGGAAACCATAAAGTATGCCATAAATGAGAAATACAGAAGCATAAGGAAAACATAAACATATTATATATCATATATAAATATAGTGACATCTTAATGTCCACCTTTGAAGGTGTTATATGAGTGTTGAACAATCATCGTTTCGTGAGGCAGAAATTCACCATCCACAGAAACTATATGTTCTTTAACCATTAGATGTAGGTGTGTGTAAGTGTAGATAGAATACTTCTTATAAAAAAATCCTAGTATATTGAGGATACTGGTTTTGTTACAAAAGAAATTAATAAAAAGAGTTTATGGGGTTGGAGAAGCAAAATAAAACAAAATAACATAAGAGAAGACATTACCTTAAAATTGGGTAACTCTTTTGATTTGAGCCAAAGGCTTCCTTGGGAAGACATCTGCCCAAAGTGAGGCTTCTAGGAGTAAGGGAGGGATGTTGGGAGAGTATTTGGGAAGAGTTTGGCCGAGCCAAAAGGCTTTGATAGTGTGAGTAAGGTGGTATAGGTGGGGGCCTTTTATAAGTGGAGAGGAGGGGTACTCATGGAAAGTAAAGAAAAGCCACATTATTCTAAAATGAGTTTCGGATTTTAGAGGTCCCAAACATATATAATTCGAGGCTAAGGTGATAAGGGTTCGAAATATACACATAAAATTGGTTTTTGACAAGTGCATGCCTTGGATTTTACATTATCTTGTTATTTTATTTAAATTGTTAAATAATGAGGTCATCACTGCATCATCATGATGTCATAAATAATTTAATTTATTTAATATCTAAAAATTATAAAAAAAATACTATGATGTAAGAAATCTTTTTATCTTTCCAATTACTATTTATAGTAAAAAACAGGACTTGTATAACCCCATTTTAAAATTGTTTTAGTAAAACATTTCATGTTTGTGTCATTTTTTACATTAACATTAAATAAAAGGTATTTATGTCATTTTCCAACTAAAGTGGCTCCATGGGGTCCCCAAGTTGACCCATGGATTTTCTTGGTCGGCCATGGCACATCCAATGAGGGTAGTACATGTGTCAAGCTCATCTCATATTATTAAAACATTATTTTTACCTTAAACTACACTAATTACCTCTAATCGCGATTAAGAACTTAAAAGTTACTATTCACCAAAAAATTATTTTAATCTCATTAAACCAAATTTTACTTCTTTATGAAAACCATGTATGTCGGATTTTTGAAATTCAAAACACAGAAGTGGTAAAATTTCATTTAAATGAAAAATCAGTTTTTATAAATACCACTTAGTGGTTTCACTATTCATCAAAAATTGAAGTTTTTCAGAAAAATCCCAAAAATTCACCCTAAGCTATATTTAATATTCGGATTTCAAAAATGATGTCTATTTTACAAAATTCCAAACATATAAGTTGAATTAATTAATTTTATAATTAATTCCCGCTGTCACAACAAATAGCGTGTTTTTAAGAAACAATTTATATCAAAAGATTGACAATTGTTCATGCCCAATTTCAATGTTAAATTAATTCTAATGACCACCATTGGATAAAATGGTAAAAATATACTCTAATTTTACTTTAAAACCACTAAATATTATAATTTATTACAATAAATTATTTTGATTAAAAAAAGTTGTTTTAAGTATTTTTCACTATTCATAAAAAATTGGAAGTTCTCAGAAAGTTACAAAAAATTCAACTTAGGATAATTTTGATATTACGAATACAAAAACGAAGTCAATTTGGAAAAATAAAATTTATAAAATTTCAAAAATTAGGTATTAATATTCATAACGGCTACTTTGATTGGTTGTGTTGTGTGTTAGTACTCGAAGTTGCGTACAACACACGCTACTGTATTATTCAAAGAGAAGAGTACCGAGAAAGATTGGGGTGTTACATTCTCCCCTCCTTCAAATAATTTCGTCCTTGAAATTTCATATAATATCACTGTATAAAAAGACTCGGGTGATTCTTCATCATAAGTTCCTCGGGTTCCCACGTTGCCTCCACTATCTTATGGTTTATCCATTGAACTTTTAACAGACGAGTCGTATGGTTTCTCAGTACTTGTTCTCTTGTATCAAGAATCTTGACGGGCTCTTCGCAATAAGAAAGATCAGGTTCCAGTTCTAATTCCTCATAGGTGAGTACATGTGTTGGGTCAGGCATGTATTTTCTCAACAGTGATACATGGAATACATCATGAACTTTGGAGAGACTTGGCGGCATTGCCAAACGGTAAGCTACAGCCCCAACTCGTTCTAGAATTTCAAAGGGTCCGATGTACCTGAGACTCAATTTACCCTTCTTACTGAAACGTATAACTCCCTTCCATAGAGATACCTGTAAGAAAACATGATATCCTACCAGAAATTCCAAATCCTTCCTTCAGTTGTCGGCATAGCTCTTCTGCCTACTTTGAGCTGCTTTGATGTGGTTTTGGATCACTTTCACCTTTTCCATCGTTTCCTCCACCAGTTCTGGGCCTACAAGTTTTCTTTCACCAACGTCATCCCGACAGGTTGGTGTGTGACATCTCTTTCCATATAACGCTTCATATGGTGCCATATGAATACTTGAATGGAAGCTATTATTATAAGAAAATTCTAACAGAGGTAAATATTGATCCCACATTCCTTGAAAGTCAAGTGAGCATGGTCTCAACATGTCTTCTAAGGTTTGAATAGTTCTTTCTGATTTTCAATCTGTTTGAGGGTGGTAAGCAGTGCTCAAACGAAGTTCAGTATCCAAGGCCTTCTGAAGACTTTTCCAGAATCTTGATGTGAAACGGGGATCACGATCCGAGACAATTGACATGGGTACTCCATGAATTCTCACAACTTCATTAATATACAGTCTTGCTAGACATTCAAGTGGTATATCTTCCCTTATAGAAAGAAAATGTTCTGGCTTCGTGAGACAATCAACAATGACCCATATTGCGTCATTTCTTCTAGGAGTCTTTGGTAGTCCCATGAAAAAATCCATCGTAATATTATCCCATTCCACTAAGGTATGGGAAGGGGTTGCGATAATCCACCAGGTTGTTGCCTTCCAGCTTTCACTTGTTGGAAAACAATACATCTTGACACAAAATCGGCAATCTCCCTTTTCATGTTGTCCCACCAAAAATTTCCCTTTAAATCTCTATACATTTTAGTGCTCCCAGGGTGTATAGAGAAATTGGAACTATGAGCATCATCCAACAATTCCCTCTTTAAGTCAGGTATATCGGTAACACAAAGTCTCCTCCCAAATTTCAAAATTCCATCTTCATAAACAAAGTCACTCAACCACCCATCATTCACAGCATTAATCTTCTTTTTCAACACTTCATCATCGGCCTGAGAACACTTTATCCTTTCTAGTAAAGATGGTTTGGCAACCATTTGAAATTTTTTTGATGTTTCACCCACCATGGTGATTCCCATATCCTTCTTTACTAGATCCATGAATATAGGATCCCTTTCCACTCTCATCATGTTCAAAACTCCATGATCTTTTCTACTCAAAGCATATGCAACCTTATTTGCCTTCCCTGGGTGGTAATGTATTGTGAAATCATAATCCTTGAGTAGTTCAAGCCATCTCCTTTGCCTCATGTTGAGTTCTTTTTGTGAAAAAATATATTTCAAACTCTTGTGATCGGTATATATCTCACATTTTCACCATAGAGATAATGTCTCCATATCTTCAAGGCAAAGATTACAACAGCTAACTCGAGATCTTTAGTAGGATAGTTTTTCTCATGAATTTTCAGCTGTGGTGATGCATAGGCAATAACCCTATCGTTCTGCATAAGGACACAACCAAGTCCTTTCATTGATGCATCACAATAAATAACGAACCCATCATTCCCTGATGGTAGGGTCAATATAGGCTCATTGACTAATATTATCTTCATTTCTTCAAAACATTCTTCACACTCTTTTTTCCAGACAAATTTAACCCATTTACGTGTGAGCTTCGTCAATGGGTTAGCCAATCGGGAAAAATTCTGGACAAAACGTCGATAATAACCTGCCAAACCAATAAAGTTGCGTACCTCAGTTATACTTTTCGGTGCTGGCCATTCTTGGATTGCCTTGGTCTTAGAAGGATCAATGGAAATTCCATCCTTAGAGACAATGTGGCCATGAAAATAAATCTCCTGAAGCCCAAATTCACACTTGCTAAACTTCCCATATAATTAATGCCTTCTAAGAGTCTTCAAAATAATACGCAAATGATTTTCATGATCTTCGTAGATTTTGGAGCACACCAAGATGTCATTAATAAATACCACCACAAAATCATCTAGATATTCCTTTAAAACTCTATTCATTAGATCCATGAATACAGAGGGTGCATTAGTCAATCCAAAAGCCATTATTGTAAACTCGTAATGCACGTACCTTGTTCAAAATGCTGTCTTCGGAATATCTTCCTTCTTCACGCACAACTGATGGTATCCCGATCGAAGGTCAATCTTTGAAAAGTATTGAGCTCCATGCAATTGGTCAAATAAATCATCAATGCGAGGTAGGGGATACTTGTTCTTTATTGTTATAGCACTGATCTCCCTGTAGTCAACGCACAACCTCATAGATCCATCTTTCTTCTTAACAAAAAGGACAGGGGCTCCCCATGGAGAAACACTATGGAGAATAAATCCATTATTACTCAATTAATCTAGTTGTTTCTTTAGTTCAACTAATCCCACAGTGTCCATCTTATAAGGGGTCTTCGATATGGGCCTCGATCCAGGAATTAAATCACTGGAAAACTCAACTTCTCGTTCTGGAGGATGTCCAGGTAAATATTCTGGAAACACATCTACATATTCTTTCACAATAGGTACATCCTCTATTTGAACATTCATTTCCTCACTATTAGTCATTTCATTCTCTTCCTCCCCAATAATTGAACTTAGTTGAGCCACTGGGGGTGGATCTAAATAAGAATTAGGTCGTGAAGATTCTGCTCTAAAAATAAGGTGTTCCTTATCATCATTATCAAAAATCGTAACCTCCTTCTTCTTACAATAAATCTTTGCATCATAGTTCCAAAGCCAATCCATACCGAGGATTATATCAAACTCAATCATAGGTATGAAAATGAGATCAGCGGATAAAGAACAATTATGTGCTCTAATGGGGACTGATTCACAAAACTTTGTTGCAATAATACTTCCCTTAGGAGTTTTGACTGACAATTCTCTTGTTAAATCAAACTGGAAATATCTAATTTTCTTAGCAAACTGGGAAGATATGAAACAATGTGATGATCCAGAATCAAATAATGCATTTTCTAAACTTGAGGAAACCATTAAATTACCTGCCACCACGTCTTTTGGAGCTTCAACTTCAGCAGTAGTGATAGCATAAGCTTGGACTTTATCCCTTGGCCTCTTCTGAGGTAAGTTCCCCTAACGCGTAGGACATTCATTTGCATAATGTCCCATCTCTCTACAATTATAGCATTCCACATTCACAGCAACTTTCTTTCCCTTGCAATCATGAGCTTGGTGGCCTTTTTCGCCACACTTGTAACAGACTCTCATTCCCTTCAATCAAGTACCAGGGTGTTTCTTCCCACATTTACTGCAGGACTGATATTCAACTCTTCCCTTCTTCCCCTTATTTCCATTTCCATATTTATCAGAAGATCTCTTCTTCTCTTGCTTTGCTTTAAGGTCATAAGACTTAGAGAATTCCTTTTCCATCTTGATAGCACACGAGATAATATCTTCGTATGTTGAGAAAGATTGTGATACTAAAGCTCTACGGAGAAATGGTTTTAACCCATCAAAGAAACGATCAATATTACTTCTTGGGTTACATATATAATCTGCAGCATGCCTCGCTAACCTTGTAAAGTTATCCTCAGACTTTACGACATTCTCATCCTCCGTCTGCCTCAGACTCAGAAATTTCCTTTCCATATCTGATTGACTGTCACAAGGAAAGTATTTTTCTATGAAAAAATCTTTGAACTCCCTCCATTCCATATTCGATGCATCATCATCTTCCTTTGTGTTTTGAATCTGCGACCACCACTGATCGGCATCTCTAGTGAGGCGGTAAACTGCCATGACAACCTTCTCCCTTTCGCTAATCCCCAAGGCATGGAATACTTTCTCTAAGGAGTTTATCCATTTCTCAGCTACTAATGGATTTATACCCCCATTAAATGTTGGCAGTTGTTGCCTCATGAAGAGGTCTAACATTGATCCTCTACATTGTGGATCAGGGTGATCCATACGAGTAAGGTTATTATTCATAACCTGAGTGAGTTGTCCAAGTATGGTAATAAGTTGATCAGCACCAGTTGTATCTCCAGATCCACAATAATTATCTTGAGCAGGAGGGAAATCCCTACAAGGAGTGGGTTCATTGATACAGTTTCCATTCCTTCCACTAGGCGCCATTTCTAAACAATGGCATAAACTAGATTAGTTTATGAATCAAAATACATAATTCCATACTTGTAAAATACTTAACATAAATTGAACTATTTATGGACATAATCCATAATCATAAAAAAAAATTCTTTAAGGAATTAAATACTCATAACCCTTCATAGTGGTTTATAATGAAAACGAAAATTATCCTATGCATATCCCCCGGGAGTGTCGTAACCAAAGGTGCAGCAAGGCCCGTTGTCGTGCACCAGTTCTCGTTCGAGTCTAGCTCAAAGCGGTGTTTTCGGGTTTTACCCCTAGGTACATCTGTTCCAGAGCCGCCTCTACCTGCTCGTATCCAGATAGGGATGTATTGCTCGGAAAACTCACAAAATCTCTATAATACCAAAATTCTAGGAAGTTTTTCTATAATAATCCTCAAAGTCCATCTTCGGGCTATGTGCTCTAATCAGAGTTTATCTAAATCTAGCTTCCTAGGTTAGTATTAACTGCCTCTAATACCAACTGTAACGCCCCAACCCCAGCTACCCAGAGTTGGTGCATTACTTCGTAGCATTGGCATGATCACAAAATATCAAGTCTCGAAAGACCGATTAGTTTAGTAGCCTTGGAAACACTAGATACATTCATAAACGTTACATTACATCATAAAGTAAAACAAAACTACAACATCTCCTCTTCATATCCCCTTATATTATCCCTACAGGTCATTCATAATATACTTCTTCACATCCTGGAAAAATTAAAACATTGAAAGGGGTGAGCTCAGATGCTCAGTAAGGATAACAATATAACGAAAGCTTTCATAAATAAACATTAACATTTAGGGAAATTTATAACTAAAACAAAATCCTTTTAAACTTGAACTTTAGCAAAATATGGAAAAAGTAAAATGAGATAATGCCATTTACTTATTCACATGAATATTCTACTGGTCGAATAATCACATGCAATATAAATAACCACTTTCATAATGATGGAATGCATAATGCCAGACTATCATAACCACGTTTCCAAGGCCTCGTTCCAAGACCACAAATAAGATTTCGTCAAGGCCTCGTGCCAAGACACTAGTTTGTCTCATGAGACCTATCGATGCATTGAGGAGCTATAGCGGTCTCCACCCGTCACTTATTAAATCCAATGCATTCCTCATATGAATAGGTTTAAACATATCATAAACCATAACATAATCGTATCACATAAAACATGCATAAACGAAACATAAAAATTCCACATTTCAATCACCAGATATCAATAAAACACATTGACATAATAAAAACACGTTGAAAACCATTTTCAATACCAAAATAAAATAAAAATAAACCATGGTATTTATTTTTCTTTTAAAAAAAAGTATGGCTTGTAGAGGAATCCGAAACTCAAATAATGGTCACGGCGGCGGAGAAGTCGTTGTCGCCACATACGTACGACAAAAACATCCCCTTTTGTCGTTTAGTAAACTCTTCGTATAAAAATATTCCTTTTTAATAAACATAAAAGTCAAAGGGGTCTATACACCGTATAAAAGAAAGTTGTGTATAAAACCAAATATGCCTCAATGAAAGGAGATTGAGACGAAGTCCATAAAAAGATCATTTTTAAAATAAAATAGATCTATTATGTGTATTCACTATAGGTACATATGAAGAAAGTAAAAATACAAAATAGGACATAATAATATCATGACATAATTTGAAAGTAGGAGATTAACCCAAAGAATGGAAGTTGGGTTAAGAAATTCCCTTACCTCGTGTCCGAATTGACTCAATCCTTCTTTAACCTCCTGAATAATAAACTACAGTTAATATCTACCTTATTAAGAACCATTTTAAATTTCATTATCCTTTTTATATCACTTATTACAATGTTATGAACATTATGTAATTATTTGAGTTAATAACTGTCGTTTTGTCGATATTTGGTACTTGAGTCAATCAATAAACTTCTTATAATTACAATTTGTTCATGTGGTGAAATATACATTATATCCAGAATTATAATCATTATGTAGATATCATATATATCATATATATCCATTATATACATTCATTCATAATATTACGTAACATTTAGAGGTAAGAAATGAAATGCACCGTTCATGGAGACGGTAAGCCGTACGTACGGAAGAACGCTAATTTCATTTCTATTTCGTATTTAATGGAATGAAATCATAATGATATAAATTTACAATATAATTCCAGTATAATATAGCATTTAATACCATTTACTCCATCCTTTATACATCCCACATATGGTATTAATGATTCAAATCACTTGGAGGGGGCGGTAGTCCGCACTTCCTAAAATGAAAATATCGCGTTTACCCATAATGGAAACCAGAATGTATGACATAAATGAGAAATACATAAGAATAAGTAAAACATAAACATATTATATATCATATATAAATATAGTTCCATCTTAATGGCCACCTTTGAAGGTGTTATATGAGTGTTGAACAATCATTGTTTCGTGAGGCAGAAATTCTCCATCCACAGAAACAGTATGTTCTTTAACCATTAGATGTAGGTGTGTGTAAGTGTAGCTCGAATACATCTTATAACAACATCCTAGTATATTGAGGATACTGGTGTTGTTACAAAAGAAATGAATAAAAAGAGTTTATGGGGTTGGAGAAGCAAAATAAAACAAAATAACATAAGAGAAGACATTACCTTAAAATCGGGTAACTCTTTTGATTTGAGCCAAAGGCTTCCTGGAGAAGAATTATTCCCAAAGTGAGGCTTCTAAGAATAAGGGAGGGAAGTTGAGAGAGTATTTTGGCAGATATTGGCCGAGCCAAAAGGCTTTGAAAGTGTGAGTAAGGTGGTAGACGTGGGGGCCTTTTATAAGTGGAGAGGAGGGGTACTCTTGGAAAGTAAAGAAAAGTCACTTTATTATGAAATGAGTTTCGGATTTTAGAGGTCCCACACTTATATAATTAGAGTATAAGGTGATAAGGATTCTAAATCTACTCATCAAATAGGTTTTTGGAAAGTGTAAGCCTTGTATTTTACATTATTTGTTTATTTTATTTAAATCGTTAAATAATGAGGTCATCACTGCATCATCATGATTTCATAAATTATTTAATTTATTTAATGTCTAAAAATTATAGAAAAAATACTATGATGTAGGAAATATCATTTTCTTTCCAATGACTATTTATAGTCAAAAATATGACTTTTATAACCCCATGTAAAAAATGTTTTAGTAAAACATTTCATGTTTGTGTCATTTTTTATTTTAACATAAAATAAAAGGTCTTTATGTCATTTTCCAACTAACGTGGGTCCATGGGGTCCCCAAGTTGACCCATGGATTTTATTTGTCGGTCATGGTACATCCAATGATGGTAGGACATGTGTCAAGCTCATCTCATATTATTAAATCATTATTTTTACCTTAAACTACACTAATTACCTTTAATCGCGATTAAGAACTTAAAAGTTACTAGTCACCAAAAAATTATTTTAATCTCATTGAACCACATTTTACTTCTTAATGACAACAATTTATGTTGGATTTTTGAAATTCTAAACATAGAAGTGGTAAAATTTCATTTAAATGAAAAATCAGTTTTTATAAATACCACTTAGTGGTTTCACTGTTCATCAAAAATTGAAGTTTTTCAGAAAAATCCCAAAACTTCACCCTAAGATATATTTGATATTCCGATTTCAAAAATTATTTCTATTTTACAAAATTCCAAACATATAAGTTGCAATAAGTAATTTTATAATTAATTCTCGCTGTCACAACAAATAGCGTGTTTTTAAGAAACAATTTATATCAAAAGATTGGCAATTGTTCATGCCCAATTTCAATGTTAAATTAATTATAATGACCAACATTGGATAAAATGGTAAAAATATATTATAATTATACTTTAAAACCACTAAATACTATAATTTATCACAATAAATTATTTTGATTAAAAAAGTTGTTTTAAGTATTTTTCACTATTCATAATAAATTAGAAGTTCTCAGAAAGTTACAAAAAATTCAACTTAGGATAATTTTGATATTACGAATACAAAAAAGAATTCAATTTGGAAAAATAAAATTTATAAAATTTCAAAAATTAGGTATTACTATTCATAACGGCTACTTTGATTGGTTGTGTTGTGTTTAGTACTCGAAGTTGCGTACAACACACGCTACTGTATTATTCAAAGAGAAGACTACCGAGAAATCTTGGGGTGTTACAGAACAACTTTGTATATATGTGAATACCCCTATATAAGAGAGAGCTTTGAGTATTCACTTAAGAAAATAAAAGAACTTTAGAAAAATAGAGAGACATTTTGAGATGGAAATTCTGCAGCATAACGGCTATGTTTCGGGGTTTTAGAAAACATTGAAAATAGAGGGGACATGGGTCAAACATTCATAAATGACCCATAAAACAGTAGATGGAAAAAATATGAAGGATATATGAATATAGTAAAAAAATTTGAAGGACATAACATTTGAAATGAAAAACATGGGAGGAAGACAAAAATTAGATTTCTCTTATGAAAATTCGACAGCCTAACGTCGTCACTTAAACTTCAAAAAAAATGAATTGACAGGATAAAATAGGGTCTCTCATTATATGAAAATAAAAGTTCAGTATGATAGATATATATATCATACCCCAACATAATAAAAATAATCTTTAAAGACTTGACATGAAAGTAGAACTTTGAAAAATAAGAATGGTGAAAGAATATCTTAAAAATTCGGCAGCCTAACGGTGCCACTTAAACATTATTAAAACGAATTGATGAGAGCAAGATGGGTTCTCTCATAATATGAAAATGAAAAGGGAATTAAGATGAATATAAAAGGACATCCTCCAACATAAGAACATGGAGCATAAAAGAAATGACATAAAATAGATTACATGAAAAGAAAGATAGAGGTCAGATCACTTACCTTAAACGTAACTCTTAAAACTCAAATGTTGGGACCTTGAGAGGCTTGAGGGCACCTTGGGAGGACTCCTTGGGAGGTAAGGAGACCAGAAATTCGTTTAGGATTATTTTGGAGTCTAATGGATGTGAGGGTGGCTTGGTATTTATAGGGAAAGTGAGGGGACAATGCATTAATAGCCAAGGGACACCTCATTGGTGGTTTTGGAAAAACCATGGGTGTTCCCATTGTATTTTCCCATTGTATTGGCCACTTGGGACACCTCATACAATAATTCATCCTCTTTAGTCGACCATCCCTTAAAATATCTCATGACATCATCATGACACAATTATGATGTCATTTAACATACCGAAACCCTAAAACTACATTTTTATTATTCACTGAAAATTTATCTTTCTCAGAAAAGTCCCAAAAAAATTACCATAACATAATATTGATGCGTTGAGTTCAAAAATAAAGTCCATTTTATAAAAATATTTTTCAAAATATTTTTAATTATATTTTTAAATAAAAATCATTTTTCACCTGAAAAAACTAATACTTGATTAATAATTTATGAAACCGTTATTTAACCGTTTTATTGATTCACATTACTTAATCTAGGTGTCTAAATTATATTAAAACATTCTTTAAGTGAGATTACTAATACATTTGTTCAGATTAATAATCCTAAGCGTAAAATCACTATTCCTAATTAACTATTTATCAAAAATTTAGTTGATCTTATTAGACTCCAAATTCCGTACTGAACACTTTTGCAAAAGACCATTTTTGGAAAATAATTACACATCATTAATTATTTAAGGTTTACATAAATATTTTAAAATATCCGATTTTTCAAAATTCATCAATAAAATACATCCTAAAATTATTCGTACATTTGAAATTTCACAAACATCACTAAACAGAGAAATCTCAATTTATTCATCCCAAAAGATTACACAAAGAAGCTATAGTCTCGTCACATAGCCCCTTATAACACCAATAAATGACATAAGTGTAAGGTGTGCTATGGTGAGAGAATCTGAGGGAGGCCCTGATAACATTTCCCTAGTAGTAATCTCTACTAACTTGAATTTCTCCCATAGGCGTTTCCGTTCAAGATTAACACGTTGGGGTTCGGCTTGGGCTTGGTCCAAAGCAAATCCCAAAGATGCCACCTCCTTCCCAAGCTCTAATTAGTGGGCTTCATAAGGTTCGAGTCTACTGGATGAAGCCATCGACTCCTCTTTATTCATTAACCATTAGCATCTCTATTAAATAGTTAAGAGTAAGTTAATATACTATTCAAAACATTTGGGTCGTTACATTCTTCCCCCCATAAGAAATTTCTCCCCCGAAATTTTATACATGAGGCCTAGTAGAAAAGGTGAGGGTACTTTTGGTTCATCGTTTCCTCAGACTCCCAAGTCACTTCTTCATACTTATGATTCCACCACAACACTTTCACAAAGTGTGTAGTATTGTTCCATAGAACCTTGTCTCTACGGTCTCAGATCTCCACTGGCTGCTCCTCATAAGAGAGGTCATGTTCCAGTAGTACCACCTCTGGGTTCAGTACATGCGAAGGGTCGGGTATGAACTTCCTAAAGAGAGATACATGGAAGACATCGTGAAATTGAGCTAGGTTTGGTGGAAGTGCTAGATAATAGGCCACTGCTCCTATGCGATCAAGTATTTCATAGGGGCCAATTTACCTAGGGCTGAGCTCACCTTTCTTCCCAAACCACATGACTCTCTTCCATGGAGAAATTCGAAGGAAGACTTTTTCGCTAACACCAAACTCCAAGTCCCTTCAACGGTTGTCAGCAAATCTCTTCTACCGACTCTGAACAACCTTTATGTGTTGTTGGAAGGAATGAACTTTTTCTATCATCTCTTTCACAAGATCATGCCCAAGAAGCTTTCTCTCACCAGTTTCATCCCAACAAGTATGAGTTCTACATCTCTTTCCATACATAGCTTCAAAGGGTTCCATCTAAATACTTGAATAGAAGCTGTTGTTATAGGAGAACTCAACTAATGGGAGGTGTTGATCCCATCAACCTTTATATTCCATTGAGCATAATCTCATCATGTCTTCGAGTGTCTGAATACTCCTTTCAGATTGGCCATCAGTTTGAGAATGATAGGCCGTACTAAAATTCAATTCAGTATTCAGAGCATCTTGAAGTCTTTTCCAGAATTTTGATGTTAATTTTGATCATGATCAGACACGATGGATAGTGGTACCCCATGCAGCCTAACTACTTCCTTTACGTATATCTTGGAAAGTTGATCCAGAGAGAAATCTTCCCGAATAGAGACAAAATGGGCGGTATTGGTGATATGGTCCACAATAACCCATATCGCATTATTTCCTTTGGATGTTTTGGGAAGACCAGTTACAATTTCCATTGTGATATTATCCCACATCCATACTGGTATGGGTAGCCGTTGTAACACCCCCTTAAAAAGTTGTCGTTCTTCCTTTACTTGTTGAAACACCATGCACCTTGTAGTGTAATCAACAATCTCCTTCTTCATGTTATCCCCCAAATAATGATCACGAAGGTCTCTATACATTTTAGTGCTTCCTGGATGTATGGAGAAAGTAGATCTATGTGCTTCATCCATCTGTTCTTTTTTATCTCTGAAATAGATGGAACACATAGTCTTGTACGAAATTTCAATACACCTTCTTGATCAATATTGAAATCTGGGAACTTCCCATCCTTTACAGCCTCAAACTTCTCCTGCAACAATGGATTTTTTTTCGCCTTCATGATCTTCTATAGTAATAAAGGTTGAGAAATAATTTGGGATAAGTTTGATTATGTCCCTTCCCTTATAATTCCCATGTCCAATTTTACTAGATATTTAATCAAGGGATCTCCTACGATCCTCATCGTTGCCATAACAATAGGATATTTCTTGCTTAACGCATCCAAGACTTTGTTTTCTCTTCTAGGGTGATAACTAATTGAACAATAATAGTCTTTAATAATCTCCAACCATCTCCTTTGTCTCCTGTTCAATTATTTCTACATGAAAATATACTTTAAACTTTGGTGGTCGATGTATATATCACATTTCTCCCCATAAAGATAGTGCCTCCATATCTTTAGAATAAAAACAACTATTGCTAGCTCTAGATCATGTGTAGGATAATTATACTCATGAATCTTCAACTATCGAGATGAATATGAAATTACCTTGTCATTTTTCATGAGGATGCACCCAAGCCCTTTCAGAGATGCATCGCTAATAAAACAAATCCTTCTATGATAGAGGGTAGTGTTAACACAGGTGTAGTAACCAATCTCTTCT
This sequence comes from Viscum album, assembly GCA_963277665.1. Classification (NCBI taxonomy): domain Eukaryota; kingdom Viridiplantae; phylum Streptophyta; class Magnoliopsida; order Santalales; family Viscaceae; genus Viscum; species Viscum album. The sequence goes on from OY728130.1 coordinate 1,953,458,514, forward strand.
TCGGCTCTCGGAAACTTTCCTCACATTCCTTTGTCCAGATGAACTTAACCCCTTTTCGAGTTAACTTGGTTAGCGGATTAGAAATCCGTGAAATGTTTTTCACAAACCTCCAATAATATCCCGCTAAACCAAGGAAACTATGAATCTTAGTTGCCCTTTTGGGTTGAGGCCACTCCTCTACAACCATTGTCTTTGCATGGTCAACAGAGATTCCTTCATTGGTTATGATGTGCCCCAAGAAAGACACTTGTTGTAACCAAAACTCACACTTGCTGAACTTTACAAAGATCCTCTCCTTCCACAGAGTTTTCAAAATAACCCTTATATGATCTTCATGCTCCTCACAAATTTTTGAATATATCAAAATACCATCAATAAAAACTACCAAAAAGTTATCAAGGTAGTCATTAATGACTCTATTCATCAAATCCATGAAAATAGCCGGAGAATTAGTCAAGTCGAAGGGAATAACAGTAAACTCATAATGCCCATATCTTGATTGGAAGGCAGTCTTTGGAATATCTTCCTTCTTCACCCTTAGTTGATGATAACAAGATCGAAGGTCAATCTTGGAGAAGAATTGAGCGGCACGAAGTTGGTCAAATAAATCATCAATTCTTGGAAGAGGGTATCTGTTCTTCACTGTGATCTCATTCAGTTATCTATAATCAATGCATAGACGCATTGATCCATCCTTCTTCTTCACAAAGAGAAATGGTGCTCCCCAAGGAGACACACTCGGTCGGATAAACCACTTCTCCAATAATTCTTTGAGTTGTTTCTTTAACTCTTCTAGTTCCACATTTTCCATTCTATACGGGGTCTTTGATATCAGTTGAGATCCAGGTACGAGTTCAATGGTGAACTCTACCTCTATTTCTGGGGGAGGTCCAGGTAACTCCTTAGGAAATACATCCTTGTATTCTTAAACAATTGGAACATCTTCTATTTGTATACTCCATTTTCCTTCTTCATAATCACCGATTAACTCCATAAATAAAGCTATAGTAGGGGTTTCTAGATAGGGATCAGTTTGGGATATCTCTCCTTAGAAGATAATTGTAGGTCGTTCATTCAAGACTGCTGAGATTTCCTTACTTCTGCATTTGATCAAAGTATTATACTTTGAGAGCCAGTCCATCCCCAGTATAACGTCTAATTCCAACATGGGAATGACTAATAGATTTGTGATAAGTTTGTGCTCACTAAAGTAAACACTAGAGTCTCTAAACATTATTTATGGATGGATAATCCCACTTGGAGTCATGACTGACAACTCTACCTCAAGCAGTTCGGGGATTTATTCTATATTCTTTGCAAACATGGAGGAAATAATGGAATGCGTAGAACCAGAATCAAACAATGTAGTTTCTAGTTTTGAGAGCACAACAAGAGTACCTGCTACCACATCATTCGGAGCTCTAACTTCAGTTGTTGTGATAGAAAAAGAATGAACTTTATCACCTGGCCTCTACTGAGGTTGATGGTGATTCCCCTCCACTGCCCTTGGATTTGGACAGTGATTAGGAAAGTTCCCAAGTTTTCCACACTTGATGCAATGGACTTCGGGTAAGGCCCGAACCATCTTTCCTCTGTCATTAGTTTTGGGGAGTTGAGGCTTCACCTCACTATGAAAATTCCAAGAAATATGGCCTCCTCTTCCACACCTATAGCACTTGCCACTTCCGATCAATCAGTTCCCCGGATGATTCTTCCCACACTTATTGCATGTGGTTAGATGAATTTTCTTTCCACATCTTCCCTGATCAAAATTCCTACCTAAACTAGGCTATAATGATATCTTCTTGTCATTTGATTTATGACACCACTGTGTCTCACCAAACTGTAGATCGACTTTCATTGCACTCTGCACGATCTCCTCGTAGCTATCGTAGTCCCGGTTGGCTAAATGCTTCCGCAGATGAGGTCTTAGTCCACAAAAAAAATCTATCAACCTTTCCACTTGAATCCATGACAAAGCTAGAGGTATATCATGAAAGTTTGGTGATGTTCATCTCGTATCATCCGACAGATTCGTTCTCCTTATGCTTCAACTCGAGAAACTTTTTCTCCATTCTCGTTCTCATGGAATGAGGGAAATAATTATTAAAGAATAATCCCCAGAACTCTTCCCACTCCATAGCTTCCATCTCTCCTCTAGGCTTCATGTTATTGACCAGTGACCACCACTGATCAGCTTCTCCCTCTATGCGGTAAATAGCCAGGGTGACTTTTTCTTGTTCTGAAAAAATGAGTACAGAAAAGATATTTTCAATGGAGCATATCCATTGTTCCGCAACCAATGGGTCAGTAGATCCACTGAATGTTGGTGGATGTTGAAGCATGAAGGACTCAACAGAGTGTTGTTCCATTCGTGGCGAGATCAGCCTCTTAGGTTGATTCAAGTTATTACTCATAACTTGAGTCAGTTGGTTCATCATTCTCATGAATGTTTCCATTCCGGCTTCCATCATAGGGTCATCAGCACATGGTGCATTGTGGTCACTATCTACATGGTTCCACCTATTACCCGCCATTTTCTAAAAGAATTAAACCTTAGTGAGAAACTTATTTCATTTATGAATCTTTTAACTAAGACTTCATTCTTAGACAATTACATTTATCTATAATTCCAACATAATGATTCATAAAAATCTTATGATTAACCAAACGTATCCCCCGGGAGTGTCGTAACCAAGAGTGCAGCAAGGCCCGTTATCGTGCACCAGTTCCCGTTCGAGTCTAGCTCAAAACGGTGTTATCGGGTTTTACCCCTATGTACACCTGTGCCAGAGCGTCTTCTACCTACACTTATCCAGATAGGGATGTATTTGTATGATACACCACCTACTCAATACATACCAAAATACAAGGAAGTTTTCCTATATTTAAAATTTTCTATAGGGTTATTCCTAAAGTTTTTATATCCTAATTTCCACAAAAAACAAAACTATCCTTTGATACCAACTGTGGCATCCCACCTTTTTATTAACATAAAATTTCATTACATTACACAAAACTGAGGATCTTTAAGGTTTAGTGTCTTGGAAACCAGGAACATAAATCATGAAAACAACATAAAAAAATCTTCTTAAACACTTGAAAGGATTCTACTTATGATCATAGAGGTTCATTAATGTATCTTATAACCTGGGGACATAAATCAAAATAAAGGGTGATAATAAGGCCTAGTAAGGGAAACAATAGAAACATTTTACATGTGAACTTGAGATACTTCAATAAGTTAATGAAAATAACTTTAAGGCATGAGAAAGAAATCATGAGGCATATCATAATAAAAATAATTTTTTTCATAACTTGAAGATGTGGCTACAAAATTTAATATTGACAATCAATTCTGTTTCACCATGGTCCATCCCCAAGGTGTCATTAAAAATTACCAAGGTTATTCACCAAGGCATCGTTACAAATAGTCATCTCTAGAGATTAAGTCTTTACCCAATGCATTGGAGCGCTATCAGGGCGCACCCTTAAAATGTAATTATTATCATGTGAGCCACATATATCATCATCAATCATTTCATAAACAACCCTTATATCATTAAATAAATGTGTTTCATTTCATAATCATAATGTTTTAAAACTGCTTTAAAGACTTGATATTTATGTCACTTTAAACCCACTGAAAGGGAAAGCGGGTCTCATGTATGTAAATAACTGAATGTAAAATAGAAAAAAGTGGTATATATGTGAATACCCCAATTGAATAGTGGGCTTTGAGTATTCACTTAACAAAATAAAAGAACATTAGAAAAAGAGAGAGAAATTTTGAGACGGAAATTCTGCAGCATAACGGCTATGTTTCGGGGTTTTAGAAAACATTGAAAAGAGAGGGGACATGGGTCAAACATTCATAAATGACCCATAATAAAGTAGAGGGAACGAATATTAAGGATATATGAAAATTGTAATAAAATATTAAGGACATACCATTTGTAATGAAAAACATGGAAGGAAGGCAAAAATTAGATTTCTCTTATGAAAATTCAGCAGCCTAACGACGTCACTTCAACTTCAAAAAAAATGAATTGACGAGATCAAATAGGGTATCTCATCATATGAAAAAAGGTCAGTATGATAGATATATATATCATACCCCATCATAATAAAAAGGAACTTGAAACACTTGACATGAATGTAGAACTTTGAAAAATGAGAAGGGTGAAAGAATCTCTTAAAAATTCGGCAGCCTAACGGCTCCACCTAAACATTCTTAAAACGAATTGATGATTGTAAGAGGGGATCTCTCATAATATGAACATTAAAATGGAAGTAAGATGAATATAAAAGGAAATCCTCCAACATAAGAACATGGAGCATAATATAAATGACATAAAAGAGATTACTTGAAAAGAAAGAGAGAGGTCAGATCCCTTACCTTAAACGTAACTCTTAAAAATCAAATGTTGGGACCTTGAGAGGCTTGGGGTCACCTTGGGTGGAATCCTTGGGAGTTAAGGATACCAGAACATCATTTAGGATGATTTTGGAGTCGAATGGATGAGATTATTTCTTGGTATTTATAGGGAAACTGAGGAGACAAGGCATTAAGGGCCAAGGGACACCTCATTGGTGGTTTTGGCAAAACTATGGGCTTGCCCATGGTATTTGCCCATGGTATTGGCCACATGGGAAACCTCATACAATAATTCATCTCCTTTAGTAGATCATCCCTTAAAATATCTCGTGACATCATCATGACATAGTTATGATGTCATTTAACATACCGAAACCCTAAAACTGCATTTTTACTATTCACTGAAAATTCATCTTTCTCAGAAAAATCCCAAAATATTACCATATCATAATATCGATTCTGAGACTTCAAAAAAAATTTAATTTTATTAAAAATAATTTTCTAAATATTTTTAATTAATTTTATAAATAAAAAACATTATTCACCCGAAAAAACTAATACTTGATTAATAATTTATGAAATGGTTATTTAACCATTTTATTGAATCACATTAATTAATCTAGGTGTCTAAATTATATTAAAATTTTCATTAAGGGAGATTACTAATCCATTTTGTCACATTACTTATCCTAAGTGTAAAATCACTATTCATAATTTACTATTCATCAAAAATTAAGTTGATCTTATTAGACTCCAAATTCCACACTGAACACTTTTGCAGAAGACCATTTTTTAAAAATCATTACACATCATTAATTATTTAAGGTTTAGATAAATATTTTAAAATATCTCTTTTTTCAAAATTCATCAGTAAAATACATCCTAAAATTATCCGGACATTGGAAATTTCACAAACATCACTAAAGGAAGAAATCTCAATTTATTCATCCAAAAGGATTACACAAAGAAGCTATGGTCTCATTACATAGCCCCTTATAACACGAGCATATGACCTAAGTGAAAGGTGTGATATGGTGAGAGAATCTGAGGGAGGCTCAGATAACATTTCACTAGTAGTAATCTCTACTAACATGAACGTCTCCCGCAGGCGTTTCTGTTCAAGCTTGACATGCTGGAGTTCGACTTGTGATTGGTCCAAAGCGAAGCCCAAAGATTCCACCTCCTTCCCATGCTCTGATAAGTGGGCTTCATAAGGTTCGTGTCTACTGGATGAATCCATCGACTCCTCTTTCTGCATTAACCATTAACATCTCTATTAAATTGTTATGAGTATGTTAATATACTATTCAAAAAAAATTGGGACCTTACATTCCTAACTTCTAAAGATAGTGAAAGTATATGGATCTTATTTTTTAGATTATGGTATTTTCTAGAAGTTGATTATAGTGCTTTAGGAGTGACCAATTAATTTTAAATACACAATGATGTATAAAAAATATGAGTTTTAAGTGGAATTATATTAATGGATACATGTCATGTAAGTATATTTCCTTTTTTAATTATTCTATGTAGTAAAATAATGCCTCATATTTATGAAGTGGGAAATAAATTAAATTGTTTTTCATCTACATTTTCCTTCTAAAAATAAATGTTCATTTAACCCATCAGAAGTTTGTGTTTTTCTAGTTGTTAATATTCTCAAGACCATGTTTTCTATCACACTCCATCAGAAAAAAGATGGTTATTTTTTCTTACATATCCTTGTTTTATTATATAGAACCCTAGTATGTGTTATCTTGTGTAACCATTGTGCATAACATTATATATTTTAAAGTGAATGTTTTATTAACCCTTATTCTAACGTGGGTTTGAAATACTAGTATTTTGAAAATGTATACCCATGTTACTAACCATAAATTCAAATTATGAGGAAAAAATCTATTAAATGGGGGAGAATGTAACATATTGAGTTCAAATAAAGAGAAACTATGTTTAATATCACACATGATATGCTACATCGAGCTTAAGCGAACAACTAAATATTATAATATTAATGTTACCATTATAGCCTAGTCATTAGAATGGTTGGAATGAATAGTATCAACTAAATAATGAAAATATGGTTTAAATGATTTTAAAAAATGATTCATTGCTAACCAAATTTACTATAACTGTAAATAAAAACCAATTTTATATAAAGGATGAGTTTTAATAAAAACCTATTTAAAAGAGAATAATTTTGTTAATAAAATCATATAACTATTTCAAGATTTTTATATGTTATATATTCAATTTAATGATTAAAATTCATATTAAATGTTTTTTAGATATGATATAAGATCAAATCCAAATTTTTCAGATAAAAGAAGTATTTAAAAAATTACAGTTTTAGCATCTTTTGATGGAGAACCCTTATTAAATAGTTGTTTTGTTTATATATTATAAATGGAAAAAATAAAATTCTTCTTTATAAGTGGTAAATGAAATTTTAGTTTGGTTTAATTTTTTTGATAAATTCATGTTTTTAATTAATATTGAAAAATACTGCAATTTAATTCAAAACTACGTTTTCATCAAATTTATTCATATAGATAAATTGAACATTTCATTGATTTTAATGTTAATTTGGATTCTGTTTTTATAATTTAATCTAATTTTGGCCATTTTAAGTAATTTCACATTGAAATTATATATAAACGGAAGTAAATAATTTGACCGTTATTACTTTTTAAAAATTTGTTTCATCGTTTTGGCAGTGTGAATTAATTATAAATAAATTTTTGACTATTTTTTGTTTTGAATTTGGAAAATGGATTATATATTTGGAATTAAAACGTCAATATTTTTTAAATATGTACCTTTTATTTTGGAACATTATGAATAGTAACATTGGTAATTATTTTTAATTACCATAGTAAAGGGTAAATCGGGTAATTTAAGGTAAAAATTCAATTATAAAATTTCCCTAACACGTGTCATAATACTATTTGATGATCTACATTAAATATTCTTATAGAATAATTTCTAATTAAAAGTATAATACTTTACATGGAGGATTTTATAATGTATCTCATAGAAGATAATTTAATTAAACGAATAAAGCTTCACATAGAAGGTGTTATAATGCATCTCAAAGAAGCTTGTAAAATTAAAATAAAAAACATAAAATGGAAGCCATTTTAAAACTTATCATAGAATGTTATTTAATTAAATGAAAAAATATTCCCATGGAATCCTATTTAATGCTTCTCATGTAAGATTCAGTAATTAAAAGGACAAAGCTTCCCATAGAAGCTAGTTTAAAACTCCCCTCAAACTCATTTTGTAAATAATTATTACATTTATTAATATGTGTTTATATAAGTGATATCTTTGATTATAAATACTTATTATAATAATAAATTTATTTCATACATCATGGTATTTTATTTATAATTTTTTGTCATAGAAAAAAAATTAATTATGACTCAATGATGATGGAGTGATTAGTTCATTAATAAAGGATTCAAATAAAAGATATTTTAAATATTAAAATAAATATTATTTCACATAATTTATATCGTCCACGAATTATTTAGACTAATATGAAATTTTATGATACTATAAATGTAATTTTTTGAAGTTATCTCTCAGTTTGGATTTTTTTTAAAATTCAATAAAGTGAATAGTGTAAAAAGTGACAACATTGATGTTTGATAAAAAAATAATTTATTTTATTATTTAAAAAGCATAAAAAAATCTTCAAATCAGAAAGTGATTATTATATTGTATACAAGTTAATTAAGTGTTCAATTAGGGGAAATTTACTCCATATAAGTCCAATTAATTTCTTCTTAAAAACTAAATTATTATTACCACTTTTAGAATTAAAAGATAATAGTTAATGGTAAAGAAAAAAAGATAATGTTTCAAATAAACTCAATACATATATATAAACTATTGAATTATAGGATTTCGATATATAATAATTATATATTTACCATATCTCATGTTAGATCCACATGGATTAATGAAATTTTATTAATTTAATATTTTAATACTTTCCAAGGGTACCGTTCGCCACTCCTATAAAAAGGCACCCATTCAACTCAATTTCCAACAGTTACAATGCCTTTTGGTTTTGCCAAGATCTATCCAAGACTCTTCCAATAATTTCTAACCACATAATTGAAGCATTATTTTAGGCATAACACCCCTATTAGAGGTGTTAAGGTGTTCATAAAAGGCGATTAATTAAAAAATATGAAGACAAAGAATGAAGAAGGCATGTCAGACTCAAGGTAATTGACTTCGTATCAATCTCATTTGTTTGAAAAATACAATGATTTAATGCTCATTAATTATCCTATAAGGTGTATATAAAACACTTTCAATCATTAAATCTTGATTTATTAAATTCTACTAATTTTTAATGTTTTGTATAATGTAATTTCATACTAATATATATTCAAGTGTTTATTATGTTGTAAGGAAATTATCAAACTTCTCTTTTCCTTTCATGCTCAATTTTATGTGGTTTGTCTTTAAAATGTCCCTACCATATTCTTATATTTACTCTATTATATGCCTCTACTGTATTATGAGTCATTTATAAATGGGACACCATTTTCCCTCTCTTTTAATTTTTTTTTAAACAATGTTTCATATTCGTTATGCTATATAATATTTGTCTCAAAATCTATATCCTTTTTTGCACAAATTATTTTTATCATATTTAAATACCATAACTGATTTCATTTCTTATTGTATTCATCAACACATAAAAATTATTTATGTTATTCTAGAATTTACATACATAAAACCCCAATTCCCTTTAAATGGGTTATATATGACATAATGATCATGTTTCTAAGAACTATTTAAAACATCGCGATTTTGAAATGAAACCTATTCCTTTTATTCCCATTCAGTTATTTATGAAATGTTTTATTATGATATATGTGGCTCACATGAAAATAAAGACACATTAAGGTTGTTTAAATATAGGGCTCCAATGCATTGGGTAATGCAATTAATATATACATATAACATGTTTTACTATACCTTGGTGAATAACCTTGGTAATTTTTATGACACCTTAGAGATGGACCTTGGTGGTATTATTATAAATGTATAAATTAAATTCTATAGCCACATTATAATGTTGTGATCCAAGTTTTGATGTTACAATATTCCTCTTTCTCATTCCTTTATGAAAGTTATCATGTACTTATTTATATCTCCCAAGGACACATGTAAACTGTTTCATGTTAATTACCTTGTAGTGATTATTGTAATCATACCATCTTTTTAATGTCTTTCATAGGTCTTAATATTGGTAAGAACAAATAAGATTCTATGATGCAAGTATTTGAACATTTTTTTTGAAAATGAACCATGTTTTATTTTAATAGCTTTTTATGATAAAGAATGGATTCAATGTAAACATATATACATTATAATATCTAATTTTTTTGTAGGATTTTTTCATAATTCACTAAAAATCTACACCTAAAGCTATTTTGGAATGAATAAAAATATATTCTAATCAAAATTCAATAGAATGAGTTATGCTTAATTTCAGTTTTTTATAATATATTATGAATCCCCGTATCGTATATTAAAATATTTAAAAAAGGATATATTACAGTAAATAAGCTATTATGAAATTAAATATATTATGTTATTGGATAATCAAAAGTTATGATGTCACATATCATTAAAACCCAATAATATAATTCAATATCATTTTTTGGATATCCAATAAGGCATTGAAAACAATATCCAATTTTCATTATTTTCAAAATGATTTCAAAAATCTAAATACATTGTAATTTTCTTATACAATCAATGGGTTTCTAAGGATGTTATAACACTTATTCAAGTAACATAATTCATTAAGGAACCTTAAATGAAGGCCAAAATTCTGTTAACCGAAAACCATGTATAATATAAAATGAATAATATTTGTAACTTACATTATTGTTTTCCAATTATCTTAACCTCATATATGATTTTGATAATGGTGACTTAGAAGAAACCAATGAGATCCAAACTTCATGATTTATCTATCAGACAGACTTAATCATCCATAAATTGGGTTGGATCCTTGTCAACTCCATTGGTATTATTTAATCACTCAATTAATAAGAAGGATAATATATCTTCTATAGAATTAGAAGGGATATGATATAATATTCCAATGAAATTTTCTTGGAATACAAACTTTTTATGTAGGTCATAGTGGTATATCTAAAACTTATATAAATTTGCTCATATGTTCATAATTAATGAGTAAATGGAATTTATTTACAAACTATATAAAATAATTCAGTTAATTATATATGTATTTATCACAAAAAAACGTCATTCAATTACACCTTATTTTTTATCATATAATTTTTTTAACAAAAATGATAGATTATATGAAAGAGAATTAGAATTTTAATATTAAACATTCATAGGTATTATCAATCATATGATACCATGTTAATTTTGAGATACTATTAACATTCATTATTTAATTGTGTTTTAGGCATGTCATATAATAAGACGGATGAAAGCAGTTGAATCGTATCATATATTTTTCATTATCATATACTCTACTTTATGTATTTTATTATGCATTGGTTCCCCATCCATTATTGAATGCAAAAAATACTACTAGTTTTTTATATTATTGAAAAATAAACATCACATGATTAATATTGGATTTAGGTTATATTTCCATCACCTTCATGGGTTTCTCACAATCCTTATTTCAATAAATCTAAAAAATATCTTCCAAACCATCTAAAAAAATGAAATATCAAATAAGTTTTGAGAATAAAAAATTTATATAAATTCAACATTAACATGAAATCATTTGGTTCAACATTACAGTTTATGGAATGAAAAACAATATGAGAATAACGAAATTAATAAAAATTAAGATATATTCCCTAACATTTAATCTATGTTAAAAAAATTGGAGATTCATTTTTTGAAATTATAAACATCATTCTCATTTTGAAAATGAAACTATTTAGTAATTTTATTTGTCTAAGAGAAACAATTTTATGATTTTACCTCTTTTCCAATTGATGTTTGGGAAAATTATGTTTTTCAATCTACTGTATAGACTATGTAAATATATTATCCAATTCTAATACATTGCTATTAATTACATTTTCTAAATTTTTTCCACTAAAGATAAACAATTTTTTAATTATATGTGTTGGTTTATTTGATTCTTTGTAAATTTAATTATTATAAAAATTAAAAAATTAAAACATGTGTAATCAATTATATTTTGGGAAGGATTAATTGTTGGTTTTGTTTGATGAAGTGAGTTTATTCATTATAATAATTTCATCATTATTCATCATACTAGATATATGAAAATTTTAATTCAACCAAACATTTCTCCTAAGAATCATAATATTGGTGGGGATCAATACATGTATATGAGTTTAATTCTTCCCACAATTGTTGATTAAACAAACACGGATATTAAAATTGTTCACCAACCATAAAAAATGCATTATTTCTTCATTTTTTAAAATTTAAACAAGAAAAATAAAATAATCATCCAATGAATAATAACATAAGTGGGGATAAATACATGTATATGAGTTAGATTCTTCTCATAATTGGTTATTAAACAAACATGGATTTTAAAATTGATCACCAATCATAGAAAAATCATCACTTCATGATTTTTAAAAAATTTAAATAAGAAAAATAAAATAATTGTCCCTATAATCATAATAAAGTTGGGGATAAATATAGGTATATGAGTTAGCTTTTCCCACAATTTTTTATTAATCAAATATGGATTTCAAAATTTAGCACTGATCTAGGAATATTCATTATTTAGTTATTTTTTAAAATTTTAATAATAAAAATAAAATATTATCCAAAGTATCCTTATTTGGGTGTGGATAAATACATTTATATGAGTTAGATTCCTCACACAATGGATGATTATACAAACATGGATTTTTCATGACCACCAAATATAGAAAATTAATTATTTCTAGATTGATTAAAATTTAAATAAGAAAAAATATAATAATTGTCATAAGAATCCTAATATGGGTTGGGATAATTACATATATATGATTTATATTATTCCATAAAATTGTGATTAAACAATCCTGGATTATAAAATTGATCACAAATCATGAAAAATTCATTATTTCTTGATTTTTAAAAATTTAATCATGAAAAGTAAAATAATTATATTTTAATATTATATTGTCTTGGAGAACCCTTAATCCACATTGTTTACTTTCCTATAAATGGTGAAAATTTAGTACAACCATTGTAAGGTGTGTGTAATTTTTTGAATTTATATTTCACCACAAATTATCAACTTCATGTTGAGTAGAAGTATGTTTATATCCTAATGATTAGTATGGGTATCCCCTTGGATAGTGTCATTAAAATATTATTTAAGATAAAGACAAACTGTCATGACCCCCTCCCCAAAAAGTGTACCCCTCCTGGGTCGGTAATGTGAAAAGGGAGATAATGACCCCTGAGTCCCACCTCCAGTAAGCCCCGGGTTGGCGACTGGCACCTATGGTATAATAATCAAACAAATGGGAGGCATTACCCTTTTAGTAAACACATGTGGAAGAGAGAGATAAGATATAAACCAACCAACTCCAACTCAAAACTAAAATATTAATGAAACCCAAGTAATTATATGGAATTCCATGAAAAAGTACCACAACTGAAAGAAAAAACTACAAGTACCCAAAAGAAAGTAAAAACAGCAGCGGCCAGAAGCCCGAACAGCTCCTGCAACCCCAAGCTAGTAGAAACTAGCTTGATCTCCAACCTGCTCCATGTGACCTGAAAAAAAAAACAGTTTATATATATGTTGGGTGAGTATAACAGTATTCTGAATAGGGTCCTCCCCGAAGCCTCTCGTGCAAAGGTAAAGAAAGTATGCTAAAGCACAGTGTACAATAGTGAAACTAACTCGTCACCTAAACAGGTAGAATATGTTCCCAACCTCACCATGTCTAATCTCACCAAGTAATGTATAAAAGAATATATCATATAGCAAAGAATATCAAGGGTACCCCGCTACTACTTCCCCACTGGTTTGCAGCTTTTCCCCAATGACATACGTCTTGTGCATCTCTCTCCAAAGGCTTGCCTATATAAACTTGGGCTAAGCTGCATAATCTGCACCACGTGCACCACAAAGTCTTGCCTGCATACACCTGGGCTAAGCACTACACCATCCTCACAACCAAAAGTAACCAGGTAGTTTCTGGCAACCACTACATCTCGCATAACGTGTATCATATGTCGGGTATTATATCTCAAGACATTACACCCCATACATCGAGTAAGGATCCTCAAGCCATCAAAACCTACACACACTACACCTATAGTAGTCCATAGGACACTATATCTAGAATATATGTGTGTGAAATAACAACAAGCCATTACATCCCTCTACACACATATTTGGGGGAAGCTAACCGTTGTTCCAATGGAACTAGTATCTACCAAGAGAAGAGAGCGGGGCTAAAGGGGGTATTCATCCATTCAACCTCCCATCAGAATGTTGTAGAAAACACCCCCAAGGGATCAGAATCCCCAGGGTGTCAGTTACCCTTACCGACAGGGTGGAGTAGCATATAGAACAGAAAAATTACAGAATATAAATAACTCACAACCACACTATGGGAATAACGTAGTCTTAGACACAACTGTAGCTAACGTCTCTCAGACTCCGAGCCGCCACTTCTAAGACTAGGTATCCTATAAGCACACAACCATTTAAAGGGCTTTATTAGATTACTTCATCCCCTTTTTATAAGTTTCACTATACATTAATTAATTCATGGAACATTAATTAACCAAGAACAATTCAACATTAAGTTCAATTAACATCACAACCAAAAACCACTATCCCTTCAAAAGTTATCAACCGCATCATTAAGTTTCATCAAAATCCAACCCCATGGGTTAACATCATTTATTCAAACATTCATTACATAATTACATTCCTATATTCCCAAGCGTTATAGAAAAGCAACATATGCTACTAAACACATGGGTCTCAACACGGTGAGTAGACGTACTACCCGTCGAGTCTTTACCACCTATAGCAAGAGCATAAACCCATTCTACCTTAAGAGGCTAAACACGGAAAGCACATGGCATACCCCGCATGTCTTCGCCTCATTTGGAAGAAGGGTAAGCAAGACCAGCTGCCTTGAGAAGTGTGGAAAGTAAAGCAGATAAACAACCAAACAAAGCACCAAGTATCCAATAACCACATCCATATCATTCCATCTACCCTGGTGTCCTCCCTAACACCCACATGCATAAACTGATTCATCTCGCTTCTCTAGGCATCATCTGCTGCCACATCCACAAGGCCTCCCTGCCTTCACATATCACAACACCCCTACAGGGTCACATCACAACCCAAGCAGTAGGAAAACAACACCACATCAAATGGGATTTTAGCCCTTATTCACTATAAGAGGGTAACTCAGAACCCTTCATGGAATTCAATAAAGTGATTTAATCCATCATGAATTAACCAATTCAATTCGATGGTTCCAAATTCATGAACCAATTAAGTAATCTATCACACAAGATTAAACATGCTTACTATGCCAAATTTGACCACTATCAAATTACAATAAGAACCAGCTCTGTTTTCATGCCTCTTTATATTTACCCAACCAATTATCAATTGCTTCCGACTTTCTGTTCTTTGTCAATTTTCTCAAGAACAACATGCTTAACAAGCAAGGCATGTATATTACAGTATCTAGTAAACAAGAGGAAATAACAAACGATCAAATTAATTTCATTAGCTGGTTAGAATATATTTATTAGGTAAATTCCATTATAATTTATTGGGATTCAACATGCTATCGATACCGTTACACATACAAAAGAGAAGCAATGAATCTCCTACCTCAAAGGTTTTTGAGGAAAACAACAATGGTCGATGAACGCCCAAGAAACCGGGTGGATTCTCCATGAATCCTCCTTATATCTCCTCTCCTAACACAACCAAGACAAAAAATCATCATAACTGACATCCCCACACTTATATCTACCCATAACAGGCATGGATCTAAGAAACCGAGAGAAGGGGAGAAGTAGATCTAAGTAGATCTAAGGAAAACAAGCAGGAACGACCACATACCTCAAAGAAGCGGATCTGATTTGCCAAGGGGAGCCTATGGATCACCTCTAAAATGCTTTGGAGAAATTGTTCTACCTCCCAGGAATGGAAATCCCGAGTTATGGCCAATTAGGGGCTTAAACGAGGTGATTAATGGAAAAAGGAGTTTGATCCACAATTTTAGGATCTAACTTAAAGTGCCCACATGGTTTAAAAAACTGTGCGCTAACCATGTGTTAGCTTCTACCTCAACAACCACTCCTCGCATGGTCAGTCTGCATGGTTAGACAAATTGTGTGCTAACTGTGCGTTAGCCACTGCCTCCAAGACCATCCTTGCACAGTTTGCCCACACGGTTTAGGCAAACCGTGCGCATCCCATGCGAAGGCCATAACCCCGTGGATTTCCTTAAAATTCCACCCAAACGCACACCATGTAACCTTGACCTCCCAGAACACCTCTAGAACCACAGTTTCACAACGTAATGGACTGGAGAGGTTCAATCCATTACATCAGATTCCTCTCAAAACATTCTCATCCTTGAGAATCCAAAACCCACCTAGAGAGAAAACGAAACAGGATCTGAACAACCACCCACCGAGATACCTCTCAAAAAAGTAAAATCCACCAAAGTAACAAAAGGATACATATTATAAACATGAAAGTTTCATAACCACAAAAGTTACAATGATACATGAAAAGAGTCAAACATCAAACAACTCTGGGTACTGAGCACGTATCTGTGACTCATGTTCCCAAGTACTCTCCTCCATGCCACCGTGTCGCCACAAGACACAAAATACGGGGATGGAACGCCCGCGCAACACCTTCTCAATGTGGTCCTGGATCTCTACAGGTCGCTCTTCAAAGGTGGAATCATCACCAACATTGATCTCTCCCCAATCAATGATGTGGGAGTCGTCTTGAAGATAACGATGTAGTTATGATACATGAAAAATATCATGTATCTGACTCATTTGAGGGGGAAGTTCTACTCGATACGTCATAGCTCCAACATGAGCTAACACCTCGAAAGGCCCAACAAACCGGTGAGAAAGCTTACTTCCATGGAAAATCCTTCGCTTCCCACGATGGGGAGTCACATTCAGAAACACATGACCCCCAACATTAAACTCTAAGGGTATCCTTCTTTGATCGACATAGGATTTATGACGATCTTGCACTGCCTTCATCCTCTCATCAATCACCTGAACCATCTCTATTTTATTCTGCACTAGTTCTGGTCCGAGAATTGCTGACTCTTCGACCCCAGTCTAGCATAACGGAGATCGGAAAGGCTGGCCATACAAGGCTTTAAACGGAACCATACCGATGGTGGAGTGAAAAATATTATTGTAAGAGAACTCCACCAAGGGTAAGTTACTCATCCATGAGCCTCCAAAATAAAGAACATAAGAGTGAAACATGTTTTCAAGAGTGTGGATAGTTCGCTCTGTCTGACCATCCATTTGAGGATGAAAAGCAGTGTTGAGGCACAGTTGAGCCGAAAGCATGTTCGAGACCTCTCCACACCATGGAGGTAAAATGAGGATCTCAATTAGAAATGATCGACCTAGGGACTCCATGAAGTCTCACCACCTCCTCTAGATACTGCCTCAACAAAACCTCCACTGAGCTCGACTCATTGATTGCTACGAAGTGGGCTGATTTTGCTAAACGATCCACTGCCACCCAAATAGCATCACATCCTTTCGGAGCTCAAGGTAAACCTATAACAAAGTCCATTGAGACATCCTCCCACTTACACTGAGGAATCTCTAATGGCAAGAGAAGACCACAAGAAACACGATGTTTGGACTTCACCTTCTGGAAGACTAAACATCGAGACACAACCTACGCAACCACACACTTTAGCCCATGCCACCAAAACTGACTCTTCAAGGATAGTTACATCTTCATCACACCAGGATGCACCGCTAATGGAGAACTATGGAACTCTATGAGGACCATATCATGCATCAGAAAGGGAATAAAAAGCCTTCCATGATACAACAATCTGTGTTGTTCATCCTCCGACCAACTATCAAGGGCCTCGCCATAAACAAGTAGGTCTCTCCCGAACTCCACCTCAAGATCCCCTAACTGGGACTCTTCCACCTTACACATTCGGGATGACTGCACCATCATTTGAAAAAGACAACCTCTACCTCCAACATTTCCCATATCAAGATATAATGCTGATAGTTCTTCCATTACCCTCCAGGAATCACCAGATTAACGTACAACATCACTATGTGACTTTTGTACCAGCGCATCATCTACACCATTCCCTTTTCTAGGTGTATATGATATTTCAAAGTCGTATTCCTGTATGAAATCTATCCACCGACGCTGTTGTAAGTTCAAGTCACGCAGGGAGAAAACATACCTCAAACTCTTATGATTACTAAAAACCACAAAGCGTTAACCAATGAGGTAATGTCTCCACAACATTAGAGAAAACACCATGGATGGAAACTCAAGGTCATGGGTTGAATAGTTGTGTTCATGGGGATGCAACTATCGAGACCCATGAGAATCAACTGACCTCTGTTGCATGAGAACACAACCTAGCCCCAGATGTGAAGCATCACCGAAAACATCAAACTGAACTCCCTCAGCTGGAAGACAAAGGACTTGAGCACTTACTAACATCACTTTTAGATACTTGAAAGCTTCTTGACACTGATCAATCCATATGAAAGCCTGGTCTTTATGGGTCAAAGTTTTCAGAGGAGTTGCAACTAAAGAGATATTGGCTATGAACCTCCTGTATTAGCATGAAAAACCAGGGAAACTTCACACCTCTGACACTGTCTTGGGGGCTGTATAAGACACAACAGCTTCTATGTTCGATGTCTCTACAGATACTCCCTGTTGGGACACAACATTCCCCAAGAAACGGACTTCTCGAGCCCAAAACTCACACTTCGACAACTTTTTGAACAGTTGATGTCGATGATGAACTCCCAAAATGGCTAGTAGATGCTTTGTATGCTCCTCTTTAGATGTGGACTACACAAATATTCCATCGATAAAAACTACAATGAAATTGTCCAGGAACTCATAGAACTCAACATTCATCAATCCGATGAACAAAGATGGAGCATTCGTCACACCAAATAGCATTACAACGAACTCATAATGCCTGTGACGACAACAGAAAGCAGTCTTCATGACATCTTTATCTTTCACATGAATTTGATTATATCCTAACCACAATTATATCATTGAGAACCAACTTGAACCCTTCAGTTGATCGAATAAGTCATCGATCCATGGAAGAGGATAGAAATTTTTTATTGTCACTTTGTTTAAGTGATGATAATCGACACACAACAGTAAACTACCATCGACCATCTTCACGAACAGAACTAGTGCACCCCATGGTGACACACTTGGTCGAACAAAACTGCACTGCAATAGACCATCAAGCCATATACATATCTCTCTTAACATAGAAGGGGACATTCTATATGGAGACATAGATATAGAAAATTCTCTTATCTATAGCTTGATCCTAAACTCGATCTCTCGTCGAGGGGGTAAGGTTACCACCTCTTCTGGAAAAACATCAGGGTACTTCTCTACGACCCTAGGAAACCCCAACTTCCAAACCTCTGAATAACTCATCATCATCTCAGTCTCCATGGTTGATAAGTATGGAACTCACCTGTGACCCATCTGAGGATCTCGCTCACCAACAAACACCACTTTCTCTCCATCTGCACCAATGAAGACGACCTTCTCCATGAAGTAGCCCATGATAGCTTGCACCAAATAAAACCAATAAATGTCGAGCATGAAATCATATGGATATATTAGTAAACATAGGAAATCACCCCAAGAGCAGTGATGCCCCAACACTAGCTCACAATCTCTATATACTTCAAAAAAGTCACTCGAACTCCAACTAGTGTAGTCAACGCCAAGGGAACTCGAAACCTCTCTACCTCAAGTCCCAAGACATGGAAAAGGGTAGGTGATATGAAGGAGTGTGTCACTCCTGAATAAAACAAGGCATACACCAAGGTAGAAAACAAGAAAAGGGTACCTCGAACGACGTTTGGCTCATCCGGAGCTGGCAATGCTAACGCATGAAGCTGCCCACGACCTCTCTGACCCTGATGACGACCACCACCATGGTCGCGCTCTACTCTCTATGGATGTGGAGCGTCATGGGGCTATCCTCTGCCTGCCCCATCTACCCTCTGCTAATCGAATGATAGTGCAGCCTACTGCTGCTGCCTTGGCTTGAACTGCCTCAACGGAGGAACCTGGAGCAGAGCGCCCGGTGCACAATGACTGCTCTGAATGGTCGGGCACTCCCATTGTTGATGACCATGACAACCACAAGAAAACAAGCGGTTGATCCTTTGGCATAGGCCTGAGAGTTTCTGCCTCCGGAGAAACACGATGTGAAGGGGTGTGACCTACCCCCAGCTGAACGGAGACTCTTCTTCCTTGAAAACCAGGAACACAAGACCACACCATTTCTTCCTGAGGTATCATGCTGATTCCCCTCTCATGATGTTCTGGTCCTGTCCAAATTCCTCTCAACAACCTCTACCCTCGCCAGCACCTCAAGATATGTGTTTAACATAAATGGGGTGACCTGGCACTGGATCTCTGGACACAAAGCCTCCTTGAAATGCCTCGCCCTTGCCTTTTCATCTGGTAACAGGACTAAAGAATAACGTAAAAGGTTCCTGAAATGGATTCCAAACTCTCGAATAGTAGATCTCTAGTCGAATGGTAAGAAGCTCCTGGAAACTGGATGCCTTGGCTGTCGAGGAAAGAAACTCGACTCTAAACTTGTCTCGAAACTCCTCCCACGAGATCGCTAACTCCTCACGATCCCTGAGGAACAAGAACCACCACTGCCTCACTACTCCATGCAGCATCGTCAAAGCCAAGGACACACATTTCTACTTCCGACCACGAATCGAAGTGAAGCTTATATCGAACACCTCCAACCATTCTTCCATGACTACATCTGAAACGAATCCTTCATACTTATGCAGACTCTGGCGCTGAAACTCTTACAGTGTCTTCCTCAAATTGGCGTCGTCGTCAACCTCTACCCTCCGGCGACCTGCTGGAATAGCCTGCTAGACATCTTCGACGCAACCATGGCGAGGACATCGACCTGGAGCCATACCTACAAAATAACAAACAATTAGAGCTCCTAAGCCTGGAAAATGGAAGACTCATCATTAATTAATTAATTGTTTTCTTTCATTCATTTTAGGTTAACCTATCCCAAGGTCTATCCATTCAAACATAGGCACATGAAGAATGATTCATGATCATTTCCTAGGTCTCTACCCCACAACCAGTATCACCCTATTTAGTAGCCATTGTAAACTGAATGGTCCAAACATCAGATCATAGGGGGCCCTAAACGCCTATGTATCAGCCATTCTTCAGTGTTTACCTCACTTGCTAAACATGAATGACACTGTTTCCCTACAAACCCATGAAACCTCACCTTTTCCTAACTCCAAACTCAATCTTATCCCTCAACCAGACCCCTGACACCACTCTGTCACGACCCCCTCCCCACAAAGTGTACCCCTCCTGGGCCAGCAATGTGAAAAGGGAGACAATAACCCCTGAGTCCCGCGTCCAATAAGCCCCAGGTTGGCGACTAGCACCGAGGGTATAACAATCACACAAATGGGAGGCATTACCATCTAAGAGAACACATGCGGAAGAGAGAGATAAGATAGACACCAACAAACTCCAACTCAAAACTGAAATATAAAAGAAACCTAAGTACATATATGGAATTCCATGAAAAAGTACCACAACTGAATGGAAAAAATACAAGTACAAAAAAAAAAGTAAAAATAGCAGCGACCACAAGCCCGAACAGCTCCTACAACCCCAAGCTCATACAAACCATATTGATCTCCAACCTACTACATGTGACTTGAAAAAATGTTTATATATACGTAGGGTGAGTATAACAGTATACTAAGTTGGATCCTCCCCGAAGCCTCTTTTACAAAGGTAAAGAAAGCATGCTAAAGCACAGTGAATAGTAGTGAAACTAACTCGTCACCAAAATAGGTATACTATGTTCCCAACCTCACCATGGCTACTCTCACCAAGTAACGCATACAAGAATATATCATATAGTAATGAATATCAAGGGTACCCTGCTACTACATCCCCACTTGTGTGCCGTTTTTCCCCAAAGACATACGTCATGTGCATCTCTCTCAAAAGGCTTGCCCGTATAAACTTGGGGTAAGCTCCAAAATATGCACCACATGCACCACAAAGTCTTGCCCGCAGACAACTGGGCTAATCACCACACCATCCTCACATCCAAAATTAACCAAGTAGTTTCTGGGAGCCACCAAAGCTCGCATAACATGTATCATACATCGGGTATTATACCATAATCCATTACAGCCCATTCACTAGGATCCTCAATCCATCACAGCCTATACACATTACACTTATAGTAGTCTATAGGATATTATATCCAGAATATATGTGTGTGAAATAACAACAATCCATTACAACCCTCTACACACATATATGGGGGAAACTAATCATTGTACCAATGGAACTAGTATCTACGAAGATAAGATAGCATGGAAAAAGGGGGTAGTCATCCATTCAACCTCCCATCAGAATGGTGGGGAAAAAACCCCCTAGGGCTCAGAATCATCGGGGTGCCAGTTGTCCTTACCGACAGGGTGGAGTGGCGTATAGAACACAAAAAGTACAGAATATATATAACTCGCAACCACACTATGGGCATAACCTAGTCTTAGAAACAACTGCAGCTAACGTCTCTCGGACTCCGAGACGCCACTTCTATGACTATGTATCCTATAAGCACACAACCATTTAAAGGTATTTATTAAATTACTTTATCCCCTTTTTATCAATTTCACTGTACGTTAATTAATTCTTCAAACATTTATTAACCAATAACAATTCATCATTAAGTACCATTAACATCACATCCAAAAAACAACATTCCCTTCAAAAGTTATCAACCTCATCATTAAGTTTCATCAAACTCCATCCCCATGGGTTAACATCATTTATTCAAACATTCCTTACAGAAATAATTTCCCAAATTCCCAGGAATTCTAGAAAAGCAAGCTATGCTACTAAACACAAGGGGCTCAACACGATGAGTAGATGTACTAACCGTCGAGTCTTTTCTGCCTATAGCAAGTGCTTAGACCCATTCTCCCTTAGGAGGCTAAACACAGAAAGCACGTGGTATACCCAATGTGCCTTCGCCTCCTTTGGAAGAAGGGTTAAAAATACAAGCTGCCTTGAGTAGTGGGGAAAGTAAAATAGATAAACAACCAAACAAAGCACCAAGCTTCCAAAAACCACATCCATCCCATTCCATCATCCCCGGTGTCCTCCCTGACACCCACATGCATAAACCGATGTATATCACCACTCTAGGCATCATCCGCTGCCACATCCACAAGTCCTCCCGGGCTCCACATATCTCAACACCCCTCCAGGGTCACATCACAACACAAGCAGTAGGAAAACAACACCACATCAAATGGGATTTTAGCAATTATTCACAATAAAAGGGTGATGTAAAACCCTTCATGGAATTCAATCAGGTTATTTAATCCATCTTGAATTAACAAATTCAATTCGTTGGATCCAACAACATGAACCAATTCAGTATGCTATCTCAGAAGATTAAACATACTTACTATGCCAAATTTTACCAATATCAAATAATAACAAGAGTCATGTATGTTTTCATGCCCCTTTATATTTATCCATCCAATTATCAATTGATTCCGACTTTACGTTCTTTTTAAATTTCCTCATGAACAACATGCTTAACAAGAAAGAAATATATATTACACTATCTAGTAAACAAGAGGCAATAACAAACGATCAAATAAATTTCTTTATCCGGTACAAATATATTTATTAGGTGAATTCCATTATCATCCAGTGGGATTAAACATGCTATCGATACCGTTACACATACAAAAGAGATGAAACGAATCTCCTACCTCAAAGGTTTTCGAGGAAAACCACAACGGTCGATGAACGCCCAAGAAACCAAGTCCATTCTCCATGAATCCCACTTAGATCTCCTCTACTAACACAAACAAGATCAAAAATAATCATAAACGACATCCACACACTTAGATCTACACATAACGGGCGTGGATCTAAGAAATAGAGAGAAGGGGATAAGTAGATCTAAGTAGATCTAAGAAAAACAAGCAGGAATGACCACATACCTCATGAAACCGTCTTTTATTTGCCAAGGGAAGCCTCCAGATCACCTCCAAAATTCTTGGGAGAGATTCTCCTACCTCCCAGGAAAGGTAATCCTGAGTTATGGCCAATTAGGGTCTTAAATAATATGATTAAAGGAAAAACGAGTTAGATCCACAATTTTAGGATCTAACTTTAAGTGCCCGCACAGTTAGTCCGCACGGTTTAACAAATCGTGTGCTAATTGTGAGTTAGCTTCTGTCTCGACAACCACTCATTGCACAGTTAGTCCGTACGGTTAGACAAACTGTGTGCTAACCATGAATTAGCCACAGGCTCCAAGACCATCCTTGAATGGTTTGGCTGCACAGTTTAGGCACCCCGTGTGCCTCCCGTGTGAAGACCATAACCCTTTAGATTTCCCTATAAGTCCACTCAAACACACACCAAGTCGCCTCGACCTCCCGGAACACCTCTAGCACCATAGTTTTACAATGTAATGGACCGGAGAGGTCCAGGCCATTACATAAACTTTGATGAGATGTAAATAAATTAAATTATATCTTTATTAAGTGATAAATCCAGAAGGATCTTATTTATATGAAATGAAAAATTTCATATAAATTTATAATTATTTTAGTTATTAATCATTTAAATATTTTCAAATAATGTTTTTTTTCAAAAATGGATTCAATTAAATATGTGAATAATTGTTCTGATACACAAAAAATCACCATATAAGCCCAGTAGTATCTGTAGTTTGCATTTAACAAGGATTTAATGAAATTGAATTTCAAAATAAATTAAAAATTAAATATAATTTTCATAATATTCCATATTTCCAATAATTTTTGTGGGTCCTCACTCCAATTCCCTTGGTAATTTTAATTGAAATTCATTGAAATCATTAATTCATTCCTATGTTAATGAGACAAAAAACATGATATGAAAATCATTCAAACAACCAAAATAAAGAAAAAGATAATTTTAATTCAACATAAAAACACATCATGAAAGAAATGAAATAAAATATATAATATTATGGGGAATAAATAAAATGAAATTATATAAAAAAAATAAAAGCACTATAAAAAAATATATTGAAATGATCATGTGGTCATAATCAAATAATTTCTTGATTGGCACTAAGAAAACCTTATAATCCACCTTTATCTAATATGATCACTTCAAAAATAGTTTTAAATACAGTTATCCATTCAATATAAAATAAAAAATTATATTACTAGAAGTATTTATTGATTTTTGGCACGTATAAAATTATATTGTGTGTAAAAAAGTATTTTCAATGTAGTCCTTCAATAATAACCTTTCCCATTATTTCTATATGGTAGGCCATTGATATTTGACTTTTGAAGTGTAGTGAATTATTGATTTATTGGTACTTGGAATATAGATCACTAGTGGTGGATATATGTCATATTTTTTATCAGCATCATCTAAAAAACATATGATATATGTGAAACATGGTTTTTGGTTTACAAAAAACGTAAGTAGATGACATGTAGATACGTTGGAAGACATTGTGATGTCCCATAAATACTCCCTTAAATTTTAAATGGGACATAACTTGTACTTATAAAGTACATATCAAGTAAAAATTTCATTTAATGTAAAATGAATGCTTTATGGAGTATACATGGGAAGGTATATAATGTGTAATATTTTGACTCTTAATTTTTTATTTGTCTTCATCTTTCTACTCCAATGATTCCATAATTATTTTCTTCTTTATTAAAACATAAAAATTTGATCAATGTTCATCAAATTTTCTAAATGTGAAAAAAAAACCATGTTAGACTGTGAACATGGTCATATTTTCGAAAAATATAAAAATAAATCATAAATTAGGTAAATATGATTCTCAAATAAATTTTTTTTATCAATATGTTTAAATAATTTCCAAACATTTAAAATTATAAAATGAAATTTTTAATCACCATGATTTCAAAAAAAAAATATTTTACTCGTTGAATTTTGTTAAAAAAATTAAATTCATTAAATTAATCAAAAAAATATTCCATAATGATATAAATATAATCATATCCAGTCCTAATAATACATTATTTTAAAGACATATAATATGATTATCAATAAAATAAGGAAACATTTTATCCCCTAACTAGCATAAAATCAGTCCATATGATTTTTTTCGACATCTATGAAATATAAATACATAATCATTAACATTTCCAAAAATATAATTCATCCATAAAAAAAATTTAACGAAATAAAAAAAATTTAGTGAATTCTAGAACAAGTCAAATCTTATCTTGGCTATAAATCAATAAATTTAAAATCCATGACATGAAATACCATGTATATAAATTACCCCGATGTGTATATATAATGATTCCTGAACTCTAAAACACTCATTCTTATTATGAAAAGAAGATAAATTATCACACAAATAAAAATCCAAATCAAGGAGGAAATTGTACTAAGCAACCACACATTCCTATAATTCCCTTGTAAACATATCATTTTTTATATTCATATACTTAACAAAAATAATAAAAACATATACATCATGTAATAAAACATTCTTATATTCACTTGTATAAAATATAATACACATAAACGATCTCTAATCTCAATATGTAACAATCCACCTAAATGTCTATTATAAAACCCCTTATATGAGCCATAGAATGTGCGGTGAATCAAACTGAGCTTCCATATAATACCCAGGTCAGATCATTATGAGGATTGGAGCACGTTCCTGATCACTAATGGTAGGAAATAGTTGGAGAAGAATCAAAATTTCTCGATTGGAAATGGTTATATAAAATTTTTAATAAACAAAAAGGGAACACCCACCTTGAATTTCATCAAGGCCATTCCATGTGTTGGAATTTCTAGAATTCGAAGTAAATAGTATCAAAATAATAACCTATCCAAACATGGAATAACATGAGAAAAATTTCTTAATCAACAAAATATAATATTAATAATAATGTCCTAATCATAGTCATTAATAGAATACATATAAACAAGAACTAAGTATAATAAAAATGGTTAAATGGATCAGAAGCCTAAAATGGATAATTATGTTAGGGTTACTAAAAATAAACACCTAAAAATAAATGAAAAATGTGTTCAACACCACTTAAATACATGTGAAAAATATTTCCACTCAATCTGTCACATCCTCCTACCACAAATATTTGTTATTCAAAACCTTCCATCATGCAATGGTTCTTTTCCCCAACCTATATCAGATAAAACAATATCAACATACACTTATAAGGTTTATATAAAGGTGTGATCATAACATTCTAAGCAAGATTCCACCACATGATAAATGGAATGTCTTTAAAAATTTAACCAAGTCATACTAGTTTTAAATATAAATATAAAAATACCAATTTTTTATATTATAGAAAAAAGAAATAAATTTTTTGTATACATTTCTAAATTATTGGTTATCCCAATGAAGTGAAATTTATTTAATATATTAAAACCATAATGGTAGAATTATTTTGTTATAAAATTTCAATCAAAACATCATGGATATGAAAATATGGGCCTGGTGTAGGAGGACATATGATCCTCATAACAATCAAACCCGTAACTATAGTAAAACCACCATCCATATCCATTTATATATAGAATGATATCTTGATTTACATCTTATTATAGTAATAAGTTTATGATGGAACTCATCAGTTTTGTCTCATGACTAGATTCACTAGTCATATTCTCACATTAACTTAGAGGGTATAATATTGGGACATTTTCCTCATATCCTAAGATCATATTTTCCCTAT
Source organism: Viscum album (assembly GCA_963277665.1). Classification (NCBI taxonomy): domain Eukaryota; kingdom Viridiplantae; phylum Streptophyta; class Magnoliopsida; order Santalales; family Viscaceae; genus Viscum; species Viscum album. Next base: position 1,953,486,007 of record OY728130.1, read on the forward strand.
GGACCCTCCTATGTACCCACAATTTCACATGATAATTTACAATATCAAGTGATTTATTTAACTTAAATAGTAAAATAATGAAACATACTTTGTAAATATATAACCATTATTTATCAAAATTTAATATATGTTCACATCATTGGTAAAAGAGAGTTAAATAACACTAAATAAAGTAAGTAATAAACCTTTTTAACCAAGAAAAAGATAACATTATTTATAATTATCTTTAATAAAATTAAAATTTGAAATTATTTATAAGTTATATCCAAACCATATTTGAAAAAAACCCCATTGTGATAAATGTAATTCTCCACTAGAAATTCCTATAAATTCCTTATAGAGATCATTTAAATAAAATATAATTCTGTCCTAATTATGTAAACCACTCTGATGTCAAAAATGAAATAGAATGTAATCATAAATATAATTATAAAAAATATATTTGAATTATATAAATTTTTTTGTACTCAAACCATAATTTTAAATAAGAAATTACATTCAAGTTATTCAAAAAAGGACTACCATAGAGCTGGTTACTAGAAATTGTTGAATATATTATCAAATGAATATTTCCGCACAAAAAGAGGAATGAAAAAGACCATAGAAGAAAAATGGAATCCCAAACATTAAAACCACCTAAATAAATTCCATGAAGACCATAACTCTCAGACATAAATTCCATTGGTGGACAAAATAATAGATTAATAAGGAAGAAAAAGATAAAAGATGATGTTTTTACAGACTTTCAATGAATATTGAAGCCAATAAAGGAACTTTCACCACAGTAAAATATTATTGGATATGAAATCCCAAAAATTTAGATAATTGGGTATATTATTGTGTTTTCAATAAAAATTGGGAAAAAAATAAACCACTATTTTAGTAAATCTAGTTATTCAAAGGATAAAAATTTTATATTTTGAAAAGCAGAATGAGATCTATGCCTAAATAATGAGACTCTGCATAAAGAACATATGTACCTCTACATAAATTAAATACTAAAACCATGTATTTTTCAATTTTATGGAATTATTTCAAGGTTATTCACTAAACTATGATGTTTTTAAAAACCAATAAAAATTTGAAAATTTGACTCTAAATAGAAAAATAAATGATAATGACAATAAATATTTTAAATAATTTCTGTAAAAGTGATGAAATGGTTCCAAAATTATCCCTACCATATCACATTTTCCATAAAATGATAATTTTATATATTAAAATATAAGAGGTTAATGATCATTCTTCAATCCCATGTTTCACATGAGAGTTATTCCCATACTATAGTAAAATATCAACAAAAGGAATTCATTTTCCTCACAAACTTTTATTTTTAAGAGTTGGGGGATTGAACTAGTTTTTTAACCATAGATATATTAGGACTAATATTTAATTCCTCATAATTATGTATGTCAGATGGATATATATAGTAATTATTCAATTTAGAGATCTGTAAGTCAATATGAATTTATATCATCTAAGAAGGAAACACCATGCGATATTCAACCTTATCAAAATTCTCAATGATTTTAAATTTCCCACATACCTCAACACCAAATTACATTTTCCCAAATTATTTCAGAATTAATTGAGGTGATACATTCTATAATATGAATTAATCTACTAAAAATTACAATTCCCTTCATCAAAAATTAATATTTTATTTGTAGTGACTTTGGACTATAACTAGATATTTCTGAATAAGTTGAATGTTTTATATCATCTCTTACACTATTATTAGTCCCCCCAAACATGTCTCAAAAACATTAACACAAAATATTTGATAACAGAAATGATGAACGTATAATACCAAAAAGGGATCCATCCTAATTTATTATTTGTAGCTATTATTATAAGAAATTAAAAAAAAAACATATGAGCATTATGTGAATCTTTAAACTATATTACTCATGAAAAAATATTATCTTATATAATTTTTATACCTCCAAAATCTTTTTTTATTTTGGATTAGGATGTTATTTCATACTCATCCTTATCAGGATTCGTATAGCTTCTTGATTTTAATTCCGAATATGGGAGGAAAAATAAGGATCTCAGTGTGAAATGATTTTTGAAGACACCCTATATAACTTGACAATATCAAGAAAATATAATTTAATAAAACCCTCAACCTTTGTGATATCATTGAATTTAATAAAATTATTTAATTTAATTAATTTACGAAACATTAAAAAAGTATATTTATTTTAAAAAGTGTATGATATTTCTGGATTACAAAGTCTATGGATATTTCATTACTTTTCCATATATGATTATAAAATGGTTATAACATACCTAATAGATTTTAATTCATGTATTTCACATATTGAAATGTGACTAATCAATATACATAGTCATATATTCACCATCTCATACCAATACATCATTATCAAAAATTCATATTATAATACATTTTAGAAATTCATGGGTAAATTTCCCATTATGAAACATAAGAATTATTCACTATTCTATATATCAAGTGAAATGGTACTGGGAAAAAATTAATAAAGTTGATGGTTCTATTAGAGACAAATATCAATCACCGGTGTTCACCCCACCTGTAGTGTCCATGGACCTGTCATGTTCTTCTTAGAGGGTAGTGAATAAGAATTACCCTAATTTTATTAATTTATATATATTTAAATTCAATATATTTTACTGTTTAATGTTATTGAACCACTAAATGATTTTTCATAGCCTAAATTTATTGTTCAATAATAAAAAATATATATGTGAACACATTTTTTACAATTTTTTACATAATGTCCTACTCTTTACTACAACTGGTTACGCCCCCAATTATGGATTCTTTACTATATTGGCAGGTAACTACAACTGGTTAGACACCCCTGTTACAATATCTCAAACATCAGCTAGTAATACACCCATGCTTCATGCTTCATCTTTAATGACATTACAGAGATAAAAAAATCTTCATATAAAGAATGGAATCCTACATAATAAATATTTATTATTTTTTACTTGTGTACTCCTTTAAGATATTTAGCAGCTACTAATAAATGTCATCTCCATTGGTATCAAAACTCCCTCTTAAAATATGGTTTGATCTGGATGATCCTCAAGTTCATCAAATACTTGAGAACATGAAATCACCCTCTTAATAATTTCTCATGTTTTTCACATTATCACTTCTATACATAGATTTATTAGGCTTCTCAAAATATTATTTCATAATCAATATAAGATATATCAGTTTTTTCTCAACTTCTCATCATTCCATCGACTCTAGACTGTATTCCCTGGGAGTTCTATTTTAGGGAAACCTCAACAATGACTCACCCTAATTTTAAGTACACTTTTTTTATATTTTGATATATATATATATATGTATATATAACAATTGGAGCATCATATTCTTTTTTATGTAATTTTCCATATCTTATTCCTTGTTTTTGACTCATATTTGAATATTCACTTTCTTTTCTATTAAAATACATGCGAGAAAATTAATGATCACCCCATTATATCAAGAAATGCATCATGGAAAAAATCTTCTCACCACCCCCTGATCCATTCAAGCTTGGGTTAAATTTCCTGTAATATTTAAATAACCATTATATCTAGAATTTCTCTTTTTTTCCATGTCATATTCACCCTATGAATCACTAATATATACTTGAATCATTTCTCCATTCATTAACCCATATAAAGTATTCAATAATGTAAAAACACTATATAGCACAAATGGATACATTTTTCTTATCTAAAAATGGACATGTAGAAAAATAGGTAAGTTATTATTCCAATTAAATGGTTTTCTTCTAAAATGATTATATTATTCTATACTTAAACCATCTGTGTCATTTTGAACTAAAAATGTATACATGTTTCATTCATATTATTATTCTTCACGCCAAATTACAAATCACCACACTACATCCATTATGAATTCATAATCGGTGATATAACTATAAAATAATTATCATGTGTTTACATCACATCAAAAAGGTTTTTGGAAGAAAATCACTAGACACATAAAAAATTATTCATTTCCTCATTCAATTTATATTCATGAAAGTGGAAATTCATGAATATTTTATTATTTCCATACCGATTCATTAACCAATCTTTTACTTCATTGGGGAAATCATTCCGAGATTATATAACTCATCATGGTAGTTCATGTGAAGATAAATTTCTAAAATGTTGTGATGTATATATTGAAATTATAATAATTTTATTTAACATTAAAACATTATATACGTCTCAGATTATCATCTAAGGGTATCTATTCCACATTAATGGTTCCACATGATCACATTGGATTATAAATTGTGGAAAAACCTTGTGAAACTGAACTCATGAGCATCGATAAGAAGTGGATGATCACACATTTTGACCAGATGGCTTAAAACAATTGTATCAAATGGTTTTTGATATATTTTTATCTTAATAATATGAATGAATAGTGTTCCACAAACCATTATCCAAAAATAGGGTTCAACTTTCTTGAGCACAACTATATGATGCCCACTGTTCCTTCAGTCCTTTGAGTTAGAAAAGGTGTTCAACACCAAAAAAATTAGAAGAAACATGGAATTCATCTTCCATGACTACCTATAGTATCACACCTACACAACTTCACAATATCACCTACTCATGTCCCTGCTGGACCAATATGTCCAACCATCAACATATACTCCTTGTTGACTTCATAATTCTACACATTTCCATGCCATTATTCCAAGATGACTCCCATACATGGTTGAGACTTTCTCCCACAATAGCATGGCTGAGCTGGCCTAGATAGCTGGATTTTATGGAAAGATTACTATTAAAATCCCATAAAAACAGTTTGGAATGTTTTTCTTCAATTCTAGGACGAAACCCAATATCTTTCAAGGATAATTCAAAAAAATATAAATTAATTTGGAATGGCCATAATTTAATATTATTCACCAAAACAATGGATATATACTATGGTTGAAAACATTTTATAATTCATAAAATTCATTTTTTAAAATCCATTTTCATTTAAGATCTATTAAAAACATCAAATTTGACTAGGATAATTGTCCATTCATGACACCCAATGCCATATAGTATATCCATAAAAAATATATTAGCATCATCACTTCATAGAAACTCCCCAAAAACATATTTCAACATAATTAATATCAAATGAAACACTGGGTTCAACAATCTCTCCCTTTTATTTTATTTTCCATATCCCTTTACATAAGAAAAGTCAATATGTGTGATCAAAATTTTCTACACATTATTAATTGTATAATTCAAAGAGTAAATGTGGTCTATTAGTCTCATTTTTTACAAAAACATGTTCTCCACAATTTAAATATTATTTCCTGAGCACTACTGAGAGAGTTATGATATGAAATGTTCTCTTAGAAAAATCCTTTATTTAATAAAATATTTATCTATGTGGTCTAAAGCTATATAGAAAATAAGAGAGATATAACCATATTTATCTAATTATTCCACTAAAAACATACAGGTGAAGTCAATTTCCTAAAATCATATTTCTCAATAATAAGTTTTATAATAATGGATTCAAATAAAAGAAACATGTAACTTATACACATCTCATTAAACCACAAAAGAAGTTCATGAAAATTTCATGTTACTCCCCATTTTTCTCATGTTTTCATAACAAAAACACCCCCTTAATAATTTTATATAATGAAATTAAGAATAGGGGTTAAGGGTTTTATTGGAATACCACATATTTCAATTTTATTAGCATATTTATAAAATTTCATTTTTATATTATAATGCATTAGTATACTCATTTCCTAAATTTGATAATCCTTAATGTAAACAAGAATCAATAAATTTATGATGATGAATATCTTCTAGAATGTATTTCAAGATACTCCAATATTAAAACACAATAGAATGGAGTTATTTATGTGGTTTTACTAATTTAATATCTAACACACCTTCACTAGAGATGATCTTATTTAATTTTGATTATTGATAATAGATGGATAACACTAGGATAGATTCTTTATTTTTCAACTACATAAAAAATTGTTATCAATCATATATTTATATGAATCTTAAGAGAACGATCCGTCAAGGATGGGGGTTATTTTTCTATGTTTCCATGAATGGGAAACACTCACTAATTATTTATTTCTCCAAGTATGAACATGATTTACATTCAATTACTGATATAGTAATAATAAATACAATATGAAAAAGGTATAAGGAAATAAGGTAGATCAAGCTATTCCTCCTAGTCAATAGTATGTTTGGGATGGTTTCTTCAACCAAGATAATCCACATTCTATAGTATTCATGATTAAAAATCTTCTTTTTAAATCCTGTTTAGTCTTTGGTGGAATGGATCTTATCACACCAATCATTTCATTTGGTGATATGGTTCTTCCCCAGTTTTTTAATAAAAGACATGAATTGTGATGAAAAATTAATTCTGTTAAAGGATTCTTATTATTATATAAATTGTGTTAAACGTCCTCATGTAGTGTGTCCATATTTATTATATTTATCACATAAAACATATTTAGCATGAGAGTTAATGTTTTTTTAAAACCTAACATGATATTCATCTTCTTCCTATAAAATTGTCATCTTACCTATAGTACTATATTTTTTATATATGACTATGGATAAAATTATTCTAAAGTCCCATGGGAGAAATACGATTTAAAACATTCTTTGGATTTTTAACCATGGATAATTTTTATTTCTCTCATGGTCTTCTCATAAAATTATTTTTGGATACATGATGATATGTACATGCATCACTTTTTTTGTCCTTTTTATTTCAAACATCACAGATTTACTCAAGAACCTTAAGTATATTTTATCCTAACAGATTTTACAGACTCTTTTATTCATGCATCTTCCTCTATCTATTTCTTCCCTTGATATGGGATTCCCTTTTCTATAGAATTTATATTAGTATACCAACAATATAATGAATAATGCATGAATATATTTCAGAACCGAAATTTACCCACAAACCATTATATTATTTTATATTCTCAATGTTTTACATAATTTCCTGAAACTTTTTGGGAACCTTTTATTCACCATAGGAATCATGGAAGGTTGTTCATCATTTCTCCTAATCCATATTTTTATAGAATTTTTATTCAATCCCACACATATTTTGTAAATATATATTCATCAGAATTATTATTTTGAGATATGAATGGTAGCTCATTCATCACAATATCTTGATAAATATCATTAGATGATATATGTATCTTATTTTCAAATAGTAGAGGATTTTTATTCATTGAATACTCTAAATACCATTGTGTTGTAGAAAAAACATAAATATTTGATTATGAAATCTTGACATTTTTCATTTCATTATTTGTTAAATTGATTTCAAATTGATGAAATCCCAATTTTATGGGATTATTTTTCTTGTCAATAAATTACATTCTATCTTCAAAACCCTTACATATCTTTGTGACACCCAATTCATGCAATGAAAATGATTCATATAAAATTCAGGACATCTATAGAAAATGTGTGAATTTTTTAAGGATTTTGGACGGAATTTATAAATAATATAAAAAAAATTCTCAAAAATACAAATTAAATTTATTATTTATTGTGAATAATGTATTTATCCCTTACATACACAAGGATGGTGAGAGTTATGTACTTTATAAACATCATAAAAAGTTCTTCCTTTACTTCTTCAACTTATGCTTCTAGTTGTGATTTATCAAATAGAATCCATTAATTTCACCAAAATAAATTTTAGAACTTCTTTTTGAACATTAATAATATTTTCATTGAAATTATAATGAGTAACAAGAAATTATTCATTATTCTCAAAGCTAGAATACGGCTCAATAGAAGAATCATAATAAAAAGAATCTTTACTACTTGTACCACTCTGATTACCATCTCTTAGTGGGGTTTCTACATTAAGAGTTTCTTTTTTCACCAACTAAATTACCTCTATTTTCATATAAGTTTTATGATTCCTAGCAAAAATGTATATATTTTATTTTCTTTTCCCTATATCTGAAGTATCTCAAACATTTCTTAAGATCTACAGTTTATAAAATATATAAAAAAACTATTATATTTTTTCTGATATTTATAGGTAACTACCAAGGATACCAATTATAGTGTCCAAGGACCGGATAGGTACCACTGAGATGGGGGAGAATCAGTGGTACTGTCATTTTAAGAATTTTTCCAATTTTGAATACAACCTATTTAACTAGTTAAATTTTTCAATACACTAAAGGATTTCATATTTCTTCAATTTCATGTACATTAATAAAAATTAGAGAAGAAAAACTAATTTATAATGTTTTACAAAAAGGCACACTACTTGTTGTAACCATTTATTCCCTCAGTTACAGATGCATCACTATATCATAATGTGAATACAACTAGTTAGGCACCCCAAAATATCCATCATCTAGCAGATGTTTATACAACCTTGTATCATTATTTATCATTAATAAATATTCAAAGATATAAATATATTCAACAACATATTCCCTTTTTTCGTAGTATAGCTATATTACCTTTACTTGTGTACTCCTTTAATAACTTCTATTGAAACTAATAAATATCCATCCCACTAGTCTGGAAACATAGTATTCAAATCTAGTGTGATGTAGATAATACTCATGTTTACCAAATAATTGAGAACTATAATTCACCCTCATTAAATATTTATCATTATTTTATCCTTATCTTTTCAACAAATAAATGTATCAGTATTCCCAAAATATTATTGTACAATGGATACAAGGTCTCTCAATTTTACTCAACTGGTCACCACACCTCTGATACGAGAATATATTCTCTAGAGGTTCTATATTTGAGATACTAAAATAATGAATCACCCCATTAAAATCCCCTCCTTTTTATATAAATCTTAATATATATATATATTTATATATTAGAAACTGCTTCATTTAGATATTTTTTACATAATTTTCTATATCTTCCTCCAGGATTTATACAAATATTTTAAAATTCTATTTATTTTCTATTATTATTGATAGGAGAAATTTTTTTACCACCCAAGGATCTCCATAAAAACATTCTATCACAATTATTAGGACTACCCCATGGTCCTTGCATGTTTGGGCTAAATTTTTGTGATATTAATACATCAATGATATCTAGAATTTAACATTTTTTCTACTCCAATTTCACACTATGAATGAAAAATAGCTACTTGAATCATTCATTAATCTATTTGGAAAGATAAGGTATTCAATTATGTGAATCCACTTCATAGTATAAATAGCTACATGATTCTATTCAAAGAACATATACATGGGGAAATAGTGACATTAATAAACTCACTATTTGGTTTTCTTCTACAAATAGATACATCATTCATTACGCAAAATGGCTATATTATTTTGAATAAAAAAATTATGTGTTATTGAGTCTCATTATTCCTCTTCTCACTACATAACCAACTACCATGCCTCATCAATTATTCGTTCACAATCGATAGAATATTTATACACTAATGCTCAGGTATTTACATCATATCCATTGATTTTTTGGACACAAATCACCAGAAATTTGTTACATTATTCACTTCTTCATTCAATATATATTAATGAATTTTAAAACAACTGAATATTTCATCTTGATCATATGTTTTCATTAACCGTGATTTTACATCATTGTAAAACTTGGTATGAGCTTCTATAACTCAACACAGTATCTTGTGTATTCATAGATTTTAGAAATTCAATGATGATTATATCAAAATCATAATAATTTCATAAAAAATTATAACATGTAAGGAGTCTATTAATGATTACCTAAACTCATAAAAGGTACAAGAACCATGTGCAACTGATCTCAAGGAAATCATGTTGAAGGGAATGATCACTTTTGATTAGAAAGTAGCTTAAAATGATTCGATCAGATAAATATGATATATCTATATCTTTTTTATATGGGTTAATAGTATACCACACACCATTTTATGACATTGAATTATGTCTATTTCGAGAACCCCCATATAATTTTTATAATTCCATTAGTGCATCGAGACCACAATGTGATTTCTCACCTGTAACACTTTCACAAACTTAGGCTTCAGGAGTCGGGCCTACCCATGCTAACCACCTTCCTAGATGTGTTCAATCACACATGTATATATTTGATGTCCCAATATGGACCACTATACAATTGTGAACTTAGTGGGTTTCGTGATTCCCCATACAATATTGTTGGATGTATTGGTTGAGTCTCATTATTAGTTGATACTTGTTCCCATAAGACCATGGTCAAGTTGTCCTAAGAGGTTAGTTTCACTAGCCACATTTTTATTAATCAACCATATAAATAGTTAGTTAAATTTTTATTTAATTGCAGGACAAAGCAAAATATAATTTACGGATTATTCATGATAAATATAAATTCATGGTATTATTTTAATATTATTCTTTGAAAAAGGTATAGATTCAATTGCTAAAAACATTATATACTTCATAAAATTGTATTTTCCCTATTGTTTTTTGGCATTTGAGACTAGTTAAAACAATAATTACATTTAACAAGTATAAATTTCCAAACAAGAAATATTATTATATAAATTGAATCTATAACAATTCTCCAAGTATCACCACCTTATTTCAACTCACCAAACACATATTGACATGTCATTGAAAAAATGAAACACTAGTTCAAGACCACTATTTAAAAATTCCATGATACATTATAATTCATCATCCCCTTGTCAATATGAATGGATAAGCTCAAGAAGAAAATGTGTAATTTGAATATTATCCAAAAACAATACCCCATTCTATTATATTACCCAAAAGAGATTTTTTTAATGATACATATTAAATTCTATTTCTCACATTACTCTTTAAATGTTTGTGACAAAAAATACTTTTTAAAAGAATATATGACTACATTCCCAATTCTATGTATATAAATGAGAGAAAAATGAAACTTTTATAGGTATTCCACCCATCACATTTTATTTATGATCATATACATTTGATGTGATATGTAACCGGATATTTTATGATTATTGTAAATTATAAACTTATTTAGAACAAATAAAATCACCAACATTACGAATAGTGCATGACGATCACTAATTTAATATCAGGGTTCAAAATAATTTATTTCATTACATTGTATCAGATGTAAGACTATGACACTGTAATGTTACCCTTTATAAGATAAAAACCCAATCCCATGTGTGATGAATCATATTATACTACATAACATTGTTTAGGATGTGGTAAAATAAAAAATTAGACTTGGTGTCAACCACTATTTCAGCTCCTAAAACGAAACCTGACATTCAAAATTCATTAAAAATTATATCATTTATGAGAGAGAGACATAAAAATTGATACAATATCTAATAATTCTTTTTAGGAACAAAATAAATATACTACTAAACCAAATAAGTGTATTTTATAGAAGTTATTCTAAACATCCCAAGACTTAATAATTTTCACATTCTTAGGATCAAAAAAAATTCCATGTTTTGATAACATGTATCATAATAACATCAATTATTATATCTAAAAGTGACACATTTAGATATTTTAATAAATATTATTCTCTCAAATTCAAAAAACAATGATGCTCAAGCTACTCATTAGACATTGAATAAACTAATATATAAACTATGAAATACAAGATGAAGGAATCATGATATAAATGTAAATTTAAATTAATTATATTTATCATGTCACATAAATGGATTATTTTAAAGGTATTTTAATTTAATTTATATTAATTCTTTATTGTGTGGGATTCCCATTCATTTTTGGAAGAAAGAAGGAGTTTTCATGATTTGTGCTATACCATGAGCCCATTTCACAATTTAAAAATAGATTTTGATTCATTAATAACACCGTTATTTTCAATATTTTTCACCAATTAAACTTCACACATGGACTCCACTAACCAATTAAAACCATCATATACATTTATACCCCTTATATTCTCATAATCAGTTTGGATTTGGATGATTTATTTAGGCATTGGGCCAACTCGGAATCCAATTTTCGGTTACTATTTATTTTTAATCCTATAATATGTAATTCATTTTTTACTCATATTTAGTGATTATACCTCTCACCCAAGACCAATGAACCTAGGTTCACCCACATATTAGTTTATCCCTCTTTGGAGCACATCCTCATCACAGATTTAGGAAAAACATCTCAATATTTCTCAAATCTTCTAGATTTGAAAAGTAATTTGATTCCTTCATAAATGCTTTATTTTTTACTTTTCCCCCATTCTAGATACTACATGACCGCCAATGACTTATTAGAAGCTCAATTTCATTTTTGGTTATTTTTATGTTCATATAGTGGTGTATTTGAGTATATATCTTCAAATTTCCTCAATTATGTGTGTTTCCTCTCATGTTCCTCTCATTTGATTGGTTTTCTTCCACTTTTTAGGATTTTACTAATCTACAGAATTTGGGGCTTCATATATAGTGTTTTATCTTAGGTTTCATTGTCTAATAATGTGGTTTTAGGATTGATTTAACTCCCCTATGGTGCAACAGTTGTGTGGGTGAACGACATCACAAGTATTTGCTGTTTTGACACTTGTGGTAGGAGGTTACATGTGTAAGAACAACTCGATGAGTTTTCCTTGATTTATTTATATTTATATAACAATTTTCTTTCAATTTTATTTCTGTGAGAATTTTTTTGGTTAGAATTTGTTAAGAAATTTATTTTTAAGTGCCAATTTGGTGTGAAAATGGGAGTTTTACTTGTCCATTCAATGTTATACCAATTGTGGCTGTTTTACAACTCATTTAGTGGTTTTATTAAAGTGTTTTAGTGATTACAACTATATTTTTTTGGTAAAATTGTAGTGACTTTTTATTTAAAATAGATATTTTAAATATATTTCATGTGGAATGATTAGTGGTATACCTTGATGTTTTTTATGAAAATATTTCATTATTTCTTGTGTTGTTTAAATGGTGCAAAGAATATGTAGCTATTTTTTAGTGTGTATGACTAGAAATGGGATTTTTATAGGCAAATGACTTTGGGAAACATGTGGAAATTGTTTTATAACAAGTGGGAGAAAATTGGGTATCTAGGTGGGTGGACGTGAACTAGTATTCTAGTGTTTCGGAGAAATTTTATCATTGTTACACATATCAGGATAGAAAATGAAAACACTAAAAAAACTATTTTTATGATGATTGGGGACCACTAGGTTATGGTTATATTCCATATTTGTATCTTGTTCATTAGAATATATATTATTAAGGTTACTTTACACCGAGATACGAGGTACATGGGGCCCAAAACATACTAGTGCCTCTGGCTGTTTCAGAGATTAGTGATCATTGGATCCTTTGTATTTACCATTGAATTATATTGTTTTTCTCTAAAAGAAATGAAAATGTTTCAATTAAAATTTTTTCACCCTTTTGAAATTTCCCAATGAAAATATTGTACCTTTAAAAATACAATCTATATAATTTATGGCGACCATTTCTTCTTTATCAAAAACTTGTATACTTTTCATCTTGTATTTTTACTATATAGAATCCTTTGGGTAGTGTATTATTGAGATTAAGATCACACCCTACTTACACCCCTTAGGTGTATATAGACATTATCATGTTTGACACAGGTAAATGCAAGGCCTTGGGTGATGGTGGTAGGGGTTGCTAGTTTCTTCCCTCGGTGCGGCGTTGTAGAGAAGTCTTGTGGGTGATAACCAATTATCTTGTGGATTCCCATGGGAAATTTTGTTGCAACATTTATCTATCTTTTGAACTCCTGTGTCATGTTTAAACCTATGGGTACAGTTCAGGATTTAATTTTTGGTGTGTTTGGCATAAATTTTTAGATTTAATTTACTAATTGTTTTGGGTTGTTAAATGACTCTAAACTCCGGTAAATCATTCCCAAACCATAATACATGATATTTGAGAACATTTTCCATCCTGTGGGGATTGGTAATTCCCTTTGGGAATTTCCATGGGCTGGGTCTGGTGTTGGATTTAGTTGAAATGTCATTTAGTTCGTGAAAAAGTAGTTTTAGAGGTGGTTAATGTTTATGGGTAATATTATTATTTTGGGATGAGTTGAGATAGATAAGATTTAGGATTATCAGGGCTATGAGTTTTGGTCATAATTAGGGTGCAAGTCCCACACCCCTCATGATAGACCAATATTCACCATGAGATAATTTAATTGTTTGTTTGGATTCACTTCCATATGTGACATGTGGGATGCAGACTGCACGTGGACATCTGGTGGGGATAAAGTGGCTACTTATTTTATTATTTTAATGTGTTTATATTATTTATATTTTATGTTATTGGTGATATTTTCATATGTTTTTTACTGTTTTTTTTCTTGTGACTGTTTTCTTTTATAGAAAAATGCCTCCCCAGAAAGCTCACATGAACCTACAGGAGGAATCTGGGGAGAGTTCTCCAAGACCACATGATCAGAGGATATTAGAGGTTGTGGTATTGGATGTCTATGATCTAGGAAATATAATATATCCTTTACATCTTTGTTTAGGGAATATTAGACTATTCATTGGAAGGAAATTTCCCAAGTGTTTTTGAAAAACAATTCTCTTACTTTCTGGGGTATCACATAACCTCAGGAAGCGGAGGAGTCAATAGAAAAGATAGAGTGCATTTTGATTTCATGAACAAACCTAAGGAGATTAGGGTGAAATGTGACTCTTTCCTATTAGATGGTCCAAGTTGAAGGTAGTGGGAATCATGACTTCAATCTAGGAAGCACGAGCAAATGAGATGGAACGATATCAAGGTTACCATCAATGACCATTCCTAGCCTATGGTTTTTGGATATTATCATTCTTGAGTGTGTATGGAGCATGTTAGGGGGGTTTTTTATGTGATGGATTATGCCAACAATTTTGTTGAGTTGGACTGGTATTCTTTGGAAATGGTCTCTAATGAGAAGATGAAGTCCCAAAAGTTCAAGAGGGGCATGTGGACAGAGATCTATTCACATGTATTCCTGTTCATGATGAAAACCTATATAGGGGTCGTTTACTAGGCATGTTTGGTGGAGATCGACCACAAGGGTAGGGTTGATTTTTCTGGGATGATATCATGTCTGGGTAGTGGAATTCATTTTGAGAATAAAATGAAGTGGGAGGAGCAGGGAAAGAAGGGGGTGGAAGATCATTCTTACCTTCCAGAAAATTTTCTTTATTGGATTCTAATTAATGGTTTGTCGTGTGCCACCAGTGTTGGAGGACATTGAACATCTGAACAAATTACTCAATTCCTCTGAAGCCTTGTTATTAGTGTGGTGGTATGGGACACTTGTAGTGCTTTTACAGGATGGAATTTCCACTACAATGTGGGGACGAATCAGTGGATTCTATGAGATAGTCAACTCAGTTAGATCTTATGATGATTGGGGGATCTTAGTTTGTTGGCTATGGAGATAGGGCTGGATCATATTCTAGGCAGATTGAGTTCATGTCATAGCCATAGAATAGCAGTTATTCTCAGGTAGAGACTATTCATCTCCATGTAGTGGATTAGGCACTAGTAGGATCATAGGTGGGACCATCAATAGTTCAAGGAACCTTTCTTATGTAATATTCTATAGATACTACTATTTTTGATAATGTTACCTCTATTTCATTCATATATTCCCATTTTGTGAACATGCTGAGTATACCAACTGATATTTTTTTCTTTTACGAGGGAGTTGGTGATGTGGATAGGAAGTAAGGATGAGGGACTTACGTGCATGTCGTGTGTGATTTCTATGTTAGGGGTTGAGATGGAGTGGGACCTCCTAGTATGAGATATGGTTATATTTAACGTGATACTTGGAATTGATTAACTGGTACACTTTCAAGCGCACATCAATTTCTATAGGCGACGGGTCTGTTTCACATAACCAAATGGGAGTCTTCATGTTTTCCTTGGGCATTAGGATCCTATGTTGGGTCACATCAGACCAAAACTCCCAGAGGTGGGAAATATTGTATTATAGTTATCTTCCCTCACAATAGAGGATTATGGATTTGCTTATGAAGGTGGAAAACCTTGTGTAGTGGATGAGTTTATGGAGGTATTCCTAGATGAATTTTCAGGCTTACCTATGGAGTGATACATGTAGTTATTGATTGATTGGAATCTAGGAAAAAAACAATATATCTTTCCATGAATTATATGCCCCCCACTGAGCTTAGGGAATTAATGATTCTTCTAGATGATTTCGAATCCAAAGGATTCATTCAAACGAGTGTCTCTCCTTGGTACACTCTTATTCTATTTGTAATGAAGGCTGAAATATACCTCCAGTTGTGTATTGATTACCAGAAGATGAACATGGTAATAATAAATAAAAAATATCATTTTCCCTAAATAGATCAATTTTCTGATCAGTTGAAGGGTAAAGGGGTTTTCTAAAGTATACTTGCATTCAGGGTACCACCAACTCATAGTGAAAGAGGAAAATATCATGAATATAACCATATAATGCAGGTACATCCTCTTCGAGTACGAGGACATTCCCTTTGGACTGAACAATGCTCCAGTGGTATTTATAGAACTATTAAATAGGGTCTTCCACCAGTATCTCGACTCTTTTTTCATGATATTTGTGGATGACACCCTGATTTACATTGTATCTGAGGAGGAGCATGAGTATCATTTACAAATCATGTTATGCACATTGTTAGATCCATGAATTTATCCAAATCAATCTAGGGGAACTCTATAAATCATGTAAGTGAATTTTCTAGTGAATGTGATTGCACTGTAGGGGGTTTCAGTGGAACCCAACCAGATCGGTATAGTTATGTCATGGGATCTTCCAAAGAATAGGTTTGAGATCTGAAGATTCCTCATCCTTGCTAGTTACTATATGTGGTTTTTGGGGGATCTCTCTGATCTTTCTTTTCCCATGACCACGCTCACCTAGAAGTGGGTGATGTTTTTATGGGGCCGAGAATTCCAGCCATCCTTTGAGGATATGAAAAAGAGGTTGACTACTGCCCTTGTGCTGATTTTTCTAGAGGCTGGAATGGGGTATTTGGTGTATTTCGATGATTTTGGTATGGGTCTCCAGTGTGTGCTTATGTAGGGTGATCATGTGGTGGTGTATCGTTCATTCCAACTCTAGCCACATGAAATGAATTATCTAAGCCATGACTTAGATTTGGTAGTTGTGATTCATTATTTGATGACTTGGAATCACTACCTCGTTAGGGAGAAGTTTTTGGTCTAATCTAATCACAAAACAATGTCCAACATCTTCTCACAAAAATATCTCAACCTTAGACCGCACCGTTGGATCGAGTACATTAAGGGGTTCAACTATGAAATTTTGTATACCCTGGGCTAGGGTAATGTGGTGGAAGATTCTTTATGTAGAAAAATACAAGTGAAAGCCTTGAGGAAGTCCAGTGATGAGTGGACTTTGATGGGTATATTTGCTTAGATTTATGTGGAGACAAAGGAGAACATTATAGGTGTGTTCTTGGCGAGCAATCTATTGACTCCTTCTCACTAAAATATTATTTAGCATGAACATCCCAGTGATGAGTTTTTTCAGTAGTCAATACTTTATCTTCATGGTGGGGAGACTTCATCTGATCATTCATTGTCTCCCAAGTGCATCTTGTGCTTGAAGGACTGTTTAGTAGTGTTTTCATCTCTGCGGAAGGTGGTGATGTAGGATAGACACATGTCTTAGTGGGTTTTCCATGAGAGTTCCACTAAGATGTATTAGAATGTGCGGCGATAGTTCTAGTGGCAAGGAATGAGATGGGACATAGAAAACATTGTGTTGAGATGCTACACATGTCATCAGGTGAAAGTGGATCACTAAAGGCCCACTAGTTTACTCCCTCCATTCCATTCCTACCTATAAGTGGGACAATGTCATCATGGATTTCATTATTGGATTACCTTATACACCTCAGGGTATGAATTCCATTTCGGTGGTGATTGATCTTATGACAATATTATCCTACTTAATTCTAATCAAAGATATTACTATAGGGGATGAGTTGGACAGTTTGTCTCTCTAATAGGCGTTCAGGCTTCATGGTGTTCCATCAGAAGTTGTCTTATATAGATACCAATGTTTAACTTCTCAATTTTGGGAAGGCCTTCGAAAATCCTTTGGGTCACATATTATGATGAGAATGCTTACCAACCTAAAACGGATGGTCATATAGAGTTGGTGAATTAGATCCTGGAGTACATATATCGTGCATGTGTTTTCAACATTAGAGGTTCATGGGATATACAATTGGGATTGGTTGAATTTCACTATAATAATAGTTTCCAAACATCGATTCAAATAGCTCCTTTTGAGTCATTCTATGGTTAGTCTTTTCAGTCCCCATTATGTTGGGAAGTAGTATGTGAGACTTCACTACTATGGTTAAGCCTTGTGCAGGAGATGTTTAAGAAGGTAAAGTTTATTAGGATATTCTTTTGACATTTTAGAGTCATCATAAATATTATTCTGACCATAGGCATTGAGACATAGAGTTTTCTATGGGTGAAAAGATATTCTTGATTCTGGACAATCGTCTAGGCTATCGTCGATTGGGAAAGCAACAAAAGATGAATCCATGGTTTGTCCATCCTTTTGAGATACCCAAGAATATTGGTAGGGTGGAATACTGGTTTGACTTTTCTTCTCAGTTGACTTCCTTTCCTGATGTCTTCTATTTCTTCCAATTGAAAATGTACAACCTAGATTTTTCTTTTGTGTTGAATTCAGATGAGCTGGAGATAGATCCCAATTTCGTTTTTTAGTGGCTAATGAAAATAGTTGATTCCCATGACAAGGTGCTTCCGGAAAAGATGATTCCATTGGATCAGATTCTTTGATAGTATGGGAATGACACACATGAGACATGGGAACAAAATTCATGTGTTGAGGAACTGTACCCATTCCTATTTTCCAATCAAACTTCGGGTTGACTTTTTGTGGCATAATGTATTTCATGGTTGGGAGAATTTCTAAATACCTGACTTATTTTATAGTTATTTTTCATTTAATTTACCTAATTTCTTTGTTATGGGGTTTTCCCAAGCTTTTTTGAGGAAAAGGTGAGTTTTCATGATTTGGGTCAAACCGTTAGCCCATTTCTAGATTTATAAACAAATATTGTTTTTTAATAACTCCTTTGTTTTCGCTTTTTTTTACCCATTCCACTTCTCAAATAGCCTCTTGTGACCTATTAAAACTACCATATACATTTGGAACCCTTAATAAAACATTAGTATATTGGATTTGGGTGATTTATTTGGGCATTTAGAAAACTAGTAAGCTCATTTAATATTTTAATTTTTTTAAATTCATTAATATCTTATTTATTTTTTAGTATTTTTCAGTTATTCCACTTCTCACCCAAGACCAAGAAACCTATGATCTCCCCCCATTTTTGATTATCCCTCTTTGGAGCTCATATTCATTGCAGATTAGGGCAATACATCTCAAGAATTCTCAAATCATCATGATTTGAAAAGGTAATGCGTTTCCTTCATAACTCCTTCATTTTTACTATTTTTCCCAATTTTAGTTCCTACATTACCTCCTAATACATATTAAAACCTCACATTCATTTTGGTCTATTTAGAGTTTCAAATAATATTGTATTTGGGGATATGTTTTCAGTGTTTTTCAATTAAGTGAATTTTCTCTCATTTTTCTCCCATTTTCTTATGGTTTCTTCCACTTTTCTTAAAGTTTCTAATATACAAATAGTAAGGTTTAGAATATTGGGATTGATATTGGGTTTATTGGCCTAAATGTTTTTGGTTTTATTGAACTACCTTGTGGTGTTGTGGTGGTGTGGCTGAATTTTGCATAAGGATTCGGTGTCTTGACAATAGTGGTAGGTGGTTCCATGTGTAAAAACTACTAGATGATTAATAATTGCATGATATCTATTTTTATCATATTTTTACTTCATTTTTCGTTCTACCAAAATTTGTTTAGGTGTAAATTGTTATTTTATTGATTTTTAAGTGCATGTTTGTGTGAAAATCAGTGTTTTACATGTCCATTCAAAGTTATTCCAATTGTGGATGTGTTATAACACATGTAATTGTTTTATTCAAATTTTTTAGTGTTGAAAATTCTATTTTGGGTTAATATTTCGGTGTAATTTGTTTTCAAATAATGATTTTAAATATTTTTCATTTGTAATGTTTTGTGTTATACCTTGAAGCTGTTTTGTGAAAACATTTCATTGTTTATTGAGTTGTGTAAATGGTTCAAAGAATGTTTATATACTATTTTGAGTGTGAATGACCAAAAATTGGGTTTGTATATGAAAATGGAAATTGGAAAAATGAATAATGTTTTTGTGCACATGGGGGGAATCCTAGGTTTCTTGGTGGGTGGACATGTATTAGTACGCTAGTGATCCGAAGCAGTTTTATTCCGGTTTTACTTAGCTAGTTGGACATTGATGACTCTAAAAAAATTTATTGATGATGATTGGGGACCACTTGGTTATGGGTTTTTTTCCTAATCATGGATCCAATATGGACATAAATATTACAATGGTAACATTACAATAAGATACGAGGTACATGAGGACCAAAACATACAAGTGTTGAGGGGTGTTCTCGAAATTAGTGCTCATTGGATCCATTATATTTATCAGGGAAATAGGATGTGTTTGGATAAAAAATTTAGTATATTAAATGATTTAATTAATTTTGTTCACTCTTTGAAATTTCCCTTATGATATTTTTTACCTTTAGACGCTTCATTCTTTAGAATTTATTGTCATATTTTCTTGTTTATCAAAAACCTTTACATATTGTATTTCTTTCTATATAGAAATATTTAAGTGGTATCCTATTAATCATATGATAAAACCCTAATTACACCCATTAGGAGTATATATACGTGATCATGTTTGACATAGGTGTATGCAAGGCCATGGGTGATGAATGTTCGTGTTGCTAGTTTCCTCTCTTGGTGTAGTGTTGTGGGGATAGATTGTTGATAATAACCACTTGTCATTTGGAGTCCCTTAGGTAGTTTTTATGATGTGTTTATGTATATTTGAAACTATAGTGTCATGTTTGAACATATGTGTTCAGTTCAATATTTTGTTTAATGTGTCTTTGGCATAAATTTTCAAATTCAGTTTATTGATTGTTTTTTGTTGTTAAATGATTCTAAAGTCAGGTAAATTATTCCCAAACCATAATACATGAACCCGAGAACTTTTTCTAGCCCATGGGGATAGGGGACACCCTTCAGGCCTCACCACTAGCTAGGTCGAGTGCATGTTTTAATGGTGACCATATTCTTTTCATGATATATAAATATTACATGTTCATTTATCAGGTAGAATGGAATCATGAGTTATTCAAAAGGACCACATATATTTTGAAATGTTGTATTGGTTATATAAATTTAATTTAATTTTATATGATGATGCCCTATCAAAATATAAATTTTAGAGAACCAAATTTCCACATTCAATTGATCATAGAGGTTACAAATGTGAATTTATGGGTATTTATTCATTATGGTCACTTATTTTAACTTCTTCTAGTTAATTATCATGTGTAAGATTCCATCATAATTATTTGGAAGAAATAAAACAACAACCCATTTAGATATATTTGGATGTTAAAATCCTACTTCTTTAAGATCATCAAGATGGGTCTTTAACTCCTTCTACTCTGTTGGTTTCATTCAATATAAAGATATATATATATATTTCACCCAATAAACAAATAAATAGATAATTTCACTTCCTACTTAGGGTTAATCAGTGAAAAAACATCTTAGAAAATTTTAGGTGTTCTATTTATATTGTAATTAAACTAATTAGTAATATCTTTTTCATCATATTTCACCAAGAGAGATGATATATAGTATAATATCCCACCAACATCCATAATGGTAGGTCCATCATCACATTATTTTGGGTCCTACATTTCATGAAATAAATGAGAAATTTTGTAAAAAGAAAATATCTCTAATATCTAATGATTCTAATTAATGAGTTATTTCAAAGAAATTATCCAATCCATTCCATGGATATTAAAAAAATGCATTTGAATAATGTGTAGGTCCTCTTCCAAATCTAGTTCAAATATAGATATACGAAAAGGAAAATGAAAGAAATAATCTTTCTTATTTCCAAGAGGAGTTGATATATTCATTACATATGGAATTTCTTTAAATGATAGTTTAAATAATTATATAGAAAAAGTACATTTAAATGGGTTTGTCTAACCCATAGTAGATAAAGTAGAAACTATAGATGATAGAATAAGTATTGTACCTTACATTATTGTGGTACTAACTTTTGGTTGTTCTCTAAAATTTATTATTCCCTACATTAAGGATAGTTATTATGTATACTACTAAATTTTGTGTTTCTCATTAATTTGATTTAACTATGTAAAGAAACAAATATACCTATGTTTTCTTGAGGTTAAGATCATATTTCCTTCATTGTATCAAATTTTGATTTGGATACCTTTGATGTAGAGGATCCAACCCACTTCTTTGATGAGTACTGAACCAAAAAAATCTATAGAGTCATAACTTTAATATTCCCCCATTTAATGTAAAAAATAATCCTTTTATTTTTAAATGACATTATACTAGGGTGAATCTATTTAGAAAACATGGTATTAAATTCTTTATATGTATGATTATCATGAATATTTTAATTAGAAATAGATATCCACCACTTCAAACTAGGGACATCAAGAATAAAATGGAATAATTTAATTTATATATGGAATCTCTCTTTTTTATTTTATAAACCTTTCATTAGATTGTAAAAAGCTGATAAACTTTTAAATTTTAGTTTCTTGGAAACAAGGCACATAAAACATGGAAACATAAAAAAAATTTATCAACAAAATGAAATGATTATTCATGGTTCATCCAAATTAATTTTATTTTATCTCATAACCTAGGGACATATATTAAATGAATGTGTGAACATAAAGACCTATAAGGAAAACAAGAGAAACAACATACATGTTATCTAGAGAAATACTGATTAGAAAATTAGAAATATCATAAAAGCGTGATAAAATGGAAAAGTGGAATATAATAATAAAAATAACATGAATCATAACATGAAAATTTGGATAAAATATTTAAATGAGACATTCATAAGCATATCACCATGGTTTTTTCACATAGGTGTTATAAAAAAATACCAAGCTTATTTACCAAGGTATCATAAAACATATCATCTTTAGAGATTAAATTCATCACCCAATGCATTGGATCACATTTAGGGAACACTATTCAAAAGTATTAATTATTTTGAGCTACATGTATCATAAAAACCATTTATATATAACCTATTGAAAATAAAATAAATGGGTTTTGTATCAAAATCGAGGAATTCTTAAAAAAAGTGCCTAAAGACACGATATTTGTGTCATTATTAACCAATGAAAAATAAATGAGGATTTCATGTATGTGAGTCCAAGAATAAGATAGATCATTTTACATTATATCTAAATACCCCTAGAAAATAAAGTGGTTTCGTTATTCACAAAATGAAATAAGTAAATTTCTGGAGAAAAAAGAGAGATGTTTTGAGAAGACAATTCAGTAGAATAACAAGTATGGAACATGGTTTTAGAAAATAGTAAAAATAGAGGGTAAAAGTGTATCCCACTCATAAAAAATATTAATAAATTAAAAGGATATGTTAAAATTTCTGGATTAAAATATTTTTTAAATTTTAATGACACTCCACATAAAAGGAAAAGATAAGTTGAGATTTCCCTTACATTGAAGAGTTGATCATAAAACATGAGGATCCGGACATTGGGGGCATGAGGACACAATATGATGACTCATTAGGAAGTAAAAATATTATAATTTCCTGTAGAAATTTTTTTCTGTGAAACTAAATGGATAAATTATTGTATATTTATATTAAAATAGGATGATTTGATTATTATTTTCCATGTACATTTAGGTAGTGGTAAATGTAAAACCATGGGCTTGCCAAAGATATTTATCCATGGTATTAGAAACCTGGGGCACATATTATTTTATATTAATACAACGTATTCTAATATTATTTTATATTACCTATTACATCATTATTACATAATTATGAAGTCATTAAACTCTATGAATAAACTAAATTGTATTGTTATTATTCATGAAAAATTAATGTATTTTATAAAATTCTCCCCAATTCACCAGAATATAATTTATAAGTGTTGATTGAAAAAAAATTATTTTTTTATTATAATAAATATTTAATACTAATATTTTATCTTTTAAATATATAAATTCTTATTTATTAATGATAATATAAGATAGAAAATGCATAATGAAATTTTTATTACTTGAAAAAATATTTTATCAATTATATTTAATGAAATGTTTTTTAATCCTAGTATTTCATTAAAATAAACATTATTAATAATACCTGAGTTTATTATAATAATTATATCCTTTCTGATAAGTACATTTTTGGTTCAAAAAGAAAATTTATGAAAATTTTAATATTTTTAAGAAAACCAATTCTCAAAAATGAATTTATTCGAATAAAATGTAATTTTTTAAAAATGATTACACTTTCTGTAAATATGGTATCAACACATATCCCCTTATAACTCCTACATAAAACATATCGATATGGTGTGCGATGGTGATAGATTCATGGGGTGGCTCAACTGATATCACATGAGTGGTAATTTCAACTAACTTAAACTTCACCCAAAGGTGATTTCATTCAAGATTCACTTGTTGAAACTCAGATACAGAATGTTCAAGTGTGAATCCATGTAATTATAACACCATACTATGTTCTAAAAAATAGTCTTTATAAGGCATGACTGTATGGGTTGAGTCCATCGTTCCCCCTTTCTGCATTAACTATCCTCCCTCAAAATTTTACTTGTAACCCCTAATGATAACGTTAAAATTGTTGTTAAGAGTATAGTTCCTAGTAGTCATATAGTCTAATAGTGATAAATAAACAATGGTAATAATTTACCAATGATCATACAAATTTTGAATTCAAATAGTCACATTCCTCTTTATATTCACTTCATAAAAACCCTTTTTTGTGAATAATATAAGACACAAATTTATGAAGAAATTATCATTTGAGATGTTTTGGTCATTACATTATTTTTCCCTTATAAATTTCATCCTAGAAAATTAAACTTGTTTAATGAGTTAAGAAGTTATGTGGGTACTTCTTCCTCATTATCTACTCTAATTCCGACATCTCTTCTTTGAATATATTGTTCAGCCACAATAATTTGAAAAGGTTGGTAGTCTTGTTTTTTAGAACCGTGTCTCTATGGTACATGTTCTCCACAAACTTCTCCTCATAAGAGATTTCATGTTCCATTTATGCCACCTCAGGATTTAGTACCTCTGAAGGGTCAATTATGTACTAACTCAAGAGAGTCGCATTAAATATATCATGATTTTGAGCAGGATTTAGAGGAAGTGCAAGTTGATAGACCAATTATCCTATACGATCAAGGATTTAAAAGGGGGAAATTTACATGGGGATAAGCTTCCCATTCATTCCAAGAATCATTGATCTCTTCTAAGGTGATATTCAAAGAAACACTCAATTTTTATGACCAAACTCCATGTCCCATTGATGGTTTTCATTGTAGATATTCTACCAACTCTGAGTAGTATTAATGTGTTGATGGATATAATTAACCTTTTAAATCATCTCTTATACAAGATATGTTCCAAAAATATTTCCCTCACCAAATTCACATGAAAAATGTAGGTGGTGAACTTCTCTTTCCATAGAGAGCTTCATAAGGTGCCATTTGAATACTCGAATGGAATATGTTGTTATAAGAGACCTAAACTAATAGGATATGTTGATACCATCATCCTTTAAATTCCATTGATCGTGTTCTCAAAATTTCCTAAAGTGTTTGGATAGTCCTTTCATATTTTTCATCAATTTGGGGGTGATAGGCCGTACCGAAATTCAATTTTGTACCCAGATCATGTTGAATACATCTCTACAATTTTGATTTAAATCCTGTTTCATGATCAGATACGGTAGAAGTGGAACTACATAAAACCTACCCACTTCCATTACATAGATATTGGCATTTAGATCAAGTGATAAGTTTTATCAAATTGAGATAAAATTGGTAATCTTGGTGAGGCATTCCACTATATTTCAAATCACATTATTTCCATTGGATGTTCTCAAGAGACAATTAAAAAAGTACATCGTAATATTGTCTCACTTCCATATTGGTATTTATAGTGGTTGTAATACCCCTTTTGGAAGTTGTATCTCTGAATTCACTTATTGTAACACCAATCACTTTTTGGAGTATTCATAAATCAAATATTTCATGTTATTTCATAAATAATGATAATGAAGGCCCCTATATATTTTTTTGATTCCAGTATGTATATAGAATGTAGATATTTGAGATTAATCCATTATATCCTTCTTTATTTCGGTAATATATGGAACACAATGCCTTGTACAACATTTCACTACACCTTCTTGATCTATATTGAACCCATGAAACTTCATATTCTTCACATCCTTAATCTTATTTAACAACAAAGGATCATCTGTTTGATATTTTTTATCTTCTCCAGTAGCGATGATTGAAAAATCATTAGTGATAGTGTTGTTGATTTCTTATCCATTAAAATTACCATGTACCAATTTACAAGGTATTTGATTAGAGTACTTCCTTGAATCCCCATCATTGCTACAACAACATCGTCTTTCCTACTTAATGCATAAAAGAATTTATATTCGCTTTTGGGATGACGATGTATTGCATAATCAAATTATTTGAGAATTTACCACTATATCCTCCAAGTCATGTTCAATTCCATTTTAATTAAAATATACTTCAAACTTTGGTTGTATGTGTAGATATCAAATTTCTCCTCATAATGATATATCCTTCATATCTTTATAGAAAAAACAACAGCCAGCTCCATGTCATGCGTAGGATAATTATGCTCTTGAGATTTCAACTGTCACGATTCATATGTAATCACCTTGTCATTTTTCATGAGGATGCACCCAATACCTTTTAGACACCCCTTTCTAAAATTATTGAATCGTATCTAATAATCGGTAGAGTTAACAAGGGTGCATTAACCCCTCTATTCTTAATCTATTGAAAACTTTCTTCACACACCTTTTTTTATATTAACTTTTAACCTTTTCAAGTTAACCAGGTTAGTGGATTATAATGATGTGATTTTTTTTCAGAAAACTCTTATTATATCCCCCTATACCAATAAAATTATAGATCTCATAAATTTTTATAGGATGAGGTGACTCCTCTTCGAAATTTGTCTTAGTAGGGTCAAATAATATTCTTTCATTGGTAATAATGTTCCTCAACAAAGAATTTTTTATAAACAAAATTCTCTTTTTCTAAACATTCCTAATAGCCTCTCCTTCCTTGGAGTTCTCAATATATCCCTTTGGAGATTATTATAATCCTCACAAATTTTGGAATATATCAAAATTAAATCAATAAAAATCACCCCCATGTTTTCAAGGTAGTCCTTAAAGACTCAATTCATCAATTCCACAAATATAACAAGTGTATTTGTAAATTCGAAGGGCATAAAAATAAACTCATAATGCCTATATCTTGATTGGAAGTTGGTATTTATAATATCTGCTTTTTTCACCCAAAATTGAAGATAACCAGATCAAATATCAATGTTGGTGATGAATTGAGCCCCAGGAAGCAGGTCAAATAAATCATCAATCCATGGAAGAGGGCACTTTTTCTTCATACTTATTCTGTTAAGTTATCTAAAATCAATTCATAGTCACATTGATCCATCCTTTTTCTTTAAAAATAGAATAGGTTCTCCTATGAGAGGCACACATAGTCAGATAAGTCGTTTCCCAAAATGATCTTGTATTTGTTTCATTAATTCCTCCAGCTCTAAATTTTACATTCCATATGAGATATTTGAAATTGGATTCGAAACGGGAATGAGGTTAATGGATAACTCTACCTCTCTTTTTGGAGGAGGTCTAGGTAACTCCTTAAAAAATATGTCGATATATTCCTGAAAAATGAAAACATTTTCTTGTCATATACTTTAATTTTCTTCTTCATATTCAGCCATCAGTTCTATAAATAAGGCTATGGGAGGTTCTTCTAGAAAAATATCAGGTCATGATATCTGTCCTCTGAAAAAATTATATGTTTTCCATTCAGGACAACTAGGTTTTCATTAATTTCTTAGTTGATCATATTATTATACTTTGAGAGGAATTACATCCCTAATATAACATTGAATTCCATCATGGGAATGAATACTTGATTTGAGATGAGATAATTCTTGAAAACATAAATTCTATAGTTTCTTTACACTGTTGATGCATGGATAACCCCTCCATGAGTCATGAATGATATATATACTTCCATATGTTCCGGGATAGATTATACATTCCTTGAAAACATGGAGGAATCAATGCAATACATAGAACCTAAATCAATCACAGTAATTTCTAGGTTTGAGAGGAGGATGAGAGGACCTACCACCATTTAATTTGGTGCATCAACATTTTCCATTGTGATAAAAAAAATAATGAACTTTCTCCCTTACCCTCTGTTGAGGTTGATAGTGATTCTCCTACATTATATTCTGATTTGGATAGTGATTGGAAAAGTTCACAAGCTATCCACACATGAATCATAAGACTTTAGGCTGGTACTACTTCATCATCCCTTTGTAGTTAGTGTTAAGATGTTGAGGCATCACGTCACCCTGACTGTTAGGAGAAATATATCCATATATAACACACTTGTAACATTTTCCTCTCTTGAGAAATAATTTCCCAGAGTTGTTTTTACCACATTAGTTTCATGTGGTAATTTTCAATTCCATTCATCCTCAACTATGATCAACATTCCTCCCCAATTTAGGAAGCAAATATATATTCTTTTCCTTAAATTTTTGAGACAACTATGTCTCAGTGAACTCTAGATTTACATTCAAAGAACGTCTCAATATCTCCTCAGAGCAATCATATTCAGGATTTGAAATATTCTTTCATAGATATTGTCTTAGTCCACTTGAGAATCTATCAACTTTTCTATTTGGATCCATGATAAAGGTTGAGGTGTATTGAGAAAGACTTTTAATGTTCACCACATAGCTTCTCATAGATTCATTCTCCTTTATCTTTATCTAGAGTAATTACTCCTCCATTTTTATTCAATTTGAATGACGAAAATAATTATTGAAAAATGTTCCTCTGAACACTTCCTACTTTGTATATTCAATTTCCCTTCTTTGAATTATTTTGTTAACCAATGTCCACCACTTAAGAGATTCTCCCATTAAGTATTAAACAACTAAAGTGAAATTTTTTGTGTATGAATATAAAAATATACATAGGGGTTAATTGTGTCTTTTCCACCATTTAAAAATATATTAAAAATTCTACCTTTTTATGTCGACTGATTATTATGCTAAAAATGAGTGTTTATCTATTGTATGAATGTATGAGTAGAAAATAATATAGAAGAACAAAACACAACTTTTTATAGTGGTTCGAGCCATAAATATCCCATAGTCCACTCCACCAATTACTCTATGTGAGTTTGTTTTATTTTAGTTTTCAGGTCCTCATATCAAAAAACCAATCCACAACTGAGTGTAGGTAGTTGGCACCATTACAAATATTGCTAAAGATAGAGCCTTATGGTTCTTCAACAGAGAACTAAATAACCAAAAAATAAATTGAGAAGTTGATACTCCACCAAAACTGAGTACAAGAAGTTAAAACTCTTAATAAAAGATATTGATTAAAAAAGTTCCAATTGAACATCATTGTTGTAAAAGAAACTAACAGTAGATGGGTCTAAATCATCATAAAATAGTTTCTTCATGAAAAAGAAGTTCTAAAATTATTTGGTTGGAATAGTTCTTTGGATAAAATATCAATTATTTTGTTGAAGTATACTAATGGAGAAAACTAGATTCTAAACACATATATCTCTACGATATATTCTTTTGAAGAAAATAGATTCTGGCATATTTCTGTATTATATCTATAAAATATATTCATAAGAATGCAGTTTAAATCACATAAATATGTGTCATAATATATGGATCAATATATATCTCTATATCTATTCATCTTTGACACATAGACACATATATAGAAAAAATACATTTGATATAATAAATAAAGAAGAGATCCTGCTTTTCAATTCTAGATCCAAGAAAACCTCCTGATAAATTGTAAGAAATTCAATTCTTGAGATAGCTCAGAGTAGTCGAAACATACCTTAAAAATATGAGTGAATTTATATTCTCTCCAACTCTATTTTATTTATTTACAAAATAAACAACTTTTTTGGAAAAGTGGGAACCTCACATTCACATTCAAAAATAGAAAACCATCACAAAATCAGATGTCCTAGTTCAAACATATGACATTAGAAGAGAACACCCTCGTTCCCATCCAAAAAAAAATCATCAAACCACAAAATACCTTTGAGGATTCAAAATTGACATTTAAACTTTCAAACAAAGAACTATAGCACCTCCTCGGTAAGTAAATCCTCAAACATTGTGAGCAGTGGGAAACAAGAACCATGGATGAAATAGGAACACCTTTCTCTTCACCACCTCACCACAGTTACAGGTCATGGGATGAAATCATGACCTCCAGGACAGAATCAACATCACCCTAGTTGTACCTCTATCTCATAATATGTTCCCACATACTAGTGAAAACACATTTCACTACTAACGTCAATTCCAAAGAATAACTGAAATCACCTTGAAAATAAACAACAAAAATCTATAACTAGCACCAAATGAATGGAGAGTAGAGAGAACAAAACAACAGTCATGCCTTCAAAAACACCCACCCACTAACACAAACCCATCCCAAAACCACCATGGAATCCATCTTACCTAATGGGCCAGGAAAAGATCAATGATCGTGGAATCCAGAGTAGCATGAGGGAAGAAATGGTCTTCACAATGAGTCGTGATGAATCCAGAGCCATCAATCCCACAGAGAAAAGAATCATTGAACTAGAACAGTAGAAAATCGAATTCAATGAAATTGGAGACTACACTATATAATTAAAATGTTGATGGGATCAAGAACTTCTAACAAGAAAGACAACCAAATAATGAAAAATTGAACTGGGGATGAAATCCTAAAGAACGTTGGGGATGAAACCTAAAAGGGATAATCCCAACCGCCTAACCATATGGTTTAGGCACTTAGTGTAACCATAAATCCAACTCCGACCTGGAGAGGAGAGGTGGAGCCCTCGGTCAAAGAGGGTTTGATGGATGGGAATGAAACAGATCAATGAAAAGGACCCACTCTGATAGCATAAGAAACACTCCATCCACTACACTGCAAATCCAAAAGCCTCAATGTAAACACCACCCCAACACCATCCAATAGATTCATAGAGAATCTTGTGGATGAAGAAGGGTATGATTAC
Organism: Viscum album; assembly: GCA_963277665.1. Lineage (NCBI taxonomy): Eukaryota > Viridiplantae > Streptophyta > Magnoliopsida > Santalales > Viscaceae > Viscum > Viscum album. The sequence goes on from OY728130.1 coordinate 1,953,517,448, forward strand.
ATAGGGAATCAACAGCACATACCTTAGTCATAATTGAAAAAACCATGGATAAATCCCGCAATGGTGAGAACTAGAAGAGAGAATAACACCGGGAACAAAAGGGAGAAACCAAGAGCTCTGGATGAGTTCAAGAATGAAGGGAAGAATCTGAGAAAGTGCTTGGAAACCCTATAGGGAACGAGAATCCAAGAACATAGAGTTCTCTTCAAAGAGAGAGATCTTCCCTTCATGATAATTTCTTTACTCAATATGAATCATTGAATCAATCTTAATGAATTTTGAATTGTTTGAAAACAAGCATTAAATCAGCCTAATATTACACTAATACTATTGCATAAAGCTCTTAGAAAATCATAAATTCAAATATCTAGTGATGAAAAAATAAATCATATGTTTCCTTCAAAAAAAGACAAAATAAATAATGTAGGGTTCAACTACATAGAATTCATTCTCTGAATGTAAGGTTAACATTGAAAGGCTGATCACAAAACTAAGGTTGATGATCCATACATTTTCTTCTCAAACATAAGTTTCCTTACTTATGTAGGTTTCTTCAACCGCAGTTTTTCTCTTTCTCAAACATATGTTTTAATCTAAATTTAAGGTTCTTTATCCATAATTTTTGGGTAATGTAGGGTTGATTAACCATACGTGTTGATCTTTCAGCCTAGAGATTTTTCCTTACATTATGTTCTTCAACGTACGATATGAAAAGTGTTTCCAAAACACACTTAAGAGCATTAAAAACACTTTCATGACTATTCCAGGTGAATAATAATCTTGAATATAAATCCAAAATAAGGAATATAAAGAATATTAATTTCAAGAAATAAACATAATGTAATATAATTTGTAAAACAAACAAGGATATTTGTGTGAATCAAAATCAATAATATTTATCCATTATTGTTGAGACAACAAATTCCCAACTATATTCTCTTTTTGATGATATAAAAACTGATAAACATAATAATAGAATTTAGAATTATGTATACAATTGAAATAAAATAATTCTAAATTCAATTATATATGTTTCTTTTGATAAAAATAAATGTTGTGTTTATCAAAATTTCTCCACATTCTTGTGAGATGAAAAATAATGTATAGAAAATGATTTAAACATATTTAATTTTTCACAAACCAATAATTGAATGTTATAATAATATGATTAAATAACTAATACTGGATCATTGTATTGAGACAAATACATAATAGATTATGAAGTAATACACACAAAAATAAAAATAAGGATATTTTATTGATCAAAAATTGTATAAATACAATAGTCAGTATGACTAGAAAAATAGTTTAGTAAACTAAAATGGTTAGGGTAAAAAAGATTAGGTAGAATATGGATCAGTTAAGGTTTTATGGATTTTGAGTAGCTTCAATCAAATCTTTCATCTTTTCTATATATAACATTAAATTATTCATAAGACTATACCCCAACAGCATAATAAAAACTCTAGAATATTGATTGATATGAAAATTTTCCTCAAGATTGACATTCAAAAAGTAATGAATGATTTCCTCTTGCTGTATAGACAGATCTATCTTTTCTATGCATTTGTTTATTATAAATCTAATACCCGGTTCATTCTATGTCAATTGATCAACTAGAAATTTCTGAATTTCCAATAGAATTGAAAAATGAGCATTATTGCACTGGAGATTTTGATGATGATCATTCATGTCAACTATGTCAGTGGTGATTTACTAACATCATAGAATCAGATATGGACTGGTAGTAGAATCAGAGGTAGATGTACTGGTCTGACCAGCACTACTCTTTATTGATTCAAATTGACTCCCTAAATACCACTTTAGATTTCCAATGTGTGATTTAGAATCAACTTCAGACTTAATCATTCCAACTCTATTAACCATCTCTTTCTTGAAAGCCTCATATTACTTCATGGAAATAGAATTTTCATTAAGATCCAATAACTTTTACCATGAAACTTATATATCATTAGAAATATTCAAATTCACTTCCTAAGACTTATTTAAATTAAATATAATCTTCTCAAACTGATTTGTTAGGGAATCATATGTCCTTTCATTAGGAAGTTTTGACAAGAAAACTACCGAAATTGTTAATGATCATGAAGGGGAATTTTCCAAAGACTTATCCACTAGTTTTTCAAATTATTTTTCACTTGAAAAAAAGAAAATGTAATGAAATTCTGATTATCTTCAGTTTCAGATTATGGTCTCTTATCCGCATGATAAAAAAACCATGAAAATTAGATTCTCAACAATTTTAGTAGCTACATTTTTAGATCTGATCACCTATTTCCCTTCTAGAAAAACTTTATCTTCTTCCTGGACAACTAGTGAATCAATATTATATAGATATCTTATTTAGATGTCAACCTGTTGATATTTATCAAGATAAGTTTCTTCCAAATGTACTGACCTGGAAGCCTTACTTGAACCTGAAACTTGTTCTTCAGCAGTTGGATCTACTCTTTTTGGTGGTATTAAAACTAATTATTCTTACAAAACCTATTTTTACTCTTCTTCCTCAAAAAATATATAATTTCATTGGGTGGGTTTAGAAGTTCCATAACCTCGTGTTTCACCAATTCCTTCATTTCGAATTTCACTTTGATCCCCCTAAGTAAAAGATCCTAATCATTGTTGGTCATCTACACCAACTGCTCAGAGTTTTCCTTTTACTATACTCTGGTAAAATCCTAAATTCCTCAATGTTTCGGCCTTGAGTATGTTGTTGTGATGAATTTTGATTCTATAATTTATTTAACAAATCATTCATTTCAAAAACCAAATTAGGGATATTATCCTTCAATATGGATAATATGTAATCCTAGAATACGGTTGATAGTAGTAGTGAATATATTTGAACATATACATTTGAAAATTAGGATTTATTTCACTCAAAAATATAAACATGATATACTTTTCTAGATATATAATCTTATCCATATTATCCATTCATGGAGAAATTCTTGTTTGAAAAAACATAACCCATATTTTTTAGTCTTCTTATAGATCCCTGAAAAACATTTTCAAAATGTTTTACGAACCAAACAGAAAAGGCTAAATAACTTTATAATTATTAACCATATCTCTTATAAACCGTAGATTTAAATGAAAAAAATCCCTCATGAGGACTGCTCATATTTTGATAAATTTCTATTGAAGAAACCATAAATTATTATGTTTTATTCTATCAGAAAGTTTTTCATAAAAATCTCCAAAACAAAACTAAACACTATTATATAAAAAATATAGATATTCCCCATAAATAAATTATTAGTTTGCCTCATTGAACACAGATTACAATCCTCAAAAACGTAGAACTTACATCCTGAGTAGATTTGTCTTATAGATCCATTCGAAATCAACTAATTTTCCTTATAGGATCTTTCTTTCAGAAAAATTCTCACATTCTTAGCCATTGGATTCACCTTATTTAGTTATCTTAGATTTATTCATTTTTGGGAAAAAAAATCTCTATGGTTTTCAGAATCTAGGGTTTCAAAAAACATAGGTAAACAAATGTAGACAAAAGAAAAATTAAGGTTTTGGTATTCAAAAAAGGATTTGATAAATGAAAATGTTAGGTAGTCGAAATGATTTTAACAATGCCTTGTTTCCCGTTTCATTAAGTAAAATAATTATTAAAATTTATTAAAACACAAAGTAGTAATAAATTTAAGATGAAATAAATAATGTAAAAAATATTTGAAGAAAAAATATCAAAAAAACTGTATTTAATGTAATTAATATATAATTTCAACATAAATAAACTAGAGGAAGTGAATAAATAAAAAAATTAAAAATTAAATTAAAAAGATTAAAAGGATTAGAATTTATTTAAAAAATTAAATAAACCTAACCCCCTTAATAAAATCAAAACATACAGTGGGATTTGTTTTAGTAATAATATCTTCTTGTTGATTTTCAGTATTTACAAATTTTACAGACATATCCTTTTTAGTAACATGATCTCTTAGAAAATGATTCCTAATGTCAATATGCTTAGTTCATGAATTAATTATTGTATTTTTAAATTATTTATAGCATTTGTATTATCACATAAAATAGGAGTACTATTAAAATTTAGTCCAAAGTCTATTATTTTGTTTTTCATCCATAATACTTATGGACCACAAATACCTACAAATACAATATTTTTCCTTGGTTGTTGGCAGGGGAAACTGACTATTTACTTAATTGACCATGATACTAAATATTTTCCCTATAATTTATAGGTTACTACGATACTTTCTATATATAATATCCAACCTCTACAACTAGAATCTTAAAATGATGTTAAATTAAAATTAGATGTTCTTTGACAAATAAGAGATTGAAAAATAGATAACATTAAATATCTAAAAAATTTTACTTCAATTACATGAGATTATTTATGATTTCCTTGAAATATAGCACATAATCATACTGAAAACAAAATATCAGGTCTACAACTAGTAAGATATAATAAAAAAACCAATCATACCTCTATATAATAAGTTTTCCAATGGTTTTCCAACTTCATCCAAATCATGTTTTGTATTGGTACACATACGATTTGTATATGTCTTGTTGTACTCAAGACCAAAATTCTCAATAAATTAGTAATATATTTACTTTTGGTTAAAATATATCAATAATATTTTTGATAAATATTAATTCCTAAAAAGAATTTCAATTATACCATCATACATATTACAAATTATGTTTCCTTATGTTTTGAAAAAACATTCAATGTTTTTTATTGGTTAAACCCAAAATAAAATCATCATCATAGATTTGAACTATTAATATCATATAACAAATGGATTTCTTAAAAATGGTTGGATATTCAATTGAAATAGTAAATCCATTTTTCAAAAAGTTAACTTAATATTTTATACCAAGATCTAGGTGCTTTATTAATGCCATAGAGAGATATAGTAACTTTAATAATTGATTTTGGTTTTTGAGAATTTTCCAGACCAGAACACTTTTCAATATAAACTTACTCCATTAAATAACCATTTAAAAAGGAATATTTAACATCTATCTGATGTAATTTAATGATCATATGATATTCATAAGCTAAAATAACTCTAATATACTCTAATATAGCTATAGGTGAAAAGTTTTATCATAATCTATACCTTCTTCCTGATTCAATCATGTATCTACTAATGTAGCATTGTTTCTAGTTATAATCACTCGATCATCTTGTTTATTTCTAAAGACACATTTAGTTCTTATAGCTATAAAATATGATGGTCTTTTAAATAATTCCAAACATCCTTCAATTTTAATTGGGTTAGATCACCTAGTAATGTTAATATCCCAATCTCATCTTATATGTATTTTTCAAAAGATTTAGGTTCTTGTTAAGATAGAAAGGAAGATATTCGACATGGTTTCCTAAATTTCATCATGTTCTAATTCTTATTTCTTAGTCTCCTATTATGGTTTATAATAGGTGATTCATCGGGGTTATAGACTGCCTAGGTAAAACACTTTTTGGTTCATCAGTGTCATTTTATTCTCAAATGGATTGAATTTTATTTATATTATTCGCAAAAAAAATTTTTATGTTTTCAAGTATCTTGTTATTAGAAGAGTTAGCATTTTAATCAATTAGATATATCTCTTAAAAACGTTCAATTTCATCAGACATCGCATGATCTAATTCTTCAATGATCCTTGAATTTCATTAAATACTCTATAGGATTTAGAGGTAAAAAAATATCCTAAATATATTTCTTCATCGGCTTTTGAATTGAACTTATTAATATTATCCTTAGTTTTTAGTATATAAACCTTACATCCAACAAGATTAAAGAACATTACCTTAGGTGTTCTGGTATTTCAAAGTACATATGGTATATTTCTCAAAATAGGATGAATTTAAAACCAATTAAAGATATTTAAGGATATTCTTATAGTATCCTCCCATAATATGATAGTTAGAATTTATTCATGAAGTATAGTCCTTTCCATTTCTTGAGCAGTTCTATTTCATCTATCAATAATTCTATTTGGTTGAGGTGTTCTTTGTGCAGAAAAAGTGTATTTAATAACTATATTTCTACAAAATGAATTTAATTAAGGATTCCCAAATTCTCTACCATGATGAATTCTTAATGAAATTATCTAAAAACATTTTTCATTTTGAACAATTTTACAAAAACATTAAAAATAGTAAAAGCTTCATTTTTACGTTTTTTAAATTAAACCAATGTAAATATAGAATAATCATCAATTAAAACATATAAATATAATTATAATGAATAAATATCTATTCATTATGGTCCAAACAGATCCATGTAGATAAGTTCTAGAAGTTTTGATGTAATAATTTTGTTAATATATTTGAAATAAAATTTCAGTTGAATTCTAATTTGGAATGCATCACAAAATCTTTCACTATCAAACAAAAGACTATGTAAGTCAAAAAATAACATTTTATTACATAGTTTATAAAATGAATAAATAATATATCAACTAAGCCTCTTATGCCATATCCAAGACTCAATTATCTTAGCATTTGAACAATACACTTTCTATTTACACAAGGAACTTATATCTAATGTATAAACATTATCAGTTCTTATTGCTCTAAACATAATTACTTTATATTTTAATACATGTCATGAATTTTTTTGGAAAATCAATATAATATCCATCATCCTAGAGTTGAGAGATACTTATCTTGTTATGCTTCAACCCTTGTATATTTTATACTTTATTGATTAAGACCATTTTTGTATCTCCAATAGTTACAAGTCCAATTATATTTACTTTGGTATTATCACCAAAAGTGACTAGACCTCCATCTATTTGAGTCATTTTATTTAAATTTGATGAGTTTCCACTCATATTCATGGATCATCCACTTTCCATATACCAAATATCTTTTCTTTTATTGTGACCCATTTCCTATAAAGGAAATTTTAAAAAAAAGTTTGTTTTTGTACCCATATTCTCTTGTGTTTAGCAGTGTTAGCTATCAAAGATCTCAGAATCCAGAGCTACGTTGTTTATTCAAAACTAAAACAATTTTATTTAGAAAATCTACTTTAAATAAAATCCATTTTAATTCCACTTATTTAATGATATATTAAATAACAGGTTTTTTGTATGTCTTTTTGTTCCAAAAAAAATTACAAGTAAGAGTTTATGAGTTTGGAACAAAATAATTATTATATATTTTGGATTTTTTACACTCACTTCCTATGCCAAATATTTTAATTCTAATGAAATTTTTACCAAGAATATCATTAAGAATATCATCTCCTTTTGTAAAGAAGGGAAAATCACTATAGTAAGTTTCTACTTCATCTTGTGATGCTTTAATCATATTTTCATGATCATAACATTTTATGGTAGATGAGTTAAATTTTTCAATTAACTATTGATTTTGTTTATGTAAGGAATCTATTTGTCCTAAAACAAAATTTCGAATATTATTTAATGAATTGTGTTTATTTAATAAAGAGTCATATTTTCCTTCTAACATTTTGGATAGGATTCCAATTTATTATTATAATAATTTGAATTACAATCATAATTATAATTTGATGAATAATAGGTTTGTAACTTATCTTATTCTACAATAAAGCACTTATTTTATTTCAAATTAGATTCTTCCTTTTCCAAATCATTTTTTAGTGAGATTATAGAGTCTTCTGAAAAACTCTATGTATCCATCATTTCTCTTTATTCCTTTAAGTTTTTAATCATCTTTTCTCTGATATGCCTTTTCTGTCTTCCTATTTTAACCATTTAGTTGAGGAAAATTAGGTATTATATAACTTAATTTCATTCATTTTTAGAATCTCAATTCTCTTGAGTCTTTATCATCCCTCTTGAATGGTTTTTGAATCCTCTTTTATTATTATAAAACTTTCTAAACATTATTACTAATTGAGATAGTTCAATTTCAAAATCAGATGTATCTGAATTCTTTTTTTCTCCGACATCTTGTGTAATTAATTTTCTTTTCTTCTAAGATGTAACATATAGACTAGTACTATAATTTTTCACTAAGACATTATGATCTTCGGCTTCATCATCAATTTCATCTTTATAAAACATTAGTATACCAATTAATTCTCTCATTTTCTGATTTTTGACAAGTGGTGATTGTCGAATTGTTGCTCGTATACCATTCGACATTGAAGGTTGTACTCTTAATACATTCAAATATTGATCATATTTTTTGATAGAATCACCTATGGCTATAATATTAATAATAATATCTTTATGAATTCAATTCATCTGAGTGATAATTTCTCCGTAAAACATTCTGAGGTTGCGAAATTTCATTTTTGTTGTTGCATACATCATTTGTCTTACATTGTCCAGTCCTTCGTAATCAACTGAAATGCTTTTCCATATTTCATAATCCGTAGGAAATTGTGGGACATAGTTGAATTCATCTAGTCCAAGACCATATATAATAAGAATCATAAATTTATAATTCATGTCATTCTCCACCTTTGTAATAGTAGTCCAAGTAGCAGGATTTTCAGGAATTATATTTGGAGTAATGATTTTGGAGTAGTCATTGAATCCCAGGTTCTTCAAATAGATAATCATCAGTGATTTCAAGCATCCATAGTTTTCACCATTGAAATATGGATCATGAAAACATTGACATTCCTTCTATTTGATCAGTCAATGGAATCTTTGTATAGACCTTATACTTTTAGCTTGTTATAGATTTATCAAAAATCACACTTTTGATACTAATTTTTATGTTAGAATATACAATTATACACAATAGCAGTTGAATTGTGTCTCTTCAAAAGTTTAAAAAATATTTCACAATTATTCCCCTTGATGTCAAATGATGATTATGTAGATAAGTAGTGTTTATCTTCTATATGACAGTATGAGCTATAAAAAAAATATGGAACATGTCTGTTTATAGGGGTTGGGGGAATAAAGATCTCATAGTCCCCTCCACAAATTACTCTCTTTATGAGTTTGGTGAATTTCAATAGTGAGGTCCTCATATCAGAAGACAAATCCACAACAGGTTGAAATTAGTTAACACCATTACTAATAAGGCTATAGACAAAGCCTTCTAGTTCTTTAATAGATAACCAAATAACCCAACATAAATTGGGAAGATGATACTCCACCAAAACTGAGTATTAGTGGTTGAAATTTTCAATAAAATTATATTTAATAAAAAAATTCTAGTAGAACATCACGATTGTAACATCAACTACAGAATATGGATCTTCTTCTTCAAAAAATAGTTACATTAAGAAAGAGATGTTCTGAAATGATCTGGTTTCAATATATCATTCAATAAAATTGCATAAAATTATTTGATGCAGTCTTAAATAAATACAAGATTAATAACACGTATATCTCAATCGTTGCCTCTTCTCTAGAAAATGGATTCTAACCGATTTTTGTGGTAGATCTATAAAAGATCTTCACAAAAATGCATTTTTAATTGTAAAAATATGCGTCACAATATATGGCATATTATATATCTCAATATCTACCCTTTTTTGAATCATGAAAAAATATAAAGAACAAATACACCGATAGAATCAATAAAGGAGAGATCCTTATTTTCTATTAATGATCAATGAAAATCACCAGATAAATCATAAGAATTCAAATTCTTAACACAACTAGAGTAGTTGTAACATCCCTTAAGAATAAAATATTGTTTCTCTACTCAATATGATTATTTTAATCAATAATATTTTTCTTTCAATCACTCAAAAAAAAATTTAAATCAACATGATATTATACAAAGATCTTTACACAAAACTCTGATAAAATCATATATTCAAATCTCCAGTGATGAAAAAATAAAACATAACGTTCCTTCACAAAACAAAAAAATACCAAACGTAGGTTTCAACTACATAGCGTTAATTCTCTGAACGTATGGTTGACGGTGTAAGGTTTATCACAAAAGTAAGGTTGATGATCCATATGTTTTCTTCATAAACATATGGTTACATACTTATCTATGGTTATTTAACCATGATTTTTATGTATTTCAAAAATAAGGTTTTATCCAAATATAAGGTTCTTTATCCATAAATTTATATTAATATCAGGTTGAATATCTATATGTGCTATTCTTTCAGCATAGGGTTTGTTCCATACATTACATTCTCCAACATACAGTATGAATAGTGTTTCCAGAACACACATAAGACCATTTCAAACACTTTGATAAATATTCTACGAGAATAATAAGATTGAATATAATTATTAAATAAGGAATATTAAGAATATTAATTTCGTGAAATACACTTACAACTATATCATTAGAAATACAAAAAAAAGGGTATTTGTGGGCATCAAAATCAATAATATTTACAGTGTGCAGTTGTGACAATACATTCACAACAACTTTCTATTTCCCCAAACAATTGGTTATAGAAAATATATATTCTATAGATTTTATCAATTGTTTTTAAAACAATTGGATGGTAGATCCATTGAAAGAAGGTGTGCATTGATGCCTAAAGGACTCAACATGGAGTTTCTCCCTTCAAGGGGAATCAGGTCTCACTACATGATTCAGGTTGTTGGTAATAATTCTAGTCAATTGATTCACCATTCCCATGATGTATTACATTTTGGATTCCATCGGATGTTCGTTAATGCATGGTAAATTTCACTCACCATTTACATAGTTACTTCTATTTACATCTATTTCCTAAAATAATAAAACTATATTGAGAAACATGTTTCTTTTAAAAATATTATAACTCTAAAATAATTTTTTTGTCACAAAACATCAGGATTAAATAATTTATTTATTAAACAGAATTAAATTTTATATAAATCCTTCAAAATGGTTCATAAAAATCATATGATTAACTGAACAAATCCACCCGAAGTGTCAAACTTGGTGTGTAGTAAAGTCCATTTTCGTGTACCACATTACACTGAGTTATGCTTGATATACCTTATCATAGTTCTAAACCCAAGGTACATATATTTTAGAACCATGGTCACTTGTTCGTATCTAGACATGAATTTATTTTCTCAAAATTCACATAATTAATACATTAAAAAATAACAGGATATTTTCCTATATTTTAACATTTATATATGGTTCTTCAAATAAATTTCAAATCATAATTTCAATAAATAACTAAGTCATACATTGAAACTTAATATTTAATCCTGCCTTTTTATTTCATAAACTTTTCATTACATTGTACTAAATAGAGGATCTTTAAAATTTTAGTTTCTTGGAAATATGATACATAATACATTAAAACATAAAACATTCTTATAAAAAACGAAAGGATTTTTCAGGGATCATTCGAATTAATTTTACTGAATCTCATAACACAGGGACATACATCAATGTAAAGGTTGGTCATAAGTTCCATGTTGGGGAAAAAGGGATATAATTTACATGTGATCTTGAGAAATATTAATAAGACCATTAGTAATATCATAATGAAATGAGAAAAAGAAAAAAATTCATATATTAATAAAAATAAATTGAATCATAAAATAAAAATGTGAATTCAACATTTAAGTGAGACACTCATAATCATATCACCATGTTTTTTCACTGAGGTATAGTAAAAATAACCAAGGTTATTCCCCAAGGTATCGTAAAACTCTTCATCTGTAGAGATTAAATTATATAAGTAATTTATTAGAGTGATATATAGGTGCACCCTTAATATTTATTAATTAATGTGAGCCTTATATATCATAATAAATCATTTCATAAATAAATGAGGGCGAAAAATTGAAATGGGATTCATATTAATGTCATGTAATTTTAAATAAAGTTCTTAAAGAAAATATCTTTTCAATATTATTATCCCTTGAAACCAAAAGAAGATATTAAGGTATTTTAATCCATGAATAAAATTGATCATTTTTATATCAAGGTGAATAAACCCAAAAAATAAATAGTTCTGGGTATTCACAAAATAAGATAATTGAATTTGATGAGAAAAAGAGAGAAATGTTTAGAGGAAAATTCTACAACACAACGAGTATGAAACATGGTTTTAGAAAATAGTAAAATAATATGGCACAAGGGTATTACACTCATAAAATAATAATAATATATTAAATAGATAGAATAAAATATATATATATATATAATATCATTGTTAGTAAATTTGAAATACATACCACTTAAAAAGGGAACTTGAAATAAAAATAAAAGTGGATATTTCTGTGTCCTTTAAGAGTTGATCCTAAAAATTAATGGTCTGGACCTTGTGGACTTGACCAAACCATGGAGGGAACTCCTCGAAGGGTTAGAGTATCATAGATCCATGAATGATTTATTGGGAGTGGATGTAAATAGTTAAATGTTTTGGTATTTATATAAAAATAGTATGATTTTTTTATTAATTTCCTTGGACACCAAGGTAGTTATAAATGAGAAATCATGGGATTTCCCATAGTATTTTCACATGGTATTGGACAATATGGACACCTAATATGTTTTTTTAATCCACAAGAGTCTACCATTATTTTATATTACTTGTTAAATCATTATGAAATAATTATGAAGTTAGTAAACCTACCAAAAGTCCCTTTCTTTATTTTTACTAATAGAAAAAACAAAATTATTTCATAAATTTCTCATAAATTCACCCAAATTTAATTTCTACATGCTGATTTCAAAAAAATGGTATTTAATTTATCTTAATAATTATTTATATATTATAATTTTAACTTGTAAATATAAAAATTATTATTTATTAAAAATAACAGTTGATAGAAAATGCATTGTGAATTATTTGTCACTTGAAAGAAATTATTTTATAATTAATATTTAAGTAGGCAGATTTTAATAATACAATTTCCTGAAAATAATAATTATTAATAACAACATTTTTTATTATAATAATTTTAAATTTTCCTAAAATTAAAATTTCAATTCCAAAATTCAATTTGTCATAATTTTCATATTTTTTAGAAAACTATATTCTAAAAAATTAATTTATGGCATAAAAATTTTATTTAAATAAAAGAATTAAAAGATAATTAATAATGGTATTGAAACATATCCACTTTTAAAACCCACATTCAACATAAGGATAAGTTGTGATATAATAACTGATTCATGGGGTGGATAGGCTAACATTGCCTGAGTGGTAATTTTCTTTAACATAAAATTATCTCGAAAGAGATTTCATTCAATATTAACTTGTGGAAGCTCATCATGTGCTTGGTCAAAATTAAATCCTAGATATAGTACCTCCCTAACAATTTTTGAAAAATGGGCTTCATATGGAATGACACTAAGGATTGAGGCCATAGTTATTCCTTTCAACATTAATTGATCTTTCTCAAAATTTTATTATAAAATCAAATGATAAAGTTAAAATTATTATCAAAAGTATATTTAACAATGTTTATATTATCCAATTGTTATAATTTTACAAAATTCATAATTTAACAATGTTCATGTAATGATTAAATCTAGATAGTCACATTTCCCTTTATATTTCCTTCCTAAAAAACCACAGTTTTGTTGTCAATAATATAACACACAGCTTCAAGAAACAGTTATCATTAAAAGTGTTCAGGTCATTAAAATAGAAGCACTGTTAGTTTCAATAAATAAAAAAGGTCTTGAAATTTTATCTAACAAGCCCATAGCTTTTACGGATCATTAACGCCTCAAAATGAATGAAGATTTTGGTGAAGGAAATATTAAATTAGGTCCTTAGGTTGGTCAAAGAAGACTTTGTCTCTTCATTCCAAATATAAAATAAAATAAAAATTTTACTTTTTTATGTTCTAATATATCAAAATAATATCGTGAAGAATGATTTTTATACTCCCTGATGGGGTCAATGAGAACTCTTCTCGGAGTAATGATACTATATAAAATTAGTTAATGTTAATAATTATAACCAGTTCATCAAAATGAATCTATAAATAATTTAAAATTAATTATTTTAACTAATATATATTCTATAAGTGATATTATAATTCCTTTAAGCCCATTTAAGTTGAAATAAAAAAATCATCATGTTTTGAAGTTACATGACCTTACCCAAGCACACAAATCATGAAAATGTATGTTTATCCTTCCAATATTATTTTGAAATTAAAATTTTACAAATATAAAACTGAATCAATCAAAAAATGAAAATATTTATTTCCCAATATACCTTATAAATATAAGGCTCATCACAATATGTGTTTTTAAAAAACATATTCATAAATTTCATATTTAATTACAATGAATGTATCTTTTTTGTACATAGGATTCCTAGAATATCAAAAAAATGAAATCTTATCCTGACACCATTTTCTAATGAATTAGCCTCAGTATCCCATATAGGTACCTGAGATAACTCATTTTATATCTCAAGGCATGTTCTTAATCTCCATGGGTTGGAAACATGTGTATAGTCATCAAATAAAATTGATTTGTAATGGTTTTCCACATTTGTGAATAAAATAAATATATAAATCCCCCTTAAATGTTTTGTAATACTATTAAATATATCATAATGTCATGAATGTGAAACAAATAGTGGTTAAATAATTTCTTAATCAACATGGTGTATCATGAGAAAAATATATAAATCCAAAACCATAACAATGAAAAAATGACATATTCATAAAAATTACATTATTAAATACCTAATAATAATTTACAATAAAATGGGTTAATGGGATGGGAATCCTAAAAATGAAAAGTATATGATAGTTATTAAAACTAAATGCCTAAAAATTAAAGAAAAAGATAACCACCACCACCCATATTTATGTGATAAGGAATCCAACTTAATTTTTCACTACCTAATAGCACCAAAAAAACTCTCCAAAACGTATCATCACACAGTAGTGATTTTCTATTATGCATGGAGTGTTTTTTATTCTAAAATTACATTAAAATTTAAATATAATTTATATAGGACTATTATTAAAAAACTATTAGATATGTTAGTTAGTGTTGGCATTTTAGGGGACACCATGAACTAAAAAATAATGGTTATGTAGATTAAAATGTTCAGACAAAAATATAGCCATACTGATATGGATAAGACTAAAAATGAATTATTTTAATAGAAAATTAGGGTGTCTTTAAAAGATGAAATTATTTTTGAGACTAGATTAATACTTTTTAGAAATTTTAAAGGAAACCCAATATATTATTATGTAAAGAGGGTAAACTTATGTAAAAACATATTTATTTAAAAATTAGGGGGAGACAAAAATGTGTCCTTAAAAAATCAATCTTGATGTTCTCACTTTAAATTGTTTCAATGAATATTAGTTCAACAAAATAGTTAATTGGTATAATTTAATATATATGGTTGAAAAAATATAAATAGATTTAACCCTTTTTTTCAATGTTATTACTTTTTAGTGATAGTTATTACTATAGATATAAAAACTACATTATAATTTATGGAAATAAAGTAATAAGAGTTATCAGACATATTTTAAAATAAATTATATTATATGTAAAATGAATTTTGTTTTAAGAAATAAATAATTAAAAGAATAATAATTTTATAATAAATTGTAAAAATAAATCATTTTTGTTGAGAACCTAAGGGGATAGGGTAAGTATATATAGGATCCTCCTACTATTAAAAACTATAACTGTAGTTATATAATTTCAAAATCTAATTGTTCCCATGCTACTAAAAAGAGTTTTATAATATACTAGTAGAAAACCTACAATGGAACTCGTCTGAGCCTCACAATGACTATACATCCTACAAAATCTATAATCATGACATAGAGGGTACAAAAAATGTTGTTTTTCCTTATAATAATTTGTTGTAGTTTTCCTAGGGATCATCTTATGTACCCAATATTTCCCACGATGATTTCCAAAATCAGTTGCTTCAAGTGATTTAAAAATGAATAAAAAGAATACCCCATAGTAAAAATCCTAATTTTATTTATCAAAATTTCATTTATATGATATTAATATATAAAATAGAGGGAAATAAAAATAAATAAAGTAACTCAAGTTATACAAAATATTAACTAGAAACAATTTCACTTTATTCAGGAATATATTTAATAAAACCCACTTCAGTAATTCCTTTTAATGGATATAAAAAACATCCAAAAACATTTCTCTTAAATAAATGTAATTTTCTACATGGAAATTCTATTAATTATTTATGGTTATCATTTAAACAAAAAAATATTCCTTTTAGGTGATCCTTTTAGTTATAAATAAATAATTACAGATTTTAGTCAAAATAATGATAACGAACAATCATAATTTAATTATATATCACTTTTTATACTCAAAGAATAATTTTAAATTACATAACATACTCATGGGTTATAAATAAAAGGTATTAAAATAGATATATGAATCATATATCAATTAATTTTATAAAAAGGATGTTTTTCCAATAATGTAGGACATAACAAAACCTGAGAAACCAATAAAAAGCCTCAACATCAAAAAAAATCATGAATAAATTAAATGAAATCCATAACTCATTGACACCATGACTATACATGATAAAAATAATGTAAGAAAATAGAATAATCAGATTAAGGATAATTTTTTTGATGGACTTACCTTTAAGATTTAAGCCAATAGAGAACGTTTCACCCAAAAATATCTTAATGATAATAAAATACATGGAGGGTAAATGGTTGGGGATATACATGAGTTTTTTAGAAGAATGGGTAGATATATAATAATATTTTAATAATTTACAGTTTAAAAGAATAAAAATTTCAAATTTTATGCTTTTTCATTGGATTTCTATACAACTAAAGAGCCTTTTTATAGTTTTCATTCAACATTCCTCATAAAACATGAACTCTCCATCCTTCACTATTAATATTTATGTTTTTTATATATTTTCATACATAGAATTAAGAAGTATGAAAAAATCCAAAATATTTTAAAATTGTCTCTACACAATCTAATATAAAATATAAAATAAGTAAATACTATAATACTTACCAAAATGGTCTATTCTGGGTTAACAATAAGAGTTATATTTCCCACCCACTCCAACTCAATAACTAGAGGTTAGTGAATAATGTTTAATTTATACTAAAATCATGATGGTGATTTACACTTAGATTTTTTTTATAATAATTAATAATGAACACGATCACTAATAAAAGATAATTAAAATAATAACTATTGACATAAATCAAAAAATTAAATAATCACCATCCTGCCTTATCGACCATGTATATGAATTGATATATATCTTCATATTACTTATTAAGACTAAATTCTTGAATGATAACCATATCACACTATCACAAGACTAAAGTCACACCTTACAATCACCATAGCTCATCAAAATTATTGGGGGTTGATAGAATGATTGTGGGAGATGGTTTTCAACATCGTTATTATAAAAGTAGAATATTTATAGTTTATAAATGTAATTAGAATTCCCCCTCTTTAACACTATGCCTACCACTTGAATAATCAAATAATTTATGGTATCATGTTTATAAGAAAGAATTACCACGTGACTCAGTTATAGGAAAATCCATCACATAAAACAAAGACCCAAAACAATCCATGAAGTGCACCAAGTATGTGTAACTAGTTTAAACACATCATATGTACAAAGGGATCATGAAAAATTCGGACCTCAGAACTAAAAGTGATGTTTACATGTGTGAAAATCCATGTGGGTATTCAAGGATAGCCTATATACATTCACTTTTTTCATCCATAAAAAGGTACAAAAGTTCCTCCTAGATGACAAAATCCAATTGGAACTACCTCCCATTCTCTAGTTTCTTAATTTTACCAATGTCAAGAAAATAAATAGTTAAACACATTCAATGACACAACATATAGGACTTGAATATATTCATACCCAATAAGATGTCAACACCCCACTCCTTTACCACCTATCATGAAATAAAGTGTACATGGAAACAATGTAGGAATAAAAGCAATAATCAATGTATCTAAAAACACTACCTAATATCAAATATAACTGGAATTTTATTAATGATTATAAAACCATCATACTTGGAGGTTCTCTTCCTAACATTCATTCTTTTGGCTAATCCATGTATCTAAACAAAACTTTTGTTCAATCCTCAAAATGTGGTACTAAACATAATTATATATATATCACCCATGGAAATATATATAGGTGTGTATACCATTTCAAGTCCCTATGAACCATCCCTTGGGAAATGGAATCATGTATATCAGGTCTAGACTCTCACACACATGCCTCTTTATGAAAATAAAAATGGACATATCAACTCAGTGAGTATCAGTCCCATATCATCATATCAACATATTCATTAATACTTGTAAACCATGTTAAGATAATATACTATGATATATATACATACTAATATTCCCAACATTGTTGGAATATCAAATGCAAGGTTATTTTTCATGATTGGAAAACAAATCATGGAGTATATGATGATAATACAAATAGAATTATGTTGACAATCAACATATAGGATTATTGTGACCCTTTAATATCTCATAAAATATAAATAAAAAAATAATCATTCGACTCCAATGAATAATGAGGTGCATGGGATATAGAACCATATTCATGTCATGTTAACATGGAAAAATAAAATAAAATTAACCCCAAACAAATCATCATCTTTCATCAAGCTATTCCGAAAAATGATCAATACTAGAAACAATTTAATATCATAGTGGTAACTTATTATCAAATCATTTAGAGGATAACACTCTAATATTATGTGAGTAAAAAGTTGTTAAACATCTAAAAATAAAATTAGATAAGTTTCCTAATTAAAATAGAATTTGGGATAACACCTCAAGACTAATGAACAAACCTAACACAAGATGTTCATAGGGTTCTAATTAATTCCAATAATGGAATTCAAATATAGGGAGAATGAAACAAGGATCACCTTTGATTTTATTACTAATAACCAGTACAACAATAAGGTAGAAAGTAGACTAAATATTTTTAATATATTCTACAATATCTATATATTGAAGGAATTATATTAAACGAATTATCCTCAATCAACATTATATAGGTGAAATTTATTGTAGTGTCATAAAATTACATTGGTGAAGGTAATATTTCATAACTAATTTGAGTAGATACATCTAGTGGTTTATATTGGATCATTTAATAATAATGTAGAAGATACATAGAGAATTATAAAGGCTTTAAAATTAAAATGATAGTAGAAATATAACTTTATGGTAATAAGGGTTATAGTTTTGGGGAAAAATACAAATCAACCACCAAAATTTATAATATTATAATATAGTTACACCAGGTACTCAATTCTAATATATTGGGAACCTTAATTTGTTATCAATATCACTAAATCAACGAGGATTCTGTAAGGTACTCAGTGATATCTGACTAGGAATCTAGTTTTGTCCCGTCCCCTAAGCACCACTTCTTATCCTCCCACTCCAAACACTTTACATCCCTCAAAACATTAAAATATTACTCAAAATTGACCCAAATAAAAAATTGAAAACTAAATTAATGGATGATCATTACATGGAATGCTTTGGGTCCACTATCAAGACTCTCATCCTCAACAAGATTCAAAATGATTTTAGAGGGAAAAAGTATTGTATATGTTCCTTTACATCATCATGCCACTCCCAAGTTTAATCTTAAAGTATTCTATACTACTATTTTACTTGAATTAGAGAAACCACATTCCCCATTACCATAATATCACTTCTTTCAGTGATATAGATAAGATTATCTATATAGGACATACAATCTTCTAACTCAATATCATCATATCATATCACATGAGTAAGATTGTTTATATACTTCTTTACTTATGATAATTTTTAGGTTTTTTTCATTGTTAGGAATTTTGGAGGTAAGGGTAGTTGATAGGTTGTCTCTTCAACATGAACTAACACATTGAAAGGATTGAAAAATCGTAGAGTCATCTTTCCAGTTTTTCTTATCTATTAATGGTGTAGTCATAGTGAAACTCAAATAAATTTTGGATCACCAAATACAAATTCCAAGGTTCACCATAAATGGTAAATGTAGGAATATTTCCATATTTTAGTATTTATAATCCATTTATGAATCAATATCACATATTTAATTTTTTTCAGGGATGATATTATGATAAATAAAAATGATTCACCTACATCGATCTAGAAGATATGTGAATGACATGTCCACATATAAATATCAACATTCGGGGACATCTAAATCAATAGTGGATAGCTATTATTATAGTATAAATCCATAAATTAGGTTTGATCCACCAATTAACCACTAAAATTAATAATAAAGACTCATATAATATCATTCATGATTTTTATGGTTTTTTTTGAATAACTAATAATCTAAGGATGAAAAGAGGTTCACAATTTCACATAAAACCCTAATTGTCATTGAAGACCTTTTTGAAAATGATATGTAAACATTTGATCCCATCCTGTGATGATTTTAATTTCCAGATAATGTATCTTAATTATCTCCTTGTCATATATCATTTTGATTTCATCAAAAAAATATGCTTATTTAATAGGAATTATGTGATATCCCCTGGTTGGATGATCCAAGATCATCTAAATCTTGGATATTCTACAATATTACATTTTAGAAACATAATAAATATCTTTGATTGACCCCAATATATATATATATAGTATTTATTTATGGTAAGTCATTCATTTTGTAACCATCAAGGGGTAAATATCACTTTATGACTGTCGAAACAAGTTATAATGATGGATGGATACATCAAAGGACACCTCATTATAATGGTACCAATTATATATAATGTAAATCCTAAATGGTATAATTCTTAAAACAATATATCATTTATTATTGGATAATCATGGAAAAACCTTACAATTTTTCATACGGTGAACATGATTTATTTATTACAATTGTTGTGGTAAGGTATTTGTTGAATTATAAGGTGTTGAATATTTTATATTTTTAAATAAATAGAAATGAGTATATTCATGAATATTCAAGTAAAAATTCACATGACATCAAGAAAATTCTACAAGTTACACATCTTGATCAGATAATATTATTAGTAATATGTATGGAATGTTAATAGATTACTATATAGAATTTTAAATGGGTGGAGAGTAAACTATTAATCAAATGTTCCATAGATATAACATAATTTTAAATTTTGTGAGTTATATAATATAAAGTCTAGGAAATAATGATATTTTTGAAAGAGTAGTTACTTCACTTTATAAGAAGTTCCATGCTGTATTATATAATAGATGTGAGAAAGAAAATCAAGGAATATAAATTTGATGAGATTACCGGATTATTATTATAATATGATTTAGTGATTAAAAATCATACTGAATATGACAATACAAATAATAATAGAATATATTTTATTTTTAATTTTTTTACATATTCTTTCAATTATGAGTTACAAAGTAGTGATATGAATGTTATTTCATATGTCACAAAAGGTGGAATTGAAGAAAGAAAGAATAATCAAGGATATGTTGGAAAGATAATCTTAATTGTTGTCACAAGGAGAATAAGAAATGTAAATTTAATTCCAATGAAGCTAAAGATGTAATATTTTAGGAGTATAGGAATATTTAGTCTATTAGGACTAATTTCTCAAGTTTATAGAATGATAGGAATAAAAGGAGGAAATGTAAGAAATATAAGAAGGTAATGGTTATTAGATGGAGTGTTATTGAGGAATAAAATTTTTCTAAAGAATCTAGTTCAAAAATAACATGGAAAATTATTTCTTAATTGATTAATCAAGTCATGTATGTTATTATACTTATTATTATTCTATCGAATATGATTCCAAAAAAAACTGACTATTGAGGAATTTCCAAAATCGTTTGAAATACATGACTTTAAAGTTAAAGAGGTCAATGTTTTATATATGATCATTAAGAGACAATATAAAACTATTCTTAAAAATATTAAAATATGAGAAAATATATATATTATGAAATAAATTCTACAAATTCGGATATAAAAATTATTCCAGATAATATGAACAATTCCCTATCAAAAAATGAAAAATTAAAGAGGGTTATTTATTTCATGTTAAAATTTCACTATTTAGAAATAATGAATTTTGATAATGTTCTCAAATAAAATGAACATCTAAAATTTAAATTGAATGTGTAAATTCCAATAGTTCCAATTTTCATCAAGGTAGAGAAAAATTTTATAAAATGATGAGTTTAAATAAAATGATCGCAATGATTTCTGGCATTGGTTATGATATCACAATACCCACAATATATAAGAGATTATTTTTAAAGATAAATAATTGAAGTGTATCTATTTCTATATAGTTTAGATGTGAAATGAATATTAATTTAGGAAATTACTGTTCCTTTATATTTCCAAAATCTCTTTGATAGACTAATGATTTCATTCATAAATCATTCTATTCTATATTTTCTATAAAAATATGTTTGAAATTTTTTTTCCCAAAAAATCATATATTATTCACATATGACTCAAACATTCATGGGTACCAAAGCTCTATTAAATATGGGTTTATATTAAAACATAATTTAACGTATAAAAATGATATTTGATAACCATATAGTGGATACTCAAGACATATGATTGTTTAAATATAAAATATTATCTCATTTAATAAACGTGAGTGAGGTAATGTTACTTTTCACGATAATTCTAAAGGAAAGGTAAAAGAAAATGGTGAGGACAGAATTTCAATTTATATTATTACTTATTATGTTTTATATGTTGAAGGATTAAAAATTAATTTAATAGTCATATTATAACTATGTATTGATATATATATTTTTTAAAATATCAAAGTGATAAATTAATTTTTAGAAAAATTAAATCTATTTTGTTTTATAAAAATAGTAAGTGTAAAATTTATTCAGTTAATTTTTTCGAATTAATTGATCAAAATATAGAATGTTTAAATTTTGTGGAATATATCACCATATTTTGTAATAGTAGGATGGTACATTTTATTTTTTGGTTAATGTACACGTTTTCAAAGAACCAAATAGTTTTATAATTACTTGAACTTAATGTGGACAACACCTTTGTATGTGAATCATGCATGAATGGTTAACAACATAGAAAAAAATTCAATTTTATAAAATAATTACAACCCATAAGGCCTCTTGGACTTATTCTTCTTGATTTACTACTAATATCATGCCTACTAGTTTGGGTGGTAAGGGATATTGTAATGCCCCAGTTCTAGAAGCCACCCAAAGGTGCCCCGTACCCAGTAGGTCACATGGACTCAAGCTCATTTCCCTAACACCAAAGGCTTCCAACTAGAAGTGAGGACCTTGGGTGTGATGGTGGGGAAAAATTCCCTCGTTGGCAGAGTACACAACAAAAATAAACAATACATAAAATAGCGATATCAATAACTATCCAACAATAGTAACAGTAAAAGACTGATAGAGAAACAACTAGAGAAAAAATATATGTAAATGATGCATGGTACATATATGTCTAGGAATGAAGACAAAAAGTCACAATGTTGAATATAGTACTACACTGAAGTACAAAAGAAAAAGAGATAAGAAACTCCTCGGCATCGCAAGCCTCGGCTTGGTCCCATGCTCTCCAGCTCCAATGCAATCACGTACCTGAATTAGAAGGGCGGTTGTCCTTGTCAATACCTGCAGCAATATAATCGTTTTGGGTCCAAAAGCATGACCCAAACAGGTTGTGAGACTAAATCCCAGTATGAAACCACCTTAAGATATGTGCCTAACATTCAGTGAGTATATGGTAGGTAAAGTACAATAAATAGTAATCATTGAGCAGTAAACATGATAATACACAGCAGTAAACAACCCACATATCAAACAAGAAATAGAAAAGAAAACATCTAACCACAAACAGGAAACCCTATGGGATGTACTCATAGCCATCCACTCTGGTCCTATCCTAGAAGTACCAACTACCCTCTAGGTAGTACACGTAGCCTAACCCTTCTAGTTTTGTCATAAGAAATTATAAGACTCTCTGAGAAAGCACACTCAGTCAATTCCCCTTATAGACTAAGGTAGATAGGTACTCTCTGAGGAAGATCACATAGTCAATTCCGCTTATATTCCCCAAGGTCTAGAGACTCTCTGAGGAAGCTCAATTGGTCAATTCCTCTTATAGCCTCAGGTCGATCACAGACTCTCTGAGAAAGTTTTATCGGTCAATTCCTCCTATATCCTGGAGTGGTTTATGGAAAATCAAGAAAAAAAAAGTCTCTCTGAGGAAGCTCACTCAGTCTATCCCCTTATATCTATAAATCTCATGACTCTCTGAGGAATCTCACTCGGTATATCCTCCTGTAGTCTATAATATCCAGGACTCTCTGGGTATCTCACTCGATCTATCCCCTATAATCTATAATGTCCAAGACTCTCTGAGAATGCTCACTCGATCTATCCCCTTATAGTCTATAGCACCAGGTTCTCAAGGCCCCATGCCGGTCAGTGAAAAATAATGCTATATTTACAATATAAACCTATAGAGCAACTTGGCTAACCAGTCTATAGCATCTCAAGCATCTCAGGTAACAACACTCCATCCTACATTCACACGACATGGAAAATAGGTATAACGACCAATAGGCTAAACAAGACCAAAAGGTCGTAAACCGAACAATCGTGGGAAAACATCCCATCATAGCAATTAGCTCTATACATAAAAAACTTACCACTACACAAGACCATAATCATGGCAGGAAAGCAACAAGGGTAAAACAATAAACACACAATATCATGTTCAAAGGTATTGGTGGAATTAGCACATAATACTCAAATACATTCAATGTAAAGGTACAAACCACATAACTTGATGATAGGAGATCAATATAATTGAACCACGAAGATTGAATCTCTTGAGAAATTCATATATCTATGAAAACTCATAAAACATTCAACCCAAAAGAATATGAAAAAGAGGAGTAATTGGAAAATTATTCTCTAGAAGAAGGAAGAGCATACTGATTTGGTTCCAATGCAATCGACGACGATCGATTCAGAGAACATATGGAGGTTTGGGGGCTCGGGGAATTCAGGCACCGTATGGCTTCTCTTGGTTGAACGAGACCTAGAAGAAGATGATTATAGTGATCAGATGTGAGCTTGGTCAGTTTAAGGGAAAAATAAATTACATGACGTGTACTTTTGGAGAACACAACATGTACTCACATTTTCCATACTCAGCTTTAGGAGGCCTCCATGTCACCCCTACATGGTCGTGTGTGTGTCCATGACATGGCCGGCACACGACCTCACGCGACAACGATGTACAAGATGTGTACTCATAATGTACATGGCGTGTACTTCAAAAATTTCCATATACTCCTCTTTTCTCAAAAACATCAGAAAAATGAAAAACATACCTGAAAATAATGTCTGAGTTCTTACAAAATTCTCCCCTTAAAGAAATTTGTCCCCTAATTTCCCTAGTGAGGCATCAAATAAGAAAACCTAAATACCTCCAGATACTACGGTCGTACATCGGCCTCCCTCTCCCAAGTCTTATCCTGTACTCACCTAGGCAGCTATAGCACCCATACCAGAGGAACAAACCGGCCACATAGAACCTTCGTACTATAATTGACACTCTGGATAGGATGCTCCTCAAATGATGCATCTTCTTCGAGCTCAACCTCCTTAGGTTGAAATACATGAGACAGGTCTTAAAAGTAACATCGGAGCTGAGAAATGTGGAAGACGCCATGCATAGCCTGGTACCTATGAGGTAACTGCAACCAATAGGCAACTGGCCCAATACTCTCCAACACCTCAAACGGCCTGATGTACCTCGTTGAAAGATTACCCTATCTCTGAATAATCTTGTGTTCCATCCTCGGTGGGACACACAAGAAAACCTAATCCCTGACCTTGAACCCCAGAGGTCATCTCCTCTGATCAGCATAAGACTTCTGTCGAGACTGTGTCGTAGCCACCCTCTTCCGAATAAACTCTATCTGCTCAGAGGTCTCCTAAACAAGATAAGGTCCCAGCAAAGCTGCCTCTCCTGCCTCCATACAGTATAAAGGTTATCAGCATGGCCTACCATAAAAATCCTTGTAAGGTTCCATCTGAATAGTCTCCTGAAAACTGTTGTTTTAGGAAAACTCTACAAGAGTTATATGATTCTCTCAAGAACTTCCAACATCCAGACTGCATGCTCAGAGCATGTCCTCAAGCACCTGAATCATACGCTCGGACTGGCCATATATCTAGGGATGGTAAGCTGTACTCAAAAGTACATGTGTACCCAAAGCCTTTTGAAGCCCCTGCCAGAACCGATAAGTAAAACATGCATCCCTGTCTGAAATAATGGAGTGCAGAACTCCATGCATATGTACAATCACTTGGATGTACAACTGCCCTAGCTCATCAACACTGAAGTTCTCCTTGATCATCCAGAAATGAGCTACCTTCGTGAGTCTGTCAATGACAACCCATACTGCATCATTCCCTCGAGGAGACCTCGACAAACCCATCACGTATTCCATCATGACTCCATTCCACTTCTACTCAGGAATGGGTAACTGGTGTAAAAGCCCTACTAGTCACTGATGCTCCACCTTCACCTGCTAACAAGTGGAATAATTCATGATGAAACCAGAAATTTCCATCTTCATACATGGCTTCCAATACTGAAGGTGTAGATCGTGGTACATCATGGTGACACCAGGATGAATTTCCCAAACTGAGAAATAAAAGTCCCGCATCATCTCTTCACGTATGTCTCCTGGAACCCATACGCATCCTGGGAAATGAAATATCTCATCCTTGCCTAGGGTCCACCCAAGAATAGGGTCCTCTCCTGACATGCTTTCTCATAGTACTAGGCCTTCCGAATATGATAGCTTCATCATTCGTACCCGATCAAGGAGAGTAGAGGTAACAGCTACAGAAAAATTAAACGTCTGCCCCTGACTGTCATGCACCTCCAAATGCATCTCAGAGAACAGAGCTATAAGATTCCACTCACGGTTGGCCTCTTGAACTGCTAGTATATGGGTTCTCTTGCTCAGTGCATTAGCCACAGCATTGCCTGTAACACCCCGGGCTTCCATGATACGCTTCTCTTTCAATAATGCAATAGCTTGCATGGTACGCAAGTTCGAGATTCTAACAAACCACGACTAATCAAAATAGCCATTATGAATAGTAATACCCACTTTTTTAAATTATATATATTCTATATTTTAAAATGGACTTCATTTTTTGATTCTTAATGTCGAAATTAGCCTATGTTGAATTTTTTGTAATTTTCTGAGAACTTTCAAATATTTATGAATAGTGAAAAATACTTAAAACAAATTTTTTAATCAAAATAATTTATAGTGATAAGTTATACTATTGAGTGGTTTTAATGTATAATTAGAATATTTTTTTACCATTTTATCCAATGGTGTTCATTATAATTAATTTCACTTTGAAATTGGACATAAACAATTGTCAATCTTTTGATATATACTGTTTATTAAAAACACGCTATTTGTTATGATAGAAATAATTAATTATAAAATTAATTAATGAAACTTATATTTTTGTAATTTCATAAAATAGAAATCATTTTTGAATTTGAAATATCAATTATATCTTAGGGTGAAATTTTGGCATTGTTCTGAAAAACATCAATTTTTGATGAATAGTGAAACCACTATGTGGAAGTTAAATAACTGATTTTTTTCATTTAAATGAAATATTACCACTTCTGTGATTTGATTTCCAAAAATCTGACATACATGGTTGTCATTAGGAAGTAAAATGTGGTTCAATGGTATTAAAATAATTTTTGGTGAATAGTAACTTTTAAGTTTAATTAATCGTGATTAAAGGTAATTAGTGAAATTTAAGGTAAAAATGATATTATAAAAATATGAAATGACCTTGACACTTGTCCTAAACCTATTGGATGAGTCATGGCCTACCAAGACAATCCATAGGTCAACTTGGGGACTCCATGGAGCAACTTTGGTAGGAAAATTACATTAAAAACATTTTATTTAATGTTAAAATAATAATGTCACGAACAAGAGTTGATTTACGAAAACAATTTTTAAATGGGGTTATACAAGTCATATTTTTAACTATAAATATTTATTGGAATGATAAAACGATTTCCTACATCATGATTTTTTTTTATAATTTTTAGACATTAAATAAATTAAATTATTTATGACACCATGATGATGCCGCGATTACCTCATTAATTAATTATTTAAATAAAATGAAATGATAATGTAAAATCTAAGGCTTAAACTTTTCAAAAACCAATTGGATGAGTAAATTTCGAACCCTTATCACCTTAACCTCGAAATATATCATTGTGGGACCTTTAAAATCCAATAAGCCTTTCATAATAATGTAACATTTCAATCTTTCCAATAGTGCCCCTCCTCTCCACTTATAAAAGGCCCCCACCACTACCACCTTACTCACACTTTCAAAGCCTTTTGGCTCGGCCAAACTCTGTCCAAATACTCTCCCAGCTTCCCTACCTTACTCCTAGAAGCCTCACTTTGGGAAAAATTCTTCCCAAGGAAGCCTTTGGCTCAAATCAATAGAGTTACCCGATTTTAAGGTAATGTCTTCGCTTATGTTATTTTGTTTTATTTTTCATCTCCAACCCCCTAAACTCTTTTTATTAATTTCTTTTGTAAAAACACCAGTATACTCAATATAATAGGATGTTTTTATAAGAATTATTGAGCTACAATTACACACACCTACATCTAATGGTCAAAGAACATACTGTTTCTGTGGATGGTGAATTTCTGCCTCACGAAACGATGATTGTTCAAAACTCATATAACACCATCAAAGGTGGCCATTATGATGAAACTATTTTTTATATATGATATATATTATTATTATGTTTTCCTTATTCTTCTGTATTTTTCATTTATGGCATACCTTTACGATTTCCATTATGGGTAAACACGATAATTTCATTTTAGGAAGTGCGGACTACGGCCCACTCAAAGTGATTTGAATCGTTAATGCCATATGTGGGATGTATAAGTGATGTAGTAAATGGTATTATACATTATATTATACTGGAATTATAGTATACCTTTAAATAATTATAATTTCATTCCATTAAATATGAAATAGAAATGAATGTAGCGTTCATGCGTACGTACGGCTTACTGTCTCCATGAACGGTGCATTTCATTTCTTACCTCTAAATGTTATGTAATATTATAAATGCATGTATACACTGGATATATATATGATATATATGATATCTATATCATGAATATAATTCTGGATATAATGGATATTTCACCACATGAACAACTTGTAATTATAAGAAGTATATTTTTGACTCAAGTACCTAAGATCGAAAAAAACGACCGTTATTAACTTAAATAATTACATAATGTTCATGACATGGTAATAAGTGATATAAAAACAATAATGAACTTGAAAAAGGTTCTTAAGAAGGTACATATTAACTCTAGATTAATATTCAGGAGGTTAAAGAGCGGTCGAGTCAAGTCAGACACGAGGTAAGGGAACTTCTTAACCCAATTACCATTCTTTGGGTTAATCTCCTACTTTCAAATTATGTCATGATATTATTATGTCCTATCTAGTATTTGTAATTTCTTTATGTGTAATTATAGTGAATACACATAATAGATCTATTTTATTTTAAAAATGATCTTTGTATGGACTTCGTCTCAATCTCCTTTCATTGAGGCATATCTAGTTTTATACACAACTTTCCTTTATATGGTGTATAAACCCCTTTAACTTTTACGTTTATTCAAAAGGAATCTTTTTATACGAAGCATTTTACTAAACAACAAAAAGTAATGTTTTTCTTATTGTACGTATATGGAGACAACGACTTCTCCTCCGCCGTGACCATTATTTGAGTTTCGGCTTCCTTCACAAGCCATAACTTTTTTTAAATGAAAAATAAATACAAAGTTTTAATTTTCTTTTATTTTGGTAATGAAAATGGTTTTGATAAAATTTTTATTATATCAATGGGTTGTATTGATATCTTGTGATTAAAGTGTGGAAATATTTTGTTTCATTTATGCATGTATTATGTGATAAAATTATTGTTATGATTTATGATATGTTTAAACCTGTTCATATGAGGAATGCATTGGACTTAATAATTGATGGGTGGAGCCCGCTATAGCTCCTCGATGCATCAGAAGGTCTCATGAGACAAACTAGTGTCATGGCATGAGGCCTTGAAAAAATCTTATTTGTAGTCTTGGAACGAGGCCTTGGCTACGTGGTTATGATAGTTTGGCATTATGCATTCCATCATTATGAAAGTGGTTATTGAATTTTCATGTGATTATTCGACCAGAAGAATATCTATGTGAATAAGTAAATGGATTTATCTCATTTTACTTTTCCCATATTATGTTGAAGTTCAAGTTTAAAAGGCTTTGGTTTTAGTAATACATTTCCTTAAATGTTTATGTTTATTGATGAAAGCTTCCGCTATATTGTTATCCTTATTGAGAATCTGAGCTCACCCTTTCAGTGTTTTAATATTTTCCAGGATGTGAAGAAGTATTTTATGAATGAACTGCAGGGATAGTCAGAAGAGGATATGATTGGGGACTATGAAGACTTTGTTTTTTAGTTTTTCTCCTTATGATGTAATGTAACATTTATGAATGTATCTAGTGTTTCCAAGGCTACTAAAATAATTGGTCTTTTGAGACTTGATCTTTTGTGATCACGCCAATGTTACGAAGTAATGCACCAACTCTGGGTAGCTGGGGTCGGGGCGTTACAGTTGGTATCAGAGGAAGTTTAGTACAAACCTTGGAAGTTAGATTTAGATAAACTCTGATTAGAGCACATAGCCTGAAGATAGACTTTGAGGATTAGTATAGAAGAACTTCCTAGAATTTTGGTATTATATAGATTTTGTGAGTTTTCCGATCAATACATCCCTGTCTGGATACGAGAAGGTAGAGGCAGCTCTGGCATAGATGTACCTAGGGGTAAAACCAGAAAACACCGCTTTGAGCTAGACTCGAATGGGAACTGGTGCACGACAACGGGCCTTGCTTCACTCTTGGTTACGACACTCCCGGGGGATATGCTTAGAATAATTCTCGTTTTCTTTACAAACCACTATAAGGGGTTATGAGTATATATACTTCCTCTAAGAAAACATTTTTATGATTATGGATTATATCCATAAACCGTTCAATTTACATTAAGTATTTTAAAAGTTTGGAATTATTCATTGCAATTCATAAACTAACCTAGTTTATGCCATTGTATAGAAATGGTTCTAGTGGAAGGAATGTGAACTCCAGCAATACGTCTGATCCAAATCGTAAGAAGGATCATATCTTTCACAGTATTAAGCCAACATTTAGAAGGGAAATAATCTCCCATGTGTTCTCAACATATGAATAAATAGTATCATGTGTTAATAAGATAAGTAAAGAATTCTCTGAGTCTTATGGATTTTAAGGGAAGAAAGAGAAGAAAAGGATAGAATAGAGAATGATGGAAAACGGGACGTGGGAAAAGAAGAATTTTATAATATGTGATAACTGTGGGAAGAAACACCTTGGAACTTTCATGAAGGGAATGGGAGTTTGTTATAAGTGTGGATAAAAATGACACCAAGTGCGTGACTGGAAGGGTAAGAAAAAGGTTTCAAATGTACAATTCATCATCTGCAAGGAGTGGGGACACTACGCAAACCAATGTCCAAATCATCAGAGTGTGCTACAAATGATTTTATTGGATAATAATAAAGTATTGATACTACCACAGATGAGGAGGAATGATTAGAGTTCTTATGTTGTTATTAAAGAATTTTGTAATTTGAGTGTTGAATCAATGATATACTGGTTATAATAATTATGGAGTATATAAGGATTGTAGTGTAGTACTATTTCATCAAGGACTTGAGATTGTGTGGAACCAAGAAAAGCGACTCCACAGTAGGTTAAATTTTTGGAAAATATATTTTTGAGAGAAAGATAAACCATAATATGGTTCTGATACCGAGATAGTGATTTTGGAATAAGACATGATTGATTTGGATAAATTATATTGGATATTCTTACCTTCCTTGAAACTGATTGATGATTTGTATACATTTTTGGATAGAAGGATTATATCTAGTATTCTATCATGGTAATTCAGGATGTTGCAGTGTTTTAAAAGAATACATGATGAAGGTGTTCACATGTTGTTACACGGAAAAAAATGGGATCTTCATTATGTTTACCTTCCTCATAAAATTTGGACTGTGAGTTGGACAGATGTATTTTCGATAACTATAAAGGTTGGAATGGATTAAGTTGAACCGTGGATAGTAATGTTTAAGGTTAAAACATTTCTAAATATTATTTTTGGAATATTATAATAGTTTTAGAAAAAGGACAACCTTCAGGTTGGGCGATAACCCGTCGCTTCGGACAAAGCTACAGGAATCGAACCAACAACTATATTGTGATAGGCCTTTATGACCTACCACTAGCCTATAGGAAGTCCCTGTTTATTAAAAAATAGTTTTCGTAATCTAAATTGTATGTGTTAATATTTTGAACCTTGTACGATTAGGATAAATATAATATTTTTGAGTTCTATTATCTTTTTGAGTGAAAGATAAGTTTGTGGTAGAAATTAGTTGAAGGTTGAAACTGTACTTGTCAAGCATAAATATATATATACCTATATCTTATTATATGAATAAATTAATTCTTATACTTTAGTAAAGGGATATTAAAAAAAAATGTGTTATCCTAATACCTTATGTCTTGTTGAACTGATGATATTTTAAATCAACATATATTCAAGGCTTTGAGGCCCTCAATTTGAAACTTGTTTGTGATTGATGACCTCAATCACTCCATACAAATATTTACGTTTTTTCTCCAATTATTTGTCTGTAATTGCCACCAATGTTCTCCTAATCGAGATCATAATTGGTTGGTGACTTTTCCATTTCCCTTTCCCTCTTATTAAGGCTAAATTTTATTAACCTTATTTCTGATATGGGTTTTCCACAAGGGTTTTTTCGATTTTCAACCTTTAATTTTCAAAGAAAAATTTCAAATTTCGAGGACACAATTTATTGAAGGAGGGGAGAATGTAACACCTCGAGCTTCCACGATACGCTTCTCTTTCAATAATGCAATAACATTCATTGTACGCAAGTTTGAGATTCTAACACACCGCGCCTAATCAAAATAGACATTATGAATATTAATACCCACTTTTTGAAATTATATATATTTTATATTTCAAAATGGACTTCATTTTTTGATTCGAAATATCGAAATTATCCTATGTTGATTTTTTTGTAATTTTCTGAGAACTTTCAAATTTTTATGAATAGTGAAAAATACATAAAACAACTTTTTTAATCAAAAAAATTATAGTGATAAGTTATAATATTTAGTGGTTTTAAAGTATAATTAGAATATATTTTTACCATTTTATCCAATGGTGTTCATTAGAATTAATTTCACTTTGAAATTGGACATAAACAATTGTCAATCTTTTGATATATATTGTTTCATAAAAACATGCTATTTGTTGTGACAGCGGGAATTAAATATAAAATTAATTAATGCAACTTATATGTTTGTAATTTCATAAAATAGGCATCATTTTTGAATTCGGAATATCAATTATATCTTAGGGTGAAATTTTGGCATTGTTCTGAAAAACTTCAATTTTTGATGAATAGTGAAACCACTAAGTGGTAGTTAAATAATTGATTTTTTTCATTTAAATGAAATATTACCAATTCTGTGATTTTATTTTCAAAAATACGACATACATGGTTGTCATTAGTATTTAAAATGTCCTTCAATGGGATTCAAAAAAATTTTGGTGAATAGAAACTTTTTAGTTTAATTAATCGCGATTAAAGGTAATTAGTAAAATTTAAGGTAAAAATGATAATATAAAAATATGAAATGACCTTGAAACTTGTCCTAAATCTATTGTATGAGTCATGGCCGACCAAGAAAATCCATGGGTAAACTTGGGGACCCCATGGATCCACTTTTTCAGGAAAATGACATTAAAAACTTTTTATTTAATGTTAAAATAATAATGTCACAAACAAGAGTTGTTTTCCTAAAACAATTTTTAAATGGGGTTATACAAGTCATATTTTTTACTATAAATATTTATTAGAAATATAAAAAGATTTCCTACATCATGATATTTGTTTTATAATTTTTATACATTAAATAAATTAAATTATTTATGACACCATGATGATGCAGTGATTACCTCATTAATTAAGGATTTAAATAAAATGAAAAGATAATGTAAAATCTAAGGCTTAAACTTGTCAAAAACCTATTGGATGAGTATATTTCGAACCGTTATCACCTTAGACTCGAAATATATCATTGTGGGACCTTTATAATTCGATAATCATTTCATAATAATGTAACATTTCAATCTTTCCAATAGTGCCTCTCCTCTCCACTTATAAAAGGCCCCCACCACTACGACCTTACTCACACATTCAATGCCTTTTGGCTCGGCCACCTTCTGCCCAAATACTCTCCCAACTTCCCTCCCTTACTCCTAGAAGCCTCACTTTGGGTAAAATTATTTCCAAGGAAGCCTTTGGCTCAAATCAAAAGAGTTACCCGATTTTAATGTAATGTCTTCGCTTATGTTATTTTGTTTTATTTTGCTTCTCCATCCCCCTAAACTATTTTTATTAATTTATTTTGTAACAACACCAGTATAATAAATAAACTAGGATGTTGTTATAAGAAGTATTCGAGCTACACTTACACATACCAACATCTAATGGTTAAAGAACATACTGCTTCTGTGGATGGCGAATTTCTTCCTCACGAAACTATGATTGTTAAACACTCATATAAAACCATCAAAGGTGACCATTATGATGAAACTATTTTTTATATATGATATATATTATTTTTATGTTTTCCTTATGCTTATTTATTTTTCATTTATGTCATACCTTTACGATTTCCATTATGGGTAAACGCGATAATTTCATTACAGGAAGTGCGGACTACCACCCCCTCAAAGTGATTTGAATCGTTAATGCCATATGTGGGATGTATAAAGGATGGAATAAATGGTATTATACATTATATTATACTGGAATTATATTATACCTTTATATAATTATAATTTCATTCATTTAATTATGAAATATAAATGAATGTAGCGTTCATGCGTACGTACGACTTACCGTCTCCATGAACGGTGCATTCCATTTCTTACCTCTAAATGTTATGTAATATTATAAATGAATGTATACACTGGATATATATGTTATATATGATATCTAAATCATGAATATAATTCTGTATATAATGGATATTTCACCACATGAACAACTTGTAATTATAAGAAGTATATTTTTGACTCAAGTACCTATGATCGACAAAACGACCGTTAATAACTTAAATAATTACATAATGTTCCTGACATGGTAATAAGTGATATAAAAGGAATAATGAACTTGAAAAAGGTTATTAAGAAGGTAGATATTAACTCTATTTTATTATTCAGGAGGTTAAAGAGCGGTCAAGTCAAGTCAGACAGGAGGTAATGGAAGTTCTTAACCCAATTACCATTCTTTGGGTTAATCTCCTACTTTCAAATTATGTCAAGATATTATTATTTCCTATCTAGTAATTTTAAGTTATTTATGTGTACTTATAGTGAATACACATAATAGATCTATTTTATTTTATAAATGATCTTTGTAAGGACTTCGTCTCAATCTTCTTTCATTGAGGCATATCTGGTATTGTACACAACTTTCCTTTATATGGTGTATAAACCCCTTTAACTTTTACATTTATTCAAAAGGAATCTTTTTATACGAAGAATTTTACTAAACGACAAAAACGAATGTTTTTCTTGTTGTACGTATACAGAGACAACGAATTCTCTGCCTCCGTGACCATTATTTGAGTTTCGGCTTCCTCCATAAGCCATAACTTTTTTTAAAATTAAAAATAAATAAAAAGTTTTAATTTTCTTTTATTTTGGTATTCAAAATGGTTTTGATAAAAGTTTTATTATATCAATGTGTTGTATTGATATCTTGTGATTGAAGTGTGGACATATTTTGTTTCCTTTATGCATGTATTATGTGATACAATTATGTTATGGTTTATGATATGTTTAAACCTGTTCATATGAGGAATGCATTGGACTTAATAATTGATGGGTGGAGCCCGCTATAGATCCTCGATGCATCGGCAGGTCTCATGAGACAAACTAGGGTCTTGGCACGAGGCCTTGTCAAAATCTTATTTGTAGTCTTGGCACAAGGCCTTGGCTACATGGTTATGATAGTATGGAATTATGAATTCCATCATTATGAAAGTGGGTATTGATTTTTCATGTGATTATTTGACCAGTAGAATATCTATGTGAAGAAGTAAATGGCATTATCTCATTTTAATTTTTCCATATTATGTTGAAGTTCAATTTTAAAAGGCTTTTCTTTTAGTTATACATTTCCTTAAATGTTTATGTTTATTGATGAAAGCATCCGCTATATTGTTATCCTTATTGAGAATCTGAGCTCACCCTTTCAATGTTTTAGTATTTTCTAGGATGTGAAGAAGTATTTTATGAATGACCTTGAAGGATAGTCAGAAGAGGATATGAGTGGGGACTATGAAGACATTGTTATTAGTTTTTCTCCTTATGATGTAATGTAACATTTATGAATGTATCTAGTGTTTCCAAGGCTACTAAACTAATCGGTCTTTTGAGACTTGATCTTTTGTGAACATGCCAATGTTACGAAGTAATGCACCGACTCTGGGTAGCTGGGGTCGGGGTGTTACATTACCCTTCCCAGGCGTGTAGTCAAGCTCATAGTCAAAACCCTGAAGGCACTCAGCCCATCATCGCTGTCACAAATTCAGATCACACTGAGTTAAGATGTACTTGATACTCTTTTGGTCAGTGAACACTACAAAGTGCTCTCCCAGAAGATAATGTCTTCAATTGCGTAGGGCATGAAAAACAACATCCAACTCAAGATCATGTGTTGGGTTATTCCTCTCATGTGGCCTTAACTGCCGAGATGCGTAAGCAAAAAATCAATCTCCCTACATATGCACAGCTCCCAGCCCGATACCTAAAGCATCAAAATAAATGGTATATCTCTTTCCCGGCTCTGTCAAGACTAGTATCATGGAAAAATTCAACCTCCCTTTTAGCTACAGAAAGGATGAATCACAAGAATCTGACCATAAAAGGTTCTCCCCTTTCTTTGAAAGACCTATCAGTGGTGCTGCTAGCTGTGAAAAGTCCTATACAAAACATCTGTAGTGTTTAGCCAGCACTAGGAAACTCCAAAACTCAAAGAAGTTATTCGGATTCTCATAGGAAACTATTACTCTCACTCTCTCTGGGTCTACTGATACACTAACCTCTAAGATAACATTACCCAAGAAGTGAATCTAGTCCATCCAAAAGTAGAATTTTGAGAGCTTAGGATATAACTGATGCCCCCTCAGTGTACTCAAAATGATTTCAAGATGGGTAGCATAGTCCTATCATGTGTGAGAGTACACCAAAATATCATCTACAAAAACAACCACAAAGGAATCCATGTATTGATGAAACACTCGGTTCATCAGTGCAATAAAAACTGTAAGCACGTTCGTGAGACCGAACGGCATAACCATATACTCATATAGACTATACCTGCTATGGAAAGATTTAAGAGGTATATTCGATTGTCAAATGCTCAACTGATGATAATCAGATCTCAAATAAAACTTCGAGAAGACCCGAGATCCTATAAGCTGATCAAAGAGATCATCGATCCTCAGGATGGGATATCTGTTCATGACCGTCAACTGGTTCAACTTCCGATAGTCCACATAAATCCTAAGGGTACTATCTGACTTCTTTGAAAATAGGACAGGAGAACCCCAAGAAGAAGTACTGGGTTGGATGAAACCCTTGGCCTGCAACTCCTCCAACTGCTTCTT
The DNA here is from genome assembly GCA_963277665.1 of Viscum album. NCBI lineage: Eukaryota > Viridiplantae > Streptophyta > Magnoliopsida > Santalales > Viscaceae > Viscum > Viscum album. Next base: position 1,953,555,344 of record OY728130.1, read on the forward strand.
GAGCTCCTACAACTCAGGTGTATCCATTATATAAGGAGGAATGGACATCGGTGCTGCTCCAAGAACAAGCTAAATAAAGAAGTCTACCTCATGCTCGTGAATAAACCCTAAAAATTCCTCTGGAAATACATCTCTGAAACGATCCACCATTGGAGGAAAGTCTAACAGTGAAGTCCCTCAGTCATCTAGATATAGACTGGAAATATGGGTTATAACCCCTCCCAACCCATGATGCTCTGGACCCGCTCTGCTCGCCTGGACATCTCATTCACCTCTATGAGTAAAGGATCCACCCTTCGGTGATACAAAACTCACCTTGTGGTGATAACAGTCGGTGACTACCTGAAAGGGAACTAGCCAGTTCATTCTAAGAATGACATCATAGTCTGTCATCTCTAGGACATAGAGATCCCAAAGAAAGTGACACCCACCAAACTCAAGAGGGAACTCCTTGCATTAACGTACACTAGTTTTCCTAGTCCCCAATGGTGTGTCTAGTGTAAAGATATTGGTAGAAGAAAATATTTAGAGACCAAGACTCTCCACAATAGCGACAGATATAAATCTATGGGAAGCCCCTGTATCGAAAAGAGTTGAAGATAAAACTAAGGCTACTAAGATCGTACCTCAAATTGTAGATGGGCCAGGATCCTAATCCTGATGAGTCTGCTCCGCTACAATGGTCTGGCCTACTCCACAGCCTTGTGACCCTACTTGACCACACTGAGCTGATCCACTCTATTGTCACTGGTATCCTTGTGACTGACCACCACAGTCGTGAGCTCCACCTCAGCCCGAACGACTAGAAGAACTCCAGTTCCCAGACTGGTGAGAAACTGGCGATGCATCTCCTGAACAGAGGGTCATTGAATAACCCCTACCACCAGATGTATGAGAGAATATCTGGAAAAAATGATGAAGATAGACCATCTTGACACAATATTGGAACTCCATTGGGCCTCTCTGGAACTGAGTCCTAGTTTGCCCGCTCCTCCTGCATTGGTAGCATACTACATGGCTTCCCAAAGATACATCTTCCATCTCTGATCACCTCGAGAAGACTGCCTACGGTGCTTCCAGCTATCAGTAGGTGGAACATTAACTCTGGATGTTGAACCTCCCTAGATCACTACTCCAGAATCCCTCAGATTGTGCTCAGTGATCTGTGTCTGGTTGACGATAGAGGTTATCAAATTCAACCTGAATATTTTCACCTATGATAGGATGTCGTGCCTCAGACCATCCTAAAACTTCCTTGCTAGGAACATCAAATCACCTCCTGTAATAGGCGTGAAACACTATAGATCAGTAAATCGAGACGAGTACTCCATATCAGAAAGAGTAACCTTCTCCAAACTCCTAAAATTCTGGGCTCGATTGTCCCTCAAGGTCTCCAGGAAGAAGTAATTGTAGAAGTTACCCCGAAACTCATCCCAAGTCATACTTTGCAGGCGTCCTGACTGTAAAATCACCTCTCACCACCTCTTGGTAGAGTCTCGGAGTATATAGGTTACAAGATTCAACCTCTTCTCTGGAGGTATCTCCAGATCCTCGAAAATTGTCAATGTGGCCTCTAGCCATGACTCTACAGCCTGGGGTCATCCTTCCCCAGGGAAAGTGGTAGGATGCAGCTGCTAAAAACCCGCGACAATGCTGCCATGGGGGGTAGGAGGTGATACTCTCTGGAAGGTCTGTATCATCCTCAAAAAAGCTTCCCTAAACTATGAATTGGCTCCTATAACAGGTATAACTGCTGGTGCCAAGGCTGGCATAGGAGGAAGATCTACAAGAGGTCCCTGATCGGCCATATTTGGGGTCTGATCACTATTTGGCAGCTGATGTACAACCAGAGGACATCTTGGTGGCATAATTATGAAAGGTCAAAATCACACCGTAGTTTAGGATTTTCAAAGACTGAGAACACAAGAGTACAAAATGGGAACAGTAGAAAGAAACATTAAAGTTTTACAAAACATGACTACACGACATGTATAAAACTACAAGGTGTTTCCTTTAAATCCATTCACATGGAATGTACCTCCACCAAAAATTGGTCATGTAGCACCCCATCCACAAGGCGTTTTGTTCCCACACACAGCGTGTACTTGAACTCTATTCCCCTGAACATTTATCTTTACACGGCTAACCCACATGGTCCTCTTAATCCTATGCTACAGGACGTGGAAAAACACCACATGATGTGTACTAGACAAGGTTTTAAAAACCCGTGTTGTCAGATACACAACCAGCTACATGGTTCAATCTACACGACTTGATCCCTGTGCACACGGTGTGTACTTGAAGGATTTCCCCGACCCTTATTGTTCGTGACACGGCCTTGTACTTAGGTTACATTGCACAGTGTGTGAAAACATGACACAACATGTATTGTCAATGTTTCATCCAACCGTGTCGTTAGTCACATGGGTAGACACACGGTCACTAAAACATGGAGTGCACTCACCATACACGGCGTGTTCTTAAAGATTTTTCATAACCCCGTGTTTCTTCCCACACAGTCAGTGACACAGTTTAAAAACTACATGGTGTGTATTCATAAAGTACACACCGTGTATTCTGGGTTTTTTTGGGCAGTAGCTTCAGAAACTACTTCAGAGCCTAGAAAACACAGAAAACAAAGGTTAAGGTGCAAAATTCCGATCAGTGAGGGCCCATACTCCTAGAAGATCAAAGCTTGGCATCTCATACATATCATATACAAGGGAAAAGAGTCCATGATCCACCATGTTTCGATTCTTGTGGGTCCATAACACCTCAAGAATTGAAATTTGGCATTTATACAAATAAGACCTTGAATATAGAAATTAATTTTAAAAGTAGTTATTCTATCAAGGATAATTCACAATAGCATGCATATTTTACACATCATCTATCACAAAAATATGAAATCACTAATTCATCCTAGATGACATGGTTAAAATGCATGACATGTGATTTCTAGAAAGTGCCTATATGATGCATGAGATGACATACCCTCTTCCTATTGGGTTGCAATAGAAATAGAACCCCAATAATATCAACAGTAAAATCACAAAATCATGCGAGTCAATCAAGGTGAAATCAAATCAACTATAAAAATTGCTAAACCTGAAGAAATTGCAATAAACTAGGTAGATTGGATTTTCCCTATACACGGGATAGCCACTCCCATGCACTGTTTATTACGATGTACCTATTCCATACTATCCCTGGATACAAGCCCCAAATAGTAAGTCAAGAGAAAAGAATTCCTATAATTCCACTTTGTAATTCCCCATTTCCATAATACACCCAGAGGTGCCCTATACACGGTTGGTCACATGGCCTCAAGCGCATTTCCCCAAATGCCAAAGGCTGCTGACTAGCGGCACATGCCTTGAGTGTGATTGTGGGGAAACTATGCCCTCAATGGTAGAATACACAGTGGAAATAAACAATACATACAATAGTGGAAGCAATAACTATCCAGCAATAGTAACAATAGAAGACAGACAGAGAAACAACTGGAGGAAAAATATATGTAAATGATGCATGGTACATATATGTATAAGAAAGCATCAAACAAGTCACAATTCCCAATATAGTACTACCCCGAAGTACAAAAGAAAAACAGATAAGAAACTCTTGAGCATCGCAAGCCTCGGCTTGGTCCCATGCTCTCCTGCTCCAATGCAATCAAGTACCTAAAGTCGAAGGGCACTTATCCTTGTCTATACCAGCATCAATATAATCTGTTTTGGCCCAAAAGAATGATCCAAATGGGGTGTGAGACTAAATCCTAGTGGGAAACCACACGAAGATCTATGCCTAACTGTCATTGAGTATATGGAAAGTAAAGTATAGTAAACAGTAAATAGTAACCAGTAAACAAGATAATACACATCAGTAAACAATCCACAGATCAAACAAGCAATAGGGAAGCAAACAACTAACCACAAATAGTAAACCCTCTGGGAAGTACTCACAACCATCCCCTTTGGTCATATCCAAGAATTTCCAATGACCCTCTGGGTAGTACACTCAGCCTAACCCCTCGATTTTGGTATTACAGTATTATAATACTCTCTGAGGAATCACACTCAGTTAATTACCCTTATATTCTAAGGTAGTCATGGACTCTCTGAGGAAGATCATGTGGTCAATCCCTCTTATATCCCCAAGGTCTAGAGACTCTCTGAGGAAGCTCACCCGGTCAATTCCTCCTATAACCTGAAGTGGTTTAACAAAATTCAAGAAAAAAAAGACTCTCTGAGGAAGCTCACTCGGTCTATCCTATTATAGTATATAAATCTCAATACTCTCTAAGGAACCTCACTTAGTCTATCCTTCTGTAGTCTATAATAACCAAGACTCCTTGGAAGCTCACTCAGTATGTTCCTTATAGTCATTAATGTCCAAGACTCTCTGAGGAATCTCACTCGGACTATCCCTTTATAGTCTATAGAAGCAGGTTCTCACGGCCCTGTCCTAGTCAGGGCATAAAAATGCTATATTTCCTAAGTAATCCTATAGAGCTACTTAGAAAACTATTCTATAAAATCTCAATCATTTCAGGGAACAACACTCCATTCTACGATCACAAGGCATGGAAAACAGTTATAACAGCCAATATTATGAACAAGACCAAAAGGTCGTAAATAGGACAAGAATTGGAAAAACATTCAAGCAGAGAAATTATCCATATACATAACCAAATTACCAATACACAAGACTACAAGTATGTCAGGAAAGCAACAAGGGTAAAATAGTAAACACGAAATTCCATGTTCAAGGGTATTGGTGGAATTTGCACATAGTACTCAAAGACTTTGAACGAAAAGGCACAAACCACCTACCTTGATGCTCGTAGATTGGTATACATGAACCAATAGGCTTGAATATCCTTTGAACCTCATAGATCTATGAAAACACATAAAATGTTCAACCCATGATAACATGAAGAAGAGGAGGAATTGGAAAATGATGCTCTAAAGAAGGAAGAGCTTACCACTGCGGTTCCAATGCAATCAACGACAGTTGATTAAAATAATAGACAAAGGATCGGGGGCTTGGGGAAATTCCAACACCGTACGGCTTCTCTCGGTCAAACGAGACCTAGTAGAAGACAATTATAGTGATCACACGTGAGCCCATCCCGTTTAATGAAAAAAAAGTACACATTGCATACTTTTGGAGTACACGGTGTGTACTCATCTTTTCTGTACTATTATTTATGTGGCCTTGATGTCACCCCAACATGGTCGTGTGTGTGTCCATGACACAACCATCACATGGCCTCACACGACAATGAAGTACACGGCGTGTACTCATAAAGTACAAGATATGTACTTCAAAAATTTCCAAAACCTCCTCTTATCTCAAAAAATCCAGAAAAAGGAAAAAGATATATGAAAAGAAGGTCTGACTTCTTACAGATATTGTTTTATTTTTATTGATGATTTTACTAGATACACATATGTTTATTTTTGTACACTTAAATATGAAACTCTATCTATGTTTATCGCTTTTTGTAAATTGGTTCATGATGAATAAGTTAACTTAATTAAATCATTTATATGTGATCCTCATATTGAGTTCCAAATCTACAATTTATCCAGTTTTGTGAAAATTAATTGTTATTTTCATAATTATTCATACCTAAAATACCAAGACAAAATGGAGTAGTTTGAAGGAAAAAATAAAACAATTTAAGAAAGTGATTAGCCCATGTTAAATGAATTTAATATGACTAAATATTTTTTGTCAGAATATTTGAATATATCATTCAATTTTATCATTAATTTTATTTTAGTCTGTTTAAAAAAAAGACATTATGTGCATTGGAAGGAGATAAAACCAAAAAAAACATCATTTTTCGAATATTTGAGTGCAAAATTTCCTTTTTAATCACTATTGAAAATTTTGATTAATATAATGAAAAATATGATAATGTTATATTTTTTATGATATTAAAAACTATTAAGTAATATATGGTGTACTATAAAATAACCATGATTATTTAAGGATAAATTCTTTTTATGTATGATAGTGTATGAATTAAAGAGATGATGATATTGATCAACTTGAGGATGAATTTAATTATTTTAATTTTGGGGTGAAGAAAACCAAGACAAAGATTCACCTATTTAGGGGGATAATATTTATTCTTAATTTTAAACATTTCAAGAAATATCATTGAAGAATCATAATGGTTATCATATAGATAATGTGATTTGTATTGTTGAATCAAGAATTCAAACTAGAAACTATGTGATGAATACTTTTTCTTATGAGAATTTAATTTATAATTTTGCTCCTCAGAATATTGATAAGGTTTTAAATGATTCTGATTAGATATTTTCTAGGAAATATGAATAAAATCACTTTACTATAAACACTTTTCGTACTTTATCTGTTCCACCAAATGATTCTCATGTTATTGGAAGAAAATGGATCTTTATAAACAAAATTGATAAGTCTAGAAATATATTTTAAAATAAATCTTGATTATTTACTCAATTATATTCTCAAGATGAAGGTATTGATTTATAAGAACATTTTTACACATTTTTCTATATTATACGTAATTATAAAATTATTATCTTACGTTACTTTTCATGTAGTTATATTAGTTAAAATAAATTTCAAATACACTTTTGTAAAAGGCCATATATCTGAATAAATATATATTAGACAGCCCCATTTTTTTACAATTTAATATTTTCCTATTCATTTTATTAAAATTTATAAATATTTATATAGTTTGAAACAATCTCCTCAATCTTGGCATGAATGGTTTATATGCATAATTTTGATTTTTTTGAAATGAATGATTGATCCTGGATTATTTTTCAAAAAGATTTATAATGATATCCTGATTTTGAAAATTTATGTTTATCTTGTTATTTTTTTATCATCATGAGAAAATATTAATAATGGATTTTCAGAATCCATGACAACTAAATTTTTTATGTTGTTATGGGAAAATTTAAATTATTCCATGGTTTTTAAATATTTCAAATAAATTGTGGATATTTTTCTAAATAAATCAATGTATCCTAAAGAGGATGTTAATAGATTTGGTTTAGATTCATCAAAAAATGTATAATACTCCCATGATTAATTTTTGAAAATTATATTTAGATAAATATTGAAAGTATATTACTGTTAAAAATTATATAATTATGATTAGAATTTTGTTATACTTTAATGCTTCTAGGATTGTATTAATATTTTCAGATCTCATGAGTTCTAGATTTAAAATTGAACCTTAGGAAATTCACATTAAATATGGGAAGAGGATTATTTAATATTTTAAAGGATCATTAAATCATGTAAAATTTTCTTAATATAGATCTAATTTTGAGTTGAAATGCTACATTTATATTTCTTTTTGTGGATGTAGGACATATAAAAAATAACTAAAAGTATGTCTCATTTTCTTAGTAAATAATTAGTTTCTTGGTCATTAAAGAAATAAAATTTTATTTTTGTCTCAACTATTGAATCTGAATATATCACTACTATATATTTATTTTATTAATAATTATGTATTATGAATATAAATTCTAATTTTTATAAATTTGATAAGATTTGTAGGTTCTATGAAAATAATTATTCAATTTATATTCATAAAATACTTATGTAATTCTAGGGATATGAAACTTTATGTTAAATATAATATTCCTAGGGATTAAGTATAAAAATGAATTATAAATCTTGAAGTTTTTTATTTCTTAAAATATTTATAGGATATATTTATTAACCCTACAATTAGATAATTTTGATAAGATAAAATTAGAACATTGAATGGTAGAGTTTAATCATACATTATATTTTTATGAGAAAATTGACATGAATTTTAATATAAAATACAAAAATTGTTCCATTTGGGAAGTGTGCATATTGAATTTGTTTTATTCTTTTGGATCACTGGCATGTGCTTAAATAGTTAATTATTATTGAATTCATTAAAAATCAATAAATTATTCATTGAAAATATTGAATTATTTTCTTGAATACTTAATAAATATAAGAAAAATTTCAAATATTATACTATTATAAACAATTACAATTTAATACCTACACATATTTTCAGAAAATGCATAAAAATAGTGGAAGACTAGTTATGTGTTTTATAAAACATTAAGGGATATTTTCTTTTCATGTTATAATTTAGGGGGACATTTTTTATTTTAATTTTTTATGAGGTAGTTTATTTCACAGAAATCATCTATTGGGAGCTTCCAAGTGTAGTTTTTAATTATAAAGCTTAGTTTATTTACTTGTAATGACTATTTATCTTAGGAGAATAATCATTAAGCAGTAATTATTTTTGATCAATTTTGAAAAGGGGGAGAGATTATTGGAATTCAAATTTATTTTTAAATTATAAAAGGGGGATAATATTGAATTGAATATTTTATCTCATGTATTATTATTTTCAATAATTGTAGCATTTTTAATTTCTCAAACACTATAAGGTTATTCACCTTTCTGTTTTTATATATTATAATTAAATAATCAAGTGATAATTTAATGTGTCCATTTCAAGATACATTGGTATGTGACATTAAGGAAGTGACATTCTGATGTGGGTTTGAATAACTGACGTTTTTAAGTGACCTTGTGATGTTAATTTGAGGAATTGACCAAGTGAAGTGGATTTGAGGAAGTGAACATATCTTGTGAAATTGTGAAGAGACTTTGAGGAACTGAAATTGTGAAGTGACATTGAAGAAGTAGCCTTATGAAGTGACTTTGAGGTAATGTCCTTGTAAAGTGACTTTCTGTAAGTGACATGGTGAAATGAAATTGTGTGGGTTACATGTCAAGTGACCTAGTTATGTGACATTGGGAAGTAACCCGGAGAGATGATTCCATGAGTTAAAATTTGAAAAAAAAGAATTCAAGTGACCTTGACTGATGTTACCATGAGTGAAAAGTTGAAAACGTCTAGAGGTGACTGTGTAAAAAAATTAAGTGACCACATGAAAAAATTAAGTGACCACATGAAAACAAATGAAGTGACTGCATGAACAAAAATAAATTATTTGTTCTAATAGAAAAGAAGTGACCACATGAATAAAAAATTATATAACCACATGATCAATATTTATGTGAAAACGTGAAAAAAAATTAAGTATCCATATAAAGAAAAACAGTGCAATTTCAATTTAAAATTTGGACAGTTATTGAACCTAACTTATGACCTATTTATAGTGACTTACTTCCTTTGTCATATTTTATCTGAAAACATGCTCTACTTTGTTTATACAATTATAACTTTTATTATAAAATGTTTATTTCACATGTTTATCGTGGCTTTGTTATTACTTAAATATTTGTTATTTATTTTATTAATAAGGAATATTATTTGGAATAATTTTATATAAAAATAAATTCTCAACATATGGGTTTTATTTTCTCACAGATTTCTTGGGAAAATTAATTTTCTAAATTAAATGTGTTTGAAATTTGAATAGTTTATATTTTATACTTTATGGTAAGCTTTCAGAGGATTTTAATTTTTATTATAATTATTTATTGTTACGATATTAATTATTCTAACATGTTATCATTATAAGTAATGTTTTAAATTTTGTAAATGATTAATGTAACCCACATGGGTATGTTTTTGTATGTGAATTCAATGATGATATCACATACATAATTGGGAAATATAAACAACAATTGGCTTCTTATTTTGAATCTATGGTGCATAAAATAATTCTATATATTGAATTATAAAGATATATATATATGTATGTATATATATATATATGTATGTATTTTAGGATATTATAACCCTATTCAATTGTAACATTCCTTGGTGTTCAACTACTCCTCTCAGCTAAGCAACAATCATTTTATCCTTTATTTCTGGAGAGATCCGTTTTTCCCCAAAACTTATACATTAAAGAGTTTATCTTCTTCTATAGTTCTGAAATTAATTTTATTATTTTTTATCATGTGTGTGGTTTATACTACCCATTAAAAGCTAGGATAATGGGTTATGACTATAGATAGAAAATGGAAGGTTGGGTTTCTGTTTAAATATCCTGGGGAAAAAGTATTTATAATTGGGAAATAACTTAATGTATGCCAAATTCATTTTATGATTCCATTATAACTGGTATAGAAGGTTCTATATATCTATCAATTTATGAAAGCAGTGAAGATTGTGCTCATATCATTTATATCATAGACACAATAAAAATCATTGTATCTATTTATTTATATTTTTGTGTTGCACTATCTTAATTTTATTAATATGATATAATCATTAGATTATTTAATATATTTAAAATTTTCAATCCCCCATCTTGTATAATATTCAATATTTCCATTGGGACCAACAATACTCACCCTACATTAAATTTCCTCCAATAAACTCCTCAACTTATGTGATCCTTATCAAATAAAATGCAACGTCGAGTGGAAAACACATTATGTTTAGTTGGATTATAGATATAATATCCCATAATTTCTTTGGGATAACCAACACATCATTAATTCTAAGACTTGGGGTTAAGTTTATCATATTCTTAATTACATACAATTTTTTCACACCTAAAAATTCACATAAAATACTTATTGGAATGTTTTAAATTCCATATATCATATTGTTTCTTTGTTGCATCTTTATATTGAACATGATTAATTTTAAATTTGATAGTTTCTAGATCATAAACCTAGAATGAAATATAAAGGTCACACATACACATCACTGATCGAACTATGTCTTGTAGGTTATAATTCCACATCAAAAATAAATCAATAAATGACATTGATCCATGAGAAGTGGGTTATAGAAAAAATCCACAATCATTCATATGATTAGAAGATTCAATGTCCAAACATTAGCCACACTGATCTAATAATAAAATATTGATTTTTTTGTCTAATTGATATTATAATTCACTATAAATCTCATTGATCATCTCAAATGTTTTATATTTATATCTCATCAATAAAAAATAACCATATAGGCAAAAGTACTTGATTAGGGTTATGAATTAAATAAATAATCAACTTACTTATGTGGTTATTGGTATACATACATCACTCTGTTTGAGATCCAATAGTCCACTAGAGATTTCAATTTTCCAATAAAAGGTTCTTTGGTCATTTTTTTAAAAATGGGTATACAATTAAGAAAATATTAATTATAGAATTATTCCAATAATTGATATCTATGGAGTCCTTATATGTGTTTCTCAATTATATTTGCAGGAATACAATGTCAAAGATAGGTGGGGTTATAATCATCCCCGAACATATTATTCTGAATATGGTAGATAACATTATCAATATTCAGAATTTATAAATAGTTTATCATATTCTCGATGCCATAAAAATTTTCACTCATATATATAATGATTATTTTTCTTAATGGTGAAAGAAAAACCCATCTTATTAACAAAAAGATTCAGAATTAATTATTTTTGTTTATGGTGGGAACATAATAATTATTTTCTAATTATATAACTAATCCACTTGATCGACATAGATCATAAGTGTTGACTTCTAATGTGGTAACTTTTGATACATTTTCATCACATAGATCTAATTTACCCTTTTTTTAGTTCCCTCGTGTCTCAAATTCTATGATTATCAGTTGAAATATGTGATGCACACCCATTATCTAGTACCCAGGAGATGGAAATGGAGAAACTAATATCTATAACATTAACATTTAGATTAATCTAATGATTATCTTTGAGAACACTTGTCAGGGCCTCTGAGCGGTGTCACCCACATTCTCTCTCGTGCGCCTAGGGTTTCTCTGTTGGGTCCTCATCCATCCCCCTCCGATGCATCTAGATGGATCGACATCGATTCTCTGGAATCTCACTCAGAGTCGGCGTGGTCTGCTGAAGTTTCAGGTTTGCAATTTGGTGTTGGAATGGTTTGGATCTCGGCTCAACGGGCTCCGGTTGTCTAGATCTCAGCAACGGCTTCGGGCGGCTCGATCTCAGCTATGCGTCAGCGCGGCGAAGCTTCGGCTTCGGGATCTCGGCTTGGATTTGGCGTGCGTTGACGTGGCTTGGTGATGGCTTCTGGGCTCAGGATCTAGTCTCGGCTGGTTCTCGGCTTCCGGTGCGTTCCAGTGTGGTCTGATGTCTGCTACCATATGATTTGGAGGGGGTGGTTTGGTTTCGTTCTGGCTTTCTATTTGTGGTGCACGGTTGGTGTTTTTTTGGCGCTGTCATCACTATAGGGGGAATTTTCTTCTGCTGGTTCATTTTGCCTTCTGTGGCTCATTTGTTTTGGGTTGCAGTGGATGTTTTTTAAGGGCCCTTCACGGTCACGGCGGGGTTCTTGTGGCTTCGGTTCTAGCGGTGATGGCTTCAAGGTTATTACTTCGGGGGAGTTTGTCTTGCTCTAGCCATCTAGTTGTTCTCATTAGCTTTTATGTCTTGATAATTGTGGTTTTTGGTAGATATATTGGTTATTGTCTCGAGAGGATGCGGCTCGAGGGATTCTACAATGTTTTACTTACAAATAATGTTTTACTTACCAAAAGACACTTCCAATGTGGTTGAAGGGAAAGTGGATCCACTATTTCATGGCTTTGCAGAATCAAAATATTGAGAGGGTATGGCTTTGTCCATTGGTACCTTGCCCATGCATTGGCATGGGTTAGCTTGTCGTGTTGTGATGAGACTTTGGAAGCTATATTTTATGGTAGTTTTTTGCTGGGAGGAGCATCTCTTTTGTAGTGAGTGTTGTTTTTGATCTTGAGTTTTGGTCTATTAGAGAATGTTGTTTTGTGGTTAAGTCTTGATGTTATGGGTTCTCAGTTCCCCTTAAAAGTGTTTTCAAAATAAATTAGTAATTTTCCATCAGAACACCTGTCAACCAAATATAGAAAATCAATAATAGATTTATATTTCATACCTATATGAGACCTCAAAATGATATACATGGTCCACGGTATAATATAGAGAAAGATATATCTATGGGTGAATATCATGTTTCAAATATCATAATTAATGACATTTAATAAATATAATCCTACTAATGATAATGAATCCAAAAATTATATATATATAGTAATACAATACCCATATTTCATCATGACATAAACAATTTAATCATATAAATAATCCATGATTATATCTATTAGAAAAACATTTTCAATAATGTCATATATGACTATTGTATAAATGAGTGGGTAAATATTTATTGAAATCCATAATATGGTGTCAACCAACTATATTCCACTAATATCAAAACTGTTAGAGTTTTACAACTAAGTGTAACCCAAATAAAATTCAATTAATATGTCACCTAACTATTATTGTCCCCTTATCACATGCCAACTTCACAAAATAAAATTCATGGATTCCATCCCCACTTGGATCACCCATAATAAAACATTGTTATTTTTACATGTGTCTCCTTGGAAAGAATATCACATAGTATTTGAGGGATATAATTTTCAAATTCCCTATAATTTAATATAAATCATATTCATATTAAATTAATAACAGTTACATCATATAAAATCTTTATTATCTTATATTATATTTCTTTATGTATGCATTACTCTAATTATTTAGTTTCGGAATCCCTATTTAGTATAAAAAATTAAAATCTTCAACCAATGTTAAAATATAACACATTATATAATCCAAATTTTCTGTTACTCACCTTAAAATATAAACCATACAAATTTACAAATATATAAAAGAAACATATTCATATAGTACATGACCATATAATATAAATGATTATAATTATATCTAATTAGTGAAATTCAAATGATTATTCTAATATTGACAGATAGAAAACCCGTGACTTTCTATAATAAGGTGTAGGTATCCTGGAAAGTGGTAAGTTTAACAGTGGTTACCTATCCCCATTGAGACTTTTTTTGTAGAGATACTCTTATTCATTATATCACTAAAGCCTAATATATGAAAATAATTTTCAATAACTAAATTAAAGTTAATAACATTAATTTCAAACCACATTTACATTAAATTAAAACTAAATATTATATTTTCATAAGAAGCATGTAATGCATGGAATGACATTTTATTAAAAGAAAATTATCAAATAATTTAAATCATATATAATATCAATTTTTTCATTAAAAAATTATAATCGAAGTATTATGAGGAATTACCCGAAAAACAAATCCATTTTTTATTTCTAAATATGTTATATAAATAGGAATATTTCATTATTTATTTAGGCATGAAAATATCATATTAGAAATGTATAAAACATACCTATGATAAAATAATGGACTATAAGAAATTATAGCCACATTATTAAATATATAATTATTAGTTATATTATAATTTTTAGTAGATAATTGGGTATTATCTATCATAACATGAAATTGATATTTAATATTTACCACATATTGGTGATTCATTTATTTGAAGAGGAATTAACCATTACAAAAAGGGTAACCAATATATAAGACTATTATAGTGATCTTTATGTTTCAAAACTGTGGTAAAGGTAATTTGGATCACATATTAGATTCACTTTTGTGGAAAAAGAACTAACCATTATGTATTGAGTAATTTTAAAATGTTGTGACCCTTATATATTGAGAATGTCCTTTAAATATAATCTAATCATCATTTACGATATAATTTACATCATAATTATTACTCTATGCCTTATTTTCACACATACTTGATATAATCACTTCTTATGATATCTCATATATCATAGATTACAACATAAAAACACATGAGATAGTTTTGTCTCATACATTATGATACAAACCAGTTGCAATATATGAATAAAAAATAGATTTATAATATCATATATCATAAATCAACAAGAATATTATGATATGAATTTTTTTTATAAAATTAAAAAGGAACATGATAACTAATTTATGAATATTTCATTGATACCAAAAATTGGTTTTAGCGGATCATCATATGTTCAAAAAAATTTAAAAAACCAATTTTGAGTGACCAATCTATCATTAATATAACTAACTTGTAAATTGAATAACTTAAATAATAGGAGAACATAAATGTAGTGGGATCCTAGTCTAAGGAAAATAAAGCAGTTCTCTTAATCATAATCACCTTGAAAAAAAGGTTATAACATTTTCAACATAGGCATGACACAAGCCACTAGAATCCAATTTCATAATGAGATTTCCACGCATTCTCTTATGGTGTGCTAGAGCCTTCGTCAGAAATAAAAAAAGGGAAACTAAAATAATATTTTTTTTGGATTCGAATTGAAAATAATGTTTGTTACTAATAGGTGCATCACATACCTTTATATAAACTCTCTTAAATAAATAATGATATTCAAGATTTGGTTTTTATCACATGGAACCAAAAATGCATTATGATAATGCATAGCTCATTGGTGAAATAAAAATCATTTGATCAGTTAAAAAGTTCTGTGTATCCTTAAATAAACAAGCCCTTTTATTAATAACTGAATATAAACCATGTGAAAGACGTGGTTCGAGTAATGAAATTTCAACCAAAATCATAAGCCCGTAATGTACTATAATAGAGGTTGAAATTGTTATCTTGATTCCTTTTGTGATATGGGTATATCATCATATATGAAATTTATCATATGTATATCAAAATATTATAATAAAGGGATATTATAAAATAAAATATACCTATTTGAGTTCATTTAGAAAATAATTTATCTGTTGAACAGTCAACACATATCATGGAGGTAGTTTATAGTCTGAGAGTAATGAAGAAGGGGTGAGGGGGATACTCCAGGGGTTCATTAGGTAGAAATGTCTACCTAGATTTGAATGGATTTTCATAACGAATTATATATTTTATCTCCTTTTATTGACATAATTTTACCTTGGTAGTAAATCTGTAATAGAAAAGATGGGGTAGGGAGATGTACATGTGATAACCATGGTTTCAAGTCATTGGTGGTGCAATGGTAATTAGAAAAAGAAATGAGAGAGTATGGGTGAGGATGGGATCTTGGAGACGGGAAGAATATAACCACATTGTGGTGGTAGAAACTTTGGACATATTGTGAAGGGTAGAAAACTAGGGTGTATTAAATGATAGGGTTAAGTGAAAGAATTTTTATAAGGACTATGAGGGAAGTAGTTAAGATGGAGTATGACCATTTAAATAATGGGATCAGGTGACTAAGAGATGCTTATAGAAATAAGGATGTTGGAAGGAGCCCAATATAGGGAAACCCACACATTTTCAATACACGTTGATAAAAAATACCAACCTTTTAGGTTAAGATGATTGAGTGGAGGTGGTATGGGTGTGTAATCTCAATGAAGACAACATAAAGGATCTTAGCACCTGCAAATAGATATCCACCCCTATTCTCTGTGAAGATAATTTGAAGAAGGATTAATACTTTTTAAAATATTTTTCCCCATAATTAATGGCTTCCATGACTGATAAAATTCTAGGGGCATCTTTGTTTATTTTATTCAGTAGAATTAAATGGTTCATTCAATGGAATTATTTTTAGCTCTAAAGATGGTTTTTTTATAAAAAACTATTTTGATATGATTGTTCATGTGATTAAATAGGTAAACATTAATATGATTATAATACAAGAGTATATCCATGTGGAACCCCAAATCATGACATTGGTTATGGGGAATCAAATAGATAAATGAATTATAAAGATATAAGGATTTTATGATTTTACATATTATTGTGAGAAGCGATGAATCATTCATGAGTATTATGTATCAGTAAATAATATTAAATATATTCATATGGTAAATCCTATTAAACATGATATTCAAATATTTCATACCTATATATTTTTTTATAAATGATGTAAAATTATTAAGTGACATGGCACAAGGTTAATTATGATTTTAGTTGTTGTGTTATGATGTGATGACAAATAGTGTGATTGTCAAATATCTATATCATTCTATAATATATGTGAGTAGTGTATAAAATGTATTGTTATAGGTTAAGGATTATATTATACAATGATTAATAATGAACCTATGATAGAATATCCAATTTTTTCTGACAATACATTTACATTTCATTGTCCCACATGTTGACTACAAATAATTGACTTATAATGTTTCGTCCCAAAAAATGAATGATGAAATGATATATGATATTATCTTGATACCCTACAAGAATGAGTTACTTGAACTTATGATAGTTATGAATTTATAAATTATCATGATTATCAGTGGATGGATAATGAAAATAATGATGTAGATAATATGATGATGCAGATGATTACCTGGATTGAAATAGGGATCATTATTTTAGATTTATTATGGAAAAAATTATATGAGTTATTCCATATAATATTTTGATGTACATTCAGTGATTGGGGTATAATTCACTACAAAACTACTAAATTAGGGATATAAGTACAGTGTAACATCCAATTAGTGGGAATGAAGACATTTGGTTTAGCTTTTTATGTACTCCCTCTACCCACTTATTGGTTTTGGGTGTACTTTATGTTTTTTTATTTTTTTGATAGAAATGGTATGTTTAGGAAAGTGGTTTTGGATCATAAAATAGACATTATGAGTGTAGGTATTGGATCATGTGAGTTGGTTTTTGGGGTTTTGATCCCATGGATGATGATATTGTACTTTTTAGAGGATGTGATTGAGAATAAAAACATTTGAGGTTAATGAGGATGTTTTTAAATTATTTTATAAGGAATGAAGTATGTTTGGAATGATTTTTGAGGTGATTTAACATGGATAAATTTCATATGCAATATTTGAGAGTCTACCAAAAAATACTATAGAGATATGTATGTTCATTAGGAATAGAAAATTAACAATGTAATGGTGAGTTAACATAATAATACTTAATGTCTCATTGACGATACATAACATCCTATTGATCATATAAATAATTACATTGAGTAAAAAACTATGATATGTATCATTTAATCAGATTATTTATTAGAATAATTACGAGAAGTTTAATATTATCATTGAAGTTTCATAGAAATTTATAATTAAATTTGATGATATATAAGAGAAACTTGATATGTAAAAGGATACAAAAGACCATTTAGGATGTCATCTAAGATTAAAATGTGTGTTTTATCATGTAAATTATGATAAAAAATGATATTTTTAGGAATATACTCTTTTTAAAAAATTAATTATGTTTTAGTGGTGATGTTTATTCAATTTGGGGTATCATTACAATTTCAAAAATATGTTGACATGTGATCAGTGGAGTGAATTTGATCACAGAGACATGGAAAAGAAGATTTTTTGTTTTGTGAAATCACATGCGAAGGATGAATATAATTTTTTTGTATAATTAAGTGATATTATTGTGAATATTTTTTAAGGATATTTGACTGATAAATATGGGGATTCATAATGGGATATTTGTTTCCCTATTCTATGGATTGATGCAAGAGGACATTTTGGAAATTATTTGAAATGTTTTAAAAGAAATATCACATTGTTGAATTTCATGACATTTTATATATTTGAAATATCAACATGATTAATTATCACATTTGATATAAAATAGGTTAATATAAAGGAACATGATATTTTGTAGTGACTAATTATTTCAATAGTGTCCTCAGAGTGGTAGCTTAATAAGATTTCCTTGTAAGGGAGGAAGGATATCATTTATGACTAGTCCAATAGATACATAAACCTTTCTATGATCATTATTAAATATGTTCATGTTGATAATTAATTATAAAATGTTGGATCTTGTTTTTGATATATTGGTTTCATCCTTATATTAGGTTCCATGGATATATCATTTTGTGTTGCATCATCATGATAATAAGAGTGATATCTTGTGTTTATGGGATAATAAAAACCATAAATTGGGGATTTATTAATATATATTATAGATAAAACATTGTAAATATATTTTGATATTCATTTAATTTATCACGATAACGACCCATACTCTACATACGTTGTTATTACTTCAAAATTGAAGCATACTTATTACAACATATAACAAAACCATGAAAGGACCGTATATGTATAGTGTCTTTAGAAATTGAGAAACATAAACAACTGGTTCATAAATCATCTATGTTGTCTCCCATTTATTTCATCATATCTAGACTCCCTTTTGGCATATCCTACTTAATACTCTTCTTCCTAACCTGGGGAAAAGAAAACATACAAAAGGTTGAGCTCAAATGCTCAGTATGGGTAAACAAAATAAATATCAATCATATCATATTCATAAGAACATAACATTTTGAATATCTTAACATGATAAAGAGATCATAATATAATAACATAGGATAAATCATATTGTTGAAATGAAATCCCAATAATCATAACTTAAAACATGAAACATTGTGGCATACACACATAATCAGAGAAAATCATTTCATTTTAGTCAAGACCCCTTGCCAAGACTATCATATCGGACAAAGTCCATTACAGAACTGAGTTCACTCCTCGTTCTAGTCATGTATCACTGTACCAGATTAACTTGTCATTCCATACATGTCTATCTCATGAGATATAAATCATTACCCAAGGAATTGGAGAGAAATATAGGTCCCACCCATCTCATAATGAAACCATTTTTATGTGTTCCACAAAATAATAAATCATACATCATAGTATAACCCATGTAATAAAAATGGGATTCTTAAACATCATGCCATCAAAACATAATCCATATAAGATATAAAGGCATCATAAAATTAATTCCATCATAACATAATAAAAACAATGTATAAATAGGGATAGAAACATAACCCTATATTATCATAGATGGAATATAATTTTGATAAAACACTTGAACTCCATTCATGAAGAAAATATCTTTTCTACTTCAAAAACATTTTTCATTTCTTAACATGTCAAACAATTTTAAACTAAAATAAGTTGATTAAAAATAAACTCGAAAACTTGTAAAGGAAGCTTCATGGAAATAATTTTATATGAAATCATAAAAATCCATTCATGCCGTATAAGTTAAAAAACATTCTTCTCGTACTTTGGCCAGAAAAGTCAAAAAGTACCTCGTACTAAAAATGACAAAAGATTACATTCATATATTTTACTAAAAACTAACCAATGGGTAAATTTGGATTCAAAAAATTGTATGAAGATGGAGATAATATTACATATTGAGGAAACATTGATGTGTATGATAAATATTTCCTAGTAAATTCTGATGTATAAACAATCTCGGATAAAAATGAGATTGTGAGATTTTCCCTTACCTTAGGTCTGATATTATTTGTTCGTGTCCGAACCTCCAGTATAAAGATTTAAATAATTTCATTGACTTATTCCAGAATCATACTCATTGTTATGATATCATATATGGTCATATTATTAGCTTCTTATTAGTAATATTTCATTGCTAATTGTTATTCGGGTGTTTATTGCTTTATGTTCTTATGTGTGTTTTGTCGAATAAATTCTCATTCTTATTTTTAGGTTATAGATACCTCATTTACATAATGGTATTATTTTAATATATATATAATATTTACTCATTCAATTCATTTATATAGTCATTATTCAATGAATATCATGTAGAACGAGTCGCATCACATTGTTGAGACGGTAGGTTGTACGTACGCACGAGCGATGATATTGTTCCCATGATCGTGTAATTGTATTGAAGTGTATGAATAATATTTAATAATCAATATCATTTTTCAATAATAATATATAGTTATCATTTACACCATTATACCCATCCAAGTAAGGTGGTGTTGGAAAACAGATTACACCACGGCGTGGAAACGGTATTAGGTACGTACGCACACGCGGTGATTTCATTTTCCGTAGGATCGATAGAAGGTGAAATAGGGTTGTTTAATATTTATAATAAAATATAATTTTATTAGTGATATTGATATTATTAATTCATAATGAAACAACTAAAGGAGAATAAGTAGAAGAAGAAATAAATTTTAAAGAATCGGTAACGAATATTACCTCTTCTTCGACATGCCTCTTTGAGACCTCCTCTTAGGGAACTAAGATTGGTCTTTGAAGAATACCAGGACCTCTATGATGTTCCTAGGGAAGTGGATAAGGGAAATTGTCAGGGTTTGGCCGATATTGAAGGCTCAATGTGGTGTGAGTAGGAGAGGGTGGAGGTGCCCTTTTATAAGGGAGGGGAGGGGCACCTATGGAATTATAAAAAATATTAATTTATAATAAATTCCAACCCCACTTAAAAACCTCAAAAAATAACTCCAATCCAAATATTAGATGAGATAGGGTTGCAATATAATCTTCTAATAAAGTTTATACAAGTTGATAATTTATTTTAAACTTTATCAACATGATTTATCCTTATATAATCTATTTAATTTTATTTGTGGTAATAATATTCGAAATTTTAAATCATTATAAATAATTACTTATATGTGGTGAATTGTCCATAATTGTATAATTTACTAAATTTTAGACCATATTTATTTTAATTTACAATTTTTAAATATTTTTTTCGTTTTTAAACAATTTTATAATATGTAATTTTTATAAATTAACAATAGTGTCAATTTTGACACTATTAAATTATTTGAGTTTAAATAAAATATATACAGTAGATATGTTCGAAATAAAATATTTAATATATCCATAACATGTCATTTGTATCTATAAATTCCATGGATAACATTAAATAGTTCATATAATA
Source organism: Viscum album (assembly GCA_963277665.1). Taxonomy (NCBI): domain Eukaryota; kingdom Viridiplantae; phylum Streptophyta; class Magnoliopsida; order Santalales; family Viscaceae; genus Viscum; species Viscum album. Next base: position 1,953,576,934 of record OY728130.1, read on the forward strand.
TTTACTTTAATACTTTTAAAGTCATTTATTTGATATTTCAATCAATAAAATAATTTCAACATCACTATTGTGTCATAATTAATGATAATTATTTAATCACTAAAAATTATAAATAAATTCATATGATGTAGATAATTTTATTAGATTTCTGGAGACTATTCATGTATTAAGTTTCATGAATTTTATCACTAAATTTAAATTATTATACTTATAAGATTTAGGAGAGTGACATGTTGTCACTTTCTTTGGATTTAATAATAAGTATATTATTTCATGGTCAAAAGTCCATGAAATGAATCTAGTCCGACCCTTATGTGATATGGGTCGACTTATATTCATCCAATAGGATTTTGGTGAGTGTTAGGATAATTTTATAATCTTACATTTACCCTTAGTTACACGACTAACCTTTAACTTCAGTAAATAAAAATTACCATAGTTACTATTCATAATCTCAAAAAATAAAAGTTAACTATTAACATAATTTGGACCCACTAAATCCAAATATGGAATCCATTTTTCAGAATTCAAAACACAGAAGTTGCAGTAATAAATTTAAAATTAATCTCGTTGTTAAGAAAAAGGTTTTTAAAAGTTAAGACATTGCCAAAGATTGAAATGTTTTTACTGATTAATTCAATGTAAAGTTAATGCTAATGACATAAATTATATTAAATGGTAAAAATATATTATATTTATACTTTACAACTATTAAATATTATAATTTAACCATATAAATTATTGCGATGAAAAAAGTTTTTTTTAATTAAAATATAGTGTGTTTATACTATTCATTAAAATATAAAAGTTATCATATGAATATGAAAAATTTATCCAAAGTAAATTTCTATATCCTGATTCCAAAGAAGAATTTTATTTGGTCAATTTGAACTTATAAACACGTCAAAACTAGATTTAATGTGGGTCCGCCATTAGAAGGTGGCAAAACGGCATTTTTTTAAAAATACTTATTTTACCCGAAAAATTTATTCTGTTCTAATTACATGTTATAGAAAATATGTAAGATGAATAATAATGTTATAAAATTTAAAATTATGTTAATACTATTCATAATTGATAGTTTATAATATTCTAATAATATATCATTGTTTAATGGAACTCGGTATTGCGTACTACACACACTATCAAGGAAGGTTGTTATTGCGTGTAACGCAAGCCAAGATAGTGTTGTGTGTTGTGAAAAATTCCTTTGATGTGCATATAAATAATACTTAAAAAAATATAATTCTCAGAAAATATCAGGGTGTTACATTCTATCCCCCTTAAAATGAATTTCTCCCTCAAAATTCATCACTTCGTAACAAACATATGACGATACCTCTCCCTCGTCATATCCTCAAGATCCCATGTAGCTTCTTCTAATTGGTGGTTCCTATATAAAACATTCACCAAGCGAGTGTTCTTGTTCTGTATAGATTTTTCACTATTATCTAGAATCTCTATCGGTTGTTCATCATAAGAAAGATCTTTCTCTAGTGGTACAACTTCTGAGCTAGGTACACGTGAAGTATCGGGTATATACATTCTCATGAGAGATACATGGAACACATCATGAACTTGAGAGATATTTGGTGGAAGCACTAATCAGTAAGCTACATTCCCAACACGATCCTGTATTTTGGAAGGACCGATATACCTAGGGCTCAAGTTGCCATTCTTTCCAAATATCATTACTCTATTCCAAGGAGATATTCGTAAGAACACTTTCTCCCCGACTTCAAACTCTAGGCCTTTTCTTTGGTTGTTGGCATAACTTTTTTGTTGAATCTGATCTTCACTTATGTGTTTTTGAATAGATATGACCTTTTTTTCCATCTCATCAACAAGATTAGGTCCTAATAGCTTTCATTCCCCAACTTCATCCCAGCAAGTTGGAGTTCGGTATTTCTTTCCATATATAGATTCATAAGGAGCAATCTAAATGCTAGAGTGAAAGCTATTATTATAAGAAATTCCACCAAAGGTAGGTGTTGATCCCAACAACCTTTTAAATCCATGGAGAAAGATCTTAACATATATTCTAGAGTCTGAATTGTTCTTTCAGACAGACCGTCTGTTTGAGGATGATAAGCAGTGCTGAAACTCAACTCAGTATCTAGAGTATGCCGATGACTTCGCCAGAACATCGAGGTAAAACTTGGATCCCAATCAGACATAATGTAAAGTGGTACTCCATGAAATCTTACCACTTCCTTTACATATATCATGGCAAGCTGATCTAGAGAGAAATCTTCCATAATATCAATGAAGTGTTCCAACTTCTTAAGACAATCAACTAAGACCCAAATATCATTATTTACTTTGTATGTTTTAGGAAGTCTAGTGACAAAGTCCACAGTGATTTTTTCCCATTTCCATTCGGGTAAGCATAATGGTTGTAACATCCCCTTATACTTCTATCTCTCAGCTTTAACTTGCTGAAAAACCGAGCATTGAGAGACATATTCAGAAACATCTCTTTTCCTTCCATCCCACCAGAAATACTCTATCAGGTCCCTATACATCTTCATGCTTCTAGGATGAATAGAGAATGAAGAACTATGAGCCTCATCATGTAGCCCCTTCTTTAATTCTGGGTTGGGAGGAACACAAACCCGATTCTTGAACCTTATTATCCCATCACAATAAAGGTTGAATTCAGGAACATTTCTCACCATCTTTTGTAACTCTACATCTTTTTTTGTGCCTCTTTAATCTTCACATGCATAGATGGTTGAACATTCATTTCAGAAAGATAATATTTTTCCTCTTCCTTTATAATTCCAAGATCCATCCTTTGTAAATCCATAAATATTGGATCTTTTGTGAACCTCATCATGGATAAGCTAGCATGGTCTTATCGACATAATGTGTCTGCCACTTTGTTTGCTTTCCCTGGGTGATAATTAATTGAAAAGTCATAATCCTTAATCATCTCCAACCATCTTCTTTGGCGCATATTCAGTTCCTTTTGTGTGAAAATATACTTTAAACTATTATGATCATTATAAATATCACACCTTTCACCATAAAGATAATGCCTCCAAATCATTAATGTAAATATTACAGCAGCTAACTCCAAATCATGAGTTGGGTAATTTTTCTCATGGATTTTCAACTGTCTTGAGTAATAAGCTATCACCATATCATTTTTCATGAGAACACACCCCAATCCCTTCTTGGATACATCACTGTAGATCACAAACCTTTCTCCACTACAAGGTAGTGTGAGCACAGGTGCACTGGATAACCTTCTTTTCAACTCCTTGAAATTCTCTTCAAACTCCTATGTCCACACAAAATTAACTCCTTTTCGAGTAAACCTGGTGAGTAGATTAGATAATCTTGAAAAATCTTTCACAAAACGTCGATAATATCCATCCAAACCAAGAAAACTTCGGATCTCAGTTATTGTTGTTGGTCTCGACCATCTTTTAATAACCTCTATTTTTTCTGGATCCATAGATATCCCCTCTTTTGAGATTATGGGACCCAAAAATGAAACTTTTTGAAGCCAAAATTGACACTTGGTAAATTTTCCATAAAGCATATCCTTTCTCACGGTCTTCAATACAATTCTCAAGTGATCTTCATGTTCTTCCTTGCTCATTGAATAGATAAGAATATCTTCTATAAAGACTACCACAAACTGATAAAGATTGTCTCTAAAGAGTCTATTCCTTATATCCATGAAGATAGTAGGGGAATTAGTAACACCAAATGGAATCATTATAAATTCATGGTGTCCATACCTTGTATGGAAAGCCATCTTTGGTTTATCATCTTTTTTGACCCTTAAATGATGATACCCTGAATGAAGATCAATCTTGGAAAAGTATTGAGATCCATGTAGTTGGTCAAATAAGTCATCAATTCATGTGATAGTATATTTTTTCATGATAATGATCTTGTTAAGTTCTCGATAATCAATGCAGAGTCACATTGATCCATCATACTTATTAACAAATAGAACAGGTGCTCCCTAAGCTGATGCACTAGGGCGTATGAATCCTTTATCAATATTCTCTTGGAGTTGCTTGTTCAATTCCTACAACTCAATTGGGGCCATTCTATAAGGTGTCTTCGAAATGGGAATAGCACCCGGTTTGAGTTCTATTGAAAACTCAACTTCATGATTTGGTGCAAGACCTGGCAGTTCCTCCAGAAAGGCATCATAATACTCACATGCAATGGGTGTATTCTTAATCGCGAGTTTCACACCAACCATTTGAGATAAATAACATTCATTTATTGGAATCAAGACCCATAAGATGGATGAAATATCCATTGGAAGGTTATATTCATTTTTGCATTGATAGATGATAGTAGATTGATCGGGAATATTAAATGTGATTTCCCTTATTTGGAAATTGATATGAGCTCTGTATAAAGAAAGCCAATACATGCCAAGAATCACATCAAATTCCACTATAGGAAGGATCACAAGATTTGCAGGAATCTCTTTCCCACAAACATCAATCGGAGAAGAATTATAAGCTTTTGATGTGACCGTTGTGACATTAGGAGTTGTCACAAATAACTCAACATCTAATTGTTGAGGTAATATGGCGATACCCTTAGAAAATTCTTTAGAAATAAAAGAGTGGGCGGATCCAAAATCAAAAAAAACATTTTCTACTTTAGAGTGGATGGTAAGTGTACCTTTCATCACTTTGTTATCGTACTCTACATTGCCGATAGTAATTGCATGTAACTTTCCTTTTTATTTGGCCTTAAGATTTTATTGACGTCGATCATCATCAACAACACTTGGATTTGGGCATTGATTGTCATAATGACCCATCTCCCGGTACATGAATCATTGAAGTATTGGAGGTGCATTCTGTGTATCCCTTTCTTTGTTCACATCATTAGATATCTTCTTCCCATTATTTCGATATTCAACTACTAGATGCCCTTCTTTTCCACACTTAAAACATTTTCTTGTCCCTTTAAGACAATTCCCTCCAAGTTCCTTTCCACAATTTGAGCATAAAATAAATCTAATCTTCTTTTCAGTGTGGTCTTTATATTTTCCTGAATTCCATTTTCCTCTTCTTATCCAACCTGTATGACTTATGGGTTACTCCAATCTCCATCTCAACCTTGAGAGTACATCGAACAATTTCCTCATAGCTATTGAAGTCCCTTATGGATAACGCCCTTCAAAGAGTAGGTTTTAAGCCACTAAAGAATCGATTGATTTTACTCCCAGGTTGGATAATAATTCTGGAAGCGTACTTTGCATGTCTTGTAAAATTGTCTTCGTAGGTACCAACAGATTCATCATCCCTTTTCTTCAGTTCAAGAAACTCTTTCTCCATCTTTGTTCGAAGAATACAAGGGATGTAATTATAGAAAAATAAGTTCTTGAACTCACCCCATTCCATGGACTCAATTTCATCTCTTTGCCTCGTATTCTTGATAAGATTCCACCATTGATCAGCATCACCTTCCAAACGATGCACTATTAGGATGACTTTGTCATGTTCAGAACATTGTAGAACTGAAAATATATTTTCAGTGGTACTAATCCATTGTTCATCCACTAGTGGATTAGAAAACCCGCTGAATGAAGGTTGGAGCTGCCTGATGAAGGATTCAATAGAATGTTGCTCCTTCCTTTGTTCGTTTGGAAGTCCTGCATGGTTCATAGCTTTAGAAAGTTGTGTGAGCATGGCTATAAGATTTTTCATTCGAGGTCCCATAATGTTTGGTTGCTCAGGGGGACAATCATTGCATTGCCCGTCGCATTCAGCATTAACATGTTTCCTTCGGGTTCTATCCATTGACTAAAACCAATTAGAATAGTGTGAGAAACACTAATCATAATAGGAAAACCACATAATCAAGAATAAAATTTCAAACATAAGGTCTTATCATAGTTTATTCATGTTCATTTCCAAATCAATAATATTTTGTTCTATGCTTAGACATATCCTTAGGGTTTTTATTAAGTCTTTCACATCGTACACTCCAAAGGTTGACTATACCTTTCCTCTGATACCAACGATAACGAACCATACTCTACATATATTGTTATTAATTCAAAATTGAAGCATTCTTATTAAAACATATAATAAAACCATGAAAGGACCATATAGGGATAGTGTCTTTAGAAACTGAGAAACATAAACAACTGGTTCATAAATCATCTATGTTGTCTCCCATTTATTTCATCATATATTGACTCCCTCTTTACATATCCTACTTAATACCCTTCTTCCTGGCCTGGGGAAAATAAAAAATACAAAAGGGTGAGCTCAAATGCTCAGTAAAGGTAAACAAAATAAATATCAATCATATCATATTCATAAGAACATAACATTTTGAATATCTTAACCTGCAAAAGAGATCATAATATCATAACATGGGATAAATCATAGTGGTGAAATGTAATCCCAACAATCATGACATAAAACATGAAACTTTGTGGAATACACAAATAATCATAGAAAATCATTTCATTTTAGTCAAGACTCGTTTCCAGGACTATCATAGCGGACAAAGTCCATTACTGAACCAAGTTCACTCCTCGTTCCAGTCCTGTATCACTGAACCAGATTAACTAGACGTTCCAGCCATGTCAATATCATGAGATATAAATTTTTACCCAATGCATTGGAGGGAGATATAGGTCCCACCAATCTCATAATGAAACCATTCTTATGTGTGCCACAAAATCATAAATCATACATCATAGCATAACCCATGTAATAAAAATGGGATTCTTAAACATCATGCCATCAAAACATAATCCATATAAGATAAAAGGACAGCATAAAATTAATTCCATCATAACATAATCAAATCAATGTAAAAACAGGGGTATAAACAGAACCCTATATTATCATAGATGGAAAATAATTTTGATAAAACACTTGAACTCCATTCTTGAACAAAATATCCTTTCTAGTTCAAAAACATTTTTCCTTTCTTAACATGCCATACAATTTTAATATAAAAGAAGTTGATTAAAAATAAACATGAAAACTTGTAAAGGAAGCTTCATGTAAATAATGTTATATGAACTCATAAAAATCCATTCATGTCGTATAAGTTAAAAGAACATTCTTTTCATACCTTGGATGGAAAAGTCAAAAAGTACCTCGTACTAAAAACGACAAACGATTTATTTCATATCTTTTACTAAAAACTCACCATTGGGTAAAATTGGATTTAAAAAATTGTAGGAGGATGGAAATAATATTACATATTGAGGAAACATGGATGTGGATGATAAATATTCCCCAGTAAATTCTGATGTATAAACAATCTCAGATTAAAATGAGATTGTGAGATTTTCCCTTACCTTAGGTCCGATATTCTTTGTACGTGTCTGTACCTCCTATATAATGATTTAAATAATTTCATTGACTTAATCCATAATCATAATCATTGTTATGATATCATATATGGTCATATTATTAGCTTCTTATTAGTAATATTTCATTGCTACTTGTTATTCGGGTGTTTATTGCTTTATGTTCTTATGTGTGTTTTGTCGAATAAATTCTTATTATTGTTTTTAGGTTATAGATACCACATTTCCATAATGGTATTATTGTAATATATATATCATATTCACTCATTCAATTCATTTATATAATCATTATTCAATGAAGATTATGTAGAACAAGTCGTATCACGTCATGGAGACGGTAGGCCGTACGTACGCACGAGCGATGACATTGTTCCGATGATCGTGTAATTGTATTGAAGTGCATGTATACTATTTAAGAAAAAAATATAATTTTACAATAATCATATATAGTTATTCTTTACAACATTATACCCATCCACGTAAGGTGGTGGTGGAAAACAAATTACACCACGGTGTGGAGACGGTATTCCATACATATGCACGTGCCGTGATTTCATTTTCCGTAGGATGGATATAAGGTGAAATATGGTTGTTTAATATTTATAATAACATATAATTATATGAGTGATACATATTTTATTACTTAATAATGAAACAACTAAATAAGAATAAGTAGAATAAGAAATAAATTTGAAAGAATCGGTAATGGATATTACCTCTTTTTCGACATGCCTCTTTGAATCCTCCTCTTTGAATCCACCTCTTAGGGCACTAAGATTGGTCTTTGAAGAAGAACAGTACCTCTATGATGTTTCTAGAGATGTGGATAAGAAAAATTGGTAGGTTTTGGACGAGATTGAAGGCTCAAAGTGGTGTGAGGATGAGAGGGAGGAGTTTCCCTTTTATAATAGAGGAGAGGGGCACCTTTGGAATTATAAGAAATATTAATTTATAATAAATTCCAACCCCACATAAAAACCACAAAAAATTCCTCAAATCCTAATCATGTATGATATAGGGTTTTAATATCATCATCCAATAAAATTTGGACAAGTTGCGAATTTATTTTAAACATTATCAACATGATTTATCCTTATATAATCTATTTAATTTTATTTGTGGTAATAGTATTCTGAATTTTAAATCATTATAAATAATTACTTATATGTTTTGAATTGTCCATAATTTTATATTTTATTACATTTTCGACTATATTTACTTTAATTTACAATTTTTAAATATTTTTGTGACTTTTAAACAATTTTATAATATGTAATTTCTATAAATTAACAATAGTGTCAATTTTGACACTATTAATTTATTTGAGTATAATAAAATATATACAGAAGATATGTTCTAACTAAAATTTTTAATTCATTCATAACATGTCTTTTTTATCTATAAAATTGTTGTAGCACATTAAATAGTTCATATAATATTTATTTCAATACTTCTAGAATCATTTATTTTATATTTCAATCAATAAAATAATTTCAACATCACTATTGTGTCAAAATTAATGATAATTATTTATTCCCTAAAAATTATAAATAAATTCATATGATGTTTATAATTTTATTATCCTTCTGTAGACTATTCATTTTCTATGTTTCATGATGTTTATCACTAAATTAAAATTATTATACTTATAATATTTAAAAGAGTGACATGTTGTCACTTTCTTTGGTTTTAATAATAATTATATTATTTCATGGTCAAATGTCCATGAAAGGTATCTAGTCCGACCCTTAGGTGATATGGGCCGACTTTTATTCATCCAATAGGATTTCTTCAAATGTTAGGGTAATTTTATAATCATATATTTACCCTTAATTACTCGATTTACCTTTAACTGTAGTAAATAAAAATTATCATAGTTACTATTCAAAATCTCAAAAAAAAGTAACCTATTAACATAATTTGGACCCAATGAATCCAAATATGGATTCCATTTTTCAAAATTCAAAACACATAAGTTTCAGTAATTAATTTAAAATTAATCCCATTATTAAGCAAACGGGTTTTTAAAACATAGAACATTACTAAAGATTGAAATGTTTTTACCTATGAATTCAATGTAAAATTAATTATAATGAAATAAATTTTATTAAATGGTAAAAATATATTCTATTTATACATTAAAACCATTAAATAGTATATTTTAACCATATAAATTATTGCGATGAAAAAAGTTGTTTTTAATTAAAATATATCATTTTTTTACTATTCATTAAAATATGAAAGTTATTAGAATAATATGAAGAATTTATCCAAGGTAAATTTTTATATACTGATTCCAAAGAAGAATTTTATTTTTTCAAATTTTACTTATAAACATTTCAAAACTATATTTAATGTGGGTGCACCATCAAAAGGTGGCATAACTGCATTTTTTAAAAAATACTTATTTTACCCGAAATGTTTGTTTTGTTCTCATAACATGTTCTAGAAAATATGTAAGATGAATAATAATATTATAAAATTTAAAATTCAGTTAATACTATTCATAACGTGTAGTTTATAATTTTATAATAATATATCATTGTTTAGGGGAACTCAGTATTGCGTACTACACACGCTATCATGGAAGGTCATGATTGTGTGTAACACAAGCCAGGATAGTGTTGTGTGCCGTGAAAGATTCCTTTGATGTTGTGTGTAATATAAGAAATAAAAAAATATACTTCTCATAAAATATCTGGGTGTTACACTCACTATGTGATTTTAGAGATACATTCCAATAAAGCACGAGAGAGGTTGTATTTGAATTATAAATGTATTCAATATTCATTCACCCCTCTAAGTGTTGATCATTTATAAAGTGATCCTAAAAATTTGTATTAGAGCCACAATTCAATGTCAAATATAAATTTTTTATTATTTTAGTAGATCATCAAAACATATTGAATGATAAATTAAATTCATCTATTGATGGAAAATGTGCTAATATATGGAAGGATAGACATGTATCCTATCTTCTACCTCTTTGAAATCTTATAATTGAGTAGGCACTTCAAGGTTTTATAGATCCAAATAAGAATAATACATTGTAATTTTCTGATAATAGGAATATTTATAGTTATTTAATGGAATATAATTCATATATATATTAGTTATTTAAGAAAGAGTTGACAAAATAAAAAGGATGAACTACTACTATAGATATCTATAGAAAACTCTATAATATTCATGATTAAGAAAAATGGTTAAGGAAGAAAATTAAAACTTTAAAGAAGTTAGTTTGAAGATGTAAGGATGTAGGAAAATAAATATTTTGATGATTTATTTTTTTAGGTTAATATGATTTTTAGTACAATCAGTGGATATAATGGAAATATTGTATAGTTTCCAAAGATTATTTAAGTGCCATTGAGGGGGTGAATCTGAAGTACCCTAATTTTGTGAATTGTATCTCCATTTAAATTAAACATCTTAAAATATTTATTTTTCTCAATCTAATAAACAATTTACCATATTTACACCTTCATGCAAAGTAATAAAGAAGAGAGAGCGGCACAATGTAATTGCATGGTTCAGTTGAAAGGACTAATCCTTACCGTGTTTTTAAACACCCCAATAGGGATTATTTTTATTATATATACAGTTTAATATAACTAGTTAAACACCACATATACAATTTCAATTCAATCAGATAGATGTCCCATTTTCTCTTCATCTTTGATTAGTTAGAAACCCCAATCACAAGCCTCTAGTAGATTGTTAGACACCCCAACTATAAGTTTCCTCTTCAATGTTGATCCAAATCTAAAAATAAATTCTTCAAAGATATTTTTCCTTTATAATAAATTTTTATTTCACTTTTCTTCTGTACTTCTTCAAGAACATCTACAATACCAGTATTGAGACACAATGAAGATATTTAAAAAGAAAATAATATTTATTAGCACCAATGGTCTCTAAAATCACTTTCTTTCTTCAATACAATAATATAAAAGGATATTAAAACATCTTACACAATGTATAGAAGGCTTATAAATATTTTCCACCATAAGCCTTCATCATTTTCATGAAAACTTTATCTACAATGTAAAATAATTATGAATGTGATAATATCCCATTACTATAGGATATAAATCTACTATTTAAATATTAATTTAATTGTTTTTTGGAATAAAACCTTTAATTTCTCATTTTAAATTGAATACCCTTCGGCACTGGTATCATATTTTCCTTATTAAAATATTTTCCTAATTTAAAATACCTTAGAAATTTTGGGTATTTTTATTTCTTACAACACATTATCATCAGGTTGAAACTCATATTTTTAGATATCAATACCCAAAGGATCAATCTGTTAATTCCTTCTCCACAATGTTCATGATTTTTTATCTTAACATCTACAAGAATGAATCTCAAACACATGTAATGCAACTTATCATCATGTATTCTCATTTCTTCATATTGATTACCTGAAATAACATAGTTTATTTATTCTTTACATTAGGAAAAAACTAATTATTTATGATTTAGGCTTCTCCATTTTTAACATAACATATTCCCAATTTGTATACTCATGGATTATCATAACATCACTTGACCTCATAACTTTAACATTAGATAACCAATTTAATTCTTTTGTCATGAAATATATGTACATATTAGTGGATTATTGGACAAATGTGTAAATATTAATTTATTTATTCAATGAATATTCATATAATTTAAACTATATATTTATTTAATTTTGATAATACTTGGGTATTAATATCAACAATTTATCTCAAGATATATTTGATTGATATTAAAACACATATCCATGGAAGTTGTACATGTGCATGAATATTGGACTAGCCTCAGTGTATTTATTAAGCATATGATTACTATCTCAATACAAAAAAATGGATTGAGAAATAGTGTAATGATAGGATCTTACACTATATTGGTGGAATGGATATTGTGGCTCAATAATAGAGGAAGAACCACTTTTTAACAAACCATCGAATGTGGTTTGAAGAATATGATATTACGAAGAGATCAAATGGTACTGATCAAATGGTTTAGATCAAATGGATCAAATATTCAGTGTTATAAGAATATATTTTAGTGGAGGAATAATATCCCCCACATTCAGCTTTCCCAAATCAAACTCACTCTTAGTTAGGTGATTTATTTTATTATTTTGTTTACTATACTACCAATATTTGTGAGTTCAGGGGGCCGCTCCCAATCCCCATTTGGTACTAACAAGTATCAGATTCATCAATGTCACACTGCCCGAGATGGGGTAACAAATATGTACTATGCACTTTTTCACACACACTTTTCTACCCCATATAGGTGCTCACACTCCATTAATCGGTCACAATCTTGGATATATTTATGTAGTCCATTCCCACCAAAGCATCAGCTTTTCCATCCTGTGGATTCCTAGATATTTGGATCATTTTATGTCAATTCCTTATCAAAACAGTCAGCCAAATATAAAACCAAATTAAATATAATTCTTCATAAATTTCCAAACCAACATCTCAACTTTCTTCCTATAGAAATTCAACATTCAAAATATATATAAATATATATTTATCAAGTCCTTTTTTAATTACCTCATGAAATAATATCATTTTTTTCATGGAAACCATTAAATCCTCAAGAAAATAGATATTTTTATAGTATTCTTGAACTTGATGCAATTTATTCCTATGATGAATAGAAAAAAGTGATATTTGACATAGATAATTGTCGAATAATGACATCCAATATCATGATATGAATTGATTAAAATTCATCAAGCATTGCTGCATCACATTTTTTCACATTTACAATAAATGAAACAATCGGTCTCAACATCTTGATGACTCTACATTTTTGAATAAATTGAATATAATTATCCCTAAAACATTTTTTCAATGATATTACCTTTAAAGAATATAAATATTGATAACACCACAATTGATCAGTTTCACAGAATTCTTGTTTCTTGTGGGATGAGAAGGAGATTTTCCCTAAAAGGAATGGTTATAAATGAAAAATAGATTGTATTTATATACAGTAAAACTTTTTATATTAAAAAAAATATGAAGAATATTGGAATAGATTTTTATTTAATGATATCCTCTCTCTGATTTCTATAAATTTAAATAGTATTAATGTCAGTTATCAAGTTAAAATACATTTTAGGCATTCCAATTATTAAAAAATTAGTCACTTTTTTATTAAGAGTTATTTCAAAATCATTAATGAGAATGAAGATGATAATGTATAAATGATATCCAACAATAAAAGAAAATTTCATTAATATAAATAAATCTCTATCAAAAGGAAAGAAAAATCTTTCATCTAGAATCTTTAGAAGAAAATTTATATCACTTAAAAAATGATTCAGGTAGTTATGAGATATATAATGAATACACAAATCCAAACAATACTACACAAAAATTAATCTTGACTCAAGAAGATAGAGAGTGTATCCTTAAAGTATAACATGCCAATTTTTAGTGACCTTTTTCCTAAAGAATGTGAGTTTTTCAATGAGTACACTACAATAATGGAAATAAAAAAATTCTAAAAGGGGATTGGAAGGATAAGAATTATTATTCATTTATAAAAGAATAATTATATAAAAGCAAAATGTAGATTTATAAAATCATATTTGGTAATGGAAGATGAGAAGTTAAAACATGATATTATGGAGAGAAATTAGATCAATGATGATATTAATTATATTATCATCCATATAGATGAAGATAATGATAGGTTAAAGATGAAAATTGTTTAAAATCATATGTATAATAATAAATTCAAGTATAAAATCAATAAATTTTTTGTACAAACATGTGAAATATCCAATATATCTAAGAATAAAATCATATATATTGAACATTTTCATGAGTATCCAAAATAGAAAATGCTATGAATAATTAGGTCATAATGTGTTGGATTTGAATAATGAAAATATACTTGTGTTTCATCTCTACATAACATCATGTTTTTAGGTCAGATCATTAAAAACCACGTTATTGATTCAATTGTGAATTCTAAAGAAAAGTAATAATATTATAATATCGAGTAGTAATTTTTTTGATGAAATGTTTTTGAGACCCAAATATTTAGATAATAGTTCATGAAAAGGGTTCGATATAACCAATACATCAGTGGCTTGAGAATTATTTGTAAAACAACCCATGAAACAATATTTTTTTTCAAACCAGAAAATTTCAAAGATAATTGTAGTTTTACAGTGTATTTATCTATAAATCCTGAAGTTTTTTTTAAATAACACTCTTCCTAGATAATGTATAGATCGCGTGAAAGGGGGGGAAATAGTATTTAAAGAAAAATCAAAAACTAAATTGGGATTAAATGAAAATTGAGTTGGAAGTAGTTTTGAAAATCCTGGAGTAGTTTTTGATATGTGTGATTAAGAACGCATATCATATGAGAGTATTACTAGTCTAACAACCAAATTAAGTCTAAATTTGATGTATAATAATTTTATGAAGAAAAGTAAATCCATATAAAAAGATAATTATATTAAATTTTATTTCAACCCTTTCAATACATGAAAGACATAGATTATATATAGTGGTATCTCATTATACATTACATGTGATTTTAATAAACAATAAAATATTGGATGAAATGAGGGGTAAAATACTTTTTTAATATTATTTTACAAAATCGGAAATAAATAAGAGTATAAAAATATTTAAAATAATTAAACCCTAAAAATATTCTATTTTTATAAGATGAATAATAATCTATTAAGTGTGTTATCACATTATGATGACATAAATAATGCTATTTTCAAGAATGGTGGTTGTATTTTGAAAAGATATAAATAGGGAGATGTAATTTCAAATGGGTTGAAAACTCATGGAAAACTATTTTTTGATTTTAAAGATAAAAATATTGCTACATGAGAATGGAAGATGAGAACAATTTTTTGAATATAAAAAGTTGTTACCTTGGAAAAAAGTGCATTTGAAAGATAATAAATTAGGATGTTCTGAAAATATTTAATCATTTAAGAAAGATAATTCCACTATTTAAAACCCATTTATAAATGGAAGTATGGTGAATTGAAGTCACAATGGATTTGAAATACAAACACAATGAAAAATGGATTTGGTTCACTATG
The DNA here is from genome assembly GCA_963277665.1 of Viscum album. Taxonomy (NCBI): domain Eukaryota; kingdom Viridiplantae; phylum Streptophyta; class Magnoliopsida; order Santalales; family Viscaceae; genus Viscum; species Viscum album. The sequence goes on from OY728130.1 coordinate 1,953,592,356, forward strand.
TTGATAATAGAACTATTAGAATGATGTTAACAAAAAGATATAAGTATTTTTTCACAATTATTGTCTATTTTTTTTAAATTACAAGTACTATTATTATGTCTCATAAATATCATTCTTTTATCATGTTTAAAATTTTCATGAATATTTTAGAGAATCATATTTGTTATACACTAAATAGGCTGAGATCTGATAATGGGAGTGAGTATGGAAATAAAAAAATTCAATAATATATTGGAAAAACTGGAATTATGTATGAGTTCAATTATATATACGCTCTAAAACAAAATTTATTTTTATTAAATAAGAACATGAGTCATGTTGATTTTTCTATAACTATTATAACTTAACATGAGACATCATTGTATTTCTAGATGAAATCCATAAAAACTACAAGAATTGTTCAAAATTGTTATATATTACAAATAAATTTTTATATAAATCCATATAAAATGTGATTCAAGAATAATATAAACCCAAACACTATAAGGGGTTTTAATCCATTCTTTATAAATAATAAACAAAATAGTGGAGGAAAATTAAATAAGAAATTTAAATAAGGAATAATTCTTCGTTACAAAAAAAATATAAGTACTTATCAATAAAAAAATAGACATGATAGATGACTATGATGATGTGAGAGTCATTGAAAAAGAAGATACACTAAAAACATTCATAGATGATGGTTGGGATTTTGTTATCATTATTCAATATGTTATAAAGACTAATGAAATTCCTAATGTTCATACAGATTCTACCTATTCAAGTGGTGAGGTTTAATAATTGGAGACAATATTATTAAATATAATATTTATAAAGTTTTTTGATTCTGGAAAAAATAATTATAGATAAAAATAATGGGATAAAACAAGAGGAACACTATAAAAAATTGACTTTTACCAACATAAATTTAGTGACAGATATCATATATGTTGGTGAAAATTAACAATTACAACATCTATTAAGTTTTGTTATTATTAAATTTAAATACCAACATTTAATTTTAACACCGCATATATATGTTGGTAATAATTGTTTAATACCAAAAAAATTACATATAATTAAATCTGTAACATTATCATCTTAAAACCCACAGTTTTTTAGAAACAAATCTATATGTAATTATTAATCATAATTACAAATAATTTTTCTAAACATGAAAATTTGTAACCCTTATATATTCAATACAAAAAATAATTTAACTACAAAAATATTTGAAAATATTTTTTATTTGTTTACTAAAAAAGTCTATTATTATAAAGAAGAATGAAAAATGACTAATTTCTAACATAATCACAAAAACAATTATGTTGTTATTAATGAAGAAATATTTCTAATATTTAGAGTAAATAATAAATTTGATCCAATATATATTATATTTTACATATATTTAAAATTAAAATTTTAATACATTTAAAAGGAAAGAATGTAACAAACAAACAAATAAATAAATAATATTTAATAATAGTTATAGAAAAATAAAATGAAAAATACACCCCCTACCCACTCATTGTCATCACACTCATTGCATCCTGGTCCTCCCACTCCTTCCACACCACCCCTCTCCCAACATCGTCATCTCCCACTAGTACCACCCCCTAGACTAGTGATCTCTACCTGCACTCACAGACACAGTTCATCTCCATCTCTCCCACCCACAAAGACACCCCCTTTGGATCTTCAATATCACCTACATCCGTTTTCTATCGATTATCGGTTGATTTTCCCACATTTAACTAAAAATATCATGTATCACCCATTTCTCTTTCAAATGTTCCATGATTGAGCCTATTATTAGGTTTTCACCCTTCTTATTGCAGCTTTAATCCTTTTAAATCATGGTCTTTGGGTGTTTAAATTGAAATGTTTTTAGGGTTTCAGTGATATTCAGATGATGTGTATTTTCTTGTATTGGTTTTTATTTATTTTATTAGTTATTTTTGGTTACTAATTGGAGGATTCTACTTATCCACTCTAGTAATTTGATTCAGACATGCATACTTTTATGCATCAATTCCATTTCCATAATTTTTTATTTTATTCACTTATTACATAAATCTAGTGTTGAACTAGAGGACTCAAGCAGAGTGATCATCATATTCATCCCACAAAACGGTGTATCTAATTTTATATCAGTATGTTTGACTTTTTTAGTTTATTGTGTACGACCTATTTCATTTATAATGTCCAAATTTTGCTAAAAATATATATAAATGGATAAATAATTTTATAAATGACCCACTTCCATACATTATTCAAACATTTTCATTTCTATTTCCTTATCCTCATAATATATTTGTTCGTCTGAGTCATTTTTTTATGATAATAAATAAAAATTAACTGACTATCATGTAGGTGATTTCGATACACTCTTGGATGTTTCATCCATAGAGAGTATTATTTTAATAAATTATGAAAAGTTAAAATGTTGCTCAAAAAGAACCATATAAAGTTAAAATTGGTGTTTTTTTTATTGACCTTTATTATTCTCATACTTGATAATGTGTAGATTTGAGTTGTTTTCCAATTTATTTTCATATTAGTGGAAATTGAAATAAATTGCATAAGAAATTGTAATAGATTAAGATGAGAGGTATGTAAATTTTTCATGATTTTATCATACTAATATGTTGAATTTGAGATTAATTATTTTTAAAGAGATATTTTTAACACTAATAGACTATAATAAGTAGTTTGAATAAAAAAAATTTGATGGAACACTTTCACACATAAATTATTGAAGATAATTGTTAAGTGACCAAGAAACCATTTTTATAAGAAATATGGGAACCCTCATCTATAACTAAAAAAATAAAATACATGGAACTTATTTTATTTAAACATACACAACCTATCTACTGATTATCCAAATGACAATAGATCCAATCATCCCACCAGAAAATCCACAAACATGAATTCTTGTACAGGTTCACAAAAGACTAACCAATGCATAATCATTTGTCCATTCTACAGTCTTCCCCAGATTGATTTAATGGCTCCTCACCTTATCATGAAAAAATGGTATTCAAAAATTATATTGAAATTCCATGATAGGATGACTATGGTCTCAAAAATCAATACCATAATACCATGAATTATCATTTATAAAATTATGTTTTTGGTGGGAAAGAATACAAAATGATAATTATGATGATTGGGGATGTCAATTGTAACAAAAACATAAATTATGTTTGCATCAATTCAAATGTGGTTCAAAAATCTCTTGATATTTCACTTTTATATTGCATCCAAAATTTGTGACATTTTTTCATTCAAGAATTATTCTATGACCTGGTTTACATCGAGTGAGATATGATATGTATTTCATTCTCATCTTCATAAAAAATATTTCTTGGATAACTCATTGGTAAAAAATTATCCAATATACTCATAAAAATGTACTTTTGGGAAATCCATCAACTATATGGACAACCTATACCTTTACTTAGTATAGAACACCAACAAATTTCATGTGGCGTCTCTATGAACTTCTTAAATTTTACAATGTAGGTTGCAACCACACATTCTTCTACACTCTTGGATAACTTTTCTCATTAGATAGCCTTCTCATTATATAGAAGATTTTTCCTTTAAAAACATATTCAATGTGTAGATTTGATAATATAAGTAGTCATGTTTTTTTGTAGTCTTTAACTCATGAAAATGAAACCTTCTTTGAATTATTCTCATAAAAAAACTTGTTGAGTATATGAATTCTCCTTTATCATTTCACAACCACATTCACATTCACATGGAATTGGAAATGAAAGACAATCTAATTTACACTTTGGGGATTAATCGTCATCACCAGCCTATGTTACTATGAAATGGAAATATGCATTTTGGTAGATGATATTTTGTAGGATGTAATGTAATTTATCCAAGCGCACAGATTAGATAGGGATAAGTTCATTCAAAAACACAATTGTAGATTGAATTTATCTTCTAAATAGCCTATGGGACAAGTGGTAATGTGAAAATTGTGTGACTGTTCGAAAAAGCATTCCTATGGAACAAAATGAAAATTTATATCATTTGAAAAAATTTCTTTTTAGAGTTGATTATATTGAATAGTTAACCAATTAGTTCATACATATCATCAGAACTCATGGGGATTAATTTGGTGGATGCACATTATCATGTCTATCTGTGATACATTTCATTATCATGTCTCTTTGTGATGAATTTAAATTTTATAAAAATTTAGGCAGTGTTTGAAATCACTTATTGAAGAGTGCCTATAACACCTTCCACTTATAGACACACTAAAAAATAACTTTAATTAGTGAAGGAAAAATTATTTATATTAGGTAATATGAATCATTTAGCTATATGTTTTACATACACTTTTAATTCCAAATCCTTGTGTTAAGTCGGGGGGTCAGAGAACATATAAATATCATTAATTTATCCATTTTTGTCTCCATATAAAATCTTTCATATCTTGATTCCTATTTTTAAATAACTTACAATGGAATGGGATTGATGTATGTTTGTTTAGTTAAGGGAAACATTACAATAGATTATTATTATATGGATTTCTCAACATAATGCACGGATAGTCTTGTTGCTACTCAGCCCGGTGAGGTGATCTACAGTACTGTAGATACTTTCTAAAAGCACTGTAATACTATATTATGTGTATTCTTGACTTTATTGAGAATTAAAATAGATAATACATAATTTTTTTGATTTATTGGTTCACAAATTAATGTCTTCTTATTAAACCATTGAAATGATGCTTTTTTGTCTCTAATTACTATCAATACCTACTTTTTTCTGAATTTACTACATCTTTTACATGCTTGAAGGTAATTCCTACATAATTATTTTCGTATTTAACTTTCTTAGTAAAGAACATGATTATAGTAGATCACGAGTTAGTGATTTTATCATTATACATTGTGATCAGGTATTTTTCCCTCTTATTTTCCATGTGCCATAACATTTTGTTAAGATGATGATGAATAATTTTTTCTTCTTCTTTATTGTGTGAGAAAGAAATTTCTTGGATTCCACAACCTCCAAAATTTATTGGTATGTAATGACCATAAGAAGAGTTATAGATTTTATTTTCAGAATGTAGTATTAGATTTTACATTACATTTATGTACATGGTTTATTTGTTTGGATCTTGTTGGATTCACTTTCATCATTAAATTTTATATTTGTTGTATCATTTTTATTAATGTGTAATGATATACTAAATATTTTCCATTATCTTTGTTGTTTTGTTTTATTGAAGAAACATTTCATGTATTTGAATTTATAGGCAGAATATTTCAGTGACTCAAGTAGGAGTAAAATTCTTCACTTATGAGGGGTAGTAAATTTCTATGTTCCATTATATTTTTTCACGATTATATTATGTTCAATGTTTAATTATTTGTTTTTTTCTAATAAAACATGGTATTGATGGTATTTTATGTATTGGGGATTGATTTCAGACACCTTTTTATGAAATTTTGAATGATGACCCACAACCTGCTGCCGACATGAGCCTACTATAGATGATCACCGCCATTGTGGGGATATCATGTGAGTGGGTAACCTGGATGCATGAACCATTCCACCGCATGCTTCCAACATGAGCCTACTATAAATGATCGCCGCCATTGTGGTGATATCATGAGAGTGGGTGAGCTGCATACATAGACCTTTCCACCGCATGCTAACGATGTGAGTCTACTATATATGATTGTTTCAATTGTAGAGATATCATGACTGAGTAAGTGAGCTACATGAATGGGGGTTGTTGGAAGTGTGATAAAAAAATGACAACTGTGGTGTGAGAAAACAATTGTGGCGGATTTTGGACCAAGTTTCATGTAAATCCTTTGAATATGTTTAAACATGTTTGTAATGTAATTTCATAGAGTAGGAGCATGTTTTTAAATTATGTTTGAACATATTTTTTCAAATAATTCCTTGAGTTTGGTATAAATAATTTTATAATTATTACATAATAAATATGAAAAATATATTAGATATAAATAGATTAATAAATATAATATAATATTTTAGAAAACAATATTTTAGTACCCACAAATAACATTTATTCTAAATTATAATTTATATACAATTATTAATTATTGGTTTTTAAAAAATTGGTGCATTGGTCAGATGACAAAATAATTATTTATTAAAATAATATTGTTAATAATATTATTGGTGAAAAGATAAATGATGGAAATAATATTAGAAATAGGCAAATATATCGTATGAATTTGTTGTTACATATTTTGACCAACACATATTTTATCTGTTGGTATTATAATAATTAAAACTGAACTATTTAATCTATCACAATAAAAATTAGCGATCGAGATTTTACCAATAATTTAGTGACAGGGAAATATAGGTTGGTAAAACCATTTACCAAAAAATACCCTTTTACCAACAGATATACCCATATTGGAAAAATCTAAATATTTTGTAGTGGAAAAATTAAAACAACTATTCATGCTAGTTTTTTTCCATATATAAGTCCTAAGTTATTGATCAATATTTTGATAAGGGTGAGGTTTCAAGAAACAGTGCTATATATGATTCAAGGGATATTGTAAAGAAAAAATTATATAATTTGAGTAAATATCTTTTCATATATCCATACTTGAGATAATAAAAATCATTATTTCAATTTTTAGCACAAAGAAACTACCAATTTCATCAAGTGGATGTGAATTCAGAATTTCTAAATGGAAATATAAATAAATAAGTATATATGGTGAAAATTATTTATTTATTCTAGATGACAATGGTATAAGGTAATTTAAACTAATTAAATCTCTCTATGGTATTATATAATCCATAAGAGATTTTTATTTCAACCATTATGAATTTTTGAGGAACATGGATTCAAGAAAAGGAAAAGCAAAAGCATCTTTGTGAATAAAACCAACACTAAATCACTCATTTTGATTGTATATATTGATTATATTATCATTCATAGTGATTAAGAATTTTTTTGTGAATAATTTTATAAATAAATGAAGAGAAGGGTTGAGAAGAACCTAATTGGGGAGTTGAATTTTTTATTTTTTTTATAAATTATCCAGAAATCTTATCATATTATTGTATCCTAAGAAAATATTTTTTATCAGTTATTGAATTTACATGGCATGAAATAATCAAGAGGTGTTTCCAGACAAATTCCAATGGGTACAAAATTAATTCAAGATAATTAAATAAAAACAATCAGTGATAAAAAATCCATATAATTAATTGTTACAGTTTTGTATTTTTCTTCCTCGATTATGTGCATTGTTCTGGTTATACTACATTTGATAGATATAATTCAAATCCAAAGGATTGAAATTTATTAGTATACATGATAATTATGAGGTATATTGGGAATATATCCAATTATAACCAACATTATGAGAATAATGGTAGGATTGTATTATAGAGCTTTACAAATGCTAATTGGGTTAGACATGTTGATCATAGAAATCCACATCAAATGGAGAATTTTTTATTTGAAAAAGATGTGTGGAATAACATCTAATAAAAAATATTCTCTCATTTTGAGTGAAATTGAGGATACGTATGTTTTTTCATCATAAGAATCAACAAAAATTAGTTGGATAATGAAACTACATGAATATATGCATGTTACTTATCATTATCCCTTGGTTATTGGTTGTAAAAACTAAGAAAATTAGTCAAAGAATCTAGAATAAATATCATGGTAAAAGAACATTGTCAAAAAATATATTTTATAAATATAAGATGGTGGATGAAGGAACATTTAAGAATATGTTTGTTTTATCCACGAATCAAAATACTAATATTCATGACCCCCCCCCCCCTCAATGTTGAGTATTACGAGAATTAGAGATATAAAATGGGGTAGAAACCCATTTATAAAATTCACTGATGTATATTTCTATGATATTAGTGATTTTTAATCATGATTTTATTTTCTAAAAATTGGTATATACAACCTTTAGGGGGAGAAACCAATGAGATCTTAAAAATAATCATGTAATTTTTTGAATGTGAGTTTTTTTTGTTAGTATATCATGATGAATTGGTTTTAGGAAATATTTTATGTCCATGTTAATCTATTTTCTCTATATAAAGATAACTCAAATATACATATATTTGATTGATTTATTGTTCATTAATTTGGGAAGGGTTATATCACCCATTTCAAAATAACCAATGTCATTATTATCAACATGGTGTGGAAGATAATATTTAAATTAATTATTTTTAAAAAATATTGATTTTTAGTTTTTATGGATGTCTTTTATTATAGGGAGAACATTTAAGATGATATGTAACTGATTTTTTTTTGTGTATTTATAAATAAACCATAGGAGGAATTTTGATTCCGTGGATGATGAATTTTCATTTATTTCCATCACATGTGACTGATAATCAATTATTTTGTGATGGTTATGGATGTTTTAAAATGTGATGATATGGATTGATGTAATATTAAATGACTACTATGTTTATTGGAAATATATAGAGTTTATATATAATATTCAAGAGTCATAAAAGAACTAGATAAGTCATATATTATTTCTTATAGAGTTAATGTTTGTCAATTTAATGGGTAGTTCACACTACAATACATACTATTAAATTGATTATACTTAATATCACTTGGGGAATAAGAAAGAATAACACTTAGTTCATTCAATGATATATAAGATTTAACTGGATCATACATATGTAAAACATCTTGATATATAATATTAATTACAAATTTTTATAATTTATATAATATTACATTTTATTATGTATAAGAATATCCAAAGATTTAAAGGGATACACAATATATTTTAATAGGTTACATTGTATTAAAATGTTTATTTTCCTTGGTAATGTCAGATTAAATCTTATAATGTTTTATTGATCATTATTTTTTAAAAATTAGGATGATATAATGGTGATTATAATTCAAGTAGATGTATCTTCGTTCATTGAAAAAGAAATGGGGATGTGTTAAATAGATTGTGTATGATAAGAGAGGTATTGAAAAAGAATAATCTAGTTTTATGGACTCTCATGAATAAATATATAATAATAAATGAGGATAATTAAATAAAATAGAAATATATATTTAATGAGGATCATGGAAGAATAATTTTAGGGATTTATTAAGGGATAAATTTTTATTGTTAATATTATTGAACATTGAATTATTTTCAGCAATTATTTCACTAGACATAAAATGAGTTTCACATAGCTGATTCATGTGAGATATTTTATATTTTAGTTTTTGGAAATGTCTATGTGATAAATGTAATGTTTTGAAATTGGAGGTACTAAAAGAGGAAGTTGATATAGGGGACTGACTAATTATTGTGACTATATCATGAGAGAGAGTTCCCAATAAGAAAACAATATAAAAGGGGATGGAGGTCCCACCCATCCAGTCTATTATAGACTTGTGTTTTTTTATGATAATTCATCATGAAGTTCTTGTTGTTCACTAATTTCTATAATTCAGTGTTTTTTTAAATAGTTGGTTCTATTGATATATCAGGTTCATAGATATACACTTTCATATTGCTTCATCATGATAATAAAATATAATTTATGTAAAGGGGATAACAACCACCTTACACTAGGGATATTGTCATCCATATTGAAGATAAACCTTATTTAAATTCTAATATTATCTATCTACTTTCAACATAGAGGGAGTTTGTATATTCTGGTTGAAAAACCCAGACATCAGTTATATCTTAATTATATAATTTATCAATGGTGATTCTCCCCCTCAAATTATTGATCATCCATTTAGGTGATCCCAACCTGGGTTACCTTTCTATATTTTGACTGTTTGTGTTATATGGTGCAAAAATTGTTGTTTTGGGAGTGATTATTATATTGGAATTGGGAATTTATTACATTGGTGGGATATAATTATATATAATAATGTTTATATATTAATAATTAGATATAATAATGTATGATATTTTATATGAATTTGTGGATATTGTGGTTTTCTAATTTATAGTGGATATAAATTACCCATGGTTGGTATTGAGTTATGATGTTATGAGTATATGTTATGATTTTACCACTATGATTATTATACATGTAGGATTTTATTGAATTTTCATCATTTTGGGATTATTTAATAAGTATGTAGATATACTCACCCAAATATTTAAATAAATGGTTGTAGGATTTTTATGGTAGGTGTGTTAGGAATCATTAGATCATGAATATAAGTTGATAGTAGGATCTTGGGATTGGTTATTGATTCTTATACCACTGAGGTATGATTAATATATGAGATTTTCTATATATTGGGATGTTAAAAGTTGTTTTATGATTATTTTTTATGATTTTTATTATATTGTATAACATTTATCAAATATACATTATTTATTATATCAACAGTTCATGGATTCTTTACTGATTATGGTTTGGGAGATTTTATTTATTTCATAAATATTTTTTTGTTCTTTATATAAGGTAATTCCTTTTATTTTATTGTTTAATTACCATTAATCCATTCTCCAAACCCTTGCCTTTCAAAGGTGGGAATGGGTTTGAATTCTCATGCTCATCACTAATCTTGTGATGGGTTTCAATGAGGAAGAGTTGTGCCATTCGATTTCTTTTAATTATCTTTTATGTTTTGTAATTATAATATCAATTAATTTAAGAATTATTATATTTTTAGATAACATATATTATGTGATGAATTAATATATATATTAAAAATAACAAGACCATGCATCATAATTTTTTCACTGAACACTTTGCTATAAATAAATCATTTAATTTATTTTGTGATAAAAATTTAGGTTCTGTTTAAAGTGAATAGCTAAAATTAAAATCCCTAAAAACATATATTAACTAGCAAAAATATTTTTTCTTATTTTGTTTTGAGAAACCAAACAATTATTTTTTTAAAATGATCCATTAAATATATATAACTTTTTAAGATCATGCATATTGATTTATGTGGGGAATTTGATGTCAATTACTTTAGTAAGGAATAATATTTCACAAAATTCATCGATGATTTTATCATGTTATAGGTATGTATTTTTATTTGAGGAGAAATGATAAATAATAATTTCTCTAAATTTTTAAGTAAATAAAATTGATAGGTAATGAGATATATTAGGGAAATTTTTATAATATGAAAAAGGATGTTGAAATTTAAATATTATTTTATAGAGTTATAAAAAATAATATTTTATTAACAATGTTTTTGTAATCTCATATCATATGTTCTCAAAAAGATATAGATTACACCATAATAAAATGATACAATATAAATGTATAATATAAAACTGATAGATATGGTTAGGATCTTGCTAAATAATATTTTTAACATCATTATTATGTTTACATTCACTTAAAATTTACAGGTTTTTTTTTAAAATGTTCCATGTATGTAAGATCCAAAAACAAATGTTAATCCTTGGATAGGTGGGATTTTAAATTTTAGACAATTATATATAATGGGTCATTAAAAAAGTATTATAATATTCATGACATAAAAAATGATAAAAAATTAATTTATATTTAATTGGTAACAAAGAAGTCTAATGGATAATGATTTTATTTTCATATTTTTATTATAATCATTATAGAAACTTGAAATGAATGATTTGTTAAAAATGATTAATTCAACCGGAATTAAGTTCTATAAATTTTATGAATTAAGGGAATTTTGTGTTATTTCTTCATTTCCATGTTCTCAATGTTCACATATTATTATTACAGAATTATTTATATCATAAAAATTTCAAAAATGACAATAAAATAATGTTTTCTAAAATTCAAAATGAATTTTTTGGGAAGATGCATAAAAAATTATTTCATGAATACCTTCATGGGAAATAATATTTTTTATTTTTTATAGCTAAGTGGAATATGTATATGAGAAATAAAATTATCTTAACATTAAAATAAATATTTTCATATTCATAATCCAATAATTGTAATAATTTTAATAAATGGATAGACTAAATTAAAAATGATTTGGAATCCCTTTAATCATATAATTTATATGAACTTGAGAACTAAATAAAGGGAGAAATATGGTTATATGTAATTGGGTTTTAAAACCTAAACATGATTTCACATGAGAAACTTATTTTTTTCAATGGTTGAATGTGCTACTAATTATTTTACAAAAAAAAATTCATAAACTATATTTAAATTTCTCCTATTTTTTACTAGAAAGATTCTATCTAGATTATTAAACCCCAAATATATTATTATGACCTATAATTACATTAAATAGATGAGAAATCATTATTTTAATTGGTAATTATTATGATGAGATATATGGGGATTAACCAATATGTTTTTTCAGGGAAATAAATGAACAAATGATTTGTAAATTAAAGGATCTAATAGATTAAAAAATAATCTTTCAAACAAAGGAATATTGTGTTTATTAATATCTAGATTTAAAGGAAAATTGTGATCTGTGTATATATTAAGACGTATGTTGTAGTATGTTTATATTATCTTATGACATGTTTCATACTGAAAATAATCTAGTTATATTAAGTGAGACTAAAAATTTTATCAAGAATAATTTTAAAATGATGTATATGGGAAAATAAAGATATGTTTTTTAAATAAAAAAAATTATATTTTTGTAAATCACATAGTTCATTGTAATTATCTGCGAATTTTTTTATTAATTAAATTTTAGAGAGGTATAATATGGAAATAAATTTGAAGTAATGGCTTCAATATATATATGAGAAAAATTTAATCACAGTCAATTTGAAAAAATTATTTGGAATGAAAATAAATATAAGAAATTATTTATGAATGAATTATTTGATGTTTTATATGTTATTAAAAAAGTCATAGGAAATATATCAACTTATTATGTTTATATATCATTAGGATACCAATGAAATCTCATATTAGAACACTGTAGAGTTTCAAAGAAAGCATTATGATATTTATATGGAATAAAAAATTTCATTCTTACATATAAGAGATTAAATCATCTTGAAAAGGAATGGTACCATAAGAATATGGAAATGATGTATTACCTGAGAATGTCTCAAAACATAAAAAATGTCATAAATATTTCTAGGTCACCTAACAATACATCATAATATATTGTTCAAGGAAAACTGCCCAGACACTATACCTGGTATCTCATGAGATTAAAGAATTAACCAAGTAATTGGTTGGTGATATAATTTTCATGCTCATCCACCACATCATATTCCATCATTCATATACTTTCCACATAGAAAGATATCATATACAATGGATAATATTAAGAAACGTCAATGAAAAAGAAATGGGTTACATAATCATTTATCAATCAATAACATAATTATATATCATAAATAATCCAAACAAAAGACGAGATTAAATAATTTTGGAGATTTTGTAATGAAGAATAAATAATAGATCTGGAAGAAAGAACTCAAGTGAAGAAAAAAACTCAAAATATAGGGTGAAGAAATAGGTATATAAGTGATCCTATAAAACAATTATTTAATAAATAATTATAGAACCTTGATAGATGATAAAGAAATGGGATTTTTTTCAAAACTAAAAATGGACCAAAATAATTTTCTATAAAATAGTTTTTATGTTTATAAATTATAAAAGTTAATATCATTTTAAATGATTCATATATGAAAATGTAAAATAATAAAAGAAAAGATAACTTTAATCAGGTTTTGATTGAAGATGATTTTGTGAAGGTATCTTGAAAAACATTCATAGATCTAGAAAATAAATAGAAATAAAACTATGTATATATAGAGAGAAAAGATAGATAGAACATAGAACGATAATAAGGGAATAATAGAGATAGAATGGAAGATAAACAGAGAAATAATAACCCAAAATAAATAGGTGATTGAAAGCAACAACTTACATCTGGTTCTGACTCGGTTTAGATTACATTCCTAACATCCTAAAAAATAAAATGAAATTTATTAAATACACTTTTATAAAATTCATAATGTTTCTTTAATTTATTAATAATAATTTAAATTTATTACAACCAAATTATTAAGACTTTATGGTTGTGTCTGTCTTCATGGTTGTGTCTATTTCCCAGTTCTAAGGTTTCACAATTATGTCATAGTCCTAGAGGAACTCAAGCCAACGCCGCTATCTCATTTTCAGGTCCTTTTGAGAGAAGATATACCTAAGACTCTTGTGATTAGATTACAAGGTAAATCGTTTTCCCATCAGATAGTGCCTCTACATTATCATGGAGAAGACCAATATAGCTAACTCCCGGTCATGGGTAGCATAGTTCTGATCATGTTGTCTCAATTTCTGAGAACCATATGCGATCAAAGCTCCCTCCTGCATCAGGACACACCTGAGTCTGGTCCCTAATGTGTCGCAGTAGATTACGTACCCTACGCCCTCCTCTAGAAGCCTCAAGATGGGGACACTAGTCAGCCTCTACCTTTGCTTCTGAAAGATCTGCTGGCATCTCCCTGACCACACGAAGGTTTTCCCCTTCTTCGTCAAGGCTGAAAGTGGTGCTGAAACTCTGAAGAAATATGAAATGAATATCTGATAGTATCCAGCCAAGCCCATGGAACTACATACCTCTGTCACACTTCTGGGTGGCTCCCACATAAGAACTGCTCAATCTTCACTAGATCTACTGAAACTCCAACCTCCGAGATGACCTGTCCCAAGAAGTGAACCTCTCGAATCCAAAACTGCCGGTTCGAGAGCTTACCATAATGTTGTTACTCTTTGAGTGTGTATAGCACTACCTGCAAGTGGTAGGCATGCTCCTCCTCATTAGTCGAGTAAATCAAATTTATTTAACGAATACCATGAAAAAGCGATCAAGGAAAGGCTAGAAGATCCTATTCATGACACTCATGAACACTACTAGAGCATTGGTTGCACCAAAGGGAATAACCAAGAACACATAGTGGTCGTACCGACACCTGAAGTCCATCTTCTTCACATCCTTGTCCCAAACTCTGAGCTAGTGATACCCTGATCTGAGTTATATCTTTGAGAACCATCATGATCTCTTGATTTGATCAAAAAGGTAGTCAATCCTCATGAGTGGGTACTTGTTCTTCACAGATACCTAGTTCAGGTGACTGTAGTCGACACAGAGCCTCAAGCTCCCGTCATCCTTCTTGGAAAATAGAAATGGGGCAGGCCAAAGAGAAACATTGGGCCGGATGAATCCCTTCCCATGCAAGTCCTCTAGTTGTACCCTCACCTCATGAAGCTCAATGGGAGCCATCCGGTATACTGGAGTAGATATATATATCATCCCGGGGTATAGTTCAATGTAGAAGTCCACCTCTCTGCAAGGAGGTAGTCCTGGGACATCATCAGGGAAAACATCTGCGTACTGATCCACCACTACAGGATATGTTGGACTCTCCACACCAACTGATCCGAGGGTAAGGAAAGCCAACTGCTATGTGATCAGTTGTACCCTCTTCCGAGTAAGTCTATCATGTACTGCAAAGGCTCCCTTCTCACCGGTGAAGGTGAACCTGGTCCCATCCATGTGGAAACACCACACTTTTCTCCTAATACAGTTGATATGAGCATAGAATGTAGATAACTAGTCCATACCAAAGCTATCACCTCCTTGAATAATCTCACATTGCTGGCACTTGTGCGTAATCGTCAAGTCATCTCCCGTATGAGTCTCTTGTCAAAAGGATCAAGCCAATAGCTCCGTCAGAATCTTCGAGCTCCGAACGAGGGCAGTGGCAATGAAAGAGTGACTTGCACCTGTGTCTATAAGAACTGCAGCTATGGTGGAGTAGACCCAGATCATACCTCGAATCATCTCTGAAGCACCATGGTCGTATGCTTCAGCTGCCTGAAGTTGACCTCTCACCTGTCCACTAGCTCCCTATTGTTGGGGTGGTCCTCCTGGTGGTGGTGGAGGTATCACCTTGAAACATCATCAACCAACATATTCTTTTTCAGCTTTTCTACCACGTCCGCCTACGCCCTGCGGACCGCCTCGATCGAACCACTTCCTCTGGTTGAGAGGACCCTCAACTATTTTCCGATCATCAAAACGGTGGGTCGGACTGTCACAAGCCATGTGCCTAATCCCGCCACATGAGTAACACTACTCACTCCTGGAATGACTAGCTATATCTCCACTCTGGGTACCCCGCCCAACCGATCCTGAGTCATGAAGTCATCCACCTATAGGTATTTTCCTCTTGTACCTCTATGATATTTTCCTACTACCAGCTGCAGAAGACTCTGTTGTGTGTCGGGTAGTAGTGGGTCTCGCTGTTGGAGACTGCTCAACAAGGAAACTCTCTTCCATGAGGGCTCTCTCTAGCACCCCACCTGCGTTGGGATGCTGAGGATGATCATCGAGACTCTTATCTCTCACCTGAGTCCCTTATCGAAGGTCTGGGCCCTGAATAATGGGTCACATAACATATCTATGGAGTAGCATGAGAGGTCAGTGAACCTCGCTATGTACTGAGCTAATGTCTTGTTTCCCTGCTGCAGATGAAGTAGCTCCAGTATCCGCACCACTCGAAGGGTGGATGGTACAATCTCGGCTCGGAACATGGTCTCTATGTCTACCCATAGAAGTGTCACCTCATCGTGGAACAAAAGAATCAGGCTCCACCATCTTCCTGCTGCTTCCTGAAGAAGGATGGCAGCAAGCATCACCATGTAACCTGCTGGTGTCCCTACTAGCTTGAAGACTCTCACCACAGCCTCCATCCAATCCTCAGCCGCATGTGGGACCGTCTCTCCCTAGAACATGGGTGGCCTCTAGCATTGGAACTCGTGCAGCATGCTCAAGCGGGGTGCATCGTCTGCTGCTGGGGCTAGTGGCATCGGTGGACCAATGGGTGGTGGTATCGGTGGTGCCACTGCTGGTGCCTCAACATGAAAGGGGCTCTACACTGAGGCCTCATCGCTCAAAGGGTTGTCAGTGTGTACAACTGTCGGGGCTCTAACTGTTCGTATGCGGGGAGGCATCCTGAAAGAAACAAATGTGACACGGTCAAATGATTATACCTGGTGAGCTGACCTGGTTGATCTGACTTAATGAAAAACTTTTGAAACACACACTCTATTAGTGTTTTTGTGTACTAAGTTGTAAATCAGCAGTCAGGACCCTGTTGTACGGATACGTCAGCCGCCGCACCAACACTAGACTACCTGAACTGAAAACCACACTCAGTACGTTTATCATTATTGATTCACAGAAAAGAAATATCAGATTCCTAGGTTCTGTGGTAGAACCTACTCCACTGATACCAATTTTTCATTACCCGTCCTCGGGACCCATTCTGTGACAACCCCAAGCGCACCTTCCATAGGCCAAGGGCTGGCGACTAGCACCAAAGGCATAAATCCCTAAACTGGGAAGGCATTGTCTTTATAAAAATTAGACACACACACACAAACAGAGTAAACAAATGGAAGAAAAACACTATGTAAAATTGAATAAAAAGGTAGTGTTCAAGGGAAGGGGGCCAGAAATACAAGCCCAACAGTAAAGTTCAAGGAAAAGACAAAATAAGTAGAACTAAAAGACTAACAATTGTAAGGTGTCTAGAAACTCTTGGATCATCCACCATGGATCCTGCCTGAAGGGTTGGTAAGGACAGCCTCCTTAGTGCTCCACATCCGTCTGTCTCCTCCGGGTACCGACTCGTCGTGAGGTCCACCTCGAGGTACAATCCAGTCCTCATACACTCTGCCTTAGTCAGTGCTGTCTGTCATCTGCATCCAACACAACGAGGTGCCGCACGTGCAGGGATGGGTATAACGATACTCAGTAGGAACACCGAGACCCTCAATGTCTCACAAAATCCAACAAGGATAGTCCACAAATTATGAATCAATGGATAACCATTAATTAGGTATATGCCAATACAAATACCTAAGTTATATGTTAACCCATCTCAATCAAGAGGAAAACACAAAGGTCATTGAGTCAGCTCAACTAGGATTTTCATTATCAAAACCATGGCTACTGTAGAACTCCTCCTCAGTCGGGAATAGTGGACATGTCGTGACACTATGGCACTTATCACTAACCATGTACTACTGAGGTACTCCTCATGTCAAGTACCGCGGGTCTACAGCCAAATACCAGGTGCTCCTCCATTGTGGGTCTGCTGCCAAATAACAAGCTCTCCCCCTAATAGCCTACAGAGGTACTCCTCCTCCCGAGTAATGTGGGTCTGCCGCCAAATACCACGTGCTTCTCCACCATGGGTCTTCCACCAAATATCGGGCGCTCCCCACTAGGCTATTCCAATCGGTCAAGCATTCGTCAGGTCTGTCAGCTACTAGGTCTCTGAACTCTATCTGATTGTCACTGGCACGATCTGCTCCATGGGATACTGGGAAAAACTAAAACTGTCTCAAATTTCTTGGAAGAAGTATATCAAAGGTCTGTCACATCTTAGGGATCTCAACGCAACAGACGACGGGTCAATCGGATGCCCGGTCTGTGAGTAATTAGCCTTTTAGTCCCGGGGGCCCAGTTGGTTTCGTGTAAAAACCAACCAAACTGTATCTCAACTATACCTCGAACAGCCATGGGGTACTCTAAAAGGGACGAATTCATTCCATGAATATCGGCGCCACTGATGGTTCGTCAAACGGACGCCTGTAGCCCAAGATATGGATGAAAAGGAATAATCAGGCTATAGCGGGTCTGGGTCTGGTCTGACCCAGTAGGACTGACTCGGCCCGTCCTGGTCCGAACAAGGGGCTGACATGGTCCATGGGTCCGAACCGGTCCAAGGGGGTGGACCGGTCTAAGGGCAGCCCGGCGCGAGGCTGCCGAGCTGGCCGGCCTGTGTCCCTGGGAGGCGAACCGCCAGCCGAAGCTAGTGGTGGCCACAAGGGGGGGTGGTGGTCAGAATCCCCCTTGTCTCCCTGTAACGGCTGGAATATGGCACCGGCCCAGTATCCATGGGACCATAGGGGTCCTTCTTGTGGAGCGTTAGCTGGCGGTCGGCTCAGTCGGCCGCCCTCCTCCGTCAGCCGCAACCTTTGGCCACAGGTCTTCTCAGACGCGGTGCGACGACATCACGTTGTCTTCATCCGTCGTGGAATGCATGGATGTGGTCCCCTTCCTCTGGCACGGTGCGATGAAACAATGCCCCTCGGACCCCGACGCGGCTTGCCTGGCTGCGGCCCAGTTCTTTTCATGGTGTGATGGTGCCACACCCTTTCGGTGACCCAGTGACCCTTGCACCACCAGTTCCTCTCACGGCCGGCTCATCGCCAGCCGATGACGCTCCACTCCGGTCCTTTATTACATTGGCATCGTTGTCCCACTGCAATCTTCAACCAATCAAGAACCAACAGAGGGACGTCGGGCCGTGTTTTTTCGACATGCGCCCTCCGTGTTATGTGATAACAATTGGCCAACATTTAACCACAATAAACGACGAGGAAAGAGGATTTAATTCAATCAAAACAAACCCCTACCTTGGGTTTGGTGATGTTGAGGGATTCGTGGGAAGGCGGCATCCTTCCATCAATTTTAGAAGAGGAAGTGGATACTCGTCGTTGGCATATGAGCGTTTGTAGGTGATAATGTTGAAGATGACGTCAGTGTTCTTCGTGGGCGTCGCTTCCCTTTCGTGACCCGATTGAAGAAGGAAGAAGATTTCGACAGTTCTTCATGTTCTTCATTGAGAGGATGTTCTCTCAATTTATCCAAATCTCCACCGAATGAAAGTGACAACCAAAATAAAATAATAGCTTTTCCTATTATTTTTTTGTTGGCATGAATTCAAAATAATTCAAATAATTAATTAATGAACCCTTAATTAATTCATGTGGAGTTGGGACATTAATGAGGGAAGGAAGGTGATGAATTTCAAAGGTTTCCCCCACTTTATAGAGTGTTATAAGGGGGTTAAATATCATGTGGGCCCCACCCCTTTGATTTCAAGAGATGTTAAAACTTCAAGTGGGCCCCACAAAATAATATCCTCCCAAAAGAGGTTATCTATGGGTGGGCCCTACCTCTAACCTCACTTTGTAGGTTTTAACCATCTCCAATAAAAATAAGAACACCTTATTTTTATTTAATTTAATTAAAAACCCCAAAAAATCTAACTTCCATTCTCTTTAGAACGCAACTACGGTGAATGTCTCACTATGAAATCACCAACGCTGCGATTTCAATGGTGCCCTCAGATTTCAGTTCCATGAACCAGTTCAAAAGTTATAAAATCCCACTTGACGCACTCCTATCATGGGGTATGGAAAAAAATATTTTAATTACCTAATTAAGATATAGTATTCGATCCTAGGTAGTCTCCTGAAGAAGAGTGCACACAAAACAAGGATGTCACTTTTTGTAGGTTTTTTTGATAAAAAAGTTTTGTTTTATTTAAATTGAATAACTATGAGAGAAACAAATAGCTTTAATTGATTGGTTTTAATGATTGATAAAGATGGTGATCAGATTGGGTTCGGTTTGACCGAGTGTTGTGCCGTCATGGTTTCCAAATTTACCTCTTCTTCATCCTTCAACTGGTAAGAGAGAGATTTATCTATCGAGTCATCTCTATCCCTTTTTCAGATAGATGTGATGAGAATTTTCCTTTGTAAAACCCCATATTGGTCTATCCTCCTTCCAATGTGTTAAAGGTTTCAGAAGGTTTCTTGATTAATTAGATTAATCCCAGAACTGGAATTGTTGTTCCCTAATAAACCAAGAACGCGACATACAATCCTACACACGTGCTTGAAAACCACTGAGAAATCACCGCCCAACCCTAATCTTGTTCCACCGTATATAGATTAGAATTGGGTGGACGGATATGTGAGCATTGACCAATGAAATTTATAATTTCAGAATCAAATACTAACACAACAACATTTGGAATTTAATACTAAATTAAGAATTGAAACCAGATTAATAAAGAAGAAGAAATTTGATTCATTTCAAGCACAAAAACTCAAACAAAACACATAGGTCTAGCCTCCCCTCATTCTGATCACTCAAATGAAACTACCCCTCCATGTATGGGGTAAGAGAGATGATACATGAGAGGATAGACATTTTAAAGTAAAGAAAAATAAAAGAAAGAAACAGAATGATGATGATAAAGAATTTCCACAAGCTTCCCTTTGCTTCCTCCCATCTCTGATTGTGGTGTCGAACTCCCCCTTAAGAATTGGTGAACTCCTCTTTATATTTGTCATGGGAGTTCCATCCTGCGGTCTTCAAATTTAAGATCTTCATAATTCCTCTTTAGGATTTTCTGCAAATTCTGTCTCTCGCATGTTTCACCATGTTCGGCCAATTTAATGTCCCAAATTTGAGATGATTTATTCTTGAAAGATCTTTCAAAATATATTTAACGTTTCATCCCAAAATTTCATATTTATCCTCCTTGTAAATCATGAGATATGGCCAACTTAATTGGAGCATTTATTCGGGATGAATGTTTCCTTTTTCCATTTCCAAAACATCAGCATCCATGGTCCACCTTAATGAAGGTAAATCTTCATAAGCCTCCACATCATAACTACCCAATTAATTATAGTTCAAATCCAATTGTAATAACATACATTGGATATATTTAGACCTATTTATGATAAATTTATTGATGTGGGGTACACGCGGTCTTCCAGAATAATGTTTCAACTTCATTGAATTTTTCAGACCCATTGATTGTTGAATTAAATCCCAGTTCAAACATAGAAGATGAATACAGTAAATATATGAACCCAATATAAAAGTAATCACATGAATTGGATTTATATTTTAAATGATATGCATGAATTATCGAAGTGATTAAAATCTGGCAATATTTCTGAATTAAGCAGTTTTCCAATTTTAGCCAAAAACACATCATATCTTTAAAATTGATGTAAATAACTCAACTTTTTCAATTTTTAGGGACTAAATCATTGAATTAAATATAAAAAATAATGATAATATTATATTTATCAATTCCCCCACACTTAAACTGTGCTTGTCCTCAAGCATAAAATCATAACATGGAATTCAAAGGGCCCAAATGTCACCAATATTTAAATTTCAGTGAAATAAAATCAAATGATTATCAATGTCCAATAAAATTTTCCAATTCCACAAAAATAGAAATTTAATTTCCCATTTTTCAATGAAACAATCAATTCATGCATTTTACTTTTCCCCTTTGACAAATGATGGAGCTTGTCCTTTCATTCATTCAAGCTTCTAAATTTATTATTATTAAACATGCCAAATCATGATCTACCTCTGTTTTGAATCTTTTCTATCATCACTCTTGATAAAATTAATAGTGTTGTTATTATCATATCATTAGAACATGCTCCTTATTCATAGGCTTTTAAAAAACTAATTTTTATACTTTGTAAAGACAAAACACACATAAAATCATGAGGACTTGCAATAAAAGTTCAAATGACTCTGTGGCATTGGGTTGGTGGGTAAATTATTGAAATAATTTAAGGCCAAAAGTAAGAGGTTTGACTCTTAAGTACAATTCATGATTAATCCAGTGAAAACACAGGATGAACCTCACTAAAATCCCTATTAATAATGTGAAACACAACACCACCCCCCTTTCAATGACATGTGTTATGAGTCAATAAATGATTACAAAGAATGATATCATCCACGTTCTCCTCCTCTTTTTTTAAAGCTCCAGAAGGGTACAGCTTTATTTTTCTCTTTTTTTTAAATCTCGAGACAGGCACAACATTATTTTGATTTTTTATTCACTTTTTTTTATGGAGAATTGGATGGAATTAAAAAAAGATAATGAAATGATGAAAAATGGAAAATTTTCTAATAATACATTGCAAAAAATGAGGACCCACACCTCACACCACCCAAAAAAGATACACATCCCAATAAACGCACAAAAAAGGCCCTTCCCCCACACTCAAACATGAAATATCCATGAAAAAATACTAAAAGAGTGGGATGGTAATGAAAAATAAGTTTGTAATGTGGCTCAAAACTATAAGGAAATTCATGGATTCTATGGGATAATGAAAGATAAATGTAAGTGTGGGTCTCAGGTAAATATGTGTCTAGAAAAAGTAGTTCCTCAAACATTTTAATTTTTTTTACAATCATAGCTTTTAACAGTTTCAATACAATATCTGGTAGGTGGCATGCCCCATGATCA
The DNA here is from genome assembly GCA_963277665.1 of Viscum album. Taxonomy (NCBI): domain Eukaryota; kingdom Viridiplantae; phylum Streptophyta; class Magnoliopsida; order Santalales; family Viscaceae; genus Viscum; species Viscum album. The sequence goes on from OY728130.1 coordinate 1,953,615,440, forward strand.
CTCAAGAAATATGCTCAAGAAAAAATATGAAATATTTGGTCTAGAAATCCTCTCGGGAATTAGAATATGATATTGGACAATCAATCATGGAATGATTAATAATAACAAATTAATACACATGAATTTCAAAAAATTTAAGCATGAAAAATGGTAGGGAAATTTCATTTACGTAATTTTTTTTAAATCGCGAGTCGTCATTTCAATATCAATGCTTCAATTTAATCATCCAATTATCCATTTTAATTATTCAATCAAATTAACATTGAAATCTAAATCATGGAATCACTAGATTCCTATGAAACTCATGTCTCCTAGATAAGTCAAGAAAAACAAGATTTCTAGCGTGGGAATGCATTTTTAATTTAACTCTTTAAAAGAATAAAAATATAGTGTAAAGACCCATAAATTTCAAGGAAATTTTTTTCTTAATTTTATTTGGAATTTTAATAGAACGCAGTTTCTGACGGCACCTGATTCCGAGGCCCGGTGTGCCCGGAATCATTTTTCGAAGTTTGGCTCGGGTACGTTCAGTGAACGGATTAGCGGGTTTTTCTAACATTTGAACCGGTGCCCGGAATCGAATTCTGAGGGCACCGATGAAATCGCAGCACCGGTATTTGCTTAGAAATTCCTCTTCCGGAGTTGCGTTTGCTCAGGTGTGGTTTTTTAATTTTTGGGCTTAAAGTTAAGAAATAAAATAAATTGTTCGACAAAATTTATTTTATTTCACTTAAGCCACTTGAAGCCACTTGAACGCCACTTAAACTGAGTTGAAACGGATAGGGTACTATCCAAAAATATCCTAACCTCTTGGTAGGATATTTGAGAGGTGGGGCCCGCACGAGCCCCGCCGTTTCTTTTCCGCTAAGTAACGCACCCTCGAAAAACCATCATTATGAAAGTCAACTGATGCGTTTTCTTAAATTTCTTAACGCACCATTTAATTGGGCAGTTTTGGTCGTGAATTAAATGGGAAGTTTCTTTCGTTGAATTAATTCTACGAATTAATGGGTCATTACTTTCCTCTTTTTCATTTGTTGGCGTAATAAAAAAATAAGACCAACACGACATTTGGAAGATTACACGTTGAGAGGCTTTGACAGATGTTCTTGTGCCTTCACCCTTCTTCGCGAAGAATGCGAAGAACGCGAAGAACATGAAGAACGCAAAGAACGCGAAGAACGCCGGCCCCCAAAGAAGAACGCCGAACCTGCGGAAATAGACGACGCGACGTCGTGTGCCTCGACGCCAACGTTTCCTCTCCCACGACATTCTTCAGCGATGTACCTTAATCCACAAAAAAAACCTTCAATCATCCGTTGAGGTGAGGTTTTCGGTTTTCTTTTAAATTTTCCTTTGTGGTTTTTAACTCAAGAATGATTTATTTATTTTTAATTAAATCTTTTGTTCTTGAACCTCGGAGTTCGTCGACGCGACGCCCTTCCGCGACGACGCGACGATTCCCTCCTTCTGCGACGATCAATCTGCGATGAATCCGCGCGTGCGACTTGACGAGGTAGGGATTTTATTTTGGAAATACCCCTTTAACTTTTTCCCGTGAACATTTCTTTAAAATTAAAGAACCGGATTTCTCATAAACACTTTTAGTTAATTAAAATTGATGTTTCATGTGTTGAATTATTTCTCCCGATGTTTATCACTAACGCACAGGGTGCGGGCCAAACGAACACGGCCCGACAACCATCCTCCGTTCTTCGTTGTTGTGAGAATTTGGCGGGAGACGGAAAATCGTGACGCAAGGGCGTTTGGATGATCCCGCAGTGAAGAACGGAACCTGGGAGGAACAATGTCGCAGACGGGAAGAAAAACGGACCACCGGGGCAACTCCGGTGGCCCGCGGAAGCGGCCGGCGGCACGGGCCACCGGCGCGGCGGCGGCCAGTGGCCGCGCGGGTCCGGCTCGCCTGCACGGGACGCGGCGATAGCCGCATCCGTTGCTCCAGCGCGGCCCCAACGCGGGGTCGTGGCACCTCCAAGCCGCGGGGGCGGCGCCCCGCGGCGTCCAGCTGCTCGGCCGCTCGGCCGAGCCGAGCCAGTCCGGTCCGACCGGCCAGGCCGCGCCCTGGCTGGGCCGGACCGGGTTCGTCCGGGTTGGACTGGGTCGGGTCGACCCGGTTCGGCTGACCCAGGGGGGTCAGGCCGGGGCGGCCCGGGTCCGAACCCCCCATCTTCGGACCGTTTTCGGTCAAATGACCGTAACTTGAGCTACGTGCCTCCGAACGGCACGCCGTCAGCGGCAACGCGATTCTTGGATCAAGACGGTCGTTTCGGTATATCACACTCAAGGTTTTGGAATACTTTGGGTTCGGCCGGGTTGGTTCGTACATGAAACCAACGGGGCCCTCGGAGCGGAAACGCTCATATATTGAGCTATGGACGTCAGATTGACGTGCCGTCAGCTTTGTTGAATTCCTCTAAGTGAGACGGATATTTTGGCTCACTCCGCCCGAGGTTTGGACGCAGGTGGAGTACAATCGGGTTGGTTTTGCCTTATAAACCAACCGGGCCCCTGGGACGAAAAAACCAATAACTCTCAGACCGGGCGTCCGATTGACGCGCCGTCTTCGACGTTGAGTTCCTGTTGACGATACGGAACTTTTGGATACATCAACCTCGGACTTTGTGTCAGTTGATGTATCAGCCTCTCGGCTCGTGGAGCGGACTCTGCCGAACGTGCTTGCTGTGTGCGGGAACCCTAGTGCTGGCGGTGACTACTACTTCGACAGCGACGACCGTGCAGAGATCCTCAGCGGACTGCGACGACGACTGTGCAGAGATCCTCAGTGGACTGTGACGACTACTGCACTCAGCGATCCTACATGTATCAGTGCTACAGGTCCTGTGTGGGCCCGATCATGTGTGGGTCTGATCCTGTTTGGGTCAGCGCTCAGTGGTTCTGTGTGATCCAGCACCTACAGGTCCTGTGTGGGCCCGATCCTGTGTGGGTCTTTGCGGGGGTTAGTTACTTATCGATCCTTTGTGGGTCCGAAGACTTAGATGGATCAGTGATCATCTTTATCGTCATTCGAAGAAGTATACTTGTGTGAGCTGAATCCTGTGTTACACTCCTTTGTGGATTGTGTTGAGCTATTCTGTGTGGATTTACTGTTTACTCTCCTTTGTGGATTGTGTTGAGCTATCCTGTGTGGATTTACTGTTTACTCTCCTTTGTGGATTGTGTTGTGCTATCCTATGTGGGTATACGTTTTTCTTTCCTGTGTGGACTGGGTTGTGCCTGGGCTCAGATGTTGGTGCCGAACGGGAATTAATGACTTAGGTATATGTATGGGCATATACCTAAGCTGTGTCGGATGTTGCTTCGTGATTGTATCTTTCCGTTGTGGATTATCCTTTGTGGATTCTGGGAGACCTTCGGGGGTCTCGGGGTCCCTACTGAGTAGCTTATACTCACCCCTGCACGGGCTATGCCCGCACTTCGTTGTGTTGGTTTCAGACGACGGACAGCGCTGATCGTCGTGGAGGCGTACGGAGCAGGATGGTACCTGCAGGTGGACCACTGGGTGGGACGTACTCGGAGCGGACGGTTGTACCGAGGAGCTGTGGAGGCTATCTGTACCCACCCTTCAGGTGGGACCTTTAGAGGACGGCTTGACGTTGCAGCTTTTCTTTTCAGTTGCTGTTTTTCCCTTTCAGTTGTACTTTACAGTTGGGCTTGTATTTCCGGCCCCTTTTACTTTCAGCACAGCTTGTTACAGTTTTTACATAGTGTTTAATTTTCCTATTGCTTACTCTGTGGTTCTTGTTTACTTTTCAAAGGAAATTCCTTCCCTTTTGTTGGGATTTACGCCTTGGTACTAGTCGCCAGCCCCAGGCCTATGGAAGGCGGGCTTGGGGTAGTCACGGCACGGGCCCTGAGGACGGGTCGTGACAAATTGGTATCAGAGGTGGTCGGTTCTACCACAGACTCTGATCTTTCTTCTTTGTGAAGCAATAGTATTTAGCGTATTGGGTGTGGTTATCAGTCCCGAGAGTCCAGTGTTGGTGCGACAGCCGATGTATCCGTACACCAGGACCATGACTTCGGATTTCCGACTTAATGCAAGAAAACATTGATTGCATGTGTGTTTCAAGTTTTCTTTGTGATTACTTGTGTCAGATCACTAGGTATACTGTTCTGACAGTGGTGCACTTGTTTCCTTTTCAGGAAGGCCCCACGATGGAAGCCATCTAGGGTTCCGAGAGTAGAGCGCGACGACAGCCTGCCGAGCAATGAGGCCTCGGTACTGGGCCCGTTGACAGCAGAGGCACCGGCGGTACCTTTACCTGTCGAGCCCCCGATGCTCCCAGCACCGACTGTTGATGATGCGCGTCGCCTCGGAGCTCTACACGAGTTCCAGCGCCAACGACCACCTAGGTTTCGTGGGGAGACTGGCCCCCAGGCAGCCGAGGATTGGATGGAGGCGGTCGTTCGAGTTTTTAGGCTAGTGAGGACACCAGCAGACCTCATGGTGATCCTCGCGGCGAGCCTACTGCACGCAGCAGTGGGCCGATGGTGGAGCCTGATGCTCCAGGTGCACGATGAGGCCTCTCTCATCTGGACGGACATCGAGAGCCTCTCCTGCTCGGAGTTCGTCCTGGCCACCCTCCATGCGGTGCGCATTCAAGAGCTTCTTTAGTTGCGACAGGGCAGCTTGACGGTCGCCCAGTACACGGCAAGGTTCACCGACCTTTCTCGCTACTCAACAGACATGGTACGGGACACCATCTTCCGGGCCCGGAACTTTGTGCAGGGTTTGAGGCACGAGATCAGGGCATCACTGATCTCCCTCAGCATCCCGACCCAGGCAGGAGTGCTGGAGAGAGCCCTTCTGATCGAGAGCTTTCAGGCTGAGTCCACAGCGAGACCTACAATAGGGCGGCAGGTAGCGGAGTCTTCGGCAGCAGGTAGCCGATGGATGACTCAGGGTTCCAGGCAGACCATACACTCTCGTAGACGACCTCAGCACACTGGCTCAGCATTGCGGGGCACACAGCACGGAGCCAGTATTCCGAGAGGCAGGCAGTGCTACGCGTGCGGCAGGCAGGGCCACTTGGCTCGTGACTGCCTGACCCGTCGTACCGAGGAGCAACAAACGGTGGAGGGGCCACCCAGGCAGAGGCAGAGGGTCGACCGTGGTGGTCCGTAGGGAGGAGGCTGACGAGGCAGAGGTGATGGCAGAGCAGCAGGTGGTGGGCGACGCTTTGAGGCTTTGCCACCACCACCACCAGGAGGTCCGCCCCGACCACAGGGAGCTGGCGGGCAGAGACAGGCACAGCTCCAGGCAGTGGAGGCCTACGACCACGGCGCGCCAGAGATGATTCGAGATACGATCTGTGTCTATTCCACCCTTGTTGTAGTTCTTATAGACACAGGAGCGAGTCACTCTTTCATAGCCGCTGCCCTTGTTCGGAGCTCGGAGATTCCGACAGAGCCGTTGGCTCGATCCTTACAGCTAGAGACTCCTACGGGAGCAGACTCGATGATTACGCACTGGTGCCGGCAGTGTGAGCTTACTCTAGGAGGTGAGAGCTTCAACTGGGATCCTCTTGTAGTGGTGTCGAGGCCTTACAACATCATCTTGGGAATGGATTGGTTATCTACGGTTCGTGCACAGATTGACTGCATTAGGCGCAAGGTGCGATGTGTGCACACCGACGGGAGTAGGTTCACCTTCACCAGTGAGAAGGGAGCCTTCGCAGCACAGGATGGACTCCCGCAGAGGAGAGGGCAGCCCATCACTCATCAGTTGGCTAGCCTCATCCTTGGAGCAGCTGATGTACGAAGTCCCAGTTTTCCTGCAGTGGTGGATCAGTATGCGGGCGTCTTCCCCGACGACGTTCCAGGGATACCTCCTCACAGAGAGGTAGACTTTTACATTAATCTGTACCCTAGGATAGCCCCGATATCCACTCCAGCGTATCGGATGGCCCCTGCTGAGCTTTGAGAGCTGCGGGTACAATTGGAGGACTTGCAGGGCAAGGGGTTCATCCGACCCAGTGTTTTACCCTGGGCTTCCCCGATATTGTTCGCCAAGAAGGCGGATGGGAGCTTGCGACTGTGTGTCGATTATCATCGCCTGAACCAGGTGACAGTGAGGAACAAGTATCTGCTACCGAGTATTGATGACCTCTTCGATCAGCTCAAGGGAGCACGGTGGTTCTCGAAGATAGACCTCAGGTCAGGCTATCATCAGCTCAGAGTTCGAGATGAGGACGTGCAGAAGATGGCCTTCAGGTGTCGGTATGGCCACTATGAGTTCTTGGTTATACCTTTCGGTGTAACCAATGCTCCAGCAGTGTTCATGAGCCTCATGAATAGGATCTTCCAATCATACCTCGATCGATTTGTCATGGTCTTCATCGACGACATTTTGGTGTACTCGACCACGGAGGAGGAGCACGCCTACCACATGCGGGTTGTACTAGAAACACTCCGAGAGCACCAGATTTATGGAAAGATCTAGAAGTGTCAGTTCTGGTTACGTGAGGTCCACTTCTTGGGGCACGTCTTTTCTGAGGCGGGAGTTGTGGTGGATCCCGCAAAGATCGAGGCAGTGCTAGTTTGGGAGCCACCCAGGAGAGTGACGGAGGTGCGGAGTTTCTTGGGTCTAGCCGGATACTATCGGAGATTTTTTCCGGACTTCTCTAGAGTTGCGGCGCCACTCTCAGCTTTGACGAAGAAGGGGAAACCCTTTGTGCGGTCAGACAGATGTCAGCAGAGCTTTCAGGAGCTGAGACAGGGATTGACCAGCGCACCTATCTTGAGGTTGCTTGAGGAGGGAGTTGGATACGTAGTCTACTGCGATGCATCAGGGACTAGACTCAGATGTGTCCTGATGCAGGAGTGGGCCGTGATTTCCTATGGATCACGCCAGTTGAGGCCACATGAGCCGAACTACATTACCCATGACCTGGAGTTAGCAGTAGTGGTCTTCGCTCTGAAGACATGGCGGCACTATCTGATGGGTGAGCGCTTTAGAGTATTTTCTGACCACCAGATTCTCAGGTACATCTTCTCTCAGAAGGACCTAAACCTGAGACAGCGGTGATGGCTCGAGTTCCTCCAGGACTATGACTTTGAGATAGTCTATACTCCTGGGAAGGGGAACGTAGTAGTCGATTCCCTCAGCAGGAGGACGGGCATTTAGCTACTTGAGGAGGAGACAGAGCAGCTAGCCACCTTGCAGATATCCTTCGTGGATAGAGATAGAGCAGCCTTCCTTCAGTCTCTCACAGTCACTCCTCTACTACTGCAGCGGGTCAGAGAGGCACAACGTGGGGACGCCGACTGTGAGACGCGGCGTGCACAGATATCCTTGGGATAGGCACATGATGGTTTCTCCCTTGGAGCAGAGCACGACGACCTTTTCAGAGGACGTACCTTGGTACCAGTCTCTTTACGAGAGGAGGTGCTGAGAGAGTTTCACACTTCTCCTTTGGCAGTACATCCTGGAGCAGCGAAGATGTACCAGGATCTCAGACGACAGCACTGGTGGCCGGGCATGAAGAAGGTTGTGGCAGAGTTCGTTTCACGGTGCCTCACCTGCCAGCAGGTGAAGGCAGAGCATCAGGTACCAGCAGGCTTGGTACAGCCCTTGGAGGTCCCGGAGTGGAAGTGGGACATCATATCTATGGACTTCGTGACTGGACTTCCACGCATTTCCAGAGGTCATGACTCCATCTGGGTGATTGTCGACCAACTCACCAAGTCGGCACACTTCTTACCCATCAGAGAGCAGGGCATAGTGGAGAGATTGGGGCGTCTCTACGTTCAGGAGATTGTACGGCTTCATGGTGTGACATCATCTATCGTCTCTGTTCGGGATTCTCGCTTCACTTCCCGGCTTTGGAAGGGGTTGCAGGAGGTTTTTGGGACACAGCTACGTCTGAGCACCGCCTTTCACCATCAGACGGATGGTCAGATGGAGAGGACCATTCAGACTCTCGAGGACAGGCTCCGCGCATGTGTCCTCGACTTTGGTCGCAGCTGGAAGGACCACCTACCCTTGGTGGAGTTCGCGTACAACAACAGCTACCACTCCACCATCGGGATGACACCGTACGAGGTGTTGTATGGAAGACCTTGAAGATCCCCTTTGTGCTGGACAGACCCTAGGGAGTCAGCACTTGTGGGACCAGAGACGGTCCGAACCACGGCGGAGAAGGTCCAGGTCATCCAGGAGCAGATGAGGACAGCTCAGAGCCGGCAGAAGTCATATGATGATAGGAGGCGGAGACCACTAGAGTTCGAGGATGGAGACAACGTCTTCTTGTGTGTCTCACCTCGACGTGGTTTGCGGATATTTGGAGGAGGAGGCAAGTTGTCTTCGCGCTTCATCGGACCCTTCTAGGTCCTCAGCAGGATTGGCGAGGTGGCTTATCGCCTGGTTCTACCACCTCAGTTGCACCGGGTGCACGACGTCTTCCACATATCTCATCTGAGGAGATACGTACACGACCTGACGCACATCATTGACTATGGGGAGCTAGACGTGGATGATGGGGTGAATTTTACGGAGGTCCCGGTGGAGATACAGGATCGACAGGAGCGGGTCCTACGTGGGTGATCGATTCCTCTTGTGCGCATCAGATGGCAGCACAGGAACCTCCAGGAGAGCACATGGGATCGGGAGGCTCAAATGCGTTCTCAGTACCAACATTTTTTTCCATAGTTTATGATGTATCTTTACGGGGACGTAAAGCCCTGAGGTGGGAGTAATGTAAAGACCTGTAAATTTCAAGGAAATTTTTTTCTTAATTTTTTTTGGAATTTTACAAGAACGCAGTTTCTGACGGCACCTAATTCCGAGGCCCGGTGTGCCCGGAATCATTTTTTGAAGTTTGGCTTGGGTACGTTCAGTGAACGGACGAGCGGGTTTTTCTAACTTTTGAACCGGTGCCCGGGATCGAATTCTGAGGGCACTGATGAAATCGCAGCGCCGGTATTTGCTTAGATACGCCTCTTCCGGAGTTGCATTTCCTCAGGTGTGGTTTTTTAATTTTTGGGCTTAATGTTAAGAAATAAAATAAATTGTTCGACAAACTTTATTTTATTTCACTTAAGCCACTTGAAGCCACTTGAAAGCCACTTAAACTGAGTTGAAACGGATAGGTTAATATCCAAAAATATCCTACCCTCTTGGTAGGATATTTGAGAGGTGGGGCCCGCACGAGCCCCGACGTTTCTTTTCCGCTAAGTAACGCAGCCATGAAAACCCGTCATTGTGAAAGTCAACTGACGCGTTTTCTTAAATTTTTTAATGCACCATTTAATTGGGCAGTTTTGTTCGTGAATTAAATGGGCAGTTTCTTTCGTTGAATTAATTCTACGAATTAATGGGTCGTTACTTACCTCTTTTTCGTTTGATGGCGTAATAATAAAATAAGACCAACATGACATTTGGAGGATTACACGTTGAGAGGCTTTGACAGAAGTTCTTGTTCCATCACCCTTCTTCGCGAAGAACGTGAAGAACGCAAAGAACGCGAAGAACGCGAAGAACGCCGGCCCCCGACAAAGAACTCCGAACCTGCGGAAATCGACGACGCGACGCTGTGTGCCGCGATGCCGATGTTTCTTCTCCCATGACGTTCTTCGGCGATGTTCCCTAATCCGCAGCAAAATCCTTCGATCATCCGTTGAGGTGAGGATTTCGGTTTTTTTTTAATTTTCCTTTGTGGTTTTTAACTCAAGAATTATTTAATTGTTTTTAATTAAATCTTTTGTTCTTGAACCTCGGAGTTCGTCGACGCGACACCCTTCCGCGACGACGCGACGATTTCCTCTTTCCGCGACGATCAATCCGCGAAGAACCCTCGCGTGCGACTTGACGAGGTAGGGATTTTATTTTGGAAATACCCCTTTTACTTTTTCCCGTGAAAGTTTCTTTAAAATTAAAGAACCGGATTTCTCATGAACAATTTTAGTTAATTAAAATTGTTGTTTCATCTGTTGAATTATTTATCCCGTTGTTTATCACTAACACGGAGGGTGCGGGCCAAACGAACACGGCCCGACAACCCTCTTTCGTTCTTCGTTGTTGTGCGAATTTGGAGGGCGATGGAAAATCGTGACACAAGGGTGTTTGGATGATCCCGCAGTGAAGAACGGAACCCGGGAGGACCAACGGCGTAGACGGGAAGATAAACGGACCACTGGAGCAACTCCGGGGGCCCGCGGAAGCAGCCGGCGCCCCGGCGCGCCGCCGAACATAGCCTTCGTGGCCTCAGCTGCGGCGGCGGCGGCCAGTGTAGCCGCGGCCGCGTGGGTGCTGCTCGCCCGCACGGGACGCGGCGACAGCCGCGTCCGTTGCTCTAGTGCGGCCCCAATGCGGGGCCCCGACACCTCCAAGCCGTGGGGGCGGCGCCCCGCAGCGTCCAGCTGCTCGGTCGCTCGGCCGAGCCAAGCCAGACCGGTCCGACCGGTCGGGCAGGGTTGGACCAGGTCGGGCCGACCCAATTCGGGTCGACCCAGGGGGGGTCGGGCCGGGCTCGGACCCCCCATCTTCTGACCGTTTTCGGTCAAATGCCCGTAACATGAGCTATGGGCCTCCGAACGGTGCGCCGTCAGCGGCAACACGATCCTTGGATCGAGACGGTCGTTTCGGTATATCTCACTCAAAGTTTCAGAATACTTTGGGTTCGGGCGGGTTGGTTCGTACACGAAACCAACCGGGCCCTCAGAGCGGAAACGCTCATATCTTGAGCTACGGACGTCCGATTGACGTGCCGTCATCATTGTTGAATTCCTATAAGTGAGACGGATCTTTTGGCTCACTCCACCCGAGTTTTGGACACAGGTGGAGTACGGTCGGGTTGGTTTTGCCTTAAAAACCAACCGGGACCCTAGGACGAAAAAGCAAATAACTCTCAGACCGGGCGTCCGATTGACGCGCCGTCTACGACGTTGAGTACCTGTTAACGATACAGAACTTTTGGATACATCAATCTCGGACTTTGTGTCAGTTGATGTATCACCCTCTCGGCTCGTGGAGCGGACCCTCCCGAACGAGCTTGCTGTGTGCGGGAACCCTTGTGCTGGCTGCGACTGCTACTTCGACAGCGACGACCGTGCCGAGATACTCAGTGGACTGCGACGACGACTGTGCAGAGATCCTCAGTGGACTGGGACAACTACTGCACTCAGCGATCCTACGTGGATCAGTGCTACAGGTCCTGTGTGGGCCCGATCCTGTGTGGGTCTGATCCTGTGTGGGTCAGCGCTCAGCGGTTCTGTGTGAGCCAGCGCCTACAGATCCTGTGTGGGCCCGATCCTGTGTGGGTCTTTGCGGGGGTTACTTACATATCGATCCTTTGTGGGTCCGACGACTTAGATGGATCAGTGATCATCTTTATCATCATTCGAAGAAGTATACCTGTGTGAGCTGAATCATGTGTTACTCTCCTTTGTGGATTGTGTTGAGCTATCCTGTGTGGATTTACTGTTTACTCTCCTTTGTGGATTGTGTTGAGCTATCCAGTGTGGATTTACTGTTTACTCTCCTTTGTGGATTGTGTTGTGCTATCCTATGTGGGTATACGTTTTGCATTCCTATGTGGACTGGGTTGTCCTTGGGCTCGGATTTGGAGCCGAACGGGAATTAAGGACTTAGGTATATGTATGGGCATATACCTAAGCCGTGTCGGATGTTGCTTCGAGATTGTATCTTTCCATTGTGGATTATCCTTTGTGGATTCTGGGAGAACATCGGGGGTCTCGGGGTCCCAACTGAGTAGCTTATACTCACCCCTGCACGGGCTATGCCCGCACTTCGTTGTGTTGGTTGCAGATGACTGACAACACTGATCGTGGTGGAGGTGTACGGAGCAGGACGGTACCTAGAGGTGGACCACTGGGCAGGACGTACTCGGAGTAGACGGCTGGACAGAGGAGCTGTGGAGGCTATCTGTACCCACCCTTCAGGTGGGACCTTCAAAGGACGGCTCGATGCTACAGCTTTTCTTTTCAGTTGTTGTTTTTTCCTTTCAGTTGTACTTTACAGTTCGGCTTGTATTTCCGGCCCCTTTTACTTTCAGCACTGCTTGTTACAGTTTTTACTTAATGTTTACTTTTCCGCATTCTTACTCTGTGGTGCTTGTTTACTTTTCAAAGGCAATTCCTTCCCTTTTGTTGGGATTTACGCATTGGTGCTAGTCGCCAGCCCCTGGCCTATGGAAGGCGGGCTTGGGGTAGTCACGGCACGGGCCCCGAGGACGGGTCATGACATATAGGGAATAAAGTCGAATAATATAGAATTGAAACTCTTACTCCCCTTCCAAATGGATTCTTTTCTTCGCGATGTGTAATCCCACTTCCAATTCTTGATTAATGGACCATAAATGTAAGAATTAAAACAATGGATAGTGCATGCATCTTCAGTCATGGTGGTATATGACTAAGATGACATGTGGAGAATGGGGGGAAATGCGGGTTGCCTCCCCGTAGCTCCTTTGTTTAAGGTCTTTTTCTCGACTAAAAAAACATAAATTTTTTGAAAAATCCTAGACTACAATATTCCCTCCCCCACACTTGATTGATGTAGTGTCCTCAATGAATTTAAATTGATTTAACATGTATGAAAAGTTGAAAAGGACTCACATCAAGCATCAAATTTAAAGGAGAGGTACGACCTGATGGATTTTATTGAAAAACTTGTTGGTGGAGTCTGTTCTTCTACATTGGCATCTTTTCTATTTTCTAGTAAAGACATGTTGTACCAATAAGAGTATGATTTAGTTCCATGGATTTCACAACACCAGCAAACCCCTTGAAATATTTTTCTTCTAGAATGGTTTTCAATCTTTCGTTATATTTCTTGCTCCCTTGTTGCAATGTGAACATAACTCTTTTTGAGGGGTTGTGGTGTCCTTTGATAATTAACCTCTTCCCTTGAAGAATGAAATTGACCCTTAATTTTCATTACCCATACGAACCTGGTTTTGGGTTTTTCCTCTTTTTCTTGTGATCCACTCTTCCCATTGGTTTTAGAATATCCTTTACACTCTATAGTATTAATGGGGGCTTCCTTGACCTTCTTCAGCTTATGTTTCTTTGCCTGGAATATGGAATTCTTCTTAGCTAGTTCTTATTCCATTGTAGTAAGTTCCTTCTAGAGATCTATGATAATATTTTCATGTTCGATCTCATTGAGTTTATACTTATTGATCTCAACATCTTCTACTAAATTTGATTCCCCAGACTCTTCTAACGAACTATCCAAGAATTCAAAGGTTGTCTCTTCTAAATATTTAGTTGGTTGTTTTCCTTCTCTATGGTAGATTGCTTTCAGTGAATGAACATCTGAAAAATTCTTCATAGATTTGAGTATATTGAAATGCACTCGACTATATTTGAGCTTCATTGAGAGTGTTCCCTCATACAAATTGATGATGGTCTTCGAATTCATTATGAATGGTCTCCCCAAATGATGGGAGATTAGGCTGGTGCTCAGTATTCCTCCATTTCAAGGACATAGAAGTCTGCTGGAATGATTAATCCTCTCACTCCTACCAGTACATCTTCAACGACCCTAGCTGCGAAAACAGTGGATCTGTTTGATAATTGTTCCACCACCCAAGTTGGTTTTATTTCTATGATCTACAAAGATGAAAACACTGAGTGAGGTATCACATTTATCGAAGCTCCAAGATCACATAGTGCATCGGTAAAACTTAAAGAACTGACAGTGCCGGGAAAATACAAAGTCCCTGGATCTTGACATTTTTGTGGTATCAGTTGTGTGATCAATGCTGAGACACTTATTCCTAATTTGATTCTTTCATTTCTATCTAGCCTCCTTCTTTTAGTACATATCTTCTTCAGAAATTTTGCATATTTAGGTATTTGTCTGATTGCATCCAGTAGTGGGATGTTAATATCAACTTTTCAGAATGTTTCCTGAATTTCCCATTGAATTCATTCTTCTTCACCCTTATTTGACTCATCCAGTGCTGATGGGATATCCATTTTCTCCCTTTATTGTTTTTGAAAAGGTGTTTCTGTTAATTCCTTCTGAAGCCTTGTTCTTTCTCCTTTGTTGTCAACTCCATATTTTATTTGGACAAGAAGAGCTTTAGAAGATTCCCTAGAATCATCCTCCTCGTTTTTTTCTGGTAGTGTGAGATCCTTCACGCTTCCGGTGGTGATTGCACTAACATTATTTTTTTGGATTGGGAATTGTTTGTGTGGGAAGCATACCTTGGTTCTTGGTGAGATCATCCATAATTCTTGTAAATTGATCCGGTAGCTTGTCCATTTAATCTTCTAAATCCCGCAACCACTGTCTTCAACTGTTGATCATCAGTTGTCGATGCACTTGTGGACAATGGCTCAAAATTCTTCCCCTAGAAAGCTGGCGGTTGGAAAGTTTTTTTATGAAAGGGATTCTGATAAGGTTGTTGGAATGCTATCGGGTTCTGATACTGTTGCTGAAAAGGTTCTCCAGCTAGGATATGTTAAAACCCATACCCTGGATGGGTTTGCGGTTGGTATTGACTTTTATGATAGGTTATAGCACAACTTTCTGTCCCATGCACTTCTGGACATTGATCTATGTAAGGATAATTAAATGAGCATAAACCACATACCGGATTCAAGCCTTGTTGTTCTTTCACATGGTTCACAACTATTTTTCGCACTAACCTAGTGAGTTCACCCATTTTGCTTCTAATTAAATAAACTGAATCAGTTGTTCTTACCTCATGGATTCCTCTGATTATCATACCTCGAGTGCCAAATAGCTTTGAATTTTGTGAAATGTTTTCAATCAGAACTCAGATATCTATAAATGATTTGTCAATGACGGCTCCCCCCAATGATGAATCTAGTAGATTCCTATCATTATCAAGAAATGCTTCGTAAAATCACACAAGTAATTGGTACTCTTCTATTTCTTGGTGTGGGAAACATGCACAATGCTTCTTGAAACGTTCCGAGTATTCGTAGAGTGGTTTTGCAGTTGATTGATGGATGATATTCATCACTTTTTTTATTGCAGTGCTCCTGGATGTTTGGAAGAATATTTGTAAGAAGCGTTTTTTTAGATCTTCCCAGTCACTGATCTCCCTGGTTGAAGATTGAAAAACCATTCCTTCATTTCTACCTCTAGTGAGAAGGGTAATTCCCTCCACTTCACATGATCTTCCGCGACTGATCGAGGTTTGAAGATGGAGCAGACATATGTGATTTCTTGAATATGTCTATTGGGGTATTCACCTACAAGACCAGGAAATTTAGAAAGCACTTGGATAATGTTAATTCGCAATCCAAAATAATTTTATAATGCAGGAATTGCATGTTGATAATTTTTTATTGACAAATTGAGGTGCACAGATGTCGCACAGGGTTCGGTTGGGATTTACATCCATTATTACAGGTTCAAAGTCTTCAATCAAGGTATCACTTGAATCAGTGGGATTTATTTCTTCAAAATCTTTTAGAAGATTTTTATTTCTAAATTTGGTTATTGTGCGCTCAATTTCTAGATCGAATTACAATAAATTTCTATTGAACTATAGGTAATTAAAAAGAGATTTTTATGTAGAAAATAGTTTTGAGGCACTGCCTCCGCGGCAACGGCACCAAGTTTGACACATGCCTACCATGGGGCGTGGCAAAACAATATTTTAATTACCTTAGTATAGTATAGTAGTTTATCTTATGAAGTCTCCTAAAGAGGAGTGTACACAAAATAAGGTTGTCACATTTAGTAGGTTTTTTTGAAAAAAAGGTTTGTTTTATTTAAATTGAATGACTATGAGAGAAACAAATAGCTTTAACTGGTTGGTTTTAACAATTGATAAATATGGTGATCTGATTGGGTTCAGCTAGACCGAGTGTTGTGCCATCATGGTTTTCAAATTTACATCTTATTCTTCCTTAAACTGATAAGAGAGAGATTTTTCTACCGAGTACTCTCTATCCCTTGGTCTGATAGATGTGATGAAAATTTTCATTTCTAAATCCCTAGATTGGTCTATCCTCCTTCCAATGTGTTCAAGGTTGTAAAAGGTTTCTTGATTAATTAGAGCAATCCCAGACAAGGAATTGTTGTTCCCTAATAAAACAGGATTCTGACATACAATACTATACACGTGCTTGACAACCGCTGAGAAATCACTACCCAAGCCTAACATTTTTTCACTATTTACATATTAGAATTGGGTGGAGGGAGATGCGATCATCGACCTAAAAAATTTATAATTTTAGAATCAAAACATAACATTACCACATTTGAAATTTAATAATAAATTAAGAATTGAAACCAGATTATGAAAGAAGAAGAATTTTGATTCCTTTCAAGCACAAAAACTCAAACACAACACATATGTCCAACAACACCTCTTTCTGATCAATCAAATGAAACTACCCCTCCATGGATGGGGTAAGAGAGATGATACAGGAGAGGAGAGACATTTCAAAGTAAAGAACAATAAAAGAAAGAAACAAAATGATGCTGAAGAAGAATTTCCCCGAGTGTACCATGGCTTCCACCCATCTATGATTGTGGTGTAGAACTCCCCCTTCAGAATGGGTGAACTCATCTTTATATAGGCCAAGGGGGTTTCATCATCCGGTCATCAAATTTAAGAACTTCATAATTCCACTTTAAGATTTTCTGCAAATTCTGTCCATCGTAAGTTTGACCTTGTTCAGCCAATTTAATTGCCGAAATTTGAGATGGTTTCTTCTTGAAAGATCTTAAAAAATATCTTCAACGTTTCATCCCAAAATTTCATATTCATCCTCCTTTTATAGCATGAGATATGGCCAACTTAATTGGAGCATTTATTTTGGATAAATGTTTTCTTTTTTCCTTTCCCCAAATTTTAGCATCCATGGTCCGCCTTAATGAAGGGAAATCATCAAAATCCTATACATCAGAACTCCCCATTTAATTATAGTTCCAATACAATTTTAATAACATATATTTGATGTATGTTGATCGATTTATGATCAACTTATTGAGGTGGGGTCCAAGAGGTCTTCCAGAATAATTTTCCAAATTGATTGAATTTTTCGGATCCATGGATGGTCGAATTAAATCATGGTTCGGACACAAAAGATTAAGATAGTAAATATATGAACCCAATAAAAAGAAATCACATGAATTTGATTTATATTATAAATTATATGAGCGAATTACAGAAGTGATTAAAATCTGTAAATATTTTCAAATTAAGTTGTTTTCCAATTTTAGCCCAAAACACATCATAACTCCAAAATTGATGTAAATAACTAAACTTGTTCAATTTTTAATGATTAAAAAATTAAAATAAATATAAAAAATGATGAAAATATTATCTCTATCACTGCTCGTACATTTACTGAACATACCTAAACAAAACATCAGAAAATGATTCTGGACACACCGGGCCTTGAAATCAAGCGCCGTCAGAAGCTACAGACTCGTAAAATTACCATGTATTTAAGAGAAAAAATTTCATGGAAATTACAGGTTTTTAAATTCTCCCCAACTCAGGGCATTACGTATTCATAAGCTATAACTCGAACTAAGGGAAAAAATGGTGGTACTGAGCACGAATCTAAGCCTCCCGCTCCCATTTTCTCTTCTAGAGGTTCTCGTGCTGCCAACGAACGTGCACCAGAGGAATCATCCATCCATGTAGGACTTTTTCTTGTCGATCGTCAATCTCTACCAGAACCTCTGTGAATTTCTACCCATCATCGATGTCCATCTCTCCATGGTCGATGATGTAGGACGGGTCATGCACGTATCTCCTCAGTTGGGATACGTGGAAGACGTCGTGCACCCGATGCAACTGAGGTAGAAGATATAAGTGGTAAGCCACCTCGCCTACTCTGCGGAGGACCTAGAATGGTCCTATGAACCATAGAGATAACTTTCCACCTCGGCTAAATCTCTTCGAACCTCATCGAGGTGAGACCCATAGAAAGACGTGGTCGCCATCCACGAACTCCATAGGTCTCCATATCTTATCAGCATACGACTTCATTCTGCTTTGTGCAGTCTTTATCTACTCTTGGGTGATCTATAGCTTCTCCATGGGAGACCGTACCATCTCTGGTCGCACTAGTGTAGACTCCCCTGGGCCTGTCCAGCATAGTGGCGATCTGCAAGGCCTACCATACAAGGCTTCAAAAGTTTCCATGCCATTGGTGGAGGGATAAATTTTTTTGTAGGAAAAGTCCTATAAAGGAAAGTGATCCTCCTAGCTACAACCGAAGTGGAGGACACATGCACGGAGCCTGTCCTTGTGGGTCTAAATGGTCCCCTCAGTCTGACCATCTGTCTGAGGATGGAAGGCGGTGCACAGACGTAGCTGCATCCCGAAAGCCTCCTGCAACCCCTTCCATTGCCGAGAAGTAAATTGTGTGTCTCGTTCAGAGAAAATCAAGGAAGGTAATCCATGAAAACACACTATCTCCTACACATTGAGGCATCCCAAGATTTCTACTTAACCCTTCTCTCTGATTGGTAGGAAGTGGACCGACTTGGTGAGTCGGTCAATGATCACCCATATCGAGTCATGACTCCTGGATGTACGTGGAAGACCCATCAAAAATTCCAGGGATATACGATCACACTTTCACTCTGGGACCTCTAAAGGCTAAACCAAGCCTGCTCTTACCTAGTGCTTGACCTTCATTTACTGAAAAGTGAGGCATCGTGAGACAAAATCAACTACCGCCTTTTTCATACCTAGCCACCAGTGCTATTTTCTATGGTCCTGATACATCATCGCTACTCCGGGATGTACCGCAAGAGGGGAAGTGTGGAACTCCCTCAACAACACCTCCTGAAGTGCTACCGGTACCATGGTATGTCCTCTAAAGATGATGACGTACTCCCCACCTTCATAAAATCCATCAGGTGCCTGCCCTGTGGATATCTGAGCACGTCACGTCTCACAGTCTACATCCTAATGTTGCGCCTCCCTAACTTGCTGAAGAAGTAGAGGGGTGACTGTAAGTGATTGAAGATAGGTTTCTTAATCACTATCCACAAAGGATATATGTAAGAAAGCTAGCTGCTTTGTCTCCTCTCCAAGAAGTTGAATGCCTGATCTCCTACTGAGATAATCTACAACAATGTTCCCTCTCCCAGGAGTATAGACTATCTCGAAGTCATAGTCCTTGGGGAACTCAAGACAACACCGTTCTCTCAGGTTCAGGTCTTTCTGAGAGAAGATATACCTGAGACTCTAGTTATTAGAGTACATGGTAAGTCATTCTCAAAACAGATAGTGCCACCACATATTCCGGGTGAAGACCACTGCTACTAACTCTAGGTTATGGGTATCATAGTTCTTCTCATGTTGTCTCAATTGCCGAAAACCATATGCGATCAAATCTCACTCCTACATCTAGACACACTCGATTCCGGTCCCTGATGCATTGTAGTAGACTACCTACCCTACACCCTCCTCTATAAGCCTCAAGATGGGGGCACTAATCATCCTCTGCCTCATCTACTGAAAGCTCTACTGGAATCTCTCCGACCACACGAAGGGTTTCCCCTTCTTCGTCAAGGCTGAAAGTTGTGAGGCAACTCTGGAGAAATCTGGAACTAATCTCTGACAGTATCCATCCAAGCCTAGAAAACTCCATAACTCCGTCACACTCCTGGGAGGATCCCAAAAAAGAACATCATCAATATTTTCTGGATCTACTACAACTCCATCCTCTGAGTTAACGTGTCCCAATAATTGAACCTCTCGAATCCACAACTGGAACTTCGAGAGCTTACCATAAAGATGGATCCCTCAGAGTGTGTCCAGCACTACCTACAAGTGGTGGTCATGCTCCTCCACAATAGTCGAGTAAATAAAAATGTCATCGTTGAATACCATGAAAAAGTGATCGAGGTAAGGATAGAAGATCATGTTCATGAGACTCATTAACACTGCAGGAGTGTTGGTTGTGCTGAAGGAAATAACCAAGAACTCATAGCGGTTGTAACAAAACCTGACGGTCGTCTTCTGCACATCCACATCTCGAACTCTGAGCTAGTGATACCCTGATCTGAGGTCTAACTTCAAGAATCATCGTGCTCCATTGAGCTGATCAAAAAGGTCGTGAATCCTCGGAAGTGGGTACTTGTTATTCACGGTTACCTGGTTCATGTGATGATAGTCAAAACAGAGCCTCAAGCTCGAGTCCTCCTTCTTGGCGAATAGAATCTGGGCTGCCCAGGGAGAAACATTGGGCCGGATTCATCCCTTCCCCTGAAAGTCCTCAAGTTGTACCCTCAGCTCACAAATCTCAGTGGGGGTTATCTGATATGATGGAGTAGATATCGGTGTCGTCCCGAGGTATAGTTCAATGTAGAAGTCCACCTCTCTACGAGGGTGTAGTCTCAGGACATTTGTTACGGAAATATCCGCGTACTGGTCCACCACTATAGGATAAGTCGGACTCTCCACATAAACTACTCTGAGGGTAAGGTAATCCAACTGGTGAGTGATCAGTTGTGCCCTCCTCCGAGTAAGTTCATCCTGCGCTACAATGGATCCCTTCTCATCGGTGAAGGTGAACCTGGTCCCATCAGTGCGGATACACAACACTTTGCGACTAATACAGTAGATATGATCATGGATTGTAGATAACCATTCCATACCCAAGATGACTTCGTAAGGCCTCAATTCCGCTATGAGGAGATACCAGTCGATGCTCTCTCCTACTTGAATAAGATCACACTACTGGCACTAGTGCATAATCGTCGAGTCTGCTCCCATAGGAGTCTCTAGTCATAAGAATCGAACCAACGGCTCCGTCAGAATCTTCGAACTCTGAATGAGGGTAGTGGCAATGAAAGAGTGACTCGTACCTATGTTTATAAGAACTACACCTATGGTGGAGTAAACACAGATCTTATCTCGAATCATCTCTGGAGCACCATGGTCTTATGCTTCAGCTACCTTAAGCTGAGCTCTCCTCTATCCCCCAGCTCCCTGGGGTCATGGTGGTCCTCCCGGTGGTGGTGGAGGTAGCACCTCAAAATGTCATCCACCACCAACTGCACAACCAGCTCCTCAGCCACATCCGCCGACGCCCTAAAGACCACCTCGATCGAACCTATGCCTCTTTCTGGGAGCTCCATCAATTGTCTGCTGATTGTCAAAAAGGAAAGTCAGATAGTCACAAGCCATATGACCAAGCCCGCTGTATGAGTAACACTTCCTGTCACTGGCATGACTAGCTCTGTCTCCACTCCGGGTACCCCACACAACTGATCTTGAGTCGTCTGGTCGTCCACTTGTAGGTCTGGTCCTCTTGGACATCTGCGAAATTTGTCTACTACCACCTACAGGAGACTCCGCTGCGTGTCGGATAGTAGTGGGTCTCGCTGCTGGAGAATTCTCATCAAGAAAACTCTCTACCAGGAGGGCTCTCTATAGAACCCCCGCCAGCATCAGGATACTGAGGGATATAATCGAGGCTCTGATATCTCTCTTTATTCCCTGAATAAAGGTTTGGGCCCTGAAGAATGGGTCTCATACCATATCTATAGAGTAGTACAAGAGGTCAGTGAACCTCACTGAGTACTTCTCTACTGTCATGATTCCCTACTATAGATGAAGTAGCTCCTGTATCCGCACCACTCGAAGGGTTGCTGGTACAATATCTGCCCGGAACAGGCTCTCAAAGTCTGCACATAGATGTGTCACCTCATCGTGGACCTGAAGCATCAGGCTCCACCATCTTCTTACAGCAGCCTGAAGGAGGCTGGAAGCAAGGATCACCATGTAGTTTGTTGGTGTCCCTACTAGCCTGAAGACTCTCACCACAGCCTCCAGCCAATCCTCAGCCGCATGTGGGTCCATCACTCCCTAGAACCTGGGTGGCCTCTGGCGTTGTAACAAGTGTAGCACGCTCATGCGGCGTGCATCGTCTGCTGTTGGGGTTGGTGGCATCTGTGGCCCAACTGGTGGTGGTACTACTGGTGCCTCCACTGGTGCCTCAACTTGAAAGGGGCCTTATACTGAGGCCTCGTCTCTCAGTAGGCTATAAGTGCGTACAACTCTCGGGGCTTTAACTAGTCGTCCGAAGTGAGGAATCCTAAAAGAAACAGTTGTGACACGGTCAAATGATTGTACCTGGTGAGCTGACCTGGTTGAGATGACTTAAAAAAATTTTTGAAACACACACACAATCAGTGATTTCGTGTAATAAGTCGGAAATCAATAGTTAGGGTCCTGGTGTATGGATACATTGACCATCACACCAACACTGGACTCCCTGAACTGAAAACCACAATCGGTACCCTTAACACTATTGCTTCACAGAAAAGAAATATCAGAGTATTAAGTTCTATGGTAGAACCAAATCCTCTGATACCAATATGTAACGACCTGTCCTCAGGACCCGTTCCATGACTACCCCAAGCCCGCCTTTCATAGGCCAGGGTCTGGAGACTAGCACAAAAGGCACAAATCCCTAATTTGGGAAGGCATTAACTTTATAAAAAGTAGACAGACACACAAACAGAGTACACAACTAGAAAAAAACACTATGTAAAATTTAATACAAAGGTAGTGCTGATGTAAAGGGGGCCAGAAATACAAGACCAATAGTAAAGTACAAAGAAAAGTCAAAACAGGTACAGCTAAAAGACAAACAGCTGGAAGGTGTCTAGAAGATCCTGGATCGTCCACCATGGATACTACTAAATGGGTCGGTATAGATTGTCTCTTTAGCACTCCACGTCCATCTGTATCCTCTGAGTACCCACTTGTCTTGAGGTCCACCTCTAGGTACCGTCCAGTCCTCGTACACTCTGCCTCGGTCAGTGCTGTCTGTTGTCAGCATCCAACACAACGAGGTGCGGGCATAGCCCGTGCAGGGGTGAGTATAATGATACTCAGTATGGACACTTAGACCCTCATGGTCTCACAAAATACAACAAGGATAATCCATAAAGTATGAATCGACAGATAACCATTTCATAGGTATATTCCCAAACATATACGTAAGTTATCTAGTAACCCATCTCAGTCATGAGGAAAACACAAATGTCATTGACTGAGCTCAAACATGATTTTCATTATTGAAAACACGGTTGATGAATAACTCCTCCTCTGTCAGTAACAATGGACCTGTCGCAACACTAAGGTGCTTATCACTAACCTTGGACTTCTGAGGTACTCCTCTTGTCGAGTACGGCGGGTTTTCCGCCAAATACTAGGCGCTCCTCCGCTGTGGGTCTGCCGCCAAATACCTGGCGCTCCCCCTAATAGCCTACAGAGGTACTCCTCCTATCGAGTACCCTAGGGATGCCTCTAAATACCAGGCACTCCTCCACCATGGGTCTTCCAAGAAATATCAGGTGCTCCCCACTGCGCTAGTTGAATCGGTCAAGCAGTCATTAGGTCTGTCGGCTACTAGGACTCTGCACTCTATCTGGTCGTCAGAGGTTGGATTAGTTCCATGAGCTAATGGGAAAAACTCCAACTGTCGCGAAATTCCACGAAGAAGTATCTCAAAGGTCCTTCACATCATAGGTATCTCAACGCAATAGACGGCACATCAATCAGACGCCCAGTCTTTGAGTTATTAGCCTTTTAGTCCCGGGGGCCCGGTTAGTTTCGTGTACGAACCAACTTGACTGTATCTCAACTATTCCCCAAACTCCAATGGGGTATTCTCAAAGGGAGGGCTTTGTTCCAAGAATATTGGCATCACTAACGGTTTGTTAAACGGACACTCGTAGCCCAAGATATGGACGAAAAGGTGTAATCGGGCTAGTCGGACCGACCCGACATGACCCGGTCCGAACCGGGCTCTGACCTGGATCGTGGGTCTAACCTGGTCTAAGGGGACAGCCCGAACTGAGGTGGCCTGGCCGGAGCCAGCCCAGCCCAAAGGCGGCCCGACCCATGACGGCCCGGCCCGACGTGGCCTGGTTGGCCGGCCTGCGTGGCTGGGAGGCGGACGGCTAGTCGAAGCCAGCGGTGGCCGCGAGGGGGGGGGGGGGACAGTGCCCACCGTCTCCCTATAACGGCCGGCGAGTGGCGCCGGATCAGTATCTGCAGGACCCAAGGGGTCCCACTAGTGGAACGTCCACCGGCGGCAGGCTCAGACGACCACTCTCCTTCTTCTTCCATGACCTTTGGTCGCCGGTCTTCTCTGGCGCAGCGTGATGGTGCCGCACTGTCTTCTTCCATCGCGGTCGGCATGGCCGCATACCCCTTCCTCCGGCGCGGTGTGACTGCACCGCGCCCCTCTCACACCACTGCGGCCTACCTGGCTACGGATTGATTTGTTGCACGCCGTGATGGCGATGGGCCCCTTCGGTGACCTGGTGACCCTTGCACTGTCGGTTCCTCTCACGGACAACCCGTCGCCGGCCACCGATACTCCACCATGGTCTTGTCTTCTGGTAGTGTCGTTGTGCCACTGCCATCGTCAACCAATCAAGAACCAACAGAAATATTTCAGGCCGTGTTTTTTCGGCAAGCGACATATGCATTAGTTGATAACAATTGGCCAACATTGAACCATAATAAACGACATGGAATGAGGATTTAATTCAATCCAAACTAACCCGTACCTCGAGTTCGGTGATGTTGACGATATCGTAGAAAGGCAGCATCATTCCGTCAATGTAGGAGGAGGAAGAGGTTACTCGTCGTTGGCGGACGGGTGTTCAAATGTGACGAATTCGAAGACGACGTCAGCATTCGTCATGGGTGTCACTTTATTTTCTTGCCCTGGTTGAAGAAGGAAGAAGATGCTGACGGTTCTTCATGTTCTTCGTTGAGAGGATGCTCTCTCAATTTCTCCAAGTCTCCACCGAATGAAAGTGCCAACAAAAATAATATAATATCTTTTCCTATTATTTTAATGTTGGCATGAATTCAAAATAATTCAAATAATTAATTAATGATCCATTAATTAATTAATGTGGAGTTAGCACTTTAATGAAGGAAGGAAGGTGAATAGTTTCAAAGGTTTCCCCCACTTTATGGAGACTTACAAGGGGTTAAAGCTCATGTGGGACCCACCCCTTGGATTGCAAGAGAGGTTAAAACATTGGGTGGGCCCCACCAAATAATATCCTCCTAAAGGAGGTTATGTGTAGGTGGACCCACACCTAACCTCCCTTTGGAGGTTTTAACCATTTCAAATAAAAATAAGTACACCATATTTTTATTTTATTTAATTAAAAACCCCCCAAAACTAACTTCCAATATCATTAGAATGTTACTGCGGAGAAGTTCTCACTAAGAAATCACTGATGATGCGAGTTGAACAGTTCCCTCAGATTTCAGTTCCGAGCACCGGTTCAAAAGTTATAAAATCCTGCCCGTACGTTTACTGAACGTACCCGAAAAAAACATCAGAAATTGATTCCGAACACACCAGGGCCCAGAATCAAGCACCATTAGAAACTACAGACTCGTAAAATTTCAATGTATTTAAGAAAACAAATTTGATGGAAACTTCAGATCTTTACATTATGTGTATTTCATTCTCTTTTAAATAAATAATTAATTCCCCAACCCCAACCACCAACTCACTGCTAGCAACATTGATGTCAACTTTGGTTATCACCTCTTAAACATCCATTTGGAAGCCTGAATAATTCTCCCACCACATCATGATGACTAGATAAATGTTCTCAAACTAATACTGACCCCCAATGTTCAACTTTATTTGGAATTATATGAAATGAACCTATACAAGTTTCTATCACATTACATTCTTCATCATCTCTACTTGATTTCCTACTGAAGCTTCCCAAAACACATCATTAATGAGATCTAACCACCTTTGGTTTCCAATGATTAAATTTTAAAAAATCATGCCTTTAAAATAAAGTAAATAGTTATTGAATTTTAAAAACTGTAAATGAAAATTTTAATATGTTCTGATAATTAATATTAAATATAAAAACATGCAACATGAATTAATTAAATTCCAAAACCCTAAATCATTCACAAAATAACATATATTAACTATTTAAATTAAATATCTCTCAAATTAATGAAAACAAAAAAACCTTAATGAATATAAAAATTAATCAAAATATCTGTTTTTCATTAAAGCATAAAAACCCATACTTTTATCATGATATTTAATGAATCACATTTTCAACAATTGAATAAAAAATATTAAAAAATATCAAATTTAATGCACAATTCAGGCATTAAAACTCCAAAAAAATACAAAAAATGGGAGAATTTTATTCAATAATGGTCACAAAATATTCATACACACTTTTGAAATTTTCATCCGAAATCAATCCAATAGTAAAATTTATTAGAAGAAATGAACTCTAGAGAATGAAAATTTAAATTTTCCACAAATAATTGGGTTTCAAAGACATTTCCATGCATGGACTCTCTGAAGCATTAAATGTGATTACTCGCTTCAAAAATATAGTTCAATAAAAGGTTTTTTTTATTTTTTTAAAATAGGGATTGATATTTTGAATTTTTTTGAAAAAAACCCTTACATTTATCTATAATTTTAAACATCTCATTTTCCTCGAGTGGATAGACTCACATAACAAATCAAATAATTTATAGAAAACAACATGTGGAATAGTGATTTTCAATGTTTAAAAGAATAACAAATTACAAAACCACCATTTCTTTCTTAAAAAACAATCATTTATAAAAGATTAGGATTTCATTTTATATATCATTTAGACACCTAGCTTATGAGTTTAAAATATAATAAAAATTTTAAAATCAATGATGGTAATAAATATTACCCCCAATGTTTAATGAAAGGAAACATATGAAAAGGGAGAAATAAAAATGATTTAACCAATTTAGTCCATAAGGTAATATAAAAGATTAACCTCCTTAATTTTGTAAAACAACTTTTATACTTTAGAAAGGTCCCCCTACTATAATTTTTAATGTGATCATTGAAATCATGATTTTATTAAAACAAATTTGGGGTTTCTGAGGTGTAAAACACTAAAATGTGATATGTCATAGTTAAATAAACCTATCATATAATTATATCCCAATATTTTCCCTAATGTTGAATCATAAGGTTGAGGAACATGATAAATAGCTTATATAAAATGGTTATGGAAATTAAATAGTGAGAAGTGATATATTTGGTCACAAGTAAGCTCAAAATTTTGTTTTCCACATAACATAGAACATGAAAGTGGTTAATATTTTCCACTACATGAAAATATTAGTGAAAAAATAGAATTTATTCTACAAATATTCATGCTTAAACAATAAGTTCAAAAATTATTCACAAAAAGTTAAAAAAACTAATCATGAAAGAATATGAATTTTTCCATCAAATAAAATAATATATTGGCAGTGAAAATATAATTTACTATAATAATTGTGTACAAGATTGAATTTATTTAAAAAAAAATTTCTAATAAAATTCACAAAATCAGTTCTGGTAGTTTAAAATAATATGGAAAGAATAAAACGTATAAAATTTGAAATGTAATAATCCTATGATATATATTTTCTACCCATTTTAGTTTAGCCAAATGTATCCTCCATTTTTTATCTTGAGAATGATCCCTAGTTTCTCAGTATATCTCCCTATAAATTGGAAAACTAATTAACATTATAATTAATTAGGTTACGTGAAATGTGAAGTGAAACCAATTTTTCAGTTATATAGAGTATGATATACATGATCTAGGGTGTGGCTCCTTTTGGTTATAAAATTCATTTTAAATTTCTCGCGCTAGGACAACTTCTATGGTGGGTTTATCTAGATTAATGGGTTTGATTTGTTTTTAATATAGTTAGTCACCTTTGTCTTACGGTATGATGAATTATCAAATGGTTAATATATATCATGGCTAGTTGAACCTATTCTATTATGTTTAATCCTTCATTATTAAGATTGTTTGACTAATAACTTGGTCACTTTGTGGAATATAAGACCATTTGAGTACTTAAAATGGTCCATCAATACTCTTCATGTGGTTAGTCCTTATTTATTATTGTTGATTTTTTCTTATTATAGTTTACTAACTTTTTAACACCCCAAGCTTCCATGGTACGCTTCCCATTGAATAATACAATAGCGTGTGTTGTACGCAACATCGAGTTCTAACACAATCCACAACCAATCAAACTAGCTGTTATGAATAGTACTACCCACTTTTTGAAATTTTATAAATTTTATCTTTTAAACTGGACTTCATTTTTGGATTCAGAATATCGAAATTATCTTAGGGTGAATTTTTGGTATATAATGATAGGTGTATCATTAATGGACCACTTTGGGGTCGCTTGTAGGTATATAGTATGTTTTTTAACTATATAATATAAAAATACAAAGAGACATGGTAAGTGTCAAACTATTTAACTAAGAGTTAAAAATAAATGATAAGGTTAATATAGTGACCCAAACCTGTCTAAAATATATTTGTTGAAAGGATTTAGACTCATACCCACCTTACCTATTAAATAATATACTTTTTATCCATTATAAACGGAATATGAATTTATTATAAAATAATATTTCTTGCTTTTCCCAAGGTGCCCCTCACCCCTGTTATAAAAGGGAACTCCCCCTTCTCTCCAATTCACACCGTAAAAGCCTTTTGGATCGGCCAAACACTACCCAAATATTCTATAAACTTACCTCACTTCATCCTAGAGTCCCTAGTATGATCATAAATCTATCCTATGGAGCCCTTATTATCAAATCAAAAGGAATAACCTGAAGAAGACGTAATGTTTTCAGCACCCTCTTTCAAGTTCCTTTCTTCTTCAAATTCTTCTTTCTTTGTTATTTACATTATAAAATACTAAATCCAGTATATTTTATATATTGTGATGTTATTATAAATATAGTTCAACCATATTCAGTATTTTATCCATCCTTTGAATAACATGTCACTATACGTGCGTACATACGGCCTATCGTCTCCACGTCGTGGTGTAATTGTTATTCAATACATTATTATTTGGATGGGTATAATAATGATGTGTAATTCATGTACATAATAAATATAACATGATAATTATTCTCTATCTATGATACACCATCTAATTATGTATTATTTTAATATTAAAATAATGATATTGTCGCTCGTGCGTACGTACGGATTACTGTCTCCACAAACGCGATAAGATTCATTCCCCATCGTATCCATTCAAGACTAATTCTCATTTTATGATTAAAAATAATGTTTAAGGACTTGATATCATTCTATAAATTAATAAGATACAACATATCCATAACAACCACATATTATAGAACAAAACATAAAAAATAATACGAGTAAGTTAACACCTGAAATGATGATAAGACTAAGATATTATTAACAAAGTAATGTTAAAATATCATATATGATATCATATTAATGCATATGATTCTTGTATAATTTAGTAACAATTATTTCACCATTATACAAGAGGTTAACCTAACCTCAACCTAGGAAAAGTACAAGGTATGCTTTTATTTCACAATCTCTTCATTATCTGAGGTTGTTTATAAGTAGTTATCTACTAGGACCTCTTTATCATCCACATCCATTTTTCTTAAAAATGTAGTTAAAATCATTCGTACTATTTTATAGACTATGGGATAAAGTCATTTATACCCCTTATTTACTTTTTATAAGAATTTTATAAAATAATATTTCTGTCATTTTCCAAACAAGGTCCTTTTTAACCTTTTCGACAAAATTATGGTAAGAATGTATTTTTAACTTATATGGAAGGTGTGGCTATTTCCGCCATTATAAAATTATTGAAGCTTCCCTTTCAAGATTATAAGAATATTTTCAAAGTAAATTTTTTCTTTTATAATTATTTGACTTATAAATGATTTCAAAAAATATATATTTCTCTCAAATAGTTTTGATTTCATCTATATCAACATCCTTTGATGTATTTTAAGCTTATTTGAAGTTTATTTATTATGATACAAAACTTCAATATTGTATAGAAGGTTTTGTGATATGTTTGACTGCCTGAATGGCCCTAATGCCTTCATTTTTATTGATTTTTTGATAACCCCCTTTTCAAGGGATGAGGGGGAACCCTTACAAGGATCGTAGGCTTAGAGATTACATGTCCCGTAGGCTTTAGAGATTACATGACCCGAAGGTCTTAGGGAATTCAACTAGACTATCTACAAGGAACTAACCCTCCCCATCATCTACATCCTGATAGTAGCTCTGCTCCTTTTTTGTAGTGTGTCTGGGGCTGGCATTCATGTGGCCTGAAGGCCATGGGGTGGCCCTAAGGCCTTAAGGTGGCCCGAAGGCCTTGAGAATCAACTGGATCAAAGGCCATGGGTGTCCTGAAAGCCTTGTAGGACCTGAGGACCAAACTGGTGGCCCGAAGGCCCAGATGGATGAACAGTTTTGGCTGCTACAGTATCGAACAGTGCCTGTTACAGTACTGCTACAGTAACCAGAAATATGCCTCCGCTCGGATTTGATCTCGGGTCTCTTGGATGCACCTAGCGAGTCCTCACCAAATGGGATGAGGCTCTTGTGCATGATATGTTTGACTGTGGATGTGTTATTTATATACCATTCATGGTTTATGGACCATGTATTGACATTTCTTATGCCAGTTTTAATACGAATGTTTCTGTTATGTTTAAACTTGTTCATATGTGGAATGAATTGGATATAATAAGTGATGGGTGGAGCCCGCTATATCTCCTCGATGCATTGGAATGTCTCATAAGACAAACTATTGTCTTGGCCCTAGGCCTAGACAAAATATTATTTGTAGTCTTGGCCCAAGGCATTGACTATGTGGTTACGATAGTCTGGATTTATGCATTCCATCATTATGAAAGTGGTTATTGATGTTGCATGTGATTATTCGACTACTAGAGTATCCATTTGAATAAGTAAATGGAATTATTTCATTTTATTTTTTCCATATTATGCTGAAGTTCATGTTTAAAAGGGTTTGGTTTTAGTTATACATTGCCTTAAATGTTTATTCTTATTTATGAATGTTTCTGCTATATTGTTTTCCTTATTTGGAATTTGAGCTCACCCCTTTCTATGTTTTATTTTTCCCAGGATGTGAAGAAGTATTTTATGAATGACCTATAGGGATAGTATAAGGGGATATGAGTGTGGATACAAGATGTTGTTGTAGTATTCACATTACGATGTAATCTAATAATTATGAATGTATCTAGTGTTTCCAAGGATACTAAACTAATAGGTCTTTCGAGATTTGATCTTTTGTGATCATGCCAATGTTTTGTAATAATGCATAGACTCTGGGTAACTGGGGTCGGGGCATTACTGTTGGTATCAAAGGATGTTTAGTATAAACCTTGGGAGCTAGATTTAGATAAACTCTGATTAGAGCACATAGACCTAATATGGACTTTGAGTATTAGTATTTAATAACTTTCTAGAATTTTGGTATTGTGGGGATTTTGTGAGTTTTCCGAGAAATACATCCATGTATGGATATGAGTAGGTAGAGGCATCTCTGGCACAGATGTACCTAGGGGTAAAACCCGAAAACACTGCTTTAAGCTAGACTTGAATGGGAACTGGTGCACGACAACTGGCCTTGCAGCACTCTTGGTTACGACACTCCCTGGGGATATGCTTAGGATAAATCTCATTTTCTTTAAAAACCATTATGAAGGGTTTATGATTATATACATCATGAAAGAAAACATTTTTATGATTATGGATTATATCTATAAACTGTTCAATTTATGTTTAGTGTTTTACAAGTTTTGAATTATGTATTTCAATTCATCAACTGATCCAGATTATGCCATTATTTATAAATGGTGCCAAGTGGAAGAAATGGAAACCTTATCAATGCACACACTCCATATAGGGATTTCCCTCCTACTCAAGATAATTATAGTGGAGATGGTGATGAAACTGATGCTGATCAGCTAATCACCATATTGGGACAACTCACTCAGGTTCTGAATAATATCCTGACCCGTATGGAGCACACTGATCTGCATCATGGAGGATCAATGTTAGATCTCTTCATGAGGAAACAGACACCAACATTTAAATGGTATTACAAATCCATTCCTAACTGAGCAATGGATAAGTTCCATAGAAAAAATATTTCAGGCTTTTGGGAGTAATGGAAGTTTATCTCCTCCCTGGAGATACTGATCAATGGTGGTCATTGATACAAAACACAAAGGAAGATAGTGAAGTATTAAATATGTAATGGAGAGAGTTCAAATAGTTTTCTTAGAAAAATACTTCCCTGTGACCATCGACCAGATATGGAAATGCAATTTCTATGTCTGAGACAAAAGGAGGATGAGAATGTTGTAATGTATGAGACTCACTTTACAAGGTTAGCAAGGTATGCTAGAGATTATATACGTAAACCAAGAATTAAGATTTATCTTTTCATTGATGGGTTAAAACAATTTCTTCGTCGAGAAATAGTATCACAATCCTTCTCATTATAGGAAGATACTGTCTCAAGTTCTATCAAGACAAAAAATGAATTCTCTAAGTCTTATGACTTAAAAGAAAAGCAAGAGAAGAAGAGATCTTCTGATCACTTTGGGAATGGAAATAAGGGGAAGAAGGAAAAAAGTGAATATCCATCCTACAGTAAATGTGGGAAGAAACACCCTGGTACTTGATTAAAGGGAATGTGAGTCTGTTACAAGTGTGGTGAAAAAGGCCACCAAACTCGTGATTGCAAGGGTAAGAAAGAAGCTATTGATGTTCAATTCTGCAACTGCAGGGAGATGGGACATTATGAAAATAAATTTCCAAAGCGTTAGGGGAACATACCTCAGAAAAGAAAAAGGGATCAAGGACAAGATTATTCTATCACTACTACTGAGGTAGAAGCTCCGAAAGACGTGGTGGCATGTAATTTAATGGTTTCCTAATGTTTATCCAATTCTTTATTTGATTCTGGATCATCTCATTGTTTCATATCTTCCTAGTTTTCTACAAAAATTAGATATTTCCAATTTGATTTAACAAGGATGTTTTCAGTTAAAACTCCAAAAGGAAGTATCATTGCTACAAATTTTGTTGGATCCGTCCCTATTAGGGCATATAAATGTTATTTATCTTCTGATATCATCGTCATACCCATGATTGAATTTGACATAATCCTTGATATGGATTGGATTTCAGACCATGATGCGAAATTTTTTGTAAGATGAAGGAGGTTACGATTTTTTATGATGATGATAAAGAACACCTTATCTTTAGATCAAAATCATCACAACCTAATTTTTAACCTAGATCCACCCCCAGTAGTTCAACTAAATTTAATTATTGGGGATGAAGATAATGAAATAAACATGTGTAAAGAAAGTAATGATCAAATAAAGGATGTGCCTATTGGGAAATAATATGTAGATTTGTTTCAGGAAGATTTACCTGGACATCCTCCATAATGAGAAATTGAGTTTTCCATTGATTTTATTCCTAGTTCAAGGCCTATATCAAAGACCCCTTATAGAATGGACACTATGGAATTAGTTGAACTAAAGAAACAACTAGCAGAATTGAGTAATAAGGGATTTATTCACCCTAGTGTTTCTCCATGGGGAGCCCCTGTTCTTTTTGTTAAGAAGAAAGATGGATCTATGAGGTTATATATCGACTAAAAGGAAATCAATGCTATAACAATAAAGAACAAGTATCCTCTACCTCGCATTGATGATTTATTTGACCAACTGTATGGTGCTTAATACATTTAAAATATTGAACTTTGATCAGGATACCATCTGTATTGTGTGAAGAAGGAAGACATTCCGAAGACAGCATTTCAAACCAGGTGCGAGCATTACGAGTTTACAGTAATGCCTTTTGGAATGACTAATGCACCATCTATTTTCATGGATCTAATGAACAATGTTTTCAAGGAATATCTTGATGATTTTGTAGTTGTATTTGTTGATGATATCTTGGTATACTCCAAAATCTATGAAGATCATGAAAATAAACTGTGCATTGTCCTGAAGACTCTGAGAAGATGTGAGTTATATGGAATGTTTAGCAAGTGTGAATTCTGGCTTCAAGAGATTTCTTTTCTTTTCTATATTGTCTCTAAAGATGGAATCTCTGTTGATCCTTCTAAGACAAGAGCAATCTAAGAATGTCCACCACCAACAAGTATAAATGAGGTACACAGTTTTATTGGTATATCAGGTTATTATCGATGTTTCATCCAGAATTTTTCCCGATTGGCTAACACATTAACGAAGCTCACACAAAAAGGGGTTAAATATGTTCAGACAAAAGTGTGTGAATAATTTTTTTAAGAACTGAAGAGAATATTATTCAATTATCCTATATTGACTCTACCATCAGGGAATGATGGGTTCGTTATTTATATTAATGCATCGAAGAAAGGACTTGGTTGTGTCCTTATACATAATGATAGGGTTATTTCCTATGCATCACGACAACTGAAAATTCATGAGCAAGACTATCCTACTCATGATCTTGAGTTAGAAGATATAATTTTTTCTTTGAATATTTGGAGACACTATCACTATGGTGAGAAATGTGAGATTTATACTGATCACAAGAGTTTGAAGTACATTTTCTCATAGAAAGAACTCAACATGAGGCAAAGACGATGGCTTGAATTACATAGGGATTATGATTGCACGATACACTACCACCCGGGGAAGGAAAGTAAGGTGGAATATGCTTTTAGTAGAAATGATCATGGAGTTTTGAACAAAATGAGAGTTGAAAGGGATCCAATTTTCATTGATCTAGTAATGTTGGATATGGGAATAACCATAGAAGGTGAAACATCGATACTTTTTCAAATGGTTTCCAAACCATCTTTACTAGAAAGGATAAAGAGTTCTCAGGCCGATGATGAAGAGTTTAAAAAGAATATTCAAGCTGTGAATGATGGTAGATTGAGTGACTTTGTGTATAAATATAGAATTTTAAAATTTGGGAGTAGACTTTGTGTTCCTGATATACCTGATCTAAAAAATGAATTGTTGGATGATTCTCATAGTTCCAATTTCTCTATACACCCTAGGAGCACCAAAAGGTATAGGGATTTGAAGGAACATTTTTGTTGGGACAACAAGAAGAGGGAGATTGCTGATTTTGTGTCAAGATGTATGGTTTGTCAACAGGTGAAAGCTGGAAGGCAACAACCAAGAGGATTCATGAAACCTCTTCCCATACCTGAGTGGAAATGGGATAATATAACTATAGACTTTTTAATGGGACTACCAAAGACTCCAATAAAGATCGATGCAATATGGGTCATTGTTGATCTTCATACCAAGTCAGCATATTTTCTTGCTATAATGGAATATTTACCCCTTGAATGTCTTGCAAGGCTATATATTAATGAAGTTGTGAGACTTCATGGAGTACCCAGTCGATTTTTTCTGACCGTGATCCATGATTAACATCAAGATTCTGGAAAGGTCTCCAGAAGGCTTTGGATAGTGAACATCGTATGAGCACTGACTACCACCCTAAAAAAGATGGACAATCAGAATAGACTATTCAAACCTTAGAAGACATGTTGAGATCTTGGACACTTGACTTTCAGGGTATGTGGGATCAATATTTACCTCTAGTAAAATTTTCCTATAACAATAGTTTTCATTCAAGAATTAGGATGGCAACATATGAAGAGTTATACCGAAAGAGATGTCGCATATTAACATGTTGGGATGCTGTTAGTGAAAGAAAACTTGTAGGCCCAGAACTGGTGGAGGAAACAATGGAAAAGGTAAAGGTAATCCAAAACCACATCAAAGCAGCTCAAATTAGGCAGAAGATCTATGCCCATAAACGAATAAAGGATTTGGAATTTTAGGTATGAGATCATGTTTTATTGAAGGTATCTCCATGGAATGGAGTTATACATTTCGGTAATAACGGTAAATTGAGTCCCAGGAACATGAGACCTTTCGAAATTCTAGAACTAATTGGGGTAGTAGCTTACAGTTTGGAAATGTTACCAAGTCTCTCCAATGTTCACGATGTCTTCCACCTATAACTGTTGAGAAAATACATGCCTGACCCAACACATGTACTCACTTACGAGGAATAAGAACTGGAACCCAATCTGTCTTATTGCGAAGATCCCGTCATGATTCTTGATACAAGATAACAAGTGCTGAGAAACCGAACAACTCATCTGGTTAAAGTTATATGGAGAAACCATAAGATGGAAGAGGCAATGTGGGAACCCAAGGAACTTATGATAAAGAACCACCCAAGTCTATTCATGCGGTAGTATTCTAGAAATTTTGAGGGTGAATTTATTTGAAGGAGAAGAGAATGTAACACCCAAATCTTCCATGGTATGCATCCCTTTAAATAATACAGTAGCGTGTGTTGTACGCAACTTCGAGTTCAAACACACACAACAACCAATGAAACTAGCCGTTATGAATAGTAATACCCACTTTTGGAAATTTTATAAATTTTATCTTTCAAAATGGAATTAATTTTTGGATTCAGAATATCGAAATTTTCCTAGGGTGAATTTTTGGTATTTTTCTGAATACATTGAATTTTTGATGAATAGTGAAAAAACAATGAGTTATAATTTAAAACATAATATTTATTTAAATAATTACTTATTTGGATTAAATTTAATTAAGATTAAAATGGATACATAATACCTATATAAGTTCAATGTAATTCATTCTAGTTAGTTTAGAATAATTTTAGATATATAAAAATCTTACGGAACTTCTCACCGTCTTTTACCCACCTCCAAGGAGAATTTTGAAATTCACATAAAAATTAATTTTATCGCTTCTTTGAGTGGAATTTTAAAAATATGATACGAACAGTTAATATCATGGAGTAAAATGTGGTTCAATAAGATAAAAATATTTTTTTGGGAATAGTAACTTTTTACTTTTATTTACCACGGTTAAAAGTAAATAGGGTAATTAAGGGTAAAAATGATGTTATTATAACCTTGACACATGTCCTAATTCTATTAGACAAGTGTATCTCTAAAAAAAGAAACCTTAGGAATAAAATATTATCATTTAGGTCCACTTGGATTAGATTAGGACATTTATTATTATTTAATTCAAAGAAGAGTTAAAAGAGTTAAAATCAATGTTTAATAACTAAAACATTTTTAATATATGGTTATACATAAGATTAATTCGATTATAAATATTAATTTGAAATATAAACCGATTTCCTACATAATTATATTTTATTTATCATTTTTAGACATTGAATAATTTAATTTATTTATGACATAATGGTGATGCTGTAATTACCTAATTAATGAAATATTAATATAATTGTTATTATAAATATCAAAATAAATGTGATTTGAGACTTTTTATGCATCTAACTACTTTTATAGGTTAATATAACTTATTAGGGTTGGTTAGATTAATTTTTTTCGAGGTAATAATTCTGTTATGAATTTAGAAAAAACACAATACCAAATAGTGTCAAAATGGACATAAAATAGTATTTAAAACAAATATTATATTATTAATTGATATTATTTTCCTAAAAGTATAAGGTTCAGCCAAAGAACGTATATAATTATATTTTTATCATTAATGAACCACTTGGGGGTCTCATAGAGGTCTATAGTAGGTTTATTAGATATATAATATAAAAATACAAAGAGACATGGTAAATGTCAAACTATTTTACTAAGAGTTAAATACAAATGATAAGGATAATATAGTAACCCAAACCTATCTAAAACCTATTGAATGAAAGGATTTAGACCCATACCCACCTTAACCTTTAAATAATCCACTTTGGAGCCATTAGAAACCGAATATGAATTTATTAAAAAATAATATTTCTAGTTTTTCCAAAGGTTCCCCTCACCCCTCTTATAAAAGGGAACTCCCACTTCTCTCTAATTCACACCTTCAAAGCCTTCTGGCTCACCCAAACCCTGCCCAAATATTCTTTCAACTTCCCTCACTTAAACCTAGAGGCCTTAGTTTGATCGGAAAGCCAACCTATGGATCCCTTTTGATCAAATAAAAAGGAAGAACCTGAAAAAGAGGTAATGATTTCAGCACCCTCTTTAAAGTTCCTTTCTTCTTCAACTTCTTCTTTCATTGTTATTTACATTATAAAATAATAACTACAGTAAATTTTATATAATTTTATGTTATTATAAATATGGTACAACCATATTCAGTATTCTATCCACCCTTTGAATGACATGTCACCATATGTGCGTGCGTACGGCGTACCGTCTCCACGTCGTGGTGTACTTGTTATTCAATACATTATTATTTGGATGGGTATCATAATGATGTTAAATTCATGTAAATAATAAATATATCATGACAATGATTCTTTATCTATGATACACCATCCAATTATATATTATTTTAATATCAAAATAATGACATTGTCGCTCGTGCGTACGTACGGATTACCGTCTCCACAAACGCTATGAGATTCATTCCCCATCGTATCCATTCAAGTATAATTCTCATTTGATGATTAAAAATAATGTTTAATGACTTAGTATCATTCTGTATATGAATAAGATACAACCTATCCATAACAAACACGTCTTATGTGACAAAACATATAAAAGAAAACAAGTAAGTTAACACCCGAACCGACGATAATACTAGGATATTATTATCAAAGAAGTGTTAAAAGATCATATATGATATAATATTAATGTATATGATTCTTGTATAATTTAATTACAATTATTTCACCATTATATAGGAGTTTAACCTACACTCACCCAAGGAAAATTACAAGGTAAGGGTTTATTTTATAATCTCTTCATTATCCGAGATTGTTTATACGTAATTATCTACTAGGACCTCTTTATCACCCACATCCATGTTTCTTAAAAATGTATTTAAAATCATCCTTAATATTTAACAGAATATGGGTTAAAGTCATTTATACCATTGTTTTAGTTTATAAAGGAATCATATTGTCATTTTCTAAATAAGGTCCTTTTTATCCTTTTCGACAAACTTAATGTAAGAATGTCTTTTTAACTTATACAGAGGGTGCGGCTATTTTCCGCCATTATAAAATCATTGAAGATTCCCTTACAATCTTATAAGAATATTTTCAATGTAAATGTTTTATTTTATAATTATGTGACTTTTAAATGATTTAAAAAAGGGAGATATTTCTCTCAAAAAGTATTGATTCCATCTATGTCATCATCCTTTGATGGATTTTAATCTTATTTGAGGTTTATTTATTATGATACAAAACATCCATATTTTATTGAAGGTTTTGTGATATTTTTGAATATGGATGTGTTATTTTTATACCATTCATGGTTTATAGAAAAAACTATTGACATTTCGTATGTTAGTTTTAATAAAAATGTTTATGTTATGTTTAAACATGTTCATATGAGGAATGCATTAGACTTAATAAGTTACATGTGGAGCCCGCTATAGCTCCTTGATGAATCAGTAGGTATCATGAGACAAACTAGTGTCTTGGAAAACGTCCTAGACAAAATATTTTTTGTAGTCTTGGCACAAAGCCTAGAATATGTGGTTATGATATTCTAGCATTATGCATTCCATCATTATAAAAGTGGTTATTGATATTGCATGTGATTATTCTACTAAAAGAATATAAATGTGAATAAGTAAATAGAATTATTTCATTTTATTTTTTACATATAATACTGATGTTCATGTTTAAAAGGATTTTGTTTTAGTTATACATTGCCTTAAATTTTTATGCTTATTTATGAAAGATTCTGCTATATTGTTATCCCTACTGGGCATTTGAGCTCGCCCCTTTCTATGTTTTATTTTTCCCAGGATGTGAAGAAGTATTTTATGAATGACCGTAAGGGTTATTATAAGGGGATATGAGTGCACAGACAATATGTTGTTGTAGTTTTCACTTTATGATGAAATTTAAACATTATGAATGTATCTACTGTTTCCAAGGATACTAAACTATTCGGTATTTCGAGATTTGATCTTTTGTGATCGTGCCAATGTTTTGTAATAATGCACCGACTCTGGGTAACTAGGGTCGGGGC
The DNA here is from genome assembly GCA_963277665.1 of Viscum album. NCBI lineage: Eukaryota > Viridiplantae > Streptophyta > Magnoliopsida > Santalales > Viscaceae > Viscum > Viscum album. The sequence continues at coordinate 1,953,655,378 of OY728130.1, forward strand.
ATTAATGACCTTTAATATGGATGGTTTACTCACTATTTTAGTACTACCTTCTTGTGGTCAATTGATCTTCCAAATGGTAACTATGTATTCGATCGAACACTTTTCCTGAAAAATCATTTTAAATTTTCATAGTTGATGATATTCTATCTCACATTAAATTATGAGATACATGGTTGGGCCATCACTTCTTTAAATAAATGGAGGGATATCACATGAATGAGTGTGGAACATTTATTTAAAAATTAAAAAATTAAAAAAATATATAACATAAGGTTTCCTCCTATAAAGTGTTGTGTTTTGTGTCCTTAACTAGGAATGCCCCTAAAATTCTAAACATAATCATTCTATCAGCATGATTTTGTGATGATTTTGATTTCACTATTTTTTGTGGAAATTTTAACATGTTCTATCAATATTTCTAAGTCTCCATCATTAATTAGAATTATCCCAAAATATTCTAATACTTAAGGAATAATATTTTTTCCAATATTATCTTTAGACCTAGAATATCACAAATAATATAGAATATTGAAGACATCAGCCTATTTATTTCACTAAAATAACTAAAGTTATTTTCTATGTGATACCCCACACTTGAGTCATTAAAAAATTTAATGATTGGGTTAATAGTTACAGCAAAAAACTCACAATATTCAAAAAAGGTTCCTAAAACAACATATAAATCTAACAACAATGGATACTACCGCTCGAATAACATCAATTTTTTAATCAAAATTTATTTTTCAGAGTCCAAATTTGACTCAAATGAATATATTTATCAATAATTTGTTGATAATCATCAAACATAGTTTCAATCAAAATAGACGAGTTATTTTTTAAAAAATAGACATTCTCAAACTTATTACAATCAAATTACATGGAAAGTTTTAACCCAAAAATTTCCTTATCATTGGAGACTTATAAATAATCAATATCATATTTAAAACAATCATATAAATGTTAATAAATTAAGGAAAAAATATTTAACACCCTAACTCTATGTTATGATATAGGAATGGAATTTCTTCACTAACAGATTGTTGTGATGGTGGACCGACCACCAAAGTGATACTAACTAAGTAGAATATTGTTTCAAGTTTAAAAATTTCATGGTTTTTATAATTATTTTTATTAATCCTAATTTCAAAATTTCGTAGTATTCCTATATCATTCCCAGATTCAAATTTATTATAACTAGATCTAAATTGTTTAGGAATTGATTATTTAATTATTTCATCATAAGGGACATGAAAATATCTAATTGACACAAATCTATAGATATCCAATATAAAAAATAAAAACATACAACTCACCATTATTGGATGTTCCTTGATGAAATGAAACTCTTCATGATAATCACCATCTTGGAAGGTCAATATACCCTTTAAAACATATATAATAGACCCACCTAAATCTATGAAAGGTCTTCCCAAAATGATGGGTACCTTTAAGTTACACTCCATTTATAGAATAAGTAAATCAGTGGGAAATTTTTTATTCACAACATTGTCTAAGAGGTCATCTACCAATCCATAGGGATCTGTAATTGTCCTATTATCCAACTAAAGAGAGACAAAAGTTAGTTTCACTTCACTTAGACCCACCTATTGAAATATAGAATATATAATAAAGGTTATATTATCATATAAGTATCACAGGATATTAATATTTTTTACTTTCACATATTCTAAAAGACATGAAAATATTACCATGGCCTTTTAATTTAGGTGGTAACTTCCTTGAAGGATAGCACTACAGTTCACTATAAGATTAATGATGGTAAATTATTCATAATCTCTTTTTTATTTATACACCCCTTGAGAAATTTAACATATGATTGAATATTATTTAACGATTACATAAATTTAATATATTTCTAATGGTTCTAAGTATCTAAATTATTTTTAAGTTGTTGGTCTAATATATTTTTGTTTGACTCTTTGGGGAAAGGGGACTATAAGGGTAATAATTTTTTAAAATTGGATGATTTTTCACCATCCCCTCAAACCATGATTTATTATTTCATATTCATTTTAACTATTTCCATTTATTTTTTAATTATAGATTTATTTTTTTGTTTAGTTTGGACAAAATTGTTTAGGTTTCCAGATTTATCAATTTTAATATTTTGATTTTCAAATTTAGTCAAATCCTTTATATCATCCTCACTAAGATACACCCAAACATTTTCATCAGTTTCTAATCCAATCATAATTGTGAAATATATATCATTTTATATGGAGATCATTACTTTTGTAAGGGTAATCTTACCTTAATTCCTGAAAGTAATATCCCTTGACAGTTATTCCATTTTGGGTTTTTTGTTTTCTATACAAGATTTTTTGGAGACTACCTTTATGATAAGCATTCTATGACCTTTTAAATCTGTTTTGAAATTTTAAGGTGCATCCATGTTTTGAAGCTGATTAAAAGGTTGAGTTAAAAACCCAGGAGCATTAGCATATTGTTAGATCACCCCTTTCCCTATTTAATATGGATTTCAGTTATTTTTCTATGCAGCATTAAAATCATTAAAAAAATTATCCCTTTTTACATATTTCTTATCCCTATAATCCAAAAATCTGGGACTTTCAACATGGTGAAATGTATGATCAAATTTTTGGAAACCACTATTAGTAAAAAAAATTCTACCATGATAACATCAATCCCTGAGTGAGTTTTTGTTAACATTATAAAATAGATAGATTTTTTCACTACTATGAATAGTTCTCTACATAAATCATTTATTTTATACTATTAATAAATATTTTAAAATAGATTTTCAAGATACTTAGTTTTCATGTCTATAAAATCACCACCATGGGACTAATATATATGATTTTCATGTTAAAGAGTGAGACTATTGTTGAATATTTTCATAATAAAATGTGGGGATAATTTGTTGTTGGGGAATTTCTTTTTTAGAGATTTTAATCTATCACATGTTTCCTACTAGAGTTATACATTATCCAAGAAAAACACCATTATTTTGTTCCCTACTTCGATGAAGGTATTCCAAAGATAAATTCTAATAAAAAATATTCTACCCCTACACTTCAAGTAAAAAAGGAATGAATTTTAACCGAACTTCTGAATCATTAAACCTATGGAGAGATAACTATTTATATATACTACAAAATTCCTTAATGAAATCAAATGAATACTCATTAGGCTGGACAATAAAAGTGGGTAGCATATAGATGTGAAACTATTTAGCTTCGTAGTTTCTATACCTTAGAAAAAGATTTATATATAGAGTATTTCTTAACATAGTTGGAAACAAGAATTACCTAAGTCTTGGCCTCCATTAAACATGACTACCATGTTGTGTATATTTGGATTTCTATTTAAAATTTTAACTCTTTTAATTTTCAAAATTTCCATTTTCACTAACCATTATTTCTCATTATGGTGGAATAGTGTTTGTTTATTTCTTAATATGAATGGATTAAATTCTCTCCTAGAATAACTATTCTAAATGCTATTTTTTCAAAAATTATAAGATTAATTAAAAAAATAATGAAATATAATCAATTTTTTAATTTTTTAATTTTTATAGATATTTCATTTTTCTAACAATGTGAATGTATTTTTAAAATATAATTTTTTCTTGGACTCATGTTCCTTACCTATGAAAGGGAATGAAATTTTAATTTATAGTTCATGGTCTAGAATAAAATTTAAAATTTATAAACATAATAACTACTATATAGGTGGTATAGAGTGTAAAATTTTTGAGATGACTTGAGTATGTGACCAAAAAATACAAAAAACAACAAGAAAAATAGTAAATGTGATAAAGTGAAGGTGAAAATATTAGTGAATGAGAGAAAGTAGTGGAAATAACAACAAGAGAGAGGGAGTTGAAAAAAGAAGATGGATTTTTGGAAACTGTAATATATAGAATTGATTGTAAATAACTCTTCTCTTATAAAATATTTAACCATAGATGTTTTGATGGGTTGTGAAAAGATAACTGAAATACTTAATTTATATTATATGAACATCCTTTATTTTAAATTATTTTAATATATTCTATTCCTAATATATCTCAGGATAAGGATGCATCTTTTTAAATAAAAGATTAACTATAGCCTTTTTTTAGTAATATAGTTTTAGTTTCATGAAAAAGAAAACATATACTCCTCACCTGTCTAATCATAGAGTAAAGTGGAAAAGATTCTTATAAATAAGAGAATAAGAGAAGTCAATATGAAATGAAAAACACACCCCAATGATTAAAAATATTCCTGATAAGGTAAAAGATATTTACATGTTTCTAAAATAATTACACTAAACCAACTCAATTGCATATAAGAGATGCTCCAACAATAAAAATATTCAATAAAATAATCTTGATACAATATATATGAGATAAAATAAGAGATTAGAATCTTTTCTGATGAGATCGGCCCCTTCCCCCAACTGCACACTCTTATATCATTTCATTGAGTGTTCATTTCCACCAGTTCATCTTTAAATCAAACTCATGTTCCCCCAATTACTGATTGAATAATCAAAACCCATTCATTTTGTATAGGTACTCCACATTCATGGAATGTAGTTGCGCACCAACTCGAACATGTAACATCCTTGCTATTTAATGAAAATACAATTCTCATATTTATTAATATTTGTGAAATAAATATTAATTAAACTTTAAAGGGGATGTTATGTCTGATAGTGTACTAAATACACAAGAACAGGTTTCTATGAAATCTTATGTTGTACACAAAGCACATTCATACTGAGAATATTAATAATAATATAATATTATTATTTTAAATGATAGTTATCGCCTAACTGTTGTATAAGAGGAAATGAACAGAACTAACCATATTATGATTAAACATGTTTTTTAAATGTTTTTACATTTTTCTAATACAATTTAGATCCATAAAATTAGATTTAACCTGATATTAATTATGAAATACTCTAATATTCTTTAATAGGCCATTTTACCACCTTTTGATGGAAAACCCTTTCTAAATATAGTTTTTTCACATTTCTTTATTCTATTTGGAAAATTACAATTCTTCATTAGAATTGGAACATCAAAATTTACTTTGGATGGAAATTTTCTATTTCTCTCATAAAGTTAATTTTTAATGAATAGTGAAAAAATACAACATTTTAATTCAAAACTGACTTTTAATATATTTTATTTAGATAGTTAGATTGTAGTTTTTATTAAGTTTAATGTGTAATTAGATTATATTTTTACCATTTAATACAATTTTTATCATTAATAGTAACTTAACTTTTAAATTGGACATAAACCCATGTCAACCTTTTTTTAGTTTTTACTTCATAAAAACACGCTTTTTGGTTTTGACAATGGGAATTAATTTTAAATTAATTTCATCCAATTATGTGTTTTGGAATTGGAAAAAAGGATTCCATATTTGGAATTAGGATGTAACGCCCCGACCCAAATTATCCAGAGTCGGTGCATTATTACACAACATTGGTATGATCACAAAAGATTATGTCTCGAAAGACCGATTAGTTTAGTAGCCTTGGAAACACTAGATACATTCACAAGTCTTATATTACATGAAAAAGTGAAAAACTACAACAACATAGTCTCCATAGTCCACACTCATATCCCCACAGACTATACATTCAGGTCATTCATAAAATACTTCTTGACATCCTAGGAAAAATAAAACATAGAAAGGGGTGACCTCCGATGCTCATTAAGGATAACAATATAGCGGAAACATTCATCAATAAGAATAAACATTTAAGGAAATGTATAACTAAAACAATAGACTTTTAAACTTTAACTTCAGCATAATATGGAATAAATAAAATTAAATAATTCCATTTACATATTCACATGGATATTCTACTAGTTGAATAATCACATTCAATATCAATAACCACTTTTTTAGTGATGAAATGCATAATTCCATACTATCATAACCACATATTTAAGTTCTTATGCTAAGACTACAAATAATATTTTGTCAAGGCCATATTCTAAGACACTAGTTTGTCTTATGAGACCTATTGATGCATCGAGAAGCTATAACGGGCTCCACCCATCACTTTCTACGTCCAATGCATTCTTCATATGAATAAGTTTAAACATAACATAAACATTCATATTAAAACTAGCATACGAAATGTCAATAATTTATCCATAAACCATGAATTGTATAAAAATAACACATCCATAATCAAACATATCACAAAACCTTCAATACAATACGGATGTTTTGTATCATAATAAATCAACTTCAAATAAGCTTAAAATACCTCAATGCATGTTGACATAGATGAAATAAAAACTATTTGAGAAAAATATATCTTTTTTGAAATCATTATAAAAGAAACATAATTATAAAATAAAACATTTACATTGAAAATATTCTTTTAAGTTTATAAGGGAAGCTTTAACCATTTTATAAACACGGAAAATAGCTGCACCCGCCGTATAAGTTTTAAAAAAGGCATTCTGACCATAAATTTGTCGAAAAGGATAAAAAGGACTTTGTTTGGAACAAAACATAAAGATTCCATTATAAACATATTATAAAAAATAAAACAAGGTTATAAATTACTTTAACCCACATTCTATAAAATATTAATAATGTTTTTGAAATACATTTTTAAGAAACATGGATGTGGATGATAAAGTTGTCCCAGTAGATAATTACGTATAAACAACCTCGGATAATGAAGAGATTGTAGAATTAACCCTCACCTTATAATTTTCCATGGTTGAGAGTAGGTTAACCTCCTGTATAATGGTGAATTAATTTTTATTAAATTCATACAAGAATTATATACCGTAATATGATATCATATATGATCTTTTAACATTGTTTTGTTAATAATATCTTAGTATTATCGTCGTTTCAGGTGTTAACAAATTCATTTTTCATTATATTCTTTGTTATGTGAGTCATAATTGTTATGGATGGAATGTATCTTATTAATATCCAGAATTATATTATGTATATAAACATTATTTTTAATCATCTAATGGAAATTAGTCTTGAATGAATATGATAGGAAATGAATCTAATCGCGTTTGTGGAGATGGTAATCAGTACGTACGCATGAGCGAGAATATCATCTTTTTAATATTAAAATAATATATAATTGGATGTTATATCATATATAGAGAATCATTATCATGTTATAGTTAATATTTACATCAATTATAAATTATTATTATACCCATCCAAATAATAATATATTGAATAACAATTACACCACGACGTGGAGACGGTAAGCCGTACGCACGCACATATGGTGACATGTTATTCAAAGGATGGATAGAATACTGAATATGGTTGTACCATATTTATAATAACATCACAGCATATATATGATACTGGAGTTAATATTTTATAATGATAAAAACAAAGGAAGAAGAAGTGGAAGAAGAAAGGAACTTGGAAAAGGGTGGTGAAATCATTACCTCTTCTTCGGGTTCTTCCTTTTGATTTGATCAAAAGGGTTCCATAGGTTAGCTTTCTGATCAAACTAAGGCCTCTAGGTTATAGTGAGTGAAGTTGGGAGTGTATTTGTGCAGAGTTTTGCCGAACCAAAAGGCTTTGAAGGTGTGAAGAAATGAGAAGGAGGAGTGTCCTTTTATAAGAGGGGTGAGGGGAACCTTTGGAAAAGACAGAAATATTAATTTATAATAAATTCATATTCGGTTGATAATGGCCCCAAAGTCTATTTTGTTACTATTTAGTAATTTTTTTTAAAGTCCTAAAAACATTATTAATTCGATATAAATTCATTTAAGAAATCCTAAAATGTCATATTAACCTATAAAATTCTTGGATGTCATAAAAACATTCAAATTATATTTATTTTAACATTTATAATACCAATTATTTGATTCGTTCATTTGTAAGGAAAATACATCATTGTTATTGTGTCATAAATAAATTTAATTATTTAATGTCTAAAAATTATACATAAAATACCATTATGTAGGAAATATTTTTATATTTCTAATGAATATTTATAGTCGAAATTATAACATATATAACCTTATGTAAAAATTGGTTTGATATAATATATATGCTTATGTCATTTTTGTATTTACATTAACTTAATTAATATATAATGTCATTATAACTTACAAGTGGCTCAATGAGGTCCCAAAATCGACCCAAAGATGCCCATGGTTGGACATGTATCATCCAATAGGTTTAGGACACGTCTTATGGTAATTTATTGTTATTATAATATAATTTTTTACCCTTATTTACTGGATTTACCCTTTAACAATAGAAAATAAAATATTTACCGAAGCAATTATTCCAAATGTCTAAATATAAAAGTTACCTATTTACAATATTTGGTCCTCCGGATTCTAAATATGGAATCCATTTTTTTAAATTCAATACACAGAAGTGGAAGAAATTCGTTTAAAATTAATTCCTATTGTCAAAAGAAAAAGCGTGTTTTTAAGAAATAATTACTATCAAAAGATTGAAACTTGCTTATGTCCAGTTTAAATGAGTAATTATGTCCAATGAACAACATTGGATTAAATGGTAAAAATAAAATCTAATTATACTTTCAAACCACTCAATAGTATAATTTAGCACTATAAATTATTTTGATTAAAAAATTTGTTTTTAATTAAAATTCATTATTTTTCACTATTCATCAAAAAATGAAAGTTTTTAGGGAAATACAAAAAATTCACCCTAAGATAATTTCGATATTCTGAATCTGAAAATTTGGTCCATTTTGAATGATAATATTTATAAAATTTTAAAAAGTTTGTATTACTATTCATAACGGCTAGTTTGATTGGTTTTGGTGTGTGTTAGAACTTGAAGTTGCGTACAACACACACTGCTGTATTATTTAAAGAGAAGAACACCATGGAATATTGGGGCGTTAAATTTTCCCCTCCTTAAAATAATTTCATCCTTAAAACTTCAAGTATATTACTGCATAAAAAGAATCAGGTAGTTCTTCAACATAAGTTCCTCAGGTTCCCACATTTCGTCTTCCATCTTATAGATTCTCCAAAGAACATTTACGAGACGAGTCGTCTGGTTTCTCAACACTTGTTCTCTAGTTTCAAGAATCCTGATTGGCTCCTTTCAATAAGACATATCGGGTTCCCATTCTACTACTTCATAGGTGAGTACATGCATTGGGTCAGGCATGTATTATCTCAATAGTGATACGTGGAACATATCGTGAACTTGGAAGAGATTTGGCGGTATTACCAAATGATAAGCTACAACCCCAATTCGTTCTAAAATTTCGAATGGTATTATGTCCTTGGGACTCAACTTTCCCATCTTACTGAAACGTATAACACCATTCCATGGAGACACCTTCAATAAAAGATGATCTCTTACATAAAATTCCAAATCATTCCTTCGGTTATCGGTATAGCTATTCTGCCTACTTTGAGCTACTTTGATGTGGGTTTGGATTACCTTTACTTTTTCTATCATTTCCACAATATGTTTTGGGCCTACAAGTTTTATTTCACCGACATCATCCCAACAAATTGGTGTGAGACATCTCTTTCCATATAATGCTTTATATGGTGCCATCTGAATACTTGAATGAAATATATTGTTATAGGAAAATTCTACCAAAGGTAAATATTGATCCCACATACCCTAAAAGTCAAGTGAGCAGGATATCAACATGCCTTATACGGTTTGAATAGTTTTTTCTAATTTTCCATCAGTTTGGCGGTGGTAAGCAAGGCTCAAACAAAGTACACTATCTAGGGATTTCTGAAGACTTTTCGAGAATCTTGAAGTAAAACATGGATCACGGTCCAAAACAATCAATAGGGGTACTCCATGAAGTCTCACCACTTCATTAATATATAGTCTTTCTAGATGTTCAAGTGGTAAATCTACTCTTATAGCAAGAAAATGTACTGACTTGGTAAGGCAATCAATAATCACCCATATTGCATCGTTCCTTCTAGGAGTCTTTGGTAGTCCCATGACAATTTCCATCATAATATTAACCAATTTCCACACAGGTCTGGGAAAAGGTTGCAAGACTCCTCCATGCTGTTTCCTTCCTACTTTCACTTGTTGAAAAACCATACATCTTGACACAAAATCAGAAATATGCCTATTCATGTTGTCCCGCCAAAAATGTCCATTCAAATCACTATACATTTTGGTGCTCCCAGGGTGTATAGAGAAATTGGAATCATGAGAATCATCCAACAATTCCCTTTTTTGATCAGGTATATTGGGAACACAAAGTCTCTTCCCAAATTTCAAAATTCTATCTTCATATATGAAGTTACTCATTCTCCCATCATCTAAAACTTTAATCTTCTTTTTAAACTCCTCATCGACAGCCTGAGAACTTTTTATCCTCACTAGTAAAGATGGTTTGGAAACTATTTGAAAAAGTATTGATGTTTCACCTTCCGTGGTTATTCCCATACCCATCATTACTAAATCCATTAAAATTGGATCCCTTTCAACTCTCTTCTTGTTCAAAACTCCTTGATCCTTTCTAATCAAAGCATCTTAAACCTTATTTTCTTTCCCTGTGTGGTAGTGTATTGTGTAATAATAATCCTTGAGTATTTCAAGCCATCCAATTTGCCTCATGTTGAGTTCTTTCTGTGAGAAAATATACTTCAAACTCTTGTGATCGGTATATATCTCACATTTTTCACCATAGAGATAATGTATCCATACCTTCAAAGGAAAGATTACAATAGTAAACTCAAGATCATGAGTATGATAGTTTTGCTCAAGAATTTTTAGTTGTCGTGATGCATAGAAAATAACCCTCTCATTCTACATAAGAACACAACCATGTCCTTTCTTCGATGGATCACTATAAATAATGAACCCATTATTCCCCGATGGTAGAGTCAATATAGGAGCATCGACTAATATTCTCCTTAGTTTTTCAAAACATTATTCACAATCTTTTGTCCAAAAAAATTTAACCCCTTCACGTGTGAGTTTTGTTAAGGGGTTAGCCAACCGGGCAAAATTATGGACGAAACGTCAATAATAACCTGCTAAACCAATAAAACAGTGTACCTCAGTTATACTTGTCAGTGCTGGTCATTCTTGGATTTCCTTGGTCTTTGAAGGATCAACAAAAACTTCATCCTTAGAGTCAATATGGCCATGAAAATAAATATCCTGAATCCAGAATTCACACATGCTAAACATCCCATATAATTCATGTCTTCTAAGAGTCTTGAGGATAATGCACAAGTGATTTTCATGATCTTCAAAGATTTTGGAGTATACAAAGATATCATCAATAAATACCATTACAAACTCATCAAGATATTCCTTGAAAACTCTATTCATTAGATCCATGAAGGCAGAGGGTTCATTAGTCAATCCAAAATGCATTACTGTAAACTCGTAATGTCCGTAATTGGTTCGAAATGCTATCTTCGGAACGTCTTCCTTCTTCATGCACAACTGATGGTATCTAGATCGAAGGTCAATCATTGAAAAGTATTTATCTCCTTGTAGTTGGTCAAATAAATCATCAATTCTAGGTAGTAGATACTTTTTCATTATTGTTATAGCATTGATCTCCCAGTAGTCGATACATAACCTCATAGATTCATCTTTCTTCTTAACAAAAAGGACATGGGCTCCCCATGGAGAAAAACTAGGGTGAATTAATACCTTATTACTTAATTCCTCTATTTGTTTCGTTAGTTCCACTAATTCCATAGTGTCCATTCTATAAGGGGTCTTTGATATGGTCCTTGAACCAGGAATTAATTCAATGGAAAACTCAATTTCTCGTTCTAGAGGATGTCCAGGTAAATCTTATGGAAACGCTTCAACATATTCTTTCACAATAGGTACATACTCCATTTTGAACATTCCTTTGCTCACCCACAGTTATATCATTCTCTTACTCCCCAATAATTGAATTTAGTTGAGCTACTGTGGGTGGATCTAGATAATAATTAGGTGGTGACGATTCTTCTCTAAAGATAAGGTGTTCTTTATCATCGTCATCAAAAATAGTAACCTCCTTCTTATTACAATAAATTTTTGAATCATGGTCCAAAATCCAGTCTATACCAAGGATTACATCATATTCAATCATGGGTACGATGATTATATCAGCAGATAAAGAACATTTATATACTCTAATGGGAACGGATTCAGAAAACATTGTTGCGATGATGCTTCCCTTAGGAGTTTTAACTAAAAACTACCTTGTTAAATAATATTGGAAATATCTAATTTTCATATCAAACACGGAAGATATGAAACAATGTGATGATCCATGATCAAATAAAGCAATTTCTAAACTTGTGGAAACCATTAAATTACCTACCACGACATCTTTCGGAGCTTCTACCTCAGCAGTAGTGATAGCATAAGCCTGGCCTTGATCCCTTGGCCTTTTCTGAGGTAATTTCCCCTTACACTTAAGAAATTCATTTGCATAATTTCCCATCTCCCTGCAATTGTAGCATTGAACATCGGTAGCTTATTTCTTCCCCTATAATCATGAGCATGGTGGCCTTTTTCACCACACTTGTGACAGACTCCCATTCCCTTAAAGCAAGTACCGGGGTGTTTCTTCACACATTTATTACAAGATGGATATTCCACTTTTCCCTACTTCCCCTTATTTCCATTTCCAGAGTGATCAAAAGATCTCTTCTTCTCTTTCTTTTCTTTAAAGTCGTATGACTTAGAGAATTATTTTTCTATCTTGATTTAACATGAGACAATATCTTCATATGATGTGAAGGGTTGTTAGACTAATTCTAAATGGAGAAACGGTTTTAACCCATAAAAGAAACAATCAATCTTACTTCTTGGGTTATGTATATAATCATAAACATGCCTCAATAACCTTGTAAAATTAGCCACATAATTTACGACATTCTCATCCTCCTTTTGCCTCACACTCCAAAATTTCTTCTCCATATCTGCTCGATGGTCACGAGAAAATTATTTTTATAATAAAAGATCTTTAAAATCCCTCCATTACATATTCTATACTCCATCATCTTTCTTTGTGTTTTTAATCAATGAACACCATTGATCAACATCTCCAATGAGGCGGTAAACTGCAATGATAAATTCTTCCCCTTCACTGCTCCCCAAGGCATGAAATATTTTCTCTATGGAATTTATCCATTGCTTAGATAATGATTGATTTGTACTCCCAATGAATGTTGGTGGTTGCTGCCTCATTAAGTGATCTAACATTGATCCTCCACACTGTGGATCAGGGTGCTTCATATCGGTAAGGTTATTTTTCATAACCTTAGTGAGTTGTCCCAATGTAGTGATAATCTAATCGGTACTAGTAGTATCACCAGATCCACTATAATTATATTGAGCAGGAGGGAAATCCCTACATGGAGTGTGTGCATTTATACGGTTTCCAATCCTTACATTAGGCGTCATTTCTAAACAATGGCATAATCTAGATTATTTTATGAATTGAAATACATAATTCCAAATTTCTAAAAAACTTAACATTAATTGAATAGTTTCTAGATATAATCCATAATGATAAAAATGTTTTATTTGAGGAAGTATATACTCATAACCACTTCATAATGGATTGTAAAGAAAATCAGAATTATCCTAAGCATATCCCCTAAGAGTGTCGTAACCAAGAGTGCAGGAAGGCTCATTGTCATGCACCAGTTATCGTTCGAGTCTAGCTCAAAGTGGTGTATTTGGGTTTTACCCCTAGGTACATTTGTACCAGAGCCACATCTACCTACTCATATCCAGACAAGAATGTATTTCTTGGAAAAATCACAAAATCTCTACAATACCAAAATTCTAGGAATTTCTTCTATACTAATCCTCAACGTTAATCGTAGGTCTATGTGCTCTAATTAAAGTTTATCTAAATCTAGCTTCCAAAGTTTTTAATAAACTTTCTCTGATACCCACTGTAACGCCTCGATCCTAGTTACCCAGAGTTAGTGCATTATTATATAACATTGGTATGATCACAAAATATCATGTCTCGAAAGACCAATTAGTATAGTAGCCTTGGAAACACTAGATACATTAATAAGTCTTATACTACATGATAAAGTGAAAAACTAAAACAACATAGTCTCCATGGTCCACACTCATATCAAATCAGACTATCCATGCAGCTCATTCATAAAATACTTCTTCACATCCTAGAAAAATAAAACATAGAAAGGGGTGAGCTCAGATGCTCAGTAAGGATAACAATATAGCGGAAACTTTTATAAATAAGCATAAAAATTTAAGGCAATGTATAACTAAAACAAAAGCCTTTTAAACATGAACATAAGAACAATATGGAAAAAAATAAAATGAAATAATTCCATTTACTTATTCACATGGATATTATAATAGTTGAATAATCACATGCAATATCAATAACCACTTTCATAGTGATGGAATACATAATCCCGGACTATCATAACCACATAGTCAAGGCCTTGTTCCAAGACTACAAATAAGATTTGTTCAAGGCCTTATGCCAACACACTAGTTTGTCTCATGAGACCTACCGATGCATCGAGGAGCTATATTGGGCTCCACCCGTCACTTACTTATCCAATGATTTTTTTATATGAAAAGGTTTAAACAAAACATAAAAATTCGTATTAAAACTAGCATATGAAATGTTAATAAATTATCCATAAACCATGAATGGTATAAAAATAACACATCCACAATCAAATATATCACAAAACCTTCAATACAACATATAAGTTTTGTTTCATGAATAATCAACTTCAATAAATCTTAAAATCCATCAAAGGATGTTGACATAGATGAAATCTAAACTATTTAAGGGAAATATCTCTTTTTTGAAATCATTTTAAAAGTCACATAATTATAAAATAAAACATTTGCATTGTATATATTCTTATAATCATGTAAGTGAATCTTTGACTATTTTATAACGGTGAAAAATATCCGCACCCACCGTATAAGTTAAAAAAAGACATTCTTAGATTAATTTTGTCGAAAAGGTTAAAAAGGTCCTTACATGGAAAACGGATGAAAGATTCCATTATAAACATCTTTTAAAAAGTCAAAAAAGGGTATAAATGACATTAACCCATATTCTATTAAATAGTAATAATGTTTTTGAAATAAATTTTTAAGAATCATGGGTGTGGATGATAAATAGGTCCTAGTAGATAATTACGTATAAACAAACTCGAATAATGAAGATATTGTAGAATTAACCCTTAACATGTACTTTTACTTTGTCGAGGGTAGGTTATACTCCTGTATAATGGTGACATAATTGTTTTTAAAATGATACAAGAATCATATACATTAATATGATATCATATATGATCTTTTACCATTGTTGTGTTAATAATATCTTAGTATTATCGTTGTTTCTGGTGTTAACAGATTCATTTTCCATTATATTATTTGTTATGTGAGTCATAATTTTTATGTATGGGATGTATCTTATTCATATCCAAAATGATATCAAGTATTTAAATAATATTTTTAATCATCTAATAGAAATTATCCTTGAATGGAACGAGGGGGAATGAATCTCATCGTGTTCGTGGAGATGGTAATTTGTACGTACGCACGAACAACAATATCATTATTTTGATATTAA
The DNA here is from genome assembly GCA_963277665.1 of Viscum album. Lineage (NCBI taxonomy): Eukaryota > Viridiplantae > Streptophyta > Magnoliopsida > Santalales > Viscaceae > Viscum > Viscum album. Next base: position 1,953,670,957 of record OY728130.1, read on the forward strand.
AATAATATATAATTGGATGGTATATCATATATATAGAATCATTATCATGTTATATTTATTATTTACATGAATTAAAAATCATTATTATACCCATGCACATAATAATGTATTGAATAACAATTAGTATCTATGTCGGTCATTCTGGAGCAATCAACACTCTATGGAAGTTATTATGGAGCCAAAAAAGGCTTCATGTAAGATCAGTGAGTATGCTCGGAGGCTCACGGTCACTGGATTCATGAATGGGGACCCTTCTAACTCACATATCTGGCTGTTTTGGAAGGATTATTTGTCTGGTGATCTACAAAGGACATATGATCAGTCCTTGATTACAAAAATCTCAGTAGGGAGTCATGTGTTTGTGTTTTCTTTCATTTATGCCAAATGAAATGACCTAGAGAGAGATGATCTTTGGAGCGAGTTAGGTGTTTCTAATCCAGAGAATGTCCCCTAGATTTTTGGGGAGATTTTAACATCATTGCTTTCCCAGAAGAGAAGAAAGGGGGGCGCTTTCCCGAGGAATTCCAGTTTTTTTGGTTCTTTCATGGCCAGGAATGGCTTGATGGATATGGGTTATGAGGAAAATACCTTCACTTGGTGTAATAATCAGTGAGGAGATAGAAGAATGTATTGTCTTCTTGATCGGTGCTTGATGAATGAGGCCAAAATAACAATGTTCTCGGACTCCAAAGTTACTCATCTTGTTTGTTGCCTTTCGGATCACTCGCCACTTCGTGTTTCATTGGGAATAGGGATGAAAAGGGTGGAGACCGTTTCATTTTCCAAAATATGGCGGGAGGAACCTGACTTTTTTGATGTGGTTAGGGAAGCATGGGATTTGCAGCACTAAGGTAATCTGTGGGTTACTCTGCATAACAAGTTGAGACGGATTAAATCTCTTCTTCGACCCTGGATAAGGAAAATCCCTCCTCGTGATCAGGTTGTGATTGAAATAAGTAAAGAGGTGGAAACCGTGGATAAGCGGCTGGAAGTAGAATGGGATGATGTTCTATTTAACGATCATTGGACCTAAGAGGACTAGCTTACTAATAGTCTCTTACGTTAAGAAAGGCTGGATAGGGAGGGATCCAAAATCAGATGGCTTCGTGAGGGAGACCAAAACACTAGATACATTCACGATTTCATTAGAGAACACAACAGGATTTAGCGACCAACCCTCCTAAGAGAAGATGGGTCTTACTCCAATGACCGTGATGAGGTAGGGGGACTGATTAGTGGGGCTATCAGATCCTTACTGAATGACCCCAATCCAAATATGGAAGTCGGGTACCCTTGAAGAGATTCTGATTTTTTTGGAGGGTTTTCTAGACGTGTTTCAGAGGGTGTTGATGAGGCTATGAGGAGGAATCCGAAGGAGGATGAAATTTTGGAGGTGCTTTGGTCCTTGAACCCGGAAAGTGCCCCTGGGCCAGATGGCTTTCCAGGTTCTTTTTACAGGGTGTCGTGGGATTGTATAAAAGGGGATCTTGTGAGAGAATTCCAAGACGTCTTCCAGGGGGAATCTTGCCACAGATTGCATGTTCCACAAAGATGGTTCATCTACCGAAGGTGTGTAATCCTCAGTCTGTTAACCATTACCAGTGCATTATCAAGTGTAACATCCCATAAAAGACTCTGGCTAGCATTATCAACAAACATCTAGCCCCTCATTTGGATTCTTGGATAGCCTCGAAACAACATGGATTTATTAATGGGAGGTCTATAAAGGGTGCTATTGGAGTATCCCAATAAATGGAAAGCAGAATTAATAACAAGTCGCTCGGGGGAAATTTGGTGGTTATGTTAGATATGAGCAATCCCTATGATAGAGTGGAATGGTGTTTTGTGTTCAGAGTCTTGAATTGCATGGGGTTTTCAACAAGGAATTCTTACTTACTCTTCTAGTGCTTTAGCTCAGCTTGGATTTATTCTTTTTTTATGGGTAAGAAATTTGGCTTTTTCAAATCATGTCGTGGTCTTAGGAAAGGAGATCCCCTATCTCCCACTCTTTTCATTATCTCCCAAAATATGCTCAGCAGCTTTATCAATCAAGGTCTTACCACGGGGACAATCTTCCACTATCATAATAGGTCGACCACCAGGGGGATCCTATATTTGATGTCTGCAGATGACAACATAATTTTTATTAATGGAAGTAGCCGGTCAGTGCAAGGTTTGAATGATCTTTTAGGGGAATACTGCAAGTGGAGTGGGCAAGTTTTCAACAAAGAGAAAAAACCTTTTACATATCAAGGAATGTTTTGGAAAGAAGGGTGAGGAATGTGGGGAATATTATGAATATGGAGCGAGGATTATTTCCCATGGAATATCTTGGGGCTCTAGTTAGTCCTTCTTCCCTAAGGGTCCAACATTTTGATAAGCTCATCAACAAACTTTTGGGTCATATTCTCAACTGGAAAAACAGATTTTTATTCTTTGGAGGTCGTATAACATTAGTTAACAGCCTCATGGTTTCCATTACTATGCATATTCATTCCACCCTGAAGGGTACCAAGACTGTATCCTCCAATTTGAATATGATTTTCATATCCTCTGTATGGGATGGTCAGATGGAAGGAATGCATCATTGGGCCACAGGGAAACGTCTTTCAAGGCCTCTAGATGAATGGGATATTAATATGAAGAGTGCTCTCTCAAACATGAGGCGACTTCATGCCAAGCTAGCATGGGAGGCTATGGAAGGCAGGTCCCTATGGGGCAGGACTATGCAGGATATGTATGGGCAGGAAATCTGTGCCCAGATACCGAGAACCTCCATGATCTGGAAGGTGATTCACCCAAACATGGAGATTCTGTAACATCATTCTAGGTGGTTAGTGGGTAAAGGGAATCTCAATTTCTGGCAAAACGAATGGGGGCAGGGAGACTTTACATCCCGGGATTCCCCGCCCCGAACATGTCCTTCAGATAGGCAAGTGGTCAACCCAAATTTATTCAGGCTATTCTTGATGAGGATCAAATTGATATCTTCAATAGCATTGTCTCTAGAGATGTCCCAAATAAACATATTTTCATAGTTTCTATGTCAGGTATCTTCTCCATCAATGATTTTATGAACATCATGAGGGATATTTCAGGTGATGATCAGTGGGGGACTTAGTTGTGTTGCAAGGAGCTTACATCTAAATACAATTTCCTCTTATTGTGAGTAAGGAATAAGGATCTTCCATCTAATGAAAATTTGTAGCGGATGCGCATGAATCTGGCTTCCAGGTGCTGGTGATGAAGGCTCCAAAACCAAGAAACATTGGAGCATATTTTTTACATGATTGAATGGGATATCGATATCTGGACGTTTTGGGGATTTATTCTGTTGGGTTCCATCTAGAGGGGAGTTGGGGTAATTGTTAATGTCATGGTTTAGAGGAGCTGGCTCCCATGGTGCGGAGAGGAAGATCAAATCTGTTATTCTGATTGCAGGATGCTGGACAATCTGGAAGGCCAAGAATGAGGCACGACGCAATGATAGACTGGGATCTCAAGTAAGAATTCATTTCAAAATGAAGAATACCCTGCTCGATCTGATATGCCTCTGCCCGGACTATCATCATGCTTCTTCTGTGAGTTCATTTGTTCATTTTCTTCCAACCACACCTCAGTCTGGCTGTCCCGAACATGGACCCTAGATACGTTGGATTCACCATGGATAGGGTTTGAAACTAAACACGGATGGGTCTCTAATTGTGGGGTAGATGCATATGGGTGGGGTTGTAAGAGATAATAGGGGTTCTTTTGTTACAACATTCACAGTTTTCTTTGGGTGTGGTGATGTGCTGTAGGTGGAGGCTCTGGCCTTGGTCATGGTGCTGGAAATGTGTAGTCAAAGTCAGCTTGAGGTTTAAATGGTGGAGTCTGACTCTTTGCTGCTTTGTAATGAAATTCTTGTAAAGGGTAAAATCCCTTAGAATATCTCATACACAATTATAAAATTCAATGAATTCATGGGTAGCAATATGATGTTGTCTCACACATGGTAGGAGGGGAATATGGTGGCGGATTATCTGGAATCCATGGCTTCCTCATATCAGGGAATATTATATTTCTTTTGCTTGGGTGTGTTTCCTAAGGAGGGGATGAAATTTTCGGCAAATTATGCTTTGTATTTGCATTAATCTTGACCACCTTGATGTGTTTTTAGTGTTTCTTTTGTACTATGGATTTTTTTCCAATAAAAATGGTAGTTTCCCGTCAGTCAATTACACCACGACGTGGAGACGGTAATCCGTACGTATGCACGTATGGTGAAATTTCATTCAATAGATGGATAGAATAATGAATATGGTTGTACCACATTTATAATAACATCACAGTATATAGAAGATACTGGAGATATTATTTTAGAATGGAAATAACAATGAATGAAGAAGTGGAAGAAAAACAAATTGAAAGAGGGTTGTGAAATTATTTCCTCTTCTTCAGGTTCTTCCTTTTGATTTGATCAAAAGGGATCGTTAGGTTGGATTTATGACCAAAGGAAGGCCTCTAGGATAAAGGGAGTATATTTTAGAAGGTATTTGGTCAGTGTGTGGCTGATCCAAAAGGCTTTGAAGGTGTGAATTAGTGAGAAGGGGGAGTGACCTTTTATAAGAGGGGTAAGGGGAACCTTTGGAAAAGCTAGAAATATTATTTTATAATAAAATAAATTCTGGTTTATAATGGCTCAGAAACGGATTATTTAAATTATAAGGTGGATATGGGTCAGAAAACACTCAAACAATAGGTTTTAGATATGTTTTGGTCACTATATTAACCATAACATTTAGATTTAACTCTTAGTTAAATAGTTTGACATTTACCATGTCTCTTTGTATGTTTATATTATATAGTTAATAAACATACTATATACTTCCAAGGGAACCCCAAGTGGTTCATTAATGACTCAAATATAATTATATAAGTCTTTTGGCCAAACATTATATTTCTAATAATAGAATATTAATTAATAATATAATATTTGTTTTAAAAACTCTTTTATGTCAATTTTGATACTATTTAATAATTGATTTTTGTTAAAGTCCAAAAAACTTTATTAATTCTAAATAAATTCATTTAAGAATAATAAAATGTCATATTATCCTATAAAATTATTTGATGTCATCAAAACTTTCAAATTATATTTATTTTAACATTTATAATACCAATTATTTGATTCTTTCAATAATAAGGAAAATACTTTATCATTATTTTGTCAAAAATAAATTTAATTTTTCAGTGTCTAAAAATTATAAATAAAATACCATTATGTAGGAAATTGTTTTATATTTATAATTAATATTTATAATCTAAAAGATAACATCTATAACCCTATGTAAAAATGATTTTTCTAAAAGATATATGCTTATGTCATTTTTTTATTTTTTTAACTTAATTAATATAAAGTGTCATTATCACTTCCAAGTGGCTCCATGGGGTCCTAAAATTGACCCAAAGATTCCCATGGTCGGAAATGTATCATCCAATAGAGTTAAGACGCGTTTTAGGGTATATTATTATTATAATGATATTATTTTTTTACCCTTATTTACCAGATTTACCCTTTACCCATGGTAAATAAAATATTTACCGAAGTAATTATTCAAAATGCATAAAAATAAATGTTACCTATTTACAAAATTTGGTACTCATGATTCTAAATATGGAATCCATTTTTCTAAATTCAAAAATAGAAGTTCCAGAGATTAATTTAAAATTAATTCTCGTTGTCAAAACAAAAAAGCGTATTTTTAAGAAATAATAACTATCAAAAGATTGTCACTTGTTTATGTTTAGTTTAAATGTGTAATTATGTCCAATGACCAAAATTGGATTAAATGGTAAATATATAATATAATTATAATTTAAAACCACACAATAGTGTAATTTAGCACTATAAATTATTTTGATTTAAAAAGTTGTTTTTAATTAAGATTTAGTATTTTTCACTATTCGTCAAAATTTGAAAGTTTTTAGAAAAATACCAAAAATTCACCCTAAGCTAATTTTGATATTCCAAATCCAAAAATGAAGTCCATTTTCATAGATGAAATTTATAAAATTTCAAAAAGTGAGTGTTACTATTCATAACAGCTAGTTTGATTGGTTGGGGTGTGTGTTAAAACTCAAAGTTTCATACAACGCATGCTACTGTATTATTCAAAGATAAGCGGACCGTGGATTCTTGAGGTGTTACACAGGAGGTATAAAATTTTTAAATTGGTAACTTTTACTTTTATGTTGTATGAATAGTAACATCAATAAATATTTTTTACCATGGTTAAAGGTTAAATCTACTAAATAAGGATAAAAAATAATAATATAATAATATTAAATTACCCTAACATATGTCTTAATCCTATAGGATGATATTTTTCCGACCATGGGCATCCATGGGTCTATTTTAGGACCTCATTTAGACACTTGTGTGTGAAAATGACATTTAATTACTTTTAATTTAAAGTTATGGAAAATATAACCTAAACATGTATCTTATACTAAAACAATTTGTATATGGGGTTATATAAGTGATCAATTTGACTATAAATATTAATTAGAAATTAAATAACATTTCATACATAATTTTATTTTAATTATAATTTTTATGTATCAAATAAATAAATTTATTTCTAACAAAATGATAATGATGTGATTACCTTATTAATGAATGATTTAAATAAATGAGTTTATAAATATTAATATAAATTTATTTTTAATCTTTTCTTGCCAAACATGGATTTTATGGATGATTATGACTTGTGATCTTTTATTTATGGATTTTTTATTGAATGAATCTAGTAGTTAGGGATTTTTAAAAAGTAATGATATGAATAGTATAAAAATTGTCATAAATGAGTTTTAAAAAAAATATTGTTTTATTAAATTATATAATAGTCTTAAAAATATCAGATTAATCAAAATGACAAAAATAATATTTTAAATTTAATTAATGAACCACTAGAGGTTATATTGGAAATTTATAGTTACTATATTTACCATATAATATGAATACACAAGAAGACATGGTAAGAGTTAAATCAGTTAACTATGTGTTAAAAATAAAAGATGTGGTTGAATTTGTGAACTAGACTTATCTAAAACCTATTGGATGAGAGGTTTTCAACCCCAAAGAATAATATTTTTGAAATAAATGAAAATGGGACCATTTGAAAGAAAAAATCATTTTATAATAAAATTATATTTCAATACCTTCCAAAAGTTCCCATCCTCGCTCTTATAAAAGGGAATAACCCAAACCATTTAATCACACCTATAAAGCCCCTTTCCCATTCCAAAATCTGACCAAATATGATCATAATGTCCCCTCGTCCTCCTAGAAGCCTCACAATGGGCAGAAGGCAATTCATGAAAGCTTTTTAGCTTAAATCTAAAGGAGTTACCTGATTCGAGGAATGTTCTTCTCTCAAGATTCGTTCATTTATTTTCATTATCTAACCCCCTAATCTCTCTTTAAACAATTATTATATAAAAAATAGTTAAATGTAATAGGATATTTTTATTAAAATAATTCGAACTAAACATCCACACACCTCCATATAATGGATACGAACCAATTGTTTCTATGTACGACGAACTACTGCCTCATGAAATAGCCATTTTAGGACTTTTCCTTACCACCCATCATGGTGGAAATTAGGATGTAACAGTTTTTATTTGTGATATATATTATATTTAGATTGTCTCTATGCTTCTGATTTTATTATTTAAATAATACATTTATGCTTTCTATAATGTGTAAATACGATAATTTCTTTTGAGGATGTGTGGAATATCTCCCCCTCAAAGTGATATAACTCGTTCATGCCATACGTGGAACATGTAAAGCTTGAAGTTAGTGAACATATGAAATGTATATAAAATATGATATTATACTGGGATTATAATATACTTATGTATCATTTAGTTTTTATTTCTTAAATATGAAAAATAAATGAATGTAGCATTCATTTGTATGAACAACTTACTGTCTCCATGAATGGTGAATTTCATTTATTATATCCAAATGTTATGGACTATTATAAATACATATATACTAGATATATATGATATTTAAATCCTGAATACTATCCTAAAGATGATATACTTTTGACTACATGTACAATTTATATCCAAACAAGTTCATTTTTATTCAAGTACCCAATATCGACAAAATGACTTATATTAACTTAAACAATTATCTAATGTTTATAATGTGCTAATAAGTGATATAAAAAAAATTGAAAATTTTTCTAAAGAAAGTTGAAATTAACTTATGTTTATTATTAAAGAAGAACAAATAACATATGTGACGAATCAAACTCAAGGTAAGGGACTTCATCTCAATATCCTTTCATTGAGGTATATTTTGGTTTATACACGAACTGATTTTATACACTGTGTAATTATATATATTTAATTTTAATTCAATACAATATTTTTTAAAAGGAATATTGTTTCTATGTAGCATTTTATTAAAAACAAATGGAATGTTTATTTTTACCGTATGTGATTACGATGACCTTTCCGTCGCCACTAACATTATTTGATATTTGGATTCCTTAACAAGCCGTAATGTTTTCAAAAGGAAAATAAATTCCATATATAATTTTTATGTATTATTTTATTGAAAATATTTTTGATAAATGATTGATTATGTCAATATATATAATTGATATCTTGTAATTGAAATGTGGAAATGCAATCTTTCCTTTATTCTTGTACATGTTTTATGATTATTTTATTGTTCTTGGGCAATAATTATGTATACAGGTGGTTCTGTGATTAGCCTTAGGAAGGTGAGACTGGGATAGCTCTCCCATGCATTGGGTAATGTGACAGAGGTAAACGTTATTATTTCTCCAAAATGATTTAGGGAATATACTGTTATGGGTATTCCATACGTAACACTATGTGTTGCTGTGAAAGATACAATGAAAGTGTCTTCTGGATGTGACAAGTTAACATTATGATTTTTTGATTTCTATGTGTTATTCGTAAATATTAATATTTCATGAAGTAATTTAAATGCCTTATATTTTATTATGGAAAATTACGATTTCATTGATTTGTATGTAATGATGGGATAATGTTTTCCTTTCTTATTTTTTATACATTACTGATATTTTTATTAGAATCCAATGTTTTTGAAACATTTTTCAATGGGTATAAAGAAGGGTAAGAGAAAGAATGAATTCAATATGTTTTATATAAAAACAATAATTATTGTTTGTTTAAGGATTTTTGTTTTTGTGACAAAAATTAGATAGACTAGAATTGTCTACTTTGTAATTTTTGATTTGTAATGTAATAGTTATGTCATACGTCTATAAAACTCAAACCCCCAAAAGGTCCTCAATGCCAAATTCATGACTTAACTCATGATTATTAAATGTTTATGGTTGGGGCCTTTTTGTTGGAATCAAATGTCGGTTTAGACAACTTTAAGAGTTGGGATATTGTTAAACATAATTAATTTATTGCATGATTGATATAATATATCTTTTCAAGAATACCATGTTGATTCTGCTATGTTATTTTTGTGTTCATAATGGTTTTCCACAGAGGAAACATGGAAACTATGATGGGACTCCATCAAGAGGAAAACAACCTTCCAAATCAAAAACATGAGATGGTTGTAATTGGAATTGAATTGTTTGATGTAGTGATGGAACAATTGACTAAGGCTATAAATGGTAGTGGTATACGTGCCCAAGATTAGCCATATCAACTGCAAAATAACATGCTAGTAGTTGAGAATTTTATAAGGCAACATCCTCCATCATTTAGAAGATCACATGACACTATTCTAGATTAAGGATGGATTAAATAATTAGAAAAGATATTCGATGTCATGGGGTGTTTAGAATATAAAAATAATAGTATTTATGTTTATCATTTGGAAGGTGAAGCCGATCAGTGGTGGTCAATGGTTAAAAATATCAAAAGTATTAGGGATATTTATGCTCATGATTTGGATGGATTAAAATGTCTATTTCTGGAGAAATATTTTCCTATGGTGGTTCGACTTAGGATGCAAATACAATTCTTGGAATTTAGGTATGAGGATGACTTAGTGGGAAGTTATGAAGAAAAATTCACTAGACTGGAAAGGTATGATTTACATTTCTTACGAGATCTTGATACTAAAATCAATCATTTTTACTCATGGTTAAATCCATAGTATTTAATGGGTTCTACTTCACCTATGTTTAAATGTTATGATAATCTTTTTTGATGTGTAGAGAAAGTGGAAATCAATTTTTCAAATGATTAGGTGTTCTTTGAAAAAAAACAGAATAAGAGGTTGAGGGGGAAAAGGAAAGGTAAGAACTCTTCAAGAAAGGCATAAGGTAAGAAACATAGGTTTAGATATTGTAAACATTATGGTAGAAATCACCTTAGGGAATTCCATTTGAATTCTGGTGAGTTCTACTGATGTGGTGAAATGGGAAATAATCGGGGAAGTGGTAAGACAAAATATATTTACTATATGTAAAATGTTTTATGGTTAATGAAATGGGTCATTATGAAAATTAGTGTCCAAAAAAGAACTCAAATAAAGGAAATCATATGGAATACAAGAATAAAGGGGTTGTAAAATCCTTTGAAACTACATCAGTAGATGTTGGGACATCAAATCAAGTGGTATTAGGTACACTGTTTGTTTATTAAGAATATAAAAATGTGTTTTTTGATTCAAGGTCTATACATTATTATATTTTTTAGAATTTTTTTAGTAAATTTGTAATTCCATCTCATGATATGAATCATGAAGTTGTGTGAAAACCACCTAAAGGAAATGTTGAGAGAGAAAAAATTATAAAAACCTTCATATACTTGTGTGAGGAATGAATCAAAATGAAAACCTTATAGTTTTACCTATAGAATAGTTTTATGTTATTTTTGGTATAGATTGGATTTCTATTTATCATTCTATGATTGACTACAGAGCTAAATAGGTTTCTTTTAAAAAAGAATTTCAGTTTGTGTACAAGAATGAACCCTTAATTTTGATAACATATCAAGAAGATAAGAAACTAGTAAAATATGGAAATGAATGATACCTTGCACATATTATGGAAAACAAAGGAATTGATCAGATTATTGGTGTGTGAGATGTAAATGAGTATATTGATGCGTTTTTTAGGAGTTTCAACGAATAATCCCGGCAGGGAAGATGAAATTATAGTTGACATAGTTCCTGATGCTTATACAACTTCAAACCCCCTTATATAATGGATCAAATTAAACTTTTAGAATTAAAGAGTCAATATAATGAGTTATTAGATAAAGGTTTAGTTCAACCTATCACATCACCATGGGGTGCCCATGTCTTGTTTGTCAAAAAGAAAGATGGTTCAATGTGATTATGCATTTCTAATTGAGCCTTGAATAAAATAACTTTTAAGAACAAGTATTCATTGTGTAATATCAATGATTTGTTTGATTAGCTCTAGGGAGCTCAGTATTTTTCAAATATTGACTTGATGTTGGGGTTACATAAGTTAAAAGTAAAGGAATTATACATTTTGAAGACTCATTTTCATACTAGATATGGCCTTTGCGATCTGTAGTTATGCCTTTTGGGTTAACTAATAAACCTGTCGTATTCATGTATCCTATGAATATAATTATCCATGAGTTATTGGATAAATTTTTTGTTATTTTTATTAATGATATTTAGATATTCTATAAAAGTAAATAGGATCATGAATGTCATTTATGGGTTGTCTTGAAAACCATAAATGAAAAGAAATTGTATGGGAAAATCAGAAAGTGTGTGTTTTGGTTACAGAAAATTTCATTCCTTCGTCACATTGTTTCTAAAGATGGAATAATTATTGTCCATCTAAAGAAGATTTTAAAGAATGTAAAAGACCCAAAAATATAAATAATATTCATATTTTTCTTGGATTAGTAGGTTATTACTATACGTTTGTTGAAAAATATTTCACAGTTATCAATCTCACTGACTATGTTAACTTGAAAATGTGTTAAGTTCATCTGGAAAAAATAATGTGATGAATATTTTTGAGAATTAAAAAGAAGATTGGTGACATATCTATTATGGGAATTACGTTCTAAAAATGTTGAGTTTGATATCTACAATAAAGCTTTTTTGAAAGGACTTGGTTGTTTCCTAATGCAAAATGAACAGTTAATTGCTTGTGCTTTACATATATTGAAACCTCAAGAACTAAATTACCCTACACATGATTTAGATTTATTTATTATTATTTTTTGCATTAAAATTATAGAGGTATCATTTGTATGGTCTAAAGTATGTAATATATCCTGATCCCGAAAGTTTGAAGTATATATTCATTCAAAAATAATTAAACACGAGACATTGGAGATTTCATGAATTATGATGGCACGATCCATTACCATCTAGGAAAGGCAAATAAAGTGGATAAATCTTTGAGATGAAAAATTAATGCTACATTAACCCTGATATATTTGGAACGAGATCCTTTGGTTTTTTATTTGATGAATTTTGGATAGGAAGTTGTTGGTGCATGGAATTCCTCTGATTTGTTTTAGGCGGCAGTGAAATCATATCTTGTATACAGAATAAAGAACGCATAGAAAAAAGACATTGAGTTGTAGAAAAAGGTATATTAGGTTCAAAAGGTTATGTTACATGAATTTATCATTGATAAAGAGTATGTTTTGAGGTTTGGAATGAGGTTTTGTGTTCCATGTGATTCAAAATTGATGAAAGATTTGTTAGGTGATGCTCATAGTTCTCTATTTATAGTTTGTATTACCAGTACAAAAATGTACAAATATCATAAAGAGTATTACTGGTGGGATGGAAAGAATAGAGATACTGATGACATAACTATGGAGTGTTTCAATTGTCTACAGGTTAAAGAAGAGCAGCAGTTACTGAGGAGATTTTTTTAAACTTTTGCAATTCGAAAGTGGAAATAGGAAAACGTTTCCATGGATTTAATAGTATGATTACAAAATACTTCTCAAGATAACAGTGCAATCATAGTTATTATTGATATATTGACTAAATCTAATCATTTTCTTCCTATATAATATAATTTTTCTCTAGATAAACATTCTCTATTGTATATTAAATATATAGTCCGGTTACATGGATTTCCCCTCTTTATTTTATCTGATCATGATCATGGGTTCACTTCTATCTTTTTTATGGTCCTTCAGAAGTTGTTGTGTATTGAATTAAATTTCAGTACAAATTTTCATCTGAAATCATATGGGTAGTCAGAACGAACAATTTAGACCATAGAGGATATGCTACATTCATTTTATGTTGATTACCAGGGAAGTTGGGACCAAGAACTTTCTTTGGCTGAGTTTTCTTATAATAAAAGTTTTCATTCTATAATACAGATGGGACCATTTGAGGAATTATATAGAAAGTGGTGTCGAACACTATATGTTTGGGATGAAGTATGTAAAAGGAAGATTATTGGAACAAAAATTTTAGAAGAGATGGCAGAAAAAGTTTAGTTTATTCAGAATCACATTAGATCATCTCATAGTATGATGAAACGTTTTGCGGATAACCAAAGGAAATATCTTTCTTTTGAGGTAGGTGGTCATGCATTTCTTAAAGTTTCTCTGTGAAAAAGTGTGATGTGTTTAGGTAAAAAGGAAATGGTGAGTCTGAGGTTCTTTGGACCCTATGAAATCTAAGAAAAAGTTGGATCTGTTTCCTAGAGAGTGGCTTTACCACCATGTTTATCCCAACTACACAATGTTTTTCATGTTTCTATATTGAGGATGTAATGCCAGATCCATCTCATGTTTTTTTCATAGTTAGTTCAATTGGAATTAAGACTTTCATCTGAGGAACATCTATTCTAAATTATTTACTGAAAATAGAAAGTGTTTTGGAATAAGGGAAATCATCATATTAAGGTTTTGTAGAAAAACTATATGGATAAAGAGGAAATATGGGAATCTCAAAATTCTAGGAGGGATAAATACCCCCATTTATTGGATAAGTGAATAAAATTATGAGGATTCAATTTCCAAAAGGGTAGAAGGATGTAACATCCCAAGTAAATAAAGAATGTGACATTTTCAAATTTATTAATATTTTTCAATTAAATATTAATTTAACTTTCAATGGGATTCTATGTCTGATAGCGTACTCAACACAGGGCAATGGGTTTCTCCAAAATCTTATGTTGCACAAATTTCTATCAAACTGAAAATAAAAATAATAGTAATAGTATTATTATTATTTTAAATGGTAGATAATTCTTAGAAATTTAATTGGCGAGAATGAAAATAACTAACCATATTATGATTAAAAATGTTTGTTAAATATTTTTATATTTATACTATAAGGCCCCAGCCTTAAACCTTACTTAATATTGAATTAAATGAGTAATTCACATTGAGGATCTTTTCAGGTTTAGAGTTTTAGAGATTTAGGAAATAGCTATTACATCTCAAAAGATTACAAAGTAGTCGCTTATACTAAATTTCCATAAAATAAAAACTCTTAAAAAGAAACATGTATAGTTCCATGTTTTAGGTAGCATGAATTTCCCTTGATCCCATCCTTGACCCTATTCCACGATAAGTCCTGTGAAAAACATTTCAAAAACTTGGGATGAGCATATAAAGCTCAGTAAGGGATACACAATGAATGAAAACTGTTAGTTTTTCAAAACAACAAGTAAACCATGTATATTTTATCAAAGTAATACCTTCACCTTCATGAAGTATTAAAAACTCTTCACTGAATAAAGTATCATTACATACCTTTTTGTAACCAAAGGATTACCATAAAACCCATATAAAGAACACATAACATATATAAAGGTAACTTGGGACATAAACATACTTAAGTGGAATAACCATACGGTCGACTTCCACAAATATCACTTAATGGAATAGCCATACAGCCAATTTCCATACATACTTAATGGAATAGCCATACAGCCGACTTCCATACCCAATGCATTGGAGGTTATAATGTACCCACCCGTCCTGGTATTCACGGCACCACCCGTCATATGGTTTATCACGTAACCACCCATTAAATGTCCAAGTACCATAAAAAAATCATAAGACATAAAACAAATATAATGGAAAGAAAACATTTCCACACTTCGATCACAATATATCACTCAAATATATTGACATAACAAATCCATTACAAAAACCATTGTCAATACCAAAATACATAAAAGAGTATATTGTATTTATTTCATTTTAAAAACATCACGGCTTGTTGAGGAAGCCAAAGACTAAATAATACTCGCGGCGGCGGAAAAGGTCGTTGTCATCGCGTACGTTAAAAGAAATATTCTTTTTTGTCATTTAGTAAAACGCTTCATATAAAAAGATTCCTTTTGTATAAAAGTAAAAGTCAAAGGGGTTTATACACCGTATAAAAGAAAGTTGTGTATAAAACGAAATATGCCTCAATGAAAGGAGATTGAGACATAGTCACATACAAAGACGGTATCCTTGGTTTAAGGATAAATCAATTACATAATTATGTTTGAAAAATGAATACACCAAATATAAGTGGATATTAAGTGTAAAATAATCAAAGGGAATTCACACATATTCAAAGGATGACATATTCAATAACTACATGTTGAACCCAAAGAAATAGAAATTGGGTTAAGAAGTTCCCTTGACAGCCCAACGACGTCACATCAAAATGAGTTAATGAGAGATAAAAAGTGTATCTCATCACATGGTCATAAAAGTTATATCAATAAGGATATATGAGAACATATCAAAACATAACAATATGTAAATTAAAAGACCCAACAAAAGAAGTCTTTTAAAAAGAGGAGGGCGAAAGGTTCCCTTACCGACTTGGGTATCTTTCAAAACATAAACCCCATGAAGGGACAATACATCATTGATGTAAATACTCATAAAACGAAAGTATATTACAAGAAGAGTAGAATAACGGGCAGTACGTACACCACTCAAAGAAAATTGTGGCAAATGTATCATAAATCTCACGGGAATAAAAGTGAGATGAAAAATCCCTTACGAAAACTCGGCAGCCTAAAGGCGCCACATAAAACTTACAAAAATGGATTGATGAGATAAAATAGGGTATCTCATCATATTAACATAAAGTTTATAGAAATAGGAATATAAAATAACATCCCTCAACATAACAAAGTGGAGCTTAAAATAAGTGACATAAAGAAGAGTACATAAAAAGAAAGAGAGAGGTTGGATCTCTTACGAAAAATTTGCCAGCCTAACGGCGCCACTCAAAACATCCAAAATGGATTGATGAGAGAGAATAGGGTCTCTCATCATATGAACATAAAAATTACAGTAATATTAATATAAAATAATACCCCAATAACAAGAAATATGATCTTTTAAAGGAATGACATAAAATAATGTACTTAAAAAGAAAGAGAGGTGTAGGATCCCTTACCTCGGGTCCGACTTGACTCGATCGTTCTTTAACGTCCTGAATAATAAACTTGAGTTAATTTCTATTTTCTTAAGAACCTTTTTAAAGTTAATTATTCCTTTTATATCACTTATTTCCATGTTATACACATTATTTAATCATTTAAGTTAATAATGTTTGTTTTGTTGATATTTGGTTCTTAAGTCGAAAGTGGACTTCTTACAATTACATGTTGTTCATGTGGTCAAAGGTTCTTTATATCCAGAATTACATTACTGATTTGGATATCATATATATCTTATATATATCTAGAATATACATGTTTTTATAATATCACATAATCATTTAGAGGTAAGAAATGAAATGCACCGTTCATGGAGACGGTAAGCCGTACGTACGCATGAACGCTACTTTCATTTCTTTGTCATATTAATGGAATTAAAACTAAATTGGAGGTATGTTTATTTTAATTGCAGAATTATATTCATAATTTATATGTATCTTTCATCATATATATCAATTATATACATGTACTTATAATAGTACATTACATTTGGGGATAAGAAATGAAATGCACCGTTCATGGAGACGGTAAGTCGTACGTACGCATGAACGCTACTTTCATTTCAATATCATACTTTAATGGAAAGAAATAATAATTATATAGAGGTATATAATAATTCCAGTATAAAATTATATATAATAACATTAAATCCATCCTTTATACGTCCCACGTATGGCATTAACGAATCACATCACTTTGAGGGGGCGGTAGTCCGCACTTCCTAAAATGAAGATATCGCGTATACCCATAATGGAAGCCATAAAGGTAAGACACAAATGAAAAATACAGAAGCTTAAGTAAAACATAAACATATTATATATCATATATAAATATAGTGAAATCTTAATGGCCACCTTTGAAAGTGTTATATGAGTGTTGAACAATCATCGTTTCGTGAGGCAGAAATTCGCCATCCACGGAAACAGTAAGTTCTTTAACCATTAGATGTAGGTGTGTGTAATTGTAGCACAAATCCTTCTTATAAAAACATCCTAGTATATTTATGATACTGAATTTGTTACAAAAGAAAAGAATAAAAAGAGCATAGGGGGTTGGAGAAGCAAAATAAAACAAAAGGACTCAAGTGAAGACATTACCTTAAAATTGGGTAACTCCCCTTGGTTTGAGCTCAAAGGCTTCTTTGGAAAGACTTCTGCCCAATGTGAGGCTTCAAGGAGTAATATAGGGATGTGGAGAGCCAAAATGGGCAGGGGTGGGCCGAGCCAAAGGCTTTGGGATTGTGGGTAAGGAGGTAGAGGTGGGGGCCTTTTATAAGAGGAGAGGAGGGGCACTCTTGGAAAGTAAAGAAAAGTCACTTTATTAAAAAATGGTATTCGGATTTAAGAGGTCCCACATTGATTTATTTCTAGGATAAGGTGATAAGGGTTCGAAATCCACTCATCCAATAGGTTTTGTACATGTTTAGGTCTTATATATTACATTATCTTTCCATTTTCTTTAAATCGTTAAATAATGAGGTCATCACTGCATCATCATGATGTCATAAATAATTTAATTTATTTAATGTCTAAAAATTATAAAAAAATACTATGATGTTGGAAATATTTTTAGCCTTCCAATGACTATTTAGAGTAAAAAATCTGACTCGCATAACCCCATGTAAAAATTGTTTTAGTAAAACATCTCATGTGTGTGTCATTTTTACTTTAACATTAAATAAAAAGTTATTTATGTCATTTCCCAACCAAAGTGGCTCCATGGGGTCCCCAAGATGACCATGGATTGTTTGGGTCGGCCATTAAACATCCAATGATGTTAGGACTTGTGTAAAGTTCATTTAATATTATTAAAATATTATTTTTACCTTAAACTACACTAATTACCTCTAATCGCGATTAAAAACTTAATAAGTTACTATTCACAAAAAAATTATTTTAATCCCATTGAACCACATTTTACTTCTTAATGAAAACCATGTATGTCGGATTTTTGAAATTCAAAAAAAAAAGGTGGAAAAATTTCATTTAAACGGAAAATCGGTATTTATAAGTACCACATAGTGGTTTCACTATTCCTCAAAAATTGAAGTTTTTCAAAAAATTACCAAAAATTCACCCTAAGCTATATTTGATATTCCGAATTCAAAAATGAAGTCTATTTTACAAAATTCAAAACATATAAGTCACATTAATTAATTTAATAATTAATTCCCACTGTCATGACAAATAGCGTGTTTTTATGAAACAATAAGTATCAAAAGATTGACACTAGTTTAAGTCTGATTTCAAAGTGAAATTACTTCCAACAACCACTATTGGATTTAATGGTTAAAATATATTCTAATTTCACTTTAAAACGAATTAAAAAGATAATCTAATAATATAAATAAATTTGATTAAAAATAGGTTTTGAATTAAAATACAACATTTTACACTATTCTTTAAAAAATGAACTTTATCGGAAAGATACCAAAAATTTACACAAAGTAAATTTTGATGTCCCGATTCTAAAGAAGAGTTTTATTTGGTCCAATATAATGTATAAGTGTGAACAAAACTATATTTAATGACGGTTTTCCATCAAAAGGCGATAAGTGAACCTTTAGTGAAAACTAGGGCATATACGCCTAAAATTGAATTCTTTCCGTATTTTAAGCCTTTATCTTTTATTGGATAAATGTAAAAACATTTAAAAACATATATAATCATATTTTTTTTATTTATATCCATTCCCGCCAATACAACGGCTACATGTTAACTGTTATTTAAAATAATATTATTTTATTATTAGAGTGCAACGTAAGATTCCCAAGAAACTCGTTGTTGCGTGTTGGGTACGCCATCGAGCATAGAGTCCCCTTTAAAGTCATATTAATATTTTATTCAAAAATATGGATAAATATTAAAATTTCATATTCTTTAATTACCTGGGGTGTTACATCCTTCCCCCTTTTGGGAATTGCGTCCTCGCAATTTTAAAATTGGGCTTGGAAACATCCTTGAAAGTCCCACATCGGAAGAAGAGTCGGTAAAAAAATCACTTTAAAATAAAGAAAGATAATTACAAAGGTCACCTGAGTTAACCCATACTAGGATTCCAAGTATGAAAACATGGATATGGAGGAGAAAACATAGGGTTATGTTCTGATGAAGAGTGATAGGAAACATGTTTAGGAGAAAGTTAACCACAAGAAAATCACAGACTTGTGATGGGTTAAACGGTATTCGATTCCCTAGTAGAAAAAGTTAATAGACAACATTTTTGTTTTAAGTTACTTTTTATTGAGGAATTTATTCATAAGGAAACATAAACACTTATCATGTTGAATTTCATCTTTTATTAGATTCCTTACACAAACTCATATTTTCTCCAAAAGATTAGTATTTAGGAAGACTTGTTCACATTAAGAGTACTATAATCAACTTCTAGAGAATCACCTAACCCAAAAAAAGATAACTATATACTTCCCATGTCTTTGGAATTTAACCAAAACCAAAACCCAAAAGGTTAGTACGAGATCAGATAATCCAAAAAAGGATAACCCTTTAAAAAGAAAATCTATGCTTAATCTCCAAAATTTGTCCAACAAAACCCAAAGTTCAACGAGGACCATCCGATAAAAAAAATTTCCATGAAATTCTTAAAAGTAAACCAATCTAAGATTGAAACCCAAATATTTGAAGGATTTAGTCATATAGTCATCCAAGTTAAATCGTAACATTTATCTCCAAATAACATCAGTTTCTCCTAAAGTCTCGTATTGAAAAGTAATTAGCCTAATCACATATCCTCCATGATAGGTTAATCATTTTCATAAATAACCCAAAATCAACTTACACTTAATTCATAAAATCATATAACTTAAAATAATCATTCAAACTAACCAGGGACTTCACGTAGTCCAGTGGTAGGTGATAAATACCAGTCGCACTTTGGTTGTGGGTTTGATTCCCGCAGCTTTGTCCGATGCGACGGGTTGTCACACGGTCTGCGTGTTGTCCTTTTTCCAAAACAATATAATTCTTAAAACATTCCCCAAAATGAGATAAAATCTTCAAAAATTATCATAACATATTTTATCCTCAAGTTTATCTCATTCCATTCATTTTCCATCATAACATAGAGTAACCCATAATTACCTAAAAAGTAAGGATCATATAAACCCTAATGGTTACCTTAATAATTATTACCTGAGCTTCCCCATCGAGTTGGACATCTCATACATGATGCATTACAGGACATACCAAGGTACAAGTGGTTGATCATGACTCCTTGATAGTTGGTTTATAATAACCATGAGTTTCCTCATTGAATCCCCCATTTTATCTAGTATCTTAAACAGAGAACCACCACAGTTTCCTTCAAACCTGTTGCCTCTTTGGTTCCTGCTAGATCCATCCATTCACTAAAAATAGAAAGGTCAGTGTGAGTATATCAACATAACCATCATGTACTAATGAGGACGATAAACACTAAGATATACTTACTCATTCACTTTATCTAAAACTAGGACTCTTTCTGAAATCCTATCCATTATGGTAATGTCACTTATGCTTAAAGAATACCCTAACCTCTAAAGTTATCTAAACCGACCTCTAATACCAACTATAAGGCCCCAGCCTTAAACCTTACTTAATATTGAATTAAATGAGTAATTCACATTGAGGATCTTTTCAGGTTTAGAGTTTTAGAGAATTAGGACATAACTATTCCATCTCAAAAGATTACAAAGTAGTCGCTTTTACTAAATTTCCATAAAATAAAAACTCTTAAAAAGAAACATGTATAGTTCCATGTTTTAGGTGGCATGACTTTCCCTTGATCCCATCCATGACCCTATTCCTCGCTAAGTCCTGTGAAAAACATTTCAAAAACATGGTATGAGCATAAAAAGATCAGTAAGGGATACACAAATAATGAAGACTGTTAATTTTTCAAAACAACAAGTAAACCATATATACTTTATCAAAGTTATACCTTCACCTTCATGAAGTAGTAAAAACTCTTCACTGAATAAAGTATCATTACATACCATTTTGTAAACAAAGGATTACCATAAAACCCATATAAAGAACACATAACATATATAAAGGTAACTTGGGACATAAACATACTTAAGAAGAATAACCATACGGTTGACTTCTACACATATCACTTAATGGAATAGCCATACGGCCAATTTCCATACATACATAATGGAATAGCCATACGGCCGACTTCCATACCCAATGCATTTGAGGTTATAACGTAACCACTCATCCTGGTATTCACGGCACCACCCGTCATATGGTTTATCATGTAACCACCAATTAAATGTCCAAGTACCATAATAAAATCATAAGACATAAAACAAATATAATGGAAAGAAAACATTTCCACACTTTGATCACAATATATCACTCAAATATATTGACATAACAAATCCATTACAAAAACCATTTTAAATACCAAAATACATAAAAGAGTATATGGTATTTATTTCATTTTAAAAACATCACGGCTTGTTGAGGAAGCCAAAGACTAAATAATACTCGCGGCGGCGGAAAAGGTCGTTGTCACCGCGTACGTTAAAAGAAACATTCCTTTTTGTCATTTAGTAAAACGCTTCGTATAAAAATATTCCTTTTGTATAAAAGTAAAAGTCAAAGGGGTTTATACACCGTATAAAAGAAAGTTGTGTATAAAACGAAATATGCCTCAATGAAAAAAGATTGAGACATAGTCCCATACAAAGACGATATCCTTGGTTTAAGGATAAATCAATTACATAATTATGTGTGACAAATGAATACACCAAATATAAGTGGATATTAAGTGTAAAATAATGAAAGGTCATTCACACAGATTCAAAGGATGACATATTCAATAACAACATGTTGAACCCAAAGAAATCGAAATTGGGTTAAGAAGTTCCCTTGACAGCCTAACGACTTCACATCAAAATGAGTTGATGAGAGATAAAAAGTGTATCTCATCACTTGGACATAAAAGTTACATCAATAAGGATATATGAGAACATATCCCAACATAACAATATGTAAATTAAAAGACCCAACAAAAGAAGTCTTTTAAAAAGAAGAGGGTGAAAGGTTCCCTTACCGACTTGGGTATCTTTCAAAACATACACCCCATGAAAGAAGGACAATACATCATTGATGTAAATACTCATAAAACGAAAGTATATTAAAAAATGATTAGAATAATGGTAATTAAGTACACCACTCAAAGGAAATTGTGGAAAATGTAGCATAAATCTAACGGGAATAAAAGTGAGATGAAAAATCCCTTACAAAAAATCGATAGCCTAACGGCGCCACATAAAACTTACAAAAAAGGATTTATGAGATAAGATAGGGTATCTCATCGTATTAACATAATTCTTATAGAAAGAGGAATATAAAATAACACCCCCCAACATAACAAAGTGGAGCTTAAAAGAAGTGACATAAATGAGAGTACTTAAAAAGAAAGAGAGAGGTTGGATCTCTTACGAAAAATTCTGCAGCCTAACGGCGTCACTCAAAACATCCAAAATGGATTGATGGGAGAGAATAGGGTCTCTCATCATATTAACATAAAAAATTACAATAAGATTAATATAAAAGAATATCCCAATAACAAGAAATATGATCTTTTAAAGGAATGACATAAAATAATGTACTTAAAAAGAAAGAGAGGTGTAGGATCCCTTACCTCGGGTCCGACTTGACTCGATCATTCTTTAACGTCCTGAATAATAAACTTGAGTTAATTTATATTTGCTTAAGAACCTTTTTCAAGTTCATTATTCCTTTTATATCACTTATTTCCATGTTATACACATTATGTAATTATTTAAGTTAATAATGTATGTTTTGTCGATATTTGGTTCTTAAGTCAAAAGTGGACTTCTTATAATTACATGTTGTCAGTGTGGTCAAAGGTTCTTTATATCCAGAATTACATTACTGATTTGGATATCATATATATCATATATATCTATAATATACATGTATTTATAATATCACATAATAATTTAGAGGTATGAAATGAAATGCACCGTTCTTGGAGACGGTAAGCCGTACGTACGCATGAACGCTACTTTCATTTTTTTTCATATTAATGGAATTAAAACTAAATGAGAGGTATGTATATTTTAATTACATAATTATATTCATAATTTATATGTATCATTCATCATATATATCAATTATATACATGCACTTATAATAGTACATTGCATTTGGGGATAATAAATGTAATGCACCGTTCATGGAGACGGTAAGCCGTACGTACGCATGAACGCTACTTTCATTTCTATATCATACTTTAATGGAAAGAAATAATAATGATATAGAGGTATATAATAATTACAGTATAACATTATATATAATAACATTAAATCCATCCTTTATACGTCCCACATATGGCATTAACGAATCACATCACTTTGAGGGGGAGGTAGTCCACAGTTTCTAAAATGAAGATATCGCGTATACCCATAATGGAAGCCATAAAGGTAAGCCACAAATGAAAAATACATAATCATAATTAAAACATAAACATATTATATATCATATATATATATAGTGACATCTTAATGGCCACCTTTGAAGGTGTTATATGAGTGTTGAACAATCATCGTTTCGTGAGGCAGAAATTCGCCATCCACGGAAACAGTATGTTCTTTAACCATTAGATGTAGGTTTGTGTAATTTTAGCACTAATCCTTCTTCTAACAACATCCTAGTATATTTAGGATACTGGAGTTGTTACAAAAGAAAATAATAAAAAGAGTTTAGGGGGTTGGAGAAGCAAAATAAAACAAAAGGACTCAAGTGAAGACATTACCTTAAAATTGGGTAACTCCCCTTGGTTTGAACTCAAAGGCTTCCTTGGGAAGACTTCTGCCCAAAGTGAGGCTTCAATGAGTAAGATAGGTATGTGTAGAGCCAAAATGGGCAGGGGTGGGCCGAGAAAAAGGCTTTGGGAGTGTGGGTAAGGAGGTAGAGTTGGGGTCCTTTTATAAGAGGAGAGGAGGGGCACTCTTGGAAAGTAAAGAAAAGTCACTTTATTAAAAAATCGTATTCGGATTTAAGAGGTCCCACATTAATTTATTTCTAGGATAAGGTGTTAAGGGTTCGAAATCCACTTATACAATAGGTTTTGGACATGTTTAGGTCTTATATATTACATTAACATTCCATTTTATTTAAATCGTTAATTAATGAGGTCATCACTGCGTCATCATGATGTCATAAATAATTTAATTTATTTAATGTTTAAAAATTATAAAAAACTACTATGACGTTAGAAATCTTTTTTTCATTCCAATGACTATTTATAGTCAAAAATATGACTTGTATTACCCCATGTAAAAATTGTTTTAGTAAAACATCTCATGTGTGTGTCATTTTTACTTTAACATTAAATAAAAAGTTATTTATGTCATTTCCCAACCAAAGTGGCTCCATGGGGTCCCCAAGTTGAACCATGGCTTGTCCTGGTCGGCCATGACACATACAATGAGGTTAGGACATGTTTCAAGTTCATTCAAATTATTAAAACATTATTTTTACCTTAAACTACACTAATTACCTCTAATCGTGATTAAAAACTTAATAAGTTACTATTCACCAAAAAATTATTTTAATCTCATTGAACCACATTTTACTTCTTAAAGACAACCATGTATGTCGGGTTTTTGAAATTCAAAACACAAAGGTGGCAAAATTTCATTTAAACGGAAAATCAGTTTTTATAAGTACCACTTAGTGGTTTCACTATTCATCAAAAATTTAAGTTTTTCAGAAAATTACCAAAAATTCACCCTAAGATATATTTGATATTCCGAATTCAAAAATGAAGTCTATTTTAAAAAATTCAAAACATATAAGTCACATTAATTAATTTAATAATTAATTCCCACTGTCATGACAAATAGCGTGTTTTTATGAAACAATAAGTATCAAAATATTGACACTAGTTTAAGTCTGATTTCAAAGTGAAATTAATTCCAAGGACCACTATTGGATTTAATGGTAAAAATATATTCTAATTTCACTTTAAACCCAATTAAAAAGATAATCTAATCATATAAATAAATTAGATTAAAAAGATGTTTTGAATTAAAATACAACATTTTACACTATTTATTAAAAAAATGAACTTTATCGGAAAGATACCAAAAATTTACACAAAGTAAATTTTGATGTCCCGATTCTAAAGAAGAGTTTTATTTGGTCCAATAGAATTTATAAGAGTGAAAAAAACTATATTTAATGACGGTTCTCCATAAAAAGGTGATAAGTGAACCTTTAGTGAAAACTAGGGCATATACGCCTAAAATTGAATTCTTTCCGTATTTTAAGCCTTTATCTTTTATTGGATAAATGTAAAAACATTTAAAAACATATATAATCATATTTTAGTTATTTATATCCATTCCCGCCAATAAAACGGCTACATGTTAACTACCATTTAAAATAATATTATTTTATTATTAGAGTGCAACGTAAGATTCCCAAGAAACTCATTGTTGCGTGTTGGGTACGCCATCGAGCATAGCATCCCCTTTAAAGTCATACTAATATTTTATTCACAAATATGGATAAATATGAAAATTTCATATTCTTTATTTACCTGGGGTGTTACGTATACAGTAAATTTTAGATGCTTAAAATAAGAATGTATCTGATTTTGTATGAAATACTCTAATATTCTTCAAAAGGTCATTTTACTTCCTTTTGTGGGAGAACCCATTTTAAATCTAGTTTTTGTCACATATATATGTCCTACTAGAAAAATATAAAATTCTTCTTTAGAAGAGGAAAAAAAATTTACTTTGGATAA
Source organism: Viscum album (assembly GCA_963277665.1). NCBI lineage: Eukaryota > Viridiplantae > Streptophyta > Magnoliopsida > Santalales > Viscaceae > Viscum > Viscum album. Next base: position 1,953,697,197 of record OY728130.1, read on the forward strand.
AATATTGGTATTTTTCTAATAAACTTACTTTTTAATAAATAGTGAAAAATACTACATTTTAATTCAAAAATAACATTTAATATAATTTATTTGTATAGATAGATTATAGTTTTTATTCGTTTTAAAATGTAATTGTGCTATATTTTTACCATTCAGTAGAATATTGTTCATTGTAAATAATTTCATTTTTAAATTGTACATAAACAAGTGTCCATCTTTTGGTAGTTTTTACTTCTTAAAAATACGCTATATGGATTTGACCATAGAAATTAATTTTATATTAATTTATGAAATTTATATGTTTTGAATTTGGAAAAATGGATTCCATATTTATAATCAGGAGTTCTAAATTTTATAAATATCTACCTTTTATTTTTGTATATTTTTAATTGTAACATCAGTAAATATTTTATTTACCATCGTTAAAGGGTAAATCTGGAAAATAAGAGTAAAAAATAATATTATAATAATATTAAACTACCCTAACACATGTCATAATACTATTATATGAGATATTTCCGACCATGGGAATCTTTGGGTCGATTTTAGGACCCCATGGAGCAACTTGTGTTTGAAAATGATATTTAGTTACTTTTTATTTAATGTAATGGAAACTATAACCTAAACATGTATCTTTTACTAAAAAAAATTATATAGGGTTATATAGGTGGTATATTGGACTATATATTTTCATTATATGTATAATAATATTTCTTACATCATGATATTTTATTTATAATTTTTAGATATCAATTAAATTTATTTATTTATGACATAGTGATGATGTAGTGATTACCTTATTAATGAATGATGAAATATGACATACAAGAATTTTAAATATGATTACGAATTTTTATATTATAATTAATGATTATTTTTTAAATAAATCACTTGGTTATGTATTTTTAAAAATTCATGATACAAATAGAATGAAAATAAACATAAATGAGTTTTTTTAAAAATACTACTTTATTAAATAGTATAATAGTTTTAAAAATTTAAGATTAGGAAAAATGAATTATATAAAGCTAAAAATGTAATTAATGAACCACTTCAGGTTCTATTGGAATTTTAGCGTAACTATATTAACCATATAGTATGAATACACAAGAAGAGATGGTAAGAGTTAAATTAGTTAACGTATGGTTAAAGCAAAAATATAAAGTTAAATTTGTGACCTAGACATGTATAAAACCCATTGGTTAAGAGGTTTTCGACCCTAAATCATCTAATATTTTAAATAAATTATCTTCTACATTTTTAAACTAAAAATATATTTATAATAAAATAGTATTTTCATACCTTCCTAAAGAGCTCATCCTCCCTCTTATAAAAGGGAATCACCCTGACCCATTTAATCACACCAATCAAGCCCCATAGCTCATCCAAACATTTCACAAATAAGCTCATCACATCCCTATTTTCCTCCTAGAAGCCTCACCATGGGTATAAGGAAATTAACTAAATATTTTTAGGTTAAATCAAAAGGAGTTACCCGATTTGAGTTAATGTCTTCTCTCAAGCTTCTTTCTTTTGTTTTCTATCTCCAACCCCATAAAATATTTTTATTTCATTATTTTATTACGACACAAGTATCTTTAATATTCAATTATTTTTTTATGAGAAGTATTTGAACTACACATCCACAGACCACCATGTAATGGATATGAACATACTATTTCTGTGTACGGTGTAATATTGTCTCACGAAATGATGATTGTTCAATTTTTCACTACCACCTATCATGGTGGCCATTATGATGGAACTATATTTATATGTGATATATATTATATTTATATTCTATATATGATCCTTTTTTATTTAAATGATACATTTATTCTTTAAATAATGTGTAAATACGATAATTTCATTTAAGGAAGTGCAGACTACCTCCCTCTCAAAGTGATATGACTCATTCATGACATACATGAAAAATATAAAAGATGGAGTTAATTGAGTTATGTAAAGTATTAAAAGTATGATATTATAATAGATTTATAATATAAATTTTTATCATTTAGTTTTCATTTCATTAATGTGACAAATAAATGAACGTAGCGTTCATGCGTACATATGTCTTACCATCTCCATGAACTGTGCATTTCATTTCATATCTCAAAATGTTATGGAAAATTATAAATACATATATATTGGATATATATGATATTTAAATCATGAATAATATTATGGAGATGATATAATTTGTACTACATGTACTATTTTTATCAAAACAGTTTGTTTTGACTCAAGTACCCAATATCGACAAAATGATTGATATTAACTTAGACCATTATGTATTATTTTATAACATGGTAATAAGTGATATAAAAGAAATAATAAACATGAAAAAGGTTATAAATCAAGTATAAATTAATATTACTTTATTATTCAGGATGATCACAGAACATACATGGTGAATTTGACTAAAGGTAAGGGACTTCATCTTGATCTCCTTTTATTGACGCATATTTTGGTTTATACATGAGATTATTTTATACAGTGTATAATTATATATTTTTTCTTTTAATTAAATTTAATTTATTTTAAAGGAAATATTTTTTTTCTACATATATTTTTACTAAATGACAAAGGGAATTGTTTTAACGTACTTAGTGACAACGACCTTTCCAACACTGCAAACATTATTTAATTTTTGGCTTCCTTAACAAGATGCATTGTTTTTAAAAAAAAATAATATATACATGTTTATGTAATTTGGTGTTTAAAACGTTTTTATAACGGATTTATTATGTCAATATATTGAACTAATATCTTTTTATTCCAATGTGGAAATGTTATCTTTCCTTTATACTAGTTCATGTCTTATGATTATGTTACGATTGTTGTTAATTGTTTATGGTTATGGTTGGTTCTGTGATAAACGATGGATGGGTGAGCCTGATATAGCACTGCAATGCATTGTTTAACATGACAGAGGTCAATGTTAATTTTTCTCCAATGATTTTTAGGGAATATACTTTGATGGGTATTCCAAACGTTACTCCATACGTAGCTATGAAATCTACAATGTAATTATTTTATGGATTCCACAAGTTACCATTTAAATTTATTATTTCTATGTGTTATTCATAAATCTAATGATTTCATTAAGTATGGTAAAGAGGATATGTTGTATTATTCAAATTTATGATTTCATTTATTTTGTATGTATTGTTTGGAAAATGTTTTATTTAGTTTTTTTATATCCCTTACTGATCTTTTTATGCTCATCCCAAGATTTTTTGAAATGTTTTTTCATTGGGTATAAGGAAGGGTTAGAGAAAAGGAAATTTCAGGAATATTTATTTTAAGAAATGAATTATTTTATATTTAAGGAATTTTATTTTAGTAATAAAATTGATAGAGTAGATGTGTCTACATTTTAATTTTTAAGATGTAATGTAATAGTTATGTCCTAATTCTCTAAAAATATAAACCACAATAGATCCTCAATGTCGAATTTTTAAATTAACTCAAGATTATGAAATGTTTAAGGTTGGGTCCTTATAGAACCCCTATATCATGGTTTCCAATAATGATATAAAATTAAACCACCATATCTTAATCCTTTATATTATATCCTTTACTATTTATTATCCTCTTCATGGTGATAAGAGTAATGTTCTCCAAACTGATCATACTCCCCTAGGTGAGTCATTTTTTACTATTAAATACAATGACCCTAGATGAGTTTCAAACACATTGTATTCTTTATTAAATTCACATAATTTTACGTAGAATACTTCCTTCCCACATCATCAATGAGTTCAAAAATTTCTTTTTCCCCTATGATTTAATTAAATAAATTCACAATTTTAAATAAAACTAATAATTAATGAATTTACAAAATGAAAAATGAAAATTAAAAGATGTTCCAATAATTAATAATGAAAATAAAATCCTATAACATAAAGGGATTAATTAAAAAATCCATAAAACATTTTCGAAATAAAATATTTAAGTATTTCAATTATAGTTCACTCAAATACATGTTGAATAAGAATCATTGATGAATATGAAAATTTAACCAAATAAATTTTTATCATTAAGGAACCAAAAAAATATTAAGATATTCAATGAATTGAATTTTCTAAAATATAATAACTAGTATTAAATAATACCTTATTTCAATAAAATTTTATTTATTAAAAAATGTAAAAATATTTGAAGTAGATGTGTAATATTTATAAAATATAGGCCACATGAGATTCTATTTATGAAAATTTACAACCCAAGAAATTGTTATATTTAATATTATGAATACTTACTCATTCAGGAATTTGGATCATAATATTTTATAATTACTAAGTTTAAATTTAACTATAAAATCATTTATTATAAAATCCAGGAAGGATGTACACTTCATTTAGAAACAACATCCTTTTAGGTGGTTATACCGTCCATGAATGAAAGTTTGTTAAAAAAATTATTATGTTCATTATATGGTTTTATCATTCAAATTAAAGTATCAAAATATCATTTATTTTATAAAATAGTTCATGTTTATCAAATTTAATATTTTTGAGAATAAGAAATAAAATAATGGTATAGGAAATGGAATGACTTTCTTTTTTACCTTATTCTTCGGATGACTCCTTTGCTAATCAACTATGACCTTCTAAGGATTGTCTTTTAATGATAACAGGATGTCCCCAACATGGTTAAGAGGTATAGGATAGATAATTTAGTTTATTTTCATTATATGTGAATCTTAATATGTGATGAGAAGTGTGTTTCTGAGATTGGTGTTTATAAAAGGAGGAGAGGGGGATTTTAAATGAAATATTGAATAAATTGTTATTATTTTTCTCAATATTTCCAAAAATATTAATTATTTAAACTGTGTACATTAATTTAATCATGTATCGATTATAGAATGTTTTATTACAATAAATTTCATATAATTAATCATGTATTTTACTTATAATTTAAAATATCATATTTCATTATATTACATTATTCGCCTCTAAATATTATGATTTATGAAAAAAATACATCACCCATACCTAATTTTGAAATCTTGACTCTAAAAAAATATCAATATTTAAAAAATAAATTTCTAAATTAGTTAAATTTTATATTTAATTTTTACATATAAAATACTATTTTGTTAAATAATAAGAAAACTTATTTTCTACAATTATTCACCAATACAGAAATTTTGTTAGATTTATTGTTTAATTATTTTATCTCATTTTGATATTCATATTTTATTAGTTAATTGATGAAACTAATTTTTTAGAAATTTTATTCATCATTTACACTAACAGTTATTTTACTATTCTAATAGTTAGGTTACTTTTCTAATATTCATATTACTATTACCAATATATTGTTACCAATGAATATATCTCTCATTTATAGTTTCTATAATGGATTTATAAGTCCTGAAAATATATTTTATTACCTTTATTCATCATTTTATATATTTTCCACATAAGGTTATTAAATTATTATTTACAAATTTATATTATTGTTTCTAATGGTTTGTTTACTTTTTTTACAAAGCTGGTTGCATATATGATAATTCAAAGAGGCTGAAATGAAAAAGAATTTCATATTATTGTTTATTTGTTTAAATGTGTTTATTAACGCATTATACTATTTTTAATTTGATGGAGTATATTTATAATTCACGGTTAACATTTTTGGTTAATGAAACAAAAATAGAATTTATTTTTATGGGATAATTGTGTTCTATATTATATATTTTACATAGATGTGACATATAAACATATTTACTAATATATTTTCATATAAAAAATGTTTACGATGTGACATTATTACCTTCATAAGAAATTTTTTCCTTTGAATTTCAACTCAAACTCTTGATGAAAATAGATGAGAGTACTTAGGATTCATTTCATAATAAGGTTCCCATATTTCCTCTTTGTATTTATGATTTATCTATAGTAATTAGACAAGGTTAATTTTTATGTTTCCTAAAAAATTGTAACAATAATAAAATATATTTATAGGCATCTCTTTGTAATAAAGACCATTCTCAAACTCGAAAACTTATGGATTTAGTACACGTGAGTGATCATGTATGCACGCCATCAATAGGGATACATGACAAACATCTTATCATAGAGAAACTTTTATGGGAGTGAAAGTCGATATGCCAAATCTCTAATATAATCAAGGATCATAAGGGGTAAATGTATCTAAGAATTATATTTCCCTTCATAAAAAACATCATGAATCTCTAACATTGAGATATAAGAAGGTAGATTATATATCGACATTCAATCTCCATGTCTCGTTAATGATTGTAAAAATATATCTTCTATTGATTATTTAACAATCAAATGTGTAGTTGAATGAATTTTACCTTCTCAGACATATATTCTTCCATTTATAGTACTATTATATTCCTTTCTATGAATTTATCCCATTTTTTTATTTCTTACCATATGTAGATTCAAATTGATCCATTTGAATTCTTGAGTGAAATCGTCCTATATGAGAACTCAAACATAATAATTTCTTGGTATGATCCTCATTTAATTTCTATAGATTAATTTATTAGTGTATCCCCATATTTCTAAATAATCATTTAGGATTTTTCCTTAATATTTGAATGGTAGGTCATACAAAATTTCAACATTATGATAAATTCAAACTAAAGAAACTTCAAAATTGTTGAGTTGATCCTCAGATCATGATCGGAAAAAATAAATAGTGTTGTTCCATGGAACCTTACCACTTTTCTCACATATATCTTAGAATATCCAGTATTGTAGGTATTATAATTCACTACAACTCATTTGGAATTTTTTTCATTGAATGTCTTTATAAGACCCATGAAAAATCCATATTGATTTTCTCCAATTTCCATGTTAGTATGGGTAATAGTAGCATCATTCCATTAGATATTTCCCATTATTACATAACTTGATGAAATAACAAGAATTTTGATATAAATTCATCAATATCCTTCTTAAAATCATCCCACAAAAAGTGCACTAAGATATCTTTGTACATCATTATGATTCTATGGTTTATAGAGAATGTGAACCTATAAGTATATTTTAATATATTATTCTTTATCTCAGAATTAGATAGTATAAATAATAAGGTCCCAAATCACACATCTCCATCATTATGAATATTGAATTCTGATATAATTCACATTAATATTTCTTCCACCTCTTTTTTTAATGCCACATCATCCATTTTATATTCCTTAATCTTATCCGAGATAGATAGTGGAGATATAATTTGAGAAAGGAAGGATATTATCCCTACCTTTTTTATTCCCATTATTTATATTTTCATTTCTATAAAGATTGGATCCATTTTAACCCTTATTATGGATATAGTTATGAGATATTTTCTAACTAGGTAATCACAAATTTTTTTTTTCTTTCCACGTAGAAATTGATTGATCTATCATTGTCTTTGATAAAATCTATCCATATTAATTGGTTCATATATATATATATCCTTTCATGTATATTATTTTATGTTCAATATATATGGCACACTTTAATTCATTTATATAATTCCACAAAAATATTTATTTCAAAGATTATTTCCTCAAAATCTATATTATTACTTAGTTAATTCTTATCATGAACCTTTGAAAATCTTGAGTCACATGCCATCACATTTTTTTGGAGGACTGTACATCCCATAATCTTTTTTATGAATCACTTTATATCAAAAATCCTTCCCCCACTATAGAATAGTGTGAGTATAACTACAATTATGGGTATTTTATTAATATACTTGAATATTTTCCCATATTAATTGGTCAAGAAATTTTTTTCTCCTTTCTATGAAATAGTAGTTAGTGGATTTGAAAATCATGAAAAGTTCTTCTCAAAATGTTGATAATTACAATATAATATGAAAAAACTATAAATCTTCGTTAAAGATGTTATCCTATTTCATTGTTATATCACATTTGTCATTCAATGATCAATAAATATTCCATTTTATGAGATAAAATTATCTATGAATGTGAATATATCTATCTAGAAGTCATATTTATTATATTTTTCAAACTACTACACCATTAAAAAAGTGTTTATCATATTATAGAAGTTTTAGTCATGTTTTCCTTTCTCGTAGAATATATTAAAATATCATATATAAAGAATACCAACAATTTATCAATGTAATAACTAATGAATCTATTTATCATGTCCCTAAAGATTTATGGATTATTTATGATTCTGAAAAGAATCAAAATGAAATCTTAGTATCCATATCTTGTATGAAATTAAATATTTTTAATATAATAATGTTTCAACAATAGATGATGATACCTAGATCGAAGTTCTACCATTGAGAAGTACTAATATCAATGTAGTTTTTCCAAAATATTATCAATTTGTGAAAAATGATATTTTTCTTTATCGTGATCTTATAAAGCTCCCAATAATCTTAATAGAGTCACATTGAACAATATTTTTTCTTGATAAATAAAAATAAGGCATCCCATGGAGATCCACTACATTATATAATGCCATTTCCATATTATTTTACAGTGTATTCTTCATCTTTTAGAGTTAATAGGGTGGAATTATGTAGGAATGATTCGAAATGGGTAGAGCTTCAAGTATAAGTTCTATAGTGAACTAAACCTCTTTATCTATAGGGATTCCATGTGTATCTCCTAGAAATAAATATAATCATTCCCCAATAATTTTAATGTTTTAAATAATGAGACATTCCTTTACCTCAATAATTGGAGCTAGAAATTCATTTTTATAAGTTAATATTATTTATATGATTGAGAACACGAGGGAATAACATATGAATCACTCTATATGTGATTTTATAAAATCAATTGATGGTTTTGGATATGGAAATGGACTTCCCACTCCAAATTATTAATATTTTCTTTATATAATGACAAATTGTACATTCCCAAAATTTCATCAAATTCATAAAAAGGTAGTATTAAAATATTTTTGGTGGATTATACAATCAAATTATAATTATAAATTTTTTTATACTTTAGAAGAAATTATTTCACTAGTTTCTGTTTTTACTTATAACTAATCAACCGAGTCTAGAGGTGGAATTCGAATACATTTACTGAACTTTCATGATATTAATTAATTTTTAGAATAAAAATATAATATAAAATTAATTATTATTTAATTAATAAAAAGTGTACATGTAATAAATTCATTTTCATGATCTACCTTATTAGTAGTGATTGTAACACCCCAAACTTCTACGGTACGCTTCTCTTTGAATAATGTGATAGCGTGTGTTGTACGCAACACCGAGTTCTAACACACCATACCCAATCAAACTAGTTGTTATGAATAGCAATACCTACTTTTTGAAATTATATATTTTTTATATTTCAAAATGGACTTCATTTTTGGATTCGGAATATCGAATTTAGCCTAAGGTGAAATTTTGGTACTTTTTGGATAACTTTAATATTTTGATGAATAGTGAAAATTACTAAATTTTAATTAAAAACAAAATTTTATATAAAAATAATTAATAGTGATAAATTATGAATTTGAGTGGTTTTAAAGTATATTTAGAATATATTTTTACCATTTAATACAATTTTGGGAATCAGACATAATTTTACAATTAAACCGGACATAAACAAGTGTCAATTTTTTGATAGTTATTATCTCTTAAAAACACGCTTTTTGTTTTAACAACGAGAATTAATTTTAAATTAATTTCTGCCACTTCTGTATTTTGAATTTGGAAAAATGGATTCAATATTTGGAATTAGGATGTTCAAATTGTGTAAATAGATAACTTTTATTTTTAGACATTTTGAATAATTACTTCGGTAAATATATTATTTACCATGGTTAAAGGGTAAATCCGGTAAATAAGGGTTCACAAATATTATTATAATAATACACAATTACCCTAAATCGTGTCCTAACCTTATTGGTTGATAAATTTTCGACCATGGGAATCTTCGGGAGATTTTGGGACCCCATGGTTCCACTTGTAGGTGATAGGGACACTTTATTTTAATTAAGTTAAAATGAATACAAAAATGACACATGCATATATCTTTTTGAAAAACAATTTTTTAATAGGGTTATATATGTTGGATTTAGACATTAAATATTTATTAGAAAGATAAAAAGATTTCATACATAATGATATTTTATTTATAATTTTTAGACATTAAATAATTTAATTTATTTATGACACAATGATGATGCAGTAATTACCATAATAGTGAAAAACTAAAATAATTGATATTATAAATACCCAAATCTATATAATATGAGACTTTTAATTAATTAAACTAATTTTATAGGATAATATGACATATTATTATTGATTTATTTGACTTTTTTATAACTAATCATTCTGTTATGCTTTTCACAAAAAATAAATTTTCCAAATAGTGTCAAAATTGACATAAAAGAGTTTTTAAAACAAATATTATATTATTAAATGATATTATATTCTTAAAAATCTAAGGTTCGGCCAAGAGACTTATATCATGATATTTGTATCATTAATGGACCACTTGGGGTCGCTTGGATATATATGTTAAGTTTATTAACCATATAATATAAAAATACATAGTGACATGGTAAATGTCAAACTAAATAACTAAGAGTTAAAACTAAAAGATATGGTTAATATAATGACCCAAACCTATCTAAATTCTATTGGTTGAATTTTTTTCAACCTATTAACAACTTAAGCTTTGAATAATCAACTTTTTAGCCATTATAAAATGAATATTAATTTATTATAAATTAATATTTCTAGCTTTTCCAAAGGTGCCCCTCACCCCTCTTATAAAGGGGCACTCCCCCTTCTCATTTCTTCAGAACATCAAAGTCTTTTGGTTCGGCCAAAATCTGCCCAAATACTCTCCCAACTTCCCTCACTACAACCTAGAGGCCTTAGTTTGATCAGAAAGCCATCCTAAGGAGCCCTTTTGATCAAATCAAAAAGAAAAACCTGAAGAAGAGGTAATGATTTCACCATCCATTTCCATGTTCCTTTCGTCTTCTACATCTTCTTCCTTTATTGTTACCTTTCTAAAATAATAATTCCAGTATCATATATATACCATGATGTTATTATAAATATGGTACAACCATATTTCGTATTATATCCATCCTTTGAATAACATGTCACCATGCGTGCGTACGTATGGATTACCGTCTCCACGTCGTGGTGTAGTTGTTATTCAGTATATTATTATTTGGATGGGTATAATAATGATGTGAAACTCATGTAAATAATAAATATAACATGATAATGATTCTGTATATATGATATAAAATCCAATTATATATTATTTTAATAACAAAATAATGATATTGTCGCTCGTGCGTACGTACAGACAACCATCTCCACGAACGCGATGAGATTCATTCTCCATCGTATCCATTCAAGTATAATTATCATTTGATGATTTAAAAATAATGTTTAAGGACTTGATATCATTCTGGATATGAATAAGATGAAATCTATCCATGATAAAAATGTCTTACGTAACAAAACATATAAAAGAAAATGAGTAAGTTAACACCCGAAACGACGATAATACTAAGATATTATTAACAAAGAAATGTTAAAAGATCATATATGATATCATATTAATATATATGATTCTTTTATAATTTAATAAAAATTATTTCACCATTATACAGTAGGTTAATCTACCCTCAACCAATGAATAGTACATGGTAAGGGTTTATTTCACAATCTCTTCATTATCTGTGGTTGTTTATACGTATTAATCTACTGGGATCTCTTTATCATCAACATCCATGTTTCTTAAAAATGTATTTCAAAACATTTTTACATTTTACAAGAATATGGGTTAAAGTAATTTATACCCTTGTTGGAATTTTTATTAGTTGTTTATAAAGGAATTTTTCTGTCGTTTTCCAAACATGGTTCATTTTAACCTTTTCGACATAATTAAGGTAAGAATGTTTTTTTAACTTATACGGCGGGTGCGGTTATTTTCCACTGTTATAAAATCGGCGAAGCTTCCCTTATGAGCTTATAAGAATATTTTCAAAGAAAATGTTTTATTTTATAAATATATGACTCTTAAATGATTTCAAAATAGAAAGATATATTTCTCTAAAAAGAGTTTTGATTTCATCTATGCCAACGTCCTTTGATGGATTTTACGCTTATTTGATATTGATTTATTATGATACAAAACTTCTATATTGTATTGACGGTTTTGTGATATGTTTGACTATGGTTGTGCTATTTTTATACCATTCATAGTTTATGGTGAAAGTATTGACATTTCATATGCTAGTTTTAATACGGATGTTTATGTTATGTTCAAACCTTTTCATATGGGAATGCATTGGACTTAATTTGTGACGGGTGGAGCCCGCTATAGCTCCTCGATGCATCGGTAGGTCTCATGAGACAAACTAGTGTCTTGGCACAAGGCCTTGGAAAAATCTTATTTGTCGTCTTGGCACGAGGCCTTGGCTATGTGGTCATGATAGTCTGGCATTATGCATTCAATCATTATGAAAGTGGTAATTGATATTGCATGTGATTATTTGATTAATAGAATATCTATGTGAATAAGTAAATGGAATTATTTCATTTTATTTTTGCCAAACTATGTTGAATTTCATTTTTAAAAGGCTTTTGTTTTAAGTTATACATTGACTTAAATGTTTATGTTTATATTTTGAAAGTTTCCGCTATATTGTTATCTTTACTGGGCATTTGAGCTCACCCCTTTTCTATGTTATATGTTTCCCATGATGTGAAGAAGTAATTTATGAATGACTTGCAGGGATAGTATGTGGGGATATGAGTGTGGGATATTGAGACTATGTTGTTGTAGTAGTTTTTATCTTTATGATGTAATGTAAAACATTATGAATATATCTAGTGTTTCCAAGGCTACTAAACCAATCGGTCTTTCGAGATTTGATCTTTCTTGTGATCATTCCAATGTTATGTAATAATGCGCCGACTCTAGGTAACTGGGGTCGGGGCATTACAGTTGGTATCAGAGGAAGTTTAGTACAAACCTTGGAAGCTAGATTTAGATAAACTCTGATTAGAGAACCTAGATTTAAGATGGAGTTTGAGGATTAGTATAGAAGAACTTCCTAGAATTTTGGTATTTTATAGATTTTGTGAGTTTTCCGAACAATACATCTCTGTCTGGATACGAGAAGGTAGAGGTGGCTCTGGCACAGATGTACCTAGGTGTAAAACCTGAAAACACCGCTTTGAGCTAGACTCGAACGGGAACAGATGCACGAAAACTGGCCTTGCTGCACTCTTGGTTACGACACTCCTGGGGGGATATGATTTGGATAACTCTCATTTTCTTTACAAATCATTATGAAGGGTTTATGAGTATATAATTCCTCAAAGAAAACATTTTTATGATTATGGATTATATCCATAAATAGTTCAATTTATGTTAAGTGTTTTATAAGTATGGGATTATGTATTTTGATTCATAAACTAATCTAGTTTATGCCATTGTTTAGAAATGGCACCTAGTGGAAGAAATGGAAACCGTATCAACGCACACACTCCATGTAGGGATTTCCCTCTTGCTCAAGATAATTATAGTGGAGCTGGTGATGCAACTGGTGCCGATCAGCTAATCACCATACTCGAACAACATACTCAGGTTATGAATAATATCCTTACCCATATAGAGCACCCTAATCCATAGCGTGGAGGATCAATGTTAGATCGCTTCATGAGGCAACAACCACCAACGTTAAATTAGAGTACAAATCCCTTAGTAGCTGAGCAATGGATATTTTACCTAGAGAAAATATTCCAGGCTTTAGGGAGTAGTGAAAGGGAAAACGTTATCATGGTAGTTTACCGCCTCACTGGAGATACTGATCAATGGTGGTCATTGATTCAAAATACAAAGTAAGATGATGAAGTATCAAATATGGAATGGAGGGAGTTCAAATATCTGTTTTTAGAAAAATACTTTCCTCGCGACCATCGAGCAGATATGGAAAGGCTGTTTCTGAGTCTGAGACAAAAGGAGGATGAGAATGTCCCAATGTATGAGGCTAACATTACAAGGTTAGCAAGGTATGTTGAAGATTATATAAATAACCCAAGAAGCAAGATTGATCATTTCATTGATGGGTTAAAACCATTTCTCCGTTGAGCATTAGTATCACAATCCTTCTTGTCGTACGAAAACATTGTCTCATGTGCTATCAAGACTGAAAAGGAATTCTCTAAGTCTTATGACTTTAAAGAAAAGAAAGAGAAGAAGAGATCTTCTGATCAATCTGGGAATAGAAATAAGAGGAATAAGGGAAATTTTGAATATCAATCCTGTGGTAAATGTGGGAATAAACACCCCGGTACTTTCTTGAAGGGAACAGGAGTCTGTTACAAGTGTGGTGAAAAATGCCACCAAGCTTGTGATTGCAAGGGGAAGAATGAAGCTACCAATGTTTAGTGCTACAATTGCAGGGAGATGGGGCATTATGCAAATTAATGTCCTAAGCATCAGTAGAACTTACCTTAGAAAAGTCCAATGGATCAAGGCCAAGCTTATGCTATCACTACTGTTGAGGTAGAAGCTCCGAAAGACGTGGTGGCAGGTAATCTAATGGTTTCCTAAAGTTTACCAAATGCATTATTTGATTCTGGATCATAACATTGTTTCATATCTTCCCAATTTGCTAAGAAAATTAGATATTTCCAATTTGATTTATCAAGGGAGTTGTCAGTTAAAACTCTTAAGGGAAGTATCATTGCAACAATGTTTTGTGAATCAGTCCCCATTAGAGCACATAAATGTTCTTTATCTGCTGATCTCGTCGTCATACCTATGATTGAGTTTGATATAATCCTCGGTATGGACTGGCTTTCGGACTATGATGCAAAGATTTATTGTAAGAGGAAAGATGTTATGATTCTTGATGATGATGATAAGGAACACCTTATCTTTAGAGCAGAATCGTCACCACTGAATTATTACCTAGATCCACCCCCAGTAGCTCAACTAAATTCAATTATTGGGGAGGAAGAGAATGAAATGAATATGGGTGAGGAAAGGAATGTTCAAAGAGAGGATGTACCCGTTGTTAAAGAATTTGTAGATGTATTTCGAGAAGATTTACCTAGACATCCTCCAGAACAAGAAGTAGAGATTTCCATTGATTTAATTCTCGGATCAAGGCCTATATCAAAGACCCCTTATAAAATGGCCACTTTAGAATTAGTTGAACTAAAGAAAAAACTAGAGGAATTGAGTAATAAAGGATTTATTCGCCCTAGTTTTTCTCCATGGGGAGCCCCTGTTCTTTTTGTTAAAAATAAAGACAGATCTATGAGGTGATGTATTGACTACAGGGAGATCGATGCTATAATAATAAAGAACATGTATCCCCTACCACACATTGATGATTTATTTGACTAAATGCATGGAGATCAATACTTTTCAACGATTGAACTTCGATCTGTATACCATCAGTTGTGTGTGAAGAAGGAAGACATTCCGAAGACAGCATTTCGAACCAGGTACGAGCATTACGAGTTTACTGTAATGCCTTTTGGATTGACTAATGCACCCTCTGTATTCAAGGATATGATGAATAGAGTTTTCAAGGAGTATCTCGATGGAATTTTGGTGGTTTTTATTGATGATATCTTGGTATACTCCGAAATCTACGAAGATCATGAAAATCACTTGCGCATTATCTTGAAGACTCTGAGAAGGCATGAATTATATGGGAAGTTTAGCAAGTGTGAATTTTATCTTTAGGAGATTTCTTTTCTTGTCCATATTGTCTCTAAAGATGGAATCTATGTTGATCCTTCTAAGACCAAGGTAATCCAAGAATTTCCAGCACCTACGAGTATAACTGAGGTACGTAGTTTTATTGGTTTGGCAGGTTATTATCGACTTTTCGTCCAAAATTTTGCCCGATTGACTAACCCATTAACGAAGCTCACACGTAAAGGGGTTAAATTTGTTTGGACAAAAGAGTGTGAAGAATGTTTCGAAGAACTGATGAGAATATTAGTCAATGCTCATATATTGACTCTACCATCAGGGAATGATGGGTTCGTTATTTATAGTGATGCATAGAAGAAAGGACTTGGTTGTGTCCTTATGCAGAATGATAGAGTTATTGTCTATGCATCACGACAGTTGAAAATTCATGAACAAAACTATCCTACTCATGATCTCGTGTTAGAAGCTGTGATCTTTTCTTTGAAGATATGGAGTCGCTACCTCTATGGTGAAAAATGTGAGATTTATACTGATCACAATAGTTTGATGTATATTTTCTCACAAAAAAACTCAACATGAGGCATAGGAGATGGCTTGAATTACTCAAGGATTATGATTTCACGATACACTACCACCCGGGGATGGCAAACAAGGTGGCAGATGATTTGAGCGGAAAAGATCATGGAGTTTTGAACAATATGAGAATTGAAAGGGATCCAATTTTCATGGATCTAGTGGAGATGGACATGGGAATAACCAGGGAAGGAGAAACATCAATGCTTTTTCAAATGGTTTCCAAACCATCTTTAATAGAAAGGAATAAGAGTTCTCAGACCGATGATGAAGAATTTCAAAAGAAGATTAAAGCTGTGAATGATGGGAGACTGAGAGAATTTTTGTATGAAGATGGAATTTTGAAATTCGGGAAGAGACATTGTGTTCCCGATATACCTAATCTAAAAAAGGAATTTTTGGATGATTCTCATAGTTCCAATTTGCCTATACACCCTGGGAGCACCAAAATGTATAGAGATTTGAAGGAACATTTTTGGTGGGACAACATGAAGAGGGAGATTGCGGAATTTGTGTCAAGATGTATGGTTTTTCAACAAGTGAAAGCTGGAAGGCAACAACCTGGTGGAGTATTGCAACCTCTTCCCATACCTGAGTGGAAATGGGAAAATATTACGATGGACTTTGTCATGGGACTACCAAAGACTCCTAGAAGGAATGATGCAATATGGGTTATTGTTGATCATATTACCAAGTCAGCACATTTTCTTGCTATAAGAGAAGATCTACCACTGGAACATCTAGAAAAACTATATATTAATGAAGTTGTGAGACTTCATGGAGTACCCCTATCAATTGTTCCTGATCGTGATCCCTGTTTTACTTCAAGATTCTGGAAGAGTCTTCAGAAATCCTTGGATACTGAACTTCATTTGAGCACTGCCTACCACCCTCAGACAGACGGACAATCAGAACAGACTATTTAAACCTTAGAAGACATGTTGAGATCCTGCTCACTTGACTTTCAGGGTATGTGGGATCAGTAGTTACCTCTGGTAGAATTTTACTATGACAATAGCTTCCATTCGAGTATTCAGATGGCCCCATATGAAGAGTTATAAGAAAAGAGATGTCGCACACCAACCTGTTGGGATGACGTTGGTGAAAGAAAACTTTTAGGTCTAGAACTGGTGGAGGAAACGATGGAAAAGGTGAAGATAATCCAAAATCACAACAAAGCAGCTCAAAGTAGGCAGAAGAGCTATGCCGATAATCGAAGGAAGGATTTGGAATTTCAAGTCGGTGATCATGTTTTCCTGAAGGTATCTCCATGGAGGGGAGTCATACGTTTTGGTAAGAAAGGTAAATTGAGTCCCAGGTACATCGGACATTTTGAAATTCTAGAACGAATTGGGGCTTTAGCTTATTGATTGGCAATGCCGCCAAGTCTCTCCAAAGTTCACGATGTGTTCCAAGTATCTCTGTTAAGGAAATACATGCCTGAACCAACGCATGTAATCACCTATGAAGAATTAGAACTGGAACTTGATCTGTCTTATTTTGAAGATCTCGTCCGGATTCTTGATACTAGAGAACAAGTACTGAGAAACCGGACGACGCATCTGGTAAAAGTCTTGTGGAGAAACCATAAGATGGAAGAGGCAACGTGGGAACCCGAGGAACTTATGATGAAGAACCACCCGAGTCTTTTCATGTGATAAGTATTCTAGAAATTTCGAGGACGAAATTATTTGAAGGAGAGGATAATGTAACACCCCAAGCTTCTACGGTACGATTCTCTTTGAATAATGTGATAGCGTGTGTTGTACGCAACACCGAGTTCTAACACACCATAACCAATCAAACTAGCCATTATGAATAGTAATACCTACTTTTTGAAATTATATATATTTTATATTTCAAAATGGACTTCATTTTAGGATTCAGAATATCGAATTTAGCCTAAGGTGAAATTTTGGTACTTTTTGGATAACTTTAATATTTTGATGAATAGTGAAAATTACTATATTTTAATTAAAAACAAATTTTTTAATCAAAATAATCAATAGTGATAAATTTTGAATTTGAGTTGTTTTAAAGTATATTTATAATATATTTTAACCATTTAATACAATGTTGGTCATTGGACATAATTTTAAAATTAAACCGGACATAAACAACTGTCAATCTTTTGATAGTTATTATCTCTTGAAAACACGCTTTTTGTTTTAACAACGGGAATTAATTTTAAATTAATTTCTGCCACTTATGTGTTATGAATTTGGAAAAATGGATTCAATATTTGGAATCAGGATTTTCAAATTGTGTAAATAGGTAACTTTTATTTTTAGACATTTTGAATAATTACTTCGGTAAATATTTTATTTACCATGGTTAAAGGGTAAATCCGGTAAATAAGGGTTAACAGATAATATTATTATAATAAAAAATTACCCTAAAAAGTGTTATAACCTTATTTGTTGATACATCTTCGACCATGGGCATCATTGGATCGATTTTGGGACCCCATGGTGCCACATGTTGGTGATAGGGACACTTTATTTTAATTAAGTTAAAATTAATACAAAAATTACACAAGCATATATCTTTTAGAAACACAATTTTTACATAGGGTTATATATGTTAGAGTTTAGACTATAAATATTTATTAGAAAGCTAAAAAGCTTTCATACATAATTATATTTTATTTATAATTTTTAGACATTAAATAATTTAATTTATTTAGGACACAATGATGATTTAGTAATTACCATAATAGTGAAAAATTAAAATAATTGATATTATAAATACCCAAATATATATAATTTGAGACTTTTCATGAATTACACTAATTTTATTGGATAATATGACATATTAGGATTTATTTATTTGAATTTTTTCGAACTAATCATTCTGTTATGATTTTCACAAAAATCAATTTTCTAAATATTGTCAACAATTGACATAAAAGGGTTTTTAAAACTAATATTATATTATTAATCGATATTAAATTCCTTAAAATCTAAGGTTTGGAAAAGAGACTTATATCATGATATTTATATCATTAATGGACCACTTGGGGGTCTCTTGGATGTATATGGTATGTTTATTAACCATATAATATAAAAATACATAGTGACATGGTAAATGTCAAACTAATTAACTAAGAGTTAAAACTAAAAGATAAGGTTAATATAATGAGCCAAACCTGTCTAAATTATATTGGTTGAATGGTTTTCGACCTATAACCACCTTAACCTTTGAATAATAAACTTTGGATCCATTATAAACCGAATATTAATTTATTATAAATTAATATTTCTATCTTTTCCAAAGGTGCCCCTCACCCCTCTTATAAAAGGGCACTCCCCCTTCTCATTTTTTCAAACCATCAAAGCCTCTTAGTTCGGACAAACTCTGCCCAAATACTCTCCCAACATCCCTCACTACATCCTAGAGGCCTTAGTTTGATCAGAAAGCCAACCTAAGGATCCCTTTTGATCAAATCAAAAGGAAGAACCCGAAGAAGAGGTAATGATTTCACCACCCTTTTCCAAGTTCCTTTCTTCGTCCACTTCTTCTTCCTTTGGTGTTACCATTATAAAATAATAACTCCAGTATCATATATATACTGTTATTTTATTATAAATATGGTACAACTATATTCATTAATCTATCCATACTTTGAATAACATGTCACCATACGTGCGTACGTACGGCTTACCGTCTCCACGTCGTGGTATAATTGTTATTCAATATATTATTATTTGGATAGTTATAATAATGATGTGAAAATAATGTAAATAATATTTATAACATGATAATTATTCTTTATATATGATGTAATATCCAATTATATATTATTTTAATATCAATAGAATGATATTATCGCTCGTGCGTACGGACAGACTACCGTCTCCACGAACGTGATGAGATTCCTTCTCCATCATATCCATTCAAGTATAATTATCATTATATGATTTAAAAATAATGTTTAAGGACTTGATATCATTATGGATATGAATAAGATACAAACTATCCATGACAAACATGGCTTACATAACAAAACATATAAAATAAAACGAGTAAGTTAACACCCGAAACAACGATAATACTAAGATATTATTAACAAAGAAATATTAAAAGATAATATATGATATCATATTAATATATATAATTATTGAATAATTTAATAACAAATATTTCACCATTATACAGGAGTTTATCCTACCCTCAACCAAGGAAAAGTACAAGGTAAGGGTTTATTTCACAATGTCTTCATTATCCGAGGTTGTTTATACGTATTAATCTACTAGGATCTCTTTATCATCCACATCCATGTTTCTTAAAAATTTATTTCAGAACATTTTCACTTTTTACAAGAATATGGGTTAAAGTCATTTATACACTTTTTTTACTTTTTATAAGTGGTTTATAAAGGAATCTTTCTGTCGTTTTCCAAACAAGGTGTTTTTAACATTTTCGACAGAATTAAGGTAAGAATGTTTTTTAACTTATACAGCGGGTGCTATTATTTTCCGCTGTTATAAAATCGTCGAAGCTTCCCATACAATATTATAAGAATATTTTCAAATAAAATGTTTTATTTTATAAATATATGACTCTTAAATGATTTCAGAATATAAAGAGATATATCTCTAAAAATAGTTTTGATTTCATCTATGTAAACATCCTTTGATAGATTTTACGCTTATTTGAAGTTGATTTATTATGATAAAAAACTTCTATATTGTATTGAAGGTTTTGTGATATGTTTGACTATGGATGTTCTATTTTTATACCATTCATAGTTTATGGTAAAGTATTGACATTTCGTATGCTATTTTTAATACGGATGTTTATGTTGTGTTTAATCCTTTTCATATGGGAATGCATTGTACTTAATATGTGACGGGTGGAGCCCGCTATAGCTCCTCAATGCATCGGTAGGTCTCATAAGACAAACTAGTTTCTTGGAACAAGGCCTTGGAAAAATCTTATTTATAGTCTTGGCACGAGGCCTTGGCTATGTGGTTATGATAGTCTGGCATTATGCATTCCATCATTATGAAAGTGGTAATTGATATTGTATGTGATTATTCGATTAGTAGAATATCCATGTGAATAAGTAAATGGCATTATTTCATTTTATTTTTTCCATACTATGTTGAAGTTAAAGTTTAAAAGGATTTTGTTTTATGTTATACATTGAATTAAATGTTTATGCTTATCTTTTGAATGTTTCCTCTATATTGTTATCCTTATTGGGCATTTGAGCTCACCCCTTCTCTATGTTTTATTTTTCCCAGGATGTGAAGAAGTAATTTATGAATGACCTGTAGGGATAATATGTGGGGATATGAGTGTGGGATATAGAGACTATGTTGTTGTAGTAGTTTTTCACTTTATGATGTAACGTAAAACTTTATGAATATATCTATTGTTTCCAAGGAAACTAAACCAATCGGTCTTTCTAGATTTGATCTTTCTTGTGATCATGAAAATGTTATGTAATAATGCACTAACTCTAGGTAACTGGGGTCAGGGTGTTACATTGATGGAGTAAGCTCATTATTTATACCTTGGTTTTGGATGTCGAGGTCATTGGTTTTCCTCAATAATCATTGGAATATTAAATCATGTTTAATATTTTTCATGTTCATTTTAGTAGAAAAATTATACCATTTGTGGATGTTTTATCATAACCATTATTTCGTCCATTATATGTATTGGAATATTTTTTCCTCTTTGTAATTAATTTTCTTGATTCCCTTGTTTTCCAAACATAGATAATCTATTAATTCCCATGATGAAGTTATTGGGATTATTCTTCTCACATGTTTGACATTTCTATAGTTGAGGATTCATTCATCCTGGATATTTATCTCAAATATTAAACTTTATTATTTTCTTCTTATCAACATACATTTAAGACCATTGAGATTATCCAATCACTATATCATTTATAAGAGCACATATAATAATTTCTACATATCTATAAAATTATTGAATATCTAAATCATTTCAACTATGTAGATTTAAGAAACCAAAAAAAATCATCATCCATAATCTCATTATCTATCAAAAATATAAAATTGTACCGTTCATGTCTTGTATTTTTTGTATCATTTGTCTTATTGGATTCGTCATCCATTTGATTTAATCCAAGAAACCCCAATTCTTTTTTTTATAGAGTGTGTGAGGAGAATATTTATTAAAAATATATCCTTGAATTTTTTCTATTCTGTCACTTGGGTTTCATCCATGGGATTAGTTTTCTTTATAATTCTCCACTAATGGTCATATTTTCCCTCTAAGTGATATACAAACAATATTAAATTCTATTTATCCAGTAATTTAGGATTGTGAATATCTAATAAATATATCTAATCTATTTCTCCATGATTAGGGGATATAAATAACAACCAAAAGGGAGGTATTTTTCATATAAATAACTTGACCAAAAAACATTATCTCATAGGATATATAGGGTTCACCACATGGTTTATGTTATTATTCATAACATAAGTTAGTTGAAAAATAACATTTCTGAGGTTCTAAACTCCCAAATTAATCATATTAGGAATAAAATATGGGGAGTCATTAAATTTTCCATCGCATTGGTATTTGACATAGTTCCACTAATTTTTAATCTTTTTCTAAAACCAAGTAAACATAGGGATGCCAATACTGAAATTTTAAACATATAAAAGGAAAAACATAATATAGAAAGGGTTACTCATAAGTCCTTATATTTATCCTAAAATTTGTCTATATGTTTTTATTTATTTTATTTAAGGGGTATTTACAATTTGTATTTTTGATCAAATATTTAATGAACTAAACCCTATATACCAGATTTGATGTATAAATTTATTACATTAGTGTAGATAAAATACATGAATCCTAAAGGACCAATCAGTTTATCAGTTTTAGAATCTAGATTACATACTTGAAATATACATTACAAATGAAACTAAAAAATTAAACAAAGTCAATACTTTTAAATAACCAATACTTTCCTAGATTTATAATTTATAAAAACCATAATATACATGTTGGAATAATAAAAAAAATTAAACAATAGAAAGGGGTGATCTTAGATGCCCATTAAGGGTAAGCATACGGTGGATTCTATTATGAATAAATAAGAATATAAACATTATGAAAAGGTGTATAACTGAAACACAAGACATTTAAACATAATACTGAGCATAGTTTGAAATGAAAAATTGTAAATCAAATAATTTAATATATATAATCACATGTATATTCTACTAATAGAATAATAATGTGGAATATCAATATATAATATCATAATGATGGAATTCATAATGTCAGACATCATAAACATATCATTAATTCTTCTTTAAAGACACAATACATAAATGGGAAAGCCTGCATCCAATAACTAGACTAGTTTGTATAGTGAGACATACTGATTAATCAAGATTCTCTAGCGGGTCCCACACATCACTTACTAATTCCAATTACTTTCTCACATGAAAAGGGTGAAAATAAACAACATAATCATTTTTAATGAAAAAATATCATACAAAATGTGAATACCTCAGCCTTTAACCATGAATGATACCAAAATAACACATCCACATTCAAACTTATAATAAACCCTCTAATAAAATTTCTTATATGGTATTATAGTAAATAAACCCCATAAAATATATCAAATTATATTTAAATAGATGAATATTATCTAATAAAATCATTAAACAATTCTTGTGAGAAATACCCATTTTTAATTTGACATCATTTATTTAAAAAGTTTTGTAGTTATAAAATAAATTATTTACTTTGAAAAAAACCCTATAAACATATCAATGAAGATTCATAATTTTAAAGCATCATGAAAGTTGTAAATTCTTCTCTTTCGGTATAATTAAAAAGAATTCCTTTTATACTTTGGTCGAAAATTATATTGAAAATCAAAACACAATATTCATTTAAAATCATTTTATATAAAGAAAAACATGGGTAAAAAAGAAATTAAACAATCATTGGATAATAGTATAAATATTTTTGAATACTTTTTTATAAACACATACCTAGAAGAAAGTATCCCCTAGTTGATATGTAAAAATTAAAAATCATGAATAATAACGAGATTATGATATAACCCTTACCCTGTACATTCCATTAATTTAAGTTGGTTTAATCACATTTTTAATGGATTAAAGTATGTTATTAATTTATATCATAACCATAAAAAAACTTATCATATAATATATAATACTCTTATATCATTTTGTTAGTAATATTGTTTTATTACACTTGTTTCGGGTGTTAACTACATCATTTTCCTATGCATGTACTGATATGAAAGACATGTTTCTTATACATAGGATATATTTAATTCATATAAAAATAATATTAAGTTAATAGATATTATATTTACTCATCATATAAATTTTTATAATCATTATTTAATTGTTAACATAGAAAATGAATTGCATCACATTGTGTAGACAATAGGTTGTACGTACTCTCAAGTGACAATATCATTTCCATAATGGTGGAAGGGTAATGAATTGGACGGTATATTAGTTAAAAATTAATGATAATATAGTATTTGTAAATTATATCAGATATATCAAACATTATAACCATCCAAATAAATGGCGAGGAATAACAATTACACCACAGTGTGGAAACAGTAAGCCTTATGTACTCATGCAAAATGATTATGTTTTTATATGATGGATAAAATGTAGAATATGGATTTTCCATTATCATAATAACATATAATCATACATATGATACTATATTTTTTACTTTATTATGGAAACAACAAATTAATATGATGTATAAAACATGTAACTTGAATGAGTTGGTAAAAAATTACCTTTTTTCATTGGACTTCATTTAAATATCTTCTAAATTAATTAAGAGTTCCTATTTTGGGAATAAAAAGTCCCCCAATAGAATAGATAAGGATTTTTGGAGGTTAAATGAGTTGTCTTTATTCAAGATAGAAGGACCAAAATGGTGTGAGGAGTTGAGGGAGGAGGTTCTCTTTTATAATTGAGGTGAGGGTCACTTTTGGAAACACTCAAAATATTAAATTTATATAAATTAATTTAAAATTAAAAATGGATCCAAGGTGAGTTATTTATAAAATTAGATGATTATAGGTATAAATCATATATAAAATAGTTTTAATATATTTTTAGTTCACATTATTAGCATTATCATTTGGTTTTAACCCTTAATTAATTCTTTTCACTCTTACTATGATAACTTAGATATTTTATACTTTAAGGGTTAATATAGTGACAATAAAATGCTAAAATAAACTTAAATGGATCTTTTATTAAGTATTTAACTTTATCAAAATCATTTGGCCAAATATTTATATTTTTATGATTTTTATATCATTTAATAAAATATTATTTTCTTTAAAATACCATTAATATCAATTTAGACACTATTCATTTCTTTGACTTTAAAAAAACAATATATCATCAAAAACACACATATAATATATCACTAACATGTAAATGTATCCTATAAAATTCACAGATGACATCAATTATGATAATTTATAGTTATTTGAATACTTTTTTAATCATTTATTTGACATTATCAACAAATAAATAAATACTATATCATCCTTGGGATAATAAAAATTTTTAATTTCAAATTAATATTTATAGTTGTGTTTATAATCTGTATAAACCTATATTAAAAATGATATACTTATTATAAATATGACTATGAAATCCATAACTTCTCAGGTAATAAAATAAAATAAATTTTATACTCTCATCTGAGGGGATACCAATGGTTATAATTTCTGCACAAGGATGACTTTGGTAAACAATCACTCATCCAATAAAAATACAAGTGATTGGATAATTTTATAATTTTATGATTACCCTTAATTACTCAATTTACCTTTAATTGTGTTAATAAAAAATTACTAAAACTAATATTCACAATGTCCAAAAATAAAATATACCTATATAAATAATTTAATCCCACTGATTCCAAATATGAATCCATTTTTCCAAGTTAATATCATATAAATTGTTGTAATTAATTTAAAATAAATCTAGTTAAAGGATTGATAAAACGAGTTTTTAAAGTAAAAATGTAAAAAATTGTGAATTTATTTTATATCCCAATTCAAAGAGAAAATGATTCCAATGACCCTAATTCGATTAAAATATTAAAAATTAACTAATTAAACATTTTAAACCAATAAAAAATATAATTTAACATTATAACTTTTTGATGAAAATATTTTTTTTCAATTAAATTTATGTATTTTTATTATTCATCAATATCGGAATATTCATAGAAAATTACTAAAAATTAAACCAAAGTAATGTTTTGTATTATAGTTTAAAATAATAAGTTTTTTGGGTAAAATAGAATTTAGAAATTTGTGAAAAACATTATTTAAAGAAAGTGTTCCATCAAAATCTGGAAAAATCAACTATAAATAAATATTGATTTTTATGCATAAAATTTGGATTTATTTTTATAAAATTACTAGAAAACACTTATGATGAATGATAAAATTTTGATTTAATATATTAAATATAAATTTAATTACATTATTTCATTACTATTAATTTATTTAATTTATTAGGAAAAAACACATATGGCGGAGAATAATGTTTTTTATAAAAATATTTTCATTATATTTAATTTTTTTCTATTTTGTTTTAATTATTTTGTAACCTACGAATTCAATAATATATTTTCATAATATATTTAATCTTATTCATAACCAATAACTTAATTGAAAGAATATAATATAATTAAAAATTATAATATGAATAGTATATTCATATTTTATTTAATATCAGTGTTGCATGAAATTTATTCTATCGGTAAGATTTCCTATAAATAGAATAAATACCGAAAAATATTTTTGTGTTACATTCTCCCCTCCTTCAATAAATTTCGTTTTCGTAATCAGAAATTTCACTTCAAAAATCAATTAATCATACTTTAATATTCTGATGTGAGAAACCCACATAGAAAACAGGGTTTACAAAACATCTTCTCAATAATAGGGAAAGGGAAATGTGAAGGTTACTAAAAAATCCTTAATTAGAAAAGGTTAAAATTATAAGAAACTAAATACTATGACATATAAGAGAAATAAAACCACCATGTTCTGATAAAGAGTGTTAGTGAACTTGGTCATCAGAAAGTATTCCATCAAAAAACTATAAATTTGTGATGGTTTAAAGAGGCTATTTATTTCTTAGTAGTAAAATTAGAAAAATAGTTATTTATTCTAAATTCATTTCCTATAACAGAGGGGTTATTTTACTATTTGATATGCACTTGAGAAAATAATATTAATGGATTTCATTACATGTTATAGGTGTGATCTTATCTTTTGGTTGTGCTTCGATATATTTTTACTTTACCACTAATGCCAAGAAATGTATATTCAAGTTGGATATTTAAAACATAAAGATCTTTAATGAATCATGAGATCCACAAAACATTTATGTAGACTTTATATATATATTGAAACTAAAATTACTAGCATAAAGAATCTAAAAAATCATAATTTTACCATAAAAAATATTATAAAATTTTCAACCTAATCCATTCCAACCTTTATACTCATCCAAAATATATTTTTCCAAATTCAAAATATAAAAATTATAAGGACGAATACTAAATTTACAATACAAAAATGAAATCATATTTTCCCTAAATAAAATGATGTATATTTTTTTCATGTACCAAATATATAAAGCCTTGATCACTTTAAAACCATAATGAAAAAAATGTATTGTTCGAAATACATAAAGATGAAGTACTATAGAACAATATTTAAATATCTCATGATTCTTATAACTAGAATATAATAATATAATTATTGATTCCAAAAACAAAAATATATTAATTAGTCCACTTCTATTATAGTAAGAGAATTATATTAAAAATTATCCCTTTGTTTTTCTGAGCTATATTTCCTTGAATCTTGGGACATTAATTTGGATAGTTTCTCATATTATTACAGTGGAAAACATTTTACATTTATAGCTTCTTTCATTCCCTTACAGTCATGATTGAGGTGACATTTCTCTCAAAACATTTAACAAACACTCATTACCTTCTAGAAGTATTGAGTTGATTCTTCCAACAGTTATCCCATGTGGGGAATTCATTCTTTCCCTTTTACACTTTATTTTTTTCTTGCTCTAGCATTATATTTTTCTCTTTCTTTCCCTTAAATTCATAAGACATTGATAATTTTTTATCTATCTTGATAGCACATGTGAGTATATCTTCGTATGATGAGAGTGTTTGGGAGACAAATTTCTTTGGAAGGAATGGATTTAACCCCTCAAAGAAATGATAAATCATACACATTGGGTTACATGTGTAGTTTGCAACATTCCATGCTAAACATATAAAGTTAGAATTATATTTAGAATCATTATTATTATCCCTTTGTCTCATATTCATGAAATGTATCACCATATCATCTCTCAAATAACTATGGAATTATTTTCCATGAAAATTCTCTCAAAATCCTTATCTTCCATGTTTTCTATTTCTTCATCCTTTTTAGTGCTCTCAATCAATTACAAAAAAGATCTATATCTCCAAGGAGACAAAAAAATTCCATTTAAACCATATCCATTTCCTTAAATAACAATGTGTGGAATATATTTTCTAAGTATCATATTAATTTCTCAGCTATAAATGGATTTTTATTCCATTGAATGATGAAGGTTGTCTTCAAATGAAGAGGCCTAACATTATTCTTCTAAATTTTAGGTTAGGCTGCTCTATATGGGTAAGGGTATTGTTCAAAACTTGAGTTAGTTTTTACAGTATGGTTATATGTTGTTCAACATCAATTGTAACTCCAGAATAAATGTAATTATCTGACATTGTAATAAAATTTCTTCATGGATTATGTGTATTGATACAGTTTCTGTTCCTTCCACTATGAACCATTTCTAAAAAATGGCCAACAATATATTAGGTTATTATTCATAATTCATAATTGTAAACTAGTAAAACACTTAACATAAATTGAAATTTTTATACAGAGATAATCTTATAATCATAAACACGGTTTAATTAAGGACATATTTACTTTTAAATCCTTCATAATAATTTCTAATGAAAATTTGAATTATCCTAAGCATATCATTTAGGTGTGCCAAAATAGGTACACAGTAAGCCTTATTGACGCTTACCAGGTTATGATGAGTTATGCCTGACTCAACTTGTTATGTTTTTTACCCCTAGGTACATTTATGCCAAAAAACACATCCACTTTTATTATCCTAAGAAGGGTGTATTTATAAGAAGATCCACATAATCTCTATGTTACAAAAATTCTAGGATGTTGTTATATACTTATCCTAAAATCATATCTTAGGTTTATGTTATATAATATTTGTTTTATAAATCTATTTTCCAATGTTTTATAATAAACTTTCTCTGATACCAACAATAAGAACCCCAACCCTTGTATATCGAATTCGGTGCCTTAATTTATTATATTGGAGTAGATACAATACTAAAATCCCAAAGGACTGATCAGTTTATTATTTTTGTAAACAAAATTACATACTTGAAATATACATTAAAATTGACAATATAAAATTCAACATAGTGAATCATTTGAGAGAACTAATACTCTACTACAATAACCCTCAATATCAATCATAATATTCATCATGGAATCCTAGAAAAAATAAAACATAATAAAGGGTTGATATAATATTCTTAGTAAGGGTAATTATACAACAAAATATATTATAAATAAATAGAATATACATTATGAAATGCTGTATAAATGAAACACAATCCATTTAAATATAATCATGAGCATAATATGGAAATAATAAAAGAAAATTAAATAATTACACATCAATAATCACATGGTAATTTTACTGATATAATATTCACAAGGAATATGAATAACCAATCCCATAATATTGGAATGCATGATTCCAGTAATCATAAACATACCTTTAATTCTTCATCCAAGAAACTATACATAAATGAGTAAGGACTCTTCCAATAACCAAAATAGTTTGTCTCATGATACATAACAATGCATAAATGGAAAATAGAAGGCTCTTCTCATCAGTTACTAAGTACAATGAAATACTCATTTAAAAAGGGTGAAACATAAACAACATAAATAATTGTATTGAAAAACTACCATTCAAAATGCGAATAGTTTCATCATAAAGCATGGATCGTATCAAAATAATGCATTTAAGGTCAAAATTTTCAAAAATACTTCAATAAAAATTGGTAGAGTTTATTATAAGATATCAACCTCATAATATCCAACAAAGGATATTGTTATAGATAAAAATTGATTAATAAAATAATTAAAAATGTATTGAGAGAAATACCCATTTTTTATTTAAAAAACATTTATTTATGAAGTTGTGCAGCTATAAAAGAAGATGTTTTCTTTTTAAATAACCATGTAAACATGTAAAAGATAATTCAACAATATAAGGCTTTATGATTGAGGAAAATTAGACTCCTTCGGTATAAGTTAAAAAACATTCCACCCAAATTGTTGTCTAAAAGGTCATAATGTACTTTGTTTGGAAAACGAAAAAATATTTCTTTAAAAACATTCTATAAAAATCAAAAAAGGGTAAAAAAGTATTAAAGCAATCATATTAAAATAGTAAATATGTATTTTAAAACATTTTTAGAAAACATAAAAGTGGACGAAAATAATCCCCGATAGAGATGTAAAAATAAACAATCTTGAATAATAATGAGATTGTGTAATAAACCTTATATTGTACACTACATTAAATAATGGTTATTTAATCTATTTTATAATAATTTAAAGCATATTATTAATTTAAATAAAAACCATAAACGAATTTTTTATATCATATATAATCATCTTATATCATTTTGTTAAAAATATTTCATTATTTGCATTGTTTCAGTTGTTAAATATTTAATTTTCCTATGCATGTTTTGTCATGTAATTTTTATTTATTATGAATACGATATTTTTATTTAATATCCATAATGATATTAAGTTAATATATATTATATTTACTCATTATATTCATTTTTATAATCATTATTGAATGTTTTTCTGGGAAAATTAATCACATCACATCATGGAGATGGGTGGTCGTACGTACGCACGATTGATGGTATAATTCCCATAATGGTGAAAGGGAAAGAAATTTGCTGGTATATTAATTATAAAGAATAAAAAACTTGTAATATTTATTATTTATATCCATTATATCCATCACTATACCCATCAAAATAAAGTTGTATCATTCCCATAATTCATATAATTCATTTTTCACTTCAAAATAACTCCATTACATGGGATTTTTATGTATGATTAACTCGTTCAAACTTTAGTACTATTATGATGGAACTAAAATAGATATAACCTAATAAATTATAACAAAAAAAATAATATATTTCAATGGAATATTAAATCAATAAACTCTTTTATCATATAAGTTACATTCACTTCTCACAAGAGATTTTTTCCACGATTATATTTCATGATCACCATTATTCATGAAGTGGTTTTTTCATCAAGATCAGAACATTATTCTTTTTATTCATATTCATCTCCACATAACTTAAAAAATCGTTCAATACATCCATAATTATTTGATAAGGAATAAAATAATAAAAAATCATAAACTTGCTAATGAATTCCCTTAATAAATAAGTCAATCATGCCTCCAATATGAAGGTTATCTAAACACATCACTATAGGGTATAAAGTCAACTGAAAGAAAAATAAATTCCTTTGTTTAATATAAATTCCATTTTGACCATGTCTCAATTTTCATCAAATTATCTACACCTTTTTAGATTCAAATTTTGAGGTTTTATCAATCTATCAATGTTATATTCAATATCCCCCTTTGTATTTGATGGAAATAATAAATTAACACATGATCACATGTTATCATCTCATAACATCAGCTACTAATATCTCAAGATCCCTTTAATTTGGAAGAATTCATTTCTACCCTCTCCCTTGATGATCTATTATAAAAGAAACAATAGTTTTTACCCATTTATAAGATGAGATAATATGGTCTTCTCCACCTTTTTCAACAAATGTGAAGGAATGAAATATGGAAAATAATCAAGAAAACCATAAAAGTTTTTTGATAATGTATTCACTCTAAAAAACACTCTACTATGATGAAACGAAACCTATGATTTAGTATTCATCAATATATATATATATATAACACATTCTTTGGTTAAAACATATTGCAATAAAATCTCACTATATTCCATCTTCTACGTGATGATATGGTACATGATCCAAACATGTTTTAACTTCAAATTTTGATTCATATTTTTTGAAAAGTTTATTTCACATTGATTATCACACCCAATCACCAATGTTCATGAAATGTCAACCCTTATGACTTCTAATTTCAACATTATCTATATCATCTAGTTTATTTCTTATGAATATACTATACAATCATCTTTATATGATCTAATATTGATAGAATTATTATTTTGAGTGACATCCAACACCACTACCTCCATCCAATATTAAGATTTTTATTCAAAAAGGAATCACAATAAGTCTAATACAAGAAAGGACAAGGAATCCCCACCTATGGGTGAAAATAATGAAGTCCACAGGAATTGCCAAAATTTTGGATCACCCCCTCTGGTTTAAACTGAGACACATTATTGAGGAAAAAGACCTGGGTACTATAGAAAACAAGATAATTTAGGTAATCTACCACTTTTTTTCTACTCATGCAATGTATGAGAAACTCTGACTTTGTTGTTGATGATGGCATTCATTGTGTAATGGTAGAGCAGATCGACCAAACAGTGATGCCTTTGCCAAGAAATACACCGTGAATGATCAAAGAGTCAGTTTCTAGGTGTGTGATGATAATATCCATTGGTTTTCACATTACCAACCTTGTAAGAACCGCATGAGTCTCAGACTATATTGTATTTCCACCTCCAAAATGAGCTGAGAATGCCGACACCACACTTCCCTTATTATCACTGATGACTCCTCTACCTCACATGTCTCCCCTTACAAAAGATCCATTAGTGTTAAGCTTGATATCGTCCATTGGATGAGCCCATAAAATTATTCTCCTCTAAGACATGGGACCATGCTACTAAGCCTACCATTGTGGTGCCTGTAGAGTAAGAATTAAAGTCACATCCTTCCCGATGACAGGAAAACTGAACAACTCCATCAAAAAGCATCTCGTTCTGTTTACTGCAGATCTACCAGAGAAAGGAATCCCATCAAACCTGACAAGATTCATTGTGTGCCAAAACAAATTCTACTAATAAATAATGAACCTAAAAAATTAAATATTTTTTCATCAATATATCCTTCCAAATATGAATTGGTGTAGAGATAAATTTAAAATGATTTATTTTTTCTTACTTTACGCAATAAAATTAGATTTCCTTTGAAGTAGAAAAAGATTTTTGGTAATTCCATAAGATGATACTCCATTTTATTTCATTATAATTGTATATAATATGTAACTACAAATACAATGTCAAGTTATTACACTATAAAATAGAGTATACTTCTAATGAGCCTTTGAAACATTGTTTTATTCACACTAAAGCCATCCCTATACAGAGATACCTTTGTCCCAAGTGCTAGAGGACTTTAATATTATCATAATTCCTCTATTATAAACCTTTGTAATTACTCATGGACCTACTTATCTTATGATATAAAGATAAGATATTATTCATTAATGAGTTTAATACATAAAAAGAATATAATTTTACCAATCATTGAAATCTCAAGGAATTTCCTCAATCGAGTAACATATTCCCCTCTACTTCTGTATTTTTCTTGAGAAAAATAATATCATCAACATTCACAATCATAGTGAGTGAGTATATATCAACTCCCTTGAAATAGATATTTGAATCCAAATTCATTTCATAAAAATTATGTTCTTGAAGTTTTTATTGAGATTTTAAGACCAAGCATGGGGTTCTCATTTGATCCCATATAGTGCCTTTGTTAGATTTCACACTCAAACGCCATTACTGTCAAGGTTAAAACATTTTGGTTGTACAATGTTAACCTCTTTCTCAATTTTTCCATTAAAGAATATCTACTTCACGTCTATTTGGAAAACCTTGCAGTTTCGTTGAGAAAAAATTATTATAAATGTTTCAATCATTTAAATACCCATAATTAGATAAAATTTATCATTAAAATAAATTCCATAAAGTTGATAGTATCTTTTTCAATATAATTTTATATTTATATTTACTAATTTAACATTATCACAGAGATTATTTTTAAAATACTACTTTATCTCTGGGAAATGTTTTTGGATGTGAAAGTAATTTGGATATTTTATTCTTGTCCATTTGATTTATCTCTTTGTGATTCTCTAAAACCCAAGGCTCATATTGTAAGAAATCAAAAAAAAATTGGATTAACCTATGAATGACATATGTTAACATTATAAATTCAAAACATTCTTCATGTTTTTAATCACTTTTTTCTATCCAAGAATATTTTTTGGATTAATATTTATTTAAGTATTTATAACTTATAACATTCTCTTTTTGAGACTTCCTCATTAATATAGTTTTTAGAATCAACCTAAGAGTTATGAAAATAAGATCATTCATCTTTAACACTATCATACTATTAATATTTTCTATTTAATTCATCATCATAAATATATATTGATTCATGGAAATATTTATTATTTTACAAGACAATTACATTAAAGTTATTGTAACTCATCCATAAATACTTTTTTAGAATCATTGATTTTTTCACTAATTGTACACCCAATAAATATCCCTTATTAAACAATTTCATCCAACATCCCTAACTATTTTCCATTAATCATTATAAATCATGGGTATTCAAAAAACTTTAAAGTCTTTAGGAATAACTTAAATCTAAATCATAAATCAAATGTTTTATTGAACAAAATAGGTTTGAGTAAGAACCAAATTCTAATATTGATGACTTTAGGTATGGATTGTCTCTAAAAATATTTGGATGTGTAATGAATTTAGATAATTATTCTTCAAATGTCCACTATGATTTTACTATTCCTCCTAGTATATCTATTTTTTGAGGGTGTGAATAGTGCAATATATATTTATATATAAATATATACATATATATATACATGCATATATATATAATCCAATGCTTCTAAAGATAAGAATCAAGATCTTCATTATTATATTCATATCTATTATTAAATTAGAATCATCGAATGATATAACCTATTTGATTCTGATTAATCCTATGAATGTATTTAAATTTATCAATAATTTATTATTTAGTCGATATAAATTAGTTGTAATACATACTACTAAAACAATCATAAATTTCATGAAATACTTATTTCTATTTATTTAATTAGAAATCATTGGTCTATACACATCTAAGTATATTAACAAATGTAGTTTCTTAGTTTCATTTTCCATTATATTGATAATCGTTTCCACAATATTTCTCTTATTAAATACAAAACATGTATATTTTCATTCATGTTCTAGTTTTGTGGGATTTGTAACAACCAAAACATTTATAAATGAAATTCCCATTTTAGAGGAATTATTTCATTAAAAATTATGTATCTATTCAAAACACTTGAAAAATTTGGTTTATTTTGGATCATTATAATTTATACCAGGTCAGATTTAAAATATCATTAAGAATCATAACTATTGATTTTATAGTTTTCATATAGTGACTAATAAAATTTGTGTGACAAGGGTTATGAAAAAATCCATTTAACAGAGACAATGGAAGTGATGTCTTCAACAAGAAGGATCATACCATATAAAGCCCATTCATCAAAGTATCCAAGGGTGATTGAATCCCTAGGTTGTTCCATGAACAATACAAAGGTGATTACCAATAACTATATCTTGATTGAAACCATTAATATGACAAATTCAATCTCATTGAGATCACAACATAAATCATGTTCATCGAACAACTTCCTAAAAATCTCAACATTGTACACAATTCCATTAAGTAATTCATAGATGTAGTAAAGGGTTATGTATATTTACCCTAATGGTGTGAACATATATATATTCTATTTAATAAAATAATTATTTTACTTATCCATTTATAATATTAACTTTTAAATGATTAAATATCGAGTTTGATGAAAATTAGTTTTTGAAACGATGAAAAACAAATAGTATTTTTTGAAAATATATAGATTTAATCAATATATACTTTTTAATGAATTCATTTTTTTTCAAATAAATTATATTTTAATAAAACATTATTATATTTAAATGATAATATAATTGTAAAAAAATTATTATTTTTAGAAAACAAATATTTTTCAATAAATAGGGATTTTTTATTTAAAAATATAAATTATCATTCATATAGAATTATTTTGATAAAAAAATTGTAGTTTACAAATTAGCATCTCAAAATTTTCAATGGTGAATTTTCCATAATATTTACAGACAATCAAATTTTTGGATAAAAATTTAATAGAACATAAAAATACAACATGTATTATGACAACATAATGACCCAAAGTAATGTAATATATACTATAAAAGGTGTCCAAGAAAAAATCTACATTTTCCCTTTAATATATTTTTTAATGTTATGAGATTAATTTTATAAATCCATAATGAAGCCTCTGAAACCATTATTATATTTTAATATTTGAAAATGAATTCTTTATAAACAAACTCACTTCCACATCACCAAGGGAATTATTTGAATGTGTTCAGTTATTTGCCTTATAAAATAATGAAAACAATTTCTATTTTTTCAGAAACCATTGGTAAAAATCATGGGAAGGCTTGTGGTTTTGATTAAAATATCATATAGAGTCCATAAACATGGGTCTTAAATTTATAATGAATTATCCATTGTTTGCTTTATAAAAAAATCCAACCGCATATTACTCTTGACTAATAAATCTTAGAGTATAAATTTACTTTTTTGATCCCTTAATAAAACCCTACCAAGTATCCCCAAGAACATAATAATCATCTACAAATTTTTTTATAAGTTCCCTCTCATGGTAAGGGACCATTTACTCCTCTTCTTTATTCAAGATCCTTATTCTTAGCATGCCTTTTTATTTTAAAAATTTCACGTTAGGACATGTTTTACTCTTCATTAATTTAATTTTGATTAACAACTAATTAGAGACCATGTATATATCATTTACTCCGTCTATAAAACACTATATACACCCATTATGTTTTCAAAATTATCTTGTGATTTTTGATGATAATTAAATATGTAGTGAATACCAATATTCATTTACACTCAAGGGTATTCACATATTTTTTCTTATCTATATCAGATTTTTTGTTTATATGTCTGTGAACATCACTCTTAATCATGGGGATAAAATTCATTTAATACATCCATATATTGTATGATATATGTTTAAAACTAATGTATGTACATGATATGAATGTGATGGGTGCAACCATAATTATATACCCCTATAATGAATTGGGTAATGTTTTTATCTCATGAGATAAGATGTATGGTTCATGGGAGGTTATCCTATCTAAAAAATGTTATGTAGTGTTGGAAGTTATCCTTGACTTGTGTTTATGATGTCTTGTGTTAAATTGTTTCCAAGTTTTGATGTTTCTGTTATGATATCTTGTTATATCGTGCATCATTGTTTACGATTATGATTCTCACCTCCTTATGATACCTTTATATGCCTCTTGGAACACATATACTTATTTAACTTATGCTATGATTTTTTTATTCCCTTATGGGGATTTTTATCTCACATATTTCTTATGTACTTCCCTATGTTATCCTATATAGTTTTAGAAGATACAAGAAATATAAGGGAATTTTTTTGAGTTTTTAAATAATGATGTTGGACTCGTGTTTAAGTTAATGTTCTGTGTTCCTAATTTCACAAAGACACCAGGCCTTGTGATATTTTGGGATTGTGTTATGAGATCCATTATGTAATAAATCTTGAATAACTATGTAATAAAATATGGTTTATAATAATATTTTTCACAACATCATACATTAAAATTTTATTCATATTGATCAGCACAAATGACTAAGTCACTTATTCCTAAGTTATTTTACATCCTTAATTATCATTCAGTTTCAATTATGATCTTTATAAATTTGGAATTAATTATTTTTTTAAATATCTTCCATTGTAATCTTGTCCTCCTTTAAAATCATGATGAAGTTAGATTTGGTTCCCTTGAACCAAATTCTATATACTTCATATTTTAATGTGTTCAGTATTTTTATTATTAATAAATTTATTATCACATCATGATTATTATTCATTTTGATATACTGGGTGATAATGTCATAATAGTGACTGTGACACTGAAAGCTCATTTCATCTCCCAACTATAATGATAACCTTGAAGTTAAATGGTAGTATTGTTAAATATATATTTTATCAATTTATTAAATAATTTGATGGGATGAAAGGGATATAGGCTATCAGTGGTCGATACTTATACAACTTTGAGGAAATTTTCCCATGCATACCCCCGTGGAAATATTATGTATAATATATTATGAGAATATGACCCACCATTTGAAAATACAAATTTTATTTGTCATTGTATGTTACTATATTTACATATTTGTATTATTCTTTATAATTAATTATTAATATTAATGGATATCATTGGGGACATGCGGTTATGTATTCACAAAAACTGTGATGACATATGGTCACATTAATGTATGATACATTGGGTGTGTCAGGTGTAATTCAACATTAATGAATATTAAAGAAATGGATTTTTTCCTCATATTATTTAATGTATGTTTATATCTTAGGTCCTTTTATGGGAATCAAATAGCCTCAATAAATCGTTGTCCATGGTTTTATATAGATAGGATCAATAATAAAAATTAAAAGATATAGTTATCTATAACATAGGTTGACGACTCCAGTGTGTGGATTTCTTGAATGCAGATATTTTGGTGTTTTATATTTCAAAATTTACTTCATTATTCATGATTTGTGATTTACTAGTTATTTGGGATTGACTGATCACTAGGAATTAATCCTGATTAATTCAAAATAATAAATATGTGAGTATAATAATAATTAATATTTATTTTAATGATTTAGTTAATATAATATTTATAATATTTATCACCAAATAATATATTTATTTTTATTTATTTATTAAATTGGCAATTTTTTTCATTTGGTAAATAACAAACATGATAGAAAAACAAATTTTAATACTCTATCCAAAAGTTGTATTTTAAATATAATTTAAATAAATATTTATTTATTTATTAAAAAACATATATTTATATATATCTTTGTATAGATATTTTCAATTAAATATATATTATTTATATTCTAATAAAAATTGGGTTTTATGGGGAATAACGGATTTTATTAGGTCCAATGTTTAATTATCAGCCCTAGCCTTAATTTATAAATAGCCAATTTTATCTTATTATTGGGTTATCCATTTTTTCATAATAAACATATATAAAAGTCTCTCAAACCGTATATAGAATCCATTAATGAAAATACTAAAGCAGAAGAGAATCATACCTCCTCTAACAACTCAAGACCTAGAGAGATCCTTAAAAATGCATCATCCATGAAGAGATTATTCTTGCAGTCAACAATGAATGGCACAAATAATCCGAGATGACCATGTTAGCACCCAGTGTTTCTATGATTATGTCATATGATTTTAAAACATGTTTGGATCACCACTAGAGGGATTATACCCTTAGATCATATAATGTAATGATGGTACGACAATATAAGTTATCCAAATAATCAATGATGATAAAATTAAAGGACAATTTAATTCTAAATTTATCTATAAATTAATTATGAATTTTATGTTATAATCCTTTCATACAGTTCCAATATTAACTAGTCAATTAATCTTTGATTTAATTCAATTGTTCATGACATTATTCATTAAGTACATTTATAATGATTGATTAATTATGACAAAAATATAAGTTTTTAATGCCAAATTGGTGCTTACACTACACCCTAAACCTATAAGTGTTATCAAATGGCTCACATAATTAATTTATAATTATTTTTTAATCATTCATTTATCATATTCATATTTTTCAATTTTTATTCCTTTAATATTATTTATTTAAATTAAAATCTTTATTTCATCTCATTCAGTATTTTTTGTGACTCATATTACCAAGAAAAACAGTATAATTAACATTAATAACATCTAATAGATCCATTAGAATCTGAATTTAGTTCTGATAGAATAACAAAAGAGTACACAACATGTAGCCTAAAGGTACACATTATAAACCAATGTTCAGTGTCCTATGATGAATCCCATTAAAATATGGACATCGTGCATTCTCTATATATGGAATAAATTTAATACACATCATATATTAATCATGATTGGTTGGAATTTGGTTTGAATGGACTACACATTATGTTAATTTCTTACACGTTGTGCAGTCCACATGTTTATGTGGCAGAAAACATAGGGGTCCAGGTCATGTCGTGTAATAAATACATGATATGGGACGAAACAATAGTGAACATTGAGGTCTCATGACATATACGCAATGTACCACATACACGTCTATGGACAACCAACATTCCTAGCCCCTATGAATGTAATATGGACATGTGATAAAGAGATTAGATGATGTGTGGCTCAAATTCATGTTGTATAACTTTTTTCACATAATTTAATTAATTTAATATAGAGTGAAAAATTTGTGATCAAATTAAACTAACTCATAGTTGTTATATGTGTCATTTGATTAATAGTACACAACATGTTATATTATTATTAGTTATAAATTAAGTTAATTTTTATATTAAATTCTAAACTATAGGCTTTGTATGGTCTTTATTTTTCGTTTACTCCATATATCCTAATAACATCACATGACATATAATTTATATATGATTGTGAATCAATTTTAAAAAAATTGATTCCATGTAATTATGGTGCTCAAAATTTTTGTTGGATTCAATTTGATTACATAGTAAAATGTTTGTACTTATTTGTTTATACATGAACATTTTGTTGACTCCATGAACACTTTTGTACTTTATTAATTTTAATTAATATTAATTAATTATATTTTAAAAAAATTATTGATGATGAACATTCCATGATAGTTTTTCTAGAATTAAGATAAATTTAATTAAGTAATTAATCATATAATTAATTGTATTAATTCCAGGAATTTATCTTTTTTAAAGAATGAATTAAAGTAATTTCTACCTACATTACAATTGTATATTCATTTAATTTATGTAGGTAATTATGATCTTAGAGTATAAATGTGTATGTGATTTGTTTCTCTATTAGTTATTATTATTAAATTTAATTAATTTCGTATCTTTTAACACTAAGAGATTTTAAAAGAACTAATTTATGTTTCAGATTGTATTCGATACATAATATCAAGCTTAAATGACTAAGAAATTCTATTATTCAAATATGATCATTTAACATAGATGTTGAATTGGTGGGTATGAATAGTATTGAATGAATTATGATATATAAATATATAAAGGACCTACTCGGTATTATATCATTGATTAATACTTTGGAAATAAGTACTCAATTTTCAGTAATGTTATTTTATACTTAAGAAACACATTTTCTTCAAAAATGATTTTTTTGCTTTTTGTTATAAAATTTATAATTAATTTATATAAATTATTTAAATTTTAAAAACAAAATCTTTTTAGAAATATTTTTTAATAAAATATTAGGTTTAAATATTTTAATTTTTTAAAAAATATTTATTTTCCAATGAATAATGAAAATTTCATATTTTTATTGAAAACTGTATTTTTATATAGCATTTGAAACGATCCATTTTGTTATAAAATTATTTCAAAGTAATATTATTTTTCTTATATTTTAAACAAAAAAACATTTTAATTAGAATAAATTGTATGTTATAATTTAGTATAAAACATTTCTAAATTTAAAAATTGATATTATTAAAAGAAAACTATTTTTATAGGAACAATGTATTTTATTATTAGAAAATTAATTTAATAATTTTTTATTAATTATTTTAATTAAATTTATATATTATATATTCATTTATATTTTTTAAAATTCATATAATATTTTTATTATGCAATAGATAATAATAAATCATGTTTTATGTTTCAAAATATTTTTTTTCTAAAAGTTGTTTTTCTTCGTGTTTTGTATAATTATTTTAAAATTAATTTATAACACTTATAAGTTTTTCATTTTATATAATTGACTCAATATTTGGATATAATATGTTTAAACTCTCAAAATAAGGCCCTTTTGTTTTTTCCAATATTAATAGTTACGGTAAGAATATTTATAACCTTAGTAATGGGTAAATCGGGTTAATATAGGTTAAAACTATATGATAAGTTTTTAATTTTTCATAAAAATTCTTATTGGAGGAAACTAAATTCATCCATTATCACACAAGGATCTGACATGATTTTAAATGGACACTTCTCTTAGAAAATTAACACTATAATATTTAAATAAAA
Organism: Viscum album; assembly: GCA_963277665.1. Taxonomy (NCBI): domain Eukaryota; kingdom Viridiplantae; phylum Streptophyta; class Magnoliopsida; order Santalales; family Viscaceae; genus Viscum; species Viscum album. The sequence goes on from OY728130.1 coordinate 1,953,739,914, forward strand.
TAATGTTACTAAATATCACTCTCTTAGTTTTAAACCTCTATGGTTTTCACATAGGGACACAATCTTATGGTGTACAAATATTTAAGTTAAATATTTTCATAATGAAATTATCTTCATTAGGGAAATTTATTTCTAATTTTATTGATTAAATAATTATATTTAAAGTGTGTGAAATTCTAGTAAAATATTCATTCTATTAACAAATAAATAAAATGTATGATTTTAAAATTATTAAAAATTATAAATTTTGAATGTGTTAATGCATCCAAAAAATATCTAAATATATATCACATGGTAGAGGGGTATTAAATAATTATATTTGAATTCCATATTATTCTGGAGGTATTTAATATTAAATTAAATGATTCGGTTATAAATGACAATAAAAATATTTTATAAAAAATGATATTTTATTAAATAATTTAAAATTTATTACAAAATAAATATTTTAAAAACTTAATGTGATATTACTGTAAAAATCATACATGATCTATTATTTGGTAATTTTAAATATTATTTTAACATTATTAACCTTTTAAGGAAAGAACAGCTTTGTGTTATGGTAATTGTTAAAAGGGTTAATATGGTGATAAAACAAAAATATAATGGTGAAACAATACCAAAAAATTGTAGAAATTGTATTTTATTATAAGATTTAGAATTATCCTCATTATATATGTTAATTATATCAATTTGTATCCATGCTTGAATGTTAAATATTTTATATTAATTTAATACATTAAGAAAATACAAGAATTCCCCACCCCTCAATTATAAAAGTACACCTCTCATTTCTATTCCTAACACCACTTTGAGCCATATATCTCAAAAAACTCAACCCATTTCTCTTATAAAAAACTTATTAAAGTTAAAAAGGTTTTTTTCATTCAGAAATACTAACCCTATATCACTTCAAAATATATGTAATGTAAGTCTACCAAAAAAGAGGTAATTTTTATTACCGACTCATTCAAGCCTATTTCTTCTTCTACTTGCAATTAATGTGGTCTTCCCATAAAACATTATAACACCAATATCACAATTTTATCTATATGTAATTATTATTATGGTATAACCATATCCAATATCTTTCTCATCCTACCAAAATTTAACACATCAATCACGCATGCATACAACTTATTATCTCCACATAATGGTGTCATTCATTTTTCTTCACCACATTAGTAGGACTATAATAAATATGGATCTAATGTTTATATATGATATTTACTAAAAAAATATTTATTAACTATAATATAATATATACCTTTTTACCTTTGTATCTATTGGAAAATGATAGCAGTGCTCGTGCACCCGTGTCAATTACCACCTCTACGAAGTGATATGATTTATGTTTCATTTATATTTTACTTGGATGATAATAACGATATATTTAAATTTTATTTAAGATATATATTATATAATTATATTTATATTTATTTTAATTATTCTTTACCTTTAATTCAGTCCTTTAAAAAATGGAAATATCATTCACACATGTGTACAACCTACTGCCTCTAGGAATTATGTAATTCTTTTCTCTATCACTACTTTTATGGATGAATATAAATATGTATATAATGAATATATATGATATTTCTCTAATTTTTGATATTCTTTAGATGAGTTAACCATGATCAATTTTTAGGTTTCAAAACCACCAAACCAAAACATACATGAAAAATGAAGAAGATATCACCCAGAATAGTGATTTTAATAATTAATTTTAAAGAAACACCTAGTAAAAAACGTTTTTGTAAACCACTTGTTTCAATATGATGCATACATGAATTATGTCTCACATTTATTTTTGTGGTAGAAATTCCTTATAATCCACTTGTTTCTTTTATGTGGTTTATATACGACCTTTTGTTATATTTAATTATTATTTTCTTGAAAATTATTTTATACAATTATCCATCTGAGGTTCATTTTTTATGGGGGTTTATAATTCAAATTTTACAAATGTGATAAGGGTTTTATATAAAAATCTCATTGTTTATTGGGATTGTTTATAATTATGCTTCTAAAGATGAAATGGTATGATATACCTCTCAATAAGACCATGAATTTTCTTATAATCTAGTTATTCATATAAAATAAAATTCTTAAATTTAAATTTCCAATCTTTATGTACTCAAAAATAAAAAATAATTTTTTTGTGTGAAATCGTATTTATTTCCCTGTTAGGTCAAAATAAATTTCATTCATGTCTATGTTTTCAAAAAATATATTAAATAAGTTATTTAATATGTTATAATAATTATTAAATCCATTTTTAATTTTTTTTGAATATTTATAAAATTCTTTAAAAGAACCATCTTGTCATTTTTTGAATGAGGTACTTTTTTAATTTTATTAAAAAAGTGTGAAATGAATGTTTTTTAATTATACACCCGGAATGTAATTTCCCTATTTCATAACCACTTAATGATTGGAAAATTATTTTATAAATTAAAAAATTTATTTTTAATGAAAATGTTTATATAGTATTCTTGAAATTTTTAGTTTATAAAATCTAATTTCAAATTGAAATGTGTATTTTCCTTAAGAATGTTTTTATGATCTTTTTGGGGTATTTTATTCATAAAGGATAAACAATTATTATACTTATAAATTTCTGTGAATATGTATTAATGATACCATAATTATAATTTTTAGGGAATTTTTATCATCATTTTGACTATGGTTGTATCTTTTTTAGACAATCCACCATATTAATTTGGATGGCTAATGATTATGTTTATTGATTAGGATAATTATTAACATTTTGTAAGATTCTTTTTCAACATATATGTTTACCTTGATTATGAATAAAAACATTCATATGACTAATGCATTAAAATTAATATGTGATGGGAGGGGACTGTTATAGCCCCTCGATACATCGATAGGACTGTTGAGAAAAAATAATTTGTGTATACTGTTTTGGTCATTCACATTTATGTAATATTTCATAACATGAGGCCTCAAAGGGGTGTTTAAAATATCTGGAACTATGCTTTACATTATTATGAGCATATTTAATGATATTTATGCAATTTTTTAGTTGTTACGATATTCATGGATATTTTTCAAGATCTTTTTTAGTTATATGTAATTATTTTATCATCATTTATTCGTGTCATATTATTACATATGCTCAATTTATTGACTAAATTCACGTGTTTTCAATTATTTACCTTTCCACATTTATTATCTCTTATTAAATCATGATAAATTAAACTATACATAACCCTTACTGGGAACCTTATCTCACCCTTATTTATTTTTCGTTCCCTATTATATAAAGAAGGGGTCTTTGAATTAGTTCATTGATTCCGAATACTTACTTTCATTGTGTTATGTATTTTATATATGAAAATTTTTTGTGAGGTTAACGTGTGTATTTAGTTTACCAAGACAACTAACCTATTAAATTTTTTGGGATTTTATTACTTTTATATAGTTTTAATTTTATTATATAACCTCCATCTATGGGATATTGCTTTCAGTATCTTTACTGTTGGTATTTGTGAAAGTTTATAGAAAACATTGGGAACTATATTTATGAAAACATTGATTATGGAACATAAAAATTTGTATTTCATTTAGGATAAGTCTAATTATAGATTTACATTCTAAAATTATGTTGAGGTATATATCATATGGTTTCCCACTATGATTATTGCTACTCATAATGTGCATTTTGGTTTTATTAAATGGTCGTAATGAGGATTAATCTTGTTAAAATTGTATGTGATAAACATTTTAGTGATTATGATAAACCAAATTGTATAAAAACTAAATTGAAAGATATTTTGATTATTCCTAATCATACATCATGATATATGGTTAAAAAATTTCACCTTAACTAACTCTCAGACTCACCAAAAAAGATATGGACAATGTTTGATGAGATCACAAGTAGTATAGACAATGGAGGAAAGAAGGAAAAATTACCTTCCTTTTAAAAATGTATAAAAAGACACCTTATAAAATGTCTCAAAGGAATGGGAAACAACTTTATGTGTGGAAAATAAGTGCATAAATCAATGCATTGTCCTAGAAAAATGAATAGTATGATGGGAGGGAATAAATTATATCATGTGGAACTATTTTTAGTTTAATGTATTATGTGGTTAGAATATGGGTATTATCTATGTTAATTCCCTAATCCATGGTTTATCTCCGAGACCATGTAAGGACCTATGTTATAGAAATTATAAAAGTGTAAGGATAAAAGTGTTTATGTATTATTATTTGATAATTATGTTGTATATGTATTAAATTATGATATTCTGGATGTAATAATCTTGAATCACTTATTTATTTTTCCACAATATGTTTTCATTATGTATTTTAAAACAAATTTTGAATGGTATCGATAACCTAAAAAGTGACTTAGGGATGTAGTGATATTTTTGCGAAAACACATGACTAAGGGACTAATAAGACAAAATATTTTTTTAGGTTTGGATAATCATAATGTGTTTTTGGATGATAATTATATGTTTTTTCATAATTTTAATGGAATATATACCCCTTTGGATGTTTAATGTGATGGGTGTTTAACCGGATAAAGGATATTTTGGCCGATATTTATAGGAATAAAACTCTTTGGTTTATTATATGTTTTATTTAAAAGGTTGTTTTGGGAATAATAATTTTATATTTAATGGAAATAATGTTATTTATAAAATTTATATTTAAATATGATCATTTATTTTATGAAAATAATAACCAATTAATATTATTTGATTTTGTGGAAAATTTTGTTGTATAGAAAACCTAAGTGGTTAAAAAGTGATTTAATGACAAATGTAGTTTTTTATGATTTTAATCATGTTTTTAGGAATTTTATATGGATTATAATAATATATTTTTTGAAAAAGGACAACCCATGGTCCTGGTGAAATTTCATTTCATCTGGTAAGGCCACATGACTTTAACCTAGAACCAGAGGGTGATAAGGATGCAACACCTACCACATGCTTGTTTGATGTCCTGGTTAGTATGTCCTTGTTTTTATTTATAAAAGTTCATGGAGAAATATTAATCTGATTATAGGATCAATATTTTTAATTTTTTGGGATTTTGGGATGATTAATTAAAGAGGTACTTTTATTAGCATAAGTTATATAAAACCATTAGGTTTAATGTAATGGATTATTTGGAAGAAATGATATTATATTTTTGGTATTGTATGTTAAAAGGTATATGATCACCTTTTAGCTAAAAACATTTTGTGATGTTGAGTTTATTGAGGTTTTTGGGATATATCATTATATATTTTTGATATGATCTATGTAAAATAATTGGTTTTATTATTGAATATTCAAGAGTAATGCATTATTTATTCATATGAAGGTTTATTCAATTTGGTTATTATCATAAATTCTTTTAACCATTTTGATTAATTAAACATAGGATTAATAAAATTTTATTCTTTTTTGGATTATTTGATCTATAAGAATTTCATTTAGGTGCTTGAGGAATAAAACAATTCATTTTGAATACACATCTCTTGGAGAAAGAATATGTGATTATGGTGGAAATTAATTAATGTATAAATTATACTTTTCATGTAACTGTGTTTCATTATTATTATAGTCTATATGATGAATAAAATCCTGAAATCTAGTAAAATGATCTAGAATTAAAAATATCATCACATTACCTTTAATTTTAATTATATAATGAGCATTTTACCCATCACAGATTTATGGTTTTCTGATTGTTAACATTCTAAGGAAAACATTTTCTATCACTCATTATCAGTCCTGTGGAATTAGTCTTCTATTCCATGTCAATATTATCAATTTTCAATAATGTTATTCTATTTGGAAACTATAAATTTTTTATACCTAATGCCCATCATATTTCCCTTTCCCTCTCTTCAAGATAAGGTTTTATTATCTCTTTTTACAATGTGGGTTTTCCATAATGGAATTTTGAAATGTCAAACCCTTCATTAAGGATGAGAAATTGATATTTTAAGGGAATAATATATTAAATCAAGAGAATGTAACACTATAATATTTTAAATGAAAAAAAATTATGTTTGATAGAATATTTGACACACTACACCAAGCTTTAACAATAATGAAATATTATTATATAAATATGACCATTATTAAATAGTTGTTGAATTGGGGGTTTGAATAATATTAAATAAATTATTTTATTTATATATATATTACCTTTTCAAAACAAATTCATTTATTAATTATTTGATAATAAGTACTCAATTTTCATTAATGTTGTTTTATGATTAAGAATTAATTTATCTTCAAAATTGATTATTGTTAATTTTTGTGATAAAATATTATATTTAATTTCTATAACTTCTATAAATTTTAATAATACTATAAATTTTGGAACCTTGATACCAAAATAATTTTATGGTTAAATTTTTGGGTTTTTTTGAAAATATTGGTTTTCCAGAGAATAGTAAAAATAACAATTTTTATTAAAATCATTATTTTTGTTTCAAACATTTAAAAAGATAAATTTTGTTTTAAAGTAATTTAACATTTAATTTAGTTCTATTATATTTGAAATAATTCAATTTTGATATTTGGAATCAATTTTATGTTTAAATATTTTGTAAAAACATTTATATATGCAGAAATGTAATTTCTCAAAAAAGAACACAATTTTTATAAACTCAATGTTTTTTATATTAATAAATTAACTTAATAATTATTGGTGACTAATTTTAATGAAATTTATATATTATATATAAAATAAATTATATTAAATATTCATCCAATATTTTTACTGGGCATGAGGTAAGAATAAATATAATTTTATGCTTCAAAAACTATATTTTTCTAAAAACAAAAGTCTTCATGTTTTATGCACTTATTTTAAAAATAATTTCTTCATAGTATAGGTATTTAACTTGATAAAATGGATTGTATATATGTAATTATGCGGCTCAAAATTTTTTAAATCGATTATTTATATTTTTTGTCAATATGAATAGTTACTATACTAAAATGTAACAGATCAGTAAAGGGTAAATCGAGATAATATAGGTTAAAAAAGTCATATGGTCATAATTATTCTTCCAGTTTTTTATTGTAGGAAGGTAATTAAAACCATATCACCATATAAAATAGTTTAAATTTATTAATGGTCAAAATTTCATTAAAATGACCAATATGATATTTAAATCAAATAATTCTCTAAAATTCCAGTCTCTTGGTTTTTAATATCTCTTATGTGTTCACAGAGAGAAAACATCAAGTGGTGAATAAATATTGATGGCAGTTTTGTGTGAATGAATTTATCTTTCTGATGGTGATTTGTTTCTAATTTTTTGAAATTACATAATTTTTATAAGATCTTGTGAAACCCAAATATAATATTTATTTAATTAATAGAAAAATAAAATAATTGATTTTAATAATATTAAATGTTATATAGTTTATATGAGTAAATGTGTACCATGAATTTTCATTATAAATATGACATTTTTAGGAGTTTATAAATGAATATATTCAAATTCCCCATTTTTATTTATGCATTTAAAGACAAGTTCAAAGAGTAATGTTACAAATTACATAAATGTTATGTTATAATAAATAATGTTGTATTAAATGATTTAAAATATTTCAAAATATTATATTTGTCTGGGATATTGTTTTATAAATTAACCAAAACCCATTTGTGGGTAGTTTTTCATTTAATAGTAACACTATTAACCATTAAAGAATATAAAAATTTAATATTATGGTAATTGACAAAAGGGATAATAGGGGGTTAAAACTAATAGATACTGGTGAAAATATACCTAATATTCTGTAAAAAAAATTCGATGGGAGAATTTTAACTTATCCTCATATTATATTTTAATTATATCAATTTTGATATATTTTTGTAAATAAATATACTTTTTATTAATTTAATACTTTATAAAATTCCTAGAACTCCCCTCCCCTTAATTATAAATGGACTCCTCTCCTTTTTCTTATATTCCCTGCATTGAGCCTTTAATCTCGACCTATAACAACCCAAAATTTTCATAAATGGCTATTACATACTAATTAATGAATATTAATTACATAAAATTATGATCCATGCCTGAATCCTACATGTCTATTACCTTTATAAACATGAAAACATAAACAACTAGTTCATAGGTGAAGTGAATATTCTCTCACTATGTTCATCATATCTAGAACCACTCTTAGACATATCATACATGAATCCTTTATTCATAACATGGGAAATAAAATATAATAATGTGTGGGTTTATATACTTAGTAAGGGTAAACATTAGAGATATCTATGGTCACATAAGAATAAGATGATCCTAAGGGTATTAGAAAACGAGATTAACATTTGAAAACCATACATGCATATCATTAATCATAAACAAGAGATAGGAAAAAAATGCTTCTATTTCATAGGAAAATAATAAATAAGGAATAAAATTACACAATTCATTTGAGAATAACTTGGAATAGGGAATAGATTAATGAAACACAAATAAATTTATAACATTATGAACACGTATAAGTAGAAATAGGTTCACTCATTTCATTAGGGTCCTGACATCATGACCACGCATAATAATATGGACATGAAATCTTGTTCATGAATAAACATGTTAAATGAAATTATCTTCACACATGATGTATCATGAACTAATGTATTGGTTAGAGATACAGGTCTCAACTATCTTTGGTTATAAATTGGCCACCCTCCTTAGTTATAACATAACTATCATCCTTAATTATAACATAACCACCATCCATGGTTATAAAATAACATCTATACTTGGTTATAATGTAACCATCATCACATAATTAAATCTACACATATGTTCTCTACAAGATCATAAAACATTCATCATGTCTCAACCCGTGAAAATAAATGAGTTTCATAAAAATTACATCATTTCATCATGGAAAACCCCATCAAAATGGAATGGATTCCATTGATATAATATAATAAAAATAAATACCACTTATTAAAATAATAAGGTGGTATTAATAGACCACAACCTGATTAATGATTATATAATATGAATGAATTTTATCTTATATGGAAGATAATTTTGAATCATCACATGGAACATTTCTGAAGGAAAATAACCTTTCCCATTGAAAATATCATTTTCACACCTTAATGTTTCAAAAAAATGTGACAATTCTCTTCTTCTAAAATAACATTTAAAACTTATCAATTAATCTATAAAAATATTATTGGTTATAATGGTAAGAAATTTCATTCATGGTGTACATGTTAAATCAGATACTCATTTCCTATTTATCAGAAAAATACAAATGAGCCTTGTTTAAAAAATGACATTAATATTAAAATGTAAAAAAATTTATAAATTAATTTAAAAATCATATAAGAAAATTAAAAAATTCATTAAATTTTTTTTTTAAATAAGGATATAGAAGAAAAATGGTTTTCGGTCGAAGAGAGAAATAAAGTCAGTTTTCTATAAAAATATTACCCTTGAATCTTGAATACATAATGAAATTATAATAAATTAAAAACATGTCTTCTATATAAATAACTAGATGATAATATAATTCATTAATGTAATTATAAATTTATCATATGATTTCCACATTGAAATCATAATCATAAAAATCCCAAAAACTATCGATAAGACGAACATGAACTCCGCACGAGAGTTGCCTTCCTCGGGTGCTCATAGAAGTAACCCTAATGACGCTGATCTCACTCCCCATGCTTCCCAATCCTTCATAGATGTTGTCGCGAGATGAGCTCCTCCAGCTGAATCGAAGACCTCTGAACACATTAACCCCAAGCTCTTTTTCCACCGAGGTCTATCGGCGACTTCTTTCTCAAAGGATGAGGTATGAACTTTATCCTCGGATCTACGGTTTACTCTGGTTGGTAAATTCTCTAAGCATCGACCATTACTCATTTTTCATAGAAAGACCCTAGAATGTGTCAGTTTTGTTCAGTTTCACATTGGTTTATTGAATTCACTGCATGTCCTATTTTGTTTTTCTTTGGAGGATGATTATTATAGATTTTAGACTTGTGGATTTTTTTCCTTTGGGGAATGCATAATGAAGGTTCTTAAATGGCCTCCATAATTTTTTGTAGATGTTGAACCCCCCCATTGTGCCTCTCTGGTTAGGTTTCCCGAACCTTCCCATTCATCTTTTCAAATAGAGAGCCTTAACCTCCATTGCTGGTCTCTTCGGACAGCCTTTTAAGACCGACACTGCCACTATAAACCTCACTCACCCCTCGGTCGCTAGGATTTTCACTGAGATCAATATTTATAAACCCTTGCCTTCCCGATTCTGGATTCAAAATGGGGATAATGGTTTTATTCAAGATGTTATCTTTGAAAATGTCCCTGCTTTCTGCAAAAAAATGCTCCCGGATTGGACACTCTATGAATGAATGTGAGACTCAAGGTAATGACCCTTGACCTCCCCTTCCTATAAATCTGTTTGGTTTGAAAAGGAAACTCCCAATTTTCCCTTTGTTCCTCAACCAGTTGCTGACTTCTCTCATTAGTGGAATCCTCGTGGCCTCTCTCAGATTCAGCCACCCACCCATTTTGATGATGAGACCTTGCAGAACCTTGAGATTCTTAAGCATGGAAAACAGAAACCCTTAAATGCTAACCCACCTAGTCCTAAAACAATAAACCATTACAAGGAGATAATGAAGAGGTGAAATCGAACCATGAAGATCCCTTGCAAGTGGAGACATAAAAACCATTCAAATTTGATGAAGAATTCCTTAAATCAAGGGCTAAGAAAGGCAAGAAATCATTGGTTGACTTAGATGACTTCATCATTCCAATTGCTAGAAATACATGGAAACCTAGGGATAATTATAATCTTGAAAGAACAATTATAACATGCTCCCTAGCTACCAACATGAAGGAACAAAACCCAATACCCCCACAACCAATCACTACAGAAAAAGAACCTGTCTCATCATATGCAAATTCCTCCAATTCTCCTGATAAGGATAGTTCATCCAGTGAGGATGATGAAAATTTCCTAGCATATAGGGATGCCTATTTAATTCCAGAAAATCATGATTTTCCCGATGACCAGGACACTTGGATAGAAGAAAACGATAACATTGAACATAGACAATATAAAAATGGATAGATATCATCAGATGTATATTTGGATATCAGAAAAAGGATGTTCATCAATGTGGTGGATGAATTTTAAAAAGATCCTGGTTTGAATTTTAAGGAGATGCCCAGGAAATGAAGATGTTGTGAATCTGTTTTTGCAGGAAATGGCTTTCATCCCTGGTTTTTCTTTTCTTTTGGCATGTCAAGAGTTCTTTTCTTATCACATCATAAAAGCTGAAGGTTTTAGCGCATCAACTGTGGTTGGACTGATCTCTGATCTCAGATCATAATTTTCTGGTTTGGTGTTGACATTCCTTCTATTTTCTAGGTCAAATGCTTCTGTTAAGCCTCCATCTGGTTTTGATTTCCTGCTGGTCTCCTGGATAGAACACTGCAACTACTTTTGTTTCACTTGGTTTGGTCAATGAATGTTTTTTTCTTTGGTGTATGTTTCAGAATTTTAGTACATCTATTTGGATCACATCATAATTTATAGTTTCATTGTCGAGATGTAGTTCGCAAAAAAGATGGCTAGTTTTGATGTGTGTCTTCCTGCTGCATGTTGTTTTTTCCCTCTCTTTTTGGTTTTGAAAATTTTAAGGCATGCCCTGATCGACAAGCTCTATTTAGACATCCTGGAATTCAATTTCCATTGGTATGACTTTCATTTTTCTCAGACTCTTTGAATCTCTGCTTCACCTGACAATGCATGAAAATTATCTGGGGTGTCCTCTTCTCAAAATATTTCCCATGCATTTCTCCTTCCTCCTTGCCTCGCCCTATTGATGCATGTTTGATTTACAATCCTCTGAGCCTCGAGGTTTTCCTCTATTTTGCTGCTTGTTTGTTTCAGCTTGGAATGCATGCTTGTGGTGATGATGATCTTTGGATGGTGTTGAAGTTGGGTTGCAGGATGCTTTCATTTTGGTATGTTCACTATTTTTTATCTTTATTCCAGTCACTTTGGTTGGTACAAGTCCATTGTACCTCATGTAAACACTGATCCTTTTGTTTTAATAAATTTCTTTGAAGAGTGAGTTGGGTTTCCAAGTCACTCTTCAATTTTTTTAAAAAAAAATAATCAATCCCAACAAATAATGAGACTACAACATCATTCCCTTTCCACTTTGGTAGCATTGAAATCAAAATCCTCATTAAATAGATAATAATAGATGAATATTTATATCCAATCTTTTTCACATTAATAATCATAAAATACATTCATGATTAGTATATAAACCACACAAAATAAAAAAGTGGTGAATATGGGATGTCTCCTTGAAATAAAAAAGGGAATATAAATCTCTTCCCTTAACTATAGACTTCATTCGTGCACATTTTTACCTGAAATATAATAATAATAGGTTATATATATATATATATTACAGATCCATAATTAGATATATCATAAAACCTATTATTTGAATATGACCGTTTATCACCTATTTAAAACAATTCCCTGTTTAAATCATGTTACTGGGGATAACTTCATTATTTTACATGTAAGATTTGATTTAGTATTTTCAGCCCTTTTACATTCATCATGGTTTCATAATATTCAAAATTTTAACCATGATATAAATATAAAATATATTCAGCATATTTTTATTTAGGTTAATCCATAAAATATAGATATAGGAATGAAATAAATTGTTTATGGAGACAGTAGGTCATATGTACACATGAAAATTGTTTTTCATATTCTTAAAGGATGAAAAAAAAAGATAAATAATATATCACTTTTAAATATTCATTATGATATATTATATATCATATAATTTAAAAACGAAACACACCACTTCACGAAGTGGTAGTCCATCGTACACTTTCACAATGTTATCATATTCTCATGGAATTTTAAGTTGGAATTTATATGTGATATTATAATTCCATAAGTATAATAATATTATAAATATAATATATAAACATTAAATCCATCATTATATCCATTAATGGAAGGTGCATATATAAAAATTAAATTTGAAATTGATTTTAATGGAATATATTGGATTAGATAAATTATTATTAATCTATTTTCACTTTTTAATCTATTTAAAACAACATCTAACCCTATAAATTCAATAAATGAAAATTCTGTTTTTAATAAAAACAATTATTTTTCGTTATACATCCAATGATTAATCTTTTCAGAAAAATACCAAAATTTCACCCTAAACTAATTTTTACATGTTTATTCCAAAAATAAAGTTAGTGTTTTCAAATAAATTTCATAAAATTCTAAAAAATTAATTTTATTATTTTTTCAAAAAAATTAGTACAATTTTTTTTGTGAAAAAAATTATTTTTCAAATAATATAAATAATTTACTTAAAATAAAGTACTTTTGACCAATATGTTTTATTTATATAACACAATTATACATAATAATTTTTTTAAAAAAATTCTTCCTATTCAAAATAAATGTTTAATGTATATGTCATGAAGGTTAAGTTTAAATAAAAATACTAATAGTATATAGTGGTTTATTAAAACTCAGTATTGTGTATATCATAATATATTGAAGAATTAAAATTTATTCAGAAAAAATTAATTCATAAAAAATCTAGGTGTTTAATTATACACCACATAAAATTAGTTTCACCTTTCAATATTATAACATCAATACAAAATAATGAGGATAATTATATGTCATCACATCCTCAGTTTCCCATATAGCTTCCTCAAGTTGGTGGTTTTTTCAAGAAAACATTAACTAGGTAAGTGGTCTTATTTCATATTAATTTCTCTATATGATCCATAATCTACACTCGTTATTCCTGATAAGAAATATCATTCTCCAATGCTATGAACTCTGAGTTTTTTTACATGTGATGGATTAGGTATGTACTTCATCTATTGAGATACATTGAATACATCATGAACATAAGAGAGGTTCGGTGATATGACAATCAATAAAATATTATCCCAATATGATCAAGAATTTAAAAAGGAATAATATAATGTGGTCTTATATTTCCCTTCTTTTTGAATCTCTTTACATTCTAACATGGATAAATATTAAGAAAAACCTTGTCGTTGACTTAAAATTCCAGATCATGTCTATGATTGTCATCGTAACATTTCGTTAGAATTTATAATGATGATATGTGTTGCTAACTGAATCTAAACTTGTATTTATTTTATTCAGATAACTCCAGTCTCAATATCTTTCATTATCAAAATTAATTCAATTTATTTGGAACTGTGAACTTATTTCCATAGAAGTGTTAAACATTATCCATCTAAATTCTCAATTGAAAAATGTTGTTGTAGAAAAACACTACTAGATGAATTTTTTTGTCCCAAAAAACCATTTAACTCCATAGAATATTATTTAGGCATATAATCAGGGTTTTGAATTGTTCTCTTAGACTAACTATCTATCACATGATGACACCCAATGATAAAACTCATCTTTTTATCGATTAATTACTAAAGAATTCACTATAACCTTGATTTTATCATCATATCTCAAATATATATAATATATTGTGATCATCTATGATTCCTTACCACTTCCTAAATTTATATCTAGTAATGATGATCTGGAGATAAATACTCTGTAATAATGAAGAAGTGTTCTAACATTGTAAGCTAATTGACCATAACTCTTATAGGATTATTCTATTTAGATATTTTGGGGTGTCAAATAAAAAATTCATGGTGAAATTTTCCCATTTCCATTATTTTGTTTATAATGTTTATAACATCCCCATTGACATTTCTCTCTTCGTATTAACTTTTGTATATACCAATAGGCATGGTATATGTTTAGAAAAACCCAAGTTCATGTTGTCCCACTATAAATATTTTTTCACATAGGCCAATGGTGGGTGATCTACCCTTATAGCACTTCAATTTTTGGGTTAGTCCCCATGACCTTATTGGATGAGATAGGTTGTCACCCGACTAGCAAATTATACATTTATAAAACTATATTAATATAATTTTTATAACATCTATATTTAACTCCAAAAAATATGATATAGACCCTATAAATTAACAATTAACTTATTCTTATTTCTATAAAATGTAATGAAATTCCTCCTCGAATTAATTTTTCAATAGAATATATCCAAAATAAAGCTATTATAGTACCATAAATGTCTCCCATAATATCATTAATAATGATAAAATATCATCACCTAAAACCTTATATGAGATGTCTAATAATTTGAACTTATGATCCGAATTACACAAATAAATCCATGAAAATATCAATAACCTTTATGTTAATATTACATGGAGGCATATACACTTTGAAAAGATTATTCACCCTTTATTCCTTAAATAATCTCATATCTTATACAAAAAACAATATATTGAAATCTTGGGTTCATCCTTACACTAATATAATATAAAATATTCTTCTATTATTATATAAACCATATATATTTATATAATAAATTAATCTAATAGCATAATTATCCACTAATGGATAAGAAATATGGTTTTTATAAGGCTCATTCATAAAAAATCAAACCAGAAATACCAAAATTAGGAGAGCATTCAATGTGTAACAAAATTATCATGATTCAATTCTTTGGTTTAGATTTCATGAGAATTTTTTTTATTTTTCATTATAGTTTTTCTGTGGATTTTTATCCTCATTTTCCTTTATAATGGTGAATTTATTCAGGTAATGACCAAACACCTTGCACTTGAATCACAGGAGTCTGGGTGGTGTATTATGTGGGACTTTCTCTCTATGTGTATTATTAGATAAATTTTCCAATCAATATTAAATTCAACCACTATATGACATTAATTTACTTAAAAAAATTATTATTCTCTTTATGAAAAATTCATACATGTTTCCTATCACACATCGAGCATAAAGGGAAAATCATCTTCTTTTCTCCATGGTTTTTAGAGTTTCCCTTTAATTCTATATTTCTTTTTTTTCCAAAACCATGATACTGATGTATAAATCAAATATCATTCCCCACCATTATAGAACATTGAATGATTTACTCATATGTATTGTATACCCTTATAGATAAAACCCTTATGATACTTGGTTTTAATACATTAATGAATTTATCAACCCTAATTTTAGGTTGACTGATAAAACCAAAAACATACCTCATAAGTATTTAAAATTCACTTCTTTGGTACCAATAGATTCATCATCCTTCTTCTTTAAATCAAGGAATTACTTCTCCATTATCATGTGAAGAATATGAGGAAATTAATTATTGAAAAATAAGTAATTAAACTCATCTCATTCTATAGAGTCACTTTCTTATTTTTGAATTATATTCATGAATATATTCACAATTTATCCACTTCAACTTCCAAATGATAACAAACCAAAATGAATTTTTCTAGCTCCGACCACTGGAGAAGGGAATATTCTTTTTAGTGTCCCTAATCCCTTACTCTAAAACTAGTGGGTATACAGAACCACTAAAAGATTATTAATGTTGCATAATGATGGACTCAACAGAGCATTGTTACCTTATTTTTTCTATTGGAATTTCAACATGATGCATATCTTGAAAAGGTTGTGTGAGGATAGCAATGATATTTTTTATTCCACACATTATTAAATTTAGTTAATCCATAGGAAACCCATTTCATTGTCCATCACATTCATCATTTACATAGTTCCCATAGGTTCTATCAATTAACATAAATAAAAAATAATTTCATAAGAAATAATAATCAGAGTAGGGGACCACATAATCCTGAAAAATCACTTCTAAGAAATCTAGATCATGACACATTATTTTCAATATATTACATTTTAGGCTTGACCTAGGTAATTTTTTAAATACCTTACTACAGTTGATAAAGATTTTGTTAATTCCCAAATCATATATCTTTGTAGTGTCAAACTAAGAGCACAGTAAGGCCCATTGTTGTGTACCAAAAAATGATTGTGTCAATCCTAACATTCCTTTTTCCTATTTATTACCCCTAAATACATATATTATAGAACCAAATCCACTTTTAGTATAATGATAGAGTTTTATTGATAGGTAAACCACATAATCTATTCTCAATGAAAACATTACGATGTTATCATATTCATATGATTATAATAAGGGTTTTCATTAATGTTTTATCCTCTGAGTTTCCAAGGGAGAACTAATCCTTCCTCTTATGAAAAATATAGTGACACAAACTTATTAAATATAGATATAACATCTTAACAGATTAATGTTCATTTCATTACATAATGATCCACAGAAAAATTGTATATGACTAGTGGATTTAGAAAATTTGAAATATAAATAACAAGTCCATAGGTGAACTACATATTATCCCATTATGTTTTTCATATCTATAACCCTTCTAGGAAATATCGTACATATAACCATTATTCATAACCTGAGAAATAAAATATAATAAAAAATTATCATATTTTTTTAGTAGGAGAAAAAAGGGAGATATCAATGATCAGATAAAATTAATATAACTATAAAGTTTGAGAATATGGGAAATAACACTTGAAAACCATACCCTTCATATCATAGATCATAAACATGATCCATGGAATAAATCATGGAAATTAATAATACATGAATCCTAAAGATACAAAAGTAAATAAGCAATGAGACCATAACCATAGTATAGGGAATAGATTTTTTGTATCCACATAAACTTATAACATTGTGAATATGTATACATAGAAATTGGTTCTATATTTTTTTAAAGGACATGAAATTTATCACTCCCATAATTAAAGGGATATGAAAACATTTCCATGCAAAAAAAATTTAACATGAAAAAGGATTAATGCATTACATTTCCTCCAAATAAATTTTTTTTCGGAATAAACATATTTAAAGTTAAAAGGGAACCTCACAATCGTACTGCCTTAATGAGCATGACCCAAAACAAATGAAATCCTCAAAACAAAACCAGTGATAATAAAAAAATTAAGAATTCATCCACAAATCACCATTCGAGATTCAGATATAAAAATTGAAAATTTCAAACAAAGAAAAGGGAGAATTCCATTATTTTCTATGCTTCCTAGAACACCCTATCGCTTTCGAAAACACATCCTAAAACCTCTTTAGAATTCATCTCACTTAATAAACGTTGAAATGATCAATGGATGTAGATGCAATAGTATCATAAGAGTCGACATGACCTCTATAGTGATCCATAAAAAATAAAAAACCATTAACCCCGTAGAAAATTTCATCTTCGATCTCGAAAATTAAATAGATAGTAATACACCTACAATCAGAAGTAAAGATTGAAATTTAGTCCTCAATCCACTAGGAAAAAAATTATTATGGAACCAAAAATTCAAACAATATGATGGACCCTTTCACCCAATTATATCACATATCATCAAAGTCAACATAATATCCCCATGTAGGTTCCAAATAGTGATAAGCATTAGACCATCAAAATAAGATCCAACCATTATTTGATAGTCATCTGAAAAAATCACACCAACAACAGTTGTTTCCAGTGATAAAACAGTGGATGTGTCGATATTAGAGAGACCAAAAAAGGGTAAAAATAAAACCTATAAATAAAGATTCCAAAAACACCATGAACTGTAGAAGGGAACATCCCAAAGAAAAAAACTAGAAATTGAACCAACAAACAATGAATGTCAACATTGTAACAAGGATACTACCATATATATAAGAGACATTACCATTCCCCTTGAGCACCAGGTAACCATTAATTAATGGAATATTAATGAATTCCACTTAGAGATGGAAGTACCATTAACACAAAAGAAAGGAACCATACATGTGGGATCTGAAACAACCATAGACGACCGCCACTGTTATGGGCCTGCACATCAAATATAGATAAGATATAGATGAAATTGAAAAAGGTAAATACACAAAATAATGGGAAAGAATGATAAGAAAATACGTAGAAACAAAAGAGACAAGTATGAATCCATAAAAATAAAAAAATGTTCAAGATAAGAGGGAATATGCCTTAGAAAATTTAGATTAGAAAACCCAAAATTAATAGAATCCAATATTGTCAGAAGGTGATGGAAGGGAGAGTAAGTTACCATTCATGAGTTACATATCATTTCCCAATAAATTAGAGGGATTAATTTGTCCTATTTTTCCCTCTTCAAATAGTGTCCACCATCCTTGGTTACAATATAACCATCGTCATCAGTTATAACATAATTACAATCCTTGGATATAACATAACCACCATCCTTAGTTAAAAAATTACCATTTTCCCATAAAAAACCACAAATATTTGTTACCAAAGATCATAAAACATCTAACATATGATAACCTATTAACAGAAATGGGTTTTACAAACATATCATCATTTCACCATCAAAAAATGCATCAAAATGGATGTGTTCCATAGACATATTATCATCATAATCATAAAACACCCATAGAAATAATAAGTATCGTATTAATGGATCATATAATCATTAAATATTATGTATCATTAAATGATTTCATCTTATATAAAAAATTATTTTTGAAGTCACTTGGAACATTTCTTGAGGAAAATAAATTTTCATGTTAAAAATAATATTTTTATACCTAAAAGATTAGAAAACATCATGAAAATAATTTTATTTGAAAATAAACATTGAAACATATAAATTAATCTTCAAAACATAGATTTTTTATGATCATGTGAATTTTTTTCAATTATTTCGTGTTGAAAAAAATATTCCATACACTTTTTCGATAAATTCCAAATAGAGTTTTTTGGAAAATGACATGAAAAATAATTATAAATTTTATTTTTAAAATATAAAAAATGATAAAATTGACTTAAAGTTAATATATTAATTTTAAAACATTCATTAAAACATTTTTAGAAAACATGGATATAAAAGTAAAAGGGTTTTCAAGTGAAGTGATATATAACGTTAGTTTTATTTAAAAATATTATCTTTGAATCCTAACTATATTAAGATCGTAAAGTTAGGGGAAAAATTATTCCAAATAAATAACTATATTAGAATAACATTCATGTATTTCCTGAGAAATATATCACAATGATTCATCATTTAAATTATAATCATTTACATTCTTAATAAACAATGATATTACAACATCAAGTGTTTACCACTTTGGTTACTTTTGAATTTAAATTACCATGGAAGATATAACATTATATGGATATGTACATTCCATAACGTTCATGATGAAAATCATAAAATATAATCATGGTTAGTATATATACCACATATATTAAAGAAGTGGTGAATATGGAATTTGTCTCTTAGAAATAAAAGTGATACTATAAATCTCTTACCTTAAGACTTGACATCCATTGTATATGATAAAAACTATTGTATAGTAAATATAATACTATTATAAATATTTTAAAAACAATAATTATATATATAATATCATATATTATTTAATAATGACTTTTTATGTCCCATCAGTTAATAACTCTATGTTAAAATTACATTTCCGGTAATAGCTTCTTTGTTTTTCATATATGTTTTAATTTTATATTTTCAGTCCTTTTACTTTGGAAATTGTCCCATAATATATATAATGTTAACCATGATATAAATATATTTTATATTCATTATTTATATATTTCTAATAACCCATAAAATTCATATATAAAAATTAAATACCCCATTTATGGAGACGATAGGTCATTCGTATTCATGAACGTGCTTTCCATTTTTCAACAGATGTAATGAAAAGAATATAAATTATATATCAATTTTAAAATGTATTTTTAGGAAATATATATCATATATATTCATTTATTTTTTCCTTATTACCTTCAATGTAATGCATAAGTGAAAATTAAATCACATCACTTTGTGAGGCAGTAGTCCGCTATACACAAAAACAACGTTATCATATCCACACAAAATGAAAAGTAAGATGGTATATATTATATTATAATTCATGAATTATAATTATATCATAAAAATATAAAATGAAAATTAAATAGATCTTTATATCTAGTTGTGAATGTTTTTGATGGAATGCAAATAACACTCGTTCACAAGGAAGTAGCCCACAGTACGCTTGATCGACGATTTCATTTCCTATATGATGGATGATGAGATGGATATAGTTTGTTAAATTAACCTACTAACGTCTAATTATATATTATATACATTTTTAATCATATAATAATATTTTAATAAGATTATAAGGTGGTGGAGGAATAAATAGAGAAAATCACATGTTCAATATTTTTACCACTTCTCCAGAGAACCCAAATAGGTTTATACCAAAATACTTATTAAGAGGTATTAATAATGAAAATAAGGAATCTAGTTTTTGGGGAGGAAATTATAAAATATATTTGCGTATTTATTTTATAAAAAACGGTTTTTAATTTTGAAAATGATAGGAGAAGGGGTGGCCCTTTATAAGTGGGGGGCACAAATGCAATTTTTTAAATGAATAATGTGTACCTACATTTTTCACATGGAAAAAGGATATTAAATGGATCATTATAAAAACATATTTATTATAAAGTATTGACATGTCTATAAAATTTCATTTGGAATATTTTATAGGTCACTTTCCACCTTATCTTTTTAGTTCAAACCTTAGTAAACCCGTTTTAAACACAACCGTGATAGGTGAGGGGAAGATTCAGTTTCCTAGTGTGGTTAATGGAAGGAATTCTTTTTCTGAGAAGCGTGGTGCAGTAGCAGTGGGAATGAATGCATTGGCCTCTTCCAATCCACTATTCAATGTTGTCTTTGATCGGCTCAAATATGATCTGAGGGTGGGGGAGGGTGAGAAGCAGGCTGTTGACAGGGGTGAAGGTATGGGTGTTCCTAGTTCTAAAAGGCGGTGGATTGGTTAAAATAAGGGTGGTATGTGTGATGAGGAGTAGTGGAATGGGGAAGTGGGAATCTTGATGTCTTCTAGATGTGAGGATGGACCATATTCTAGAATTTTAGAGGTTTGTGATTCTGGGATTTTGGGTAGGGCTGAGGGTAAGGACGGTGTATTGTCCAATGTCTCTATGGGGAATTAGTTTCTGGGGCTGGAGAAGGAGGATACGGATGAGGTCGTACAGGATAGTGCCAATGTGCTGACCAAGATAACTCTTCAGTAGGATGTTACAATGAATGAGGGCAGTGAAAAAGGGATCTTTGAAGGCAATTATTTTCTATAAAATCTACATTTCATAGCTGTGATTGACACTAATTGTCAGCTCCATTAGACCAGAATTGAACTTTATCAGGATATCCAAATTCTCAAAAAATGGTGGTATTTATTTGATAGTGATAGAAAAATGAGATAGGCATGATCCTACCCTCATATTGTATAATGTTTTTCAGGGACGGAAGAAGATGTTTATTGGGAGCCAAGAGGGTGTGCTTGCATCGCCGTGAAGACAAACGAGGAAGGACTAATCTTACCTGCCAAATGTGATGCCCACCAAATCTTTTAATAAAGGCATACAACCCACTAATGAACTCCTTTTTTGGAATGTTTTAATCATAGGCGGATGTATGTCAAGGTCCTCAAGAAATGAAAATGGTCGGAATGGGATTCAGCGACTGTAGATGAAGATTTTGTTCATGGAGGTGGTCTTGGGTTGGACTTTGATGGTATTTAGTTTTTGTTTTGGTTCTATGGTGTCTGTTTTCTGAACTTTTCTTTTATTTTAATAAATATTTAGGGGAATTTCCTCTAACTAAGCTTTCTAGTATATAAAGACTTTACTAAAAATTATATATATTTTTGATCAATAAGTTTTATTTATATTAAAAAAATTATTTAATATTTAAATTTTTCTATTCTAAATCATACCTCTATTTTTAATTTCTAGTTTATTAAGGTCAAGGTTAAATAATAATATTAATAGTATATAGTGTTTCCTTAAAGCTCGATAATGCATGTAACACAAGATATCCATGAAATTAAATTTCATTGAAAAAAATATTTCATAAAACACTTACATGATAAATGGAATAAACATTAAAATTAATCTTTTAAAAAACATTATCCATGTTTTATATGATATGTTAATTACAAAATACCAACACTATGTCCATTAAAAATAGATTTAAAGGAAGTCTTCCAAAGAAGAGGTAATATTTTGTATGACACTTTCAATTATATTTTTTAAAATTTACACTTAATGTGTTGTTATAATAATTAAATAATCACTCATGTATCATAAATATATTTATATTTTATTATTATTATGGTTAATCCACATTCAATCTCTTTTCCATCAAATAAAAAATGAAATCATCGCTCGTGTGTACATACGACTTACCGACTACATATTGTGGTCTAATCCATTATTCATTACAAATTTAAGTGTTTGGATATGAATATTAAATTAAGGAGTATATAAGATTCTTATATCTAAGTATTATACTGGAACTATAATTTCATATATATCCCTTTTTACCTTCCAATATATTGGAAAACAATAATGTCGCTCATGCATGCGTTTGGACTACCACCTCAATGATGTGATATGATTTTTTTTCATATACATTTTACATCGATGGTAATAAAGATATATTAAATTATTATATAACATATATGACAAATAAAATTATGGAAATGTGAATTTTTTTACCTTCCTTTCATTCAATCTATCAACAAAATGAAAACAATGCTCATGCATACATATAGTCTAGCATCTCAATGGACTGCGTAAATCAATTTTATCCCTACTTTTATGGATGGATATAAATATTTATATAATAACTATATATTATATTTATATCATGGTTAAAATTATATAGATTATAGAACCATGATCAAATTAAAATGACCAAATCTACCAAACCAAAGCATAAACAAAAAACGAAGCGATATCACATGGAACAGAAATTTTAATAATGAATTACTAATAAACATGTGATAAAAGGTTATAAGTAAATAATATAAATATTATATATGTTTATAGTTCTTTAATATATTTTTAATAAAATTATTATTATTATGAAAGATGTATGAACATGTATGGTGAAATTCGTACCTATAGTAATAGATTTCTTTCACAATTTTATATTTATGGGACACATGCCTTATACCCAAAATGTTTTGTTGTTTTTTTATACTACCAATGAATGTATTTTATGATTATTGAAAAAATAATATGTTATATAAATAGGTATTTAAAACTTTTTCTTTCATGGGTCATATAATTTAAAAGTTACCAAAGTGGTAAGAGATTTATGTTACAATCTTATTGCTTATTGGGATTGTTTATGATTAGGTTTCTGATGAGAAAATATTATAATATAAATATAAATAATCTAATGAATTTTTATATCCTCTATTTATTTATATAAATTAAAAGTTATCATTTTACTTTAATTTATATATGTAACCAAGAGTCCAGAAGAATTCTTTTTAATAAAACCAACATTATTTCACCCTTCATTCAAAATCATTTTCTCTTCCACATACATGTTTTCTAAAAAGGTTTCAATAAATGTTTCTAAAATTTTGAAATATTTTTTTAAATTATTTTTTACCCATGTTTGAGTTTTTGTAACATGGTTTAAAAGGAATCTTGTTTTTTTATTTCTCGATTCAGTTACTTTTTGACTTCTCTTAAAAAAGTGTGAAAGGAATGTTTTCTAACTTATATTGATGGAACAAAATTCTCTTTTTATGAAAGATCAATTAATTGAAGATTGGTTTATACATTTACAAGGTTATTGTCAAATAAATCTTCCTCCAAAATATTATTGAATTTGTTTGTTTATATTGGTTAATTTCAATGTGAAAGGGGTATTTCACTAAAGAATATTTTTAATGATATTTATATAGTTTATTAATAGTCATAAATGAAAACAATCCTTTATTTGACATATACATCATTGGTAATAGGTTTTAATAATACCATCCTTATTATTTCATTAGATGTTTTATGATAATTTTGACTCTGTGTGTACTTTTTTGATAATAGAAAATATATTACATTTGGTGGCTTATTATAAGATTAATTGATTTTTGATATTTTTAACATTTCATATTATAGTTTTTCAACATGAATATATTAAATTGATTATGTTTCTACACTCCATGTGATGAATGAATTAGACTACATAAGAGATGGGTGTGGACCACTATAACCCCTTGATAAATCAGTAGGTCTCATTAGAAAAATTAATTATGTTGTTTTGATGAGGCCTTACCCATTAATGTAAGATTTCTTGGAATGAGGCATCAATAATATGTTTAAAATATCTATAATTATGAAATAAATAAATATAAAATTAGTTATTGATGTCCATATAATTATTTGAATAGTTTTGATATCTATGAATACGTTTCAAACTCATTTGATTAGTTATATATAATAATTTTATCATAATTTACTCCAACAATATTATTTTTTTGTGCTGGTGTTATTGATTAAATTCTATGTGTTTTAATTTATCTTCCATTCCATATAGGTTTTTCCTTATTTACTCAAGATAGAATCCATTTTACATAAACCTTACAATGATTCTAAGATCCCCCTTATTTTGATTTAATTCCCCAGGATATGATGAAGGAATCATTGAATGACTTCTAAGATATAGAATATTTATTTCCAATATGTTATGTACAATATATTTTCAAAGGTGATTTGATATTCATGTATGTATCTATTTTATCAATAATACTAAACTATTCTATCTTTTGGGATGTAATTACTCTTATTTAGTGACAATTTTTTAATGTAACTACCAGCTGTGGTCTATTGGGTTTTAGTTCATTACATTTGTGACATCCACTCCTCACATTATATAAGGGCATGTGTGTACATGGTTTCTTTTATATAAACCCATAAAACTAATCATTAGTTCCCCTAACATATATGGGAGTAAATATTATGTAATGGATCGATCTCCCAGGTTAGTGGATGCATTTTGAGTTTGAAGCTAAGGTGAAACCAGTCTATGAGGTTTATAGGATAATATGTCGAATGTTGTACCTCATACCAGAGAAAGATCAAGGTGGTATTCCTCTGAAGTAATATTTTTTTTATCATCCACCAGATTGAAAAATAGTTAGGAAAATCTCATGATCACAAAACTTTATTTTTTTCAGTTTTATTGTTACTTTTTCATGTAAATGGATATAATTAAAAATAAATAACTGAATTAAAAAACTATGTAAGATAGAATTAAATAATATTATTGTGTGTAATTATTTCAAGAAATTTTTTATCACTTATGTAAATCCACATAATATTAACATTCAATTAATAAAGATTAAATTAGATAATTATGTATAAAGTCAAAATTCATTAATTTAGATATTGAGTAGGTATAACCTAACACTATTTAAGTTAACTATTAATTAATAGTTAAAAGTTCTTAACCAATACAAGTGGGGGTGCTTTCAATTATCAGGTTATGTTAAATTGTGGATGTTTATTTAAAAATAGTTCACATAAATTATTTAATTTCTAAATATATTTTTTTGTAAATTATTGGAAATATTTCAGGAAATCCTTATTTTTTATTTTTGGATCGGGGATTCCACTCAAATGATCAATGAGATCCAATTTATTATTTTAAATAATTTTTGGATACCCAACACCCTTCATATAACTTTTCATTCTCAATTGTAGAATATTAGAAGGATAATATGGATCATTGACACTAGAATATCCATTCAATATGATATTTCTAAGCAAATGGTGAGGCCTATTTGATTTTGAAAAAAAATTGGAGATTAGTAAACATTAAAAAATTATTTTTGTAATTTTGTAATAATGTTAATATACTAACATCATGATAATAATTATTATATAAATGAAAATCTACACAACATTAAATGCATCATTATGATCTATGATATGGAAGTATAACAATCTCACTCGATCGAATTTCTAGAAATCGTATATGATATTTTTTTTATTCCTAAAATTAAAATTATACATTATGGAAACCCCACTTACTAATACTCATGCTAAAGAGTCCAGTAAGGAAGAGGTACCTCTCAACTTGAAACATGTAGATAATTCCATGGATATCCAATTTTGGTGCTATCATCCATGTGTAGTGAAATTCATAAGAATAATGTGGATGTAGATGTGTATTTCATCATGTATCTTCTTCATGATCTTTATTAGGATAATGTTAGATATGAGATATATAGGATCTCCAATGCACTATTAATGGGAAATCATCTATAGTCAGCACTGACCATACCTTATGCTGCCAAAATGATTAGATTTCTGGGGATATTAAACATTTTAGGCTTTAATATCCTAAATAAGTAGAAAATAAATCTCATTTCAATATTCAATGCCTAATGGTTTCTCCAGTTTCATTGTGAATTGTAATAAGATAAATATCGATGAACACTTTTAGAAAATCCTACTTTAATTCTCTATGTTGACAAGTAAAAACTGTGTGAAAAACATATATTATTTATAGTAAATAATTAATTAAGACCAAGGAAAAATTCTCCAATATGTATTTCAAGTCTAAGGATCTTGAGTATGATGAATCTAATAAGAAGAATATCCAATGGTAGTAAAATGAATAAAACGTAGTGTGTATTGAATGTGTAATTATAAGAATATAGAAGAAGAATTGTATCTAAATGAATAGTGTTGGAGAGTTAGGTACATTTTTTATCAAGCATAATATTTCAATATCTAAAATTTTGTTACTGGATAGATAATGTGGTTTATTCACCTATATTCAAATGTAGGAACCAAGTTGATTCTAGAAAATTTTCATTGGAGAGGTGGATCATCAAGCAGCCAAAAGAGAAATAACTACTACATTGTATATAATATATTACATAATTTAATTTCGAAAAGGGATGATTTTGGTTTTAAAATATTGTTATTATATACAAAATGTCACCAAGAACATAATTTTTGTTATAATTTTTAGATAAAAATGGTTTTATTTTCATGTTTGGAATAAGAGTTGTTTCAATTATGAAGATATTATATGTTATAGTATAGTGAATTTAAATAATTGTATTTACATGTTATATTATGAGAACCAGGTTTTTGAAAATTGATAACAAATCAAGTTCACATGTCACATTAAACACCTAATTTTGGCTTCACCATCTGAGTTACATAAATGAGAATCTCTAGTAAATGATTGTTCAAGATGGTTACTTAGAATCTATATAGATAAAACCACCTGAATGATGTCATATTTTTAGAAGGAAAAATTACCATCCCACTATATTTGGTAAATAGTGAAATAGTGATAGAGCTTCTAGAATTTTTGTACACAGGTGTATGTAAACATTTTCCAATATACGCTAGAAATGGGAATTCTCACTTTATAACTTAAACTGATGACTTTACTCGATACAATTATATATATTTGATGAGGTATAAGTATGAGTCCCTTTATAAATACAAATAAATCATGAATGAAGTATAGAATCAACTTTGAAATAAGATAAATAAGATTGAATCTTATTTATGTGGTGAATATCATAACCAAGTGTACACCGACATTCTCTGAGAGTATGGGATTCTAAATCAGCTATCTCATTTGTATACACTAAAATAGAATTGTGTTAGTGAAAGGATGGAATGTACCTTCATTATCATGGACAGTTATATGATTATGAATTAGTATATTTCATTATCCTATTAAAAATATTCATTACACACAACGTTTTATAAACTAAATTGAGTACAAAAATAAGTGGAAAATCGAATTCCCTTCGAGTTATTGAGTTAATATAAAATTGTTTCATGTAATACTCATTCATAGGGATGTGAGGAATTGGTTAAGGCTCACTCAAGAAGAAAAATCTCACAATGAGGTAAAAATCATATCTTTATAGGTTATCCCATGGAAATAAGTGGGTACTATCTATAAAACCACTAAAACAAAAAGGTAAGCATCACAGGATAATAAGTTTTTTAAGAGGTCATTTATGATCAAGAATTGTATAGGGAATGAGTATGATATTGATGAAGTTGATAATCAAGATACACAAGAGTTGTTATATAAAAACATTCCACAGTTCTTCATAGAAGATGTTGTTTATGAGACACAAGAACTTTATCTGATAACTGGAGAGGTTATAGAACCATTAAGATATGGTTGTCTAGAGAGTGATAATAGTGACATATTATTGATTAAAAATAATGATATTATTTCCTAAAATGAGTTATTAGAGAGATCATAAGCTTCAAGATAACAAGAATCCATGAATTCTTAAATGGATTCAATGTATCCAAATCATGTATTTGTTATAGTAGATATGATAGTTGATTTAAATCCCATTGGGTAAAAAAGGTTATTCAAGAGAAAACTAGACGTGGAAGGTAAACTGAATAAAATTAGGTCATACATTGTTGGTAAAGGGTTTATTTAGTATCATTGAATTGAATATAAGAAAATATTTTCTTCATTAGACATGTCAAAATCCATAAAAATTATACTTTCCATAGCATCATTCCATGAATATGATAATTTTATGATTTATTTAAAAACCTAGTTCCATAATACAAAACTTTTGGAAGATGTATATATGACACAACCATAAGGGTTTATGACTTCAGGTAATTACAAAAGGGTATACATGTTTTAGGAATCCATTTATATATTAAATAAATTATCTATGTCATGGAAAATTCATTTTGATGGTGTTGCAAGAAAATTTGGTTTCATTAATAAAAATGTGATCTATGTGTTTACAAGTGGTTTGGGGGAAATGTGGTTGTTGTCTAATTAGTATATATCGATGACATATTAGTTATCTCTAATTACATACCAGTCTTATAGTGAATTAAGGACTTGTTAGGAAAGTTCTTATCCATGAAATACTTAAGTGAAGTAGCCTATTTTCTAGGGATCTAGATCATTCATGGTGTGATACAAAAGGATTATTATAATAATTCAAATTTTATACATTAACCATTTACTCAGGACATTTAATATGGAACAATACAATAGGGTATTGGTTCTAGTGTCACATTGTATACAAATTTCTAAAACATTTTTTATTATAAACATTGGATAGAGATAGAATGCGTAATATTGTATGTGATTCTATGATAGGATCAATCATATATGTCATGTTATGTACTATTATTGATGTTTCCTATACCTTGACCATGGTAAGAAGATATAAAAATGACCCAAGTGAAAAATATTGGTCTACTTTTAATGTTTTCCTTATGCATTTGAGGTGTAATAAGGATATATTCCTAGTTTGAGGATAAGATGGGGATCTGATCATTATGGGTTATAATAATCCAAGATTTTATATAGTTCAAAATGATCTAAAGTCGTAGTAAATATTTATCTTTGGACTTAATAGAGGTATAAGAGTTCAATAAATCCAGTTATTATTAATGTTACTATGGAGTTTGAGTATATAGTGTCTTTTGATATAGGAAAATAATCTTTTTAGATCCCAAACATTTCTATAAATATTTATTTGGTACCAAAAAAGAAATGATCCTATAATATTATATTATGATAATATAATAGTGGTGTCTCTCATAATAAAGTCAATTTCATAAAAATAGGAAATGCACATACTTTGTAAGTATCGCCAATTGATTGATTTTTATCATTGGGGTGATGTTTTAGTGAACATTGTTTCAATAAAAGATAACATGGTGGACCCCTTGATTAAAATATTATATCTGTATAAGCATGGATATCATGTGATAGATATCATACTGATGGGTGTTAGTAGTTGGCTCTAGTACAAGTGGGAGTGTATTGGAATTGGTTCACTAGAAAAAAAAATTACTTGTACATTATGATTACCAATATTCATTATTATTATTATTATTAAAATTCTAATAAAATTATGATCATTCTTAAATATGAAATATTACATGATAATTTCCTAAGAGTAAATCTTCCACAAAAAGAATATAAACATTCTATGCTATAATGAGAACCTATAAGTGTCCCTATAAAATTCTTAAATATATAATATATTTCTGAATGATATCATTTGATATAAAAATGATAGTCTATAAGGATTGAACATTTATAGGACATTGCGGCACATTCTCTTAGTGTATTCCATTTGTAATATAAAGCATATGTGATTATGATAACATGACCTATTAGTAGGAAATCCACATTTATATGTGTAATTGGATGATCCTATCTGTAGAAATTTATATTCATACTTATACTTTAATATTATTATTAACATATATAATTAGTTTCATACTTGGATGTATTACAGAAACATGATGTCATTTTCTCATGGATAATTAGGATATATTGGACGTGTCACAAGTGATACTATATTACAGTTTAATTAAAACATTTTTCCATTCCATTATTTAATGTATTTTTATATCTTAGACCCTTTTTTAGGGATCAAAAATTTAAAATAAATCCATGTCCATGGTTTTCTTTAGTTTAGTTCAATTTTAAAAAGTCAAATAAAGTAATATGGTGTGTATTGGTTTCTTAGAAGTGTGTGAATCCTCTTAATATTTGAATTATATAACATATTTATAATTTTTATAAGGTTTCATGTCATTAAGACATTTAATTATTTCTATATTGGCGCCTTAACATGTTTATAGAGTACAACTAGGGGCATAAGGCATTCCACTTATTTCTACTAAGGAATAAGGGATTGGATAATGGCCTATGTGCAATTACAAACATTATCCTATCATTATAAATACCTAGCTATATCACATTCTATGTTAAGTCACTGGATGTGTATAATAAACTTATAGATCATTCTCTCAAGCCCAAGAGAGAATCCACTCAAGAATTCACTCAAGAACAAGAGCTCTAATCATCCTCTAACTTCTCTAGGCCTTTATAGGTATATAATAATCCTTAATCCTTGAAGATATGTTTAATTTGATCATTAAAGGAAATAAGAATAGTCTATGCTAATATCTAAAGAATACAGGATGATTTTTTTATTTGTTAGCATGTATGGATTACTACTTGATGGATTATTCCATTGGATCCTGTGAAGTAATGATAGTACAATGAGAGTAGTCAACTTAATCATCAATCAATAAATAATAACATGAAAATGTAATTCTAAATATATCTATAAATTATTTATAATTTTTATGTTATAATAAATAGTTTTTTTTCATGTGTTAAAAATTCAATTAATCATTGACTTAGTTCAGTTGGACTAGATGTTCCTCATCAAGTGCATTTATGATTATTCATCAATTAAGACAACAATCCATGTTGGATATATCCAATAGGTTCTTTCCTTGTGCCCGAAACTTACATATGAAAAATTAATTATTTAAAAATATAACCTCATTTTCATTATCAATAATTTGAGAAACACTAAGAAGATAATATTTCAACCCATTGAAAAATACAAAAACACTGAATTGCTTTTTACCAATCATGGTTTATCAAAATTCTTAATAATTAAGTGGTTCATCATTTCTTAATGTAAAAACATATCCATAATACCATTGGATATATTTTAATATAGTTTTTCCATATATATGTAACAAGAAACCCAAATTAATAATCCATTTCTTCACTCCTTTTATAACATTATAATTAAACATGACCACCATTAAGCTGTCTTGATTATGATGGTTCTAGGGAAAATTGGAAGCAGTTGAGACCATACCAAAAAAACATCTTTGGTTTTCACAAATAAAATCAGAATTATATAATTAAAAACCCTAGATTCTTTATAGAGTGAATATTTTCACATATAATTTATAATTAATTTTAATCATGAATTTCCTTGAAAGGAGAATTCTTATTGTTTGATAGATTCTATTATCGTAACTTCATTGTTTTAAAGAATCCAAAATAGAGTGAATCTAGAGGTATTTACAAATTCTCCAAAAATCTCAAAGCATTTACCTTAGTATTATTAGTGCTATAATGGAGGAACTAATTACATTGCATCATTCATCGTTGGTTTCAAAAATAAATCTCTCATGCTTGATAAAATGTCTCTCTTCTTCTCTAAATCTTGAGTGGGAGGATGAGTATTATCTCTCATTATTGTTAGAGTTCTTGAGGGGTCCTTTCGAGGGTTTTAAGAGATTATAAATTTAGTAAAGAAGTCCCTAAAATATATAAATGATATAAATTGGACTATATACATGGGAGTAAACAGTTAGTAATCATATATCATGAATGGAATCTCACACAACATGGTAACATGAAATTGTCATCGGAAATTTGGTTCAAAAGAGAGATGGGTGTGTTGGATCCTATGAACCAACCCTCTACCCAAACATATTTCTGAGGAAGATTAAAGGGGTTACCTTTCTTGGAATGATAGAGGGAAACAAAACATGATCGTACCAGCGGGGGGCTGGCAAGACATAAAGACTACTGACATGGCATGATGGAAGGCTACCTATATGGGCCTTCATCTCATTTCCTCTATAGGATATTAGGAATTATTTAATTGGGCCTTTAGGCTATCAGTAACTAGGGACTTATAGCCAATTATATGAAATAAAATAGGTCAATCATGTCACAACTAATTCTTGTAGGGAATGATGGGGCTTATAAAATAGGAATACATTTGGTGTGTTTGTATTTGTTGATTATATTCTCATATTCCTAATATAGATTATATTTTCATGTAATATGCTAAACTCAGGGATTATCATATCATTTACTTTGATCCCTTAACTCATTTTTTCAACCCTGTTTGACATTTATTGAATCTTGAATAAAAAATAGTTATTCAATTAAATAAAAATAATAATATTATTTATTCTATAAATTATAAATATAATATACACTAGACTTATGAATAAATATTCATTTTAATATTCAAATATCTAATTAAATAATTATTTATTACTTTTTTAATAATAAAAAAGAGATAAATTAATATTATATTTAATATATTAAAAATAATATTTATTTAATATTCCAGTCAAATGTATATTCTAAACTCGAAAAAGTGATTATTGAATTTACAGACTCAACATAACCTAGATAATTATTATTCCATAAAATTAGAATAATATTTATTTTATATATAATTTTAAAAAAGAAATTAATTGAGATTCAAGATAAACATTTGTGTGACCCTATATTCCTATTTCTCCATGGAAATAGGAATTCATGTCGAAATTTGAAGGCTATAATCTTGAAACACATTAACAAGCCTAATGATATTTAATTTAATGTCATAGTGACAACAACCCCATATAAATGATTGTTTTGATATGTCATCAACCAGGATGTATACTTTTTTATTGCCACATATGTTTGATTTATCTTTCTTTTACTGTATAAAACTAACTCCTCAAAAAACTATATTGTACATGGATTTGATCAAAAAATTCTATTTCAACCAAAGTGAACAATTTATAATAATTCATTATCTCAAAAATATAAAATAATTTCTTCACATATTCAATCAATTCCCTAGAATCTATTATGCAACCAAAATATTCCCCCTCAATGTGAGAATATGGAATCAATATTTTAAACCACACATCAAAGTACATATTTCATGATATACACTAATAATACACTCAAGTATAATTACTAATGCCCATGTTCCTAGATAGGAATATCCAATGAAACATATAATATGTGGAATTACTATTGCTGAGTATGTTCTTATAACATCCATTCTAATAGATTACCAATTGATAACATTATAAGAATAAGTCTCAACCAATTTTATTCTTCAAGAACCTCATAGTCAAAACATTATTTTTGAACCATCAGATAAATTTCACCTATACCATATGACATTTATTTAAGAATATTATAATAGAATTTCAAGGTTATTATAATAGTGGGGAACTAATATTAATATTTAATTTGAACAGTTCATTAAGGGCATTTTCAAATTAATTTATTTATAAGGACACTTCTCATGTGATTATATATTAATGAAAATTAATTTTATAGCAATCTAAAGTAAAAATATAGTCCATTATAGGGAACCATTCCACCAGACTCTCACTTGCACAAGAGCCCGCTATTATTTATTTTTAATATAATTTCTCTCACATAATATTCATTCTTCTATTGAGATAATTCTATAATCAATGATTGCATAATTATTTCTTCCATGAATACTCTTCTTACTAATACATCTACCCTCTAATAAAAATTCATCAAGTCATGATAATTTAGATGTTTATGAATTATCCATTTATGTGACCTTGGATCATTAGATTGAACTATTATTGCATTGTAATCATTATATAGAGAGATTTCATCTTTATTACAAGCAACCACATTAATATCCTAGATGAATTTTCATATCCATAATATTTTTTAGTTTCATTAAAAGACAATATAAACATGAACATTATTATCAAATTGATGGACACTAGTTGATCTGCACTCTTCAAATTCACAACTCCTTAATTATGTTATAACACTTGTCGTGAGTATATTTTCATATAATTATGATATTAAGAGAAACATGAATATACGTATCACTTCCTAACTAGTTCGTTATCTCCTCCATAAATCAAGAACATATTATTTGTACACCTCATGTACTTTAGGATAATCTGTACAGAATAACAATGTGTCTCACTTGGGTATGCTTTATATTAACCTACCATGACTGAGTCAAAGGAAACAATCAATCCTAGTACATAATATTGAATACTGGAGAGAACCTATTACAGAATCATAATGGATTCTACTCATTATATATCCCTCTTCTTGAGTTTAAAGACATAACTTCTTGGATAGATGTATACCACATGACTGTGGAAACTATCCCCTTGTGGATTATTCTATATTGAATCTCTTAAATACCATGTCAAAGTATATTCCTTTACTTGGTCTAATAATCATCCTAGTTCTATATGTATGTATCATGATCCCTAGAATATAAGATACTATATAACAACAACAAAATTTATGGACCATTGCTTCTGGGGGAATTTAATTTTTTATTCTCAGTGTAGGAAATTCTTGGACAATTGGGATTTAGATTTGGAATCAAAGAATTATAAAATCATAGGCATATGTGTTTGGAAATTGATTAAGGTTTGGTCAATGGTCTACGTTCTCAAGAAAATGTCTAGTTGGTTGGTGTTACCCTAGTGTTGAATGTGGTTGTAGGTGGTAGACTACACCATAGACTAGTGGTGTTGTGGCATGTTGTGTGCTCTAGTATTTCATTTTTTTAATAAATGTAGCACCATTACACAACATAAAGGGTTGTGCCATGATAGTTCTTAAGGATGAGACTAAGATAATGTCAGGGGGACTCACTATGGATGTGGATTGAGGGAAATTAAGAACTATCTATTATGGTCTACTTGCATCATAGTATGGAGGGCCACACCACAGTGTGGCTTGGTGGGTGAACACCATGTTACAACCCAGAGGCTGCAATGTATTGGGTCCTCAAGAGGTAGGGTGAGGTGAGCCAATAATAACAGACATAAATATATCATCATTTTAGAGGAATATTAAATACATTTCACAATAACACATGCACCATAACCTTAAATGTTTATTTCCTTTAGAGAATAGATAAAAAATGAAATTATTTCTTAAAATATATTGAATATATTCCATGGCATTTCACGTTTTGTATTATATTAGGGAATAATTATAAAAATTTTATATGAAAAATACTATAAGGACAATATCAAACTAATGTTATTTATAAGAATCATCATCATATTATAAGACATTAATTGCTTTTAATATTAGAGTCATCTAATATACAACTCTAGTTGATTATAGGGAAACAATTCCACCGAAATCTCAATTACATTAGATCACACTAATTATAATTTTTAGTTTGATTCCTCACACAAGATATTCATTATTATATTTAGATAATTATTTATTCAATGTTTATGGAATGTTTCCTTCCATGGATACTCTATTTTATAATACCTCAAACCTCTAAAAAATCCATCATGGTATGTTACATCTCATGTTTATTCTTTATCTATTGATGTGATCTTGGATCCTTATCTTGAATCAGTGTTTCATTACGATCACAATATAGAGTGATGTCATATAAATTTATACTCACCACATAAATATACTAAATGAATATTCTTATCCAAATTTATTTTTTAGTTACATCAAAATCCACTATATACATAGGCATTAATGAATAATCGATGACCACTACCTTCTCAGAACTCTTCCAGTTCACAGCCCTTCCATTTATGCAAAACACATGTCCTGATTATGATTTTAGATAATTATTATCTTAATAGAAACTAGTATTTATATATCCCTTAATAACTAGTACCACAAACATTCCATAAATCAAGAACGTGATGCCTCAGGTATATTAAAAAAATATTTAATGTGGACCAATGTGGATCGCATAGGGTATGCTTGCTATCTATCTACCATTCTCAAGAAAAAAGAAAAATCAGTCATGTTACATATAATTGAATAAATTATATAACCTATTATATAAAATTAATGTATTATACACATTATATATCCCTCATCTTATGTTTAAGGACATATATTTATGTAGAGGTGTATGCCATGAAATGCCAAAAAAAATCCCCTCATATATTATTCCATATTGAATATCTTTAAAACCATATCAATGTATGTACCATTAAGTGGTCTGAAAATACTATTTTATCAATATATATTGTTATTGATCCCTATAATATAGGTTAATTTCTAACCACGCAAAAATTTTACGGGTCTCTGTTTCTAAGGTAATTTCAATTTTTACCTTTGAAAAGGCATTGATCGGAGAATTGGGATTCATATTTAGAATCTGAGAATTGGAACATCATAATAATATGTGTTTGTAAATTTAACAAGGAATGGTCAATGGTTCAATTTCTCATGTGAATGTTGAAGCTGGGTTGGGGTTACCCAGTTGTTGAATGTGCATGCAGGTGGTAGACCATACCGTAGGCTATGGGCATTGTGACATGGTGTGTGCACTGGGATTTTATGTTTTTTAAATATAGAGAACCACTCCCCAATATTAATGGTTTCCTTTATGGAGGAGACCACACCACGGTCGGGGTGGAGCTCTATATTACTAGCTTGTGGAAAATCAACAACTATCTCTAGGGTTAAATGCATTGCAATCAGGAGGGCCATGTGGAAATGCAGCTTGGTGGGTGGAGAACCATGTTGTCTCTCAAGGGTTACACCAAAGAGGGTCCTCAAAAAGTAGTGTGAGGTGACCCAAGAAACAAACAGACACACACACACACACACATATATATATATATATATATTGG
Organism: Viscum album; assembly: GCA_963277665.1. Classification (NCBI taxonomy): domain Eukaryota; kingdom Viridiplantae; phylum Streptophyta; class Magnoliopsida; order Santalales; family Viscaceae; genus Viscum; species Viscum album. The sequence continues at coordinate 1,953,778,045 of OY728130.1, forward strand.
ATCATTCATTATGAATACTCATCACATTTCACAATAATACATGCCCAAGAACCATGAATGTTTAATTGTTTAGATATAAATAAATAATAAACTTATTTAATTAAATATATTTAAAATCTTCCATAATCATATTCTCTCATAGTACCCTTTTTATACATTTCTTATTTGATATCATTCATCATGTCTTGGATGAAATGGGAATATAAGAAATTATGAGTATAGATGCTCAGTAAGGTTAAAAATGGAAGATATCAATTGATGATCATACACAAACATAAGATAATTATATAGGTGTGAGATTGAAATCATAAGTTATAAACTTCACACCAAATTATTTATAGATTATATATCATGATTCACGGCATAAATAATTATCATTTAAAATGATATGATCCATAAGAGTGAGGAATTTTCATTAATCAATCATGATTCATTGGAACACATCATAATCATAAGAACATGTCATTGGATTTTTTTCACAATATAAATCAAAGTAAATCATTTCATTAGTTAATGTTCACTGTCAATACCATCGTCACATAATGTACAAAGTCCCATTATAGATTGGGTTATGTTCCCAACCCCCTTTCATCCCAGGATTGGGTTCAATCCCCATCACCTCCCATATTATCTCATGAGAAATCAATAATCAATCAATGTTTTATAGGGGTTTAATGTACCCCCATTATATAATGAAAATCATATTTATGTGTGTCACAATATCATAAAATCATTCATTCATTCATTATAGAACAGGTCGTGGAAACAAATGGGTTTCATAAACACTTCATCATCAAAAATTACAATCCATATAAATAATTTACATAGATTAAATCATTAGATCATATCCCTAGTAGATAATAAAAAATATCCAAGGATGTTGATATCGATGAAAATTACCATTAAAAGATAATTTCAACATTTCATTAAAAATATTTAGGAAATATGATTTTCCTTCACTATCTTTAAAAATAATAATTCCCAAAATATTAATAAAAATATTTTTATAAAAAATAACACTGGAAAATTTTTAAAAATAATTTAAATGAAAATAGATTTAATGAATGTGAGATAATCTATTTTTGTGGGAAATGTTAAAATAGAAATTCCTTTCACACTTTGGGTAAAAAGTCAGGAAGTACCTCTTTTAGAAAATGTTAAGGAGGTTCTTTTTAAAACTTTAAAAGAAACTAATATATTGTATTAAAATAATTTAAATAATCATTTTTCATAGAAAAGTGAATTATTAAAAATCTATTAAAGATCATGGACATGAAGTAAAACGTTCATCAATCAAAGAGGAAATAAAGTAGAATTTTCCTAAAAATATTTCTTGACCATTTTAAGTACCAAAGAGAGTAAACTAAAAGGGAAACATGAAAAAACCTATAAAAAACAATCACAGAATAAAATATATGAGGTTTAAGAGATTAGGAGCATATAATTACTCCAATGAAGATTAAAGCATAAACAATCCTAATTTTTTCTGGCAGGTTGTGGTTCCATCTTTTGAGACTCTCTTGGAAGATGCCTTGGATGCTTTCTCGGTGGATGTGGTATGACCTAGGCCTTGGAAGCAGAAATGATGGGAGTCATTTATGCGGTGGAGTTTTCCAAGAAAAAGGGTTGGAACAAGCTGTGGATTGAATGTGATTCAACCACTATTGTCGAATCTATTTGGAAGGGGGTGGTGCACCTTGCATGGCCGCTTACCTCTAAATGGATGAAATGTCTTAATTCTCTCATGGACCTCAACTACATTGACACACATGTGTACTGCAAAGCGAACATGGTTGCTAATAGTCTTTCCAACAAGGGGGCCAATCAGGTTATTACTTAGTGGGATGATTTTTATGATGACTCTCTCCCTTTTTTCATTGAGGATTGTAAAAGGATTCTATCCTTTAGGCATTTGTAATTCTCTTTCTCTTATTTCAATAAATTGTTCCTTGGTGTTCGACTGAGGCACCACCTCTTAAAAAAATAAACAATCCTAATTTAAAATTTTATTTCATGATAAACACTTACCTTTGGTCAAGTATTTCATTGTATTCATTCTTAAGCTCATGTGCAATAAATTTAAATTTCTAATAAATCAATAAAAAATTATATTCATACTTTTTGTAAAATATAACATTCTTTTATTATTTCCAATAACTTATTTATTAATATTCTTTCTTTAAAATCATCAATTTGGTGAAAACTAGTCATTTTTTATGAAGATTTTATTTTGATGATCTTGATAATGTACCATGGTCATGTAAGATGAAAATTGGAAAAAAAATTAAACTATGTTTTATTTAAAGGTACCCTTCAACTATTTCAAATAGTAGGTTATTTTTTTCATTTTTACAGATATTTTGTGAAATTGGAAGTTTATTGGAAATGGATTAATTTATTGATTTTAATGATTTATTTAATTTTTTAATTCCACTATGAACCTTATATTATGAATTTAATTTTTAATTTTTTTATTCAATCAAGAATTACAATTCTGAAAGGGGTATATTTTAATGTTTAATTGATTTATTAATTTATATTTAATTTAAAATCCATAAATTGAATATGTTTTTAAGAGGGAATTCATAATTTTTAATTTTAATTTTGTCCTCACTTTTATTAGAAATATTTCTATGGTTTCCATTTCTCCAATATTTTAATATCTTATATCATTGTACAGTGTACCCCATGGGTACACCTTAATGGTTTCATCATGTGGTGGTGTCTAAATCGGTCTAGGTTTTGAGTATACCCATATGAAATTATATATGGTTTTAGTTAGTTTATCCCCTCCCCAGGAATGATGTAATATAACACTCCACTATGCCCCTTACTTCTAAGGACTTACATTTTACACTTCGTATTCTTCCCATTATGGATTTTGGTATCCAATACTTCTACACTTCCATAATCCATGCTAAATGAAACTATCGTCAAGACAGATTACACACCTCAACCCTTTGATGACCAAGATGAAATTCCATATCCAATAAAGGTTCATGTAAGGGAGAAGTAAATTTGATCACTCATGAAGTTGGAGAACATTGATTGAACCCTTAGGCACCAAATCAAAGATCCAGTGGCCTACAATGATAAATTGATGTAATTGCCTATAGAACTTGTGCTCATTTGAGATGAAGAACTCAGGTTGTGCCACCCTATTACGACCAAGTCTCCAGAAACTCTCACAATGCCTCTTATTAAGTCCAAGAATGAAGAACCTCCTTCATCCTGATGAAGATCCGTAAATATTCTGATAATAAAGGAGATCCCATGAATATCCATTGTTGATGCTTTTCATCATCGATGCATTTCGCACCACCCAGATTGAGCCCCTGGGATGCGCCATAGGTACCAAAGATTAAATCAATTGATGTCTAGACATAAGGTATAATCTCAGTTTAAGAATCTAAACCTCAATAAATCTTACTAAAAAAGACTCCAATTCAGTGATGAAAACCTTTGTACCCATTAATGACATAAATCAATGTTGAGACCAACCTGAGACATGAGCCTGTGCAGGGAACATCCATGATTTGAAGAAGATCCAAGAACACCGCCTGAGCACTCTTATTGTAGTTAAAGACCGATGTTCAAATTTGATGAGTTTAGCTGATTGGAAAAGCCAACTGAATTGGTGCCATGATTGGACAAATACCAGCTACCCAATCTTAAGGAAGCTATTATCCGAAATAAAAATAATCAATACCAATTATGATCGATTCTATTTATGTTAGTTTTTATGTTTACAAGTTTATGGAAAAGATTATATGGGTCCTTGATGGGGACTAAGATGTTTGTGGAAATGAAAAACACAAAAACCTAGATGAAAAATGGAAGAACATAAGGGATTTACGTGTTTCAGTAGTACGCAAATGTCCATGGGAGAATGGTTCTTTGTTTATATTATTCCCTATATAGATAATAACATCAGATTATCACATACATTTGGTTAAAAGTTCAAGGTATTTAATCTGATTATATAGATATAACATTTTCATTACTCTATGGATGGTTTGGGGTGGATCACCAACCATTAAATTCTTCCACACCACCTGTTATGAGTCATCGGTGTAGGTTGGGTTGGCAACCAATCAAGGATCAAGTTATCCAATAGATTTATTGTCTCCTAAGGACAATTGTTGTTGATAGAAAAATCCCATAAATTACCCCCTAATTGGGAGTGTCCCCCATAAATCTCCCCTTAACGACCAATTTGGGGTAAAAGATAGAAATTCCATCTCCTTACAGGCATCACACATCTCTTTTGGTAGAACCATCATCATCAAGTACACCCCATTATCATAGGTGTAGATTTTTTCAACATTCAAAAATCTTTCTACCAATACATTACAGATCCAATGATATCGCACGTCGATGTGTTTGGACCTGGAATTAAATTTCAGGTTCTTACTGAGATGAATCAATCATTGACTGTCACAATAGAGAATATAATTCTTCTTATTCTTTTCCATCTCTTATAAAAACATATTCATCGATAGTATATCCTTTCATCCCTTAGTGACCAGGATATATTCTGCTTCTATGATGGATAAAAAAATTGAAGTCCTGATTTCCATGTGACTTCTCCCCCTATAAATTATATCAGGTACCCAGATATAGATTTAATTGTGTCGTCATATCTAGCCATATCTTCATCTTTGTATCATTATAAAATAGGTTTTTCATTTACAATACATAAAAAATGACTAGATATACCTTAGACATTCCTCAATATCTATTTGAACATAGTTCAGTGATACATTCATATATCGGATAAGAATCTTTTCATAATGAAAAAATTGTGATCAATATTTGTTCAAGTTTACACAATCATATACATAAGACCACCAACTTCTGATTGGTAAGAAACTTTTCCATATCTTCTTTCTTCTCCTCAGTTGATGGACTCTGACTTCACATATTTCTGAAATGACTCACATGTGGAGTGCTAATAGGATTTTTTATGACTACGTTGAATCACTGAAGAACCTTCTCAATGTACGCCCCATGAGGTATCCAAAACATATAATTCGTCTAGTTACGAGTAACCACTATACCAAGAATCTGAGTAGCATCTCCCAAGTCTTTCATTTCTAATGACTTGTTCAAATCATTAGTCAACCTATCAATCTTGGTGATATCTCTACCAATAATCGTAATATAATAAACATAAATAAAAATAATAATGAAATTACCAGCATAAAACTTTTTAGTGAAAGCATAGTGATCAACAGTTGTCCTCCTGTACTTATTTTTCTCCATGAATGAGTCAATTTTTTTAAACTTTGTCTCAGTTCCCATTTCAAAACATATATGTTTTCATAATATTCCATAACATGTTTTCATTTTCATTAACCTAAAATCTCTCTTCCTACTCTATGTATATATCCTCATCAACATCACCTTGTAAGAATTCTGTCATTATATCCAGTTATTGAACATCTTGGTTCAGACTAGCCTCCAATCGAGGAATAACTTTGATAGAAGAAATTGTAATCAAGGAGAAAAAATTTCACCAAATTCAATACCATTCTTTTGATAGAATACCTTCAAAACCATTATGTATATATAGCACAACTTTGAGCTACTATCTTCTCCTTTAATTATATAAACCAGCTTTTTCTTGAGTACCTTCTTTCCAAGTGGAAACTCTCCCAAATCGGATTTCAGGTTCTTGTGCATGGATCTCATCTCCTATTTCATGGTCTAATTCCATTTCATCTTCTATTGAATCTTTATGGTATCATCATAACTATTTGGACCTCCCCCATATGTGGGAATCACATACTCATATGAGGAGTATTTATGAATCTATTTGTCATTCTATGGTCGATTTCCTCAACTATGATTCGGGGAAAATATGCTCTGGAATATCATAAGATGGAGACATATCCTCAGATATAGACATATTACCTAATAGTGAAGAATTATTAGTGTACCATTTCTCTCTCACACTAGATGGTAATGATGGTGGTGATAATAGTTCTAGACTAATTGTAATTTCCTCGGACTGTGACTTCCCTGCATTGTATGGCTTCTCCAAATGATTGATCATTTGGTCCTCAACAAACACAACATATCTTCTTCTAATGATCATATGATTGATAGGATCACAGATTTAGTATCCAATCTCCTCGTGACCATATACCAAAAAGATACACTACTTTCCATTTTCATCCATCTTCTCTCGCTCATGATTTGGGCTGTGTACAAATTCCTTATAGAAAATTAATCTCAAGTGTTTATATGAAACATATTTACCTATCCAAACACTTTAATGAATGTAATAGTTCAGTCAATCTAATGGATAAGGAATGAAAATATAATTTGTTGTCATAATTTCCTTTCCCCAAAAGGTCTTTGATACATTTTAATTTGACAGAATACATCTTACTCCCTTGAAAAATTTTCTATTCATTTTGTCAACAATATCATTATGTTTAGAGTCTTCGATACTTATTTTTATAACATTATTCTTAAAATTCTGTAGTACTCCACCAATGGACCACCGTAATCCCCTCCATTTTTTTCTAAACACACTTTAATTTTTTTTATTCTATTTCCACCTTCACAAGAAGAATGATGAAAACATCCTAAAATTTATCTTTAGTTTTCAAAGAAAAGACCAAGACATTCCTAGAATGGTCATCTATGAGGGTAAAAAAATATATTGCACCTCCCATTGACTTGGTTCTCATCATGCAGACAACAGTCACTAGTGCAGCAATCGTTTTTTACGTCACCATTTTTTACGTCGGTTATTTATAACCAACGTAAAAATGCGGCGAGTAGATTTTTCACATCGGTTATTTTAATAACCGACATTAAAAATCGCGCCTGTTGGGTTTTTACGTCAGTTATCTTAAAACGGACATAAAAAACCAATGCGCGGGGGTTTTTTACATCGGTTATTTGGTAACCGATGTAAGAAACCCGACATCGACGCGTTTTTTATGTCAGTTATAAAATAACCGATGTAAAAAACCCCCAGGGCTTTGGTTTTTTACGTAGGTTGTTTGATAACCGACGTAAAAAACACGTCGATATCGGGTTTTTTACGTCGGTTTCCAAAGAACCGACGTAAAAAACCGATATCTACGCGTTTTTTACGTCGGTTATTTGGTAACCGACGTAAAAAACCAAAGCGCGGGAGATTTTTTACGTCGGTTTTAAGATAACCAACGTAAAAAAGCTAAAAAATAGTTTATAACGTCGGTTATTATATAACTGACGTTATATAACATTTAAAAAAATTAAAGCCCGTGTTCTGTCATTTATGATTTTTCGATTGACAGTCGCCGGCTCGTCTCTCTCTCGCGCGGTAAACCCTAATCGGCTCGTCGATCGCCTGCATTAAACTCATTTTGGCTTCATTCTTTATCTTCTTCACTCCTCTCGAATCTATCATCTCAACTCGCGACATTCAAGTAATCCTTCCACAAATATATTTCGTTCGTTTTTGTTTCGATTCTTGATGTGCTTTTCGTTCGTTTTTGAATGTCGTGGAATTTTTTGTCATTGCAAATGGTTATTATGTCCATTCAACTCGCAACATTAAACTCGCAACATTCAACTCGCAACATTCAACTCGCAACATTCAAGCAGGTGTATTTTGGATAAGACTATTTTTAACTCTTATTCTAGATTTTCATTCTGATATACGCTTATGAGAAACCTCTTAAGTATCTAAATAAATCAATATCTGATAAAAATATTACTATGACCATGAGAACATAGATATTTGACTTCACAACCATTCAAATTATTCAATCATTTAGAAAGAATAATTAATTTTAAGACATTGAGGATTAGCTTCAGCAAAATATGAAAAATAATGGGTGGTACTGTAACGTTCCATTCTTCCAGCAACATTATTATTTCCTACTTAGCTGGAATGTGTCTTTCTGGATGAATATTGGTAGTACTTATTTTCTTAAAATCATATTTTCAATATGATTGTCCAGAAAATGATTTTCATGAATGAAATTGGACCAGGTACAATCAGTAATACCTATCCTTAAAATTGCATTCAACATTCTTACATCATAATATTTTTTCATAAAATTATGATTTTTAGAACTCCTAGATCAGAAAACCATCATCTGTTTTCATTTGCATTCATAAAAATATCAATTCATACCTATTACAATCAAATATTTCATTCTGGACTCATGGTGAGTCTGATAATTCATTTCTTCTTTCAGTCATCTCCTAAAAATGATGGACCTTTTCATGCAAAGTGTATCTAATTTCTTGAATAAGATGGTATGTCCGATTTTCAACAAAACCAAGTGAGGTGATTTCTTTTATTATTAATAATTCATAAAAAAATTATAATACCTAAATATTATTATCATCCTTCTCAGATTTTTCATTATAAAAAAGGTAAAGGGTACTTTCTTTTCATTCTCAAGTTAAATTATATTTTTTATAAAGGTCTTTTCTATCTAGGTAGAAATAATTTAATGATAATTAGATTGAATTAGGTATATTATCTTATCTTACCATCCAAACACATTTTTATTTATTAATAATTATTATGTTTTTTAAAAGTAACTATGACCCCCATTTCATTTTTGTTAGTTAATTGATCTACTAAAGTGTTATAAATGATTTGATGATCACGATTCACCCATATATATGGTTTGTCATTATGTGACATTTGGGTCCATAATATCCTTCTAATGCATTCGACAATGAATTATATATCATAGATCAATATGGGATACAGATGGTTATACAATGTCCAATGTGTTATGTGATGTGTCTCGTAAGAAATATTATAATAAATTATAGGAAAGGTGATTAACATATCCCAATATGAGGTGAATGAAACTATGTTTTCCCTTGACATATGTTATGACTTATATGATTATGTTTGTGCCACACTCTTATGTTATTCCACATACCAATGTTGTGATCTTGTGAATAACGTTTTTTAAATCATGTTCCCACTATCATATAAATCATGTCTTATGTTATGCTAAACTTTTTATACTTGGACTCAGGTTTTATGATCTATGATTATATAGAATTATTTCACTTATCTTTTTGATCATGTGCTTTGTGTATTCTCTTATACCCCCATGGATATATTTTTATGAGATTAGATATTATATTTATATATATCATGTTTACCCATAATGAGTATCGTAAATCAAAACTTTTATTATTTTCATTCCCTAAGTTATAAAAATAAGTATTATGTAGGATGATTCAAAAATTTAATCTGTGAGATGAGTTGTTTTATGTGTGAAACTCAGGCCAAACACATATGTATTTTTTTATTGGTATTACATATATATAGTTCGACATATACTTTTTTTTACATTACCATGATATTAACATTACTTTTTCTAAAGAAATATTAATCCTTAGACTATATATCGGATCAAAATAATATAGTAATTCTAATATATAATCAGAATGATCAAGTAATATGACAGTATTATTAAACATAAAAAAATGGTCTATATTCATATTTCTAACATGACACTTACGATGTATAGATATTTGGTGTTGGGTGCTTATGAAAACTACTACTAATTTCAAGATTTTGGCACATGAAAGTGTTGAGTACTTTAGATCATAATGATTGAACAACAAGCATGAATAACACATGTTATATGTTCCATTAGGTATTCCTATATTTTAACATGTTTATTAGTATATTGGCATGAGATTATTATAAATGTGTATCATCTGATCATATTCACTTATTCCAGATAAAAATCATTTTGTTTATGTTTTATTGATGTATATTTTATTTGGAGAATCATTATGCGTCATGGTTTTCTTTGATTCAAAGAAATTTTAAACCGTTACATCTAACTATATTTTGTTTTAAAAATAATATTCAAGCATATTTTTTAAAATACCTATAGATTTGTTTTATATTTTAAATTGTTTTACATTCAAATTATGATTTTTTTCATATAAACATGTATTTGTCTTATCTTAAAAATATATATTTTTTGTTGATATTTGTTATAGGTAATAATGAGTCGAAGTTGGATTACAGCACATTGAATGAGCAATGAATTTGAGGAAGGTGTTGATGCCTTTTTGGAATTTTCAAAACAAAATGTTCCAAGTAGTGACATTTTTTTCTGTCCATGCCTGAAATGTTTGAATACGAAGAAGTTGAAAAGTAGAGAGATAAAAGATCATCTGATATGTCTTGGTTTTAATCCGAGTTATAGCCCTTGGATTTGGCATGGTGAAACTGGACGGAATGTCACTGATGATGATGATTCGCAATATGGTAACTCTGATGGAATTGAAGAAATGATTCGCGATATTGTAGTAGAACAAATTGAGATAGAACCGATAGTTTCACGTCTATATGGTGATGCTGAAAAACCATTATATCCCGGTTGTACAGATTTTACGGTTCTGTCGGCGGTGTTAAGATTGATTAACCTGAAGGCGAAGCATGGATGGAGTGACAAAAGTTTTACAGAGCTGCTAAAATTGATGAAATACATTCTTCCAAAAGATAACGATCTTCCAGATTCACATTACAAAGCCAAGAAAATATTATGCCTGATGGGATTGGGATACAAGAAAATACATGCCTGTCCGAATGACTGCATTATATATAGGAAGGAATATGAATTTCTATCAGAGTGTCCAAAATGTGGGACATCACGGTATAAGGTGAAAGAAAAATCACAGGGTGATGTATAGATTACAAAGCTCCCTTCAAAGGTAATTTGGTATCTTCCTATAATTAATCGTTTCAAACGTTTATTTTCTAATTCACATGATGCAAAAATGTTAAGATGGCATGCGGAAGAGCGGGTATGTGATGGAAAAATACGTCATCCAGCTGATTGTCCACAATGGAAGAAAATTTATGCGCAATATTCTACATTTGGAAATGAAATAAGAAATCTCAGACTAGGGTTGTGCACAGATGGAATGAATCCATACCGAACACTCAGTACCACACCTAGTTCATGGCCTATTTTATTGGTAATTTACAACCTCTCTCCTGAAGTTTGTATGAAGTGCAAATATGTCATGTTGAGTACAATGATCTCTGGTCCAAAGCAACCCGGTAATGATATTGATGTTTACTTGTCACCGTTAATCGATGATTTGAAACTGTTATGGGCTGATGGTATTAGGGTGTATGATTATTATAAAATGGAATATTTTCAACTGCATGCAGTGCTTCTGTTCACTATAAATGACTTCCCAGCGTATGGAAATTTGTTTTGATACAGTGTTAAAGGGCAGAAAGCATGTCCAATTTGCGAACAACAGACGTCCTATTGTCAATTGCATCATGGGAGGAAAAAAGTGTACATGGGTCATCGAAAGTTTTTGCCTATGGAACACCCTTATAGAAGACTAAAAAAGGCATTTAATGGCTCACAAGAATTTGATACTGCTACAAAACCTTTATCCTCTGATCTGTATTTTGAGAGGGTGAAAACCCTTGACGTGACATTGGGAAAGACACAGAAATCTGGTAATGATAGACATATTTGGAGGAAAAGGTCAATTTTTTTTGAGCTACCATATTGGAGGTATCATGAAGTTAAACATAATATTGATGTCATGCACGTGGAGAAGAATATTTGTGATTCTTTGATTGGAACATTGTTAGATATTAAAGGAAAGACTAAAGATGGGTTGAATGCAAGATTAGACATATTATCAATGGGAATACGTTTGGAGTTAGCTCTCATTCCTAAAGGTAGACGAACATTTCTTCCCCCGGATTATTATACATTATCGAAGAGGGATAAAATTAGCTCCTGTCAGTGTCTTCATGATACCAAAGTGCCTCAAGGTTATTCTTCTAATGTAAAAACTTTTGTCTCATTGAAGGACTTGAAGTTGATAGGTATGAAATCACATGATTGTCACGTCATGATGCAACAAATTCTACCAGTTTCATTGCGTGGAATATTTCCCATTCATGTCAGAAAGACTATAATTAAGTTGTGTTATTTTTTCAATTCAATTTGTAACAAGGCGATTGATGTGAATGCTTTGAACATTTTGGAAAAGGATGCAATTTTTATACTTTTTCAATTGGAAATGTATTTTCCTCCAACTTTTTTTGATATAATGGTGCATTTAATGATTCATCTGGTTCGAGAAATAAAGCTTTGTGGACCTGTATATCTTCGTTGGATATATCCTTTTGAAAGGTATATGAAAATATTAAAGGGGTATGTTAAAAATCTATATCGACCTGAAGCCTCCATTATTGAAAAGTATATTTCTGAGGAGGTAGCAGAGTTTTGTACGAGCTACTTGGCTGCGGTGCAACACATAGGTTTGCCTCCATCTCTCCATGAACGAGTTAATAATGAGGGAAAGGGGATTCACGGCTTGAAAGTAAAATCATTGTCAGCTGAACAGATGAAGAAGTTAGAATCATACATCTTGAATAAAATAGCTGATGCTCAACCATATATCACATTGCATATTAATGAGTTGAAACAATTTCATCCAAAGGAGAAAGAAATGTGGATTTTGAATGAGCACAACAAAACTGTTTTGTCATGGATTAAAAAGAATTTGCTTGGTAGATCAGATGTATCAGAGACATTAAAATGGATAGTGGGTGGTCCATGTTTAAATGTGATAACATGGTCTGGTTATGACATTAATGGTTATACATTTCACACAAAAGCTCAGGACAACAGAAGTGCAGTTCAGAATAGTGGTGTATTGGTGTTTGCAGATGCAATGCATTTTTCGAGTGCTAAGGACAAAAACCCAATTTCTGCATCAAATGCATATTATGGAGTGATTGAAGACATATGAGAGGTTGATTACTTTAAAATTAAAGTTCCCATTTTTAACTGTAAATGGTTTAACGGTAACAATAGTGTCAGACACGATGAATTTGGAATGACACTTGTTAATCTGAATAGATTGGAAGACACAGCTGATCCTTTTATAATGGAAACACATGCAAAACAAATTTTTTATGTAGTAGATCAATCAGATATGCAGTGGGCTATTGTTTTACAAGGGAAAAAACAATATGTTGGTGAGGATGAACATGATGATTATGCTGATTTATGTGAGATCCCTACTTCAATGGAAATATTAATAGAACATAATGACGATCATGTTGATGACATAGTTTGTGCCATAAGGAACGATCACGATGAAGGAATTTGGGAAAACAATCCATCTGTACATTCCTAAAATTACAGGTAACATATTTTTATTTCTTGTTTACCTTTTTTTTTCATAAATGTTAGATATTGTATGTTTTTTATTTATTAAAACATGTTTTAAAATAAAATAAGTATTTGTTTTTGTTTGTTTTAAGTTTTTTTAGTTTACTTTATCATGTTTATAACCATTACATGAATTTTAAAATGCTTATTTTTGTTCACTGACAATTACTTTACCATGTTTACAATGTTTACCAGGTTTACCATTTTTACCATTTTTACCATCTTGACCACTTTGACCATCTTTGCCATCTTTACCATTGTTTAACATGCTTACCATATTACCAATGTTTACTATTATGTAACTTAGTACTCTTTTATATTTTCTTGATTACATTAGTATTAAAATATTTGAATTTGTATATTTGTTCACTGACAATTACTTTGCCATGTTTACAATGTTTACCAGGTTTACCATTTTTTTCATTTTTTACCATGTTGACCATCTTGACCATCTTGAACATCTTTGACATCTTTACCATTGTTTAACATGTTTACCATATTACCAATGTTTACTATTATGTAACCTAGTAAACTTTTCTATTTTCTGATTACATTAATATTAAAATATTTGCATTTGTATATTTGTGAACTGACGTTTGTTTTTTTTGATTTGAAGGATAATGACAGATCATTCAGATGATCAACCACATGATCCTGGAGAGGAGCATATTGCTGGTCATACCTCTGGGGATGAACATTCACATGCTCCTATTACGACAAAGAGTTCAAAGGTTGGTAAACGTGGGTGCACATGTTTACCAAAATTATCACATTCCCGTACGCAGGATCAGAGGATAGTAGTTGAGTTTGATGATGATGATATTCCTAGAGTTCCGAATGCCAAATATTTTAAGAGTTTTGTTGCAACTCAGGCTAAGACCAAAGTAAGCATTCTGTATGATGATTGGAGAGGTGTGGATAAAGAGATTATCTCTCAGTTGTGGGAGACAATTTTGGTAAGATCTTTTGTCATTGTTTGACCATTATTTTAATGTTTCTAGTATATATAATATGTTTAACCTCTTTTTTATCAGATGACATTTGATATTCCTGAAACTGGAGAAGTCAGGAGGAAATGCTTATCATTGGCTGCCAGGAGATGGAGGGATTTCAAATCAGCCCTCTCATCTGATTTCATTTATGGTCATAGGAGTCCTGACAATCCATGTCGTATATATCCTTTTATAGATGAAGACACATGGAGACAGTTTTTTGAAAGTAGAAAAAAAGAGTCATTTCTGGTAAGGGCAATGTAAACTTTTATAAACTTTCTTATATAAATTATTTTATTAATGTTTTGTTAATGATTTCTTATTATTAAATTATTTCAAACAAGGAAATATCATCAGGATATCCAATCTAAAAATGTATACCCTCATAGTTTATCTAGGGTAGGGTATACATTGTTGGAAGAAAAAATGATAGCAGAAAAATTTCAACAACTAAGAGCTGAGTCTTTAAGCTCTGGAGAGGTGGCCCCTCCATCCCCTCCATCTAGACATGAAAAATGGAAGAGAGCTCGGAAGGGAAAAAAGGGCAATATCTTTCGGAAGAATCAAGAATCGTAGCTGAGAGGATTGTAAGATATCTATTTAATTTATTTAAGTTAACTTTTTTCTTCATATAAGTTTCAATAATTACATAAATGCTCAATTAATTAATACAGGACTCTCTTGAGGAGCAGAGTTCAGAGGGGACATTTACAGCTACTGAGAGGGAAGATATTTTATTTGCAGCATTGGGAAGGCCCGAACATCCTGGTCATATAAGAGGATATACGGCAGGTGTATCGGTAATAAAAGTGTTTCCACGTTCTTCAACTTCTAACATTGAGGGGGTTTATAAAAAAAATAGAATCCTTGGATGCTGAAGTTCAAAATATTAATGCGACGATGGAAGACAAGATTAGAGATTCGGTGCAGTCTATGTTTGCAGAAATGCAAAGACAATTTCAGACTGCAGCTCCCACTCCTCCACCTCCCCCTGAAGACCCCATTATTTATCCTCCACCTCCGCCAGTAGCTCCCACTCCCCCACCTCAGCCTGTGGACCCCATTTTTTATCCTACACCTCCGCCACATCTTCCTACATATTACGAGTTGTATGTTGATGATTCTCAACATCATATAGTAGCATACGGGTTGGTATATTGTATAGGAGATACGGTTCATCATCAACAATTAGAGGTAGAGAATCAGAGGGTCACTGTACAGGATATTATAGATAGATCAGCTAGGGTACCAATACCTACAGATGAGGTGGTGACAGTTGGACAGAGTATCGACCATTTTTTAGTTTGGCCATCCAGACTTCTTCGACTCATTACCATAGAGGTATGAATGTTATATATTTTATTTTATTATTTTATTGAAGTTGTTTTATCATTTGAAAACTACTATAATTCTGAATTCTTTTTCACAGGAATACTTCAAAGGTAAATAAATACTGTATAGACAACAACAAAGACAACAGGCTATGACATCAGATATAGATTCCAGTGGTCTTGACAGATTGTCAAGATATTCAAATTTGTTGTTGGGTTTTTATGAGTTTCCAATGGAATCTCATGTTTGTGGACGTGAAATAAGTGTGGGGATTACAAAATCTGATATCATGGAGCTTGTTACTGGAGATAAGTTGGGCATCAACGTGGTGCAAATTTTTTCCATGTAAGTCTTAACACCTTTTCCCTGCGTTATATTTATTAAAAATGTATACTTATATATGTTTTGTATTAGTTATCTTTATAAAATTTGTGAGAGGAATGAACTGACAGAAGTATATGGATTCATGGACCCGCAATTGATTTCCCCTGAAGCATGTGCATTGACTGAGGAACAAAGAATGGTTTATATTGCTGAAAGATTTGAAAAGAATATAATCCAACAATGTTGGATGATGCCTTTTTGTGAGAGGTATGAAACACATTTCTCTCAAAGAGTTAATTATCTTTTAACATAAAAAACCACTAACATTAAATTTCCTTTTATCAGTAATCATTGGATGTTAGGGATTTTTTGCCCAAGGGAGAAAGCTTTTTATTGGATATGCTCTGTTCATGGTGATGTGCGGGCAAGTTTTAAGAATATATTGGAAAAGTAAGTTTCAATTTCTCAATAGTTTTATATATTATAATGAATTTTAAATTTACCCCATTCGTATTATTTTCTAACAGTGCATCAGTCTACTTTTGAAAAAACACAAAGAAAAGAAATGCAAAGATCAAATATGTAAATGCGAAGGTAAATTTCCATTTATAATTTGTACTTTTTGATTTATTACATAAAAATAATATATTGAATTTACACTCATTCAAAACAGAAATGTCATGAACAACAAGGCCTCATCGAATGTGGATATTATATGTTATGATTTATGTATGAAATAATAACAACTCGGACAGTTGTGAATTTTGACCTGGAATGATTTCCTCTTAAACTTTGCCATCATATTTCAATTTGATTTATTCATTATACACGTTAACTATCTTCTTTTTCATTTGTAGCTTTTTGATGACCCTCAACCCTATACTGTTGAAGACATCAAACACGTACAAGTGGAGTGGTCAAATTATTTTACAGGTTTGATTGAATTTTAGTTGTTTGTAATGTAAAATGTAATTTCGAATATTTTCGTTTTAATTGTGTATTTGGTAGTTGTTTAGGTTTGATTTAGTTTTTTTGAAGTTGACAGTGTAAGTATTGAATGTTATATAAGTGAATGTTTAATTTTGCTATACTTCTTGTTTTGGTCTACTTTTGATGGTTCTTCTGGTATGGATTTGGGTCTGTGGGGGAGGGGTTCCAAGGGTGTGGGGGTGTGTTAAGTGGGGTTGGGGGTGTCCAGCGGTCTGGGAGGGTTGTCCGGTGGGGTGGGGGCAGTCCTGGGGGGTGGCAGGGATGTTCAGGGGTGTGAGAAGCCGGTCCAGGGGTGTGGGAGTGCTGTCCAGGGGTGGGGGGTTGTCCAGGGGTGTGGTGGGGGCTGTCAAGTGGGGTGATAGGGTGAGGAGGTGCTGTTCAGGCGGGTGGGGGGTTGTCGAGGGGTGTTTGGGGGTGTCCGGGGGTCGGGGGGTTGTCCAGGAGTGTGGTGGGGGCTCCAATGGGATGGGGGACGGTTGTCCAAGGGGTATTCATGAGGGTGGGAGCTCCAAAGGGGTGGGGGAGGGCTGTCCAGGGGGGTATACATGATGGTGAGGGCTCCAACGGGGTGGGGGAGGGTTGTACATGGGGTATAAATGAGGGTGGATGCTGTCTAGTGGGTAAGTTTTATATGTTATCTATGTACATGCTTAATTTTGATGTACTTCTATTTTTGTGGTACGATTTCTTGATTTATTTTCTGGTTGATTCTGGTGGAGAGAAGATCACTGCATTCTGCTTAAAAAAAATTGGGTTTATCACGTCGGTTATTTAATAACCGACGTGATAAAAGTCCTGGAGAATGGTTTATCACGTCGGTTATTTAATAACCGACGTGATAAAAGGCCTGGAGAATGGTTTATCATGTCGGTTATTTAATAACTGATGTCATAAAGGGACTGGAGAATGGTTTAGCACGTCGGTTATTGACTAACCGACGTGATAAATCCCCCCCCCCTCTGGTTTATCACGGGGGTTATACAATAACTAACGTGATAAACCCCCCTCCCCCAGTTTTTCACGTCAGTTATTTATGAACCGACGTGATAAACCACGCTCAACCCGGTTTATCACGTCGGTTCTTATAGAACGGACGTGATAAACCACCCTCACCCCAGTTTATCATGTCGGTTCATATAGAACCGATGTGATAAACCCCCTCTCCCCTGTTTATCACGTCGGTTGTTTAAGAACGGACGTGATAAACCATTTTCCAGACAGTTTATCACGTCGGTTCTTCGATAACCGACGTGATAAACCATTCTCCATGCCCTTTATCACGTCGGTTCTAAAATAACCGACGTGATAAACCATTCTACAGGCCCCTTTATCACGTCGGTTCTAAAATAACCGACGTGATAAACATCGCGATTTTATGTTTTTGACGTCAGTTTTTAAATAACCGACGTGAAAATCCTTATTTATAACGTCGCACGTATTAACTTCGGCTAGAAACTGATGTAAAAAATTAAAAATAACCGACGTAAAAAACGTTTTCTGCACTAGTGAGTGTGAATCAAACCTCAAACATTTTCTTTTCTGGAAGGTATATAAACATGAAATGATACTCAATATTGTTTTCCCATGATGTAATAAACACATTTATCCAAATATGTACCTTTTATTCCTGGAAAGAGATCCTTTCTAGAGAGAATAATGATTCCTCTTTCACACAGGTAACCAAGCCTCCTATTCCAAACATCTATAGAAAAATATTTTTTGGCTGCATTTATTTCTCCTACACATCGTTTTGCATCTATATGATAAAGAGAAATATCTTTTTCCCTTTATCAATTACCTGGTTAGATTTGGTAAAATTCCATTTCCTACCACTAAAGGAACTCACAAATCCCTCCTCATCAATCATCCTAGTGGATATCATATTGAGGAGAAAATCAAGAACATGCCTCTAATCATTCAGTAATAACATTTATTCAATATTAATCTCTAGAAATGTATTACCAATACCAGTAATTTTGGATGCATCATAATTTCTTGTCATCACATGTCCAAAATTTCATGAACTATAATATGGGAGGTAATATCTTCTAGAAGTGATATAGTAGGGGGTTATGGAATCGTTCATCCATGTCGAGTCTTGGTTTAAAATACTGAACAGATTTCTTTATTGAACAGTAACAATATCTTCATTGAAAACTAAAACCTAATTATTATTTTTACCTCCCTGATTCCTCTTCTATCATTTTAGCCATATGTATTCCCAGATAAATTATCTGAGATTTCCATAGTGTTTTTAATACTTTTTATATCTCAACTAATATTTTTAACAATTCCTTCTTTGTGGACATTGGTCATGGTGTTATATCTTTTGGTTTATACCTTCTATTTCTACATCCCATGTCTTTTAGTGACAAGAACCTCTGATTTTGGTGTATACCACTAATATTTTCATCTCAATCGTTTCTTTTTTGACATTTTTTCTTTAACCATATCCATAGTGAGAGTTACATGTAGAGTTTAATTGTTGACCAACACAACTAGTATGTCCCATATCTTTGGCAATGAACTTTACATCCATAGTGCCTGCAAATAATCATAAATCATAATTTTACTAGAATTTAACTTATCAACAATACCTTGGAACTTGTTCATGTTTTTGATATGTTGGTCCCATCATAGTAAATTATTTTGACAAGAGAACATAAGAGGATTACTTTATTCTGTATGGTTGTTCCCCCATGCAACTTTTCCAATTTTCTCTAAAGAATGGAAGTATAGTTTTCATTGGAAATATTCTAGAAAATACATTCTTTGATACATGGTATGATTTGGGTAGTGCACTTACTATAGAGTATGACCCAATACACATATACTGGTGGGTTACTAGCTAAGAACTTCTCATCAGTTTTAACACCTGTTAATGATTCATCCTCCAGAACTGCAATGGTTTTATTCGTCTCCACTATTGGTTTCCACTAATATTTAATATATAAAAGATACTAAACTTTTGGTTTCTAGTTGGAATAATTAAATGTGGTAAGATTAATCATATTAATAGTATTTTCATCCATTTATGTTGGGAAAATTTAAAAAATATAACCACACAGATGTGTCCGGAACACTCTAAATGGCTAGAATCGACTCCTAGATCGCTACAAATGAACACTGACTGGACAAGATATAGCCATACTATTTTTTTGGTCTAGATTTACTGTTGAGGTCATGCTTATGAGGTTCACTGTAATAGTTTCTGGAAAACTCACTATAAATTTTCTACATGCATGAATGGTGTTGTCTTTTTTGGTAAGGGGGTACTGTTGCACCCATAGTTTGCCCAAAACATTGACCAAATCTACCAGCTTCATTATATCTCCATCTTATGATGCCACTATCATCCTGGGATTCCTCTCATGATCTCCTCATGGATATGGCCTTCAAAAAAAAATCCAATCACTTTCAATTTTCTGGTCACTAAAAAAAATTATGTCACTTTATCGTTTCGACCCCAAACCATATAATTCCACTTTTTTGTGGCAGCAGATGTTTGTGGAAATTAAAATAACCCAAACAAATCTGAAAAATGGAAGAACACATTGGATTTATGTGGTTTTGAAGTATGCATGTGTCCATGGGAGAAGGGGGAATTATATATATTATTCACTCTCTATAAAATAACATCAGAGGATCACATAAATGTTATTACAATTTAATGGGATTTAATCCTATTATACATAGAAACCATTTTTTAGTACATGGTTGGTTTGGGGTGTTTCATCAACCATTTAATTCTTCAATGTCGCGTGTTGTGAGTCATTAGGGACAATTGGGTTGGCTCCCAATGAATGATGAAGATGCCTGCTGGAGTTGTGGTTCCCTGATGAATATTTTTTCCTTTTAAAAACTCCCAAAAATCACACCCTACATGGGAGTGACCCCCACAATACTTAGGTCCTCCATTATTTCTATTTCAATACTATAGGTTCATGAACTATAGGTGTTTGATTAAATTCCACAAACAAGACAATACATAGTGTTGATTGAAGTTCAAGTGAGGAGTTAGGATTGTGACAATGTCTGGATGTCTTCTGATGATGACCTGACTCTCCTTGAAGAAAATTATTAAGCTACACGTAGAATGAAATTGGTGAAATTTGATTCTAAATAGGAAAAATATCAATAGCCTAAAATATATGATCAAAATGAAAACTGATGTTTGATGAATACCCATTTCTACCGATATAAACCAACTAAGAAGGCCGAATCACTATATAGTAGATCCCCCACAATCTTAGTTCAACACTCATTACTCAACACCTCGAATGACACCCACAATTAACACAATAATAACCATGTTTTCATCAAAATATTATTCCCATGCTACACACAACATGATCCATGCTAACCATGTGGATAACCTCTTTGATGTATAATGATCAACATCACAACATTCAATGTGTAGTGACAACAAAATACATGAATCCAAAAAATGTGGGCCCACTAATGTTCTAGCCCATTTGAAACACTATGGATCAAGTCACATTTCACATCAGGCTAAGAAAAGTTTTCCTTGATTATTCTCAAAGGTATAATAGAATTTGATCATGTGAATGGAATACTAAAATATGAAGATTTTAATAATGTCAATCGGATCCTTTCATGGGGCACCCATCAAAATGAAGTAGGATCTCAGTCCACTAAATCATAGGTAAATAGAGAATATGCATGTTTCCTATAAATATTATATCATACCATGTTATAAAAAGGATCGGAACATTATCCTTCAAACTAGTATCGATTATCATTGGATTTATTATATTTTTTTATTTTAATAAAATTAATGTTATGTTCTTTTTTATTCAATTTTTTTTGTTGTCTTCTCCCACTTTTTTCACGTTTCTTATCCTAGTGATTTTTGAGTGATCCTAAACACTGTGGTCATGGAGGGATAACCCTCCAATGGGTGGTATGAGAGAAATCACAATTATGTATTTTAATTTTTTTTGTTTTAATTTTCCAATCTATATCCTCTCTCATTATTTTGTGATAATAACATGGTTTGTGGGGGAGGAAATCATAACTTTATATTCCATTAACGTTGTTGAACTCCACTACCTATTTATCATCTTCCTACATTTGGATCACACTATATACTATTGGAGTAATGTTATTTAAATAGGAGAGTGATATGTGATGGATTCCAGGTGAGTTAATAAGTTTATTCACTAGATTGACAAGTATGTTTTCCCATTCACCATGTACAATAATGAGATTGTTTGTTCGATTAGTGATTCTTGAGAAGATTAGTGATCACATACAAAAGGAAAATAGTGTAAGGTTTAGAGGGTGTAGACAAAGAATAATATTTACTATTTTCATTGAGTGTGAATATTTCAAATAAATGTAAATGATGATCAATCCTACTTGAAATCACCCTAGGGACTCCTGCATTTCTTCCTAACTCCATTGTAGAGTTTTTTTATCTCATTTTTTTAACAATGCATACTATTATAAAATGAAGAAAACAATACTTTTCAAGTCTATTTTAGTTCAAAATTAATTAAAAATAAATATTATTAGGTGATTGATATAGTGAATAACCATAACACATAAAGTCCTTGGGGGAATGGCGTTGGTCATCCCTTTCCTACATTCTATGTTTTCAAAAAAATTGTTTAACCATAGGTCCAAAAACCATGCGATCACATGGGAATTGTTTAATCATCTACAAAATTATAAATATGTTATAAGTATCATATTTATTCATTATATACACTTTTTTAATAATTATTATAATGAAGTGATGACAAATTAGTTTCATTACTTCGTGGAGAGGGTAGTATGTACGTATACACAAGCAATGTTTTCATTTTCCAAATAATATAAAGAATGAAAGTTAACTAAAAATATATATTTCCAGAATCATACTAATATCTTAAATATCATATATTTTTATTAAAACATTACATATGACCAGCTGTGAAAGGAGGACATGAAAAAAATCGCATCTCTTCATTCATGTGATATTCCACACCTACACATGAATGATGTTATCATTTCTCATAGTATAGAAATGAGATATATAATGGTAAAATAACTAAAATAAAACAATAGTATAGTAAAGATACTTATTAAATTATATAAATATGGTTATAGAATATTTTTAAATGGTTAATAAAGAGAGAAACTCAAAATAGATCAATAAAATAAATCACATATTCATTAGGAAACCTCCTTTTGCTTACACCTTAAGCCTCCAAAGGTTGTTATTTTGGAATAAACAGTTGATATAAAAAGTTTTAAGGTATGTTACAAAGGTTTTTAGGTAGGGATCAGAAATGATAGATGTCTAAAAATATGTGAAGTATTGTGTGGTAGAGGACCTCTATTTATAAGTGAGGTGAGTGGAAAACATGTAAATACTTAATACATTAAAAAATAATAAATTCGTATTCCAGTGAAAGTGGAATAAAATGGACAATGGTTTTAAGATAAGATAATTTATGGTCAAAATATCTTCAGAAAATCTAATTTAGACATGTTTATGTAATATTTTAAACCTTATATTTTGGTTTAATCCCCACATTAACCCTTTTTAACCTTAACTAACGGGAAAAAATTACCATAGTTAATATTCATCATGACAATTAATGAAAGTTTCCTCATTAATAAATTTATTCATAAAAATTATAAATATTTAATATTTTTTATCAAATTAAATAATTCTATGAGTCAGGATTTCCTTTTAATATAAGCCAGTAAAACACAATGAGACCCATTTTTAGAAAAATTCATTTTTATGAATAACATTGAATTTGTTCCAATTTCTTTCCTGGTAAAAACCATTAAATGAATGTTAAATTATATTATTGAATATATTATCTTAAAATTTGATTGAATTATTTCCTCCAAAGTGGTTATTTAGTTTATTATGATAAAAACAATTTACACATATGAAATCATTTTTTCAAAGAAACTAATCTTTTTTATTTTCATTTATAATAAACTGATAACCAATGATTTCATTTTCAACATGTGTAAGAAATATTTTTTAATATTTTTAATACTATAAAATAATTTTTAAATAAAACATAGTTGACAAAAATATTGTTTATAATCAAACATTATCAAAAAATTAATTCAGATAAATAGTATCTCCTAAATGAATTATAAATCATTCTCAATGATTATATTTCATTAAAATACCAAATAATGTGATTAATTTTATAATGTATAATAATTATTCACATATTTTCATGGTTTTTGGATTCATAATCCATCAAAAAAAATTATTTTCTGGAGAGAAATATATTCAATTATCATAAGGTGTTACATTCTACTTCTTTATTATAATTTCCCCAATGAAATTTTGTAACCCCAATACAATCAATTGAGGATACCTCTTCTTAATAACATTCTCATGTTCCCATATATAATGATCAAATTTTGAACTCATCTAGAGAACTATAATTAGGTGATTGGTCCTACATTGTATTACTCTATCTCAATGAGCCAATATTTCCAACATTGTTTCTTCATAATAAAGATCATTCTCCAACTATATAACCTCTTATTTTAGTACTTGTGAAGGATATAGTGTGTACTTTCTCAAAAGAGATACATATAACAAATTATAAACATGATTGAGGATTATAGGAAGCACCAACCAATTATATATTGTTCTGATGTAATCAAGATTCATATAGGGATTGATATACCATGGAATTTCCTTTCCCTTCATTCCAAACCTCATGAAATTATTCTAAGGTGATATTCAAAGAAATATATTATCACTAAATTTGAACTATTTTTTCTCACCAACGGCAGTTAGCAAAATATTTCTATCGACTCAAATATTCCCTGATGTGTTTCTAAATTTCTGTAGTCATGCCTTTTGTTTCCTCATCTAGATTAGGTCCCAATAGATTTTCTTCTCTAACTTCATCTTAGTATATTGGAGTTATATAATTATTTATGTAAATAAATTCATAAGGATCCATCTTATGCTCAACTAAAATATTTCACTGTAAGAAACTTAATGCAATGGAACATGTTGATACCAGCCTTCTTTGAAATCCATAGAAAAATCTATTGATATATCTTATAGGGTTTGAATGGTCCTCTTAGTCTCACCATCTATCAAAGGATGATATATCAGGGTAAATCTAAACTCCATTTTCAATACTTGTTCAATACATCTCCAAAAAAATGAGTCAAACCTCATATCTAGATTGGATAAGACTGAGAGTGGTAATCCATGTAACCTTAGCAATTACTTAATATATTACCCATTAATCAGATCATTAGAGAAGAGTTCTTTAATAGGAATGAAAAATGTTGATTTCATAAGGTGACTATGTATAACACAAATATCTTTATTCCCTGTAGATGATAGGGTTAGTCCAATGATGAAATTCATGGTGATGTTTTCCCATTTACACTCAATTATGGGTAATGGTTTTATTATAACCTCAGGCTTCTATCTCATTCCCTTAACTTGATGAAATACCAAGCACCATGATACACACTCTACATTATCTCTCTTCATGTAATCCCACAATAAATCCTAATTATGATCTCTATACATCTTTATAATGCTATGATGAATAGATAATGATGAACTATGAAATTAATATAATAAACCCTTCTTTAATTAAAAATTTATGGGACACATACTCTATTTTGAACTTAATTATTACATCACTGTCTTGATTAAACCCAGGAACATTCCTTATCATCTTTTATAGATCCACATTTTCAATTTCCTCCTCTTTAATAATCACTTGAATTAATGATTGAACACTCTTATGAGAATGATAATATATTTATTATTTCTATAGGACTTCAAGGTCTATAAATTTTCCAATACATAGGTATTGGACAATAAATAATACTCATATTAGAAAAAACTAGAATGGTCATTCTAACTCAATGCATCATCCACCTTGTTTTCCTTCCTAGATGTGTAGTGAATTGGGAATTCATAATAATTAATCAGTTCTAACCATATCCTCTGATTCATATTTTCATTTTTTGTAAATATATACTTCAAGATTTTATAATCCATATATATGTTTCACATTTAACTATAAAGATAACGCCTCCATATCTTTAAATTATAAATTACTGTAGAATGTTCCAAATCCTATGTTGGGTAATTTTTTTCATGAACCATCATATTGGATTGAATATTATGCTACTTTCATTTCATAATTCATGAGAACATAGCTCGAACCCTTCTTTAATACATCATGATAGATCACAATCCCTTTTCCACTATATTGTAGTTGAGCATTGGTGAACTAGATAGCCTTATTTTTAGTTCCCTACGATATCATTTACATTCATCTATCTAACAAAACACGGATCCCTTAAAAATTCACAAGGATTGTGCATTTGATATCCATGAAAACTTTCTTTAAAATCATCGATAATATTCATCCAATCATGGAAAACTATGGATTTTAGTCACTACGGTTGGTCTAGGACATTTTTCAATAACACAATTCTTTGATGGATTAACCTATATACCTTTTCATATAATTTAATGAACTAGTAATGATACTATATATATCCAAAATATACATTTACTAAAAATGGCATTTATATTTTCTTTCCCTAAGGCCTTTAACACAATCCTAAAATGATCTTCATGATGTTACTTTCTCTTGGAATATATAATAATTTCATCTATAAAGACCACCAAAAACCTATAAAAGTAATGTTTAGATACAATAGTCATTATATAAATGAATATAGTATGGTCATTGGTAAGTCCAAATGGAATCATTTTAAATTCCTAGGGTCCAAATCTTATACAAAATGTTTTCTTAGTTACGTCCTCAATTTTTCCCCTCATCTATTGATATATAGATTGAAGGTTTATATTTTAATAGTATTTAGAACCATTCTATTAAACAAAAATAAAAATAAATATTGGTTAGAGGATACATTTTCTTGATATTAGTCTTACTATGTTCATGATAATCAAAAAAAAGATGCATTAAAACATATTTCTTATTAACATAGATAATAGGTGCACCCCTTGGTGATGAATTGGGCTCAATGAATCCCGTATCTAGATTAGCATGATGTTTCTTCTTCATTTCCAAAAACTCAATCTAATCCATTCTTTTAAGATTCTTTGATATATGCGTATTACCAGGTTTGAGTTCAATTAAAAACTCAAATTCATGGTACATAATTGACTATAAAACTCTTCGTGAAATACATTGACATGTCCTTGAAAAATAGGTATACATTCAATGATGAGTTTCTCCCCAACCCTTTGAGATAGATACCCCTCATTACTAGGTAACAATACCCATACAATAAAAGTATTTTCAATTGTAATTTTATATTCATCATCGCACCAATAGAAAGTGAAGTGTTTAATTAGTTATAAAATGTGAATTACCTTCCTCGATAATTGATATGGGATCTATATAGAGAGATCCAATCCAATCCAAAAATCACATCAAATTCTATTAGTATGAAAATCACATGATTTTTAGGAATCAAATTCCCACAAACATATATCGAAGTGGAGTTGTAGACTTGGTATGTGATTATCATACCATTAGTTGGTTGTTGTGATTAGTTAGCTTCTAATAATTGAGGTGGTGATATAGTACCCTTATAAAATTATTTTGATATAAAGCAGTGAATAAAACTAGAATCAGATAAATCATTTATAGTTATATAGTGGTTGAAAAGTGCACCTTTCACTAAATCATTATTATATCCCACTTATGATGTTGTGATCTCATGACATCTTACATAATCTCTTGTATAAAATATTTATTGATGTTGATTTTCATTATTATCCCTTAGATTCAGGTACCAGTTGTAATAATGCTGATAATCCTTGTAGTTGTAGAATTGGAGTGTGATTGGTGTTTTAAACTTTTCTTTTCCCCTCTTATTTTCATTGAAATTCCCCTTTACATATCTTCAACATTAATTTACATGATGACCTTCTTTTCTACACTTCAAACATTTTCTACTCCCTTAGAGAAATTTTCCCCACGATTCATTCAACAATTTTATAATAAAAAAGATTTATTTTCTTTCAATAATGGGTTTTATTGTTAGAATATCATAAAAAATCCATCATTATATTCTTAATAGATATAAGATAATGATGGGAATGTACATTTTCCATTTTTATCTTGAGATAAAATCATACAATTTCTCCATGACTACTAAAGTGCCTTATTAGACATAAAAAGAGACTTAATGTGAGATTTATCTGAGAGGGGGGGGTCAGGGTATACATCATCAATGAAAATTACACGTTTTATCATTAAAGTCCCATTATCCCTTTATGGATATTGACCTATAAATATTAAGGGTTACTTTTTTATTCTATTTGAATAGATATCCTTTGGGATTTCTGATCTTGTTTTGTGAGCATCCATAATGTAAATATGGAAATGAGAATTTTCTTTGATCGCGCTCATTGGGTTGTGTCCATGGAGAATGAACTGAAATTATGTCACCCAAAAAATTCACTATGAAGACCACATCATATATAAATTTGGGCTAAGTCACCCCTATACTCATGATCACTACCATATATGTATTGGGACAACTCATTTCTTCCTATGTGTCACCCTCTCAAACATTATGTATTTGGATAACATCTATTTGAGAGGATAACATTACTCTTCCTACTTTTCTAATTCTCCATGATTAATCCACACATAGTTTGTGGACATGTAGGTCTCTTCATCAGAAACACTAAATGCATCTTCTAATAAGGTATATGCTCTATTTAAGTACTTTTTATACTTCAAAATATATGAAATTTCATTGATGTAACACTTATTATTCACTTTTTATATCTAGAATAAAATAAACATTCTTCTTTTTATTGGAAGAGAAAGAATATACTCCACTAGGAAAATTATTCAATGCTTTCTAGATCGTCAAGACTTCTATACCCACATTGGAAAACAACATATTCTTTTTCATTGAATAATCCTTCACTTTATGCATATGATTCTTTTTTCCAAAATTATTTTTTAATTCCCATCTAGAATTATACTTGAATAGATTTACTTTACTAGATGCAGAATTTTCTCCCTTAAACTTCTCTTTGTTGTACTCAAATAAATCATCCTCTTCTTTAATTTGAATATTTATATTGAATGATCTCTCTCTTAAACCCCATCAAAATAGATTTCAAAGGTTTATATTCTTCTATACTTGTTTTCTTCAGATATATTATCTCATGTGGCATATATATTTTCCTCTTATACATCCATTATCACATGTGATGTGACTTCTATTTTAAGAGTCATAAATTAGACATCAATTCTCAATTTATGGTGGGTTTTAACTGTATTAATATTTCACAATGACAAAACTACTCAATAATATCTTCATCTTCTAGCATGTATTTCCATAAAATATCGAAAAACTTTTTTTTTGCACCACACATCAATCATGGTCTTCATATTTTCATTCTTTATAACCCATGATCATAAGATCAACCATCAGATGTGTTTTACCCTCTATTTAAGAAGAATCTTAGGAATTAAAAAATCTTCTAATAGTTAGGTATTCTCCAAAAATATGATCATGTTTTCATACATGCCTACTATGCCATATCTAGTACTTCCACAGTTTAATAACTTCCAAACACAAAATTCTAAATAAATACCAATGCACAGACCTTGACTTCGTTATTTGAGAAAACCCTCTTCTTATCAAATTCACACAGGTTGTAACATGGTATATTATTCTATGGTTTAGTGAAAAATATCTATAAATTCATCACTTTTGGTAAATGTGGACCTTCCACGATGATGGGTGAAAGTTGGGCATGGGAATCTTGATTTGCATGGGAATACGTGGAGGTGATTATCCCTATAGCATAGCGTGCATGCATAAATCCATAAACCTTATATAACCTAACATGTACCCTTAAAAAGGGATGATATAATTAAACAATAATCTATATACATTTAACTCGCCTCAAATTTTCCATTACTTGAGTTCCAAACCCTTACATAGGTTTTGGATTCCCTTATGCAATCTTCTTGATACCATTATGCAACCTTCACAATACTACCAATACCTTAACACAATCCTCAATGTACCCTTATGATGGTTTTTTGTACCCATATATAGGATCTCATATACCCATACACATGTCACCTATACCTTTATATTGTCCTTTAAAACTCATGACTTCCCTTAAACAGACTATCAAATACCCTTATGATGGCTTTTGTACCCTCACAAGAGCTATAGAACACACAGATTACCCTTAAATAGATTCATTGTTAACTTTATGAAAGCTTACGTACCAATATATGAGTGAATATAAAATACCTCAATGAATAATATTCACTTTACACAATTGAATATACCCCATCATATTCCCTTATGAAACTCTATATCCATCAGTACATATATTTTCATTTTTTCACCAAACTAATACTATTAACAAACCAAAATTCCTATAAACTAAACTCATATTATCATAAATCCACTACAAACTTCATTTGGGGTTCAAAAATCTCCCATTAGGTTCTGGTAAAAATATCATATTAACAATATCACCTTAAAAGCAAGTGATCCCTTATATTCACATATCCCCCGTATTCTCAATAAAATAAAAGGGGTTAGTCCATATAATTTTGTCCCCCTGGACATCTGAATAGATAAACAAATAATTATGAAAACATCTCTAACATTTTCTCAATACAAAACATACCTATATCCCCCATAATAATATGTAGGTATCCAATTTTCATCCCTCTCCTTTTTATTGAAGGGAACAACATCTTCATATCATATCCCACTTAAAGTATTAAATGTTTCTAAAAAATCAAAACTCACACTTTATGGATATCTTATTCACATGGGGATATTCTCTCCCCATATTTCAAAAAAAACATCATTCTTTGGAACTAAAAACATGTTTATTAGGAAAATACTATAAAACTACATAATACAAATGCCAAACACTTTTCTATATATTTTTTCTCAAAATATTCCCTTGGAGAATTTACCACATTGCACTTGGGCTATCAATAAATCCTCTAATCCTATTATGTTATAGTTTAGTGTAAGAAATAATAGTTTCTATATACACCAAAACATTTTCCATATAACTCCTAAATATTAAGAAACACCAAAAATATATTTTTCTTTTCCACTTTCAAAACACAACATGTGACCCCCATCACATCCCACCAAACAATTATTAAAAAAATTTAAATTTCATGATTATGAGAAATTCAACAAATGATGAAGTAATTGGTAACACCTGATAATCATTTGACACTCTTTGTGGATATAGAAGCACGAATTGAATAAATTATATCATATAAAATCTAGGCCTTTTAGATCTTCACAAGTTTTAAAGTATTATGAAAAGGCTTAATATCCATTTATGTTCATCACAAACCCCCCTGAAACATTATCTTTTGACCCCAATGTCTATATCACATCTTCCTGTATAAAATGGGAGTAACTATTTTCTGAAAGCCTCTTCTAATTATAATGAATTTGGATATATTGAAATCATCATATGATAAAAAAACAATAAATAACTTATTTAAAAATGAAATTTATGAATATAAAATTCATTTTTATAGCTATTGTTGTTTCCTAATCATCTTCTTCCTTGTTGACTCTCGATTCAAACCCAAAACCTGATACTAACATTTTTAAACACAATCTAAGGCTTCATCACATTTAATGATTCATGGAAATTATCCATAGGATTGTAATTTTTATTCACAACTCTATCTATTCATATTTTCATTAAGCTCTATCCACATTTGATTCTCTAGCATAATCATTCATGTTATTTTCACCCACAATCACTCAATGGATTATATATCACCCTTAATTATACACCTGTTATTAAATAGTTTGAATCGATGAATCATATTGGGAATGGGGTACCTCAAAGTACCTTATGTTGAGGATAAGGGTTTTTCAAGACGAACCCATCACAATCCACTTTTTCTTTCCCTTTAGTAAGATTTTTTGTAAAGGAATTTATTCATATATTCATGTTATTCATTATAACATATATCTATAAAAATCAACCTCTTCAAAAAATTATTCCTTTCATGATATTACATGTATACTTATTTTCATGGATGTGACATTAAAATTATTCCTTGTATTGGGATTTTCCATAATTGTGGAATTGATCACACTTGATCATGTACAAATGTGTGTATCATCAACCTTGTATATTACCTCTAGATTTCTTGTCCATTGGATCATATTGCTTCTTTATCTTAGTTGTTTGTGAAGGACCAATTTGGTAAACATCTTCCATTATGGAAAAAAGTTCAACTGTCTAATACACCTTCTTTTTTTGAGTAAATATCAAATTCTATTCCCCCTTCTTCACAGCTGAAAAAATAAATTATATTTGGGTCCTGATTTTGCATCTTTTCTGGAAAGAGAGTGGTTGTAATTGAATGTATTTTGGTGATCATTACACCCTTTTTATAGTCACATTTTCACTCTCTAAAACATTGATCCTATTTTCCATCTTTACATGACTTTTTTCAGGATAGTATGTAACCTTGTGATTCATAGGAGTGGAGTGTATTTGTATGGATTCATTACCCATACATTAGTCAATCCAATTGTAATACCTATACATATGACAAATGTTAGAGAAAATGGAACATATTCCATATGAACCAAACCCTATTTGGTCTCTCCTTGATTGGGATGTTGGTATGGACAATGTTATTATCATATCTTTTTTATTGTTAGGTTCAAAAAATCAATCATGGATGTCCCAAAATATTCTAAAATAAAATCAATATAGTAATTTAACTTATTATATAAACACAATTATAATTATTTCATGGAACAACTCTAATATTAAATATTTCATATATAAAAACATTTTTTCCTAAAAGGATTATTTTGGAGGGATGTTTTTTCTCCCCAAGTTGTCTGATTTTTATATATTTTTATTTCAACTAGGCATACATTACCTATATATTTAAAGATGATTACATTATTTTTTTAATATTTTATTCATGGTGGGACTTTGGAGGTATGATAATTACCATCAAATCTTTTTCCATGGTAATTTTGTTAATGATATTCTGGGAAATATTTTCAATTATGTCACTTTTCTCATTCATCATGGTTCCCATTTTATTAATTGTTATGTTAATGGCGAGTTATTCATACAGTAATTTTTACTTTTTATGGAGAAATATAATGTAATTTAGAAAAATACTAAATACATGATACTCAATTGATCTTATTTTTAATTATATGATAATTAATTGGAATAGAAACTTCATGTTGATTCTCTTTCATTACCAAAATCAACACTTATTTTAAAATCAAATGTAGATTCTGAAATTTCACATAATTTCTCATTACAAGGGTTAGAATCATAGATAACCTCCGTTTTAGATTTTACCTCATCTAGATAGAAAAAAATTGTCTAATAAATTCTTCTTATTCTTTTTATCCTTTTTTATAATGAAACTCTGACTTGGCCTTTCTTATTTTTCAAAAATGTCTTCAAAATTTGATTAAAATGTATTTGGAGAAATGTCTGTGATTCCTCTTTTTGAGAAATTATTATATAAGAGCCTCATTTAATTCCGATTTATCCAAAGCATTAATTTCAATTTTTCTTTGATCCTTTACAATGATAAATTGATGCCATCTCAAAGGAATAATTCTATCATATACACTTATTTAGAAACTCCAATAGAAGATTCCATGAATCAGATTACATACTTTATCCATTATATGAAATTATTTCAATCAAATAAGGTAGAATATCCTATGGATGAAATCTTTCCATGCAACATTAGATTAATCCAGATAAATAAAAAATCCAAAAATGGACCTCTCTCTTTAAAAGAACATGTTAAATATAATCATGCGACATAATGGAAGATTCCCATAGTGTAGGGGGGTTAATCAGGGTATGGAATTTCAATTAAAATTAAAAAACATTATTTTAGAAGTCTCATTATCCCTATTTGGATCTTGATCACTCAACATTGTGGGTATTTTGTATCCTTGTTAACAAGATATGCTTAGGGTTTCTTGATCTATTTTTTCCATATTTAAAGTAAACAGGGACACAACAATTTACATGGCTCATTCATATTAGGATATGTTCAAGGATCATGCATCAATGTATTATTGTGAAAAAATGTCACTAATAAACTCACAACATACATTGTTTTAGGCTTAGTCACTCTTATTCCTTAGATCACATTCTTTCATGTTTATGGATACCTTACCTCTTCTCAAGGTCCACTCCCTCGAATAGTCCTTCATTAGGTCACTACAAATAGATCCAATCACCTCATTCTCCCCCATTTTCTCACTTATCGAAGATGAATTCACACGAAGTTTAGGGTAATGTAGGTCCATTCTTCAATAAAACTAAATTAATCTTCAAAAACGTTCATTATCTATTCAAGTTCTTTTTTTACCTCTACAAACTGTGAAAAAATATTGAAGTAGCACCTACTATTTACTTTATATATCCAATATAATATAATTATTATCATTATTGTTGGAACAGAAATGACATATACCACATGGAAAATTATTAAATGGTTTCTAGATATATAATATTTCAATCCCTTCACTAGAACAACACCTTCCTTTTACTTGGAAAATCCTTCACTAAATGTCAAGGAATCTTCTTTCTAGAATAATTCTATAAGTCCCTCTATAAATATTACGAAAACAGGTTCACTTTTCTAGATGATTCATATAATTACCCAATAATTTTACATATATTAGTAAATGTTTTTAAAAAAAATAATACATTAATTGCAACCCAATGATCATGAGTCTTAGTTTCATTATATTACGAGGAACGTAATAAATTGACAGAAACAAAAACATGGAATCCTTTTTTTTATTTTCCCCAGTGAACTCTTAAATTTATTTGAGATTATAAAACTTCATGAGATAACCTAGGGAATACATTAACAATAGGATTGATCTAAAAATATTAGAATGGATATAAACAAATGCGAAATAATAACATGTTAGTCAAAGTTATAACAAGATATCATAAAAAGGGATGTAACATAATTAATCACAGGGAAACATAATGTGGTGTGCATGGTATCATAATATCATGGTATCATAGAAAATGATAAAGGAAAAAAAATTCATAAACATGATTTAAAGATAACTATCTAGACAATATCACATGGTGGTAAAATTCCAATTACTGATTAATTTGAATCCCTAATCTAATACATGATGACTCATCCGCCTAAATCTTTTACCAATGCATTAGTGTGCTATCTTGGAACACCCATCATAAGAAGTTCTAGATATATGTGTTCCACATAAATGAAATCAACCATAATTTATAACATAATAATTACCCATAAAATAAAATGTCCGCATAATCTTACTTCAAATCATAATCAAAGTAAATTTCATAATGAGGGAATTTGAGAAATGATCACAAGGCATGGATTACAACATTAAAGGAAGAGAGAATAATCTTTGAATATATGTGAGACAAATATATATATATATATAATTTAGAATAATTCTATAATATAAGTGTTTTTTTATTATTAAATAGAAATACCTTTAAAAATATTTTTGATAAAAATAACTTTTGCCCATTGAAAATCACTTTTGAAAACTAAATTTTAAAAAAATTGTACAAATAATTTTTTATAAATATATAAATGGAAAATAATAAATAAATATTAAAGGAAAATAATGGTCTTTATGGTGTTGAATATCTCTCATTCTATACAAGTTAAAACAAATATTCCTTTCACATTTTTGTTATACGTTAAAAAGACCTTGTTCAGAAATTGATAGGAACATTCCTTTTAAATCCTTTTTTTATATTGAAAAACATGGGTAAAAATAAATTTAAAATATAATATATTAATGGAAAAAAATTCCAAAATATTTTTGGAAAACTTGGAAATAAAAAAGAAGGATTTTCGACTGAAGATAGAAATCAAGTCAGATTTTCTTAAAAACATGTTGTTACTAATTTTAAGTACCAAATGGAGGAAATAGTAATATTACTTGAAATTTTTTTGAGTAATGAGATTATAAGAAAATAAATGTTTTTTATAAGACAGTTATCAGATAATTTACTACAATGGAAATTCACGAAAAAATAATCCCGAATAAAATTGGAATGGAATATAAACCCTTACATCCTTACTAACATTTGAATCTTAACTATACTGGATAATGTTGATTAATTATAAATTAAAATATCATTAAATATGAAGTATCACTATAAATGAAAGGTTCATTGGTTTTAGATATTTAGTGTTCTAGAGATCATTTGAAACACCGCCTAATTTTAAACTATTGGTTGCTAAAAGTTCCATGTATTTCACGGTCTCTTGTCAAATTGCGGCTCATTATTTAATTTCATTGTGGGTTTTTTTAAGTGTTGTTTATAGAGAATATAGCATTAGTTTTTTGTTTAATTATTTGTGGTTTATAATTAAAAAATATATAATGGGAATATAAATAAAATGAAATTAAATTCCATAAATCATTTAGTGATGGTTTTCTTTCGCGGTGGTTAGGATAAACCACCACTAAACACATTCAATATAATATGTTTAGCGGTGGTTACTACAATCCTCAAATAAATCTATTTTGAATTTTTCTTTATTTAATAAAAAACTATAAATATAAAAAATTTCATACTATAAACAAAAATATTAATAAATGATAAACCCATCATTCATACATCACACATCTAGTCATATACAAATACCCATGGTCATTAGAACCTAAGTCTCAGTCCCCCAATATATCAATCTATTCCTTGGTTATCAATATATAAATATAATATATGTCCAAAAATTACCAATGTCCAATTTATATTCATTTCATGACCTCCAATACACCTATATTCAACCATATCATCTCATCAACTGAAATCGACCACATTATCTCATCATCGGTAACAAAAAATGTGACAAAAATTAATACTAAACATAATAAATCAGAATTACAGTAGAATAATTGATAAAATTTTAACATAACATGAAAACTGAGAGTCTTACTTACTATATTTTCAAAACTTTTATGGAATAAAATGGTCCACATCCTTCCTAATGTTAGTATCTTCGTCCTATAATGAAAAACATTACATTTAGGAAAAAATACAGATGATAAAAGACACTGAATATATTTAGAATGCTCCACAAATGTTTTTTTTATTTTTATATCAAACAGAATTATTTTTTACATAAAAAATTAATATATAATTCAAATTACATTGAAAATATAAACATTCCTATTTAATATTAGATTCAAAAACTGAAACTAATAAGGGATAAGTGAATATTATAATTTATTTTTAATGTGATGTAACGGGTTCATGAAATTTATTTGATATGTATTTTAATATTTTGATATCACAACATGTATTATATTTTAAAAACAAAAAATCAATAGTTCTCCAATTATTTCACACCAATATGATGTCATTTTATATGTTTTTTACCATTCTACACATGTTTTAGTGTATTAAAACACTAAAAATTCATTTATAGCCATAACAGGAAAATATCATTTCAAATTATATCCCATTGGTTACTAAATATCACAATTACATATATTATAATTTTACCTAATTTTAGGAATATATGACATTTTTTCCTATGTTTTCATCATTCCACACATGTTTTAGTGTTTTAAAACACTAAAAAGGTGTTTACGAACATAACAGGAAAACTGACATTTGGAATGATGTTCCATAGGTTCCAATATTTAAAAATTCAATATAGAGTAATTTTTCTTTTATTTTAGTACAATATGACATCATACGTCTGGTTTTAACCATTTAACACATGTTTTATTCCTTTAAAACAATAAAAATGTGTTTATAGCTATAGTGGGAAAACCATCATTCAAAATCACATTTCATCAGTTCCTTTAATTCAAAATTATATATATGGTTTATAAAATTATTTTAAGACCATACAAAATCTTTTTTTCTATTTTTGAACATTCCACACATGTTTTAGTGTTTCAAAACACTAAAAACATGTTTACGGTCATAACGGGTAAACCAGCTTTCAGAATGACGTGTCGTTAGTTCTTAAATTTAAAATATGATTCGACTATTTTTCCCCTGATTTTTGGACAATATGACTCCATTTTTAGGTTTTTATCATTTCACACACATTTTAGTCTTTTAAAACACTAGAATCATGTGTTTTTGCTATAACAATAAAATCATCATTCAGAATGATGTGTCATCAGTTCCTACATTTCAAAATTATATTTTTGGTCTTTGTCCTCTAATTTCAGATCAATCCAACATCATTTTACAAGTTGTGACCCCTAGACACTTATTTATAAAGGATTTCATACCTTTCACATGTATTTAAATAGTAATTTCGACCACACCACACATCATATTGTTGTTTTCCTATACATACGATTAAAAACACTAAAAATTATTTTTACTATGATTTTACTTCAATATATGGTCATTTTCAATTTTTGACCTTTCCACGCTTGTTTCAGTGTTTTATAACACTAAAATGCATTTATGTTCATAACATGGAAACCGTCATTCAGAATAATGTGTCCTTGGTTCTTATATATTTTAATTAAACAGATGGTCATTTTCCCATAATTTGAAAACAATTTGACATATTTTTCCTGGTTTTTACTGTCGCGTGAATGTTTTAGTGTTTTAAAACACTAAAAGAATATTTATAGCCATAATGGGGAAAACAACCTTTGGAATGACACTCTATTGGTTCCTACAATTCAAAATAAAATATATTGTTGTTTTCACCTTATTTAAGGTGATGTTGTGGTTGTTTTCCTATTTTTGAACCCCGACACATTTTTAATGTAATTTGTACCTTTCATAAGTGTTTACCGAGAAATTCCAACCGCACCACACATCAGATTGATGTCTTATCTACATGTTCACATTAAAAAAAATTTAAATGGTTTTTCGATGATTTAACATCAATATAAGGTCATTTTATATTATTTTTATTCTTTTACATAACATCCTAGGGTATTAAAACACAAAAAATATGATTACGAACATAATGAGACACCGTTATTCAAGATGTTGTGTCATGAATTCCAACATTTAAAAATTATGTCCGCTGTCGTTTTCCTATGATTTCAATAAAATCCAATATATTTTTTTATTATTCTGACCATTCCATTCCTTTTTTAGTGTTTTAAAATATTAAAATGTGGTTATGGCCATAACACACAAACTGTTATTTCGAATGATGTGTCATAGGTTCCTATATTTTATATTTATATTTATTATCATTGTCCCATTATTTCAAGAAAATCTATGTCATTTTCTTTTTTATGACCGTTTCAAGCTTGTTTTAGTGTTTTAAAACACTATAAAAATGATTATGGCCATAATGGGAAAAATTTTAATCAGAATGACATGTTTTCCATTTCTACATTCCATAATTTATTCTTCAGTCATTTTCCCATGATTTAAGAGAAATATGATGTTGTTTGCCTCATTTTAACTCCATAAAACTTATTTTTAATGACTTTGTAACTTTCATAAGTGTTTACCAAGTCAAAATCAAGAAAACAAGATCATATTGTTTTCCAACATATACATAATGATCTATAATATTTTATTGATATGTAGGATTATACCACATGTTAATCAAGAACATGATGAGGTTGGTATACCTCAAAATTCATGTTTTCTGTATAAATGTGTTATTTTAGTTTTTTATTGATGTTGTATGTGTTCTTTATATATTCCATTATTGTGAAATAGATCAATGAATATGAAATTGAAAATACATCTACATATTAAATACATAACACTTTATAAGTATATTTTTATCACTCCATGATTTCATAGTATGTTAATTTCTGTAAAGTAATTCAATAGCTTGCGCGACACGCAAGACTGAGTTTGAGCGCACCACAACTAACCAAACACGAAATTCATAAAAAAATTAATAATTTTAACTAAATTTTGAATTTTATATACTCCATATAATTTTACATTGATATTATGTGTGTATTATAAATAATATAAGAAGAAAGTCAATTTTTCAGATAAAAGAATTAATTTTTTTTAAAAGCAATTTTACCACATTTTAATGGGAATCCATTTTAAAATCTAATATTTGAAACTTTTATATATTAAATTTTACAAAATAAACTTCTTATTTAGATTTAGGACACAAAAATTTAGTTTGGAAAAAATTTCGATGCTTTTATAAAAACATTGATATTTTGATGAATTGTGAAAAATACTAAATTTTAATTGTAAACAACTTTTTTAATCAAAATAATTTATAGTGTTAAATTATACCTTTTAATGGTTTTGAACTATAATTAGAATATATATTTATTTTTAAATCTAATTTTGGTCATTGAATGTAATTTTACATTTAAATTGGACATAAACACATATAAATCTTTTGATAGTTTTTACTTCTCAAACTCCCCTTTTTGGTTTTGACAATGAGAATATTTTTTAAACTAATTAATAAAACAGATATGTTTTGAATTTGGTAAAATAGAAATACTTTTTAAATTTGGAATATAATAATTATCTTATGGTGAATTTTTGGTATTTTTCTAAAAACATTCAATTTTTGGTGAATAGTATCTTTTGAATTTTATTTACCATGGTTAAAAGTAAATAGGGTAATTAAAGGTGAACATGATATTATAGTCACCCTAACACATGTCTTAATTCTATTGGATAATTTTTTTTGACCAAAATAAACATTATAAATATAATATTGTCCACTTTGACCCACATGTATTAGATGTGGACATTTATTATAATGTTATTTAAAGAAGAGTTAAAAGTGTTAAAATCAAATTTTCATAACTAAATCATTTTTCATATAAGTTTATACATAAGATAAATTGGAATATAAATATTAAT
This sequence comes from Viscum album, assembly GCA_963277665.1. Classification (NCBI taxonomy): domain Eukaryota; kingdom Viridiplantae; phylum Streptophyta; class Magnoliopsida; order Santalales; family Viscaceae; genus Viscum; species Viscum album. The sequence goes on from OY728130.1 coordinate 1,953,818,766, forward strand.
TATAGATATAAAAATATTTCATACATAATGGTATTTTATATATAATTTTTTAGATATTAAATAGTTAAATTTATTTGTGACACAATGATGATGCAATAATTACCGTATTAATGACATAATACAATAATTGATATTATAAATATCTAAATAAATTTAAATTGATACTTTTTATGAATTAAACCAATTTTATAGGTTAATATGACATTTTATGATTAATTAAATTTATTTTTTTCTACGCAATCACATTTTGTTGACTTTTACAAAAACCAAATACTAAATAGTTTCAAAATTGACATAAATGAGTTTTTTAAAACATGTAATATATTATTAAATGATATAATTTTCATAAAAATATAAGGTTCGTCCAATGGACTCATATAATTATATATATCTCATTAATTAACCACATGGGGTTCTCTTGTCTTTTTAATGTATGTTTATTAACCATTTATTATAATAATAATACAAGCATACATGTTAAAAGTTAAACTATTTTAATGATAAGGTAAATATGGTGACCTATACCTATCTAAAAATATATGGTTTGAGATATTTTCGACCCAGACCCACCTTATCCTCCAAATAATTTTTTTTGGATCCATTATAAATAGAATAATATTGTATAATAAATTAATATTTCAAATTTCTTCTAAAGTGACACTCACCTCTCTTATAAAAGGGTACTTCCCTTTCTCTCAAAATAACACCTCTAAAGCCATTTTTCTCAGCCAAACCCTACACAAATATCCTCCCAACTACCCTAAATTTATCATATAGTCCTTACATTAATCAGGAAGCCATCTTAAGGAGCCCTTTTGATCAAATAAAAAGGAAGCACCTGAGGAAGAGTTAATAATTTCATCATCTTTTTCAATGTTATTTTCTTCTTCCACTTCCACTTTCATTGTTGTTTCCATACAAAAATAATAAATTCAGTACCTTATACATATATTTATGTTATTATAAATATGTTACAAAAATATTCATTATTCTATCCATCCTATTAATGAAAAAGTCATCAAACATGCGTATGTATGGCTTACCATCTTCACGTTGTGGTGTAGTTTGTTATTCAACACATCATTATTTTTATGGGTATAATAATGAGTTCAAATGATTTAAATAATAATTATAACATGTTTATGATTATATATATATATAATATAAATATCCAATTATATAAGATTTCAACATCTATTGAATGGTTTTGTCGCTCATGCATACGTATGGATTATCGTCTCCATGAATACGATAAGTTTCATTCCCCACCATAACCATTCAAGAATAATTTTCAATTTATGATTAAAAATAATTTCTATGAACTTAATATCATTCTAGATATAAATCAAATACATCCTATCCATAACAAAAATTACTTATGTAACAAAACTTATAATGGGAAACAAATCAGTTATCACCCAAAACAATGATACTACTGAATTATCATTAAAAATGCAGTATTAAAAGATCATATATGATATCATATTAATGAATTAATCTTTTTTATAATATAAGAAAAATTATTTCACCCTTATACAATATCTTAACATACCCCCCAAATAAGTAAAAGTACAATGTAAGGGGTTTTCATCTCACTTCTTATTCCCATGAGATAAATGAAATATTTACATTATTTCCTTCTCTATAGTGTATGTACTACCCTTTATTGTATTCCATGTGTAATATAAATTAATTTATGGGTATTTATTACTTCATTGTATGATCCTTATTTCATTGGTTGTATGTTTCATATGTTACCAAATCGTTAAGGGAATTTCTAATTTCAATTTCCACTCATTGGGATTTATGAAAACTTTATTGATTATTTTACACAAATATTATGTGTGCGATAACTATTTATTTATTTATGTAGTAATTTAGACACCCCTTTGTGTGGATATGATTTTGATACACATAATCACTCCATTGATAAATTCTCAAGTCATCGATACGAACATGAAAAGAGTATTATTAACTCAATTTCCATTCATTATATTAAACATCCAAGTAATTGGTGTTGTTGTTACAATAATATGTGTGAATTTCCTCTAATTTATTTACACTGAATATCCTAATATATTGAGTGTATTTATATTTTTCACACATAATTATTTCAATGATTTATCCTTAACCTAAGGATAAGGTCTTTATTAGGGATTTCATCTAAATTTTTATTCTATTGAGACTTCTTTGTGGTTATGAACCAATTCACTTTAATATATTGTATATATTGTACTTTGACATAGTATATCATGAATCCATTTAATCTTAGGATATTATAAAGTTTTTATTACCTTAATTATCTGTATTCAAGCTTCTCTCATTTGGTTATGAACTCTAACTAAAATATCATTTTAAATGTTTTAAAGAATTATTCTTCTAAATCATTCTCATTAATGTTTGTGTTATAAAAATGGTTTTAAGGATTTATTTATTTTGAAATTAAGGTTTTAAAATTAAAATTACTTAAAAATATTCAACGTGGTATGGGACACTTTGATTCAAAAATCTCCTTTAAACTGTTTCTTGATAAATTCTGAGACTTTTAAATGTTTTCAAGAAAAAGGGATATTTCTCTCAAATAGTTTTAATAGTTATTTTCATCTATGCCAATATACTTCATTATTATTTTTTATGGTTAATTTATAATAATAATAAATTCCATATTGTGTTGAATGATTAATGTTTAACTGTGGATGTGCTATTTTTATAGCATTGGCGGTTTGTGGTTAAAATATTGGCATTTCGTTTTCTAGTTGTAATACTAATGTTTATGTTATGTTTAGACCTTTTCATATGAAGAATTAATTGGACTTAGTAAGTGATTGGTGGATCCATCTATATCTCCCTGATGTATTAGTAGGTCTCAGGATACAAACTAGTGTCTTGGCATAAGGCCTTGCCAAAATCATTATGTGTAGTCTTGGCATGATGCCTAGACTATGTGATTATGATGTCTGGAATTATGCATTCAATCATTATGAAATTATCTATTGATATTACATGTGATTATTCAACTATTAGAATATCGATATGAATATGTAAATGGAATTATTTGATTTATATTTTCCATATTATGATGTTCGACATAAGTCCTTGACAATATCTTTATGTTTTCTTATGACAGTTTCATCTATATAATTATCTTTATTTAGCATCTGATATCACCATTTATTATATTTTATTCTGTCTAGGATGTGATAAGTATGTTATGATGGACCTAAAAGAATAGGTTAAGGGACATGAGCATGTTAAAAGGATGCACAATGTTTTAGTTTTTCCATTTCATAATGTAATGTAAAAAATATGTATATATCTAGTACCTCTAGGGCGACTAAACTAATTGGTTTTTCGAGACATGATCTCCTGTAACCATTCCAATGTTATGTAATAATGAACTGACTCTGGGTAAATAATATTGTGGTGTTACAGTTGGAATCATAGGAAGTTTAGTTAAAACCTTGGAATCTAGATTTAGATAAAAAAAACTATCATTGTAAAACATTACCCTATGATAGACTTTGAGAAATAGAATAAGAAAACATCAAAGAATATTGGTAATGAAGATATTTTTTGTATTTTACAAGTAGTACATACCTGTTAGGATACGAGCAGGTAGAGATAGAGAAGACTCCGGCACATATGTACCCATGGGTAAAACCCAAAAACCACACTTTGAGCTAGACTCGAAAGGGAACAGGTGCTCAAAACTGGACCTTGTCGCACTCTTGGTTATAATACTCTCGAGAGATATGATTAGGATAATTAACATTTTAATTAAAAACCATTTTTATGTATTTTAATATAAGATTATAATAAAAAATTATGGTTAATACTCTGGTGATTTAGATTAAAAATAAGATTTCATGATATTCTGTAAATGATTTTATGACTATGCAGACTCACACTATGCTTTCTAGTTTTAATCAAGGGATAGATTGAAAGGAATTCATAGTAACAATGAATATGATGTACAATGTGTGAAAGATGGTGTAAATGGGAAACTAAATGGAATATTTATAAGCACAAAATATATCATGTTAATTCTGAAGAAGGTTTCCAAAACTATTATCAACAATGTATACATTAACCGACTCCCAAACTCAACAATGAAGAGAAATCCAGATAATGATAAGAGCTCGAGTAGTGGAGACCGTGGAGAAATGAATGTTCAATGTCCATCATGCTGGAAACATGGAAGGAGACACCCACAAATATTTCTCAATAGAAAAAATAAATTCGTTATGTGTGGGAAAGAAGGGTTTAAAGTAAAGAATTTCCATGGAATAATGAAGAGTATTATAGAAGAAAATAAAAATGATCCTAATAATCCATTTTCAGTCATTTGCCATAAATATAGGGGACCTGGGTATTACTCGAGTCAATTCCATATTCTATAGTATAACCAATAGGTCAAGAAAGAACCTATGTGGAAATAAGTGGATTCCTAAATGTTTAAAAGTATTAATGCAATTTTTGATGGGATTATATTGAAATACATTTATCTTGTATGTGTATCCATGTAGTTTGTTATTTAAAAATTCCATTTGAGGAAGATTTATATTTTCTTTTGTGGATATAGTTGGAAGGAACCATTTGGGATTATATGATCCTTGAATTTAAGGCAATTTAATGTTAATTATTTTTTGGATGAAAATGTGAGTTATGAGACATTTGTGGTGAAATTATGTTACAGTTATTTTGAATAATTTATCTCCTTTTTGGGAATTTTATAAAATATATTTTTTGAAAAATGACAACATACAGACCATGTGACAACCTGTCATGTAAAACAAAGTAATGGAAATAGATCCCAAAACCAAAGTGTTATTGGGATTTATCACCTACCACTAGACTGCGTAAGGTCCCTGATTAGTGTGACTAATTATTTTTAGTTAAATTATTTTATTGATCAATAATAAGATGACCTGGGACTTTATTATTTATCAAATAGATATCCTTATTATAGGAAAATGATTTGGTGATTAAGTGATAAATTTTATTTTTTAAGACGTTCACTGTGTTGGGAAAACATTATGCCTAAGGAAAATTTAATACTGTGGGATTTCATATGGGGAGTAATGGTGGATTTTTTTATTTTGGAAGAATCTATGTTTTTTATATAGATTCATGTTATTAATGGAAATGATTAACCTATCATAGAGAATATGTGATATCGTTAATTACACTTCTCTATGAGACTTTAAGAGTAGTTCATGTTATTTGGAGATAAATGTTACGATTTAATATGAATGACTATGTGATAAAATTCCTCTAATTTTTGTGTTTCAATCTTAGTTTGGATTATATTGAAGGATTTTAAGGACAATTGTTTATTGAATTGTCCTTATTGAACATTGGGTATTGTTTGTTCAATATTTTAAATTAAGATTACTATTTCTTTCTATAAAGGATTATACATTTGGGGGATCATCTGATCTTGTGCTGACCATTTGGTATTGGATACTCTCTATATACAAGGGAAATATATAGTCCATATATTTTTATTATTTTATCCTCTAGAAGATGATACTATCACTTCAGGTGTGACCAAGTAATCTTGAATACTCATAGTTTAGAGAGAAGAAGAGTTAGTGGTATAAATTTATTAAAGGATAAAACTCTACTTAAAAATTAAGTATATCTTTTTATCTTATTATTCAATCTCATAAATAAATTTCTCAACATTATGAAATAGAACTTAAAACAAAAAATGTTGCCTGTTTACTTTTCCTACTAGGAAACTAATGACCGTTTATCCCATCACAAGGTTGTGGTTTTATTATTGCTTAAATTCTCCTAATCTTTTTTTCTATCACTCTCCATTATAACTTGACACATATTTTATCTTCCATATCCTTGTTTTCTTACTTGGAATCCTAATATGGGTAATCGCAGGTGACCTTTGTTCTTCTCTTTATTTCTTTTAAAGTGATAGTGTTTTTGACTTTTTTTCCAATGAGGGTATTTCAATGTAGTTCCCAAACCCAATTTTCGAATAACAAGGATGCAATTTCGAAAAGGGTGGAATAATGTGACACCCCAATATTTCATAGTATGTTATTTTCTTTAATGTAAATCAATAGATTGTGTTACATGAAAGACCGAGTTAGAGCGCACCATGACTTATCAAACTAGCCGTTCAAAAAAAAGTTATGAATAGTAATAAATAAATTTTTAATTTTATATAATCCATATAATTTTAACATCAATATTATGTGTTTCTGAAATATAATATAAGAACAATTTCAATTTTTCAGTTAAAAGAACTATTTTTTAAAAATTGAAATTTTACCACCATTTAATGGCGATCCATTTTTAAATCGAATATTTGATAATTTTATATATTCAATTTGACAAAGTAAAATTTTTATTTAAAACTGGGACATAAATCTTTATTTTGGATAAGTTTTAGGAGCCTTTGTGATAACTTTCATATTTTGATGAATTGTGAAAAATTCTAAATTTTAATTGAAGACAAATTTTTTAGTAAAAATAATTTATAGTGTTAAATTATAAATTTGAATGGTGTTGAAGTGAAATTATATTATATTTTTATCATTTTATCCAATGTTGGTCATTGTAAGTAATTTTACATAGAAATTGGATATAAACACATCTCAATCTTTTGATAGTTTTTACTTCTCAAAAACTAGCATTTTGGTTTTTTCAAAGTGAGTTTTTTAAATTAATTAATACAACTTATATGTTTTGAAATTGGTAAAATAGACATCGGTTTTCAATTTGGAAAATCAGAATAATCTTAAAGTGAATTTTTTCTGAAAACATTCAATTTTTGGTGGATATTATCTATTGAATTTTATTTACCGCGGTTAAAAGTAAATATTGTAATTAAAGGATAAAATAATATTATAATTACACTAAAACATGTCCTAATTCTATTGGATAAGTTTTTTTTCACCAAAATCAACCTTAGTAACAAAATATTATCATCTTTGACAAACTTGGATTAGATTACGACAATTATTATTATTTTATTAAAAGAAGAGTTAAAAGTGTTAAAGTTGAATTTTTATAACTAAAATATTTTAATATAGGTTTATACATAATATAAATTAGACTATAAATATTTATTATAAATATAAAAATATTTCATTTGTATTAGTATTTTATTTATAAATTTTAGATATTAAATAGGTAAATTTATTAATGACACAATGATAATATAGTAATTACATTATTAATGAATGACTAAAATAATAGATATTATAAATATCCAAATGAATGTAAATTGAGACTTATAATGCATTAAACTACTTTTATAGGTTAATATGACATGTTAGTATTGTTTTATTTTATTTTGTTCGATGTAATCATGTTTTTGTTGACTTTCACCAAAACCAAATACTAAATAGTGTCAAAATTGACATAAATGATTTTTTTAAAACAAATACTATATTATTAAATGATATAATTTTCCAAAAAAACTGAGGTTTTGAAAAAGGACTCAGATAATGATAGATATGTCATTATTGAACCACTTTGTGTTCTCTTTTCTTTTTATAGTTAGTTTTTAACCATTTATTATAATAATACAAGAATACATGGTAAAAGATAAACTATATAACTAAGAGTTAAATCTAAAAGATAAGTTTAATATGGGGACGTAAACGTTCTAAAACATATTAGTTTAGTGGTTTTTGACCCAACCCTATCTTATCCAAATAATAAATCCTTTTAGATCCATTATAAACCGAATATTATTGTATAATAATTTAATATTTCATGCTATTCCAAAAGTGACCCTCACATCTCTTATAAAAGGGTACATCCCCTTATCTCCAAATCATGCCTCTAAAGCCATTTTACTCATCCAATCATTGCTCCAATATCCTCCCAAATTCCTTTTATTCAAACTATAAGACTTACATTAATCATAAATCTATCCTACGAACCCCTTTTGATCAATTCAAAAGAAGCACTCGAAGAAGAGGTAATAATTTCATCACCACATTCAAAGTTTTTTTATTCTTACACTTACTCTTTATTTGTTTTTTATGAACCAAAATAATAATTCTAGTACCTTATACATACTATGATGTTATAATTAATATGGTACAACCATATTCATTATTCTATCTATCCTATGAAGGACCAAGTCACCACAAGTGTGTGTGTATGGCTTATCATCTCCATGTTGTGGTGTAGTTTTTTATTCAACACTTAAGTATTTATATTGTTATAATAATGAATATAAGTGAATAATATAATAAATATTACACGTTCATGATTCTGTATATATAATATAGTTTTCCAATTATATATGATTTCACCGTCAATATAATGGTATTGTCGCTCGTGCGTACGTACGGATTACCGTCTCCACGAACGCGATGAGAATCATTCACCGTCATTAACATTAATGAATAATCGTCACTTTATGATTAAAAATAATATTTAGTAACTTAATAATATTATGTATATTAATCAAATAAATATTTTAAATAACAAACATGACATATATAAGAAAACATATAGAGGAAAATGAATTAGTTAACACCAAAAACAATGATACTACTGAAATATCATTATCCAAGCAATATTAGAGGTTTATATAATATGTCATATTTACGTATCTGGTTCTTTTATAATTTAATAAAAATGATTTAACAATTATATATGAGGTTAATGTACCCTTAACTAATGAAAATTACAAGTTTAGTGATTTCATATAACTTCTTATTTTCGTGAGATTCATGTTTTACTGCCACTATTTCCATTTGTGTTGTGTATGTACTACCCATGATTGTATTACTTGTTTAATATACATTAATTTATGGCTATTTAAAACTTCATTGTTTTATTTTTCTTTCTTGGGTTGTATATTTCGTAAGTTACCAAATCGATACGGGAATTTCTAATTTTGATTTCTACTCATTGGGTTCTAGTAAAAAATCATTGATTATATTACTCCAAGATTATGTGTGAAATCAATATTTATTTATATATATAGTAATTTACAATGAACTTTTGTGTGGATATACTTTGGATACACAAAATCACTCCATTGAAAAACTCTCAAGTCATCGATTTGAATTTGAAAAGAGTAATCTTAAATCAATTTCCATTTATTTAGTTAAACATCCAAGTCATCGGTTTTATTATTATAAGCATATGTGTGAATGTATTATGATTGATTTATACTGAATATAAAATCATGTTCAATGTATTAATTTTTTTCAAACATAATTATTTCATTGATTTATCCATAACCTAAGGATACAGTCTTTATAAGGGATTTCATCTATATTTACATTCTATTGAAACTTTTTCTTTGTTATGTTCCAATTCAATTTTATAAAGTTTATATACTATACATTGATGTCGTATGTAATTAATCCATTTAATCTCTTGATATTATAATGTTTTTATCACATTAATTATTTTTTATTCAAGAATCTCTCATTTTGTTATGAACTCTAACTAAAATATCATTTTAAATGTTTTAACAATTTATTATTCTAAATCATTCTCTTTAATGTCCATGTTTTAAAAATGGATTTTGGGATTTTTTTAATGGGTAAATTGTTTTTTTAAAATTAAAATTCTTTAAAAATGTTTCAAGTAGGTATGAAACACTTTGATTCAAAAATCACTTTTAAACATCTTCTTGATAAATAGTGAAATTTTTAAATGTTTTCAAGAAAAAATGATATTTCAATCAAATAGTTTTATTGATTATTTTCACCAATATAAATATCCTTCATTATTATTTATTGAGGATGAATTATTATAACAAAAACATCAATATTGTATTTAATGAGTTATTTTTTAATATGGATGTTCTAATTTTTTTACCATTAATGGTTTGTGGTTAAAATATTAACATTTCATTGGATAGTTTTAATACGAATGTTTATTTTATGATTCAACCTTTTCATATGAGGAATTAATTAGATATAGTAAGTGATATGTAGATCCTCATATAGCTCCTCGATGCATCAATAGGTCTCACGAGACAAACTAGTGTCTTGGCAGAGGGCCTTAACAAAATATTTATTTGAAGTCTTGGCACAAGGCCTTCACTATGTGGTTATGATGGCCGACATTATACATTACAGCATTATGAAATTAGCTATTTATATTACATGTGAATATTAAACTTGTAGAATATCCATTTTAATAAGTAAATGGAATTATTTGATTTATCATTTCCATATTATGCTGATGTTTATGTTTAAAGGTCTTGGGTTTTAGCCTTATAAATTCCCTTAAATGTTTGTGTTCTCTTATAATAGTTTCCACTATATTATTATCTTTACAGACCATCTGAGCTCACCCATTTCCTATGTTTTATTTTTCCCATGATGTGAAGAAGTATTTTATGATTGAACTGCTGTAATAAAATAAGGGATATGTGTGTGTTCAAAGGATACACAATTGTGTAGTTTTATCATTTTATAATGAAATGTAAAACGTATGTCTGTATCTAGTACCTCCATAGATAAAAAAGTAATCGGTCATTCAAGAATATATCTCTTGTGATCCTTCCAATGTTATGTAATGCACAAACTCTGGATCACAATTTTCTGGGTGTTATAGTTGGTATTAGAGAAAGATTAGTACAAACCATGGAAGCTAGATTTAGAAAAAACAACTCTGATTAGAGAACATTAACATAATATAGACGTTGAGGATTAGTATAGAAAAACAACCTAGGCTTTTGGTAATGTAGAGATTTTTTTTATTTTCATAGAAATGCATCCTTGTCTAGATATTAGCAGGTAGAGGCGGCTCTGGCACAGATGTACTTAGGGGTAAAACCCAAAAAACTAATTTAAGATAGACTCGAACGGGAACCAGTGCACGACAATGGACCTTGCTACACTCTTGGTTATGACACTCCTATGGGATATTCTTATGATAATTCAAATTTTACTTACAATCCAATTTGAAGGATTTAATATAAGATGAGAATAAATAACCTCAGTTAATCCTAATTTGTTTTAAATTTAAAATAAGGTGTCGTGATATTCTCTAAATGATTTTACAAAAATGGTTACTCAAACTATGCTTTCTGGTTTTATACAAGGGATTAATTCAAATGAATTCATAGTAACATTGGTCATGATGTACAATGTGGGAACAATAGTGTAAATGAGAAACTAAATGAAATGTTGATAGGTTCAAAAGATATCATTTTTATGTCGAAGAAGGTTTACAAAAATATGATAAACAATATATACATTTACCAACTCCCAGACTCAATATAGATGAGAAAGGAAGATAATGATAAGAGCTCCATTATTGGAGACTATGGATAAAAGAAAGCACAATTTCCATTATGCATGAAATGTGGAAGGATACAACTAAAAAAGTGTCTCAATGGAAGAATGAAATTCCTTATGTGTGTGATAGAAGGACATAAAGTAATGAATTGACAAGAAAAAATGAAGAGTACTATGGAAGAAAATAAAAATGATCCTAAGTATCCATTTATAGTCATTTTTCATAAATGTAGGGGACCTAGGCATTACCCGAGTCAATGCCCTATTCTATAGGATAACCTCTCGGTCAAGGAAGTATCTATGTGGAAATAAATGGATGGAAAAGTTTTAAAGGTATTAATGCTCTTTGTTAATTAGATTACATTGGAAGACTTTTGCCCTATAACTGTAACCCTATAGATTGTTATGTGAAAATGTTATTTGAGGAAGAATTATCTTTTCTTTTGTGGATATAGTAATAAATAACAATTTTGGTTTATATGATCTTTGAATTTGTGGAAATTATAGGTTATTATTTTTTGGGATGAAAATGTGAGTTATGAGATAAAATTTGTGGTTACATTTTGTTATGGTCATTTTGAAAAATTTATCTCATTTTGGGAATGTTATAAAATATAGTTTTTGAAAAAGGACAACACACATACTATGTGACAACTTGTTGTGTTGGAAAAAGATGTGGGAATCGAACCCACAACCAAATTGCAACTAGGATTTATTTATTAGCAATGGACTATGTAAAGTCATATGTTAGTGTGGCTAATTATTTTCAGTAAAATGATATTATTGGTCAATAATATGTTTATTTGGGACCTTATTATTTATCAAATTTAAATCATTAGTATATGAAAATTATTTGTTGACTGAGTGATAAATGATATTTTTTTAGATGTTTGCTCTGTTGGGAAAACTATATGCCTTATTAAAATATAATACTATGGGAATTCATTTGAAAAGTAATGGTGGATTTTTTTGGAAATATCTATGTTTTTTATAGAGATTTATGTTATTAATGGAAATTATTAACCTATAATAGATACTATTTGATTTGGTGAATTACACTTTTGTATAAGACTTTAAGACTAGTTGATGTTATTTTCAAATAAATGTTATGATTTAGTATGAAAGACTATGTGATTAAATTCCTCTATGTTTTGGGATTCAATATTAGTTTGGAATATATTTAAGGATTTTAAGGAAAAATGTATATTGAATGGTCTTTATTAAACAATGGGTATTGTTTGTTCAATATTGTAAATTAAGATTTGTATTTCTTTCTGTAAATGATTATCCATTTTGGATATCATCTCATCTTGTACTAACCATTAGGTTTTGGAAACTCTCTAAATTCAAGGAAAATATATAGTTTATGCTTTTTGGATTATTTGATCCTCTAGAAGTTGATTCTAGTACTTCGGGTGTGACCAAGTCATCTTGAATACTCATCATTTGGGGAAAAGATGAGTTAGTGGTAGAAATTTATTAATGGATGAATCTATCCATAAAATTAAGTATATCTCTTTATTTTCTTATTAAATCTCAATAATAAATTCCTTAACTTTCTGAAATGGAACTTAAAATAAAAAAACATTGTTCGTTTACATTTTCTATTGGGAAACCAATGACTGTTCAACCCATCAAAATTTTGTGGTTTTCTTGTTGTTAACTTCCTTCTGATCAATTTTTTTTATCAATATAAATTAGAATATAACACTTAGTCTATCTTCCATATCCATGTTTTCTTACATGGAATCCAAGTATGGGTCATCTTGGGTGACCATTATACTTCTCTTTCATTCTTTTAAAGTGATAGTTTTGATGAATCATTTTCTAATGAGGGACATTCAATGAAGTTCCCAAGAACAATTTTAAAATTGTGAGGACACAATTTTCAAAAGGGGGATGAATTTAAAACCCCATGATTTCATATTATGTTCTTTTCTTTAATGTAATTCAATATCTTGTGCTACATGCAAGACCGAGTTCGAGCGCACCACAACTTACCAAACTAGCCATTCAAAAAACAGTTATGGATAGTATTAACAAATTTTTGAATTTTATATACTCCATATAATTTTAAAATCAATATTATGTGTTTAATAGACATAATATAAAAAGAAATTCAATTTTTTAGATAAAAGTAGTATTTTTAAAAAGATGAAATCTTACCACATTTTAATGGAGAACCATTTTAAAATCAAATATTTGACAATTTTTATATTCCACTTGACAAAATAAACATCTTCTTTAGAATGGGGACATAAAAATTTATTTCGGATAAATTTTTGGTGATTTTATGATAACTTTCATATTTGGATGAATAGTGAAAAATTCTAAATATTAATTGAAAACAAAAATTTTAATCAAAGTAATTTATTGTGTTAAATTATATATTTTAATGGGTATGATGTATAATTAGTTTATATTTTTATCATTTAATTTAGTGTTTATCATTGGATTTAATTTTACATTTAAATTGGCTAAAAACATATATCAATATTTTGATAGTATTTACTTTTCAAAAACATGCTTTTTTGGTTTTGACAATGAGATTTTTTAAAATTATTTAATACAAATCATGTGATTTAAAAATAGTAAAATATACATCGGTTTTTAATTTGGATTATTAGAATTATCTAATAGTGAATGTTTGGTATTTTCCTGAAAACTTTTAATTTTTCATGAATAGTAACTTGTGAATTTTATTGACCAAGGATAAAAGTGAATAGAGTAATTAAAGGTAAAAATGATATTATAATTACCCTAACATGTTTACTAATTCTATTGAATAAAAAAATTTTGACCAAAATCAACCTTATTAATAAAATAATTTTTTTGACCCACTTGGATTAGATTAGGACATTTATTATTATTTTATTTAAAGAATAATTAAAAGTGTTAAATTCAAATTTTCATAACTAAACATTTTTAATATAAGGATATACATAATATAAATTATAAGGATCAAGATATTTCCTACATAATATTATTTTATTTATAATTTTTAAATATTAAATAATTAAATTTATTTTGGACACAATGATGATGTTGTAATTACCTGATTAATGAAATATTAAAATAATTGATATTATAAATATCCAAATAAATGTAAATTGAAACTTTTTATGAATTAAACTAATTTTATATGTTAATATGACTTGTTAGTATTGATTTAATTTATTTTTTTCGAAGTAATAAAGTTTTTTTGACTTTCGAAAAAACCACATAATAAATACTGTCAAAATTGACAAAAATGAGTTTTTAAAACAAATACTATATTATTAAATGATATATTACTTTTAAAAATCTAATATTTTTCCAAAGTAATCATATTATGATAGCTATGTAATTAATTAACCACTTGGGTTTCTCTTGTATTTTTATAGTAAGTTTATTATCCATTTATTATAATAAAAGGAGAATACATGGTAAAAGTTAAACTAGTTAACTAAGAGTTAAATATAAAAGATAATGTTAATATGGTGACATAAACTGATATAAAACCTATTGGTTGAAATTTTTTATACCCATACCCACCTTATCTTCAAAATAAGTCCTTTTGGAGCCATTACAAAGAGAATATGACTGTATAATAAATTAATATTTCAAGCTTTTCCTGAAGTGACCCTCACCTCTCTGATAAAAAGGTACATCCCCTTCTCTCAAAAACACAAATCCAAAGCCATTTTTAACAGCCAACCCCTGATAACATATCTTCCCATATTCCCTAAATTCAATTTGGAGGCCTTAATTTGTCCATAAATCTATCATATGGAGCCCTTTTGATGAAATCAAATGGAAGCACCCAAAGAAGAGGTAATAATTTAATCACCTATTTCAATGTTATTTTCTTCATCCACTTCCCATTTCTTTTTTGTTTCCATATCAAAATAATACATATATTACCTTATACATATATTGATGTTATTACAAATACGGTACAACCGTATTCATTATTGTATACACCTATCAATGAAAAAGTCACCACACATGTGTATGTACGGCTTACCGTCTCCTCATCGTGGTGTAGTTTGTTATTCAACACATAATTAATTTTATGGGTATAATAATGAGTATAATTTATGTAAATATTAAATATAACATTTTAATGATTCTGTATATTTAATATAACAATCCAATTATATATTATTTCACCGTCAATAGAAATGTTTCGTCGCTTGTGAGTACGTATGGATTACAGTCTCCACCAACGCGATGAGATTCATTCCGTATCGTATCCATTCAAGAATAATTTTAATCTTTTGATTAAAAGTAATGTTTAATATCATAATATAATTTTCAATATGAATAAAATAAATCTTATCAATAACAAAAAGTTTTACTTAACAAAACATATAATGTAAAACAAATCAGTTAACAACCAAAACAATGATACTACTGAAATATCATTAACAAATCAATATTAAAAGATCATATATGATATCATATTTATGTATGTGGTTATTTTATGATTTAATAACTATTATTTCACCATTATATAAGATGTTAACATACCCTCAACTAAGGAAATGTACAAGGTAAGAGTTTTTCATCTCACTTCTTATTCGCATGAGATTCATGCTATATTGCCACTATTTCTTTTCTGTAGTGTATGTACTGCGCACAATTTTATTCCTTGGGTAATATAATTTAATTTATGGGTATTTAAAACTTCATTTTATGATCATTCATTCATGGGTTTTATGTTTCTTATGTTACCTAATCGTCAAGGAAATTTTTAATTTCTATTTCCACTCATTGGGTTTTACGAAAACATCATTGATTATATAACTCCACGATTATGAGTGAAATAACTATTTAATTATTTTTTTAGTAATTTAAAATCCCCTTTGTGTGTTTATACTTTTGATACACATAATCACCCCATTTATAAATTCTTAATTCATTGATATGAACATGAAATGAGTAATCTTACCTCAATTTCCATTCACTGAGTTAAACATCTATGTCATCAGTGTTGTTGTTACAAGACTTTGTGTGAATGTCCTATGATTTATTTACAATGAATATCCAATAATATTGAGTGTATTTATACATGTAAAACATAATTATTTCATTGATCTATCCTTATCCAAAGGATACAGTCTTTATAAAGGATTTCATCTAAATTACATTCTATTGATACTTTTTTGTTGTTATGCACCAATTTACTTTTATGTGGTGTGTATATAGTAATTTGACATAGTATATCATGAATCCATTTACTCTAATTATATTATAATGATTTTATTAACTCAATTATTTTTATTAAAGCATCTCTCATTTGGTTTTGAACTCTATCTAAAATTAAACTTTAAATGTTTTAAAGATTTATTATTATAAATATTTCTCATTAATGTCCATGTTTTAAAAATGGTTTTAAGGATTTATTTATATCGGCATGAATGTTTTAAAATTAAAATTACTTAAAAATGTTTCAAAGTGGTATGGGACACATTTATTCAAAAATCTTTTTAAATGGCTTCTTTATAAATAGTGACACTTTTAAATGTTTTCAAGAAAAATAGATATTTCTCTCAAATAGTTTTACTGATTATTCTCATCTATGACAATGTTCTTCATTATTATTTATTGAGGTTAATTTATTATAATAGAACCCTCCATATTGTATTGAATTAGTTATGTTTGATTGTGGATGTGATATTTTTATACAATTCATGGTTTGTGGTTAAAATATTAACATTTTGTATGCTAGTTTTAATACGAATGTTTTTTTTATGTATTTAACTTTTTATATGGGGAATTAATTAGACATAATTAGTGATGGGTGGATCCTGAAATAGATCCTAGATGCATCAGAAGGTCTAATAAGAAAAACTAGTGTCTTGGAACAAGGCCTTGAAAAAATCATTATTTCTAGACTTGGAACAGGGCCTTGACTACGTGGTTATGATGTATGGAATTATTAATTCCATCATTATGTAATTAGTTATTAATATTACATGTGATTATTCTTCTAGTAAAATATTCATGTGAATAAGTAAATGGAATTATTTGATTTATCTTTGTTATATTATGCTGATGTTTAGGTTCAAAAGGATAATGTTTTATTATTATACATTGCCTTAAATTTTTATGTTTTCTAATGATAGTTTCCGCTATATTATTATCTATACTAAGCATCTGAGCTCACCCATTTATTATTTTTTATTTTTCCAGGATGTGAAGAAGTATATTATTATTGACCTGCAGGAATAGTACAAGGGATATGAGTGTGTTCAAAGGATACACAATGTTGTAGTTTTTTCTTTTCATAATTTAATGTAAAACATTTGTATGTATCTAGTACCTCTAACGCTACTAATCAAATCGGGGTTTCGAGACTTGATATCTTCTGATCATGAAAATGTTATGTAATAATGCATAGACTCTGGGTAACTATGGTTGGGGCATTACAATATAAAAAAATTATTAATTTATTTTAAATTAGTAATCATGGAATATTAAATTAATTTTACCTTTTCTTGAGTATCAATGAACTTTTTTTCCATGATATAGGATACAACTGCAATAATTATAATTAATGGGAAATCTCACTACCTCGCAGTAAAGATGCCCATGAATCTGCCCATATTTTTTGATAGCATACCTGGTAGGCACCCCGAACTCACTAAATGTAATGATAATATTTTATTCATTAAGGTCTCATCGATATACTGTGTTCAAATTTGTATTCCTTCTATGGTTTTCTTTATCTATTTTACAAATGAATCAAAATAATAATAAAATGTATAGTTTTTTTTTGGAAAAATGAAATATGTACTAATAACAGTAACTCATCAATATCCCCAAGATATAGGGGTGAACAATAGATCCATCACTCGTGCTGATTCTGGTGGTGAACTACCAATTACATCTGGGGAAATTGCCATCTCACTAGAAGTCTCAAAAACAATGGAATCACTAGGATCCATAGAAGATAATGGAAGTGGTGGTATGCTCTGTGATGCTGATCAGTATGAATCCTAATTTTTTTTTCTTTAAATACCTATGTTTCAAATAGTTAAGGTATATTAAATATATAAAGAAGAAAAAAATTAAAAACTATTTACAAAAATTAAAAAGAAAATCTACAAAAATTTATATATTTATGAAACACTTGTCAATAAAGAATTGTAATATAATTTCGATAAAAATTATTTGTATTAAATTATATTCATTGTTATCAACATCCATTATGTTGAGTACTTCATTTTCACCATATTTTAAATTTCTACAATTTCGATACAGTCAGAAAAAATTATTTCAAAATTTTGTGCTTGATGAGGATCACTATCGCAAAGAACCAATCGATCTTCATCACCTAGATCATATAAGTCTATCTGCATTATTTATACAACAACAATTTTACAAACATGTTTATAATCATCCATATAATAAACCATCTTCTCTTTTGATGCCAGGATAAATGGATTATACAATGCATGCTCATCGGTATCCATCAAATAAGAATAGCTAGAACAAGTAAAATGTAATGAATCATTCATTATTCCCCTATCAATTTTTTCCCACTTTCATTTGTATTAGAAAATAGAAACTTTCCATGATAGTTTAATTCAATTATATCAATCATATTCCCATAATATCCTACCTCTTTTAATGTGAATACACCACTATTTTGAGTTTTCAAATATTATTCAAGATAAACTGTACAAAACATGATTCCATGAATATTATAGGCATCAAATCAATTAGCCTTACATTGAGGTCCTCAAGCCAAAAACATCAAATCATTCGATATTTAATCTTTATTTTCATCATTAGTTATAGAAAAAAGATACATGCTATTACTTTTAACACAGATAAAATAACAACACGTTAATAACACGTGTATAAGTATATGGTTACACGATGGGTGGACCATTTGAAAAGATCATTATTAATAGCTTTTATTACTTAACACAAATTTCAAGCTCATCCCTTTAGTTGCATAATTATTTATAGTCACAATTCTTCAATAAGAGGATCTGTAATAAAACTATTCAGCAGAACATATCAACATTCTTGAAGAAAATCAAATTCTGTAAGTGTAAAATTTCACCCCTTTCCAATTATTTGTATAATATTTAGAAATACAGATGACTGGTTTTCAGAAAAAAAGTTAGTGAAGATATCATCATCACACTCCACATGATTGTATCTATTATAAAACCCATCTAAATACATAAAATAAAGGGTCATGGACTCTTCAGTTATGTAAAAAAATAGATATAGAGCCTTCAAGTTGAGCTTTATTCCTCAAATATGATTTCAAATGACCAAAGAAAATGATGAAAAAAAGTAAGAAACATAATTAAAAAAATATGTAATGAATTGATAAAATTGAATTCAGTAAGGAAAATAAATAAAAAAATATCAATGTATCTCTCAATTAGATATATCCATCAATAGTGTACTGATCCACCATGTTTTGCATCATTATCCAAATTAGTAGTCAAATGAATCATCACTATAAAGAATGATGGGGGAAAGATACTCAAATGGCAGAGTGCCAAATAAATTATTTCTTGAAGTTAATAAATATTGGATAGATTTATATTTTTTCACAAATATCTCTGGAAAAAGGTACAACAAACAACTAGAACCACAATTACCTCTCAGACAATGTATTACAAAAATCCAGCTGCAACAATAGCTCAATAAAAATATGAATGTCATGGATTATCAATCCACATAACTTTAGATATTTGAAGTCAAATCAAATCAATATGATACATTAATATCCATCTAAAAAATTTAAGTGTTTCGATTTTTGAAGGAATATATCCTTCCCATTATTTTTTTTCTAAAAATAGTCAAAGGATATATTCCATTCCCATTTTCCCACAAACTGTGCTTTTTATTCATTGAATCTAAATCCTTACCAGCATTAAGGTAATCCTTCAATTTACCCTCATCATTAAGCATTGTAAAAATTACATTATCATAGAATTTGTTTTTAATATGCATTACGTAAATATTATGATCTTTCAATTAAAACTCCCAGTAACATAAATTCAAAAAATATACTCTTCTTCATTCATTATTGTGTTTCATATTCATCATATATTCTACATCATACCCTATTCCCCCTTCATTAAACCGATGACTTT
The DNA here is from genome assembly GCA_963277665.1 of Viscum album. NCBI lineage: Eukaryota > Viridiplantae > Streptophyta > Magnoliopsida > Santalales > Viscaceae > Viscum > Viscum album. The sequence continues at coordinate 1,953,839,125 of OY728130.1, forward strand.
CTCCAAATTCCTCTATGATTTTCATTAATTTCTCCAATATTTATGAACCAGATAACATATTTAGTGACATTCTTATTTTAATATACCCATTCAATCGTGTCTTGATAAAACAAAATTTATGAGAAGCATAAAGAAATCAATGATGACCCATACAAACCCATTTTATACTATGATGTAATCATTGATATTTAAAATTTAAATTACTAATTGGAAAATCCAAACTAGTATGAGTGTCCCAACTAGATAAATTTCCTAGTCCAAGAAAGTCACTAATTTTCCTAATTAATGTAGCATACGTTTTGAGTAGTTGTCTCATTGGAAAATCAGATTTTTTTCATGCCATCATCCCATAATTCTCTAAATTATTTGATTAGAGGTTAAAGGTATACATCAATTTTAATTCCAGGCATTTTCTTTCATGGAATAATAACCAAAATAATGGAATAATTCTTCTTCATACCTATCCATGGAAATAGACTATAGGGGATAAAAACAACTTACCATGTGTTATAATTTGTACTTAATGTACCAAAAGGGTAAAAACCATTATAACAAAATCCCAAAAATATATTCCTAGGATCCAAATATAAATTAGGATATAGGGAATCAAACATCTTCCATGATGTCCAATATTTTGGATGACTCATCAAGCCATCATTTCAATCTTGAGAATTCATGTTCATGTTGCCCATAGTCTTAGATGATAAGAATAATATTTTCAAGCATTGTTTTAGAGGAATGTAACACAATACATTTGAAGGAGTTTTCTTCTTATACATATTATTGGGGATGAATTGATTTATACTCTCATAGTGGTTCGTTGTCTTCTGTCTTGTTGTATAAAATATTTTACATTCTTCTTTATTAGACTCTTCTCCATAATAAAGCATAAAATCATTATGGTATTCATGTATCTTTCTATAATAAAGTCCATGTTTTTTGATGACTTTATTAATATCGTAGAATGATGTAGTGATATAGTCTTCACTAAATGCATCATGATGCAACTCTAATTTTATAGAAATTGAATTGTTTGTAATTCCAAAAAGACACTTTATATTATAAAAAATAAGTAGAATAGAAAACATTGAATACTTGGCAGTACTTTCATACAATTCTTCTTATCCTCCTTCAAATATTTCATAAAATTCATTTTTTGAACACTGATGTTCTCAGCTAGAATAACATGTTCAGGATAAACTAAAGGTTCTGTTGATCTATCGAAATCTTATATATTGTATTCTATAAAACCAAATGTGTCATTTAACAAATTACAACCTGAATTCTCTTCTACTGGATCTCTTTTTATTTCATTTATTATATTGTCATTATTTTGAATTTTCATTACATTTTATCCACCATTCCATATCAAACATTCATATCGACAATGAAACTATTTCAATATAAAATTTCCACATACTTTTCTTCTATTCAACCAACAATTTAATTTACAATCATAACACGAACAATTTTTCAAAAACTCACTAATTGGGTAGCAATTACATAATCTAAAAATTCTTCCAACCCGTCAGCATATTAAGGTCTGTTTTTATGTAAATTAATCCAATTTTTATCCATTGGTATTGGATTTTATTCTCCATGTACATTCAAATATAAATATGTAAATGTTTAAACAAAAATGTAAAATCAAAATTAAATATCACCCATCTTCGCCATTAACTATTTGATAAAAACTATTATTGATAATAGGATGAATCAAATGAATAACTTTTCCATTTGTTAACTTTCCATAAAAAACATAAATCAAATAAATTATTATTTCTCATAAAAATAGTTGAATGGTATGAATAAAATAAAAGATAATGGTCTATTCCACCCATGTTTTGTAAACAAGGATGGTTCATTTCATTGAAAATGTATCTACATTGATCAATCCTAAACAATTTCCCATTCTCTAATTAATTCCAAGAGAAAACAATTGAAAAATGAACATGAATTATAAATTATTTGTGTATAACAATATATCATTCATACCTAAAATATTCAACTCTATATGTCTATATTTTGTTGAACTGGTACAGTGTGACTTTATGTTGTTCCCTAAATTATATAAATCAACTCAATTAACATAACATTAAATTGGATGTTCCTTAAATTTTATATAAACATAAAAAACATGATGTTAACATAAATTTGAATAATTTTTTATTTCAGTTTCAAATCAGATGATAATTTTTTTTATTTTAACCCAAAAAAACTACACGCTATAATTATATCTATTAAAAATCATGTTAGTTCAAATAAAATCAATTAAACTATGTTGGATGTTCTAATTAACATAATAAATAAGTGATTATCATGGATTTAAAACATAACCCTAACTACTCTATCATTATTCAGTAGATTTTATAAAACTAAATGATTCCTCACATATTCATAAAACATGAATAAATATAATTAATTTAAAAAGGGTCTCATATCTCATTTTTAAGGCATTTATCCATAGAATCCTTTTTAGGGTTTCTGATGAAAACATGCGTTACACAAAACACTACCACCAATTGGTCATGAGTTTGAAAAATGCCACAATTATGTATCATTCAAAAACTAGATGCATTAACATATATTGATCATTGTGGAATTCATTAATGTCATATATAAACCAAGAAATTATAAATGATCTGGATTCCATAACAGACATATATCATATAAAAATTCTTTATTTAATTAAATAAAATAAAACCAAAATTATTTATTATTATAACTCCAATCCCCTAACTACAAAATCCAAATAACATATTATAAACAAAAATTACATATATAATTAATGTCTATTGAATAAAAACAAACTTTATATTTTTTTATCCCAAATTATTTTCCATCTAATTATACGCAATAATAAATTTAGGGTGAGTATGATGAAACCGTTAAGGGGTTATGTGATTCTATCAATGAGGGGATCTGAGCCAGAAATATAGCCTAAGAGGGGGGGTCTATGATACTACTGAAGAGGGGAACATTTCTTGAGTGAGTGAGGTCTGGGGGGTTCACATCACTAGTTTGTAGGTCATAGAGGATTTCATGTGTGTGGGAGGTGGAGGAGGGGCTGTGGTGGTCAGGGGTCATGGGTCAAGTTTGCAGGCTTGGGGTCACTGTCCGGGATTAGAGAGGATGAGGGGTGGGGTAAAAGGGTGTAACGAGCTTGCGGTCATCTCCTAGGGGATAAGATGAGGAGGTTGGGGTGGGGGAAGAGATTGGGGTCTCACATTGGGAGTGGGGTAGGGGAGTTGTAAGTGTTTTTTAAATCGTTTCTCATATTATTAATTAAAACTTCCACTAAGTGAAAAATAAAAAATCTATTCTGGTGCTTTTATGAAACTACTGCTATATTATATTAATTTTTTAACCGGATTTATTTTGCAGTGGTTAATATAACATCTATGAATAAACCAATGATAAAAATATATTTATTTAAATTTTATTAATTATACAATATGTAAATGGTCATTATATACACCATTTGAAAATAAATTAGTTGTATAAAAGAACATGTGTCTCAAAAAAGATGTTTTGAGATGAAACCCTTACCTCGATCTTAAAATGTCACATTTATTTATTATCATACTAAATAATAAAAATTTGTTAATTATGATATTTATTATGAACTATTTTCAGGTTTATTAGTACTTTTATTAAATTTTTTACCATTTAATATTCAATTACATGACCAACTAATTTCACATCTAGGATTTTAATGATAAATGGATCATATGTCCACAATCATTTTTGTATGTTAACTTTGGTCAATGTGATTATTATTAAATCATATCAACAATGGTAATCATGAAATAATTATAATTTTAATTTATAAATTATAATTTCAAAACGAATCATGAAATATGATATTGAAAATCAAACTATGTTACAATCGTTGAGAAGTTAAGTCGTACGTACGCATGTTCAACGTGTCCATTTTTCAACGTTCATGAAATAAATATTTTAATTTTAATTTTGGATTTATACTCTGATCATTATATCCAAAGTATTATATTTTTTCATTAAATACCCTTCACATACAATAAATTTTATGTTGTATTAAAAACAAATCACATCGCTTCGTGAGGTGGTAGTCTGCCAAAAATGAAAACGATGTTAATGTTAATTCAATAGATTTTACGGTTAGAATTTATATGATATTTTTATTTTTTAGAATCATCAATATTTAATTAATATCATATATAAATCCAAATTTAATCCTTAATATCTTCCAAGTTAATCATATATGAAAAATTATTCAAATCTCTTTGTGAGGCGGTAGTCCAACGTACACATGGATCATGTTATCATATTCCCTATGGAATGAAAATTGAGAAGGTATATGAGATATTATATTTTTATAAGTATAATTATATCATAAATATTGTAACACCCCAATCTTTCTCGGTACTCTTCTCTTTGAATAATACAGTAGTGTGTGTTGTACGCAACTTCGAGTACTAACACACAACACAACCAATCAAAGTAGTCGTTATGAATAGTAATACCTAAGTTTTGAAATTTTATAAATTTTATTTTTCCATGTGGACTTTGTTTTTGTATTCGTTATATCAAAATTATCCTAAGTTGAATTTTTTGTAACTTTCTGAGAACTTCCAATTTTTTATGAATAGTGAAAAATACTTAAAACAACTTTTTTTAATTAAAATAATTTATTGTGATAAATTATACTATTTAGTGGTTTTAAAGTATAATTAGAATATATTTTTACCATTTTATCCAATGGTGGTCATTATAATTAATTTAAAATTGAAATTGCGCATGAACAATTGTCAATATTTTGATATAAATTGTTTCTTAAAAACACGCTATTTGTTGTGACAGCGGGAATTAATTATAAGATTAATTAATGCAACTTATATGTTTGGAATTTTGTAAAATAGAAATCATTTTTGAAATCGTAATATCAAATATAGCTTAGGGTAAATTTTTGGGATTTTTCTGAAAAACTTCAATTTTTTATGAATAGTGAAACCACTAAGTGGTATTTATAAAAACTAATTTTTCGTTTAAATGAAATTTTACCACTTCTGTGTTTTGAATTTCAAAAATCCGACATACATGGTTTTCATTAAGAATTAAAATGTGGTTCAATGAGATTAAAATAATTTTTTGGTGAATAGTAACTTTTAAGTTCTTAATCGCGATTAGAGGTAATTAGTGTAGTTTAAGGTAAAAATAATGTTTTAAAAATATGAGATGAGCTTGACACATGTCCTATCCTCATTGTATGTGCCATGGCCGACCAAGACAATCCATGGGTCAACTTGGGGACCCCATGGATCCACTTTAGTTTGAAAATGACATAAATACCTTTTATTTGATGTTAAAGTAAAAAATGACACAAACATGAAATGTTTTTCTAAAACAATTTTTACATGGGGTTATACAAGTCATATTTTTGACTATAAATAGTCATTGGAAAGATAAAAATATTTCCTACATCATAGTATTTTTCTATAATTTTTAGACATTAAATAAATTAAATTATTTATGACATCATGATGATGCACTGATGACCTCATTATATAACGATTTAAATAAAATAACAAGATAATGTAAACTCCAAGGCATAAACTTGTCAAAAACCTATTGTATGAGTATATTTCGAACCCTTATCACCTTAGACTCGAATTATATAAGTGTGGGATCTCTAAAATCCGAAACTCATTTTATAATAAAGTGACTTTTCTTTACTTTCCAAGAGTACCCCTCCTCTCCACTTATAAAAGGCCCCCACCTCTACCACCTTACTCACACTTTCAAAGCCTTTTGGCTCAGACAACCTCTTACCAAATACTCTCCCAACTTCCCTCCCTTACTCTTAGAAGCCTCACTTTGGGCAGAATTCTTCTCAAGGAAGCCTTTGGCTCAAATCAAAAGAGTTACCCGATTTTAAGGTAATGTCTTCTCTTATGTTATTTTGTTTTTTTTTTTGCTTCTCCAACCCCATAAACTCTTTTTATTCATTTCTTTTGTAACAACACCAGTATCCTCAATATACTAGGATGTTATTATAAGAATTAATCTATCTACACCTACACACACCTATATCTAATGGTTAAAGAACATAATATATCTGTGGATGGTGAATTTCTGCCTCACGAATCGATGATTGTTCAACACTCATATAACACCTTTAAATGTGTCCATTAAGATGTAACAATATTTATATATGATATATAATATGTTTACGTTTTCCTTATGCTTTTGTATTTCTCATTTATGGCATACTTTATGGTTTCCATTATGGGTAAACGCGATATTCTCATTTTAGGAAGTGCGGACTACCGCCCCCTCAAAGTGATTTGAATCATTAATACCATATGTGGGATGTATAAAGGATGGAGTAAATGGTATTATATGATATATTGTACTGGAATTATATTGTACATTTATATCATTATGATTTCATTCCATTAAATACGAAATAGAAATGAAAGTAGCGTTCATGCGTACGTACGGCTTACCGTCTCCATGAACGGTGAATTTCATTTCTTACCTCTAAATGTTACGTAATATTATGAATGAATGTATATAATGGATATATATGATATATATGATATCTAAATAATGAATATAATTCTGGATATAATGGATATTTTACCACATGATCAACTTGTAATTATAAGAAGTTTATTGATTGACTCAATTACCAAATATCGACAAAACGACCGTTATTAACTTAAATAATTACATAATGTTAATAACATTGTAATAAGTGATATAAAAAGGATAATGAAATTGAAAATGGTTCTTAATAAGGTAGATATTAACTCTAGTTTATTATTCCGGAGGTTAAAGAACGATTGAGTCAATTCGGACACGAGGTAAGGGAATTTCTTAACCCAACATCCATTCTTTGGGTTAATCTCCTACTTTCAAATTATGTCATGATATTATTATGCCCTATTTTGAATTTTTACTTTCTTCATGTGTACCTATAGTGAATACACATAATAGATCTATTTTATTTTAAAAATGATCTTTTTAAGGATTTCGTCTCAATCTCCTTTCATTGAGGCATATTTGGTTTTATACACAACTTTCTTTTATACGGTGTATAAACCCCTTTGACTTTTACGTTTATTCAAAATGAATCTTTTTTATATGAATCGTTTTACTAAACGACAAAAAGGGAATGTTTTTCTTTCCGTACATATGCGGCGACAATGACTTCCCCGCCGCCGTGACCATTATTTGAGTTTCGGCTTCCTCTACAAGACATCACTTTTTTTAAAGAAAAATAAATACAAAGTTTTAACTTTCTTTTATTATGGTATTGAAAATGGTTTTGAAAGAGTTTTTATTATATCAATGTGTTGTATTGATATCTTTTGATTGAAATGTGGAAATATTATGTCTCCTTTATTCATGTTTTATGTGATACGATTATGTTATGGTTTATGATATGTTTAAACCTATTTATATGAGGAATTCATTAGACTTAATAAGTGACGAGTGGAGCCCGTTATAGCTCCTCGATGCATCGGTAGGTCTCATGAGACAAACTAGTTTCTTGGCATGAGGCCTTGACAAAATCTTATTTGTGGTCTTGGCACGAGGCCTTGGCTACGTGGTTATGATAGTCTGGCATTATGCATTCCATCATTATGAAAGTGGTTATTGATATTTCATGTGATTATTCGACTAGTAGAATATCCATGTGAGTAAGTAAATGGCATTATTTAATTTTATTTTTTCCATATTATGCTGAAGTTCAAGTTTAAAAAGGCTTTTGTTTTAGTTATACATTGCCTTAAATGTTAATGTTTATTTATGAAAGCTTCCGCAATATTGTTATCCTTATTGAGCATCTGAGCTCACCCCTTTCAATGTTTTAATATTTTCCAGGATGTGAAGAAGTATTTTATGAATGACCTGTAGGGATAGTCAGAAGAGGATATGCGTGTGGACTATGGAGACATTGTTATTGTAGTTTTTCACTTTATGATGTAATGTAACGTTTACGAATGTATCTAGTGTTTCCAAGGCTACTAAACTAATCGGTCTTTCGAGACTTGATCTTTTGTGATCATGCCAATGTTACGAAGTAATGCACCGACTCTGGGTAGCTGGGGTCGGGGCATTACAGTTGGTATCAGAGGCAGTTTAGTACTAACCTTGGAAGTTATATTTAGATAAACTCTTATTAGATCACATAGCCCGAAGATAGACTTTGAGGATTAGTATAGAAAAACTTCCTAGAATTTTGGTATTATAGAGATTTTGTGAGTTTTCCGAGCAATACATCCCTGTCTGGATACGAACAGGTAGAGGCGGCTCTGGCACAGATGTACCTAGGGGTGAAACCCGAAAACACCGCTTTGAGCTAGACTCTAATGGGAACTGGTGCACGACAACGGGCCTTGCTGCACTCTTGGTTACGACACTCCCGGGGGATATTCTTAGGATAATTATCGTTTTATTTATAAACCACTATGAAGGGTTATGAGTATATACTTCCTCAAAGAAAACATTTTTATGATTATGGATTATTTCCATAAATAGTTCAATTTATGTTAAGTATTTTACAAGTATGGAATTATGTATTTTGATTCATAAAATAATCTAGTTTATGCCATTGTTTATAAATGGAGCCTAGTGGAAGGAATGGAAACCGTATCAATGAACGCACTCAGTGTAGGGATTTCCCTCCTGCCCAAGATAATTATTGTGGATCTGGAGATACAACTGGTGCTGATCAACTTATTACCATACTGGGACAACTCACTCAGGTTATGAATAATAACCTTACTCGTATGGATCACCCTGATCCACAACGTGGAGGATCAATGTTAGACCGCTTCATGAGGCAACAACCGCCAACATTTAATGGGGGTACAAATCCATTAGTAGCTGAGCAATGGATAAACTCCTTAGAGAAAATATTCCATTCCATGGGGAGTAGCGAAAGGGAGAAGGTTGTCATGGCAGTTTACTGCCTCACTGGAGATGCCGATCAGTGGTGGTCGTTGATTCAAAACACAAAGGAAGATGATGATGTATCGAATATTGAATGGGGGGAGTTCAAAGAGCTTTTCATATAAAAATACTTTCCTCATGACCATCGAGCAGATAGGGAAAGACAATTTCTGAGTCTGAGGCAGAAGGAGGATGAGAATGTCGCAAAGTATGAGGCTAACTTTACAAGGTTAGCTAGGCATGATTCAGATTATATACGTAACCCAAGAAGTAATATTGATCATTTCTTTGATGGGTTAAAACCATTTCTTCGTCGAGCTTTAGTATCACAATATTTCTCAACATACGAAGATATTGTCTCGTGTGCTATCAAGACGGAAAAAGAATTCACTAAGTCTTATGAATTTAAAGAAAAGAAAGAGAAGAAGAGATCTTCTGATCAATCTGGAAATGGAAATAAGGGGAACAAGGGAAGAGTTGAATATCAGTCCTGCAGTAAATGTGGGAAGAAACACCTTGGTACTTGCTTGAAGGGGATGGGAGTCTGTTACAAGTGTGGCGAAAAAGGCCACCAAGCTCATGATTGCAAGGGAAAAAAAGTTGCTGTGAATGTGGAATTCTATAATTATAGAGAGATGGGACATTATGAAAATGAATGTCCTAAGCGTCAGGGGAACTTACCTCAGAAGAGGCCAAGGGATCAAGGCCATGCTTATGATATCACTACTACTGAAGTTGAAGCTCCAAAAGATGTGGTGGCAGGTAATTTAATGGTTTCCTCAAGTTTAGAAAATGCATTATTTGATTCTGGATCATTGCATTGTTTCATATCTTCCCAGTTTTCTAAGAAAATTAGATATTTCCAGTTTGATTTAACAAGAGAATTGTCAGTCAAAACTCTTAAGGGAAGTATTATTGAAACAAAGTTTTGTGAATCTGTCCCCATTAGATCACATAAATGTTCTTTATCCGTTGATCTCATTGTCATACCTATGATTGAGTTTGATATAATCCTCGGTATGGATTGTCTTTCGGACTATGATGAAAAGATTTATGGTAAGAAGAAGGAGGTTATTATTTTTGATGATGATGATAAGGAACACCTTATTTTTAGAGAAGATTTGTCACCACCTAATTCTTATTTAGATCTACCCCCAGTGGCTCAACTAAGTTCAATTATTGGGGATGAAGAGAATGAAATGACTAATAGCGAGAAAATGAATGTTCAAATAGAGGATGTACCTATTGTGAAAGAATATGTATATGTGTTTCCGGAAGATTTACCTGGACATCCTCCAGAACGAGAAGTTGAGTTTTCCATTGATTTAATTCCTGGATCGAGGCCCATATCGAAGACCCCTTATAGGATGGCCATTGTGGAATTAGTTGAACTAAAGAAACAACTAGAGGAATTGAGTAATAAAGGATTTATTCACCCTAGTGTTTCTCCATGGGGAGCCCCTGTCCTATTTGTTAAGAAGAAAGATGGATCTATGAGGTTGTGCGTTGACTACAGGGAGATCAATGCTATAACAATAAAGAAAAAGTATCCCCTAGCTCACATTGATGATTTAGTTGACCAATTGCATGGAGCTCAATACTTTTCAAATATTGACCTTCGATCAGGATACCATCAGTTGTGCGTGAAGAAGGAAAGTATTCCAAAGATAGCATTTCAAACAAGGTACGGGCATTACGAGTTTAGAGTAATGCCTTTTGGATTGACTAATGCACCCTCTGTATTCATGGATCTAATGAATAGATTTTTCAAGGAATATCTAGATGATTTTTTGGTTGTATTTATTGATGACATCTTGGTGTACTCCAAAATCTAAGAAGATCATGAAAATCATTTGCGTATTATTTTGAAGACTCTTAGAAGGCATGAATTATATGGGAAGTTTAGCAAGTGTGAATTCTGGCTTCAGGAGATTTCTTTTCTTGGCCACATTGTCTCTAAGGATGGAATTTCTGTTGATCCTTCTAAGACCAAGGCAATCCAAGAATGGCCAGCACCGAAAAGTATAATTGAGGTACGCAGCTTTATTGGTTTGGCAGGTTATTATCGACGTTTTGTCCAGAATTTTGCCCGATTGGCTAACCCATTGACGAAGCTCACACGTAAAGGGGTTAAATTTGTCTGGACAAAAGAGTGTGAAGAATGTTTTGAAGAACTAAAGAGAAGATTAGTCAATGCTCATATATTGACCCTACCATCAGGGAATGATGGGTTCGTTATTTATAGTGATGCATCAATGAAAGGACATGGTTGTGTCCTTATGTAGAACGATAGGGTTATTGTCTATGCATCACGACAGCTGAAAATTCATGAGAAAAACTATCCTACTCATGATCTTGAGTTAGCTTCTGTAATCTTTTCCTTGAGGATATGGAGACATTATCTCTATGGTGAAAAATGTGAGATATATACCGATCACAAGAGTTTAAAATATATTTTCTCCCAAAAAGAACTCAACATGAGGCAAAGGAGATGGCTTGAACTACTCAAGGATTATGATTGCACGATACATTACCACCTAGGGAAGGGAAATAAGGTTGCAGATGCTCTGAGTAGAAAATATCATGGAGTTTTGAACATGATGAGAGTGGAAAGGGATCCTATTATCATGGATCTAGTAAAGATGGATATGGGAATCACCATGGTGGGTGAAACATCAAAAAAATTTCAAATGGTTGCCAAACCATCTTTACTAGAAAGGATAAAGTGTTCATAGTCCGATGATGAAGTGTTGAAAAAGAAGATTAAAGCTGTGAATGATGGGTGGTTGAGTGACTTTGTTTATGAAGATGGAATTTTGAAATTTGGGAGGAGACATTGTGTTCCCGATATACCTGACTTAAAGAGGGAATTGTTGGATGATGCTCATAGTTCTAATTTCTCTATACACCCTGGGAGCACTAAAATATATAGAGATTTAAAGGGAAATTTTTGGTGGGACAACATGAAAAGGGAGATTGCCGATTTTGTGTCAGGATGTATGGTTTGCCAACAAGTGAAAGCTGGAAGGCAACAGCCTAGTGGAGTATTGCAACCCCTTCCCATACCTGAGTGGAAATGGGATAATATTACGATGGATTTTGTCATGGGACTACCAAAGACTCCTAGAAGAAATGACGCAATATGGGTCATTGTTGATCGTCTCACGAAGTCATCACATTTTCTTGCTATAAGGGAAGATCTACCACTTGAATGTCTAGCAAGACTGTATATTAATGAAGTTGTGAGACTTCATGGATTACCCCTGTCAATTGTCTCGGATCGTGATCCCCATTTTACATCAAGATTCTGGAAAAGTATTCAGAAGGCCTTGGATACTGAACTTCGTTTGAGCACTGCTTACCACCCTCAGACAGAAGGACAATCAGAAAGAACAATTCAAACCTTAGAATACATGTTGAGATCATGCTCACTTGACTTTCAAGGAATGTGGGATCAATATTTACCTCTGGTAGAATTTTCTTATAACAATAGCTTCCATTCAAGTATTCAGATGGAACCATATGAAGCGTTATACGGAAAGAGATGTCGCACACCAACATGTTGGGATGACGTTGGTGAAAGAAAACTTGTAGGCCCAGAACTGGTAGAGGAAACGATGGAAAAGGTGAAAGTAATCCAAAACCTCATCAAAGCAGCTCAAAGTAGGCAGAAGAGCTATGTCGACAACCGAAGGAAGGATTTGGAATTTCTGGTAGGAGGTCATGTTTTCTTAAAGGTATCTCCATGGAAGGGAGTTATACGTTTCGGTAAGAAGGGTAAATTGAGTCCCAGGTACGTCGGACCCTTCGAAATTCTAGAACGAATTGGGGTTGTAGCTTACCGTTTGGCAATGCCGCCAAGTCTCACCAAAGATCATGATGTATTCCACATATCACTGTTGAGAAAGTACATGCCTAACCCAACGCATGTACTCACCTATGAGGAATTAGAACTAGAACCCGATATTTCTTATTGCGAAGAGCCCGTCAGGATTCTTGATACAAGAGAACAAGTACTGAGAAATCGGACGACTTGTCTGTTAAAAGTTCTATGGAGAAACCATAAGATAGAGGAGGAAACGTGGGAACCCGAGGAACATATGATGAAGAATCACCTGAGTCTTTTTATACAGTGATATTATATGAAATTTCGAGGACGAAATTACTTGAAGGAGGGGAGAATGTAACACCCCAAGATTTCTCGGTACTCTTCTCTTTGAATAATACAGTAGTGTGTGTTGTACGCAACTTCGAGTTCTAACACACAACACAGCCAATAAAAGTAGCCGTTATGAATAGTAATACCTAATTTTTGAAATTTTATAAATTTTATTTTTCCAAATGGACTTCGTTTTTGTATTCGTAATATCAAAATTATCCTAAGTAGAATTTTTTGTAACTTTCTGAGAACTTCCAATTTTTTATGAATAGTGACAAATACTTAAAACAACTTTTTTTAATAAAAATAATTTATTGTGATAAATTATACTATTTAGTGGTTTTAAAGTATAATTAGAATATATTTTATACCATTTTATCCAATAGTGGTCATTAGAATTAATTTAACATTGAAATTGGGCATGAACAATTGTCAATCTTTTGATATAAATTGTTTCTTAAAAACACGCTATTTGTTGTGATAGCGGGAATTAATTATAAATTTAATTAATGAAACTTATATTTTTGGAATTTTTTAAAATAGACATCATTTTTGAAATCGGAATATCAAATATAGCTTAGGGTGAATTTTTGGGATTTTTCTAAAAAACTTTAATTTTTGATGAATAGTGAAACCACTAAGTGGTATTTATAAAAACTGATTTTTCGTTTAAATGAAATTTCACCACTTTTGTGTTTTGAATTTCAAAAATCCGACATACATGGTTTTCATTAAGAAGTAAAATGTGGTTCAATGAGATTAAAATAATTTTTTGGTGAATAGTAACCTTTAAGTTCTTAATCGTGATTAGAGGTAATTAGTGTAGTTTAAGGTAAAAATAATGTTTTAATAATATGAGATGAGCTTGACACATGTCCTCCCTTAATTGGATGTTCCATGGCCGACCAAGACAATCTATGGGTCAACTTGGGGACCCCATGGAGCCACTTTAGTAGGAAAATGACATAAATACCTTTTATTTAATGTTAAAGTAAAAAATGACACAAACATGAAATGTTTTACTAAAACAATTTTTACATGGGTTTATACAAGTCATATTTTTGACTATAAATAGTCATTAGAAAGATAAAAATATTTCCTACATCATAGTATTTTTTTATAATTTTTAGACATTAAATAAATTAAATTATTTATGACATCATGATGATGCAGTGATGACCTCATTATTTAACGATTTAAATAAAATAACAAGATAATGTAAAATCCAAGGCTTACACTTGTCAAAAACCTATTGTATGAGTATATTTAGAACCCTTATCACCTTATCCTCGAATTACATAAGTGTGGGACCTCTAAAATCCGAAACTCATTTTATAATAAAGTGACTTTTCTTTACATTCCAATAGTACCCCTCCTCTCCACTTATAAAAGGCCCCCAACTCTACCACCTTACTCACACTTTCAAAGCCTTTTGGCTCGGCCAACCTCTGCCCAAATACTCTTCCAACTTCCCTACCTTACTCCTAGAAGCCTCACATTGGGTAGAATGCTTCCCAAGGAAGCCTTTGGCTCAAATCAAAAGAGTTACCCGATTTTAAGGTAATGTCTTCTCTTATGTTATTTTGTTTTATTTTGCTTCTCCAACCCCATAAAATCTTTTTATTAATTTATTTTGTAACAAAAACAGTATCCTAAATATACTAGGATGTTGTTATAAGAATTATTCTAGCTACACTTACACACACCTACATCTAATGGTTAATGAACATACTGTTTCTGTGGATGGAGAATTTCTGCCTCACAAAACGATGATTGTTCAACACTCATATAACACCTTCAAAGGTGGCCATTAAGATGTCACTATATTTATATATGATATATAATATGTTTATGTTTTACTTATGCTTCGGTATTTCTCATTTATGGCATACTTTATGGATTCCATTATATGTAAACGCAATATTTTCATTTTAGGAAGTGCAGACTACCGCCCCCTCAAAGTGATTTGAATCGTTAATACCATATGTGGGATTTATAAAGGATGGAGTAAATGGAATAATATACTATATTATACTGGAATTATATTATACATTTATATCATTATGATTTCATTCCATTAAATACGAAATAGAAATGAAAGTAGCGTTCATGCGTACGTACGGCTTACCGTCTCCATGAACGGTGCATTTCATTTCTTACCTATAAATGTTACGTAATATTATGAATGAATGTATATACTGGATATATATTATATATATGATATCTACATAATGAATATAATTCTGGATATAATAGATATTTCACCACATGAACAACTTGTAATTATAAGAAGTTTATTGATTGACTCAAGTACCAAATATCTACAAAACGACCGTTATTAACTTAAATAATTTCATAATGTTCATAACATTGTAATAAGTGATATAAAAAGGATTATGAAATTTAAAATGGTTCTTAATAAGGTAGATATTAACTCTAGTTTATTATTCAGGAGGTTAAAGAACGATTGAGTCATGTCGGACATGAGGTAAGGGAATTTCTTAACCCAACTTCCATTCTTTGGGTTAATCTCCTACTTTCGAATTATGTCATGATATTATTATGTCCTATTTTTATTTTTACTTTCTTCATTAGTACCTATAGTGAATACACATAATAGATCTATTTTATTTTAAAAATGATCTTTTTATGGATTTCGTCTCAATCTTTTTTCATTGAGGCATATTTGGTTTTATACACAACTTTCTTTTATACGGTGTATAAACCCCTTTGACTTTTACATTTATTAAAAAGGAATCTTTTTTATACGAAGCGTTTTACTAAACGACAAAAATGGAATGTTTTTCTTTCCATACATATGCGGCGACAATGACTTCTCCACCACCGTGACCATTATTTGAGTTTCGGCGCCCTCTACAAGCCATCACTTTTTTTAAAGAAAAATAAATACAAAGTTTTAACTTTCTTTTATTTTGGTATTGAAAATGGTTTTGAAAGAGTTTTTATAAAATCAATGTGTTGTATTGATATCTTGTGATTGAAATGTGGAAATGTTATGTTTCCTTTATGCATGTTTTATGTGATACGATTATGTTATGGTTTATGATATGTTTAAACCTATTCATATGAGGAATGCATTGGACTTAATAAGTGACGGGTGGAGCCCGATATAGCTCCTCGATGAATCGGTAGGTATCATGAGACAAACTAGTGTCTTGACATGAGGCCTTGACAAAATCTTATTTGTGGTCTTGGCACAAGGCCTTGCTACGTGGTTATGATAGTCTGAAATTATGCATTCCATCATTATGAAAGTTGTTATTGATATTTCATGTGATTATTCGACTAGTAGAATATCCATGTGAGTAATTAAATGGCATTATTTAATTATATTTTTGCCATATTATGCTAAAGTTCAAGTTTATAAAGGATTTTTTTTAGTTATACATTGCCTTAAATGTTAATGTTTATTTATGAAAGCTTCTGCAATATTGTTATCCTTACTGAGCATCTGAGCTCACCCCTTTCAATGTTTTAATATTTTCCAGGATGAGAAGAAGTATTTTATGAATGACCTGTAGGGATAGTCAGAAGAAGATATGAGTGTGGACTATGGAGACTTTGTTATTGTAGTTTTTCACTTTATGATGTAATGTAACGTTTACGAATGTATCTAGTGTTTCCAAGGCTACTAAACTAATCGGTCTTTTGAGACTTGATCTTTTGTGATCATGCCAATGTTACGAAGTAATGCACCGACTCTGGGTATCTGGGGTCGGGGCGTTACAAATATGATATATAATCATTATATACATCATTATATCCTATCATGATAAGTGGTGATTGAAAATTAATTATGTCAATTTGTGAGACGATAGTCTGTTGTACAAATGATGAACAATTTTGTTCCCCATATGATGGAGGATTCGATGGTATTAGTTCAAAAAATTAAAATAATAATAGAAAATTATATTTAATATAGTGAGATTATTATATCATAATGTTATAATAAAATTTTAAAGAGGTGGGGTGTGAAATAAAAAAAAATCTCTATTAAGGATGTCACCTCTTCTTCGGAAAAATACTTCAGGTTTGCACAAAAATCCTTTCTATGTGTGATTTATGATAAAAAATGGATTCTAAGATTAGTTGAATAATGAAATAAAGTTATTAGGTTACCTATTTTTTTTAAAAAAAATGTGTTTTGGAATTTTGTAATAGAGATAATATAGGGAAACCTTTTATAACTAGGGGAGATGATATATTTAGAATTTTTAAAATAAAAGAATTACACCACCATTTTTTCATGCCACAGCCACCAAAATGGAATATTTTAGAACTATATAAGATATAAATTAAAAATAATACCATAAAATATTAATCATATGTTTTTTTTCATTTTAAAAATTTTTAATTTTAGTCTTATTCCCAGGTAAAATTTTTCTTACCTTAACCACACCAAATAATTTTTACTGCTTTCAATATTCATTATGGTATAATGTTAAGTTGAAATAATTCAGTAATATAAATTACAGAAATTATAAATATGTAATCCATTATTTTTAAATTAAACTCATATATGAGGCATAATTTAATTTAAAATTAAACCCACAGACATGAGGAAAAATTGTTTTCTATGAATTTCAATTTTTAAGGAAAAGATGTTCTCATAGTTACATTACGAAAATTAATAATAATTAAATTAATTTAAATTAATATTTATAGATATATAATATATAAATTAAAATTAAATCATTATATATTAGTGGTTATTTAAATTAATTGAAATGGATAAACATTATCCACTTTAGAATTGTTTTCAGAAAAAATGAGTTTTTAAGCATAAGAATAAACTTATACTAAAATACAATATAATGATGATTTAAATGTAATAAATTGTATTTTATATAAGTAAATTTTACTGATGCTAATTTTTAACCTAAATAAAATAATAATTAGACTTTTTAAATTACTTATTTTATTAAAATAAATGATAATTTTATAATAGTTTGTAATTCTCACTATTCATTTAAAAATTAAGATTTTTTGTAACATAAAAAAATTTCACCCTATGTTAAAATAATTATGAGGATTGAAAAAATTATTTCAATATTATAAATTAATTTTTCTAAAAGCTCCAAAAAATAATTATAATATTTCCTTACAAAAATAAATACTGATCATTGTAGAAATAATTTTTTTTAAAATTGTGTTATTATTTTATAAGTGTTTATAAATATATTTATACTGTGTAGTAAATTTAAAAATATTTCATAAAGTATTTAATACTATTCATACCTACAAAATTAATGGTTTGGTTATATTGGTCATGTTTAAATAACAATATTTTAGTTTTACATCGTGGTTCATTTAAATTCATTGTTATGTGTGACGCGAGCTATCAAAGAAATAAAATTTATTTAAAGATAAATATATTATAAATTATCATGGTTTTACTTTCTACCCTTTTAAATAAATCATTTCCTAAAAATTTGAACGTTTTCTCAACAATCATGGTTTTCACGTTTCAAAATTCTTTCATATAAAATACATGCATCATAAAAATGGTTAATAAAACATCCTCTTAAAAAAATTGGGGAAGGGAAATACAAAGTTCATCACATAACTAAGTTTCAACATATGATAAAATTATTGGGATGTGAAATTATGGGCCTAGGAAAAAAGAGTAAATAAATATGGATAGTGATATATATCATTGATCACAAGAAATTGAATGATCAAGAGAAAGTTAACAACCACAAAACCATACATATGAAATGAATTAAAAGACCATCGACTCATCAGATATGAAGTCAATAAGACTAATTTTTTTCAAGATCATATTTTCTAGACTTACAGGATTATTATTTTTCAAGATAGAGAACATGATAAAATATACTTACTTGGTATATTTTTATTTTATAAACATAATTTTATCGTTTTTTTGTTCTTTGATCAACTTCTGGTTTACCTCTTACTTTATGGAACGAATATCCAGTATGATATTTTTGTTCTTAAAGAACTAAAATTACCTATTAACATATATTAATATTCATAAAATAGTTATAATTTATTCCTATTATATTTATTAAAACCAAAATTCATATCACAAGGTCATATATTAATCTATAAAATTTGAAATTAAAACCAAAGGTTTGACATAGATAATTCATAAATAAATAACCTTATATCCCAAATAAGCTTAAAAAATTCATCATTGAAGAAGGTTTTAACCTCCAAGGTTATATCATACTCTTAAACTTACACCTCATAAAACATAATATCATTCATATTAAATAATCATTTCTGTTATATATAATTGTTATATCTATATATCAACCCAATAAATATATTCCAAAAATATCATTAATCACCTCAAAATCTTAAAATTTTTAAACTATTTCATCCTATAACATGTTTCCCTAAATCTAATTAATATTTATCCACTATAACACTTATGTAAAAACAATTTCATACTATCCAAGACATATTTTAGGCTATTGGTAGGGAATTCACTCTTTTCACCCTTCGATTGTGGGTTCATGCCCCGCAGCCTTGTCACATGAAATGATTTTCCACCCGACCAGAATGTTTTCCTTTTTTAAAATATATTAAAATAAATCCAAAAAATTACCCAAAAAATATGATTAAAATACTCAAAATAGTGTTAACCATAAAATAAAATTTTAACCACAATGTTTTTCTATACAGATTATTGTTTTCCCCAAAATATAACCTTTCCATTAAATAAAAAATTCTAGATCATTATTACCAATCAAAATATTCTTAAAAACCATAAATAAAAACTATTATATATTGATCATTATAAGTTTAATGATTTTTATAAATAAAATACCATTGATAATAATACTTTTATTAAATAATTTTAGTATCACTATATGAAAATAATTCACCTCAATTACTGTCATAACATAGTTCCTTCCATGGTCTAAGAGATAAATCTTTTTTTAGGGCATTGAAATGGATAATACCCATGTTCCCCACAAATAATACATTAAATTACTTATCAAATCATTTCTCAATGACCTTTATTTCCAAATATAAAACAGTTTCCCTTGAATTGAAGATATTTTACTATGTGTTTTTTCCATATTATTAACATGTAAGAGGCTAAGACTTATTTTCATTATCATATTTAATGATTGAACATACATGATATTTTTTCATATTCTTTTTTTATGTGTTTGTAAATTTAAATATGATCTATTTATTGATCGTAATTTTATATATCCCATTTATCATGATCATAATGTGTCTAATTACCATTCTCATTAGGTTCAATATCACAGTAGGGAAATCATTACATTTCTATTCGCATTGGTTGTTGGAATTATTTCTCTTATATCCCACCATTATCTAAAAATATTAAAATAAACAACAATATAATACAAAAAATACCAAAGGGAAACTTATAAACAGAGAACAAATAACATATAAGTGATAAGTATGTTCTTACTTTTGGGCCTCTAGGTTTCAATCTACTTTATCCATGGTAAGGATTCTTATTAGTTTTTTGAACCATAAAATTCATTCAAGTCTATAATAAAGGTTCATAAAGATTTTTTTAATTTCTAAGCAATATACATCAAGAGTGTAAAACTAGGTGGTCTGTAATACTAATTAGCGTACAATGAGTAACACTCAAGTCAATCCTAACCAACCATTTTTGGAGTTATTATCCATTGGTATATTAGTTCCAAAACCATGTTCACTTGTACTATATAGATTGGGTAGTAATTTCCTAGAAAACAATTTCTCTATACTTTAACAAGATTTCATGAGTTTTTCTATATTTAGTCTTATCCTTAGACTTATTCTGATGGTTTTTACTAAATTATTTTCACCATAGTTTCCAAAGGATTAAAAAATATTCTCTGAACCCAACTATAGTGACCAAATCCTTTTACAAATATTATTATATAATTTTTAATATAAAAATCCCTTAATTATGACCCGAATATAATGAGGCCAAATTTATTTAGAATAATACGATCATAATTTTTCAATGGAAAATAAAACACGGAATACTTATTTATTTTCCGTTCCATAGTGTGCTCCTAAACCCTTTTGAGTTTAAAACTGAATGATATAACTTGAGGAATAAAAAGACAAAAGGGGTGATATAAAAAGAACAATAAGGGAATCAAAATGGAAAGGAATCATAAAATTTTATTGAAAGGAATAACATGATATCATAAAGGGGAAGGAACATGAGTAATCACATTGAAACATAATGTAAAGAAATTTATCCCATAATAACATCATAACCAATCATATAGGGTAGAAAAAAACATTAACTAAACATAAGTCAAAGATAACTACCTATGCAATACCACATGGTGTAAAAAGTCTCATAATGGATTAGGTTTACTACCTAATCCCATATATAATTACTCCTAAGGCCAAATATTTTCCCAACACATTAGACTGTTATCTAGGTTCACCCATTATAACATGATCAGGATCTATGTGTACAAAATAAATGAAATCAATCATAAATAGTAACATAATAATTACATTTGAAAGGAAAATGAGTTTCATAATCTTTATTTATATAATAATCAATGGAAATTTTATAATTAATGAATTTGAGAAATTACCATGAGGCATGTATTACCCAGTCAATGGAAGGAAAAATAATCTAGGTATATATGCGAGAGACATATATAAAAAATTTAGAAGAATTCAATTACATTAAAAGTTGTTTTCACTAATGATTATAAATACCTTTAAAATGATTAATAACATTATTGAAGGTAATAAAATTTATACATTTAAAATAAATATTTAAAAATTAAATTTCACTAAATGATAAGGAAATCTTATTTCTTGAAAATATACATGTAATCTTCTAAATTAATCTTCAAGGAAAATAATGGTCATGAAAGTGATAAAAATTGTTATCCCATACACATTAAAACAAATATTCCTTTCAAATTTTTAATAAAAGATAAAAATTAACCTCTTCATAAAATGATAGAAATATTTATTTGAAAAATATTTAAAAAACAAAAAAATATGTAAGAAGAATTTTAAAAATCACAAGATAATATTATAATAATTTTTTTGAAAACATTTTTAGAAAAAATGTGTATGGGAAAAAAGATTATCGACCAAATAGATAAAGGATGATTAATTTTTATAAAATTATTTTCTAAATAATTATAAGTATCAAATAGAGGATTATGATAATATTATTTGAAAATATAATTATTAACAAGGGGATAAGATAATTAATCTTTTTTATTTTAAAATCATTAGATAATTGCCTACAAAAGAAATTCAAGCATAAAAAATCCCGAATAAAATGAGATTGAATCATAATCCCTTACAAAATTGGTAACATTTGAATCATTAATCTAATTGATGAATAATTATACATTATATAATATGTAAATGGGTTTCATTTACTCCATTCAAAAGAAACTAGGTGGATGAAATAATATAAGTTTCATAGAAGAATGTTTTGACTCAAAACTATTACCTAAAGTTGAAATCATCACATGTGTTCATTGTCTTCATGAATAATTAACATATGTTAATTATTTACTTACTCAATAAAAGTTTTCACGTTTACTATTTATTTTATTTTATTTTTCACAATTTCATATTCAATTATAGGACCAATTAATTCCATGTCTTCCATTAAAACAATAAATGGATCAGATATCCAAAATCAATTTTGTGAGTTTGATAAGGTCAAAGAGATTATTATTAAATAATATCTAAAATGGAAATAATGACATAATTATAATATTAATACATAAAATATACTTTTAAAACCAAAATTTAAGGTTTATTATAAAAAACAATCTATGTTACAATAATGGAGACGGTAAATTGTACCTACACATGTGTAAGGTTTCCATTTTTCAAAAATCAGGATGTAAACAAGGTAAGTGTTACTTTAATATTAATATATGATAATTATATCATAAATATAATTTTTTTATTTAATTAACCTTATATATACTATCCAAGGGATTCGATAATAAAAAACCACATTGCTTCTTGAGGTGGTAGTTTGTCGTACACACGAATGACATTATCGTTTATTCAATGGATGGTAAGGCATGAAATTATATAATATATTTATTCTACATAATTATTATTATTTAATTAATATCATATACAAAAAAATTAACCCTTATTACCTTCCATGTGAATCTTAAGTGAAAAATGAATCGCATCACTTCAGAAGACGGTAGTCTAACGTACCCACGAGCGGCGTTACTGTATTCATTATTGAATGGAATATAATAATGTATATAATATATCGTAATTTAAAAATATAAATATATCATAAATATCATATATAAACATTATATACATCATTATATCTAGTTTTGAGAAGCCGTGATGGAAAACAAACTACGTCGGTTCGTGATGATGTGGTCCAGTGTAAACACATTCAATATTTTTGTTTCCCATTTGAGAGAGGTGGATATGGTTTTAGTTCATGAAAATTGAATAAAAAAGTATATGTATATTGAATATAATTACTTTGGTATGTCATGATGTTTCAATTATATTTTACGTATAAGGAAGAATAAATAAAATTAAACAGTTGGTTTAGGAGGTTACCTCTTCTTAGGACAACTTCTATTGGTTCATTTGAAAATCCTTTATAGGTTGTAATTTTTTTCAAAAAAGGATTATATATTTAAGGTAGGGATGTAGTTATGTGATTTTGGTAGGTATTGAATGAACCAATGGGTTTTGGAAGTTTGTAATTATGTGAAAAGGGGGTGGCATTTTATAACTCAGGGAGTGGATACAATTGGAATTTTTGAAAAAAAAGGTTACACCAATAGTTTTCACATTCCAAATGGGGAATGAATGACCCACATTATTAAAATACATTATAAAAGGTAAAAATGTTACTATAAAATAGAAATTTTATAAGTTTGGGTTCATTTTGAAACATTATCTTGTTAGTTTAACCCTATAGAAAACCCATTTCTACCTCAACCATAGTAAATAAATTTAATTGTTTTCACTATTCATTATGGTAAAAAATTTAATTTTAAATTATTAGGTAATATTAATTATTATAAATAAAAAATATGGAATCCATTTTTCCTAATTTATATAAAAAAGTCCAAGAATTCAAATTAAAATTAAAACCCCAGACATGTCGGGAGAAAACATTATTAATAAATTCATTTTTATAGAAAACCAAAACTCAAATTAACTATATGAAAAGTGATAATAATTAAATGAATTTTAAAAAATATTTTTAGATATATAATTTATAAATTTAATTTAAATATTTCCTCATTATGGTTTATTTTAATTAATTAAAATGGAGAAACATTGTGCACTTTAAAACGGTTTTAGGAAAAATTAGTTTTTAAGCCTAAGAATAAACTTGTACTAAAATATCATATAAATATTATTTAAATTTAATTAATTTTTTATATAAATAAATAATAATTAATTTAATTTAAAATAAAATAAAAAAGTGATGTTAATTTTTAATTTACTTAATTTATTAAAATAAATGAAAATTTTATTAAAGTTTGTATTTTTTACTATTCTCTGAAAAATTAATATTTTCCTAAACAAATACATGAATTTAAACCAATTTTAATATAAGTATTATAATTTTAAAAATTATAATCATTTTATAAAATAAAAATTATAAAATATCCAAATATTAATTTTAATATTTTCCCACACTAGTAATAAACATCATTTTTGAAATAAATGTTTTTTTTTCAATTTGAGTGTTTATTTCCAAAGTTTTTATAAATACATATATATTGGTTAATAATTTTATATATATTACTTAAATTTATTTATATTAGTCGTACTAACCAATTTAATATCATTTTGATATCATTCGTGTCTAAATAATAATATTTTATTATTATAGTATTGTTTGTTTAAACTCTGTATTGCATGTAACACAAGATTTCAAAGAAATAAAATTTATTTAAATGTAAATATATTCCCCTTAATCAATGAATTACAAAAAAACTCATCCCTTTAACTTCAATTAATTTTAGTGAAAAGAATATTTTTATTCCGTAATTTACATATTTCAATGGAATGCTCTCTCCCACTCTATCTTATTATTCTGTAGATATTTTAAAAGGTGTAGAGTATACTCTCTATTATTCTTTATTCGAGAAATTATCTCATGTGATATATATATTCTCCTCTTATATAGTCATTATCACATGTGTATTAACTTCCATTTTAATTTTCATAAATGAATATTCAATTCTCCATGTATCTCATGTTGTAACTGCATGGATGATTCAAAAAGATAAAATTTCTTAAGAATATTTCCATCCCCAGTATGTATTTACATAAAATATGGAAAATTGTTTTTTCACATAACCTTGATCATGGCATACAACTTTTAATTCATTATTACCCATGATCATAGAATCCACCATAAAATGTAGTTAACCCTCTATTTAAGAAGAACCTCATAGTTTTAGGCATCTTCTAATAGGTAGGTATTATCCTGAAATATGTTCTTTTATCCTTCAATAGATACTATAGAACAACCAATACATCTACATGGTGGTATCTTCTAAATACAAAATTCCATATATCTTCCACCATGCAGATCTTGATTATTTATGATGATAAATCCCTCATCATATCGACATCACATAGAATATAACATGGTACATTATTCTCATACATCTCTTATAATATCCGTAAATTCATCTATTTTGGTACATGAAGACCATCCATGATGTTGAGGTAATTTTAAGGTTTGGTAATATCAATTTCAATGGGATTATAGGGAGGTGATTATCCCTAATGAGTATCTTACCGTTATTATAGAGTTGGATAGCCTTACACAAGCTTCCAGCTACCCTTACACAACCATCACTATACTGTATGTACCCTAACACAAGCCTCCATGTACCCTTATTTAGGTGTTTTGTACCTCTATATAGGTATAAATGTACCTCTAAAAAGGTATCAACCATCATTACACCATGATTAAGAACTCATAACTATCTTTACATAGCCTATAATATACCCTTACATGGGCTCATATTCCCTTACATGAGTTTAGGAATGCATATATTAACCCTATATAGCTTCACAATTACCTTTACATAAGATTTCAAACCCTTACATTAGTTATTTTACCCTCTTGCAGTGTATATGTTTAGCTTTACGTATGTTCATGTCCTACAACATATACCCTTATGTATGTTAGTTTACCTATACTCATGATGGAATTTACCATTACATTGGGTGTGAAAAAGATAGCTTACCCTTACTCAACTCCATATCCTTCAACATATATAATTTCATTATTCCACCAAAATCATATTGTTAACAACCCATAATTACACCAAAATAAACTAATATTTTTAACTAATCTACTTCTCAGCAAATCCACTTCAAACTTTAATTTGGGTTCAACATCCCATATAGATAGTGCCTTTTGGGACTCGGTTTTAATCTATTAAATAACTGATCATTTATTATTTCAAGGTTAATGATAAAACTAAAATAATACGTCAAAATACTTGTGAAATTTTCCTTATATGTACCAATAGATTCGTCATCCTTCTTATTGTGCATAATAAATTCCCTATCTATTTTTTGTGAAGGGTTTTGGAAAAATACATAAAAAAATATACACTCTTAAAATTATTCTATTATATGGATTTAATTTCAGCCTCTTACCTTGTATTTTTAATAAAGTCCAACATTTAACAACGTTATCTACCAAATGATACACTATCGGGATGGTTTTATCCAGCCCTGACACTGAATTATAGAAAATATCTTTTCAGTAGTATTGATTCACCACTATGGCACTAATGGATCATAGGGACCAAAAATAGATGGTGGTTGTTTCCTAATGAATGAATTAGTTTTTCATTGGTCCCTCCTTTTCTCATTTTTGAACCCAACATGATTCATGTTTTCAGAGAGTTGCGTGATCATAACAACAATATTTTTGTTTCCACCTCCCATGCCATTTAGTTAATCAAGAGGACAACCATTGTATTGTCTGTTACATTCAATATTAACACATTTCATCCTAGTTCCACCCATTTACTAAAACCAAAACATATATTGTAATAATAAATCTACAATGATAAATGTGAATAATCATTTAATCCTGAAAATCATGAGATGTCCCAAATTATGATAAGTTATTATCAACCTATGCCACTTTTTTGTTAACCATATATCACTTTATATTCTTCATATAGTTCGTTAAGTTTTATAATCAATTTATTCATAACCTAAACACCAAAAAATAGTAAATCCTTCTATGATACCAAATAATATTACCCAATAATAATATACATAAGTATTTCATCATTTTAGAATAATAATCAATACATTTCACAAAAATACATTCCCTAACACCCTAAAGGATTAATGTCTTTAGAGACTAGGTACACAATAAACTTAGTTCATTAAGGATATTCAACATATACAACAATGTTCTTCTCTCATAGTACCTTTATTAGACATTTATTACTTAACACATTTTTTATAACCATGAGAAAATGGAAATATAATAAAGGGTGAGTTCAGATACTTGGTAAGAGTAAATGTGGGATATATTAATCGATGATCATATGCATGTATATAATAAGAATAAGGGTATGAGAACATGTTAATAAATTATAAATTTCATATTCAATTATTAATAGATAATAAATCATTGATCATGGTATAAAATATATAGCATTTCAGAAGACATGAGTCATAGGAGTGGGGAATCGTCATTAATCAATAATGATCCAGCAGAACATATCATACACATATGAACATGTCAGAGGAATTCTTCCACAATAATAAGCATATAAAATAATTTCATTAGTAAAGGCTCACATACATTACCATCATCACATGGTGTAAAAAGTCTTTTAATGAATTGGGTTCAATCCCTAACTTCTTTTCATCCCAAGAGGATAACTCTATATCCTCATTTGTATTATCACATGAGATATGAATAATTACATACTGGATTGTAGGGATTTAACAGACCCACTTATCACCTAATGTAAACCATAAATATTTTATCCTTATGTTCAAATAAACATTTCTTAATCCATTATATCATAAACCATGAAAAATAAATGGGTTTCATAAACAATTCATCATCACATAATCATAATCCTTCTAGAGAAAGAACATGGATGGTATTATTAAATCTTATCCATAAAGAAGCATAAAATCTCAATGGATGTTGATACATATGAAAAATAACTATAAATATCTTTCTATTATTTCTTTTCAAATAGGGAAAAATATCATTTTCCTTTCGGTGTCTTTAAAATTAAAAAATTCTATAATATGGACAAAAAAATATTTTTTTTCGAAAAAAAACCAAAGAAACTTTTAAAGAAACATTCAATGAAAATAAAGATCATAACAGTAAGAAAATTCATTCATATGGTAAATTTTAAAACAATATTCATCTTACAATTTTGATAAAAATTTAAAAAGTACCTCATTTGTAAAATGAAAATAATATTCCTTATAAAACATTAGAGAAAAATAAAATATGGTTGAAAATGACTCTGAATAATCATTTGATCATAGAAAATAACATTCATGAAAAAATAGATAAAGAAAATGGAATAAAAATTTCATCAATCAAAGTGGAAATAAGTTACAATTTTCTTTAAAACATTTTAATGATATTTCTATGTACCAAATAGATATTAATGAAATAAAAACATGAAAACCTTAAAAATAACCAAAGGAGAAGAAAATATATTTTGTATAAGAGATAAATAATATATAATTATTCCAATAGAAATTTGAGGATAAATTTTGATTTATCATACATATATACTAGAAAAATATTCATACTTTCTATATAATATAACATTCCCTTAAAATTTCTAATTACCAATTTATTAACAAATTTTCATTAAAATCATCATTCGTTTGAAAACTGGTCTCTTTTACATACAAGTATTGATTCAATGATTTTTTTCATTGCATCTTATTCATGGTTTTATCATCAGTAGAATCTTAATCATGTCATAAGTATCATATTTTTTCAATATATAAAGCTTTTTAATTATTAATAGGAGGTTGTGATGAAAAATAAATTACATCACTTCATGGAGATAGTAGTTTGTACATACATACATGTAATGTTTTCATTTTTGAACTAATAGAAAGATATAAAAATAAAAAATAATACATATTAAAAAAAATAATAATAATAATAAAATTTATATATTAATTAAACACACACACATATATATGACTATCCATGCATATAGGACATGAAAAATAAATCACATCACTTCCTGGAGGGGGTAATACACACTTATGCATGAAAAATGTAACCATTTTTCATAGGATGAAAATTAGGTAGAATATTATTGTACCATTAACAAAAAAATAAATTATAATTAAGATACTAATTTCATCATGTTGATATGGTTATAGTATATTTTTAGGAGGTTAAGGAAGAAATATGATCATAGCAGTTACGTCTTCTTAGGGAAAACTTTATTAGCTTACATATTAAGACTTCAAAGGTTTGTATTTTGTAATGAATTGAAGTTCTATTACATTTAGAGGTAATTTACAATGGTTTTTTAAGTATATAATGATATATATAGATCAGAATGTGTGAAGTAGTGAAGGGATAATACCTCCTTTTATAGGTGAGAATAGTGGAAAACTAAAACATTAAAATACAATAGGGTCATATTAAAATGAATGTGGATCCAAATGGACAGAGGTTCAAATATATTACAAGTTAAGGTCTACTTATATTCAAATAATAACATTTATATATGTTTATATGAAATTTAAAAACATATATATCATTTAATCCCCTCATTAACCATTTTTACTGATAACTAAGGCAAAAAGTTTTTAACATAGTTACTATTAATTATGACCAAAAATAAAATTCACCTTATAAAAAAACTTGGCAATTATTATTTTCAATATGAAAATTATTTTATCAAATTACATTATTATAAGTGGTATAAATTCATTTTAAATGAAGTGCCCCAAACACAAGGAAAACTATTTTAAAAAAATACATTTTTAAGCATAAAACTAAATTTATTCGAATTAAATGACTAGTAAAAAAAATTAAAATAATGTTAAATTATTTGGATAAAT
Source organism: Viscum album (assembly GCA_963277665.1). Classification (NCBI taxonomy): domain Eukaryota; kingdom Viridiplantae; phylum Streptophyta; class Magnoliopsida; order Santalales; family Viscaceae; genus Viscum; species Viscum album. The sequence continues at coordinate 1,953,869,312 of OY728130.1, forward strand.
ATATTATATAAAACATTCATAAAAATAATTCATAAAAATTTATTTATTTAATTTATTTTTATAAAAACACGTTGAAAGTATAAAAGTACTGTTTTAGTAATTTATGTCTTTTTATTTTCATTTCATTCCATGTTATAACCAATGAATTCATTATATACATGTGTAAATAGTAATTTTTATTATTATAAAAACTATAAATTAATTTTTAAATAATACATAGATGAAAAAAATAATGTTCATAAAAATACATCAAAACAGCTCTTTGAAATCAATAGTATTTCTTAAATGAAATTGAAATTATTCTCAAAAATTATATTTCATTTCAGTACCATATAATGTGATTCATTTCAAATTGTATAGAAGTTCACATATGTTTTGGGTTTTATTATTGAAAGTATAACAAAACATTTTTTTACAAATTTAAAAATATTCCAAAATCATAGGGTGTTATATAAGGCCTCCAGATTCCCCCCAATGGTGGGTAATACTATGGAGCCCTTCTCCACATCACAGTCAAGGAATGAGGGTGGGGATGTTTTCTAAAAATCATGCGGTATATTTATAGATAATCTTCATATGAGGATCCTTACATCGTAGTCCCAATGTACATTATTTAAGGGGTCCCTTTCAAGTATTGTTTGTGGGGGAAGACTAGTAATTTTCCAATACTTCTACTCCATTTTATGGTCAAGATAGGTTCTAAGGGAGTTCCATTCAGTCGGATCCCCTCCATATCCTTCTTTTGTTTAACCCCTAAGTAAAGGGGTGGAATTTTTCTAATTTCTAGTCTATATTTTAGGTTTCTACAACATTCTATCTATATTCAAGTTTCATTTAGAGTTTACTAAATTGTGATGTCTCTTAGTTATAGTTTCAAAAATGATTTCACCAGATCATGTTGTAATCATTTTTATTCGATGGTTGTTTTTCTCAAATTGGCTAGATAAAATCCAATAAATATGAATGGATAGATTTTTAGTGGATTCAACTTTTTGTCAAGGCCTACTGAGTTTTCATAAAAACTGAATCTTTTTATTAATTTAAATACTAATTTATAAGTTATTAGAATTAATTATTTTGATGTTGTGGCATGAGATAGGATCTTGAGAGCATAGCATGATCTTGGATGAGGCATGGATGGTCTTGAAAGATTTTTTATATATCTTTGTATTGTAACTGCATTTTTGAGGTATGTGACCCCTATGTTATAAAATCACATGTCTGTTTGTTAAAAACATGCATCCCTAAATATTTTTATGGGTTTATCTATGTATATAGGGACAGAGAGGGGCCTTATATGTTATACTGGGGATGAATTGAGCCTCATGGGATTATAAAAAGTTATCCTTAACACTTCATCTAATTAGGATCACCTAGTGACTATGTCTCCAATGGCATGAGGTGTAGGTTGAGATGAAAATGGGGTAAGTAAAAGTCTTGATGTTATGATTAGAAACAAAAAGACTATGTGGATTACCTAGGGCGAGTTCAGAAGGAATTAGGATATTCCCTAGATTTTTGATGGTATAGATGTATGTAGATCTTATATGGGATCAGAAACACCCTTGTAAGGGTAGAGTGAAATTCTATTTTTTTTATGAGTGTGATGATTCTTCTAGGATTGCAGGTGTGTGGAAATGAGGTGTTTCCCTTAGGTGATGGTTTAAGAGGTCTCCCTTGGGGCATCTTCTATGGGACATGAACATGTTTCATGGGAATTGGTTGGGGACATGGAATGAGGATTATAAGGGGATTAGTTTATAATATCATAGGATGGTACTATAGTATTGGAACGAGTTTGTGACATGAAATTGGATGAGGGAAAGACTTGCCTATTAAGGATATGTTTAGATAGATTATATGAGATATGGTTTTACTAGGATGTGACTGAGGTATATTACTACCAACCTACTGGGACAAGTTTAGATGAACGTAGTGGACACGTTAGTGGGCGAGATGAATATTTTGAGAGGTGTTGAAATCATGCAAGACAACCTGAGAGCTAACACACTATGAAATTTGTTAGTGATCTTGTGGGATAGTTTGTGTACCCTGTATTCATTTCATGCACATTTCATATGAAATTAACCATGGTGTGGGTAATGATGGATCCTACGGTCTGTACCATATAAAAGTGATATGGGGATAAAAGTATCCAAAGTTTCATTGGTAGTTCTCTCTCACAACCATCAAAACATCTTCTAGGGTTTCATCTTAAACCCCACCAAGGGGGATAAGGTGTATCCCTTGAGAACCAATCATTATTCCTCTAGATTTATTGTTTTCCCTTTTCTCTTTTTTTCATATGTGTGTTATTTTTTTCAAGTTTTTTATCTGATTATTTTTCAACCTTAATTTTATCTGTGATTTTTTTATTTTCCATTTCGGAAGAAACCGTCATTATGTTCTATTGGTATCTCTAGTTGAATATCATCTCCTCATGCCCTCTCATCACAACCCTATTTTTCGAACCCCAAAAATAGTCAACATAGTGAAATTTATAGAGTTTTAATGGGAGAAGATAGCTAAAATGAAGATAATAACCACATATATTATTTTGTAATCTCCTTGATTAGTTCTTCATGGGCTTCTTCCTCAGGTATTTAATTCATTTCCCATCCTATAATCTTTTTATTTTACCCACTACTCAGGGACCCAAAATTTTTCCTCCTACATGGTGTTTTATTAGGTATAGGATTGTGTTATATAGGTTTTTAAATTGCATTTCATGCCTTTTGGTTTCATCATTATAATTTTAAATCATTGTTTTTCTATATTTTATTACATTTTTTCTTTAATAGTTATTATATAGAGGATTTTCCTAGGTGATATATAAGGTGATTCATAATGGTGGGATGGATTTTTTCCTCGGTCATGGATCTCTATTTCCCCTAATTGAGAATCAACCAATAAAGGAATTTAAGAATTTTTTTCAACCTATTTAAGAGGTTCATGGTGTTTTGTGATTATGACTTCAATGGATGGATCCTTAAGTTGATGTTTTTAAAGGAACCTGTTTGTGGTCCTGATGTTGGGTGTGTCTCTCAATAGAGGTTGTATTTCATTTTTATTATTTCCTTTCTTCATTCTATATTCACCTATATAAGTTATACTTTTTTAGTGGGTTTATTAGAGTTTTTTGGGATCTTATTTTCAAATGTTCAAGTGTTATATGATGTGCGACTGACACAGGATTCATCCCTTCACATGGGTTGCAATTTCTTTAGGGCTGTTGATAGGTTTAGTGCTTTAGAAACTCGAATTTTTAGTTTATGTAGTTTTTTTGATAGATTAATTTCATTACTCGTGTGTTTATTTTGATGTTCTTATTTTAGTTATGGTTCCAGGTAGTTTTTATGATGAATCTTTTAGCGGTCTGGTTACTGTAAGCAAAGTGGATTAATTAGTGTTTGAGATGGTATCGACGACAATGGGTGTTGAGAGAGAATTATGATGTTAGTGTGATTGTAATGTGTGGGGGTGAGGAAATAGGTTTATGATATTTGGATATTAATGTAGGAATCATCAGTGGATATTTCTGATTTCATGTGATTCAACCAGTTTTGGAATTTTAATTTTAACTTCTTTTTTTCATTCTTTAAGTGCTTTTGAAATTTATTAATTTATTTTATTATAATCTTGTGTTTTTTATCTTTTAGGTGTTTTGTTATTATATTGGTTGGTGTTGTTTATGTTCTATAAGTTTCCAGATAATCCATTAATAGTGTTGTTATGGATAATAAAAAATACATTGGGAAGAGTGAGATAGCACAAGAAGGATCTCCATGAGGGAGATGGGATCCTAGTTTGTATAATATTTAGTCCTAGTGTGAGTGATAATTAATGTATTGATACCTAATGGAATAAATTTTACTGATAAAATTATAACAAACACCTAAATTGAGTCAGAAGGTTTTGGTTTTTTTGTTACATGGTTTTAGAACATACTTTTAGTGATGTTGTTGTGGTCAAAATAATGGATCGTCATGGAAGAGAAATATGGTCCAGTTGTAATTTTTTATGACGGGACCAACATTGAGTGATATGGATGAGGATGGAAAATGGATGTGAGGACCTATCTTGACTGATAAGGTATATTACATGACTGGATGGATAACCTCCCTTGTTTGATAGGGGATCATCTAGGGCTTAGAAGTAGGATTTTATTGAGTGAAAAAAGTGATATCAAGAATTCAATGTAGGACCCTAGCCATAACCTTTGGGTAGTAGTTGAGGCTTATAGACACCCAACCCTGATTATTTGCATATAGTTTGGATATAGGTTCATTGTAATGGGGAAACTATATTTTTAAAATGGTTCTGAGGAGTGTATGGTTAGGTTCCAGGGTGGCCTGGTTATCACCTAATAACCTGACATGCATCTGTACCTCACATGGATTAGTGGTGTCTTGGTTAGCACACAAAATTATCATTGTATTTATTTTCCTCATCTATACACATGCATATGATGACATTTGTATGAGGTTCTTGCTGATACCCTACAGAGTTATATGCTCACACCATATACGAGAACACTACAGTATATATAGACCTTATGTTGCTTTTCAAGTTAGATAAAAGGATGTGTAGTGGATCAAGAAATAGAATATCAAAATATATTTGTAGATAGATATGAGGTTAGGCATAGTGATAGTAGTAAAAAATCTTGTCTATTTTTCTTATCTTTATTTTTTATGTATGTGATGGGCCTAGTGGACAGTTAGTTAGGACTTGGGTTTTTATGCTTCCACATTCATTTGATATATCCTGATTATATTTATTTTTATACATAGTCTGATTATTTTTTATGGGTGAGGATTTATATTTTATACTATTTCTTTACCATGATATGAGAGTATAGTATACTCATGGTAACACCTTAAACCCTCACCACTTGTCGGTAGGCTCTAGAGTATGGGGAGACACAGATGAGATCATGTTGCATCTATAGCCCTGGAAACATCCAATTATACATGAGATATGGAATGTTACAAAGTGGTATCAAAGTGTTTTTATGTTTCATAATTGGGGAGATGGTAGATATGTAGTTTATTAATGTGTTATATCTTTTAATTTACCTTTTACTAGTGTGTCATGAGAACATTTTCTAGTGGGATTTCCAAGTTTTTGTCAGTAAAATATTTTTGTTCATTGTTTTCTATGTTATGGTAGAGACATTATTTAAATTTGATGTGTTTACTAGATGTTGTGATTTATGGTTTTGGATCTTGGTATCTTTGTTAGATTCTAATAAAAAATCCTCATATTTGGCGCATATGATTTGTATGATGTTCATGTTCTTGTTTGTTGTTGTTTTCCTAAAAATATTTTCTTTTATAACAACTGTTATGAAATTTTTCTATTTATCTTACTAGTGAAACTATATTCAACTAAATCGTGGTATTTTCATAAAATGGTAGGTCATGTGTATCCTAATATAGTATATTCTCAAATGATAGCTATATATTATTTCTATACAATGTATATATGATGACACTTTTAAGGTCTATTTAGGCATTAGATGAGTTGGTGTTGCACCCCTCAGGGGAGATTATGATTGGTATTTACATAAAATTTCAAAAATGAATTATATTGTGTTTTTTCATATATATTCATGGTGGAAGTATACTTAACAAAATTGGGTTTTCAAGTAAAGATACATGGTATTCCTTGTGCGTGGTATTAAATCCATGTGAGAGGGAATGAATTTATAGATGCTGAACACCATTGGTTCTAGATAATATTTTAGTGGAATGGTGGGATATTTGGACGATTCTCATGGTTTTGGAACAATGGTCATGAAGTGGGTGGTTATGTGGTTTTCCATGTTAGGAATGAGATACATCTAGAACATTGGATGTGAAAAATAGAGAAATGATTTAGTTATATGAGACTAACATCTAATAGGATCATGGTAAATGAGTTTGGAATGTAATCTCTATTGCAATAGGATGCGACTCATTTGGGTGTGAGTTTGGTTGTGAAATTGAGTTGTATAGAAGAATATATTCGTTGGATTCAAGATATATCGAGGTAGATTGAAGGTAAGAACCTATGAAAGGTATTTTCAGAGGTTTAAACGTCCTCATAAATGGGAAGGTTTGGTTGGTGAGTCTTTTTTGTAAAAGTCTCAATGTGTGAGGGTGAGTGCATGCTGGTTATGGGATGTTCTCACTGGTTCATGAATCGATGAGTGGTCGTGTGTAGGTTGAGGATTGATTATTTTAATCCAGATTAGGATTTTTTTACATATTGATAGATGGTGCCTTCCTATATAGATCATGGTACTATGTTATTGTCAATTTGATCTTGATCCTTGCTGTGTTGGGACCCATTCGAGTCTTCACTCCTAGATAAGTATAACAGAATCCATATTATAGTGAGATCATCATTGAAAATAAGAAAATGATTTTCATAGTGCTCTGGGAATGGGTGCCAGTTGGTGTTCTGTGATGATTCTCAAATATATTGTTTTATATTAGTGAAGAAATGATAATGATACTAAGGGGTGGGGTAATTGAATTGGTCATGTGTGAACAACTCTTATGTTGGATGGGTCATGAATGTGGTGATACCAGTTGGTAGATGGTCACAATGGTTCCTATAAGATAGTGTGTGGTATGATCTAATGATATCTAAGTCCCTATTGAATACCATATTTTGGATTCTGATGTAGTTTTGGATTTATTTTGTGAGTCATCATTGAGATAGGAATAAATTTTATGTGTTCTAAGGATAATTTTAATTAGGGGAGTTGGTTCTCATGAAGAGAGATTGATGGTTATTGTGGGTGGTTTGTGATTCAGTCATTACATTTCTCTATGTATCAGGTTATGAATTTTTTTTATGGGTGTGGGATGATCTCATGATTCCTCGAGAAACTATGGCAACATAATTTGGTGATGTGGTATCACATTAGTGGGAGAGTTTGAGCATTTTTTGGGAAAGGTCCACCATATGAAGTCCCGCCAATGATTTTATAGGTAATTGGATGTGGTGAGGTGGAATCTATGTTATTCATGTCGATGATATTATATAAGGTCATTTTTCGTAGGATATTATTATGGTGGGGATAACTGAGATTGGGAATAACCATTTGTTGGAGGTATCTTGTAGTGGGAAGAAACATAAGACTCGGGGATGAATGGGTTGTTGAAATTTTGATGTCATGGGAGAGACAGGTGTGGTTAGAATAATTTCAGTGTCGGAGTTGATGGTGAGTATGTGTCTTGTATTTTAGTGGATAGTTCTCTTAGTGGATGGTGTTTAATAGTGGAAGCACATTTAAAATTTTATTATGGAATGTATCAAGCTATTGATAGATTACCAACCTTAGCAGGTCAATATAGATGGTTTATGGATTACCTCATCTTCTCAAGGATGAGAAGAGTTTTGGTGGGGAGTTTTTAATAATCCATAAATCAATCATAATGAATTATTTATAGGGGAGGATTAGGTTTTTGTAATTTATGTAAATTAATTAAATACTTATCACACCCTCCAATGGTCATCCTTAACTAAACATCTAATGCCGACCAAATTTATATTGTTCCGTGTACAAACTCTGGATTTTGGAAAAAACCAAAATCGTATATTTTTATCTGAGGTCCCAATCAATGATAAAACCATATATTCTAAAACGATTCACTCAAATGATTTAATATATATTAATATTTTAAATATATTAACTTGGGGGGTCTTACTATGTCTAAACACTATGTGGACTCCATGAAAAAATCCAGATATATATATATATATAAATAATCAACGGATCAAACTATAAAAACCAGATTCATTAAATTCCCCCCACCTTCAAGGATTTTCACCCCAAAATTCATAAGCAACACAAAATTGTGAGGGAAATGAGACCACATTCAGCTCTAATATTCCAAAAACATATCTTGAATGCTTCCATACTAACAAAGTACTAGGAATAATTAAATGCTTGATTCATATAGGATCCTCTCCTATCGATCATCTATCGCCACCAGGTACTCTAATAAGTTGGCCCTTTCCTTGATTTTGTGTTTTCCCCAATCAATAATGTGCAATGGTTTTGAACGTATCTACCCACTATGAAACATTAAAGACATCATTCAATTTATCTAACTAAGGGGTTGATTCCAAGAAGTTTGAATCCTCTCCAACCCTCCGTAGAACCTCAAATGACCTGACGAACCTCAGGTACAACTTGTTTCCCCATCAAAAACTCTACAATCGTCAACATGGGGATCCTCTTAGAAAAAAATAGTTTCTTTTATCAAAATTCAAAGGAATACTACATCTATACATGTAAAATTTCTATCAAATCTATGTTTTCTTCATACACTCTCAGATCATTGATAACTTATATATAGTTTCCTCCACCAATTAATTATTTCCCAATAAGATATGTCTCACCAATCTCAATATATCATTAGGATGACCTTTAGGTTTTCCTATATAGGTCCTAGAAAAGTTCCATTTTGATATTAGAGTGATAAATATTTCTATAATTAATCTCTACCAATGGAAATTGATCCTCTGAGCTTCGGTCAATATATAACACGTAGGCTCTCAATATATCCTCCAAAATATAGATTGTTTCCTTGAACTGTCCATTCATCTGGGGGTTAAATGTGGTGATAATATATAATTGGGTCGCAAAATACTTCTAAAAAACCTATTCACAACCATGAAGTGAACCTAGAATCATGGTCAAAGGTTCACATCATGGATACCCCATTAAGTCATATGATCTCACACACATAAAACTACACATAACTCTCAATCAAACTCCTGTCCCTAAAAGAATTAATGTTTGTTGACATGGTGAGCTGGTCAATAATAACATAGATAGATTCATATACTCTTGATGTATGTGAAATCTCTATCAAAAAAACCATCGATATACCATCCTACCATTATTCAAGGATATCAAGAGGTTGAGTTCAACATATTAGATCCAAAATGATCATCCATTACCTACTAAAAGGTGATAAAACATGAAAAAAACCTAGAAACACTCCAACTCATGAAAATCAACCAAAACTATTTCTGAGGTACTTTTACATCTTTTCCAAGCCTAGGTTTATAGGCAAGGGTGAGGTGTAAAACTCCCTCAACACCTTCTCATATTATGGTTCCAAAACTGTCATCTCTCTCCGGACAAGGATGACATGTTTCCCTCCATCAGAAAATACATCCTATATATCCAATGGTGATATCCCATCTGGTAGAACCTCATAACTGATGTATCCCAAATGGGCCTCCCTCGTTTTATAAATAATTGGTGGATTCACCTACATTAACTGAAGATAAGATAAACCCATCTCCTATAAAAATGCCAACTATAATGAATCTAACTACTCAGATGCATCCTTTACCAAGAGAGAATATGATTTACTTATAATGAAATATTACACCATGTATTCATTCCTTAGAGTGTAATCTGTCACAAAGTCGTTGTCTGGTAAGAACACCAACCAACACCACTCTCTCAGGTTAAGATCTCTCCCAGTGAAGATGTACCTAAGTCTAATTATGATTAATTAAATAACTATATGCTAAACCATAAGAGATATCCTCAATATTTTCATGGTGAATACTATCACTACAAAAATAAATTCATGGGATGTGTAGTTATGATCATGGGGTAGTAAATGACTCAACCCACAATCATTCACTGCCTTCCTCTAAATCAACATGAATCCAAGATCGTCTCTAAAAGAAACCAAAAATTTAATACACTCGACTCCCTTCTTTTGTAGTCTCAATGTTGGATAACTAATCAAAATTTCCTTATATCCTTGAAGGATATCTGAAAAATATTATTCCATGTAAATGGATTTCCTTTTCTATTTAAATTTAGTTAATGGGTATGAAATCATGGAAAATCATTCCATGAACTTATACTTGTACCCTGCCAAGCGGAAAAAACTATACACCTATGACATGTGCTTGGGTGGTTCCAAAGAAATAACTGCAAAAATTTTCTCTAGTTCCATAGTTAAACCATGATCATAAATAACATGCACCAAAAAGTGAACCTCATTTGTCTGAAACTAACACTTTGAGAGATTACCTTAATGGTGGTTTTCCCAAAGTAATTCTAGGATCTTCTTCAATTTCTCTTCATGATTATCCACCTATATAGAATACATAATAATTTAATCAATAAAGAAAAATATTAATCAATTCAAGTATGGATGGATGTTCTAATTCCTAAGATCCATGAATACATACGGGTAATTATTCACCCCAAAAGGAATAAAAAAGATCTCATAATGTCCATAACAACATCATAATATACTATTCATAATATTATCCACACAAATACTCAATTAGTGGGGGCCAAAACTAATATTGATCTTTGAAAACCATCTCACACCATTCAACAGGTAAAAAAAGGGTATCAATAGTTGGAAAAAGGTAGCTTTATTTTATCATTACACAATTAAAATGATGATATTCAAAAATAATAATGAAACTCTAATTCACCCTTTTCATGACTAAAATTTATATCCTCAAGGGACACACTTGGTCTAATAATACCATTCTATAAAAGGTCTTCCAATTATTCCCCCATAACATAGGGTTTGGTAGGGGAAATTTTATATAAATACAATGATATTGGTTTTGTCCCATGGTTAAAGTTGATTTAGAACCTAATATCCTACAACTAATGTAGTCTCATTACATCTTTGGGAAATACGTCCCTATAATCCTCCACTACTTCTAGAGGCTAGATGCCTAATCATCTAGATGCATTATGGGATAAACTCCCTATATAACGGGTGATAGGATAAATCATCATTATTATGGGATCCACTATCTCGAACATAATATCTATCTTAATCAAAATGGAGAATATTGTCCCATTTACATGAAGGAATATAATTCTCTTGCAGTGATAGTATGCATGGGTGTGTATAGTAGACAACATGTCTATACACAGAATGATGTCATATTGTTTCATAATTATGACCAAGTGTCCCCATATGAAATATTTCTCCAGAAAAACATCATGAAAAATACTTCGAACATACAAATCAAAGAACTCCTACACTATTCCTTGACATTATCAGCTTTGTCTGGCACAGACTCACCCGCACAACTTTAAATCATGTCATAAGAGAATTCATCTTAGATGGGGAAACATCCCTCCTCCTTCCATCCTAAAAATCATATCATAGTACCACAAAATATGGATAAAACATATCATATGTAAGAGGTAATAATGGTAAATAAATTAAGAAAAAAGAAAAGGTGGACATAGAATATACTTTGTACTATGTCCATATTCCCATGATTAGAAGCCTCTATTTTCTATCATGCAACTCCATCATGATAGGATGACAAATCCCCAAAATAAAGACATTTCCCACCATAGTTATAGAATAACTCATGATTATGATGCCTAAATCTTCTAAAAATCTTTTGATTTGAAGAACCATTGATTTGACTGATTCCACCAAAAATAATTTGTTGTGATATTAATCCTCACGTATGAGTCGAATCATGAGTATTCCTCATATACAAAGACCATGACAACTAACTCCTACTATTTATTGAAACCAATTCATTTATATTATATCCATTGTTAGCTCTAGAATCTCAATTATCTATTCCTATAATGATATCCAAATCTCAATCATTCTCAAGATACTAGTGAACATAAATTGGTGGTCTGGTAGGGGGATAAAACTCACTATAAAAAAGGAATTAAAACACTTTCCAAGAGAGTGTTTCCTCATCATAAGAATAGGTAGAAAACACCATCAACTCCTTCATACTTAACTATAGAGGTTTGTTTCAAACTAGAAAATAAAATCTAATTGATTTTATAAAAAATAGAAAAGTCATATGATCGGCTCCAGTAAATCCTCTACCACCAAACGGTCTGTCTAACCCCAAAATCTAGGTGGTTCATAATACTACAACTCAAGAAGAAATACCCATATATGTATATAGTTATACACACTCTATGGAACTAAAAACAATTTAAATTGGAAAAAACATCAAATTGGCCCACTAGGGATGGGTTTCTTTCTTTATCGATGGGTAGAAAGGTTTCTCACTACTCGATGATCAAATGGTCATACAACCTCATAAAATGGCTCGTGAACTGGAGTCTCAATACTATGTTGGCCATCACGATGACTGTGACCAATGATTTACTCACTTATTTAGTCATCATTCTAACCCTATATCTATATCCTAAATTCTTATACTAACATATACATCATGAAAGATAACAAGAATCACCATGATTAGATTACTATATTTGGGGAACTAAGAAGGATAATAAATTCAAAAGACGCAATCATATATGAGGCATATACCATTTGTTTCCCTGAAACTGATGTCTTTGTATTCCATGTTGAAAATCAGGTACTAAGAGTCATAATAATAGATTTGAAGTCCACCACACTATAACTAGGTTCCCTAGCCTAATAGTTGAACTCACGACACTCTGACATCATTTACCTAAGTTACCAAACAAACCCTCACAACAAAGTCTAAAATTGAATAATAACTCGAGTAAAACCAACCTTTGATAACACTCTTTTATCACCCAACCCACCGGGGCCTCACCTGGGTTGGTGGTAAGATTTGTCTAACACCCCAATCCCACCTCAAAATGGATAGGGCAAGGTGACAAGCACTGAGTTTAAAAAACAATACACTGGGAGGCCTTATCTGAGAGTACCTATATGAACACACACAACCAACTTCATGTTTTAATGAAGAGATATAACAATATATTAAATATATAGAGTAACAATAATTCATGAAAACACCTCAAGAAAATTCATTAGAGTACATCATTGTAATGCATATTATATAATAGGAAAATTATGTTCCAACCCAGAAATGATGTCTATACCTAACTCTAACTATAGAAAGGAAAATTTGGAAGATAGTCAGGCTCCCAAAATCCTAGGTTGATCACTAATCTGGGTCAACATCATGAAAAATTGTGTCCCACTAAAACCTATTCCATCAAGGTCACTGCTGATCTATCTATTTTCTAAAGAAGACCCAAAACATGTAGGTAAATCCCCTCTATGGGTGAGTATATACATACCTAGTATAACACCCTAAAAACCAAGAAGGTGAAACAATATAAATAAACAATAGTTATATTATCCCATAATAAAGATGGTAAAAATGAAACCCGTCATTAGATATACTCAAAATAAACTAATGTGATGAGAGAAATGTAATATCTATCTCTACAACCATATAAGAACCATGAGTCTGCATGCATATCCAATTGTCAAATATTTTAAAAAAGTTTCAAAAATAAACACTCAATAATATAGATTACCCACACACTTCCATTTTGTTTCACAATTGTGGGATCCCCACTCTAATAGAAGACCCACTCACCACTTGAGCTCATGATGGGGAGTCCACTCCACATATAGAGTTCCTCCACCCACTGTAATGTGGGGGGAGTGTCATATCTACATATATGAACAATATAGGGAACCCCAACTAGAAGATATATGGGGGAGTACTGAATTCAATAACACTATGATGATCACAACTGATCACTACCAACAACTAATTTTACTGAGAGAAGCATCCTGCTAGAATCACTTCATGTCATATATTTACTTAACAAACAAAGGCATTGTCACATTATACGGAGAAAAAAACTTAGGGTAGGATACTATTAGATAGAAATACAAGTTTTAAATAGGGATATACGAAAGGTATAATATTCTTAAGGATTTACATGGAATTTATAGAGGGTCACACTGTGTGTGACATCACCCAGACACCTGGGTGTGTCTTCCCCTAGACATGGTATAAATATCCATATAAATCTACATGATATATACGTGGAGTAATTTACGTGTCTGGGATTCCTAGGGTATTATTTTGTCCTCTAGTCTATTACTGTGTAGAATGGCATGCGCCCAAGTAATCTTGCTCGTTCTTGGGTACTCTAGCCTATGATTATGCAATGTGTACATGTACACATGCTACCCAGCTTAGGTAGCTATGGAAATATACACAATGTGCCTCTTAGGGAACACAATGTGTATACTTACATTGGGTCATGGTTTCATTCGATTGGAACATGTCTTGGACACCTAAGTATGGTCACATGATGTGTGGGCCAAACCACATGGTGTGTGATATTTATATCACCCGAAAACCTATCCATTGTGAAAACATATGCTACACTCCATGTTTTCTTCTAGGTAACACTGTGTGTAGTCTGTAGTTTTGTAGAAACAAAATTTTCTTCTTGTTTATATTAGATCTACCTTAATGACTAATTTAATTATTTTTTGACCACCTAAAATTGAATAATGGCATATTCTTTAATCATTATCGTCCACTAGTGTATAGAAAACTGGTATCTTGTTACTCAATCAGTAACTATCAAAACATATATAGTCATACAGGGTACCAAACCTCAATAGTATCACTAATATCTACAAAAAATATTCTCCATATCATTCACACATCCCCTAGTAATTTGTGGTGTTTAACTTGCTAAAATTTGTCCCAAAAATGTCGAACCACGTCCCCGTGGTCCAATAGTGACGAACGTGAAGAACGGTGAAAAAAATAAGAAGAACATGGTGATACCATTATTGGATAGTGTGATCTCATCCAACTATTACACAAATAGAAAACAAATGTTAAATAAAGTGTACAAATGATATAAACAAAAGGGATCAAGATATTTATTTGAAATTAGGAAAATCTGAAGATAGTATATCATAGAAAATAAGAATACCAATAATCCATTCTCATAAATCGAATCAAATTGAAATAACCCAGCCTATTTAAATCATAATTTTTCTCCTAAATATATTTTTTATTTTATTTTATATAATTGTTATACAAATAGAGCACATATAAAAACAAAAAATAATTAAATTAATTAAGTAAATTTGATACATTAGTCAATGATTAAACTAATTAAAATTTAATATATTATCAGGAGACAATAAATAGAAAAAAAAATATAGTACGAAAATATGGATCAGCATGATTGGATGGAATTATCCCTTCCACAAATAACACTATGGAAAAATAAAAAATATTATTAAACCTATCGAAATTTAAAAAAAAAATAGGATCTAGATATAATTTGAGTTGAATAATTAATTAATTAATTAATATTTATATGAGGTAATATAATTGTTTTAATATTAATGTGACCATTTGAATAGCTAGGAATAATAACCTGACCATGGAGAATTGTATCCTAACTGTTAGAATAATTATTTGACCTGAAAATAGTAAAATGTAATATTAAAAATATTTATCATGAGTTATTTATGTAAATAAAAAATTAGTATACAATAAAAAAATATCCTGATAAAAAATATCAAAGAATATATAAGTACATTTTTAATAAACTATATTTTAATGTATTTTCAAATAAGTCATAATTTTTATATTCAATAAATAAAATTAGCAATGTTATAAAATTATTATAATAAAATGAATGTATTTCTTAAAATTTGGATGTCAAAATTATCCAATGGTTATTTTTTTCGTTGTTTTTTGAAATACTTCCATTTTCATCTGAAAAGTAAAAAATATTTTTTCATAATGAGAGTATGTTATGTTATATAATTTATGTTGTAATGATGAACTAATAATTTATATAACATGAGGCTTGATGAAAAAATATTTAATTTCATAAGTTATTCATTAAAATATAATAATTTTAATTTCCAAATCCATAAATTATTTTCTAAATCTAGAAGTCGAAAGTGTTCCCTTAAAAAAAATTTGTTCCACAGTCCTTTTTCATAAACTAAATGAATTTGAATTATAAAATGGTTTAATGATACAAAGACATTAAATTATATTTCTATAATATTCATATTAAAAAAATAGCTATTACAATTTTTACCATTGATATATTATATCATTTTATTTTTATTTCTAAAAATACCTTTATTCTAGAGTATAAATATCCCATCTCCCTCCCCTAAGTAAACCACTACTCCCTAGAATTATAAATAAATATATATACATGTATTCTCTATAAAAAAATCTATATTACCTATGTAAATTATATCTCCATCCATTACCAATAATCAACGGAGTTAGAGTAATAGATAAAAAGAAACATATAGAATATGGATTCCCTCATCAATTCTCCCTCTAATCCAACTATCCTATTTATATTTTCCTCCACCAATTTTTAGAAAATATCTTCAAAAGATAATTAATTAGTATTTTAAAATCAAATTAATTATTTTAAAAAACTAGAATTGTTATATTTTTTACAAATTAAATTTTCATACATCGTATTCACATTTTTTTCACAACATCCTCGTAAGAGTCGATTAACCACCAACACCGATATCACCAATTTTTTTCTTATCACCAACCATATGGATTGTGATAATAAATTATTTAGGGTATATAAACATTTAAATATATTTATTTTAATCCTATGGAATTAATTCTACTTATGTATAGATGAGTTTGATCAAAATAGCGAAATCTAAGCAAAACATGAAATTTTAGAGAAAAACATGATATCAAAATGCTTCAACATCAACAAAAAAAATTATGAAATATAATTAAATAGTTATAATTGATAAATATTGAAATAAATTAAAATAGTTAACTTATATTTCAATTCATTAATATAACTAATTTAATTATTCATGAGGTGAAAAGTGGCTAAATAAGGTGGGATTTATAGTAAGTGGATTCTCGAACCCAACACCATTTCTTTAGGTTATACCTATTTCACATAATTTTTAATATGGATATATTTATAATGTTATTAAATATAATTTCACAATTTTTTATTTCTCTTTTCTGGGACATAAATGTTTCCACCCTGATTTATATTCTAAATATAATGATTTTCGATAAACGCATTTTTCTTTCCAAAAACATATCTTTGAATACTCTTGAGTTTTTCTATTCTTTGATAAAGAATGATAAAGTTTATGCCAAATATTTTTTACCTTATTAATTTGGTAACCCCAAGTTTATTCATGAAAATTATTGTTTCTTAAATCCATATTAATCTCATTTCTTTCCATGGGCTATTTAATGACTATGATTTTTATACATTCTGTATGGTATACATGATTATGTGAATATTATAATATGATGGGTTTTCCTGAAAGTAAATATCCCTCCAATGAATTAGGTAATGTGATGTATGTAATTATATTATATTCACTATAGATTAACATGATTCTTTATTTCATCACAATGATTCGGTTATTTATTATATACATATGTTATGTGTTAACCTGATGCTAGTTTTGTACACAACAATATGTGGTATTTTGATACTATGACATGATGTTTCATTTTTATGAATATTACACATTCAATGACATTATTAATTGTTTCACTCATTATTTTTATGATAATCCTATTATTATGATATGGTGATTATGATTATGCTCAACCATGTTCTATTAATTCACATCCATTAATCCTTCTCTTAGTGGGAATTTTATCCCACCCCTTACTTTGATGTATATCCACTGGTGATTACTGGTACTAAAAAGAATGTGATATTTTATCAGGTTAAATAATAAGGAATAAAATAAATGTTTATGTTTAATTATTTACAATTTATGTATGAGCCTTATTTTTTCAAGAAATTATACCATTTGATCTTGGATTTATATCAATATTATGTTAATTATCTTAAAAATAATGTAATAGTCATGCAAGGAGAAGAACAGTTTTTATAGTTGGAATAAAATTGATATTTTAGTTAATTATTTAATTAAGATTAAAAGATGTAAATGAAATCCATAAGTATAAGTCTATCTATATGTAATCATCCCAAATGAATAATTTAGAAAATTTCTAAACACATGAATCTATTAAGATATGATGTTAGAGTTAAATTGTTTATATGAATAAATGATTTATTCAATATTTTTTTACAAAAGTTTTGTTTAAACCAATTTAATTTTAGAATATAGTGGGAAATATCCATAACCAGGACAAAACCCCATTTGAGGGACGATGCAAGGATTTCCCAAATGATATTCTAAGTACCATGGGAGATAGGTTTCAAATATTTAGGGTGATGATTACCCAACTATCTCAGGATATAAATAATAACCTAAACCACATGGAACATCTATTTTCATCTAAAAAGGAAAAAAACTGCTATTTATTCCTTTATATAGAATTTACCATCAATGATTAGTGGATCTTTTAATCCATGAGTCACAAAACAATGTGTTACCTCTTTGGAGAATATATTTTTAATGCACTATTGTTCTAAGAAGGAGAATATGAATCTTATTGTATATAGTTTAGATAAAGAATCTTATTAATTGGGGGTTTTGATAAATAATACCAAGTTAAAACATGAAATATAAGAGATGGAGTTTGAATAATTTAGTAAAATATTTCTTAACAAGTATTCCCCTCAAAATCTCCAAAAAATATAGAGATAATTATTAGATCTAAAGAAAAAGGAAGGTGAATATGTCACAAATTACAAGGAAAACATCAAAAGGTTTACATGGTAAAGCTCATGATTTTTTAGCAACAATTATAGTAAAATATATATGTTATTTAAGATCTTAAATATTCACCATAATAAATCTCATCCTATCTGATAATTATGGAGTTACGAAGAATTATCTTGATGTTCCCTTAAAGTAGATATGGATTTTGGTTAATTGTCCCATGACCCTAGAGATAATAATAGAGGAATGGAATTTCAAGATAGTGGGTCAAATGAAAAATAATTAAATAGGATCCAAACACCCATTTATCAAAAATATAAGAAGAAGAGTCATAATAATTTTTTCAAAGGGATAGGGAAATTTATTAAGTATAGTGGATAAATACACCAAGATCATAAATGTATAAGATAGATGAAGAATCTGATCAACATGATATAATAAAGGAAGAAAACTCCTAATGCACCACTCATAGTTCAATGATTCAACTATACAGAGAAAGGGTATTGTGCAAGAGAATAAACTAAACCATGGTTCTTTGAGGGTAACCATTATCAGAAACAACCAAAGATAGAGGTAAATGTGAAATATTATGTCATCACTACTACTGAAATGGATCATAAAAATTAATGTATATATGGATCAATTCTTATACACATGATAATGTAAAAAGTTTTATTTGATTGTTGTTCTATTAATTCCTATATATCATGAATGTTTTCTAGATAAATTGAATCGAATCACTAATACATTAAAGTATAGGAATCTGTAAGAACACATAGTGGTGCAATGATTGCAAACCAAGTGTGGGACTCTTTTCCTGTACAAGTATATGGGAAGATTCATCCTAAAAATCTCATAATCCTCCCCTTGGTGGAATTAGATGATATACTTGTGATGTATTGGTTCTTGTTATAAAGAGAATGCATCAATTTTTAGGAAAATGATATCTATTTATATATTTGTAACCATCCCATGATCTAATGAAAATTCAAGGATGTTCATGAATATCTTTTGTAAAATCCATCAAAAGTGTGGGTTGTGATACCCTATTAATAATCGTAACTTATCTAAATAGTTGATTCAAAGGAAAGTATCAACCATGAGGAAATTATAATTATAATAAAATAAACTAATGCATTTTTTAAATATTTTCCTTTACTTTTACTAGATCATGAGGTATAGTTCTCAATAGAGCATAAAACTAGAGACATTATTTTCCTTAAATTCCCTTATTGGATATCCAAAATTAAACTAGATTGATTAATGAAGAAACTACAATATAATTTAAAAAAGGATTCAAATATCCTAGTGCATCACCTTGGGGTTTTTTAGTGCTCTTTATAAAGAAAAATAATCGATTTATGTAGCTCTATATCAATTACTAGGAGCTCAACGAGATCACCATATATAAAAAGCTTCCCCTTTAATGGTTTGATGAATGGTTTGATCAAATATGATGAGTTCAAAAATTCTTAAAGTTTGATCTTCATTCTATATATCCTTAGCTAGAGGTTAATAAGGACTATATTCATAAGACGGCCTTCTATACAAGGTACGGACACTATGAGTATATTGTGACACCCTTTGGACTTACTAATACCCATATAATCTCCATTGATTTGTTGAGTAGAGTCTTTACAGACTACCTAGATAGATTTTGGTAGTTTTTGTTGATGATATTCTCATTTAACCTGAGAGGAAGGATGAAGCTAAAGTGTATCTAAATATTTTACTAGAAACATTATGGATGGAGAAAATGTACGTTGAGTTCAGAAAGGGTGATATTTAGATGGAGAAATTCACATTATTGGGTCACATGATCAAAAGTGAGGGAATCCCTATAGAACCTCAATGAAAAAATTTTGAGTAATGCCCCAGACACACTAGTTTTGTAGAAATATATAATTTTATTTGATTATAAGGGTAAAAATGATGTTTTGTGATAAATGTATCATTATTTTTTATCCTGTTTTCTAAGTTAACATTCAAATGGGTAATGCATGTCTGGACCAAATAATGTGAGAAAAATTTAAGGAACTCGAGAAGTGTCGAATCAAAATAGTTGTACTCACACTACCATCTAGTGGAGGATGTTTTTCGATATAAAATGTTGATTTAAAGAAAGTATTAGGTTTTTTAGTCATGTTGAATGTAAAAGTGATATCCAATGCCACATGATAACTACAGACCCATGAGTAGAACTACCTAATTCATTATTTGAAGCTAGCAGCTATGATCTTTTCTTAGAATATTTTGTTGTAATACCTTTATAATGAGAAGTGTAAAATATATACCGATCACAAGAGTCTGAAGTATATATTCACACATAAGAAGCTCATCATAAATAAAAAAAATTTATAGCTAATCATGGACTATAATTTCTCAATTCAATACTATTTAGGAATGTTGAACAAGGTAGCAGATGATCCTAGTACAAATGAACATCATACTCAATCCATGATAGAGATTGAGAAAAACCTATCTTTATGGAAATATAAAGAATATATTTTCAAATCATAATAGTAGAGAATACATCCTAACTTACCTAAATTAATTCTTAACCATCTATCCAAAAGAATATCAGGGAGGCATAAAGTAATGATTTGGAGCTTCAAAAACGGTTGTGATCAGAAAAGGAATGGAATCATTTTGAGTTCCACATCGATGAAGACGGTGTGATTCGATTTAGTTCTTGAAATTGTGTGGCTCCATTAGTTTAGATAATGGATTTATTAAATAATGAATGTAGATCATATTTATCTATCCATAATGAGAGTTCCACAATCTAAAATGGTCTTAGATAACACTTATTGTGGGACAACTTGAAGAAATATATCACTGAGTACATCTCAACATACTTGATATGTTATAATGTTAAAGAAGTGAAAATATAGTCCTAGGGTATCTTGCTTCCATTAATTATACCCACTTGGAAATGTGAGATCATCATTATGATATTTTTTACTAGTCTCTTGAACACATCCAGAGAAAATAATTTTATATGAGTTGTGGTAGATCGACTCACCAAGACGTCCCACTTTATTCCTATTCAAAAAATTTAACTTATTAAAAAACATGCCAATATATATGTAAAGGATTTGGTATAGGTGAATGGGATTCCACTTACAAAAGTCTCTGATTTTGATCCATGTTTCATATATAAAATATAAATAATTATTAAACATTATTTGAATGAATTTTTGAGTTTTAGAAAGGGGTATCACCTCTAAACAAGAGGTAAATCTGAAAGTACCATTCAGACACTTGAGGAGATGCTGAGAGCTAGCTCAATGGAATTTAATGGAGGATTCTATCAATATATTCCATTATTTGAGTTCCCATACAATAACATCTTCCATTAAAGAATTGAAATGGATCCATATTAAGCTCTGTATGGGATGTGATGTCAATATCCTACTTTTTTGGATAATGATGGTGAATGGAAAGCACTCGAACATTATTTAGTGAAAGAGATGATAGAGAATGTTAATTCTATCCAACAACATATAAAAGATGATCATAATCTAAAAGAAAATTATGTTGAAAACCATTAAAGGGACTTATATTTTGATGTTTTAGAAAAATATTTCCTTTGAATATTACCATAGGAAAGAGTCATGTTGTTTTGAAAGAAATGGAAGCATAGCCCTAGGTACATTGGTACATTTGATACCATTGATTTTATGGGATGAGTGACCTATTGACATTTACTTACACCAAATATTGCTCAATTTCATGATGAGATCCATGTATCTCTATTGAGTAGTTATATACCTAATCCCTTACAAGTACAAAATCTAGATGTGGTACAACTGCATAATGAACTCTTATATGAGGAGTGTCCTATGAAGATCATTCCCCATGGATACAAAGTTCTAAACAAATAGAAAACTCACCTTGTCAATGTTTTATGAAAGAACCATAAGTATAAATAGGTGTTGTGGGAACTATAGGAAATAATGAAATAAATGTACCCTCACCTATTATCAATCGAGAATATGAGTTGAAATTTTAGGGATGAAATCTATAAAGGGGGGAGAATGTAATGATCCGGAATTTTTAAATGATAATTGTTTCCAAAATAAATGTGTTTTATATTATATTATATATGTATTATATAATGGTTTAGGGTGCATTGGAAGCATAAATAGGTGGATGGTATATTAAAATTTTAATAATCGTAACCCAAAACAATGAGAACAGATATTGCATGTCAAATTTATATTTAATATATTTAGGATATGATGAAATAAAATATGGGATTAGGAACTTTTTTTGATAGTGAATATTTTTCTTCCAAGAATACCCTTTCAGATTACCTTCCTTGTGAAATGATGATCCAAGGATAAAATCCCTCTAGTGTTGATCCACACATTCTCCTATGATATCTGAGAAACACCACTTGATCTTTGGGTGCTAGAACATTGAGTTGAAAGTCTTTATTTTATAGTTCTTGATCGCTCATTATTTGGTCTTGAATAAATACCTATTGCACGGTTTTTTCATGAGAGGGAGATAGGAAGGGGGTTAAGAGGGAGTTGGTTGTGTACACCAATTCTCAATTCTCTTTTTTTGGATGCTCAAAAAATTATACATAGTCATATATTTATAAAGTTTTGATGTTATCCCAATTGGTTTAAATATCCCAATAGTGGGTGAATCAGGGTATAACATGTTAAAAAACCGACTCATCTGATCATTTTTTATCCTAAAAAATTAATCTTGTCTCTATATTCTTATAGCAATGTATGAAAAAAATGAAATCATGCATAAGAAAGAGACCTTTTTATTGGTTCACCATCAGTGGGCTATGTCCAAGGAGAATACAGAAGTGATGTAATCATGTTGCAAATATACTAAGGCTCACTACCAAAATTCGAGGTTCATACAATATCACTTATATACCCAATCTCAATTTCATTACAAGGTTTTGGGTTAGCTCACTACTTTCCCAAAGGTCTCTACCTAACTCTCTTTCTATGGATCAGTATTGGTGGAAAGTATCATCTTCTTCCTCTTCCTTTTCTTACTTCTGTAAAAGAGACTCCCCCATTGTTTATGGACTTATAGGTCCCTTTATATTCATGAATGATCACATCCTCAATTTTAGGTAGATGATCTGTTGAAGTTATGTCATCACCCATAGATTAAATCTTTTTTTTCTAATACTGTTAGTTTGTGGAAATTTCTTTCATGAACAGTTTTAGTGCCTCTATGAACATTCTTGAATCCTCTATACACTACATTGCTTCCTCAATGAAATGTCTTTCACCATGGGGCGTGAGTGATTCATAGACCACCACTTCATCAATAGGCTGCATCTTCTTTCATGGGATGCCTCTCGTTCTATGGATAACCTCTCCTTTTATGGACTTCATCTCCGACTATAGATCGCCGCTCCTTATATGGACTGCCTTTTCTTTACACAGAGCATGTTTTCCTTTGTGAGCTGCAGAGCCCCATAAAACCCCCTTTTTAGAAATATTCCCCACGAGCTATCTCCTTCATGGAATTCTCCCTCATAAACCTCATCAGACTTTTCTGAATACTTCCCCGGGTGATGATAGTTTGTAATTAAATTCTCTATTTCTAATGATTTGATTATGGATTTTTTTATAAGAAAATTGGTTTGAAAACCCCTCTAATGATATTTAACAAAAACTTCAAGGAAGTATAGTCTTCACCATAAAATGTTATACGGTCTACATAAGACCATTTTTCCATTATGGTGGCCAATGAATTCCATAAAAAATCCCTTTTCAGCTTCTCAAATCAATACCTATATTTCGTAAATGAGGATCCTCCGATGAATTATGAGCCTTCCATAGATTGTGATACTTCTATAAACTGATTTCACTACATAGTCCATGTATCAGATTTCTGTTTTTATGTAGATGAAAAAAACACCCTCATACACAAAACATAACATCCTCAATGGTTATTCATACCTCCTTTCCATTCGGTGAACTACACTTCTCATACTCCTTTGTGGAAAACATTCTTTTTCCATAAAATGCTCTCTCGATTTATAGGCCTATAAATTTGAAAAGCATTGGAAAACTATGCCTCCATAAACATCTGCTTTAGAAACACCAACCATACTAATAAAAGGTCATATTTTTTTTTCAACAAACACAATCACTCCAAAGACACTAACATGACACCTTGAAGGATTTTTTCAATCATATGATTTATTATAATGTATTATTTAATTACATATTGGCCATTCAATTTATTCGATATCTAATATTTGATGAAACACAGAGCCTAAAAGAACCATGATATACTATTAAATATTAACATGACTTTTGAATTAGTAATGTGGCCATTAGAGTAATAACTTCACCTATGAAATTATAAAAAAAATATTTAAATTTTAAATAAAAATATGTTATATTTATATCATCCAATAATTAAATAAATATTTGAAAAAAGAAAAATTAAGTGTTTGGATTTTTCTTAATCATTAATGATTCTTTATCATTTTATAATTAATATTATGTTTTAATTTTTTCCCAAAATATATTCATAAATTAATATTTTTTTGTCTTATGATTATAATATAATCTTATGAGAAATTAACTAATTTTTCAATGTTTCATAAAATCAGTTATAATTTTAAAATCAGTATTTTTTGAATAAGAGATGATTTTAATTAAAAAGTAAATTTATCATATTAAAAAATTATTTTCATAAAATGGATTAAATTTTTGAAATTTAATCATTTCGAAATAGTTTGGGTGGATTTTGGGAATTTTTCTAAAATAGTTGAATTTTTTGTGAATAGTTAAATATGATAATGAATGGTATTAGCTAAATAATTGATTTATTGAGTCATGAATGATGTATGAATGATTTAAGAACCTTTAATTCGAACACACATTCTCTAGTTAATTTATTTATTCACAAGAATAAACACTATTTATGGTCTTGATCCAAAATAATAAAGTAATGAATAAAATAATTAAAAAATAGCTCTCTCATCCACTATAAATACCACCTATCCTCCTTACAACTTATAAGAGGTTTTGATTTATAATATTCATCCCAATTCCAATAAAAATACTCTTACCCATGTTATAGTATTTATGGTATCACCAAAACACCATTTCTGATTCCCTTAAGGAGGTTTTCAAGGAGACGACATACAAGAGGTAAAACCCTCTCTCTCTCTCTTTCAATTTCTTTTCTTTTCATATCCTTTCGTCACCTCTCCTATCCAAAGGAAAATTATAAATACATTATGATACATATAATTTAATTTCTATATCTTAATGCTATATCCATCCTCAATTCTATTATCATATACATTTATTATAAAAAATGATAACATTGTTTTTGAGGTGCTGCTTTACCGCCTTCGTGGTTGATGAGTTTTAATTTATAAAATTATTCCATAATGACTGGTAAAAAACATTTGTATGGTTAAAATATATTAAAATATATTTATTATAACTTAATTAATTCTTTTTTACCATTATATATGCATAATATTAATTAATAAAACAAAACTAGTTCATGATAATCAAAAAATCTCCAAAATAAAAAAAACATTTTCCATTAACATTTTATCTAATGATTCATCATCATATTAGGAAAAATATGATATAAAAGATAATTTAATATTTTATAGTATAATTAATAATATATTATTTCAATTCTATATAACTATTCACATTTTACATTATCTTTCATACCTTTATACAATTGAACCAATTAGGTATTCCAAGGAAACGAACACTCCTGAATGATGAAATTGAATATTGTAACTCTTCAAAAAGTCCATAAATGAGATTAATAAAATTATAATAAATAAAAACATGTTTATTATATCATTAAATAAATTATTTGTGAATCAAATATCATTATCCAGGACATTAAGATCATGTGTAGAACACTTTAGAACATAAGGCAAGGAATTTCTCTAAACCCCCATTTTTTCGGGTTTCGTTTTCCGTATTTTTACACGAATTTAATTATTATTTACTTTTATAAAAATCTTTTAAATTATATTTATATGTTCCTAAATTATTTACCTTGATAAATTCATTATTCTATTATCTCTAAATACATATTTTATAAGGTTCCCTTCTCAATAACTCTCGATAAGCACACCCGCTAAAAGGGAACTTCCGTATTTCATACCCATTTCCATGTAAAATACATAATATATTTTAATCATAAATTATTATTATAAAAGAATTTTTTTATATCATGAAGATATATCATTGTTCATTTATTATTTTATACAAACAATTATGCATTTTCCATTTTAAAGACTCTTAAATATTTTTCCTTAAACCACAATTAGTTCATTTATAATGATTCTTAATCATTTGTTTTACATGTTTTCATTTAATTTGGACAAAATTTTACATTATCTATACCTATTTTTCATTATCAAAGACCATTTATGATTTAAATATATTTTTAATGGACACCATTATGATATTCTATTTGGATATTCCTTATTCACCATTTATTCCTTGTGTGTGGTGTTTTTATACATACATTTTATTTATAATCAGAATTCAATAAAGATTTCATTAAATATCCATATTTTTTGTATCATGGATATGATTATTGTGTTATCTATATAAAATTTTTTATATATGATATTTTCTTTGATTTTTTTTTAAATAGGAAAATATTGATAAATAAATATTTTATACTCAATATGGATATTTTTATAAGACATATTGTCCATGAGTTAAATCTATGTATGAAGAATTATTTGGACGTGCAGTGAATGGTATGTTCCGGTAACAAATAGCCCCTGGATGCATCGATAGGTCTCATGAGACAAAATAGATGGCGACAATCCCTTTTTGTTTGTTTCTAGGAATAATCAGAGAGGTTCCACCCACATACTTATATTGTATTGATGGTATAGTGGTTGGTGTGATAGATATATGTCACCTAATGATTAATTGTTTTTATCATTTAATATTCAGTTTTTAGTTTCCATGATATTTTTACTTAGAAAAAAATATAGGGATGCATTTTCATTTTCAAATTATTTATGGCATGTGTCTTTCAGTTATTTACATTCTCATAATGACTATTCCATATTCACCTTTCATAATATATTATTGATTCATTTAACACATACTTAAATTTTAGTGCACATATTTATTTATTTCTTTCCCTAGGTTATGAAGATGAAATCATAGAATAATTTTCAAGGAAGTAATTTATTTTCCTCCGTTATGTTCTTTGTTTAATTACCAAAGTAATAAGGGAACCATATATATATCTAGTTCTTAAAAACTACTAAACTAATCGATCCTTGGTGAAGTGATATCTTGTATCTACACAATTATAATAAAATAACCATTTAATAAAGGATTATGATGTCAGGGTTTCACATTTGGT
The DNA here is from genome assembly GCA_963277665.1 of Viscum album. Lineage (NCBI taxonomy): Eukaryota > Viridiplantae > Streptophyta > Magnoliopsida > Santalales > Viscaceae > Viscum > Viscum album. Next base: position 1,953,897,118 of record OY728130.1, read on the forward strand.
ATTAGTGCATGTTTATTAGAAACCTTGGGAACTAGATGATAAATAAAACTGGAATGGATATCTTTGGACATATTTCTTAGGTTATGATGAATAACCATAACACACCTATATTGGATCATTTCATGTGGTATAACCCCCATATATTTTTAGCAATACTAATCCATTTCTAGATTAGAAGTGGTTCAATTCCCTTTAAAATATATTTCTATCATTGGGATGTAATAAAAATGAAAAGGTAGTACTAATAATATATTTTCTAAAGGGATATTATTGTCAATGATGGTCATTGATCCAAAATACTAAGGAGTAATATGAAATAGAATATATGGATTGGATATATTTAAATAAAAATTATTATATCAATATTCACCTTGTGATAAAAGAATTCAAATGAAGATAAATTTTGTTAGCTTAATGAATAAGGAAGTAGAGTTTGTTTCTGAGTATATGGACTCCATCACAATACTATTCAGGTCTTTCATAGATTACATATATGATTATGAAAAAATGATTGATAATTTCTTTGAAGTTATTAAGATGTGTCTCTATAGGGTACTAGATTTTCAAAAAAAATCATTATATAATAAAATAGTATTAAGTTCCATCAAAATAAAGAAAGAATTTTGTAGATCTGATATATTCAAGTAAATAATGAGAATAATAGGTCTTCTCATTAAAATTAAAAGGGTGATGTATTAAAGAAGAATAGCAAAATGAATCAATTTCTATTATTTGAACATTTTGTAAATAATTGTCTAAGGAAATGATTGAAAGTCAGTGGAGTTTTTTATTACAATAGAGAAAAAGGGTCTTTGAGATAATGAATATAAGGGGAAGAAAAAATCAATGACATTAAATTATTTAACTATAACAAATTAGGGTATTATTCAATTAAATGTCCCTAGAATCAGGAAAGTATACCATATATGAGGCCAAGGTAAGATGGCTTGGCTTATATGATCACTACAGCTAAAGTAGAAGTGCTCAATGATGTTGTGGAAGGTATAATAATCCTATATTTATATTTACCAAATGCTTAATTTTATTATGGATCATCACACTCTTTTATAGGTACCTTATTTTCCAAAAAATATTAGTTATTTCCCTTTTTATTTAATAATGGAGTTTTCAGTAAAAACCCCTATGGGAAGTCTTATTGAAACAGAAAAAAATGAGCAGTTCCCATTATGTCATATAAACATGCTTTATTTGATTATCTTATCACCATACTTATGGTTACCATTGATATAATCCTAATTTTTGAATGTATTTCAAAATATGATGTAAAATTTTACTATAAGTAGAACGAAATTATAATTTGTGATGAAGATTTATAATCCTTATCTTTAGAGAAGAAAATTCACCATCTGATTCGTAATTAGATCCACCCCTAGTAGCTCTACTAAATATAATTCTTGGGTAAGAAGAGCCCACATCATCTTGGGATGAGAAAATAAACCTTCAAATTGTATATGTACCAATGGTATGGGGATAAAATGATGTATTTCTTAAGGAATTACCTAGACAAGCCTAGAGTATAAAGTTGATATTACCATTGATTTAATACCTAATTAAAGACCAATATCAAATATTTATTATAGAATGGCCACTTCCGATTTAGTGGATATAAAGAAAAAACTAGGGGAGTTGAGTAATAAGGGATTTACTCACCCTAGTGTCTCTTCATGGGGACACATTGTTCCCTTTGTTAAGAATAGATAAGGATCATTGAGGCTGTGAATTGATTAGAGATAAATCAATGAAATTATAATAATGAAAATGTATCCAATTAATTTCATTGATTATTTATTTGATCAAATTAAAGTAAATAAATATTTTTTAAGAGTAACCTTTACATTGGGTGTCATCAATTGTGAGTTAATAAGGAATATATTCCAAAGAAAACTTTTTGGATGAGGTATGTACATTTCAAGTTTACAGTAATTCCATTCAGATTGACAAATTAACCCTCTAGTTTCATCGATATAATGAATAGAGTGATCAAGGAACATCTTGATTATTTTTTAGTAGTATTAATTTCTGATAATCTATTGTACTATAAAAGATATAAAGACTATGAAAATCACATACAGATTATTATTGAAACTCTTGGAAGGAAAGAGTTATATGGTAAATTTAGAAGGTGTGTATATTGGCTTTAAGAAATTTCTTTTCTTAGCTTTATTGTCTCTAAGGATATAATCTTAATTGATACAGTGATGAAAAAGGAAATAAAATAATTTCCTATAATGACCAACATAATTTAGGTATATAGTTTCATTAGTTTAGTAAGTTACTATTTGTGTTTCATTCATAATTTCACTAGACTAGAAAACCCATTAACTAATCCCACATTTAAAGGTGTTAAGTTCACGTTGAAAACAAATGTGGAGAATGTTTTGAAAAATTAAAATAATATTAGATAATTCTCCAATTTTGTCTTTACTATTATAAAATTATGGGTTTGTAATATACATTGATGCATCAAAGAAAGGGGTGGGTTGTGTCCTTGTGAAAAATTATAACATTATTGAATATGTATCAAGGAGGATAAAGAATCATGAACAGAATTATCCAACTCAATATCTTGAGTTAGCATCCACAATCCTTTATTTAAAGATATGGAAACAATATCTCTATGGTGAAAGATGAGAAATTTATAAAGATCACAATAGTTTGAAATAAATATTTATATAGAAATAACTCAACATATAGAAAAGATAATGGATTGAGTTTCTCAAAGATTATGATTTCTCAATACTCTACCACCCAGGAAATGAAAATAAGGTAAAAGATGAATTAAGAAGGAATGATCTAGGGATTTTGACCCAAATGAGGATTGATAAATATCCTATATAGGAGGATTTAGTAAATATGTATATGGGAATTGTTATGGAAGGAGAAATATCACTCCTTTTTCAAATGATTTCTGAACCATATTCGATAGAGAAGATAAAAATCTCTCAGTATGATGATGAGAATATTTAAAAATAAAATTAATGACATTATGGATGGAATATTGTTAGACTATGTGTATAAGGATGGAATTATAAAATTTGAAAATTGGTTATGTGTTCTAACAATACATGTGATAAAAAGGTATCTATTATATGATTCTCATAACTCAAATTTCACAATACACTCTAGTAGTACCAAGATGTATAGATATCTGAAGTGTAAAACCCAATGATTTGAAAATAAATTTAATATTGAATTCCTGAAACACAGAATCTCTAAAAAGCAATACATTGTTACAACTGAGCCAGTAAACACAATTTTACCACCTCTGGTATTTGAATTTTAAAAAACTAACTTACATAGTTGCATTTAGTAGGATATTGAGAGTCTTATAATACAAACATAGTTTTTTATGAATAGTAACAAACCCTTATATATAGAAATGACTATTAATGATTAGTAAATTATAAAAAATATAAACTTCACCCATGAGGGTATAAATACAATTTATAAATATTATATGTGAAAACAACAATCGTAGAACACATATTTTTATTTTTGTATGTCATAAATATTTTAATTACACTTTTATGATTCATTTAATAATTTAAATCGGAAATCTATTTTCATAAAATGTAATAATAAATTTTTACTTTATTTTATTATGCATATAATATAAATTTATGGGAACTTGATTAATTTAACAAGGTCTTATAAAAGTGTTTATAATTTTAAAGCAGTTTTTTTGGAAGAAATTATGATTTTATGTAAAATATATATTAAAATTATTTAGAAAATTATTTTCAAAAAAATGGATTTCATTTTTTTAATTCTATAAATTGAAAAAAATTTGAGGTAAATTTATGGAATTTTTCTAAAATACTTGAATTTTTTGGTGAATAGTGAAATATGATAATTTGTGATAAATGTAAAATATAATATTTATTGGGTCCTAAGTGATGTAAGGAAGATTTAAGACCACTATGTTTGAACTCAAATGAACTTATTACTATTATGGGTTAAATTAATCAATACTATTTTTTGTCTTTGAAAAAATAATAAAATAATGATTAAACTAATTGGGAAACCCTCCTCTACACCACTATAAAATCCCTCTCACACCCTCTTCTCTTCTATTTTATCAGACATGAAGATCATCAATTTTCTAAAAAAATACCCTTACCAAGTAACTCCCAACATCCATGAGATATTGGGATTTTCAAACACCCAAAACCCCTTCCCTTAAAGAGATTCTCAAGAGGTGGATTCAAGAGGTAAATTTACATTCTATTTCATTCAATTTCATTTAAAGTTTTTTTCTATTGTTATCCTATCCTATCATCCTCTATCCAAATGACCATGATAACTCCATTATAATCCATATAATAAAATTATATAATTTAAACGAATGAACCATCATCAATATCCTTAATCTCTCCCCTTTATTTTATAAACAAAATCATCATACGTGAGGTGCCAATTTACAACCTTCATGGATGATGAAGTTTCATTCTTCAATTTACCCCTCAGTATTGGTCATAAAACCATTTTTATGGTTTAAACATGATATAATATATGTATTATATAACCTATTTAATAATCAGGAACAATAATAATTACCTAATATTAAATCATATGACCAAACTAGTTCCTAATAATCAAAATACCACTAAAATAATCTAAGTGATTGACATTAATATTTCATCTAATTATTCTTAGTAAATCCATGTAACCATATAATATAAATGACCATTAACACCTATGAATGTTCATTAATATTATTTAAATTCAATTATGGAGATTTAAATCCAGTCTACATGAACTCCATTACTTTAAGACATGTGAACCGATTATTAAAATCAATAAAACAAACACTCTGGAACAACAGAATTCAATATTATAATGTAACAATAAGTTCAAAAATGAACTAAAAAAATAATGATAAACTAATAAAATTTCTAATAGTTTTCTAATTAAGATATTAATGGTTATAATTTCATATTCCATGACCATAATGTCAAGATCGGATCATTTGGGCTTAATGTAACATTTTTTCACTAGAACCTCTATTTTTATTTGTGTGGCTTTTATTGTCCACATACCTTAATGAAGATCTTATGTATTATTATTTAATCCTCATAAATGATGTGTGATTGTTCTATATATTTTTACCAACCATAATATTTCTTTATTTTTTGGGGAGCCACATGTTTTAAAACTAACATTTAAAATTCTTTTCGAAATATTAGCATGTTTCATGGGTATTTCTCAAATTCATGCCTATTTTCAAGAGCACTCTATAATATAATTTTAGTAACCATTATCATTCTAAAATCACTCATTTTATTATGAATGTAATATATAATTCATTTATGGTTTTACATAGATACATTTCAAAAATAAGTCTTCTTTTCAAATAAAAAGAGTATTTATTTCAATAATTACTCGATGATTTTATAAAGGGTATATACATCTACCTAAACACTATTTTTGATTATTATGAATGATATAATATAAAATATGGAATTGAATGTTTTATTAAATTATTTAATGAGTATTTTCTATCCAAAAACCATTCACAAATTTACACCAAATGGTTTGTGTTTAAGTTTAATTTTCGGAGAAAGTTATTTACATTTTGTGTGTTTGTTTTAATAAGAATATATATGTTGTTTATGTTTATTTCTATTCATATGAAGAATTAATTGTACTTATTATGTGATGTTTGGGGCCTATTATAGCCCCTCGATTCATCATTAGGTCTCATGAGATAAATTTATATGGTCTTGGAAGAATAATTTCCTATTTTTTAATATGGTTTTGGATGTGTCCTTAATCATTATTTTGATGTCTTCGCTAGGGACTTGATGGTATATTTCAGAATATCAAGAATATACATTGCCCTCATTATGAAACTAAAAATTCTAACTTAATGAGCTTATTCGACTAGTATAATAATCATGATTATTTTTTATTATGGTAATATTTACTCAGCACATATTCTTTCAATATTATGTTCATGATTTTCTATTAAAGGTGTATGTTTTCAATTATTCACAATGCTTAATGTTTATGTTATCTTTTGTTGCATTAGTTACTATTACTAAGTATTTGAGCTCACCCATTTCTTATGTTTCTTTTTCTCAGGACATGAGTTATTCTATTATGAATAACCTAGAAGGATTAACTTATAGTTGTGGATGCTCCCAATAAAACATATATGTTTTATTTTATTTCAAGTTGTAATGTTGAACTTATGTATGTATTTAGATTTCCAAATATACAAAACTATTCTTTCCTTTGGTATATAAATTTCTTGTAATTATGCCAATGTAATATAATAAGGATCCGGATCTGAGAAACTGGTGTTGGGTCTTTATAGTTGGTATCATAGGATGTTTAGTAGAAAACATGGAAACTAGATTTAGAAAATTGATTAAGAAACAAATCCATAAGATAGTATTTGAGGATAAACATACAAGAACATCATGGTATTTTGGTAAAGAATAAATTATGAGGAACTTTCTAGAAAATACATCCTTGTATGGATATTTTCATGGAACATGGTTTCAATATAGATTTACCTAGGAGTGAAAACTCGGACAAGGAGTTTTGGGATAGACCTGGGGTATCCTGTTAAATGACAATGGGACTTACTACAGATCTAGTTTGACACTCTTGAGGATAGTATTAGGATAATTCACATTTTCATTACATGCCACAATAAAGAATTTAAATATAAATTTTTCCTCAAAGAAACCATATTGATGATTGTGGGATTATCCATGCATAATATTTTAATTTATTCTATATATTTTTTCTACGTTGATATTTTAAGTTATGATTCATAACCTAATCTAGTGTATTCCATTATTTAGAAATAGAACCTAGTGGAATGAATGGAAATCGCATGAACGTGTGCATCCCATATAGGGATTGACCTCATGTTCAGGATAATGATGTTGTCTATGGGGCTATGACTGGGAAAGAGAAACTTATAATTATTCTAGGACAACTAACTCGGGTTATGAACAATAACCTTACCCGTATGGAGCATCTGAATCCATAATGTGGATGAGCTATGTTTGATAACTTTATACGAAAGTAGCCACTATAATTTAATTGTACTACAAACCCATTTGTAGATGAGGAGTGTATAAGTTCCCAAGAGTGTATATTTTTTGCTTTGGGATGTAATGAAATAGAGAATGTTGTTATGGTTGATTATCATCTATTATGTAATGTGGATCTGTGGTGGTAGTTAATACAAAAAACAAAGGAGGAGAAAGAAATTAAAGAGATAGAATAGAGGGATTTTAATTAAATATTTCTATAAAAATATTTTCTCTGCGAACAATGAGCAGATATGGAAAGGAAATTATTGAATATAAGGTAAAAGGAGGATGAAAATGTTTCAAAGTATGAATCCAAATTTACAAGGCTTCCAAGGAAATCTTCATACATCATACGTAATCCAAGGATCAAGATTGACTAATTTCATGATGGTTTAAAACCATTAATCCAAATGGATCTAGTCTCTCAAAGTTTCTCATCATTTGAAGATATAGTGTCAAGTGATATCAAGAGGGAGAATGAATTTTATAAGTCTTATGACTATAATATAAATCAATAGAAGATGATGGATACTAAAAAATCTTGAAAATGTAATAAGGTAATGGGAATGATGGTAAGAGTCGACTTTACACCTTGTAAACATTATGGAGGTAAACACCATATTGTCTACTTAAAAGGGAAAAGGGTATGCTACAAGTGTGGACAGAAAGTCCATCTTGTTGGTGATTGCAAGTGAAAAATTTAGCTATTAATGTTCAATTCTATAATTTTAAGTAGATGGTACACTTTTGGAATTATTTTCCCACAAATCAAGGAAACATTCCACATAAAAACCCAAGGGAGAAGGGATAAGATTATGTGATCACAACTATTGATATTGATTTTCTTAATGACATTGTGGTAGGTACATTAATCATGTCAAAAAAACCTAGAGAATTATTTATTTGATTTTGGATCATCGTATTCATTTATATCTTCCATGTTTTCTATGAAAATTAAATATTTCTAATTTGATTAATTGAGGGGGTAGTCAGAAAAAACTCTCATGGGAATTATCATTGCAACAAATTTATGTCAGGTAGTCCCCATTATGAAATATAAAAATGATTTATCTCCTAATTTTATTATCATACTAATGATTAAATTTGATATAATGCTCATTATTTATTGGATTTCCAAACATGATGGAAAAATTTTTTCCAAGAAGAATGAAGTTACAATTTTTTAGGATGATGTGGAATCCATTATCATTCGAGCGGAGAAATCACTATCTGTTTCATATCTATATACACCCCCATAAACTCTACTAAATTCAATTATTAGGGATAAATGGAATGAAAAAACTATGGGTGAAGAAATGAATGTTCAAATGAATGACATACATATTATGAAAGAATATGTTAATGTGATTCTAGAGGACTTACCTAGAAATACTCCAGATTGAGAAATTTAGTTTTCCATTAACTTAATTCATTGTTCAATGCCCATATAAAAGTCCACTAATATAATGGCCACTGTAAAATTATTGGAATTTATGAATCAATTAATGGAATTTAATGATAAAGGATTTATTCTCCCTATTTTTACTCAATGGGGAGACCATGTTATTTTCGTTAAGATGATGTATGGATCTTTGAGCTTGTGCATTGAATGTATAGAGATTAATGTGATAACAATAAGGAAAAAGTATCCCCTACCACACATTGATGATTTATTTGATCAAATTCATGGAGCTAAATATTTTTATAAGATTGAACTTTAATATGGATATAATTAGTTTCTTGTGAGGAAGTAATACATTCCAAAAACAGAATTTCAAACCAGTTATGAACATTATGAGTTTTCAATAATGCCTTCTTTACTGACTAATGAACCCTCTGATTTCAAGGATCTAATGAATAAGGTATTCAGGTAATATCATGATGACTTTTTGGTGGTATTTAATGATGATATCTTGTTATACTCAAAAATACAGGAAAATCTTGAAAATAATTTGCACACAGTTCTGAAGATTCTTAGAAGAAACGATATAATAGGATGTTTAGAAAGTGTGAATTTTGGATTCAATCATTTTTTTTCTTGGACACATTTTCTCTATATATTGATTATCTATTGATCCTATGAATACCATGGCGATAAAATAATTTCCAACTCTAATGAACATAACTAAGGTACATAGTTTTAATGGTTTAGCAGGTTATTATCAGCATTTCATTCAGAACATTACCCATTTATCAAATCCAATAACCAAGATTACACGTAAAGGGGTTATGTTTATAAGGAATGATTAATGGGAGTAATTTTTTGAGGAATTTAAGAGGAGATTATAGAATTCTAGGATACTAACCCTACCATCATGTAATGATGGGTTTGTGATCTATAGTGATGCATCAATTAAAGGAAATGGTTGTGTACTTATGAATAATGACAGAGTTATTTTCTATGCATCATGGAAATTAAAATTTAATGAACAAAAATATACTACTCCTGATCTGGAGTTAGAATTTGTAATCTTCGCTCTAAAAATATGGAGATATTATCTATATGTTGAAAAATTTGAGATATATATGGATCACAAAAGAGTGAAGTATATATTATCATAGAAAGAAATCAACATGAGGAAAATGTGAAGGATCAACATACTCACAAATTATGATTATTCCATAAACTATTACCCAGGAATGGAAAATAACGTAGCTGATGCATTGAGCTGGAAGGATGATGGAGTTCTCAACAAATTGAGGATTTAAAGGGATCCGGTGTACGTGGATCTAGTGAGGATGGATAATGTAATTATCAAAGAATGTGAAACATCACTACTTTTGAAATGGGTAACCAACCATATTTATTGGACATAATTAAATCTTCATAGTCTGATGAAGATAATATTAAAAAGAAATGTAATGCTATCGAAGATGGAAAGTTGACTGACTTCATGTTTAAAGATGAAATTTTGAAATTTTGGAAGAGGATATGTGTTTTTACTATACCTAAGATGAAAATGGAGTTATTGGATGATGCTAATAGCTCTAATTTATCTATACATCATGAGAGTAGTAAAATATATATATATATATATATATTTTAAAGAACATTTTTGGTGGGACAACATAAAGTTGGAAATTAATGATTATGTATGAATATGTATAGTCTATCAAAAAGTAAAGTTCGAACAACCACTTCCTAGAAGAGTCATGAATCCTATAACTATTCTGACATGGAAATGGGATGACATCACTATGTATGTTGTCACTGGATTACCCAAAAATCCAAGGAATAATGAAATGATATGGGTAATTGTTGATTGACTTAAAAAATCATCGCATTTCCTTGCTATAAGAGATCATTTTCCCTAGGATTTCCTAAAACGACTCTATGTTAATGAAGTTGTGAGACTTCATGGAGAACCTATCTCAATTTTTTATGATTTTGATCCATGATTTACATCGATATTCTTGAAAATTATTCAGAAATATTTGGATACCAATCTTCGATTGAGTACTTCTTATCACCCAAAAACTAATGAGAAATCAGAATGGATGATCCAAACCAAAGAGGACATGTTGAGATCATGTTAACTTGACATTCAAGCTATGTTGGATAAATATTTTCCTATAGTAAAGATTTCCTATAATAATAGTTTCTATTATAAAATTTAAATTGAACCATAGGAATCATTGTATGAAAAGAGATGTCGTACACCAACTTGTTGGGATGAAGTTGGAAAAATGAGGCAAGTGGGCCCAGAGCATGTAGAGGAAACAACCATGAAGGTAAAGATTATTCATAGATATATTAATTAAAATCAATGTAGATAAAGAAACTATACTGATAATCGAAGTAATGATTTGGAATTTCAAGTGGGATATCATGTTTTCATAAAAGTGTCTTCATAGAAGGGTGTTATATTATTTGGGAATAAAGGGAAACGATCCCTATATATATAGGCAATATTGAAATTCTGGATATAATTTGAGATTTTTCATATCGTTTGGATATTCCACATAGCCTATCTAATGTACACAATGTGTACCTTGTCTCACTGTTGAGAAAGTAAATGCCAAACCCAATGCATATCCTCGCTTCTGAATGTATAGATTTGGAACCTGACTTATCTTACTATGAAGAGAATATTTGGATTTGGACACTAAAAAACAAGTGTTGATGAATCCAATAACTTGAATAGTAAAGATGTAGAAAAATAATATAATCGAAGAGGCAATATGGGAGCTTGAGGATCTTATGATAAGAACTACCCAAATATTTTTGTGAGGTAACGTTCTGATAATTTTGAGGATAAAGTTTTTGTATGGAGGGGATAAAGTAACCCCCCAAGATTTACTAATAAATTTAATATTGAATGCATGAACCACTAGGTCTCAACAAAGAATAACTTTTTTATAACCTAGATATTAAATATAAATTTACCACCTCTGTGATTTGAATTCTGAAAAACTGACATACACGGTTGCGTTTAGTAGGATATTTAGAGCATGATAAGACAAACATAGATTTTGATGAATAATAACATACACATATGAATATTAACATACCCTTATTAATGTTAAATAAGATCAAATCATCCAAAAAATAGAATCTTATCCCATGAGTGTATAGAAACAATTTAGACATATTATAAGTGAAAAAAGGATCATAGTTTAAGTATTAGTATTTTTGTATGTCATTAATATTTTAATTACAATGTTCTATTTAATTTAATAATATAAAATGGAAATTTATATTTATAAATTTTAATCATAAATTGTTACTATGTATTCTTATGGTTATATGGTAATTATATGGCACCCTGATTAATTTATTAGTGTGTTATAAAACGAGTTATAATTTTAAAGTTGTTTTTTGGAATAAATTATGATTTTATATAAAAATTAAATTAAAAACTTTTAGAATATTATTTTCAAAAACTTTATTTCATTTTTTAATTCTATACATTGAAGAATTCATATTTTTGATTTTTTTGATTTTTCAAAAATACATGAATTTGGGGTGAATTGAAAAATACTATAATTTACAGTAACTGCTAAATACATAATTTATTGGTTCATAAGTGATATATGGATGAGGTAAGTCCACTAGGTTAAAACTCACATGAACTTACTAATATTATGGGTCACATTAATCAACACTACTGGTTTCCTTTGACAAAATAATAAAATTATGATTAAAATAATGGGGAACCCTCCTCTCCTCCACTATAACCCCCCCCCCCCCTCACTGTTCTCTTAACTCCTATATGCATTGAATATCCTCAATGTTCTACCCAAATATACTTACATAGTAACTCCCCACGTCCTAGAGACCATTTTCATTCAAATTGACCCAAACCTTTCCCTTAAATAGATTATTAAGGAGGTAGATTCATGAGGTAAATTCACATTCTATTTCTTTCAATTTCATTTTATGTTCAATTATATTATTATCATATCTTCATGTAATCTTTCCAAATTACTATGATAACTCTATTATCATATATATAATATAATTATATCATTTTAATTGAAGAACCATCATCTATATCCTTACTCTCTCCCTTTTATTTTATAAATGAAAACATTATCGGCAAGGTGCCAATTTAAAACCTTCATAGAAGATGAAGTTTCATTCTTATGTTTACCCTTCAATACTAAACATGAAAAAAAATTTATGGTTGAAACATGCTATAATTTATCTATCATAACCTATTTAATATTCTGGAATCTTTATATATTCATAATATTTAATCATATGACCAAACTAGTTCCTAAAAATCTAAATACCGCTAAAATAATCTATGTGAATGTCATTAATATTTCATATAATGATTCATCATCATTCCATGTAACCATATGATAAAAATGACCACTAAAACCTGTGTATGTTAATAAATATTATTTAAATTCAATTCTATATATTTACATTCATTCCACAAGAACCTCATTACTTAAAAACAAGTGAAATGATTATGAAAATCAAGCTAATGAACACTCCCACATAAGCCTCACCCCAGTTTTTGAGGACTCCTTAAGTGCATCCAGGAATCCCGGGATCAAATCCTGGAGGAGGATAATTTTGGGGTACTGTAGCAGTACTGTAGCAGCCATTGTAGCAGGTACTGTAGCAGGTACTGTAATGGGAACTGTAGTAGGAACTGTTTGGCACTGTTGCAGCTAGGAATATTCCCCCGTTTGGGCCTTCGTGTAAAGACCCGTAAATTTCAAGGAAATTTTTTTCTTAATTTTCTTTGGAATTTTACAAGAGCGCAGCTTCAGACGGCACCTGATTCCGAGGCCCGGTGTGCCCGGAATCAATTTCCGAAGTTTGGCTCGGGTACGTTCAGTGAACGGACGAGCGGGTTTTTCTATCTTTTGAACCGGTGCCCGGAATCAAATTCTGAGGGCACCGATGAATTCGCAGCGCCGGTATTTGCTTAGAAACGCCTCTTCCGGAGTTGCGTTTTCTCAGACGTGGTTTTTTAAATTTTGCGGCTTTAAGTCAGAAATAAAATAAAGTTTGTGCGACAACTTTATTTTTATTTCACTTAAGCTGCTTGGAAGCCACTTGAAGTCACTTTAAGACGGCTTGAACTGAGTTGAACTGGATAGGATGCTATCCAGAAATATCCTACCCTCTTGGTAGGATATTTGTGAGGTGGGGCCCGCACGAGCCCCGCCGTTTCTTTCGCTAAGTAACGCACCCGCGAAAACCCGTCAAAATAACTGAAAAGTCAACCGACGCGTTTTCTTTAATTCTTAACAGACCATTTAATTGGGCGGTTTATTTCGTGAATTAAATGGACTGTTTCTTCGTGAATTAAATGGGTCGTTTCTTTCGTTGAATTAATTCAACGAATTGATGGATCGTTTCTTAACCGGTTTCGTGTGTTGGCATGTTTATAAAATAAGACCAACCCAAAAATCCTTGGAAAGGATTTGAGAGAATCTTCGTTCCTCCACCCTCTCCGCGAAGAACGCGAAGAACGCGAAGAACGCGAAGAACGCGAAGAACGCCGGCAACCGGAATTCGACGACGCACACCAAGATCTGCGACGTCGACGAGATCTACCCGCGACGTTCTTCGGCGACGCTCTTCTTCCACGGCCGATCCTCGTTCGGCAACTAAGGTGAGAATCGGACTTTATTTCTCCCTTTTTAAATTTCAATAACAACGGATTTAATTAATTAAATCCGTTTGTTCTTGATCCGGAGATTGGCGACGCGACGCCGGATACCGCGACGACGCGACAATCTCCTTCCTCCGCGACGAGCGATTCCGCGACGACCCCTCGTCCGACGACGACGACAAGGTAAGGGTTGATTGGAATATTTTCCTTTCCCGTGATTTTATTTCTTTAAAGGTAAAGAACTTGATCTTCGAACAATTTTAACATTTAAAAATTGTTATTGATCGTTTTCTTGTTCCTCCCGTGGATTATGACTAACGCGGAGGGTGCGGGTCTAACGAACAAGACCCGGCAACCCTCCGCCGATCTATTTTTGTTGTGCGGATATGGCGGACGACGACGAACCGCGCGGCAGGGGCGATCCGTCGATCCCGCAGTGAAGATCGGCATCCGGGAGGGGCAACGGCGCAGACGGGAAAGAAATCGGGCCACCGGAGCATCTCCGGCGGCCCGCGGAAGGCGGCGGCGGCGCGGGTCGCCGGCGCGGCGGCGCCGGCGACCGGAGGCGGCGGCGGCCGGCGCGCCGCCGTGGAGGAAGCCCGCCGCGGCTGAAGCCGCGGCGGCAACGGCGGCCGGTTCCGCGGCCGCGCGGAACCGGGACGGACGCGGCGGCCCGGCCGCGTCCGCGTGACAGGCGGCCCCCCGTGGGGGCCGCGTTTCCTTCAAAGCCGCGGGTCAACCCCGCGGCGGCGGCTCCCTCGGCCGCCAGGCCGAGGCCGAGCCGGCCGGTCCGGTCGGCCGGGCCGCGCCCAGGCCGGACCGGACCCGGCCGAGCCGGTTCGGGCCGGGTCGGGCCGGCCCGGTTCGGGCCGACCCGGTTCGGCCGACCCCAGGGGGGGTTCGGGCCGGGTCGCCCCGGACCCGGAACCCCCGTTTCGGGCCCTCTTCGGTCCATCACCCATATCTTGGGCCTGGGACCTCCGATTGACGAACCGTCAGCGGCTACGCGATCCTTGGATCGAGACGGTCGTTTCGGTATATTATACCCAAGGTTTCGGAAGACTTTGGGTTCGGCCGGGTTGGTTCGTACACGAAACCAACCGGGCCCTCGGAGCGGAAACGCTCGTAACTTGAGCTACGGACGTCCGAACGACGTACCGTCAGCTGTGGTAGTTTCCTCTAAGTGAGACGAAACTTTTGGCATACTCCGCCCGAGGATCGGATACAGGCGGAGTACGGTCGGGTTGGTTTTGCCCTAAAAACCAACCGGGCCCCTGGGACGAAAATGCCAATAACTCTCAGACCGGGCGTCCGTTTGGCACGCCGTCTGTCGCGTTGAGATCCTGTTGTCGATACGGAACTTTTGGATACATCAACTTCGGACTACGTGTCAGTTGATGTATCAGCCTCTCGGCTCGTGGAGCGGACCCTCCTAAACGAGCTCGCTTTGTGCGGGAACCCTAGCGCTGGCTGTGACTTCGACGACAGAGCAGAGATCCTTCGTGGACTGCGACGACGACAGAGCAGAGATCCTTCGTGGACTGCGACGACGACAGAGCAGAGATCCTTCGTGGACTGCGACGACGGCAGAGCAGAGATCCTCCGTGGACTGCGACGACGGCAGAGCAGAGATCCTTCGTGGACTGCAGCGACGACTGTGCAGGGACCTCAGTGGACTGCGTCGACTACTGCACTCAGCGATCCTACGCGGATCAGTGCCCGATCCTATGTGGGTCCTACTACCGGTTCTGTGTGAGCCACTGCCTACTGGTTCTGTGTGAGCCACTGCCTACAGGTTCTGTGTGAGCCCGATCCTGTGTGGGTCTTTTGCGGGGGTTAGTACCTATCGATCCTTCGTGGGTCCGACGACTTAGACGGATCAGTGATCGTCTTTGACGTCATCTGAAAAAGTATACCTGGTTGAGCTGAATCTTATGTTACTCTCCTTTGTGGATTGTGTTGAACTATCCTTTGTGGATTTACTGTTTACTCTCCTTGTGGATTTGAGCCTTGCTTTCCTTTGTGGATTGAGTTGTTCTTGAGCTCGTGAGCAGAGCTAGAATTGGGGACTTAGGTATATGTAGGGGCATATACCTAAGTCGGGTCAGATGTTACTTCGTGATTGCATCTTTCTTTTGTGCTATATCCTTTGTGGATTTCGGGAGACCTTCGGGGGTCTCGGGGTCCTTACTGAGTAGTTGTACTCACCCCTGCACGGGCTATGCCCGCACCTTGTTGTGTTGGTTGCAGACGACGGACAGCGCTGATCACGGTTGGGCGTGGATCAGGACGGTACCTGGAGGTGGACCACTGGGCGGGACGTGCTCGGAGCGGACGTGGGGCCCGAGGAGCCTGGAGGCTATCTGTACCCACCCTTCAGGTGGGATTGCCAGGGGACGACACGAGGCCGCCGTCTTTTCTTCAGTTGCTGCTTTACTTTTCAGTTGTACTTTACAGTTGGGCTTGTATTCCGGCCCCTTTACTTTTCTGCACTTTACTTTCCGCTTGCTGACTCTGTGTGGTTGTTACTTATAAAGGCAATGCCTTCCCTGTTTACTGGGATTTTACGCCTTGGTGCTAGTCGCCAGCCCCTGGCCTATGGAAGGCGGGCTTGGGGTAGTCACGGCACGGGCCCCGAGGACGGGTCGTGACAAATTGGTATCAGAGGCGGTCGGTTCTACCGCAAACTCTGATCGTCCTTTCTTTCTATGTGAAGCAATAGTGTTTAGTGTATTGAGTGTGGTTATCAGTTCAGGGAGCCCAGTGTTGGTGCGGCGGCCGACGTATCCGTACACCAGGACCCTGACTCCTGATTTCCGACTTAATGCATGAAAACATTGATTGCGTGTGTGTTTCAAGTTTTCTTTGTGATTACTTATGTCAGCTCACCGGGTATACTGATCTGCTTTATGAAAGTCTCAAGTTTTCCTTGTGATTACTTGTGCCAGCTCACCAGGTATACTGTTCTGACTATGGTGCTCTTGTTCTCCTTTTCAGGATGGCCCCGCGACGTCAGCCAGCTAGGGTTCCGAGTGTAGGGCGCGACGGCAGCCCACCGAGCGACGAGGCCTCGGTGCAGGGCCCTTTGCCAGCAGTGGCACCGGCGGTAGCTTTACCCGCCGAGCCACCGATGCTGCCAGTACCAGACGCTGACGATGCACGTCGCCTCAGGGCACTGCATGAGTTTCAGAGCCAGCGACCGCCCAGGTTTCGCGGTGAGGCGGACCCCCAGGCCGCCGAGGACTGGCTAGAGGCGGTGGTACGGATCTTCAGGCTAGTGAGGACACCAGCGGATCTCATGGTGATTCTCGCAGCGAGCCTCCTGCAGGCGGCGACAGGACGATGGTGGAGCCTGATGCTCCAGGTTCACGATGAGGCATCCTTGCTTTGGACGGATTTCGAGAGCCTCTTCCGCTCTGAGTTCGTCCCGGCCACCCTCCGAGCGGTGCGTATCCAGGAGCTTCTCCAGCTGCGCCAGGGCAGCATGACGGTCGCTCAGTACGCGGCGAGGTTCACGGACCTATCTCGCTACTCGACCGACATGGTACGGGACCCCTTCTTCCGGGCCCGGACCTTCGAGCAGGGCTTGCGACAGGAGATTCGGGCGTCACTGATCTCTCTCAGCATTCCGACCCAGGCGGGAGTGCTGGAGCGAGCCCTCCTGATCGAGAGCTTCCTGGCAGAGCCTTCTTCAGCAGCGAGACCTAGCGCAGGGCGGCAGGTAGCTGAGTCATCGGCAGCAGGCAGCCGACGGATGACTCAGGGGTCCAGGCAGACCAGACCCCCTCGCAGACGGCCTCAGGACACCGGCTCAGCAGTACGAGGCACACAGCGGAGTGCCAGCCTTTCGAGAGGCAGGCTGTGCTACTCTTGCGGCGGGCAAGGTCACATGGCTCGTGACTGCCCGACTCGCCGACCAGAGGAGCAGCAGACGGTGGAGGGGCCACCCAGGCAGAGGCAGAGAGTCGACCGTGGCGGTCTGCAGGGAGGAGGCGGACGAGGCAGAGGAGCTGGCCGAGCAGCGGGTGGTGGGCGACGCTTCCAGGCTCTACCCCCACCACCACCAGGAGGGCCACCTCGACCACAGGAAGCTGGCGGGCAGAGACAGGCCCAGCTCCAGGCAGTGGAGGCCTACGACCCCGACTTGCCAGAGATGATTCGAGGTACGATCTGTGTCTATTCCACCCTTGCTGCAGTACTTATAGACACAGGAGCGAGTCACTCTTTCATAGCCTCTGCCCTTGTTCGGAGCTCGGAGATTCCGACTGAGCCGTTGGCTCGATCCTTACGGCTAGAGACTCCTACGGGAGCAGACTCGACGATTACGCACTGGTGCCGGCAGTGTGAGCTTACTCTAGGAGGCGAGAGCTTCGGCTGGGATCTCCTTGTAGCGGCGTCGAGGCCTTACGACGTCATCTTGGGCATGGATTGGCTATCCACGGTTCATGCCCAGATCGACTTTTTTAGGCGCAAGGTGCGATGTGTTCGTACCGACGGGAGCAGGTTTACCTTCACCGGCGAGAAGGGAACCTTTTCAGCACAGGATGGACTTCCGCGGAGGAGAGTGCAGCCCATCTCTCATCAGTTGGCTAGCCTCATCCTAGGAGCAGTGGACGTGCGGAGTCCGTCTTTTCCTGCAGTGGTGGACCAGTACGTAGACGTCTTTCCCGACGACGTTCCAGGGCTACCTCCTCGTAGAGAGGTAGACTTTTACATCGACTTGTACCCCGGGACAGCCCCGATATCTACTCCAGCATATCGGATGGCCCCCGCCGAGCTTCGAGAGCTGCGGGTACAGTTGGAGGACTTGCAGAGCAAGGGGTTTATCCGACCCAGTGTTTCACCCTGGGCTTCCCCGATTTTGTTCGCCAAGAAGGCGGACGGGAGCTTGCGACTATGTGTCGACTATCGTCGCCTGAACCAGGTGACAGTGAGGAACAAGTATCCGCTGCCACGGATTGATGACCTCTTCGATCAGCTCAAGGGAGGGCGGTGGTTCTCGAAGATAGACCTCCGGTCAGGCTATCATCAGCTCAGAGTTCGAGACGAGGACGTGCAGAAGACGGCCTTCAGGTGTCGGTATGGCCATTATGAGTTCTTGGTTATGCCGTTCGGCGTAACCAATGCTCCAGCAGTGTTCATGAGCCTCATGAACAGGATCTTCCAGCCATACCTCGACCGATTTGTCGTTGTCTTCATTGACGACATTTTGGTATACTCGACGACTGAGGAGGAGCATGCCTACCACCTGCGAGTTGTGCTAGACACACTCCGAGAGCACCAGCTTTATGGCAAGCTCTCAAAATGCCAGTTCTGGTTACGTGAGGTCCATTTCTTGGGGCACGTCATTTCTGAGGCGGGAGTTGCAGTGGATCCCGCGAAGATCGAGGCAGTGCTAGCTTGGGAGCCACCCAGGAGCGTGACAGAGGTGCGGAGCTTCTTGGGCCTAGCCGGATACTATCGGAGATTCGTGCCAGACTTCTCCAGAGTTGTGGCACCACTCTCAGCGTTGACGAAGAAGGGGAAACCCTTCGTGTGGTCAGACAGATGTCAGCAGAGCTTCCAGGAGCTGAGACAGAGATTGACCAGCGCACCTATCTTGAGGTTGCCTGAGGAGGGAGTTGGGTACGTAGTTTACTGCGATGCATCAGGGACTGGACTCGGGTGCGTCCTGATGCAGGAGCGG
Source organism: Viscum album (assembly GCA_963277665.1). Taxonomy (NCBI): domain Eukaryota; kingdom Viridiplantae; phylum Streptophyta; class Magnoliopsida; order Santalales; family Viscaceae; genus Viscum; species Viscum album. Next base: position 1,953,916,956 of record OY728130.1, read on the forward strand.
GCCGTGATCGCCTATGGATCACGTCAGTTGAGGCCGCATGAGCAGAACTACGCCACTCATGACCTGGAGTTAGCAGCAGTGGTCTTCGCTCTGAAGACGTGGCGGCGCTATCTGATGGGCGAGCGCTTCACTGTCTTTTCTGACCACCAGAGTCTCAGGTATATCTTCTCTCAGAAGGACCTGAACCTGAGACAGCGGAGATGGCTTGAGTTCCTCCAGGACTATGACTTTGAGATAGTCTATACTCCTGGGAAGGGGAACGTGGTAGCCGATGCCCTCAGCAGGAGGACGGGCATTCAGCTACTTGAGGAGGCGACGGAGCAGCTAGCCTCCTTGCAGATATCCTTCGTGGATAGAGACGGAGCAGCCTTCCTTCAGTCTCTCACAGTCTCTCCTCCACTTCTACAGCGGGTCAGAGAGGCTCAGCGTGGGGACACTGACTGTGAGACCCGGCGTGCACTGATATCCTCAGGTCAGGCGCCTGATGGTTTCTCCCTTGGAGCAGAGCACGACATCCTTTTCAGAGGGCGTACCTTCGTACCAGTTGCTTTACGAGAGGAGGTGCTGAGAGAGTTTCACACTTCTCCCTTGGCGGTGCATCCCGGAGTGGCGAAGATGTACCAGGATCTCAGACGACAGCACTGGTGGCCGGGCATGAAGAAAGCTGTGGCAGAGTTCGTTTCACGATGCCTCACCTGCCAGCAGGTGAAGGCAGAGCACCAGGTACCAGCAGGCTTGGTACAGCCCTTGGAGGTCCCGGAGTGGAAGTGGGACGGCATATCTATGGACTTCGTGACTGGACTTCCACGTACTTCCAGAGTTCACGACTCCATTTGGGTGATTGTCGACCGACTCACCAAGTCGGCACACTTCTTACCCATCAGAGAGCAGGGATCAGTGGAGAGCTTGGGACGTCTTTACGTCCAGGAGATCGTACGGCTTCACGGTGTGCCATCGTCTATCGTCTCCGATCGAGATGCTCGTTTCACTTCCCGGCTTTGGAAGGGGTTGCAGGAGGCGTTCGGGACGCGGTTCCATCTGAGCACAGCCTTCCACCCTCAGACGGATGGACAGACGGAGAGGACCATACAGACACTCGAGGACATGCTCCGTGCATGTGTTCTCGACTTTGGTCGCAGCTGGGAGGACCACCTACCCTTGGTGGAGTTCGCGTACAACAACAGCTACCACTCCACCATCGGGATGACACCATACGAGGCGTTGTACGGCAGACCCTGCAGATCACCGTTGTGCTGGACAGACCCTGGGGAGTCAGCACTCGTGGGACCAGAGATGGTCCGAGCCATGACAGAGAAGGTCCAGATCATCCAGGAGAGGATGAGGACAGCTCAGAGCCGGCAGAAGTCATATGCTGACAGGAGGCGGAGGCCACTAGAGTTCGAGGATGGCGACCACGTCTTTTTGCGTGTCTCACCTCGACGTGGTTTACGGAGATTTGGCCGAGGCGGCAAGTTGTCTCCACGCTTCATCGGGCCTTTCCAGGTCCTCAGCAGGATAGGAGAGGTGGCTTATCGCCTGGCTCTACCACCTCAGTTGCACCGGGTGCACGACGTCTTCCACGTGTCTCAGCTGAGGAGATACGTGCACGACCCGACGCACATCATCGACTTTGGGGAGCTGGACGTGGACGATGGGGCGACTTTTGCGGAGGTCCCAGTGGAGATCGAGGATCGACAGGAGCGGGTCCTACGTGGGCGGTCGATTCCTCTTGTGCGCGTCAGATGGCAGCACGGGAACCTCCAGGAGAGCACTTGGGAGCGGGAGGCTCAGATGCGTGCTCAGTACCCCCATTTGTTCCCCTAGTTTTTGATGTATCTTTACGGGGACGTAAAGCCCTGAGGTGGGAGTAATGTAAAGACCCGTAAATTTCAAGGAAATTTTTTTCTTAATTTTCTTTGGAATTTTACAAGAGCGCAGCTTCAGACGGCACCTGATTCCGAGGCCCGGTGTGCCCGGAATCAATTTCCGAAGTTTGGCTCGGGTACGTTCAGTGAACGGACGAGCGGGTTTTTCTATCTTTTGAACCGGTGCCCGGAATCAAATTCTGAGGGCACCGATGAATTCGCAGCGCCGGTATTTGCTTAGAAACGCCTCTTCCGGAGTTGCGTTTGCTCAGACGTGGTTTTTTAAATTTTGCGGCTTTAAGTCAGAAATAAAATAAAGTTTGTGCGACAACTTTATTTTTATTTCACTTAAGCTGCTTGGAAGCCACTTGAAGTCACTTTAAGACGGCTTGAACTGAGTTGAACTGGATAGGATGCTATCCAGAAATATCCTACCCTCTTGGTAGGATATTTGTGAGGTGGGGCCCGCACGAGCCCCGCCGTTTCTTTCGCTAAGTAACGCACCCGCGAAAACCCGTCAAAATAACTGAAAAGTCAACCGACGCGTTTTCTTTAATTCTTAACAGACCATTTAATTGGGCGGTTTATTTCGTGAATTAAATGGACTGTTTCTTCGTGAATTAAATGGGTCGTTTCTTTCGTTGAATTAATTCAACGAATTGATGGATCGTTTCTTAACCGGTTTCGTGTGTTGGCATGTTTATAAAATAAGACCAACCCAAAAATCCTTGGAAAGGATTTGAGAGAATCTTCGTTCCTCCACCCTCTCCGCGAAGAACGCGAAGAACGCGAAGAACGCGAAGAACGCGAAGAACGCCGGCAACCGGAATTCGACGACGCACACCAAGATCTGCGACGTCGACGAGATATACCCGCGACGTTCTTCGGCGACGCTCTTCTTCCACGGCCGATCCTCGTTCGGCAACTAAGGTGAGAATCAGACTTTATTTCTCCCTTTTTAAATTTCAATAACAACGGATTTAATTAATTAAATCCGTTTGTTCTTGATCCGGAGATTGGCGACGCGACGCCGGATACCGCGACGACGCGACAATCTCCTTCCTCCGCGACGAGCGATTCCGCGACGACCCCTCGTCCGACGACGACGACAAGGTAAGGGTTGATTGGAATATTTTCCTTTCCCGTGATTTTATTTCTTTAAAGGTAAAGAACTTGATCTTCGAACAATTTTAACATTTAAAAATTGTTATTGATCGTTTTCTTGTTCCTCCCGTGGATTATGACTAACGCGGAGGGTGTGGGTCTAACGAACAAGACCCGGCAACCCTCCGCCGATCTATTTTTGTTGTGCGGATATGGCGGACGACGACGAACCGCGCGGCAGGGGCGATCCGTCGATCCCGCAGTGAAGATCGGCATCCGGGAGGGGCAACGGCGCAGACGGGAAAGAAATCGGGCCACCGGAGCATCTCCGGCGGCCCGCGGAAGGCGGCGGCGGCGCGGGTCGCCGGCGCGGCGGCGCCGGCGACCGGAGGCGGCGGCGGCCGGCGCGCCGCCGTGGAGGAAGCCCGCCGCGGCTGAAGCCGCGGCGGCAACGGCGGCCGGTTCCGCGGCCGCGCGGAACCGGGACGGACGCGGCGGCCCCCCGCGGGGGCCGCGTTTCCTTCAAAGCCGCGGGTCAACCCCGCGGCGGCGGCTCCCTCGGCCGCTCGGCCGAGGCCGAGCCGGCCGGTCCAGTCGGCCGGGCCGCGCCCAGGCCGGACCGGACCCGGCCGAGCCGGTTCGGGCCGGGTCGCCCCGGACCCGGAACCCCCGTTTCGGGCCCTCTTCGGTCCATCACCCATATCTTGGGCCTGGGACCTCCGATTGACGAACCGTCAGCGGCTACGCGATCCTTGGATCGAGACGGTCGTTTCGGTATATTATACCCAAGGATTCGGAAGACTTTGGGTTCGGCCGGGTTGGTTCGTACACGAAACCAACCGGGCCCTCGGAGCGGAAACGCTCGTAACTTGAGCTACGGACGTCCGAACGACGTACCGTCAGCTGTGGTAGTTTCCTCTAAGTGAGACGGAACTTTTGGCATACTCCGCCCGAGGATCGGATACAGGCGGAGTACGGTCGGGTTGGTTTTGCCCTAAAAACCAACCGGGCCCCTGGGACGAAAATGCCAATAACTCTCAGACCGGGCGTCCGTTTGACGCGCCGTCTGTCGCGTTGAGATCCTGTTGTAGATACGGAACTTTTGGATACATCAACTTCGGACTACGTGTCAGTTGATGTATCAGCCTCTCGGCTCGTGGAGCGGACCCTCCTAAACGAGCTCGCTTTGTGCGGGAACCCTAGCGCTGGCTGTGACTTCGACGACAGAGCAGAGATCCTTCGTGGACTGCGACGACGACAGAGCAGAGATCCTTCGTGGACTGCGACGACGACAGAGCAGAGATCCTCCGTGGACTGCGACGACGGCAGAGCAGAGATCCTTCGTGGACTGCAGCGACGACTGTGCAGGGACCTCAGTGGACTGCGTCGACTACTGCACTCAGCGATCCTACGCGGATCAGTGCCCGATCCTATGTGGGTCCTACTACCGGTTCTGTGTGAGCCACTGCCTACTGGTTCTGTGTGAGCCACTGCCTACAGGTTCTGTGTGAGCCCGATCCTGTGTGGGTCTTTTGCGGGGGTTAGTACCTATCGATCCTTCGTGGGTCCGACGACTTAGACGGATCAGTGATCGTCTTTGACGTCATCTGAAAAAGTATACCTGGTTGAGCTGAATCTTATGTTACTCTCCTTTGTGGATTGTGTTGAACTATCCTTTGTGGATTTACTGTTTACTCTCCTTGTGGATTTGAGCCTTGCTTTCCTTTGTGGATTGAGTTGTTCTTGAGCTCGTGAGCAGAGCTAGAATTGGGGACTTAGGTATATGTAGGGGCATATACCTAAGTCGGGTCAGATGTTACTTCGTGATTGCATCTTTCTTTTGTGCTATATCCTTTGTGGATTTCGGGAGACCTTCGGGGGTCTCGGGGTCCTTACTGAGTAGTTGTACTCACCCCTGCACGGGCTATGCCCGCACCTTGTTGTGTTGGTTGCAGACGACGGACAGCGCTGATCACGGTTGGGCGTGGAGCAGGACGGTACCTGGAGGTGGACCACTGGGCGGGACGTGCTCGGAGCGGACGTGGGGCCCGAGGAGCCTGGAGGCTATCTGTACCCACCCTTCAGGTGGGATTTCCAGTGGACGACACGAGGCTGCCGTCTTTTCTTCAGTTGCTGCTTTACTTTTCAGTTGTACTTTACAGTTGGGCTTGTATTCCGGCCCCTTTACTTTTCTGCACTTTACTTTCCGCTTGCTGACTCTGTGTGGTTGTTACTTATAAAGGCAATGCCTTCCCTGTTTACTGGGATTTTACGCCTTGGTGCTAGTCGCCAGCCCCTGGCCTATGGAAGGCGGGCTTGGGGTAGTCACGGCACGGGCCCCGAGGACGGGTCGTGACACTTCGGGCCATCGATTTTGTCCTTGAGTCCTTTAAGGCCTTTAGGAAACCTAGGCCTTCGGGTCAGTAAGGACTTCGGGACACCTCAAGGCCTTTAGGCCAGCTTAAGTGCCGATTCAAACTAGACAACCTACAAGGAACAAACTTAAGAAGGAGGTTGAGAAAATATCTTTCACTACAGCAGAATCTAAAAGGATTACCAAAATGAGAGGGTATGTCACCTGCCATCGGGACAAGCCTATGCATGCACATGAAAGCCAAGCTGAATATCCATGTGTAGGTGGAGTGCTGATTTCACAATGAAGATGCTGGGGAGGAGCAGTTCCAAGAAGTTAGTCAAGGTTGTGTGTAATGTTTGAAGCCTACAGGCAGTGAATTCCTCTAAATCCTATGGTCCATATAATACATAAACCTATGAGCCTTTTAAGGGTTCCACATCACCCCTTGAAATGTGGATTATCAAAAATCAATAAAAATTGAAGGCCTTCCGGCCATTGGATAAAATGAATGCTTCAGAATGAAAGAATTCAATATTATAACTTATCAATAAGGACATAAATGAACTAAGAAAAGATACTTATACTCTAAATAAATTTATAATAGTTTCTTAATTACTTTATTAATGAGTATAATTTTATATTGTAGGACCATAAGGTCAAGAGCTGAACATTTGGACTTAAGGTAAGGGTTTCCCAACCGAACCTCCATTTTCATTCCGGTTACATTTATTGTCTACTTAACTCGATGAAGATAATATGTATTATTATGTACTACTCATTAATTATGTGTGTTTTTTCAATATATTTTTACCAACAAGAATCCTTTTTTTAAGGAGAGTCACATGTTTTAAAAGGTACTACAAAAATTATTTCTGAAATATATGTCTATTTAAACGGTATTTCTCAAATTCTTGCCTATTTTAAAGGGAACTCTATAATATATTTTTAGAAACCATTATATTTATAAAATAAGTCATTTTATTTTGAAAATAATTTGTTACTTCAATTCTAGTTTTATAAAAATAATTTTCCAAAAGAACTCCTCATTCCAATGTAAAAGAGTATTTATCTCAAGAATTACTCAATGATATTATATGAGTATCTTCATCTATTTCAACAAACATGTTGTTTATTCTGTATGTTATCATCTAACATGTTTAATTGAATTTTTTATGACTAGTTTTACTATAGAGGTGATATCCTAAAACAATTCACCAATTTACTCTGAATGGTTAGTTTTTAATATTAATGTTTGGGGAATGTTATTTACATTTCATATGTTAGTTTCAATATTAATGTATATGTTGTTTATGTTTATCCGCATTCATATGTGGAATTAATTGTACATATTATGTGATATGTGGTCCCCACTATAGCCTCTTGATTAATCAATATGTCTCATTATTCAAATATATATGGACTTGGATGAGTCCTGGACCATTTCTAGGTATGTTTCTGGCTGAGTTTTTAATCATTTTTTGATGTTGTTGTCAAGGCCTTGATGGTATGTTTCAGAATATCCATAGTATTCATTTCCTCCATTATGAAGATATAAATTCAATGTTCATGAGGTTATTCAACTAGTACAATACTCATGATTATGCTTTATTATGAAAATATTAACTCAACTCATATTCCTGCCATATTATGTTCAAGTTTTTATTTTAAAGGCATGTGTTTTCAATTATTCACCTTTCCTATTTTTTATGTTATCTTCCACTTTATTGCTTACTATTAAGGAGAATTTGAGCTCACTCATTTCTTATGTTTCATTTTATAAGGAGATTAATATTTTTATTATTAATGACCTACATGGAGAAAATTATAGTTGTGGATGTTCTCAATAAAACATATTTCGTGTATGTCATTTAAAGTTGTAATGTTGAACTTATGTATGTATCTGGAGTTAGAAATATACTAAACTATTTCTTCCATAAAGATATTACTTTTTCTTTAATTTTTCCAATGTAATTTAATAAGGCACCGACCTTGAGAAACTGGGATCGGGTCATTACATGAATGAACAGTTTTTTATGATATTATAAAGTGGAAAATTAATAAATATGTTTCAAGATGCCTAGTTTTTTATCAAGTTAAGGGTGAGAGATAGTATCTTAGAAGAGTCCTGAATCCTATAGATATTACTATAAGGATGTGGTATGACCTTACTATGTACTTCATCATGGTATTTATAAATATCCTCATAAAGAATGATGTCACATGGGTTATTGTTGATAACCTTGGAAAATTGGAACATTTTATTTCTATAAGAAAAGATTTACCACTTGGACAGATATAAATGTTATATATTAATGATTTTTATGAATTCATGGTGTAATTATATCAATTGTGTCTAATCTTGATCCCTATTTTACAAAATATATCCATAAGATTCTTTAAAAGGGTTTGGGTATTGAGCTTTATTTTAGTAATGATTATCACCATAAAACCAATGGACAATCTTAAAGGACTATTCAAAAGTTAGAAGATAAGTGTAGATCATGCTCACATGACATTCAATGTATGACGGATCAGTTATTTTTTGGGGCTAGAATTTTCCCTCAATAATAGTTTCCATTATATTATACAAATGACACCATATAAAGCATTATATGAAATTAGATGTCGAACTCTGACTTGTTCAGATGTATTTTATGAGAGTTAAATTATTGGCCTAGAAATTATAGATGATATAAAGATAATGATAAAGACTATTCTAGATCATACTAAAGCTGGTCAAATTAATAAAAAGAGTTATACTATAAACTAGAGAAAGGATTTGGAGTTTCATGTGGGAGATCATGTATTTATGAAATTTTCTCCATGAATGGGTTTTGTATGGTTTGGTAAGAACCAAAACATTATCCCTAGGTACATCAAACCATTTTTGAAATTATATAATGAATCAGATCTTTAAATTACCAATTAGATATGTCACCATGTTTCTCCAAAGTTTAATATGTGATATACATATCATTTTTAAAGAAATACATTCTTGAAAGAATGAATGCACTCACCCATCAAGAAATAGAAATCAAACCTGATTTATCTTACTGTTAAGATCCTATCAAACTTCTAGACATAAGAGAACAGGTGTTGAAAAATATAATGACTTTACTGGTAAAGGTATTTTGGAGAAACCATAAAATGGAGGAAGAAATAAGGGAACCTGAGGATGATTTGAAGAAGAAACACCCATATCAATCTAAAAGAAATTATGCATGAAAAATTTCAAGGATGAAAATTTTCAAGGTGAGAATAATATTACTCCCCAAGATTTATGATATGTATATTCTTAAATAAATTCAATTTATTTTATAGCTTATGTTTCCTGAAACTCTGTGATCAAACGAACCACGATTTTCTATTAAATATTATCCAGAGAGTAGAAATGGTAATGTGAAAGTTAAGAATAATAATATGACCATTATAATAATAACCACACATATGAAATTATAAATAAAATTTAGTTACCTCATAAATGAAAATTAGATATATTTATATCATTTAATAAGTATATAAGTCTTTTTAAAATGATAAATTAATTGAACAAGTTTTTGTAAAGCGTAAATTATTATTTACATTTTTATAATTAATATATTATTTTAAATATATATATATTTTCAAATAATTGGTTCATAAATTAATATTTTTTTGTATTATTGTAAAAAGATAATTTTATGAGACATTAATTATATTTTCAATGTGTCATAAAATCGGTTTTAATTTTAAAATTAGTACTTTTCTAATATGCGATGATTTGAATTAGTAATTAAATTTACCATATTTAGAGAATTATTTTCATAAAATAGAGTCCATTTTTGAAATCTAAATGTTGAAAAATGGTAAGGGGAATTTTAGGGATTTTTCTGAAAAGATGAATTTTCTGGTAATAGTGAAATATGTTAATTTACAATATTTGCTGAATACATGATTATTATGACAAGGATGATGTATGTATGATGTATAAACCTTTATATAGAACTCACATGCTCTATTTAATTTATTTAGTCACAATAATCAACATAATTGATAGTCATGTTCTAAAATTTTAAACCATTGAATAAAATAATATAAAAATACCCCACTCTTCCACTATAAAAACCACATCTCACAACCTCACATACTCATACATTATAAGCCTTGGATATTGGTGATATTATTCTGAATTATTCTCCCAAGACTCTTCCCTAAATTATGGTCTTTCTATTATCACCAAAAGTCCATTTCAATTCCCTTAAGGAGGTTCTCAAGGAGACGACACACAATAGGTAAAACTTTATCTCTCTTTCTCTTTCACTTTCTTTTCTTTCTTATCCATGCATAAACTCCTCTATACAAAGGGAAATGATAACTCTAGTATCTTAAATTTATTTTAATTTTATTCTATTAATGATATATCTATCACCAATTATATTATCCTATCATTTTATTCTAAAAAATGAAAACATTGTCCGTGAGGTGCCGATTTAGTGCCTCCATGGATGACGAGTTTTCATTTTTTTTATTCCTCCATAAAGGCTGGTTATAAAAACATTTTTATTGTTATAAAATATTATAATATATTTATAAATACTTATTTCATGTTTTCTATGAAATATATATTCATAATATTAATTAGTAAAATTAAATTAGTTCGTGATAATCGAAAAACAGGCAAAATAAATCATTCCTATTTCATTAATGTTTTATTTAATGATTCATACTAATATATAGAAAAAATGATATATATGTCTATTTAATATTATCTAAGTTCATTAATAATATATATTGTCAATTTTGGATAACTATGACCATTTTACATGATCATTCATATGTATATACAAGTGAATCAATCATGAAAAACAAAGAAATGAACACACATGAAAAACGAAATTGAATCATATAACTCATCAACAAGTCCATAAATTAACATAATAAAATTATAAAAATTAAAATAAATATTTATTATGTTATTAATTAAATTATTAATGAATATAATTTCATTATCTAGGATATTAAGTGTAAGTGCAGAACACCTTTGTACATAAAGTAAGGGATCCTCTCGAAGCCCCCAATTTTCCTTCAGGATTCTTTTTATATATTTACCCTAATGTAATTCTTATATATTTTTATAAATTCCTATAAATTTTTATATATTTTCCAATCATATTTATCCTGATCTATTCAAACCTATTTTATGGAGAAATAATTGTTTTTATAATGTTTCCTTCCCAATTCCTCTTTATAAAAAATCCTGATTAAAAGGAACTTTACAATTTCTTATCAATTTTAAAGTAAATTCCATAATATGTTTTAAACCACCATTATTTTTCTAAAATACCTAATTTTATCCATAAAAAATTTATTTAATCAATTCTAGATTTATATAATCAATTATTCCTTTTTCCCTCTTAAAAGACTCTTAAATATTTTTCTAAACCCACACTAAAGTGGCTCAATTTCTATGGTTTATTAAAAATAATTAAAAAAATTTAATTAAAGTTGGAAATTATTTATAATAATATATTCCTATTTTCCCTTATGAATTTCCATGTATTATTTATATACATTATTTCATGGACACGATTATGATATTCCTTTTGGTTATATATTATTCACAACTTATTTCTTTTGTGTGGTGTTTGTATACCAACCTTATATTTATCATCATAATTCATTAAGGATTTCATTAAATATATATATTTCATATATCATGGATATAGTTTTTATATTATCTGTAAAAAAAATTGATATGGTGTTTAATTTGAATGTTTTTTTAAATTTGTAAATATAAATAAATCATTATTATCTACTCAATATTGATAATCTGATAAGTCATATTGTTCATGAATAAAATATATGTATGAAGAATAATTTGGACTATCATTGATGGGAAGGGCCAAGTTATAGAGAGCCCCTCGATACATTGACGGGTCTCATGAGACAAAATATATGGTAGTAGACTCTTTCCTTCTCATTCTAATCAGAATCATACAGTTTTCTACCCACAGACCTAAACCGTCTTAATAGTCTAACAGTTCATGTACCAAAAACATGACATCCAACGATTAACCATTTTCTTCATTTAATATTTTTTTATTACATTCCATGATATTCTCACAATGAAAAAAATATGTGGATTATTTTTCATTCTTAGAGTATTTATGGAATGTGTTTTTTAATTATTTACCTTATCATAATGACTATTCCTTATTAACATTTCTTCACTTATTATTGATTCGTATAACCCTTAATAAGAATTTTAGCTAACCTTTTTATTTTTTTCTTTCCCCATGTTATGAAGATGAAATATTAGAAATGTATTAAGGAATCAATTTATTTTTGTTTTTTATGTCCTATGCCTAATTACAAATGTAGTAAAAGAACCATGTATGTATTTAGTTATTAAAAACTATAAATCTTATCAATACTTGGCGATGTTTTCTCTTGTATCTCTGTTATTTTATTAAAATAACAACTGACTATGGGCTACTAGAGTTAAGGTTGTTAAAAAATATATACATTATCCCATATGAATTTGTTCCCAGAAAATATATTAGAATTATCTTTTCTATAAACATATGAGGTTATTTCAGATTAAACTTATATATCTAGATCTAAATTCATGGCCTAACTAATATTTTGTCTTGAGGTTATAAGGTAAATAAAACATATTATCAAATTCTACAAATCATACTGATTTACACTTTTTATGGCCTCATAATTACTGAATTTTTTGCTCACCAAGATTGGAGTAGAAACTTATTTAGAATATTTCATTCCAAAATTGTTAATAACTCTCTCGCATACTATTTCATGGGTAATAATTTTTTTAACTTGTAAACCCATGATGAAATTTATTTATCAAGACATTAACATCTCAATATTACTATTAATTTATTTAGTAATTTATTTTGAAACGTTATATCTATCCCTAGATAAAATTATACCATCAAAATAAACAATTTAAATCATTGTACATGAATATACTTCTTTTAGATGAAGTGTTTGGGAAATTTTCATTTTGAAAAATTCAACTTTTGTATATAGCTATCAATTTTGAAGTACAAGGAATGTTGTTCTTGTTTTAAACTATACACGGATTTATTCAATTTAGAAACCATTCTTTTATTTTTATAAAGTATAAATTAACAAGGCTTCTCAATGTGCACTTCTTCCTCAGTATCCTCATTTAATAAATATTACTTTAAATATATCTAATAAACATTATATCAACGATGTTTTTTCAATGCTTTGATCATTCTTATGATTTATAATCTTTAAATTGGGGGTAAAGTCTCTTCATAGTCTACACCTTTCACCAATGGATAACCATTAAATAAAGTATTGTTTTATTTCATGAAAATTTTATATGTTCATTCAACTTTTTAATGTACCCCCATTTTGATCCAATTACATTTTTATCTATTTGTCATGGAATAAGTACCCACATTTCTTTTTTCTCAATTTTACCCAACTCTTCATTCATTTTATTCACCCATTGTTTTAATTCATCATAAAACTATTCTTGTTCAATATATGAAATGAGGGATGTATGATATTATAATCTTAACAATATTATAGTCTTAATCGATGATTTTTTATTACCAAATATATTTTTAGTTTCAACATATTTATATAATTTAGGAAATTTTAAATTTTATTTTCCATATTTCCTTTACTAATCACATTATTCATATAAGTCTTGATACATTTGTTCTGGATCTCTTTCACTATTATTGGAAATATTTTGTTTGTCTTACTCAACATTTGCAACATCGTTTTTTAAGAAATTTTTATTTTCAATAACCATCACATCATAGGAATACAAAAACATTTTTAAATGTTTGTTCCAATATTTATAACCTATTATATTGGGTGAATACTTAATGAGATTTTCTTATTTATCTTTTCTATCAATTTTCCCAAGATCAAGATTTTTGAATTTTGGTAAACAAGGACTTCCAAAAACCTTGAAATATTTTTATAATGGGTTTTTATACCAAATTTCGAATGTAATACATAATTGAATTTATACTCAAAAAAATTATGTTTTACACATGTTAAATAGTTCTAATAGCTTATCTCCATCTGAAAATTGAAATTTTTCACTTAGACAACATTAATTTTCCCATTCAGCCAATGTTTTATTTTTTTCGTTCCAATACTTCATTTTTTAGGAACGAATGGGGAATTATATTTATGTTTGATTCCATGAATCATTAGATACGATTTGAAATAATTGCATGTAAATTTTCCACCATTATCATATCTCAAATTTTTTTTATATAGACCCCCATTTCTCTCTCAATATCTAATTTGTAAGATCTTTTCATTTATAAAATCTCTGAATTTTGTTTCATAAACATGATGTTGGTCATCCGAGTGAAATCATCAATAAAAAAGATAAAGTAAAAAATATATTTTTTCAATTTTTATCTCATATGGCCACAGTGATCTGATTGAATATCCACCTTATTATAGATATTACCTAGTAGCTTCTCTTTATGATTTGTAATATAAACATTATATTACATCCATTAAAACTGTGGTATGTTTCTAACATCATCGACAATGGAATGTTTTTTCAAGAATTTCATCCCATGGTGCCCAAGTCTATGATGCCACAGTTTTTTTCCTCTTCAGCACACATGTAACATGTGTTATAATGTTATCCTATCTAAAAGAGATTTTTATTGGTTCTTAGTCCACTGGTAATAATCTATACATCTGCCACACATTTGATTACATATGAATCTTTCTTGAATATAAATTTTCATCTATAATCACAAATTTGTATTAAACTAAGTAATTAATATTTGGGTAGATAAAATATATAAAACACAATTATATTTTAGTTTCTTAGCTTTGATCTCAATTGTTTCAATAACTTATTTTTTATGGAACTATAATTTACAAACGTTACTGCTCCTCCCTCATGAATTTAAACATCTCTCAACATCTTCAAATCACCTATCATATGTGAGGAACATCTACTATCATAAATCCATGGTTTGTTCCTTTTTTTGTTTCATATTAGTTTCAACAAAAAATATCTTTCCTCAATATGTTTCTTTATAGTTTCCTTTTCTTTACTTGTGTAAGAAAATTATCTGGGAAGGGTTGTCATGCATTCTTCATCATAGTGACCTAGTTGGTCACATATTTCATATATTTTCTTGATCCAATCAAAATAATTATTCATTTTAATGTTTCTAAAATTTTGATATTATGATTTTACAAACATTCATTATCATAGAAAATTTGATTAATTTTTTCCCACTACTTATCCTTTTTCTTAATTCCTATTTCCATGTCAAGACATGTTGTTCTAAAAATTATAAGATTTATTCCCATGAATTACAAATTATTTGCAGAATACATAGAATCATTATATTCTGTATAAGTATGATCTTTGATGGTATAAATTTTGTTCAGGATCATAATAAATTTATATTTTTGTTACCTCTTAGTGTGGGGAAACATTATTATAAGGTCTATTTTTAAATTTTTTTAATCCGATAGATTTATCACGTCCTTTATCAACCCATGGTTTCCCATCAATTTTCTTAAAAACTATATGGTTTGGAAAATTTATTACAATGATATTCTACTATCCATCCATATTTTTTATTTTTATGTTTTAGTTTCTTAGTCTTCTCAATGTATGAATCTTACTTTTTAAGAAGATCTTTCCTTTCATTAAACTTTCTCTCACTAGATTTATTTATTATTCATATTTATTTTTTGGGATTTTTATTTTTGTCAATACATGAAACATGTTATGATCTAACCTAATATTCCCTATAATATTCTTTACAACCTTCATTTATAGTATTTGAAGAATCTTCTTTTTTATAAACTTTTAAAATTAGTGTTACAAACTTCTCTAAAGTTTCATATTCTAAAGAATTGTTTTCAATTGAGTCATATTTAGTTTCCTTACTCATCCTAAATATTTGTTTTCTAGTGAAAATATTATTATATTATTTGGATTATTTTTCTTACATAGAAACTTTATTCCACTTATTCGATTGTTTTTATTTAGAAGCATCTCAATATTATCAAACTTCCTTCATAGGAAAATTCAGATAAAAGTTCCCAATTTCTCTACTCACGAAACATTTGAGTGGATGTTTTCCTCCATGCATCCCTTGACCTCTTTTGTAATTCATATAGATAAGATAAATGAACTTATAAATCATTTAATTATCCCCCTTATCCTCTGAATCACTATTATCAACAATGTTATGATCAACATCTTGTATTTTCGACTCTCTAAAATCATCAAAATCCATTTCATATTTAATATTTTTTTTGAACATTGGAGCTTTACTGATATTATAAGAAATAAAAAATTTATTTGATTCATCAAGAGATAAGTCATCTTTATCTTTTAAAACTAATATTTTTGAATCAAAATTGGTAGGGATATTTCTCTTGAGTTACTTAATAATAACAAAATCATATAAGGTAACTTTTAAAACTATGATGTTTCAAACAACTTCATTCACTCTGCTAAAATATTCATCAATAGTTTCTTCATCACCCATCTGGATATCATCAATCTTTCTCAACTAGATTTATATATTTTACTCCTTCACTTTAGTATTTTCACCAATTATTATTTCATGTTTCCAATGTTCATTTGGCCATTTTAACAACCATTACCATCAACAATACATTTTATGACAGAGGAATAAGAATATAATTTTTATATTTTCCATCAACTTCAATGTTTTTTTTAATAGTAAAAGTCATAGGAGAATATTTCTCACAAGATAGAAACCGAATAGTTATTGCATCAATAAACTCTAGGAAAACTGATAGAATATAGAGAATCATTCTATTTTTTATACTTAATAATATATTCCATAGAAATGGGAATACATTTTATGTTGAAAAAATTGATATTTTCAATGATAAAGTGTTAAAAAGGGAACCTCCATCTATTACCACATGAAGTTACTAAGGATCATTGAACATATAAATGGGGGGTGGAATAAGTTGTTATTTTTATAAAAAAAATTATATTTATGAAACTAATCTTGTGTAACTTATAATAGTAATTTAATTATATCCTTTTAGTAAACTAACAAAAATTTAAAAAGAAAGAAATTAGTCTAATAACACAGGATTTACAAGGTTCGGCCTTCGTGTGAGAACCTATATACCTTCAATACATAATCTCGTGGATCAATAGAAATTCAATATTAGAAATAAGGGAATAAAATTTTTATATCAACTCTTGTTGGAAACATTATATATCCCAATAGGGAATATTATACTAACACCCAAAAATTTATAAAGTTTTATAATGAAAATTGAGTCACAACAGAAGTATGTAACTTTTTGAAACATTCTCCAACAACTGTTTATTTGGAAACTCTATATGATGTACTAACATCTGAGGGGATTGTGTCTGCTGGCCGCAATCCAAGGAAACATTTCTAAAACTATACCCTTTAAAAAATATAAATTATTCTCAGCTAACAAAACCACACACATTATAAAAACTCTACAAAATTACTCGATTTAATATTCCTCAGACAAATTCTCCATATCTAATATTCTATACATAGAATTTATCTAATACTCTAATAAGAAAATTTCTTCTGTACAAAATGTTTCATTGACATGAAACTCATCTTCAGTTGGAAACCCACTATAACACAAACATTTCATCACTTAAACTCTTTTCACACATGAACAATGTCTCATATTATGTACTTTGTATCTATAAATCTAGGTAATAAAAAATCAAAATGGTGGGAAAATAATTTTCTTTTCCCACTTACGGAAATTTGAATTTCGAAGTCATTTTAATTTTATTATGAAGCTTCTCAACTCATCTCAAATCTTCGAGAGTCTTCTAAAATCATCTTGAATATTCTCAAATTATCGATTAATCCTAACATCATCATAGTTACATGAAATCAAGGTTTAAAAAACACTTCATATTTTTTATCTTCATGGAACATAAACATTTTTACTTGTACAAACATCATATTTATGGCTTCATTAAACATAAACTTCAAAAAAAACAATAAACAATGAATTGCAATAGCTCTTTTAATTATTCGTTCACTTTATCTGTCTAATCAAAATGTTCATAAACTTTCTCTACCCAATCTCATTGTTTATATCCTTTCTATGTCTGATCATACTATTCATTTAATTTATCCATCAAATCCTACTATTCATCTTTGATCTACATCCAATCATACTATTTATTTTTTTCTCTATTTGATCATATTTTTCATATGCTTTTTTAGTCTAACAAATAATGTTCATTTTGTTTATGATCCGGATCATACTGCTCATTTTCATTCTCTATCTGACCATACAGTTCACACATTTTCTCTGTCTAATTGTACTATTCATCTGGTTTCCCCTGCTTGTAGTATTATTCATCTGGTTATAAAGCACAAATAGTCTAACAAAAATTTTCTCCAAAAACGTGAAGTTTTTACGCACTAAAATTTTAACTTCTCTTTTCTCATAATATTCATCTCATATTATTACATCTTCATGATGTTTTAGGAACATTAAAGAACAAGAAAGAAAGATCCGACTTAGTTAGAATTATATTTAAGGTAACATTATATAATTATTTGAATCTAAATTTCATCTTTTTTATGGTTTAGAAACTTTATAACTTAAAACATTTTCACATTTCAGAAAAATATAACTTTCTAAAAATTATAACATTTCATAAAAATCATACATTCTAATAAAATATTTTTTTGATGATCAACATACATTCTCAGAATCCAAAAAACTATAATTTATAACAAAATATTCATCTTATGATTCTTCTGATGAATCATATGATTAGAAACATTTCATTTCATTGAACTTCATCAAATTCAATATTTCTATTTTCAAGAAAATTATACTTCAAATAATTTTCATCAAGAAAACTTTAACTTCCAATATTTTTAATCCAAAATTTTATCATGAGATTCTCACGATTTAAGAAACATTGAGATCTTCACATCATGATATGACTTACTTTTGAATTTTATTATCCTTCCAACTTTCCTCACTTTCTGAATTTACAACGTTCTTCATCTTTAGAAAAATCATAACAAAAAAATTATCATTAAAAAAAATCCCATTTTCCTATTTTAAAAAATCATTCTTTAATAAAAGTTAGTTAAAAAAATACAAAATTATTTATCAAAACAACATAAAGGATCTTCAAAACCCATAATTTTATAACACTGAAGGTATCTAATCATCTAAAATACATGTCATTTAAATGGTGAAACTTCTCCAATTGTTTACATAAAGTGTCTTTAAGATATTGTACACCTCTTGTCCTGCTTTATAATGATAAGTATCATGTATATGAGACAACATGATGTATGAATTCACATCTTCATGAAGCATGTAGAGGTCACAATTCATTGATGATATCATGTGACATTAAACATCCAATGAATTATCTGCATGTTTCTAGAAGAAAGGTTTCCTCATCTTCAATTACCTTCTTAGATGGATCAAAATGAACTAGGGACTCTAACACATATGATTTATTTATTTGTCATAGTATGATGTGCATGTTCCTTTACAATTCCTAAAAGTTAGTGCTAATCAAAATATTTCTATTCTCCAATATAGATTGAATTGATATTTTCATATTTAAATGAATTTCCATTTTTCATAATAAATAAAAGAATTAGTTTTTTATATTGATTACCAAGTGTTTCATAACAAATTAATTTTATTAGTCTACCAATATTCTATTAAATCTCAATATTTTTCGCCATTGGATTCAAAATATAATATAACATGGATATTCTAGTGGAAAGGATCCATATTCGTCATTAGATAACACAAATAAGGTCATAGTAAAAAAAATTAAATGTATATAGGTAGAAGATCTTTCAAAATTCATTAACTCTCACTCCCTTGATCGGTGGAATGAAATCTCTAATCATGAAATCCTAAACATTGATTTACTCTACACTTGAATCCATGTTTCACAAACTCTTATAAGGGAAACTACTCTTTATGCTAACATAGTTAATTCAACCCAAAACATTCATTAAAACATCCAAATAAATGAAGGAATCCTAATGTGGTACAAACCAATATTTTATCTATGGTTGCATTATGATTCAAGAAATGGAAGGAAATGTTTGACATAAAATTTTCCTCAATGAATTTTATTTCTCTTATTGGAAAATATTCTTTATCTATACTTCACATTCTTGTTAATATAATGTGAATTTTATATATTTAATTAACCCTATACAATATAATAATTTACACATAATAACTTTATTTTATTTTATATTTATACTTTTTATTTATTTACATTATGTAATAGAGTTTAATCATTAAATAAACAAGAATTATATAAATAAATAACCATGTATTTGAAAAATAAAATTAATAAGTGATATAGACATGATATTTCATCTACTTGTTAGTTTATCATGTTAAAGATAAAACATCAATGTCTCTTGGTGAAATCTTCGAGAAGATACCTTTCTTGAGTTACAATATTCTTTAATTACCTTGTTCAAGCCTTTGATTTGTTTCACCTCAACTTTCGTCCCAAACCACCTCCTTTCATTGGGCGATCCATCCTTTACAAATTATTACGCACTCGTAGTTGAGCAGAACCAGAGGATTAGGTTTATATAAAATAATCCCTATTCCCATAGGCTTGTAAAAAATAATGGAGGAAGGATGATACATCGATCCCCATATATGATTTAATAATAAATTTATAAAAAAATCTTGACAAAAATAATTGGGTTTAATATAAACACAACACATACATGGGTCATTCAGGTTCGTGATTATTCACAACATTCCATATCTATGAATTATATTTCTTAACATTCATTTTAATTCATTCTTTATTTTGATAAATTACTTGAATTAATATATTAATTTATATAGTAATTAATTAATTTTTTATCTTAATCGTCTCCCAAATATTCCTTGATATTATCTTCCTATTTAATTTTAATTTATAATTAATTAGTACATGGAGTATACTAACTAGGTATATGTCATGTACATAATTATACATCGACTGTTACATTATGCTACTGAATTAAATTCATTATTTTAATTTTAATACTTACACAACAGGCACATTCACTAGACATGGTGTGTGAAATATATTTTGTATAGTTCTATTAATGTATTGTATACCAATATTAAATGTTTTGATATACATGGCATATTGTTTTTTGGGTCATGTCATGCAGACGACATAACATGTATGACAAAAAACTATTCCAGGAATATTTATATCGGGTACCAGTAGAAATTCCCAGGAGGTGTATAGTGTTTATGTTGATTATACACATCATGTATTTTCTGAATTACATGGAAAATAAATATTAATCATTTAATATGATGTGTCTCCATTATATCACACCATTAATAATCTATTTTGGGTGAATTAAATGATTTTTAATGATAATTTTAGTCCTAAAAGAGATTCTGGGAATTTATAACAAACCTTGTTCAATTTTCTACTCTTTCTAAATATATTTTAATGTTTTATTTTTTATTGGTAAAAATTTTATCATTCGGTTATTTAATTATTATATAATTTTTCAACAAGCATTTTTTGTGATTTTAATTGAAAAAAAACTTTGGTTTTTTATTTTTTCACTTTTTATGGGACTTTTTTATGGGATTCCACTGTGAAATGGATATGTGGGTTAAAATGGTTATGTTTTCTGAAT
Source organism: Viscum album (assembly GCA_963277665.1). Classification (NCBI taxonomy): domain Eukaryota; kingdom Viridiplantae; phylum Streptophyta; class Magnoliopsida; order Santalales; family Viscaceae; genus Viscum; species Viscum album. The sequence goes on from OY728130.1 coordinate 1,953,937,982, forward strand.
CACTTACGTCATCCAAATCAGCTACATAATCTAAATCAGCTACTTTGGCTGAATTTTCTACATGTCCAAATTTCCTACACATATCAAAAATGGCTTTGTAGGTGAATTTTCTATCTAAGAAACACCTACATCAGTAATTGTTACATATACCATTCGACTACATAAAAAAGATAGCTATGTGGTAAACTGTGTACATAGTCCATTCAGCTATTTCATTCATTCCATTGGGTGGGTAGTGTGTTGGAAAAATGGAATTTTGTTTTGATGAACCTTCATGAGATGACCAGCAGGATGTTTAACCAGGATCAACTTTTCATATTGGGAATTTGGGAACAATGTCGGTGAATTGGTGAAAAAAAGATCATTCAGCTAAGAAGAAGGTACACCAAGGAACATTACATGGATTTAATAGAATATTTTGGGATTTAACTACTTTATTATTGATATAATAGGAGGTTTTCTCCTCTATATTGAGACAGGGCCAGTGAGGGGACGAAAATGGTATACACCACTCGATACAGACTTTGACTCATTCCCCCATTTTATTTGAGATATTAAACAATCTATAGTTTTTTCTAGTTACATTCACTATAAATATTTTTTTATATTTTCTATATACATTTTTTCATGCACTTTATTCATTCCATAATGTGTTTTGATCTTAAACAATCAACAATTAAGGTATAATTTCTAAGTTCGATTCCAGGAAGTAAAACATCAAAGATTCCTAGAGATCTATGCTTCGTATCGATCAATATCCTTTTTCTTTACTCTTGGTATAATACCACTTTGTATGTTGTGTGGCAATCGATCACCCCCAAGAGACTTGTTTTCCACTATTTCACTCTTTGTTGAGAGAAGTGGGTGACTCGAGATATCGAGAATCCAAAAAGTGGAATTTGGATATGATTTGGTCAATTTGTGGTCAATTATAAGAAGAGGATGAGTGGATTGACTTGGATCTGGGCCCATTCTTTCATAGTTATTTCTTCTTAGTCTTACATTTTTTACTCAAATTCATGTTCATTCACTTTTTCTTCACACCCACTATGTTTTTCAACACATTTTGTACATTAAAAATATAAAAAAACTAAGTGTTTTTTCATATACCGCTTGGAAATTCAACATTTCATCATTGAGATGGACCCATGAGTTGGTTGTTATCCTATATTAAGGGTAATAAATGTATTTATGGTTATCCTCATGGTATGGAAATTTTCATCATTATTCCACATGACCCCCTTAAAATTACTCAGTGTGTATCTAGTGAGAAAAACATTATCATGTGACACATACACCAGCTGCACACCAATCCATTTGGTCATAATTTAATTATTTTGTAGTTATTGACTCGCATAGCATGAATATCATAGTATTTAACATTCATGAGGTAGTTCGAGTTAACCCATGAGAATGACCAGCTACACACTGTGTAATCCATTACTATAACCCCATACTACTTGCCTCAAAAATTATTATGAATTTCATTCAAATTATCATGTGTTAAGAAACATGTACAACTAGAAACACAAAGTGAAATTAACATTATTTCATTTAACTAAGTTATAATTCAATACATTGCTTATATAATAACTACATGATGTGCAATTTTACTATTTATATTCTATGATTACAAAAAAGTCAAAACAATGTGGTGTTACATGATTTGTATAGTATCTACACATTGTGTTGTCCCTATCAAACTATATTCCAACTGTAATTAAATAAATGACTTGTAATGACTTCACATACTGGCCCCCACATAGAATTTCATGATTTACATGGCCCACATTGGTGTGGTTGTCCAAGGGTACATGACGTGTAATTCATATTACACATTATTTAACTATGTCCTATAACTATATACCATAACACATATGGATGTGATCTTATATTAATAGGATATTCTTGGTTATATGAATTCAAAAAAATTCATTATCTTGACATTGGGATTGAAGAAGAAAAGTGGAAGTGAATCACGATAAAGAAACTATAATTTAATCCTAAAATAAAAAATAGTTATGATTTGATTGCTTTGATACCACTTGAAGGATTCAGAGAATACTGTAAGTGGTTGGGCTCATAAACTATAATGTTCTCCATTAGTTTAAATTAATAAGATCCAAAGATCTAGATAAAGAATCGCTAAATTCTATATAGAGAGAATATTTTGAAATATATTTATAATTAATTTTAAAAAATAATTACCCTGGCATAATAATTATTCTATTTTATTTATCCATTTGATGTCCAATCTTATTGTATCATTATTATGGAGAATAATTGAAACTATAATCACTTTAGCAGTTTCCACACTTGTTCTATGGATCTTTCAATATCACCCTTGTTATTCTAGGTTCTTGCATATATGAACCAAAATCCATTCATTGTTCATCATTGATTAAAATAATAAGCATATCGTTCTTGATAAAATATCTCTATTGATCTATAAGTATAGATAAGGATGAATAGGATTGTCTATAATTCATGAGAGAGTTCTTGAGATGTTCTCTCTGTGGATTTGGGAGATTTCTCTTAGAGGAATCTGTTATACAAAAAAATCCCTCTAATATGTAAATTATATAAATAAGAGTATATTCTTAGGGTTAAACAATTTATAATTACACAAAGGCCATTTGTCTAATTTTCTTATATGTGCAAACCCCACATAAAATAATAATAATAATGATAATAATAATAATATTTTCACTATATTCTCTTGACATGTGTTAAACTCATGAATTGATATATCATTTTCATTTATCCATCAACTCATCCCATTAATCTTTAACAATATTTATCAATCCATGAAAAGTAAATATTTACTTAAATAAATAAAGATCATAATATTTTTTATTAAATAAATAATATATATTATATTCACCAAACATGAGAATAAATAAATATTTTAATATTCATGTAACTAAATAAATATTTATTTAAATAAATATTTATTTTTTACATTTCAAATAATAAACAGTAGATGAATAAATATTATTTTCACTTACTCACAAATAATATTTATTTAATATTCAACTCAAATATATATTATAAACTGAATAACTAGTGATTGAATTAATGTGAACAAATTAACAAGAATAATTATTATTCAACAATATGAGAATAATAATTATTCTTAATATTTAATTCAAATAGAATTAACTAATATTTTGGATACACATAGTGTGTGACCCTCTAGGACTCATTCTTAGTTGAACTGGGTGAACTTGCCTAAAGTTCAAGGTCAACATCTAGAGACATGTGATGAAAATTATAGGGAAAGAAGCTTGAAATGAAAAAAAAACCTTGTACGAACACTTACTATGTTATATAATCTTCTTATTTTTATATTTCATCAAGTAAAATTCATAATATGTGTCCTCATCCTATATACATGATTTATCATTTTTTGAGTGCCTTCAATGAGCTTGTCGATGAACTATAATGGACATGGACTTAATATAATATGTTAATTTCTATCAAGGGATAGATATATCATCATATATTAACTTGAAAGGGAAATAATCCTTTCTTGAATTATTCAATAAAATCCATATCACTTATGATGCACCCAACATATGAAACCACACTATTAGCACATACGATCACAATTTTCATCCACAAATCAATGTAAATGATTTATAACATGCACTAATAACAATATAAAGTATATGGACCAATAAATACATATAAATTTAAGTATATCCAATGAAACATAAAACCTGTATAATTATTATTGGTGGTTATGTCCATAAAACCTCCCCCCTTGGATATTACCAAGTGTGAAATTTATAAAAATAAGGTGTAGGTTACGGGGGAAGTGGAAGCGCATGATTGGTGGGTACCATGCTTTTCAAATATCCATAATTGATGATTAATCTGGGATCAATAAAATGATGAAGGTAAGTATCCATGAAATTGAATCAAAGATAATATAAGAAGGAGAAAATATGTAACTATGAATAATATATTGACATGTTTTCTTTATAATTAATTTAATTAAATATTAGAATTACCTCCAAGGTGATTCTTTCTTAGCTCATGATTTTGACCATCGGTCTGAGGTGTGGATTCATTTTTATATAGAATCCAAGGATAGGAATCCTCTAGAGGTGATCCATACATGCCCCATGTATCTATGGATGTTATTAAAGGCGTCTTCGGGTACTATCATGGAAGAGTCTGAAAGACCCTCAACCACCCTGAGAGGGGGGTGAATCATGGTGTCAAATTTTTCTCTTCATTACTGGATCTTGTTCCCATGTTGGTAAGAACCCATTTTAATACCTATATGATGGATATGTGAAGTAATTATAACATCTAAATGAAGTAGGAAAACACCACACTTTTTAATGTTCACCACTAAGGGATACATCTAAGGAGCATATGTCGAAAGGTTTCTGGTCCTACCAAATTCCACTATCCTCATTGGATGTGGATTACAAGAGCTTAGAACATTCACTCTATTCCAAGTGCACTGCCTTTACAAGGTTTTAGGGATAGAAGATTGTGTCCCTAGAATCACTTATACAGACTCCCCCTTGCTAACTGTGTTGGAAGAATCCTTACTCAGCTTAACAACTTAATGGTCACTTCAATGTTTTGGCATTAATTCCTGCATCCTCAAATATAAATGGAGTCTCTATTGAAGTCCTATAATCATTCACAGGTGTAGTTTATCTTCCCATACACTAATATGTTATGAAATTAAATTCTAAAAATATTTATCTGATTTTTAGGCTTCCATGCGTGTTCTACATACTGATACTATTTACATGTACTGCTGTTGTTTCCACATACCATTCACCTATTTCTACATATTACTGTTGTTACCATGTACCGCTACTATTTCTGTGTACTATCTAACTCCTTCTACATACCAATAATATTTCGGTTTACAATCCAGCGGTTTCTACGTACTTCTGCTATTTTTGCGTATTGTGCAGCTATTTTTTCATATCACTATTGTTTTCATGTACCATCTAGATGATTCCGCATACTAATGTTCTTTCTGTGTATCGTATATCCCTTTCTATGTATCACTACAGTTTTCATGTATCTTCCAGCTGCTCCATGAACTGAACTTCTCTATGTACTCCCCTACACCATTTGCTACTCCACTCCTCCACGTACCGTCTTGCTCTACGTACAGCCTTGATCGACTGCATACCGCAAGAGCTTCCTACTCAAATCATGCTCTATTCCATGAACTATTTTCTTTATACGGATTTATCTCTCAGCGTACTATCTTCTCCTCTGTGTACCACTTTAGGCTTCAAGATATTTCATCATAAAAAATTAATCTTCAATATCCTCACTTAACAAAGGAGATTACAGCTACTTAAATGGGAACATATCCTTAAAAATTTTGGTAATCCGATTTACCCAAAATTTCAATGTTGGAAAATATGTAAATTGAACTTCATATACTTACTGTTAGCCTCCAATCCATACTGCAATCCACTTAATAGTGAACCTTTATCATCTACCATTAACCTTTCATATACCATATAGTTATCAATACACGTACAACAACTCATCACCACATACCATCACTGCGAAACATTTTCTGTAGTGTTTTGCATACTTCATGCCTTTACCATGTACCGTCACTGTGAATGGTTTTCAGTTCTATGCATTGTATCATGTACTACCTACTTTCACCACGTACTGTTGTGGCGATCTATTTCGACATCATTCCACATACTACATGCCTTCACCTCGTATTGTATGCATTCACAGTGTACCATGCTACGAACCATTTTCGACAACATTCTGCATATTGCATGCCTTCACCACTTACCATTTTGCGTACTACATTCCTTCACCACATACTATTCTTCTTAACTTTCCCCATGTTTAAAAAAATGCTTTTATCTTGCAAATCGTGCATCCGATTAATGAGCTATTTGCGGTGATGTGACCCTATAGATGAGGAGGATCATTTAAAATGATTTTTAGTGACTTTACTAGAAGATTTGATGCAATTAATAACTTCAGGATTGATGACCTTCAATACTGCATTCAGCATCAAATGTATGACCATATTCTTAAATCTTCAAATATCAACATGATCCTTCATGCAATGATGTACGTCTCTTATGGTAACTCATTGAGATGGTTTCATTGTTTTATACAATGTATCACCTTTGATACGTGTTTTTTGTACTTATGATCAGTCTAACAATCATCTGAATTACCACTCTCCATAACTTTGATATTCTTGATCATCTCCGTGTTCATTTTAATATTCATTAACAACTATTGAATACAAATACAACCTTATACACAAAGTGGTCCCAACAATATCCCCTTTGTATTTTGTATTCAATACCGTAAATTCCTCCTCGAATGAATATGTCAATATTAAAATGAGAATCCTCACTCTCCCCTTTATAATGTAATGTCCTCCTTGAATGAATATGTCAGTATCAAAATGAGAATATTCTCTCTCCCCCCTTTTTATTTTTCATTATATCTCACTTTTAGAACTTTCATTTCACTTTATCTCCCCCTTATTGACATGAAATACCAAGCTCATTGGAAAAGGGTATCAGACCTTTCTTAAGTAATTTCCCATCAATCATTTCACTCTAAGTCTACTTGAGAAATTCTTCGTGTAGAAAACAAGAGCATTTTATTTAGACAACAAGTCTGTTAATTATACCCTGATAATGATACCTCATTATAAGATAACTCATGTAATTTGTTTTAATGTGTCTTCCATTATCATTCTAAGATGAAAAAATTGAATTCGATAGGAAAAAATAGAACATAAATTCCTACACTCACTTCAACAATCTAATAAAAAACATTCAAGTGCAATTGGGAGGATAAGTGACCCTGGGGAAATTCCATTCTTCTTAAGTAACTAATTAATTCTATTACTCCCCCTATGTAAAATGATCTTCATTATGAGTAACTAATGTCGGGAGATTGATAAATGACATTCCTTTTCCAATTACATGTTCTTCAAGAAAATTCCAGATTAATTTAATTTATTACTAATTGAAGTTGATAGTTATTGAAGTAATAAATCTTGAAGCTTCTTCATTTTTACCCCCCCCCCCCCGTCAAGGGAAAAACTACTCTTCATCTTCATCAAGGGTGATTATTCAACATTTTATTATTTGAATTTAATACCAATGGAATTTGATTCTAATTGAAGTAATAATTCTAGAATCTTGTTCATTTGTCTCCCCCTCAAGGGAAACACTCCCCATCATCTTCTTCATCTTTGCTATCAATAGTTGACAGTATTCACTACTTCTCATGTTCTCCCCTTGATAAAATGCTTCACATTTAGTTACATGTATTACTTTTAAAAATACATTACACAAATTACTACATGGATAAGGTGGTTCCTCCTTGCTTCTTCAATGTTAGTTGGAAGGCTAAGATCAATTTCTCAACCAGGATGGTCCATTTGCTTCAGTCTTTATGCTCGCACATATAAGCATCTTTTTTAATCTTTGATGATGTGTCATGGATCTCATCACATTCTATTATAATTTTCATGGAGAGTTATTCTTCTTTTCAGTCATCATGAATGATACATTTTTACTTATTTTAAATACTACTTCTTTCTCTAGTATCAAGGATGGACAATGTTTTGAAATGTGACCAGATTTCATAGACCTCTCACATAAAACATCTTCAACACGTGTGTTTCCTTTTTTTCACTCATTCATGCACTTTATTTTAATCACGTGATGGTTTTAAAATATATTTATCACCATCCATATCCTTTCACCTTCATGTTTTTTCATTCTTTCCAAAAATTCTGGCCAGATTACTGACGTGTCATTTGAAACTGTCATAGCATGCTTGGATCTTCCACACTGGTTTATCTGATTTTCATCCCTACTAATTTTTCGTTTTAATGAATTTCCCTTCAATGATGTGGTTCTAAAAGTGAGGGCCTTTTCATAATCATGGCATGAGATCTTCTTGGGTATATTTTTATTCACAATATCCTTTTTCCTTCTTCCCACGAAAGTTTCTTCATACTAAGCTGACATTAGAGGTCTTGATTTCTTATCAACAATGAATTATTGTTGATATTGGTATGTACCTACCTTATGACCACGTCTATTACATACATAATGTATCTTTTCAAGCATTACAAATCTATTTGTGGTAAACTGATTCTTCTAGACATGCAGATGTTGCTTCTTATTCATTAGATTTCTTCCCCATGAGGTAGTATTCTTTTGTGCTTTTATATTATGAGTATTTTACCAACAATTTTTTTTCATAGTACCCAAATCTTTTAGAGCACCAATAATGTCCCAAAAATCATGATTTATTTTATTATGTTGATGGGCCATCTTTTTGACTTATTGTGCTCATTATAGTGAACCACCATTCACATTCTTTTTTCAATTCACCCAAGATATGGTGTTAGGTAACTCTTCACCCTTCCTAATCCATAATTTTTTTTGAATTTCTCTTCCATCATGCACTTCTTGAGGAAAAATATTTAGAAACATTGGTACAGGATTGTTTGGATGGTACCTTTTTCTTCTCATCTACTTGTGTTAGATCAATGAGTGAATCTATGATCTTCTTATCACATGTTGGAGGTCTTTTGACTATAAAATCCTCTAGTGAGCATTGAGTAGCAATAGAAACTTTTTATTGTGATTTATAATGAAGAGTTTTCATAATCTTCTTATCACATATTGGAGGTATTTCAACTTTAGAATCCTCTAGTGAGCATTGAGTACCAACAAAAATTATTTAATTTTTAGTGAAGTTTCAATATATGTCTTCTCAAGATTGGTCAACTAAGAATCCAATTATATACATTTTCTACTGATAATGTCTTTCTGATCTTCAATCATAGTCATATTCTATTCACAATCCTTCTTCATTCTAACAGTTTCTTCCTCATGAAACATAAATTTATTCTGAATCAAAGAGATACTTTCCTTGATATTCTTAGATAACCCTTCTAATTATAGACCCTTGATATCATTGCAAATTTTAATTTTCCATTCAAGAACATGGATCTTTTCTTCATGATCCTTTCGGACTCTCACTTACTCTCCAACTTTTTTGAACCATTTTGATGTATTTATTTCATGTTTCCCCCTTGATTCATAAAAGTATTCAATATGTTTGGTGAGATTTAAACATTCAATAATTTTTTTCTTAAAAGAAATTTTCCACATTATTAAACTCTCATCCCAATCGAGTGATATAATCCTGGATACATTAAAATATTATACAAACAAAATCAACTTTGTCAACAGGAATATCATTCAGATGAGGTCTAAATTTTTCCTGATCACATTAAAATGAAATAGAAGTGTGATCCTTTCATCTGAAAGAAACCTGATCCACCTGCTCTTTACATTCCAAGCCTAATATTTCATCATTATTTTTAAGGGAATAGAGAACTAGAAAGTATATCTTCTTTGTACATGAGTGACTTCTTCAACTACTTCTTCCCATTATTTTTCATGTTTGTCAATGTCTTGAGGGATGTAGACTTCATCTCAGAGGTGACTAAATATTCATCAAGACCACACTTAATTGCTGACATATGAAAGGAAACTCAAATCCACTTCTTGAATGGATTTACTGAAGAGTATCAAACATACATAAATCTTTGGATATGATACCAATTAATGGACCCTATACTACCATGAGAGGGGGTGTGAATGAGGGTGTCAAATTTTTATCTTCTTTATTGGATCTTGAAACCACGTTGGTTGGAACCCATTTTAATATATGTATGATGGATATGTGTAGTAGTTAAAAAATTCACCTGAAGAAGGACAATAAAGTACTTTTTACATGGTTCACCACTAATGGCTACGTCCGGGGAGCATAAACCAATAGGTTTTCGATCATACCAAATTCCACGAATCTTCACTGGTTGTGGATTAGAAGAGTTTATCACAATTACTCTATTCTAGGAACACTAATATTAGTAGGTTTTAGGGATAGCACATTGCATCCCTCAGATCACTTCTGCTGACTCACCATTACTCACGGTGTTAGAAGAATCATTTCTTAGTTTAACAACTTGATGGCCACTTCAATGGTTTGGAATTAATTCATGCATCCTCAACTGTAAATGGATTCTCTTTTGAAGTCACATAATCACTAACATTTGTATTTTATCTTCATGTACATTGATATGTTATGAAAATTAAATTCACAAACTGATTAGGCCAATTTTCAGGATTCTGTTGGTGTTCTGAGTACTGCTGTTGTTTCTGCGTACCATTGCTGTTTTTGTGTACTATTTAGATTTTTCAGCGTATCATTGTTATTTCTGTGTACCACTACTATTTCCACGTATCATCAATCTACTTTTTCATACAAATACTATTTTCAAGTACCATCCAGTTGTTTTTGCGTACTATTGCAATTTCTACGTACTGTCTGGATGTTTTCGCTTACAGCTTCTATTTTTGCATAATGTCTAGCTATTTCTGCATACTGATGTTATTTCCGCATACCCTATAGCTATTTCTGTGTACAACTACTGTTTTCACATACTATCCAACTAATCTGCAAACTTTTCTTCTCTATGTACTCCCATACACCGCATAATGCTCCACTCCTACGCATATCATCCTGCTCTGTGTGGTGCCTTGATCAGCCGCATACAGGGAGAGCTTCTTGTGCGAACCGTGCTCTCTTCTATGAACTGTTTTCCATACGTGGATGATTCTCCCCACATACTGGATTCTCCTCTGCATACCACATCCAACATCTACAAATTTCTTCATGATAATTTATTCTTCAGTATCTTCACTTAACAAATGGGATTATTTCTCCCTAAATAGGCACATATCTCTGAAAATTTTTGTAATCCTATTTAACCAAATTTTCAATGTGCGATAATCTAAAAACCTAACTCTATCTTTGTACTATTAACCTCCACCGCATAAGAAATCCCTTGAACTATGAACCTTTATCACGTACCATTAACCCTTTGCGTAATGTATGGTTGTCGGTTTGTGTACTACAACCCATCACCACGTATTGTCAATGTGAACCCTTTTCTGCAGCATTTCGCATAATGCACGCCTTTACCGCATACCATCACTGAGAATTGTTTTCAGTTATGTGCATTGTTCCATGAACTACACACCTTCACCATGTACCATTGATGCGAACCATTTCGACCACATTACGCATTCTGCATTCCTTCATCGCATATCACATGCCTTCATCACATACCATTCTGGGAGATATTTTTGACAATATTATGCATACCACATGCCTTCACCACGTACCACATGCCTTCACCGTGTACCGTTCTGCTTAACCCGTCCTCTGTTTAAACAAAATGCTTTTATCTTGCAAACAGCATGTTGGATTGACGAACCGTTTGCAGTGTTGGGACCCTCTTGTTGAGGCGGATCTTCTGGAATATTTTTTTGTGTCATTCATAGAATATGTGATGATACAAATTACTTTTGGATTGATGACCTTCAATATTACATTTGTTGTCAAACATATGACCAGATTCTTAAATCTTTAAATCTCCACATGATCCTTCCTGAAATGATATATGTATCTTCATATAACTCTCTGAGATGGTTTCATTTTTGTATACAATGTATCTTCATGATACATGTACTTTGAACTTATGATCAGTTCCACAATCATCTGAATTACCACTCTCCATAACTTTTATGTTCTACGTCATCTCCTTCTTCATTTTGGTATTCATTGACAACTGTTGAAAACAAATACAACCTTATACAAAAAGTGGTCCCTACATATTTTTGCACATGCAATGTACTCCTTTGATTGCATTGATAATTGCTTCTAAAGCATTCTCCTTGATCTAGTGGAGGAGGATCTCTCCCATTCTTAAGAGAGTTCTTGGAGAGGAAAAACTTCTCTAGGCTCGAGTGATTTTCTCTAAGAATGGTTTGCACACAACGATTGGATAGCCAGTTGAATTAACCCTTGGATAATTTAGAGAATAATAACATAATGAGAAAATTACTTCACCAATTAATAATAAATAATAAGCATAGGTACTATTACTTAATTTTTTTCCCATGTGAAACCCCATGTCAAATAATAATAGCAATGGTATTATTTCCATGACATGTGATTAAATTGTATAGTATATTTAAATATTATTTAACCAAATAATATTTAATATTATTTCTCACCGGTCCCATAACATGGTCTACCAATCCACCTCAAAATTTACCAGGCCATGAATAATGAATATTTATTTATTAAATAATTATAACTGCATTTATTTCTGATAAATAAATATTCCATATCCAATTTATTATATCAAAGAACATGTGAAGAAATGAATTCGATCAAGAATAATTGACTAATTATTAAACCGCAACTAGGAATAATATTTATTCAACTTGTTAAATAAAAATAATAATTTAACTGAGATACAAGCTACACTCAGTGTGTGACCCTCTAGTCCTCTTTCTCATTGGCATTATATGGGGTTACCTAAATTCCATGTTTACTATATAGAAACGAGTCAAAGCACCCAAGAGAATGAATTTGATTTCATAATGACATTTCACCTCATACGAATGATTATTGTGTAACGTAATCCATTTTTCCCTATATCTCCAATCAAGTGAGTTGCATGCTGGTTTAATTAACCCATGTGATTGATTTATCATTCTTAGACCTCCTAGAATTGAAAATTCCTAGAAAACACCATGTCCATGGATTTATTTAGGCTATATCATTTCTATCAAATTCCTTGAGATATTTACTTCATTAGAAGTGACAAGTCTTTTATCGCATTATTCATTAATGTAGTATTACCCATGACACACCCAACATATCCTACATTGCTGCAAGCATCTATCATCATGGTTTTCATCAAAATATCTACGTGAGAGAGTCATAATACCCATTAATAATAATACTAATGTATATAGATGAATACAAACGTCCACATATAAGAACATCCAATGACACTTATGGATATGGATTTTCTATCGGTGGGTCTTGTTCAAATAATATCCTCTTGTATATTACCAAGGGTGCACACCATGATAAGGTGACTCAAAGATTCTTGAATCCTCACCCCTGATTTTATGTTTCATTTGTGTACATTCAAATGATATCATCAAAACATATACCATATATTCATAAATAGTGTCATAGAACATTCAGGCTCTCATCATAGTAGGGATCTGTTATGATCTTTTAGTACGACAGCTATTATTAAGAGATTATCACATAAAATGTCACATATAAGAATAATCATGACGTGATAAGTATTTTATTAGTATTAATATAATGAATAATGGTTTATCATACTGTACAAAGAAGTTGGTTTCCTAGGAACCAACTCCAACAGACTCCCACTATCACTAGATCTAACTACTAACAAACTTCAGTCCGCTAGCTATCACCCGATATTTATGCATATGATGAGATATGCCATTAGTTAAGGGGTTTTCCACATTCTCTTCTATGGACACACTTCTCACTGTTACTTCACCTCTTTGATAGAAATACCTCAAGATTTTATAAATTTGAATTATATGTTTGGTCGGTTGATGTGACCTTGGTTCATTTTTCAGATCCACCGATGCAATATTATCACAATACAATGTAATGGGATATTTACTTCTAGTCACCACATCATGCTCCTAGAAAAAGTTCCAAATCAAGACGGGTTCTTGGATACATTAGAAGCTACTATATATTCATAATCTTCTGTAGAATCAATGATAACCGGATGCTTTGAACTCTTTCAGCTCATTTCTCCTCCATTGATATAGAAAATATATCCTGATTAAGAATTCATATCATTATGATTTGACTAAAAACAAACATCCTCATACCCTCTGATGACAACCTCCTTGTTTTCTCTATACAGCATGAACATATCCTTTGTTCATCTTAGATACCTTAGGATAATCTTGATAGTAGTAAATTTTTGTTCACCTGGATCTTCTTTATATATTCCTACCATGCTTAGTGTATAAGTAACATCAAGTCTTGTACATAACATGGCATACATGATAGATCATATCACTGAAGAATATGGAATATTACTCATCATATCTTTCTCATGTGGTGTCTAGAGACACATTTTCTTGGAAATATGTATACCATGTGACACTGGAACCAATCACCTCTTGGATTATTAAATACTAAATCTCATTATTCTTTGGTCAATGTATGTATTTTGACATAGTCCAAGTAGTCTCTTTGTTCTAACATGAATGATCATGATCCCTACAATGTAGGATGCTTCACTTATGTTCTTCTTGGAGAATCTCTTATTCAACCAATCCTTGACTGAACTCAATACTAATATTTCATTTCCAATAAGAAATATGCCATCAATATACACTACTATAATAATGACCACATTCCCATTAAACTGGTTGTAAACACATGGATCACATTCATTCTTAATGAAACTAAATTCTATTATACCTTTATCAAATCGAATGTTCCCTCATCTAGATGATTTCTATAATCCATGAATGGATATATGCAACTTTCATACCCTTTTAGAATCACTCGGTAACACAAAACCTTATGGTTGTGTCATATAGACATCTTTATGATGGTTCCCGTTAAGGAATGAAGTTTTAAATCCATCTACCAAATCTCAAAGTCATGGAAAGCTGCTATGGCCAGTATTATTTTTACATATTTAAACATGGAAACTAGTGAAAAATTTTCATCATAGTTAATTTCTTGACACTATTTAAAACATTTATCCACTAAGATTGCTTTATAGGTACTAAATTGACCATCTATATCCAGATTCATTTTGAATTCCCATTTACACCCAACATGCTTTACATAAATTAGAGGATCATCCAGATCCTAGACTTGGTTTTGATACATGGAATCCATCTCAGAATTCATAGCTTCTAGCCATCCTATAGGTTCTGATATCTCTACTAATTTTATATAGGAGAGAGGTTCATCATTGTAGAGCAATAATGAGTTACCTTCCTCAGTGAAAAGAAAACCATATCTCTCCAGTTCCCATAAATATCTTTTGCTTCTACAAATTACTTTTCTTTCTAGAATAAATATTCTACAGAGACCCGTAGAACTTGTTCTTGTACCAACTCCTATGTATCTTGAGCATAAAATTCATTGAAGTCAATCCTACTCCCACTATCCTTTTCTAGGATTTTCTCCCTCTCAAGAAATATAGCATGTTTGGAAATGGTCACTTTATTTTCTAAGGGGATTTATAGGAAGTATCCCTTTGATTCCATGGGATTCCCTATAAACATACACTTTGTGCCACATTGTTCTAGTTTTTTTTCTAAGAAAGCCTTATCAAATTCCTTGCATCCCCATACACATGTATGCAAAAAAGTGGGTTTCTTAACACAAAATAGCTTGAAAGGAATCCAATTTTACACCATAGTTGGTACATGGTTTAATGTGTATATTGATGTTTTCAATACATATCACTAAAAGGATAATTGGGAGTTCAACATCACTCATCATCGACCTTACCATGTCCAACAAGGTATGGTTCCTCCTTTAACTAACACTATTCCACTAGGGTGTATAAGGTGGCGTGAGTTGAGATAGAACCCTAGACTCCCATAAAATGTTGATGAACTCCTAGTTAAGATATTCTCCACCTCAATTTGATCGAATATTCTTTATCTTATTACCAAGATGATTTTATACTTCATTCTTGAAAACCATTAATTTCTCAAAGGACTCATACATATATGTAATTAAGTAGACATATCCATTTCTACTCATGTCATCATTAAAAGTAATTAAGTAAGAATATCCACCAATTGCTTCTACTGGAAATGGTACACTCAAATCAGTGTGTATCAATCTTATAAGATATGTGGCCCTTTCACCCTATCCACCAAATGGTGGTTTTTACATTTTCCCATGTAAACCAAAATCACATCAGAACAGTAGTTTTAGATCGAAATATTCGATATAAACATCTTGAAAGAGCTTTGTCAGGCACTTCTCTTTTACATGAACATTGTGGTGATGCAACAACTGGGTTTTGTATGATTCATGTGATCTTGGTTCGTTATCAACATCCAATTCTTGGTTCCCATAATTTAATACATACAGAATTTTATTTAAAAGTGATTTACCATAAAATATATTCTCTTTATAAAAGTAAAAACATTGTTTTTCAAACTTGAAAATAAATCCTTGTGTATATAAAGTCAATACAAAAGTTATGTTCTTGGTAACACTAGGTAAATAATTAATTATATGTAAAACCAAAATCATTCTCATCGGAAATGCGAGCTAGTAGTCACCAATGGAAAGGGTAGCCAGCCACACACCATTGGCAGCTCATAGATCCACCTCTCTGCTAAAAATTTTCTAGAATATACTTACTTCCTACATTTGAGTATATATTTGATCCCCACAAGTTGTATCTAATAACCAATGTGTAGAAATGGAAAGAATTCACTCCATAACAAATGCACCTTTGGGTTCCACTTGCCTCTCGATGCAGTTCCTCTTCCAGTGGCCTAACTTACCACGTGAAAGGCATAATACCTCATTTTCCTTGTCCTTCCTCAGGATCATCTTATTCATTGTTAGATGGAGATTAGAGGATTTATATTGTTTATAAGTCATATACCCCTTTTCCTTTTCCTTCTGCTTCCTATTTACCATAAGGACTAGGCTGTTTCATGCCCCACATCCATATCAACTTTGTGAATCATGGTAAGAAGCTCTGATATAATCTTTTCATTATGGATCATACTATAATTCATAATAAAACTAGAGAATTTCATAGTTAGTGATGATAGTATTAGAATTTTATGCCACTCATCATGGAATTTCATCCATAAAATGCCTAGAAGATCAATGTAGCCAATAATCTTGAATACATGTGGTCCAAATGACACAAGCTCTCTATGATTAGTAGTGAACAAAGCATTGGAGATCCCAGACCTATCTTGTCTCGTATTCTCTTTGATATAGATCCCAAAGGTGAGACATCATACTATAAGCACCCATTTCCGCATGTTACTTCAAGAACTCATTGGTCAGGGATGAAATCATGAGGCACTAAACATATATAGCGTCATTCAGATCTTTCTCCTATAGAGTCTGTTCCTCATCACTTATCTCATTTCCTAGTGCTACTGGTAAAGGCTCTTCCATCACATAATGTTTTCTCTCATGGTAAAGGTTATCCCAAAGGTGCATTTTCCACTACTGGAAATCAGTGTTGGTGAGAAGGTTTTCCTTCTCAAGTATGGATCATAATTATATGTTGGATTTCATTTTGATTGATTCTTCTACAAATTAAGATGAACAGAGTTTTAGTACATTATGTTGATAAATATAGACAAATAAATTAATTAATATCTATTAGTATCCCATTATTCTATCAAAAAAAAATTTCCCTCACCATTGTATGTAAAATATATTGTTTCTTGGACATTCTCATGACAAAGATCTATATTTCCCTTCGTATTTCCCCAAATAGGGTTGGTCAAGAAACATGAAAGTTTTTAGGTAGGCATTCCAAATGCCAACTGCATTAACACACAGTTCCATGATCCGTTGAGTGGACTCCCAATCCTAAAATACTTAATTTTGGATTTCCTCAACCTTTTCCTCTCAGTTACACCAAGTCTTTCTAGTGAAGTCAACCCTTGATGTAAACTATGTTAAGTCAAACCAAAACATGAAATTAGAATTCCACAATAATTGAATGTAGCCCAACTAGGGTTGTTCAATCACTTTGAACTATGGTTCAATTATAATCGAATAAATGAAAGGCAATACCAACATTATATTTAATTGAGATGTTTTATCAATTATCTATATATTTCCAATTATTATCTTTTCACATGACTTTTAATGTTAAGATTTATATACTTAAGTTATTATTCAAGTAAATATTATATTTACATGTAATCTATTATTATTTTAGATTCTTCTTGTATGCTTGTTAGTTCATTAATTATGTGATCTCATCAAACAACCATAATGAATAACCATAAAAATAACAGAAATAAGATAATGGGTATGAACATGAGATTGACTATTGGTTTATTTGTCTATCGATTGATAAACAAACCCAAAACTAGGGGAGAAACACCATGATCCATTTAAGGTTCATGTTTAAGTATTTCCACATGTACACCTTTGTATCTCCTTAGATTGGTTTCATCTCAGATCCTAACTAGAACCACCTATACTAGATTGGCATATCCATCCATTACATATGCTTTTTACATACACGCAGGTGAGGAGTAAAATGGGGTTTACATGAATGAAACCATGGGAGCACATGTCCTACATAATAATGAGTAGAAAGAACGTATGCCAAACAATTTAATTTAATAAATAAATTTACAGATACCCAATCATATTCAAAGGTTTGGTCAATCTCATGATCATCCACATACTTGAAACGAATTATGTATTTCATAAAAATATCATTCAATTCATTAATGGTTCTTATTAAGATAAATTATCTTTGAATCGATTAATCATTATCTTTAATTAAGAAATCTTTTTTATCTTAATAATTTTCTGAATTTCATTGATATTATCATCTATAACCTTGTATATAACATGTACATCGGAAGAAACATGGGGAATACCAATCCAAATCTACAATTCTTGTATTTATACTTGTATACACTTTATTCTTTGTGACATGTAACATGCATACATAATTATAATTATAATATAACTCATACATGATGTGTAGATATTTGAACATTACCCATATGTAAATTAAACATTTAAATATATATATATATATATATATATAACATTTAGCACATGTTTTGTTCCAGATATACTCCCACACGAAGGTACATGTCTCAAGGGTTACATAATATAATATTAAAATTTTAAATCGGTGTAATCTAGAAATAGTACAAGGCATGTAGATCCTACTACAAATCATGTACCATCCTCATTGTCCATCAGAATTAAACGCCTTGGGAAATGGCGTTTGAAGTGTACTTCAAAAATCTTCAAAGTGCATGGTGTGCCCAGTGGGCCACATGCCATGTAGACTCTGTGTTACATGGTCACTAGGTGGGCAAGTTGTGTATAGGATACATGACTTGACCCTAACATTAAGGGACTAATCATTGTGTTCTGTAGTCCACATAGCATGTAATCCGGCTTGACTGTGAGCTAGTCTGTACCGGTCAACCTGCGGTGTAAGAATTAAATACACCATGTGTCATTAATGCACACGGAATGAGTAGTTTCATAATTACTACTGATTCACTAAATAGAAATATAGGGCATTTAGATCTGACTACATGACGTATATTCTTGTATTATTTGAACAGAACCATTGGTGCATCCTAATGAAATACATGATTTAATTTTAATTATAAAATTATTTATTTCTCTTAGATCAGTGAGAAATGATATGGGACAAATAGATCTCAAAATTTAGATTACAAGAATGATTAATCATGAATTGAAAAACTAAAATATTAAAGCGTAAATCATCAAAAAATTATCTAAAAAATTATAAATTAAAATATGACCCCTCTAATACCATTTGTAGGTTATGGGCACAATGGAATCATAGGATGCGAGTGTATCCAACTTTTAAAATTTACAAAATAATGATTAATCTTGGATCAATATGAAGATTAACAATAGTATCCACCGAATTGAATCAATGATAAAAGACAAATGAGAGGACCCAAAAACGAGAAGAGATGATCAACATATCTTGTTTACAATTAAATTAATTTAATTATAGAATTACCTGAAAAGTAACTCTTTCTTCATTTGTGTGTCCGACTATGGGTCTAAGGTGAATCTTTATTGCGATGTTGAATCCAAGGATTGGAATCCTCTAGTGGCGAGCCACATGTGCTCCATGTATCTCTGAACATTGTTAAAGGAATATCGGGGTGATAGCGTGGAAGATCCATGGGCTTGTGATGTCCTCCTTTGATCACCTTGAAAATCGTTTCCAAAACATTCTCCATGATTTGTGGAGGAGGATCTCTCTCATTCTTGAGAGCATTATTGGAGAGGGACATTTTGATTGGGCTCAACAGAATTTCTCCAAGAATTTTGTGCATAAAACTATTGGTTAGTCGGATAAATGAACCATTGGCCAATTTAAAGAATAATAACATAATGGTTAATTTAATTCACGAGGTAATAATAAATAATTATCACATGTTTCATTACTTAATTTATTATTCCATGTCAAACCTCATGTTAAATAATAACATAAATAATATTATTTCCATGACATGTGGTTAACTTTAACGTTATATTTAAATTTATTTAACAAAATAATATTTAATATTAATTTTCACCAGACCCATAACATGGTCTGCCAATCTTCCCAAATATTTACTCAGCCTTGAATAATGACTATTTATTTATTAAATAAATATAACTCCATTATTCGCTGATAAATAAATATTTTGTCTGCAATATATTCTCTCGAATGACTACTGACGAAATGAATGTGATCAAGCATACTTGAATAGTTATTAAACCACTATCGGGAAAATAATATTTATTCAAATTGTTATAAAAATAAATTATTTAATTGAGATACTTGCTACACTTATTGTTTGACCCTCTTGGCCTCTTTATCATTAGCATTAGGCGGGCTTTCCTAAAGGCCAAGATTACTGTCTAGAAATGGGTAAATCCTTCCAAGAGAAAGAAGTTGATGTTTCAATGAAGTGTCACCTCATACGTATTATTACTATTTAATATAATCTCTTGGTCCTGATATCTCCAATAAAGAGGGTTTTATACAAGTTCCATCAACTCATGTATTCGATTTATCATTCTTGGACTTCCCAAAATTGAACTTTCCTAGAGAACACCATGGCCATAGATTAAGTTAGGCTATATCATTTCCATCAAATGGGCCTGAGATATCTACTTCCATAGAAGTGAAAAAAATCATTTCTCTCATTATTCATTAACGTAGTATTACTCATGACACACCCAATATATCATACCACACCATGAACATTTTTATCACAATTTTCATCAATACGTCTAAGTGAATGAGTTATAATACCCATTAATAATAATCATAAAGTCTAAGGACTAATAAACACGTCCATAGATAGGAACATCCAATTACGCTTATGAAGGTGGATTTCTTACTGGCGAGTCTGGTTCTTATAATATCCTCGTAGATATTACCAAAGTTTCACACCATTAGAAGGTGCCTCAATGTTTCATGAGTCCACACCCCTAATAGCTTGTGTCATTTTAGTCCCTTCTGATGATATCATCTAGACATAGTACATATATTCAAGAATAGTGCCATGGCACTTCTGGGTTCACATCATTGTATGGGTCTACTATAACCTTTTAACGTGACATCTATTCTTAGTACATTATCATATACAATATCACACATAAGAACAATCATGATGTGATAAGTTATTTATTAATATTCATCAAATGATAACTAGATTATCAAAAAGTATAATGAAGTTGGCTTATAAGGAACAAACTCCCACATAAGGCAGAACCATTTTTTATCCTCAAGAACCTTATTGTCATTACATAACATGTGTCCCACCAGAAAGTGTCACATATACCCTAGGATGTATGTTTAAGAATATTCTCAAAATATTTAAAGGTTATAGTTATAATAGGAAACAACTATAAACATTTGAAGTGAAGGATACACTAAGGATATTTTCACATTAATGTTATTTTTAAGAACACCTATAATGTGATAAGATACTAATTAATATTAATATTCCTGTAATAAAAATTAAAAATAAATTGAATTAGTTATTAGGAACCAACTCCACCAAATTATTCCTCAACTTAAAAGATTTATAACCTTCTTTATGTGTCATATTATCTGGTAGCATTGTATGACATTTTTTAGGAGTGGGTCTAGGTTGATCACACGTCTAATATATCTTCCCAAGAAAATCAATGGATATTTTCAATTATAAATTCTTTTTAAAATGTTTTCTTAGTAGAAAATTTTGAATTTCATATTTACATTACGGAAATTTAAAACATTTCTAATATTTAGGAAGTAATACATCACACAATCAAAGATATAATTTGATTCCATAAACACTGCCACACTGATATCATCTATCAATGTGAAATATTTTTTTTATATAAGATTCATTTTTGAATATATTCTCATTGGGTTTCCTTTAGATTTGATATCGATTTTTATTTTTCAATTTTCTCATGCTTAGGATCCCTCTCATTTACCTTGACATTTCCCTTAATCTTGGCTTTAATTTTATACTCATTCTAAAACAATTTGAATTTTAAATTAAAAAAAATTATCAAATATGGAAATTGTTGAATATTTCTTTTTAGGGGATATAATCAACTTATTTTTCCCCTTTTGTTTCTTCCACCACCTAAATCAGAATCTCTAGTGTCCAAATAAATTTTTCATAGAATAATAGTGAAGTCTTAGGGTTTTATAATATCACTACAAACATTATTTATAGGTTTTTATCTATCTTAAATGCTATTTAGTAGATTTTTTGACCCTAAAAATTTGGTTTTTATGAATTAATTTTCATCATATACTATATTTATCCCAACATATTTTACCTCCCCATTCTTGGAAATGATATTTTCTGTGGTAATCTAAATACTTTTGTCTATTTTTTAAATAATTTCATTCATATCGCCCATATTTCATTGGAACATGATCTTTATCTGTTGGATGACATTAAATTTTGACTCATAAAGGTATTTTATTTTTGAATCACTCTCTTTCTTTAATTCTATCTTTTATATTTTGAGAATTTTAATCACTTTTATGTTCTCTTTGATATTTACTCAAAGTTAAAACTCTTTTGATGTATCATCATCACAAGTTTTTTATTTTACTCACCCTTTTTATTATTCTATATTCAAGGAATATTTAGGTTGTATTGATATCTCTATGAATGTTTTTCCCTTTCATTTTATAAGTTATATTGTTTTATTTTAAATTCCTCATCACATGATGTGTCATTTTGTTGTAATAAAATATTTTTCTTCTTTTTTTATTTAATTTTTCAATTCATTTGGATAATATTTATCTAGTTTGATCGATAATCATATTACTCTTCCGAAATGAACGTTTTAGTTATTTATCCTTCTCATCTTATCCTCCCCTCTCAAGAAATCATACCAAAAAAATAAAAAATCATTCCACCCTTAAATAATTTAAATCGTATTTTACACTACATTTACCATTTCCTCAATTCATGAATTTTTTTAATAAATAAATTAATTCTTATAAATACATGGTATAATATTTGGCATTAATTTATTCCTCATGTTACATTTCTAACTCAACATGATTTGATCCTTTTTAACAATTAAATGTGTTCTTTTTCTCTATTTTTACTTTTCCCCTTAAAGATATACCTCTTCTTATCTCCTAGGAAATAAATTTTTTTAATTTAATTTATGGTCCACAATTTTAATTCATAAACCGTAGTGGATGATATCTAAAATTAAATTTATGTTATAATATTCTCATCAGGTTCATCACGGTAGTTGATTATTCAATAATTTTACTATATCTTTAAATCTGGATTAAAACATTGTTCACTTGAGTAATTATTTCATCCATTGACCCTTATTCTACCATTTAGATATCTTCAAACCATGATCTATAGGTTTGTAGGTAAGATTCTATCAATTATCTCATTTTTGGATTTCATGGATTTCCTTCCATATTAATTTTATTTTATTCTTTCTCATAACATGTGATAATTAATTCTCTAAGAGTGGTGAAATTAATTTTAAAGACACTCTACCACTGACTTAAATATTCCCCATATCATATAATCAATGGAACATTACTGTTTCTATTAGATTAACACCATTTTCAGGGATATTAAGAACATTTGGGCCAACTGATATAATTTATTAAACTATATTATCTATCCATAAATGAAATATCATAACAGAAAAAATTGGGAATCCCTTCTTGTAAATGGTATTCATTGACATTATAGATGTCATAGATCAAAGACATATGAAATTAAAAACAAACCCAAATCAGTGGGAATCGCATAATGAACCATGTCAAGAATTATTTGATATCAATTGATAGGTATCATATGACCCAGGAAATGAAAAAAATAGTGAAGATATGTATCTTTTATTACAATTTATAGGAATCATATGATCATGGAATTGAAAAAATATACTTATGAAATATCCCAAGGACACAAATTTGGAGACCTATGAGTAAGAATTCCATTGCTGAGAGTGTTGAATCAGTGGTTCTTGAAAACACAAAATCTCAAACCACATGATTTCCATTATTATTTATTGTGAATAAAAATCAATGATGCTGATTACAGGGTGATATATTTATAATAAAATAACAAAAAAATTACATAATGAATTTTCTATGGTTTACTTGACCTTATAATCATGTGGATATTCATTTTTGTGTAGCAGTTGTGATACTGATATCCACATTCTAATTTATTATAAATATAATAATGTAGGGGTCTTAAACATCAATTAAAAGATGAAAATTTTGAATCTAGAGGTTTAAATATCTTCAAATCTCATGCATCTAGTTCATCTAGAATTTGGACTCATGGAACATCCTTGTTCTTCTCCTCAATAACCTAAAAATCCTTCTTGTAATTTTGGTCGATTCACTCTGAGTCTCATATTATTGTCATACACACATATTTAAAGGTGTTTAAAAATATATTTATAGATTTATCCTAGATTTTGGCATGATTAATCTGACTATGTTATGATTCTATGATCCAAAACATATAGAAGAACATATTATAAATATTTTATTATATATTATAATATATTTGAATGGATTTGCGATGCGTCTGGTCAATTGTTGTTTAACATCATAAAAACTTCCAAAACCAGGAATCCATTAATATTTCCTAATCAATATCATTACATCATATGTAATGCAACATTACATGCCTTAAATCATCGAAAATATCAAATAATCAAAATAATATCACACATGTTATAACTGTTTGCTTTCAAATTCTACATTGTGTGTATCTTCACTTCATCACATCCTATAATATAAACCATTATTTTATAGAATAAGGACACTTGACTCCCAAACCAACGTGTTACTAAAATATCATAGGAAAATCTTTATGAAAAAATTGACTCCTTAGAAATCCTCAAACATCCCATTGTGGTGAACACCAATCTAGCAACATCGTATTCATTACCACATAAAAAATTCTTTTATAATATTATATTAACTCCATAACATAGATTTCTCAGGAACTACCACAATATAAGCATTTAATATAATTAAAAAGGAACATTACTAGTTCTATTGAAGCGCTGAATATGAGAGCGTGATTTAAATCCCAATTATCTTATTAGTTCTAAAAAATAACTAATGAAGGAACATCCTATAGTGTTTTGTAACAACGTATTATAGTCCCAAAAACACCACCAATAATCTAAAAAATCAATTACCAATTCTGAAATTAAATTAAATAAAATTTGAAAAAGAAAATAATACATAAAAACATTGTATTATTGATATTTAAAAGATTAGTTTTTATAGTTTTAGAAGTAAGTAAAAATTATTAATTACATTCACAAACATCCATGTTCCTTTCCCTTTTGAACCTTACCCTGAGTTATGATATTGCTGAAAAAACCATCCTTGATTGAGAAAAACAATACACTAGTATAATAAAACATATCTTACATTATAAATAATATAGATAAATAAATTAAATATATAGTGAAAATTTTAAACTAATCATTGAGCCTTAAGATGAACATTACGTAGTAGACAGATTTGTGGTTGATTCTTGCATGTCACTCCATTTCTTGTTCATCTTAAAGTGTTATCTACATGAACAAAAACTAATTATAAGATATAAATGATATGAAAATTAATTATGTCAAAGAATAAAGAATTATTCAAAAACAATCTAGTCTTGTTTTCTCGGTTTTGTCGATGAGATTCATGTTTTAAACTAAAACGACACTTATATATTGACAAGATGCACATGGAGTCATACGGGTCACATTATGTGTCAGATTGATGTGAGGATGATTTCTACATTTTTCAAATTCTATATAGTACATTTTCCTATTGTATCAAAACAAACCAAATGTGCTTTCTCAGTTTTGAGTACGTCACTTTTCATTTTTACTAAAATGTCAATTTTAATTAGAAACACGCACTTTGAGTCCACCGATCACATCGTGTGTTAGTTTTATGTGATAATAATTCCTAAATGTCATTAATATATTATGAATCCTTTTCATAAATTATCATAGAAATTAGAGCATGTTTTCTCATTTTTCATTTAGTGACTCTTTTTTAATGAGGGTTATCAAAAATCAATAAAAAATGAAGGACTTTGGCCCATTCGGGAATTTAGTGACACTTTTTGATCTAAAATTTCATTTTTAAACTAATAAGAGAAACTTTGAGTCATATCGGGAACATCGTGTATTAGGTTGAGATGAGAATAATTACTATACAGCAAAAATGACTTATGGATCATTTTTCTAAAGTGTCAAAACAATTTGAATGTGTTTTCTCTATTTTGAGTATGTTAGTTGTCTCTTTTACTAAAATTAATGTAAATTTCAAATAAAATAAATCACATGGAGTCATACTGGTTACACAATGCATCAGATTGGGAATTGGATAAATCATACACATCTTGAATGACCTGTGGATAGTTTTTATAATGTTTCAAAACAATCCAAACCCATTTTCTCAATTTTGAGTATGTCACTTGTATTTTTTACTAAAATTACTTTTTAAACTGAAATCATGAACTTTAGACAAATAATTAAAATTGTGTTTTAGTTTGAAATGAAAAATATTCCTACACATCAAAACTAAAATATGTACAATTTTTAGAAATTATAAAAATAATATGAGCAAGTTTTATTGGTTTTTAGTTAGTGAAAATATTTAAACTAAGATATCAATTTTAAACATATAACGGACCCTTTCAGTCTTGTCATGAATATCGTGTATAATATTTAGTATTGGTTCATTCATACATATCAAAAATTACTTATAGATTTGTTTCCTAAAACATGAAAACAATCCTAATGATTTTTATTTGGTTTGAGTATGTTAGCTATCTTTTTTACTAAAATTAATGTCAATTTTAAATAAAAAGACACACATGGAGTCATACACGTCACACTATACATCATATTGATGTATGACTGATTCTTGAACATCCCAAATAAAATATGGATAATTTTCATAATATATAAAAATAATCTGAATTTGTTTTCATAGTTTTGATTATATCAATTTTATTTTTTACTACTATTTCATTTTAAAATGGAAACGTGAACATTGCATCATACCAGCAACATCATGTGTCAGTTTGATGGGTGGATGATTCCTACACATAAAAAATGACTTTTGAATTATTTTAATAAATTATCAAGAAACTACAATTATATTTTCTCAATTTTCAATGTGTGGTACTTTCTGAAATAAAATGTAAATTTTAAACTAATAACGAATAATTTCAGT
Organism: Viscum album; assembly: GCA_963277665.1. Classification (NCBI taxonomy): domain Eukaryota; kingdom Viridiplantae; phylum Streptophyta; class Magnoliopsida; order Santalales; family Viscaceae; genus Viscum; species Viscum album. The sequence continues at coordinate 1,953,965,436 of OY728130.1, forward strand.
CATACCGGGCACACCGTGTATTAGATTGAGGTGTGGATGATTCCTACTTGTAAATATTGTTTTATGGATCATTTTAATAAAGTATAAAAATAATATGAATGCATTCTATAATTTTTAATCATTTCAGTTTTCTTTTCTACTAAAATAAATGTCAATTTTAAATAAAAAGATGCATTTTGAGTCATACCGGTCACAAAATATGTCATATTGTGCTATGTCTTATTCCTAAAATTCAAAATTGTCTTATGGATCATTTTTCTAAAGTATAAAAATAATACTAAATTTTTTTATTAATTATGATTACATCACTTTTACTTTTTTCTAGAATGACATTTTAAACTAGAAACGTGCAATTGAGTCATACAGATCACATCTTGTGTTGGTTTAACATAGAATAATTATTACATGTAAAAAATGAATTATTAATCAATTTCCTAAATTATAAAGACAATATGAGAATTTTTTCTCAATTTTTAGTGAGTTAAACGTTTTGAACGAAAATGTCAATTTTAAACAAATAACAAACACATTATGTCATACCAGGGACATCGTGTATCATATGGAAGTGAAAAATATTCCTGCATATAAAAAATAACATATGGGTTGTTTTTATACATTATTTAAACAATATGAATGTGTTTTATTTGTTTTCAGTATGTCAATTGTCTTTTTTACTAAAATTAATGTCAATTTTAAATAAAAATAATCACTTAGAGTCATACCAGTCACACAGTTTATCAAATTGAGATGAATATGATTCATATACATCCAAAATGACTTATGGATCATTTTAATAAAGTATAAAAACAATCAAAAAATGTTTTCTTAATTTTGAGTATTTCACTTGACTTTTTTACAGAAATGTTTTTTAAAACTGGAAACTCGCACTTTGAGTCCTACTGGTCACATTGTGTTTAATTTTTACAAGAGACTAATTTTTACTCATAAAAATGAATTATGAATCATTTTCCAAAATTATCATGATAATATCACTGTGTTTTATATATTTTTATTAAATGGAATTTTTTAACTAAAATCTGAATTTTAAACTGATAATGGAAACCTTGAGTCATATTAAACACATTTTGTATCACATTGAGGTGTAGATGATTCTTACACAACAAAAATGACTTTTGTACAATTTTCATAAAGTATTAAAATAACCCATATTAATTTTCTTAGTTTTGAGTATGACAAATTTCATTTTTTTCTAAAATTAATGCCAATTTAAAATTAAAAATAAACACTTAGATTCATACTAGTCACACCATGCATCGTATTAAGGAAAGGATGATTCTTATACACCATAAATGACTCACTGATCATTTTAATATTGTATCAAAAAAATCCCAGTGTATTTTTTCTATTCTAAGTACATCATTGGTCTTTTTTACTAAAATTTACTATTAAATTGGAACCACACACTCTGAGTCATACTGGTCACATCATGTTTTGGTTTGAAGTGACACTAATTCTTACACCTAAAATGACATATGAATCATTTTACATTATTATAAAGATAATACAATATTGCTTTCTTAGTTTTTAGTGAGTTACACTTTTTGAACTAAAATATTAGTTTTAAATTGATAACAGTCACTTTTAGTCATACTGGGAAGATCATGAATTGGATTCATGTTCAGATGATTCATACAGACCAAAAATTACTTATAGATATTTTTCATAAATTATTAAAACATTATGAATGTTTTTTCTCAGTTTTTTGTATTTCAGTTCTCCTTTTTAAAAAAATTAATTTAATTTTAAAACAAAAACAAGCATTTGATGTCATATAAGTCACACTGTGTACTATATTGGGGTTTGGATAATTCTTATACGTACTAAATTATCAACAGAATCCAAACATCCAATGTTACCACAAATTACACTACCTTTATTTAATGAGATTCCCCCACTACATATTGACTCAATATGGGGTGTTGGTATTTCAACAAAGAAAGGAAATGGAACATGTGGTGACATTGGATGAAGGAACCTGTTATCACTTTTGTGGAATATTGTATATAGATGAAAGAAAAATATGAGTTATTGAAATGTTTGTGAAAATTTTAAATAACTTTTCGATAAAAATTATAATGAAATTAACTTACAAATAGTAGATAAAATGATGATAAAATTAATTAAATAAGTTGTAAGAATTCACATTATCATGATGGTTATATACATTATTGACCCATTTTCTATTTTTTTTTTCTAATTTTAGTTGCATCCTAGAATTCAAATATCACACGATCTTGGGCATATTCAAGAACACATCCCTAACTCAAACAAATGAATCGACATATATAATATAATTATTATTATGTGAGTTATACAAAAAAGAAACAAATTAAATATAAATTTGATACAAAACATTAATTCTGTGGAAAATGATTTCAATGTGAAAACATCAATATTACCTATGTGATTGATCATAGGTATTGTCGTTGCTCTTCCTGTAATTGGGGTGGAGGGAACATGATGGAAAGAGATAAATACCAAAACTATAAGGGTGGAATGGTTTTTAGGGATAATAATTCTATGGATATTATGTGTAAAAAGGAATGAAATATTGATTGAAATATTCTAAAATATATGAACTATTTTATAAATAATGATAACTAAATCAATGTTTCATTATTTAATTTCTGGGTAAAATAGAAAAAGTATATTATAACATTACCTTTACATATTTCCAATTCAATTATTTCATTATAGTATTTTCTTATAAGGGATTGGTAGAATCATCATGTGTAGAAGACATTGTCTACATGAGTATTCAGACATTAAATTTACAATAGGTTAATGCCTTAGAGAATAAATAAAATTATATAAAAAAACATAGTATATTAGAAAACAATTTTACCTTCCCATTGAACTATATTGGCTTTATGGTTTTAGGGATTTGGATCCTCTATCAATTATCCAAATACCTTATATTTGTTATCCTCTAACGGTCAAGAAATTGTCTACAATGGGACAGGCATAAACTAATTTTTGATCTCCCAATGAAACGGTCAATCATTATTGAATTTTCAACTAACTTGAAATTTTATTTAGTCACCAGTAAGAAAATTGATTAATTATTGTTTTCCAAATTTGATATATAAAATACATGAACTTTATTTGATGCCATTACGAATAGATAATCTTTTTCCCTTCCATGTTAAAATTCACCTTCACAAAGCCCATTTTGTAAACAATCACTACACTCCTACTATCAACCCATTTGCAAAAGAAAATCGTTACTTGAAATTTTTTATAATCCAACACACATATCCATTTTATAATTCCAAAATATGGTATATTTTCATAAATTGGATTTCTATCCTTGGAACCAGATATGTGCATCACTTCTTCCATAAGAGTAATACCGCTATTTTTTATCATACTACGTGTAACACCCCGAGATTTTATGAAAAATTTTATTTTAAATTCATTAATGTCTTGTGTTGTATTCTACACCAAGATTACCTTGCGCTATATGCAACACCGTATTAGCTTGCAGTATACGCAACACTATTCTTGGACCGTGTTACACACAATTTTGATAATAGTTATTCTACGCAACATTGAGTATTTATATATATATTCAATGTATAAATGAAATATGGTTGTATTTTTTTATACGAAACAACGAAGGATTCTTTCACAACACACAACCCTGACTTGGCTTGCATTACAGGCAATCCCGACCTTCCTCGATAGCGTGTGTTGTACGCAATACTGGGTTTTAATAAACAATGATATATTATTATAATATTTTCATGAACTAGCCGTTATGAATAGTATTAACTAAATTTTTAATTTTATAACATTATTATTCATCTTACACATTTTCTAGAACATGGTATAAGAACAAAATAAATTTTTCGGGTAAAATAAGTATTTTTTTAAAAATGCAGTTTTGTCGCCTTTTGATGGAGAACCCACATTAAATCTAGTTTTTGACATGTTTATAAGTTCAATTTGACAAAATAAAATACTTTTTTTGAATCATGAAATAAAAATTTACTTTGGATAAATTTTTCTTATTATTCTTGTAACTTTAACATTTTAATGAATAGTAAAAACACGCTATATTTTAATTAAAAACAAATTTTTTCATCGTAATATCTTATGTGGTTAAATTATAATATTGAATGGTTTGAAATTATAAATATAATATATTTTTACCATTTAATATAATGTATGTAATTATCATTGATTTTACCTTGAATGCGTAGGTTAAATCAATTCAATCTTTTGCAATGTTTTAAACAAAAACCCGTTTTTATTCGACAACGGGATTAATTTTAATTTAATTTCTGCAACTTCTGTGTATTGAATTTAAAAAAATAGATTCCATATTTGGAATCAGTGGGTCCAAATTATGTTAATAGGCTACTTTTTATTTTTGAGAATTATAAATAGTAACTACGGTAAATTTTATTTACCAAAGTTAAAGGTAAATCGGGTAATTAAGGGTAAATATAATATTTTAAAATTACCCTAAAAAATGTAAAAATCTTATTTGATGACTAAAAGTAGACCCATATCACCTAAGGGGCGGATTAGATTAATTTAATTAAATTTATTCAATGAAAATAATTTAATTATTATTAAAACCAAAGAATGTGACAACATGTCACTTTCTTAAATCTTATAAGTATAATAATTTTAATCTAGTGATAAACTTCATGAAACTTCTAAAATGAATAGTCTCCAGAAATATATTACAATTATCTACATCATAGGAATTTATTTATAATTTTTAGGGATTAAATAAATATCATTTATTATGACACATAGATGATGCAGTAATTGTCTTATTAATGAAATATTGACATCATTGATGTTATAAATGCCCAAATAAATGTAATTTGAGACTTTTTATGACTTAAACTAATTTTATAGGTTAATATGACATGTTATTGTTGTTTTAAGTAACTTGGTTCTAACTTATCATTCTGTTATGAATTTCATAAAAATCATATACCAAATAGTTTCAAAATTGAAATAAAATAGTTTTTAAAACAAATATTATATTATTAATTGTTATTTTATTCCTAAAAATCTAAGGTTCGGCCAAATGACTTAGATAAGATTATATATATTAATAATAAACAACTTGGGGTTCTTTAGCTTGATATAGTAAGTTTATTAACCATATATTGTATGAAAACTAAATGACACGGTAAAAGCTAAATTATTTAACTTAGAGTTAAATATAATTGATAAGGGTAAAATAATAACCTAAACTTGTATAAATCCTATTGTATTATAGTATTTAGACCCATACCCACATTAGCCTTTAAATAAATCAATTTGGATCTATTTAAAACCGAAATTGACTTTATAATAAAATAATATTTTTAGTTATTCCAAAGGTGCCCCTCTCCTCCCTTATAAAAGGGCACCTCCTCCCTCTCTTCCTCACACCACTTTGAGCCTTCAAGATCGGCCAACCCCTGCCAAATTCTCTTCTACACTTCCCTAGAAACATCCTAGAAGTTCTGGTCTTCCTCAAAGTCCAATTTTAGTGCCCTAAGAGGAGGTCTCAAAGAGGCGCTTCAAAGAAGAGGTAATTTCCGTTACCGATTCTTTCACCTTTATTTCTTCTTCCAATTCTTCTTATTAGGTTGTTTCATTATGAAGTAATAACATCAGTATCACTAATATACTGATATGTTATTATAAGTATGAAACAATCCTATTTCACCAATCTATCCATCCTACGGAAAACAAAATCACCACGCGTGCGTACGTACGCAATATCGTCTCCACGCCGTGGTGAAATCTATTTTCCACCACCACCTTACTTGGATGGGTACAATGGTGTAAATAATAACTATATATGATTATTATAAAGTGATATTGATACTGAAATAGTATTCATACACTTCAACACAAGTTCACAAACATGAGAATGATATCATCGCTCGTGCGTACATACGGACTACCGTCTCCACGACGCGATGAGATTAATTCTCCATGTTAACCATTTAAGAATGATTATAAAGTATATATAAGAAATAATAATGAAATATATGACATTATAAAGCTACTGGATTTATGTATATATGTATTTCATCTACTTACTTCCATTCAAGGTAATAAGGAAAGGAAAACAGCGTTCATGTGTACGTACAGACTACCGTCTCCATGAACGGTGTGTTTCATTTCATTTATCTATCTTTTATATATATATATATATACTGAATATATATGATATATAAATCATGTTTTATATTCTGGAAGTAAGTAAATCATGATATAAGTAATAATAATGTCAAGAACAACAAGTCCAAACACCTACGATAAATGAAACGATTTTACCCAAAACGCTTCTTTAACATGGAATTTACAAAAGAATGGGTAATATAAAGTAATAAATGAACCATATATGATATCATAACAATGAATATGATTCTGTAATAAGTTAATGACATTATTTAAATCATTATACAGGAGGTTCGGATACGTACAAAGCATATCGGACATAAGGTAAGGGGAAATATCACAATCTCATTTTTATCCGAGATTGTTTATACTTTGGTATTTACTGGGGTGTATTTTATCATCCACATCCATGTTCCCTCAATATTTAATATTTTTTCCATTCACTTACAATAGTTTAAATCCAATTTTACCCTTTGGTGAGTTTTTAGTAAAGAATATGAAAGGAATCTTTTGTCGTTTTTTCATACGAGGTACTTTTTGACTTTTCCAACAAAAGTACGAAGAATGTTTTTTTTAACTTATACGGCATGAATGGATTTTTAAAACATTATTTCAAAGAAGATTCCTTTACAATTTTTCAAGTTTATTTTTAATCAACTTCTTTTAGTTTAGAATTTTATGACATTTTAAGAAAGGAAAAGTGTTTTTGAAGTAGAAAGGATATTTTCCTCAAGAATGGAGTTCAAATGTTTTATCAAAATTATTTTCCATATAAGATAATATAGGGTTCTGTTTTTATCCTTATTATTACATTGATTGGATTATGTTGTGAGAGAATTATTTTTATGAAGTCATTTACCTTATATGGTTTGTTTTATGATGTCATGATGTTTCAAGAATCCCATTTTTGTTACATGTGTTATGCGATGATGTATGATTTATGATTATGTGGCACACATAAGAAAGGATTAATTATAAGATGGGTGGGACCTATATATCCCTCCAATGCATTGGGTAAAGATTTTATATCTTATGAGATAGACATGGCTGTAACGGTGGGTTATACCGGTTCAGTGAAACCGGACTGAAACGAGGGTGACTCGGTTCAGAAATGGACTTTGTCCACTAAGATAGTCTTGGAAATGAGTCTTGACTAACAAGAAATGATTATCTATGATTATGTGTGTATGCCACAAAGTTTCATGTTTTATGTTATGATTATGGGGATCTCATTTTCACTTCTATGATTTATTCCATGTTAAGATATTATGATCTCTTTTGCAGGTTATGATTTTCAAAAAGATATGATATGATTTTTATTTCTTTTGTTTACCCTTACTGAGCATTTGAGCTCACCCTTTTATGTTTTCTTTTCCCCAGGATATAAAGAAAGGTTTTAGGAAAAAAAAGGGAAGATCTTTATGGGAGATATTAAAGATCTTTCACCACGATTAGAAGATTACCTTCCGAGTTTCCAAAAACACTAAACTATTACGATCCTTGTGTGTGTGTTTTTTTGTTATGTACTAAGTATTCTGCAAATATAATGTAATGTCCATGTACGTCAGGCTTCGGGTCTCTACAGTTGGTATCAGAGGCAAAGGTGGTAGGAATGAATCCGATCCTTGGGAACTCTCACATGTGAGCGTTGGACGAAGCATGGCTCTCTGCCCAAGGGCTTCATGTGGAAATGGATGCCACTGGGGATGGTGGTGTGTCCCACCCAGGGGGTGTAGCCGCCCATGGCGTGCCCTGATAGGTATCAACTATAGTCCACTGGAAGTAATTCCAGACCGTTACAGTTGGTATCATAGTAAATGTTTAGTCAACCTTTGGAAACTAGGATGTGAAAGCGTTAGTGAAATCCCTAGAGATATTTCTAAGGTATCTCTAGGGATGCCCCTAAGGATAAGTATACGTATAAGATACAGTCCTAGAACTACGGTAACGATCGTAGAAATTAACCTAAGAAGTTAGATATTGAGGATACTCCCCCTTTATAATGTTGTTTTCCCTAGCATGATTTTTGCCTCTCACACTATTCTTTTTGGGTTTTAGACGATGGCTGGAACCCGAAGGAACCGTGTTGATAAATGCAATGGACAATGCAATGATTGTCCTCCTGAACAAACAAATGTTGTGGGAGATGGAGTGCAAAATCTTATTGCTATACTTACACAAGCTATGAATCATTCTGGACTTCCAAATGAGCAGAGAAGGGAACAATATTCTATTGATTCCTTCATGAGGCAACGTCCACCTTCTTTCAGTGGGACTTCCGATCCACTTGATGATGAACAATGGATCTGTACCACTAAAAAGATATTTTCAGTTCTTCAATGTTCTGAACATGATAAAGTCATCTTATCAGTATATCGTTTGGAAGGTGAAGCTGATCAATGGTTGAATCTTATCAATAATAGGAGGCCAAGAGATGAAATTGCGTCCATGAAATGGGACGAGTTCAAGAACATGATTTTTAGTAAGTACTTCCCTCGTATTCTTCAAACAAAGATGGAAAAAAAGTTTCTTGAGATGAAGCAGAAGGATGATGAATCTGTTGGTATATACGAAGCGAATTTTACAAGACTTGCAAGGTATGCATCTAGCATTATCATCCAACCTGAAAGTAAAGTTGATCGATTTTTCAGTGGCTGAAAACCAAGTCTTAGAAGGGAATTAGCTATAAGAGACTTCAGTAGCTATGAAGAAATTGTGCATTGTGCTATCAAGGTAGAAATGGATGTTGGTGTTACATATCCATCTCATGGTTTTGACAAGAAATGAAAGATGGAGTTCAAGGAGAAATCTCAGAATAATGGTGAAAAGAAGATGAATGTTTCCTTATGCACAAAGTGTGGAAAGAAGCATGGTGGAGATTGTCTTAAAGGGACTAGAAAATGTTTTAAGTGTGGAAAAGAAGGTCATCGAGTAGCTGAGTGTCAAAGTAATGGAAAAAGGGTTTCTAATGATGTGAATAAAGCAAACACTGCAGAGAATGCACCACCAACACTTCAATGCTTCAAGTGCAAGGAAATGGGGCATTATGATAATAAATTCCCTAATCCAAGGGTTAGTGATGATCGACATGAGCAACCGCTTAAGACAAAGGACAAAGGGAAGTCACATGCGATCACTATTGGCGATGTTGAATATGACAACGATGTGGTGGAATGATTAAGTGTTTATGTAATGGGATTACAAAATAATGTTGTATCATGGAGTATTGGAATATTTATGTATTGGTCTAATGTGGTATTCAACGTGATTGAGATATTTTTGGAAATAAGATGATATGCATATAATGAAGGGAAAAAAAGAAAATGAAATGTTTAACAGTATTCATGAGCTCATGATTGATATAAGGACTAAGTGATATCATGGTTTGAGTATATATAATTTTGAGGATTTTGGTATTCATGTTTTCACTAAGGTTCAATGGGTATTCATTCTTCAAGAGAATACATGATTAAGGTATTCACATGTTTGTAATTTGACCAACAAGATATATCTTATGATATATGGGGGATAAATGATGGCATTCACGTGATTGTTCTGTGACATTTCAAGTAATCATTTTCTTTCTACTATGAGCTTGGTCCAAAGTATTTTAGATAAGCCTAAATATTAGAATGGATTATGTTGGACATATGTTAGGATAAAACGTTTTTCGATATTATTGATAGGATGTTATAGTAATATAGCTTTAGAAAAAGGACAACCTACAGGACGGGCGACAACCCATCGCGTCGGACAAGGCTGTGGGAATCGAACCCACAACCGAAGTGCTATTGGCCTTTATCACCTACCACTGGCCTACAGGAAGTCCCTATTTAGTAGAAACTAGTTTTATTATATTAAGCAGTATGATATATGAATTATAAGTCCATTTTAGGAACCATATATGATTAATCTCACTATAGAATGACTTATGTATATTAAATAACTTTTGCTAACCTTTTGTTTGATACAGATGGAATGACCCGTCATTCTATCACATGATCTGCTAACACTTCACGAATAACAAATTCAACTTCATTTATTTAAGAGATGAAGTAGAAATTGTTCAAGGCACGAAAAATAGTGAGATTGAACCAAAATAAAGTAAGTATTTATTCTAATTCAAATTCTTCAACTTTAGGGAAACGATCTTGAAAACCAAAAATGTTGTCCTAGTGTTCCTATATCTGATTAATCAGATGGTACCTTAGATCATCACAAATTTATCGATTTTTGATTGTTGGCTTTTCCATAGCCATGTTCTCTACCACTCTCCATCAGAACATGATGGTTAGATTTTTCTTCCATATCCATATTTTCACCTATGTGGAAGCCCAGTGATTAGTTTATTTGGGTAACCGTTACGTTTCATACTTTTGTTTTTAAATATTGGTTTTGGTGTTTCTTTTTACGTTGTGGGTTTCTATTAAAGAAACTTTCAAGTAGTAAACCATTTATAACCCTAATGAATTTCGAGGGCGAAATTCATTTTAAGGGGGGTAGAATGTAACACCCCGAGATTTTATGAAAAATATTATTTTAATTTCATTAATGTCTTGTGTTGTATTCTACACCACGATTACCTTGCGCTATATGCAACACCGTATTAGCTTGCAGTATACGCAACACTATTCTTGGACCGTGTTACACACAATTTTGATAATAGTTATTCTACGCAACATTGAGTATATATATATATATATTCAATGTATAAATGAAATATGGTTGGATTTTTTTATATGAAACAATGAAGGATTCTTTCACAACACGCAACCCTGACTTGGCTTGCATTACACGCAATCGCGACCTTCCTCGATAGCGTGTGTTGTACGCAATACCGGGTTTTAATAAACAATGATATATTATTATAATAATGTCATGAACTAGCCGTTATGAATAGTATTAACTAAATTTTGAATTTTATAACATTATTATTCATCTTACACATTTTCTAGAACATGGTATAAGAACAAAATAAATTTTTCGGGTAAAATAAGTATTTTTTCAAAAAATGCAGTTTTGTCGCCTTTTGATGGTGCAACCACATTAAATCTAGTTTTTGACATGTTTATAAGTTCAATTTGACAAAATAAAATACTTTTTTGGAATCAAGAAATAAAAATTTACTTTGGATAAATTTTTCATATTATTCTGGTAACTTTCACATTTTAATGAATAGTAAAAACACGCTATATTTTAATTAAAAACAACTTTTGTCATCGTAATATCTTATGTGGTTAAATTATAATATTGAATGGTTTTAAATTATAAATAGAATATATTTTTACCATTTAATATAATATATGTCATTATCATTGATTTTACCTTGAATGTGTAGGTTAAATCAATTCAATCTTTTGCAATGTTTTAAACAAAAACCCGTTTTTATTCGACAACGGGATTAATTTTAATTTAATTTCTGCAACTTCTGTGTATTGAATTTAAAAAAATTGATTCCATATTTGGAATCAGTGGGTCCAAATTATGTTAATAGGCTACTTTTTAATTTTGGAAATTATGAATACTAACTACGGTAATTTTATTTACCAAAGTTAAAGGTAAATCGGGTAATTAAGGGTAAATATAATATTTTAAAATTACCCTAACAAATGTCAAAATCCTATTGGATGACTAAAAGTAGACCCATATCACCTAAGTGGCGGATTAGATTCATTTAATTAAATTTTTTCAATGAAAATAATTTAATTATTATTAAAACCAAAGAATGTGACAACATTTCACTTTCTTAAATCTTATAAGTCTAATAATTTTAATCTAGTGATAAACTTCATGAAACTTCTAACATGAATAGTCTCCAGAAATATAATACAATTATCTACATCATAGGAATTTATTTAGAATTTTTAGGTATTAAATAATTATCATTTATTATGACACATAGATGATGCAGTAATTGTCTTATTAATGAAATATTGACATAATTGATGTTATAAATGCCCAAATAAATGTAATTTGAGACTTTTTATGACTTAAACTAATTTTCTAGGTTAATATGACATTTTATTGTTGATTTAAGTAACTTGGTTTGAACTTATCATTCTGTTATGAATTTCATAAAAATCATATACCAAATAGTGTCAAAATTGACATAAAATAGTTTTTAAAACAAATATTATATTATTAATTGTTATTTTATTCCTAAAAATCTAATGTTCGGGAACATTACTTAGATAAGATTATATAAATTAATAATAAACAACTTGGGGTTCTTTTGGCTTGATATAGTAAGTTTATTAACCATATAGTGTATGAAAAAAAATGACACGGTAAAAGCTAAATTATTTAACTTAGAGTTAAATCTAATTGATAAGGGTAAAATAATAACCTAAACTTGTCTAAATCCTATTCGATTAGAGGATTTCGACCCATACCCACCTTAGCCTCGAAATAAATCAATTTGGATCTATTTAAAACCGAACTTGACTTTATAATAAAATAATATTTTTAGTTATTCCAAAGGTGCCCCTCTCCTCCCTTAAAAAAGGGCACCTCCTCCCTCTCTTCCTCACACCACTTTGAGCCTTCAAGCTCGGCCAACCCCTGACAAATTCTCTTCTCCACTTCCCTAGAAACATCCTAGTGGTTCTGGTATTCCTCAAAGACCAATTTTAGTGCCCTAAGAGGAGGTCTCAAAGAGGCGCTTCAAAGAAGAGATAATTTCGGTTACCGATTCTTTCACCTTTATTTCTTCTTCCACTTCCTCTTCTTAGGTTGTTTCATTATGAAGTAATAACATCAGTATCAATCATATACTGATATGTTATTATAAGTATGAAACAATCCTATTTCACCAATCTATCCATCCTACGGAAAACGAAATCACCACGCGTGCGTACGTACGGAATACCGTCTCCACGCCGTGGTGAAATCTATTTTCCACCACCACCTTACTTGGATGGGTACAATAGTGTAAATAATAACTATATATGATTATTATAAAGTGATATTGATACTGAAATAGTATGCATACACTTCAACACAAGTTCACAAACATGAGAACGATATCATCGCTCGTGCGTACGTACGGACTACCGTCTCCACGACGCGATGAGATTAATTCTCCATGTTAACCATTTAAGAATGATTATAAAGTATATATAAGAAATAATAATGATATATATGACATTATAAAGCTACTGTATTTATGTATATATGTATGTCTTCTACTTACTTCCATTCAAGGTAATAAGGAAAGGAAAACAGCGTTCCTGCGTACGTACGGACTACCGTCTCCATGAACGGTGTGTTTCATTTCATTTATCTATCTTTTATATATATATATACTGAATATATATGATATATAAATCATGTATTATATTCTGGAAGTAAGTAAATCATGATATAAGTAATAATAATGTCAAGAACAACAAGTCCAAACACCTACGATAAATGAAACGATTTTACCCAAAACGCTTCTTTAACATGGAATTTACAAAAGAATGGGTAATATAAAGTAATAAGTGAACCATATATGATATCATAACAATGAATATGATTCTTTAATAAGTTAATGACATTATTTAAATCATTATACAGGAGGTTCGGATACGTACAAAGCATATCGGACATAAGGTAAGGGGAAATATCACAATCTCATTTTTATCCGAGATTGTTTATACTTTGGTATTTACTGGGGTGTATTTTATCATCCACATCCATGTTCCCTCAATATTTAATATTGTTTCCATCCACTTACAATAGTTTAAATCCAATTTTACCCTTTGGTGAGTTTTTAGTAAAGAATATGAATGGAATCTTTTGTCGTTTTTTCATACGAGGTACTTTTTGACTTTTCCGACAAAAGTACGAAGAATGTTTTTTCTAACTTATACGGCATGAATGGATTTTTAAAACATTATTTCCAAGAAGCTTACTTTACAAGTTTTCAAGTTTATTTTTAATCAAATTCTTTTAGTTTAGAATTTTATGACATTTTATGAAAGGAAAAGTGTTTTTGAAGTAGAAAGGATATTTTCCTCAAGAATGGAGTTCAAATGTTTTATCAAAATTATTTTCCATCTAAGATAATATAGGGTTCTGTTTTTATCCCTATTATTACATTGATTTGATTATGTTTTGAGAGAATTATTTTTATGAAGTCATTTACCTTATATGGTTTGTTTTATGATGTCATGATGTTTCAAGAATCCCATTTTTGTTACATGTGTTATGCGATGATGTATGATTTATGATTATGTGGCACACATAAGAAAGGATTCATTATAAGATGGGTGGGACCTATATCTCCCTCCAATGCATTGGGTAAAGATTTTATATCTTATGAGATAGACATGGCTGGAACGGTAGGTTATACCGGTTCAGTGAAACAGGACTGAAACGAGGGTGACTCGGTTCAGAAACGGACTTTTCCCACTAAGATAGTCTTGGAAATGAGTCTTGACTAACAAGAAATGATTCTCTATGATTATTTGTGTATGCCACAAAGTTTCAAGTTTTATGTTATGATTATGGGGATCTCATTTTCACTTCTATGATTTATTCCATGTTAAGATATTATGATCTCTTTTGCAGGTTATGATTTTCAAAATGATATGATATGATTTTTATTTCTTTTGTTTACCCTTACTGAGCATTTGAGCTCACCCTTTTATGTTTTCATTTCCCCATGATATAAAGAAAGGTTTTAGGAAAAAAAAGGGAAGATCTTTATGGGAGATATTGAAGATCTTTCACGACGATTACAAGATTACGTTCCGAGTTTCCAAAGACACTAAACTATTACGATCCTTGTGTGTGTGTGTTTTTTTGTTATGTACTAAATATTCCGCAAATGTAATGTAATGTCCATGTACGTCAGGCTTCGGGTCTCTACACTGCAGTTCATCATGGTCTTTTTTATATAACATATAACCATTGATTAGATAACCAGAGTAAGATATAAAATTTTCATTTTGTCTCTTGGCTAGCCATTGATGTCATTTAGTAATTGAATTTGAATTTTTAGATAACTCCTTAAAAATTTTATCTCAGAACCATCCTATAAATTGTGGATTATGCGTATTTGATATACATCCTTGATACCTTAATGGATTAAAATCTCTATAAATTTCTTTGTGGGATTCAACTTATGTATAAAAATCATTACAATTATGTAAAATGAAATGGTGTGATTTCTCCCACTCTATAATGGTAATTATAAAAAAACTCCTCCAGAAATCCATTCACCCATAATACATCTATTTTGATGAGACATTGGGAGACTGATGTTGTCATCATCTGATATTTAATAAGTACTGAATTCAATAGATTCTTCAAAAATATACTGTTTTACAATACCACATTCTGGATGACTTTTTTTATTGACATACACATTCAAAATCTTCATATATTTTTCAATGGGGTACATTCTTCTGTAATGGAAATGACAACATACTTGAACCTATCTAACCATGTGATCCATTAGGTATACCATTATATTAAATAATTATTATGGAAAGAAAATCTATAATTTACATAATATTATTTCAACCTCCTTATTCATGAATATAAACTTCATCGGTTCTAAATAATTACTACACATATATTTTAAAATGAAGTATATTCTAGTTAATGTATGCATTTCATTTTTAGGCAAAGTCAATAGAAAGAAACATGGGTCAAATATTATATCAAAACATGAAATTATGTGACATTAGACCCTATAACCTAAAATTAGTCATTGAAATGAAATTATTTTTATTTGATGAATACCCATCTTGAACTTTTTCACTATTAAGGTAAAAGAAAAATATCATTTTTTCATTTATGGATAGCGTTTAAACTACTAGAGGAAGAAAAGACCGCCCTTTACCCTTCACCGATGCCAAATATTCCCTTATCCCCATGGAAATCATATCCAACCAAGCCTTGTTTTCTTCTTTCATTTTTATAGTAACATTTATTAACATTCCAATAATACTACCATATTTTTTTCTACATGCTTGAAATCATGAAATTTTCTGACATATACACAATTCGAATATAATATTTTAATGACAATTTACTTCTTCTTCGAACCAGATTTTTTATGGTTTTTTTAACATGGTTTACTAAATAAAGTGTAAATATATTTTACTTTATAGAATAGTTGATCATGTATAAGTGGAGATGGTGTTTTACGTTGTTTAGGATACCCTTCGAATGATGGAATCTAGGATCAATATTCATGTCGTTGAGGTAAAAAAAATTATGTCCTAAAAACACTGTCTTTAATTAATATTTCAACCAAACTGAGAGTTTGAATTATTCGTAAATGGGACACCACAAAATTCCTTTAATTCTATAGCCTGATAAATTTTCATAAGAGCGGAAGTAATTTTTCATCATCTACAATAGGGATATAAATGTGAATTCTTCACTTATATGAGCATTAGATATTGTAGAACATGTATCTCACATCCATTTCAGATCTCCTATCAATGGATCCAAATTGAAATCAATATCAATAATTGGTTGATTTGGTCCAGATATAAGAAGAGATAACATAATGTATTTAAGCATCGTGTATAACCATGGTGCAAAGTTATAATTAAAAAATATGAGGGGACATGTACTCTGAGTACTACACTCTAACACAAAAGGATTTATTCAATCAGTAGATAATATAAGATGAATGTTTCTTGTCTCATTTCCAATGTCAGGATACTTTAAAATAATTTTCTTCCACTGAGGAGAATCTACTGTATGACATAGGTTCCAATATTTAATTCTAGTATCTGCATTCCATGTCAATTTTATTGTGGTTTCCTAACGTCCATATTGTCATCTAAATCATGGTTTGATAGGAAAGTACATTACATATTTCTAAGGACTTGATTTATTTTTCTTGTTTCGATCCATGCCGCACTTAGGAAATTTTATGACTGATTCGTGGTCCTTGTTAAATAATATGAAATCATTTGGACAAAAAAGTATCTTTTTAGATATCATTACCATTAAAGACAGAATCCTTTTTGTATCAATTATTAGACATGGTAGCTCATTTTCTTATGGTATCATATCATTCAAGAGACCAAGAATTTTTGTAAAACTGGTTTCACTCCATCCACTATCATCATTAAAATTATATAACATAAATATACTTTAAAATGTTATTTATTTATTAAAACTGATATATAATGGTCTTTTAGCACAATTATTTTAACATATCTAACTACTTTGGATAGTCCTGAAGTTCATCATCAATTGCCACTATTATTTTTTCCATGTGATCTCCAACATCATTTGCACTGGTATTCATATCAAATGATCCATAAACCATAGTTTCACCCAAATTGGTGTGGACATTTAGTTTCCCCCATGCTTAGTCCAAAATTTGTAGCTCTGATCTATTCCATGACAGATGAAATGTTCATCCAACTCTTCTAGACAATTTTTTTATGAATAACAACAATATAATCACGGAAAAAGGATTTTAGAAGTTTTGTATGAATACTCATTTTCGAACTTGATAAACTCTTTTACACTATATTCATACAGGTTTTTCAAATGATTGGAGTGAATCTATTTTCAATTCATATACATCCATTTGGTTTCATAAAATATTATTTTTTATAAATAAATAAACATTAAATATTCATTATCAAAGGTTAAAGTTATAAATAATTCTAATAAGGGAAACCTAGCATTTGATTATTGCAATGAATATGAGTATTCATTAAAGGAAATGGGTAATTGAATTTAATAATGGAATTACTCCACTACAGTAGGTGTATCATTTTAATTAATCAAAAGTTTAAATTTATAGACAACCGTCATCCTCAATAACTTCATCTCATGAAGAATTATTATTGCATTTTGTTGTTTGACAATCATCTTTCATATCTTTTGAATATGAACACATGTAGATGTAGTCATCCATGGGATTAATACTACTCAGAGTAGTACATGAAACATAAAGTAGATGGGGGATGAGTCTCATACAAAAAAAATCAATAATATCTCTTCAGGTGATTAAGCAGATGAGGATAAAAGTTGTACTCAATTGTGTTTTCTAAAAGAGATAATGCCTTCCATTTGTGTGAATTACCCCTTTATAACTACTTATTAACTTTTGTACCATTAATGGTTACATTTGGGGGTTATACACATTCTTTTATGTGATTTATGGGGTCTTAGTGGGGACATGTTATGATATATGAATCCATAGAGCCCCTATTAATTATAAATTTATATGGAAATTCCCACTTTTAATGCTTTTAGTCCTCTAACTATGACTATTACTACATCTATTAAAATTATCCATCATGTACTTCTTAAATACCATAAAAATGAAAATATAATATAGAAAATTAAGGAATAATAAGAAACCCAAATATGATACACAAGAAAAATAAACTCTCATTGAATCAACTATAAGATATACTAATGTATTGATAAAACATGTTAATAAGAAAATATTTATTTAATATACATGGATTTTAATCAAATATTTTTAGGGGTGGAACCAACACATGTAGAACTTGTAACGACCCAATGTTTCATTAATGGAAAATCCCTCTTGATCCAGTTAAATGTCTCCTTATAAAAAAATGTTTTTATAAGATGTCAACTTCTTTGGTTTTATGTTAAGAATTGTGACCATTGTTAATATAGCCGTTTAACAGTGATCACATGATTAGTATAATTATAAGGATTTAATGAACCAAATTTTACTCAGACAAAGGAAGCAATGGCATCATCCAGTAGAATTTCCCCATACGAATCCCATTTGTCGGAGCTCGGAAAAGAGGTTGCATCCTTAGGCTTCGCCCTTGACCAAGCCCAAGCTGAGCTTCATTATGTCAAGCTCTAACATTACCGTCTATGGGAAAAGTGGAAGTTGATTGAAATTACCACTCGAGCGATGCTATCCGAGCCACCCCAAGAGTCTGTCACCATCGCACACCTTACCCTTAGGTCTTATGCAGCTGTTTTAAGGGGTTATGTTACAAATAAGTAGTATTATGTTCATGTACATTATTTATTTGTATATAATAATGAATATAATTTCTATTCATTTTTGATACATTGTAGATAGTTTTTAAAGTACAAATGGTGTTTTTAATTATTATTTAATTAAGAATTCAATTTTATTAAATTAAGGGATTTTTGAATTAAATAATATTTTAATAAAATATTATTATTTAATATTAAATTAATTTTTATTAAATATAAATGATCCTATAATTTTATTAATACAATTAAAATTTTTATTATGGTTTGAAAGCCATTTCTGTCAAAACCCGTGAATTTTCGATAAATGTTGGTTTTTATTTTAAAAGTGAAAATTAACATATTTAGAAATTTTTTTAGATAAAATTAATTTCATTTCTGGAATCAGGATGTCGAAATTATCCAACGGGGAATTTTTCATAATTTTCTGAGACAGTCAAATTTTTGGGTAAAAATTAAATACAGTTTAAATTTATAATGTGGTTTATGACATCATAATGACCCAATGGTGATGTAATAAAATACCATAATCCTTATGTTCGGCCAATATATGTTTTATCATTAAAATAATGAGGTTTTCGGTTGGTTTGACTTACTTTTCAAAGCATTAATGAACCCCTCAAGACTTATTCAACACTTTGCCCTTTTAAATTAATTTTCATGGTAGTGTGACTCACCTCCACATAAGCATCCTTATTATTTTAATAAGTTCGAACCTTGGCCTTGTAAAATATTTTTTTCCTCTTTCCATTACCAGAAACCATGGGCAAAACCATGGTATGGTTTGTGGTTTGGATTAGTTTAATATAAGGGGTCACAAACCTAAATAATAAAGAATTCTCTCACCTTTCCTATATAAACCCACCCATGCTCCCACTTCCTCCTCACTAAAATCCCTTGGAGTTCGTCCAACCTCTTTCCTAATCTCTCTAGAATCCTCACAAGGTGCCCCAAGCTCCCAAGAAGCCTCTCACAAGCCTCTCTCTAGCCTTTGTAAGCACACTTCCATGTAAGGGTTTTTCCTTCCTTTCTCATTTTTATCAATTTTCTTTAAGTTGTATTTCCCTTTTAATTTCAATTATGAATGTTGGGGTATGGTTTTTAACCTCCCCCATAGTGTCCTATTATTGTTTGAATGATGGGAGACCCCTTTCTCTGTCATTAAATGCCTCCCATGTACACCCGTTACTATGCCGAAATTCCAAAAGGAACTTCTCTCTCTTCTTTTACATTCAAGCAATACTTTTGTATCATGAATCAATATTCCATTACAATTGTTTGGACATGTATCTATACGACCCACTTACTTTCCATTTCATGTAAATATTATGAGACACCCTTTCTCTCTCATCAAACCATTTTTATGAATTCTTATGTCACGCCGTTACGCTGCCGAAATCGCACCGATTTTTTAAGCCAATGCCATTGTGTAGTGAATACCATGACCATTTCTCCATCAAGGGGATGCACCTTTATGCACATTTACTTATTGTTTATAATGTTTCATGTATGAATTCCACATTCTTTTATCGTTGAATAAATGATTATGTTTTATGAATCTATGTTTTATGATCCATGTGGCACACTTATGCATGAAATGAAATGATTAAGAAGGGTGAGCCATTATAGCGCTTCAATGCATTGGGTAAAGTATAGTATCATGATATGTTATGTGAAATGAGTGTTGACTCATGCTAATTCAATTGCAACAAGGGTTTACTCGTGCTTGATGTGCAATGAGGGTTTACTCATGCTTTATGTGCAATGAGCCTTGGCTCATGCTAAATCCATGTTATGTGTTGTTGCCACATTTCCATGTTATGATTATCATGCTTTATCATGACTTTGTGTTCATTATCTATTGATATGCCTATTTTCTAACATGTATTGTACTCCTCATGTTATTCCATGTGTACTCCCTTACTGGGCATTATAGCTCACCCTTTTCTTATGCATGTCCTCAGGTTATCCCATGAAATGCTAAGTACGAGGGAATGTAGTGATCCTGTAAAGGAACTTTTCAATAAAGATGTTGTATTTCATGTTTTAAGTTTTTATGTAATGATCCTAAGCCACCAAAGACACTAAACCTCTCGATCATCTTTGTTGTATCAAGTGAAGTTTTATGTAATAAAGCATGTTTAAGTTGTAATAAAAAGTAGGGTTGTCATAGTTGGTATCAGAGGATAGGTTTAGTAATTTTTGGGATTAGGAAACCCTAGTAAAGCCTTAGATACAAGACTAAGTATAATAAAAACATCCCTAAGTTTTGGTAAATACTAAGTAAGTGGTTTATCAAAAAAATACATTCCTATCTGGATACGAGCAGGTAGAGGCGGCTCTGGCACAGATGTATCCTAGTGGTAAAACTCGAAAACACCGCTTTGAACTAGACTCGAACGGGAACTGGTGCACAGCAATGGGCATTGCTGCACTCTTGGTTACGACACTCCCGGGGGAAATGTTTTGATAAATTCGCAATCATAGTATGAACCCTTATTAAGGGAAAAATTCCCCTGAGCATATATGTTAGAAAGTAGATCATGAAAAGCCTAGATTGAATCCTATAGACTAATGAGTTAAATAAATTAAATTTTACTTATAAGTCATCAAATTTTTTCTTTGGAATACCCTTTATGTGTTACCCCTAACTTTTCATTTATTCCATCCAATGGCCGGTAATAGGAGGACTCGGGCTAACAACCGTTGTGAAGATCAGTGTGATGATTGTACTAATGAGATGCCCAATCCAATGGGAGCGGGAATCATGAACTTTGTCACGCTTCTCTCTCAGATAAATCATGTTTTGAATAGAAACACGGGTCAAGAGGAATGTTCAACCCCCCCTAAGAAAGAACAAGTCACTATCGAAATCTTCATGAGACAAAGGCCTCCTACTTTTAGTGGTTCATCCGATCCCACGATCGTTGAACAATGGATCAACTCCATTGAAAATATCTTCTCCATCCTTCAATGTTCTGAACAAGAGAAGGTTCTCCAGGATGCTTATCGTATGGAGGGTGAAGCTGATCAATGGTGGACGTTGATCAAAAATACGAAGCATGAGGAAGAGATCGAGGCTTTGGAATGGAAGGAATTCTGGAATATGTTTTTCGATAAATATTTTCCATGCACCCTCCAGGTTAATATGGAAAGGGACATCCTTTCCCTCAAGCAAAAAAATGAATAATCTGTTGGACCATACAAGGCAAACAACACAAGGCTTGCACGATATGCTTCCATCTTTGTCGTTACCCCCGAATGCAAGGTTGACCGCTTCTTTGGTGGGTTGAAGCCTAGCTTGTGGAAAGCATTAGCGATCTGTGACTTCGACAGCTATGAGTAAATTGTCCGATGTGCCCTCAAGGTCGAAATGGAGATCGGGGAATCACAGGGGTATCATGGGGACAAGAAGCGTAAGGTGGACTTCAATTCTGGTGGTCCAATGGATAAATACAACGGCCCTAAGAAGTTCCAGCACCCCACTTGCCAAAAGTGCGGAAAGAGGCACCTTGGAAATTTCCTTAAGGGGACGAAAAAATGCTTCAGGTGTGGAAGAGAAGGGCACCTAGCTATTAACTATCGGAATGAAGGACCCACGACTGCGACAGAGGAGAGGAACGCTCCGTTCGAACCTCAACGTGTTGTTCAATGCTATAAATGCAAAGAACCGGGTCATTTTTCAAATCAGTGCCCTAATCCAAGGGTTATCAGAGGCAACCAACAACATCCAAGACAGCAAGGAAGATCTTTTTCCATCACTTCTGCCGAAGTGAACCCCGAAAATGAAGTGGTGACAGGTATGCTAGTTATTCATTCAATAATAGTGAACATTATTTTTGATTTAGGTTCTACGAATTCTTTTATATCTCAAAAGTTTAGTAGAACAATCTCAGCACCACCACAAATCATGTATGTAAAGATATCAGTGAGTACGGAAAATGGGGCAATCATTTCATCCCATGAATATATGTCCTCCCCTGTTATAATATGTGGATTGAATTTCCCGGAGATCCTCGTCATACTCCCTTTGTTGGAATTTGATGCAATTCTTGGAAAGGATTGGCTTTCCTTATATAGAGCCAACATAAATTGCAGGAGAGGGAAATCACACTCTATATGGAGAATCGACCCCTGATTCTTTACAAGTGTCAAGAGGAAGATGAATATCCTTTAGCTCCATCATCTCAAGCATGGATATTACTACCCTATGATCACGCGTATCTGGCTCAGATGATTGAGTCCAAATAAGAAATCATCCTTGAGGAAATGCCTATTGTGAGGGAATTCACAGAAATGTTTCCCGAGGAACTGCCTGGTCTTCCTCCAAGAAGTGATGTTGAGTTCTCAATTGAACATATACCTGGGGCGCTACAAATATCCAAGACTCCATATAGAATGGCTGTTGTTGAGCTTGAAGAGCTGAAGAAACAACTACAGGAGAATCTAGATAAAGGGTTTATATGCCCAAGTGCTTCACCATGGGGTGAACCAGTCCTCTTCGTCAAGAAGAAGGATGGGTCAATGTGGCTTTGCATTGATTATCATGAACTTAACAAAATCACGATAAAGAACAATTATCCACTCCCACGAATTGATGACATGTTCGATCAGTTGCATGGAGCACAATACTTCTCCAAGGTGGACTTGCGGTCGGGATATTATCAAGTACGGGTGAAGAAGGAAGATTTCCCCAAGACTGATTTTCGTACAACATACGGGCACTATGAATTTATAGTAATGCCTTTCGGACTCACCAATGATCCAGCAATCTTCATGGACTTAATGAATAGAGTCTTTAGAGATTACCTTGAAAAATTTTTGGTAGTCTTTATAGATGATATTCTAATATACATCAAAACCAAGGAGGACCATGAGGAGCATTTAAGAACTGTACTGGAGACTTTGCGCAAGGATAAGCTCTATGCAAAGTACAGCAAGTGTGAGTTTTGGTTGAAGGAGGTCTCATTATTGGGCCATATCATCACAAGCAATGGGATATATGTGGACCCCTCTCAAACAAATGCCATTGAGGGATGGACGAGGCCAACATCGGTAACCAATATCCGTAGCTTCTTGGGGTTAGCTGGATATTATCGATGATTTGTGAGAAATTTCTCATGATTTTCCAACCCTCTTACCAAGCTAACTCCAAAGGGATTAAAGTTTTCATGGAGTGATGAATGCAAAGAAAGTATCAAGGAGTTGAAAACGAGGCTTATCACTACACCCATGCTCACTTTACCCACAAGTGGGGAGCTTTTTGTGGTATTCAGTGATGCTTCGAAGAAGGGATTAGGATGTGTGTTGATGCAGAATGATAAAGTGATATCCTATGCCTCAAGGCAGTTTAAAATCCATGAGCGAAACTTTCCAACGCATGATCTGGAGTTGGCAGCTGTGATATTTGTCTTGAAAATCTGGCGGCATTATCTCTATGGGGAGAAATGTGAGATATATACTGACCACAAGAGTCTTAAAGATATAATCACACAGAAAGAGCTTAATATGCGCCAAAGAATATGGATAGATCTCATCAAGGATTATGAATGTTCAATACATTGTCACCCTGGCAAAGCGAACAAGGTGGTGGATGCCCTAAGTAGAAAGGATCCAGCGATTCTATCAATGATGAGAATTGAGAAGGATCCAGTCTTCTTAGACTTGATGAATATGGATGTGGGAATCATAAAGAATGCAACATCATCAATCCTTTCACAAATGATTGCTCAACCATCTCTTTTGGAAAGGTTAAAGGATGACCAAAAGGATGATGTGGTAATTCAAGAAAAAGTTGAAGCTATCAAAAAGGGTAAATCCTTGGAGTTTAATGTTAATGAAGAAGGAATTGTGTGGTTTGGGAAAATACTATGTGTTCCATCAAGTCCGGAGCTGAAGAAGGAACTTTTGGATGATGCATATAGTTCAAATTTCTCTATTCACCCAGGGAGAACAAAGATGTATCGAGATCTACGAGAAAACTTTTGGTGGGATAATATGAAGAAGGAGATCGCCGAATATACATCAAAGTGCCTGGTGTGTCAGCAAGTGAAGTCAGAGAGGTAGAAGTCTAAGGGGATGATGCAACCATTGCCCATACCAGAATGGAAATGGGAAAACATCACCATGGACTTTGTCACCGGACTTCTAAGGATATCCAAAGGCAACAATGGAATCTGGGTTGTTGTGGATCATCTTACAAAGACTGCAGACTTGATTGTTATTTGAGAGGATTTCTCTCTAGATCAACTATCATGGATATATATTAGGGAAGTGGTAAGGTTTCATGGAGTAGCATTATCTATTGTGTCTGACCGAGATCCAAGATTCACCTCGAAGTTTTGGAAGAGTCTTCAATATGCTCTAAATACTGAACTGAACTTCAGTACGACCTATCATCCTCAAACTGATGGCCAATCCGAGCAGACTATCCAGACACTTGAAGATATGTTGACAGCGTGCTCAATGGACTTTAAAGGAGGATGGGATCAACATCTTCCTCTGGTTGAGTTCTCTTATAATAACAGTTTCCACTTGAGCATCCAAATGGCACCATATGAAGCCCTGTATGGGAAAAGGTGCAGTACACCGACATGTTGGGATGAGGTTGGTGAACGTAAGTTTCTTGGACCAGAAATGGTCGAAGAAATGGTAGAGAAGGTGAAAACCATTCAGCAGCATATCAAGGCAGCCCAGAGTCGACAGAAGAGTTATGCAGATAATCGTCGACGAGACCATGAATTTAAAGTTGGAGACATGGTGTTTTTATGCATATCTCCGTGGAAGAAGGTCATTAGGTTTGGAAAGAAGGGCAAGATAAGTCCAAGGTACATCGTCCCCTTCGAGATTCTTGATCATGTTGGGGCTGTGGCCTATTGACTAGCACTTCCACCTACTATGGCCAAGGTGCATGATGTCTTTCATGTATCCCTCTTAAGGAAGTACATACCAGACCCTTCAAATGTACTCTCTTCCGAGGTGGTACAATTGGAAGATGATCTTTCTTATGAGGAGCAACCAGTGAAGATCTAAGATCGTAGAGAAAAAGTTCTACGAAATAAGACAATGCCCCTCGTCAAGGTGTTGTGGAGAAACCACAAGTTTGAAGAAGCAACTTGGGAGTCGGAGGATATGATGAAGCTTAGTTACCCACATTTTTCTTAGTGTGGGAAAAGGAAAATTTTGAGGACGAAATTTCTTAAGGGGGGAATATTGTAACGAACCAAAGTTTCATTAATTGAAAATCCCTCTTGATCCAATTAAATGTCTCTTTATAAAAAATGTTTTTATAAGATGTCAACTTCTTTGATTTTATGTTAAGAATTGTGACCGTTGTTAATATAGTCATTGAACAGTGATCACTTGATTAGTATAAATATAAGGCTTTAACGAACCCAATTTTACTCAGACAAAGGAAGCGATGACCTATCCAGTAGAATTTCCTCATACGAATCCATTTGTCGGAGCTCAAAAAATAGGTGGCATCCTTGGGTTCGCCCTTGACCAAGCCCAAGCCGAGCTTCCTTATGTCAAGCTCGAACATGACCGTCTAAGGGAAAAGTGGAAGTTTATTGAAATTACCACTCGAGCGATGCTATCCGAGCTACCACAAGAGTCTGTCACCATCGCACACCTTACCCTTAGGTTTTATGCAACGTTTTTAAGGGGTTATGTAACAAATAAATAGTATTATGTTCATGTACATTATTTTTTTTGTATATAATAATGAATATAATTTTTAGTCATTTTTGATACATTGTAAATAGTTTTTAAAGTACAAATGGTGTTTTTAGTTATTATTTAATTAAGAATTCAATTTTATTAAATTAAGGTATTTTTGAATTAAATAATATTTTTATAAAATATTATTATTTAATATTAAATTATTTTTTATTAAATATAAATGATCTTATAATTTTATGAATGCAATTGAAATTTTTATTAAGGTTTGAAAGCCATTTCTGTCAAAACCCATTAATTTTTTATAAACGTTGGTTTTTATTTTAAAAGTAAAAATTAAAATATTTAGAAATTTTTTTAGATAAAATAAATGTCATTTCTAGAATCAGGACGTCGAAATTATCCAACGGTGAATTTTTCATAATTTTCTGAGACAGTCAAATTTTTGGGTAAAAATTAAATACCGTTTAAATTTATAATGTGTTTTATGACATCATAATGACCCAATGGTGATGTAATAAAATACCATAATCCTTATTTTCGGCCAATATATGTTTTATCATTAAAATAATAAGGTTTTCGGTTGGTTTGACTTACTTTTCAAAGCATTAATGAACCCCTCAAGACTTATTCAACACTTTTCCCTTTTAAATTAATTTCCATGGGAGTGTGACTCACCTCCACATAAGCATCCTTATTATTTTAATAAGTTCGGACCTTGGCCTTGTAAAATATTTTTTTCCTATTTCCTTTTCCAGAAACCATGGGAAAAAACCATGGGATGGTTTGTGGTTTGGATTAGTTTAATATAAGGGGTCCCAAACCTAAATAATAAAGAATTCTCTCACCTTTCCTATATAAACCCACCCAAGCTCCCAATTCCTCCTCACTAAAATCCCTTGTAGTTCGTCCAAACTCTGACCTACTCTCTCTAGAATCCTCATAAGGTGTCCCAAGCTTCCAAGAAGCCTCTCACAAGCCTCTCTCTAGCCTTTGGAAGCACACTTCCAAGTAAGGGTTTTTCTTTCCTTTCTCGTTTTTATCAATTTTCTTTAAGTTGTATTGCCCTTTTAATTTCAATTATTAATGTTGGGGTATGGTTTCGCACCTCCCCCATACTTACCTCATATTGTTTGAATGATAGGAGACCCCTTTCTATCTCATTAAATGCCTCCCATGTACACCCGTTACTATGCAGAAATTCCGAAAGGAACTTCTCTCTCTTCTTTTACATTCAAGCAATACTTTTGTATCAAGAATCTAAATTCCATTGCAATTTTTTGGAAATGTATCTATATTACCCCCTTACTATCCATTTCAGGTAAATATTATGATACACCCTTTCTCTCTCATCAAACCATTTTTATGAATTCTTATGTCACGTCGTTACGCTGCTGAAATCGCCCCAATTTTCTAAGCCAATGCCATTATGTAGTGAATACCATGCCCATTTCTCCATCAAGGGTATTCACCTTTATGAACATTTACTTATTGTTTATAATGTTTCATGTATGAATTCCACATTCCTTTATCGTGGAATAAATGATTATGTTTTATGAATCCATGTTTTATGATCCATGTGGCACACTTATGCATGAAATGAAATCTTTAAGAAGGGTGTTCCCTTATAGCGCTCCAATGCATTGGGTAAAGTATAGTATCATGATACTTCATGTGCAATGAGTTTTGACTCATGCTAATTCAAGTGCAATGAGGGTTTACTCATGCTTCATGTGCAATGAGGGTTTACTCATGTTTTATGTGCAATGAGCCTTGGCTCATGCTAAATCCATGTTAAGTGTTGTTGCCACATTTCCATGTTATGATTATCATGATTTATCATGCCTTTATGTTCATGCTCTATTGATATGCCTATTTTCTAACATGTATTTTACTCCTCATGTTATCCCATGTGTACTCCCTTACTGGGCTTTATAGCTCACCATTTTTTTATACATGTCCTCAGGTTATCCCATGCAATGCTAAGTACGAGGGAATATAGTGATCATGTAAAGGAGGTTTTCAATAAAGATGTTGTATTTCATGTTTTAAGTTTTTATGTAATGATCCTAAGCCCCAAAGACACTAAACCTATCAATCTTCTTTGTTGTATCAAGTGAAGTTTTATGTAATAAAGCATGTTTAAGTTGTAATAAAAAGCAGGGTTGTCATAGAACTAAAATGATTAATACAAAAAAATAATTTATAATAATGATTCTAACATATATATATATTTTTATAACCTAAAATATACTTTTTAGAACAATTGATTTAACAAACTAAGGAATAATTACATTTAACAGTAATGGTATATAAAATATTTTGAAACATATCAAATTTATAATTTCAATTTAAAATAAATAATGATAATGAATGTATAATTATTGTTTTAGGAATATAATATACCTAATAACAATAAACATTTTAATCATCTCAACATTATTAGTTGATAAATTGATTCAAGAATTATGTTGAGACATGTTGAAAACAAGAATTATTTCCAATTACATGAATAGTATAATTTATAAGAAAATTTCGTTTTTATGGACATTATGGTTACTATGGATATTTTGGGCATATAGAATAAAATTTTATTCGTAATGAGATAAATAATAGTAATTATAGATGATATAGAGGTTTATTGATTAATGGGAGATGGATTTCACATACAAAAAAGTTTCTAAGTGTGATGAATCTTAAGAATTAAAATTGGAAGATAAATTTTAAACATTGAATGAAATCAATTGAACAAGTGACAAATTAAATGGTAGTGTGATGGATTTTCAAGGATTTTTAAAAACATATATGAATTTTAAGAAATAATTATAAATGTATTATATGATCAAGAATATAATATAATATGAATTTATTATTGATGTCACACTAAATTATTTATAAAAGAAACATCCTTTCATATGAGATATTTTTTTATACCACATCATAGGTAAATTTATTTTGTTAAATATTTTTTATAATTTCATACGGTACATATTATTATATAAATGGTGGATCTCTTAAGAATTTTTTTTTTCATTTAAAATATCTTGTAAATGAAAGGAAATGTTAAAGAATGATATGTTTTTAGATGGATTAAAGTAAAACATACATAGTGTTTATTATTTGTGTTAATATGTTAATTAAGAAATATTTAAGATGTATTAATGAGTGGGTTATCATTTCAAATATGGAAATATTTTTTAAAATAAAACATTCATGAGGAAATTTTTAATAATTAAATTAATAAATTATAGATTTAAATGAAACAACCCTTGGATTTTATTCAGTAGGATATATATGGACCCTCAAAGTGTAAATCAATGCATTGTGATAAGTATTTAATTTTAACCATTTATAATAATACTCAAATAATATGTATTATGTTTTATGAATTTATATATATATAATTCTCTAAAGGGGATTACATTTTTAAGAAGAAGTATTAAGAATGAGATTCATTATGTGGTAAAGAGGTCTATATTAGATTATGGGGATGAGTATATGACACACCAATAATGGGGTGGTAGAAAATAATATTTTTATTCCTCATTAGTACAACATAGTTTATGGCCAAGGTCATTCCATTAAAGAATATATTTTTGATTTCTCTCTATTCCAACCACATTATCATATTTACGGTATTTTATATATATATTTAAAAAATGAGAAATATTGTGGATTTTGAAAATTCATGAAAACAAAATAACAACAATAATGAAAATATAAAATTTTGAATTCATTATTATCAGAATAAATGATCACTCCTTAGTGGATTTTCTATAAATGTGATAATTTTTTTATTAATGTGTCATCTAAAATAAATTATCACTCAATAGTAATGATCAATAGATTTCACCTAGCTGGATCTAGC
Source organism: Viscum album (assembly GCA_963277665.1). NCBI lineage: Eukaryota > Viridiplantae > Streptophyta > Magnoliopsida > Santalales > Viscaceae > Viscum > Viscum album. Next base: position 1,953,996,100 of record OY728130.1, read on the forward strand.
TTTTTATCCCATGTATGGAGCTAATGAATTATTATCACATGTGCATTAGGACTAGTATTTAATATGTCCCTCTGAATCGTCTCGGCATAGGTGTGGCTTGGCGACTGCGTGGTGGGGTTTCAGCTTCGGTCGGTGGTTACCCCAGCTTCTTCTTTGGAGACATCGCGTCTCGGCAGAACACCAGTCTCTCTGATTGCTACAGCGTGGCATGTCCCTTCAGTGATGTCGAACTCACTGTGTGGCTCGAAGAGGATCAGATCGACTCGGATCTTGTGGCGTCATCTCGGATCTCACTACTCGGTTCAGTCCGATGGCGTCATTTTGTGTCTTCGCGGTGCGGTTACGGCCTGGGTCATGGTGTCCCTGACTATGTTTTCGGCGTCGTCGCGTTACAGATGAACAATGGTATGATTCTCAATTCCGCGTTTCCTTCCCCTTCGGCGATGTCGACTCGCTGTGTGGCTTGGTTTTGGATCGGCTTGGCTTGGTTCTTGCCGCGTCATCTTGGTTCTGGCTCCTCGTTTTGGTCTGGTGTGGCCAAGCACTGTTTATGGTGAGCATCCGGTATGGGTTGTCAACTAATCTGGAAAGGCTCGGAGGGGGAAGGTCCTTGTTTCTAGTGTTTTTGGTGAGGATTGAAGGTTGATGTTTTTGTGTTTGGTTTGTGGGGAATCCCTATCATCAGAGTTTATCCTCCCCGCTGTCTTCGGCTTCCCATGGTTGGGGATATCTACGGATGGCGGCAGAGTTGTCTTCCAGCGGTAGTTCTGGCGACCGGTGAAGGTTACTTAGTGCACAGGGTGTTCGGGTCTTGTGTGTGATGAAAATGCATTGCTGGTTTTTCATGGTGTTTCTTGTGTGATTGGTGGAATAGATTGTTTGGTTTATGGTTTGATCGTGAAGGTGAAAGGCAGTGCAGTCGAACTTGACAACATGGTACATGTCTATAGGAGGATTCAAAGCAGGCGGTTCATCCTTCCAGAGCATTTCAGATTTGGTTGTTTGAGAGGGTATGGCATTCACCATCAGATCGGGCCTGTGAATTTACACAGGGCACTTGCTTGCTGAATTGTCTTGCAACGGTGGAGATCTTTTTCATGATCAAGTGATGGGGAGGGGCAGTTTCATGTTTTTAGTCTGGTATTACTTTTTATTCCTTTGGGTGTGAGTTTTTTTATGTCTATGAAGTCGGTCTGGGGTTTCCCCTTCATCACATAAAAGGGGGCTAGATCAAAACAATAAAAATTTAGGTCTTCTGGTCAATGGTAGGTGGCATCCCTCAACTGAGTAGAATAACCTTTGGATTATACATTTATTATGTTTAATGAATGAAGAGAACCTTGTACATGTATTTTAGTCTCTAATTCATTCCATATATTTTTACTAATATCAATCGTATTCAAGATAATTTCTTAAAGGAAATCATTTATCATACTATAGTGTGATATCAAAAAGTTTTATAATGAATAGATAAATTAACAATAATCACCACTTTAAAACATCTAAATTAACTCATTGTAATTTTCCCTCATAATAGTAAACATGAATATAAATAATATTCTAAAAAAATTGATGTCACGACATTGGTTAATAGAATTTGTGGTCCCAGGTGGAAGGAGATACAAATATACTAATTGAATGAAAATATTTTAAATTAATAAAAATATGGAGATATGAGCAATATACAATGGAGGAATGTCTTGGATGTGCATAATGATTTTTTCACATAGATATGGATTGGGAAAGGGTATAATTTCATATAGAATTATTTTATACATTTCATAATTTTTAATTATTTAACATATTCCATGATACTCAACATATACATTCCTTTTTCATTCTAGTGAATTAATGCATGAGGTAATATAATATTTGAAAACATATTTTTTCCACGAATGCATTTTGGAAATTTATTATTCCATCAAATTCACTATATGTATCCACATTTGAATATCAGTCCATCCCATGACCACTAATAAATATCCATGAATATTCCTAATCATTTTGATATGAGTCTCTTAAGTTTTATAATTATTTTGGATCATGTTAATTTGATAAATGATCTCCTTATTATAAAACATATCAATTGAAAATCAATATGACCCAAATAAATATCGCCAAAAAAGTAATCAATGAGGGAGGAGGAGGAGAAAAAACATACCTAGAATTGAATTTTTGAATCATCCAAGAGAAAGTAGAGGTATCTCCCAACCAATAATTCATTCAATAATTGGATTCATTTGACTCCAGAATCGTTCTAGCCTTGGATTTAAGCCATAGGATTATTCAAGCCTGGATTTTACATGGATTTGATGAGGAGGGGCACTGATAGTAGGTGGCTTCCATGGAAAGTTTTGGATATTGAAACTATTTCAGGACTGGTTAGGATTCTTTAAATAAATCATGAATCTTTTATTATTTCTTTCAAAAAACTTGTATAAAAATCCCTTTTACCAGTACTAAATTAATAAGTGCTGATAAAAGGCATCATTATGATTGCTAAAACATTAGCACCCAAAAAAGATTTATAATTATAAATATAAAAATTTCTAAATATATTTATTAAATTATATATTTATATTATAAATATATATTAATATAAATATAGTAAATATATTCATTATATGAATATATTTATTATGATTTTATAATTCTTTAAATATATAATTATTTATTAATAATTATATAATTCATTTTTAAAAAAATTATATTTATATATTTATGTATTTATAAAGTTATATATATATTTTAAAATATATATAAATATAAATATAGTAATTATTTCTCCACGTACCTAGTATATATATATAATTATATATTTTTTTAAAAAAATATTTATTATTATAAATAAATAAATGAATAAATATATCAAATATAAATATATAAATATATTTATTTATAAATATGTTTTTAAAATTATTAAGTAATATTTAATCTTTAGTGCATGCTTATCAAAAGGAGTGAAATAGAATAATTAAAAATGAGTGCACTTTAACAATGTTGAAGAAAATGGATTGATTTATTAATTAAATATAAATTATTAAAAATTACGTATATATATTGAAATAAAGAAGAATAAAATTTGAAAATTTTAAAACCTAATAATTAAATATAAATAAATAAATAATAGAAACAAAAAAAATTCCCCAAAAAATAAAAAATAAAAAAATTTAAAAGTGAATTAATACCTAACTATAATTATAGCAACTCAGGTTTGAAATTCTTGGATATTACATCATTTTAGATGAATATTAATTACATTATGATAATACATGGCTGAGGACTTTAATAGTTTAGTGTCTTTTGAAACATGGAAACAAAATCTTCTATCTTGGTGAAAGATCTTAAATATCTCCCATAAAGATATACACATTTTGAACATCTATGTAAAACATTTCTTCATACCCTTGGGAAAGAAAACATAAGAAAGGTTGAGATCAAATACTCATTAAGGGGAAACAGTGTAGATATGTAATAATAATCAGGAGAAAAATGGTATGAGAACATGATTATGAAAATATAAGATCATACCATTCATATCAAAGTTCATATACATGAATCGTGGAAGAAATAATGGAATTTAATAAGACATGAATCATAAGAAAATAAATAACATAAGCCGTAAAAGAATAAAACAGGAAAAAAATACAATTGTTTTTAACATATAAAAATATAATATAATTTCCACAGTATCCAAGGCATTACTGGCAATACCATCTTGGTAGTATGGGTTCACTTTCCATACAATCATGGTAGTCTTGGTTCAGTCCCATGTCCATCATAGTAGCATGAGTTTACAAATACCATATTATTAGTCCTAGTTCGCTCCCATGGCCATCTTAGTAGTCATGATTCATTCTAAATAACATATTATTATATATCATGAGATATAAATCATTACACAATTCATTATAGGGTGATATAGGTCCCAAATGTCTCATAATGAATTTCTGCATATATGTTACACAAGATAATAAATAATCATATCTTGACCTATAAAATGAAATGTGTATAATTAACATGTACGTATACCATAAACTATTAAAAAAGATATATGGTTTCATAATAATTTCATTAAAAGCATAACATATGATAGAGAAACATATTTCATATACGTATAACCCATTAAAAAGAAACTTGTTTCATAAATACCGTGACGTTAATAATAAAATATTAATACAATCAATATGAATGGAACCTTTAGATCATTTCATATAAGGGAAATATTTTTATCAATGAGTTTCATCTTAGATGGGAAAAAATTTCAAAATATCCTTCAAAAATATTTCTGAGGGAAATATGCATTCTTCTTTGAGAAAGGATTTTTTAATACATAAAATTTTTTCCAAGAAAATTCCTGGAAAACATGTAAATAAGACTTGAAATAATTTTCAAAACATTTTCCCCAAAATACTTATAAAATAGGCTTCAACGAAGTTTAAAAACCTATTTCAATGAAAACAATTCAAAAACTTATTATGGAATCTTGAAAATGTTTTGAATACCTTTTTAGTTATAAACATATTAATGAGGATTGAAATCATTTTGAAAAAAAATTTCCCTAAAAATAATTTAATGAAATAAATAGGAAACATGAATTTTTTTTGAAAAAATTTTCTTTGAATATACTTTATAACATAAAAAATAAATCTACAAAACATTTTGAAATCCATTTTTTAAAAATAGTTGGAAAACTTATAAATACCGATTGAAAAAAAAATTAATACTTTTTAATACATAAAACATTATTAAAATTATATTTTTACAAAAAAACATTAAAAATAATGAACATCTAAATTATTATGGGAAATGTTTATTTTAGAATGAATTTTTTTTTAATCTTGTAATGGAATCATAAAGGGAATGATAGCGGGTAAATACATACATGTTATACGAGGTGAAAAGAACATTCATTTTTCACAATGGAGTGGTTAGAAAAATGCATCATCCCAAAATCTAAAAAAATATTATTTTGTAAAAAATTATCAAATACAAAAAGGATAAAAATTAGTTTTGGTGATCATATGATATTAGTATAATATTCATGGAATATATTATTATAAAACATGGTTTTAAAGGAACACGAATTTTCTACCAAAGAAAGGGTAATGTTGGAAAACCTTAAAAACACTTTCTTCATATAATGTGTACCAATGAATGAAAAAATGGTGCCAATACATGAATAAATTATGAACAACCCGATGATTGGAAATTCTAGTAATTTTCTTGGGATGTAGATCATATTATTTCCTCAAAAGAAGCATAAATATAAAAAATCTCTAAAAGTGGTAAGCCTGTTTCAATAAACTCTTATCACTTAGTTAGATGGAATCATACTATCCATGTAAGAGAATAAAATTAAAAAAATCTTGAAATATCATTAAATAAAGTATATTTAGGATGTAACATGTAAAATGGAAATATATACCCCTTGAAAAATAGGTTAGGTTTATAACTAAACATGAGTCTCGAAGAAGGAAAATTGAGTTAAAACATTTTTACTTATTTGGTAACTTTTGAAACTGAACCCCCATAGAATAATGATCATAAAATTGATATGTTAATAACCATAAATTTTATTATAATATATATTGAATAAAATAAAGCGATGCACATACACCACACAATAGAAATAGGTGGTGAACAAATCATTTATGTCACAGAAATAAAAAGTGAAATGAAATCCCCTTACCTAGTGTCTTAACACTCTTCGTACTCGTACATGCTTCCTATATAATAGATATAAGTTTATTGTATATCATTTACATAAGAATATTCTTATACATAAAAGAATTTTTTGTTTTATTATGAAATTATATTACCCGCTTGTTAACAATCCTATGTTAAGGTTTCCTTTTGGTTAATATTCGCTCTCTTCTTTGTAATGTCTTAATTTGTTATATCTTTTGATTCTGTACATATATCATGATTTTTATAATTTAAATCATGATATAAATATCTTAAATATCCATTATGTTTATATTATTATAATATATAGAATAAATAAATATGGAATGGAATACACTGTTCATGGATCCATTAAGCCGTATGTACGCAAAATCATTTTTCCTTTTTAATTGACATTTTGAATGAAAGAAAGAAAATGAAATATATATGTATATATATTTATTAAATTTATTTTATTTTATCATATATTATATATTCACTAAAATTATCCTTAATACAATCCATGTAGTGTATGAATGAATCATATCTTTTTGTGAAGGCGGTAGTCCACACTTCCTCAAACAAAATTATCATATTAACACCACATGAAAAGTAAAAAGATATATTGTTTAAAAGCAATAAATAAGCATAATCAAATAATAAATATAGTATATTACATATATAAATATATTTTTTATAATAATGGACACCATTGTAGGTGTTAATGTAAAAATAAACAATCATCATTTCGTGAGGTAGTAGTTTGTTGCAAATAGAAACAATATTTTCATTACCCATTAGATGGATTTCTGTGTAAGTGTATGTATAACCATTTAACTAAAATATCCTAGTATATTTGGTATAATTTTATTATTATATAATCATAAAATAAATATATTTTTATGGGGTGGATAATGAAAATAAAGGAAAGGAACTCCAGAGAAGACGTTACATATTCATCAAGTAACTACTTTTGGTTTGTGCCAAATGCTTCCTTGAGTTTCCTTCTGCCAAAGGTAAGGATTATAGAAGGAAGGGAGTGAATTTTGGAGATTATTTGAGCAGATTTTGGGAGATACAATTGGATTTAGAGGTTTTTGTAAGTGGGTATATGTTTTTTCCTTTTATAGGGAAGGGAAAGGACTCACATGGATGTTTTTAGAAACAGGTTAGGTGTACACATGTTCTTACAAAAAAACTCATACCAAATCAAAAAAAATAGATAATGGAAGGTTTATGGACAAAATATGATCATATAATGGGTGCTGGAAAAGTGGATAGATCAATTGAGTCCTTATTTTTAAGGTTTAGTCCCTAATTAATCTTAATATGTCCGTAATCAATTTGATTAATTTTAACCACATTTACTATTAATTTTGGTAAAAAATTATTCATAATCTAATTAAAAAAATTATTATACAAATTTAAATGGTTTATATTGGTCTTTTGAAATTGAATGCACAGAATCGACAAATTTATGATTAATTTTAAGCCCACAGATAGGACGAAGTTACTGGTTTTTATTGTAAAAAGATGTTCAAATGTTTATTAAGATTTTATATTCAATTTCAAAGTGAAATTGATTTTAATGAATTATATTATATTAATATATTTAATTTTTATCTAATTTTTTCATAAAGAACATATAATATCATTTTAAATTATTAATTAGTTTAACAATATGGCAGTTTTAACTAAAAATAGTATTTTTCACTATTCATCAAAAATTGATGTTTCCTAGAAAAATACCAAAAATATACCCTACTCTAATTTCCAAATTTTTATTTAAATAATGAAGTTTATTTAATAACATTAAATTTCTAAATTTTTATAATATTTGTTTTATAATTTTTCACAGAAAGACATTAAAAGTGCTTCATTCGAGAAAATAGTATTTTTAAACATAAAAAGACTACTAAAAATCGTATCCTTTTTTATAAATATGTTTTAATTATATAAAATATTATAAAAAAAATATTTTATATGTATTTATTACTATTCATATTACTAATTTTTAATGAATAGTTAATAAATAACTTGTTTAAATAATTAAAACAATAAAATGATGTTTCACAGAATCTTGGTATTGCATGTAACGTAGGCCAAGTCGATGTTCCATGTGAAAGGAATTAGTGAATTAGTGCGTTGAAAGATATAAATGATCATTTAGTTTATTATGGTAAAATATCTTTGTGACCATAATAATATTTCCTCTTATATACAATCGGTTTTAATATTCATTTATAATTAATTGGAAACCTATGAATTCATATTAAACAGTTTAGACCATATATTTTCATAAATTAGATAATATTTCTAAAAAATTATAATTTAAAATCAAGCTCTATCTTATTATATTGAATAATCATATTTTAATTATATATTATTGTTCACTAAACCACGATCTTTCATATTACGCAATTCATCGAGGAAATTCATTATTGCGTATAACTCAAGCTAGCCTCGGTGTTCTGTCTAATACAGGATAATGTTTACATTGTGTGTATTGCACAATTAATGTGGTGTTTCATTTAACTCAAGCCAAAAATAGGTCATTAATATAAAATGAACTATCATCAATGTTGCATGAAATGAAAAATATCAAAAAGGTTAAATTAATTCGAAAAAAATCACAAAATCTCAGGGTGTTACAGTAATAATATTATAAAAACGTACCGATTAAAGACATGATACATTAAATGTATCATGATATGATGAAATTAAAAAATTATTACTAATTAAAATTTGAATAAATTATATAAATATTAGGAGTATGTGTTTCTATATAAGATTTCATTTTAATTGCGTAAATATTTGTTTATGTGCATTGTATATAAAAATTATTTAATTTTATATATCTATATAAAATCAGTATAATAAGTTTGATATATATTAAATTTACAAATCAAATGACATTAAATTATATCCATTTCCTGATGTAATTGGTTGGTTTTTTAATTCATTTTAATTTTTAATTATAAGTCATTCTTTACTATATATATGATTATTTAATATAAATAATAGATATTATTTATTATATAAATCATATTTATATACATTAACATATATCTATATATTTAATATATAATATTTATTAATATTATCAATAATTATCCCATTAATAATGTATGAAATATTTTTCATAATATAATTATTTTATTTCTTATTTCATTAATATACATTTTACATATATATATTTATTATATACTTTTTATTTGTATTTATAATTTATATATATTATATTGAATTAATTTATTTTTATCAATAATTATTTAATTGATATTTTTTAAATTTTTTAATAAACCCTTTTTTTATTTTTTATTTATTTTATTTTATTTAGGACCATTATTTTTGGAAAAAATAAACCACTGATAAAAGGTAATATTTATCCATTATAAAGAAAATAAATCATAATGGTTACCCTTTATCGGTACTAAAACAAGCGTTGTTAAAGGCATGTTTTGTAGAAGCGGTATAATATTAATTAATTCCTTTATCAACATCGTCATGGCGTAACCAAAAAAAGTAATAAAATGATTTATTTTCATGTCAGATTAATCCAATTATTTAAATTATTTACTCAAGAAAATCCTTTCTCCCATAATATACCTTTACTTCTCATGTGATTTTAATTTAACCATGTTGTTGTATAATCACCCCCAATTCACAATTTGGGTTTTTAATCAGCAACAAATAATTTTTCCTTTCATTCCTATGCATCTACACTCAACTTCAAAGAGCCTATATCACATATATGATCTTGTTTCCAATGAATAAGACATAAATATATCCTAATATCATAAATTAATTATCTAAAGAAACAATTTATAAGACACCTCTAATACGTAGATCATTTAAACACCTCACCTTGGGATAGAACTATGATTATTAGAGAATATCATCCCTCTATGAAAAATCAATTCCATTTTGACCCTCTATTATTTTATTATCAATACATATCCCCATTTTTCAATAATATTAATGATTTTTATTAAATATCTAAAAGGGATCTTCAAGCTTGAGTGATGGAAAATTCATAAGATAGGGTGAAGATGTAAGTACAGAAATGAACTACTTAAACAATGTTTTAGGGAATGGGTAAATATCCTTAAAATATGACAATAGAATAAGATTGAACTCAAGACTGAAAATGAATCATAATATTTTCATCAAAATTATTTTCTTAAATAATATAAGGTAAATTCCTTATAAATTATTGATACGAGAAAATTTATAATAAAAATAAAAGCACTCTTTAATCAAGTTTTCGTAAAAGAATATATTAATAATGGGAAATGAAAACCTACATATTTAAACAAATAAAGGGGAAATAATCATGGTGTATATGGTTAAAATATATATAGAATATAGAAGAAATTTTTTTAATAACTATGATAGAATGAAAGATAAATAGAGAAAAAATAACTCAAAAGAAAGAGGGTCAGTGTACAGAACCCCTTACCTCATGTCCTGACTTGGCATAGAATATTTTCTAATCCTTCATAATAATCAAATAATTTTTTTAAATACTTATTTTATAAAATTCTTCATTTTTTTCATTTTTTATTATGATTTTACATGTATTATAATCACTTTTTTTGTTGGAGTGAGTATCCCAAGAGGTGGGTGAATTGAGTATCTAATAAAATTTATAATAATTTTTTTTAAATAAAGTTCCAAAAATAATTAAAAATATCATATATAATCCAAATAGAAAGTCGATATAAGTTTTGATAATTTAAGATATTTTTCAAAGAGTAATTAATTTTGAGATAAAACTCTATGTTAATATTACATTATCTTTTGAAATCAATTTAAGTAATCATAACATTATATAAACCCTTTTTAAGACTAATTATCGAAGTTGTGGTGTTGTTTACAATTTAAAACAAATTCAGTTTTAATATAAAAAATGATAAAAAACAAAACACATTGAATAATAAATACAAGAGGTTTTTTCTAAATCCCAGACCTAATCATATCTACTTATAAACCACATTATTTCAAGAAGATTATATAAAATAATCTTGATCCCCAACCTAGATCGAGTATTCACAATAGATAACTAGTTTTCCTGGCTATATACGGACCTCTTCCATGATTACGATGTGAAAATAATAAACAAAGGACACACAAAGACATATCCCACAAAACATCGGTAAATAGGTAGAATGAGATTAAAGAAGTTATTACGTGTCTTCCAATTATAGTACAAGAGACAAAGGGAATTCAATAAATAGAAAAAATCACACAGTGCTCAAAATGTAAATGAAAAAATAAGATAGGGAAATTAGATGTGTTGAGATGGATGTGTTGCTTAGTCCAATGTGATCAAGAACCCTGAGACTCCTAGGATATTTCTTGAATATGTGCTCGAGCCATTTCCCAGAAACATGCAGTAAAACAAAGCGTCACAAACTCTTTTGTTATGACTATAAGAAATGCTTTATATGTTTTATATTCTCCACTTTCACATAGTAAATTGTAGTTATGGATTCAATTAGTAATCTCTAAAGAAAAGTCTCAATCATAGTAAAACATTTTCAGTTATCTTATTATTGTTTCAACTCTATATTATGTCTACTAGATGGATTCTTTTTATTTATATATCATCAGCATCCAAGAGTATCAGTTTAAAGAACAATCATCCAAATATTCTACTCCTTGTACAAAAATCTAAAAAACTCTTTTATTTTCTCTTTAATTGTTCAAAAAATACCATTAAAATAATAAAAAACATTAAATTTCATAATGTATCAGTTATAAGTATTAAATTTAAATTAAATATAAATAGTAATGATGACTCGTCTAAATAGTGAGACAACTATAGAAATGATAGAGATGGTTGTTAGTTAGACAAAAAATGAGTTATAATAATTGAATTTTATCCTCTTTGGTGACTCATTGTCTCAACAGTGAGTCATTTTAGTGACGTTTTATCTCAACGCTTTTTAAAAATTGGAGGTGACTAAATTGTGAGGGTGATCCATGTCTAGAGGTGACTTATTTCTGGTGGAAGGTCTTTTCTACAATTTGAAACATTTTTATCCTGACTATGAGTCATCCTTGATGCTGGGTCATTCTAATACATATCCAAATTCTCATTCTGAAAGTGAGTCATCTCTGATAGTGGTTATTTTCCATACATAGCCAAATTCTCATCCTAACCATGACTCTTCCTGGTGGTGACTAACCACAATGGTGAGTCATGTACGGCGGTGTGTAGTGTCTAATGGTGGGTCTTTCCAATAATTATCCAAAATCTCACAAATATACCTTATACGATAAAATGATATCAAAACACATAAAAATCATTAATATCATAAAATCCGTGATTTGGTTATCATTAAAACAAGGTGTTTCCAAAAATCTCTACCTTTTTAATGATCACAAATCATGGAATTATTATAAACCTTGTATTGAATAACTTGTGGTTTTAAAATTTATTTTCTCAAACATTTAAAACAGAAAAGTTATCCATGATATTAAGTACCAGACAATATTTGAAGTATTTAATAAATATGATATCAAATTGAAGAATTTAACATATAAAGAATCACAAGGAATATGATTAATAATGTTATCAAAGAAACACAACTGCATAAATAATAAAAAAATTCTATAAATTCCTTCTCCTCCTTTTGGGATCAAAAATAAGAGAAAATAAAATAGTAAATACAAAGAAACAGAATATGAATAAGATGAAAATTTTTATTGATAATTTCAATTTAAGTACATCAAAAAAGATACAACAAAATTTAAAGAAAAATCTTCATCAATGAATTAAATCCATATTTTGATGATTTTATGATGGGTAGTAGGAATAATAGGTTTATTTACCTTAACATTGTAAAAAAATATAAGGCACATTAGTTGAGACGAGCGAAACTATAGGGACAACAATGGGGATAACAAAGAAAAAAGGAGTCTCTCTAGTAATAATCGACCTAAGATGTTGTAAAACTTCATTGGGAGTCAGACTGAAAGATGGAAATGAGAAGGTCATGGTGTATTTATATATATGGTAACACCTAGAATGAAATACTCTTGATCAGAGGCTGGATAAGTAATACAAGTGGTGACTAGAATGGAATTTTGAGCCACTCCTATGGTGATAGAAACATGAATAAAGGAATTAATAGATTTATAAAGTCTATAATAATATTTTCTCACCTTTCAATAACATTTAAAAAGTAATTTTTCTCCTGCATAAATAACTTGAGCACTGGGGTCATCACTTTTAGTTGATTAACTTGTTCATTGAAGGCTTGAGTAATCAGTGTCATTTAGAGGTTCTTAGTAAGCAACATGAAATGTGAGTTGAGCTCATGCTTAGTACAAGTACTTTAAATGTGACACTTTATAGCCTTTGTAATTATCTATCAATTAGATTTTATATCCTTCATAAATTCTCTAACCATCATATGCACATGATCTTTGTTATTCCGGATGTTCCTCAAAATATCAATGGGATGTTTAGTATATCTCCTGAAACTACAAAATCCCCTCTCAAATAATAAACCTAGTTAACTCAATATCAAAATAATGATTAGGGACTTGAATTAGAATTCATAGAAGAGAGGTTATCCACCATCTCTAACAAATAATCCATCGAGTATGCAAACAAAGATCTCATTTCATCCATTGTAGAACTCAAGGTCTCCATCTCATTTTCTAACCTCTTGTATTCTATTTTCTCTTTATGAATGTGATTCTTCATCTTGGGATATCTATGTCGGATCATAAGATCAATTATTTATGTTTTATATTTCTCACTAAGCTTAATAACCATGGGAGTTTGACTTTTCATAATCCTATCAAAAACATAATAAATACCTCCCTGAAGAACTCTATGTAGGCTCTAGTAAGAATGTTAACAAGTACAGATGAAATGGTAGGTGCAGAGAAGGGATTAGTGGAAATGGTAGGTGGAACAACACCCTTATTGATCTCTAAACTAGTAGGACCATCTAAATAAAATTATTGTATCTACCCTACTTCATTTATCTTCTTTATCAATGATCCCTTAGGATCGATTAATTTAAAATAGTAGGTCCACCATGCTTTAGTGGACTGCTATCATCATCTGAATCTGAGTATTAAAATCCTAGTCATGGATTCCCAGAATACATATCTCATTCCTCAAGAGATGGGTCCCATACTAATATAATACACACCATAAGACATAACAACTACACAATCAGAAACTATAGACTCAACAATGGAAGGTCAACACCCATATTTTAATCAACAAATTGTTGACTAATAGTATTATCCTCAAACATCTGCACATCATTTGTTGGTACAAAATGGTCCTCATCAACATAATCAATAGGAAGACTATCTAATTTTGTGGATTCCCCCACCACAATAGATTCTTCCTTCTAATCCCTATTGTCTTTATCATTATTTTAGACTAATCGTTTCTTACATCAGATCTAGATATAAATTATAAAACTAGAGAATAAAAAAGTTATTTAGGTATCAAAACATCCTCATCGCCAAATTGGCCATTAGGATGATCAAGGGTAGAACCACTATCACTATCATATCTATCACCATCTCCTTAATTATTTCCTTCCCGGTTTTATTATACATCTTATCCTACTCCTCCTCCTACATTTTATTCTTATTCACCATTCTCACCATTATCATTAGAAGTTTTAGAATTTATGTTAAACAAGTCTTCACTAGAAACATTTGTTTCATTATATTCACTTTCTTCTTTTAAAATATTCTCTCAGATAGGGAAAAATATATGGGTACTAATATCACAATAAAAGATAGTTGGGGGGATCTTAAAAATTTATAGGTCACTACCTTAATCAATTGGGAACTCCTAATCATTATAACCGGAGGAAGTAGCCTTCTCTTCTTCATAATCTGAGTATTCAACAACATTATCATGCTCCAATCTAGGATCCATAATATATTTTTTCCTTGTTGGGTGATCAACTGGACTAAATTCCTCAAAAATATTTTCACCATTATCAACCCATTTATTTTTAAAAAGATTCGAACTTGTTTTAATTCTCTTAAAAATGAATCGTTTAATGCATAAACCTCCACAATTTACCACAATTCCTTCTTCCCTATCAACCAATCCCTTTGCATACAGCATGGATGATATGAAATTTTGGTATATTAGAGATTTTTACCATGAATATGGCTTTCACATATCCATCATATGAACCATTAAATATCTACAATGATTTATATTTTATACAATTTTTAAAATGAATAATTTATATACATCCATGGACCTCATTGTGGTGAAATCACATATCCTCATGAACAAAAAATGATGAATAAAACTATAAACCAAATTACACTCACCATCAAGCTCAGTTGTAGCTGGTATTATTACTATTTTATCTCTATTAAACTCTAACAAAACATATTAATATAAAAAATTATCACTTTCACTTGGAACAGTTCTTTAATAGTCATTTAAAACACCTTTGTGAGGTACTTATAAAAAACTAACCCATTACCTTGAAGAGAAAACAACATTGTGTCTATTTATTCCACTTCTAAACCAGTCTTCATATTAATAAAAAATGAAATTGACATACTAATATAACTATATAATAGTTCTTAGATAGAAGGGTCTCTCATTATTAGTGAACCGCTCCACCCATCATTTTTCTTGCAAAACATTAAGCACCAATGATTTTATCAATAGAAACCACTCAGCGTTCATCTCTTTCTCAAGTAAAAATACTCAATACACAAGTTATGGGTTCACTGGCATGATGAATGAATTACATGAATTTCATTTCTACTTATTTAAAGGAATTAATTCTTCTAGATAATATTCTATATTTATCTTAACTGTTATAATGGATAATGGCTCAAGAGGATCGAACAAGGTCCAGGGAAGTCCAATAGTAGAGAAATAAAGGGTTGTGGCAATTATATAGAGTATGGCATGAGGGAGAGAGATGTAAAATTAGATAAATCTTTAATTTATATCATTTAAGGATTTAGGTCTATGTAAAATGAAAAAAAAAATTAATCATTTATATATTGAATAATTAACACATAAAAATAAATTAGAATGTAAACTCAAAAAATAAAAGTAAAATACTGAAAATGGTGGGTTGTTTCTAAGGGAGGGTAAACTTTAATGGTGGGTAACTCCAATTTCCTCTAATGAGGGGTAAATATACTTGTAGGTAAACTATAACACTACATTACTCAAATGGTGGATAACTTCAAAGGTGGGTAAACATTAATGGTGGGTAACTCCAACTGTGGGCAACTCCAATGGTGTGTAGAATCCAACGGTGGATAAATATTCAACTGTCGATAACTGAAATAGTGGGTAACTCCAAAATTTTATCCTAAAGAATTAAATTTAACCTAAATTAATCATGCCTAATTCATTATTGATGCAGTTCATTATCTTAGAATTCAATGGCTTAGTGAAAATATCAGCAAAATGACATTCTATAACAATGCATTCAAGACTGATATCGCCCCTTTGAAAATGGTCTCCCAAAAAATGTTGTATTATTTCAATTTTTTAGTTGTAAATTGATTTAAATAATTTTTATAATTTTTTTAGAACATATATTATCAAAATTTAAATATACATGTTATAATTAATATTCTTAGTCTAAAAAAATATGTTTCCTCCAAAACATTTGAGTACTGAAACTACATAGAGCTATGTATTATACTTCTACAGTGTAAAGTGAAACATGATTTTGTTTCTTACTAAACCAATATATTAGAGGCTTTCCCAAAAGATGAAATTATATAGAGGTACATTTTCTATCTAACATGAGACAAACTAAATCAGCATCTAAATAACTAACTAAGTCAAATGCATGTTCTATTGGGTAGAACAATCCTAAATGGGTAGTATAAATTAGGTATTTGAATATTATTTTTACAACTACTATGTGGGAATCATTTGGTTTTGATTGAAAATGGGCACACATAAAAACACTAAATATAATTGTAGGTCAGCTTGCAGTTAAGTACAGAAGACTTATAATCATACCATAGTAACTGGTTTCATCCATTGATTTCCTAGATTCATCAAGATCTAACTTACAGGTGGTACCCACAGAAGTTTCCCTACTCATAGTTCTATCCAAACCATAAAATATTAAAATTTATTTAGTATATTTAATTTGATTTCAAATAGTTCTTTCTTTATTTTTAAAAATCTTAAAACCAAGAAAGAATTTCATTACACGCATTAAAATTAGTTCATATTCCTTTTGCATCATTTTTTTAAAAATTGGTACATAAGTAATTTTTATAAGATCCAAAAATGATATATTCTATATATATTTGAACAACTAAAACATATTCCCAAATTATTTTATAAATAGGGGCAGATCAGCTATACCTTTTTTAAATCCTTTTGAAATAATAAAAGAGTTGAAACTATCATACCAAGCACTAAGAGATTGTTTTAAATCATATAAAGCTTTTGTTAACTTAAATACATGTTTTTTAAAATGAGGGTTTTTAAATCTATGGGGTTGTTCTACAAAAACAACCTTGACTACATACCTATTCAAGAATCAAGTTTTTACATCCATTTGATATAGTTTGAAATCTTGATGACTTGCATGGGCAAGCAGTATTCTATGGATTCAAATCAGACTACAGGTGAAAAATTTTCTCTATAGTTTATGACCTCTTATTGATTATACCCTTCTACAACAATTATAGCCTTATTCCTCAATTTTGATCCGGATTCATCAATCTTGTTTCTAAACACCCATTTAGTGCCTATAGGAAATGCTTTTTTTGGTATATATATAGATACATAAACATTATTTATTTAAGATTTGTTAAGTATTTGATGTATATCCATTATCCAAAATACATCATTAATTTCATCATCGATGTTCTTTGGTTCAATCTGTGACTAGAAAGTATGATTTTAAACTTGATTTCATTGAGAAGCTCTAGTTTTTGTACCTATATCTATGTATACAATAATAACATCTAAAATAAGTTATTAAAGAGTTCTATTAACCCTAGATAAAGAATGATTTTTCATATTAGGGTCTTCTATAGGTTCTGGTTCTAGTTCTGGAAGTTCCTCAAAACTGGATGATTTTTCTACATGATTTATAGCAGATTCTGATGATTTGGTATTTATGCTCAATGTGGAAAAACATTCATCATGGTTTTATAAGGGGGTATTAGTTTCATTTGGAGTCATCTCATCTAACTTGATATGCACATATTCTTCCACATCCTTAGTTTTTTTGATAAAAACAATATGGGATTTACTTATATTTGAATAACCAAGGAAAAATCCTTCCTCACTTATTGAGGAAATTTTTTCATGATTGTTCTTAGTATTATAAAGAAATACTTGTCAATTAAAAACTCTAAAGTAATTGATCATAGGATTAATATTATTCAAACATTTATAAGGGGTTTTCTTCAATATAGTTCTAATTAAAACACTATTTTTTATATCGTATTCTATATTTATAGCCTCTTCCTAAAAGTATACAGGTAATTCATATTCATTTATAATAAGTTGGACTATATATTTATGTGTTATATTTTTTCATTCTATAACTCCATTTAGATTGGTGTCATAGGAAAAGGGAAGTTATGGTTATATCCATCTTTTGAGAAAAATAATTTTTAATGTCTTTATTATCAAAATCACAACCATGGTCACTTCTTATTGTTTTAATTCTAAGCCCACTATGGTTTTTTACAGATTATGAATACCAGGAAAAATAATAATAAGCTTCAATTTTGTGAGCTAAAAATAATACCCAGGTATACCCGGAAAATTCATCTATAAGTACATACACATAGTGATTACCATTTAAACTAGAAAATCTTGATTGTCTAAACAATTTCTTGTGAACCAACTCAATAGGTTGAGAAGTTTAATCTTATTTATTTCATTTAAATGATATCTTATATTATTTCCCATTTTGAGAATGGTTAAAAACATTTTCATTTGGGAATACATTTTTAGGAAGGTCCCTAACCAACCCTTTCATAGTGATCTTTATAAGTTAGTGGATGTAATAGTGGCCTGGTCTCCTATTCTAAATTCAATATTCTATTTGAAATTCAGTTAGTCAAGAATTATTTTTGTGAAATTAAATAATCTAGATTAACAACATACAAAATTTCATTTCATAAAGAAGTTAGTAAAAAATATTTTTTAGAGTTAAAAACATTACAATAATTAATTTCAAACATCACATGAAAATTATTATCACACAATTTTGAGATGCGAATCATATTATATTTTTAACTATAAATAATGTACTTTAGAAATTAAAACTGAGTTAATGTTATAAATTTGTCTAAGACATTGATTTTTCATTTAGCATGATAACCAAAGGTGACATGACCACCATCCACCATTATTATGATTTTAATGCATGAGTAATAACTTTTCATATTTTTGAGGAATCAATGGTCTAGGAACTACATATTTATATAAGATCGTTTTAAGTAGTTTCCCTACAAAAAAAAAAGTTTATACCATAAATTATTTTGGTTCATAGATTTTCTTAGGTCCAAATATGTTATTGATTATGGTTTTAGGAACCCATATATTATTAATGGGTTTCCAATAATATGACTGTAAACTCATTGAAATAAAAAAATTATTCAGTACACTTGAATAAAAATTTGTTGAAAAATTTATAGTATTAGATTTAGGAACAAAATTAATCTTAACAACACTTCTATATCCAGGTTTCTAGCCGTGAATAGTAATATATTTGTTGGAGTTGTCGGCCTCGAACCAACTACTTTGTAATTTATGATAAACTTGTATTAATAAATATAATATCACATCTTTACTATTCGTTTTAGTGAAAATTCATGTGATAATGTCCTAATAATGGTTGTTTCACTAAAGGGTGAGAGCGGATCTCTGTAATGATGAGAACCCGAAAGTGCCCTAAAACTCTTATTGAATATATGTTCTATAGAAAGATGATATTATTTGAGGGACACAAATAATATAGGCCATTAGGGGTGAGGACTCCTAAAACCTTGAGGCACCTTCTCATAGTGTTCTCCCTTGGTATTATTTAGGTGGATATTATGAGAATGAGGCCTTCTAGTTGGAAATACTCATTTCATAGTGTCATTGGATGTTCTTATCTACATACATGAGTATTGGTCCTTGGACATTAATATTATTATTAATGGGTATTACAATCACAAACTTATATGCATTGATGAAAAATGTGATGACACACTATTCACAATGAGGTTGGATATGTTAGGTGTGTCAAGAGTATTACTGCATTAATAGATAATGCAAGAATGGATTTTCTGCTTCTGTTCCATAAAAGAAGTTGAAATCTAAAACTCATTGATGGAATGTATATAGGCTAAATAAATCAATTTCCATGGTGAGGAATGTCCAAGTTCAATTGTGGGATGTCAAAGAAATAATAATCGAGCACATGGGTTGATAGTAGTTGCAAGCAACCCGAATGATTCGAGATATCATGACAAATGGATTACATTACATGATAAGCATTCATATGAGGTGACATGTCATTTAGGAATTAACTTATTTATCTATGTGTGACTTGGCATGTTTGTAGATTCTAACCACAGACTTTATGAAGGATCTACCTAATTCCACTGATAAAGAGGCCTAGAGGTTCACACACTAAGTGTGTCCAAGTATCTTAGTTAAATATTAATTTAACAAGTTGAATAATGATTATTCATGATTATGTTTTAAAAAAAATCAAGGATGTCTAATCAAATTTATTTTGACACTAGTTATTTGAGAGAATATATTGTGGGTGAAAGAATATACTTTTTATTGAGTAATGTAGTGATTATTATTTAATAAATAAATAATCATTATTCAAGGTATAATAAATGTGGTTGGGGAAATAACGAAAAAGGAAAAACAAAAGTACACATTGTGTATATTAATATACATGTCGTGTAGTTATTCTAGGGATTTTTGGGAAATAATATTATTTATTTAATTAAATAATATTATGTGTAATTCTTTGCGTGCATGAAAAGTGATAATAATAATAATAATAGTTAAATATTATTATTAGACATAGGGTATTACATAGAATTAAATGAAAGGGATTAATGCTTTAGAAAAAGTAATTCATTTTATTATTCTATTTAATAAAATCCTAATTACATAATTATCATTGATATCATGAAATTCATTATGGTTTTGCACAACAGATTTATAAAAATCTCTTTTTCCAAGAGATAATTCTTTCCTCCAAGAATATTGTCATGTTACGAGAGAGATCCTCCACCAACAGATCAAGCAGAGTGTTTTTTAATAGGCTCTAAATGCGATCGGAGGTGTCCAACGCAAGCAAAGGCTCTTCCATGCTAGCTCCTTGAGTACCCTTTAGTGACTTCCAGAGATATTTGGAGCACGTGTGGATCACTGTTAGAGGAACCCTAAACTTCCCTTCGATGAAGAAATGACATATCACATTAGATCGTGACTGGAAGCATCAATGAAGAGAGAATTCCATTAAGGTAATTCTTGTATTATAATTAAATTAATTATAAAAAACATATTATGATCCTCTATATGGTTCTGAGACTCCCCAATTTCATTTTTTTCTTCATTTTTTTCCAATGATCTAATGTTTTATCATCATTATGAATCTCAGATTGATATTTGTTAATAGAAGAAATTAAATTTGGGTACAACCATCCACGCGCTTCCATTGTGTCCATAACCTAAAAGTGGTATCAGATAATTTATATCATTGATTATAATTATTTAGTTTTTCATTGATGATTTAGGTATATAATTATTTAGTTATTCCAATTCATGTTAATCTTTCTATAAATATGAATCTCAAGATTTGTTCCACCTTTTTAATTTCACGTTTTCCTTACAGAAATGATATTTTTATTTTAATTTTGATTAAAATAATATAGATGATCTCATTCAGAGATGCCAAAGCTTCCTGGTCATACAACACTAGAACACAGGATTTGTATTCAGCAGTACATGCCATGTAGTAATGGTTCAATGCACTAGGACTGGTCTTCCAAACCAATCCATTTGATGGAGTTTATCTAAGTATTAAATGAATCTATGTGTTGATTAGGAATCGGTATCACGTGGTTTTCAGATTACACGCAATGTGGCCCACAGGACACGGCGTGTAGTCCCATCGAGTTAGGGTTAGACTGTGTACCACTTACACTACTTTCATTGATGGAGACTGTGTAATGCGGACAATACACAGTGTGTGGCCCACATGACATGTTGTGTCCTCTGACAATTTCCAAAGTACATATACATGCCTTATCCCTGGGTGTGTACTTCAGATGAATAGGGAAATATAGCACACACCAAGTAGTCAGAACTACACATCATGTCCTCATCCAAATTACACTGATTTATTAAAATTTATTATTATAATATACAAACCCTTAAAATGTGTACCATGGTGCAGGCATAAAGCTGAGCCACAACACGTGGTAGGTGTTTTATATATTTTTGTTTAATTTAGCATATGCATAATGTTCATTTCTTCTCATTGTGTGGTATGAATGGGAATTCACTGGGATGACTCATATGTCAAATTTCGGTACAAAGATAATATAAAATTAGTTTATTTATTTAAATTTATGATGGATGATAATCTCAAGGAAATACAGAAAAGGGGTTTAAGAAGAAATGATTGATTAATTGAAGATAATTAATTGATTCGAGTGTGGTTTATCTTTAATAAGAATGATTAATGAATTGATAGCTTGTTTTATTTTTTCATAAATATCATTTCATTTATGGATTATCATGATCTATACCAAGAACATTGTATGTGGATAGTTTCTTTTAATTTATTTATTCAAATTAAATTTGTTAGCATGCGATCCTTCTCCTCATTAATGTGTAAGGCCTACTTGGTCAAGTTTTATTTTATGTAAAACTCTATTTTTCACCACACCTATGAGTGCGAGAAAATAATATATAATGGATGGATCTCCCAAGATAGTAGAGGCAGATCAAGCTAGGATCCAAGGCGAAACCAATCCAAGGAGATACAAATGTTGACTAGTGGAAAGCTGTAAACATGAACCCAAAAGGTTCAAGGTGTTTCTCCCCTAGGTCATGGGTTATTTTATCAACCACTAGATAAAATAACCAATAAAACAAGCTCATGATCATACCATTTATTTTATTTCTTCCAGTTTCATGGTTTATTTATTATGGGTGTGTTGTCATGATTACACAATTAATAAATTAAACGATCATACAAGATAGAACTAAAAGAAGACTATCTTATAATTAAATATTTTATTATACATTCTTAATCACTTAAGTATATCCCACATAATATTAAAAATCATGTATTAAAAGTTAATAAAGTGTCAAATACATATAATGATAAAATCCCTTAATGAAATATTAATTTGGTATATACTTTCATAGTATTGGTTAGAATCGAACCATAGTTTAAAGTGCTTGACCACCCAAAGTTTCAGTTCTTTTAATTATCAAGGAATTCAAATTCAAGGTTGTGGGTTGACTTTACATGGGTAACATCAAGGGTTGACTACCACAGTAGGTCTTCGTGTGACCAAGAGGCAATGGTTGAGGAAATCCAAATTAAAATGATTTCTGGATTGGGGAGTCCTCTCAAAAAATCAAGGAACTGCGAGTTAATGCATTTGGATTTTTGAATGCCTGACTAAATCCCTTCAAGTATCTTGACCAACTATAGTGGGGGTAATGCGAAGGGAAATATGTATTCTTTCCACTAGAATATTCTAGAAACAGAATATTGTGAAGTCAATGGTGAGGGATATTGGATTTCGATAAAATTGTGGGAGACTAATAAGAAATAACTTATTTATTTGTATCTATTTTATCATGATAATGTAACAAATTTTTTCCCATCATAATTTGAATAAATATCAATAAAAATGACTCCAATCATATCAATGTGAACCATACTCAATAAGGAAAACCTTTTCACCTGCACTAATTTCTTGGTGTGGCATAGGAATTTAAGCGTCATCCTTCACCACGAGAGGAAATTATATGTGTTGGAAGAGCCTATTCAAGTTGAACTTTAAAAAAAGGCTAATGATGAAGAACTATCTCTCTATATGAAACATATTGATGATGTCAAATATGTATAATGTTTCATTCTATAGGACATGTCTAATGAGCTCTTGAAAAAATATGAAAACATGGATGCATATAGCATGATGTCTCACATTAAGGATATCTATCAAGAGAAGGCGAGATAGGAGAGATATGAGATACCCAAAAATTTGTTCACAACTATGATTAGAGATTTTGTGTTGTCTGGGCCTCATTTAGTCAAGCTTATTGACTACATTAAGCACATGGACATCGTAGGGATTAAGTTCTTGGATGAGTTTTGTACAGATCTCATCCTATCATCATGGCACAAGACTTTATATAGCTTTATTGTCAACTAAAAAATTAGAAACAATGAGAATACTCTATCAGAACTCCTGACCTTAATTCTCTTGGTAGATAAGGACATGTTTCATGACCAACCCACAGTCCTTACAGTGAATAAAATATGGAAGGACAAGGAAAAGGGGCCAATGATTTATAAACGGTCTGAAGCCCCTGAGCAACGTCCCCCCATGAAGGGGATGATCCATAAGAAGGGAAAGGAATAAGAGGCAGTGTGTTTTTCATGTGTCATGTTAGGCCACTAGAAGAGGAACTGCACCCAGAAGCCTGGAGATGCTCAAGGTGCTTTTTAATCGAGTGTAATCTTTCTATTTATACACATTGGGTATTAGATAGATCATGTGGGGCTCAAATATGTATTCAAATGAAGGAACCAATTATATTGATAAATATTTATAAATGAGAGGTGGTTCTTCATGATACCAATAGAGCAAGGTTGGCTGCAATAGCCATTGGTGATTACCATATCTCATTGCCAACAGGGATGACTCTAGTTTTACATAATAGTTATTATATGCCTATTGTTACAAAGAACATTATTTTTGTATCATGTTTTCATATAGAGGAATTTATTTTCATGTTTGGAAGTAAGGGTTGTTTATTTTATAAGAATAAAGTATTTCATGGTATGGAGAATTTAAATATTGGTTTAAATGTATTAAATAATGAAAAACAAGTGTAAGAAATTGATAACGAAACAAACTCACATGAATCATACAACACCAAGATGTGGCATCACCATCTTGGTCTCGTAAACGAGAAGTGCTTGATAAAGCTCTTTTAAGATGGTTATTTAGACTCTACTGAGATAAAACCACTTAGCAGATGTCATATTTGTTTATAAGCTAAAACGAAAAAGCCTCTTTTTAGTGGATTGGGTGAAAGGGCCACAGAGATTCTAGTATTAGTGTACACAGATGTGTGTGGACCATATCCAATAGATGATAGAGGTGGATATTCTTACTTAATTACTTTTACTAATTATTAGATTTGATATTTCTATATCTACATAATGAGGTATAAGTTAGAGTCCTTAGATAAATTTAAGGAATTCATGAATGAAGTAGATAATCATCATGGTAAGAAGGTAATGAAGCATCGATCAGATCAAGGTGAAGAATATTTTAACCAAGAGTTCATCAAAATTTTACATGAGTTTGGGATTCTATCTCAACCCACTCCTCCTTATACAACACATTGGAATGGTGTTAGTAAAAGGAGGAACCACACCTTGTTAATCATGGTGAGGTCACTAATGAGTCATGCATAACTTATATTATCCTTTCTGGGATATGAATTACAATCTAAATCATACACATTAACCCGAGTACCAACTAAGGTGGAATATGGAGTTCCCTCTAAGTTATGGAATGGAATGAAATCCATTTTTTCCCAGACACATGTATGAGGACGAGAAGAATTTGTCAAGGCCCTATTAGGCAATAAACTAACACCCTGGGGAACGACATGTATCTTTAAAGGCAATCTCAAAAAAACAAATGGATATTACCGATATTAACCTTCAGAAAAGAAAGTGGATATCGCCAGACAAGCCATATTTATTTAGTTGGAGAACATGCTCAAAAATTATTGTGGGAGAAAGATTGACTTCAATGAAGTTTATTCTTAAGATACACAACAGTTGGTATAGGAACAAGTTCCACGAGTCCCTGTGGAAGAGGTTTCAGAAACACAAGTACTGTGTAGGAGGTTAAGAGTGGAAAGGTAACATAGAGATTTGGTTTCCTAATCACTGAGGATGGTGAATCATTATTGTTGAACAATGATGAACCCCTATCTAAAATGAAGCATTAGAGTGCTCAGAAGATACAATATGGCAAGAAGCTATGAATTCTTGTGATGGATTCCATGTATTAGAACCAATTTTGGGTTCTATTCGATGAGTCAGTTGATATAAATCTCATTTGATGTAAATCAGTATTCAAGAGAAAGATGGACATGAAATGTCAAGTTAGAAAATATAATGAAGGCATAGTGGCTAAAGGATTCATACAACGTCAAATAATTGAATATGATCAATCCTTCTCTCTAGTTTCTAAGTTTAAATCCATAAGAATAATTCATTCCACAACTTCTTACCATGAATATGAGATTTGGAAAATTGTTGGAAAAACAAAATTCCTTAATGGGAACCTTCAGGAAGATGTCTATATGACACAAGTAGAAGGGTTTTTCACTCTAGGTGAAGCCAAATGGGTTAGTAAGTTTCATAAATCCATTTATGGATAAGCATCAAGGTTCTGGAACATTTGATTTGATGAATCCATATTGGAATTTGGTTTCATTAAGAATGAATTTGGGTGATGTTTTTTTAAAATGTTTAATGGGAATGTAGTTGTTATCCTAGTAGAATATGTCGATGAAATATTACTTATAGGAAATGATGTACCAGTCTTGCATTCAGTTATGGATTGGTTGAACAAGTGTTTCTCCATGAAAGACTTAGGTGATGTAGCCTACTTCTTAGGGATCATGGTTATTTTTTATAGATCCAAGAGGATTCTTGGACTATGTCAGCGTACATGCATTGATCAGATACTAAATTGATTTAGTATGGATCAATACAAGAGGGGATCGGTTCCAGTGTCACGTGGCCTACATCATTCTAAGGGAATGTGTCCCCAAACACAACATGAGAAAGATAGGACGAGTAATATCCAATACGATTCGGCTATAGGATCTATCATGTATGACATGTTATATACCAGGCTTGATGTTGCCTCTACACTGAGCATGTTAGGAAGATATCAAGAAGATCCAGGCGAACACCATTGTATTTTTGTTAAGACTATCCTTAAGTATCTAATAAGAACTAAGGACATGTTCCTCGTGTATGGAGGAGACGAGGAGCTTGTCATCAGAGGGTATGTTGATGTTAGTTTTCAGACAGATCAGAATGATCTAATGTCGCAATAAGGATATGTTTTCTGTCACAACAGTGGAGCTGTGAGCTTGAAGAGTTAAAATAAGTCGATGTTCTCTGATTCAACATTGATGTTCAAATATATAGAGGCTTTGATCTAGCCAAGGAAGACATATGGATTCATAAATTTTTCTAGGAGCCTAATGTGGTTCATATTAGTAAAGATCATATCACATTGTATAGTGATACTACTGCAGCAGTGGCTCTTGTAAAATAACCAAGGCCACATCAACAGACATAGCACATTCTCTATAAGTATCCCATTTCGAGGGATTTCGATCAAAGGGGTGAATTAGAAGAGATCAGAGTGTCCATAGAATACATTTTAGTGGAACCCATTACTAAAGGCCTATATATGTAAAAGCATGAATATCATGTGAGAGCAAGCCACTTAAAAGTTGTTAGTAGTCGGCACTAGTCTAAGTGGGTGTCTTTTGGATTTCGTGGCCTAGAACCAACTAGTTTTTACTTTACGATAATATTGTACTAATAAATACCTTATCACATATTGATTATTTTTTTGCTGAAAATTCATGTGATAATGTCATAAGGATAGTCGTTTCAATAAAGGGTCATAGTGGATACCTATTATAATGAGAACCCAGAAGTTCCATAACACTATTCTTGAATATATATTCTATGAAATAATGTTTATATATGAGGGACACAAATAATACCGACCATTAGGGGTGAGGGCTCATAAAAATTTGAGTCACTTTCTCTTGGTGTGCACCCTTCAAAGTATCTTGAAGGATATTATGATAATAAGACCCGCTAGTAGGAAATATACATTTTATAGTTTCATCAATGTTTTTATATGCGGTTGTGTGTATTGGTCCTTGGAATTTTTTATTATTATTAATGGGTAATACAAATCAAACAATTAGAGGTATTGACGAAAACTATGATGACACACTATTCCTAGAGAAGTAGGATATGTTGGGTGTGTCATGAGTAATACTGAATTAATAGATAATCTGAGAGAGGATTTGTCCCTTCTGTTTCATAACAAATGTTGATAACTTAGGCCCTTTTATAGAATTAATATAGAATAAATAAATCAATGTTCAAGTTGAGGAATGGGAATGTTCCATTCCATGGAGTCAAAAAAAGAATAATCGAGGACATGGGTTGACGGTACTAGCATGAAAACAACTTGATTCGAGATATCATGAAAAGGGATTACATTACATAGTAATCATTCATAATAGGTGACACATCATTGTGGTGTTAACTTGTTTTCTATATTGGTCCTTTGGCATGTTTTTAGACACTAACCTGGGACTTTAAAAACTCTCTTTCTAATTCCATTGGGAAAGAGGCCTAGGTGGAAAGACACTAATTGTGTCCAAATATCTCAGTTAAATATTCATTTAACAAGTTGAATAAATATTATTTCTAATTGTTGATTAATAATTATTCAAGGGTACCTAATCAGATTTATTTCAAACCTAGTTAAATGAGAGAATATATTTTGGGTAAAATAACATATTTATTAACGAGTAATGTAGTGATATTTATTTATGAAATAAATAGTCATTATTCATGGTCAAAGAAATGTGGTTAAGGAAATAAAAAAAGGAAAACTAAAAGTACATTCCATGCATATTAATATAAACGCAGTGTAGTTTTCTTGGGGATTTGGGAGAAATAATATTATGTGTTATTCACTCAGCGCATGTCAAGTGATAATAATAATAGTCAAATTTTATTATTAGACATGGAGTATTACTAAGAATTAAATGAAATTAATAAATTCTTTTGGGTAATTAATTCATTTTATTATTCTAAGTAATAAATTCCCAATTACATAATTCTCATTGAGATCTATCTATTAGTTGTGGTTATCAAAAAGGGATCTAGAATAATCTCTCAATCCAAGAGGGAATTTTTTTTCTTCCATTAATACTCTCATGTTTAGAGAGAGATCCTCCTCCTCTAGATCAAGTAGAGCGCTTTGGAAGAATCTCTCATGGTGATCTAAGGTGGACATCGCAAGACAAGGATATTCAATGATAGCACCTAGATATCCCCTCAGCGACATCCATAGATAAGTGGAGCACAGGTGGATCACCATTATAGTAAGGCTACACTTGGATTCAAAGAACCAATGACGGATCACATTGGATTGTGACTGAAATCATTAACGAAGATATAATTCCATCAAGGTAATTATAGTATTTAAATTAAATTAATTATACCCAATATATTATGATCCCTTATTTGGTTCTGGGACACCCCTATTTTATTTAGTTCTTTGTTATATTATGAAGATCTGATGTTTTATCATC
The DNA here is from genome assembly GCA_963277665.1 of Viscum album. Lineage (NCBI taxonomy): Eukaryota > Viridiplantae > Streptophyta > Magnoliopsida > Santalales > Viscaceae > Viscum > Viscum album. Next base: position 1,954,025,441 of record OY728130.1, read on the forward strand.
GTGAGAGATCTCAGATTGATCATTGTTAAAAGAAAAAATTAATTTTGGGTACACCCATAAATGTGCTTCCACTACTCTCAAAACCTACAAATGGTGTCAGAGCGATCATATCATTGATTATGATTATTTATTTTTTCATTTGTGATTTATGTATTTAATAATTTAGGAATTTCAATTCAAGTTAATCGTTCTGTAAATCTGAATCTTGAGATTTGTTCCTCCTCTTTATATTCTGGTTCACCTAACAAATATGATATTTTTATTTTTATTTTGATTAAAATAAAATAGGGGATCTCATCCAGAGGTGCCAAAGCATCTTTTCCATACAACACCAGAACACATGGCGTGTATTCGGTAGTACACTCCATGTAGTGAAGGATCAATGCGCTGGGACCAGTCCACAAAACCAAGTCGTGTGTTGGAGTTTATCTAATTCTTAAATGACTTCAAGTGACTACCAGGATAATCTGGAAGTAGGTTATCAGATTACATATTTTGTGGCTGATTCACGCTCAAATTTACCCAAGAGAATAAGGTAGACCAGTCCTTCTAGTCTAGCTTGGGTTGTCGAATCCTCAGAGACCTAAGAAGTAACCGACAGACACGTACATTCTATGGACTGGTTCTGGCTATGAAGTTCCCAAATTATATTGATTTTAGATGGGTTTAAATGATATCTAATAGATTTAAGTGAATTCAATTTAAAATACTGTGTTGATCCTACGTTATCACTCTGGGTGGATTGGTTGAAATTCTTTATTCAACTATTTCAATTTCTTATATTTGTTTTAGTTAATTTAAGAAGATCAAACAACATCCTAACTTACTAGTTTAATACCTAAAAACATTAATAAAAATTACCTATACAATTGAAGGATCATAGTTTTGGTCACTTCAAGGTAAAGAATTGTATTATCACTTAAAGTGTGTGGCCTTAAATTCAACAACGAAGATGGAATTTAAAAATCATCAAATAAAAATATCAACTAAAATAAGTGATTAGAAATTAATAGATTGATAAATAACATCCAATCCAGCCCTTTCTACTCCCTTGGATCAACCCATAAGTTTATTATCCCTCCATTGATGCTATGTTTTCAATGGAAGTGAGAATTAGACCCATGGGGGAAGAATTGGCGATGTAAAGAAAAACAATAAAAAGAAAATGATCACTCCACCGTTGTGTGAAACATTTCACAAGGTTTGGTGTGAATAAACTCACACCGTGATGAAACGGTATCAATGTGATATGGATAAAAGCAGAATAAAAGGAGAAGAAGAATATTTATAAAGAAATTAGGATGGAATAAAACAACTTACATGTGAAGGAAGAACGTTATAAGGACAAATTGGCAGCATAACATTAAGTTGAAAACAAAGCTCAAATATGAAAAATTCCTCCACCACTGCCTTAAATATGAATTTCAGGAGACTTGGTTTGAGCCTTCAACAGTTCAAAGTATCCCAGATAATTATGGTAGGCCAAGGGTGTTGGAAATATTGTGGAACTTGTGCTTTTCCACACTTGACCCAAGGTGGAAGCCAGCTTTCATCCACCGAACAGACGCACTGGGAAGACCTTATAAATGGCCTAATAAATGTAGCACATAGTTGAAGGAAATGGATCCCCGGATGTCTCCTAACCGCCTGTAATAGTTGGGCCCATTTGGAATTTTTTATTCCGAGATATGAACATATTGGTTGGATTTTTTCTGGGCCACAGAATCTAGCCTAGAATTTTATCTCCAAATTGGGTTGCCTTAATGACCACAATGGAGGCCGAATTTTCACTGGCTTCTGAAAATTATATGTTCCAATAAATGGATTCTAGCATCCCAAAAAATCTGGGCTTCATTGGGACTGTATGTTGGGCCCAACATTCTCATCAGTGGGCTGGTGTCCAATCTGACTTCTTCAGAATTGTTTCCTTTCATCACAAAATATCCCCATCTTCTTCCATGAATTCTCCATTAATACCAGAATGAGACATGTTCATATTGAAGTGTAGATAAATTTCCCAAAATATCAAATTATAATATGGAAAATTACATTCCTTAAAATCAGATGAATCATTGGGTACTTTAAATGATTTCCAAAAATGTACCACATAATAATGCATTTTAAGAAGGAATTACAATCATAATGTGAAATGATGTTCAAAGTGTAAAATGCACTAAAATGGTGTTTATTAATAATAAAGAACATGAATATTATATATATTAACAATAAATATTATCCTCATTTAGTGGCTAATCACACCCCCAACTTGAGTTTTGCAAGTCCCGAGGAAAATATATCTCAACAATATGAAATTCGAGTTCCCTTTTCCAAAAGCATTTTAATACACAATGATCAGCAAAACCCTTATACCCAAAAATCCTGAAACCCATCAAAATATTTTAATACAAGATATTTTCATAAGAAGATCTCAATCCCAAGCCCATTCCTTTGTTCAAATTCATTGCCATATTTCATCCAATATCAATTAAGTATGAGGATGTGTTGTGCATCGCAACGGAGATGGGGGTTCATCTTTATTTAAGGGGGAATGACGGAAGGGCTAGGTGGAATAACATTTCAATATTAAAATGAGTATTCAATTTTTTTATTGTAATATTTTTTTTGTTTTTTTTTTGTTTTTTCAATTTTTACTTGGTAATTGAAATTGTACTCAAAAGAGTCAACCCCTGTAGCGAGACTTTGCCGATGACTCCCAAACTCAAAGACCTTAGGGCACCAAGTGAATCCCACATACACGGGAATCATATTGAGTTAACTCAATCAGAAACAAATTCAAATTACCAACAATAGAGATAAAGTTACTAACTCTGGGCTAGACAACTATGGAATCACGATCTTCAAGTGCCCAAAGCCACGCATTAGGTCATTTCATTGCTCTACGTAGAAATTTATTGTTTTTTTTAATTATTTTATTAAATACTCATTTTAAAACTCAAATGATCACCAAACCTATTCTATTTATTTGGGGGACCCCACGAACTCAAACTAATACCCCACTATCCAATGGACGTGCATTGTGATCTTTTTTTATTTGGATGAAAATATAAACTATGAAATATCACATTGGAAAACCAAACTTTCCAAAATATATGCTCATGAAATTATACAAGAATTAAAATCAGAATCAGGGCATACTAAATTATTTGATATTCAGTTTCAAAGTGTGAAATGTGTATTACCATGTTCAAAGTTAAAGTAATTTTTCCTTCCATTTAGACAATTGAAATATGAGGATCATGGAATTAAGTACCCTGGTGGATGAAGTTGAAGTTCTTGCTGCTCAAATTTAGTCCCTTGATCTCGATGTCACTCTGATAATTCCCTAGTGGAAAAATCCTATATATATATATATATATAAAAGAAAGTAAAATATAAGTATATCTATAAAAATTATATAATAAGGACACACAAAAAGTTGTAGGTCAGTGGTAAGCACGCGCCCCTGTCTCCCTTCGGTCCCGGGTTCGAGTCCCTGCGGCTTTGCCGATTGTGATGGGGCTTGCCCCAAGACCTACATTGTGGCCTTTTTTTATTATTTTATTTTTGTTTATATTTTTTATTTTAACCTACAAACACATAAAAATAAAATAAAATAAACTGACGATACATTGTCTACTTTTTAAATTTCTGGGTAAGGTATTACTCAAAGATCACACCACGTGACACAGATTAATATGGTGCTACCCTTTCATACCCATCCATACTCATAATAGAAGAACATGTCAAAAGTCTATTTATTTTTTTAAAAAATATAAAAAGTATTCATTAATCCTATTTAAAATATAAATTTTATTAAAACAACAAAATGATTTGAAACTTGAAAACCATGGGTTACCTCCCATGCAGCGCTTTGTTTAATGTCGTTAGATCAACATGAACCCCCCAACTTACCCAATACCAACTTTCAATAGTTTATGGACCACATGTTTCACCAATTAAACTATGTTGAGATTGATTCTATGTTTAGAATTTTTTTCATTCAAAAACCAATGTTCTAAAATGAGTGGGTAAATCCCAGGAATATCAGAAATGGTGGATCTAGCTACTTTTCTGGACGTTCCTAAGACATCAATAATCATTCCTACATTTTTTTAAAAGAATCATGAATTAAAAATGAAATTTTATGGATATACCCTATTATGGGATACTTCTTTGGGTAAGAAATTATAATAATTTTGAGCTCAATTTGGATAGGACATTCAAACACAGGTTGAGATTTTAAATCCAACTCAGCTTCTTTTTCAAAATTTATCAAAAAAATTGGATCCTTTTGAATAGAAGATTCAACCACAAAATTGTGAAGATCTATTTTAGTAATGTGTATGGACTCAATGTTTGTGATTTCTCTCAATGGTTCAATAGTTTGGGTTTTTGAAAATTTATCAATTGAGTTATACTTAGGAGACTCAATCCATGATGTCAAATTCTTCTCTTTTGAATCCAAAATGTAAATTTCCTCCTAATTTAAAGACCATTCAGAAATTACATAATCCTCTTCATCTATCCCAAATACAAAGGTTTGTTCTTCAATAAATTTATGAGATGTTTGTGGGAGAAAATATTTTTCTATCAATGATGAAGAAGGGATAGCATGAGTGGGAATGGGTTCTATAACCGTCTCAAACCTTTGTAATCCTAATATCAAAGATGAAACCTAAAAATTCATTTTCTCCATTTCTTTATAAAAATTTTCAAGTAATAGTTTTGGATCATGATGGGAATGGGGTTTAGAATGTTGGTCTATTCCCGGTGGATAATTAAGTTGTTGGAATTGCACAGGAGGGTTTCCAGACTGGCTTTGTGGGGATTGAAACTCATTATATGTTGAGATATTTTGTGGATCATAGGAATAAAAACATTGTGGTTCATTAGGTTGTTGATGATTCCACATTTAGAAATTAGGATGGTCATTGTACATCACACATGGGGTTGTGCGATCAATTTAGGGATAGGTTTCCCATGTTTGGACTTGTTCAAAATTGATTCACGCTCAAATTTACCTAAGGGAAGAAGGTAGAACGGTCCTTGTAGTCTAGCTTGGGTTGTCAAATCCTCAGAGACCTAAGAAGTAACCTACAGACATGTACATTATATGGACTATTTTGGGATATGAAGTAGACCAAATTAATTGATTTTATATGGGTTTAAAGAATATCTAATAGATTTAAGTGAATTCAATTTAAAAGAATGAGTTGATCCTAGGTTATCACTCGGGGTGGATTGGATGAAATTCTTTCTTCGGCTTTTTCAATTTCTTATATTTGAGATGAGTTAATTTAAGAAGATCAAACAACATCATCACTTACTGGTTTAATACCTAAACACTTTAATACTAATAACATATACACTTTAAGGATAAATGTTTTGATCACTTCAAGGTAAAGGTTCATATTAGCACTTGAAGTGTGTGGCCTTAAATTCAACAAGGATGATGGAGTTTAAAAATCATCAAATAAAAATATCAATTAAAAGAAGTGATTAGAAATTAATAGATTAATAAATAACATCCAATCCAGCCCCTTTTTACTCCCTTGGATCAACCCAAAAGTTTATTATCCCTCCATTGATTCTATGGGTTAAATGGAAGCGGAAAGTAGACTCATGTGGGTGGAATTTTATAAGTAATGAAAACAATAAAAAGAAAATGATCACTCCACCGTTGTGTGAATAATTTCACAAGGTTTGGTGTGAATAAAATCACACCATGAGGAAACGGTATCAATGTGAGATGGATAACAAAAGAATAAAAGTAGAATAAGAACTTTTATTAAGAAAATAGGATAAATTAAAACAACTTACATGTGAAGGAAGAATGTTATAAAGACAAATTGCCAGCATAACATTAACATGAAAACAAAGCTAAAAGATGAAAAACTCTTCCACCAAAACTACTTAAAAAGTCATTTTAGGATCCTTGGGTCGATCCTCCAACAGTACAAAGCATACCACTTGTTATGGTAGGCCTAGGGTGGTGGAAAGCTTGGAGAACTTTGACTTTTCCATACTTGACCCGAGGTGGCATCCAACTTTCATCCACCGAATAGACGCGCTTGGAAGGCCTTCTAGATGGTCTAATCAAAGTGGTACATAAAATACAAACATGGATCCCCGAATGTCTCCTAACCTCATGAAAAATTTGGGACCATTTGGAGTTTTGGATTCCGATATATCATCATATTGGTAGGATTTGTTTCTGGGCCGCATAATCTGGCCCAAAATTTTATCTCCAAAATGGGCCGCCTTAATGACAACCATGGATGCAGAATTATTAATGGATTTTGAAGAATTATTTGTTCCTCTACAAGGATTCTAGCATTCCAAAACATTTGGGCTTCATTGGGACTGTATGTTGGGCCCCACATTCTCATCAGTGGGATGGTGTCCAATGTGATTTCTCCAGAATTGTTTCCTTTCATCACAAAATATCCCCATATTCCTTCATGAATTATCCATTGATCCCTGAATGAAACATGTTCATATTGAAGTGTAGAAATTTTTTCCAAAATATCAAATTAAAATATGGATAATTACATTCCTTAAAATCAGATGCATCATTGGGTACTTTAAATGATGTTCCAACATGTACCACATAATAGTGCATTTTAAGAAGGAATTACAATCATAATGTGAAATGATGTTCAAAGTGTAAAATGCAATAAAATGATGTTTATGAATAATAAATCAAGTGAATATTATATATATTAACAATGAATATTATCCTCATTTAGTGGCTAATCACACCCCTCAACTTGAGTTTTTCTAGACCTGAGAAAAATATTTCTCAACAATATGAAATTCGAATTCCCTTTTCCAAAAACATTTTAATACACAATGATCACAAAAAACATTATACCAAACAATCATGAAACCTGTCAAAATATTTTAATACAAGATAGTTTCATAAGCAGATCCCAATCTCAAACCCATTCCTTTGTTCAAATTCATTGCGATATTTTATCCAATATCAATTAAGTATGAGTATGTGTTGTGCATCACAATAGACATGGGGGGTTCATCTTTATTCAAGGGGGAAATGACAGAAGTTCTAGGTGGAATCACATTTCAATATTATGTTGAGTATTCAATTTATTTTATTTTATATTATTTTATTGTTTTTTTATTGTTTTTGTAATTTTTCCATGGTAATTGAAATTGAACTCAAAAGAGTCAACCCCTATAGCAAGACTTTGCTGATGAATCCCATGCTCAAAGACCATAGGGCACCAAGTGAAGCCCAGATACTCGGTAATCATCTCGAGTTAACTCAGTCAAAAAGAAAATTGAATTACCAAAAATAGAGATAAAATTGCTAACTCTGGGGCAGACAACTATGGAGTCACAGTCCCCAAGTGCTGAAAGCCGCGCATTTGGTCATTTCATTTCTCTACGGACAAATTTATTGTTTTTTGTTGTTTTATTTAATAATCATATTAAAACTAAAATGATCAACAAACATATGCTATTTATTTAGGGGGCCCCCTGAACTCAAACTTATACCCTACTATCCAAAGGACATGCATTGTGATATTTTTTTTATTTGGATGAAAATATAAATGATGAAATATCACATTGGATAGCCCCACTTTCCAAAATCAATTCTCATGAAATTATACAAGGATTAAAATCAGAATTGGGGCATGCTAAATTATTTGATATTCAGTTTTAATGTGTGCAATTTTTATAACCATGTTCAAAGTTAAAGGAATTTTTCCTTCCATTTACATAATTTTTTTTCTTCAAATCATTCATTTTTTTAACAGAAAAGAGTTTTTTATTTTAGCTCCCCCCAACATAAAATAAAATTGTCCCCAGTGTTTGAAGAAGTGAAAATTTAGAAGGAGTAGAGGCAGATAAGGAAAGTTCAAAAAGGAAATTGAACTATGAGGATCATGGAATGAAGTCACCTGGTGGTTGAAGTTGAAGTTCCTACTGCTCCAATTTAGTCCCTTGATCTCGATTTCACTCTGAGAATTCCCTAGTGGAAAAAAACTATATATATTTATATTTATATTTATATAATAAAGAATGTTTAATATACGTATATATATAAAAATTATAGAATAAGGAAGCACAAAAATCCATAGGTTAGTGGTAAGTGCACGCCCCTGTCTCCCTTCGGTCCCGGGTTCGAGTCCCCGTGGCTTCGCCGGTTATGACAGGGTTTTCCCCACGACCTACATTGTGGCCTTTTTTTATTATTATTATATTTTTATTAATTTATTTGTATTTTTATTTTAACCTAAAAACACATAAAAAATAACCTGATTATACATTGTCTTCTTTTTAAATTTATGGATAAGGTATTACTCAAGGATCACACTACGGGACACGGATGAATATGCACTCCTCTTTCATACCCATCCATAATCATAATAGAAGAACAGGTCAATAGTCTGTTTTTTATTTTTAAATATCAAAATTATTCATTAATCTGATTTTAAATATAAATATTATTAAAATAACAAAATGATTGGAAACTTGAAAACCATGGGTTACCTCCCATGCAACACTTTGTTTAACATCGTTAGCTCGACTTGAACCCCCCAAATTACCCAATACCAACACTCAATAGTTTATGGACCACATGTTTCACCAATTCAACTACTTTGAGATTGATTCTATGTTTACAATTTGTTTCATTCACAAACCTATGTTCTAAAATGAGTGGGTAAATCCACGGAATATCAGAAATGGTGAATCTAGCGGATTTTCTAGTCATGCCTAAGACATCAATAATCATTCCTACAATTTATTTTTCAATGGAATCATGGATTCTAACTAAAAGTTCATGGTTATACCCTATTATGGGATACTTGAGTGGGTAAAGAAGTATAATAATTTTGAGCTCAGTTTGGATAGGACATTCAAACACAGGTTGAGATTTTAAATCCTACTCAGTTTCTTTTTCCAAATTTATAAAAAAAAATTGGTTCCTTTTGAATAGAAGATTCAACTTCAAAATAGAAAAGATCAATTTTATGAATGGGTATGGACTCAATGTTTGTGATTTCTCTCAATGGTTCAATGGTTGGTGTTTTTGAAAATTTATCAATGGAGTTATACTTAGGATACTCAATCCATGATGTCAAATTCTTTTCTTTTGAATCCAAAACGTAAATTTTCTCTTGATTTAAAGACCATTTAGAAATTCTTTGATCCTCTTCATCTATCCCAAATTCAAATGTCGGTTATTCAATAAATTTATGAGTGGTTTGTGGTATAAAATATTCTTATATCAAGGATGAGGAAGGGATAGCATGAGTGGGAATGGGTTCCATAACCGTATCAAAGTTTTGTAAGTATAATCTCAAAGTGGAAACTTCAAACTCCATTTTATCCATTTTTTGACATAATGTTTCATGTAATTGTTGTGGATCATGATGTGTAAGGGGTTGGGAAAGATTGTCTACTCCAGGTGGATAATTATGTTGTTTGAATTGCACTAGAGGGTGTCTAGATTGGCTTTGTGGGGATTTAAACTCATTGTATGTTGGGATATTTTGTGGATCATAGGAGAAAAAACATTGTGGTTCATTAGGTTTTTTATGATCCCACATGTTGAAATTATGATGTTCAGTGTACATCACAAATGGTGTTGGGTGATCAAAGTAGGTATAGGTTTCCCATGTTTGGACTTGATCAAAATTTAATTCCATATGAGTGAGGGGTGAGAATAGAGAAGAGGGATAAAAAAATGATGATAATGTACAAGATAACCTACTTAGGTCCCAAGCAACAGCGCTAAAATTTGAATCACGCTCAAATTTACCCAAGAGAAGAAGGTAGAATGGTCTGTGTAGTCTAGCTTGGGTTAGAAAATCCTCAGAGGCCTAAGAAGTATCCTACAGACACGTACATTCTATGGACTGTTTTTGGATATAAAGTGGCCAACTTGGATTGATTTTAGATGGTTTTTAAATATATCTATCACATTTAAGTGAATTCAATTTAAAATAATAAGTTGATCCTAGGTTATCACTCGGGGTGGATTGGATGAAATTATTTCTTAAACTATTTAAATTTCATATATTTGAGATGAGTTAATTTAAGAAGATAAAACAACATCCTCACATACTAGTTTAATACCAAAAAAATATTAATACTAATCACCTATACACTTGAAGGATCAATGTTTTAGCACTTCAAGGTAAAGGTTCATATTAGCACTTGAAGTGTGTGGCCTTAAATTCAACAAGGACGATGGATTTTAAAAATCATCAAATAAAAATCTCAATTAAAAGAAGTGATTAGAAATTAATAGATTGATAAATAACATCCAATCCAGCCCCTTAATACTCCCTTGGATCAACCCATAAGGGAATTATCCCTCTATTGATGTTATGGTTTCAATGGAAGTGGGAAGTAGACTCATGAGAGAGGAACTGAATAAGTAAAGAAAACAATAAAAAGAAAATGATCACTACACCGTTGTGTGAATAATTTCACAAGGTTTGGTGTGAATAAATTCACACATTGAGGAAACGGTATCAAAGTGATATGGATAACAACAGAATAAGAGGATAATTATAACTTTTATTAAAAAACTAGGATGAAATAAAACAACAAACATGTGAAGGAAGAACGTTATAAAGACAAATTGGATGCATAACATTAGAATGAAAACAAAGCTCAAAGATGAAAAACTCCTCCACCACCACTGCCTTAAATAAAATTTTTAGGAGACTTGGGTCAAGCCTAAAATAGTAAAAAGCATCCCACTTGATTATGGTATGCCTAGGGTGGTGGAATGCTTGTGGAACTTGGACTTTTCCACACTTGACCCGAGGTGGCAGCCATCTTTCATCCACCAAAAAGACGAACTTAGAATACCTTCTAGATGGCCTAATCATAGTGGCCCATTGAAGAAGTAAATGGATCCCCAGATGTCTCCTGACCCCCTGTAAATTTTGTTCCCATTTGAGGTTGTGGATTCCGAGATATGAACATATTGGTAGGATTGTTTTCTGAGCCTCAGAATCTGGCCTAGAATTTTATCTCCAAATTGGGCCGCCTTAATTACCACTATGGATTATAAATTAGCACTGCCTCCTTAAGAATGATTTTTTTCCTACATTTCTTCTATAATACCAAAAAATTTGGGTTTCATTGGGACTGTATGTTGGCCCCCACTTTCTGATCAGTGGGCTGGTGTCCAATCTGACTTCTCTAGAATTGTTTCCTTTCATCACAAAATATCCCCATCTTCTTCCTTGAATTATCCATTCATCCCTGAACGAAACCTGTTCATAATGAAGTTTAGATAAATGTACCAAAATATAAAATTAAAATATGGATAATTACATTCCTTAAAATCAAATTAATCATTAGGTACATTAAATGATGTTCTAAAACGTACCACACAATAGTGCATTTTAAGAAAGAATTACAATCATAATGTGAAATAATGTTCAAAGTGTAAAATGCACTAAAATGGTGTTTATGAATAATAAATCAAATAAATATTATATAAATTAACAATGAATATTAGCCTCATTTATTGTCTAATCAGTGTCCCCCAGGACACTTCGTGTAGTCCCTTCAGGTTAGGGTTGGACCGTGTACCCTGTACATGGCTTGCCCGGCTGGAGACCATGTAACACAGACACTACATTGTGTGTGGCCCACTAGACACATAGTGTACTCTGAAGATTTCTGAAGTATATATGCACTCTATATCCTTTGGTGTGAACTTTGGATGGATGTTTATCGAGAGTACACACCATTTAGACGGAACTATACGCCGTTTACTCATCCAAATTATGCATATTTATTAAATTTTTTTACTATATTATACAAACCATTGAGCTGTGTACCATGGTGTGGGTGTATAACTGAGGCAAAACCTGTGATAGGTGGTTTATATATATGTGTTTAATTTAAAATTTGTGTAATGTTCATTGCTACTCATTGGGTAGCTATGAATGGGAATTCACTAGGATTATCCAAGTTAGTAATTTCATACAATGATTATTTTAAATGAATTTATTTGTTTAAAATTATTTTGGATGAGAATCTAAAGGAAATTTAGAAAATGGGTTTAATATAAAAGGATTGATTAATTAAAGATAATTAATTAATTCGAGTATGATTTATCTTAATGAATAACGATTAAAGAATTGAATGCTAGTTTTATTTATGGGTAAATATTGTTTCATGTATGGATTATCATGAGCTAGACCATGACCTTGGTATGTGGATGGTTTCATTTAATTAATTTATTTTAATTAATTTTTTTGGCCTACTAGCCTTCTCCTCATTAATTTGTAGGGCCTACATGGCCAAGGTTTCTTTTATGTAAAATGGTGTTTTACCCATCATTTGTGAGTGAGATAAAAGAATATATAATGGATTGAGATCCCAAGCAAGTGGAGGTGGCTCAAGCTAGGAGCCAAGGTGAAACCAATCCAAGGAGATACAAAGGTGGACAAGTGGAAAGTTGTAAACCTGATCCCAAAAGGTTCAAGGTGTTTCTCCCATAGGTCTTAGGCTAGTTTATCTACCACTCGATAAACTAACCAATAGAACAAGATCATGATCTAACATTTTTTTTCTATCAGTTGCATGGTTAAATTTTTGTGGGCATGTTTTCTCAATCACACAATTAATAAATTAAAAAATCATGCACGATAGAACTAAAATAAGTCCGTTTTATGCATAAATATTATCTTAGTAATGCTTAATCACTTAAGTATATCCCACATAATATTAACAATAATGTCATATAAGATGATAAAATGGAAATTATGCATAAGGATAAAATTACTCAAAGAAATATTATGTCGGTATAGCCTTCCATAATCTTGGTTAGAATCGAACTATATTTCAAAGTCCATGAAAAACTCTAGTTTGAGTAAATTCAATTATTGAGGAATTATAATTCATGGTTTTGGGTTGACATTAATTGGTTCACATCAAGGTTTGACTACTACAGCAGGAAATGGTGTGACCAAGAGGAAAAGTTTGAGGAAATCCAATATAAGGGGATTTCAGGATTTGGGAGTCCACTCAGCGGATCATGAAACTGTGAGTTAATGCAGTTGGAATTTGGCAGGACTACCTAAAAAACTTCATGTTTCTTGACCAACCATAGTTGGGTTAATGAGAAGGTAAATATGGATCCTTAGTACTAGAATATTTAGGCCACAGAATAATCTACTGTCAATAGTGAGGGATATTAGATTTTGATAAAATAGAGGGAGACTAATACGAATTAATTTATTTATTTGTATCAGTTTTATCATGATAAACTACTAAATATTTGATCATCATAATTTGTGGAAATAGAAATAAAAATTACATCAATCATATAATTTTGAACCATACTCATGAAGTAACACCTTCTCACCTACACCAATTTCCAGGAGTGGAAGAGGAATTTACACATCATCCTTCGTCATGAGAGGAAATTGTATGTGCTGGAGGGGCCCATTCTATTGTGCCTGGAAAATAGGCCAGTGATGAGAAACTATCTCTCTATATTAAGCATAAGGATGATGCCAAATATTTCCACTGTTTCATTCTATGTCCATGTTTAATGAGATCCTGAAGCAATATAAAAACATTGACGCATATAACATGATGTCTCACCGTAAGGATCTCTATCATGAGAAATCAAGACAGGGGAGATATGAGATCTAAAATATTTTTTTCACAACTATGATTGAAGATTATATGCCAGCTGGGCTTCATGTAGTCAAGATTATTGGATAAATTGAATGCCTTTACATCTTAGGAATTAAGTTCTTGGATGATTTGTAAACATATCGCATCCTATCATCATAGCCCAAGACCATTTATAGATTTATTGTCAACTACAATATGGGAAGCTATGAGAAGCGTCTATTATAACTTCTGACCTTAATTCGATAAGTAGATAAGGACATGGGGTTTGACAAACCCACTGTTCTTATGGTGAATATGAAATGGAAGGACAAGGAAAAGTGATCAAAGATTTATTAATGGTCTGAATCCCCTGAGAACTGTCCCTCCTATAAGGGGAAGATTCAGAGGAAGGATAAGGAATGGGGGGTGGTGTGTTTTTCATGTGCAAATCTAGGACACTGGAAGAGGACCTGCACCCAAAAGCATGGAGACACTAATTGTGTGTATGTTATTGATTGTAATCATTCTATTTATACATATTGGGTATTAGATACAACATGTGGGGATCAAATATGTGTTCCAATGTTGGAACGATGTAGATTTAGATATATTGTTTTAGGAGAGGTGGGTCTTCATGCTTCCAATGGTGTGAGGCTGGCTGCGGTATCCATAGGCGATTACCATATCACATTTCCAACTTGAATTCTTTTGTTTTTACATAACTATTTTTATGTGCCTAGTGTCACCAAGAACATAAATTATGTATCATGTTTGGATATGGATGGATTTATTTTCAAGTTGGGAATGAATGTTTTTTCTCTTATAAGAACAACATATGAAATAGTATGACGCATTTAAATAATGGTTTATATGAATTAAATTATGAAAACCAAGTGTTGGAAATGAATAATGAAACAAACTAAAATGACTCATACAACACCCAATTGTGGAATCACCATCTTGGTCATGTAAATGTGAAGGGATTAAAAAATCTCTACCAGGATGGTTATTTAGGCTCTACTAAGCTAAAACAACAAGATAGATTTCAAACATGTTTACAAGGTAAAATGACCAAGTCTACATTTGGTGGACTAGGTGAAAGGGCTATAGAGATTCTAGGATTGGTGGACATAGATGTTTGTGGACCATTTCCAGTAGAAGCTATAGGTGGATATTCTTACTTCATTACATTTAATGATTATTTGAGAAGATATGGTTATATCTTCTAAATGATGTATAAGTCAGATCCCTTAATGATATTTATGGAATTCATGAATGAAGTAGATAATCATCTTTTTAAGAAGATAAAAAAGCTTCTATCGGGTCGAGGTGGAGAATATTTTTACCATGAGTACGTTGACCTTTTACCAGAGTCTGGGATTCTATCTCAGCTCACTCTTCCTTATACACCAAATATGAATGATGTTAGTAAAATGAGTAACTGAACCTTGTTGGACATGGTGAGGTCGATGATGAGTCATATAGATCTTACATTATCCTTTTGGGGATATGAATTAAAAACTGAATAATAAACATTAAAATGAGTACCAACTAAGGTGGAAAATGAAATTCCCTCTAAGTTATGGAATGGAAAGAAATATATTTTTTCACACACACGTGTATGGGCATGAGAGTCATTTATTAAGGCCTTCTCGGGCAACAAACTAGCACCCTGGGGCACAAGGTGTATCTTTATAGTGTATCCATAGGAAACAAAATAATATTACATATATAACCCTTCATAAAAGTTAGTGATTTTTGCAAAAAAAGTCATCTTTCATGAGAGGGAGCACATCCTCAAAAAGGATAGTGGTAAAAAGATGGTATTTGACAAATTTGATGCTCATGATACACAAGAGTGGGTACAGAGAACAAGTTCCCTAGGTCCATGTGGAAGATGTTCCAGAAACAAATGTACTATGTAGGATCTCAAGAGATGTAAGGGAACCAGAGAGATTTTGTTGCCGAGTCACCAAGGATGGTGAATTATTATCATTGTACAATGATGAACCTCTCTCCTACAAAGAAGTAGTAGAGATCTAAAAAGCTGCATGATGGCTAGAATGTTTGAATTCTGAGATGGATTCCATGTATCTGAACCAATTTTGGGTTCTAGTCGATGGTCCAGTTGATGTGATGCTTGTTTGATGAAAATGGGTATTCAATATAAAGTAGGACATGGAAGGTCATGTTACCACCTATAAAGAAAGTTTAGTGGCCAAAGGATTCAAAACACATTAATGAATTGACTAAGATGAAACCCTCTCAACAGTTTTCATGTTTAAATCCATAAGAATCATACTTTACATAGAAACTTTCCATTACAACAAGATTTGGAAAATGGATGTCAAAAACGCATTCCTTAATAGGATCCTTTATGAAGATGTCTATATGACACAACCAGAAGGTTTTTTGACACCAGGTGAATCCAAACAGGTTTTCAAGTTACATAAATCCATTTATAGATCAAAGTAAACATCCAGGTCATGGAAGATTCGATTTGATAAAGCCATAATGGAATATACTTTCATTAAGAACAAATGTGAGCCATATGTTTATAAGTGATTTAATGGGAATGCAGTTGTTAACCTAGTAGTATATGTTTTTGGCATATTACCTATTATAAATGATGTACCCATCTCATAGTTGGTTAAATATTGGTTGAATAAGTGTTTCTACATGATATAATTAGATGAATCATCCAACATTCTAGGGATAAATATCATTTGTGATAGATCCAAGAGGTTGGACGGACTAAGTCAGGGAACATTTATTGACCAAATACTAAAGATATTTAGTATAGAATAATCTAAGAGGGGATTAGATCTAGTGTCACATAACCAAAATCTTTCTAAGAGAATGATTCCTCAGACGTGACATGAGAAAGATTTGATGAGTTAGATCCCATATTCTTCGGCTATTTGATACATCATGTATGCCATGTTATGTATTAGGATTAATGTGGATTATGAACTGACCATGGTAGGAAGATATCTAGAAGATCCCGGAGAATAGATTTGGACTGTTGTTAAGACTATCTATAAGTATCTGATAAGAACTAAGGATATTTTCCTGGTGTATGGAGGACATGAAGAGCTTGTTATCATAGGGTATGCTGACGTTAGTATTTAGACTGATTAGAATGTTTTGATGTTGCAATCAGGATATTTTTTCTACCTCAATAGTGGAGCTGTGATCTAGAACTGTACAAAGAATCCAGTTGTCGCTGATTATTTAGTGGAGACCAAATATATACCGGCTTCTGATGCATCCAAAGAAGCCATCCAGATTCGGATATTTTTCTTGGACCGTGATGTGGTACCTATCAATAGAGATCTTATCACATTGAATTGTGATAATAAAATAGTGGTGGATATAGAAAATAACTAAGGTCACATAAATGGACAAAGAACATTCTCCAAAAGTATCACCTCTTGAAGAATTTCTATCAAAGGGTTGAAGTTGTAGTGAGAAGAGTTTCCATGTAAGAGAACGTGGTATACCCCATGACTAAAGGAATATATCAGTAGAAGCATGAATATCAAGTGAGGGAAGGTGGGTTAAAGTTTGTATGTAGTTGGCTCTATTACAAGTGGGTGTCTATTGGAGTTAGTGGCCTAGAACAAACTACCTTGTACATTATGATAAATTTTTATTAATAAATACCTTATCACTTCATGATTATTCTTCTAGGTGACAATGCATGTGATAATGTCATAATGATAGCTATTGCACAAAAGGATCATAGTATATCCCCACTATAATGAGAACCTGAATGTTCCATAAAACTATTATTGAATATAAGTTCTATGTCTGGATGATGTTATTTGAGGGACCCAAATAATACAGGCCATTAGGGGTGAGGGCCCATAAATATTTGAGGCACCTTCTCATGGTGTGAACCCTAGGAAGTATCCAAGAGGATATTATGAGAACGTGACCTGCCAGTTGGAAATCCACATTTCATAGTGTCATTGGATGTTCCTATATATGGATGTGTTTATTATTCCTTGTAAGTGTTGATTATTATTGATGGGTATTAAAAGTCATGCACTTAGATACATTGATGAAAACTCTGACAACACACTGTTCACATTGAGGTAGTATATGTTGGGTGCATCACAAGTAATGCTACTTGAATAGATAATAAGAGAAAGGATTCATCCATTGTGTTCCATAACAGAAGTTGATATCTCAGACCCTTTGATGGAATTTCTATATACTAAATAAATCTATGTCCTTGGTGAGTAACGGGAAAGTTCAATTATGAGAAGTCAAAAAAATATTAATCGAGCACATGGGTTTATGGAACTATCATGCTACCCAGTTGACTTGAGATATCCTGAAAAAGGGATTACATTACATGGTAATCATTCATATGAGGTTACACGTCATGGGGGTGTTAACTTCATTCTTTATGGCTGTCATGGCATGTTTCTACATGTTGAACATGGACTTTAGGCAGGCCCCACCTAATGATACTGAAAAAGAGGCCTAGAGGGTCACACACTAAGTGTGTCCAAGTATCTCAATTTAGTATTCATTTAACAATTTGAATAAAGATTATTCCCAGTTTTGGTTTAATAATTATTCAATGATGCCTAATATTATTTCTTTCGGCACTAGCTATTCGATATAATATATTTTTGGAGAAATAATATATTTATTAGCGAGTAATGTTTTGATATTTATTTATGAAATAAATAGTCATTATTAATGGTCTAATAAATGTGGTTGAGGAAATAAATAAAATGTAAAAACAAAATTACACACCATGTATATTAATATACACACAATGTAGTTTTTCTAGTGATTCTTGAGAAATAATATTGTTTATTTAATTAAATAATATTAGGTGTAATTTTTTGGGTGAATGTCATGTGATAATAATAATAGTTAAATACTATTATTATAGATGGGTTATTACTAATAATTAAATGAATTGAATAAATACGTTCATGTAATTAATTCATTTTATTAATCTAGATAATAAAATCCCAATTATATAATTCTCATTGAGATCTAGCCATTATTTGTGGTTGTGCACAACAGATCTAGAAAATCTCTCATGAAAAGAGAGAATTCTTTTCCTCCAAGAACCCTCTCAAATTATGAGAGAGTTCCTCCTCAACTGGATCAAAGAGAGAGATTTGGAAGCTACTCTGAAGGCGATTGAAGGGGGATATCACAAGTGAATGATCTTCTATTCTAGCACCCAGATATCCCTTCTGGGACGTCTAGAGATATGTAGAGCATGTGGGGATCACTGCTAGAGGAAGCCTGTACTAAGCTTCTATGACACAATGACATATCACATTGGATCATGACTGAAAGCATCAACGAAGAGATAATTCCATCAAGGTAATTCTTTTCTTGTAATGAAATTACTTATAACCAACATATTATGATCCTATATATGATTTCGGGACTCCCCTCTTATATTTCATTAATCGTTCAATTCTAAATATCTGGTGTTTTATCATCATAACGGATCTCATATTGATCATTGTTAATGGAACAAATTAAATTTGGGTACAACCATCCACGTCCTTCCATTACTCCCTGAACCTAAAATATTTATGATTAATTTTTTCTAGCATTTGAGTGTGATTTTCATTTCATTTTGTAAATCATTCTAAATCTTTCTTTAGTTTATCATTTGAAAATTTTAGTTCGGTATTTTCATTTAATAATTGAGGATTATTTTCTTTTTCGATAGAAAAGGAATATTTAATGTCTGCAGATAATGCATGTTGTTTTTTTTATTTATGCTTCAGCTCATTAAAGGTATCTTCAAGAATATTAAAATTTTTAAACATTTCCTATTTTATAATATCATCATCATTTTCATCTTCATAATAATCATAATTATGTAGTATAGATACAATAGGTACCTCAAATATATTTTTCATGATGTGCATATATTATCGGTTAGGTATTTTCTTCATGAGTCGAGTATGAGTGACTGGAGATTTCCATAGAAGAAATCCATGTGGATTTCATGGATTTCTTATATTTTATATCCTTGTTATCATAATTACTTTTGTATATCATCTTAGTAAAATCATCCTTAACATGGCCTCTTCTCTTACACTCATAATAGGTAATATCATCTAAATTTTCATCTCTTTTCCAGTCCTTTTTTCAATTTCCTATATTATTATACATTCCCTTATAGCTTGGTTTTCTAAATAATATCATATTCTTATAGATTTTCTTAATAATTCTTGAAAGACGGTCTATTTCTTCATCACAATTGGCTGGTTATTCCTCATCATTGGAGCTTTCGACACAATTTTTTTCATTTTCATTCAATTTTGTGCATTGGTCATGAAGAAAACAAGTTTTTTCTTAGTTTCATCATCCTATTCTCGGTTAAATTTAATCTCATGCTCATAAATTAACAACTACCAAATCAATTACATGACTGGTATTTTACTGATGTCATAAGATTCTCTTATTAAAGTAGATGCCCCTCTACATATTTCTAGAAGACATCTCAGTAGTCACGTGATTTGATCTTTATTTGTCATTAGATTCCCCAAGGAACTCATTGTATTTACTGTATTTTTTAACCTGAGATACATATCAGAAGTCATATCATCATGTTTCATCTTAAATGTATCATAGTTAATTATATAGGTCTTCATTATCATTTCATTAACATTAGTATTTGTTTCATATGAAATATCCAATGTATATTGAATTTCAAAAGCAGTTTTATAAGACAATATCCAATTAAATTCTTCATCTCTAAAAGCATAGTAAAGAGCATTCATAGATTTGAAGTGGTTGTTATAAAAATGTTTAGTTTCATCATCCTAGTTATTCTCTAAATTTTTTTAAATTCATATATATCTTCTATAGCAGACTATATTTCAATACCCATGATTTCAATATGAACATTCATTTTTATGTTCTATTGAGCATATTTACTTCCATTAAATTAGGAAGTTATATTATTATTAGAACATTATTTTTTATTATCCATTCAATGAACTAAATTTAGAATTAGAATAAATTTAATCTCTTCAATACACAACTAGAAATCATAATTGAAAATATTTTGAAACACCTCTCATACCAAATGTTATTCTGAGTGAGTATCTTAAGAGGGGTGAATTGAGTACCCAATAAAATTTATGTTAAAACAGTTTAAAATAATTTGTCCCAAATAATTAAAAATATTTCATTTAATGAAAATAGAAGATTGAAATAAGTTTTTATATTTAATGATATTTTTTAAAGAGTGATTAAGTATCAATTAAAACAATATATGACTATTAAATTTACTTTTAATCTAAATTTACTTAATTGAAACATTCTATAAACACTATTTTAGACTAACTATCATTTAATTGGTTTTGTTTACAGTTTAGAACAAATTCATTTTAAATATTAGAAAAGAAACATAAAAAACACCTAGTAGAATAAATACAAGAGGTTTAGTCTCTAGCCGATAACTAACCCTATCTACATTTAAATCAACTTATGATAAGAAAATTATATAAATTAATCTAAATCTACAACCTAGATCGGGTATATATAATATCTAACATGTTATCCAGGCCATGTTGCAACCTATTCCATAATAACTATGGGAAAAGTATAAACACATGAAACACAAGTACCTCTTCAACAACTTGTGGGTAAATAAGTTGAAATATATTTAAGAAGATATCATGTATCTTCCAGTTATTGTACATGATATAGTGTGCATTAAATAAATAGAATATATCATACACTGCTCAAAATGTAAATCTAACCAGATGAAATTGAATGTAATGTTTTAGGGAACGAAGTGTTGCTTGATCTTATGTGATCAGAAGCATGTGACTCCATTGATATAGATTGAATATGATATCATTTTGTTTCTAAAAATGTTATAGTAAAATAGATCATTATAAACTCTTTTGTTCTAACTGTAGGAAAATATTTTTATTTTTGTTATGCTCTACTTTGTCATAGTTAGTTGTGGGTAAGGATGCATCATGTAAGATATCTAGAAAGTATCACACTCCAAAATAGTCTTTTGGTTATTTAAATATGTATTTGAAACTATATTATGTCTATACAAGGGAGTCTTCTTCGTCATATATCAGTAGCATGAATATGTATCCATTTAAAGATCAATCATCTTCAACTTTTTCTCCTCAAACTAAAATCTAACAACATCGTTAATGTTCTTTAAAAATTTTAAGAATTTACATTGAAATTATAGATAAAATTAAATTCCATAATGTATCTATAAGAATCATTAAATTTAAATTAAATTAAAAAAGTGATGGTGACTCTTTTGAATGGTGTGACAAACCTAGCGGTGACTTGAGCTGGCAGTGAGCTAGGCCAATGTCATGTCTGGAAGATGATAGTTCATCCTTAACTATGAGTCGTCATAGTTGTCATTCACCTTAGAGATGAGTCATCTCAGTGGTGAGTCATCCTAATATTTATCCAAATATGGAGGTGACTATATTCTGATAGTGAGTCATGTTAGGCGGTGAATCCTTTACAGCGATTGATCTTTTCAGCACTTATCTAAAATTTCATCCTGACTGTGTGTTGTCTTTAACAGTGGGTCTGTCCCATACCTATCAAAATTATCATCCTAATTTTGTGTCTTCTATAATAGTGAATCTTTCCTATACTTCCAAATTCCCATTCTGATAGTGACTATTATTAGTGGTGACTTAGCATCAACAGTGAGTCATGTTGAGTGTTGAGTAGAGTCTGATGGTGGGCCTTTCCAACAATTAGCCAAAATTTCTACAATATTACATATATTATAAAATGATATCATAACACATAAAACTCATTAATATCATAATAAATGTGATTTGGTGATCTATTAAACTAAGAGGTGACAACAGATTTATTAAAACAAGGCATTAATGTCTTTCATCTCGAGGGTGTTTGTTTCATGGTTCTAAGGTCACATTGAATTGTTTATAATTGTAACATTTATTGTCAAATGATTCCAGAAATATGAAAGTATAAAGATATAGGGCCCATTTATTTATTAATTTTTAAATGGTTTCATATGTTAAAAGGTTTTCTAATGTAGTTGTGGTTTAATTAATATAATTGTTTTCATATAATGGTCTGTTCATTTAGGTGATTTTAATGGCCATAATAAACATAATTTGTTATATTTACTTGTATGATTATTTACCGATTTCAAAATATGAATAATAAAAAAAATTCATTTTTATGTTTATATTTAGCCATGAATTAATTTATTACAACCATTTAGGATGGTGGTAATTGTTTTTTATGAACAACTTCCTTATATGCAGTTATACCAACCTTGAATGGATGTTTGATAAAAAAATAAATATTGTGTTCATTATGTGGTTTTAATATTCATATTACAATATCATAGTATCTATTATTCTCCGAAATAGAGTATGGTAATTTTATTTATATGGTGTAAAAATAAGAAATAAATGAATATAAAATTAAAAGGCATGACTATTCGTTCTTACCTTACTCTTCAAGACGACTCCATGGATCATTGACTATAGACTTCTTAGGATAGTATTTTTATGAGACAAAAATCTCTCTAGAATTTTTAGGAGGGATGAGGGAAAGAATTTTGTAGATTTTTTATATTTTAGGAAGCTTAATGTAAGAAGACAAGTACGGTGGTGAGTGGTGGTATTTGTATGACGATAAAATAAGTTTCTTATAAATTATATATTGATTAAGTTTTTTTCACAGGGCTATAATTAGTATTGATTTTTGGGACTATGTATAGTAATTTATACATCATTATTTTTAAATTAAATTCCCACGTGTGGCCTTTTAGAACCATTCACACATGGTAACACCCCTCCCCCATGATGAGGTCACTGCCCTGAGGTTTATCCCTAGCCAAGGAAGATCTTTTTCCAGCCGAGATAGTAGAGTGTCTCGGAGGGTGACGACATGATCAGCGACTGTTCATCAAAGCAATCTGTCAGCACAGTGGGACGTGCCTCATTTTCCCCGCCCAGTCGAGACCGGGTGACCCGACAAGATGGTTGGATCTCGGGGGAGAGGCTCATCCTGAAAGCAAACTCCCATGATTTGACTTAATGGTTTATTACATCAATTATTATTTAACTAATCATGTATTAACATATAAAGTAAAATACCAAATATTATTATATTTCACTATTCATATCTATATTTTATTATCTATGAAACTTTAAAAAAATCACCCATGCCTATTTTCAACAACACAATTCCAAAAATAACATCCATTTTTTCAAAATAAATTTCAAAATGAGGTAAAAAAAATATTTATAATTTGCATAAAAATTACATTTTTATAAAATAATGAAATTTTTATTCATAAAAATTTAATCATATAGTTATATTTTTTACACTATTTGAGTAATTATTTTATGTTATTTTAATATTTTTATTTTCTTTTTTAATTGATGATAAACATTTCTTATAATGTTAATTCATCAGTTACATTATTGATCATTTTACTATTCTAATAGTCTGGTCACAATTCCAACGGTCATGTTATGATTCAAATGGTGAGATTCATATTCAAATTATTATATTTCAAATTGTTATCTTCCCCTATGGAAATAGCCTAGTGGATATGCCTTTGAGGGGACTAGGGATAGTCATAGGGTCGAGACTCCTTGAGTACTCTATGGGAATCAGTGGAATTTCATTGCAATTTGTAATTCCCCCTCACCAGCCATTTGTAAATATTTCGATCAACTATCTCGTCCATTTATAATGGTCATAAAGGTTGTATACATGTTATAGAAAACTATTATTACTTTTATTTATCATTCACTATAATTTTATCTCGTGGTTATTTACTTTTTCATTTACAAAATATAAATCTTGTATATAATAGTGTGTTTCATTTTTACATTATTGTTTGCATCTATGATAATTTCAGAGAACTTAATACAATATAATTTCAAATTCTTGTTTTGTTATGTAAGTGTGTTTATTTTTCCATCATACTATATTTAATTTTACGGTGTATATTTATACTTCACATGGAATGTTTTTATTACTGTAATAATAGTGTTCATTTTTATTATGGGGTCAATGTGTTTTTTTATGGGTTATACTTAAATGTTACACCTAAATATATTTTGGATGAAATGTTCATATAAAGAATGTTTGGGTCATTGCATTTCAACACGTTGATGAAAGGGTTTCCACATGAAGCATTTATTTGGAAATTTTTTGTGTATGTATCATTTCATTTAATAATTATTATACATAACATATTTTAAGAATAAAGACATTATCTCTCTAAAATTATGTATATCTCATTATAACATTCATGTAAAGAAAAATATCAACCTCGGAGGACATGAAAGAGTATATGTTGGTTTTCAATGTATGATCACTATGACAAATGTTGATTTTATTAGTAATTATGAAAGAGTCTAATGTTGTTTTTTTGTCATTAATTATAACAGTCAATGTGGGATGACTAATGTTGAACACTGTGACTAAAGTTGATTTTATCACTAATGAATTATTCAATTTTTTATTTGTTATAAAATGAAGTTAAATGTGTATTATATTCAATTAGTATGTTAAGCATTATGCGCCAATGTCATATGAGTCAAGTGGGAAGTGGTTAGATTACCACTCATGTAACATTTGTTTAGAAAATTAATACCAATGAAATAATAACAGGGATGATAAGACCACCACTAACGTATTCCACCATTTTAGAGTAAGGTTTTTTCAAAATTGTGTATGAATAGTCAAATATATTCAAACATATTGAACCACTTTTTACACCAAAAAGTGTATTATTCGAATAAACCCATTTATATATTTTTTATTATTACTTTTATTCAACATATTAAATTAAAATTAATTATTTTTCAATAATCTATTAATACAATATTTTTTGAAATTTTATAATACTAATAATTATATTATATTTTATTTTATTTTATTTTATCTTGTAATTTTAATAATATAAAATTAAATTAAATAATTTATTCCTTATTAAAATGATGTAAAAACATATAAAAATTAGCAAACTAAATATGACTACATAAGTGGATTAATTATATTTAACTATACACACATATATATATTCAAAATAATATTTCTATTTATATTTATACTGAAACATATATATTAAAAACTAAAAAATAATATGAATACATGATTTTATTAATTAATTAAAAACATATACACAAACATAATATCTTGTATTTTTTTTGAAAACACATAATATTTGGTATTTAATCATATTTACACACTCACATATTCAGCACTAGTAAATTAAAATAAATATAATTACATAATTTGACTAATTGAGTAAAAAAAATATAAAAAATTATGCAAATAATATTTATGTTTAATATATAAAAAAATGACTATAGCATAATAACATAATTAACTACAAAAATAATTAATGAATAAAATAAAATATATCTATTAGAAAAAATTTAATATATATATTAAAAATATATAGGCTCTATTTAACTTCCTAGTTTATATTTATATCATTATTATTGTTGTTGTTGTTTTTGTTGTTGTCATTATTGTTATTATTATTATTTTTGTTGTTGTTGTTGTTATTATTATTATTATCATGATTATTATTTGAAATGAAATAGGTTGAGATGATATAAAATTTCTGTAAAAATGAGTTATTAGTTTGAAATATTATATATTGTGAACTTCTATGTGCAGGAAGATTCATCCTCACTTGCGCCTTATCAAACTTTTCTTACCGGGTGGGTTATCGTTGCAAAACTCAAAGCCAGAGTGATGTCGAGTCTTCTAATTAGCCAAATTGGGAGCACATTCCATGAACCAGCCTTCCCAAACAAGGTTAATCCATTGATGCGGCACTCATACTTTGTTGATAAAAATAAAAATATAATTGATTTCATTTTAAAAAAAAAAATATTTTCATGTTTAAAAATTAAAATTTTACTTTAATAACTCACCAATCATTGGTTGTTTTTGAAAATATCAACTAATTTCAACTAAAATATATTTTTTTATTTCCAAAAAATATATCTCTCTTAAAAATGAATATTCAAAAACACTTTTTTCTTAAAAATTGAGCTATCATTAAATTACATACAAATAAAAAAGTTTAAATATAATATATTTTTATATTTAAATTCTCAATAAAGATAAAAATTATATTGCAAAAAAATTGTGATTAAAAAATTTAATTATTGAACATTGATTTATTTAACAAAAACCATGTATTAATCACATCTATTAATATATATTAATAATATCAGAAATAAAATTATAATAACTTATTTAATGTGTTAAAAATAATTAAAAATATTTTAATATCTAAATTTATATTATTAAAACTAAAATTTGTGGCCCCCGGTCCACATGTCACTCTCCATGTTACCTGCTTTCCCTCCATTATTCAACTTCCTTGCTAACCCATTTTTCATATGTACTCTTCTATTCTACTTTCCATAATTGTACCTCAGGCTCTCTTTCATCATCCCTTCCTCCTCATCCACTTCTCCTCCCTCTCATCATCCCTTTTTTCCTTCTCGACTCGCACTCCTAGACTCCATCTCATTCTCCCCATCCAACTAGGGTTTCACCTCATTCTCCACAGTCATGTTTCTTATCTCACACACTCAGTCGCAATCCCCATCTCCCCTCCTCTATCTCAAAATCCAAAATATCCACTTTATTTCTAGAAATTTTCTCACTTCTCTACCATTATTTAATTTCATCCAAATTATTTAATCTACACATGTTCTTTTCACAATGTCAATGTGAAAGCATGTGGGGATGAAGGATCTCATGCTACAGATGGCTCCCACCAAAGGTATGAATTTTTATATTTTAATTCTTTTGTCTCACTTAGACTCACTCACTCTGTCATTTACATTATTATGGATTTTCATTAAATGAGTTTATGGTACTCAACCAATTTCCTTAAGCTTGATAAATTCCAAAATAATATATTTTTAGTAATATTTTTTTCAACTCGATTACACCAATAGATGATAATACCAAACATTTATGTATTCATTCCAATGGAAAATCCTAGGTTGGCCTAAATTTTCTGTGGATGATGTGATTTATTCCATCCCAAGGAAGTTAGTGTTTTTTTATATTTTAAACCTTTTTCCTTTGTTTTTGTTTTCATTTTATCCCTTGGGAATGTACCAGTGATAGAAGATCTACTTTAAAAAAACATCATCGTCGATAAAACAAAAAAATGACAAAAGCACCACCTCCCATAAGATGAACATACCCAACTCAAAAAATGATCTACAACAAGTCTCACTGAAAAAAATTTAAAATATGACCGAATAAACCAAATAAAATCTAAAATAGAAATCCATAAAAAACACCAAACTAATAGAATGAACCTACAGAACATGAAACAAGGAAACTAAAGGGGAAGGATGGTTTCCAAAGACTAATAACAAGGAAAGGATGAATAAAGACCACACACAAAAAAACTCACTGAATTCCACCACCATCAAAATCCTAACATTATAGAGTTTCATTGAGTTAAACCAATATTGGATTTATTCATGATAGTTACAACAATATGATTTATACTCATATCAGATGAGACCCTTGAAGCTATAATTAAGTTCAACATATCCAACCAAGAATTAATAAGTAGAGGAAGGATACGGGAACCCCCAGGATACAAATAAGGGGATGAGAGTGAGAGAAGGAAAAATGCGCTAAAGAAAACCCCTCTC
Source organism: Viscum album (assembly GCA_963277665.1). Lineage (NCBI taxonomy): Eukaryota > Viridiplantae > Streptophyta > Magnoliopsida > Santalales > Viscaceae > Viscum > Viscum album. Next base: position 1,954,053,766 of record OY728130.1, read on the forward strand.
CGTGAGGGCAGTGATGAGAAGGAGGAAGTGTTGCCTTTTCATTAAAATAGTAAAAACATTCTATTTTAATTATGTTTTTTATATATTTAAATTTTTAATGTTTTATTATTAGGTTCGAATGGTTATATATATATATATATAACTTAATATTTCAAGAATACTTATCATTTATTCAAGTACGTGACTTTGATAACCTATAAAATATAATCTAAAATAATGATATTGAAGAAATTTTAAAAATTGATTAAACATATAACAAGTATTCTAAAATAAAAATAATTTTTAAAAAAAATATTTATAAAAAAAATTATATGCTTTCTAATCCACCTACTTGAAACATAGAAATTTTTCAAGTATGTGAATTTTGTAGCCTATATAATATAAATTGTAAGGCATATAAGAATAAAATTTCAATCATTGCTTAGGAATATAACAAGTAGTCCAAAATAAAAATAATTTCATAAAAAATATTGGCGAAAAACAATTTATATGATTTCTAATCGACCTACTTGAAACTTCAAAATGTTTCAAGTATGTGCCTTTTCTAGCCTATATAATATAATATATAATTCCGATATGAATGAAATTTTAAACATTGGTTAGAAATATAACAAGTAGTTGAAAATAAAAATAATTTCTTACAAAATTTTGATGCAAAATATTTTATAAGATTTCTAATAGACCTACATGAATGTTAAAAATGATTCAAGTACGTGAATTTTCTAGCCTATATAATATTGACTATAAGACCTATATGAATGAAATTTTAGTCATTAATTAAACATATAACATGTAGTCCAAAATAAAAATAATTTCTTACAAAATGTTGATCAAAAACAATTTATAAACATTCTAATCCACCTACATGAAACATAAAAATGTTTCAAGTATGAGCCTTTGATTGCCTATAAAATATAAACAATAAGATAGATATGAATGAAATTTTAAACATTGATTAAAAATATAAAAAGTAGTTGAATTTTTAATTTTTAATTATATGGGTCTTATATTTTATATTTTAATTACTATCAACCTCAAGTAGGTGGCTTAGAAATCTCCTCAAAATTCATTCTTTTCTCTCTCATTTCTATGTTACATTTCTTACATTCCTTTCATTATCATTTCTGTATTTTATTTATTAAACACTTTATTTCAAAAAAAATTATATAATTATTATATGTTTTAAATTTTATTTACAATGTTTTTATACTGTAGAGTTTTTAATCTTTTAAAGTTATTTACTTGAAATTTACTAATTACTTCTATGTTTCATGTAGTTAACTTTGAAAGCTATCAAATATAAACTATGCCAAAAATATAAATGAAAATTGAAATACTAGATAAACATATAAGAAGTGCTAACAGTAATAATATTATTTTCATTTCAATAGACATAAAATATATAAATAAACATGTACAATCAATGTCTATGTCTATGGCGAGTATATTATGTCCGACATGGTGGTCTGTGAATAGGACGTATGTGCTGAGTGCGTAATGGAGTCTGATGACCTAGAGAAGGGTGATCCTCGGGCACTGGAATGTCGACTGGAGCATCATATATCTATGTTTTAGTGGGAGTAGTTGTTAACTGCATCTCGTACATCTCCCCAGATCGTTCTCCCAATTGGGTGGTAGAAGGACCTGCCTCCATCGTAGTGGGGAACTGTAACACCCTAAGATTTTATGAGAAATATTATTTTTTAATTTCATTGAGGTCTTGTATTGTACGCTACACCAAGATTATCTTTCTCTATATGCAACACCATATTATCTCGTAGCATACGCAAAACTATTCTCGGTTTGTGTTACATGTAAGAGCAACCTTCTTCGATGCTTGCATTGTACGCAATACCGAGTTTCAAAAAACAACGATATGTTATTAAAATATTATATAAACTACCCGTTATGAATGGTAATACCCACTTTTTGAAATTTAATAAATTGTATCTTTCAAAATGGACTTTATTTTTGGATTCGGAATATCGAAATTAGCCTAGGGTGAATTTTTGGTATTTTTCTAAAAACTTTCAATTTTTGATGAATAGTGAAAACACTAAATTATTATTTAAAACTGACTTTTTATTTAAATAATCATTTATTTTATTTAAATTCATTTTAGTTCAAAATAGATACATAATACCTATATATGTTAAATGTAATTAATTGGATTCATTTTATAATAATTTTAGATATATAAAAATTTTATTGAACTTTTTACCGTCTTTTACTCACCTCCTTGAAGCATTTGCAAATTTACATAAAACTTAATTTTACCACTTCTGTGAGTTTAATTTCAAAAATCTGAGAGATACGGTTGGTATCAGTAAGTAAAATGTGCTTCAATGAGATGAAAATAATTTTCGGTGAATAGTAACTTTTAACTTTTAATTGACACGGTTAAAATTAAATAGGGTAATTAAGTGTAAAATGATATTATTATTACCCTAACACATGTCCTAATTCTATTGGATAAGTGTAATTCGATCAAAAAAAACCTTAGTAATAATTTATTACAATATAGGTCCACCTGGATTAGATTAGGACAATTATTATTATTTTATTTAAAGAAGAGTTAAAATAGTTAAAATAAAAGTTTAATAACTAAAACATTTTTAATATATGGTCATACATAAGATAATTTTGACTATAAATATTCATTAGAAATATAAAACGATTTCCTACATTATGGTATTTTATTTATATTTTTTAGACATTAAATATATTAATTTATTTATGACACAGTGAAGATGCAGTAATTACCTAATTAATGAAATATTAACATATTTGACATTACAAATACCCAAATAAATGTAATTTTATATTTTTTATTAATTAAAAAAAATTTCTAGGTTACGATATCATATTAGGGTTGGTTAGAGAAATTTGTTTTGAATTAATAATGCTTTTATGCATTTAGAAAAAACAAAATACCAAATAGGGTCAAAATTGACATAAAATTCTTTTTAAAATAAATATTATATTATTAATTGATATATTGGTCCTAAAAATACAAGAATCTTCCAAAAGACTTATATAATAATATATATAACATTAATGAACCAATTGAGGTTCTATTGGCAGTTTATAGTAAGTTTATTAACCATATAGTGTAAGAATGCAAGAAGACACGGTGAAAGTTAAATTATTTAACTTAGAGTTAAATCTAAATGATAAGGTTAAAATGGTAAACTAAACTTGTCTAAAACCTACTGGTTTAAATTATGTCAACCCATCCCCACCCTAGACTCTAAATAAGTCACTTTAGAGCCATTATAAACCGAATATTAATTTATTATAAATTAATATTTTAAGTTTTTCATAAGGTTTCCCTCACCCCTCTTATAAAAGGGAACTCCCCCTTCTCACTAATTCACACCTCCAAAGACATTTGGCTCGGAAAACCCCTGCCCAAATTCCCTTTCTAATATCCTCCCTTATTCCCAGAGTCCTTCCTTTACTCAGAAAGCCAACATAAGGATCCCTTTTGATCAAATCTAAAGGAAGAACCCGAAGAAGAGGTAAATATCTCACCACCTATTTCAAGTTCCTTTCTTCTTCCACTTCCTCCTTCTTTGTTGTTTCCATTCAAAAATAATAAATCTAGTATATTCTATATATTGTGATGTTATTATAAAAATATTACAACCATATTAGTTATTTTATCCATCCTATGAATGAAAAAGTCACCACACGTGCGTACGTACGGCTTATCATCTCCACGTCATGGTGTAGTTTTTTATTCAAAAATTTCATCATTTGGATGGGTATAATACTGAGTATAAATGATATAAATAAATATAACATTATGATGATTCTGTATATATGATATACCATCCAATTATATACGATTTTAATATCAAGATAATGATATTGTCGCTCGGGCGTGTGTACGGACTACCGTCTCCACGAACACGATGAGATTCATTTTCCATGATTAACCATTCAAGTATGATTATAAAGTATATATAATAAATAATCATTAGTGATATTATAAAATAATTATATTGGAGTTATGTACATATATGTTTCATTTACTTAATTCCATTCAATTCAATAAGGAAATGAAAACAGCGTTCATGCGTACATACGGCCTACCGTCTCCATGAATGGTGTATTTCATTCAATTTATCGATCTATCGTATATATTTATATTATGAATATATATATTATATATAAATAATTTTTTACATTATGGAATTAATTAAATCAGGATATAAGTAATAATATCAAGAAAAACAAGTTGAAACATGTACGATAAATGAAACGATTTTACCCAAAACGCTGCATTAATCTAGAATTTACAAAAAACGGGTAATATAAAGTCATAAGTGAATCATATATGATATCATAAATATTATTATGGTTATGTTACAAGTTAATAATATGTTTAAACCCACTATACAGGTGTTTCATACACGTAAGGAAAAAATTGGACCTAAGGTAAGGGATAATTTTGAAATTCTCATTTTTATCCGAGATTTCTTATATGTAAGTACTTACTGGGGTTATATTTTTCATCCATGTCCCTAAAATGTTTTTTATAAATTGTTTAATATTATTAAATGTATTTTTAAAGTCATTGTTACCCCTTTTTGACTTTTAAATTTTTTTAAGGAAGGAATCTTTCTTTTTTTTACCATACGAGGAACGTTTTTGACTTTTCTGGAAAAAGTACGAGGGGAATGTTTTTTTAACTTATACTGCATGACCATATTTTTAAGGTTTCATAACACATAATTTTCATGAAGATTCCACTAAAATATTTCATGATTATTTTCAACAAAATTCTTTTTTTAAAATTGAATGGCATTTTGTGAAAAGAAAATGATTTTGAAGAAGAAAACATATTTTCCTCAAGAATTCATTTCAAGTGTTTTGTCACAACTATTTTCCATATAAGATGACATTATTTAGTATGATTATGTTTCAATTATAATGTCTCTATTATTTAAATGGTTTTATTCTACTTATGATGAAATGATATCCTTTTTTTTATATGGATTTCGTTATGATGGGATGATGTTTATGAAACCCATTTTATTCTTTGGGTTATGATTAATAATTTATGTTTATTTTTTAGAACAAGTACTAATGATATAATTATGAGATGGGTGTGACCTATATCTCTCTCTAATTAATTGGGTAAATATTTATATTACATGAGATATAGATGTATGTAACAAAAAGTGAATCTGGTTCAGTGATACGAGGTTGGAACAGCAAGTAACCCCGGTTCAGTAATGGACTTTTTCCACTATGATGGTCTTCGCAGCAATGCCTTGGCTACTATGGAAATCATAACATGTGCTTAATGGTTTCCGAAATTACACGTTTTATTCCTATTCTATTTTATCATGGTTAATGTTCCTTTATAATCTATGCCTTATTCACTACCAAGATTTATGTCATTATTCATGATCATGATATTTTATGTTCATGTTCTTACGTGCAAATGTTTAGGGATTGTTTTATGTTCTCCATGTTTACCCTTACTGAGAATTTGAGCTCACCCTGTTTATGTTTTCTTTTCCCTAGGATATAAAGAAATGATTTAGGTAATAAAACCAAAGGGGAAGATCTTTATGGGAGATGTTAAAGATCTTTCACCATTGTTAGGAGATTATGTTCTGAGTTTCAAAAGACACTAAACTAATACAATCATTGGGCATTTTTTTGTCATGTATTAAGTATTCCAAAAAAGTAATGTAATTTCTATGTATGTAAAGATTTGGGTCTCTATAGTTGGTATCAGAGTGAAGGTTTTGTTATCCTTTGAAAACTAGGATGCAAAAAATGTAGTGAAATCCATAGAGATATTTTTAAGGTATGTTTTGGGATGTTTCTAAGGTTAAGTATACGTATAGGTTATAGTCCTAGAATTATGGTAATGATTTTAGAATTAAACCTAAGATGTTATATATTGAAGGTACTCCCCCTTTATTATGTAGTTTTCCTAGAAATAGTTTTTCCTCTCAAACTATTGTTTTTGGGTTTTAGAAAAATGGCTGGAAACATGAAGATTCATGATAATGGAGAATACGATGGATAGTGGAATGATATTATTCATGAGAAACCAAATGAAATTGGATCTGGAAGTCCACATATAGTTATTATTCCTAGTCATAAATCTCATAATATGATCAATAATCTAAACTTTGGTATGTTTCCTGACTCAGCTAATAAGAGAATGATGGAGTTTTATGATGATCATAGACAAAAGAACGTTCAATTTCCCTCATGTAAATCATGTGGGAAGAGGCATTATGGAGAATGTTTCAAAGGAACTAGAAGATGCTTTGGGTGTGGAAAAGGACACAAATCCAGTAAGTGAAAAGGAAAAGGTTTAGTTAACACCATGGATAAATATAATGGTCTTTCTAAGACATCAAAAATGACTAACTGTTTTAAATTTGGAATGTATAAGCATTATACAAACCAATGCCCTAATGGAAATTTTCTTGATGAGAATCAGCATGGTCATATGAGTAGTATTTATGTTCATGATGATGAAGAGACTACAAATGATATATGAGTTGAAAAATGTGTTGAGGGATAAAATGATGAAGCTCGGTCAATGGTTTAAGAAGGTAGTGGAATCATTGTATATATATTAAGAGTTATGTTGTTTGGGTAATTTAATGGTACTATGGAATAAAGAAACATCTATGGATCGTTACACTATTTTTTTCCTAAAGTATTTGAAAGTATATGTTGAATGGTACCAGTAACCATGAAAGGTTATTCAGATATTTTTGGAATGTAGATGACATGTGCATAATGAAGGTATAAGGAGATAATGAAATTTTTGATGTTATTAATGAACTCATGAATGATATAAGGAAAAAGTGATATCATGGTTCGAGTATATAGAAATTTTGGGATTTTGGTATATGGAAATTGTAAACTTTTGACAGCATTCATGTTTTCACATAGATTATTTGGTAATTCATGTTTCAATAGGATACATGATTAAGTAATTCACATATTTGGTATGTAACCAATAAGATATATCTTAGGATATATGAGGGATAAATGATGGTATTCAATGCGTGTTAAATGACCTTTCTAGTAGTAATTTTCTTTATACTCTGATATTGAATAAAAGTATTTTTGATAAGCCTAAAGGTTGGAATGGATTAAGTTTTACATTAGATAGTATTTTTTAAGGCTAGAACTTATTCGATATTATTGCAGGAATGTTATAATCGTATAGTTTTAGAAAAAAGGACAACCTGCAGGAAAACCGAAAACCTGTCACGTCGGACAGGGTTGTGGGAATCGAACCCACAACCGAAGTGTGACAAGTCTTTATCACCTACCACTAGCTTAAAAGAAGTCCATGGTTAGTATAATTTAGTTTTTTTATTAAGTGGTATGATAGATGAATTATAAGTCCATTTTAAGAACCATATATGATTCATCTCACCATAGATGGAATTATGTATATTTAATAACTTTTGCTAACCTTTTGTATGAGACAGATGGAATGACCTATGATTCTATCTCATGATCTACTAACACATCACGAATGAAAAATCCAACTTCATTTATTTAAGAGATGAAGTGTAAATTGTTCAAGGAACTACCAACTGTGAGATTGTACCAAAATCAATTAAGTATTTCTTCTAATTCCAATTTTTCCAACTTTAGGGAAATGATCATGAAAACCAAAAACATTGCCCTAGATGGTACCTTAGATAATCAAAAATTTATGTCTTTGTGATTGTTGTATTTTTCATTTTCATGTTCTCTACCACTATCCATCAGAACTTGATGGTTAGATTTCTCTTCCATATCCATATTTTCACCTATGTTCTTCTATGTGGAAACCCAGTTATGAGTTAATTTGGGTAACCATTACGTTTCTTTTTTAAAATTAAGTTTTAGTATTCCTTTTTACGATGTGGGATTATATGAATAAAACTTTCAAGTAGAAAACCATTTATAACCCCGAGGAATTTCGAGGGAGAAATTCATTTTAAGGGGGCTAGAATGTAACACCCATATATTTTATGAGAAATATTATTTTTTTAATTTCATTGATGTCTTATGTTGTACACTACACCAATATTATCTTACACTATACGCAACACCGTATTAGCTTGTAGTATAAGAAACACTATTCTTGTCTTGTGTTACACGCAAGAGAAACCTCCCACTTTATCTTGTGTTGTACGCAATACCGAGTTTCACTAAACCACGACATGTTATTAAAATATTATATAAAATAGCCATTATGAATGTTAATACCCACTTTTTATAATTTTAAGAATTTTATCTTTTAAAATGGACTTCCTTTTTTGATTCGTAATATCGAAATTATCCTAGGGTGAATTTTTGGTATTTTTTTGAAAACATTCAATTTTTGATGAATAGTGAAAACACTGAGTTATTGGTTAAAACAAGACTGTTTATTTAAATAATAATTTATTTTATTTAAATTTATTTTATGTCAAAATAGATACATAATACCTATATAAGTTCATTGTAATTCATTAGAGTCATTTTAAAATAATTTTACATAAATAAAAATTTTATTGAACTTTTCACCGTCTTTTACCCACCTCCTAGAAGCATTTTCAAATTTACATAAAACATATTTTTATAGATTATGTGTGTTGAATTTCAAAAATCCAAGAGACACGATTGATATTAGTAAGTAAAATGTGGTTCGATGAGAAGAAAATAGTTTTTGGTGAATAGTAACTTTTACCTTTTATTTACCACTGTTAAAAGTGAATAGGGTAATTAAGGGTAAAAATGATATTATTATTACCCAAAAACATGTCCTAATTCTATTGGATAGGTTCAATTCGAACAGAAAATGCATTAGGAATAAAATATTACCATTTAGGTTCACTTGGATCAGATTAGGACATTTATTATTATTTTATTTAAAGAAGAGTTAAAATAGTTAAAATCAAAGATTAATAACTAAAAAAAATTTAATATAGGGTTATAAATGAGATAAATTCGACTATAAATATTAATTAGAAAGATAAAAATATTTCCTACATAATGGTATTTTATTTATATTTTTTAGACATTAAATAATTTAATTTATTTATGACACAATGATGATGTCGTAATTACCTTATTAATGATATATTAACATAATTGATTTTATAAATACACAAATAAATGTAATTTGAGACTTTTTATTAATTAAAATAATTTTTTAGGTTAATATAGAATATTAGTGTTGGTTAGAGGATTTTTTTTGAAGTAATAATGCTTTTATGAATTTAGAAGATACAAAATACCAAATAGTGTCAAAATTGACATAAAAGAGTTTTTAAAACAAATATTATATTATTAATTAATATAATGGTCCTAAAAATATAAGGTTCGGCCAAAAGACTTATATAATAATATATATGACATTAATGAACCAATTGGGGTTCTATTTTCAGTTTATAGTATGTTTATTAACCATATAGTGTAAGAATGCAAGAAGACACGGTAAAAGTTAAATTATTTAATTTAGAGTTAAATCTAAATTATAAGGTTAAAATGGTAACCTAAAGTTGTATAAAACCTATTGGTGGAGATTAATTAGACCCATACCCACCTTATACTCGAAATAATTCACTTTTGAGCCATTATAAAAAGAATCTGAATTTATTATAAAATAATATTTTATGTTTTTCCTAAGGTGCCCCTCACCCCTATTATAAATAAGAACTCCCCCTTCTCACTAATTTACACCTCAAAAGACATCTGTCTCGGCCAAAACCTGCCCTAATACAATATCAAATATCCTTCCTTCATCAAAGAGGGATTAATTTAGTCAGAAATCCAACCTATGGATCCCTTTTGATCAAATCAAAAGGAAGAACCTGAAGAAGAGGTAAATAACTCACCAACTATTTCAAGTTCCTTTATTCTTCCACTTCCTCCTTCTTTGTTTTTTTTTCCATTATAAAATACTAAATCCAGTATATCCTATATACTTTGATGTTATTATAAAAATTTTACAACCATATTAGTTATTTTATCCATCCTATGAATGCAAAAGTCACCTCACGTGCGTATGTATTGCTTACCGTCTCCACGTCATGGTGTAGTTTTTTATTCAAACATTTCATCATTCGGATGGGTATAATAATTAGTATAAATGATATAAATAAATATAACATTATTATGATCATTTATATATGATATACCATCCAATTATATACTATTTTAGTATTAAAATAATTACATTGTTGCTTGTGCATACGTACGGACTACCGTCTCCACGAACGCGATGAGATTCATTTTCCATGATTTACCATTCAAGTATGATTATAATGTATATATAATAAATAATCATGAAATATATTACATAATAATGATACTGGATATATGTACATATATGCTTCATTTACTTAATTCCATTCAATTCAATAAGGAAACGAAAATACCGTTCATGCCTACATACGGCCTACCGTCTCCATGAACGGTGTATTTCATTCCATTTATCGATCAATCATATATATTTATATTCTGAATATATATATTATATATAAATCATGTTTTAAATTTTTTAATTAAGTAAATCAGTATATATGTAATAATATCAAGAACAAAAAGTTGAAACACGTACGATAAATGAAATGATTTTACCCAAAACGCTGCTTTAAACTGGAATTTACAAATGAACGGGAAATATAAAGTCATAAGTGAATCATATATGATATCATAAATATTATTATGGTTATTTTAAAAGTAAATAATATGTTTAAATCCACTATACAGTAGTTTTGGATACGTACGGAAGAAATTGGATCTAAGGTAATGGAAAATTTTTCAAATCTCATTTTTATCTGAGATTTCTTATAGGCAAGTATTTACTGAGGTTATATTTTTCATCCATTTCCATAAAAATGTTTTTCATAAAGTGTTTAATATTCTTCCATGTATGTTTAAATTCATGATTACCCCTCATTGACTTTTACATTGTGTTATGCAAGAAATCTTTCTTTTGTTTACCATACGAGAAATTTTTTAACTTTTTCAGCAAAAGTATGAGGAGAATGTTTTTTTAACATATACAAAATGAACAGATTTTTATTGTTTTATAACACCTGATTTTCATGAAGATTACTCTACAAGATTTCTCGATTATTTTCAACAAAATACTTTTTTAAAAATTGAATGGCATTTTGTGAAAAGAAAATGATTTAGAAGAATAAAGGATACTTTCCTCAAGAATTCATTTCAAGTGTTTTGTCAACAATATTTTCCATATAAGAAGACATTATTTGGTATGATTATGTTTCAAGTATGATATCTTTATCATTTAAATTTTTTGATTATTCTTTTGATTAAATGATATCCATTCTTTTTATATGGATTACGTTATGATGGGTTGATGTTTATGTAACCCATTTTATTCTTTGGGTTATAATGAATAATTTATTTTTATTTTGTGGCACAAGTAAGAATGATTTCATTATGAGATGGGTGAGACCTATATCTCCCTCTAATGCATTAGGTAAAGATTTATATCTCATGAGATAGACATGGATGTAACGACAAGTGAATCTGGTTCAGTAATACAGGGCTCGAACGACAAATAAACCTAATTCTGTAATGGACTTTGTCCACTATGATGGTCTTGGCAGCAATTCCTTGGATACTATAGAAATCATAACATGTGATTAATAGTTTCCACAATTACATGTTTTATTCCTATGCTATTTTATCATGGTTAATTTTCCTTTATGATCTATGCCTTGTGCACTTCCATGATTTTTGTCATTACTCATGATCTTGATGTTTTTTGTTCATGTTCTTACATTAAAATGTTTAGGGATTGTTGTATGTTCACCATGTTTACCCTCACTTAGAATTTGATCTCACCCTTTTATGTTTTCTTTTCCCTAGGATATAAAGAAAGGTTTTAGGTAAGAAAACCAAAGGGGAAGATCTTTATGGGAGATGTTAAAGATCTTTCACCATGATTAGAAGATTGTGTTCTGAGTTTCCAAAGACACTAAACTAATACGGTCTTTGGGCATTTCTTTTTTTCATGTATTAAGTATTCCACAAAAGTAATGTAATGTCTATGTACATTGAGCTTTGGGTCTCTACAAGAACCAATCCTACGACGGTGTTATACCCCAGTATTGTGATGGATCTGGAACCCAAGGTTTTGATGGATACCAAGGCTATGATGGATCTTGAACCAATGATGGAGAGAATTGCGGGTATCCTGTCAAGAAAGAGGAATCATGTGCCACCTGAGGCACATAATGAAATGGTTGATCCTGGAATACTAGAGGGATGACCTCTGAATATGGAATAGGTGAGGCCTCACATGTCGCACGACGCTATCTATTTCATTGTGGTCATGGATCCTCGGTACCTGAATCAACATCAAGATGTTCTTCTAGGGAAGGAACCTCCTCTATTCAGTCTGGACGCATGAAGATGCTCTAGAAAAGTTCTCTAAAATATTTCCTCACCTCTAGCATTGTAGCATGTACGACTGCCCGGCTAAAGATCCCCTCCTCCTCTTCATCACTTATGGGAACAAGATGCTATGTGTGACTACCCTGTAAATATATTCACATTGAATTAGAAAATAGTTCAACAAACAAACTAATGGGAATTTATTAATATAACATCCTCTCCATCTCAATACCGTGTTGGGTAAGATACATTATAGACTTCATTATATACCATGGATCATACTAAACCTACTCCAAAAGAATGAAAAGATTCATTGAAACACCCTGAATATGAAAATCTGCACATCAGTGCCAGTAGTCAATACAACTGTCATGTACTTGGGACTAGTCATCATCATGCCTCCCTATCAGCTTCATCCCATGAAGTTGTTCTATCTATCATGACAGTAATGGAATCGGCTAAGTACAACAAAACTGGTGCATGACTCTGTCTGGATGCTTCCACTCAATAATATGGAAGTGAATGAGTGTCCCTACAGCCATAGGATCATCAATCCCAATAGTGCAGTATGCTGGAAACTGGTCCATAATACTCTAGTATAGAAGCCATGAAATATGAAATGACATGTGACTTTGTCAAAAAAATCCTAAATAAAAACCAAAATTGATGCTATTGTTAAATATGATAGACAATGGTAAATTGTATATACATTCCTAATCAGGTAAGAGACCGTCCAACATGATCTGATATACGCCCTAATACTCTCTCAGAACAACATCAAAATTGTGTCGCTGACACCACCGATAAAATAAATCATCTATAGTGACAAATAATGAGAAATTAAAGTCAATAACTCATATTAGCATCAGAAACCAATAGAAATGACTGATCATACTAGTGTCCATGCGGAGCATCATGCAACACCTCCATCGTGACCAGATGACCTGCTAGCTCGAGGAAGATTGCGGGGATGAACTCCCATGCCCACATATGAATAAGGATGACGCATACCCTAAGAAATGTCATGTCCCTGTAGGATAGCCTGTATAATTCATTGTATGTGTATTCCATGCAGGATGATCCCCATATCTACGTCCTAGCCCGATAAAAGTCCCCTATTAAGGGTAGATACATCATGTGCACGTGCATCCCCTGACTGATCAGTACACATGTTCCCACCAATGATCCGTAATATATATGCATGGGAATATTTCATGATAGTCTTCCCATCAACATCATCCTATAAATGTGGAATTGGAGACTCCAACCAAGGCATAGATATGGACGCTCCATCTGTAGCCCTATGGTCAGAAAAAATATCAATTCCTAACAAGCATTGAGCAAGGTCTGGCCAAGCTTCATGAGTGAGTACAATAGCAGGTCTCCCCTAGATTAGAAGACCGATAAGCATTTCCACATACTGAAGGGTGATGGTCATCTCTCCCTTAGGCAGGTGGAATTTTGGTGTCTCTGGTCTCTACCTCTCAATGAGGGCAGCAAGTAGGTGATGGTCTACAATTTTGAAATCTGATATGACAAGGCTATAGAAGCCATCACAGTGCAAGTATGATCTAATGGAATGTGGAGACTCCCTGTGATGGAAATGGTGTGCTCGATGCACACTGATTGATCGATCTACACCACCATCTAACACAGCCTATGAAATATGGGTACACTATTGAGTGAGTAGTATGGTATCATCCAACTGTATATAAACAAATGAAATGAGTCATAATTTTAAAATGTAAATATAACGTTATGGGTAGAAAAATGTAATGACTTGTAGAATGGAGTACATGACATATTTATTCACATTATTTTATGAAGTTGTTTTTACAAAAAAAAAATTAACTCTTCATGTCTTTTGGTTCCGAATGAAATAAATATAACAAGAAGAAATATGAGAAAAAAATAAATGGAAATAATTTTCTTGTGAAATAATTTTATTAATACAAATATATTTGAAAGAATTTTATTAATTGATACATTGTTTAAGGTAATATATATAGGTTTTTTTATTTTTTGTAAGGTTTTAGGGTTTACGTTTATGTGTTTTTGGATATGGTTTAGGATTGAGTGTTTAGGGTTTCGAATTCTGATATTAAGGTTTAAGAAATATTTTTTTGGGTTAATTGTTCTTCTTTTGGTTTTTTTGGTTTAAAAAACCGAGAAAAAAATTAGAGATAAAAACATTTAATTTACAATATGTGTTATGTGTTCTGATTTTAGATTTATGCAATAAATTATGTTATCTAATATTTTATTTAAGGAATAAAGAGAAGGTTAATTCTAGAAAGCATTCATGTTTTTATTAAGGATTTATGATTAATAGGGTATTTAGATATTGGGTATGTGTCACTAAGATATACATTTTTGGAATAATGGCATACTGATTTTTAGAATCATTAAGACAATATTTCTAAATTACTGTGTATTGAATTTGGTTAGACATATTTTGGAGGAGCTTTATGATTAACTAATTATAGATTTGATCAAGATAAACCATGTGAATTACTAATGATGTTTTAGGAATTTATCTAATTCTCTGTATTGAATAGCTTATTCTAATCATTATGATACTATTATTTGGTTATATAAAATTTTATTAAAATATCACATATAATGTTATCAGAAACCATGTTAAAATGATGATGTTTTTGTCTTAGGGTTTAGGTTTTAGGTTTCATGGTTATGAATTCTGATATTAACATTTAGGAAATATGTTTATTGGTTAAGTGTTCTAATTTTGGGTTTTGGGGTTTAGAAAACTGATAAAAAGAAGAAGAGACAACAACATTTAATTTACAATATGAGAACATCACAATGAAGACAATACATCATTTTGTATGAGACTGTGAACTCAACCCAACAACATTTGGGCATCATTTCCAGTTATGACCTTATTTATGAAATATCATGCATCTCAAACTCTGCCCTTATTCTTGAGTCCAGTAAATCCCATTATGCATCCTACCGGCCTTCGGTCTCCATTGAGGATGCAATTAATTGATGTCAAGTATCACTATCAGGTGGCCTTCGGGCATTGGAAAATAACAATACTCCCCAATAGGTGTCCATGGTGAAACATAATAGTTAGAAGTGGTATCTATGCAGTAAAATGGATCATCATATACTTCCCATGATATGTTCACAGAGGCACATGTTGCGATTGTGCGTGTGCATGGAAACTGTATGGCCTGAAAGATTCAACACTGACATTTCCTTATTAGTTATAATACCACCATTTCTCCTGATGAAGTTTTTGATGGGGTCTGAATAATCTTGAACATAAAATCAGGAGTCCTCTCATCCAAAAAGGCGAACATGATAACCAAAATATTCTTCAATATTCCTTTCAATTTGTCATTGAAAGTGTATTATTTACCTTAGAACCTACTATATTTTTTCTGATGCCAGTTTTTTCTATCAACAAAGTACACAATGCATTGATATAATGTCTCTTGAACTAGGGTGTTTATAGGTAACCTGAGAAGCCCTTTTAATACACCATTGATGTACTCTATAATGTTTGTGGTCGTGTGTCTGTACCACTTCCCTTCATCATTACCCAATGTCTATTTTTCTTTTGGAATTGGAATCATTTAATCATAAACTTATTGATCTGACTGGAAGATTTTTTTTAAAACTTTCATCAAAACATTGTTGGTATGTATCATATGCTACACAGAATAGAAAATATTTCACCTAATTTTATTTTATCTTTATGTTGAAATAGTAAAAAATAACAAATACAATGTGTACCAAGCCTCGGGATTGCCTCTTCATTGGGTCGTTGAGTAATTTTTTATACACATTGCTAGAAATGTGTCTAATGCAGAACCAATGATGTCCATTTAATTATCTCATTGTATTAGGATTCACATTGATTACCTCAGTAATTTCCTGATGGTGATCAGATATCAAACAAACACCTTGAATATTGGTGAAATGGTTGCTGATACATGCCTAAAACCAACTCCATGATTCATAGTTGTCTTTCTATACAATGTAAAAGGAAGAAGATGAGGTGAAGGGTATCCATCCTAGGTTTCCTCAATCAACAATATGACCTTGTATTTTCTGTATATAAATGTTCCATCAATCTGGATGAACTATTTGCTAAAACGAAATGCACATATACAGGGAAGAAATGCCCAGAACAACCGATGAAATTGAACCTGAGATGGATCAATTTGGTTATTAAGAGGAACATGTTCATTTATATCTATATGGAATGAAACATGGTTATTATGCCTTAGTATGGCTATAAATTATGAAAACACCTGATATGAGTCATCCCAATAACCATAGACCTTCACAATTGCCTTCGGTTTCACCATCTGTGCCTTACAATATGAAATCTTATAACCAAATGTATGTTGAATCCTCTCTTGCACAAGGGATATAGTAATATCTTGACATGTCCTAATCATCTCAACAACAATAGATGACACAAATTCTACATCAAATGAGATATGATATTGTGTGAGGCTTAGATTAACACAAGTATGAGCTACCTCAATCCTCGAGAATCTCCAACCTCCAAATGTAATGTCTGGAATCTCCCTCAAGTGGAATCTACAATAATCCCCATACATATCACACTGTATGACAAATATACTATGGAATTATTCATGAAATGTATCTCTATAGTGCCTCTCAATATGAAAACTCTTTAGTATGATTTTTAATGCATCTGTACATGGAAAATTTCTTCCAATATATAAGGTTTTTTCAAACTCACTAAACCTATATGGTACAACTCAGGGGAACTCAATTGCTAGTGTAATAACATTATTGTAAAATTTAGGAAGACATGTCACTGCTCTTGACCAATATTAAAGGAGTGGTGGGTGATTTATTGTTGGTTGATGTTGATGTAAAACTAATGCATTTCTCAAAACCTCCATCCAATCATCAGTTGATTCATCTTCATCAGCACAATGGTCATCATCTGAAATGTCATTACAAAACTCCTCATTATAATTTGTATAGACATGTATATCTAGGAGATCATCTAAGGTGTCCTCTTATGATGCATTATTTGTAATATGCTAAATTTCAGAGGGTGGAATATCTTCAACCACTCTTGCAATAATACTAATTCATACAACCGAATATTATTTTTGAATAGTAGCTCTATCAACATATAACTCCATCATGGTACCATCTGACCATTTAGAAAATAAATTAATTTCTTAGACCCACTGATCATCAGCAACCAATGTACAAGCTAGATTCCATAGTGTTTTTGGGAATTGTAAATGTATATAACTCATATAATTGATCTCTTTAGAGGGTCTTATATTTATGGAACCATGAATTCTCTCTTGAACATCACTTATGGTTACACAATCATCTATTCTAACCACTGATATTCGTTGGTAACTGTAAGAAGGTACTTGCTTAGTTTGAATAACTTCCCCATAGTGGTACAAACAATTAAACATGACTCTCTATGTCAAAAATGTTTCTTTCTTCAAAATTATGATAGTGTAACAAATATTAACAATTATGGTAGACTGTAGAATATTTTTTAGAATGAAATTTTGGTTCACCTTTCTATACCCTAAAATATTCTAGTAATGTTTCTTTATACAAAATATTAATCACTAGTTAATCATTATAAAGTTATTCATTAAACCTAAAATCATATTATATAAAATAGTTAATTATAATTTACTAGTCATATATATTAATTTTTAATCCAATGTTATAATTAATTAATCTATAATTAGTCATTACTAAAAAAATATTATTTCTAAACTATATATAACTAATTAAAAAACTTAATATTATTTAATTACTAATAAGGATTTTCATTAGTTAATGATTTTTTCCCAATTTTAGTCTATAACATCATAATTATCATTTTATTTTTTATAAATATACTAATTTGATTTTTCATTTCAAAGATATTTTAGTCGATTCTGAAGAATATATGAATCATCTTAATCATATCGCCCGGGAGTGTCAAACCAGGAGTCCAAGAAGGCCCATTTTCATGTACCTGGATACCCCAGGTCAATACCAAAACTCCTTGTTGGAGTTTTCCCTATAACATCCCACGATTCTATGGTACGCTTCTCTTTGAATAATACAGTAGCGTGTGTTGTATGTAACTTCGAGTTCTAACACACCACAACCAATCAAACTAGTCGTTATGAATAGTAATACCCAATTTTTTAAATTATTTAAATATTATGCTTTAATATGGACTTCATTTTGAGATTCGGAATATCAAAATTAGCCTAGGGTGAAATTTTGGTATTTTTTTGAAAACATTTAATTTTTTATGAATATTGAAAAACACTGAGTTATAGTTTAAAACCGAATATTTATTTAAATAATTATTTATTTAATTTAAATTTATTTTAGGTCAAATTAGATAAATAATAACTATATAAGTTCAATGTAATTCATTGGATTTAGATTATAATAATTTTATATATATAGAAATTTTATTGAACTTTCACCGTCTTTTACCCACCTCCTAGGAGATTTTGCAGATTCACATAAAACGTAATTTTACCACTTCTGTGAGTGGAATTATGAAAATATGAGAGACACTATTAATATCATGGAGTAAAATGTAGTTTAATAAGATAATTTTTTGGTGAATAGTAACATTTTACGTTTATTTACCACTATTAAAAGTAAATAATGTAATTAATGGTAAAAATTATATTATTATTACCGTAAAACATGTCCTAATTCTATTGGACAAGTATAATTCTACCAAAAACAACCTTAGTAATAAAATATTACCTCTTTGGTCCACTTAGATTAGATTAGGACATTTATTATTATTTAATTCAAAGAAGAGTTAAAAGAGTTAAAATCGAAGTTTAATAACTAAAACATTTTTAATATAAGCCTATACATAAGATATATTAGATTATAAATATTAATTACAAATATAAAAAGATGTCATACATAATGATATTTTATTTATAATTTTTATACATTAAATAATTTAATATATTTATGACACAATGGTGAGGCAGTAATTACCTAATTAATGATATATTAAATTAATTGATATTATAAATATCCAAATACATGTAATTTGAGACTTTTTATGAATTACACTAATTTTCTAGGTCAATATGGAATGTTAGGGTTGTATATATTAATTTATTTCAACGTAATAATGTAGTTATGAATTTAGAAAAAACAATATACCAAATAGTGTCAAAATTGAAATAAAAGAGTTTTTAAAACAAATATTATATTGTTAATTGATACTATATTCATAAAAATATATGGATCAGCCAAAGGACTTATATAATGATAGTTGTATCATTAATGAACCACTTCAGGTTCTCTAGGAAGTATATAGTATGTTTATTAACCATATAATATAAAAATACAATGAGACATGCTAAATGTCAAACTATTTAACTAAGAGTTAAATATAAATGATAAGGTTAATATAGTGACCCAAACTGGTATAAAATCTATTGTTTGAAAGGATTTCGACCCATACCAACCTTAACCTATAAATAATCCACTTTGAAGCCATTATAAACCGAATATTAATTTATTATGAAATAATATTTCTAACTTTTCCAAAGGTGCCCCTCACCCCTCTTATAAAAGGGCACTCGCCCTTCTCTCTAATTCACATCTTCAAAGCCTTTTGTCTTGGCCATCCCCCAGCCTAAATATTCTCTTAACTTCCCTCACTTCAACCTAGAGTCCTTAGTTTTATCATAAAGCCAACCTAAGAATCCATTTTGATCAAATTAAAAGTAAGAACCTGAAGAAGAGGTAATGTTTTCACCACCCTCTTTCAAGTTCATTTCTTCTTCAACTTCTCCTTTCTTTGTTATTTGAATTCTAAAATAATAACTCCAGTATATTCTATATACTGTGATGTTATTATAAATATGGTAAAACCATATTCATTATTCTATCCTTCCTTTTAATTACATGTCACCATACGTGTGTACGTACAGCTTACCGTCTCCACGTCATGGTGTAATTGTTATTCAGAACATTATTATTTGGATGGGTATGATAATGATGTGTAATTGAATTAAATAATAAATATAACATTATAATGATTCTGTATATAATATATACCATCCAATTATATATTATTTTAATATCAAAATATTGATATTTTCACTCGTACGTACGTACAGACTACCGTCTCCACGAATGCGATGAGATTCATTCCCCATCGTATCCATTCAAGTCTAATTCTCATTTGATGATTAAAAATAATGTCTATGAACTTTATATCATTCTAGATATGAATAATATACAACCTATCCATTACAAACACATCTTATGTAACAAAACATATAAAATGAAATGAGTAAGTTAACACCCAAAACGACGATAATACTAATATATTATTAACAAAGAAATGTTAAAATATCATATATGTTATCATATTAATGTATATTATTCTTGTATAAATTAATAACAACTATTTCACCATTATAAATGAGGTTAAATTACCCTCAACCTAGTAAAATTACAAGGTATAGGTTTATTTCACAATCTCTTCAGTATCCGAGGTTGTTTATACATAATTATCTACAAGGACCTCTTTATCATCCACGTCCATGTTTCTTAAAAATTTATTTCAAATAATTCTTAATATTTTATATAATATGAGTTAAATTCATTTATACCCTTGTTGAATTTTTATAATATGTTTATAAATTAATCATTCAGTCGTTTTCCAAACATGGTCCTTTTAAACATTTTCGACAAAATTAAGGTAAGAATGTCTTTTTTTAACTTATACGGAGGGTGCTTCTATTTTCCGCCATTATAAAATAATCAAAGCTTCCCTTACAATCTTATAATAATATTTTCAAATTAAAATTTTTCTTTTATAATTATTTTACTTTTAAATGATTTTAAAAAAAAGATATTTCTCTCAAATAGTTTTGATTTCAACTATTTCAACATCCTTTGATGGATTTTCAGCTTATTTCTATTCGATATCTTATGATACAAATCTTCCATATTGTATTGAATGTGTTGTGAAATGTTTGACTATGGATGTTTTATTTTTATACCATTCATGGTTTATGGAGAAAGTATTGACATTTCATATGCTATTTTTAATGTAAATGTTTATGTTATGCTTAAACCTGTTCATATGAGGAATGCATTGGACTTAAAAAGTGACAGGTGGAGCACACTATATCTTCTCAATGCATCAGTATGTCTCATGATACAAACTAGTTTCTTGGCACAAGGCCTTGAAAAAAATCTTATTTGTAGTCTTGGCACATGGACTTGACTATGTGGTTATGATAGTCTGGAATTATGCATTCCATCATTATAAAAGTAGTTATTGATATTGCATGTGATTATTTGACTAGTATAATACCCATGTGAATAAGTAAATAGAATTATTTCATTTTATTTCGTCCATATTATGATTAAGTTCATGTTTAAAAGGCTTCTGTTTTAGTTATACATTGCCTTAAATGTTTATGCTTATTTAAGAATGTTCCCGCTATATTGTTATCCTTATTGGGCATCAGAGCTCACCCCTTTTATGTTTTATTTTTCCCAGGATGTGAAGAAGTATTTTATGAATGACCTTCAGGGATAGTATGAGGGGATATGAGTGTGGTCTATGGAGACAAGATTTTGTTGTAGTTTTTCACTTTTTGATGTAATGTAAACTTTATGAATGTATCTAGTGATTCCAAGGCTACTAAAGTAATGGGTCTTTCAAAACATGATCTTTTGTGATCATGCCAATGTTATTTAATAATGCACCAACTCTGGTTAACTAGGGTTGGGGCATTATAGTTGTTATTAGAGAATGTTTAGTACAAACCTTAGGAGCTAGATTTCGATAAACTCTGATTAGAGCACAAATCCCTAAGATAGAGTTTGAGGATTAGTATAGAAGAACTTCCTTGAATTTTGGTATTATAGAGATTTTGTGAGTTTTATAAAAAATACATCCCTGTCTGGATACAAGCAAGTAGCTCTAGTACAGATGTACCTAGGGGTAAAACCCGAAAACATGGCTTTGGGCTAGACTCGAATGGGAACTGGTGCACGACAACAGGCCTTGCTGCAGTCTTGGTTACGACTCTCTCGGGGGATATTCTTTAGATAATTCTCATTTTCTTTACAAACCATTATGAAGAGTTTATGAGTAAATAATTCCTCAAAGAAAACATTTTTATTATTATTGATTATATCCATAAACTGTTCAATTTATGTTAAGTGTTTTACATGTTTGGAATTATGTATTTCGATTCATAAACTGGTCTAGTTTATGCCATTGTTTAGAAATGGATCCTAGTGGAAGGAATGGAAACCGTACCAATGCACGCACTCCATGTATCGATTTTCCTCCTGGGCAAGATAATTATAGTGGAGCTGGTGATACAACTGATGTTGGTCATCTTATCACCACACTGGGACAACTCACTCTGGTTATGAATAATAACCTTACCCATATGGGGCACCCTAATCTGCAGCGTGGAGGATCGTTGTTAGATCCCTTCATGAGGAAAAAACCACTGACATTCAATGGGAGTAAAAATCCATTAGTGGCTGAGCAATGGATAAATTCCGTAGAGAAAATATTCCATGCTTTGGGGAGTAGCGAAAGGAAAAAAGTTGTCATAGCTGTTACCGCCTTACTGGAGATGCTGATCAATGGTGGTCATTGATTCAAAACAAAAAGGATGATGAGGAAGTATAAAATATGTAATGGATAGAGTTTAAAGATATTTTCTTAGAAAAATATTTTCCTCATGACCATCGAGCATATATGGAAAGGCAATTTCTGAGTCTGAGACAAAAGGAAGATGAGAATGTCGCAAAGTATGAGGCTAAGTTTACAAGGTTAGCAAGGCATGCAGTAGATTATATGCATAACCTAAGTATTAAGATTGATCATTTATTAAATGGGTTAATACAATTTATCTGTTGATCATTAGTCTCACAATATTTCTCGTCATACGAATATATTATCTCATTTTCTATCAAGATGGAAAAATAATTCTCTAAGTCTTACGACTTTAAAGAAAAGCTAGAGAAGAAGAGATCTGTTGATCACTCTGGAAATGGAAATAAGGGGAAGAAGGGAAAATTTAAATATCCAGCCTGCAGCAAATGTGGGAAGAAACACCTCGGTGCTTGCTTGAAGGGAATGGGAGTCTATTACAACTGTGGTGAAAAAGGCCACCAAGCTCGTGATTATAAGGGAAGATAGAAGCTATCGATGTTCCATGCTATAATTGTGGGGAGATGGGACATTACTCAAATTAATGTCCTAAGAGTAAGGGAAACATACAACAGAAAAGTACAAGGGGTCAAGTCCAAGCTTATGCGATCACTACTGCTGAGGTTGAAGCTCCGAAAGATGTGGTGGCAGGTAATTTAATGGTTTCCTCAAGTTTAGCCAATGCTTTATTTTATTCTGGATCATCGCATTGTTTCATATCTTCCCAGTTTGCAAAGAAAATTAGATATTTAAAATTTTATTTAACAAGGGTGTTGTCAGTCAAAACTCTTAAGAAAAGTATCATTGCCACAAAGTTTTGTGAATCAGTCCCCATTAGAGCACATAAATGTTTTTTATTCGCTGATCTCATTATCATACCCATGATTGAATTTGATATAACCCTCGGTATGGATTGCATTTCGGACCATTATGAGAAGATTTATTTTAAGAAGAAGAAGGTTACGTTTTTTGATGATTATGATAAGGAACACCTTATCTTTAGAGCAGAATCATCCCCACCTAATTCTTATCTAGATCCACCCCTAGTAGCTCAACTAAATTCAATTATTCTGGAGGAAGAGAATGAAATAACTATGGGTGAGGAATGGAATGTTCAAATAGAGGATATACCTATTGTGAAAGAATATGTAGATGTGATTTCAAAAGATTTACATGGACATCCTCCAGAACAAGAAATTGAGTTTTCCATTGATTTAATTCCTGGTTCAAGGCCTATATCGAAGACCCCTTATAGAATGGCCATTGTGGAAATATTTGAACTAAAGAAACAACTAGAGGAATTGAGTAACAAGGGATTTATTCGCCCTCGTGTTTCTCTAGGGGGATCCCCTGTCATTTTTGTTAAGAAAAAAGAAGGATTTCTGAGGTTATGTATCGACTACAGGAATATCAATGCAATAACAATAAAGAACAAGTATACCCTACCTCACATTGATAATTTATTTGACCAACATCATGGAGCTCAATATTTTT
Organism: Viscum album; assembly: GCA_963277665.1. Lineage (NCBI taxonomy): Eukaryota > Viridiplantae > Streptophyta > Magnoliopsida > Santalales > Viscaceae > Viscum > Viscum album. The sequence continues at coordinate 1,954,078,385 of OY728130.1, forward strand.
CAAATATTGACCTTTGATCTGGATACCATCAGTTCTGTGTGAAGAAGAAAGACATTCCGAAGACAGCATTTTGAACTAGGTATGGGCATTACGAGTTTATAGTAATGCCTTTTGGATTGACTAATGCACCCTATGTCTTCATAGATCTAATAAATAGAGTTCTCAAGGAATATATCGATGATTTTGTGGTTGTATTTATTGATTATATCTTGATATACTCCAAAATCTACGAAGATCATGAAAATCACTTGTGCATTATCCCGAAAACTCTTAGAAGACATGAATTATATGGGAAGTTTAGAAAGTGTGAATTCTGGATTCAGGAAATCTCTTTTCTTGGACATATTTTCTCTAAGGATGGAAAATATTTTGATCCTTCTATTACCAAGGAAATCCATCAATGGCCAGCACCAACGACTATAACTGAGGTACGCAGTTTTTTTGGTTTAGTAGGTTATTATTGGTGTTTCATCCAGAATTTTTCCCGATTGGCTAACCCATTAACGAAGCTCACACATAAAGGGGTTGAATTTGTTTGGACAAAAGAGTGTGAATAATGTTTTTAAGAATAGAATAAAATATTAGCCAATTCTCTAATATTGACTCTACCATCGGGGAATGATGGGTTGGTTATTTATAGTGATGAATCAAAGAAAGGACTTAGTTGTGTCCTTATGCATAATGATAGAGTTATTGCTAATGAATCATGACAACTGAAAATTCATGAGAACAAATACCCTACTGATGATCTCGAGTTAGAATTTGTGATCTTTTCTTTGAAGATATGGAAACATTATCTCTATGGTGAAAAATGTGAGATATATACCAATCACAAGAGTTTGAAGTATATTTTCTCACAAAAAGAAATCAACAAGAGGCAATGGTGATGGCTTGAACTACTCAAGGATTATGACTGCACAATACAATACCACTTAGGGAAGGAAAATAAGGTGGTAGATGCTATGAGAAGAAAGGATCATGGAGTTTTGAACAATATGAGAGCTAAAAAGGATCCTATATACATGGATCTAGTAAATATGGATATGGGAATCACCATGGAAGGTGAAACCTCAATAATCTTTCAAATGGATTCCAAACCATCTTTACTAGAAAGGATAAAGAGTTCTTAGACCAATGATGAAGAGATTAAAAAGAAGATTAAATCTGTAAATGATGGGAGCTTGAGTGACTTTTTGTATGAAGATGGAATTTTGAAATTTGGGAAGAGACTTTGTGTTCCCGATATACCTGATCCAAAAAGGCAATTGTTGGATGATGCTCATAGTTCCAATTTCACTATACACCCTGGGAGCACCAAAATGTATAGAGATTGGAACGAACTTTTTTTGTGGGACAACATGAAGAGAGATATTTCTGATTTTGTGTCAAGATGTATGGTTTGTCAACAAGTGAAATCTAGAAGGAAACAATGTGGAGGATTCATGGAACCTCTTCCCATACCTGAGTGGAAATGGGATAATATTATGATGGAGTTTATCATGGGGCTACCAAATAATCCTAGAAAGAATGATGCAATATGGGTCATTATTGATCGTCTTACCAAGTCAGCACATTTTCTTTCTATAAGAGAAGATCTACCACTTGAACCTCTAGAAAGACTATATATTAATGAAGTTGTGAGACTTGATTGAGTACCTCTATCGATTGTTTCTGATCGTGATCCCCATTTTACTTCAAGATTCTAAAAAAGTGGTCAGAAAGCCCCGGATACTGAACTTCGTTTGAGTACTGCTTACCACCCCCAAACTGATGGACAATCCAAATGGACTATTCGAACCTTACAAGACATGTTGATATCATGCTCACTTGACTTTCAGGGTATGTGGGATCAATATTTACCTCTGGTGGAATTTTCCTATAACAATAGCTTCCATTCAAGTATTCAGATGGAACCATATGAAGCGTTATAAAGAAAGAGATGTCGCACACCAACCTTTTGGGAAGACGTTGGTGAAAGAAAACTTGTAGCCCCAGAATTGGTGGAGGAAATGATGGAAAAGGTAAAGGTAATCCAAAACCACATCAAAAGAGATCAAAGTAGGAAAAACAGTTATGTCGATAATCGATGGAAGGATTTGGAATTTCAGGTATGAGATCATGTTTTCTTCAAGGTATCTCCATGGAAGGGAGTTATACGTTTCGGTAAGAAAGGATAATTTAGACCAAGGTACTTCAGAACTATCAAAATTCTAGAATGAATTGCAGCTGTAGCTTACTGTTTGGAAATGCCGCAAAATCCATATCAAGTTCATGATGTGTTTCACGTATCACTGTTGAGAAAATGCATGCCTGACCCAACGCAAGTACTCACCTATAAGGAAGTATAACTGTAACCTGCTCTTTTTTATTGCAAAGAGACGATAAGGTTTCTTGATACCAGAGAACAAGTGTTGAAAAACCGGACGACTCGTCTGGTAAAAGTTCTATGGAGAAACAATAAGATGGAAGAGGCAGCATGGGAACCTGAGGAACTTATGATGAAGTACCACCAGATTATTTTTATGTAGTAATATTCTAGAATTTTCGAGGATGAAATTATTTGAAGGAGGGGAGAATGTAACATCCCAAGCTTCTACGTTACACTTCTCTTTGAATAATACAGTAGTGTGTGTTGTACGTATAACTTCGAGTTCTAACACACCAAAACAAATCAAACTATCTATTATGAATAGTAATACCCACATTTTGAAATTATATAAATTTTATGTTTTAAAATGGACTTCATTTTTTGATTTGGAATATCCAAATTAGCCAAGGGTAAAATTTTGGTATTTTTTTGAAAACTTTTAAATTTTAATGAATAGGGAAAAACACTGAGTTATAGTTTAAAACCGAATTTTTATTTAAATAATTATTTATTTTATTTAAATTTAATTTAGGTCAAAATAGATACATAATACCTATATAAGTTCAATGTAATTCATTATTGTCAGTTTATAATAATTATATATATATAAAAATTTTATTGAACTTTCACCGTTTTTTACCCATCTCCTTGGAGAATTTGAAAATTCACATAAAAATTAATTTTACCACTTATGTGAGGGGAATTTAGAAAATCCGAGAAACACAGTTAACATCAAGGTATAAAATGTGGTTCAATAAGATAAAAATAATTTTTGGTGAATAGTAATTCTTTATGTTTATTTACCATGGTTAAAAGTAAATAGGGTAATTAAGGGAAAATGGTATTATTATTACCATAACAGATGTCCTAATTCTATTGGATAAGTATAATTCGACCAAAAACAACCTTAGTAAAAAAATATGAACCTCTTTGGTCCAGTTGGATTAGATTAGGACATTTATTATTATTTAATTCAAAGAAGAGTTAAAAGAGTTAAAATCAAGGTTTTATAATTAAAACATTTTTAATATAGGGTAATACATAAGATAAACTCGATTATAAATATTAATTAGAAATATAAAATGATTTCTTACATAATTATTTTCTATTTTTCATTTTTAGACAACAGATAATTTAATTTATTTATGGCACAATGGTGATGCAGTTATTACCTAATTAATGAAATATTAAAATAATTGATATTATATATATCAAAATAAATGTAATTTGAGACTTTTTATGAATTACACTTATTTTTTAGATTAATATGACATATTAGGTTTGGTTAGATGATTTTTTTAGATGTAATAATTCTTTTATAAATTTAGGCAAAACAAAATACCAAATAGTGAAATAATTGACATAAAAGAGTTTTTAAAACTAATATTATATGATTAATTAATATTATATTCGTAAAAATCTATGGTTTGGCCAAAGGACTTATATAATGACAGTTGTATATTTAATTGGTTTGGCCAAAGGACTTATATAATGACAGTTGTATATTTAATTAACCACTTGGAGTTCTATTGGAAGTATATAGTAAGTTTATTAACCATATAATATAAAAATACAAAGAGACATGTTAAATGTCAAACTATTTAAATAACAGTTAAATATAGGTGATAAGGTTAATATAGTGACCCAAACCAATCTAAAATATATTGGTCGAATGTATTTCGACCCATACCCACCAAACCTTTAAATATTCCACATTGAAGACATTAGAAACCAAATATTAATTTATTATAAAATAATATTTCTAGCTTTTCCAAAGGTGCCCCCCACCCCTCTTATAAAAGGGAACTCCCCCTTCTCTCTAATTCACACCTTCAAAGCCTTTGTCTCAAACAAACCCTACCCAAATATTCTCTCAACTTTCATAACTTCAACCTAGAGACCTTATTTTTATTATAAAGCCAACCTAAGGATCCCTTTTGATAAAATCAAAGGGAAGAACCCGAAGAAGGGGTAATGTTTTCACCACCCTCTTTCAAGTTCCTTTAATCTTCAACTTCTTCATTATTTGTTATTTAAATTATAAAATAATAACTCCAGTATCAAATATATATTTTGATTTTATTATAAATATGGTACAACCATATTCAGTATTCTATCCATCCTTTGAATGACATGTCACCATACGTCTGTACGTACGGCTAACTGTCTCCACGTCGTGGTGTAATTGTTATTCAAAACATTATTATTTGGATGGGTATGATAATGATTTGTAATTGAACTAAATAATAAATATAAAATTATAATTATTCTATATATATGATATAAAATCCAATTAAATATTATTTTAATATCAAAATAATGATATTCTCGCTCGTGCGTACGTACGGACTACCGTCTCCACGAATTCGATGAGATTCATTCCCCATCGTATCCATTCAACTCTAATTCTCATTTTATGACTAAAAAAATGATTAAGAACTTGATATCATTCTGGATATGAATAAGATACAACCTATCCATAATAAACATGGCTTATGTAACAAAACATATAAAAGAAAATGAGTAATTTAACACCCGAAACGACAATAATACTAAGTTATTATTAACAGAGCAATGTTAAAATATCATATATGATATCATATTAAGGTTTATGATTCATGTATACTTTAATAAAAACTATTTCACCATTTTACAGGAGGTTAAACTACCCTCAACCAAGGAAAAGTACAAGGTAAGGGTTTATTTCACAATCTCTTCATTATCCGAGGTTGTGTATACATAATTATCTTCTAGGACCTCTTTATCATCCACATCAATGTTTCTTAAAAATGTATTTCAAATAATTATTACTATTTTATAGACTATGGGTTAAAATCATTTATACCTTTGTTGGATTTTTATAGAATGTTTATAAAGGAATATTTTCGTCGTTTTCCAAACAGGGTCCTTTTTAACCATTTCGAAAAAATTAAAGTAAGAATGTCTTTTTTTTAACTTATATGGTGGGTGAGGCTATTTTCCGGCTTTATAAAATCGTCGAATCTTCCCTTAAAATCTTATAAGAATATTTTCAAATTAAATTTTTTCTTTTATAATTATGTGACTTTTAAATGATTTAAAAAATATATATTTCTCTCAAATAGTTTTGATTTCATCTATGTCAACATCATTTGATGGATTTTAAGCTTATTTGAAGTTGATTTATTATGATACAAAACATCCATATTGTATTGAATGTTGTGTGAAATGTTTGACTGTGGATGTGTTATTTTTATACCTTTCATGGTTTATGGAGAATGTATTAACATTTCATATGCTAGTTTTAATTCGAAAGTTTATGTTATGTTTAAACATGTGCATATGAGGAATGTATTGGACTTAATAAGTGACGGGTGGAGCCCGCTATAGCTCTTTGATGCATAGGTAGATCTCATGAGACAAACTAGTGTCTTGGAACAAGGCCTTGACAAAATATTATTTGTAGTCTTGGCACAAGGGCTTGACTATGTGTTTATGATAGTCTGGAATTATGCATTCCATCATTATGAAAGTGTTTATTGATATTGCATGTGATTATTCGACAAGTAGAATATCCATGTGAATAAGTAAATGGAATTATTTTATTTTATTTCTTCCATATTATGCTAAAGTTCAAGTTTAAAAGGCTTTTGTTTGAGTTATACATTTCCTTAAATGTTTATTCTTTTTTATGAAAGTTTCTGCTATATTGTTATCCTTACGGGGCAGCTGAGCTCGCCCCTTTCTATGTTTTATTATTCCCAAGATGTGAAGAAGTATTTTATGAATGACCTATAGGGATAGTATGAGGGTATATGTGTGTGGTCTATGGAGACAAGATGTTTTTGTAGTTTTTCACTTTATGATGTAATGTAAACATTATGAATGTATCTAGTGATTCCAAGGCCACTAAACTAATCTGTCTTTCAAGTCTTGATCTTTTGTGATCATCCCAATATTATGTAATAATGCACCTACTCTGGGTAACTGGGGTCGGGGAATTACATTAACTCCTAGGTACATCTGTGCTAGAGCCACACCCACTTGTTTGTATCCAGACAGGGATTTGATTTCTTAGATAACCATATAATCATTATGCTACCAAAATTTCACAATACATAATCCTAAGTTAATACTAAGTTAATCTATAATTTGTCTATACTTATTCTATACTACTAACAATAATTATTTCAAAATATATATAACTAATTACTCAACCTAATTAAATAATATTTAGAACTAACTAAAATAATTAAAAATGAAATATTTAAAACTAAAAATAATTCAATTAAATAAAAAAATCTATTAAATAAATAAAATTACCTCTAAATGATGCTTCTCAAAAACCCAAACAGAAAATATATTTTTTAGAGAGAGATAAAGAGTATTTTGAAGAGATAAAGAGGAAAATAGAGTGAGGAGAATGGGGGGATTCCATTTTATAGGGATTTGTGGAAAATGCGGCATTGCCGATGCCGCCTTTCGCCTATGGGTAAGGCCAATGTCGGCATTGACGGTGCTTACTTTCACCTTACTCAGATGTGGAAGGTAGTAACCCCCCCACCCTACCTCTTATTCCATGTCATCGATCCAGGATAAAGGTTGTGTGGGGGAGCGAAGCCAGTATCGACGATGCCGCCATTGCACATTAACACAAAGGCAGTGTCACCGAGGCCGCCTTTGTGCCTTATTTTTTAAAAATATTTAAACTATTACTTTTTAATTTTTTTCAGAAAACATATAAATAAACTCTAATCACTATGTCAATTAATTTATTCTGGGTTTTCATTCACTTTATTTTTGGTACTTATCTAATTTCTAAAAGATTATTAAATTCCCTTAACAATATATTTTTAGAAATATGAACATAAGCATTCCCTTGATGATTTCCAGTCACCACTTTGTTGATTTCCCTCTAAATTATATCGATGCTTTATAGTGAGTGTAATTTTCTATTATTTTACAAGATTTCTTTGAATATACATATAATAACCCTTAGTAATAGTGTTTTAGATATCCATGCATTTTTTATGACCTCATCAATTTTTAATTTAGAGAGTTATAAATTAATCATTAATTATCAATAAATAGGGTGAGGTACAACATGTAAATGCAACTTAGCTAAATGGGAGTAATAATGCCAAGATACATAAAAATTGATTTCAAAATTGTATGAATAATTAATGTGAGTTCTAGAGCTCAAATTCCTTTTTATTATTGACTTATATTTTTTAATTTCATTGGAGTTTTTCATCATTATTCCTTTCACTCAATCCTCCTCACTCAAACCTTCACTGCGTCTATCAAACTATTGCTACCTTCTTCTATTTTGTTTTTCCTCTCAAATTTTTCTTTCACCAATCTTCAATTAGGTAGTGTTCTTCATTTTTTCCCATATTATCCTTCAAGTATCCATATATTTCATTATTATGCATACCTCAGTGTTCATCATTCCGCGTTCATCCCTCGATGTTTAATTTTTCACTCTCAACTTATGTTTTCTCAAAATACTACCCCCCATAATGATTTTTCTTCTCACCGCGTACATTATAGTTGTGATCATCGAAAAGATCAATCCTCATGTAAGTTTAAATACTCATTTTTTTTATTTCCTCCAATATACCATTCTAAATTGTTAACTATTAATGAATTTATCTTTCCCAAAAACATTACCCTCTACTTTTTTATTTTGTTACAATATTTATTCGGTTAGACCGTCAAATCTATTACTTCAATGAAGTTCCAATTTGTTGCTTTTATTTATCTAACATATGATTTATTGGGAGGCCACCATATTATTACTCGATAATGAGATTTATCCTCCTTTTCTACATTAGTAGGCTATGTGTTTAAACCATGTATTTGTTATCAAACTTGTACATATAATTGTGTTAGACTAACTATTTTTTGATTTAAATTTTTATTTAGTATTTTTTATATTTTTTGAATATTTATACAACCACTACCCTTTTTGATATATCTGGTTATAATAAACTTATATCTATAACATTGTACTCCAATTTTTGTAAATATATTTTTGAATAAGAAAAATATTTATATAAGTAATATATTTCCATCATCAATAAATGTTTACACCTATTAGGATATAGACAATATTTTTATCAAAATAGTTTTTTTCAATTTTTTAGATAAAAACTTTATTTATGACATTTTTTTATATTTTATTAACTATGTTATTTTTTACTCATTCAATTGTATTTTGTGAGAACTACAGTATCCATAAAAAAACAAATTATTACTTTTTTATGGATATATGTACTATAATTTATATTATACAAATACTATAATTTGTTATTTTATAATATGTAATATTATTTACAATTGTGAATATATTTTGAAATAATTATTATTTCATGTGTGTCTGTGGTACTCTTATGTATTATACGATAGTTACCAAACATTTAAGTTCCAGCTTATGTAAATGATTCTGTACGATTCTTACAGACAATGGATTTTTAGGTAATCGGGTTATATCAATATTTCATTATTGAATTTTTACCATGAGTCTACCTAAGAGATTAAAAAAATGATTGAGAAGCATATTAGAAAATGTTTATCACCTAGGTAATAAATTTATTAATCACTACTTTGTATAATTTTTAATATATTATTTCTATCATAATGGAATATTATGATATTTTATCATCCAAGTTATGCTAAATATATAATAAATCATTATTTTCATAAATATTTATGTTAGTTTCATATATATAATTTATATTTATATTTAATTTATTTATTCTATTTTTTAAATTCAAATATTGGAAGTGATTGTCTGAAAATATCATAGGATGCTTCAATTATGTTAGTATAAGAGGTATATTTCAATAGGTCATGTTACCTTTTTTGTTGATATTTAGAAATTTTTTGTTAGTTATTGTGGTTTTATATATTTTTTTGATTCAAATATATAATTATTCTAATGGTTGTATTTTCATGTACACACGTTACACACTTCTTCAATGTTTTCGCACCTATAAAATTTCCCCAAAATTAATTATTCTTCCTTCTTGTTCTATCTCACCCATTTTATTTGACAACACCTATAAAAGACTACCCACACTGCAGTGTAACACATGTGAATGAAAATAAAACAATTATTGTAATTACTTTATAGTATGCTGAAAAAACCTCTAAAAGTATACCAATATAGAAATATAGATAATTATACTTCTTAAATATCATCTTAAAGAAAAATACATTATTTCAGAAACAAGAGAAACATATTAAATATTGGTATATGTGCAATGGTAATATACATATAATAAAATGAAACTAAATTATTTTCTCTACTCATATCTATTATAATTTGAGTAATATATTAACATACATTTCACTATAATTGAATTACATCCAAAAAAGTGCACCATGTTATTCAATATTACAAAAATAAAAAGTCACTACAGTTGGTTTAATGAATTTGGTCCTTCTTGAAAAAAGTTGGCATCCTTCTTCATTGAAAAAAATTGTTGTCATAATTATAGTGTACTCCTAATGTCAACAATACCAAGGTAATAGTTCGTATTATAGAAATTTGATAAAAATTACATTTAATTCATATAAATTATATAATATACATTAGAGAGACATTTTTCCTACCTATAACATCTTTGGAACAAAACTAATTATGATATTACTTTTATTTTTAAGAAGAAATTTAGGAGGAGTGTATTGTATTTCAAGATGTAAAATTGTCATCAAGATAATAAAAAATAATTATTATACTTTATATGTTATGACAACGACATTTCATATTATTGTGGATATCGATTATAGATACAGGTTAGTGGCAGTACTGGATCAATGACTACTGTCCCCTTTGAGAAACAAGTGATGCAATTCAATCCAAAATCAGCATCTGAGCTAAAAAACATTCTTATTCACATAAATCATTATTATTTTTATTAATATAATGCAAATTAATTGTACATTGAATAATAACCAATATTTATACACTATAGGATAATGATTAATTTTATTTTATAGTTAATCTAAATGTATTCAAACATAAAACAATGCGTATGACTATTAATATTTCATTTTTCAATGTCTACAACTAACACCCACCCTATAAATAAAATACATTTAAGGTACTTTTTTATAGATGATGTAAACAAGGTCAGAAATTATGAAAATAGTTCATTGAAAAATGGGTCACCAATTCCATTTTTATTAATATTAATACAAAACTTTAGATCATTTCAGATGACAATGTCAAAATTTTACCATCTGAAAGATCAAATGAAAATAAAATTGTTAGATAATAAATGTGTTACACATGTCTGGATACAATATCTAATGGAACCATAAAATTATATATTTCTTGAGTATATTACTTAAATAATATTATGTATGATGATGGATACATTTTACTTTCAAGCATATGCAATTAATAAGATAATTTTTAATACGAATCAACCTTCAATGAAACAACTTTGGTTTATACTTCTAATATCTTTTTCATTTTGGTGTTTTTAAATTATCATTACCTTTGGTTTCATGATAGATGTATTCAAATGACAAAATATACATTATACTCATATATTGTGATAGAATTACTTAAATCCAATACCCAATATATGCGCACAATATTTTCTAAAAGAACATGAAGGTGTAAATTACCCTAAAAGAGGTAGCGATGAAACAAATATGGATTCTTGGAGCTTACAAAACAATAATGTTCAATTTAAAATGGAATTAAACTCTATTTAAAATAAAATGAAGTCTGAGAAGATCCAATAACTATTTTATATCTAGTTACTCCTTTTATATTAATCTACTACAAATTTTATATTCAAAATATAAACACAGTGTCTATTTCATATTTGGCATTCAAAGAATTAATTATTTTTTAATGTTCTCGACCAAACTATTAATCGTTCTTTCTTTTTGTTGTGTTCACATTTTTAAATTGTTATTTTGTTGGAGTGTACCGAAACATGATGAATAGAAGAAGGGAAAAAATCACATTTGATCCACTAGAAACCTAATTGAACCTTACCAAATACCCTATTTCTACCTCAAACAATATAGATCAGGTAATTGTATTATTCAAAGAATGAGTGTTTACTTCCCATATAGTTATTTATAGTTCATTTTACAAATCGACATATTAATACAATTCATTTAAATGTTTCATATATTTTTTTAACCATAATTTATGTATAAATTTTTACAGTTGTCAACAGATGTATAGATTTAACATAAACGTATATATACTTGTAAGTAAATAATATTTTTTATAGATTAGTACATCTATAAGAATAAAAAATGTTTGAACATTCATCCCGAAAATTGTGTTATGATTATACATAGTATTAGAATTTTCATGATCTTATACACTCTGAAGTCACTATTATGATCTTATCATTAGAATATTATTAAATTTCCAACCAATGTTAAGATCTTATATAGATTTCTTCAATAGGTTGTATTAGAAATTATTTATTTTTTTTACAACTGCAAGCTTGAAATCTACAACAAGTGTACATTATGAACATTTGAGAATACTTAGAATAAAAAACAATATATTTCCACAAACATGTATTATTATTATTATGTAAAATCTATATGAAATGCATACGATGAAAAATAAATAGTGAACATTTAGTTGTATTTGTAGTGTAGATTTAGTAGTGTAGATTAAATAGAATTTTTGGGTTCAATTATATTTAAAAATAGTACAGTAGATTCAGTAGGATTTTTTTGGTTCAATTATATTCATTGGATTTGGTAGCATTTTTACAATCTTTAATAATACCATATATTTTGGAAAATATTATTTCTTTGGTTCTAGAGTTTCAACAAACCTCCTTAGTTATTATTATGTAAATTTTTTAGAAAATTTATATGAAGTAAAATAGATAATAAATATTTAGTATCATTTATAGTGAATATTAAGAAGAATTTATTATGTTAAATTATATTTAACTATAACGTAGTAGATTTTGTTTTGTTCAATTATATTCAATATATTTAGTAGCATTTATACAATATTTAAACATACTATATTTATTATATAATATTATTTTTGGGTTTAATTATATTAAACTAGAGTTTTAATAAACCTACTTAGTAAATATAATGTATCATATTTATAGTTTATTCATTAGTATACGTTATTTTTTATAGTAGCTAGTATGTGATTATGTATAATCCATCTTCATGTGTCTTTTGTTTTCTACAATTAAAATTAGTATCCAATTTCAAGTAATCTTTCAATTAGATTTTGATTTTATTTAATCCATTTTCATGTATTGTGAAAGTATATTATGTTTTATCTAAAAATGTTGTTTTCAAAAAAATCATCGTGTTAATCTATTATGAGAGTTGAAAAATTTTGATTCACCTCATAATAGATTCTCTTGCACACAAATTGATGTGGAATAACCTTTTTCTCCCATTTCCTTGAAAAATGTATACCTTAGTTAAGAATATTTTTCAAATTATTTTTTATTTAATTTAGATCCTATAGTTTTAATTATTTAATATCCAACTCACATATATATTCTAAACTCAAAAACTATTGGTTGAATTTATGTGATCAAATTAACCTAAATAATTATTATTCCACAATTTGATAATAATATCTACTCATAATATTAAATTCATGAAAAATTTAACTATGATTCTAGATACACTTAGTGTTTGGCCCATTATGCCTTTTTTTAGTGACACTACCTGAACATACCTAAATTACAAGTTCAGCATCTAGAAACATGCCAAGAAACTCCTAGAGAAAGTATTTAATGTCACAACAACAAAAAACTTTCATGAATTATTTCTAAGTAATATAATCACTTTGATTCAAAATATCATCCAGAAAGACAAATACATAGTGCCATAATTCTATATTCTAGATTTATCGTTCATTGAATACATAAAATGGGAACTTTGATGAACTACCATGGGCATCAACTTAATATAATAGGAAAATTTCAATTCATGGGATAGATATATCATCTTGCATTAATGTAGAAGGGAAACATCCTTTATTGGATTATCCAATCAACATCATATCACTTATGATAATCCCAACATATGGTACCACATTGTTAGCATATTCCACCTAAATTTTTATTCATTAATAAAATTACATGATTCACAAAATACACTAATAATAATATTACGTCTAAGGACCAATACATACATATATAGATAAAAATATCCAATGACATATATAACATGGGGAATTACTATTTGTGGGTTTTTCCACATAACCGCCCCCTTTGGAGATTACCAAGTGTGAACCTTGTAAGAATAAATCTTAACAATTTTTTATCCTCAAGCACCTCATAGTCATTACATCACTTGTGTCCCAACATAAAGTGTCACATATACTATATGATATATGATTATGATTATTGTAATAACATTTTTAGGTTCTCATTATAGTAGGTAACTGCTGTAAAATTTAAATTTAACAGATAATCAATGGACATCATCACATAAATGATATGTAGAAGGACACCCATCATGTAATAAGATATTAATTAATATTAATATTATTATAATCTAATGTAAAATTTATTTATATCTTGAGAACCAACTCCAATGGATTATTCCTTATCTTATAAGATTTGGAACCTTCCATATGATTCAGTTCTTCTAGTATAATGATAAGACATTTATTTTCCAGTGGTTCTAGGTTGATCACCCCTCCCATAAATATCTGATAGAAAATGCAGAATTTTTTAATTGTACCTTCACTTTTAGATTTTTTCATAGCTGACATATAATAATTTCATGTTTACTTTCCCTCAATTTAAAATCATTATTTGATTAAGCAAGTAATAGATTATACAAGAAAATATATACTTTGTGTCCATTGACTTCCTAAGAACAAACATCTTCCCTTAAAATTTAAAACTCCTTAATTAGAAATTCATTCTTCAAATTATTATAATTGTCTTTCCTTTCGATTTGATATCAGTTGTTATTTTTCAATATTCTCTAGCTTAGGATCCTTCTCCTTTAACTCAAAGTTTCCCCAACACTTGGCCTCATTGTTCTTCTCTTTCCACACCTATTTCTCTTTGAATTTTTTAAAACAATTATGAATTATGTAAATGTTTGTATATTTATTTTTAGTTGATGAAATCACCTTATTTTTATCTCTTATTGTTTCTTCCACCACATGAATTGGAAGATCGAGTGTCCAATTTTTTTATTAGAATCATGGAGTAATCTTCAGGTTTTCCTAATAGCATTATAAACATTCTCCACAATATTTGTGCTCTATCAAAAATCATTTAGTATATATTTTAACTCTATAACTTTAGATTTTCATATGTAATTTTCATCTTAAACTAGATTTATCTCAATATCTTTTACCTACTCATTTTTGAAAATAATATTTGCAATGGTAATCCCAATAATGTTGTCTCTTGATTCAATAATTTTATTGAGATTTCCCACCTTTCATTGAAATAAATCTCTATATTTGTGATTTCCTTAACTTTTGACAAATCACTGTATTTTATTGATGAATAATTCTCCATCTTTATTTATTACTTTTCACTTTTTAATATTTTATTCACTTTTATATGCACCATGAGATTTACTTAATGTTGTAACTCTTTTTATGTCTCCTCATCTCTATTTTATTATTTGGTGTCCCTTATTTTTATTCTCTACGAAAGGAATCATTTAGTAGTCTTGGTATTTCCAAGAAATTTGTTTCCTTTCATTCTCTAAGTTGTCTTGTTTTCTTTAAATTTCCTTATTGCTAGATGTTTAATTATGTTGTGAGAAAATATTTTCCTTATTTTTTTGTTGAATTTATAGTCTACATTTCATAATAATTCTCTAGTGTGATCGCTAACCATCTTGTTATTTCTAGATGATATTTTGGGTTAATCTTCCTTCTCCACTTCTCCTTTCTTCTTAGTTAATCTTATTGAAAAATAGAAAATATTTCTACCATTTAATCAATTAAATTGTATTTCTTTTCATGATGTGACCCTAATTAGGGATCAAGACATAACTACCCCATGACCACATCCATAGGCCTAGGGTAGAGACAAGCACAAAAAGACATATCCTAAATATGTGGTATTTTCCTATTGTACATGTACGCCCACACCTGACCATATCAATGAAGAAGTGGAAAGCAATAATAATAAAAACATACAATAACTAGAAAGTAAAATTAAAGGTAAAAAATTATATTTCCCTCCAAAAATGATTCCTAGACTGAAAAAAAACTAGAATGAAAACTATTGAGAGAGCCCAAATCTCAATCTCCATGCTACGACCACCAAAAAAGTTCTACAACTCCCAACATCCCTAAGCTCATCTAAAGTCACACCGACCTGTCCATCATCTACATAAGACACAACATGTTTGGGAAAATCCCATAAAAGGGTGAGTATATACATACCTAATAGGACACCCAAAATGATGAAGTAGGAGAAGAAAGAGATACAAAAATAATAGAAAGAGAGTAGATAGTAAATAGGATGCAGCTCAACCCAATGCAAGAAAAAGAGAAACCTCTTCCAGGCATAAGGGGCTCAATACTATGTGTAAATGAACTACATGTCGAGTCATTTCCACAGATAGTAAGAGAGTAAACTCATATGACTATTAGAATATAAATGTTGAAAATAACGTGACATACCCTACACGTCTTTGCAAACCATGGTAGGAGAGTAATGAGATCCAATGGTATGAATACATAAATACATAAATACATATATATATATATATATATTCCCACCGAAGGAGTCCAAAATGAGAGAGAAAGGGGATCTCCATCTCCCAACTCAGCCTAGAAAAATAGTATCCAATAGTTCTATAAGCCCAATAATGATTCCTAGCATGTCACCTATCTACCCAGAAGAAAAAATACAATTCAAACCATAAATAATCATTATTACTCATAGTCAAGGGGTTCGAATATCTTGGTTGAGGACCCAATCCCTAGTACAATAGGAGGGTTCTACTCAGCGGATAGATAGAGGACCCATACTGTGTTCCAACAAGAGGGTTCTACTCAAAAAGTCGATGGAGGAATCATTCCCTGCCCAGTAGAAGGGTTCCACTATGATAGTAGAGGACCCATGCCTAGCCTAGCTAGAGGGTTCCACTCTAGAAGCTGATAGAGGAACCATGCCCTGTGACTATAGGAGGGTTCCACTCTGAAGGTTGAGGAACCATGCCCAACCTATCTAAAGGGTTCCACTCTAGAAGTCGGTAGATGACCCATACCTATACTCTATGAAGTGTTCCACTCTAGCCATCAAGGACCAATGCCTAGATAAATTATAGGGTTCCACTCACATTGTCTTTTGTGATCTAATGTGATCACTTCCATCATTAAGCGTCACATAAACAAGCACCATACTGGAAAAAAACTCACATGGTATCTCAAAATCCACAACCAAGGGCACCATCATGTTCTACATGGGAAAAAACACAGGATATTCTACTCAAAGGTAAAAATATGAGTCCAAAATTAGGAGACAAGATAGATTGAAGTTTCCTAAATAGTAACCGAGGGTTACACAACGTGTGAGGGGACCCACACATTATGTGGTCCTGCTCCACCACCTGGCCATGTCCTTGGCGGTACAATGCTCTCCAACTATGTAGGAATTCATGTTGTTTAGGGGATATAAAAAAATTTCCTATGCCACTCAGGGTCTCTCTCGTGTTCTTAGTCATGTCCATGTATCCAATCTGTGTCTTTGTACTCAAGTCCTGTCTGTGTACTTTGGTACATGGTTGTGTGCCAGGTCGTGTACTCCCACATGGGGTCCGGCCCATGTGCTCCACCTCACAGTTCTTCAATCTAGGGAAGTGATACATGGTGTGTAGGGATTCTAAGTGGTGTTCCATCCATATAAATTCCAAAAACCCTATCCTCTACGACAAAGGGGATACACATCAAGTGTTTATCTTGTTATACGACATATGGTCGTGTTTTTTCACAATTTCTAACATACAGAAAAATAGACTTTAGATTTGGCCTTTCTGATTTTATTCGAGCCTTATTTCTTATAAAAATTGGTGGATCTGGTCATGGACCATCATTTCTGGCCATCATTTCCTAGAAATCAAATTACGTTGTCCCGTGGGTGTTTATCGTACACACATCAAGCAACTCTTCCATCCACTATCTTTGATTCAGGATTCGAATAAAAAAATAGATCACTCTCAACCTGAAAAACCCCAGATTTATCCATGATTCATCAAGCCATAAATTTCATAAAGTTTCATCATGATTCTGGGGGTCTGATCGTGTAATACCCTGATAATTTAATGAGACGGGTTCTGTAGTTTCTTTGATTTCTTGTGTTGTATGCTACACCAAGACAATCTTGTGCAATACGCAACATCATCTTATCTTGAGGTATATGCAATGCTATGCATGGATTTTGATACACGAAATTTGTTGTTATTTTATTAGAATTCATTTCACACTATACTAAGTATAAGTTAACAAATAAATATTATTATGTTACTATAAACACTAATCATTATAATGGTGGCTATAAACAGTGTTAACTTTATTCTAAAAAATTATTTTCATGATAATAATTGAGTTTATAAAATCATAAATCCACTCTTGATGGATTTTTATAATGAAATATATTATTAACCTATTCAATATAAGTTTTAATATTCACCTTAAATGTTTTCTAAATATGATATAAGAACAAATTCAATATTTTGTATAAAATAAGTAATTTTTAAAAAATGTAGTTTTGCTGCCTTTTGATGGAACACCCATTTTAAAACTAGTTTTTGAAATTTTTATATATTATATTTTAAAATATAAAACTCTTATTTATAAGAGGGATATAAAAATTTACTTTTGATGAACTTTGGATATTTTTTTGATAAGTTTTGAGTTTTGATTAATAGTAAAATTACACTAAATTTTAATTGAAAAAAACGTTTTTCATCAAAATTATTTATATTGCTAAATAATATTATTTAATGGTTTTAAAATATAAATATAATAAATTTTTGTCATTCAATATAATTTATGTAATTAGAATTCATTTTACATTTAATTTTGATGTAAAAATATTTCAATATTTATCAATGTTTTAATTTGTTAAACCCATTTTCATTTCAACGATGAGATTAATTTTAAATTAATTACTAAAATATTCATTTTTTTATTTTTTAAAAATACATTTCATATTTTTAATTAGTAGGTCCAAATTATATTAATAGAATTCTTTTATTTTTGGGCATTATGAATAGTAACTTTGGTAATTTTTATTAATACGGTAAAAGGGTAAATCGGAAAATCAAGGGTAAATATTATAGTATAAAATTACCTTAAAACCTTTCCTAGTATGATTTGATGAGAGTTTTTTGACATAAACCATCCTTGGGTATAGATAATACTCTTTGGAAGGAACTTGAATGAGATTTTCACATTTTATATATTTTATTGAATGAAAAGTTAAATATGCCTTTCTCAAATATTAATAACATTATCATTTTTAAAATAAGATTATTTTGAAGATAAATTTTATTATAAATTCTTATTTGAAATATAATATGTTTTTCATTATCATGTTCATTTATTTGTAATTTTTAAGAAATAAATAATTACCATAAAGTCTTATACATTGATGATGTAGAAATTATTTAATTGATGAAACATCAAGAAACTAATTTTTATTAAAATGATAAAAATCATTAAAAGAAACAAAAAAATGAAAAAAAATATTATTGGTTGAGTATATCATGACCATAATCATACAAGGGTCAAGTTATTGACCATTTGGATCCTTATGAAATATATTATCACACTTATATTATTTTATTTAAAGTGGTGTTAAATATGTCACATTCATAATTTAATAAGTATAATATTTTTAAAGATGGAATTTCCAGAATATAAATTAAACTATTACTATGAAAAATAGTATATTTATCTTCATCATAGTATTTTATCTTTAATTTTTATTCAACAAATAAGTGTTTTAAATAATTACACCAAACTGATGATGTAATAATTTTATTAAGGGAAGTATCGAATTAATATTATTAAAAGTATTAAAATAAATATAATTTTAGATAATTAATATATCTAATGAATTTTATATAATAACTTTACTCCATGGGTATATAATAAAATATTTTTTCTGTGATAACATTTATCTAGATATTTTTCAAAATCAATGAATTGAATAGTGTCCAAATGGACACTATAGTTTGTTTACAATAATAATGTTTTATTAAATTATATATAAATTATAAAACATTTTTAAAAATATAAAATAATTATGATATGGTATAAAATTATCTAAATTACTTACATATGATTTAATTTAAAATAAATAAGTAAATATTTTATCCTCTTAATACCTAAATAATTGTCACCATAGTTAAAATGAAATAGAATAACTAAGTGTTAAATTAAAATGATAATGTTTATAAAGACAACCAACCTTGTCAAAAATTTATTGGTTGATGATCTTACCACCTTATATCATCCAATAATCAATAATATGTCATTTTTTATGTTTTTGGATGTGGTGTTATTTTATTAAGAATTAATATTTTGGGGATTCCAAATGTGCCCCTCACCTCAATTATAAAGGGGAACATCCACCGTCACAATTTCAATTCACTTAGAGTCTGAAAGAGCAACCATCCCATGAAACATTCCCTTCTAAAATTCCTTAGTCACATTATAGAGGTTATGGTCTTCTCAAAATACCAACTCTTGTTCTTTTAAGAGGAGATATAGAGGGAATTTGTCGAAGGAG
Organism: Viscum album; assembly: GCA_963277665.1. Lineage (NCBI taxonomy): Eukaryota > Viridiplantae > Streptophyta > Magnoliopsida > Santalales > Viscaceae > Viscum > Viscum album. The sequence continues at coordinate 1,954,098,491 of OY728130.1, forward strand.
AGATAATATCCTCAATCAATTCATTCAAATTATTTCCTCTTATAAATTCTCTTCATCAGTTGTTTCTATTAGAAATTAATGAATCCAGTATCAATTTTATACTAATACATTAATAATATTATAAAACAACCATATTCCACCTTCTATACAACCTACAAAAAATGAAATCCCCATGCATGTGTACGGATGACATACCGTCTCCACACCATGGTGCAATCTGTTTTTCACCACCACCATACTAGGATGGATATAATGATGTAAATAATATCTATATATGATTATTATAAAATGATTTGGATTATATAAAAACATATATACCATCCACTTCCACACTATTTCTCAATCATTCGAATGATATCATCGATCATGCGTACGTACGACCTACCGTCTCCATGGTACGATGTGATTCATTCTACATGATATCCAATAAAAATTATTAAATCAATGTCAATAATGAATAAATATGGTATATATTTTGTTAATATAATTTTTAATTATATTATTATGACCTAACAAGGATAACAATAACTTATTTGACAAAACATGCATAAGAAAATAAAGCAGTTAATACACGAATAACAAGTAACAATGAAATGTTATTGACAATTGAATGATAATATGATCATATATTATATCATAAAGATAACTATGATTATATAATAAGTCAATGTAATTATTTAAATTATTATATAAGTGTTTTGGATACATACAGTAGATAGGGTACCTAAGGTAATGGATAATTTCTCAATCTCATTATTATATGAGATTATTTATATGTAATTGTTTACTAGGGTATATTTATCATCCATGTACATGTTTTATAAAGAAATGTTTTCATAAAATATTTAATAATATTCTATGTATTCTTAAATATAATTTCACCCATTTTATAGGTTTACTACATGATTTGGAAGGAACATTTCTTTCATTTTTCATACGATGTACGTTTTGAATTTTTTGGAAAAATTATGGGGAGATTGATTTTTTAAATTAAAAGTCATGAATGGATTCCTAAACATTAATAACACCTTATTTCCATGAATATTTATTTATAATATTTTAAGTGTATTTTCAATTAAATTTCTTTCTTTTAAAATTGTGTGAAATTTTGAGCAAAGAAAACGTTTTTGTAGAAGAAATGATATTTTCCTCAGGAATTAATTTCAAGTGTTTTATAAAAACTAATTTCAATATAAGAGGAAATTATTTAAATAGGGTTATGTTTTTATCACTCTTATTAATATGATTTTATTGGGTTTAATATTTAATGATTTTTTGTGAAATCAATTTATTTTATATGTATTATTATGGAATGATGTTTAAACCCATTTTTTTCATTGGTTTATGCTATAATGAATAATTTAAGTTTTTGTGTCACACATAAGAATGATTTAATAATGAGATGGATGAGACTTTTATTTCCATCCAATGCATTGGAAAAATATTTATATCTCATCAGATATAAATAACTTAAATAGAAGCTGAATCCGGTTCAATAATACAGGGCTGAAATGACAAGTAAAACTGGTTCAGTAATGGAATTAGTCCATTATGATGGTCTTAGAAATGAGCCTTGGATAATTTTGAAATTATGTCCAATGCTTATGTTTTCTCCACAATTCCATTTTTATGCAAATTATATTTTACCATGGCTCATTTTCTATTATGATTTATTCTTTATGTACTACCAATATTTATTTCTTGACTCAATATTTTTATATTAAACAGTTATGTTCATGATTTTACATTCATATATTCATGTATTGTTTGTTTATCCATACTGAACATATAACCTGACCCTTTCATATGTTCCCATTAATCCGGTTATAAATAAAGATTTTAAGTAGGATTACTAACGGTGAATATCTTTATGGGATATGTTAAATATATTTCACAAGTTAGAAGAATGTATTACATGTTTCCAAAGGCATGAATAATTTACGGTCCTCAGGCATTCATTTAAAAAATATAATTAATATTCATCATAAAATATGTAACATTATTGTATGTCATTCTAGGGTTGTTATAGTTTGTATTAGAGGAACGGTTTAGTCATCATTAGGAAACTAGGATACATAAACATTAATGTGATCCATAGAGATATTTATAAGGATATGTATTAAGATGTCCAAAGGATATGTCTATTAATTGGTTATAGTCCTAGAATAATGGTAGAGATCATGAATAAATAAGGATTAAAACTAAGATGATAGAGATTAAAAATACCCCCCCTTGATGTTGTTGTTTTCCTATTATGATTTTTCCTTCTCATAATATTCTTTTTGGGTTTTACACAATGGCTAAAATATGAATTAACCATGTTAATGATAAATGCAATGGGAAATACAACTATTTTATTCCTAAAAAAAATTTATGGGATATGGAATGAAAAATATTATCTCTATACTTAGACAATCTATGAATCGTTATGGAATTCCAAATGAGTAGAGAAGGGAACGAAATTCTTTTTAGTATTTCATGAGGAAATGTACAAATTCCTTTAGTTGGTATTCTTATCCACTTGTTGTTGTACAATGGATTAGTACCATTGAAAAGATATTTTTCATCCTTCTCTATTTGAAACATGAAAAATTCATTTTGGATATTTATCGTTTAGAAGGTAAGCGGACCAGTGGTGGAATCTAATCAAGAATACAAGGCAGCAAGATGAAATTGAATCTATGGAATGGGATGAGTTCAAGAACTTATATTTCAATAAGTACTTTACTCTTATTCTTCTAATTAAGTTATAAAAGCAGTTCCTTCATCTTAATAAAAAGGATGATGAATCTATTGGAACATATGAAGAAAATTTTAAAAGGCCTGCAAGGTATGTTGCTGGCTTTATCATCCAACCTTAATGTAAAGTTGATCAAATCTTTAGTGGATTAAAACCAAGCATACGAAAGGAGTTTGATATAAGGGACTTTGGTAGCTATAGAGATATTGTTCATTGTTCTATATAGGTAGAAATAGAAGTTCATGTTACAATTCAATCCCATGGTTTTGACACGAAATGAATGATAGAGTTCAAGGGAAAATCTAAAAATAATGATGAAAAGAAGATGAGTGTTTCCTTATTCTAAAAGTGCAGAAAGAAGAAAAGTGGAGATTGTATTAAAGGGACTAGAAAAATTTTTATGTGTGGAAAAGAAGGTCATTAGGATGTTTAGTTCCATATTAATGGAAAAAAGTTATCTAATAGAGAAAAGGCTATAGAGAATTCACCACCCACACTTCAATGTTACACCTAAAAGTAAATAGGACATTTATGCACTTTAATGACCTCATACAAGTGTTATTGTTGATGATAAACATCAAAAACCTCTTAAGGACAATGAAAAAGGAAAATGACATGTAATCACTATTGGTGATGTTGATTATAAAAATGAATTTTTGGAATGATTGAGTATTTATATAATGGGATTCAAGAATAATTTTGTAGAATCAATTTTATGGTATTATGTAATAATTAAATATCTTTTTAGTGGTAAAATCTGGTTTTATACATGTATTTTAAATTTTATGATGATTTTACTCGTAACCATGAAGATTTATTAAAGTAATCAGGTGATGTTTTTTTGGAAACACATGATTTAGGGAAGGATGGTTCTTAATAAGTACATGATGTAGAGATAATGATATTTGGATAAAGGTATGTTGGATATGAAAAAGTAAATTGGATGATATTAGTTACCTTGGAACTGGTTAAGGATTTATTAACATGTGGGTTATGCTATCTTGGATAAATATTACATCTTTTTGGACTTAAGAATAAGGAAACATGCATGTTCTTAATAAAGATACCTAATAATTTAGGTTGTTACCGTGACTTAAGAGAATGCCTGATGAAGGCATTATCATATTTGGAATGTGACCAACAAGAGGTACCTTATGATATATGGGGGATAAATGTTTAGCCGAGTTAGTGAACAAGTTTCTATAGTTTTGGATTTTCATATTTTAGAATTATTATAAAGATATAAATTTATAGAAATTTTAAGATAAACATTGGATGAAGTATGTTAGAATAAAGTGTTATCTCACCATAGGTGGACTTATGCTTATTTGATTACATGTACTAACCTTTGTGTTGTGATAAAGACAGATGGAATCACTTATCATTCTATTTATGGATCGTATGATATGATAACACATTAGGAATAAAAATTTCAACTTCATTTATTTTAAGATATGAAGAGGAATTTTTGCAAGCCATGACCAATAGTGAGATTATACTGAAATCAAGTAAGTATTTATGATCATGTTCTTCAAATTTTTGTAAAATATCTTGAAAACCAAAAACTTTATCCTAGTACCTTCTTACCTGAGGATTAAGATAGTCCCTTATATCATCACAAATTTATGGATTTGTGATTCTTAACGTTTTCCTAACCACATTCTCTATCACTATTAATTTGAACATGATAGTTATATTTCTATTTCATATCATTGTTATCTCTTACAACCAATGTTATCCAATGTGGAAACCCAATGATTAGTAATTTTGGGTAATTGTTATGTTTCTAACATAAATTTTTTAAAACTAACTTCTTGTATTTATTTTTATGATGTGGGTTTAAATGAAAGATACTTTTAAGTATTAAACTTTATAACAATGAAAATTTTCATTTGATAAGTTCATTTTAAGGGGGGTACAATTTAACACCCCTGTATTTTTATGAGATATGTTTTTCTTATTTTCTTTTATGTCTTGTTTTGTACTCTACACTAAGATAATTTTGTGCAATACACAACATCGACATGGCTTGCTGCATATGCAATGAAATACTCTCCTTTTGATACACACAAATTGAAGTTATTTTGGTAGAATTAATTTCACGAAAGACCATGTATAAGTGAACAACTAAATATTATTATGTTAACTTAAACCCTATTCATATAATGGTGGGTTGGAACAACATTAACTTTCTTCTGAAAAACTATTTACTTGAAAAAAAGTGAATATATAAAAAAAATAAAATCACTCTTGATATTGATTATTAATTAAATATATGTTTAAAATGTTAAATATAATGTTCAAAATTCATCTTATATATTTTATAGACCTGATATAAGAACAAATTCAATTTTTCAGATAAAAGAAGTAATTTTCAAAAAATTTAGTTTTGTCGCATTTTGATGGAGCCACAATTTTAAATCAAGTTTTTGACACTTTTATATATTATATTTTGAAAAATAAAATTCTTATTTGGAATTGGGATATAAAAATATACTTTTTCTGATTTTTTTTATATTTTTTTCGATATGTTCTGAGTTTTGATGAATATTAAAAATACACAAAATTTTAATTGAAAAAAACTTTTTTCATGAAAATAATTTATATGGTTAAATTATATTATTGAATGTGTTTAAAATATAGATATAATATATTTTTATCATTAAATATAATTTGTGTTATCGGAATTAATTTTTCATTTAATTTTGATGTAAAAACATTTCAATCTATGACAATGTTTTAACTTTGAAACCCCAGTTTTCATTCCAATGAAATGATTTTTTTAAACGGTTGGGGCCAAAGCCTCATTTTATTATTTAAATAAAATTACTCTTTAGAATGGGTAGAGGGAGACCCATTATGTATCCCAAATTCCCAATTCCAAGTGGCTTGAATACAAGTCTTGAAAGCCCATTTTTGGGCCCCAAGGGCCCCTCGGTGAATAGTCATGCTACAGTGCATGGGCTGCTACAGTACCACTACCACTACAATCCTACTACAGTGCCTCTTCCACTATAGTGTCGTCACCGCTACAGCCCGCTGCTACTATAGTACTGCTATAGTTCCCTACTGTTGTGCTACTATTGTACCCTGAAAATTAACCCCTGCCCGGATTTGATCCTGGGTCTTTTGGATGCCAAGCAGGAGCCTGTACCACTTGGGTACATGCTCATTGTATTCTAATTAAATGATTAATTTAAAATTAATTACTAAATCTTCTGTGTTTTGAATTTATGAAAATTCAGTCTATTTTGGGAATAATTAGATCTAAATTATGTTAATATAATTCTTTTATTTTTGACCATTATGAATAGTAACCTTGGTAATTTTTATTAATATGGTAAAATGGAAAATTAGGTAATTATGAATAAATATAATAATATAAAATTAACTTAACACCTATCATAATATTATTGGATGAGTTATTTTCTACCTAAACCATCCTTGGGTCGATATGATACCCATTATAAGCCACTTAGATGAGATTTCGACATTCGATATAATTTATTTACTCAAAAGTCAAAAATTCCTTACTCAAATTTTAATAAGTTTATCATTTTTAAAATAAATTTTTAAATAAGATAAACTCTATTATAAATAATTTTTTGAAATATAATTTTGTTTCTTTATCATGGTAATTTATTTTTAATTTTTAGGAAATAAATAATCACCTTAAAAACGTATACATTGATGATGCAGAAATTATTTAATTGATTGAAAATTAATAAATAAATTTTTATTAAATTGATAATAACCATTAAAAGGAAATAAATCTTGACCTAATCTTATTAGTTGAGTATATATCATCCCTAATCATCCAAGGGTCTAGTTATTGACCTATTGGAGCTTTATTGAAGAGATTTTGAAACATAAATTATTTTATTTAAACTGATGTTAATGTTGTCACCTTCATAATTTAATAAGTATAACATTTTAAATGATGGATTTTACAAAAGATAAATTAGAAAAAATATATTCATATGAAATATATAATATTTATATTCATCATATTATTTTATTTTAATTTTAATTCAACAATTAAGTGTTTTACATAATTACACAAAACTAATGTCATAATAATTTTATTAATGGAAGTATCAAATTAATTTTATTAAAAATATTTAAATAAATATAATCATGGATAATTAATATATCCAATGAATTTTATATATTAAATTCATTCCATTTGGATTTCATAAATTATATTTTTTCGATTATAACATCTTATCTTGATATTTTTAAAAATCAATGAATTTAATAGTGTCAAAATCAATACAATTGTTTGTTCTTCAAACTAATGTTTTATTAAATTATTAAAAAAATATATTTTTTTAAAATATATAATAATTATTATATTGTATAAAATGATCTAAATTATTTATTTATTATTTAATATACACCATGTAATTTAATATTTCACCATTTTAATATTGATATAATTGTTACCCTAATTAAAATGAAATAGAATAACTAAGTTTTAAATCAAAATGAAAAAATTTCAATGGATAGAAAAATGATTCTAAAATTTATTGGTTGATGAGATTACAACCTTTGCTCATATAATATTCTAAAATATTACCTTTTGGAGTTTTTTGTATGTGGTTTTATTTTATTATAAATTAATATTATTGGGGCTTCCTAATGTACCCCTCACCTCAATTATAAAAGGGCACATCCTCTCTCACGATTTCAATTCAATTAGATACATAAAACCCATAACATTCCCTACTAATTTCCATTATCATGTTACTAATTAACATTATATATATATATTTCCTTCTTAGAAGACCAACTCTGGTGCCTTTTAATGGAGATCTAGAGGGAGCTCATCGAAGGAGAGGTAATCTCATCTACAGATTCATTCAAATTATTTATTATTATTCTTCCTCTTATTGAGGGTTTTATATTATAAATTAATTATTCTGGTATCAGTTTAACAATTATATTTTATTAATATTAAGTAACAACCATATTCCATATTCCATCCATCCTGTGAAAAACAAAATCCCTACACATGCATACGTACGACTTATCATCTACACGTTGTGGTGTAATTTATTTTTCACCACAACCTTAATTGGATGGATATAATGATATAAATTACAAATATATATGAGTATTATAACATGATATTAATTCTTCAAGAACATATATACCATCCACTTCCATACCATTTCACAATTATCAAAAATGATATCGCCGTTCGTGCGTACGTTTGACCAACCATCTCCACTATGTGATGTGATTCATTATACAAGATATAAATTAAACAATGATTATATAAATGTAAAGAATGAATAAATATGTTATATATTATTTTAATATAATTTTTAATAATATAATTATTACTGAATAAGGAGAACCATAACTTATTTGACAAAACATGCATAAGAACTTAAAGCAGTTAATACCTGAATAATGTGTAACAATGAAATGTTATTAATAACATAATGATAATATGATAATATATGATACCCTAAAAATTAATATGATTATATAATAAGTTAATCACATTATTTAAATCATTATATAGGATTTTTGTATACATACAACGGATATCAGAGCTAAGGTAAAGGATAATTTCACAATCTCATTATTATCTGAGATTATTTATACGTAATTATTTACTAGGGTGTATTTATCATCCATGTCCATGTTTTCTAATGAAATGTTTTAATAAAATGTTTAATATTATGATATGTATTTTTAAATTCTTTTTTACCCATTTTTTACTTTTACTACATGGTTTTAAAGGAATCTTTCTTCCATTTTCTATATGTGATGCTTTTTAACTTTTCCATAAAAAATACGAGGAGAGTATTTTTTGAAAATTATATAGAATGAAAGGAATATTATGATTTCATATCCCCTTATTTATATGAATATTTATTTACATGATTTCAAGTGTATTTTTAATTAAATTATATTCTTTTAAATTTGTGTGTAATTTTCATAAAACAAAATGTTTTGGATGAAGAAAGGATATTTTTCTCAAGAATTAATGCCAAGTGTTTTATCAAAATTATTTTCTATCTGAGATGACATTTTTTAAATATAGTTATGTTTATATCTCTATTATTAATATGATTTTATGGTGTTTAATATAGAATTATTATTTTATGAAATCCATTTTTTAAGGATTATGATGGAATGATGTTTAGACCGATTTTTGTTCCTTGGGTTATGCTATGATATATTATTTATGTTTTTGTGGAACATGTAAGAATGATATCATTATATAATGGGTTGGACATATATCTTTCTCAAAGTCATTTTTTAAACCTTTATATCTCATGAGATAAACATGACTGGAATGACAGGTAAATATAGTTTAGTAATACAATGCTAGAACGACAAGTAAACCCGGTTCAGTAATGGACTTTTTCCACTATGATGGTCTTGGTAATGAGGCTTGGATAATGTGGAAATGATTTTCTATGATTATATGTTTTTTAAAATTTCATTTTTTATGTCAATTCTATTTTATCCTAGCTCATGTTATTTTATGATTTATACCTTACAAACTGCCAAGATTTATTTCATGACTCAATATTTTGATATTCAAATGTTACGTTCATGTTTTTACATTCATATGTTCATGTATCTTTTTTATACCCTTATTTATATTATAATCTCACCCTTTCATATATTTCCATTCCTTAGGTTAAAAGGAAATATTTTATGTAGGATTACTAAATGGTTAGATCTTTATGGAAGATGTTGACGATCTTTCACAAGTTAGTAGAATGTATTCTAAGTTTACAAACGCACTAAACTATTATGGTCCTCATGAATTAATTTATAATATGTCATGAATATTCATATAAAATTATTTAATATTCATATATTTCATGCTAGGCTCATTATATATTAGTCTCAGAATCACCTGATAATGTCAAGCGAGGACCGTGAGGTTTATTCGGTGAAAAATGCAAAAATATTGAGGGAGGAATTCCCAAGAACAAAGTTTTATGGATTTTTGAAAAGTTTTATAATCCAAATATCAATAATGGGGGTATACATTTTTATAAAACCAAATAATAATTAAATAAATCAGTACATGGGTGCATGAAAATGATACAAAAATGGGCACAAATCATAAAAGGGGAGATTTAGATCAATCGGTTTAATAAAAAAGGGATTAATTAATAGTTTAATGAATCCTACCTAGATATTGTATCATTATTCATCATATAACATTCTATCCAAAGATTTATGTAATTTGTTTCATTCATTGTGTTTCAATATACATCGATCCATAGATTTATCAACGTCAGATGTGGTTCGCCATTAGAAGGAGGAAGGAGAATCTCTAGAATCCTCCCATGGTTTATGTGGTTAACCCTATAGAATTCTCCATAGTGGTGAATATAAAATAATTTTTTAGGTTAAAATAGTCAATATTTTAATTTAATTTAATTAATTAACCAACTGAATTCCCCACCAATTGTTGAGTTATCCAAACACCCCACGCCAGCATATTTTTCGTCGTGCCTAGGGAAAAAATTTTATTCCTGACTCAATAATGGTCTTAGATATTTGATATCAGATTCTATTTAAGATTCATACAATTTTCTTTAACAAAATATGAAAGCATAACATAAAATATATAAAATATTTTTATAAAATTAATTTCGAGCACACCAGGCCTTACAATCATATGTCTTCTCAATACCAAGTTATATACCGAAACATTTAAAAATACTATAACAAAATAACCAAGAATATACACCATTACATACTTTAACCTTTTTATCCCTAAAAATAAAAACTAAATAAAAACATGATATACTGATCTCTCATTTGGATATCTTGCTCCCATGACCTCTCATACACGTTCCCATGTTATCACAACACACGAACCAAGGGGATGGTCTATCGATTCGGGGTCATATCCTATCGATTCTTGATCTCCATCAGCTGCTTCACAATGTTTTCTTGATCCTCAATGTGTATATCACCCAAATTGATGGAATGCATGGGATCATGAATGTATGTCCTTATTTATAACATAAATAAAATTTTGTGCACCTAATCCAACTACGTTGATTAGGAGGAATGGTAGGAAATCTATCCAACCCTTTTAAATATCTTGAATGACTCAATGATCCTCCACGATAGATTTCCTCCCTAAAAAAAACCTCTAAAATCCTCATCCTAAAGAGGCTCTTAGGAAAACATTGTATCCCTACTCAAACTATGAGGGCCTACGATGGTGATTCATGTAGGATTTATGTCTGCCCTGGGCTGTCATCATCCACTCTTGGATGACCTGTGCCTTCTCCATCATCACCTGAACTATCTTTTGATACACAGTATTCATTTCTCTAATATCTTTACAACAAAAGGGTTACATTTAGGGTCTCTTGTATAGGGATTCAAATGTTTCTATGCTGATAGTAGATTGCTAAACATTTTTCTACATAGACTCTACTAAGGGGAAGTTATCCTCCCAGCTTTAGCCAAAGACTAACACACAATCCTAAAGCATATCCTCCAATTCTATGATAGTGTGTTCGGTTTACCCATCAGTATAGGGTTGAAAATCAGTAATCGTCATCATCTAGGTCCCAAACTTCTCTTACAAGCCTCTTTACTACCATGACGTAATCCATGTGAGAAGATCAGAGACAATCATTGAGGTTACCCCATGAAGGCGAACAATATCTCATATTTACAACTGTACCAAACTCTCTTCCAATCTATGCTCTCTAAAATAAAGGATGTGTTCTAAATTCATGAGTCATCCAACTATCATAAAGATGTAATCATGGACCTTCTTTCATCATGTAATCCTTGTAACAAAGTCCATGGATATGTCATCCCACAGCAAATATGGGATCTCAAGGGGATACAAAAAACCTACTAGAACCCATTGCTTAGCCTTCACCAGCTGACATGAGAGGAACTGAGAGACAATGTTAGAAGCACCCCATCTCATAATATACCACCAAAAAATCCATGAATGGTTTATGTACAACTACCCCACACTGATATGTACAACCAAATTAGAAGTGTGTAACTCCCACATCACCTCTTCTCACATCGTGATTGGAAACACCATCCATCCCTGGAAAAAGATCAAATGATTTCCCCTTTTAAAATATCTATTTGGTGAATCACTAATAGATATCTAGTCATGAAAGAGATTTCCATTTATGTCTCTCATGTGGGACTATCTTACATGCTCGAGAAGCAGAGGATTCGAAACCATCTACTGAAGAAAATTTATACCCTTATTCCCCACCAAGGTTAGTTGCAAGGTAGAAACTTTCCCAAAAACCTCTTGCACTAAATGAGTCTGATACTTCTTTATAAGAGAATATACTACTAAATTTCCATTCCCTGGATTATAGACTATCATGTAGTCACATTCCTCCAAGAACTCCAACCATTTCCATTGTCCCGTGTTTAAGTCTCTCTGTGTGAAGATGTACCTGAGACTCTGATGATTAGAGTAAACCATGAAGTACTCTCCCAGAATGTAGTGCATCCACATCCTTAGGATGACTAAAACTACTTCCATCTATAGGTCATGAGTTTCATAGTTATTCCCATGGGGTATCAACCATCTTGACCTATATGTGATAACTTTTTTCCACTACATCAACATGTATATGAGACTAACTCCTGAGGAATAAAAATACACTATATACTTCATGCCCTCCTTTGGTAGTCTCAAAAAATGTGAACTCATTTACCTCGGTCTCAATTCATTAAACACTCTCTAGCACTACTCAGTCATAGTAAACAACATCCCTTTCTACGTCAAGGTTTTTAATAGGGATGCAATCCTAGATAGGTCTTCCATAGACCTATTGTAGTTCCCCACCAAACTAATAAATTTTTAAACCTATAACACACTCTAGGGTTGATCCCAAGAAATCAACACATTGACCTTTGTTGGGTCTATGACTAAACCATGCTCATAAATGACATTCCCCAAAAAGTGAACATCATTAATCAAGATCTGGAACATAGAGCGATTACCATAAACTGGTGTTCTTGAGGAAATTATAGAAACAATATCAACTTCTCTACATGATTCTCCTTTGATATAGAGTAAATGAGTTTGTATTTGATGAAGATAGCCACAAACTATTCCATTTATGGATAGAAGATTTGATTCATCAAATCCATAAATATGGTGGGGGAATTCATCACAATGAAGGTAAACACCAAGAAATTATATTGTCTATAGCGACATCTAAATTATAGCAATGGAATATCATCATCGCAAACCCTCAACTGGTGGTATTCAAACAAAATATCGATCTTCAAGAACCATCTCTTTCCTCGAAACTGTTCAAATATTTTTTCAACACATATCAAGGGGTACTTGTTCGTTATTGTGGCCTTGTTCAAGAAATGATATTCCATGAAAAGGATCAAGACCCCATCCACATTTTACACAAAAAACACTATGGCTTACTAGGGTGTCACACCAGGCCTGATTGAACTCTTCTCTCAAAGGTCCTCCAACTACAAAAATAGCTCCCGGTGCTCAATAATGTCCATTTGATATGCCGAAGAAGATATAATAATGGTACCAAGATAAATGTTGGTGAAAAAATCTATCTCCCACCTCATATGTCATCCTAGAATGTTCTTGGGGAAGGCATCCATATAATCCTTCAAAACTGAAGGAATCCATATGCCTGAAGATACTCCTTCACCAAGGTCTATACTCACCAAATAATGGAAGATGATTTATATCCTCTTTCACATAGAACCCACTTGTCCCACCATGATATCTATCTTACCCATAAATGTAAACATCATCCTATTGGTACAAACGAATCTGACTCGACTGCAGAAATAGAAAATTTGGGCTCAGACCACGGACAATCAATCTATATCCAAGTTGATGTCATAAGGATCTTTCCTGGTGACCAAAAGGTCCCTCATGAACCTATCTCCACCAATAGATAGCACACACTACTAGAAGATAATATATAATGAAGAAGCATTCCCTATAGGAACATTTAGATGAAGATGTCGGGCTAGCACCTCAACTGGGAGCTTTAGATCTCACACTTGGAGTATATAGAGGAAGGAATGACTAGCACATGAGAATAATAATTCTGAAGAAAGATTAGAAAATACACATATCATACCTCTAATCATTTCTTACACTACGGGTTCATAAGCCTCCAGAGTCCACAGTTGTCAATGACCCTGACTGCAAGCTCCCTATGTCTGATGTGGGATTCTTGGTGGTGGCAGTGGAAGGATCTCATAGTGTCATCCACCAAAAAAACCTCCACCTCCTTCTTAGCAAGCTCTACCTCCCTAGGGGCCTACATTCCCTCTATTGGGAGACCCCTATTCATGATAGTGACATTGAAAAGGTGGTCTATTAGACATCTGTCTCTGATCCCTAGTTTTTCTGGTCAGGCAATCATGTATAATGTGACCTCTCCCATCACAAGAAAAACATTGACCCTCATTGGGATGCCCTAGTGGTCTATGTTTTCCCTGTGTCACACAACCATGCATCTGAGTCTGGTCATGATAGAATCTACTATACTGAGATCCTGCTGACAAGTAAGTACTACCTTTTATAGATAAATCAGCTCTGGGACGTGCACTGCCAACTTTCATTCTCAGAATTATTCATCACAAATCATGTTAAGGGAGTCCAGTGTAAGGTCTGTGGACCTTGAAGCATACTTGGCCACTTTCATCCCTCCATGATATTGCTCTATATGAACCTAAATCTGAACTGAGAATAAAATAGAGTGTTAATACTCCTCACAGAACAGTTTCTGGAAGTTGGGCCATGAGAGTGTCGACTCATCATGCATTTAGGAAATAAGACTCCACCATCTCCCAACTTCTTCATGGAAAAAGATAGTTGTGAGTGAAACCACTTGATCTGCCAATGCCCGGATGAGCATAAAAACATAGTCCATCCACTCTATAAAATAATATCCTACTTGGGAATCTTTATTACTATGTAACCATTGTGGCCTCAGGCACCGGAACTCGTGGAGTGTGCTTAGCCCGCTTGAATGTTTACACTACTCTTCTGGTATAATCTACTTATCAACAGGTGGTGGGGATTTTTTCTACCCACATGTAGGAAGATTCTAGTGTGATGGACCCTAAAATAATGCCTCATGACCCATCAAATCACCAACACAATCCAGACATGGTATCATGGCTGTCTATTGTCGCATAGGTATTCTGAAAGTTATCAAGATGTACTATGGTAATATGAACACACACACATATATAAACAGTGGGGAGATAAATCAAGAAGGATAACCAAGGACTCCATCATATATGATGTATATACCATTTATCCTTGATACTAATGTCTTGGTATGATGAGTTAATAAGAAGGTATTCAAGGTCCTGGTGAATGGATATGTCAGCCACTCATACCATCACTGGATTCGCTGACCCAAGATCCTCACTTGAGACACTTTGACAATGTTTCACTAATCCCAACAAAATAATAATAAGTGGAATATCATAGAAGCGTTATTAATGAATTAAAATCTCTAATACCAATCTTTCATGACCCAACCCTAATCCGAGCTCGAGCTGAGACTAACCCAATCCCACCTCTAGAGGCTAGGGGTGGAAAAAAGCACCGGATAGAATATCCTAATTGGGAGGACTTTTCCAAATGTATATTCATGTACACAGCCAACAATATCAATGAAAAAGTGTACATAAATAATAGCAAAAATATAAAACATCAAGAAATAAATCCAATCATGAAAACCCTCTAGGGTTTACAAGAGTATGATAGTGTAAACTGAAAAGTAAAGGAGAAAAATACACACCCAACCAGAGATATTTTCCAACTAGATAAAAACTAGAGAGTAAAATACTTAGAGAGACCAAATCACAATATCTAAGCTATGACCATTGAACATGGTGTACATCACTTTGTATCCATAAGATAATTTGATGCCACCATTAACATTTCTGTCATCAGCATAAAACATGACATGTGCGGGAAAAGGACATGCATGGGTAAGTATATACAAACCTAGTAGAATGAACTGAAAGATTAAGGGGGAGAAGTAAGAGATACAAGGGGAATATAATGACAGTATACATTAGACTGTATGTATCTCAACTCAATGAATGATAAAGAGTAACCTCATCCAATCACAAGGG
This sequence comes from Viscum album, assembly GCA_963277665.1. NCBI lineage: Eukaryota > Viridiplantae > Streptophyta > Magnoliopsida > Santalales > Viscaceae > Viscum > Viscum album. The sequence continues at coordinate 1,954,114,368 of OY728130.1, forward strand.
TGTCAATATAGTGTGTGGATTAACTACACATTGAATCATTGCCACCCAAAAGAGGAGAGTGACCTCATCCAACCATCAGAATCTAAACACGAAAAGAAGCTGGAATACACCATTTGTCTTCATAAACAATGGAAGGAGAGTAAATAAATCCAAAGGTATGGATACATATGTATATATATATAATCAGAAAAAGAAGACCAAACTAGAGAGAAAGGGGATCTCTATATCATAGCTCATCCTAGGAAAAGAGTTTCCAATAGATCCCGAAGTCAAACTAAGATGTTCATAAGCTATTGTTTCTTCCCGTAAAAAAATATCCAAGTCAACCAATGCCTCTTAAATGTGTTTCAAAATTAAGGGGACATAATCTCTAGGTAGTGGACCCATGTCCTAGTATAACATGAGGGTTCTTTTCAATGGATATATAGAGGAACCATAACCTGTTCCAATAGGAGGGATCCACTCTTAATGTTGACAGAGGACCCATTCCCTACTCAGAAGGATGGTTACATACTAATTGACTTTGAAGTATCCATACCCTAACCAACAAGAGGGTTTCACTATGATGGTAGAGAACCCACACCCAAACTAGTAGGTGGGTTTCACTCTAGATGTCGATAGAGGACCCATGATCTGTGCTAATATGAGGGATCCAATTTGATGGTAGAGGACCCACACCTAGACCAGTTGGAGGGTTCCATATTATAATTCTTCTGAGGACCCATATCCATCCTTGTTGGAGGGTTCCACTCTAGTCATCCAGGACCCATGCCTAGCCTAGTTGGAGGGGTTTACTTGAAATTCCTCTGGTGATCCTTTGTGATAACTACTGTTGTTGAGAATTTCCTAAACAAGTTCCATTCTTCGAAACATCTAATATCATATCCAAAAATCTAAAATAGATATCACCATCATGTTCTACATGGAAAATCACTTAAAATAGTCTACTCATAAGACAAAATCTGAGACCAAACAAAAGAGATATGAGATGTTGAAGTTTCCTCAAACGTAACCAAGAGGTACATGACATGTGATGGGACCCATATAGTCAGTGGTCCAGATCCATCACTTGGATGTGTCCCTAGTGGTACACAGCTCACTAACTATATAGAAATACACAGTGTGTTGGGATATAAATGGTATTTTAATGACACTCAGAGTCCCACCTGTGTACTTGACTGTATTCGTGTATCCATTCCCTATCTATGTACTCAAGTTGTGTCTATGTACTTAGGTACTCAAATGTTTTCCTAGCCATGTACTCTCGTATGAGGCCCGGCTGATTTGCTCTGCCACATGACTTATCCACACGGTGAAGCGATATGTGATGTCATCCTTATAAATTCTAAAAAACCTATTTTCCACAACATAAGGGATGCACATCATGTGTTTATCATGGTACATGACATGTAGTTTTGTTTTTCATAGTTTCTCATATATGAACTATATAATTTAGATTAGGAATTTATATTTCTATTACTACCTCATTCCATTCTAAAAATGATAGATCTGGTCATGGACCATCATTTTTTTCATTGTTTTCTGGAAATCAGATTCCTTCATCTTGTGGGTTTCATCGTATGCACCTCATGTAACTCCCCCAACTTGTGTTCCACAAAATCAGTGCCTTGATCCGGGTCATTACATGACTTCAAGAACACTTCCTTGTATGCCTAAGGTTACTAACTAATATTGAGGGTATAGATTAATCATCTGAGAAGACTATACCCTCATTACCAGAGTAATCCATAGTAGATCACAATATAAATAGTATAAACAATAAGAAACAACCAATAACATGCATATCCAAACATCTCCTAGATTGGGTATAAACCACAAGAAATAGTAAATATGTCTTGTCATGCTACAATGCCATGTGAAACAAAACCCAAATTAAAGACAAACATTGGAATACCCAAAACGGTCCTAAATACAAATCTATAACCTCATCTATGCATGTCCCATGTCCAACTCAACTCTGTTGCATAGGGTTTCTACCATTGTCCTGACCTGTATGTATGAAATCTACTAGGGTTCCCAATGGAGGCTCGAGTGGGGTGTGAGTACAACTCATTGGGCCACCACCAATGGTGTCTACAAAATATATAGTCTAATAGATAGTGCATTCAAGTATAAATAAATGGGAAGTAAAGAAAAGATAGTTTGGGGGACACTGGTTAACCATTCTATACATTTCTATTTTAATTGTGATTATTGTGACATGTTCATTATGTACATCATATCGTCATTTAGTTCATCATCAACATGTAATCCATGAGTCAAAAATTTCCCCTATTCACAAAATATTCATGGAATTTATCATTCCACATAAGATAACAAGTTAAGTCCTTATCTCAATCAGGATGATCATATCAAGCAATCACCACACATACCTTGGAGCCTCAGTCAAGGTATTTTCATTGAATATAACCATTGGGGGAATAGAGCATCAGTCTGACTCCCCAACCCAAGAATTCTTTGGTAGGTTAGAGAATCATTTCAACTCTACCTATGGGAGTAGAATCAGTCCATTATACCACCACCATTCCATGTGAACATTCTTATTTATCTATATTACAAACAATACAACCAATAAAGATAACAATCATGATTCAAAAAAATTATCATGGAATTCAATGTTGTGCCAAACCCCGTTCACAATGCCATTTTGAAATACACAATGCATTAGCCCAATTCTCCTTCGAAATTCTCATCCCATTAACTATATTCAACAACTTACAAGCCATTACCAAACCCACATTTCAACAATTCACATACACCCACCAACATAGAATTTTCAACATAATTCATTATCCATGAGGTACAATACCCATTTAACTAGTTTAACCCATTTTTATTACCATTCCAAACAATCCATTAACTCATTAATAAGCATAGGCACATGACAATAATTCCATCTCACTCCCATTAAAAATTTCAACATGCATGTCAATGGATCCACATTGTAGCGAGGAAACCTTGATCATACATAGCCAACATCTATGTCCAGAAGGTATTGGAACACCCCATGGGTAGCCCTACAAAGGTCATGTCATCCTCCATGTGTCCAATGGGGACCATGAGGGTCTCCATTCATCATATAGACACCCATGACACCAAATAAAACAAAGGTATCAAAATCAAAAAAAGGGTTAACCAAGAAATAAACCTAAGCACGGAAAAGTCTCAAATGAATCTCTGGGGTTAAACATGTTGACCAATTAGCTTGGATCTATTGGAAAATAGACACCAAATCATGGCATTGGATCCTAATTCCACACCCCATTGAAGCCTCAACTTATATCTCACTAGAAAATAATATTTTTAGAGCTTCGAAAGTAGATAAAGGATAAATGTGAATCTTAAACCAAAAAATGAAGAAGGTGGGGGATTAGCCTTACATTGATCATTGATTCACAACCAAAATCACTCCAAACAACCTATATATAACATAGAACCACCATTGGAAGATTTGGGAGCTTTGGTTCATCACTAGGGATTCAAGGGGGAAGAGAGGAGGAAATACTGATTTGGGGTTTAAAATATTATAATGGTATTATTGTAAATTTCTCAAAATTACTTGGCCTCACAGTTTACCCACATGGGTTTCCAAAACATGCACAAACCGTGCGAGAGCTACTGTCCCAAATTCTCCCGTTATATTGGTTTATTGGGGATTCTACATGGTTTTCTTAAACATGTGATAACTGTTCCACACACAATACATATTTTTATATTTTCAAATAACACTTTTGAAGGATAATTGGGAACCTTAACAGAAATCCAACCAGGAAAAACCAAACATCATAGCCCACCTTCACAGAAACAAAAATTGAGTGCCATCAACAAAAGTTATCAAATTAAAATTGCAAATAGTCCAACCATCCTCAGGCCACGTGCCTTCAAATCAAGGTTCCTCTTGATCGAAGTTCCCCCTTATGTCGCGTAACCATAAAATCGTACCCACCTTGAGCCATGCACCAATCACATGGAGCCCTATCATCACCTCCGACCAGAATGCCGGTAAGCCTACACCGGAGTCCATCCTCACCAACAGAGCTTCAACGACATCAAAACATGAAATAGCACAACATCAACCAAGGAGACCATCCACGCAAAAGATAATCCATCTCTGTCACCGCCGACACACAGAAAATGAATCACTAGAGTCCCTCATCACTGTTGGGGACCATTTTCACCACCACAAATCATCAAAGTGAACTGAAACTAGAGCCGTTTTCGATGGCCACTACATCCGCACACCTCATCGTCATCGTTGCCAATACAAACAGAACGTTTGTCGTCACCGTCAGAAACCAAAACCATGCATCAACCCACAGAAGAACAGAACATCGATCACCAACAAAAAACATCCAAACAACCACAAAACAAAAATAAAATCAAGAGGAAATTGGAATCATCGCCAAAAAGGAACATCGAAACAGAGAAGAGAGAAACTGAACAGAAAACCCACACTGGAGAAGAAAGAGCACTGGGAATGTTTCTAGCCCCCCTCCAACATCATCCCAAGAGATCCCAAAACCCTCATCCAGTCCGACCAAGATGGGGTCGAGCTCGACGGGTTGGACATCAAGGGCAGAGAAGGAGAAGGACAGCGAATTCCACCACCTACGCTGACCCAAACCGCCTGAAGCACCGGCACATAGACCCATAAATGGTGGTCTGATGCATAAGGTATGGAAGAAAGAGGGGTGGTGGGAGGAAAACGTTGTCCCACCAGCGAGCGACATCAGAAATACAAGGGAAGGAGAAATGGGAAATCGAAAAGAAGATAAGGGGAAGTGATCCTTCACCGCCGAAAGGAACAGCAAACCCAACGGGAAGGGATGCAGAGGTGGATATGGAAGCCGGAAGCTCCAAAAGAATCAGAGACATGGTGGAATGGTGAGGAGAAGAATGATGGAAGAGGGAAGGGGGAGATAGATTTGGAAGCGACGCACAGGCCTCCCCCCTCCGAAGTGCCGCCGTGGAAAACCCTAGATCGGGAGAGAAGGAGAGCGAGGCCCCTCAGAGGATATCTTCAAAAATATGTATTCCTCCTCAATCCATTTCCAATTATAACTGTTCAAAATTCCTTGTCCAAGGCTGCATGGTTACCTAGGATGATATAAATGGGTTTTACTAATAGTGTGTAAACCTTGCAACATGCTCAGAAACTCATTTTCCCTCCATTTTCAAATGAAAACCCCCCAGAACACCCAATCCTTCTCATGAACATTGGAAAACACTTATTTAACTAATAGAATTGACTTAAAATGAATCATAAACAAAACATATCTTTAGAAAGGTCTGATGTCTTAAAACCTCCCCACCATAAGATGCATTGTCCTCAAGCCTCTCTTCCCCTGAATCATTGAGTTTACAAATAAAATAGATCGGTCCACTGGGCCCGCATATCTAACTCTCGCTCCCATGTTTCTTCTTGGAAGTTTTCATGTTAGCATAGAACACAAACCAAAGTTAAAAACATACCCCGTAAAACCTTCTCACTATGATCCACAATAGGAACTAGATTCTCCTCAAAGGATGCATCCAAATAAAGATCAACATCATTAATGTTCATCACATGAGATGGATCATGATGATTCTTCCAAAGTAGTGAAACATGAAAAACATCATGAATCTGACTATACCACTATAGAAGAACCAATCGATAAGACACCACGCTGATCCTCTCCACATTCTCGACTAGACCCTTGTACATGGGATCTAACTTTTCCAGTATCCAAATTTTATGGTGACCCAACCTGGGACACACCTGAAGAAACACATTATCCCCCTACAAAAATTAAAGTGGTCTATGATGCCGATCTGCATATGAATTTTTATTTCTCTAGGTTGTCATCATGTGCTTCTGAATAATAAAATTTTTTCCAACATCTCCTGCAGAAGACTCGATCAAAACATTTAATATTCCCCATCATCTAACCAAAACAATGGAGATTTACACTATCTCCCATAGAGTTCCTCAAAAGGTTCCATCTGAATTGTATCTTGAAAAATATTTTTGTAAGAAAACTCAACAAGTGGCAAGTGATTTTCCCATGAACCACCAAAATATAGGAAAAAATATCTCAACATATCCTCCAATACATGAATCATATGATCATAATGTCTATCCATTTGTGGGTGATACGGTGTAGTCCACAAAAACTGTGTAACACGCGCCTTCTGTAATCCATGCTAGAAGCACGGTGTGAAATGTGGATCACGATCCGAAACTATGGTTCTCCGCACACTATGAAATCACAATACTTCTTGAACATAAAACTCACCCAACTGATCAACTGTGTAGGTCTACTAGATCGACATGAAATGAGCCACATTAGTAAACCAATCCAAAAAAACCCATATTGCATCATGGTTTGGAGGCATCCTTAAAAGACCCACTATGATGTGCATTGTTCCGTCATTCCACATTTATTATGGGATGGAAAATGACTGTAACAAAACAACCAGACAATGATAATTGGCCTTCACCTGTTGACATGTAAGGAATTTCTCCACAAAACCCATGACTTCCTTCTTCATCCCCATCCACCAATACTACCAACGAAGATCACAATACATCTTATTCAAGACTGGATACAGTTCCCACCTCGATGCTTAGAACTCACACATCAAAACTTCATGAAAACACACTGAGACCACCACATGGCCACTAATAGAGTTGATTCCATCACCACCAAAGGCCCAACTAGAAGGTGAATCCACACAATTAATACTTTCCCTTACAGCCAAACACTCTAGATCCTCCAGGTGGCTCTCTTTGACCCGACTCAAAGTCACAGACTCAAACACTAAAGAAGAAAGGTCCATTTTTCAATTCCCATCCGACACCTATAAGTGAATATTTGAAAAAAATACATCATTTCCATTTAGAGTTGGATTCTTGAACCACTTGATTCTAAGTCGTCTAGATTAGATCATATGAAACACTATTCCATTTTTCTTCTATGTAAACAAACTCAAAATCGATGGATTGTAGGTACTCGACCCACCATCACTGCATAATATTTAAATCCTTCTGAGAGAACATATAAATCAAACTCTTATTATAAAAAAACGTCATTCATTATCCCAACAATTAGTGCCTCCAACACTTTAAGGTATAAACTGCAATAGTTAAATCATGATCCTGGGTAGGGTACTGTCATTTATGTGGTCTCAAATTTCTCAACCCATAATCTATAACTCAATCATCCTACATCAACACTACCCCAATTACAACACCAAACACATCATAGAACATGGTTTACTTCTTACCAGGTTCAATTAAGAATTTAATTGGTGTGGTAGTCAACAACTTCTTCAATTCATGAAAAGTAGTCTCGCATGCCTCTGACCACTCAAACATGACACCCATCTTGGTTAAACTTGATAATGGTGATATTAAACAAGATAAATCCTTAACGAACATTAATTAACAACATGATAAACCTAGAAAACTCTAGATATCAAAAACATTCTTGGGCTTCTCTAAAGACACCATATCGTGCACATTCCCTTGATCTACTAAAACACCTAACTCAGAAATGATGTGTCCCAAGAAATGAACTTTATCAACTCAGAATTTAAATTTTGAAACCTTAGCGTAAAGCTAATGCTCTTTCATGGTACTCAAGAAGATGTGATGATGTTTCACATGATTGTTAAGAGTTCCTGAGTACACCAAGATGTCATCAATAAATATGTCCATGAAATGATCTATATAAGGGTAAAATATTCTTCTAATTTTCTCCATGAACACATTTGGTGCATTGGTGAACTAGAAAATCATCACAAAAAATTCATACAACCCGTACCTACCCAGAAAAGTTATTTTTGGTATGTCAAAAGGTCTCACCCCAAACTGATGGTATCCCGATCTCAAATAGATCTTAGAGAGCATTGTGGAACCCATCAGTTGGTAAAATAGTTTATCAATTCTTAGAAGTGTGTGTCAGTTCTTAACCACCATCTGATTCAGCTTCTTGTAATCGAAACATAGCATCAACGCCCTGTCAGCCTTCATAGAAAACAACACGGGTAATCCCTATGGTGACATGCTAGGTAAAATGAACCCCTTCCTCACCAACTCATCTAGTTGAGCCTTAAGATCCTGGAGTTCTTCCGACACCATTCGATATGTTGGAATGGAAACTGGTTCTTCCCCTAGCAGCAACTCAATCATAAAATCAACATCTCTCTAAGGAGGTAGCCCCATGAATTCCACAGGAAACACATCTTGGAACTGATCCAACACATAAGGAAAGTCACATTTCACCACTTATCCATAATCAAGAACAAGAAATGAAACTTGGGCCATGAGCTCTTCTAACTGCTGACAATATGGTCCTACATGGCCTGCTCAAATATCACACTCAACATGATGGGAATACGTGCCTCCATCAGGAGATGTAAAGGTTACCTGATGTTGATGAAAATAGATATGGACATGATACTCCACTAACCAATCCATTCATATTATATGGTCAATAACTGACATCTCCAGAACTAACAGATCCCATAGGAAATGATATTCACCAACCTCTAAGGCACAACCTTTACGCCACCTTATATTCTCAACTCTCACCCACAACAGAGAATCAAGTGACATAACTCCACGTTCACTTTCCAAAGTTAGACCCATCACTACTATGAAATATGAAAAAATAAATGATTGTGTAGAATTTTTTTAAAATATATCATTTGAATCTGTGAAGGCTATAAGAATCATACCTAGAATGGTAGAAGTTTCAGCCTAACCTGCTCTAGGTGTCGACTAAACTGTGTCAATGTGGCCTCTACCTCTACCCTTGGACCCAACCTCAGTACCCAACGTTGCAATACCAATATGATATGAATGGTATCTCCCCAGAGTTCTATGTCCACCACACCTTCCAATATAGAATATGGAGATCTAACTACCTTCTTGATATGGGGTAATTGATCATTGACTTCACTCTGCAATGATCTCTATCATCCAAATATTTCCATCGTCTGTGGACTCTGTTAGAACCTCTGAACATGGAAAATATTTCCACATGATCTACACTCAACAGGTGGTTGTAAATATAGACTTCTTATGTTTCCCGACCCACCAAACTGGTAGTAGAAAAGTTGATCACAAACCTGAGATACTGGTTCCTTTTTGGCCGTGTTTTCCACCACTTCCCTGGTGAAAAGTCTCGAAACTACACTTCATACTATCAGATGTCTCACCACCAATTAACCACATTGGATTCACATGTATACTTTTAGAAACCTCTTTGAGGTTTCATTCTGAGATCAGGGCCTAATTAATAACCTCAGAAAACATATTTAGCCGAAAGATACTTACTGGAGATCTGATCATATGCCAAAGTATATCCAAAAAGAACCTTTCTATAGCTATCTAATATCCCAATAATGTATGAAAAAATGTTTCAGGTCCTTGAACTGACCTGCATACTCCATTACCGACATCTTACCCTATGTCAAACTCATAATCTCAGTATCCTTATCCTTCCTTATGGTATCTGGTTTGTAATGATCCAGAAACGTTTCTAGAAAACTCTTCTACATCATTCACTCTACTTGTTTAGTCTGGGCTATGATATCCCACCAATGTTTTTCCTAGCACCACAACATATAGGCTTCCAACTTAACTCCCTTCTTGAAGTCTCTAGATGTTCAATAATTTTATAGATAGATTCTATCCAAAACTCAACTACCTATGGACACCCTCTTCGATAATGTTCAGGGGATCTTACAGTTGGAACTCCCTAGTCAACTCAAGCATTCATGGTGTAACCCACCTTGGGTCCCATTCCATCATCTTCAAAAAAACAAAAAACAAATCCTCAAAAAACTACTCTCCCCTATCATCATGAACCACAGGGTCTTTTTGTTCCACTACTAGGGGAGCATTCTCATCAACCTCCTCTCATATCCCAACCATCACATGCCTTCTTGGTGTCATTTTTCAATAATTCCAAACATGAACTTTTTAGAACACAACCATGAAACTCTCCCAAGTCACAAGGAATGAATCATTACTATCCATAAACAAATCTTTTTTCATAAACTTCTAATTGGGATTTATTATATCAATAACACTACCCTCAAGCATCCTTCCTAATTACATTACTAACACGGGGTAACTAACTCACATGGTTACATTCCATACCTTTTACACCTTTTTAAGATGATTTCCATATCCCAATTTACTCCCACAACTTTTTAATTCACATACCGTTATTTATCAAGAATCATTATATAATTATTACATAGTATTCTTATTTTCCATTTTACCCATTTATATCATCACATTAGACAATGTTTCACTTATTTTAAGAAAATCAAATTCATTCTAACCAATATTTCTCATACACACATACCATTTGTGTGTGCCTATTTTGCTGAATGTCACTTATATACATTGGTACCAAGAATGATTCATGAATGCACAACCTCATTCCATGATGGCCATGAGAAAAATATCATAAATCTATCACATCACACCAAATGGGCATCACCTAATGGTTAAATATCATCAACAAATAAAACACACATCAAGAATAACAATTCCTTCCCTTTGTGACTTGGGTTTCGCTCCATAATTTGGATAGATACTCCTAAGCAAAAGCTCATTAATAACGACCAGCACCATCCTAAATTATGTTCTACCATCCCCAAATAGTAATAAAGAGAAAATAACTCCTCGAATAACACTTTTTAATATCTCAGACACTGGTGCAATTAAATCTGTTCCCCCAGTCGGTTTGTCACATGACCTCAAGAGCACCTCCCCATATGTGAGGGGATTCCAACTAGATGCGAGGGTCTATAATTTCTATCTGTAATGGTAGGAGAATTAGTCAGCCATCTTTCGTTGTAGAAGTAGCCTTCCCTGCTCCTTGTAATTTTTAAGAAAAACATTAGAATCCCCAAAATGGTTCTGAATCCACATCTAGAACCTCATCCATGCACGTATCATTTCCAACTCAACTCAATAGCATTGGGTCCTTACCCATTTGTTAACCTGCAAGTAAGAAAGCTACTCATGTTCCCAATGGAGGCCTGAGTAGGGTCTGTATACAAATTAGAAGGCCGCCACTAGTAGTGTCTACAAAATATACAGTCTAACGAATAGTTCATTCAAGTATAAATAAATGGGAATTAAAGGAGATATAATTCAGGGGCCACTCATTAACCTTTATATACTTTTATATTCCCATTAGGATTATTGTTCCATGTTCATTACGCACATAATCTTGTCATTTAGTTCATTATCAACATGTAATACATGAGTTATAGATTTCCCTTATTCACACAATATTACTGGAATTTATCATTCGACATATTTTCTCACTAGGTATAAGCATATCGAGGAATCAAGACACCTAACATGGATCCTTAGTCTAGGTATATTCATTTTATACAACCATTGGAGACATAGAGCATCCGTCTGACTTCCATACCCGTTCATTCCTAGGTAGAAAAGAGCATCATTCCAACCCTACCATTAGGGGGAGCATCATCCCTTTATCCCTCCACCGAGCCATGTACATATGATTATTAATCCATATAACAACCAATAAAACCAATAAATATAACAATCATGATTCACAAAAATTAACACAGATTTCAATGTTATTCCAAAGCCCGTTCACAATGACCTTTTTCAATACTCTACCCATTATCCAAATTCCCTTCCCCAATTCACATCCCATTAACCATATTCATTAATTTGAAATCCATTTCAAAACCCATGTGTCAATATTTCACAAACATCCACCATCGCAGGGTTTTCAACATAATTCATTATCCACGAGCACAATCCCCATTAACTAATTTAACTCATTTTATTACCATCCCAAAAAAATCCCTTAAGCCAATACTAAGAAAAGGAACATGCCAATAATTCATTTTCGCTCCCATTAAATATCTCAACAAGCTGATCAAGGGATCTACATTTTCATAGGGAAACCTTTCTCATTTTTAGCTATCTTCTATGTCTGGAAGGCATCAGCGCACCCCATGGGTAGCCCTACAAAGGTCAAGTCATCCTCCATGTTTCCCCTGAGGAGAATGAGTGATTAAATTCCTAATTTAGACACCCATCACACCAAATATCACCAAGGTATCAATATCAAAACAAGGGGTAACAAAGAAATAATCCCCATTATGTAGAAATCTTAACAAAACAATGGGATATAACTTGTAGACCACCTTCCTTGGATCCGTTAGACAACACACACATAATATGGGCCTTGGATCCCTATTGAACACTCCTTTGACGCCTTAACCTAGATCTCAGCAAAACATATGGGTTTTAGAGAATTATAAGAAGATAATAGAGAAATTTGAACCTTAAACCAAAAAGAGAAGCAAGAGGGGGGTTAGCCTTACTAGGATCTTCGATTCACAACTGATGACACTCCAAACAACCTAGAGATGGGGGATAACCACCATTTTATGTTCTTGGGAGATTTGGTTCGTCACTAGGGTTACAAGGGGGAACAAAGGAGGAAATATCGAGTTAGAGTTTAAAATCCCATAATGGCATTTTTTGTAAATTTCCCAACTTTACTAGGTTTCACGGTTTACCCACACGATTTTCCAAACCATGTAAAAACCATGTGAGAGATACTATCCCAAAATCCACCTTTCACATGGTTTCCTAGTGATTCATCATGGTTATCTTAATTGTGAAATAACCATACACAAGCCTCTAAGGCTGCAAAGTTACCTGGTATGATCTCCACAGTTTTCACTAATTGTGCACAAACCGTGCAACATGCCTAGAAACTCATTTTTCAACTATTTTTCTTCCCTGAACACTCAAAACACCCTGATAATTTTCATTTACTTTGGAAAACACTTATTTAACTAAAAAAATGAATTACACTGAATCATAATGAAAACATAACATAATAAAAGTATCGGATCTTACACTGCACACTACTCTACAACCCACTTTTTTTATTCTAACATTAAATCAGTAAATCAATAACCCAAAACATTAAAACAACCAATATCTATATTTTATTTGACAATAAATCCCTATTATGTGGTTTTATATTGATTTACTGGGTCTGATCGGGCTCAATACCACAAGATAACATAGAATCGAGACGGTGAGGTCCAACCAGTGAAGAATGTAATGTAACCGAGTGAGGAAGGAACAAGAAAAAAAATTATCAATAATTTCCATGTTTTTTTGTTCCATGATCAATAATGGGGATATATTCAATTATAAAGCCAAAAAATAATTAAATAAACCATTATATGTGCACATGAAAAGGCTACAATGATTGGTGCCAATCATAAAATGGATTTATATTCTAAATTAATTTAATAAAAAGGATTTAATCAATTGTTTGTAAAGTCTTAGATAGATATTGTATCATTCATAATATAATAAAACACTATCCAATTATTGAAGGAATTCATTTCATTCGTTGTGATCCAATAAACTCCATTCCAGATACTCATCATCATCGGCTGTGATTCACCAATTGAATGAGGAAGAAAAAGCTCTAGAATCCTCCCAGGGTTTATGAGACTAACCTTGGATGACTCTACATAGAAGTGATGTTATAAAAAAATTATTTAAGTTAATATAATAATGTAATTAAATTAAACTAATTAATCAACCATCTGAACGCACCACCAACTAGTGAGATATTCAAACGCCCCACCCTGACATATTTTAGATCACTTCTAGGTTAAACCTTGGGTTCCAGACTCAAATATAGTATCATATTTATAAATATATATATTTATTATGATTTAACCTATGTTATTTAAGAAACTGTGGGTTCCAAATATAAGATATTTTTAATACTTTTATAAAATTAATTCTTGGCACATTGGGACTCAAAATTGCATTCTATCTTAGTACATGGATGTGGAAATATATATCGAAATATATCAAAGCATTACAAGAATAAAACTAAGCCACTACAATTTTACTCTATGTTTACATTTTACCTACTTCACATTTTTTGGAAGAAAGTAATTAATTCTTAAAAATATAAGGAATAATATTCAGCATCAATTTCATCCTCATATTACTTCTTCAACTCAACATGATTTAATCATTTTAAGGCATTAAATGTTTCTCCTCCATTATTACTTTTATCCTTAAGTAGAGGTGTCTTCTAATCTATTTGGAAATAAAAGCATTGTTGAGTATATTGATGGTGCACTAATCCAAGTCATGATTCCCAATAGATAATATATTCACATCAAATTTACTTGGGAGGATTATTTTTAGGTTCATCAAGAGAGGATAATCATCACTAATTATACCATATATTCAAATCAAGTTTACAATTTTGTTCAATAGAATAAATATTTCATCCACCAAATCATATTATCATATTCATATATCTTTAAACCTAGATTTATGGGTTGGAAACATAGATTCACTAATCTTATTATCATTTTCAAGGATATCATGTAGTTTCCTTCAGAAAACGTTTTTTCTCATTCTCATAACATATTTCAACTCATTCTCCATGAGTGATGAAGGTAATGTGTTAGGAACTTTCCCTTCGACTTAAATATTATCCTTATCCTACAAACTATTGTATGTTCTAGTTTTTAGATAATTAACACAATTCTCAGTGATATTAAGAACCTCTAGTCCATGTAAAAGAATATATAAAACCATATACAGTCCCCATATATCAAATTATTTACCATGAAACATGAAAACTACCTTATTGTTAATGGTTTTCATTAAATTCATGCATATCATCGATCAGAAATATAAGAAATTAAAAAAACATAGATATGTAGGAATCGAATAGGAAACCATTTCAAGTATTTAGTGATATAAATTGATAGGTATCATATGATCAAGGAAATTGAAAAAGACTTCAAGAAATTACCCTCTGATACTAATTTACATGAATTAAATGATCAAGGCGTTGAAAAAAATCATTTTAAAATATCACACTAATAAAAATTATGAGTCCTAAGAGAGAGTATAACACTACTAAGAGGGGATAAATTAGTGGTTCCTAAAAATTCCAACTCTCAATCTAAATTATTATCATCATTGATTAGTGTCAATAAATCCGAATAATGATGATGTGATGATGATATATTGTTCAAGAAATCACACACAAATACAAAAAAAAATTAACCATGTTTACTGACCGTTATTATCAGGTTTATAATCCTTAGTGTGCAGTAGTTTTGATCCTGATACCCATATTCTAATTTATTATAAAATAAAAAAGGTAGGAGTCTTGAACTTAAATGACAATATGAACAATGAGAATCAACAAGCTGAAATATCTTCACTTATCACACATCATGTGCCTATAAAATTTGGACTTGGTGTACATCATTGTTATTCTCTTCAATAACCTACCAAATCCTTGTTGTAATTTTTGTTTATTCTCTTTAAGTCCTTAATTTTCATTACACACACCTATTTAAAGGTTGTTCACTACATATTTATAGATTTAACTTGTATTGCAAAATGATGCTTCCGACTATGGTATGATATTTAGATACAAAAGACACGGAATAACAAATAAAAAATATTTTATTCTATATTATAATATATTTTATTGGATTTTTAGTGTGACTAGTCAATTGTGGTGTGACATATACAAAATTTCCAGAACCAACAACCAACTATTCTTTACTAATCAAAATCATTATGGCATAGAATAAGTAATGCGACATGGAATTCCAAAAATCTTCAAAATTATTATATACTAAAAAATTTATAAACCATGTAATAATGGTGTGGTTTCTTCTTATTTGGTGTATTTATCTTATCTTCATCGTATTCTAAATCATCAACTATTGTTTCATAATATAAGGCCACTTGACTCCCAAACTAGCACATCATTATATTCTCCCAGGCTATTCTTCATGGCATAATCAACTCCCTAGAAATCCTAAAATATCCTCTTATAGTGAAACTAATCCCACTACATCATGGTCCTTCACATATAAAAATAATTCCTTTCACACATTATATTAACCCCATAATATAGGATTCTTATGCAAGATTAACTCATTCCTCTTCCAAGTTCATCACCACAAAACCAAAACAGCTACAACATGATTTCTTCCCATGTAAGATTAATACATTTATGTATATTATTAAATTAATAAAATAAACTCTCAAGTATGATACATTAACTTATAAAGTCAGTTTAATTAAACCATGTTGTGTCATGATCACCACTATTCACATTGTGGTTATTTCACCAAAAACAAAACATCATTCCTTTCATTATTTTTCATCTTTACTCAACTTCAATGAACTTACAAAAAATAAAGGAATATGTTTTTAATGAATCAAAAATGAAATTATACCAATATAATTATTGAATTGTCTCATGAAATAATTCATATGACACCTCCAATATAAATATCATCTCAATACCTTAGTGTATGATAGAACTATGATTGTGAGAGAATATCATCCCTTAGTGTAAGATCATATCCATTTTGTCCATGTCTCAATTAATATCAAAACATATATTTATTTTTTAATTTTATTCTGGATGATTATTTCATATCATAAATGGATCTTTAACCTTGTGTGAAGTAAAAATCATAAGAGAGGGCGAAGATGTAATTATAGGAATGAACCTATTAAACATTTTTTTAAGAAATAGTTAATGACCCTTAAAAGATGATATGAGAATAAGGATGAACTCAAGAAAAAAAGTAAACCGAATGTTTTTCATTAAAATAATTATTATTTTTAGAAATAATATAAGGTAAAATATTTATAAATGAGTGATATATGAAAAGGTATAATAAAAATGAAAGTTCCCTTTAATCTATATTTATTTAATGAATATATTGGGAATGAAACATGAAAAAACATGCATATACCTAGATGATAAAGGGAAAATAAACCTGGAATATATGGATAAAACATATTTACAGATCATAGAAGAAGAATATGTGAATAAGTATGAGTGAAAAAGAGATAAATATAGAAAACATAACTCAAAAGAATGTGGGTCAGTGAAAGGAATACCTTAACTCAAGTCTTAACTTGGCTTGGAATATATTTTGAACCTTCTGAATAATCAAATTAAATTAATTAAATACTTTGTTTAGAACAATATTCAGTTTTATTTGTTTTTTATTATTCTTTTACATTTATTTTAATCAATTTATTCAAACATGATGTTTATGTCCTTCATCTGGAGGGTGTTTTTTCATGGTTCTAAGGTCACATTAATTTATTGATAATTGTAAAAGTTCTTTTCAAATAATTATAGAGATACAAAAATATGATGATATAGATTTGATGTATTTATTTATGTTCAAATGGTTCCAAGAGATAAAAGGTTCTCTAATGTAGGCATGGTTCAATTGATATAAGTGTTTTCATATAATGGTGTGTTCATTTAGGTAATTTTATCATCCATTATGAACATAATTTGTTATATTTAATTTTTTTGATTATTTATCTATTCCGTAATATGAATAATAATATAATATCATTATTAAGTTCATATTTAACAATGAAATAATTTATTATAACCATTCAAAAATATGGAAATTGTTGTTTATGAATACATCGTAATAGGTAGTGATGCCATCCATGAATCGATGTTTGTTAAAAAAAATATTTATATCATTTTATTGTTTTAATATCCATATTATAGTATCTTAATATAATTTATTCTTTGAAATTGTTTATGGTTATTCCATTCATATGGTGGAATCGAAAAAAAATATATTAATGGAAAGGTAAAATGCAAAACTATGTGTTCTAACTTTACTCTTTAGGATGACTTCTTTTCTCATTGAATATAAAATTCATTGGGCAGTCCTTTGATGGGACCATAATCTACCCAACATTACTAGGAGGAATAAGGGAGATAATTTAGTCAAATTTTTGTAAGAAAAAAAGCTTAATGTGTGAAGAGAATTGAGGTGGCACGGGGTGATATTTATAAGAGGTAAAATAAAATATTGATTAATTTTTTTTCTTAAGGCTATAAATAGTATGTATTCCTAGTACTATTTATATAAATTTATATATAAGATACCATGCTAATATTTAGTTTCATCATTTATTATATAATTTACCTTGTAAAAAAATATAATGTAAAATACCAAATTTTATTATATTTAATAATTCACTCATTTATTTTAAATTTTATAAAAAAAACACCCTTTCATAATTTTAAAATATCAAGTCCAAAAATAACATCCATTTTTAGAAAATAAATATCTAAATTATATAATGTTAATGTTTATTTATTTTATAAAATTACTTTTTTATAAAATAACACAAAAATTGTTTTCCGAAAAATGTACACATATACTTACATTTTGTTGCATTCCTTGAGTTATTGTTTTATATTATTTTGATATTTATATTTCCATATTTAATTTATGATAAAATTTACATAGAATGTTAATCCATAATTTACCATAATGGTCATTTTACTATTCCAACAGTCCGGTTACCATTCCAGTGGATATGTAAATTTTCAAACAGTGATATTTATATTTCAATGATTATATTTCCAATAGATATCTTTCTCTAGTGGAATATCCTATTTGTTACTCCGTTCAGAGGACTCTTTGTGGTTTTAGTCTTAATTATTCCTGAGTACTCTATGGGAATCAATATATTTTCATTGTAATTTGTAATTCCCCCACACCGACCATTTGAAAAAAATTCCAATAGCTATATGTCCAATATATAATGGTCATAAAGGCCTTATACATGTTATAAATAAATATTATTACCTTCATTTATCATTAAATATAATTTTTTATCATGATTATTTACTTTTTATATACAAAATATCAATCTTGTCTATAATAGTATCACTTTTTTATAGTGTTTTTTTCATTTATGATAATTTAGAAGATTTTAATACTCCATAATCTCAACTTCAATTATGTTATTTATATTTTCATATTTTCCAGTTATACTATATTTATTTTTATAGTGTATATTTATACTTAACATGTTATTTTTTAATACAATAGTCTTGGTGAATGGGAGAAAAACAACGAAAAGCCTACGCTAATGCAACATGTAAGGATTTATGTTAATAAAAAATTGTGTTCATTTTTATTATTGTGTGAATGTATTTGATTTTATAGGTTATAATTAAATGTGTCACATATAAATATTTGGGAGTAAATTTATATATAAATATGGTTTGGTTCATTACATCTCAACGCTTTATGAAAGGTTTGTCACTATAAGCATTAATTAGAAATTTTTGTTGGGTATGCATCATTTCATCTATTAATGATTATGCATATCATATGTTAACAACAAAGAAATTATCTCTATAAAAATTATGCATATCTCTTTTTAGAATTCATGTTAATAAAAATATGAACCTTGTAGGACATGAAATTTCCTATGTTGGTGGATAATGTATAATCACCAAGACTAATGTTTATTTTATCAGTAATTATGGAAGAGTCTAATGTTGTTTTTTAATCATTAATTATAAGTGTTTATATTGGTTGAATAATTTTTGACACCTAGAATAATGTTGATTTTATCAATATTTAAAGAGTGTATGTTGTATTTGTTATAAAATGAATGTAAATGTGCATTATATTAGATTATTTTATTAAGAATTATGCTCCAATGTCATAACAATCAAATGGGAGAAGGTTATATTATATTATGTAAAATTTGTTTAAAAAATAAATATTGATAAAATCATTAAAGGGATTATGAGACCACCTCCAACACATTCCACCATTTTAGAGTAAGGTCACTACAATATGCGGTTTGAATAGTAAAATATACTCCAACATATTGCACCATTTTTACGCTAAAAAGAATATTATTTGAATATAACCCATTATATATATTTTTTATTATTAGTTTTACTTAACATATTAAATTAAAAGTTTTAGTTTTCCCATAAAATCAATAAATACAATATATTTTGAGTTTGTATAATATTAATAATTAAATAAAATTAAATTGGACTATATCTTGTAATCTTATAATATAAAATTAAATTAAAAAAATATTAATCTATAAAAATAATTTAAAAACATATAAAAATTAGTAAACTAAATATGAATAGATAACATGATTAATTATATTTAATTATACAAACATATTTATTCAATACTATATTTACATTTATATTTATATAGAGACATATATATGCAAAACTAATGAATTATATGAATACATAATTTGATTATTCAATTAAACAAATATTTACACTCACACAGTTAAAATTGATTCTTTAATAATATTTACATACACAAACACAAATATTCAAAATGAATAAATTAAAATAAACATTATTATATAATTTTATTAATTGAGAAAAAAATATAAAAATCTTGTTTATATATTATTTATTTTTCATATATTAAAAAATTAGTTCATAATAATAACATAATGAACTACAAAAATAATTAGTTATTAAATTAAAATATATCTATTATAAATAAGTTAATATAAATATTAGTATATATATATTAAAAATCTATAGAGTCAATTTTAATTCCAACTTTATATTTATAAATCCTTAATATTCAACCTTATTGTTATCATTAATATTTTCCATGAAACAAGATGATATGATATAAAATTTATGAAAAAATGAGTTATCAGTTTGAAAACATATATTTGGTGTACATTATGTGTAGGAAGATTTGACCCCACTTCCTCCAAATCATTGTTTTCTTATTAGCGAGCCATCGTTGTGCAACTCACACCTAGAGTCATGCTAGGTCATCTAATATTCCAAATTGAGAGCACATTCTAAGAACCCAACCTTACCAAATATAGGTGATAAATGTTACAATAGTAGTTATTTTATAATATTATATTGATATTTGTTTTTTAAACTTGATAAAAATTAGTTTCCAGTATAAATATTAAAATTTGATATTATTAACTCACTAATCCATGTTTTTTTTAAAATTCATTGCTCATTTCAATGAAAAAAAAATTATTTCTTCCAAAAATAATATTATCTATAAAATATTAATTTATTAAAAATGGATATTAAAAAATGTTTTGTACTACAAAATTTTGATATCATTATATTTCATACAAGTATAAAAGTTTAAATATAATATGAATTTGTATTTAAATACTCAATGAAAAATTATTATTGTAAAGTATGTTTTGTTATTAAAAAATTATATTTATGAACATTTATTTCTTTCAAAAAAACATATATAACTGAAATATATTAAATTATATTAGTAAAACAAAAATAATTATAATAACATTTTTTGTGTGTTAAAAATAAATTAAAAATATTTTAATATCTCAATATCTATTATTAAAACTAAAACATGTGGCTCCCAATCCAAATATCACTCTCCCCATTACCAGTTTCCCCTTTATTTATTCGACTTCCCTATTACCCCACATTTCATATTGGTCCACTCTTATCTTCCTCTTCCCACCACTATCCCCTACTCTCTCCCTCTCTCTCATTGAACCTTTCTCCTCATAATCCACTTCACCTCCCTCTCATCATCGTCTCCGCCTTCTAAACTCCCACTATAATCCTCCGCCTCATTCTCCATAGTCAACATGGGTTTCACCTCCACCTCCTCAACTTAGCCCTCATATTAGTCAAAATTATGATCTCCCACCCTCAGTCACGGTCCTCATGTCCCCTCTCCATCTCAAAATCCCTAATATTCACATTATTTCCCAAATTGTTCTCCCATATATATATATATATATATATATATATATATAATTTCTCCCAAATACATTAATTTACTCTCATTCTTCCCTCAATGTTGTGAACTTAATTGTGGATGGAAAGTGGGGATGAAGTGTAAGAAATTTTATAGAATATTAAATTCCAGAATTAGTAAATTTCATTAATGAAAAGTACATGCCACTTAACTCAAGCAATTGTCAAACACATGAAATGGTGGAATAAAAATACGAATTACTTCTGCAATATACACGAGGGGATGTAGATGTTGTATGTTACCTTAATCCACTGAGTCCAAAAGGATTAATATTTATAGTGGGTTCTACCATAACGAACCCACCCCAATTTAATCCATTGAAAAAGTGTTTTAATGCAAGAATATTGGTAACACCCCGAGCTTCCATGATATGCTTCTCTTTCAATAATGCAATAGCTTGCATTGTACGCAAGTTTGAGATTCTAACACACCGTGACCAATCAAAGTAGAAGTTATGAATTGTAATACCCACATTTTGAAATTATATAAATTTTATATTTCAAAATAGACTTCATTTTTTTATTTGTAAAATCGAAATTATCCTGAGTTGAATTTTTTGTAGTTTTCTGAGAACTTCCAATTTTCTATGAATAGAGAAAATACTTAAAAACAAATTTTTTAATAAAAATAATTTATAGTGATAAATTATACTATTGAGTGGATTTGAAGTATAATTAGAATATATTTTTACCATTTTATCCAATGGTGGTCATTATAATTAATTTCACTTTGAAATTGGACATAAACAATTGACAATCTTTTGATATATATTGTTTCTTAAAAACACACTATTTGTTGTGACAACGTGAATTAATTATAAAATTAATTAATGCAACTTATATGTTTGAAATTTTTTAAATAGTCGTCATTTTTGAATGCGGAATATCAATTATAGCTTGGGGTGAAATTTTGGCATTGTTCTGAAAAACTTCAATTTTTGATGAATAGTGAAACCACTAAGTGGTAGTTAAAAAACTGATTTTTGTTTAAATCAAACTTTACCACTTATATGAATTGAATTTAAAAAATATGACATACATGGTTTTCATTAGGATGTAAAATTTGGTTCAATGGGATTAAAATAATTTTTGGTGAATAATATCTTTTAAGTTTTATTAATCGCGGTTAAAGGTAATTAGTGAAATTTAAGGTAAAAATGATATTATAAAAATATGAAAATACCTTTACACTTGTCCTACACTTATTGGATGAGTCATGTCCGACCAAGACAATCCATGGGTCAACTTGGGGACCCCATGGAGCCACTTGGGTATGAAAATGAAATTAATAACTTTTTATTTAAAGTAAAAATAAAATTGTCACAAACGTGTGATGTTTTACCAAAACAATTATTACATGGGGTTATATAAGTTAAAATCTTTACTATAAATATTAATTGCAAAGATAAAAATATTTCCTACATCATGGTAATTTTTTTATAATTTTTAGACATTAAATAAATTAAATTTTTTAAGACACAATGATGATGCATTGATTACCTCGTTAATTAATGATTTAAATAAAATGAAAAGATAATGTAAATTCTAAGACTTACACTTGTAAAAAACCTATTGGATGAGTATATTTATAACCCTTATAACATTATCCTAGAAATATATAATTGTGGGACCTCTAAAATCCAAAAAGTATTTCATAATAATGTAATATTTCATGACTTTCCAAGAGTGCCCCTCCTCTCCTCTTATAAAAGCCTCCACCTCTACCACCTTATTCACACCTTAAAAGACATTTTTCTCGGCCAAACTCTACCCAAATACTCTCCAAACTTCCCTCTATTACTCTCAGAAGCCTCAAGTTGGGCAGCATTCTTCCCAAGGAAGCATTTGGCTCAAATCAAAAAGAGTTACCCTATTTTAAGGTAATGTCTTCTTTTATGCTCTTTTGTTTTATTTTGCTTCTCCAGCCCCCTAAACTCTTTTTATTACATTATTTTGTAACAAAAACAGTATCTTAAAGATACTAGGATGTTTTTATGATATGTATTAGAGCTACACTTACACACACCTTCGTCTAATTTTTAAAGAACATACTGTTTCCATGGATGTCGAATTATTGCCTCACGAAATGATGATTGTTCTATCTTCTCCTACAACCTCTCATGGTGTCCATTATGATGGAACTATATTTATTTATGATATATATTATATTTATTTTCTCTCTATGCTTCTGTATTTTACATTAGAACATATATTTATGCTTTTCATGTTGTGAAAATGCCATAATTTCATTTGAGGAAGTGTGGACTACCGCCCACTCAAAGTGATTTGAATCGTTAATGCCATATGTGGGATGTATAAAGGATGTAGTAAGTGATATTATATATGATATTATACTGGAATTATGATATAACTTTATATCATTATGTTTCATTCCATTAAAATACAAAATAAAAATGAAAGTAGCGTTCATGCGTACGTACGGCTTACCGTCTCCATTAACGGTGCATTTCATTTCTTACCTCTAAATGTTATGTAATATTATAAAGGAAAGTATATACTAGATATATATGATATATAAATCATGAATATAATTCTGGATGTAATGTATATTTTACCACATGAACAACTTGTAATTATAAGAAGTTTATTTTTGACTCAAGTACAAAAGATCGACAAAACGACCGTTATTAACATAAATATTTACATAATGTTCATAACATGGTAATAAGTGATATAAAAGGAAGAATGAATTTGAAAAATGTTCTTAAGAATGTAGAAATTAACTCTAGTTTATTATTTAGGAGGATAAATAATGATCGAGTCAAGTCGAACACGAGGTAAGGGAACTTCATAACCCAATTTCCGTTCTTTGGGTTAATCTCCTACTATCAAATTACGTCATGATATTATTATGTACTATCTTGTATTTTTACTTTATTTATTTGTACTTATAGTGAAAACACTTACTAGATCTATTTTATTTAAAAATTGATATTTTTAAGGGACTTCGTCTCAATCTCCATTCATTGAGGCATATTTTGTTTTGTACACAAATTTCTTTTATACTGTGTATAAACCCCTTTGACTTTAACGTTTATTCAAAAGGAATATTTTTATATGAAGTGTTTTACTAAACGACAAAAGGGAATATCTTTTTCATACATATGTGGTGACAATGACTTCTCCACCGCCGTGACCATTATTTGAGTTTCGGCGTCCTCTACAAGCTATAACTTTTTTTAAATGAAAAATAAATACCATGTTTTACTTTTCATTTATTTTGGTATTGAAAATGGTTTTGATAATGTTTTATTATATAAATTTGTTGTATTGAAATCTTTTGATTGAAATGTGGAAATGTTATGGTTCCTTTATGCATGTTTTATGGGATACGATTATGTTATGGTTTTTGATATGTTTAAAACTATTCATATGAGGAATGAATTGGACTTAAAAAGTGACGGGTGGAGCCCGCTATAGCTCCTCGATGCATTGGCAGGTCTCATGAGACAAACTATTGTCTTCGCACGAGGCCTTGACAAAATCTTATTTGTAGTCTTGGCACGAGGCCTTGGCTACGTGGTTATGATAGTCTGGAATTATTCATTCCATCATTATGAAAGTGGTTATTGATATTGCATGTGATTTTTCAACCTGTAGAATTTCCATGTGAATAAGTAAATGGCATTATCTCATTTTACTTTTTCCATATTATGTTGATGTTCAAGTTTAAAAGGCCTTTATTTTAGTCATACATTGCCTTAAATGTTTATTTTTATTTATGAAAGTTTCCGCTATATTGTTATCCTTACTGAGCATCTCAGCTCACCCCTTTCAATGTTTTATTTTTCCCAGGATGTGAACAAATATTTTATGACTGGCCTACAGGGATAGTCTGAAGGGGATAGAAGTGTGGACTATGGAGACTATGTTATTGTAGTTTTTCACTTTATGATGTAATGTAACATTTATGAATGTATCTAATGTTTCCAAGGCTACTAAACTAATCGGTCTTTCGAGACATGATCTTTGTGATCATGCCAATGTTACGTAATAATGCACCGACTCTGGGTAACTGGGGTCGGGACGTTACAATATTAATTCTCATTAAATATTAAATAAATTATTTAAACTGAATTTAATACATTAAATTCATATACAATAGTTTATTGTATTTGACATAACATATCGTAATAATATTTTGAGGATGTAATTTATTGGCCAATAATTTAACACATTATTAAATAAATAATGAACCATTTATTAAATTCTCCCACTTGGTCCAAAGAAATTAATGAGAACAAATTCAATCTCTTTCTTTAGAAAAAAAACATGAAAACTGAATCATAGTGGAATTTCATCTAAATAATGTGTATTCCCTTCTATGTATCATAATATATTATTTATCTTAAATAATTATATGAATAAACCTTAACCACATTGTTTATTAACTATATAATCAAACCTTAACTATATGGTTATTCTGTAGCACCAAAAATATTTCTCAAGTAATGAATGTGTATACATAAAATAAAGAGATAAATACTTAAATATATTGGGTTAAAAAAAAATTATTTAACAAATTTACAATGTAGGATTTAATTCCATATATATTACATCATCCATGAATTTAAATGGTGGCATGCCTTTAGTAAAAGGATATTCATTCATTAATTCAGTACTGATATTTAATGACCAGAATTTTATCTTCAACACATTCCCTTATGCCTAATTACTTAATGTCGATGTTATTACATAAAATACCACTTTTTAATTCATAGGTATAAAGAAAATAGCTAAATTGTCATAATATATAATCAATGGACAAGAAATAAATTCTATAACTTTGAGGACTGAAATGAAAATCCTTAGACATATACCATCAGAAGTGGCATCAAAACATGAAAAAAACTTATCATCCAAATTTTAATTCACTATTAGTATATGTTTGACGCATCTCTATGGAAAAACTCCACTAGTCATCTTAAAAAAATATCCTAAAGATGATTTATCCAAATCAACACAACTAGAAAAGTCCACATCCAATTATACAATGACTTATAAATTATTATTTTGTTTATATATAAGCATGTAGTCTTAAATCCCCTTAAGGTATCTCAATATCTTCTTCAAAACCTTACAATAGTCTATACCAAGATTACTCTGATATCACCCCAACATTCCTAGTGAAAATTCTATGTCAAAACTCGTGCACACCTGAGCATACATTAGAATACCATAAATGAATGAAAATGGGTTGAACTCCATTTATTCTCATTCAAAATCATTTTTACGAATTTGTTTCAAGATTAATTTATCACTCTTTATAATTGGTGTTATGCTTGATGCACAATATTTCATAGTAAATCTCTCTGAGAATTCTTGAGACAAGCCTAGAATTCCTCTCAACCTGTCCCTATGAATCATTAATCCAAAGAGATAGGATCCATCTCCAATATCATTTATGTAAAATATTTTTGAGATAAACTATTTAACCTCATATAGAAAACCCTTATCATTTGAGGCATGTAAAATTTTATCTATATAAAAAATTGGAAAAAATATTTTACTACCACTGACTCTGTGGTATATAAATTGATCCATAATGTTTTATTTGAAATAAAACGAAGTAATTACATCATGAAATCATAAATACCACCATTAATATTATTTTTTTAAACCATAGATAGACCTTTTTATCTTACACACCATGTTCTCACAATTACTAGAGACGAATCCTTCAGGCTGTTTCATATAAACCTCCTCATCTAGAATACCATTCCAGAATGCAGTTTTTAGATCCATTTGTTGTAATTAAAATTCAAAAGGAGATAATAATGACAATATAATTCACAAGGAATCATTTTTTGATATTAGAGAAAATGTGTAAATATAATCATTCCCTTCTTTTTTAGGGAACCATTTAACAACTAGTTAAACCTCGTATCTCTAAATGATTCATAATGAATTTTACTTGGTTTTAAAACCCCATTTACATCAAATTGGTTTTAAACCAATTGGAAATTCAACAAGGCCCCAAACATCATTACTCTTCATAGAATACAAGTCCCCTATTATGTAATCTTTCAAGATATTTGACTAATTAAAACACATGGCTTGTGAATGTGTTTCAGGATCATTTCCAGTTCCAAAATTGTATTCATATACTTATAGACACGCTATATAATCACATGAAATTAATGGATTTCTCATACTTGTTGATCTTCTTAATGTTTCACTAATATTTTCGAAAGTAATTTTGTGTTCAAATTTTTGTAAAAGTGTTTTTGATTATTCAAATATTTTATCCAAAGGAAGATTATCATTCATTTTAGGAATGACATTTTTTTTTAAAAATACATTTTTTATTAATGGTTATCAATATATCACCTAATCTAGAGGGTGAATCTTCTGAATGGTATTTACCCTATTTTTTTATTAGATCACTCCCACTAATTATGTTGTTTTCAATAAATTTTTCATTTCTTGATTCAATAATTGTAGAATTCAATGATGGAAAATAAAAATGGAATCCATTAGACCTTTAAAAATATCCATTTATGTATCCACTAATGATCCTAGGATCCAACTTACTTTCATATGGATTATAAATGCACACTTCTTGAGGACATCCCTGAATCTGTACATGCTGCAAACTTGGTTTCCAACTCCTAAACTACTCAATTTTTTTGGAAAATGCATTTGTTAAAACTCGATTCAAAAAGTATGATTACCCATTAAGTGCAACATTCTATAAGAATTTTTGTAACATAAAATTACTACACATACTTTATACCTTTTCCCTTAATGTTCAGTTTCTTCTTTCAGCTACACCAGTTTCGTATGCTAAACCGAACATGTTTTATTATGAAACTATTTTATTTTCTTGATGAAACATTATAGATTGACAAAAAATTAACCATACTTAGTGAATCTCCAATAATATTCTCCCCCTCAGTATCACCTCATGATCTTAATTTGTTTAACACATTATTTATCTACTTCGTCCTTAAAAACTTTAAAGGAATCAAGGGTATTACTTTAATTGTCAAGTAAATAATGATACATGTATTGTAAATAGTTTTCAATGAATGAAATAAAAAATTTGTGGTTATGTAAATCCATATTTGAGCTTTATATGTCTGTATGAATGATTTATAATATGTATGAAATTATATTAAAACATTTATTTGATTTATTGTTTTTACTTCCCTTAATGAGATCCAAAAAATCATCAAATTCAGTGAAATATAGAGTACTAAATGCCCCATATTTAACTAATCATTGAATCCTTTCTTTTGAGATATGAGCTAACCCATTTTTACATAACATAGATTAATTTTTATCTATAACACTTCTCTTAATACCATTATGAACATGAATGTTATCATTATAAGTCTTACATTAAAAATATTCATAGAAAAGACCATCATATAATGGATCCCATCCAACAATGTAATTTTCATATATCAACTACAAATTTATTTCATAAAAATTGAATGTAAAACCCAATGGTACTAGTGTGGAAACTAAAATAACATTTTTAGAGAAACAAGGTATATACAATTCCTTTTACAAAGAAAAATTGAAACCATTTCTAAACACTAGAATTCATTTCCTCATGGAATCCATGTGTGAGTGCATCTTATTTCTAGAATACACACCATGTTTAATGTCCATTGATTTTATTAGGTTTTTTAAAACCTATGAGGTATTCATAATATGTATTGTAGAACTAGAATTTAGCAACCAAGTTTAATAAATTGTATTAACCATATTTGATTTATAAAAACCTAATGTTATTTAAATACCTTTCCTTTCAATCCATTTTTTAAATTTTGAACAAATTTTATTTGTGTTTCCATTTCCTTTCTAGAAGTAACAAATTATTTCCTTCTTAATATTAGGCTGAGGTATAAATTTCTATTTTCAATTTATATTTTATTAACATTTATGAAACTTTTATTTTTGGTGTATTTTCATCATATTGGTTTCTCACATTTCTACCTCATGCCTTTCCTCCTCTTGAACACACCTACTCATTAATTCATTAATTGACAATTTATCTATAGTGATTTATAAGAGATTTAAAATAGAAAATATTGATGTGGAGGAGTGTACAGAATATAATACACTATAAAAAACTTGGATATATCAACCAAAATATTCTTAAGTTGAGATGTAATATACATCACCTTTATGATGTTCTCACACACACATTTCATGGTTGCGAGTCTCATAGATGAGAACTTCCTGATTAATGTGCTTGTTAGTGCTTTATCTAAAGAGATGAACTAGCCATCTATAACATTTATCTAGATACAAACATTATTATTCTCATTGAATGAATCAAAAATACTGGAACATAATTTAGTTTTTATGAACTTCTTTATAAGATAGATTTACCTCTCCCAGTGTTCATATAACATTTTATCATCTTGTTTTCTATCATTATTAGCTGCAGGAGGTTCTTATATTGGAATGGAATAATCAATTTCCATCCATCCTAGATAAAAACGAATTATCTCATTCTAACTTATATAGTTATCACTTTATAATTTAGGAATTCCACAACGAATATAAAAAACCATAATTGTATAACTTCAAATTAACTACATGCGTATTAGTCCAAATCACAGAGTATACATAGTAAATTATATTAAAATGAGTATGAAAAATATAAATTTTATTTTTGGTGAAATTTTAATTTAAATAGATTCATAAAATTAATTAAGAATTATTAATTAATATTTAATTTATAAATTAATTGAATTATAATTTGATAATTCAGAAAATGATATGTTAAAATATTAAATTTTAATATTCGTAATAGCAATAGGAAATAATGAAAATTTAATTTAATTTTTACTCTAATGAAAATATAATAAATTTTTTTATGAGATAATATTTATTATATTTTTCATGTATATTATTTAATTTGATTTAATGTATTTTTAAATTTAATTTAATTTGTAATGTCCTGTAAAAAACTAATTTTTAATAAAATTTAAAAAATCAAATAAATATAAATCAATATTTTAATTTATAAATTCATTAATTATATTTTGATAATTAAACAATCCATATGAAAAATATAAAATTTGTAATGTTCCTAATACCTGTGGGAAAATTATGAAACATAAATTTAATATTTTATCTAATGAAAATATAACAAAAAATATTTTAGGATAGTATTTATTATATTTTCATATATTATTTAATGTAATATAATGAATATGTAACTTTTATTTAATCAGAAATGTAGTCATAAAACCTAAAATTATATAAAATTTACAAAAAATACAATTAAATTATTATTCTTTCAAATGAAAATTAAATATATTTTAATATATTTTAATTACTTAAATTGAAACAAGTGAATGTATTATTCAATGTGATTTTTCTGAATATTTAAATTTTATTTAATTCATAATGTTTTGACAAAACATGATGTTAATAAAATTTACAATGAATAATGGCTAATGAATTAAAGGTGTGTAAAAAACATCTTTAATAACCAAAGATGAAGAAATGAAGATGATGAAGGTGGAAAAAGAATGAATCATTTCTAAAACCAAATATATGAAGGGTTTTTTCTAAAATAGAGGGTATACAGTTTTATTATAAGGAAAAATGTATAACTCGCTCTGATACCAAACATAAGAAATTTTATAAAATATTTATTTCCAGGATCAGTAAATTTATTCAATGAAAATAAAATATCACTTACCACCATTCATTTTAAAATGTAGGGAAATATGGAATCAAAACCTGAATTCCTTCTACACTCTTCATTGGAGAAGTAGATTCTTCCCTGAATCTGGTGAGTGTTGGGGGCTTAAAATTTATAGTGGGTTCTACCCTCAAGAACTCACCACAACTTACTATATTGAAAATTAATATTAATGCACGAAGGTAGATTTCCATATAATAAAAAAATAAAGTATTTAAATTTAATTTAATACATTAAATTCTTATATAATAATTTACTATATTTAATATAACATTGTGTATTAATATTTTGATGGTATAATTTGTTGGCCTATAATTTATTACATTATTAATTAATTGATGGACCATTTATTATAGAAGGTTCCTTGGTTACATATTGCTCCTACCAAAGGTATGAATTTTTATAATTTAATTAATTTGTATCACTTAGACTCACTCACTCTGTCATTTGACTTATTCTGGTTTTTTATTTAATGTGTTTCTGGTACTTAACTCATTTATATAACTTGTTAAATTCCATCAATAATATATTTTTAGTTATGTTTTTTGTTCAAATTGATTAAACTATTATATGATAATACCTAACATTGATGTATTCATTATAATGGAAGATCAATGGATAGAATAAATTTTGTATGGATGTGTTTATTTATTTTATCATAATTAAGCTAGTGTTTTTTAATAATTTAATCCTTTTATTGTTATTTTTTTTTCTGTTTATCCTATGAGAATATACTGATAATAAATTTTCTACTTTGAAAATGAAAATGTTTCAATATGTAACTTTTTTTTCTCTTGACTATTTTTAAAATTAAAAAAAGTAATGATTTCCAAAACCAAAAACCGATATTTAATTAAAAATTGTTGAATAGTAAATTGCATAAAGATTTCAAGCATGAATCTATAAGATTATTGGGGTCATTAAAGGAATAATGACATTATCTACCACTATAACGTCTTTCTATATTATTACTATAATAATTATGATTATGATTATTTTGAGGATGATGATGATTATGAGGATGAAGAAGATGATGAAAATGATGATGACGATGATTATTATGATTATTATTTTGATTGAAAGTCAATTAGGTGGAACCCTATAGGGCAGACACAACCTAGAAATAGAACTATCTCATGTTTGAGTCTTATCACACAAAACTTTAGCTTGGGAAGGATGATGTGTTGGTGCTGTGTTGGTCTCAAGAAAGGCATATGCCTGACAATAACTCATTATCCAATACCCTTTCACTTTTTAATCCCCCTCCCCGAACTATTAATTATAATTATTATAATGTTTTAACTTGTAAGATGATGAACTTAATCATTGTCCTAATAATTTCTAGAAACCACTTTTTTTATTTTCCCCCAAATTATATTAACACCATACGGTGAGTTTAATTTGTTAATATTTTAAAAGTTTTCATATAATTTAAATATAATAACACATAATAATTCTGTCTTATACATATTCCACTAAAGGTATAGATTTTTATAATTTAATTCATTTTTCTCACTCCAACTCACTCACTTTTTCATTTACTTTATTATGTATTTTCATTCATTATGTTTCAGATATTATCCCATTTCCCTAAGATTATTAAATTACTTCAATAATATATTTTCAGTAATAGTTTTTTCAACTAGATCAGACCAATATATGATTATAAAACTCTGAAGTATTCATTCTAATGGACGATCCAAGGTTGGCCTGAATTTTATAGAGATGATCTGCTTTATTTCATCACAATGAAGGTAGTATTTTTGTTTATATTTTATTTTTTTGTTCTATTTTGTTTTTTTACTTATCCTTCGGGAATATACCTATAATGAATGTCCTAATTTGAAAATGAAATTTTTTAATGTGTAACTTTATTTTTATTTTTTCCATGTATCTTTTAAAAACAAATACAAAAAATCATTCCTAAAACAAAACACAACCTTTTCTTTCAAAATGGTTGAAAATTATATTTTGGAATGAATATTAGAATGAATCTATAAAATTCATGGTTCATTTGAGGAATAATGTAATTACTCTACAAATGTAAATTCATGATATATTATTATTAATAATATTACTATTATTATCATTATTATTATTATAATGATGATTATGATTATTACTGTTACTATTATTATTATATTTTAACTTGTAAGATGATGAACACAATCATTTTATTGATGATTTCTAGTGACCACATTGTTGATTTCCCTCTAAATTCTATCTATTCTTTATAGTGAGTGTAATTTGTTAATCTTTGAGAATAATTCTTGAAATTTAAATATAATAAACCTTAGTAATGGTGTCTCAGATATCCATGTGTTTATTTTTATAACATCATCAAATTTTAATATTGAGAGTTATAAAGAAATTCTTAATCGACTATAAACGAGGTCAGATACAAAATTTGAATGTAATTTATCTAGATGAGAGTAATCATGACATGTTACATAAAAACTTATTTCATAATGTTATGATTAATTAATGTGAATTATCACCGACAAAATAATTTTTATTATTGATTTGTATTTTCCAATTTCATTGGTGTTTGTCAACATATATCCTTTCACTCAATCCTCCTCCCTCAATCCTTCACCACATCTATCAAACTATTGCTACCTTCGTCTATTTTGTTTTTCATCTCAATGTTTTCTTACATCAATTTTCAATTTTTTTTCTATCTTATCCATCAAGGATACATAGCAATCATTCCTAGGCTTACCTCATCATTTATCATTACACGATTATCCCTTGATGATTAATTTTAAATATCAACTTCAATTTTCTCAAACTACTTCCCTCAACATGGATTCCTCTTCTCACTGAATACATTGTATCTATACATATATAAAGTTTTAATAATTAGGTAAGGTAACATGCTCATTTTGTTTCTTTCCTCCAATATTCAATTCAAAATTGTAACTATTATTGATATTATATTTCACCCAAAATATGGCACACTATATTTTTTTAAATTTTTTATTACATTTATTTGGATAGATTATCAAATTTATTTCTTTAATGAAGTTACATTTTTTAGATTTCCTCCAAAAATATAATGATTTATTAAGAGACCACTATATTATTGTTGCATAATGATATTTTTCCTCATTTTCTACATGCTTAGGAAATGTTAGATGTTTAAACCATGTATTAGTTATGAATATTTGATTTCTAATTATGTTATCCTAACTAGTTTCTAATTTACATTTTTATTTGTGACAAATTTTCTATTTTACAAATATTTGTATAACCATTTCAATTTTGATTGATCTAGTGTTAATCACCATATATCTATACGGTTGTACTATGATTTTTATAAAGATATGTTTGATCCCTTCGCAACGCCGAAGTCCTCCATCTGTCGCGCCTTTGACCATCATCACCATGCTGCTGGAGAACCCGCACACTCGCCAATCCAAGCCTCCGCCTCTTCCTGATGCCCATCCGTCGTAGCCTGAGAAGTCGACCTCAACGACGTCGTGGCCACCGTCCACACCACTGCCCATCGCCGATGCCGCCGCCGACCAGGAGCGTAACCAGCCCACCGATGCAGCCATGCCATGTAGAGTTTCCGCTGAGAAATCCAGAAACCCTAGCGGAGAGCTCTCGGCCAAAGCCGAGAGCCCTATAGATATATATTTTTCTGTACTATTATTTATATTATATAAATAATATAAATTTTTACTTATATCATAATATGTATTATTATTTGAAGTGATGAATATCTTTCAAGATACATTTTATTTCATCTATGTATATATTAATGTGATGTGTTATATTATATTTACCATAATTTTACATTCCAACTTCTATAAATTATTTTATTATATTGTTGATTATAATGTATTTTTCGATAGTAGGATTATTTCATCTTTTCAAAATGGAAATTTTACTGTGAGTCTACCATAATGATTGGAAAATGAATGATAACAATATAAGAAATTGTTTATCACCCATGTAATGAAGTAATTGATCACTTTAATTGTATAATTTCAACTATATTATTTCCATAACAATTATATATTCTGATTTTTTATCATCTTGGTTTAACTAAATATATAATAAATCATTATTTTCATATACCTTCAGGTTATTGTCATATAAAAATTTTATATTTCATTTTAATTTATTTATTCTATTTTTTAAAATTCAAATATAAGAAATGATTATATAAAAAATATCATAGGATGCTTCAATTCTGTTATTATATGAGGTTGATTTGAATTGGATTTGTAATAATTTTTTTTTGATATTAGGAATTTTTTTCTTTATTATGTGTTTATATGTTATTTTCATTAAATGTATAATTATTCTAATGGTTGTATTTTTATGTACAAATGTTACACTCTCGCTCAATATTTTCGCACCTATGAATTTTCCCCAACCCTAAATATTCTTGATTCTAGTTCTATCTCCCCTACCCTACCCGAAAACACCTATAAAAGTCTACGAACATATTATCGTAACACATGTACATGAAAATACAACCATTAGTATAATTACATTATAGTTTGCTGACAATACCTATAAAAGACTACCAAAAAAATAGGGTTGGGAGTTCTACTGTTGGCAGCTCATCTTAATGAAATCACCCTTATTTTATAAACAAGATAATCATATGAAAGTTTAGTACCTAAACTGAGGTTACATAAATATAACAAAATGGAACTAAAATGTTTTCACTATCCACATATATTATAATTTTGATTGATCTTTTAATACAAATTTTACTATAATTTCATTACATCCAAAAAATTGTATCACGTTATCCACTACTTAAAAAACAAAATATTCACTACAACCATATTAATTGATCATATATTTCTTGAAAAAAGTGTTCTTCTTTAATGAACAAATTTTCTTTCAAAATTATGTTCTACTCCCAATGTCAACTATACCAATGTAATAATTTGTATTATAGAATTGTTATATTTTTTTATAATTAGTATATATATATTATATTATATTCCTTAGATTAAAATATTTGATACATATTAAATCTTTAGAATAAAACATATTCTAATATTACTGTTACTTTTAACAAGAAATTGAATAGTAGTGTACTGTATTTCAGGAGGTAAAAGGGCCATGAAGAAAATAAAAAAATACATATTAAATTTTATACATTATTCCATCTTTATTAAATATTATTGTAGATACCAACTATAGATGCTGGGTTGTGATGGTATTATATCATTTTCTTTTTTCCACTTTGAGAAATAAGTGATGAAATTCATACTAAAATTATTATTTGATCTAAGAAACAATCTTATTCATTAAACTCATTAGTATTTGTCTTTATATAATTGAAATTAATTTTTTTATTAGTAACCAA
Source organism: Viscum album (assembly GCA_963277665.1). Lineage (NCBI taxonomy): Eukaryota > Viridiplantae > Streptophyta > Magnoliopsida > Santalales > Viscaceae > Viscum > Viscum album. The sequence continues at coordinate 1,954,151,110 of OY728130.1, forward strand.
TATTTTTACATTACAGGATAATGATAAATTTGTTTTTCTAGTTGATATCAATGTATTCAAACATTAAACAATGCTCATGACTATTAAGATTTCATATTTCAATGTCCGCAACCGACACCGGCCGTATGAATAAATTATATTCAATGAACTTTTTGTAATAGACGACATAAATGAGGTTTGAAATTTCAACACTTCTACATAGTAAAATGAGGTATGGATCCACTTTTATCAATAATACCACAAAGATTAGTTCATTTCAGATGAAAATGTTAAAATTTTACCATTTAAAATATCAAATGAAATATACTGGTCATATAATAAATGTTTTACCCCTGTCTTGATACAATATCTAATGGAACTAGAAAATTATATATTTGTTGAGTATTCCCCTTTAATAATATTATTTATGATGATGATTATGTTGGATTTTCAAGAATATTCAATCAAGAGGCTAATTTCATTTACAGATCTCCCTCCATTGTAAAAACTTTGGTACATACATCTAATATCTTTTTCATTTTGGTGTTTTTTAATGAACATTACCTTTGGTTGCATGATTTCTTTATTTACACACTAAAATACATATTATACATGCATATTTTAAAGGAATTCCTTAAATCCAATACAGAATATATATGCATAATAATTTGATAAAAATATTTTAAAGATGTAAAAGACTCTAAAATAGGCTGCAATGGCACAAATTTGGATTCCCAGAGATTGAGAAACAATAATGTTCAATTTCAAATATCATCAACCACTATTTCAAATAAAATTATGTTTTAAAAAATATAATTACTATTTTCCATCTAGGTAATTCTTATATATTAATATACTATTAATTTTACATTCTAAATATAAACACATAATCTATTTCATAATAGGAATTCAAAAATTTATTTATTTTTTAATATTATCTTCCAAAATTTCAACTATCTTCTTTTTGATGTGTTCAGATTTTTTAATTTTTATTTTTTAGAGTGTAACAAAGCACGATGGCCAATAAAAGTGCACAAAATTACTTTTGATCCACCATACATGTGTTTAAACCTTAATTAATACATGATGTATACCTTAAACAATATAGATTACATAATTTACTTCTTTTAAGAATGAATGTTTACTTTCCATATAATTATGTATAGTTCATTTTACAAATCAATAGATTTAGAGGATTAATTTAAAAGTTTAATATATTTTATTAACCATATTTTATGTCTATATTTGTAAAATTCATAACATATGTACAAATTTAACATTAATATATATACATTCAAGCACATAACAATTTCTAAAAATTAATACATCTATAAGCCTATATAAGTTTTGTGAATTCAGTCGAAAAAAATGTTACAATTATACATAGTATTAAAATTATCACGATCTTTTACATTCTAAAATCACTATTATGATATTAACATTATATTTTTGTTTAATTTCCATTCAATTTCATGATATTATGCAGTATTATTTAGTAAGTTCTCTTAGAATTTTGTTAGATTTTGACAAATATAAGCATGTAGTTTTGAACCAGTAAAATTTATGAACATTTGATAATAGTATGAATAAAAAATAAATAGTTTCAAAAACCTAATTAGTTATTATTTTGTAAAATATATATGCAATGTATGAGAAGTAAAAAATAGTGAAAATATAGTAACATTTTTTTGTGCAGATTCAGTAGTGCAGATTCAGTAGATTTTTTTAGTTCAATTATATTTAACTATAGTGCAGTATATTCAGTAGCATTTTTTGGTTAAATTATATTTAGTATATTCCATAGCATTTTTATAATATATTAAAATATTATTTATCTTACATAATATTATTTTTTGGTTCTAGAGTTTCAACAAACCCACTTCATTATTGTCATGTAAAATTTATATGAAATCTATATGAAGGAAAAAAAATTGGGAAATTTCAGTAGCATTTATTATGATGAATCAGTAGCATTTGTTAGGTTCAATTATAATTAACTGTAGTGAAGTAGATCCGGTATATTTTTATTGGTTCAACTATATTCTGTAGATTTCGTAGCATTTGTACAATTTTTAAGCATAATATAAGTCATATATAATATTTTTTTCATTCAATTATATTAAAATAGAGTTTCAACAGACCTATTTTGATTTTATTATGTATCAAATGTAGTGATGATTTAGCAGTATGTGTTATAGTTTTTAGTAGGTAGTATGTGATTTTGTATAATCAATTTTCTTGTAACTTTGGTTTACTATAGTTAATATTAGTATCCAATTTCAATTTACCTTTTATTTATAAATTGATTTTGTATAATAAATTTTCATCTATTGTGAAAGCATATTATTGTTTTATCTACAAATGAAATTTTTTAAATTTTTACCTGGATAATCAGTTGTATGAGTTTTACAATTTTGATTAACCTCAAAATAGATTCACCTACATCCAAATTTATGTTGAATTATTTTTATTCATATATTTCCTTGAAAAAAAACTTTATATAACACTTGAAAACATTTTTTTTGAATTATGTTTTGTTTAATTTATATCCTCCATATGCATATCATTATTTCACAATTCATTTTCAAGTATTCTATCAATTTTAAAAAATATCCCATTGTTTCATTCCATGTTTACTATTTGTTTTTTTAATTTTATAATTAATAATAAACACATTATTTTTAAAAATAAAAATATACATCAAAGTCCATGTAATTTAATGAGGGGGAATACTAGTTCAGTATATAAAATACAAAAAAAATATATAATTTGTTTAAAAGAAATAAATATTCAATGTTTTTTTTACAAAAAAAACTTTTAAAGACTCAAAAAATTAAAACAATAATAAATAGCACCCATTTCATATATTTTGATTATATAACATACAAACACACCATTACAAAATAATGTTGATACGATAGTAGTGTTTTTATGATGGTTTTAAAAACTATTGCCAAATGATTTTTTGGTTTTCTAGAACCATCACAATATTTTAAACACAAACACACATTCACTAGTTATTTACTTTTCATGAACCCTCCCCCAATGGTACCCCTCTTGGACCAGTAATTAGATAAGAAAGATAATGATGCCCAAACCCTACCTTCAATAGATCATGGGTAGGTGACAAGCACCGATATTATATCATACTCATAACAGAGAGTAATTACACTCTAAGAAGAACATGAGGAATGAAAGATGAGATAAACCACCAAACAACTAATGCTCATTAAAAAAATAATAAAAGATCTCAACCATACTTGTAATTTCATAAAATTAGAACAAATATAAAAAGGAACAACAAATACCAAAAGCAAATCCTTTATAGTGACCAGAAGGGTCAATCAACTTCTGAACAACACCATGATCTTGTAATGTCCATCCTGATCACTAACAATATCTTATGGATCTGAAAAATAGTTTATATATTCATAGGGTGAGAATAACATGTATACATAGTAAGATCCTCCTTGGAGCCTCTTGTGTTAAAGATAAAGAATGTATAATAAATCTCAATGAACAAACATGTGAATCTAACAAGTCACATAAACAGGTATGATAAGTTCTCATGCCCACCATGACCATCTTACCAATTATTTCATATAATTAATAATATAATAACCAACATAATATCAAAAGATTTTCCCCCAAAACTACTTCCCCATTGGTTGTTATTCTTCCCCAACATTGCACATCTTGAGCCATCTCTCTTAAAATAAAGTATCCCTTCCCAATGGAAATTGGGAAACTATAACATATCATGAAACTCTTGCATCACAGTATCCTATCATTACATCTCTAAATTGTAACAAATTAGTTTATGTGATCCACCATAACTTATATGATGTGTATGGTACCTTAAGTCATCACACCTCATACATGATGTACCTATAATAGTATGTAGGATAGTATATCTTGAGATACATGTGTGTGAAATAATTAAAATCCATTACATCCCTCTATAGACATGTATATAGGAAAAGGTTACCACCATTCATTCCATCACATAAAACTACCAGGAGAAAAGAGTGGGGAAATAGGGTGTAGTTAGCCATATGTTCCTCACTAACCTAAATGTTGGTGAAAACACCCTCTCAGAGTCCAATGGGTGTTAGTCTCTCTACCGACATGGATGTGGTAGAATATGAAATCTCATAACATACAAGATATATATAGTTCACAATCCACACTATGGGAAACTACATAGACTTAACCTCAACTTTAGTTATCGTCTCTCGAACACTCGAATGCCACAAGTAAAAGATATATATAATATATGAAAATAAAACATTTCAATAAGTATTTCAATTAATTTATTCCATTAAAAATTTCATAATTACAGTAATTATTTCACAATACATTAATTAATATTATTACATTCCCATTTTCCATTAAAACCAACTGATATCCATTCCCATTGGGCATAAACAGACTGATACCATAGTTCATCATGAATTATAATAATTCATTATTCCATTCGAGAACCAACCCCATAGGATAAAAAAATTATTATTAAATATCATTATATAATTGTAGTAACTCTAGGACTCTTCATATTCTACCAAAAGAGATTCATAAATTATGCACAACCAGATGTTTTAAAGAGTGGGGAATGGGACGAAAAAAATAAGAAACTGATCCAGTCAACCATTAAATAGATTCATTATCAACCAAAAATCCCAAATTTCAGCATAAAAGAAATGGTAAAACCCACCATTATCCCAATATATTAGTCATGGTGTCATTATCAACAATACCATGAAAATCATCATGCATCCTGTCATTACTAGAATCAACTATTTCAACAAACCTTTCCACCTCACCCATATTTCTCCAAACCATCTGGTATCCCATGTTCACATCACATCACATCAGAAGACTCATATCCATAAAAGTCTTTAAGAAAAGAAAACAAATAGACGAATATTGGCCATAAAACAAATTAATCTGACCATCACTAGAAAATGAGCTTGATCTAACCCATACATTTATCTTTATCAAACAACAAGATCAAAACTATCATGAATTAAATGATACATTTATCACAATTTAGAAACATATGTAACCTAAGTAATAAGATATAATAGATACACGAAATTTATACATGATTTTAAGCATCACATCAAATTTCATTAAACTACAATGAAGAACAATTACAACTAAACATGTATTAATCATCACTTTGATTTCAATCAAATCATTATGAAGTATAATTTCATTTAAACATGCCTCTTTGTTATTTAGCCAAAAAAAATTCTAAAATTATGTTCTTTATCAAATTTGATCATAAAAACTATAGAAAAACATAATATAGAAAATTATAGAACATTTCCTTACAAATCAATAGGTAGACTGTTATCATGTTGGTAACACATGAAATCTCTATAACCCAAAATAAATTCTTGTCCTTAATCATGATTCCATCATAATTAATTTTAATACCTCCATCACCCAAAGTGATAAAATCCTAGAGACTTTACAATTTCATATAAAATATGGGATGAAATAAATTCCCCAACTTAAGGATTTAATGTTCATTAATGAGAACATAATAATAAACACATATCTCTAATCATATCCCCCACAAGGAAACAACATCCCTCCAAGGATGTTTCACTAGAATTATGAAAAAAACATCAAAATATATCCCTAAGAATGATGGAGATCAAAACCCATAAAATTTTAATATATAATGGTATAAACCAATCGCATTGTGGAAGATACCACATGAGGAATAGGAGATACACCTTATATCCCAAAAAAATCAAACATGGGAAGATAATGACCAATCAAAACCAAAAGGGATTAAAAACACATTGAAATTGATCTTATGGTTTCCAAGGGTTCAAGAGAAATATAAAGTTTTAGAGGGAAACCATGTATTTTTATGAATTTATATGCACACTACCAAACATTCATTCATGTTGTGAATGGATTGAGTTTTAAGTCTCATCAGAAAACACATTTACTATATCCAATAATCCTTGATTAATTCACATAATGAACTTAATGTTCAAATTGTGAGTTTTTAGGCCATATTCATTGAATATGATCTTTCCCCTATCACTTCATTAAAAACAGTATATGTTCTAAATTTTATCATGAAAACCACCCTTTCTCAAGATGTGAATCACAATTCAGGTTCAAAACTACCATCTCAAGTTGTGTAATACAATTCACACCGTGAATTTAGTTTGATTCATGATTTATACTCCCAAGCTCCATCAAACCTACTCCACACTCCCTCCAAGAACAACATACTCTAAAAAACATTAAATGGAACATGATTGAAGGATCATGGATTTAGATCAGATACCTCTCAAAAAATTCTCATCCTTGGTAATTTAAAACCAAAGCCATAGATAAGGGAAGGAAAAAGGGGCCATTCAAACAACCACCCATAGAGATACCTCTCAATAATATCACTATAAAAAGAGCATAACTACCTCACATAGAAGAATAAAGAAAAAATCATTCAAAACACTAATAACTATCTTCCAAACACTATACCATGGAATATACCACTCAAAAAGGATCAAATCCACAAACAAGGCATCATGGAAGATATAACTATATCATAAACTATATAAATTTAAAAAACGACAAAAACTATATTAAAAGAGAATAAAAAAGCATCAAACAACATGGGATAATAAGCATATATTTGTGACTCATGTTCTACAGTTATCTACTCCACACTATATTGTTACTATAATAAATAAACTAAGTGACTAAAATCACTTCGCAACACCTTCTCCTATAATTCTTGGATCATCACATGCCATTAATCAATGGTCATATCATCATCAATGTCAATCTCACCATAACAGATGATGTGAGAATTTTCCTAAAGCTATTAGAATATTATTGAAAAATTAATGACATCATGAATCCTACTTATCTATAACGGAAGTGATATCCAATACATTATGGATTCAACATGAGCTAACAACTCAAATGGAACAAAAAACCAGGGGTAAAGCTTACCTGTAATTATAAAACATCACTAACCATGATGAGTAGTTACCTTCAAGAACACATGATCTCCAATGTTAAACTCCAGTGCTCCCCTCCTATAGTGGACATAATAATTCTAATGATCTTGCATTGCCTTTATCCTATCAAGAATCACTTGAAACATCTTTATCATGATCTGCACTAGTTCCGACCGAATAATTGCTGACTCTCTGAACCCAGTACAATAAAATGGGGGAAGAAAGGTTGACCATAAAAAGATTCAAATGGCTCAATACCAATAGTGGGTTAAAAAATATTATTGTAAAAAACTCAACAAATGAAAGATGTCTCATCCACAAACATCAAAACTCAATAAAATAATCATGAAACATGCCTTCCAGAATCTGTATGGTCCAATATTTTTTAACGCTATTCTATGGATGAAAGTCATTGCTATAGAAAAAATACAATTAAAAATCATGTTGAAGTTCTATCAGTATCCTAGAGATGAAATAAGGATTGCGATCAGAGAAGATTTTCTATGAGACTCCATGGAGCCTTACTACCCCCTATAGGTACTACCATAAAAAACCTCAACTATGATAAATTATTTGATCACTAATAAGTGAGATTAATTTTCAAACATTCCACTATCACTGATATAGTACCATACCCTCTATGAGATTGATGTAAGTCGGTGAAAAACTGTATCTAAAATTCATCCCACTTCCACTAAGGAACTTATAATATATGGATAAACCCCTCATAAAAATGATGTTCAACCTTCACATTATGGGAGACTAAACATCGCTATATAAACTCTTCAACTGAATGATTTAACCTAGGAAAAAAAATTTACCTCTCAAAGGTTGATACATCTTTTATATGACAAGATGTGCTAACAAGGATGAGATGTGAAAATTGTGAATAACCACACCCTAAATCACCGAAGGAATAAAAAACCTCCCCTTAAACAACACTCAATATTGATAATCCTTTGACCAACAGTCATAGGAATTACCACAGATAATTTAGTCTCTCTAGACCTCTAACTCAGAATCCCCTAATCAAGATTTATCCATTAGTTTCACCAAATATGACTAAAAATTCATCTAAAAAATAATCCTTTGCCACTATCCTCTACTATATAAATATGCATGAAAGATAGATCTTCCATACCTCTCTACGAAACTCCAGACTTATAAATCAAATCACAACATGAATTATTACTCATCCCATCAACTACAACATTACCCTTTCTGTATGTATATGAAATCTATAAATCATAGTCCTATATGAATTCCATCCACCATCAATGTCACATGTTCAGGTCAAACTAGGGGAAGAAATAACTCATTATCTTATTATTAGTGAAAACCACAAAGAATTCATAGATGAGGAAATATTTCTAAAATATAAATTAAAACACAACCACTTCCAACGCAAGATCGTGGGTTGCATAATTACATTCATGGGGGAAGAACATCAAGGAACCATATGAAATAACCACCCTATAAAGACTTCATACACAACCCATGATAAAACCTGAAGTATCACACAAAACCTCAAAATGAACTAGATCTTCTATAAAATATATAACTATAATGATGACTATCTTTTCCATCAGATACTTAAATGATTCCTAACACTAATCAGTCTATAATAACATTTGACCCGTTCTGGTTAATAATTTTAGAGGATTTGAAATTGAGATAATTCATGTATTAACCTCTTGTAATATCTTGAAAGATTGAGGAGACTCCACACCTCTACAACTATCTTGGAAGATATATAAGAAACAAACAACTAGATATTTTAAGTATCCACAACAATTCTATGATGATACATGACATTCCCCAAGATAAAAACCTAACGATCCCAAAACATACACTTTGAAAACATCTAAAATAGCTATTGATGATTAATAAAACCCATAACATCCCACAGATTCATTAAATTCACATCCATAAACACAGATTACATAAGTATGTCTTCGATTAAGATAACCACGAATTGGTCTAGAATCTTTCAGAACACTGTACTCATCAATTCCATGAACACTATTAGAGATTTTTTCACACCAAATGAAATTAAAACAAACTCATAATTCCAAAAATGGCACCAAAAAATGGTATTCATTGAATCTACATCCTTTATCTATATCTTATGGTACCCTAAACATAGATTAATCATTGAGAACAAACTATATCCTTTCATATGATAAAAATAAATCATCAATCCATGGTATAGGGTAAAATTTCTTAAATTTATCTTGATTTATGTGATGATTATTTGTATAAAAATGGACTGTCATTAAAATTTCAAGGACAAAAACCAGTGAAACCTAAGGTGAAACACATGTCTAAATAAAATATCAATGAAAAGGATCATCTATATATATCCGAAGATCCTATGAATTAGAATTCATCATCCAATATAGAGTCATAGAGATCAAAAAAGTGCATGACTGCAGATATTTCCCAAAATCAGTCTCTTATTGAGGGGGTACTACCACAACCTCCTTATGAAATACATCATGGTACTCTTCCACAAACCTAGGAAACATCATCATCTAGACCATTGATGAAATCTATATCAAGTCCTCAATCATAAAATATAATTATAGAATACACATTTGACCCATCTGAGGGTCTTACTCTCCAACGAACATGAAAGACTCTCAATCAGCATCCTATAACATGGTCTTATTCTTAAATAAATATATAATATCCTACACCAAATACATTTATTATATTCCAAATATAATATCGTATGGATAGATTTTAAAATATAGGATGTCTCTGCAAGAGACGTGCTACACCAACATTATCTCACAAAAATTTCATATAAATAAGATTGACATCCAACTGGAATAGAAAAAACTAAGGAAACTAGAATCCTATCCACATGAAGTCCCAAATCATAGACTAGATTATTTGATATCATAAAGGATAATATATCCAAAATAATAAAACAAAAATAATCCAAGTAGAAAAGGAGTAAAAAGCATCTTGAACGATGTTTTTATCCCCTAGAGTTAGAAACATTAAAGTTTAGAACTGGCGATGAATAGACCCATGAAATATTTAACAAAAATTATGCAACCTATATGATTGTGATATACTCTATGAGGATGAGTATCATCATGGTGCAATCATCAGTATGCCCCATCTCCCCTATGATAATTGGAATTTTGAGTACATTGTTGTCTCCACCTCGGGCGAAAATATCACAATTGTGGAACTTGAAGTGTAACACATACCATATACTTCCAAATAAAAATTTATGAGCACTATCACCACTGATTATCATGATCTAAAAAAGAAAAATAAAATCTCAATTCCTTGGCAGGGTTCTAAGAGCATCCACCATTGGAGAAATTAGATGATGAGGGTTGGGACCTACCCCAACCTATTTGAAAATTTTTCTATCTAGGAAACTAGGAACCCCAAAACACATCTCTACTATATGGATAATCCTGATGAATCCCCTCTCATAATGATCTGGTCCTAGACACCACCCTCTAAAAAACCTATTCTTTCACCATTACCTCAAGATATTCCTACAACTTAAACATGGTAAGCTAATGTAGTTTTCAAGATGGAAATCCACCTAAAAATGACTCACCCTTACCTCCTCATTTGTCAATAGGCTTGAAGAATATCAGAGAAGGGTCTCAAAACAAATCTGTAACTCCCACATGATATATCTCCCCTATATAAGGGTAAATAAATCTTGGATATTGGTCACCTTCATGGTAAAGTAATGAAACTCAACTCAGAACTAACCTAAAAAATTATCCCATTAGATAATTGACTCCTCACAGTCCCCAAGTAACAAAAAAACCATTTCTTAGCTGCCCCATGCAGTATCATCACCGCTAATGGAACCCAGTACTCTTTTTAAGAACAGATAAAATTGAAGTCTATCTCCACATATTCTAATTTTCCTTCTATCATTGAGTTTGAAACAAATAAATCATACTTATTTAGACTCTGGTGATGAAACTCTAGGAGTTTCATCCTCCAAATATCACTGTCATTGACCTAAGCTCTATAGCGATCTAATAGAACATCCTACTAACAATCATTGGCATGAAACTGATGAGGATTTCTATCGAGATATATAACAATAAAATAACAAAGGGTATAGACTCATAAACATGTAATATGGAATATTTAAGGTTAATTAAATAACTTTTAACCTAATCCTATGGTCTAACCCTTTCAAATACATTCACAAACCAAATTGATGCATGATCATTTCCAAGGTTTCTACCTTGAAACTAGAATCACCTTGCTCTGTAGGGTCATTAAACTTAAATATCCCATCATTATATAATAGGGGGCCTAAATACCCATTTCATAGCCAGCCTTCCTTGATTACGTAGCTTATTAGGAACATCTAACATTGTTTTCATACCAACCAATGTAGTACTCACAATTCATCCTTATAAAATCCATCATATACATAAAACTAAACCTTTCATGACACTTTTTCATAACACCCTCCCATAATGGTACCCTTCCCGGGAAAATAATGAGTGAATGGAGATAATTACACCTAAATCTCACCTCCAACAGACCATAGGTTGTCAAAAAGCACCGACAGTATGTTATACACAATATTAATTTTACCCTCTAAGAATAACATGTGGAAAGAAAAATAATATTATTGGCCAAAAAAATCATAATCATAATAGGAGAAATGAAATATCCAACCATACATGTAATATTAAAAAATTGAAAAAATAATAAAAAGAAACTACATGTACTAAAAGTAAATCCTTGGTTGTTACCTTGAAACCCAAACAAAACTCCTACATAACTCTATGATCTTGTAATGTACAGCCTAATCACTAATGAGCTCTCACGAACATAAAAATAGTTTATATATATGTAGGATGAGAATAACATGTATACTCAGAAGGATTCTCAATGCCCTTATTTTTAATGTGAAAATTTTATCATCTTAATAATAATTTTTAACTATTTTTTATTATCTTAACTAAATATATAATTTAATTATTAATGTTTAGTTAATTTACATTAAATGAATTAATTGGGGTAAAAAGGTTTCTACCATTAATATAATTATACCAATATTCCTTCATTGGGATGTGCTACCATTATAATGATACCATTGATTTGATACTAATATTATCCTACCATCAATATTCTATTGATAATGTTGGTTTCACTACTAGGGCCTTCTTCTTCCATGTCATGCTATCAGCAACTACTTCCACTAGTATGATTCGACTAATGCCACTAATACACTTGTATATTATATAATTTCTACTGTTAGTCTGCTACCACTAAATGCTTCCATAGATAAGATTTTGTTGGCATACTACCACCACAACCAAAATTTATTTTACTAATTACCATTGCTTCATAATTCTACTGTTTCTTCCTCTACTTTCTTCAGTATGCTACATATGAGATGCTTTAGTTGGAAATGTATATGTTAATGTGATCTAAGGATGGTTCCATGTTGGATTCCATGTGGAATTTATCTACAAGGAAAGAAGATAGAAAATTAAATCTATATATTGATGATGTTTATGATAAATAAATTTGGGGAAGTTAAAGTTCTGTTTTCTATCTTCGATAGTAGCTAATTTTAAAGGAGATATTTTTAGTAATAAAAAATATTAATCATTGATGGGTTCAAATGGAGAATTATTTTAATATTTGAATAAAATATTTTGGAGATTCAAAGGTTGGACCTTTGGATGCCTTTGACTATAAATAAAAATACCATGTTTCTAATTGGGGGATCAAATTGGATGATTCACTGAAAAATTAAGTTTCTACTACATTGAATAGATTTTTTCTACTTCATTTTATTTATTATTTTTCTTCTATAACTCATATTCATATTTCAATTATATTTCTCTCCCAGTCTCTCTCTCTATTTCACCACTGTGATATCGTGTACTTACAATGATTATAAACTGGCCTGACGAATATCATAATGGAGTCATCTAGTCTTGAACCCAAGTCCATGTTTAATATATGATTTAGGTTGGTCCAAAGATGATTTTTAGTGAGTGTAATCCTCTCTATGGTTATCAAAAGATTAAATTTTTCTTCTACAATCATTCTCCCTTGATTGAGGAGGTGGATATTCTGTATAATTTCTGATTGTTGATAAAAATGAATTATCACAACTAGGTTGGAATAAGGTGTTCACACTTATGATAGAGTTTTTTAATTAAGTGAATATAGTACTAGATAATGAAGGTTATCATTAAATGACTATCTTGGGATAATTTCCTTTCATTTCTAACTATATTTATTTTGAATGCATCTTCATTTACATGTTTTATTTTATGATTTTACTCAAATTACCATTGTCTCCTACATCTTATTTCATTCATAAAATAATTAAACATAAAAAATATAAAATAGTAAATTACTTATAGTGTGTGATCGACTACGAATCTCATAAAGTGATATAACTCTGGCCATCCGTTATGTTACATGAGGAAAATATTATAGCTTTTTTAGTGATATATAACTGGTGTTTCAATCCTCCCAGATCCAATCATGCAGAAGATAATGAATTCATTATAAATATTATTGAACAAAAAAGTGAGTCTAATTCATCTCCTATATAGGAATTATATATCCCCACTCTGTCCACGACACTCCCACCAATTATCGCATGAAAGTATTACTATAATAACCAACATAATATCAAAATAAGGTATCTCACTACCACTTTCCCACTGCTTCTTCACTCTTTCCTAACATCTCATTTCCTAGTCTATATTTATAAAAATAATTTAAGCCTATAAAAATACACCTGAGTAACTATAACATATCATTCTCCTTGTGAATCACATCATCTCATCATAAAATCTCTAGATAATAACCAAGTCGTTCTTGAAAAACACCGCAACCTATATTGTAACATCACAAGTAATTATAGAATAAGAAATTTTCATTTCAATTAATATTTATGAATTATATATTGGTTTTAATTTAAATTTAATTCTATGTCCAATATCATACCCATCAAACAAAAACGGGTTTGCTCCGAAATCTTATGTTGAACACAATACCGAGTTATACCGAAAAATAATACATTATTAATAATATTATTTTAAATGGTAGTTATCGCCAAGATGTATTATTTGCAAGAACGAACAAAACAAAATATATCTTATATAAACATGTTTATTAATTGTTTTTTATTTCTTCTAATAAATTTTATGGAACTAAAATAAAAAAAATCCAATTTTTAGTTTAAAAGCTCTAATATTTTTTAAAGGTAGTTTTACCTCTTTATAATGGTGAACCCATTTTAAATCCAATTTTTGACACCTTTAAATGTTATATATGAAAAAAAATCTCCTTTGAAATAGGGATAAAAAATTTTGGTTGGATAATTTTTTGGTATATTTCTAATAACTTTCACATTTTAATGAATCTTGGAAAAATACTACAATGTAATTGAAAACCTCTTTTTCATTTAATTTTTATAAATTTCTATATTAAAATTTTAATATGGTTAGAAGTTTATTTAAATTATATTTTTATCATTTAATCCAATTTTTGTCATTGGAATCAATTTCTAATTAAAATTGGATATAAAATAATTTCAATGTTTTGAACATTTCTCTTTAAAACCCAACTTTTAGGTTTTAGCTACAGAATTAATTTTAAATATAACTTTTCTAATTATGTGAATTAAATTAGGAAATATGTATTCCATATTTGGAATCAAAATTTCCAATTTATGTATTAAGGTAACATTATTTTCGGGTATAAAATAGTTACCATTGTAAAAAAGTACTTACCATAGAAAAAGTAAAATTTTGGAAAGGGATAAAATAAAAAGTTAAAATCGTAACATACCAAACGAAATAAAAAATTTAATGGTTGGTTGAGGTGTGTATCAAACCTAACCATACATTAAAATATTAATTACAAGCCAATTTCATGTAATTTAATTCCAACTCTATATGATTATCTTTTAATATAAAATAAACAATAAATTAATCACTTTAACCCACCTTTCCTCAAGTATAAATACAACCTCGCCACCACCCTTTTTGACCCAAAAACCATTGTAGATCCTAAAATATGAACCCAAATCTCACATCCTCACTCTAACCACGTCCATGTGCTTCCGGTATCACAAAAACACCAAATCCAAGATCCTCTAGGGGTTTTTCAAGGAGGGTTTATTAAAGAGGCAATTTTCTCAAAGTATCTCTCTAAATTTATTTACATTTTCTACTATCTACTCACGTCATACATCTACCAATGAAAGTTAAATATATAATCATGTAAATACTAGAGTTTTATTTTTATAATGTAATATCTCATATATATTTACTTTCTCACATCCTCTTATTCAATGAAATGATATTTTTGTCCAAGTTATGTCGGTTGATCACCTCTATAAATAATGTTTTTGTTCCATTTCCATTACCTCCTTCTGGGATATTCTTAAAAACATTATCAGGTTAAATAATATTAAAATATTTATATTATAAAATATTTCATACTATGGAAATTTTATATTAAGAATACCTTCATGCTTTCTATATTGTTGTTATATGATAACTTCGTTTGGGGATGTGTGGACTATCACCTCCTCAAAATGATGTGATTAGTTCACACATCAAATGGAATGTATTAAGGATTAATTTAGAAAAAATATATGATATAAATGAAATATTAATTATACTGTAATGATATTCTACATGTATACATATTTATATACATTTTATTTAATTTCTCTCTTTAAATACGATAGGAAGAACAAAAATAACGTTCAAGCGTACATACGACCTACCGTCTCCATGGATGGTGTTTTTAGTTTGTCTTCATATATTATTATAAATACTTAATTAATGAATAAATAAGATATTTGTATTATGTTTTATATTATGAACATAATGAAATTATCACCACATGGACTATTGACATCATACCAAGGTCATTTTCCACTCAAGTACTGAATATCGAAAAAATATCTGAGATGAACATAAATAATTTTTTAATTGTTATAACATGGTAAGAAGTGATATAATATAAATAATAAAATTGGAAAATTTTCTAAATAAATTTGAAATTTACCTAAGTTTATTATTCAGGAAGATGAAGAACAAATGAGATAAGTCAGACTCAAGGTAAGGAAGTTTCTTAAACCAATTTCCATTCATTAGGTTAAATTTATAAAAATTTATTTTGTCGTTCAACTCTTAATTGTGAAATGAATTTTAAATATCTTATATTTTATTTATATATTAAATTTAATTTAATTTTTTTAAAAAAATTAATCTTTTCCTGTGGGGTGTTTGAATATTTGTACAAAACACCAAAAGGAATGTTTTAAACAAATATGATGACAATAACTTATTTGTCACCATAATTGTTATTTGATATTTGGTTTCCTCTATAAATAATAATTTTTTAAAAAATAAAATAAATACCATTTTCCATTTTAATTTATTTTGGTATTGAAAATTGTTTTTATAATGGATTTATTATGTCAATATCTTATAATGATATCTTGTGATTACAATGTTGAAATGCCATTTTTTCATTTATGCGTGATATATGAGTTGTGATTATGTTATAGTACATGGGAATTGATTATTTATATGGGTGGTTCTATGATAAATTAAGGTTGGGTTATCCCATGATAGCTCTCAAATGCATTGGGTAATGAGACAATGTTAAATGATATAGTTTCCCCAAAGAGATTTAGGGAATATAATGTGATGGGTATTCAAAACATAACCATGAAGGTTACTCTTTATGTAGCTGTGAAAGCTATAATGTAAGTATTATATTTATTGAACAAGTTTCATTTAGTATTTTTTATTTATATGATGTATTTTCATCAATCTTATGATTTCATGAGGTATTTTTTATTGGCGAAAAGTATGATTTTGTGAAAATGTTTTCTGAAGTTTAAAACATTCAATGACTAATGAATTCTTTACTTATTTTATATCCCTTACAAATCTTTTTGTGATCATTACACATTTTTGAAATATTTTCACAGGGTATAATGATGGTTAAGAGAAAAAATGATTTCAATATGACTTTCTTATCATGATAAGAAATCATGTTTTATTTTCAAAGTTTTATAGTTTTAAAAAATAAATACTATTTTGGTAGTATCCTTTTGTATGATTATGGGATTATATTTATAAATGATGTCATAATTATTTAAATATCTATACCTGAATAGATCTTCAATGTAAAATAAATAAAATTCTTGAACCAAATCAAGATTATTTAATGTTTAATGTTGTGTCCTTATAGTGGGAATCAGAAGTCAGTTAGGATAACATCAGGGGTTAGGATATTGTAAATAGAATATACATAAATTATTTTTAATTTATGGTCAAATTAAAACTATATATAATTTTAATATTACAATTTTTCTTTGTATAATGTATTTTTTTCATAATGGTTTTCCATAGAGGAAATAGGGAAGCTTTCCTAGGAAAACATCTAGAGGAAAATAACCTTCCAAATTGGCAACCTGAGATGGTCAGAATCAGAACTGAATAGTTTGTTATAGTGATTGTTTAGTTGACTTTGGAAATAAAAATTGGTGGTATCCATGCATGAGATCATCCATTTCAACCACAGAGGAAAATTTTAGTACTGTGTCATTTAATTATGCAACATACTCTATCCTTCAGAGGATAATATAACCCTGTTCCAGTTGAAGGGTGGATTAAAGTGTTAAAAAATATTTTCGATGTGATGGGGTGTTCAGACAGTCAAAAATTTAGTCTTGTTTTTTACCATTTGGAAGGTAATGTTGGTCAGTGGTGTTTGAAGGTTATCAATATCAGAGATTTTTAGGATATTTATCCTCTTAATTGGGATGAATACCAAAATACGTTTCTTAAAAAATATTTTCCTAAGGATGTTTGACATATGGTTGAAGGAAATTATTGTAATTGAAGAATGAGGATGAATTAGTCTCCACTTATGAAGAAATATTCACTAGACTCGTATGGTGTGATCTAAATTATATCAGGGATCTTGATATTAAAATAAATCATTTTTAATTAGTATTAAAGCCAAAGGGAATTGGATTCTCATGAGTTTAAAAGTTATAAAAAACATGTTCGATATGTAGAGAAGGTGGAAATGGAGTTTACTGATGATCATGTGTTCTTTGAAAAATAGCATAATAAGAGGTAGAGGTGGTAGGAGAAAGTAAATAATTTATCAAAAAAGTATGATTTTATGAAAATTAAGTTTATAGTTTGTGAAAATAGTAGTAAAAATCACCCTGGAGAATGCCCTATGAATTCTGGAAAGTTATTCTGATGTGGTAAAATGGTATATAAGGATCGTAACTACACTGAAAAATATAATGGCAGTGGTAAGAAAAATATAATTTATAGTCAGTAAAATGTTTTATGTAAAATGAGATGGGTCATTTTGAAAATTATTATTCTATGAAGAACACGAATGAAGGGAAGAAGCCATACTATATGCAGAAAGGTGAGGTGAATTTCTTTTCAAGTACTTAAAAAATATTTCTGAACATCATATTAAGTGATATTAGGTATGTTTTATGTATATTCAGATTAAGATAATGTGTTGTTTGATTTAGGATCTACAATTTCTGTTTTTCGAGAAATTTTCTACTAAATTGGTAATTATACCACAAGAAATGAATCCAGAAATTTTCTTAAAAATATTTGGGGGAAATTTTTAGGTAAAAATAAATTATAAGAATACTACTATCATTATCCATGGAAATAATATACCTACAATCCTCATTGTTTTTTCTCATGTAATGTTTGATGTTATTCTAGGTATGTATTGGTTTCCTTTTTACGAGGGTAATATTGACTATTAATCTATTAAAGTTAATTATTAGAATGACTTCTAGTTTGTTTACAATAATGAACCCCTACCATTGATAACATATCAAAAATTTGAAAAATTATGAGATTAAGGAAATTAATGTTATCTTGCACATATTTTTGAAAATAAATAAACTGTTTATATTAATGATGTTCTAGTAGTAAATGATTATCTTGATATTTTTCCTGATGAGTTGCTTGGTATTATACCTAATCAAGAATTTGACTTTTCTGTTCACTTAGTTCTTGATTCTAAGCCCATTTCAAAACCCCCTTATCAAATAGCTTAGATTAAACATTAAGATTTGAAGAAGAAATTGCAGGAGTTATTAGATAAAGGTTTCATTCGACCTAGAACATCACTATGGTGTGATCATATATTGTTTTTTAAAAAGAAAGATGATTCAATGAGTCTTTTCATTGATTATAAATCCATGAATAACATAACTATTAAGAGAAGGTACCATTTCTATATATCTATGATTTTTTTATCAGCTCCTGGGAGCGTAATTAATTTTTAAGTTTAACTTGAGGCTAGGGTACCATTAGTTGAATATAAAGGAAGAAAACATTCCATAAACAACATTTTGTACTATATATGGCCAGTATTATTTTTTAGGCATGTTTTTTGGTTTAACTGATGCATCTATTATATTCATGGATCCTATAAATAGAATATTCCATTAGTTCCTGGATAAGTTTGTGATTGTGTTTATTGATGAAATTTTTATATATTATAAAATTAAAGAGAAGCATGAAATTAATTTAAGGGGTTTCTTGAAAACCTTAAATGAAAATA
The DNA here is from genome assembly GCA_963277665.1 of Viscum album. NCBI lineage: Eukaryota > Viridiplantae > Streptophyta > Magnoliopsida > Santalales > Viscaceae > Viscum > Viscum album. The sequence goes on from OY728130.1 coordinate 1,954,170,711, forward strand.
AAATATGTGGGAAGTTAATAAAGTATGAGTTTTGGTTACAAAAAATTTAATTCCTAAGTCACATTGTTTCTAATGATTAAATAACTGTTGATCATTATAAAAAGAAATTTGTTGAATAATGGCTGAGACGCAAAAATATTGTCAAGATTCATAATTTTATTTTTTATGTATGATATTTTTGGAGTTTTGTTGAAAATATTTCTTGGTTTTCTAGCCCACTAACGAATTAAACTCAAAAAGGTGTTAAGTTCATCTAGACTAAATATTGTGATGTTTGTTTCAGGAACTAAAAATAATATTGGTGAATTGTGCAGTACTAGAATTACCTTCTAGAAATGGTGAATTTTTTTATCTATAGTGATAATTCATTTAAAGGACATGGTTTTTTCCTAATGATGAATGATTAGGTAACCATTATGCTTCACATTTGATGAAAATTCATGGGTTAAATTACCCTAAACATGATTTGGAATTAGTTGTAGTAATTATTTATTTAAAAATTTCACGGAAACATTTTCATGGAGTAAAATGTGAAATATATTGATTAGACACTGAAATGGGCCAATATAAATTGATTATATATTAATAATCATGTGTTCCAAAGTCTATAAACATCATTTATAGTTCATTATATAAATTATACTTCATTTCTCATCTTAAGTAAAATTTATTATTATAATAAAAATTTGGGCCAAATAAATCATCTATTTGTTGAGAAAATATTATTAATTTTTTGAACATTATATTTTTGGATATTATTTATCAATTTGTTTAGAAAATTTTATATTTTTTAATTGACTGATGAATCTCAAAGGAGGATGGAGATTTTTCATCATGAATGAAGAAATTTTCTAGACAAAGCATAATGGGCCTATAGCTCATCAAACAAAAGTGGGTCCCACAATACAAGCCCAATGAAGCTAAAATTTTATATTTAGAAATCGAAAAATATGGGGATCATCTCATTAAACTCTGTCTGGAGATAGTTATGTTTTTTTCATGATGATCTAGATAGTCAAATATAGTGACTAAATTAATGTCCAGATCCGAACGCCTATAAAGTTGTCCCACCATTTGAAGTATAACATCCACATAGATGATAAAATTTGCCTAATATTTTGACAGATGTTATGGAAAACTAATAATATGATATTTTTTCTCTACTACAACATATTATTCAACCATCTTTAGTTACAAACTCACACTTTAAGAAGGGGATGAATCTGGATAACTATCCTTGTTATCTTTGAAATGTAAAAATCCCCTACATTTCCTCACCATCCTTTTGACTCTATCAATTAATGGGGATAGAATTTAATGTTGGTGGTTGTCCTAATAATTTTAATATGCATATATATATGGATATGGTGGTGAAGATAGTTATTATGGATTTTATTCTTTCTATCGATGTCTTTCTTTCAATTGTAATTTCTCGCTTTTATTTTGTAATCACATCGTCATTTTTTCATGTATGTTTTAAATAATTTTATATTCATAATAAAAGTTGTTATTATTCATCACTTATTCATTTAATTTTCTTCACATGTTGATAATTTTTAATGAATCTTTGAATTTATTCTCATGGGAACATGTGAATTCCTCACACAACCTTAGAGTATTCAATTTTCTTAATGCTTTTATTCTTCAATCTGTTTCTTTAAGTCGACTTCCCGATTTCATTGATATAATAACATAAATAGGGGGAAAAATTATGGTTTGGCCCTAGGGAGTTTCATGAGGTTCATTTAATGTTATTTTAAGTTTCTAAATTCTTTAATAAGTTCATTATTTTAAGAGATCCTTTCATTGACCAATCTTGTTCTTTTTCTTCACTAATTTTAATGATTACACATTCTGAGTGCCAGTATAGTCCAATTACTAAGAGTGATCATGAAATTGATGCTCTAAGTGAATTGGTGATTAGACATAGTATTTTTCATGGATTAAATGGGACAATTATTTCATGCAGTAAACTCATTTATTTAATACCTCTTGAACTATTGAACAGAAAATTCATAAAAAATAAAATTCTTCCAATTCATTGTAAGAAAAAAGCTTGGACTAACCCATTTTCATAAGTTGTATAGTTCACATAATAATTTTTTGTTCTTTAAATTAAATCACTAGTTTTTTAAATCAAATCAATAAAAATTGTTAGCCACTCCATAGCCAATCCATCCATCAAATCATAGTCTCTATAAGTTTCTTCTTTGGTCCTTGTAGATTTGATAACCCAAGCTATGCTATAAGTGACCTATTACACCATATATCTTGGGTATATTTCGCCAGAAACAAATCTTTTAACCGTTTATAAAGATAAATAATGAAACCTAATAACCTTCTTATATTATTCCCCATTTCTCTTTTCACATCCATGTTCTCTTATCTTTTCCCTATTCTGTTTTTCTGGGTCCTGAAAACCTCAAATAAAAATTTCCAAATAAACCCAATGGAGTATAATCCACAATATCCCTTAATAAACTCAGGATAGAATAAAATAGTAAATATAAATTGGGAGTCACCAAAAAAATTAATTACTTTGATCAACCTCTGAATGAATACCCCAGACCCGATAACATATACAATCTTTGTGATGATGAATTTTTAAAATATCAATTTATATACCTATAAATAATGATTGTATAGATAAATATTGGGGAAGTATATGATGTTAAAACATCTATCAATCCTAATCACAAAAAGTTATTGAATTTTTTTTTGATAAAATGGATAGAATGAATTCTGAGGTTTTATATTTGATATTAGAAGTAAAAAACATTAAGACTTCTGAGGAACCCATTCCTACTCAGGATGTCCTTTCCACACCACTTATAGAAGAATATTTTATCTAGAAAACCACTCATGAATTTAAAAATGAACTAACACTTGGATATGGGATAATTGAAGAATATCAATGAAATGTTGAAGGGTATTTAAATTAAGAGGAAATTAATTTTTTGGATTCTCAAGGGGAAAAGTTTCCATCATGGATTGAATGTCCTAAATATTGCTCCAATTATGAATTTTTAGAAACCCTAATCAATGAACCATTGGAATAAATATCAAGCTTCAATTACATACCCATTATTGAAACTCATCTAGAGAAATGTGGGGGGGTTAAAAGGTTTATTCAAAGTGAAACAATTACATTAAGAAATTTTGAAAATGAAACTAGATTTCATTGAAATTCCCCACATATTTCTAAAAGTATTAGTTGACCCGAGGATGAATCAAGTTCAAAACATCATATCTCTACTCTTACTTCATATAGTATAATAAATAACATCTTATCATTTTTTCCTAATATCTTGAAGATAATAATGAAAAAAAATTCTTGATATCTTAGGGAAGATAAGTGAAGTTACCATCTCAAATATTTCCAAAATTCCTTGGATATTCACAATCATTGTTGAACATGGAATTATACAAGAAAAAAATTACAAAAAAAGTATTAATCTAAATTATGTATTAGTTTATAGTAATGGGTTCTTAAAAATGTTGAAAGTTGGTGTTGTAAAATATTGGGGGTCCAAGTGGAGCTAAAGACATTAAATTAAGACATTTCTAACAGGCAACCAAGATTGTGCATTTTTTTTTATTATTTTTTTGTGTGTTTTTTGTTTGTTTTTTTTTTCATGGGAAACCCTTGGGGATTCTAATGTGGTCTAATTCCTCTCTTTTTTATGATTTATGTGATGATGAATTTTAGTATTTAAAACTTGAAACTATTCCATCTAGAGTCCAAACCCAACCTTCAATCACCACCAAGGAGTCTATATGTGACATGAAGCCAAATTAAAAAATTTCTGTTTGATGTTCATCAACTAAAAACCAGGTGGTATTATTAAATGGTTAAATTTTAAATCACATGTCACTTATTTCATATCAATTATATTATCTCTATTTTATTCTCTTTCAAATATGAGGGAATTTTCATTCTATGTTGGGGGATTGAAAATCTGGGATTTATAAGAATTGGGATTTTTTGATAAAAATTTCAATTAAAAAAACTCAATACATTTTCCTTGAATGAATTAATGTACATTTTGAAAAATGAAAACTGAATTTCAAATGATTTTGAATGCCATGATTTTTATTTTAATACATGTATATGTTCATCAACATAATTTTTGGAATGTGTGGTTTTAAAATGTGATTTTTCAATGTTAACTTTTGCATCATTTTAATCAAAATTCCACATTGCACATTCATTATATTTCAGGTAAAATTTTGAGTTATTAGGACCCTTTCATCATAGAATATTTCATGAGGACAATTTTATTTTAATTTGAGTATCCTAAGAAAATTAAAAAATAACCACATAGGGAAATGTATTGTCAAAATTTTCGGAATCCGACAATTGGGGATCATGACTCCATAGTAGTAATTACCTGTGTTAGGATTTATATCTCTATTTTAGAGCATGTAATTGACAATAAATGTGGTGTCCGACACTTGGAGATCATGAATCCATATTAGTCTTGTCCATTATTAGTATTTTCATATCTATTATGGTTTACAAAAAGTGAAAAACAATTGGATACTCATATTAAGGTTTAATGTGATTCCCACCTTGGGCTTCCATTTATTTTCCATTGAAAAAGAAAATATGCCCCATGTATTTTGTGATGCACAAAAAATCATCATGATTACATGAAATTGTATAAAATGTGCTTATTAATTTGAAAAATGTAATGGGATTGGACATGGGTTATGCTTGTGAACCTATATTGGGTGAAATTATTTTTTTAGGTTTCATGATTTTTTTGAATGATGTTTTTATTGACAATGTATGTTAAATGCTTTTGAAAAAAGGAATTCAATTTCATATTTATGAGATACCTTTCTCAGAACTAGAAAAACTCAAGCTAGGGGTATGATTTTCCATTGAAATGGGATGTTATTTATTAATTATATCTTAATATTCATGTGTTTCAAAGTCCATAAACATAATTTTTAGTGCATTATATAAATTGAACCTAATTTCTCATCTTACATGAAATTCATGTTTTAAATGAAAATCTGGGCCCAATCAATCATCTATTGGTAGAGATCATTTAATTAATTTTTTGAACATGATATTTTAGGATATTATTCATCACTTTTTGGGACATTTTATCTTTTAGTATTGATGGATGAATCCAAAGGGAAGATTGATATTTTTCATCATGAATAAAAAAACTTCTTGGAAAAGAATAATGGTACTATGGCTTATGAAACAAATTTAGGGATCACTATATAAGCCCAATAAGAACGAAATTTTAACTGTATAAGTATGAAAATATGAGGAACATTTAATTAAATTGTGGCCGGATCTAATTCTGATGTTTTTTTGATGTTCCAGGTAGTCATAAAATAAATATTAAATTAATGGCTATATCTGAACATTCATAAAGTCAGCCCAACATTTCAAGAATAAATTCCAAAAAGATGATCCAAATTGGTATAAAATTTTAAAAACTATTATGGAAAATAAATAGAATGATATGAGTCTTCTAATACCCCTTCATATTCGGCAATCTTCAGTTAAAAATTCACACGTCAATATGGGGGATGAATCTGGAAGATTTTTCTAGTCAACTTTGAAATGCCAAATTTCCCATGATTTTCTCACCCTAAGTTTAACTCTCTCAATTAATTAGGTGGAATATATTGTTGGGGGGGTGATCCTAAGGATCCTAATATTTCTATATAAGGATTTCTTGGTGAAGATAATTAGGATGTATGTTTTTCATTTCTATATGTGTCTTTCATTTGTAATTTCCCGCTTTCATTTTGTAATCACATCATCATTTTTACCTGTATTTTTTCCAATAACTTTTGTTTCATAAAAATCATGTTCTTCTTATTCACTAATTTTTTTACTTTTATTCACACGTTCGTATAGTTGAATCATGTTGTGAATTTATTCACACCAGCACTTGTGAAATCCTCACACAATGGTGGAGTGTTCATTTTTTAATATTTTAATTCTTTAATCCCAATTTTTTAAGTAGAATTCCCACTTCCATTTATAAAATATCATTAATGTAGGGATAACCATTTGTGTTTTTTTCCTAGGTATTTTCATGGGGTGGATTGAATTTTCTTTTTTTATCATAAATTAATTTATCATTTAATTATTATAATAGTTCATTTCATTGAATTATAGTTTTCTTTTTATTCACTAATATTAACGACTACACATTCTAAGTGCTAGTATGATCCAATTCAATGGAGTGATAATGAAATTAATCCTCTAATTGCATTGGTGATTAGACTTAGTATTCTGTGTGGATTAAATTTGAGAATGATTTCAGGGAGTTATCTCATTGACCAGATACCTCTTGAATGATTGAACAAAAAATTCATAGGAAAGAAAATTTATCCAATTCACCCCAAGAAAAAACCTAGGATCAATCCACCATAATAAATTGTTTAGTTAACAAAATTGTTTTTGGTTATTCAAATTAAATCACTAGTTTTTCAAATCAAATCAATAAAAATAGTGGGCCACTACATAGCTAATCCATCCATAAAATCATAATGTCTACAGGTTTCTTCTTCAGTCCATGTGGATTTGGTAACCTAAGATGTGCTACAAGTGACCACTTAAGACTTATAACTTGGATAAATTTGGGAAGAAAAAAATTTGGCACCATTGTTGGGGACCAAGTAAGTCACCTTAAAACCAATTTATATTCTCATCCATTTCTTTTTTCTTATCCCTTTTCTATTACCTTTTCCCATTTCTGTTTTTTGGGTCTCAAAAATATGAAATTCAAATTTCCAAATACATCCAATAGAGAATAATCAACAATATCCATTCATAAACATAGTGAAATCAAATAATAAGTCTGCATTGTAAATCTCCAAATTTTTTGAATTACTTTGATCAACCTTTAAATAAATATCCCACACCTGATAACATGTACAATAATTGTGATGATTAATTTTTAAATGATCAATTTCTAGCCCTATCAAGAATGGTTGAAAAGATAAATTTTGGGGAATTCAATGATGAATGACCTCTGGACACCCTGATAGGGGAGGGGTGAATCAGGGTGTCAAAATTTTCTTTTAAAATAAGGATCTTATTCCCACATTTTTAATAACTTGTTAAAAATGTATGATTGATAAGAATATAAATAAAACATTCTTATTCATAGAGAACCCACAACACTTTTACTTGGTTCACCACTATGGTCTACATCCAAGAATCATATGTCGATAGTGTGTCGGTCATAGAAAAATACACTAAACTTCACTATCTATAGAATAAAAAGGTCTGGTCATGGTCAATCTATTCCAAGCTCACTGCCTTTACATGAAATCAAGGATCACTCACTATGTCCCTCGGAAAATATCCATTGACTCCCCCGAGCTCACTACTCTGAGAGAAGTCCAAATCAAAATATCATCTTGAAGGTCCCATTAATGATTTGGAATTTAGGACTTTCTCCCTAAAATAGCATAGTAATCTACTTTCTCCATAGACCTGAGTTTATTCTCTTTGAAATCCCTGACCACTAAAATCTTATGTTCAAAACTGCTCTTCACGAAGCCTCTTTGTGAAACACAATCCTTCACGAAGCACCCATTCCTTTGCGAAAAAAAAACTATCTTCAAGAATCTACATTTCCTTCGTAGAACAACCATTATGAAACTCATTGAGTTAACATGGAATAAATCGTTATCCCCAAGTACCCTTAATCAAATGCATGTGAATCAGTTAATACAGATAGTCTCATCATGATGCACCAGCTCATATAGAATGCCCTTTTCACGAAGCTCTTTGTGAACTCAAAGTTTCTCTAGATTCTTCTTAAAAAATTTGATACAAATGAAGATGGGTGGCCTTATATTTATAGGCTTGGCCATTAGTGAAGCTCCACCACCTCTTTTTGTATTTCTCGGATCATCAAAAATTTATTCTTGGTGCTCCTCCCTTCGCAAAAAAACCATATAAATTCTCTATTCCCAAACTTCTTCATAACCATAGAGTCTTCCATAAAAAAACCTTCATTGATCCCATCAATTTGTCAAAACATTCCGTTAGTGACCAAAAATCTCCAAAACACATAATCACACATAACTCCATCTCCATTTGCGAAGCACATCATAATCATAAATCACACCATATTAAAACTTTATGTCTTTACAAAATGGAACTCCCAAAGCCCATCTTCATAAAACTCTTGCCTTTTCCATATATATATAGGTCCTTGAAAAAAAACCACTGTGTACATTTGAAACCCGACTTCTAAATTTTTTATCCCAAAAATTTGGAACACTGGGAAATGAAGCCATTTTTAATACTACTTTTGGAATAAACTATAGGATACATTTCCTTGCAATCTCCATGATCTTCCATGTGAGAATTGACAAAAATACACAAACCATACACCATTATTATTATATAACAACATTAGTTACAAAATTCCTCCATTTGGTATTGTTGGAAATCTACAGATAAATTCAATTAGAGCACTAGTCTCTATCAAAACTGGATCCGCAAGAATATACTCATCCAGCACTCTAAGTCTATGTGAGCATTTCTCTGTGTAGAACACAAGATAAAAGACATGAATTGTGTTATTGTGTGTTTAGATGAAATCTCTGACTGTTTCCTCATAACACCGTAATGTTTTCACCCATCACATTCTCTGAATTTCTACTTTCTTAACACATCATTCACCCCCATTGAAACAATTTTGTCCCAATGAAACATTTTTTAAATTCTATATTCTCTTTATCTTATTTCAACCAGAAACACCACAACCAAAAAATCACACTCACCACACCCTATTATCCTCATTGAATTTATCAATTTCTCCCTCATTGATAGTAAATCCAAAGACTGATAATCATCCATTTTTTATCTCAAGACATACTCCCCCTAGATTGTATATCCCCCATAAACATGCATCACTTAGATAAATAGATAAAAATAGTTAAAACAACTGGGGAAAGGGGAATTTCATTACCTCGTTATGCACTAGGAGGTGGCTGAACACCAAGGTTCAACTGAGGTTTTTCAAACATAGCTGCTAATAGTGGCTTAGTTAGGATATGATCCAGTTCATCAGTTCCCACAGGATCTATTTTAATCATGCCTAGTTCATCTTTTTCATTGATAAATTATTATCTGATTTAAATATGTTTTGTATGAGAATTATGAATATTATTCTTCATAAGATTAATTGTGATATTGTTATCACATTAAATCATCATTCGTTTTTTCACCTTATCACCAATGTCAGTTAGTTTATGCTTCATCCTATGTAACTAAGTGCACTCCTTTATTGAATATATATATTCAACATCAGTAGTACTAAGAGAAATACTTTCTTGTTTCTTACTTAGCCATCACACACATTTCTTCCCAATATAGAATGTGCCACCACTAGTGGCCTTTCTTTCCACTGTATCTCCAACCAATTCAGCATGAAATAAAGAAAACAGTTCACTATCACTACATGCAACAATGTATAAGCTATAATTATGAGTACTTTGAATATACCTCATGATTATTTTCACCTCAGCCATATCTTATTCATTTGGATTACTCTGAAAGCGGGCCACTAAGCATATTTCAAGGACAATGTATGACCGTGTTACCGTCAGGTACAATAATCTCCCAATGATCCTCATGTATATCATGGGATCTATAGATGTCCTATCATCATGCTTTCCGATTTTTGTTCCAACTAAAATTGGAGTTGACATTAGTTTTGGGCCATGTATATTAAATTTCTTTTGCATCTCTCTTGCATAATTTTCCTATGAAATGAATGTTTAATTATTCTTATGAATCACTTGTATCCCTATTAAATATCTGAGCTCACCAATCACGGACATTTCAAATTCTAATTACATGTGATTGTAAATTGAATCCAATGATCCCTTCCTACTTCCGCTGAGAATAATATAATCTATATATACCAATTCCATGAACAAATCCTTCTGAAAATTATTCACATAGATATTGTGATCTACTCCTCCTGTTTTGAATTCATGTTTTCTCAGATAAGAATCCAATTGAGAGTACCATGCTTGTGGTTCCTATTTCAATGCATAGATCACTTTCATTAATTTGAAAACCTTCACTTCATCATTGCTAAGAAAGAAACCCATAGTTCGTTCAATGTATAATTCTTCTTCCAAAAACCCATTTAAGAATGTTGTCTTGATGTCCATTTGATACAATTTATAACCTCTTCAGATTTACATGTCTTGAAATAGCATAATTGAATCCAGTCATTCTACTGGATCTAATGTTTCATCAAAATTGACACCTTCAATATGTGAATATCTCTTTCACATTAGTCTTTCCTTATTTTTGGATCACATTACCATGCTCATCATATTTGTTCTTAAAGATCCACTTTGTACCAATCACATTATGAACTTCATGTCTCTTGACTAAATCTTGTGTCTAATCCCTATCAATACAATCTAGCACTTTATTCATGGTATTCACTCATGATTCATCCTTTGCAGCTTCTTTAAGTGAGGATGGTTCCACAACTGATAGAAATGCATATTGTGAATTAATCTTAATTATCCTCATTTGTGTGGGTGCATTCCAATATCCAATGATGTCAGATTGATCAATTTATACACTTTTATTCCTCCTTTGAGGTTCAACCAAATTCTCTCCAGCCATGGTTTCATCTTCATATTCTTCTTTTGAGTTAACATCATTATTTGATGCCTGAGAGTTTTGTACACCTTCTTATTTTCTAGTATTTTAATTTTCTCCATATTCACATTATTCCTCATATTCTATATCACAAGTATAGTAATTACTTTAATAATTTGTGATTTTGTCTTCAATGATATTAACATCACTTCTTTCCAAAATCCATCCCATGATCTTATTCAGAAAATTTCAATCTTTTCTGTTTATTGGATATCCATGGAATATTCCTTCAATTGAATTGTCACCATACATCCCTTGATTTCTTTCATTGTTTTAGATAATACATTTACTACAAAAAACAATAAAGTATTTAAAATAATGCTTCCTTACATGCCATAATTCATATGGTGTTTTTGTCTCTCCCATATAATGCCCCGTTCAATTTTGAATGTGCATTGTAGATTCAACAAACTCTTTCCAGTAGTAGAGAGAGATAAAACTCTCAATCATCATAGTTCTATCCCTATTGTTGACCAGACAATTATGGTGCTCAACTACTCCATTTTATTATAGAGTTATCACAGTAGCTACCTCATGTTGTATTCCATATTTTTTTAGGTGATTTTCAAACTCAATGGAGGTATATTCCCCTCCATTGTCAAATCGTAGAACATTGATTTTCTGTCTAGTATCATTCTCAGAAATTCAGTGATATGTTTTCATGAAATCAAGTACTTGTTGCTTCCTATGTCTAACCATCACACATTCCATTCTACTATAATGATCAATTAAAAAGATGAATCACCTCTCTCCATGAGTTCTGAGAATGTTTATTGGGCCATATATATATATCTGTATGGATGAGATCCAAAAGGTTTGATGCCTTTTTCTTCTTTGGCTAATATGAACTTCAGACCAACATCTTTCATGTTCAAGCATCACAAGTCTTTTCACATTCACATTTCATAATGAGGATATACTTGAATATCATCAGTTTAGATATATTTCCAATCTATTATGGAATAATTTACACCATCCTTTGACGCCTCATGTTATTTTCTTCTTAAATCAAAAGATATAAAGTGTTATCTTTACTGTCAACGTAATATAGGTTTCCAAATGTTCTTCATCCATTGATTGGATAATTCCTGGTCTTTCCCTTTATAGTTCATCCCTTTTGATTAAAAGTTACTATAATCCCAGAGTCACAAAGATGAATCGCACTAAATAGATTATGATGTATACCAACCACATAATGAAATTCAGTCTTCTCCAGTTCTCCATTGGCCAGTGTAGTATTTCCACTACCTTTAATCTTCAAAGCACCATCACTACCAAACCTCCCAATTCTGTCATCCTTTTTCATAATGTTATTTAAAAATTCATCATTTCCTATCATATGAGACAATCATCTTCTATCAACAATCCTTGTGCCATTACTCTTTGTATCTTTGAGAGATACTTTTTTAAGATGGGATTTCTCAATTTTCTTCTTTTATTTCCTTGAGACATTAGTTTGAGCATAGAACACTTATGTTCTTTAAATTATTTCATCAAAGTTATCAGACTCTTCATACCCATACTCTTCTTCTATATGAGAAAACTTATTTATGAGAACAACACCATCTGGATGGTGATAATTGACCCGTCTTTGAGCATTGTATGAAATTATCCTGTCATACGTTTTCTGAAATACACAACTTTATGGCCAAATTTAGATTAGTGAAAATAGTATCCATAGAAAATATTTCTTCTATATGTCATAGGATATGAAATTGGTCTTCATTGCTGACTTCCCAGATCATCCACATTCAGATAAATCCTTTCCTATTCAAAATAGGACATGGTATGGCCCATATATCCACATAACTGAAAATTCATTATAGAAAATGTCTTCTCACTTATATTTCTCTTCACGCCTTCATCCTCAGGAAATTTTTTTGAATTATAGTAATTTCTGAGATCTCGAGGATAATCTTTAGTTCTTCTTTATTTGGATTGATGGTTACTTTTTAATCTTTTCAAGAAACATTTAAATTTGTCCAACTTTCATCTTGTATTTATTTTGGCTCACTTTATTTCTAGCAGTTGATGTCTTGGCTTCACAACTAATTCCACTATTTTCCATGCTAGCTAGACTTTGATCACTCAAGATCTTTTCAACCCCATCTGAACCTTTCATAGCTATTTCTAGAAACTCAACATCTGAGAATTTTTCAAATTGTATTTTCTTCCTTCCTTCTTTTGAGTTTGATTTACTCCCATGTTTTCTCTAATGAGTACAAACTTCCTCTTAGAGTACCTCTATGGTCTTGTACTTATCCTCTATTCTGGAGGTATGGTCATTCATAAACTTTGGATTTTATTCAATTTTGAGCATTAGTTCTACCACATAATCAGTCCTTTCAAGGATTATTGACTTCACTCTCACCAATTCTTCAAGTCTTTCAATTTCAGCATCGAGATGATCAACATATTATGATGATTCTTCCACCATTTCGTTCCAATTATTAAATATCTTACAATTATTATCAATATTAACAAAAGAATCCTTAAGTTGAAACATGGGATCATAATTATTTTTCAACTGGAAATCTCTAGCTTTATTTAATGATGGTTCTACCCTTTCAACAGTATCAATCATGTAATCATTTTCTCCAGTTTTAAATTCTAATCCCTCTTCTACACCGAATTTATTATCATCCTCTTCCTCTTCACAGAAAAAAATCTTCTTCTATATTTTCATTCTATATTTGAAGTCTCACTTTTTGAAAAACCTATTATGAGGTTTTTTGAAGTTCATAGATTTTATCACTTTATCATTGATATTTCTTGAGCATTGAGAGGCAATGATCCCAACTCTACCACAACAAAAGAAAGCCATAGGTAACTTACCTTTTAAATTTCCCTTATCCTTTTCTGAACATCCTAGAAATTTGAGAAAGAATTTATTTTTCTTCATCATCTTCAACAATACTATCTCATCAAATTATTATTTTTTATAGGGGTTTTAATTCCATCTCCTTGCTCACATGAGTCATAGCGTCTTCTAGTTTGACTCTCATTTCATATTCCACTAGGATGATTAATAGATCATCTAGAGAATGTTTGGAAAGATATATTTCTTCATGGGTTATCACATTTTCATTATAAAGGGGTGTACGTATTCTTAATATTTTTTTACAATATCAATGTCTTTGTTTTCTTCTCCCCGGACTATAATTTCTCCTACCACATTAGTAATTCGGTTGAAGAAGGAATCAACATTCTCATCAGGATGAATCTTCAAATAATCAAACCTATTATGTTGGACTTGTAGTTTTTTCTCCTTCACTTTTATATCTCCTTCCTAAATATTTTCATGTTTATCCCACATAGACTTTCCTGAGGTTCAACTCACCAACTTTAGATAGATCTGGTCAGAAAGAGTCGTAGTGAGAGCATTCTACACTTTAGCATTTGTACAAGAATTTTTTTATCTGTATTAGTCATAGAAAACCCAATTGGATCAATAAATTGTATTCCTTGCACTATAAAAAAAGGACTTCCATTACAAGAGATATTAGATGATATCTCGTACTATTCTTCCAAATCTAGAAATTACTTCCATAAAAGAGAAGGATTCCCCTAACATTGGATGAATTATACATGATGGAAAAGGAAAAATATAACTCCAGTAACCTTTACACTCGGATACAAACTGATGGAACCTAGGACACCTTGAGAGGGGAGGGTGAATTAGGGAGTCACATTTTTCTTTTAAAATAATGATCTTGTTCCCACATTGTTAGGAACTTGTTAAACCTGTATGACAAATAAAATCAGAAATAAAACAAGCACAAGCATAGAGACCACACACCAATTTTACTTGGTTCTCCACTAAGGGATATGTACAAGGATCATATTTAGACATTGTGTCGGTTATTCCAAAATCTACTATAATTCACTTGTTGTGGAATAAAAAGGTTCAGTCATAGTCACTCTGTTCCAGGCTCACTGAATTTACATGAACTCATGGATCGCTTACTACGTCCCTCAGATCACTATCGTTGACTCCCCTATCTCACTACCCATAGATAAGTCAAACTAATTTTTATCGACTTGAAGGTCACTTAAATGATTTATCATTAATGAAACTGTCATTGAATTAGCATGAGACTCTACTTCCACCATATACCTGAGTTGATTCTCTTTGAAATCCCTATCCACTAAAATCTGATGTTCAAAACTACTATTCACAAATCCTCTTTGGGAAACACACTCCCTCGTGAAGTACCCCTACCTTTGCTGAACAAAATATCTTCAGGAAGATCCATTTCCTTCCTAGAAACACCTTTTCAAAGCACACTTATTCAATATAAAATACCTCATAATCATGAAGTACACTTCATCAAAATCATGTGAATTAGTTAAGAAATAGAGTCTCTTCGTGATGCACTAACTTTCAAAGAAAGCCCTATTTGTGAAGATCTTCATGAACTCAAAGTGTCACTATATTTTTCTCCAAAACAATGATCCTTTTGAAGATGGGTAGCCTCATATATATAGGCTCAGTCATTCATGAATTTCCACCGCCTCTTTTTGGGTTTTATGGATCATTAAAAAAATACTTTGCGGTTCTCCTCCCTTTGAAAAGAACCATGGAAATTCTCTATTCACAAAGCTAATCGCAACCATAGAGTATTCTATCAAAAAACCACTCACAGCACCCATCAATTTCACAAAGAATTCCTTCAACAATCATAAATCTCCAAAACTCGTAATCACAGAGAACTTCATCTCCATTTGTGAAACCCATCATAATTGCAAAGCACGCCATTAGAATTTTTTTTTTGTATTTGCAAAACGAAACTCAAAAAGACCATATTCACGAAATTCATTCCTTTTCTATATTTTCATAGGGCTTAGAAGAAAAACCACTTTGTATGTTTGAAATCGACCTTCCAATTTTTGGACTTGAAATTTTTTACAAACACTAGGAAATGAATCCACCATCAATACTACTTTCATCATGAATATTATGATAACTTGCCTTTCAATCTCACTAATCTTCCATGTGAGTATTCACAAAAAACACAAACTATACACCATTTCTAGCATAGAATACCCTTGGTTCCATGACATGATGTCCAAACATTTATCAATCCAAATCAACAAAAATAATTGAAAATTTGATTGAACAAATGGATAGAATGAACTATGAGGTTTCACCTTTGATATTTGAAGTAGAAAACAATAAGACCTCTAAGAAACCCATTCCTACATAGGATGTCCTTTCATAATAACTGATAGAATAATATTTTATCCCAAATACCACTCATAAATGTAAAAAAGAACTAACCTTTGGATATAGGAAAACTAATGAATATCAAGGAAACATTGAAGGGTATTTAAATCAGGAGGAAATAATTATTTTTTGGATTCACAAGAGGAAAATTCACATGCATGGATTGAATGTCCTAAATATTTCTCCAATGATGATTTTTTAGAAACACTAATCACAGAACCATTAGAAGAAATCTCATGATTTAATTCCATAGCCATTATTGAAACTCATCTATAGAAATTAGTGGCTAATAATTATATTCAAAGGAATCTAATTCCATTAAGAAATTTTGAAAATTAAACGAGGTTCAATTCAAATTCCCCACCTATTTCTAAAATTGTTAACAAACACGGCCTCTAATTCAAGGTGCATATATCAAATCTCAACTATTAATTCCTAGGGTATAATCAGAAACATTTTTTCATCATTTCATCAACTCTTGAAGCTAATAAATAAAACATTGATCATGATGTCTTAGGATATATAAGTGATGTTTTCAGGTCATACATGTCTAAAATTCCTTGGACAATCACAATCATTGTTGAAAATGGTATTACACCTGAAATAAATTATAAAAAACAATCAACCTTACTCATGAAGAAGTAGAGAATAATGGGTTTCAGAATATGTTGAAAGTTAGTATTGGATAATATTGGGGGCCCTTTTCGAGCTAATGACATTAAATTAAGTGCTTTCTAGGGGGCAACCGGATTCTACATTTTTTTATTTTATGGTGTTTTTGTTTGTTTGTTTTTTCGTTTTTTATAGGGAACCCCTTTGGGTTTAGAATGTGATCTAATGTATCTTGTGTTTAAGATTTATGTGTGGTTCATTTTAGTTTTTTCATAAGAAAAACTATGTCATCCAGAGTTCAAACCCAACCTTAAATCACCACCATGAAGTCTACATGTGACGTGAAGCTGAAACAATCAATTTCATATTGATGGATCATCAATTTCAAACCAGGTGGTTTTATTATATGGTTTAATTTCAATTCACCCCCCCTATTTCTTCCAAATTCTTGTATCTATCTTTTATTATCCTCAAAAAATTATGGTAATTTCATTCTATGTTCAAAGAGTAAAAAAATAGGATTTCATTTTTTTTATATTTTATAATAAAAAAGTCAATAAAAATAATTTAATTATCTTCTAATGCATTAATGTACATTATGAAACATGAAAATTGAATTGAAAATGATTTTGAATGCCTTGATTATGATTTTTATGCTTGTTTTTGTTCATGAGAATAGTTTTTGGAAAGTTCAGTTGTCCATTGTGATTTTTCAATGTTAAAATTTTCATCCTATTAATAAAAATTCTATAAGCACATTCATTGGATTTTGGGTGTAAATTTGATTTCTTGTGTTCCTTTTATCATAGAACATTGTTTAGGGCCACTTTTAATTTAATTTTAGCATCCCAAAAAATGAAAAAAAATACCACATAGAGCAATATTTTGTTCAAATGGGTGGCATTAGACATGTGGTGATCATGACTCTATATTTTTCTTTCCTAAATTTAGGATTTATATCATTATTGTAGAGCTTGGAATTGACAATATGTGTGGTGTATGACACTTTGGGACCGTGAATCTATAGTTTTCTTACATAGAGTTAATATTTTCATGTCTGTTGTGTTTTAAAAAAAGTAAAATAATGATACTCATCTTATGTTTTAATGTGATTCCAACCTAGAGCATCTGTTTTACCCCTTGAACAAGAAAATGATCCCCCTTTCTTTTTTGATATACAATATATCACCATGCTTAATTAAAATTGGATGAAATGTGGAAATGAATTTGAACAATGGAAAGGGCTTGATCTTGGGTTATTATTGTGAACCTATCTTGTGTGAAATTATTTTGATAGGTTTAATTATTGTTCGGATTTATGTTTGTATGAACAATTTATGTTGAAATGTTTTTGGAAAATGGAATTCAATTTAATATTTTTTTAGATACATTTTTCTTGAGACTAGCAAAAATCTTATAGGGATGTGTGATTTTCCATTTAAATGGTATAATATTAATTGATTATATATTAATATTCATGTGTTCTAATGTCAATAAACATCATTTTTAGTGCTTTATATAAATTGAGCATCATTTCTCATCTTAAGTGCAATTTGTGGTTAAAATGAAAATCTTGGCCAAATCAATCATCTGTATGTAGAGAAAATTTTATTAATTTTTTTAATCATGATATTTTGGGAACTGATTGATGAATTTTTTTGGAATATTATTTCATTAAGGATAGATGGATGAATCATAATAGAAAATGGATATTTTTCAGCATGAATGAATAAATTTTCAAGATAAAGTATAATGGGCCTAAGGCCCATCAGAAAAAAGTGGGGATCATAATACAGGCCCAATGAAGCTAAAATGTTAACTATTTAAATAGAATAATATAGGGATTATTTCATTAAATTATGTTTGTATCTAATTATTATGTTTTCATGATGATTCAGGAAGTTAATGATGAAGACTAAATTAATGGAAAGATCTGAACACCCTTAAAGTCAGCCCACCATTTCATACATAATATCCAAATAACTGATCCAATTGACCTGGAATGTTTAAATATGTTATAGGTTACTAGTATTAATATATGTTTCTTCTACTACCTATTCTTTTTTGGACATATTAATTTAAAAATCCACACATCAATTAGGGGGATATATCTTGATGATTTTCCTGGTCAACTTTGAAACATCAAATTTCCATTGATTGTTTCACCCTCCTTTTGACTATATCAATTAATGTGGATGTAATTTATTATTAGGGGTGAACCTAAGGCTTTTAATATTCATATATAAGAATATATTTGTAAATATAATTAGGATGGATGTTTTTCCTTACTATCGATGTCTTTTTTTCAATTGTAAATCTCCGCTTTCATTTTGCAATCACATCGTTATTTTTTACATGTAAGTTTATCAATCATTTTAGTTTTATAATAAAATTTATTCTTCTTATTATATTATTTTTTAATTATTTAAAAATGTTGATACTTTTGAATAAATGTTTGAATTTATTCATTCCATCACTTGTAAACTCCTCACACAATGGTGGAGTGTCCATTTTTATTAATGTTTATCTTCTTCAATCCCACTTCATTAAGTCGACTTCCAACATCCATTGATAGAATAACATCAATTTAGGGTTGAACATTTATGGATTGGTCATAGGGAGTTATATCGTGGGATTTTATGTTATTTTATGATATTAAATTCATTAATTTGTTCATTATTTTAAGAGTTCCTTTCATTTACTTATCTTCTTATTTTTCTTCACTGAATTTAATAACTACACATTATGAGTGATAGTAGAATATAATTCCTTACAGTGATAATTAAATTTATAATATAAGTGATTTATTGGTTATCATTAGTATTTTTTATGGATTAAATCAGAGAATTATTTTGCGGATTTTCTCATTGATTGAAAACCTAGTGAACTATTGAACGAAAAATTCATAAGATCTGAAATTAATCCAATTAAACTGAAGAAAAAACCTAGGATAAAACCACATTCATAAATTGTTTAGTTCACATAATATATTTTTTGTTCTTTAAATTAAATCTCTAGTTTTTACAATAAAATAAATACAAATTTTTTAACACTCCATATCCAATTCGTCCATCAAATCACAGTGTCTATAGGTTTATTCTTCTGTACTTATGGATTCGATAACCCCAGATGTTCTACAAGCAACCAGTTACATCATATAACTTGGGAAAATTTGGGTGCAACAACATATAATGACCACAAAATATTAAAGTATATATTCACTCAAAAATAATTGAACATGATACTGATGAGATGGTTTGAATTAGTCAAGGATTGTTATTTGACAATTCATTATCTTCTAGAAATGAAAATAAATTGTCTGATTATTTGGGTAAAAATGTACTGATACATTAACCGTATTGAATTTGGAATGTGGTCCTTTGGATAGTTATTTGATGAATTTTGGCTTAGAAGTTGTTGGTGCATGAAATTCCTATGTTTTTTATGTGGCAGTGAAATCATCTCTATCAGACAGAATTAAACATGTGTAAAAGGAAGATAATGAGTTTTAAAAATGCTAGAATTGGTTTAGAATGGTAAGTTACCTGATTCTTACATTAATAAAGATTGTGTTTTGATATTTTAGAAGAGGTTATGTGTGCTTTTTTATCAACAGTTGATGAAAGAGTTGGTATGTGAGGCTCTTAGTTCTCTGTTTTCCCTACATCCTAGAAGTACTAAGATGTACAGAGATCTTTGTGATTTTTACTAGTGGGATGGAATGAAAAGAGATATTTTTGACTTTATTGTGATGTGTTTGACTTTTCCTCAGGTTTAAGAGGAATGAAAATTTCAAAAGTGATGATTCATCCCTTTCTGGAGATATAACGGAAATGGGAAAATATATCCATGAATGTTGTAGATGAATTACCGAATACATCTTGAGGTAACAATGTGATCTGGGTTATTGTTGATCGATTGACTAAATATTCTCATTTTCATCCTATTAGAGGTACTCTATATATAGATTAACTTTTTTAAGTTGTAAATTAAAGTTATAGTTAGATTACATAGAGTTTATATCTCCATTGTATATGATCATGATCTTAGGATCAAATATATCTTTTGGAAAGGACTTCATATTTCATTGAAGACTGAATTAAATTTTAGTATAGATTTTCATCCACAATAATATGCGAAGACAGAATGAAAAATTCATACATTGGAGGATATTATATGTTCATATAAAATGGATTACCATGGAAGATAGGATCAACATCTTTCTATGATTGAGTTTTCTTAAAATATAAAATTTTGTTCCAGTATATAGATGGAACCATTTTAGGAATTATATCAAAAGCATTGTATAACTATATCTTTTTGGGATGAATTAGGTGAAAGGAATTTGATGGGAATAAAATTCATAGAAGAGATGGTAGAAAAATTTTATTTGATTTAGAAGCATATTAGGATATCTCAGAGAAGGAAGAAAAGTTATGCAGATAATCAGAAGAAGGATCTTTCTTTGGAGGTAGGTGATCATGTATTTCTAAAAGTTTCTCTATGGAAAAGTGTGATGCGTTTTGGAAAGAAGGGTAAATTGAGTCAATGATTCAATGGACCATATGAAATTCTGGAGAAAGTTGGATCATTTTCCTATCAAGTGGATTTCTATTATATTTTATCCTAGGTACACAAGGTTTTTTTGTTTCAATGTTAAGAAAGTATATGCCAGATTCATATCCTGTTTTGAGTCCAGAAGTTGATCAGTTTAAGAGAATATTTCTTATGAGAAAAAACCAATCCAGATTCTTGACCATAGAAAAATGTTTTGTGGAATAAGGTGATGCATAAGGTTAGGGTATCATGGAAAACCCATATGTTTTAAGAAGCAGCATGGGAATTTTAAAATTATATGAGGGAGAAATGCCCCCACTTATTTTATAAGTGAATAAAATTGCAACGATACAATTTCCCAAAGGGAGGAAAGATTTAAAATCCTAGGTAATTATTGAATTATATATTTTCATATATATTAATATTTATGAATCATATATTAATTTTACCTTAAAGTGGACTCTATGTATAATATTTTACCCGAAAGATAAAAATGGGTTTATCCAAAATCTTATGTTCCACACAAGACTAAGTTATACTGAAAAATAATACATTATTAATATTATTATTTTTTATGGTAACTATTGCATAACTACAACATTAGTGATAATGAACAGAATGTAATGTATTATGTTTTTACATGTTTATTAATTTTTTTTTACATTTTCCAATAAATTGTCTGGACCTAAAATAATAATAAATCAAATTTTAGGCATAAGAGATCTAATATTTTTAAGGGTAATTTTACCAAATTTTGATGGAGAACCCATATTATATATAGTTTTTAAAAAAATTATATGTTCTATTTTACAAAATACACTTCTTTTTTGAAATAGGGATAACAAAATTTATGATGGATAAATTTTTTGTATTTTTCTGATAACTTTCATATTTTAATGAAGAGTAAAAAAATACTACATTTTAAATCAAAACTGCTTTTTTATCTAATTTATTAAAATTTATAGATTATAATTTATTTAGTTTTAAATTATATTTAAATTATTTTTCTATAATTAAATTCAATTTTGGTCATTGGAAACAATTTCAAATTGAAATTAGATATTAAAACATTTCATTTTTTTGAACATTTCACGTTAAAAACCTGCCATTTGGTTTCATATAAAAAAATTATTTTAGAAATAATCTACCTAATTATATGAATTTAATTAGGTAAAATAAATTCCATATTTTTTTTATCAAAATATAATAATTATGTTTTAAATTCAATTTATTTTTAGGTTATAAAAAATTTACAATGGTAAAAAAATTATTTACTCTAGTAAAAGTAAAATTTTGACAAGGGTTAAATCTATATTTTAATGCATAGCATACCTAAAAATACAAAATTTAATGGTTATTTGAGGTGTGTATCAACCCTAACCATCCTATAAAACAATATTTACAATCAAAATTCTTGGAATTTAATTCCACCTCTATATGGTTCTCTTTTAATATAAAATAATCAATAAATTAGTCCCTTAAACCCACCCCTCCTTAAGTATAAATACCATCTCTTCACTACCCTATTATGAACCAAAAATTTATGTAGCTCAAAATATATTCCCAAACCTCTCCTACTCACTCTCCACATATTCATGTTCTTTTGGTCTCATCAAAATTCAAAATCTAAGATCCTCAAGGGTCTTTCATGGACGAGATATTTAATAGGTATTTTTCTCAAAGCACATCTCTTAATTTTTTTTCCTTTTCTAATTTCTCCTCAACTACTTCATCCATAAATTCACGATCACTGAAAAATCTTGTTAAAACTAGACTGTAATGTTTTTAATGTAATAGGTAATATCCATTTCTTTTCTCGCATCCTCTTATTCAAAGATAAGAAATTGGTGTCCATGTTATGTTGGTTAATCGCCTCTATGAATAATATTTTTATTCCTTTTCCATTACCTCAATCATGGATGGTCATAAAACTATTTTTCAAGATAAATAATATTTAAATATGTATAATATAACAACTTTGATTTTCTGGGAATTTAATATTAAAAATACCTTCATGATTTCCATATTGTTGTTATATGATTACTTTGTTTTGGGACATGTGGAATACTGCCTCCGTAAAATGATGTGATTTTTTCACACCTCAAATTAAATTTATTTAATATTATTTTAGTAAAAAATATAATGTAAATGAAATATTAATAATTATATAATGATATTATATATTTATACATGCATATTTACTTTTTAATTAATTTCACTCTAATAATACGATATGAAAAATGAAAATAATATTCGTGTGTATGTATGGTTTATGGTCTCCATGAACGATGTTTTTAGTTATTTCTAAAAATGTTATTATAAATACTTATATAATGAGTATATAAGATTTTTATATCATGGTTTATATTTTTTAGATCATGGAATTATGAACACATTGACTATAGACATCATACCAAGTTCATTTTTGACTCAATTACCGAATATTGACAAAATGTACGACATGAACATAAATAATTATTTAATTGTTATGACATGTTATGAAGTGATATAAAATCAATAATCATTGTAAAAAAATTTCTCCAGATATTTTAAATTAACTTATGTTTATTAATCAAGAAAATAAAGAACATATGATACAATTCAAACTCAAGGTATGAAAATTTATTAACACAATTTCCATTCTTTGGGTGAAATTTCCACTTATTGATTATGTCATTCAACTCATACTTGTGAATTAAAATTTTAATATCTTATATTTTATGTATATATTTAATTAATTTAATTTTTTTAAATGAATCTTTTTAAATGGAGTGTTTGTCATTCTGTACAAAATGAATAAAGCAATGTTTTTTAATGTATAAGACAAAAATGAATTCTTATCCACCGTAACTGCTATTTGGTATTTGGATTCCTATATATGAAAAAAATTTAAAAGTAAAATGAATTCCACATTCCCTTTTCATGTATTTTTTAAAATTGTTTTTATAATGGATTTATTATTTCAATATCTTGAAATGATATATTTTTATTGCAATGTGGAAATTTTATTTTTCCTTTATTCATGATTTATGTGTTGTGGATATGTTTTGGTTCTTTAGAATTGATTCTGTATATGGGTGGTTCAATGATAACATGAGTTTGGGTGAGCCCATCTTATATCTATAATTCATTGGGTAATGATATGCAGTAAAACTATAGGGTTTCTCCTAAGATGTTTCAGGAATATACTGTGATGGGTATTCTAAACGTCACCCTAAAGGTTACTCTCTATGTAGCTATGAGAGCTACAATGTAAGTATGATATTGATCCCATAAGTTACCTTTATGATTTAGGATCGTTAATAAGTATTTTTCAGAATATTATTATTTCATGTGGTATTTTTTATATGGGTGAAAATATGATTTTTTTGAAAACATTTTCTTGAGTTTAAAACATCCATGGACTAACAGTTTCATTCCTTATTTTATAACCATTACTGATATTTTTGTGTTTGTCCTATGTTTTTGAAATATTTACCATAGTATATAAGGATGGGTAAGATAAAGGAAGAAGTAAAGAATTTTTTAATGATGAAAGGAAATCATTTTTTTTAAAATATTTATATATTAAAAAAAATGGATACTATTTTTGTAGTATACTCTTGTACTATTATTGGATGTTATGTACTAATGATGGCCTAATTATCTAAAATTGTAAACCTGAAAAGATTCTAAATGTGAAAGAATGTAAATTATTGACTAAACTCAAGATTATATAATGTATAAGTATGGAGCCTTATATATATCTCATGTATTATAGCTCATGTTATGAAATCTCATAAATGACATACCTATAATAATCTGTAGTATTATCTATCTATAGATACATGTGTTTAAAATAATCATAATCCATTACTACCATCTACACACACACACTTATATAAATATATATATATATATATGGTAAACATTACTACCATACATACTAGCACACAAAATTACCATGAGAAGGGAGAGGGGAATGATGGAGGTAATCAGCAATCTATTCCTCACCAACCTTGATGTAAGGGAAAACACCCTCCCAGAGTGTACTGGATGTTAGTCTCCATACCTAAATGGGTGGTATAGAAAATGAAATCTAATAAAATACATGATATTTCTAGGTGACAATCCACACTATAGTAAACTACATATCCTTAACATCAACTAAAACTATCAGATCATGCACACCCGACACTACTAAATACTAGATATCATATAAGAACAAATATATTTGAAGAATAATTTCAATTAACCCTTTATACATAAAATTTCATTAATATATTAATTAATTAATTATCCATTAATTAATACTTTTTACATTCCCACTTTTCATTAAAACAAACTAATATCCATTCCCTTTTGGTATAAACCAACCAGTACCCATTCCATCTCGGCCTAAACCAACTGACCCCTCGATTCCTCAAGAATTGTAATAATTAAAAATTACATTCAAGCACTAACACTATAGTTTAAAAACATTAATAATTAATTATAATCACATATTTACATGTACTCTAGTAGTTTCCATAAGCTAACAAAATCGATTTATAAACCATGCACAACCACCTGATTTAAGTACTGAGGGAATGAATGAGAGAAGAAATAATCAAAACATATTGCCTTTAAGTAAGTTCATTAGTAATCATGAATTCTATTTTTTATCACAAAAAATAGAAATACCATCTTCCACCTATTTCATCAGTCTTTATTCCATCCTCGACACCACTATGCACATAACCAAGCATCCTTCCATCACTGGCATTAATTTCTACAACAAAACATAGTACGTTATGCCCATATATCACAATATAATTAGCTATACCAGGATCACAACAAATCACACCACTAGGATAATATTTATAAAAATTATACAAGGAATTAAACAAACAAAAAATTGTCAACAAGGCATTTAGGCCCTAAAACCATGGTATCCAACCATTATATGAAAATTGGATCACATTACCCCCACGGATTTATATTTATCAAACAAGCAGTTCATTATCATCATGAATCAATAGATTCATTTATCATATGTTACTAACATAGGAAAAATAATAAATTATCAATAACAACTACAAGATATTTATACATGATTCCAAGCATCACCTCCAATTTCATTTAACTACATGGAAAATGAATTGTAATTAAACATACATCAAGCATCACTCAGATTTTCATCAAATAATATAGATAAATAGTTTCATTTAAACATGAATTTATGTAATTTAGCTAATAAAAGTAACCCACATTATGTAATTTGACCAATTATATAAAAACAACCATGCTAAACCATAGAATAAGAAAATATAGCACATTATTTAAAAAATCAAGAGGAAAACTGTTATCATGGTGGAACACATCTGATCACTATAACCTAAAACATGTTCTTTTATTTAATTTTTGTTTCATATTTATTTATGTTAATTCCACCATCACTAAAAAAGATAAATCATGCTAAATTTATGATTACATATAAATCAGGTGATGAAAAAAAGTCCTTATATCAAGGATTTCAACATTATTGTACAAGAATGATTTAAACTGTCTCAATCTCTAATCACCACCCCCACAAGGAAACTAAATCCCTCTAAGGATTTCACACCACAATATAAATAGAAAACATAAAAAAACCATAAGAATGTAGGATATAATATGATAGTTTAAAGATATAATATGAGAAAACAAATACCAATGTGGAAGAAACTATAAGAGTAAGAGGAAGACTCACTTCATATCACTATGGACACAAAACAGGAATCCATGGATCAATCCCAATTGAGAGGATCATGAATTACCTTGAAATAGATCCGCTTGATTCCTATGTTTTGGGATATCTCAAGGATTTTTTGTGAAACCAAGGGTACTTTATAATTTATAGGCACACTACCAGATGCACATTCACATTGTGAATGGATTGAGTTTTAGGAATCATCAAAAAATTTGTCAACTAGACCTAAAAAAACTTGATAAATTCAAATCATGAGTTTTTAGGGACACAATAATGCAATATAATCTTTAACCCTTTTATGTCATTATCCAAAATTTTATATCTTGAATTTCACCAAATTAACAACCCTTTCTTGGGAAGTAAATCACCATTTGGAGTGGGGACTACCATCTCACATCATGAACTAAAATTTAAACTGTAAATTCCACATGATTCTACATTCTTCTCCCCATATCCACCAATCATACTCCACGATTCCTCTAGGAATATTAGGCTTAGGAAACATGAAAATAAAGAGTCTATAATGATCTATAACATTATACATTTCTATTAAAACATCATTAAATATATCAATTTGTAGTAGTTTACTATAAATTTACACTAATTTTTAAAATAAATAAATAAATTTGTGACCCCATATCCATGTAACAATCACACTCCAAAACCAACCCCTAATTACCCTTACTCTTAGATAAACGAACAACGATGATCCCACTTCCCCACTAACCTATGGTTAGTGACCCTCCGTCCGCCTGATGTACAACTGGTCGACAAATTTCCTCCCCCCTAAAAAGAGCCAATAAAATATATTTCTTTGAAAATGTGACATGAGAGAAGTCCCTACCCTAATTAAAAAAATATATAATATACTAGGTACTTGTTTTTAAATTTTCATTATGATGTCTTTTATTTTTCTCATTGTGAATTTTAGTGTTTTTACCACCCATTTGTTCATTTTATTTAATATCATGCATATTTTACCGAGAAAACTAAATATTTATATTTTATATGGTATTAATGTTACATATATTGGTAGCATAAGTTATTCACATTCTATTTTTTTCTTCACTTATTATAAAAAAATATTTTCAAATATATTTATTTTTCATTTTTAAAATAAAATAGAAAAACACGTGTTTTCTAAAACCAACTGTAACCTTATGATACCTTAATTATATGGAATGTTTCTTGTTGATGATGAGATTTTTGGGAATTTTAAAATTTTTTGTAGCATTGAACCAATGTTAAGTGTAATAACCTATGTTATTAGGAGTTGATTATTTTTTTAAAAAATTTATTTTTTTGTCCTAGAGATGGGGTTCTTTGGGAACTGGAGTTCATGTATAAATTATAAGAGTTTGAAAAACATTAAGAGGTGTTTTTTTATGTGTTAAAATGTTTGGGAGGATTATAAATTGAAATAGAAAGGTCTTTAGTAGGGTGGTGTTGTGTAAAGAAGAATCAAACACCAT
The DNA here is from genome assembly GCA_963277665.1 of Viscum album. Lineage (NCBI taxonomy): Eukaryota > Viridiplantae > Streptophyta > Magnoliopsida > Santalales > Viscaceae > Viscum > Viscum album. The sequence continues at coordinate 1,954,198,973 of OY728130.1, forward strand.
CAATTACTCAGTGGTGGTGTATTAGGTATCAAATGAGGCTTTTCTGATGCTTAAATTATCTCAGTATCCACCATGTACACAATGGTTTGTTACTAGGTACCTAATGGTTGTATACTAGGAGCCAATTGTAGTTTGATCAGTTTTTAAAAAGTGTGTAATGATAGTAATTTCATGGTCGAACCCCATCGAATTAAGATTGGAAGAATTGTCGAGGGAGGTTCGTTCGGAAAAATCCTCATTCCTATCTTGATCCCCTCTTGATTAGGGGTTATTCATGGGTGTTTTTTTAGTTATTTGTGGTATAATTTCATCATTTCATCCTCTATTATACTTCTTTCTTGTTCTAACCAACTTTATTGGGATTATGGGTGAGGGGTTTTGATGATGATTCCAACAGAGCATGGTGTAATCATCCTGAATGATGGTTCTTTTCCAGGGAATGAATAAAGGATGTCATGAAAGGCTGATCACACTTTGTATGTCACCATTTTAGTTGAGGGATTTTGTTTCTAGAGGTGATAAGGGTATATTTTGTACCATTAATAGTTCAACAGATTCATCTTTGGGTAGTGGATACCACTCAAAACACATGGGATGGAGAAATCATGGTGCCTATTGACATTGTATAGGATGAATTTTAACAAGAATGGTTAAAAGAGGAAACTCCCTAAATGAGTTTGGTGGTCCTTGTATTTATTAACTCACTAAAAATTATAAATTTTTATTAAAAGTTAGAAAATTATAATAACAAGGCTTATGGATGTTTGAAGTGATGGATCCTAATGGTAAACTAGTGTAGAATATCATTATAATATGAGGAGATAGATCCCGTTCTATAGTAGATTCAATGAGTTTTATCTTATATATCATTATAAGAAAAGATATCTACTTCCATATATCCCTCATTTAATGTATGAATTATCTCTACATCCTGGTCAATAGAACCTCTAAAAGATCAAATATTATATGAAATGGACTAATGACTTGGGAAATTATCTAAAAAAATTTATCCATCAGGGAAGAGTTAGTTTCCACCACGGTCAAGTTAGTATTGTAATGTAACACAAAGTGAGTCCGTTAAATATAGAATGAGACTATCTAATAACAGAATTTCCTTTTCCAAAAATGTAATATAAGGCCATCATAATGGTGACCAAAATATAAAATATAATTCATCCTCCCTTAATGATTTCGTGATCACATGTACAATCTTTATTGAGGGTGAGGCTCGTCATGGGCATGTTATATCACACCTAGTTTCCGTAAATAACACATCATTCTCAAGTTATAACATGTGAGTAAAAAGGGATTATATTACTAATGGAGGGGAAAATTTACGTGATCTTTATTAGTGGATAAATATCATCAATTATAGAATTAATTATCACACTCGTATATAGAGAAATAAACCTCAACCCATGATGCTCATACACATTATGATTTTCCCAGATGATCCAGTAACCTGCTAAGAATATCATGCCACAATCTTGAATTTGATTGGTGATCCATCAGTTACCTATAATATATAACCATGTTTTTTTATAAATGATTAAACATGTATACATGGGTTTTGGGTTTTGAGTAATTTGGAAAAGGGAATAAGAGTGCCTTATGTAAATCAGGTGGAAAATAACCTATTAGAGATGGAGTGAGTGCTGAATATCATTTTTGAGGGATATTGAATCACCTTTAAAAATTTACAAAGGGTGGGGATTATAGTTTATTTTTTTAGGGGAGAAAGTGGTTCCTCTAACTCAAAATGAGTTTTAGATAACCTATATGAGGTTTCTTAGGGATTGAATGGGGGAATCGTGGGTTCTGTCGATCGGTGATTGGTGAGATGGTTGTTTGTTCCATGTATGATTAGGAACACCCCAATGAGGGTAGGAGAGATTGATGCATTCTATAAGCATGATATGTATTATGGGACTTGGTGTGTTCTGATATGGATGGTTTCCTCCAAATGACATGCTAGAGTGATCCCCTATAAGATATCTAATATGGGGCCCTAGTTTGGATTATGGGAAATAATTTATGATGGATTGAAAATGGATTTACATGGGGTCCTGGGTTTTATTGTCCTGGTATGGTCCTTGGGTGTTGAGATCAGGATGATGATATGGGAATTGGTAGAATAATTAGTCTAGCTTATTGAATCATAGTTATGGAAGGACCTTTGGGTCATGAGGTCACCGTAGAGTGGAAATTTGGATTGGTACTGATAGTTAGTGACTGAATTGGGTATGATGATCTATGTGTATTATTTTTTGAGTGATATGGTTATTACATTGGGTATGGAATGTAGAGTTTAGTGTGATATAGTATAGATTAGGATGTACAGTCTATGTAGTTGGATGAATAAGGTGATGTGACATAAAGAGTGGGGTTATGACATGTACATGGAATGCCCTAGTTATGTTTCAGGGTGGAAGATGAGTTGTATGTATGGGTTTTTATATTAGGGATAGGACTTGGGGATGGGAATCTATGTTGGATAGGTTCAACTTGTCTATAGGATTTTCTATAATATTTGACTATCCATTGGACTTACCCTAACGGAGATCATTAGGATGGTGTGGGAGGTTGGTTCCATTGTTCCATCCTCACGATTCACTGCCTATATATATAACTAGACATGGAACCTACCCTATGGAATTATTACAACTCATATAGGTGGTTGGATCTATTGTTTCCCTCCATAGGATCTGATTCATATGTATGTAATTTGTAATGATACCTTCCTTTTGATGGGGTTTTTCTCATGCAAGAGGATGAATCCCATATTAATCTCCTACAGATTCACTATCTGTATTGTGATTATCAATAGAACCTATATGAGAGAATGGTTTATATCAAATGTGATGTTATCTTCATTATTCCTCTCATTAGGATCCTATTATGATATATTATTCTAGTTGTGATGAAAGAGTTTCATACTTGATCATATATTACAAATATATGATATCTAGTTGGACCCTATATTTCAATTTGGATATTTATACCATTCCTTAGGTGGGACTTCAATGTGAATAATCTCAAAATAGTCATTTATGAACCAGTAAAACAAACATTTTATATTTTTCTATTGAAAACTAGATAGCAATAAGAATGTTTGATCCACAATGAATGATGGAGATATGCTATACGGATTTACTAATTTTCATAAACTACATGAATAGATAATTGAATGATGATAGATATGGTGAAAATTTGTGCATAATGAAGATGTATAAGGAAGTTTAATTTTTTAAGAACTAACTATGTTTTGAGTAGATACATGAAAAAATATTATCAAGGGAGAATAAATTTTTCAATTAATTCTGTTCCACATTTACAAAGTGATAATATAAGTCAACAATTAAAAATGTGTAGTTAATCTCTCAGTTGAGTAGTTTTACGAAAAACAAGATGATTTTGTGATTCATCACAAATAATACTCATTCAATTTCAAAATGAAGAACTTGATTTCAATTTAAAAAGCCTCACATAAATAACAATTAAGAATATAAACCAAAAAAATCTATTTCCTTCGCTCAATCAAATAATTTTCAGTTCTATAGATGGAAATATGAACACAAGAAATTGGGTTACAATAGAAGAAAAAGTGATAGTGAAAATAAATATCATTGGTTGAGTCTAAGTCAACCAATATTTTCTTCAACTATGTCTCTCTCCATCCGATGAAGATACTACATATTCCCCCATATAAAATCACATGATCTCACTCTGGATAGTCCATGTGAAAATTGGAAAGAGTACCTATAGAAATTTTTTATCCCATTTTTTCATGTCAACTCCTTTTATTTTTCATCTGCTCATCGAATAAGTTTTTCTAGGTTCACTTGTATTTAATCACTGGAAATATTTTTTACTTTTCCCTTTTACCACTACACCATCTCTCAAATAATCCATTCCAACAAATTCTAAATGTTTCTAGTTAATTTAATTCATCTAAATTTAATCATTATTTAATTTCACATCATCTAAATTATTATAGGTACAACTAGAAACCTAATAATTTATTTAATATCTAATTATTACATCCATTAAATTCATGGTTGGCTAAATTGGTCCACGTGGCCAGTTCCCATTTGTAAACATATGTTGGCCAGTCTACAAATTTTTTCAATCATGGAAATCCTAAACTGAGTTCAACCAATATAGGGTCAATCAAAACATCTAAGTATAGAATCTATAAAGGGAATCCTAAAAATAGTATCTACCCATCCACTTCATCAAAGAAGTGTTTTAAAAAATGGGTTTGGGATCCATGTTCACGACTATAGCTCAAAACGATATCATGAACTCTTGTAAACTTGAATAAATCAGTTCGTTCATGTGAACCAACAAATAGACTTACTAAGGTTCCAATGTATCCTTGGTTAACATTAGTTATTTATAGGAATATGGTCGATCATCTCATGGGAGTCAATCTAAAACCTTTCGGTCAGAGCTTTAAAGAATTTTTTTGAGGATTGGAGCCTGAAGTAAGAGGTGCAGAAGTTGCTCCAAAGGATCCCTCATGACTTTGGTGTCTGAAACTAGGACTTCCAGGAACTCAAAGCACAACATTGATTCATCATTGTATCTAGTTTTGGTCCTTTCAAAGTCTTCCTTCCAAGAAACAAAAAAAATCACACAATAAGAAAACATGCTTGCAAAAACAAAGTACAAAATAATTCACAAAAGGATTGAATAGTTTGGGTGTTAATACCACATCAGTGGGATAATGAAAACATAAAATTAATTAAATTAAGAGAAAAATCTAGGTTACAAGAATTTTTATATTTTTGAACTCTACCTAGATCACTAGAACATGTTCCACTAATATTTTTCAGTCATTTCATCTTCTGGCTCCCTCCTTTTGGTCTCCACCCTTGCGGGTCTTAACCTCATACTTTGAATCTTGTATCTTTATCATTATATGGGCCCAATTTGGCTTTCAAGAAGGGAGCCAGCTAATCCTTTATCATTCCTTTTTTCTACTCATCAGTTGTTCTAAAAAAATGTCCCCACATCCACTTATATATACCCCAATTCCATATCTCCAATTAATTTTTTCAATATTAATTTTACATTCATTAATATTTAGAATTAACTCTCCGTTAATATTGTGAGAAACCAATCTATTAATGTTGAGTTAAATATCTCCATTAATTATTTTTATCTCTCTCCGACAAATGGGCTAGACCCAAATCAATTTTGTATTAAGAATAATATTCGTAGGTTGCATCCAAAAATCTCCAAATCAAAGACTATAATCATGTTGTCATTAATGTCGAAACTGGCCCAAATTCCACTCACTGTTCTTCTACAGTACAATCATGGTTCTCCACACCATGATAATTCAATCATTGAGGGTCCCATTAAAGTATTTCCTCCATAGTCTTTTGGAACCATGACCTGATCATTCCACAGTGTAAGTGAAGCTCATCTGAATACCTACATAGAAGATTTCTCCAATGCAATCTTGAATGAGTTTTCATCCTCCTATTTTTTTGAAATTCCCAACAATAATCTATGTCATGGACAATATTCATTACCTCAATCTATAGGGATTTCATGATTTTTTTAAGACTCTGATATTGAGCTTCTACACCACCCAAGATATGTTTTGGTACAAAAAACTCCTACAACACCATCAGAACTATCCTTCATCCAGTAACTATAGCTTTTGTAAATTTTATGTCATTGGCATGAATAACTCCCACTAAAAATTCCTTCAGTGAATCCATGGAAAAAAGGTCATTTTCTCTCACTTCTTCTGGCATAGTTATGACTCATTGAGATCCATACCTTCATCACATAAGTTCCTTCCATTTCTTTACCAATCCTTCTTAGTGTTCTTGTTATAGATTCAAAAAATGTCTTTCTCCATTAGAAATGTCATGAAGAACAGGGTCACCAGCTGAATCTTCCATCAACTTGAACTAAAAACTAAATGATTCATATAACATATACTTTCCGGAGTTCTTTCTATCATGGTATTCTAGTTATTTTTTCCTTCCAAAATTTTAGTAGCCTTCGAAAAATCTCCAAAAATAACCCAATGAATAAAACACACCACAGGACACCTAAAAAAAGAAGAATTTTGATATTCCATGAAAATTGCTGATACCGCCACCATATTCTGGTCACATTATTATAGATTCCTTTTATACCACCTAACTTAATGAACCCCGGTAACTTCAACCAATATCTAACTATCATCAAAAATAGAACACACCTTGTGACTCCTTCTAGTCAATTGTTCTTTTAATATTCCAGAGGCACCACTGGTACCACCATTGTCATTCTGTAATATCATTCGAGTACTTGATAACCTACTCCACCAGATGATTTCCACCATGTTTTGAAACTACAAAAATTAACCTCCCTTAAATACCATGTGTTGGGGATTGAATCTAGAAGGATAGAGTGTGGAACTTAATCTGGAATATTCCCCACTAATTTGGGGTCTGGAACTAAGAAGTTCAGGCACTGCATCCACATCGATGAGTTGTCCTTACATCTGGTTCTAGACCTCTCAAGGTATTTATTCTGAGAAAATAATAAAATAACACAACAAGAAAACATGCATGAAATCACATGGTACGAAATAATGCACAATAAGATTATGTGGTTCGGACTTTCGGCCTAAATCCTAGGGAGAATGACAATAACACTTTCATTTTATTAGGAGAAACAAATAGTTTACTAGAATATAAATCTTACATAACTCTACATAGATCACCGTAATATGTTACACCTACATTTTTTAGTCATCGCATCTTTGGGATCCCTCTTTCTGGTCTTCTCCCTTACGAGTCTTGACCACCCCCTTTGTGTTCAGTGCCTTTGGCTATGTGTGTTCCTAGGTTGGAATCCCTGGAAGGGGATCCACCTTGGCCTTTCTTTGGACATATCTTCTGATTATCAGTCATACTCAACAAATGTCACCACATCAATTTATATAGACTCCAACTCCGTATCACTAAATAATGAATTGAAAATTAAATTTTCTATCCATTAATATTTTGAATTAACACCCCATTAATGTTGGGAGAAACTCCTCTATTAATGTTGAGATAAATATCTCTATTAATGATTGTATCTCTCTCCAATAAATGGTTTGCAACCAAATAAATTTTGTATTGAGAATCATATTCACATGTTACATAAAAAAAATTGATTTATCTTCATCTTCATCAATTAAAATATGCAACAACAAAATCCATTGAACAAAATACTATTCATCATCTTCAACATGAAATTAATCGGATCTTCATCGTAAATCATAGAATCAACAGCATTCACCTAGAATGATCCAATATTTAAAACCAAAAATCATCAATTTAACTTGTTTTTTATTCAACCTAAAATATCAGGCTCATATCTGCTCTGAAATCCACTTCTAGTGAAATAATCATAGCTTTGGTTCACACAATTAGGTCATAAATCCTTTTATCATGCTCAATTATGCTTACTATCACCATCTTTATTCAAGTTTTTTCATCTAAATCCTCTTATGAATCATTAAATATATAGTTATGGTCTCAATTCACCAAAATTTTGACTTCATCAAAAATCAACATCTTAAAACCTAAAAAAACCACATTTTTTATTTATGATCCAGATTTTATCTTCTTTAACTTGAAAAATCCATGTTTCAAAAAAAAATGATCCAATCAGTATTGTTGGGATCTTTAACCTCTTCAGATTCTAAGAAGACTTAAATAGTATCAATACCATGACTCATAATTATGAAACATCCCTTGATTCATCATATCTATGTCAAAAGTTATAGGTTCATGTTTATTTATTCAGATTAAATTCATCTGCATGCTTGGATCGAAATTGTAATTCATCCACTTCATTGATCTCAATTTTGGTTGTACTGAGAAGGTATTGATCTTCCCTTGCTATATGAAATTTTTATTCAAATTTTAGTCACATTATTTTATTTGTCCTTCCTATATTTATTCGGTTTAACTAGAGAGGGTCTTAGGTTTTTTTGTAAAATAAATTGGTATTGTGGTGGTGGCTTCAACTAGATTGAAGGGATATGAGTTCAATAGATTTATTCTTAACCAAAGGGTCGATATAGATTTTTTTAGGGTCTTCCTCTTCAAATAATCTAGTCTGGTGTTCAATTTCACATATGGTTATTTTTAAAATTTCATATATGGTGTTTCCCATATTGGCTACATCATTTCTCTAGAGAACATTCTATGTTGGGTAATTCAGTTATATGGAACATTGGCTATGTAACTATACTTCAAAATTGGATATGTGATTCTCCTTTAGAAATTATCTATGTGGATTTGGACACAATTGAATTTTTTCAAAAATTTCCACAACACCACAAATATAAAAAATAAACACGTTATCTAAATTTTATTATAAACATTAAAACATTTAGAATTAAAATAATTAATAATAATTATAATATAATAAATAAAATAAAATTATGAAATAAATATTATAAAACTAATAAAATTAAATATTATAAATTAATGTTGGAAAAATTTAACATAAATACTAATTAATAATTGAATAAAATCAAGGAATAATGAGAATATAAAATAAGAAATAATGAATTATAATTAAAACTAATTAAATCATTTAATATAAGAGGTTAAGAAATAAATTAAACTTCTTATATTTAATATATTAATTAATAACCAAAAAATGTAAATATTTAATTCATAGAACATTATATTTAAACATTGGTACTATATTTAAAATTTTAATAGAATAAAAATAAAAAAATAAAAAAATTATCCACATTCAAAATGGATAATTTAAAATTAAAAACAAATAAAACTATAAAAATTATCAATATTTACTGATTTAAATATAAAATAGCTACTAAACTGTAATTAACCAATTTAAAACATAATTGGGAATAAAATTCATTTAAAACCCAAAAAGTGATGTGAAAAAAAGTAATGAAATAATTTACCATCAAATTAAAACACACTTAATAATTATTTGTCCTCAAGGAAACAATTTGAAAAAATTCAATATAAGAAAATAATTATTAAGGGTGAAAATTTGAATTGTCACTAAGAATCGGATTTCAAAAATATTCTTTCCCATAGTGTATTTTTAGAAGAAAAGGTTGACTCTCTCCTAAAAACCTGTGATTTGGTCAAAATTTAGTTTGGGTTTTACAAGAATGATTGAAATTGGAAATTTTAGAAGAGTTTAAGAGATCCTTAATTTATATTTAACTAAAACATTTAAACATATATTTTCTTCAAGGAGAAAAACCCACATAAATAAAAGGATAAATAATTAGACACACTATTTTCATGAGAAAATTTAATAATTATATGGAAATATAAATAACTCATCCAAGATATTGAAGAAAAAATGAATGAAATAATCAAGAGATGAAAAACCAAAATTTATTATGATTTTCTTTTCATATCTTATGTAAATGAATAACTTACAATTTTAAAACTAAGAAAAAAATATTCAAATCCAATAATGATCCTAAATCCTAGTCCAAAAGTTTAATGATTTGTTTTAGGAGAAAAGGAAATTGATGAAACCTAATTAAATACATGGTAAAGAAGAAAAATTTCACCTTCATATGGTAGACATTCCAATATAAAACTTAAAAAAATTAATCCATTAAACAATAAATTGGAAGCTTGAAAAATTGAAATTTGGAAAAATTTTACTAGGTTCTTTATAAGTAAACGTGGATGTATAAATAAGAAAAATATAGTAAAGTCCATCCAAAAAACATAAATTTAAACAATTTCTTTAAAGATGAATTAAATGGTAAAATAAAAAATGAGACTTGTTGGTTTAAATTATAATTTTCAATTTAGTGGTTCCAATTTATTATTCAGGGGTCACAATACAGTTAAAAAGAACATTTTTTCACAATTAGAAATTTATTAAAAGATTAAAAAGGTTAAATTAATTATTTTTCAATAAAAACTACAATATATTGTAAATTAATCATAAAAAGTTTCATGGAAACCACTTATTACAAATAAACAAACATTTGAATCTAAGGAATTTAAGAAGGTGTAAGCATGTTTTAATGTTTTAATTAATTTATATTTTTAATATCCTAGAATATACAATTATGAATGACTAGAAAAGATTATATATTCACTAAAAAATAAAACTAATATCCAGGGGTATCAACCCTATACTAAATTTAAATCCGCAACAAGAATTGAGTGGAAAAATTAAAGGGAAGGAAAATAAAAAAACACTACTGATATGAAGCTTAATTATAATAAAGTGAAATATAAAGACCACCAATTTACTTTTAAATTACATCACTATATTAATTAAACTCTTAATACCTACAAATTGAATTGGTAATCACTATATTTTACAATTAATGCTAAATGAAAAAAATAACATATTTTTTTATTTTCGTGAAGTCTATCCAATTCACTCTAGTAAGTAGCACTTTTTTAAAATTCAAGGTATAATTCATCTCATCCATTTTATCACTAAAAAAGTAAGGAATCGATAATCTATGAATTTAAATCCTTGAACATAAAAATATGAGAACATGAAATAAGATAGATAGAAAGTTACAGTGAGCATTTGGCAAAGTGAGAAGGATAAAAGTGTGATATTTCACTGACCATGTTCATGAAGAATTTTAATTTCTAAAATAAAATAACCAAAAAAATGAAAAGAAAGATATATATATATATATAATCATGGGTTAATACTAATTAAACACTATATTTATATACCCCAGAAATATTTTCTTTACAACTAACTGTAATCACTAGGTGGATTTGGTTTCTCATCCATGAACCACCACATTCATTTTTCTCAGGTTTGTTTATTTATAATGTTTGATTAATGGGATATTAACCTCATATAGTGAATTGTTTTCCTTTTTAAAATGTTTTTTGTATCTATGATAATTTAGAGGACCATAATACACCCAAATTTCAACTTCTAGTTGTTTTATTTATATGGGTTTTATTTCCCCTTTAAACTATATTTAATTTTATGGTGTATATTTATACATCACATGAATGGTTTTATAATAATGAAAAAACAATGCTCATTTTTATTATGTGTAAAATTTGATTTATTTTATGGATTATATATAAATGTGACACCAATACATATTTGGGAGGCAATTTTCATATAAAGGCAGTTTGGTTCGTTACAGCTAGACCCTTTGATGAAAGGGTTGTCACGTGAAACATTTATTGGGAATTTTTGATGGGTATGTATTACTTAATTTAATAATGATTATACATACAACATTTTAAGAATAAAAACATTATCTCTAATTTTTTTTTGAAAATATCATTAAAACATTAATGTTATTAAAAATATCAACCTTGTTGGACATGAAATAGTAAATTTTGGTTCATAATGTATGATAACAATGACTAATGTTGTTTTTATTAGTAATTATGAAAGTGTCTAATGTTATTTTTTATCATTAATTATAATATACAATGTTGGTTGACTAATTTTAAACACCATAAGTAATATTGATTTTATCGTTACTGAAATTGTCTATTTTGTATTAGTTAAAAAATGAAGTTAAATGGACATTATTTTATATTGGTTTATTAAGCATTATGATCCAATGTCATATGAGTCAAGTGGTAGAAGGTTAGATTACGACTCATGTAACATTTTTTACTAAATAAATTCTAATGAAATAATAACTAGGATGTTGAGTCCACCAACAACATATTCCTCCATTTTAGAGTTAGGTTACTATGAAATGGTGTATGAATAGTAAAATATACTCCAATATATTGCACCATTTTTTACACCAAAAATAATGTTATTTGAATATACCACTTAATATATTTATTATTATTAATTTTATCTATGATATTAAATTAAAAATAATATTTTTTCTATAAAATCAATAAATAAAATATATATTGAAAATTTATAATATTAATAATTAAATTATATATATTATATTATATCTTTTAATTTAATAACATAAAAGTAAATGAAATAAATTATAATTTTTTAAAATTAGGTAAAAACATATTAAAATTATATAACTAAATATGAATACATAACTTGATCAATTATATTTAACTATACAGACATATTAATTAAAAAATATATATATATATTTGTTTTTTACATATACATATATATTCAAAAATAATAAATAAAACAAATACTTAATTTTATTAATTAATAAAAAAAATATTCATGCTCACACCTAAAATTTAGTATTTAATCATATTAACACACACATATATTCATAAATAATTAATAAACAAATTTTATTTCATAATTTGACTAATTGATTAAAAAAATATACAAATTTTACCAAATAATATTTATTTTTCATATATTAAAAATGAGTTCAATATAATAACACAATTAACTACATAAATAATTAAATATTAAATTAAAATATATATATTATAAAAACTTCAATATATATATATATATATATTATATATGTTATATTTTACTTCCTATTTTATATTTATAAATCTTTATTATTTATCATTATTATTATTATTACTATTGTTGTTTTCCTTATTGTTGTTTTTTTTATTATTATTATTATTATTATTACTATTATTATTGTTTTCAATGAAACATGTTAGATGATATAAAATTTATGTAAAAATGAGTTATTATTTTGAAAACATATTTTTTGTGTACTTCAAGTGCAGGATGATTCGGCCCCACCTCCTCCATATCAAACGTTTCTTACAAGGTGGGCCATTGGTCCATAAATCACACTCGAAACAACTTGATGTCTTATAATAAGCCAAATTGAGAGCACATTCCACGAACCATCCTTACCAAACATGGGTAATCCAATGATGAGACAGTCGTTCTTATTTTATAAAAATAGACATATATTTTATTTTATTTTTTTATCTTGGATCATAGTATCCAAATAAAAATTAGATTCATGTATACAAATTAAAATTTGGAATTAGTAACTCACTAATCCATGATTTTTTATTGAAAATAACATGACACATTTCAATGAAAAAAAATTCCATTCTTTATAAAATTATATTTTCTAAAAAAACATTCTTAAAAACGCATAATAAACAAATTATTTTGGATTTAAAGGTGAGATATCATTAAATTCTGTACAATAATAAATGTTTGAGTATAATATATATTTATTTTTAAATACTGAATAAAATACAAAAAAAACAAAACAAATTTTGTTACAAAACAATCTTTTATGATTAAAAAAAATAATTTATGAACATTGATTTCTTAATATATATATATATATAATTGATATCTATTTAATTTTTTTAATAATTCAAGAAATAAAATTACAATAAAATATTTTATTTGTTAAAAATCTAATAAAGATATTTTAATATCTCACTATGTATTATTTATACAAAAACTCAGGGCTCCCAATTCCCATTTTACTCTCCCCATTACCTATTTCCCTTATATTTTGCACTTCTTTGCTAACCCACATTTCATATCAACTCTTCTATACCACTTCTCATCACGGTTTCCCAATCTCTCTTTTTTGTCTCTTACTACTCCTTATCCACTTCTCTACCCTCTCATAACCCACTCTACCTCCCTAAAAGCTACAATGATTCCTTTAGACACATTTTCAATAAAGACATAAGGTATGTTGTTATGTTTTTGAATAAAAACCTTCTCACTATCCACTCTAGAATTTAGGAAAAAATTAACCCATTTTACTTTATTTTGAAGTGAAATTATAATAAAAGGTTCTACAAAAGGCTGTAGAATAACTCTCAAGTTTTTCCTTACCAAAGCCTCTCTCAAATTGTGAATAGAAAGAGGTAAAAGTAGCTGGGTTTTGAAATTCTATTCTAGGAAGAGGTTATTTAATTATATTTTTAAAATTTCATGATCCATATGGAGCTAGTGGTAAAACGCTTTCCATATTTTCCTAAACTTATAAATAAATTTCAGAAACCTCTATTAATCATTCAAAAAAATAATGTTTTGAAATCTAAAAAGTAATAATTCATTTTCATTTCAATCTCTCTAAAAAAAGGTTCCACTATAAATTGGTTGGTGACTTCTATTTATGGCTTATGGAGTGAAAATTTTCGTCAAAACATGGTCACATAATTCAATATCCTCAAATTATATTTTGTAAAAAATTTGACCTTCTTGAAATTTATAACATTAAATTTTAGTTTCAAATTTTTTAAGAATCACATCATTTATGTCCCAAAAAATTTTGGTCAATTGATCACATCGTTCACACATCAGTTTCATGTTAATATTTCTTTCATTCAATTTTGGAATTTCAAAATTGATAAATTCGTAAAATATGTTTTATTCATTGATAACCATTTCTAAAAGGTTATCATTCACAGACTAAAAAGATATGAATTTGTTGTTATCCTCTCTAGACAATTAATCACAAATTTCACACAATTTTTCCTCATTGTGACACACCAAAAATACCTCTACGAGTTTGTCCAAATCAAATTTCTCTTCGTCATAAAATTTATTGAATATATGATAAAATAATGTTATTTTATGAAATCAATGATTGGTGAATTGAACCTACAAATCATTGAGCCTATTATATTAATTAAAAAATCAATATTTATTGTATTTAATGAATATAATAATCAATATATTAATGTTATTACATCTTTTGATAGATATTCTCTACTTTTTTATAGTGATTTAAGAAGAAAAATTCAGACAACAATTAGGGATCAAGGAAAATTGTTAAGATAAAGCATCGAAATAGGAATTTTTCATGAAAAAAAATATATTTTCTATTTTTATTGTTTTCTATTATATTTTTTATTTGTTTTTTTATTTTATTAATACATGACAATCAATATGCACCCTCCCTATTAATAGTTCCAAAATTTGACAACGACACGATCATTGACACTTTGGTCAAACTTATAATTTATATTTTCATACCTAGTAACTAGAAAATGGTATGATGGGCCGATCCGTAGGGAAGGTGGGAGATATTCTATAGGGATTTATTAAACGACCTCAATTTACTAAAACAGATAATGAAATAATGATTGATAAGATGAAAATATGTGGATAACGCAATGAATTTTTTTAAGAAATAACTATGTTATGAAAAATAACATGAAAAAAGATTATCATGGGATAATCAAATGTCTGGTTAATATATTTCCTCATTTTTTAATTAATAATAGAAATCAATGATAAAAAATGTATTCAATCGCTTGGTGGATTAGTTTGACTAGTAACAAGAATATTTTTCAGTTTCTAATATATAAATCTAATTCAATTTCAAAATGAAGAAGTTAATTTTATTTTAAAAAAGATTACACAAATGAAGATTAAAAATGTAAACCAAAAAAATATATTTTACCTTCTAAATTATGTTTTATACACTTTTATAGATATAAACAAAAACATAATAAATTGGTATACAATAAAGGAAAAAAGAGAAGGAGAAAATAAATCTCATCAATTGTGTCAAAGGAAATCTCTCTTCACTTCAACTATAGATATCTACCTCTGATGAAGCTCATGGTCATGATCCTATAGAAAATAACCTTCCCTCACTCTAATTCTCCTGTCTTAAAATTAGTGAATATCCCTATAAAATTTATTTATCCCATTGGTTAATGTGTGCTCTTATTTTTAAAAAGTACTCCAACTTAGTTTTTTTAGGGTCACTTGTCTTTCAACATTGATAATATTTTTTATGTATTATTTATCCATTTATTAATCACCCTAATAATCCATTCCAAAAAACTATGACACTTTCTTAGTAAGTTTAAATCCTCCATCTATCCTCATGATTTAATTTCTCATCAAATGAATTATTACCTGTACAACTTGCAGTAAAATCCATTATTTAATTTATAATTATTCCATCCTTTAAATTCTTGTTTGGATAATATTCTCTAAGTGTAATGTTCCCATTTTTAAACATAGGTTATCCATTTTACACCTTTTTCATGTTCATAAATCCTTAACATAGTTCAATAAGTTTGGGCTCACTAAAATCATCCATGGACATTATCCACAGGGGACCCTTTAAATAAGTATTGAGCCATACAATTCATTGAAGAAACAATTTCAACAAATAGTGAGATTGAAATGCATGTTCAAAACTAAAAATATACTCAAAAAATTTAGCTTTTGTGTGTTTAGAAAGGAAATAAATGAAGAATGTGAAAACTAAATCAACGTGAACGTGTATCGGAAAATAAAATATTTTCCTCCAAAGAAATGAATATGTTCAGACACCAAATATAAAAGTACAAATAAATAATGTTGACATTAAATTTTTTACGAGGAAAACACAAAAAGGAAAAACCATGGGACCTAGTACAGAAATATGGATCCACTAAAATGAAGAAGTACATGGTAGAGGCTCCTTGAAAATGTAAGGGATATCAAATTTTATACTAAAAAATAAGTGGATCAAAGGTAGAGAGTGATGAAATATAATCATTGAATAAATGGTGATCACTAAAATAATATTAACTTTATTTTTTAGTGTTTTGTGAAAATCCATGATGCTGGCTCATTTTATAAGAAAAAAATTTCATGTGAAGATTCATAACCCCACAAAAAATGCTTTATAGACACACATTAAAATAAAGTCTCTATATAAATTATTTCATGTGGTCTTGACCCGTGAGGTGCTCCATTTGGGGATGCACCCCCAAAAAAACCCCACCAATTAAAGTGGGGTTCACCACCAATCCTACAATCATTTGGAAAGTCTTAAATTTACCTATAGGTAAACTCTTGTTCAGCATGCCAAGCCCATTTTCAATAGGGAGGATCTTCTCAAGCACTAACTTTCTCGAATTGTGGACATTGCAGATCTAGTGTTACCAAACATCAATACCTTTTATGCTTCCATGAATTTTGAATTATTCTAGCAACAAATAAAACTGTAAATATCCCAAAATAAAACATACATAACCTAATTTAAATTAAAATCATGAATACAAGTTTTCATCCCAAATAATTCTTTTCACGCCTCTTAAGATGCAATAAAATTTGACTCTATAGTATATAAGGAAACACAGCTTTTAAATATAGACAACCAAGATATAGTCCCCCATAAAAATTAATCAAATAGCCTAAATTAGACTTCCTTGAATTTCCATCACATGCCATGTCTGAATTTGTAAGGTCACAAATCATAGGTCCTCATTTTCAAAAAAAATAATCTCATGTGAGAAGTTCCACAAAGATAACGAAAAATATACTTAACTACTATCCAATGATATCTTCCAAGATTTGACAAAAAATGAATAACCACACCAACTACATGAGCTAAACCGAGTCTAGTACATACCGTCACATACATCCAACAACCAATTATAGATGAAAAAGGTATGTTTTACATATCCTATCTCTATTCATTAATAGAAGCTAACTGACATGTACTGAGCTTAAAATGATAAGAAATACGAGTAATTATCACTTTCTCTATGTCCATAAAAAATATATGAATAACCTTCTCAATTTATCTCTCCTAATATAACCCCAATTTATTGTAATTTCTGTCATGGGAGATCAAAATTCCAAGAATCTATTGTGTTGGACCCAAGTCTATCATCGCAATATAAAAGATAAGATCCTTCTTCAATATGTCAATTATAGAAGTATCATGTTCAAAAATTATCACATCATTAAAATAAATAAAAATTATAATAAAATATCAACATTAAATATAAGAACAAAAAAATTATCAAAAGATGTGTTCCTGAAACCCCGATGAGAAATGTTAGATTCAATCATCTTATACCTCTATCTCAGAGATTGATTCAAACCCTACAAACTATTCTTTAACCTACAAACTTTATTTTCCTTACCTGTTTCAACAAAACCCTATGACTTCTCTATATAAATATCTACCACTAAATCTCCATGGAGGAAAGCCATCTTCACATCCATCTATTCTGTATAGAGATCCAAACTAGTAGACAAACTAAGAACAACACAAATGGAAGAAATTTTGGAAATATGTGAGAAAATATCATCAAAATCAATACCTTTATTCAGAAAAAATTATTTAACAAATAAACATTCCTGGTATCATGGAACCAAACAAGATTCATTATTTTATCTCCAATAAATCCAGAGATTTTTCAAAGATCGCTTACCTGATGGTAAATTCACCAGCTCAAAAGTATGGTTGTCATTCAATGATGTCATATCTTCATCCATTTTCTCAACCCATATGTCCTTCTGTTCACTTTCCATAACCTCATACAAATATTCTGGCCCCATATAGTGAGGATCACATACTCGTCATGTGAATACAAATTAGAAACGGTATCACACAAAGATAACCTTTAGATTGGAACTAAAGGTTCATTAATAACACCTAGAATGAGATAATCAGAAATAAAAGGTGCATCAGGATATTTAAATCCATCCTGATAAACCTGAGCATCATTCTTCACATCACCATAATCATCATAATTAGCAATATGAGGTAAATGTGAATCAAAACCTAGCTCAAGACTAACAAAGCCAAAGGAAAACGGAGAATTATATTTTTATCCCTTATCAATGTCTAAAATAGTCTCTTCCTCCTTAAAAACTAAATCATGACTTTTGAAAGGTTTTATCAAAGTTTGATCATAGAACCTATACCCAAACCCGTCATGTCCATATCCAATAAAAATACACTAGTGTGTCTTACCATCCACCTTGGATCTCTCATCTCTAGTAACATGAACAAAATTCTTGTAACCAAAAATACAAAAGTGATCATACCTATTCTAATTTACATACCAAAACATGTTGGAAGTGACTATATTCAAAGAAACTGTAGGTGATATATTGATTGTATAAGTAGTAGTAAGTAAATCCACACCCCAAAAATATCTAGGCAACTTTGCTTCTGAAATAAAACAATGAACTCTTTCCAAAAAAGTCTTGTTCATTCTCTCAGATATACTATTCAGATGAGGTGTCTTGGGAGGTGTATTATGATGCCAAATACATTCCTTCCTACAATACTAATCAAATAGACAACAATACTCTCCCCCATTTTTAGTAAGAATACATTTTAGTTTCTTATTATATTCCTTCCCATCAGAAACATAAAATTTCTTAAAAACACTGAACAAATGACTTTTAGAATTCAAAACATACTCCCAAAGTTTACATGTGTATTCATTAATAAATTCACAAAATAAAGACTGCAACTAAAGGCCATATATTTAAAAATACCATAAACATCAAAATATACTATTTCAAGTACATGTGACTTCCTATGCAGAGGATGACTACTAAAACTCCATCTTCTATGTTTTCGATCACTATAATGATCAAAATGTCCAATTTGACACTCTTAAAATATGGAATAATATTTATATTGGCCAAAAAACCAATACCTTTCCCATTAATGTTACTGAGCCTCTTATTCTATAACTTGGATGAAACCCTACACTAAATGACACAAGCAGTATCAAAAGAAAAATATGATCTAGTCTAGTAAAAACCTAACTGCTTCTTCCCTCAATCAACAATCAAATACCCCATAGAAATATTCCATTGGTAATCACCAAAATTACAAATAAACCCTTCATCATTAAGAATGTGGGTTGAAAGAATATTCAAGAGAACCTATGGACCATGTCAATCATTTTTCAAAATTATCTTACTTCCAGTACTGGTCTCCAAACAAATAGTCTTGTACCTATAACATCCGCATGACCATGATTAACCATCGTCAAAATCCCAAAATTATCAAGTCTATATGATGTAAATATATCCTTCATTAATTTGATGAGAAAACTAGCACCACTATCTACAACCCAGCAAGAATCATCAGAAGAAATATTAATAGATTCATAAATAATAACAAGATCACCCCTGGAGTGGTAGTGACATGATCATCTCTATCTTTAGTTTTCTTCTATATATTTTCCTTTATTATATTTTCTTATTTTAAATTATTATATAAATTCTTAACATTAATTTTTTTTACCACAATGATAATAGTAAAAATCTCTTTGCTTCGACCTGGACTAGCTTCTTCCTTTGCTCTAACCTTGATTGGTTTGTCCCTGATCTTGGATTCTCTCCCTATTTTCTATGACTAAAATCTCTTAAGAAGATTTCTCATGAGTGTGTCTCCTAAAATCTTCATTAAAATAGCATACATAACAATACTAAATGTCATAACACCATTAGAAGCATAACTAGATATAGTAACATGTATGTTTTCCCATGAATCGGGTAAAGTGTTAAGTAATGAAATAGATAAAACCACATCTTCCAAATTGATTCATATTCTAGAAAACTAATCAAAATATATCTAATATTCAATAAAATAGTCAAAAATAGACATACCATCTTTTTACCTCAAATTCATCATTTGTTTGATAAGTAACAATTTATTTTTTTCCTATCATGGAGGCATATGTTGTCTCAAGATTCTCCCAGAATGTTCTTGCATGAGAGATGTTGACAATGCTTCTAATCATGTTGTCTTTGAACTATTGGTGAATGAAAAAAAACCCTTATATTATCCAATGCCCGTTCTTTATCCTACACCATTTCCGGATTCTGGGTACTAAACACAAAAATATGCATTTTCATGACAAAAACTAGATCCTTCATTTTTAGTCACCACATATTGTAGTTGGTACCATTCAAAAAAATCGTCAAATAGTAATTTTCTTCTAAAATAAATATTAAATAAAAAAACCCTCTGATACTATATTTCGGGAAATACGATAAGTGATGAATGAAAAAAAATCAAAGTGAACATGTAGAAGAAAATAAAATCACTCTCTCAAATCAAATGGGGTTATACATCGACCTGAAATAAATGTGTAGAATCTATGTTTTGACATCGAAATTTTTACATGAAAAAACTATAAATAAAAAACAATTGGATATTTTCTAGAAAAGGGGATCCTCTAAAATAAAGAAGTACACAGTAGAGACTCTCCAAAAATAGAATGTTATCAAAATTAATACTCATAAAAACATTGGATTAAAGGCAGAGAGTGAAGAAAAATAATCGTCGAACAAGAAGAGATCAGTAAAAGAATATCATCCCCAAATTTCGGTGTTTTTTGAAAATAATTGACACTACCTTATTTTATATGGAACAATATCCACATTAATATTCGTAACTCCACAAAAAATTATTCTTTGACCCGTGTTAAAATCATGTCACCATGTAAATTAATTTTCCTGGTCTTGAACTACATGGTGCTGCATTAAAGGAGACACCACCAACACTATAAACCTAACTAAAGCACTAACTTTATTCAAACTAACTAAAGGACTTCTTAAAGATCCAATGGAGCCTTGGTCAACTTCAGTTACATACAGGAGAATGTTTGATCATGTCACATGCATCAATCCACATCCTTTTATTCCTAGTATTTTGGATAATTCGAGCTTCCTTCATCGTTATGAATTTAAATATGCAAAAATAAAAAATCCTTGAACACAAAAACCTTCACCATATTCAACAAAAAATCAATCACATTTTAAAAGAATATGTCATCATCAAACATATTCAACTAGATTGACCCCATCTTCAAAATTGAATATATTTGACTCAAATTGGTAGAGATTAAACATGAAATCTAAGAACCTTATATTCTTTTAAACATTCTTCTAGTGAATGAAACTAAACATTAGTTATGTGGAACAATGGTAACACAAATACACTTCAAAATTGCTACAACTACTCCTTTAGAAATCCCCAATATGCATATCAGCACCATTGGTTAATGCAATAAGTGCCATAATACCAGAATTATAAAAGTTAAACAAGTTAAATTAGATTCATTCTAACTATTAAATCATTTATAATTAAATTATTTAAAACTAATGAAAACATCATAATTAAAACAAACATTATGAATTTGTAATTATAAAGCTAATAAATTTATATATTATAAATTATAATTTGAGATTATTATCATAAATACCTAATTAATAAATTAATAAAATAAAATAAAAATAATAAATAAAAATATTATATGAAAAATTTAAATTTAAATTAATTAAATAATTTAAAATATGAGATAAATAATTTAATTATACTTCTTATAATTAATATATAGATTAATTGTGACAACAAAAGAAGTGAAAAATTAATTCAAAGAACACCATAATTAACAAATGACACTAGAATTAAAATTATAGGTGAAAAAACATAAATACATAAATAAATATCCCAAATTAAAGAAAAATTATAACATAAAATTAATAACAAATAAAAATTCCAAAATTATCAATAATTACTAATTTTAATATAAAATGACTAATAAAATACAATTAATAAATTTAAAATATATTTTTTTATAAAATACATTTTAAAAACCTAATGTGATGTAAAAAAAGTAATGAAATAATATCACATTAGTGGAAAAAGTTTGGATCTGTTTTTTACCTTGATTATATTTCTATAAAATGAAACTTCAATGGATATGGTTCATTAGAGGTGATCATACTAGGTATGTTCATGTTTTTTGGTGTCTTGGTTAGTACATGATAACCCTCCACGTACTCTTGTATATCATATGATTTTGTTTTTCATTTTCCCTATGCATACAAACATATATGATGTAAAATATTTTGTTTGTGACACCATATTAAGATATATTTTTAATACCCTTCAAGGGAATACTAATGCACATGTATACCTCATGTTTTTCACACATGTATGATCACGGGTTCTATGGTGGATTGAGCTAGACCTTCTCGATAGTGTTTAGAGATGAGAATGAGGTGAGGCATAGGATGGTTGTGGATCCTCAATGTAGATTTTATTTTTAATTTTTATTTCTTTTATATAATTGGTGCATTGGATGATTTTTTTTGGATATATGTGATATATGAATTTCATTGCACATTTTTTATAACAAGGTGTATGTTTGTTTTGAAATGGTTTAAAAATTCTATAATTATATACATATGTACTCAGATATGTGGATTATGGATGGAGTTTGGTTATTTATTGTTATTGTTTGGATATGATATCGATAGTATAATATCTCCATTGATGATTATAGACTATTGATGCTGGTCAACGACCTATAGAATACGTGGATGTAGGACTAGGGTCATTTTGAACCCCCTTCTTGGGAGGTGTTTTGGAGATCTACGCTATGAAGTTAAAAAATTATATTAGAGGCTTGCTTCATTTATCTTACTATTTGGGGATTTCTTTTCAAAAATAAGAATGTGTCAGAGATTATTATGGACCCCAGGTTAATTAATCCTGAACACCTATCTAATGGTAAGTCCAATTTACAAGGGGTATGTGAAGTAAATTATTTGTTTTTTTATAGTTTAGACACTAATTCAATAATGATGATATAATTTTTCCTTTTTATTTTATCTTTTTCTCTTAGATTCAAGCAGAAATAGGTGTGTGTACACACATCATACATGGAATGCATGATTCAAAAGAAATTTGTTCCCTTTTATGTGACAGACTTCTAGTTATAATAGAGTGTTCATCTATTTAATTCATCAATAATAACATATATTGTGATTTCCTATATAACATGTGGATAAAATTATACTCATTTTTATCATGGTGTTTCTAAAAATAGGTTATATGGATATTTTTGTGGGGCATCATATTATTATGATTAAAAAGTCACTATATGTATATAGTCCATAGATACCCTTGATGTGTCGGTTTTTTAATGGATTCCTATGGTATGGTTGGATATATACTGTTCATTCTTGATTCATGATTTGATTGGTGCATATGTTTCATCGATGTGTTGTATACAATTGAGAGGGTAGAGAAAATTTATATGGGATGCCTTGGGATTTTCTGTTGTAATGAACATGAATCACTTTTGGTATCATAGTGGTGTTTGGATGCTAGATTCAATTAGATTCAATGCTTTGTGGATTTTGGGTGTGGGTTTTAATGAAATGATGATACTCGATCCTAGATGGGTAAAATGTTGGAAGAATCTTTGTGGGTTTTCAACGATGTTTGAGTGACATGTAATGTGTGATCTTGTGTTTGCCTTACTATTAGTGAGATGTATTTGGTACTTTGGGAAGGTAATAACCAATAGTTCTTCTAGATTATGCATTTTACATTTTAATAACATGTAGATGAATTATTAGGTGCATGATCGTTGGGTTGGTGATATTAGAATCACGAGAGTATGAGTCTGATTGTGTGAATGAGTAATATGAGAGAATATAACCATTTATTTTGGTTGAGATTTAGATGGCTTATAGAAGAAGTAATAGTGAGAGGATTCTTTATAAATTCTTTCTGTACTTGAAAAATGAGTGTAGATGATGTGGGGGACATCAGGTAAGGGGTTACTGATATGTAAAGTAAAATTCATGTTGGTTACATATGATTAATTTTATGTATGAAGAGTTTTTGAATGGTCCTTGTATTGGTTTGTTAATTTTTTTGGATTTTTGGAGAGCCTGATTAGTGTAGGGATGATTGAATGGAGGTGAGTAGACCTATATTTTGAATGCTCGGGGGTTACTCATCGAATATTAGTGGGTTTTGATTTCATAGTCTCCTTGGTGTGAAATGACTTCTTGAAATAAAATAGATGTGTATGGGTTGGGTGTATTGTGAGTTTGAGGGAAAAATAATGTTGTACCATCAGTAGTTATATAAGAAATATTGTATGGTTTGGGATGTAATTATTGTAATTCTTCAACCCAATATTTTGGATGAGGTTAGATCAATTTCTAGTGTCCCATACTATACACCAAATGGTGACATTCATAGTTTAACCTCCCTGTAAGGCTATAAGGTTTTATAGGGGAAGTGTTCCCCTACTATGGGGTTTAGGGGACAAAGGCTATCTACCCAAATAATGGATCAATAGAGAATTGTGGACTAACTATAGCAGAGCTGACTAGAGATAACAACAATGGTACTATATTTTCATGGAGTTTAATATAGTACTTTAATAAAATGTTATTGGTGATATCGATAGGGTAGTGTACCTCCGCAGAATTACCACCATTGGTTATTATAGAACAATGCACTTAATATGTGTCTTAGCACTTTAGAAACAAGATTTATTATATAACCTTGTTTTTTTATGAGCTAAATTTAAGCAAGGGTTTAATACTCTAAGAAATCACTCAATAATTTTCTCCTAAACAAATGAAGTGTTATACATCTCAATGGATGTTGGGATTATTCCCAAACCCAAAAAAATCTTTTTCTTGTTATTTTATTCTGGTTTTCTTTTTTAATTTTTGCCTATTTCAGTATTTTATGAAAATCAATTATAATTGATTATCATAGTGTTTTCACAACTATAATTAAATTGAATAAATGTTTAATATAGGTAAAGATATAAGGATATGGTTAGTGATGATGAAATATATTAGTTTAGGGAATGTATTCGATGGTTTCATTGGTTATTAATGGATCATCAGTGGGTTTGGATGGTCTTGGGTTGTAGAAATGTGTTGTAAAAAAGTATGGTGTGTGTCCTATAAGAAGTTTATTTTTGATGAGATGATCATAATACCAGATTATGGACACACAAGTAATGTTGGGACCTAACTATGTCAGTGATAAGAAATTAGTTTGAGCTGATCTATATTGTGTGGATCACACCAATGGTTATTGGTTGGTGTGTCCATCATTTTCAATGGATTTTGGTGAATTATGAGGGTGATGTTCCTAGTTGTCTTGAGTTTGGTGGCAACTGAAAGGTTTTGTTGGTGATTGAGTATGAGTGGGTTCGTTTTTACTTTTAACTATGTTCAATATTTGATAGGATATGGGTTTTATAGATATAGTATATTGGTTCCCTAGGATTTTTATATGGAAATCCTTTTGGTAGGGAGCACCTTATAAGTCAGTTCATGTATGATCCTTGCATAAGTTGGATTATGAGTGCAGTGGAACCAGTAAGTGGGTGGTTATAATATCTCTCATGATATTATTGTGTAGTATAAAAATATCTATCTGGTTCCTTGATAAATACTAGGATAAGGATTCAAATATGGTGTTTGAGTATTTTCAGTTCCTTGGAAGGTTAACTCAGGTAGAAATTTTATTTTTTTTGTTGGAGGGAATTAAATCACGGGTTCATTACTGCTCAAAAAGTGTTTATGAGGAAAAATTAGGATGGGTTGATGAATTAAACCATGGTATTACACTAATCATTGGGTTCAACAATTATTGTGGATATTTGAGTATCTACATGATGACTTAAAGAGTTCACTAAATGAGAAATGACTTATTGTGATGGTTTTTTTAAACTACACAATGATGTAAACCATCACTAATTGATTCACATAATCTTCTGAAACCACCATAGTTTATTGAGTTCTAAATTAGTAGTGGTTATTTTATTAGTGGTGGTTTTGTAGATCCACCATTAATATGATGTTAGAGACAGTTTAAAACTACTATAATAATTAATTAAATGGTCTAAATTATTCTATTATTATAATATTTTTTCTTTTTTATAACCACCATTAATTATTTTCATTAAGGTTATCTTAGTTTTATTTTTTTTCATATAATTGAGGTTTTTATAACCACTGTGAAAATATTTCATGGTGGTTTAAAAATGCATACATGTACTTAGAATCGGTTTAGATGTATGTAATGACTGTTAAAACTAACACTAATTATTTATAATAATTTTTTTTCATTTTCGGATTTTTTTAAATCGCCAAAAAATACTAGAAATTTTTAATTGGGAACATTTTCCATATGAGCACACTATTACTAGAAATTTAAAATACAGATATTTCCCCATCAAACAAAAAACAAAATTCAGTAATTTCAGTTGTCAAATAAGACAAAACAAATATATAAGCATTATAAACATTATATCACACTGCATTTTAAATACATAAATATTATTTTTTAGTCAAATGATGTAGAGACAACATATATGTGTTTTATAAAAAATGAAACACAGTAACAGAGGGAACCAACATCAACTTTATCTCTCTATGTTTGGATGGATGCTCCTAGATGATCTACACTCTAGATGTTCGTATCAATTAAAATACTCTGACACATCCAATGGTTGTGTTATATGGATTTTGAAAAATAAATTAGTTTTAATCACATTTTTTTATAAAAAAATATTTATAAAAATTATCATAATAATATAAACATACTAAAATAAATATAATAGATTTAGTAACTTTCGTATCAAATATGGAAAGTATGGAAGAAATCTCTTGGTCATGCCCTAAATGAGATGAAGAAAAATATTTAGAATTATAATTGATTGAAATATCAAATAAAATAAACTATAAATATTTATTTTGACTTATTTAAAATTAGCATTACTTTTTTATAAAATATATCAATATTACATGTGATACGAATGTTCCTAAAATCATGATACACTATAGAAAGGGACATCATATAACATGTTAATTGCTCTAAAATTTACTTATTAAAGCCTTTGGAATATTTCTTAGGCACCCCATACTTGTCAAATGGAGGAATTTGTATTAATATAGTAAAAATTATTTTTACACATTAACAGTTACATACAAATCATGGTCAACCACCAATAACATCAGGATGGTAATTATGACTCTATACGCTCAGTCCATTATTTCTCTTTAGTTTCCCAGTCTGATCCTACTGATATACGTAAAACACAATACATCAATATAGTGGTATATAAAAAATTACATTTATAATGGTTTGGGGTAAGTACATATTTATAAACATAAATTAAAATTAAATAATTGTAAATATAACATCATTTTTTTTAGAAATTATAAAACTTCTGTCAATAATTGAAAAATGTATTCAAATTTTATATTTTGTTAGAATTTATTGAAAATTTATAACATTGATTGTTTGAATTAGAATTAAAATATTATATAAGTGGATAAGATTTATTTTAGGAATTTATTTAGAAATATTTGATATAATTTTGATGTGTTAGTCTAAATTTGATATTAGGAGTTGTAATTTGTATTCAGGTGATCATAGTGGGACTATGTAGAGTGGTAAGTGAAAACATATATTGTAAAGATCCATAAGGTAGAGAGAATAATAAAAATAAATTCTCATGGAATTAAGAAAGTAATTTTACCAAGGATTGGAATGTTTTGATCTTTATTATTAATTTACTAGAGTCATGTATTGACAATAGAAATGGGGTATACAAAAAATAAGAAGGATACCTCATGGAGGTGGGAGCATATCAGATGTGTCTGATGACATCAGAGTTGTGGGATAACTTCTTGTATCTTTAAATAATTTGGTTTTTTGAATTGCTAAATCAAAAAAGAAAATATGTTATAACATGATATATGACATAAAATGATCATTTTTTTAAAATGATGTATGTGGGTTAATTTTATTAATGTATTATAAATAAATAAATAATATATATGTTGATTAAGGTCTGATCATATATTCAATTAATTCAATAGTGGATATATTCTTTCCAACCTCCACCATTAAGATGACATCATCTTTTTCATCCTCCCTTGGAAGACCAACTATTTCAATGTTATCATAGATAGCAAGATCAATCTCTTGTTTTTTATGGGGTTCATTGTCACAAAACAATTATTATACTTGATCACCACTATCATACAATTATTTTGGTTTGACATGGTCTAAAAAACTCTTTCAGTCATTTGATTGATCAGTATGATTCTCTCTTGTATTAATCTCTATAAAATCAGAAAGATACCTCACAAATGTATTATAATCTTCACCATTTTGTGTTGCAATTCAAAATGTATCATTAAAGAAGTTCTAAATTTCATTATCCATTATTGATGTAGTAGGTTGTTCACTATGATGATGAAAACATATTGAACTTTTTGTAATGTCCAATTCCATATTCCAAATCCGTCTCACTTATCAAGTGGGAAATTATTTCAATATCAAGCTCTTATAAATTTCATGCATTTTCAACTGTCATATGAAATTATAACAACAACATAGAAATATTATTCTACCATATATGGATCAATTTGTAATTATAAAAAATAAAAATGACTCTAACCCCTTAACATATTGAGATGTATTCCATGGTAAAGTAATCCAATAATTATCCATTGTACCATATTAATAAATATCTATATAAAAACATAATTCATATTAATTAAATAAAATCATGTTAAAAACAAAACATAAAAAGGGAAAAATATAAGAATTTTTCTAAATACGAGTGAGAACAAATCATCAAATACAATATAATTACAATCAATATATATTATGTTTTCATTCTTTTGAACTAAATATATCATAAAAATTATTGAAAAATACATATAAAATTTTAAAATAATGATTAATATATAATGTATTGATAAATAAATTATGAAAATGAAAAAAAACATAAATCATGATTTTATTAAAAAAAATAATTCCAATAAATGAAACTTAGACAAAAACATTTACCATAATAATCAACTAAAAGTAACAATATATTATATTATTAATAAAATTAATAAAAAATTAAAAATATAAATACATATTATAAAGTAAAATCAATAAATCCACAATTCATGAAATAATAAACTTATATAGAACAATAATACAAATACATATATCCCCCATTCTGAATCAAAAAACAAATCTCATGAAATTCATTGAAATTGTGGAATAATAAAAAATGATAAGTGTAGATATTATAGAAACCTAAATTATACCGATAAGAAAATGAAAAATGAGGTCACATGACAGATGATGATGAAGCATAACCCATTGTGAGGAAAGAGATACTACTATGAAAGATGGAGAATGAGAGATCAGGAAATAGACGGCGAGGTCCATAGGAAGAATAAAAAGTTGAGGGGAGTTACATGGGAGAGAGTAAAGAGGATATTGGTTTCCATGACAAGGAGTTTTTCATGAGGGATGGAGGACTGGATGGATTCAAATGATATAGGAAAGAGGAGGAGAGGTCATTCATCATTGAATATACAATTTAAATAGTAGTTATTTTTAAATATTGACTACTAAAAAAACTAATGGTGGTGGTTTTTCAAACAACTGACACTAATATTTCATAATGATGTGATTGTAGTTAACCACTACTAATAAAGAGATATGAATTTATAAAATTCACTAATTTTTTATTTAGTGGCTATTTTTTAAATCACTGCTAATACACCACTAAAGATTAGGTTTTTTATTATAGTTATTAAGTTATCGTAATATCGGGGATGTGATTGCATATTAGTGTGAGAGGCTTATTGTTTCCAAGATAATTCAGATTGTGAATGACTAAATGGTGTTACCATGTATTATTTGGTTTGGTATCATGTAATTGGAACCCAATTCACCATAGTAGGTACAAAAATGTGTTTAGAGGAATAAATATGGTATCTTTAGAGGAAATAAAATGTATTTGGGTTTAGTGTGTGGACTATGTGTTGTTCCAGATTCAATTTAGACTCAGGAATGAGGAATGGTATTGGGTTTATGTTACTGTATTTAAAGTTAAGAGAAATTCTTGAGTGTGTCTTGGGGATGAAAAACCATATGATGAGAATTTTATAAGGAATATCATTATTACAAGTTGATGATATTCTGGGGAAATTTAATTATTACTCAAAGGTAATGATGTTTTTTGAGTATTAGTATTCAAATTGGAATTAGAGGGTTTTAACATTTCTAGGATGTGTTCTAGATGTGTTCGGATGTTCGGATTATGGATCATGGGACCAGGAAAGGGTTAGAGTAGGGTTTTGTTGTGACTAATGTTTGGAACCACCAATATGTACTAGATTTAGGTATACTAGGTAACCTATAAGTTCTATGTTGTGCTAAATTTTTGTCACCAACAACCAGGTACCTGATGGTTTGGTACTGGGTACCTTTTCTTTTTCATAGGCCTTGTGGCATTTTTATAGCCACTGGATACCTGATAGTGGTATATTTGTTACCTAGTGCAATTTTACCTAGGTTTTAAAAATAATTTAAGGACTATAATTTCATGGATAACCCCATTCTAATTAATGTATAAATTTTCTTTGAAGGAGGTCCATTATACTAGATCCCTCTACCCCTTTATCTTTTGATATCCTCTTTATTTGGGGTGGTTATTTTATATTTTTCATAGGGATGGGAGGTATGGATTCTCCTTTTCATCTCATGTATTTATTCTTTATGATTTCCACTTAATTGTGGTGAATCTAGGTTTGGGGTTTTGACCATGATTCTACTATAGCATGGTAGAATCATCTCAGATAATGGGGATTTTGAACATGATGAATAGAGGACTCCATGGAAGATTAAACATGCACTATATTTTACCATGTTAGTTGAGTCATTTTATTTATATAGGTTTTAGGTGAACTCCATGGAGCCCTCACTTATCATTAGTTTATATTTCAATGAGGGGATGTAGTTTGGGATGTGTGTGATGGTGGAATCTTGGTATAGATTGGTGTCTGATTGGACATGGATTAGTGAGCATGGTTGTAATGGCGTTACTCCATGAATGAGGATGGTAAACCTTTGACACTTAACTATATTCCTATTTATGTAAAAATTTACATTCCTACATAGGGGTTTGAGTTTGCGTAATTTGGTAAGGGACTGAGAGTTCTACGAGTGGCATCTTAAGTGGAATAGAAAATATTAGAGTTGTAGTGAGTGGTGCATTACATTTTTAGTGATCTTTAATTTCTCAATGGTTTTATCTCCTAAGGGTGAGGATAATATTTTGTAGTGTTAGGAGATGGAGTGGGTATTAAAACATTGAATGGGATTTTGATGTCCCAGATAGGGTTTCCTTAGGATATTATTGATGGCATGGTGGGATTGGGTCAATGGGTTATAGTTGATGTAGTATTTTTGTTACATGTATTGTTGATAATACCCTAGTGAGGGTGGGTGGGAGTCTTGGTATATAAGGTAAGTGTGATAAGTCCTCTTAGAATTTCGGTATTCACATGAGGTGGGTTTTTTCAAGATATGAAGTTATTGAAATATCCCCTTAGGGATATATGAGATATGACCCTAGTGTGGTTTGTGGGTATTATCTTCTGATGTCATGGAAATAGGTAAGAAATGGGTGTTGGAAGAGATTACATTGGGATTTTATATGGGTATCAAGACTATGATGATGATTGAAGAATATATAGAGGAATTTTATTGGCCTATTGTGGCTTGGGCTGGGTAGGGAAATCATACTAAATTGTCACTAGGGTGTGATAGACTTGGATTGGTACCAATGGGTAGATAAACAGAAATAAATGATAATATTAGTGTATTTTTTGTTGCTGGTATGGGTATTATTTTTTGTTCAACATCTTAAGGCAAGTGTGATAGGGTCTGAAATAGTATTGTTAGCCTATGTGGTGGGATGGATAGTGAGACGTGATATGAATAGAGGGGATATATCATGAATGACTAGGATGAGGTTATGAGTTAAAGAAATAGATGGATTAAGTGTATGGGTTTCTAGTCATGGGATATGACTTGGGTTGGTGAGTTTATGCTGGATAGGTTCACCTTGTATATGTTATTTCATAGTATATGTGACTAGAAATAGAATTTATTATATGACATAAGGTGGGATATGGGGGTTGGATCCATTGTTTCCCTCCTTTGGATTCACAACATGTATATGTTACTAAAAATTGAATCTACCATGAGATGAATGTTTTATCTTAAATGGGAGGTGGGATTAATTGTTTCCCTTCAAAGGGCCCACTAGGTGTGTATGCAAATATCTGTTGGACCAACGTCCACTTGGGGGTTCAACTAAGGTTGGAGGTTGGCTATATTATTTCCTTCCTTAGGACCAACTATTTATATTGTGATTTTCAATAGGACCAACCCAAGATAATGTTTTGGATTATATATAAGGCTTACTCTGTTTTATCCCGCACAAGGACCCACTTTTCATATATTACACTGGTTTTGATGAGGAGGTTTACTCATTGTTTCAAGATCACAAAGAGGGGATCATTAGTCACTACAAATTCTCAAGCCTCGATCTAATGCTACTTTTCCATAGATGGGATTCCCATGTTCCTAGGGCCTAGCTCTGTTTTTTATTTCCTCTAGTTTGATTACTATGGTGAGAGGCTATTATGGATATGGTTTACTGGTGGAGATCAGACCAAGTAGGGTTGGGTGTCTTTGTGTCCTAGTTATGAGATGATGACTTGATGTATATTATTGTATGTTGTATTTATTTCATTTAAATTACATTCCTTATGAGTACCCATGAATACAATGTCATATATTATAGGCACTTAGTGAGACCGTAAATAGATGTATTTTCCACACCCTTAACTAGAATCTCTAGGCATATATAGACCTCGTGTTTGTTATGCTTGAGACAGACTCTATATCTACCGTTATGTCAAAAAACTTATAATGTACCTATTTTTTATCTCCTATGATGTGATACATATATAATGATGGTGTTATGGAAATGTTTTACATGTGGTGATCGAACTAAGTAGTTTTGGGTGTCATGGTGGCCTAGTTAGCACATGATGACTTGATGTGTATTCTTGTATGTATTATTATTTTAAATTATTTTCCATATGCATACTCATGCATATGATGGTGTATTTTAGAGGAACTTAGTGAGATCCTACCAAGATGTATTTCTCACACCCTAAATGATAATCTTGATGTACATAAAGAACTCTTGTTTTCTATACACAAATAATCACTAGTTTAACAATTAATGAGGTTAGAGAATATCAAAAATGTTTAGAGATAATATTGAAGTTACAATTTGGGATGGTAGGGGATCCTCAATGTATATTTTATTATTATGTTTTATTTTGTATATGTTATTAGCACAGTGGGATATCTGTTGAGATATATGTGATGTATAACTTGCATTGCACATTTGTTATTGCATGTTGTATGTTTATTTTTTATGGATTTATTATTATATAGTTATATATGTGTACAATAATATGTATATTATAGAAGATGTTTGGTTTTTTATTATTCATTATGGCTATGATAGCGAGAGTAAATTCTACCAGATATCTATTATATAATCTCACCATGGGTCAGTAGTTTCTGGCATATAGAGAGGTGTGCTTAAGGTTACTTGATACCCCATACTCAAGATCCATTTAGAAGATTCTATCAAAGTCATTACATTAAATATGAAATATCAATTAAAGTGATGAATTGGTAAGTAAAATAGTGACATAATTTTATTTTATCATTAGGAATCTACATATTCTTGACTATCATGTTTGGATTTTAAAACCACCAAAATTAAATTTTAATGATTTAAATAAAATATTTTTCCATAATGATAGCTAAAAAACTCCCTGATTATTAATTAAAATAAAACTGGAAACTTTCACAACTTATGTTAATACTATCATTATGAATATATCTATGATAGTAATGAAATATTTTCTTCACCATAATGTGAACTCAAAAAGCATGAAACTGAAGAGAATGTATATTATTTATATTATAAATTTCATAATACTATCATTATTGACTATTTTGATTAGTATTTTCTCTTTTTATTAAATAGTGATATTTTTAAAATAAAAATTAAAAAAAGGAAATGGAATGTCTGATCCCAACAATAATTAAAATAACTATATAGATTATATTTTGATTTTAATTATATATATTATTATTATTAAATAAATATATTATTCCCGTAGATATTATAAATTTATATACTTTTTTGATTAAATATTTATTATTTTTAACATTATATCTATACTATTAAGAGCAGTAGTCGATTAAAAATGGATAAATGTTGTATTAATATACCCTATAACAAAACTCAGTTTGCTAATGGTTTGGAATAATTTTTAAATTTCTTAATTGAAAATCGATAAATGGATTTTAGAATAAAAGGTATATATCCTAATTAAATTTTTTTATAATGGTTGAATACTAATGAACTATATAAGAATATTTTATTGAAAACATTTCATGTTTGACATATACCATTGATTTAATATAGGTAATCAAATGTCATAGAATGTACAAGAAGTAACTATCCTATCAATAAATCATATAGTAATCCAATAAGGTATAATGAATTAGAATCATAAAAAATAATCCATTTTGATTTTAAGGACACCATGAATAAGATTTTGTTATATTAGTAGATTCACAATATAATCTAAATTATATTAATGTGGAAGATAACTCTAGAACGAAATGAAATGAGTTTTACGAATAAATAAGTTGAAGATATAAATTAGTAATTGTGTGAATGATGTTCCAAATTTTAAATGTTTTCATTTCTAGTAAAGCTATAAAATTTCAATTGTCTATCTAGAATTAACAATAATATTTCCATTATATTTTATTTGTTTCATGATGCATTTGGTAAATTTAAGACCCCAAAATATTTATATGAGTTGAATACAACTTTCAACAAACATTTCATTGATTAGAAAAAATACATGTATGTCTATATGATTGTGTGATTCATTATATATGTGATATTGATAATTAAGAATGTAGAAAATGTTACATATATAGATTTAAATAAATTATTAGTGGTGAAGGTATAAATGAATTCATAATCAATAATATGTAGAAAAAGATATATCATAAGAAGGTGTTATAATTATTTTCTTTTTAGACAAAAATTATAAATATAAATCATTTGATTTTGAACTGGAAAAACATATACAGTGAAATTATTTAGAATCTAATATTGATAGAATTATGAGACTTCTATAATATTAAAAATCAGGGAACTTTGTGATTCATTATATCAATTTTTATATTTAGATAATATGAATATGAATTTTGGGATTGGATTATGATAGTTTTAAATATTTTTGGGCTCCAAGAACCAATTATATCATATTTCTAGAAATTTTAATCCCTAGTAATCCACCTTAATAAATATATATGCATAATTCCTAGTTAATTATTTTGAAAATTGTTCCATGAAGGAAAATAAACCTCCTATAAAAAAATTGTATAAATTATGGAATTATGGTGTAAGAAAATTTGATGAATCAATAAAAGAATATTCAAAATGCATGTTGTGTTAATTTGAATTGTTAGAAACATCCCTTGAATAATAATCTTATCTCTTTAAAACAATTTCACTAGTTTATATTTTTCTATTTTTAAATTTTTGATTCAACTCGAATGATGAACTTGTTAGCTCTGATAAAGAATTATTAGGTCTACAAGGGGAGGGGGTTTAATAAACTAGTTAAATTTTCCAATGAGTTGAAATAAATGTCTTATTAAATCATTAAAGCTAATTGTTATGGAACAAAAATAATAAATTAAAGTGGAAAATATAGAGAAAAACAAATGAATTGTAGTTATGTTAAATGTGAACCTTCAACTACTCTTCACACCCCTCTACTTTTTGTGTGCAATGTAATTCACTAAGAAAATGTTTTTTTAAATGGGGATCATAACCCAATAAAAAGTTGCCTCTTGTATTGAAAGTATAATGAATAAAGACACCAAAAATTTAATGTGAAGTCACAAAACATTACATCATTGACTTCATATTCTTGGAGTCATGAACAAGACATCCTAAAATTAGAATCTTGGAGTCACAACCTGGAGAGAATAAATGATTTTATTGGGAAAAGCATAAACCAAACAAATTAAAAACATGAGAGAGAGATAGAAATAATTAATACTGACACAAATAGAACTATATAAAAGAATTAATATAATATAGATGAAACATAGCCATTGGTTTTGGACTAATGGATTAATAAATTTTTTCAATGTAGTAGTAGTGGATGAAAAGTTTGGTTCCCCATGATATTTCATCCAAAATATGAGAATAGGTTCACAAATTATCTCTTAGAATGTTATAGAATTTCAAATAAAATGATATTATAAATGTAAATGTCAATTTAAAATAATCAAAATAGTATATATCAAATTGTTAATGAGTCTCAATCCTTTTAAATAAGACTAAAAAAATAAATAGTAGCTAACTAACGATCAAGTTAATTTATATAATAATTTATAATTTCTATATAAAGATATTATCATTCCAAAAATATTAATGGTATTGAAAAACTAAATAATAATTAAAAAAAATTTATTCATTGTTAAAAAAATTAATATATCTCCCTAATAATAGTTCAAAATAAATTTCATAAATATTGCGTCATTTCTTTCTGTAAAATTAAAATTTGAATTTTCAAAAACAAACATTGCATATACATGAAGATATGAGATAAAAATATGAAATTAAATAATGATATATTAAATACAATAATATATCTTTGAATATGTTCATTAGTACTAAACATGAAATTAGAAACATTGAAAATAAATTCAAAATTTTTGAACATTAAGATATTTTTTCACGCATGAAAGAATAATAATTTAAATCTATATTAAATTTGTTTAAAACCTATCAAGAACATATTTCATAGTTTCTATATGATTAATTTGAATTTTCTAAATAATAAAATCAATTAAAATGGCTACCATAAACATATAGTAAATGATAATATCAAAATAGATTAAAAATATTACCATCTATAAATTTTCATATTTTAGTAAAAGTAAAGAATTTAACATCATGTTCAACTTACCATGAGGTATTAAATCTATTGTGAGGAAAACATACCATGCCGACTGGCCATACCGAGCTACCATTTGAATAAAATTAGTGTATCATCATCTAGAACAAGTGACATGCCATAAGGTTTTGACCACATGAACAAATAAATTGACCACATGAACAAACTATCATGAAACAAGTCAGATGACCATAAGGAATTTGTTAAATTGAGAGGGAAGTTAATGTAAGGTATAAAACATAATTATTTAATATATGAACAATGAATACATAGTCCTTAATGAAAAATAGTATATAAAAACCACAACAAATATTAATTTCATGTTAATTAAATGATGTTATAAGATATTTTAATTACTAAATTAAAATAAATAACATTTGTGATATTTTAATCATTCAAACACATAAAAATATAAACAAACAATAACATTTAAAAACCTAAAAAACTACAATCAATAAAAAATCCACCTTATGAGAGTTAATGAACCAAAATACAATCATAGAAAAAATATTAAC
Organism: Viscum album; assembly: GCA_963277665.1. Taxonomy (NCBI): domain Eukaryota; kingdom Viridiplantae; phylum Streptophyta; class Magnoliopsida; order Santalales; family Viscaceae; genus Viscum; species Viscum album. The sequence goes on from OY728130.1 coordinate 1,954,236,889, forward strand.
CTTTTTAGAATTTATCAGAAAGTAATTCAAATGTAATTAAATTACAATTAGATTTAAAATTGATTTCAAGGAAAAAAATTAAACATCAGAGAAACATCCCCTTTATAAATGCATATTAATCTAATTTTATAAAAAAAATCAAACTATATATCAATCATAAGAAGATCAAATTTTATATCCACAAACATAGAAATATCCAAGGGTCTGGTAAAAAATCAATAAGTTTATTTTCAGTTGAAATATATTATAGAATATTTTAAAGATAAAAACATTGATGTGATTGAAAGAAATAATAAATGTATTATTCATTTGGAAATGTATTTTTAATTTAAAAGAAATAAATTAAATATTTGAATAATTTAAAATATTTTGCTGTTGATAACATTATATAGATCATATCTTTCAAAATAAGATATTATGTTAGTGGCATAGACCTATGATAATTGGGTTGAGATAGGTCTATAATACTAATTGAACTTCTCAAAATTAAATCTCTAATTCTTGGAAATAATTATATTGAAAATAAATAGAGATAAAAATGTTTACCATAAAATTAATAAACACTTTTATAAGCTGAAATAGAAAAAATATATAAGATATTAAATAAATTTTTTTACAATATGTATATTTTTTAATATTATTGTATATAATTTTTAGCAGCACACATTTAAGTGTGTATTTTGTGATGGTTTATTAAAAATTATTTTTATTATAATATTTTTATAATTTATATAACATTTAAAATAAAAAACTCACACATAAAAAGATTATTAGTACTTCATCACAAAACATATTATCCCAAAACCTTTATAAAAACATATATATAAGGGGACATTTATAGAACATGTGTCATGTAAAGCCACATATACACAATATAAAAGAACGTTTTTCACTCCTTCTTAGGTACAAAACATTTGTTCACATAGAACAAATATTTTAGTAATTCAGCATAACTCATCTTCCACATTATAGAATAATTTGTGAACATAGAATTTGGAAACACATGTGAAATGAATCATCCAATGACATTTATATACACCAAAAATTTAAATCAACATATATAAAATTTCAACATTCACACAAAAAATTAATCTATATATATATTTATGTGTTTTTTGAGATATCATAATATCTAACTATAATGGAATAATATATGAAATCCATGCCAAGATCGAAGGATAGAGGAATCAATAAGTTAAAACATCTAAAACACATGAAATTTTCTACCTCGCTATCCAAGCTTACAACATTCATTGAAAATGAGTTTTATCAATTTAGCTCAGTAAAAAGAAATGGGTTATTAACTATAACAGTATTCACTAACCACTAGAATCACTAAAATATTTAGTGGTATCTCTCTCAAAAATAGTTCTCTAGCACATCCTATTTGAAGGACAATAGAGAAAATATATTTTGGGAGATATTCTATTAATTAATAATAATCTCTAGTGTCTTGAATGAGGTCCAGGAAATACTATTTATAACCCCCATTTATAAAATTATGGATTCTCTTAGAGTTATAATGTTTTAAATGTTATAAAATGGAAAACCCAATTCGCTTTCACCTCATTTATTGATCAAATTGTTAAAATATTATAATAATAATTATTCAATCTATAAATAATCATTTAATGTTTCAATGAGATGAAATTAGCATGATAGATGTTATAAGAGAGTTGATCTGATAATATCAGGTATCATTCTTTGGGGGAACTTATGTAAAACAATAATCACTATGGAAAGACACTCTCTGTGGTGTGGTGACTTTCACCACGTATTGGGGGTGATTTAGTTTACAATACTCAAAATTTCCCATTTTTAATAAGGCCTCATAGAATTTTTAAAAAACTGTATAAATCATTTTGAATCTATACAATATCATTAGACATGATAATCAAAATATCATTCAAATTTGGGACAAACACATAATACCAAAAGTAATCCTCATTCAGTGGCCTTATGTGTGACCCTTTAGGAATTTGTATAATTGAGAGAAAATATGAATTAAATATTCCATAATTGTTAGAAAATAGTGGCCTCTATTAAAACATTATTACTAATCAATCCATAAAGGGGTTTTGTGTGATCTTTATCAAACACTCTCATGTATCTATATGAACATGTATTTTAAAATACATATCTCTATACATTTGATAAATTATTATATAAACCATTTGTTCAATGCATAAATTGACCACTAGATATGGAACACATAAATTTAACCTAAAAACTCATATATTAATGATTATATGAAATAGATAAACTACTTTGAATTAATACATTACATGTCATTCATTAAAGTATTTGAAAACATCACTTTCACTCAATTAATCATGGACATGAATTTCATCAATCTAATTCAATAAAGGGAGTAGATGTTATATTTTTCATACATGATTAAAAATATAATCTTGTTTAACCTTAACTGATGACATGATTGGTGAAGTTATCAGGCTGGTTAGAGTACCAGTAGGAGGGGGTGAATCAGTGGTACATGTTTTATAAATTCTATATGAATTAAACTCCAATTAATTTTTAAGTTCATGAAACATATAGTATAAACACTCCCTAACCCCATGTGAAAAACATTTTAAAAAATAAATAAAATATAAGAAATTTTACAAGGTCCAATATTAATAAGAGATCACACTCCTTGTTGTTTTTGGTTGTTTACCAAGAACTATATTTGATTTTCTCACTATAAAATTTTAGTGATTACTAGTTCATTTAAAGTCACACATAACTGTTGAAGTAGGTATCATCCAATTCCCAAATGGAAGTATAATCCTCTTCTCATATGTGATTTTTGATTTTTTATACTGGAACCACTAGTCTTCAAGTTAATTTTCTCTCTCTTGTTTGTGAAAAATATATTCAATACTCTACCTGATGTATTGGAATAAAAACAAGATCTTTTAAATAAAGGTCTATGACTACACAAACGTAATTAATATTGTAGTAGATTTTTTGAATTCCTTATCATCTATTCATAGAGGTAAAATCATGAATAATATAATAAATGAAAAATATGGTTTTATTCCTCCTCAGTACTTTTATTCAAATTTATTCAATGCAATAGAGTAATGGATTCTGTTAATTTTTTAACTCCTTGCAACCAGTTTCTTTTGAATTTATACAAAAAAACTAGGGTATTAAATACTCAACTTTATTTATATATGAAAAAATCTTATCAAGAATTCCCTCCTCATACTTCTTATTGAATATAAAAATATTATTATCATGAGTGATAATTCATGAATAGTTGATTCACATAGTGATCCTCCATGATCTAATTAATTTTGATGTGAGATTTCATGAACTAATGTTTTACATAGTGATATTTGGAATGAGGAAAAATTGATTCCATGTTAAAATAATCTACCCTCTTTAATCTTCTCTTAATCGCAATTTTCCATTAATAACACGATCAGGTGGTATTTATGGGCTATAGAAAATGTTTATTATCCTAAAAAACATGACGTTAAATAAATTATGTGACATTCTCATGCCATGTTCTCATGAAGTATTTGTACATTTCATAATTAATTTATAAACAAACTATACCAAACTTCATACATCAATTGTGTACTACAGTAACCTCATATCATATTTTAATAATACTATTTTCATAGTATAACTAGTATGTGAAAAACCTTACTTTTTAATTTTTCTTCAAAATGCATAACTTTTCATTATTTTTTATGGTTGATAACACATCCATTCCATTCACTATGAGAAACTTCACGATTCTCCAGTTCATTAAAAATCGAGTGTTTGTGAATCATATCTTCTAAGAATTATGATGAAAATGGAATTGTTTTCTTCATCATCATAAATCTATTTAAATGGTAAAAGTACCAACAAACCAAGAGAGTCATATACCATACTTCTACTCAAGAGTATGCTTCTTAAATACCTATAGTACTCCATAAGTAATAAATGAACTCCCATGACACTAACACATTCCACATACACTTACTCTCTACCGCTTGTGTTGCCTCATACTTCACATTCATGTTCTGCCCAAGACCATGCACTCCTCAATATTCTACCCTTTCCCCTTATCTTCCTAGTTCTTAGCTGCAATTGATCTGGGCACTACCTTCAATGGTGGTTCATTTATTATATGGAAATTCTAGGTGGAAACTTGTATTTTAACTCCTTTACATATTCCAATTTACAATAACTAGCTTCAACTAAATAATTAAAAACTTCTATCAATATACTTAAGGAAATTTTAATCACATCTGAATATCATCATAACCTCCCAAAAACATACTTAATACTTTATTTTCATTCATAAATCATTACAATGAGACCCATTCAAAGCTAAAAAAATAAAAAATAAATAAAACACCTTAAATAATTATAAATCATGGTAGGTTCTTAAATTTAATCATGGGTTTTTCAATCTACCCCTTTAGATTTTTTTCCAGCACCAATACTCAATTCCAAAACAAATATTCCAAATAGATATAAAATCATAGCCTTTCTTAAAGAGAAATCTCTTAACAAAACACTAGTGGATAATGTTATGCATTTGAGAAATTATCACCACTAAGTGACAAGAAATTTATATCCAACTGAATTAGATTTTTTCCTCTTCAATCCATTCACTCTCATTCAAATTTTCTCTACCTTTTAACAAAAACCACAGCTCAATATTCACAAAAGATAATAAGAGAGTTATGAAATTTTCTGCCACTTTGACAAAAAAAATCTAAATCATGATTAGGGTACTCTTTTAATGTCTCTCAAGAGGGAGAGAAATGATAAACATTCATGTTTGGCTCTAGAGTATCAAACATATCTATAATAGTTTTTTTGTTGAATATGACAATAAGATGGAATCAAAAATGATTTAACTTTATATTTATATCACCATTCTATACCTCCTCTTTGATAACCTAAAACATTACATAAATGTGATTAGATATTTAGTGTTGTATCATATTTTTATGAATATAAATATCAATTTAATTGTCACAAAATATTCTAAAATCTCTTCTAGTATTAACCCTAATATATCTGAACTAATCCTTCATCCATAACAATTGAGTGCTAGCACTAGTGGTAACAATATATTTGGCCCCAATGGTACTTAGTTCAATTTTATACAGTTTTAACTCACACATATTCCTCCTGTAATAAATAATATACCTAAAGTGGACTTCATGTCATCACAGTCACATTCCTAGTGTGTATTAGTTTATCCAGATAGATTGAGGTGATCACCTTTCTTATACAGTAGGCTAAAATTTAATTTTCCTTTGATATTTTTAAGAATTATCATGGTATTCGTTGGATTTGTATTATTTATATCGTTTTTATATTTAGTGCATAATTTCATTTCATATTCAATGTACGGTTTAAATGTTTGATATATATTAGGTTTCCTATAAATATACTATAATCACATTGATTGATACTTTCCCCTTCAGCATCCTTATAGAATTTCACTCCATCATTTATAGGCGTGGATATGATATTGGAATTTTATATTTTGATATCATTCAACAATTCAATTAATTAATTTTCCTGGGATAGAAAAATAAAATTTTCTTATTGCGTCACTTGAAACCCAAAGAAGGATCTCATCCCTCATAGAATGAACATCTCAAAAAAATCTTATATCTTCAGAATTCAATGTAAGAACTCCCTTAATAACCAATAAAAATAATTTCATTAAAATGGTTAATTTATATAATTGTGCCTTCCTTATTTTATTTGGTATAAATATTGTTATCCATGTTTCATTTATATAATTTAGTATCTTTCATGTATCTATCCAAATTTGAGTACTCAGACCAGGGGGTTTTCTTCAAACCATATAAATTCTTCTTTAATTTTCACACCGTAGATCTATTATTTTCAAGTTGAAATCCTTTAGATGGCTCAATATAAACCTATTCCTCTAGGTTTCCATTTAATAAAAAATGTTTCACATAAATTTGATAAATTTTTTACTTTATGTAAGATAATATAAAAACGAACATTTTAATGGACCCTATCCTTTCCTTGAGAGAAAATGTTTCTTAAAAATCAACTTGTTCCTCCTAAGATTAACCATTTCAAACAATTTTAGCCTTGTTCCGTATTACATCTACATTTTCATTCAATTTATTCCTAAACACACACTTGTTCCAATGATTATTTTTTTTATTTGTTCAATGGACATGGTGAAAATTGGAATTATTATTTATTTGATCCATATCCTAATTCATTACTCCAACCCATTATTCATGCTTTGAATATTCATCTAGTGATTGTGGTTTAATTTATGACATGAAGTCTATTTTATTATCATGACTAAAAATCCTTGTATTTTATACTAGGTCACCCTAATCACCAATAATTTTTTCTACTTACACCTTCTTCTTTAACTACTGGTACTTATATTATTCATTTTTATCATTCTACTCCTCTTTACTAGTCTATTAAGATTCAAAATCTTTCATATGTGGCACAATCTCAACTAGTTTGACACTATTTTCCTCAGAATTAGGATATTTTTCTTCACTGTAATCCTAAATATTTATTTTCTATAAAACAATGATATTGGGTTTATTTTCTATAATTTTAACCTTATAAAATTCAAACACCTTATTAATCCTTTTGTTATAGCATCTGAACCCCTTTATATTTCATATATATACAATAATGATACATTCCTTAACCATGTCATCAAATTTTTTAAAATTTAAACCATTTAAATTCATGTAAAAAATACTGTAAAAAAATAAAAAATAGTTTATAGTTGTCTTCTTATTCAACCATTTTTCATATGAGGTCATTTTTGAGTTTGTCCTTAGTAAAAACTTGTTTTGGATATTCATATTTGGGCTCATAGATTCTCTATATAAAACATTTTATCTCTTAAACGCATATAGTATTTTCCAACCAATTTCAACACTGTATCTATTAAACTATTCAAAAAATTAATTCATATAAGGATTATAATGATCATTGTATATATTCTTAATCACATGACTATCCATGTGGGATTTAAAATAATTTTTAGTAAAATCATTTCCATTTCCTGTACTCAGATTCTTGATATTAACTCTAGGTTCTCTCCCAAATTCTCTTCTAAAGATTATAACCATCTCCGCTACTTGTGACTTATATTTAATGAAGAATACTATTTTTATTATTATGTAAAAATTAATGAATATAATTAAATATATTTCACCTCTAGTGGATTTGTGTTTCATTGGTCCACATAAATCTTAGTGGATTAATTAAAGTAGACAAGTTAATAGTATCCATACTCTTTTATTATTCCCATGAACTGTAATACTATTTAAACAATATAGATAAATTAAATCTTTGCCTCTTATCAACTATGGTAGATCTATCACGCCATTTTTTTATATTTTTTCTCAAACTATATTGGTTAAGTTGGTCAATCCTCTTGTGTCATAGATTATTGTCATCATTAGCACTAAGATAGAAGAAATGTCATGGATATATGATTTCAAAATTATTATCATTGGTCCTTTCTTGTATTGTGAAAATTCATCCATCATTGATTCATTTTATGAGTTAAGTTTTGATTTTAAAAGTAAAAACATTACCCTCATCACAAAGGCCACACACACTAAGAATTTTGTGTCAAATTTCATCAATAATATTATATAATCTTATATTTAACCTTTTTGGATTAATTTAGAAAGATATAATCCATTTTATTTTTAATCATACTTCATTAATAAAGGTTACTACACCACCATTTTTATCTCTAATGATTTTTAGAATCATGACATCTCTAGTCATGTGCGATAAGAATACACTATCAAGAATCATGGTCTTGTTCCTTTTGTTGGATTTGAGATCTGCTTAATGTTTTAGTGAATTCTTAGCCTTGAATAATTTTTATTATTTTTTTATCTATAAAAATATTTCATTTATCCTAGAAACATGGTTATATAATCTTTTTCACAATGACCATTCTGGTCACATTTTCCACGGATCTCCTCAATTTCATCAAAACTATTTCAGAAAGATTCTATATATTTGTTCCCCTTAATTTCATGATTCTTCATGGGTATTTATATTATTTTATTGTAATATATCCTATTGTTTCCCTAGTCTTTTACACATATTATTACATGATTTAAATCATAATTAAACAAAAATTGAAAGCAAAGGATTGTCAATTCCAGTGTCTTGGAACATTAGGTACATAATTAAAAATCATGAATCCAAAATAAAAAAAAATATATTTTAATATTAATAATTTTATCCAAACTCTGTTTTATCCCTTATATTTGTATAGGATAGCCTGGGAATACATAAACAAAAGGGATGAGCTAAAAATTATAATAAATGGATAAGTATATGAGTAAAACATATCACATGGGTTAAAAGGTATAACATGATTATATAAAGGCATGTAACATGAATTATTATAATTAAAAATAAAATTTACTACATGGGAAGATATATCCATTAAATCATATGAATGTGGAAACAAAATATAACATGACATAAACATGAATCATGCCTAGCTGCAAAGACATGGTGGAAAAAGTCCAACAATGTAATCTAGTTCACTCTATATCCCAACATGACATCTCATGAGACTAAAAATTACCTAATTAATTGGAGTGATATTAGTTAGAACACATCCTAATATTCTTATTAATATTCTTTTCACTTAAATAATCATACATATGTATTTAAACATAAATATAAGGGTTACCCATGGAATGAATTGGGTATAATAATCATGTCAAATGCATAAGAAAACATAATATCATAATGGTGTCCAATAACTAAAGGATTTAAATAATACATGGAAATATATAAGGTATAATAGGCATATATCATGATAAGTTATGTGAAACTGATGTGAAAACATGTAAAAATAGTGTTTATGAAACTTCTGAAAAAAAAACATTTTAGTACGGTTTAAAGGAAAATATTAATGATTCTAAAAGTAATAATTGTTTCTATAAAACTAGAAATGAACAAAGATATTTTTTAATGATAGAATTATTTATTTAAAAAAATATGGTGTCTTTATATAGAGTATGGAGTGCACTTGAAAAGGGATTAGAAATCAGAAAGTTCCCTTTAATCGGGCATTCTAATTTGGAAAAATTGAGAGTGGAATATTTTTAAAAACATATATTTAACCATCAAAGGAGGAAGATATAATATTTATAAAAGAGTTTGTAACATATAAAAATGATTTAGTGTAAGTAAAAAAATCATTACATTGGGTTAAACATAGAGAAGGAGTAACCTGAAGGAAAAAATGGAGGTTTGGGTAGAATCCATTGCCTTATGTCAGAAAGTGTTTTTCATTTGATCTTAATGTCCATGATAATAAAATTAAACCCATTAATTAATTATATAAGAACCCTTTATAGATTTTTTGGTTTATTATAATTTTATTAATTTCATTTATGGCCCTTTTGATGAGTTATAATATTTAATTTCATTGATTGGGATTGTTAATTTCCTTGGTTTTCATGATCAGTTACTTATATACATGTATGGAAAATCATGTAAAATGTGAATGGTTATATAGAATTGAGGTTATAAGTTATTAATGAAAACATATAATATTAAAATCTTATATAATCCATTTTTGAATTTGCGGTGAGGATTATTCAATAAATAAGATGTTAACAATAACTGTATACATTATTTTCGCATTTTTTATCATCATGAACTAGTTTTGTTTTATTAATTAATATAATGTATATATAATGCTTCCAAAACATTAAATAGGATTTAATACATATATTATAAACTTTTTTAACTATAAATTTTTTTTCTAAGTACTCTTGAAGGAGGGAATGAAAATTGAAAACTTTTTCATCCTTGAATGTGATAAATTAACACATCATGGATGATGTTCTCATTTTAGAAAAAATGGGAGGGGAAATAAATGATGGCGTATTATTCCATTAGAATAAAAAAATTAAAATATATTTAAGTTACTATATTAATCATACCATCTAAATGGGGGAGGTGAGGATAAAATAATAAAAAAAATAACATGAAAGGAAATTTAAAAAAAAGAAAGAGGGTTTTACCTCTTGATTCCTTCATCTTGAGAACCTCCTTAGGGGGATTGGTTTTGGTAGTTTTTTGAGACCAAAGGATCATGAATTTTTTTATAGGGGATTTAAAAGATATTTGATTAGAATTTTTACAAGGATAAAATCTTGAGAGGTGCGAGGAGAAGAGGTTGTGAGGGGTTGTATTTATAGGGGAAGAGAGGGGTGTTATCTCATTATTTTACTCATTAATTTATTATTTTACCTAAAGACAGTGAATATTTTCAAAATTATCACAAAAAATATTAAAATAATTATGTATAGTTTGATAGTATTGTCTTAATTCATCAACACATCATCTAGGACTCAATAAATCAAGTATTTACTTTATACCATAAATTATCGTATTTTACTATTCACCAAAAATCAAGTATTTCAGAAAAATACCATAAATTTTACCTAACCATTTTTCAACATATAGAATAAAAAAATGAACTCAATTCTATGAAAATAATTTTATAAATATTATAAATTTAATTTTTAATTGAAATGATCATTTACTTGGAAAATACCAACTTCAAAATTATAACTTATTTTGAAACACTTTGAAAAATTAATTAAGATCACATGAAATAACCTTATAATCATAAGAAAACAAAATATTAATTTATGAATATATTTTTTGGAAATAAGTTTCTTTTAAAAAATTATATTATCTATAATATTGAAAATAAACACTTATGTTTTATAAAAATATTGACACTTAATTAATAATTTCTAAAAAATTTATTTACTTGTACTAAAATATAATTATATCATATTTTAATTTATTAGATTCATAAAATTTATTTATACTTTCATGGGTCATTTTACTATTCTATTGGTCTGTTTACTATTCAAAAAGTTCATCTTACTATTCCAACGGTCAAGTTACTATTTCATCGGTATATGTTCCTTAATATATATAAATAACTCATATTTCATTCATAATTAATTTATAAAGTTTTTTTGTCCTTTATGTGATTTAATGATATGATTACATAATTATAAGAATTAAATTTCTAATGATAAACATTTTAGGTCATTACATTCTTCCCCCCTTTTGAAATTTCTCCCATTTAAATTCATTTTACATTCTATGTTGGAAACATGTGTGGGTAATTCTTCTTCATTGCTTCTTTAGGTTCCTATACTGCATCTTCGTACTTATGGTTCCACCATAGTACTTTGACCTGGTGAGTAGTATGGTTGCGTTGAACTTTATCTCTATGATCAAATATCTTCATTGGTTTCTCCCCGTATAAGAGATCATTTTCCAACTATACCACCTATAAATTTAATACATGTTAAGGATCGATTATATACTTCCTCAAGAGGGATACATGGAATACATCATGTACTTAAGACATTGTAGGTGTAATTTCTAGTCGATAGGTCACAGCTTTGAAATTATAATGAATCTTGAAGGGGCCAATGTACTTGGGACTTAGCTTTCCTTTCTTCCAAAATCTCATGATCCTCTTCCATGGGGATATGTGGAGTAATACCATGTCTCCAGCCTTAAACTACATGTCCCATCGATGATTCTCTATGAATATCTTCTATCTAATTTGGGTTTCCATGACATGTTGCGGAAAGTGTTTCACTATATATATGATTTCATTTACCATTTCATGTCCTAATAGAATACGATCACCAATCTTATCCCAACATGCTGGTGTTCATCATATTTTCCCACAAAGGGATTCATATGTATAAATTTTGATGCTCGCATAGAACCTATTATTGTAGGAGAATTAGACCAATGGAAGAGGTTTCTCCCATTATCATTTGAAGTCCATAGAACATTATCTCACCATTTCCTCCAGTGACTCAATCTTCTGGTGATATTTTTCATCAGTTTGAGGATGATATGCCTTACTGAATATTAGCTCAGTTTTTAGAACATATTGGAGAATTTTCTAGAATGTGGAGCTAAATCTAAAATATCAATTGGATATAATTAATAGTGGTACTCCATGTAGCCTTACCACTTCTCTAATGGATATCTGTACATGTTGATTTAGTGATAAGTCCTCTCAAATTGAGATAAATTGAGATTTATTTATAAGACAATCCAAAACAAACCATATAGCATTGTTTTCTCTAGATATCTTTGGATATCAGGTGACAAAGTCCATGGTGATGTTTTTTCATTTCCATGTTGCTATAGGTAATGGTTGAATCATCTATTTAGAATTTTTTCTTTTATCCTTCACTTTTTTACATAATAGGCACATTGATGTATACTCAGCGATCTATTTCTTCATGTTGTCCCACCAATATTGATATCAGAGATCTCGATACATCTTTGTTCTCCCTTGATGAATTTAAATGGTTGATATAGGTGTGTCATTTAGAATCTATTTATTTATCTCTGTATTACATTGTAAACATAGTCATGACCCAAATCCCACAAACCCTTCCTCATCCATTTTGAAATATGAGGATTTCCCATTTATGATGGCTTCCACATTTTTCTGAATTTCCACATCATTTACCTGATCATCCATTATTTTCTCTATGAGGTATGGTTGAGTAAGAATTTGATAAATTATTGATTATGTTCCCCAATTAACATTTCCCATGTATATCCTTTGAATGTATAAGAATATTGGATCATTCGAAATTCTCATCATTGATAATGTTATAATATCCTTTTTAATTAAATCATCCTCCACCATGTTTTCATTGAAAAGTTCTTACCATCTACATAGGTTAATATTATTATCCTTCTATATGAATATATATTTGGGACTCTTATGATCAATATATATTTCTCACTTCTCCCCATAGAGATAATGCCGCTAGATTTTAAATACAAAAATCACAACTTCCAACTCCAGATCATGTGTGGGATAGTTTTTCTCATGATTTTTAAACTTCCTTGAGTTGTATTCTATCACTTTATCATTTTTCATTAGTATATAGAATAATACATTGTTTTAAGAATTATTTTACACCACTAAGAGTTCCCCACTTATTGGTGAACTGAGTAATGGTGCAGTGATAGCCTCTTTTTAACTCATTAAAGTAGTCCTCACATTCACTAGTCCATACAAAATTTTCTCCCTTCTGAGTTATCATGGTTAGTGGGTTTGAAAGTCATGATAAGATCTTCACAAAAAAAATTTAGTACCTCTAAATATCATGGAAACAACATATCTTGATTCCATATATTGGCATGGTCCACTCATCGATTTCATTTTCCTCAGAAAGGTCCATAAATATCGTTTTTCTGGTTATTACATGCCCTAAAAATGATACTTCCTCCATCCTAAACTCACATTTGTTGTAATTATCATATAATTTACCCCTTATAAGTGTTTTTATCACAGTATTAAAATAATCCTCATGTTTCTCCTTGTTCATGGATTATAGCATAATATCATCAATAAATACTACCAAAAATTGGTCAACTTAATCCTTAAAGTCTCTATTCATTAAGTACATGAAACTTTTGGAGAATTAGTGAGTTTTAAGGGAATAACTATGAACTCTTAGTGTCTATAAATTTTTCAAAATTTAGTCAAAGGATAAATTCCTTCTTCACCTTTAATTAATGATATCCCAAATTAATGTCCACCTTAAATAAATAACCAGCCCTACATAGCCGATCGAACAATTCATCTCTATGTGGAAGAGGATAATTGTTCTTTATAATGGTTTTATTGAGATCAAAATAATAAATTCAAGGGAGTATTGATCCATCCTTCCTCATAAAAAAGATAAATGGTTCACCCCATGGTGAATCATTCGAGCATATACACCCCTTGTCTAGATTCTCATTTTACTTATTATTTAGTTCATCCACCTCAATGGTGTCCATTCTATAATGTGTATTTGATATAGGAAGATATCTTGGAATACGTTAAATTGATAATTCAACCTCTCGGTCAGAATAAAGACGAAGAAACTCTTTGGGGAACAAATAAAAGTAATCCCTTGTGATGAGATGTCTTTAAGAATGATCCTCTCCATTATCTCATGAATTTTGGTTAGATATTTTTTACCATAAGGAAACAGTATCCACAATTGATATGATGATTTTTAGGAGATTTATCTTCCTCCTTCCACTTGTATAGAATAAAAGGGTGCTTTAGGACATGAAGAGTGATCTCCATTTCCTGATATTTGATGTTGGATTTATATAAAGTATTCAAATCCCTGCCCAATATAGCATTAAAATTTACCAAAGGGAGTATGAAAAGATTTTATTAGATTTTTAGTCCACAAAATTAATCAAGGAGGAGTGATAATATTTGGATGCAATAATTTCCCCATTTTTTGTTCTCATATATAACTCAACCTCCTAATTTTTAGGTAGTTATTAAATAGTTCTACTAATCATGAAAGATATGAAATAATGCATAGAACAAAAATAAAATAGTACATTCTCTATTCCTGAATGAATAACTAATGTACCCTTCACCACATAATTTTTGGGCTCAACCTTAGCAGTAGTGGATGCATATGACCCTGATTTCTACCTTGGAGGTTGTTTTTGCCTATTTCCTCCAACAACCCTTGGATTTGGGAAATGTCTTGCATAATTCTATTGTTCCTTTCAGTTGAAACATTGCACTTCACATTGACTGTTAATCTAAACCTTACTTTATTCTTTCACATTAGTGGTATTCTTCATATCCCTTTAGAATTTATTACCTATGTTCCCTTATCTTACACATTTCAGTAATCTCATCATTCCCTATAATAAGTTTTATGGGTACTTTTTCCCACACTTTGGATACGTGGGATGTTGTGTATTATTTCCATCATGGGGTTTATATTTTGATCCACTAATATTAAACTATATTTTCCTCTTTTTTCACTAGGACCATGAGACCACTAAGAGTATCTAATCTTTATTTCAACCTTAAGAGAATAATGTAAAATCTATTCATAACTATAAATGTATTAAATCCCCAATTGTTTTTATAGAATAAGAATTAGTATGATATATAAGTGATCCACCTTGATTTTAGAGTTTATGACAAATCCAATGGTGTATCATACAAGCCATATGTTGTTTGCCTCATACACCTTGATAGACTCATCTTACTTATTATTTAGTCCAAGGAATTCCTATTATATCTTGAGATGGAGTGTTCAAGTAAAATATATATTGAAAAATATTTTCTTGAATTTTTCTAAAAATCCATGGAAACAATTTCCTCTTTGGAATTTGTTTTCTTGATAAGTTTTAACCACTGATCAGCTTCCCTACCCAAACAATAGTCATGGAGCACAATTTTCTCTTCTTCTGAGCCCTGGTGGATAGAGAATATATTCTCAATGGAGTCAATCCATTGTTATGCGTGGAGGGTATATTAAGATTCAATAAAAATGGGATGCCTTTTTTTGCATGAAGGATTCAACATCACTTTCTATTTCTTTGTAGAAAGAGGGAGTTCTACATGATTCGAGTTATTATTCATAACATGGTCTAGTTAATCAAGTATTGTAATAAATATTTGAGCACTTATTTTCATCATACTTGGAAATTAATTAGGATAATCATCATATTTTTTATCACATTGATTATTAGAATGAGTTATTATATTTCCACCAATTAACTAAGAAAAAGAAATTACAATTAGGTTTCATGAATAATTAGATAATAATCATATAAAGAATAAACATTGAACATACAAAGATGAACATTTCAATGAAAAGTATATCCTAATCTATGATTCCCTATGTTTCAATCTAGGTTATCCCTAGTGATTGAATTATACCCAAAATTATTACTAAAGTTACCTATTACTAATATTATAAAATTAGTATACCTTCTTTTGATACCAACTATAAAAACCCTATACTTTTAAATATATTATTAAATGATTTAAAAAATAATTAAAAAAAAAATTACAAGATAAGGATCATAAATTCTAGTGTCTTGGAATATTAAGTGTATAATTAAACATCATGAAACCAAAATAAAAACATATTTAATTTAATATTAACAATGATATTCTAACTCCAATTTAGCCCTTACATCTACATAGGATTACCTGCGGAATAAATGATAAAAAGGGATGAGATAAAAATCCTAGTAAGGGAATAAGTATAGGAGTAAAACATATCACATGGGTTAGAAGGCATAACATGACTGTAGAAAGACATGGAAAATGAATAAAAATAAGGAATAATAACATGTATAACATGGGAACATATTACCAGGATATCATTGTAATGTGGAAACAACATATAATATGACATAAATATGAGTCATGGTTATCTACCAAGACATGGTGAAAACATCCCATAAAGGAATCAGGTTCACTCCTTATCCCAACATGACATCTCATGAGACTAAACATTACCCAATTAATTTGAGTGATATATTAGAACACCTATCATAACATTTTTAGGAATATGTGTGCCACATTAATATCCATAAAAAAGTAAAAAAACAAAAACATGCGGGTTGCCCATGGAAAGAATTGGGTATCACAATCATATCAATGACATAAAAAAGGGAATGTCATAATGGTGTCCATGAAATAAAGGATTTAAATAATAAATGGACATAAATAGTGGATAATAGGAATATATAATGATTATTTATATCTAAATTATGTGAGAACATGTAATAATTGGGTTTAATAAACTTTAAAAATAAAACATTTTAGTGTAGTTTGTAGGAAAATATTAATAATTATTTAAAATGGAAAACAAATAATTGTTCGTATAAAAATAGAAATAAACCTAGATAGATTTTCATGGTAAAATTATATTGATTATATTAAAAAATGATTGAAATATATTATGGAGTTCACATGAAATGGGGGATAAATCGGGATTTTCTCTTTAATCGGGCTTTCTTATCGGGATGAATTGAGAAGGGAACATTTTTAAAACATGTACTTCCCCATAAAATAAAGATCATATGATATGGATACATGAGTGTGAAACATATATAAATTAATTATAAAAATTTAAAAAAAATAATAATTAAATTAGGGTAAAGAGATAGAAAGAGTAACCTAAAGGAAAAATTGAGGTTTGGGAAGAATCCCTTACCTTATGTCTAAAAGTGTTTTGTACTTGATCTTAATGTCCTACATAATCAAATTAAACAGATTAATAAATTAATTCATAACCTTTTATACATTTTTTTGACATATTATATTTTTATTATCTTCATTTATGGCCCTTTTGACGAGTTATCATATACAATTTCATTGTTAAGAAGCGTTTGTTTCTTGTTTTTCATGATCAGTTACTTTTGTGCATGTATGGAAAATCATGTAAATTGAGAATTGTTGTACGGAATTGAAGTTATTTGTTATTAATGAAAATAAATAATATTCAATGTTTATATAACTCATTTTGTAATTTAGTATTTGGATTAATCGTTAGATAAGTAGTTAATGACAACGGTTTAGATTATTTTGTCATTTTTCAATCATAACGAACTAGTTTTATTTATTAATTAATATCCTGTAGATATAATGGTTCTAAAACATTAAATACGATTTAAAAAATATGTTATAGTTTTTTATCCATAAAAATGGTTTTATGATATGTCTTTAAGGAGTTAATGGAAATTGAAAAATTGTTCCTTGAATGTGATAAATTAACACATCACAGACGATGTTTTTATTTTAGGGTGAAAGGAGAGGGGAAATAAATGATGATGTATTATTCCATTAGCATAATAAAATTCAATTATTTGTATGATTCTAGAGTTATCATATCATTTCTATGGGGGTGAGAATAAAATAAGAAATGAAGAGAACATGAAATGAAATTAAAATAAAAGAAATGGGATTTTCCCTCTTGAATCCTTATTCTTGAGAACCTCATTAGGGGGATTTTTTTAGGTATTTTGTAGAGAAAAAAGGTTAATGGATGTGGGGGAGGGTATTGGGAGTATATTTTAGTATAATTTTGAAATGGCTCAAATATGAATTTTTGTGAGGAGAAGACATGGTGAGTAGTGGTATTTATTGGGGAGGGGTGGTATTTATAGTGGAGGAGAGGGATGTTTTCCCATTATTCTATTCATTATTTTATTTTTTGTCATCAAGTCTAGGAATAGCTTCATAATTATCACCAAAAATATAAAATTAATTATGGATAGTTTAATATTATAGTCTTAAATCATCCACACACCATCTATGACTCAATAAATAAAGTATTTTTCCAATACTGTAAATTACCATATTTTACTATTCACCAAAATTCAAGTATTTCATAAAAATAAAAAAAATTAACCATAAACATTTTTTATGTATAAAATTAATAAATGAACTTTATTTTAGGAAAATAATTTTTTTATATGTGAAATTCAATTTTTAATTAAAAACATCATTTACATGGAAAATACCAATTTTTGTATTATAATAAATTTTATAACACGTTTAAAAATTAAATAATGTCTCAAAAAATTATCTTATATTCTTAATATAACAGACTATTAATTTATGAATACATTTTATAGAAATAAATTTTCTTTTAAAACGTTATATTAATTAAAAAATTAAAATTAAATACTCATGTTTTATAAAAAAATATCAACACTTAATTCGTAATTTCTAAAATATTTATTTACTTATACAATGATATAATTATATCATGTTTCAATTTATAAGATGCCTAAATTTTATTTTTACTTTCAGGGGTGAGGTTATTATTCTCTTGGCTGGTTTACTATTCATAAGTTTCATATTACTATTCCAATGTTCAAGTTACTATTTCATCAGTTTAGGATCCTTAACTTCTAGAAATAACTCTTATTTTACTCATTATTATTTTAAAAAGTTTTTATTTGTAATCTTTATGTGCTTTTATGTGATTATGAAATAATTATAACAAGGTAATTTCTATTGATAAAAACTTTGGGTCATTATAGATCCCCTTAAATTCCTTCATCCCATAACTCCATGAAAGATATATATATTACACCAACATGCAAATTATTTATACCCAAACACCATTATAAAACCAATTGTATCCTTTAAAAATTATTTTCCATTGGAACTATTGAGATTATCTGGAATTTTGAGATTGTTTTATTTGTACATTTCTATCCTTCATTTGATTTATTTTATTGGAGTCTTTCCTTCTGAGATTTATCTTAACATTCCTTGATATTGAAGTGTTCTTTTTTTTGAACCCAAGTTTTCCCTGCCATACTCTTAGAACACACACTGTTATATGAATCAGTTTTCTAAATATTGGTGGAAACTCGTGTTGTTTTCTCCTGATATTTAATAAATAACTTCTCAACATCCTGATGTGACTCTATATTAACTTCCACATCCATTTTATATTAGTATTTCATCTTTTCTAGTGCCTTATTATACTTAAGACACCTTTACTCTTCTAATCAAAGATCTTCTTCTCTAGAAGTAATTTTCTCTGCAAATTCCAAAAATATCCTCTCTTACTCAACCACCCTCACTTTAAGAAGATTAATGTCTTTAATGTAATCATTCTCCCTATTTTAAAATATTTTTAATTTTTAATTTTTATTTGTTATGTCTTATTAAGATATTTAATTTTATTTTTATGCTATGTGTTCTTTTCAATAAATGGTTCAATATATGTTTACATCATGTGTTCCATGTAGGTTTATTCTCTTTCTTCACTTCATGAACATTCTTATTTTATTTGAAAATGTGATGTGAAATTTTTGAATTTTCTAGCACAAAATTCCCTTAAATAATTATTTGAATTAAAGAATTATTCTTCTTCTTTAATCAGAATACATATTTTCTATTCTTATTAATGTTTTATCATAACATTATACATTCTTTGAGACATATATTCTTCTTCCTCATTATTATAATTTTCATTTTTCTTCCTTAGAAAGTATATTTAAAATTTTCTATTACATTACACTTTAATCACTTGAGTATAAGCATTACCCTATACTTAACTTTAATTTTTTTAATATTTTTACATATAAATGATATAATAATTTTTTATCCCCATCAATTCCATAATTTTATTCTAAATCACTAGATGATTTAACCACTTCTTTCTTTATCATTAACTTATTCATAGCATTGAAGTTCATCTCTTTTATTCTCTTGAAAACTAAACTTTTTC
Organism: Viscum album; assembly: GCA_963277665.1. Lineage (NCBI taxonomy): Eukaryota > Viridiplantae > Streptophyta > Magnoliopsida > Santalales > Viscaceae > Viscum > Viscum album. The sequence goes on from OY728130.1 coordinate 1,954,257,003, forward strand.
TCATCTCATGGTTGAGAATAGTATAGTGTAACACATCTAGATATGATTCTTTTTTTCTTTTGGGATAGAGATATTTGGTTGAAATATATGTAGAAATTTTCTCATTAATTTATTAAAAATGGTGCAATCTAAAATATTATCTCTAAATCCCCTGATATGACTGAAAATTTCATTATCCCAAGTAAATTAATCGTCCAATGTCTCATATTTATTCATTCAAGTTTCATAAAATTTATCCCCCCTATATTTTTAGTTTGGATTCTTTTAGCATAACATTCCCCTCATACATGTTCTCTAGCATGTCCCATATTTCTTTCGTAGTCTTTTGTACCATAAATTTAGTAAAAACCATATCTAACAATGAAGATGATATTTAAATTATAGATTTTCTATATACAACCAAATTTATCTCATCTATAAATTTCATGGAAGTATCTATTCTAAGAGGTAGAAAACCCATAGTCACTACATCACTAACCTCTATACCTTGTGATTGAAAATAAGATATCATTTTGTTCTTCCATCCATGAATTTTCTTTTCATCATTGATATGTTATCCTCTATTGTTGATTGAATATATACAATCCATTCCTTAAAATATTTTTATCTTATATGGAACCTATTTAGATCTCATACCAATTGAATTTTCTTGGCCGGGTGTATTAACACAAAGACAGGGGTGAATCATTGGTATGAATTTTACAAATTCTCTTTAAATTAAATTCCTTTGAATATTTATGTTTTGGATCCACTCATTATAAAATTTTTCTTAACTCATATGAAAAAATGTAAATTATTATAAAACACATAATAAATTTTACATGGTTTATAATTAATGTGAGATCCTATTATTTATTTTGTTTGATGGTTTATTGAGACACTAATTTAATTTGATAACCATACAATTTTATTTATTACAAGTTACTTACAAGTCGAACATAATGGTTTGATATAATTTCATCCAATTCCAAGGGGAAGGTCTCATCAACTTTATGTTTTTAATTCGATGTTTTTTTATAGGAACCACCATTTACCTCGTTCTTTTTGGGATTAAGATCTTCAGTGTTCCTCTAGATTTATTGGAATAAAATGTATTTTTTTTCAAAAATCACTTCAACTACACAAACAAAATTAGTACAATAGTCGCTAGTCAGCCTTTCTTCTCACATATTCATAATGATCCACTCATGCATGAGAGAATGCATGAAAAATATGATATTATTCTTCTTCATTGCTTTGAAGTTGTAGTTATTCAATGCAGTAGAGTAATGGATACTATTAAATTTTCAAAATATTTACAACCATTTCTTTACAATTTCTAAATGAAACTAGATTATGTGATAGTCAACTTAATTCACAAAATAAAAATTATTGGGATGAATTTTCTTCTCAAAATTATAGTTTCACATAAAAAATATCATTATAGTGAGTAGACATTCATGAAATTTTATTCATGTATTAATCGTTTATGAAATGATACATCATGTGATAAGACTTCAAAAAATGATACTTCATGCAGTGAGACTTCTTATAGGGAAATTTTTTGTCCAAACTCATTAGTACATTAACAATAGAGAAGGTGTTATTTATAGGCTATAGTAAATGAATGGGATCCTATAAAATATGGCATTAAATAATCAAAAATGGAATTATGTACTCAAATAATATTATTATGAAACATTTGTACCTTTAATACAAAATTTTCTAAAATAAAATCATGAATATCACGCATTTATTTTGTATTCCACTGGAAATATATAACATCTTCTCATACAACTATTTAAAGAATATAACCAGTATAAAAAAATACTTCCATTTTCAATTTTCATTACTAATTCAAACATAGAATAATTTCATGAGGAAGATAACTCATCCACTGAATATTATATATAAAACCACAAGATGCCTCAATGCATTTAGACCGCAATGTATACTTATCCCATTATTTGAGACCAATAATTAAAATGATATTTTTTCAGCTTCATCATGATCTTCCTTAAATAGGAACAACACCCACATACAAAGTGAGTCCCACATCAGAATTCAACTCAAGATCACACTACTTAATTATGAGCAATGCACTATGGGAAAGGAATGACCTCTCTTGGAACCACCCTATGCCATAATTACTTTATCTCTACTCCTTTCACCGCCTCATTATTTTCATTCTAGAACCGACCAAAAAAAGTTATTCTATATGTGCTACATTTCCCCCAATCCACCTATGTACCAGCTATGGTCGATATTGTCTTTCCCTTCAATGGTGGCGTCTTACTTGTAATGTTATTCTTGTTTGGCACCTTTTTTAATTCCTTAATAAATTCCAATTTCAGATAACTTGATTTAACTCAAGAATTCAGAACTTCTTTCAATATACTAAAACCAATTCGAATAACCTTAGGATATCTTCATAACCCCCTAAAAATTCTCTATACATCATGAACTGACAATGAGTTGAGTTTAAGTGACTACATGTGTTCAAAACCTACTGCCTGGAGAATTCAAACTATTGTATGATCAACCAAGTTACCATTAAACAGGTAAGTAGAATCTATCAAAGTCATGTATTGACTATGTGTCTTTGTTATATTCACCACAAGTACAATGTACCTACCATGTGAAGAGATTAATCTACGTCATTAAAAAAAGGAATCCATTGTGTAAACCAGTGAAGTGATCGCATGACATTTTCAATCTACATTGTGAATCAGTGAATCTACCATGTGAATTTATGTACCTACTTCATTTAGTGGTCATGAAACCGCAAGAGTTACCATTCCAAGTTAACAATCCAATTAACCATTTCAATAAACAACAATCCTATTTAACTATGTTTTAAGTGAACAAAAACTACCATGAATAACATAGTTTGTTAACTATTCTCAAATATCAACATATATATTTTAGATAATTAATTATTGAGCGGTTGAAATTATAGTTGTAAGGATGTTCTCCAATAGCTACTTTGATATGGAGTTCTTTTTAAGAAGAATAGCCACTCATTGACAAAGTGGTATTACATATAGAGAATAATTGTGTAATTTATATTTATTCCTTAGTGATATAACATTAAAAATAGACTCTTTTAGAACATATTACAACACCCATTTTTCTTAAAATTTCTATGAAAAATTGGTTAATATTTTTTAAAAGAAAAAATCAAGGACTCTTGAACAACCGAAGCTGATCAGACTAAGATATATCAAATATTTTCACTTAATACTCTTTAAACTTTCTGTTCTATCTTAATTTTTCTATTTGTGTTCATTATGACCTATTTATTATTTAACATAGACTCATGTACTCTATTAGAGAGTGATAGACACACTCTAATATTATTTTTCATGTATACTCTCTTGTAATATTATGGAAGGGGTTTTGTATCTTGGACTGCCTATGTGTAGTTGTTATTCATTTATTTCACTATTGTGGAAATGTGGAAGAGAATACGTGAACCGTAGATAGCCTTGTGCACTATTTATTTTTTAAAACCTAATCCTCGCAGTGGATCAATTTATTCATTCAAAAACGATTCTATAGTGGGTGATTTATAATTGGAGATGGTTGTGTCTTGGATTGAGGTCAAACCCCTTATTTAATTATTTTTCATGATTTCATGTTTTGTGATCTCTATTTTAAAATAATATGTATCTATTTTCAAAAATATATAATAAAAAATTATTTTGATAGTTATATTTAATTAGTTTTTTATATACCATATTTTATTCTAGTAAATATGTTTCAAAATTTAAAAGAGTTTGAAACCTTTAATTTGAGTTGTGATTGAACTTCTATGAAGATTATGTAAAGGTCAAATTATATAATACTATTTTTTTAGTTAATTGGGTTATTTTATAAATTAAGGAATTTTGTTTTCTTAAAATCATTTTTAAAATTTAAATTTTAATTGGGAACTCAATTAACCAACCCACCCCCCCTCTTGATTTATCAACTCCAGATAACATTTGGTTTCAATGTAATTTTTATTTAAATTTTTTACTATTTATTATGATCAAATTATTCATTAAAATATCAATGTAATTTTTTTTTCTAATCATATATTGTGTTATATTATTTTAAATGTTATCCAACCAATAGATCTCTTTATTTTAATGAACAAAATTCTTCTTAATAGAAAATCGAAATGAAAATCCCTCTTGACAGTATTGGTTTTTATATTTGGGGATCTATTTAGGATAAATATGAAAAACCTAAATCTAATAGAAAATAATGTGATGACATTATTGAAGCTAATTATGATTCAAAAAAACAAATATATGAAATATTTTTTTTATGCTTTAGGTGAAGGCTAATTTAATGGAATATCTTTATGTGCAACTGATCATGATATATGGGATACTCTCTATGTATCTCATGAAGTCACTTCTAATGTGAAATAAATTTTCTTAATTACATATACTAATAAGTATGATAAATTCATAAATAACCCTCAAAAAAATATTTCTAATATGTATCTTACATTTAATTAAATAAAAAACACTATAATTACCTTCAGATTACCAATGATGGACAATGATCATGTAATGAGAATCCTGATATGTCTAATAGATATATGGAGAGGCACTACAATTTATATCAAAGATTAATGTTACATTATTACACTACTATTAAAACAGAATATTCGAAATATAATGACATATAAATAAGCAATAAATGTAAATAATGAGGATGATGAACCAAAATGAAAACATGTTATTTTCAATTAATTGCAGTCAATATTAATAGAATTTGTTAAAGTTGATATTACAATTAGAAGTGAATGTGATACAAAAAGTAGTGAATAAATGGATCATATAGAAAAAATATTTACTAATTTCTACAAAAGGTATAAGTTTTTCAAAAAGTATATCTATGAAGATAAATATGAAAAGAGAAGGAATTTAAAGAATGTTTGGAAGAAGGATGACTAATCTAATGAGATCAATTTTTATAAAGGAAAAATAAAAGGACACATAAGGTTTTATTTTTTAATCCTCAAATTAAAAAAGAGATAAGAAGATAAGGAAGAAATACAAAAAAAGAATAATGAAAGCTACTTGTAGTGCTTATAAGGATAAAAAAAGTGACTCATATTCAATCCAATAAGAGATGAATGAAAAATATAATTAGTACATTATGGCTACTACTTCTGAGGTACCTTATTTTTGTTTTCTGATTCCTGATGATTTTAACATTTCTAATAAATAATTATAATAATATGAATGTATGATAGAAGATACATTGAATGTGATAAAAAAAATATATAAATAACTAAAAAATTATCATATGTTATGTGATATAGAAACTTTTTCTCTTGACATGGAAAAAGAAAATAATAATAATCTATTATGAGAGAAAAATATTTTAAAACTAATAAATTAACAATTAAAATGGGACATTGAAGGCTTTCCTCAAAGAATAAAAACCTAAAAAAATTTGGGAAGTTATGTTGTATCTAAAACGAGAGCTGGTTTTGGATATCAACATGGGTAGTAAAATAAATTGTAAAAAAACTATTTTATTCTTGGTTCCAAATATTGTTCTTACTTTTATAGTAATGCTACTAGTTTGGGAAATAATTTTGGCCCTAAAAAGACTTTTCTTTCTAGATCTATTAATTTTTTTTTCTAATAATCCTATAAAACAAATTTGGATTCCAAACTATTTTATTTCTTACGTATATATACCAATAAATATTCGGGGGCCGAAAATAAATATGAATTTAGCTGATTTTAGGAATAATTATTAAAGTCATCCAGTAAAAATATTTGGTATCCAGAGAGTGGATATTCCAGACATACTAATAGATACTTTTAAAGATTCAAAACCCTTATAAATGTGGATGGTGGGAATGTTATATTTTGGGACAACGAAAAAAGAAAGATCATTATACTTGGACATATACATAATTCTAAATATTTCCTTATTTAGAAATTTTTATTTGTTGATGGTTTAAAATATAATCTTCTTTATATTTCTAATATATTTGATGATGATTTTAATGGGAAATTTAAAATGAATTCTTTTAAAAATTTTGATTCCAAGAATTATTTGGTGTTTACCAATTTTAGAAATTATAATTTTTATTTAATTAATTTGGATTATTTATTTTCTCAAAATTTTTATTTTTTAAGTTTGTTTCATAGAGAATCATTTATTTGGTATAGGAGGCTAGGAAATTTCAATAAATACTCACGTAGAAAGATAACTAATAATAGTTTAGTCAAGGATATACCTAAGCTATAATTTTACAAAGATAAAGTGTGTAATCCCAGTCCTAAGTGAATGAAATAAAAAATATATTTCAAATAAAATAAAAAGTTTTTTACCTCTAAACTAATCAAATTGGTTCTTATGGATTTTTTGGACCATCAAGAGTTTCTAGTTTAGTAGGAAAACATTATGCTTATGTTATAGTTGATGATTATTCAAGATATACAAGGATGTTTTTCTTTGAACTTTGAAAATGAAGATCCTTAATATCTTTCAAAGTATGATAAATTTATATTTAATCCTAGATTAATTAATATAAAGTCTTTGAGAAGTGATCATAAATGATAGTTATAAAATCATACATTTTAATCTCTCTACTAACAATTTCTCTATACCTAGAACACCTCAATAGAATGGGGTTGTTGAAAAAATAAAAAATAATCTTTAATAAATCACTAGAATATTTCTCAGTGAATATAAAACTCTTATCTATTTATGGGATGAATCTATTTACAAATAAATATATGTTTTTAATGGGTTTATATATGAACTATATAGAAAAAGAAACTATTGGTCAGATTAGATTACTCAATAAGGGTGAATTGAGTATCGATAAAAATTTATGTTAAAATGTTCACTTAAAAAGATTCCCCAAAAAACTGAATACAATCCGGTTAATCTTGGTAATGTGGTTTTTATAGTTTGACTGTTCAAATAACTTCTTAGTAGATTGATTAATTCTCAGTAATATCAATCTGATTTATTGATACAACTTTTGGAGCTACTCTAACAAGAAAAAATAGTTATAACTTCTATCCAAGGCTAACAATCTAAGTAAAATTTATTTTTCTAAAATATGAAGTAAAATATAGAAAACTAAATTAAATGACACAACGGTTAACAAAATTGGTTCAGTATTAAGACGAGACCTAATCCACTCTACTTGGTGGTCACCTACCACAATGAAGTGTATATTAATAAACTTTACCCACACTCTGGATTGGGGTAAACAAATGTACATATGACCCTCTAGGTCACATGGCATCTTCCACAGTTCTTTGTGGGTATAAACTACGAAGTCACACAAGGACCTCTTCTACACATATTCATGGTAATAAATAGATTTAATAAGGTAGGAGATAAATGATATCTTGTATCATCCAGTTTAATATAGGAGACAGTGTGTGTTTTAATACAAACACACACACTTCTTGAAAGCTTAAAATAGTACAAAATAGAGAAAAGATCATGATAAATTATTATAAATTCTCTGATTGATATTCTATGAAGTTCTAGACATGTAGGATGATGCAAATGAAATTATCAAGTACTATTGTAAAGAACATAGTTTCACATGTCTGGTGCTATAGTTTCTAGTTCGATGATGTGAGCTATGCAGCCCATGTTTTTTATTTAGTCGACAGTGTAAAGATATTTGAGGATCTAATTTATGATTGTTTACCCGTTACGAATCTAGAGTGCTTCATGTGTTCTTTAGTAGTTTGTTGTTGCAAGAATCAATTATCTTTTCAAAACACTCGCTCTCTCTTTCTCTAAGTCTCGTGTTCTTGTATTTATTTCCAGATGAATGTGTTAGAGCTGACAAGATGCATGATTTATACACCTCATAACATGTACTTTCATGTGACATGTCTACAAAAAAACATTAATTATGCCAGTGCTAGTAAATTACTTAAATATGAAAATTAAAAATAAAATTGAAAATGAAAAAACATATTAATGAATGGTGTCACATTTTGTTATGAAACGATGTCACTTAGAAATAGTTTTACCAGGAAATGGTGTCTTTTTATTTTCCTTTGAGCAGTGAGACAGTCATGATACCACAGTTTCACTGATATTAGGAACTAGTAGCACAAATGTAGTGTCAGAATCACGATGTCTTAGGTAACATATTTTAGTCTTTTTCCAAACTTTGAATGGTGTCTTGGTGATAGTAGAAAGGAACCAGTGTCACCGAATTCATGATATTTGAAACTGGTTATAGTGTTAGGGTCACAGTGTCTGGGTAACTGTCTCTGGTTTACAGTGTCTGGATTACAGTGTATGGGTCATGGTGTCTGGGTTATGGTGTCTGGGTCATGGTCTCTGGGTTATAGTGTCTATGACTTTGCAAAATCCAAAACCGGTCTCAGACTTACGATTTATCAGACTTATCCAGATATCTGTAAAGTTTTCTTAAGAAATAATATTCACATAATTAATTAGATTTAGGAACTAATATAGTAAAACATGATAGAAAAAGATCAAATACATTTTACAATATCAAAACATGATTCAAGCATGATTTTGGAAACTAACCATCTCTACACATGATTTGAGATAGATTAAAGTAGGTTAACAGGATTGGTGATCATTAAAACATGATTAAAACATATAGAGTCCAACAATCTCCCCCTTTTTGATGATCACAAATCATAGGAGGTAGATGTCTGGTGTGATTATTCTTTCTCCCCCTTTGGAATTATCAAGAAGAATATAAGAAAAAGAAAATAAACATGTAATGAAAGTTTATAAGTAAACAAACAACAACAGATCACTTTTTCATTGGATAAAAAGACATGTTTCATTACTAGCATTAGGAAAACTAAAAAACAGCCCTATCAAAATAAATTTTTCACTTCTCTTCAACACTAGATGTATTTTCTTATCCCTTTAAAGTAGCATCAAAAGGAGCCACATGAGTATATGTAGAGGTTGATGAAGTGATTGATCCAACTTTAAGAGATGGAATAGGGATCCCTTAAAAATAATTTTCTAGAGTACGTTTGGTTAAAAACTGGGGCATGTTTTGATCAAGGATAATAGTTCTGATCTGGCTCAGATCCTAAGATATAGACATGGATGCAGAAGAAAAAATTAGTGGATGGGGAAGGGGTTGAGCTAGGCTGAAAAGGTATATCTGAAGGATCCAAAATGGAATTTCTTTTCACATGAAGATAAGGCTTCAACAAATTTATGAAATTAGTGATGATCTCACCACCATACTGCATTGCCTTCTAGAAATCATCTTTGTTCTCCATGAGCTTGTCCAATAAAAAAGTGAGAACTTTTATATTTTAGACTTTAGTCTTGAAGGCTTGAGAAACATGAGGAATTTTATAATTCTATAAAATATATTTAAAATTATTGGTCATATAAAGCTTATATAAAATTCTATTAAAGTATAAATCCTGTATGTTAGTAATTTCTTCTGGAGAATAATTGGAAATATTTGAATTTTTCCTCACTAATTCAAGTACTCTGTCACTATTCTTGATGATAGAAGAAAATATTTACTTGTCAAAACCACATAACACTAAAAAAATATCCACCTTAAAAACAGTTCTAATAATATCACTATCTATAGGTTGAGTTGACTATCTAGAGGCATTTGAAGCTATAACATCTAAATTTAGAGAATTAAGCTGATTGAGAACTTTCTGTAGACATCCCTTGAACTCATCAGTGAGCTTGTTAAGTCCAAAATAAGATCGCACATTTCATTGAACATATTGATGTTTCTCTCAAACACTTTTTCATAAATTGAAGTCATGTTCAGTTGAATCAAATAAGAAACTTTATGTGGAATATAATCAATAAAATCCACCACATGATGAGCAGTAGTAACTTTTCTAGTTTGGAACACTTTTTTAATCTTTAACCCTAGATCTGAGAGACTTCACCTCCTCAATCAATTATTTGTTCTCAATTATAAATTTTTAGGACCAAGCTAATGGAATAGATGGTTTTCATGGATTGTCTTTTGTTGATCTTAAAGAAGTTTACATAAAGGAAAGACACCTTGAATTTCTATGAATTTGGATGCTGGAATTTTAAAGATTCAGAACCGAGAATATTGAACATTTAGAACCTGGTGTTTGATGAATTTGGAGTCTGGAATTCGGAGTCTGAAAATTGAGAAGTTCAGAACCGAGAATATTGAACATTTAGAACCTCGTGTTCGAAGAATTCAGAGTCTGGAATTTGGATTTGGAAAATTGAGAAGTTCGGAACCGGGAAATCGCAAATTCATGAAAGCTAGATGATAGGAGATGTGAAGTCCCTAATTGTGAATATGATTTTCTATTTTGTAACTCTAATTTGTGAGTATATGCAATTACTCATAATTCAAGTAAAATTTGGGTGGTGAAGTCATACCGAGATCTAGAGGAGTCACTCCGAGAATTCAAAATCTCTAGTATTGATAATTGAAGAAGTCGTATCGAGAACTAAGAGTTGTTCTGAGAATTTGGAAGATCTTTTCCGAGAACCTGAAGTTCGTAGAGAGATGTTCGTAGTCGACTTACTAAAGCAGAAGTTCGTAGTGAAAAGTTTGGAGTCGACTTGCGGAAGAATATGTTCGTAGAAGAAAGTTCGAAGTCAACTTCCTGAGTAAGAAGTTTGTAGCGATAAGTTCAGAGTTGACTTCCTGAGTCAGATGTTCGTAGCGAGAAGTTCAGAGTTGAATTTCTGAAACTAAAGTTCGTATCCAGAAGTGCGGAGTCATGATGAGAATTGGAGAATTCGTAACGAGAAGCCATACTGAGAATTTGTGAAGTCGTAACAAAAATCCATACCGAGAAGTGATGAAGAGTCATACCGAGAATTGAAATGTTGTCATACCGAAGAAGTGGTGAAGAGTCATGCTAAGAATTGGAAGTGATGCCGAAGACTCACGAAGAGTGGATCCGAGAAAGTGATGTCGATGAATCAAGAAGGGTGGACCGAGAATATGATGCTGAGAAGACAGAAGAGTGGATCCGAGAATAGGATACCGAGAAACTATTGTAACAAAGTCAGATCCGGAAAAGGCCAAAGCTCTAAATCAAGTAAAGGGGAAGAATATTCGAGAAGATTCTAGAAGCATTGACAAAGTCTTAATTACTCCGAGATTTCCAGAGAAATTAAGATTTGGGTGAATTCAAGTGAGCGGGAAAATATTTTGGTTTCCTGCCTAAGCACACTTTGGAGAACCTATAAAAGGAGACCACAGTGCTAAGTAAGATAATGATGAAAAAGTAGAGAGAGAATCTCTGAAAATATTGAGAGAAGAATAAGTGTTTTGCCGACATAATTTCATTGCAGTCTCAATTGAAATGAGAATTTGATACTGGTTGACACCGTATTGAGTTTCTCGGATTGAGAAAATTCGGAGTGAAGAAGAGAATTCGGAGTGGATATTTGGAATGGGGAATCAGTAATGGCTGTCACCGTATTGAGTTTCTCAGACTGAGGAAGACTCAAATTGAAGATTCAGAGTAGTGGAAGATTTGGATTGGAGAATTCGGAGTGGAGATTCGGAATGTGGAATCAGTACTGGTTGTCACCGTATTGAGTTTCTCAGACTGAGGAAGATTCGGATTGAAGATTCGAAGTGGAGAAGAAAATTCAGAGTGAAGAATCCAGAATAGAGATTCGTAATGGAAAGTTCAGACTGTAATTGATCTATCTCAAGTCCAGGGAGTCCTTGCCTTTCTTCTGGGTAAGGATGTGAAGAGTAGTGCTGAACTTTCATACACTTGTGTATTTGAAAGGAATTGCAGGTAACATAAGTTTTTACAAGAAAAAAGACTTTTCCCTATTGTTCTAAGAGGGTGCACATGCATTGGAGTGATTGTTTCACAGTGCTTCACGAGTGTAAGGGTATATCCTACTCGACGTAATCCAAGGATTATTTTCTTAGTGGATTGTATGGTGCTGTATTGTTTCCAAGCATACCAAGGATGTAGCAATTCTTATTGAATAGTGAACCTTGTAAATTGATGTGTTCCTTTGGATGTGTGTTTTTTGTTTCTCAATAGGGAAGTATATCTTTAACAGTAGAAAAATGTTGTTCTCATTTTAAGGGAACTTAAAAGTTGAAAAAGGGGTACCACTGATTCACTCCCCCCTCTCAGTGGTTCATTACTCCAACTGGGTCCTTTCAAGTGGTATCAGAGCGAGGTTTCCTTTGTTTTCCTTGCTGATGGAGAATCTGAATTTTGTGAACAATAAAGGCATTTCAGTATTCGATGGGAAGAACTATCACATCTGGAAGGATAGAATGCTACCGTATTTCATTTTTGTTAGTTATGAAGTTCTTGAAGCTGCAACAGTTGGGTTTCCCCCCATTGAAGACAATGTTCCACTTACACCTATTGATATGAAGTTTCTTGAGAATGATGGAAGAGAAAAGAATTCTATATTGTATTCACTTTCTAAAAGTGAATTATTGAGAGTAAAAGGAGTGGCCACATCCAAAGGTATATGGGACAAACTGAAAAACATATACGAAGGAAATACAAAAGTCAAGAAGGAAAAACATCAAATCTGGAGATTAAAGTATGAATACTTGAAGAGGGAGAGCTTGAATCAGTTGGGGATTTCTTCACCTGGGTAAACGATATTGTTAGCACCATCAGATGTCTTGGTGAAGAGATGAAAGACTCTACTGTGGTAGAAAATATCTTGAGGATTCTTCCTGATAAATTTGATGTGAAGTTATCTTCATTAGAAGATAGAGACTCAGAGAATATATCTCCTGATGATTTTCATATCACACTCATTACTTATGAGATGAGAATGGAAAAGTCTATGAAGGCCAAGAAAAAGGTTGGCAGAGAATTATCTTTCAAAGCCATGAATAAGGATATGTCTAAGAAGCTCTTGATTAAAGAATATGGGGGTGACTCTGACTTTGAAAGTGAGGTATGTAAAAATATTAACGATATTTTATCCTCGTTTTCAAAAAATGTTAAAAGAGGCACAGGTAAATACAAGGGAAAACTTCCCTTGATGTGTTTTGAATGTGGAGTCATTGGCCACTTTTCAGCTAACTTCCCTCGAAGGGAGAATGAATAAGACATTGATGAAGAAGAAAGAAATCCATGAAAGTAATGGAAGAAGCAGGGTGGTAAATGAAAGTTAGGGAAAGAAAATAAGTTCTTCAAATCCAAGAGAAAAAGCTTCTTATCCATAAATGAAGAAGATGAAGAAAGTGTTGCTGAATCTAAAAAAATCAGTTGATCATGGGGTTGAGAATACGTTCATTGCAATAGTGAATGATGAGGATTTCAGAAGCAGCTGCTCAAAAGAAGAAGAAGATCAGGTTGAGATGCATCAGAAAGAAGAATTGAAGGAATGTTTAAGGAAGATCCGAAGGCTAGAGAAACTTAACAAAAGTTGGAAGATGAATGTTCTTTAGCTTTCAATCAAGCTAATGTTAAAGAATAACTTGAGAAATAACTTGAAAATTTGAATAAGCCTCTTGAAGATGAGAAAAACAAAAATGAGCACATGATAGTTAAGCTGAAAGAAAAAGAGGAAGAATTAGAGCTCGTTCAAAATAAGCTCTCATAATTTGACTTAATAAACATATGTTTTCAAAACATAACTACTTTTGTAGGTGAAACCTCCCAACAATAAAATCCTGAGAAAATTAAACATAAGAATAAAATGGTTGTTGTGAAGAAGAATGATGAGAAATCTATTTATGTGGCCAAGACCATTGTTGCTGGGAACTCTGAAGTTTCAAGGAAACATAAGTATAACACTAGTTAAAAACAAGTAAAGGAATAATTCCAGCAGAGAAATCTTGCTAACAAAATAATTGTTGGTGGGGCTGAAGAAAGAGCAACAAAGAAGTATCAGAACAAAATCTTTAGAGGAAGGTACTCCTTCTATGGTTACTGTTGGTATTGTGGTGGATTCGGGCATACATCGAATATGTGTTGGTTCAATCAACATTATTACCATCACCCCACAATTTATTAAAGGTAGATATTGAGGGGGAGTCAATATCCTCAAAGGAAGAAGAGTGAGAAGGTTTTCTTGACGAAAGTTGAGAAGAATGAAGTCAAGACAGAAAATAGGTTGTAGCCACTAGATACCATTTGTGAAAGGTTTGAACAACCTAGAAACCATGAAAAAGGATGTCTTGTGCTGTTACCGGCTCAACAAAAAGTTCTTAATTTTCAAAAGATGAAGGTGAAGAAAGAAGTGAAAGAAGAAAAATCTCTTGTTATTGAAACTTCTCTAAAAGTTACAAAGGAAGAACGACCTTAGATACTTGATAGTTGGTATTCTTCACATATGGAAGGAGAATTGAAGTTTATAAATAATATGATGAAGTTTAAAGAAGGCACTATGAAATTTGGAAATGATGAATTTTTAAAAATCAAGGGTGTTGGATCAGCCATAATTGGGAAGGAAAAATTAAAGTCCAAGAAAACGTTGTATGTTGATGGGCTGAAGCACAAATTTCTGAGTGTATCAGAATTATGTGATGAGGGTAACAAAGTTATCTTCAAGAATGATGGATTTATTGTGAAAAGTGACTAAGATGGGGCGATTGTTACAAGAGGCCAACAAACCAAAGGAAATTTGTTTCAAGATGGAAATTCACAAAACTCTTGCTACATGAGCATAGTGGAAGAAAATCAGTTGTGGGAAAGAAGACTTGGACACATGTGTCAGAGAAATATGAGCAAGTTATCTCAAAGGGATAGTGTTCAAGATATTCCAGATTTTCCAAAAAGAATAGATTGGTATGTCACTACCTGTTATAAAGGAAATATTACAAGTGTTGTGCATAAGAAGTTTGAAATTTGTTCTAAACAACCCCTTGAACTAATACATTCTGATATATGTGGGCTGATGAGCAAACAATAAACAAATTGATACAAGTACTTCATCACATTCATTGATGATTTTACTCGCATTATGTGTGTTATGTTTATAAAGCACAAGTCAGACGCCCTGAAAATATTTAAAAGATTTAGAAGGAAAGTTGAGAAAGAACGTGAGTACTCTGTGAAGAAGTTGTGAACAGATAAGGGTGGTGAGTATAGAAGTGAAGAATTTGAATACTATCTTGAGAATAATGGGATTCAGCATGAATATAGTGCTCCATATACACCTCAACAAAATGCAGTTGCTGAAAGGAAGAACAGAAGCTTAGTGGAAATGGGAAGAACCATGTTTCTTGAACAAGGCCTTTCTCATTACTTTTGGAGGCAAGCTATAAGTACAGCTGTTTATATTCAAATTTTATGGTTCTACAGGCCTCAATCAAACAAGACTCCATATGAACTTTTCTATGGAATTACTCCAATTATGAACCATGATAATGTTTTTGGGAGCCCATGAATTACAAAGAAGAAAGGTGTAAGTAGTGGAAAATTCAAGAAGAAATGAGAAGATGGAATTTTTCTTGGATATGCACAAGAAGGAAGAGTTTATCGATGATTTATCAAAGAAATAAGAATATTTGTGGATGTAGTTGATGTAAAAGTCATTGAAACTCCGGGAAAAGATAAGCATGTCCAAACAGACGAGGAAGATGAGGAAGATGAAGTTAACGATTATGATAAGGATGCAATGAATTGTAATCCTAATCAAGATAAAGAATCAGATTCATCCATATCAAGTGATGAGGAAGGCACACGAAAAAATTATCCAAAGCTGATGAAACAAGTACAATATTAGAACATTATTGGTGATCAACATCACATGGTTCAAACAAGAAGAACAAGTAATTCTATATCACATACTTCCTGGTATTCCAAAGTGGAACCAAATGATGTTAAAGAAGCCTTTGAGCATCCGGAATGGGTTCAATCCATGAATGAAGAATTGGATCATATTGAAAATAATGACACATGGGAACTCGTACCCAAGACTGAAAGTAAGAACATTATTGGAACCAAATGGGTCTTCCAGAACAAGTTGAATAAAGAAGGTGAAGTTATTATAAATAAACCAAGATTGGTTTGCAAAGGCTACTCTCAGATTGAGGAATTGACATTGAAGAATCTTTTTCTCTAGTAGCCAGATTAGAAAC
Source organism: Viscum album (assembly GCA_963277665.1). Taxonomy (NCBI): domain Eukaryota; kingdom Viridiplantae; phylum Streptophyta; class Magnoliopsida; order Santalales; family Viscaceae; genus Viscum; species Viscum album. The sequence continues at coordinate 1,954,273,039 of OY728130.1, forward strand.
TTTCTGAAACTTTCTTGGTATTTCTGCACAACGAGGCTAAAAAATATTTCAAATTGAGGTTAAATCTGAATTTCTTAATGGTGATCTAAAAGAAGAAGTTTATATTGAGAAACCATGTGGCTTTGTTGTTCGGAAGAATGAAAGTTATGTGTGCAGGTTGAAGAAATCCTTGTATGGGCTAAATCAAGCTCCAAGAGCATGGTATTCCAAACTAGATACTTTCTTAAAGAAGATGAACTTCAAGAAAGGAAGAGTTGACAGCAATCTATACATCAAATAAATCCATGATCTTTCTCTCATTGTGATTGTCTATGTTGATGACATTATTTTTGTTGGGAATGATGAAAGAAGTTGTAAAAGGTTTACTGATGAAATTAAGAATGTCTTTGAGATGTCCATGTTGGGTGAAATGAGATACTTTCTTGGTTTACAAATTTTTCAACAGAAATAATTCATTCTTCTCTCCCGAGAAAAGTATGCCAAGGAACTTCTTAAGAAGTTTGGGATGGAAAAATAAAAACCTGTATCAACTCCTATCTCAGTGGGAACGAAGCTAAGAAAACATGATGAAGGAAAAGAAGTTTATCAGAAAGAATATCGAAAGCTGATTGGAAGTTTGTTATACCTAACTGCTTCAAGACTAGATATTGTTTTTGCAGTTACCTTATGTGAAAGATTTCAGAGTGCTTCAAAAGAATCACATCTTTTTGCTAGAAAAATAATTATCAGTTACATAAAAGGAACAACAGAATTTTGAATCAAGTATAGTGGATCAAATAACATTGATTTGTTTGGCTATTCAGATGCAGATTGGGCAGGAAATATTGATGATAGAAGATCCACATCTGGTGGAGTGTTCTTTATAGGAAAAAGTTGTGTTGGATGGCACTCGATAAAGAAAAATTATCTAACACTTAGTACGGATGAAGCTGAATATGTTGCTGCCACCATGGCCGCCACTCAACTTATCTGGATGAAGACACAGTTAGAAGATCTGTTAGTTGAAGTGAAGATACCCTTGCTCTTGGGCTGTGATAATCAAAGCACAATTAATCTTACCAGGAATCCAATACAACATTCTCGATCGAAGCATATTGACATAAAATATCATTTCATCAAAGAGCATGTGGAAAAGAATGAACTGAAACTTGAATATGTTTCATCTGATGAACAAGTTATTGATAATTTCACTAAACCCTTGCTAAAGGAATAATTATCAAGATTGAGGTTGAACATGGGTTTCAACCTCTTTCTCTTCAAGGCTAAGGTATGTTGTTTTGTCCCCTCTATCTTCTTACCTTTGGATTGTTTTTTCAAGGGGGAGAAGTTGTTTGTATCATAAATCTCTTTGTTTAAAGAGAGAGTTGTGGGTAAGATGTAAACTCAGCACTACTTGTGTATGTGAATTATTCTAACTGTTTGTTGGAGTGGTTGTATGAAAGAACTTTATGTTGTTTGTAGGATGTATGAAGCTAAAGATGTATGAAGTTGAAGATGTCATTTTCACTACCTATAGACACCATGGTTTTCTGTCAATGATTCTTGTTTCCTATAATGAGTTAGCTCACGTAGGCTTAGAATTATCGATAAGTAATCCATTGCTTGAGGTTAAAAAGCATGGTGATTTATGAAAACATGGTTGACAACAATATCCAAAGGGGGATATTGTTAGGACAAAGCTTAAGGAAGAGATGGTTTGCATGGATTATCTTTTGTTGATCTTAAGGAAGTTTTTATAAAAGAAAGACACTTTGAATTTCTAAGAATTCGGAAGATGGATGTTTGAAGATTCGGAACCAAGAATATTAAACATTCAGAACCTGGTGTTCGAAGAATTTGGAGTCTGGAATTCAGAGTCTGGAAATTGAGAAGTTCAGAACAGAGAATATTGAACATTCAGAACCTGGTGTTTAAAGAATTCAGAGTCTGGAAATTGAGAAGTTCGGAATAGGGAAATTGAAAATTCTTGAAAGCTGGCTTATAGGAGATGTGAAGGCCTTAATTGTGACGATGATTTTCTATTTTGTAACTCTAATTTTTGAGTATATTCAAGTACTCATAATAAAAGAAAATGTTGGGTGGTGAAGTCATACTGTGATCAAGAGAAGTCACTCCGAGAATTCAAATTCTCTGGTATCGATAATTGAAGAAGTCATATCGAGAACCAAGAGTCGTTCTGAGAATCTGGAATAGCCGTTCTGAGAACCCGAAGTTCGTAGCGATATGTTTAGAGTCGAATTGCTAAAGCAGAAGTTCGTAGAGGAAAGTTCGGAGTCGACTTCTTGAAGAAGAAGTTTGTAGTGGAAATTTCAGAGTCGACTTCGTTAGTAAGAAGTTTGTAGCGAGAAGTTTGGAGTTGACTTCCGGAGTCAGAAGTTTGTAGAGAGAAGTTTGGAGTCGAATTCCGAAACTTGATGTTCGTAGCCAGAATTGCAGAGTCATGACGAGAATTGGAGAAGTCGTAACGAGAAGCCATACCGAGAATTGGTGAAGTCGTAAGGAAAATCCATACCAAGAAGTGATGAAGAGTCATACCAGGAATTGAAATGGTGTCATGCTGAAGAAGTGGTGAAGAGTCATGCCTAGATTTGGAAGTGATGTCGAAGACTCAAGAAGATTGGATCTGAGAAAGTGATGCCAAAGAATCAAGAAGGGTGGATCCGAGAATGTGATGCCGAGAAGATAGAAGAGTGGATCTGAGAATGTGATACCGAGAAACTTGTGTAACAAAGTCGGATCCAGAAAAGGCCAAAGCTCTAAATCAAGTGAACGGGAAGAAGATTTTATAAGATTCTAGAAGCGTTAACAAGGTCTTAATTACTCTGAGATTTCAGGAGAAATTAATATTTGGGTGAATTTAAGTGAGCAGGAAAATATTTTGGTTTCCTACCTAAGCACACTTTGGAGAACCTATAAAATGAGACCAGGGTGCTAAGTAAGATTATGATGAAAAAGTAAAGAGAGAAGATCTTAAAATCTAGATAGAATAAGAAGTGTTTGGATAACAGAGTTTCATTGCAGTCTCAATTGAAACAATAATTTGATACTGGTTGACACCGTATTGAGTTTCTTAGATTGAGAAAATTCAGAGTGAAGAAGAGAATTTGGAGTGGAGATTCGGAATGGGGAATCAATACTGGCTGTCACCGTATTGAGATTCTCAAACTGAGGAAGACTCGGATTGAATATTCGGAGTGGAGGACAATTCAGAGTGGAGAATTAGGAGTGTAGATTCGGAATGGGGAATCAGTACTGGATGTCACTGTATTGAGTTTCTCAGATTTAGGAAGACTCGGATTGAAGATTCGAAGTGGATAAGAAAATTCGAAGTGAAAAATATGGAATGGAGATTCGTAATGGGAAGTTCAAACTGTAATTGATCTATCTCAAGTCCAGGGAGTCTGTGTCTTTCTTCTGGGTAAGGAAGTGAGGATTAGTGTTGAACCTGCTTACACTTGTGTATTTGAAAGGAAGTCCAGGTAACATAAGTTGTTACAAGAAAAGATACTTTTCCCTATTGTGCTAAGAGGGTTCACACGCACTGGAGTGATTGTTTCACAGTGCTTCATGAGTGTAAGGGTATGTCCTACTCATTGTAATCCAATGATTGTTTTCTTAGTGGATTTTATGGTGCTGGATTGTTCCCAACCATACCAAGGACGTAGATATTCTTATTGAATAGTGAACCTTGTAAATTTTTGTGTTCCTTTGGATGTGTGTTTTTTTGTTTCTCAGTAAGGAAGTATATCTTTAACAGGAGACAAAGGCTGTTCTCATTTTAAGGGAACTTAAAAGAAGAAAAAGGGGTACCACTGATTCACCCCTGCCCCCTCTCAGTGGTTCATTACTGCAACTGGGTCATTTCATAAATTATTTTATTTCATGAAGCATTTTTTGTTAAATATTCCATGTGATTTTCTCTAACAGCAAGGAAGCATCTCATTCACATAGATTTTTCATAGGAGTAGGCTCTGTGTTCAGGATCTTTTCAAATCCAGCTAACAAAGTATCTCTAGAAGCTTTCAAATCATTATGACTCACAGAAATAGAAGGTTCTTGTGCAGTTTCAGGAACAGGACCTCGGATAGGTTCAGGCTTCTTAGCAGAGAGGACTTCTAGAGTAGAAAATGGTTTTAAGTGAAACACAGTAGAAAGATATATGCCTTTAACTATGGAATCTTGAGTATTTTCCAAATCAAAGTAGCTAGTAAAATTATATCATGAACCTATAGTACTTTGATCAAAAGGATTGGGAACATAAAAACATTTTAAACTGGGGTGATGCTCCCCCTCAATAAGTTCATCTTTTTATAGGACTAAGAGATTCAGTATCTTAACCTATTTCTAAATATTCATCTCTAATATTCTCACTCATTTCTATTATATCAAGCTAAAATTCAAGTTACATTCTTCCTTTAAAAGATAGGGTAATTTCATGATCATCTTGTTCCTCTAAATGTTCTTCAACAACAACCTCTTCCAAAAAAGAAGGTTCTTCTTATAAGTGATCCTCAGGAAAAACATTTTCTTTTACAATAGTAAAATATTACTTTCTATAATTAGGTTCTTCCATTGATTATATACTTACTTTAGTAACTGGAACATCCTTCTCAACTACATTTTTTGGAACAGGTATACCACTGTCTTTATGTCCAAGATAGTTCTTTCCTTAGGTGCAACAACTGCCTTTTCTTATTCATTATCCGAATAATCAACAACTTCATATGGTTCCAAACTAGGATTAGTTATTTTCATAGGTCTTAAATGATTCTCAACCAGATTAAACTTTTCATACAACCTTTCATTGTCATCCACCCAAGAAGTTAACCAAGGATTCCAGCATATTTTCATCATTCTGACTGTATCCTTTGATATACATAACTCATAATATTTGATGAATTTTTCATTTGGTCGAATCACACCTTTAGAAGATAGAATTGAAAAGATTAATCTTCAATAAAACAAGGAGTTAGACTTCGAATTCATCTTAATTAATTCACACATGTGAAGTATAACATACTTACACAAATTAATCTTGTGCCCATATTTCATAATATATATCAAAACTACATCTTGATACTTAAGATTAGAAAAAACCAATTTCCTTGGACTAATAATATTCTAGAAAAAAACAAATAGAAACCTTGTTTCACCATTCCCATCAACAGCAATTACCATTTTTTTCTTCTTATTTCCATTCAAACTTCTTTGGGCCTCTACGAAGAAAAAATAATCACTATGAGGAGGAGGACTGCTCTGATAGTCCTCAAATAGTATTTCATGAGGTATCCTTAGGTTTACAACCCATAACTTTGTGGGAAATGTACAACTTTGACCATTAATCAAGATCCCCACAAAAAAACCATCTTCAACATCGAATGAAAACTAGACATACTGATAAAACTGAGAAACAAGTTTTGGATTAATCATCCTTTTCCCTTTTGGGAACTAGTTCAGCCAGCTCTGCTCTTCCAGTACCATCAAGAAATGTGACTTACTTTTCATTAACCACTTCAGTCAAACTTTCTTTTCTGGTACTACTATTCTATTAAAATGATTTGGAATCAACGGTACATCGAGTGTTACTTTCAGATCCCTTTTCACTTTATTCTAAGATACGCGCTTCTCAAGCGTTGATGAAGATGGAAGCTTCATTCTAGGAAATCAACTTGGGTTCGAGAGAGATAAAGGGATCAAAGAGGAATTACGGTTTGAAGGAGAGAGGTTTTGGTTTCGATAGAAGAGAGCTCGAGTGAAGAAAATAGTGAAATATATTGGGTTTTTATCATTTAGGGATTTTAAGCTTCCCAAATTCAAAATCATGACATAAAAAAATAAATTAATAAACACAATGATATAGGAAATAAAATTAAAGGCAATAGAAAAACAATGTTTTTGCGGTGAGACTAGAATAGGTTGTCACGGTGAGACCGAAACAGATTGTCATAGTGAGACTGAAATAGGTTGTTACTATGTCATCAAAATGGTGTGACTTTCAGTGGTGTAACCAAATCATTTGAGATAGTAATTCCATGATAGTTACTGATAGATAGTAATTATGAGGTAGTAAACATGAGATAGAAACTTCAAGATAGTATCTTGTGAAACCATGAATGTGAGGCAGTAATTCTAAGATAGTGACTTGTGAAACCACAAATCATAAAACTGTAATCTGTGAAATAGTAAGTGTGAGACCATAAATTTTCTAATAAAGATTTATCATTACTAATTCAATTATGATGTAATTTATCCTTTAAAAATTAAATGGTTTAGTGAATATATTAGAAATATGATTCTCAATGCCCATAAATTCCAAAGTGATATCACATTTTTGATAATGATATCTCAAAAAGTGATTCATTACATTAATATGCTTTGTCCTAGGGTGTGAAACATGATTCTTTGAAATTTTAATAGCACTTTTATTATCATAATTTATAGGTACATGTCTTAATTGATATACATTGTATAGTAATGTGTGTTTCATCCAAAAAATTTGTGCACAACAACTACCAGTAGCTTTATATTCTAGTTTGACAGTAGATAATGTAACATAGTTTTTTATACTACAACATGACACTAGAGACTTGCCTAAAATGTGACATGTTATAAAGATTATTTTTCTATCTAACATACAACCACCAAAATCTTCATCAGAATAGCTAACTAACTAAAATGATTGTCCTCTGTGATAGAATAGTCTAAGATTAAGAGTATGTTTATGTTATTTTATAATAAATTTAATAGAATTTAAATAATACTCTTTTGGGTTTTCTTGAATGCGAGCACACATACATACACTAATCATAATATCAATTCATCTATCAATAAGGTAGATTAAGCTTCTAACCATTCCTATATAAGTGGTTTAATCAACATATTTTCTATCTTCATCAAGATCCAACGTATGAGTATTACACAATGAAGTATCACTAATTTTATTATTATCTAAGATGAAATGTTTTAGAATATATGTAGTATATTTTATTTGATTTAAAATAATACCATCTTTATTTTGAATGATTTGAAATCCATGAAATAATTTTAGTTCACCCATTAAAATCATTTCAAATTAATTTTGCATCATTTTAGAAAACTTAATACATAAATAATTTTTTGATGATTTAAAAATAATATTGTCTTCATAAATTTGAACTACGAAATCCTGATTGGAAATTATTTTTATAAAAAGAGTAAGATCAGTTGTAACTATTTTAAAACCTTTATAATAAGAAAAGTACTAAATATGTCATACCAAGATCTCGAAGCATGTCTTAAACCATATAAATCTTTTGGTAATTTAAAAATATGATTTGGAAAGTGGGGATTTTTGAAGGTAGGGGTTGTTCAACAAATACATCCTCAACTATATACCCATTTCGAAATGCTTTCTTCACATCCATTTTATATTGTTGGAATTTTAGATGTGCTGCATATGCAATCATGATTCTAATGGCTTCAAGTCTAGATATTGGTGCAAAGGTCTCCTCATATTCAATTCCTTCTTCTTGACTATAGCCTTCTGCACCCAATCTAGCTTTGTTTCTAACTATATTACCAGATTTATCTATTTTATTTATATACACTAACATAGTTCCTATGGTAAAAATTTCTCTAGTTCTATCAAGAAGCTTCCAAACATTGTTCCTTTCAAACTGATTAAGTTATTCTTGCATAGACATCACCACAAATTCATCATTGATAGCATCATTGTTGTTTTTCAGGTCAAGTTTTGATAAGAAATATTAACATTCACACTTATTTATTATAGAATCTCTAGTTTGTGTTACTTTATCTAAATCTCCTACAATAGTATCTAAAGGATGTTTCATAAGAGTTCTAACAGCTCTAGAAAAAGAGGGTCTAGTTATTTATGTTTCTTCACTAGGTTCGAGTTCATTATGTCTTGAATTTGTAGAATTTACAGAACAAGTATTTTTTACAGATTTTTTTACAATATAGATAGAGGATTTAACATTGATGTCCAGATTTGACATATCATAATCAAGATTCTCTGGAGAGGTATTATGCTCATGTGGATTTGTCTTATAAAAATCGACATGGATATATTTCTCCACACATTTAGTTCTTTTGTTAAAAACTCGATAGGTTTTACAAGAGATTGAATATCCAATAAAGATTCCTTCATCACTTTTGGATGAAAATATGTCAAGGTTTTCTTTAGTATAAAGGATGTAGACTTTGAAACCAAAGACTTTGAAGTAATTCACCTTCGGTTTTCTATTTTTCCACAACTCATATGGGGTTATTTTAAGAATAGGTCTAATCAATACTCAATTAATAATATATCATGTTGTATTTACTACTACATCCCAAAAAAATAGGTAATTCATATTTACTAAGCATGGTTCTATAAATTTATTTCAAGGTCTTGTTTCTTCTTTATACAACCCCATTTTTTTAGGAGTTCTAGGGGCATAGGAATTATGACTATTGACATTTTGTAGGAAAAAGGATTCAAACTCTTGATTTTTAAACTCATGGACATGGTCACATATTAGATATTTGATTCTTAGTCCACTAAGGTTTTCTACAGTTTTAGAATACTTTAAGAATTGAGTATAGTCTTCACTTTTGTGAGCCAAGAAAAATGTCCAAGTATACATAGAAAAGAAATATACAAGGAAATAAACATATTGCTTCCCATTTAAACTAGAAACTCTAGATGGTCGAAACAAAACCATGTGAACCAACTAGAGAGGTTGAGAAGTTGAGACTTGTTTCTTTGTTTTGGAGGAAATTTTGTTTTATTTACCCTTTTTACAAGGATTGAACGCATTATCGTTTGGAAACTCTAGTTTTTGTAGATCTTTGAATAAAATTTTTCTAGTAAGATTTATAAGGTAGTGAATATTGTAGTGTTGTAGTCTTCTATACCAGGGCCATGACTCTATGAAATACACTTAAACATGAAGAATTTTTAGAAACTTAATCATCTAAGTTATCATAATATACATTTTCATTTCTTAATGAAAAAAATACTAATTAGTTTTTAGAATTAAAAACATTACAAGCATAATTTTCAAATTTAACACAAAATCCATCATCACATAGTTATGATATACTAAGCAGATTATATTTCAATCCATAAACAAAAAGTACATTGGTAATTAAAACTACGATAGAGATAGCAATTTGGATTAGTTCAATGATTTTCCCATTGGCATATTCACCAAAAGTGACATGGAAACCATTAATCTTCATTAGGTTCATGAAACATGAATAGTATCTTTTCATGTGTCTTGAAAACCCACTTTCCATGTACTGTAATCTTTTACATGAGCTCTTCATAAAATTTTCCTAAAAAATAGTCAAATAAAAATAGACTTTGGTACCCATATTTGTTTGGGTCCAGTAATATTACTAACTAGTGATTTAGGAACCCACATCTTCCTCATAGGTTTCTTATAAGCATTATGTAAAGTATTTGAGAAATAAACTCTACTTGGTCTAGAAAATATAGAAACAGTAGAGGATTTATCATAGTTTTAACTAGAATAATGTTTTCTTGATCTAGTTAAAAAGGTGTATATTCTAGATTTAGAAACAAATTTTTTTTTCAAGAAAATCATTTTTCTGATATCCAATAACAGTAGTGTATTTAGGGGAAATTTTTTTACCTATAATTTGAACCAATGTATAGTTATCATTAGTAAACCCTTCTAGGTCATTTTTCAATTGCTCGTTAGATTGATTTAATTCATTGTTTTCTTTGAGTAATTGAATATTTTTCTCTCTTTCTACAACAAGTTCATATTTAAAACTTGAGGAAATAACATAAAATCTTTTTAAAGACTTTTATTTACCTTTTAGTTCATTACATTTCTCTTTAATCATATTTAAATACTCATAAATTTCTTATTTACACATATTTTCATAATCACATTAATTTCTAGAATATTGGAATTTTTTTAGGAGATTCTAGGGTTACCTCAGATGTGTTTTTCAGGAAACACGTATTGGATTTTTATCATGTTCATCACGTGAAGGCTATGAGTCACTTGAACTATCCTCAGAAGCATTCCATGTTTCTTTCATTTCCTTTCAATAATTTTTATCTTTTCCCTCATATTTATTTTTATATTTTAGCTTGGTATAGTCATCCTTTACATGACCCTTTCACTTACATTCAAAACATATTATCTTATCAAACATGTCATTTATTTTCTAATCTTTCTTCTAGCTTCCCATTTGATTATATCATCAGTTAATTTTAGGTTTTCCACAAAATTTATTATTTTTGTAAAATCTTTTAAATCATTTTGCTAATTTACCCATATATTCATCACTTTCTGGTGATGATTGTTCACTTTAGGAACATTATACAGATACTTGTAGTTTCTCTATTTCATTGTGTTTAGAGTTAGTAGTCGTAAATGCAATAGATTTTATTTTGGGTTCATCCTCCTCGTCCTTGTTTACATTCATGTCTCCTTTGTACATCATTAGTTTCCCAATGAGTTCTTTGACAGGTAATTTCTTTATGTCACATGATTCTCTAATAGTGATATAAATTAATCTTCATCTATCAGGTAAGCATCTGGGAATCCTCATAATTTGTTCTTTGGTTGTAACATCTCTTTCGAGAGAGATCATTATGTTGAAAATTGCATTGAAATTGAGATACATATCAGAAATAGGCATATCCAGCTTCATTTTGAAGTTATAATACTTAATATGATAATTATTAAGTCTCATTTCATTCCATTAGTGGTTATCCCATGTAAAATAAAGAGACTGTCTAGATTTCATGGGAATTTTTACATGCAGAAATTATACTAAATTATTCATCTCCTAAGGAACAATATTAGTAATTCATTGATATATAGTTATTGTAATGTGTATTCATAGTTGGTTCATACCAACTAATTCTAGTAGTAGCAGGAATATTTTACTCATCTATAGTTGAAGACGATATTTCAAAACCCATACTTTTTAAATGCATTTTTAATTTAATTTTTGATTGGGCATAATTAATTCCCTTAAATAATTGGGGTCTATTTGTTGCAGCACCTTCTCATATATTATCCATAATAGAGGGATACCTTTTAAAGAGTTATAAATTTAGAACTAACAAAAATTTATAGATATTTAAACTAAAAAGAATTATAGTTGAAAATATTTTAAAAGAGTGTCTTAACAAGAATAAAAAACCTCCAATACCAAATACTGTTTGGAGTATATTACTCAAGAGGGGGGTTAATTGAGTATCTATAAAAATTTTTGATAAAAAGTTCACTTAATGGATTCCCCAATAAAAATTCAATATATGACAATTAATAAAGGTAATATGGTAATAATAGTTTAACTATCCAAATAAATTATCATGATATTGATTAGTCCTTAGTAATATTAATGTGAGTTATTGATACAAATTTTTAAGCTACTATAATAAATAAAAAAATTTATAACTTTTATCCAAGACTAACTATAAAAGTAAAATTCAGTTTTTTGAAATATAAGGTAAAGTGGAGGAAAACTAAATTAAAATACACAGTAGATAAAACAATTGGTTTTGTATCAAGACGAGACCTAAATCACTCCACTTGGTGATCACCAGCTACTAAGTAGTTTATATTAAAAAATATGATCCACACCCTGGATCAGGGTAAACATAAGTACACAGAACTGTCTAGGTCACATGACATCTTCCACTGTTCTTCGTGGGTATAAACTACCAAGTCACACAAGGACCTCTTCCACACTTATCCATGGGATTAAACAGATGTAAGAATAAATGAGGGGAAGGATATCTTTTATCCTTAAGTTTAATATAGCATATAGAGTGTTTTTAATAAAGAAACGCACACTGATCGAAAGGTAAAAAAAAAGTACACAACAAAGAAAATATGATGATAAAGTTTTAGAAATTCTATGATTATTACTCTAGGTATCTCTGGACTTGTAAGATGAAGAAGATGCAAGTCTCAAGTCCTCTTCTAAAAAACAGTGTATCACAAGTCTGGTACTCAAGTTTCTAGTTTGATGATGCGTGATATGTAGCTTGTTTTCTACATTTAGTTGATACTGTGAAGATGTTTGATGCTATGATCTATGGTAGTTCAGCCTTTAGTGATCGAGAGTGCTTGGTGTTTTCTTCAGTGGTATGTTTTTTCATGTATCTGTTAGCCTTTCAAAAAGCTATCTATCTCTTTATCTAAGTATTGTGTTCTTGTCTTCATTTCAGGATGCATGTGTTGGACCTAACATGATTCATTATTTCTATACCTCGTACCTCATACTTTTAGGTGACATGTCTACAAAGAAACATTAACTATTTCAGTGCTATTAATTGACTGAAATATTACTTTTAGAAATAAAATTGAATAAGACAAAACAGATTAAATAAAGGTGTCCCAGTTTTTCATGAAATGGTGTCACTTGGAAATGGTGTCACCAGGAAATGGTATTTTATTCTTTTTCTTTGTATGGTGATGCAATCATGATGCTGAATTTACATTCAGATCAAGAACTAGTAGAATTGATGCGGTGTCAAAATCATGATGTCTTAGGTAACAGTGTATAGTCCTTTTCTAAATATTAAACGATGTATTGGTGATGTTATTAGGGAATCGATGTCATAGAATTCAAGAAATATGAAACGGGTTACAGTGTTTGGGTCATGGTTTATGGGTTACAGTGTCTCAGTTACTCTGTCTGGATTACGGTGTCAAGGTCATAGTGTCTAGGTTATGGTGTTTGGGTCATGGTGTTTGGGTCACGGTGTCTGGGACTTTTCCAAAATCCAGATCCGGTTTCAGGCTTAAAATTTCTCAGAGTTAGCCAGAAATCTGTAAAGATATCTTAGGAAATAATATTCAAAAAATGAATTATTTTTAAGCACTAATATAGTAAAATATGACTGAAGAATATCAAATACAGTTTATAATATTCAAACATGATTCAAGTACGCTTTGGGAAACCAACCATCTCTATACATGATTTGAGAAAGATTAAACAAGGTTAATAAGATTTTTTATCATTAAAACATGATTAAAACATTTGGAGTCCAATAGAAACCATATGAGTTATGAAATAGCAAAAATTCCAAAGTAAATAACATTAGATATTTTGGTTGTAAAGTTTATATTCATAACACAAAATAGAATCAAGAAAAAAATTCACCAATAATCTATAAAGGTATTTTACATAGTTATTCATCCACAAGTAAATCTTATAGGATCATTAACAAGAAATATAATTTTGTGTAAGACATTTTTTAGATCAGCTTTGTTGAGACAGATCCACATAAACCCAAACCCACTTTAGAAAATCTTTAGTAGGATATTTCAAATTTGAATATCTATAATACCTCTAAATCTTATGATTATTTATCTAATTTACCTAATAAATAACCTAGAAGAGATCGTGAATTTCTTCCTAACCAATAATAATAACTAGTAGAACCTAGTTATTCAGTTCATAGAACCATTAGAACCCTTAAATTCAAACCTTTAGATACTATAGTTGGAAATCTAGATAGAGGATCTCAAAATAGATTCTCACTATGAATTCAGGTTGAACATCAAGAATTCTTTTCATAGCATTAACCTAATAACATCAATGAATCAATCAGTGATGAACATTGGTTAATATAAATTCAATAATATTTGAACTAGTTGGAAGGATATAAAGTTTAGTAATTTGTAGATAGAACTAAAGACTACCTAACTATTGGAACTAAGTGGGTGTATAGAAAAAAAAAATTTATGATTCTAGAAAAATAATTAGTAACAAAAATTCATTGGTTTCAAAAGTACATAGTCAAGAAGAATGTATTGACTATAAAGAAAACTTTTAACTTATAGCTAGACTTGAGGCCCTCAAAATATTGAATTCATACACTACACTTCTGAATTTCAAACATATCAAATGGATATCAAGAGTGTATTCCTAAGTGGATATATTACTAAGGATGTATTTTTTAAACAACCTCTTGAATTTAAAAAGCCTCCTTTTATATGTTTTTTTAATTAAAAAAATATTTTAATTGTTCAAAACGAGCTCATAGATCTTAGTATGATAATATTGTCACTTTTCTTATATCAAATGGTTTTTCAAATGATGTTACAGACCCATCTCTATTTATAAAATGAATTTCAATATATGTTTTTTTAGTTAAAATATATGTTTATTATATTATTGTTGGATCATCCAAAACTCCTTCTGTATTTACTTTTCAAAAAATATGAAAAATGAATTCGAAAATAGTTTAGTGGCTGAGTTAAAATACATTCTTATATTTCAATTTTCTCAAAAAAAATAAGGAATTTATTTAAATCAAATCAAGTACACAAAGGATATTATAAAATATTTTTTATTGGAATGAACTAAAAGTAGTTATACTCCCATGAGTACCAGTTTTAAGTTAGATATTGATGAAACTAGAAAATTCCATAGATCAGACTACTTACGGATGTATGATTGGAAGTTAATTATACTTAAATCCTAGTCAGCCTAATATCATATTTAGTTTGTTTTTGAGTGAAAATTTTAATGAAAATTAGAAATAATTACATTTTAATGTTGTCAAAAGGATTTTTAAATACCTCAAGGATATAATAAATTTTGGATTTTTTACCTTAAAAGACATTTATTTGAGATAGTTAGTTATTCAAAACCTCGTTTTGATTTTCCTATGTTATATAGAAATAGAACATGTGGAACAAGTCATATTTTTGGAAATTATTTATTTTTATGGTGTAGTTAGGAACATTTTTTTAATTATATAATTTTGAAGCTGAGTATATATCTTTTCATAGTTTTTGTGCATATATTGCATTGATGAAAAAAAATATTATAAAAATATGGATATAAATTTAGGTTGTTCTCTATAAATTGTGACAATACAAGTACAATAAAAAATTCTAAGAAACCTATTTCACATTAAAGGAAAAAACATATTGATATAGGACATCACTTTTTGAGAGATCATTTTAAAAAAAGATCTTACTTTTGAATTCATTGGTACTAAATATCAAATTTTGGAAATATTTACTAATACTTTGAATAGTGAGAGAATATATTATATCATACTTGTATTAAGGATCATAAAATATTCCTAAACTATCTTTTTTCCCTTTTTTTATTTGGATTATTTTTTAATGCTTTATTTTAGTTTAATTGAGATTCATGGTAAAGTAGTTGTGAAGTATAGTTCACATGGTTAGTTAAGTGACCATGAGTTTTTTTCAAATGGTAAATAAAGTAACTATGACCAATTGTTCATATGATAACTATACCTACCTTGAACACTTACTCATATGGTTAATATACTTACCATGAATCCATGGTCAGTATACCTACTAAGTTAAATTTTCTACGAGCACAGAGTTAGTGTTCCAACCATGTCTATATTGTATATATAATGACTCATGATTAATTTTTGGGGGATTTTAATTATGTTTATTATTATTTTATACCTATAGAAATTTGATTTGGTGTCTAAATTGATGTGTTTATTTTCCCTAAAATCTATTTCTTCTTTTAGAACCCTTACCTATTCACAAAAATCCTCATTCGTGAAACCCCTCTCTCTCAAACATGAACCATTTTAGTTCAAATAAAATATTTAAAAGGATGAGGATGAAGCGTTCTATTGACACCACACCTCCTTTTGATGTTCCTCAAATGAAAATATTTAATTAGGATCTAGGTATCATTAGTGTTGTTGTGAAACCACGCAACCCACATTTATCCAATAATCTAATATGTTTTGAGAAATTTTTTGATGTAGAGTGGTTATAGTCGACAATATCACTATATGAAAATTGATAGAGAATCAAGGATGGGACGACTAGTTTAAGAAAAATATTACTCCATTTTATTTGAGTCTTATTAAGTAATTTTAAGTGAACTTGGAATTTATCACTAGAGAAAAAGAGACTCCATTCGTATGATGATAAATGGGGAAGTTATAGAGTTTTATTTGAAACACAGAGTGAAGAGATTAGGTGTTCCACATAATGTTGAATATAATGATTATAAAAGTTATTATCCAATAAAACATGCCCATTTTTTATTTCAAATTTTTTTGGAAGAATAGACTGGGAATAGAACACCTAATAAACCAACTGCTATTAAACTCCGTGGTATGTGTATATTTTTGGATAAATTTATCAAAAAAAAATTCTATCCTAGAAAGGTAAACTTTAGTATCTTGAATAACCAAGATATGTTATTCCTATTCTTATTGAAATATGGATTTCAGATCAATCTATATAGATATGTCATGATACATATATATGAGTTGTGTAAACATTCTTCAAATTTTATTTCTCTACTATATACAAAACTCATATAAACACTTTTGGTCTATAAAGTTATAGTTTTTCAGGGGGGGGGGGATGGTAATATATTCAGATGGACTTTTCTAAACTCGTAAAATTTTCAAATAGAAGATAATAAATTGGAATCCCTTAAAAATTAATGGGTAACAAAACCTAATAATTTGTATGATAATTTTGGCCCTGTTAGATATCCTGTTAGATAAAGGGAAATGTTAGATCCATGTCTTGAGCTGGATGAAGTTATGGAGTAAACTTATAATGTTGAATTGGTTGCTAATGAGGAATAAGTTAAAGTTTAATAAGAATTTATATTGTTTATCTTGATGATGAGTCATGGGATGCCCATGCGAATGATAGGGGAACCTCTCATGTTATGTTGTTGGGACCAGCCAACTCTCCTATTCCATTATCATATAATTAAGAGGAATTGTAGGATGAAGACATTATTGACACTAAAGTGTCTGTCAGTGAATATTTTCATTATCCTTAATGGTATGAGTCTGGTAACTCAGATGAAGAGGATAAGGATATCTCATATAAATCTCATATGAAAATAATCACAACAAAATAGTCTATAGTAGAAGTATTTTCTAAGGGAAAAAATTATCTTGGGTATAAAATATTAGTTTTAAACTACTAGTAATCTATTTGTGATGATTTTGGCCTAGTGGATAGGATAACATAGGATTTTGAACCTGTCATTCCTTCTACTCATAGAGTTTGAGAATGATCATTGCTTACTGAGATAGATTCTCATAAAGTACTTGAGGTCCCACTTTGACCTTCTGTAGACGAGACATTATAATTTTTATTTGGTTATACTCAAACCAAGTTAGTTCAAGAAACATTTAAACACAATGAAACATCACCTATTCAATCTCTTAGGATAGATGTCCATGAAGTTGATGTGGATTTAGATAATATAGCTAAAGTACGATCTATGGAACCTAGGTCTGTGGATATTGAGGATGGTGGTAGAGAGTCATCTTATGATCCTTATTCTTCTATGCCAATGGATACCCCTTCTATTCCTTCAACATCCCTTATCTAAAAATATGATTTATATAATTTAAAATCAGACCTTATAGGAGTGATGAAAGAATATTTTATTTGTTTTTAAGCTCTATAGACCCTATTAAGGACAAATATATATTCAAAGTAGTGTACTTGATTATTTCTCATATTCATCCTAGATTTAATCTCAAGAATGACTTAATAAGAAATGGTATGTAGGAATTTATATCAACATTACATTCTCCAAAGGATGGACTTATTGATATGATGGTTCACCTAGACCAAATATATTTGAATTTATTGCTTTAAGCTTCTACTTCTACTTATCCACCATCCACTCCTCCGGTCTAATCATCAATTGATGAAAGTAGAATCAGAAACCCCATAATGGAGGAGTTAAAAGTTGTGGTTAATGAATATTAAAAATCTAGAGAATGGGTGTTTGAATTATTTCAAACACATGACACTATGAATTTGGGGGTAGTAAAAAAGGATGTTGAAAAATATAGAAAATATGGAGAAACTATCAAAAAGGGAATTAAATGATACTATAGAATAATATTCACTAATTCATAACTCAAGAGTATGTTTAGGTCATTGGATTCTAATTTAAGGATGTCTTTTTTGGCCCCACACTTTAATTTTCAAGTGGAAAAAATTAAAATCCTAACTCTAGTTCTTGAGGATTTCATGGAAAATAAAAAATATTATTTATAAGAAATGTATCATGGATCCTAAGTTATCATGGAATTTACCTGGTTGTTCGAACGTTTTCTGTACACTTCCAATAAAACAATTCTTGCAACTCCTTCCTTACCTATTACATAAACCCATGTTGCATGAACCTTATCCATTAACAGTTTTGGATTGTCTCATAGATAAGTTGTCCAATAACTCAGACCATTCTATATGTGTGTGGTAATACAAGACCCTACAACAAATCATGTACTACACCCTACCCAACAAAATATACCTTCCTTACCCCCTACCACCAACGAAAAGGATCCTATTTATCTTGATGAGATTAGGCCCAGAATAAGCATGGTGTGCCACCCTCCTATACCTTGTTAAACATATAACACTTTTTGAAGGGTGATGATTGAGGGGATTTAAGTAGTGTCTCTCCATATATACACTTATCTAGGGTTCCTCAATGGTTCCTCAATGGGTCAAGGTTGGTGAGCCACATCTTCGGCTTCATCTCTCCCATTTCCAATTTCCTTCCTATCTCGACTGCTCTCAGTTCATTCTTCCTAGATGTGTTTCTCCACTATTTTTGTTTCAAGTATATTTTTAGTGGCTTTGTTGGACCAGGATGGTGGCTCACTTAGTGATTCTCTATTACAGCCTCCTGATTCACACTACTCTGGATTTCATTTCTTACATTTCTCTCTTATTTAGTCCACATCAGTGGTTTATTGGAGGCTTTGGGATGTTCGTTTCGATCTTTCATTAGAGGAACATCCTATGCTAGCTTTTATTTGGTCTTTGGAGGTTTTTTTTCATTACTATATGTGATGAATCATGGGGATAGTCTTGCGATAGTTTTCCCACTTCATCCTTATCATTTTCAATATGGTGTTTTTTCTATTGTCTATTCCATGGGGTGGATTCAGCTCTGATGACGAAAGAAGTTTTCTTGGGATCCCTTGAATCTTTTCCCCCTAGATCTGACCTCTCATTATGTGGCTCCTATCCAAGTAGGATCTACAGTAGTGGTATCTACAAGTTTTTTGATTTGTGCGAAACAATCGAGGGATTATTAGGAGCTTCCTAAGTCTCCTTGATACTGGTGATGTTTAGGTTTATGGTGTTATCTCAAGATGATGACAAGGGTGAGTGGCATTGCTAATCTTGAAGAGTTTCAACATTTATTTTGTAGTTCAATTGTTCTTGTCACCATCTCTAGTGATGGGTGGTGATGACAATAGTTTCCAAGGTGATGATGATTGTAGAAATCTGTTGAAAGTACAATAGTGATTATGGTGATGTGAATTTGTTTTGTTAGACCTAGATGTAGGTATGGGTTCACAACATGTCACTTCTCAAACTTTTCCTGTTCTACATTCCCTTTTAAATTTGAAATTCTAATTTTGGGGTTGGATGTTTTGAATTTGTATGGATACCTCTTATCCTTTGAAAGAAGATTTTTTAAGGTGTAAAAAATGGAATTTTCAGTCATTAAAATTAATATTCAGTTTAGAATTTGTTATCATGTCACCCTTTGTATTTCTTTTATAATCAATGTTGACATTAAATAAATTTACTTTTATCCTTTATACAATGCCTATTATTAATTATTTCTAAATTACTTTTCTCCTTAATAAATTTTATCCTAACATCACTTTTTGATAATCCCAAAAGGGGGAGTAATTTTTAAATAACTTGACTTATTTGAATAAGTTAATGAATTTGGGAAAACATTGATATTTTGTGAGTTATATGTTTCAATTTGTTGTAAATATATTTTTTATGTATTCAAGTCATTTCATTTTATATTTCATGATTTTTATCATTAAAAAGGGGAATATTTTTTAGTCCAATACCACTATATTTTATTGATCCCAATCACATTTATTATGTTTCTAATGAATTTTATGTTTTATAATATTCAACTATTTTCGATCCAAATTAATAAAATTGAATAAGTATTGAACTTATTGTGATAATATATCACATATGTATTGTACTTTCCATGAGAAGACATTGAACTGGCCATGAAGATCAAGTGACCATGTGGAAACTACCACACATTTTACTCCAAATGACCACATGTGAAATAAACTAATTGTGCATGAGATAATTTAATTATTTACAACTCATAAACTGAATGTGTGTTGAGTTCAAGTGACCTCAGGTATTTCGAACCTACTGCATAGAGAATTAAACCCACCACATGAGAAACCAATTTACCATGGGATAGGTAAGTAGAATTTCTCTAAGTCTTATATTGACAATTTTTCTATATTGTAATGACCGCAAAAACAAATTACCTACCAAGGAAAGAGATGACTCTACTATATGAAGGAAAGAAGCTATTCTGATAACCAGTAAAGTGATCACATAACTTTTTCAAACTACCATGTGAATAAGTTAAGCTACCATGTGAATTTATGTCCATATTTCATGAAGAGATCAAGTGACCACAAGCGAAAATCAACTAACAATACCAACCGACCATGCCAACTGACTGTGCCAATAGACCATGAGCCTAAGTAATAATGCTTTAATTTAAGACAACCTACCACATCTATGATAAGTATTGGAATGTTTTAAAATCCAAAATGGATATAATTTTAAGAATTAATTGAAAAACTAGTACAATTAAAGATATAATGAATGTTCTCCCGTGTCTACTTTGGGATGGAGTTCCATTTTAGAAGAAGAATGACTCATGAAAAAACTCGTATTTCATATTGATAATAAATTTGGAATGTACATATATTCCTTAAAGATTGAATATTACATAGAGTCTAATTCAAAACAATATAAGACACTCTATTTTTCTGAAATTTATATGAAAACTCATTTGATCCCTTTCAAAGACAAATTCAAAGACACATGAACAACTAAAGCTAATCAAATTGTGATCCATCAAATATTATCAATTTCTAATCTTGTATCTTTCTATTCTATATTAGTTTTTTAATATGTTCTTATTACACTCTATTTATTCTTTACAACAGACTCGTGTATTTTATTAGATTGTTCTAGACACTCTCTTTCATTCTTTTTTATCTTTACTCGAGTGTTAAACTATGAAAGAGGTTGTGTTCTTGGACTGCCTATGTTAAGTAGTTATTCATTTATTTCTACCATGAAAAATAATAGAAGACGCCCTATTTAAAATACAAAAACCTTGTATAATGTTGATTTTGTGAAACCAAATCCAATTTTAGTATCATTTTATTCATTAATAATCTACTTGGTAATGGGGGCCTTCCAAGTGGAAAATATTATGTCTCAGCTTGAGGTTGAACCCCTTTTTTAATTCTTCTTTGTGTTTTTTTATTTTGTGTGTCTTTATTTTTAAAAAATATGTATCTTATTTTAAAACATTTTAAAAAAAATTAATATTATAATTATCTTTAATTCTAGTTTTATATAAAAATTTTAATTCTAGTAATTTTTTTTCAAAAGATAAAATAGTTGGAAACCTTTTTAATGGAGTTGTAATTGAACAATAAAAAAGTTTTTTGAAATATAAAATTATATAATACTACCATTTTAGTTAATTGGTTTGTTTTATAAAGTGGGGGATTTAATTTTTTTAATTTTTTTGTAAATATAAATTTTAATTGGGAACTCAATTCACTCTCCCCACCCTTGAGTTATCCACTCTGACCATCAAATGAATTGTATTTTATTTTATGCATAGACATATTAATTTCAACCATTTAGAGAAAAACTGGGAAAATAATATTATTTTTTAAATAATTATGACCAAATTATATTAGGGTGAATTTTAAGTATTTTTTAGAAAAAAATTATTTTTAGACGAATAAGGAAAAATACCGATTTTGGAAAAACTATCATTTATTTTCATTAAATGGATTAATATAAAATTACTATTATGATTTGAATGTGATATTAAATTTAAATAATTCTCCCTTATTTTAAATTAATATATTTAATTAAATAGGAATCATATTAATACTTTATTTTGGTACAAAATCATTTTTTGGGTTAAAAATACATTTTCCTAAAAACTGTTTTTCATTGCATTTTATGGGTTTATATTAAAATTTATTTATTCCACTTATAGAAATTTAATATTTAAAAATTTATTCCGAATTTTTTATTATGAGTTTTAAATTTTATAAATATGCTAACTTTGTTTTTTTCCGTAATGAACAGTAATCATGATAAATATTTGTCACCTCGATAAGGGTAAATTTGGAAATTAATGTTAAAAATAATGAGATGAGGCTTTAAAATTTTATAAAAAATATGAATTATTTATATTTTATGCATTTTATTTTACCATAATAATTACATTTTCAAATATATGGGAATTGGGATCCATTTTTCTTTGATAATGACCATAATATTATTTTAAGTAAAGAATAAATAAAAAAGGTTACCCTCTTTATTTTAATATATCTAATACTTTTCATAGGGATAAAACGAGATAATGTTCAGTTATAAATGGTTATTTTAAATATGAATGAGATTTTTTATTATTTTAATTTATTTTTTATTTTTATCGATGAAATAATTTCCATAAATTCTTTTGTAATGCTGACATTTTCCTGTTCAAGTAATTTAAAAAACATCTAAACGATTTTTTTAAACATTGAGATTAATAAAATTTGGATTAATATTTGTGTTACCTGAAATTTTCAGATAAATATAACACATAATTAAAGTGAAAATCTTTTACTTTCAAATTTTATCACTATCTTGATGTCCTTAAAGTCAAACTATGGGAATAGTCAGAAAAAATGGCACTAATGGTATATTATGTTAGATAAAATTTTATTTAATGATCTAAATTTTTTTAAAAACTAAAATTGTCTAATTCAATAGGTTATTGTTCATAATATCAACCATTTTCCACATATGGGTCAATTTTCTTTTTATATTAACTTTCTTTACCCCTAAATTGTAAAAAACATTTATATCGTTCTGATCATCAAAAGGGTTAATTGGGGATTCAATTAAGAGATAAGGCTGAAAACATAACCTAAACATGGAAAGATTTAAATATATGTGATTATTTAGACTAATACTAATCGTAGATTCTAAAAATTCCAATTTTTTCAACTTTAACGTGAAAATTAAAATATACTGACTAAATAGTTTACGTATTTATAAGGATGCCCCTCTATTTATTTACAAAAGGGAAAATCCTATCATCTATTAATCACACATTTTGAGAACTATATATTTACTCAAACATACTAAAATATATCCCCAAAATTTCTCAAAATATCCTAAGTTAATATTTTTGAAAAAATACCAAATCTAGAATGCTTAATATGTAAAAAAGAGAGGTTATCCAAGGAGATGGTACAAGTCATAACTGTCATTTTTAGGTTTATTTATTATTCAACCACCTTCAAATATTATTTAACCACAATGAATTAATAAATTAAATATATTAAATATAATTATATTTTATTATGATTATGGTAAAACCCTTTTTCATCTCTTTTTCTATCTAATGGGAAATGAAAACACTACTCGTGTGTACGTGTTTATTACCACCTCCACAAAGCGATATGTTTCATTTTTTATCACCACCTCACAAGAATGATTATTATGATCGATTTTATTACTATATATTATATTCATTAAATAATTATAATTATATTTGAATAATATATCATATATTATTTTACTATTACATCCTTTGAAAATCAATAATGTCATTCATGCATGCGTGTGAACTACAACCTCTATGAAGTGATGTGATTTATTTATCATGTATGTATTTCATGAATGGTTATAAATTTTTATTTAATGTATATAAATTAATATAATTTCACTGTTAATATTATTTATATCATTTAATAATTACCCCTTTGACCATATTCAACCTACCCAATCCACTTCCTACTTATAAGTTGCATGTTCTCAAAACATCTGATGTGAACTAAATTAATTTATAAATTAAGTAAAATATATACATAAGTGAAATAAATGGAATAATAAAATTTAAAAATATTATTAATAAATTAAATAATTAACAAAATTTTATTTTTTTGGAATATAAAGAATATATGTAAAAATATAGTCTCAAGTTACGGGACACTTTTCCTTAAAATGTTCTTTTAAATGTTTTAAAGATTTAATTTAATTTTTTTTACTCTATGTACATATTCTAAAAATAATTTTATGATGTCTTTATATGTACATAAATAAAATTGTTAATAAAATTGTATGAATCTTTTTATTTTATTTAAAAGGTTTTTAAAAATGAATATTTTTACATATTATATCAGGGTCGTTTTGAATTTATTTACAAAAGGAAAAGGGAATGTCCAATTTTAACATATACGGCATTGGTGGATTTTCTCACCACCAAAAATATTATATTATGTTTATATTCCTTTATAATATCCTATAATGACATCAAATCAAAACCTTCATTCCCTTTGTTCGAGGTATTTTATTTTTGAAAATTGTGTTTCGAAAGAAAGGGATGTATCAATATCTGAAAATGTTTAACCTACATGTTAAAAATTATATTTTCATGAGTCTAATAATGGAAATGAAATATTTAATGTGTTTTATTTATGTTATAGTCCTTTTAAATTTTTTATGTTGATAGTTGATCCTGATATATCTCTTCAAATAATTAGGTATTGATTATGTTATTTAGAGATTTTTTTTGGAATTGACAGAGTATGTTATTCCATTTGTAATGGTTTTTGTAAGGGTTATTGTAATGGTTCAATTATTTTGATGTCCCATGGAACCCACATTAATTTATTGTTATTTTTAATTATTTTTCAGGTTAATATTTTGATTTTATAAGGTATTCTAAAAATCTTTTGTTTAAATAAATTATCACAAACTTTAAGGGTAAAAATGTATGTTTTTAAGAAAATGGTTTCTTGTGTTCTCATGTATTTTTAATAAATACTCATGATTATGATGTTTTATTTATGTTTTGTTATAAACTGTTTTATCAAAAACATTTGGAAATAAATCTGATTTCATGTGTTAGTAAATGATTTTTTGAGCTCAAAGTTTATTATGTTAAAGGAAAACTCTTTTATATGACCTCATGATTATGAAATGAATTGTTGGTTTTCTTTCTATATTTTATATGTCCCATATTAATATTTCTATCCTCATGCCACATTTTCATATTATTTTAATAGGTTTTAAGGACAATTAGGAACAATGATGAATTCTAGTTGAAAATAATGAATAGTTTTCATGAAAATAAAACATCTTTCATTTTAAAAGAACATCATTGTGGAAAAAATGAGTACTTAGTGGATGTATCAAGTCGGTAAAATATGAAATTATTATGTAATATTTATGACCTAATTGACTAAAAATAAAAAAAATATCCTCTAAATATAAGAAAATAAATTCTTGTCTTAAAACCCACGATTTTGTAATGTTTTAAGGTTGGGTCCTTATATTTTGTATCATGGTGTATATTTTAGATAAATTTAGAGGATATGGTTTCGCTAAAAGATTTGGAAAAGTTTAAGGGTTAATATTTTGGGTTAGGACCATAGTTTAAGATGTATTAAATTACCAAAGTTAAGAAAACCTGGGTTTAACTCATTGTGAATCATAAGTATTCTAGAATAAAGTAAGGGTGTCATAGATGAATACATTTACAATAAAATTTATTTAGTTGTTCACTATGATTTACTTATTTAAATTATTGGTTATTGACTCAAAAATTTCTTCCATATGGGTAAAATATCTTCTTTCAGATTGATGTATAGAAATAGGAAAAAACTACATTTCTCTTCTATAGGATTTACATACAATAATAATTACAAAAATATTGTGTTTTAGACATATTCTATATCATTGATTTTACCTAAAAACACTATAAAATGTATCCTAATAACCTTATATAATTTTATATCATGAAAGTATTTGGGATAAATTTTACCATGTTCTGTAAATACACTTATCTTATCACACATTTTATATAAAGTAACATAAGGGTCTTTATTAGGATTTTATAATAGAGGACTCAGAAAAAGTGTTTATAACCCTCTACTCAGCTAAAATGGTTTGTAATCTTTATGAAACTTATTTATTTATCTTATTATCTATTTTTTTTATTTTATAAACACTAACCATTATTTGAAAAATTCATTTCAAACCATATCCTAACGTATTGTGATAAATAAGTTCAAGATGATGTCTCAAATATTATAATTCAAATAATTTCATTGTTTATAAATTTTAATATCTATCATCATTCATTTAAATAAATATATAATTATTATATATGTATAATGAAATAATAGTAATATTGAAAGGATTTGAGTCATTCTAACAATGTGTAGACTCGACCTGGTAGATAATGGGGCATTCATCTTCAAAAAATGGGATTGGAATGAATAGTGGTCAATATTTCAGTGGTATAAGTTATTTATTTTTAAAGGGGGAAACATGAGTAGAATGATATTGATTAATCTTATGACATGAGTCATTTTTTTGATTCTCTAAAGGAGGTATAAAGATATATTATCGAGATGATTAAATAATAGATTGTGAATAATGTTGGATGATTGAATATTTTTACATATAGTGTTTCAAGAGTGATGATGTAGTGGAATTTTATTTTCTGTTTTATAAATTTAATGATGATCATAAATTAAAATTAATTCGTACCTTTTGAGGTTTTATGTGATGGGATTACTTTGGGATATATTGATTGAGTGTTCATAAATTTTTGAGGTATATTTAACCCTATGGTTTAACGTGTGTTGTATGAAAAATTTTATTTGAGGATGAATGATTTCTATATTTTGTGGATATAATTTTAAATATATTGATAAAATTTATATTAAATATTTGATCTCATATTGAGCAAATTATAGTTAATAAGGATGAAAGTTTTATTACATTTTGGGAACAAATGTTTTATCATATTGAAAAATGATTTGGTGACTATGTTATTAATTAATTTTATGAAAAATTTCATATTTTAGTAAAATTATATGATTAAAGTAAATGGAAATTCTTTTTCATAAGATGGGATTTTATTTTAGGAATAAAGGTTGAATTATATCTTGGAATTATAAATGATTTTTCATTTACTTTTTGGTGATTCAAGTTATATGTGGGAACTTTTAACATATTTTGGAGATTATATGATTATTGTATACACATTATTGTAATTGGATTTATGAGTGATTGTTATTATTTGGAGATAATTTTTATGTTTATCATGGAAAAATAAAAGATCAAATAATTATAATATTTTGGTTTCATTATTGGTCAGGAATATTTTGAAGAGTTTTAAGGTTATATATTTAAGGAATTTTTTAAGTTAACCTTTTGATATTTTTAATGAGGCATTAGATATTATTGTACTAATTATTAAAATGAATTATTATATATATTTTATATTATCTTGCCTTGTGCTAATCATTTTGGTTTCAATTAATGTCTAAAGACTGACTAAAAATTATATATTTATCTAAATATATTATAGAGGTTAATGACCCTATTGACACTCTGTTTTGTCAAGGGGTGAAAAGATTATGAATAGAAACTTAATCATGTTAAAGCGGTGAATATCCCTAAGAAAAATCAATGGTACTTACCCAAACTGGCCAATGCTCATAACCGTACACATCCGATGGCTTGTGCATCCCCCCTATGCAGCACTGAAAGGTTGGAAACCCCTACACGGGGATACTTATGTGAAGAAACTACACACATGACCTATGTGGGAAACCTTATTTGACCAGGATTACCTATTTACCTATAAATATATCCATAGCGCTCCTAATTTGTAAAGCTGGAAAATTGAAAGAATCCCTCAAACTATGTTCTCACAACCCCTTCACCCAGGTCTCCAAAGATCCTTCATGTATCTCTCCAAAACCAAAGATAAGAAGGATTTGAGAGGGATAAGTGAGATTAAAGACTCTTTAGGGAATGGAATTCAAGAATATAACACGATGATCCCTTCTCCCATAGTGGGAAACAACCTATGTGAGGCCCCTTTCTCTAATCAAGGACATACACAAGCATTGTATGGGGACACCTGAGGATACCCATGGTTCCTAGAGTAAATCCTTTCCCAAGTGTTGTTTTTAAGGTGATCCATTTCTCAAGGAATATCCATATCACATAGGCCTAACCCCCCCCCCCACCATGTGCACATCTAGTTCATCAAAATCCCTATATGAGGCACATTTTACCTCTAATCCAAGACCTACACGAGACCACCTATGAGTCCTATTTATTTGGATCCCTTGTTAGAAAGGGACCAAGTAGAAACCACAACATAAACTTATGGACTCACAATACCATGAAAATATTCACAAAAATGTGTATTATATATGAGTATGCATTCATCTGGTCATAGGTTTCCTACACTTATCCAACCTGATGGTTAGGTTCCTCAGTGTGCATGTGAGTATGCATTCCTACGGTCACGATAGCCTCAACCTAGGGGATGGTGTCCGGAAACTTTTGGTATCAGATACTAAGGTTATGGTCATCTCCTTCCCTAGTAATCTCTAATACCTAGGGCCTCCGTTTTTCGGTGGGGAGGGTGATAATCACACTTTCTTTCCCTTTGACAGGGTATGAGATCTTCCTCTCATACTAGGGAACTAATATCAGGGAATCCTTCCTGGAGAAAGTCCTTATCCTTTCTTACGATAGGTTTCACTCTTTATTCTCTTCACCTCATAAGCTATTTCTAGATGGATAGTCTGATGTGACTATCGTGGATATGAAATGGGAGAGGGAACATGCACATCCAATCTCTGTCTTCTTCTCTTATTACCCCAACATCTTCCACTAGAAGAAGAGGGATTGTGTGGTATTATGAGTCTTTCACTTTCTATTGTTTCTCACGTTCAATAATTACTCATCATTACTCATATGGTATTTGGGGATATTCACGATAACAATATCCACATGATCGGATGCACGTTTTAGGAAATGACCTTCATTCAAAACATCCTTTAACATTCCTTCAGAGTTTCTCCATAGGTATAGCTCCTAAAAGTTATGTATCCAAAATTAGGGAAAATTGGATTGTTTTATTCCATGGATCTATCACTTACTCTTGATTCTCTCACTGAGCATGACTCACATGTTCTTAGAAGTTTTCATTAATCATGAAATCCATATGACCCCCAACCTTATGTAATCCTTAGTGTGTAATCCCTGACTTATTGATCTTTGAGAACTATGATTCCTACTATAATTATAATTTGTAAGATTTCCACCTATGGTATGAGTTAAATGGGAATCCTACTTGTTATAAGCCCCAAAATCTCACTATGGTATCCTCCTCAAGAATAAACCCCTAAATCTAACATTGGATCCTCCTCCTTAGGTGTAAGCCCCAAACAACCCTTTAAATCACCATGAGTCAAGAAATCACTTATGGAACCTTTCACGGGGATCCCCTTTCAACAATAATCCCTAACTTTATCCTCTCAAAGGGCCATACTCCATGTGAGACCACTACTGGAAATAATATATTTGCCAACGGTTGAGAAATGTTGGGAAAGGTTGGAAAACCGTTGGTATAACATATACCAACGGTTCTGCCAACCGTAGGTAAGTAAGCCGTTGGGAAAAACATTTCCCAACGGTTTACAGCAAACCGTTGGCATAGGGTGGAGATAGGTTACTCTATCCCAATGGTTCTTCAAAACCGTTGGGAAAAAGGTTTGCCAACGGTTTAAAACAGTTGGAACAGGGGCTTAAAATTATCATGTTTTTCCCAATGGTTTGGTAAACCATTGGCAAAAACCCCACATCTACTCTTTCCCAACGGTTCTAAACCGTTGGGAAAAGTGTTTTACCAACGGTTTGATGAACCGTTGGTAAAACTAATCTACAATTTCTATGCCAACGGTTTTGAACCGTTGGCATAGCCTCTGCTGGGAAAATCACCCAGCAGCTCCCCAATTTGCCCAGCAGCTCCCAACCAGGTCTCCAATTTGACCAGCACCACATCTGGTTTTGTGGGTTCCCTCTCATTTTTCAATCCAATTATTGTACCTGCAATAAACTAACACATACATATATAATTATTGTACCTGCAGTAACCAACTAACACTTACATATAGAGAACAAATTCATACACGTTTAACATATAATAGTAGAACTATACACATCCATAATTAAATTAGAATTGATAACGTAGTTATAAACATACATAATTCATTTATATTTCAATTTAAAATGTAGATGACAATTATATGTGGAATCTGGAAGTCAATTCATAATTTGATCTGTTTTTTGTATACCATATATTTTTACCTAAAGTAATGTCCGTTTTAAACATAATACATACACCTGGAGTGCTACCGGCCACAACGTGCCTCAGATTGATGCGGGGTTGACTCATACACGTCACATATGACCCATGGATCATTTTTCTAATGTATCGACACAATCTGAATGCGTTTGGTAGGTTTTCCGTATGCCAGTTGATGTTTTTCAATTAAAATGACGTACTTTTGAAACAAAAGGCAGACACTTTGAGTGGTTCCGGCCACACCACGCCTCAGATTGAGGCAGTGTTGACTCGTACACGTCACATATGACCTATGGATCGTTCTCCTAAAGTTTCAATGGAAACCGAATGCGTTTGGTCGGTTTTCCGTATGTACTTAAATTGTTGTCCATTTTAAGCAAAAGAGACACAGTTGGAGCGGTGTCGGCCACACCGCTCCTCAGATTGAGGCGGTATTGACTCGTACACGTCACATACGACCCGTGGATCCTTTTCCTAAAGTATGGACACAATCCGAATGCATTTGCTCTGTTTTCCGTATGTCACTTGATGCTTTTCACTTAAAATGATGTCCCTTTGAAACAAAAGACAGACACTTTGAGTGGTGTCGGCCACACCGCGTCTCCAATTGAGGCGGGGTTGATTCGTACACGTCACATATGACCCATGGATCGTTCTCCTAAAGTTTCAATGGAAACCGAATCCGTTTCGTCAGTTTTCCGTATGTACTTAAAATGGTGTCCGTTTTAAACAAAAGAGAGCCACTTAGACTGATCTCGGCCACACCATGACTTGGATTCATCTCGGGTCAGCTCGTACATGTCACATATGACCCATGGATCGTTGGGATAAATTATCAACAAATTCGGAATGCGTTTGGTCGGTTTTCCGTATGCCAGTTGTTCTTTTCACTTATAATCCTGTCCATTTTAAACAAAAGAGACACAGTTAGAACGGTGTCGGCCACACCGCTCCTCGGATTGAGGCGGGATTGACTCGTACAAGTCACATACGACCCATGGATCCTTGTGATAAAGTATTGACACAGTCCGAATGCCTTTGGTCGGTTTTTCGTATGTCACTTGATTCTTTTCACTTAAAATGACGTCTTTTTGAAACAAAAGACCGACACTTTGAGTGGTGTCGGCCACACCGCGTCTCCGATTGTGGCGGGGTTGATTCGTACACGTCACATATGACCCATGGATCGTTCTCCTAAAGTTTCAACGGAAACCGAATTCGTTTAGTCTTTTTTCCATATGTACTTAAAATGGTGTCCATTTTAAACAAAAGAGAGCCATTTAGACTTATCCCGGCCACACTGCGACTCACATTCATCCCGGGTTGGCTTGTACACGTCACATATGACCCATGGATTGTTGAGATAAATTATCAACAGATTCGGAATGTGTTTGGTCGGTTTTCCGTATGCCAGTTGATTCTTTTCACTTAAAATGACGTCCTTTTGACTTGAAAACACCGTGCAACATTCTAATTATTATTCGTGACGTGTACGCGCAGACGACACGTCAATCGGATGTGCGGTTTGCGCGGTACGGCTCAATATTCGTGTTTTAAGTGATGCACGCGCTTCGTAAACGCGCGTGAGGGGGGTCCAAACGGGCCGAACGATGTCGGAATGGCCTGAAATCAGACGACAAATACGGGTTAGTGATTTCTGAAGTGGTCGAGTAGACGGCATGTCAATCGGACGTGCCCTGTGCCCGCGGTGACCGAGAACGCAGTTCGGGTGTCATAAACGGCCAGAACGGGCATCCAATGGTCAAATTCATAGCCGACTACCTCGGATTGAGCTGAAACCACCGTGGAAGATTCTAATTATTATTTGTGACGTGTACGCGCAGACGGCACGTCAATCGGACGTGCGGTTTGCGCGGTACGGCTCAATATTCGTGTTTTAAGTGATGTGCGCGCTTCGTAAACGCGCGTGAGGGGGGTCCAAACGGGCCGAACGATGTCGGAATGGACTGAAATCAGACGACAAATACGGGTGAGTGATTTCTGAAGTGGTCGAGCAGACGGCACGTCAATCGGACGTGCCGTGTGCCCGCGGTGACAGACAACGTAGTTCTGGTGTCATAAACGGCCAGAACGGGCGTCCAACGGTCAAATTCATAGAGGACGGTCTCGGATTGAGCTGAAACCACCGTGGAACATTATAATTATTATTCGTGATGTGTACGCGCAGACGGCACGTTAATCAGACGTGCGGTGTGCGCGGTACGGCTCAATATTCGTGTTTTAAGTGATGTGCGCGCTTCGTAAACGTGCGTGAGGGGGGTCCAAATGGGCCGAACGATGTCGGAATGGCCTGAAATCAGACGAAAAATACGGGTGACTGATTTCTGAAGTGGTCGAGTAGACGGCACGTCAATCGGACATGCCGTGTGCCCGCGGTGACCGACAACGCAGTTCTGGTGTCATAAACGGCCAGAACAGGCGTCCAACGGTCAAATTCATAGCGGACGGCCTCAGATTGAGCTGAAACCACCGTGGAACATTCTAATTATTATTCGTGACGTGTACACACAGATGGCACCTCAATCGGACGTGCGGTTTGCGCGGTACGGCTCAATATTCATGTTTTAAGTGATGCGCGCACTTCGTAAACGCGCGTGAGGGGGGTCCAAACGGGCCGAACGATGTCGGAATGGCCTGAAATCAGAAGAAAAATACGGGTGAGTGATTTCTGAAGTGTTCGAGGAGACGGCACGTCAATCGGACGTGCCGTGTGCCCGCGGTGACCGACAACGCAGTTCTGGTGTCATAAACGGCCAGAACGGGCGTCCAACGGTCAAATTCATAGCGGACGACCTCAGATTGAGCTGAAACCACCGTGGAACATTCTAATTATTATTCGTGACGTGTACGCGCAGACGGAACGTCAATCGTACGTGCGATTTGCGCGGTACGGCTCAATATTCATGTTTTAAGTGATGCGCGCGCTTCGTAAACGCGCGTGAGGGGGGTCCAAACGGGCCGAACGATGTCGGAATGGCCTGAAATCAGACGACAAATACGGGTGACTAATTTTTGAAGTGTTCGAGCAGACGACACGTCAATCGGACGTGCCGTGTGCCCGCGGTGACCGACAACGCAGTTCTGGTGTCATAAACGGCCAGAACGGGCGTCCAACGGTCAAATTCATAGCAGACGGCCTCGGATTGAGCTTAAACCACCGTGGAACATTCTAATTATTATTCGTGACGTGTAGGCGTAGATGTCACGTCAATTGGACGTGCGGTTTGCGCGGTACGGCTCAATATTCGTGTTTTAAGTGATGCGTGCGCTTCGTAAACGCGCATGAGGGGGGTCCAAACAGGCCGAACGATGTCGGAATGGCCTGAAATCAGACGAAAAATATGGGTGAGTGATTTCGGAAGTGGTCGAGCAGACGGCACGTCAATCGGACGTGCCGTGTGCCTGCGGTGACCGACAACGCAGTTCGGGTGTCATAAACGGCCAGAACGGGCGTCCAACGGTCAAATTCATAGCGGACGGCCTCGGATTGAGCTGAAACCACCGTGGAACATTATAATTATTATTCGTGACGTGTAGGCGCAGACGGCACGTCAATCGGACGTGCGGTTTGCGCGGTACGGCTCAATAGTCGTGTTTTAAGTGATGCGCGCGCTTCGTAAACGCGCGTGAGGGGTGTCCAAACGGGCCGAACGATGTCGGAATGGCCTGAAATCAGACGAAAAATACGGGTGAGTGATTTCTGAAGTGGTCGAGCAGACGGCACGTCAATCGGACGTGCCCTGTGCCCGCGGTGACCGACAACGCAGTTCGGGTGTCATAAACGGCCAGAACGGGCGTCCAACGGTCAAATTCATAGCGGACGGCCTCGTATTGAGCTGAAACCACCGTGGAACATTCTAATTATTATTCATGACGTGTAGGCACAGACGGAACGTCAATCGGACGTGCGGTTTGCACGGTACGGCTCAATATTCGTGTTTTAAGTGATGCGCGCGCTTCGTAAACGCGCGTGAGGGGGGTCCAAACGGGCCAAACGATGTCGGAATGGCCTGAAATCAGACGAAAAATATGGGTGACTGATTTCTGAAGTGTTTGAGCAGACGGCACCTCAATCGGACGTGCCGTGTGCCTGCGGTGACCAACAACGCAGTTCTGGTGTCATAAACGGCCAGAACGGGCGTCCAACGGTCAAATTCATAGCGGACGGCCTCGGATTGAGCTGAAACCACCGTGGAACATTCTAATTATTATTCGTGACGTATAGGCATAGACGGCACGTCAATCGGACGTGCGGTTTGCACGGTACGACTCAATATTCGTGTTTTAAGTGATGCGCGCGCTTCGTAAACGCGCGTGAGGGGGGTCCAAACGGGCCGAACGATGTCGGAATGGCCTGAAATCAGACGACAAATACGGGTGACGGATTTCTGAAGTGTTCGAGCAGACGTCACGTCAATCGGACGTGCCGTGTGCCCGCGGTGACCGACAACGCAGTTCTGGTGTCATAAACGGCCAGAACGGGCGTCCAACGGTCAAATTCATAGCGGACGGCCTCGGATTGAGCTGAAACCACCGTGGAACATTCTAATTGTTATTTGCGACGTGTAGGCATAGACGGCACGTCAATCGGACGTGCGGTTTGCGCGGTACGGCTCAATATTCGTGTTTTAAGTGATGCGTGCGCTTCGTAAACGCGCGTGAGGGGGGTGAAAACGGGTCGAACGATGTCGGAATGGCCTGAAATAAGACGACAAATACGGGTGACTGATTTCTGAAGTGGTCGAGCAGACGGCGCGTCAATCGGACGTGCCGTGTGCCCGCGGTGACCGACAACGCAGTTCTGGTGTCATAAACGGCCAGAACGGGCGTCCAACGGTCAAATTCATAGCGGACGGCCTCGGATTGAGCTAAAACCACTGTGGAACATTATTATTATTATTCTTGACGTGTAGGCACAGACGGCACGTCAATTGGACGTGCGGTTTGCGCGGTACGGCTCAATATTCGTGTTTTAAGTGATGCGCGTGCTTCGTAAACACGCGTGAGGGGGGTCCAAACGGGCCGAACGATGTCGGAATGGCCTGAAATCAGACGACAAATACGGGTGAGTGATTTTTGAAGTGGTCGAGCAGACGACATGTCAATCGGACGTGCCGTCTACCCGCGGTGACCGAGAACGCAGTTCGGGTGTCATAAACGGCCAAAACGGGCGTCAAACAGTCAAATTCATAGCGGACGACCTCGGATTGAGCTGAAACCACCGTGAAACATTCTAATTATTATTCGTGACGTGTACGCGCAGACAGCACGTCAATCGGACATGCGGTTTGCGCGGTACGGCTCAATATTCGTGTTTTAAGTGATGCGCGCGCTTCGTAAACGCGCGTGAGGGGGGTCCAAACGGGCCGAACGATGTCGGAATGGCCTGAAATCAGAAGAAAAATACGGGTGACTGATTTTTGAAGTGTTCGAGCAGACGGCACGTCAATCGGACGTGCCGTGTGCCCGCGGTGACCGACAACGCAGTTCTGGTGTCATAAACGGCCAAAACGGGCGTCCAACGGTCAAATTCATAGCGGACGGCCTCGGATTGAGCTGAAACCACCGTGGAACATTCTAATTATTATTCGTCACGTGTAGACGCAGACGGCGCGTCAATCGGACGTGCGGTTTGCGCGGTACGACTCAATATCCGTGTTTTAAGTGATGCGCGCGCTTCGTAAACGCGCGTGAGGGGGGTCCAAACGGGCTGAACGATGTCGGAATGGCCTGAAATCAGACGAAAAATACGGGTGAGTGATTTATGAAGTGGTCGAGTAGACGACACGTCAATCGGACGTGCCCTGTGCCCGCGGTGACTGACAACGCAGTTCTGGTGTCATAAACGGCCAGAAGGGGCGTCCAACGGTCAAATTCATAGCGGACAGCCTCGGATTGATCTGAAACCACCGTGTAACATTCTAATTATTATTCGTGACGTGTACGCGCAGACGGAACGTCAATCGGACGTGCGGTTTGCGCGGTACGACTCAATATTCGTGTTTTAAGTGATGCGCGCGCTTCGTAAACGCGCGTGAGGGGGGTCCAAACCGGCCAAACGATGTCGGAATGGCATGAAATCAGACGACAAATACGGGTGAGTGATTTCTGAAGTGGTCGAGCCGACGGAACGTCAATCGGACGTGCCGTCTGCCCGCGGTGACCGACAACGCAGTTCTGGTGTCATAAACGGCCACAACGTGCTTCAAACAGTCAAATTCATAGCGGACGACCTCGGATTGAGCTGAAACCACCGTGAAACATTCTAATTATTATTCATGACGTGTACGCGCAGACGGCACATCAATCGGACGTGCGGTTTGCGCGGTACGGCTCAATATTCGTGTTTTAAGTGGTGCGCGCGCTTCGTAAACGCGCGTGAGGGGGGTCCAAACCGGCCAAACGATGTCAGAATGGCCTGAAATCAGACGAAAAATACGGGTGAATGATTTATGAAGTGGTCGAGTAGACGGCATATCAATCGGACGTGCCGTGTGCCTGCGGTGACCGACAACGCAGTTCTGGTGTCATAAACGGCCAGAACGGGCGTCCAACGGTCAAATTCATGGCGGACGGCCACGGATTGAGCTGAAACCACCGTGGAACATTCTAATTATTATTCGTGACGTGTACGCGTAGACGGCACGTCAATCGGACGTGTCGTGTGCCCGCGGTGACCGAAAACGCAGTTCAGGGGTTGTTCAGGGGTTGTTCAGGGGTTGTTCAAGGTTTGTTCAGGGGGTTGTCCGGGGTCCAAGGGGGAGTGTGGGGGGGTTGTCCGGGGGCTGTCCGGGGGGCTATCCGGGGTCCAGGGTGGGGGGTTGGGGGCTGTACGGGGGGCTGTCCAGGGGGCTGTCCGCGGGGCTGTCTGGGGGGTGTTTGCGGGGTGTTCGGGGTCCAAGGGGGAGGGGGGTTGTCTAGGGTCCAAGAATGAGGGGGGTTGTCCAGGGAGTTCTCAAACACACAACCACTAAAAGAAAACAACATCCATAAAAACTGGTAATATATAAAAATAACTCAACTCCAATACTATACGACGAGTCTAGATAAAACCAACAACTAGAATAGATTAAACATCAAATCTCAGTAATATAAGTCAAAAATGTAACGGATCAATATGTCACACATCAGCATCACCATCATCATCATCATCATCATCATCATCACCTTTTTCATCGTCCTCCTCATCGTCCTCACCCTCCACAGCGCCTTCCTCCTCGCCTTCGCCCTCCTCCTCGCCCTCCTCATCTCCCTCCTCTTCCGCATCAGACTCCTTGCCATCATCATCTTCAAGCTGGACATCGGCCTGACCACCACTGGAACTGACACCTGGTTCACCATATATAGAATGTATCGACGACATGTATTCATCAATCGCTGGGCTGGCCTCTGCTGGAAGTGTTGGACGTAGAACTTCAATAAATTTCATAAATGCACTGTTTGCCCTAGCAGACTGTTCTGCCGTCTCTATGGCCCTTTTCTCAGCCTGTTCTGCCTGTGCCCTAACTTTCTGCAGCTCGGTGGCACTACAACTCGTACCTGAGGCAGGCCAATACCTCGTCGGGGCTATCCTAGGTCGGCAGCGTACTCTGCCAGAATGTTCATCTCCCAACACCTGATGTAAGTGATCAGATGGCCCAAAATTGTCTGCTTCTTGGGCATCAAGGGCCTCTAAAGAATCCTGTTACAAATATAAATATATTATTAAGTTACGAAATAGATATTAAAATATAAAATCAACAGATTAAAACTTACAATCTGCTGCTGAGTCGCTTCGTTGACAGCACTTCCATCCTTTTTTCGTCTACTCGAGCAAAACAGTTTTGCTCGAGGCACACGTCCTTCAATATTTTGTACTTGCCTCTACAATGATATTGAAAACAAAAGTTATATAAAAACTTTAGCAAATGATTAAATAATTGAGAAAACAAAAGAAAATGTATGTCGTAAAGAAAACTTATAAACAATTGTCATACCTTCTGCCTCTCATGATCCGGCATCGTCGTGCGTCCTAGTGTATGTAGGTATTTTTTTGCATCAATGTTTTTTTTATTTTTTCCAGATGATTCCTAAATAAAATTCGATAATGCAAAGGATAATATTAATGCAAAACTTGAAATTTATTATTTAAATACCTCAAATGTAATTCATACCTTAAACTGGGTACTCGTCCAATGAGTAATCATCTGACGATACTGCTCTATAGGACAATCATCCACGACTGGTACCCGCCTCTAACTCAGTGCCAACTCTAGCACGCCAGCCAATATACAGCTCATGCTTGTAGGCTCTCCAAAGCTCGCCTAAATCCTTTAGACGTTCCAGTCGTGCACCCTCACCATCAGGAAAATTAAATCGAAGCTGAAATAAAAATATTAATTCATATAAATACAAAAAAAAATTCATGGCCTTAAATACAACAGATTTTTTTTACCCATATCTCTGCCCAAGCTCTATCTTTGACCTCATGTGGAAAATGTCTCCATGACAGCGGGCTGACGGGAATGATGTCGGAGTATTTGGCAAGCGTCGCCAGAAAACTCCGACATTGCTGCCCTATTTTCTCAACCATCTGATTGTCTTCATTATATTCCACCATAACCTGTGTGCGACGGTTCCACACTGAACGCATGCGTGTACGCCCCCGCCCCCGCCTCCTGTCAGTAGATGTATCTTTCATGAAAGAAAAACAAATATTTTATCAAAACATGTTATAATGAAAATAAATATTGCTATAAAAATTTGTTAGGGTTTTATAAATATACCTGCGCTAGTCTGATCAATGAGTGGCGCCGGATCCACAGAACCTGATGGAACACCCTCTGGTGGAACAGGAGTCGAAGACGATGGAATATAAAATCTTGGAGAGACAGAAGTAGAAGGAAAAGAAGATGGAACAACTGTATGACCTGATGCTGACTGGGGAGTGGGAATCATCATGGGATGTGAAAATGATGGGGCACAAGATGCAGAAGGTAGCGAAAACATGGGAGGCCTAAATACCCCGTGTGTCCCTAACGACACACCGGGATCAGAATGTGGGAAGGCTGAAATGTCAGTGGGAGGGGCAGGGTCTAGTCGGGCACGCGCAGCTCTACGTCCACCTCTGGTACGAACCCTCCTCGTACCACCGGCCTGAGTACTAGGAGCAATACTAGGCTCCTCGTCGAATAACTGTCGACGTAATGGTGGATCCTACAAAAAAGTTTACAAAAAAAATTAATCACATGACATTATATATTCTGTAAAAATATATATATATATATATATATATATATATTTTAAATAAAGTACTCACTGTAGGCACTAATGGTGGAATGCCCATCTCCTCCATCCGACGATTGTTCTCCGCCATTTTTTTACTTCGTCTTTCTTCAATTGACAGCATTTCCTGTAAAAAGAATTCATATAAGTCATTTTGTCATAAACAATTCAATAGGATTGAACTTTAATAGAAAATACATTTAAGTAAATGACAAAGGAAGAAAATAATCATGGTATCAACTACACATGTGAAAAAAACATACTAATGTGTTATTGAAAAAATGTAAAACCAACAAGAACTTAATGTGTTATCACATCAGAGCATGCCTCATCCCATAACCATATTAGTAGGGTATCCTCATATGTGATTTACCTTTTTGAATTAATATGCACTTCCACACAAGGTACCTGAGTAGATTTCATAGATATAATCATCTCACATCCTGTAAGGCTTCATTATGTATGATCATCCCACACCCCCTGGAAAGCCCCCTGAACAGCCCCGCCCACCCCCGTGGATAGCCTTTCCCACCCTCGTGGACAGCCCCGCCCACCCCCATGGACAACCCACCCCCGTGGACACCCCCCTACCCCCTAGACAGCCCAACCACCCCCGTGGACAGCCCACCCACCCCCCTCGACACCCCTTCTCCCTATGGACAGCCCCCCACCCCCTTGGATAGCCCGCCTACCCCCCTGGACACCCCTACCCCCTGTGGCCAGCCCACCCACCCCCCCTGGACAGCCCTCCCACCCCTCCTTGACAGCCCGGCCACCCCCGTGGACAGCCCGTCCACCCTTGTCGACAGCCCGCCCACCCCCGTACCCCCCTAGACACCCCGTACCCCCCCCCCCCCGGGATAGCCCCGCCCACCCTCCCAAACAACCCACACCCCCCTCCCCTGCAACCCCACCACCACCACCTAGACATACCAACCCCCCTGGACACCCCACACACCCATCCCCCACCGGGACACCCCACTCAGACCCCCAGGACATCCCACACCCCCTGGACAGCCTCACCCACCCCCGTGGACAGCCATTCCCACCCCCGTGGACAACCCCACCCACCCCCGTGGACAACCCACCCACCCCCGTGGACGCCCTCTACCCCCTAGACAGCCCAACCACCCCCGTGGACAGCCCACCCACCCCCCTCGACACCCCTTCTCCCTATGGACAGCCCCCCACCCCCTTGGATAGCCCTCCCACCCTCTGGACACCCCTACCCCCTGTTGCCATCCAACCCACCCCCCCTGGACAGCCCGCCCACGCCTCCTTGACAGCCCGACCACCCCCGTGGACAGCCCGTCCACCCTTGTGGACAGCCCGCCCACCACCGTACCCCCTGGATAGCCCCGCCCACCCTCCCAAACAGCCCACACCCCCTCCCCTGCAACCCCACCACCACCACCTAGACATACCACCCCCGTGGACACCCCACACACCCCTCCCCCACCATGACACCCCACCCAGACCCCCAGGACAGCCCACACCCCCTAGACAGCACCGCCCACCCCGTGGACAGCCTTTCCCACCCCCGTGGACACCCCCGCCCACCCCCGTGGACACCCACCCACCCCCGTGGACATCCCCTACCCCCACAATCGATTATCCAAAACATATCAAATTGGTTTGAACACAATCCATAATTCCCACAATCCATTATCCAAACATAGAAAAAATCTCACATGATGCTCGACCAT
This sequence comes from Viscum album, assembly GCA_963277665.1. Classification (NCBI taxonomy): domain Eukaryota; kingdom Viridiplantae; phylum Streptophyta; class Magnoliopsida; order Santalales; family Viscaceae; genus Viscum; species Viscum album. The sequence goes on from OY728130.1 coordinate 1,954,314,300, forward strand.
TGGAAAATAATTAAAAATCACCAACACCTCCTTCCAAACATAGAATACAAAAAACATTAACAGAATACAAAAACATTAAAAAATCTCACAATCCATTATCAAATTGATTTCATGAGTAATATCAAATTGGTCTGATTAACATGTTTTGAACACTCTCCTTCCAAACATAGAATACAAAAACATTAAAAATCACCAACACCTAGATAATCAATTAAACTACCAACACCTGGAAAAAATCTATTCATTAAAAAAACTACAACAATATGGTTGAGATCAAATTTCACCTATTCGTATGGGGTGTACCTGTTGGGATGGGGGTACTGGTGTTCGGATTCGCGAGAGCAGTGGAGTGAAATGGGGTTCGCGAGAGTAGCGGAGTGAATAGATTAGGGCTCTGTCCGAACGGGGAGAGGAGATCGCGGCCTGCAATTTGGGGGAAACCTTTGCCAACGGTTTAGTGGAACCGTTGGGAATGTGTGAGTTTTATCAGCCTTTTCCCAACGGTTCCATTGAACCGTTGGTAAATGTCTCCTTTTCCCAACAGTTCCAGTGAACCGTTGGGGAAAGGTCTGCTGAAATTCTCTTTGCCAACGGTTTTCTTAAACCGTTGGCAAAGACTCACTATCCCAACAGTTTAAGTAAACCGTTGGTATACTGCCGTTGGGAAAAAGCTAAATTCCAGTAGTGGACAAACCTTCATAGGGCCTCCATATTCGTGGTTCCTCATAACCGAAATACGTGGGGTTTGATTCCTATCCAAATGGGATGCATATGAAGCCTCCCTATGGTCCAAAACCAACAACCCAAAACAACCTTAATTCTCTCTAGGAAACATTCCTAGTAGATTATTATTCAACATGAGAATCTATATGCCTTACACTTTCCTAGGAAGATTCAGCATATGTCCCACACCAAACTTTGACTAGGAACCTTCTTCATAGGCATCCTCATCATATGATGCAAAACTATACAGTTTGGTCCTTATCACATGAACATAAAAGGTGTGATGTGTCCCATTAAGTTTCATCTAACTAAATTTGATATGATTCCTTTCATAAATCTATGTAGAAAGACCATATCTGGGTTCTATCCCAACATCAAAACAAATACTATCTCCCTATATGTTGATACACTCTATATCACCCCACTGTGTGGATTAAAACTAGTATCATTGTAATAACAACAAAAGATTATCAAATCAATACATAATAGGATACCATCGATGGAGAACTTTAGATACATAAAGATATCTCTATTGATGAAGAACCTCTTATACATTCATATGATTATAAATCACATACATGATAATAATTTATTGTTAATTAAAGGGTGACCTAGGTTATATTTGGGAATTGATAAAGGATTCATGAACTCATATTAAATCTATAAGAGAGTCCTGAAGTATGAAACAATCCCCCCCCCATAAGGAAGTGATGATCCCAAACTCCCATCGTCTTGACCAATGTGATCTCTTAAGAATAATTTTCCAAACACACCCCAATGAGTTCCTACCTTTGGAAAGTAGGTTCCCATTGATATAGAATCATTGGATGTTTCCGGTTCCATGAATAAACTTATCCAAAACTGATTGGAGATAGTTAACCAGACGTGAATTATTTCACCAAACTCAACTTCGTACAGTACACCATCAAGCATTACCCATTTTCCTTCATAAGAAAAAAATAGTGAACCAGATGTGAATCCTTAACCAAGAAGATAGTGTCACCCACATGTCAGGCCCCTTTTCCACTAAAAATGAAAGAGGGAAAACAAGAAAATCGATCAATTATGTTCTTATTCAAATGAGATAATGATTTGATGGGATTTTCTTGTTTTTATATCATTTATATCTAGAAAATTTCTCTCATAACTCCCTTCAATCCAATGGTGACCTTAAAACATCCACAAATATAATCCATGGAAAATGTTCACACTGAGTCTTCATCCAATAATAGGACGTCTTAACCAACTGAAAATATTAAATGATGGGTCTTTAACATTATAGTTCTAGAGTTCTACTAGAATGGAACAATACTGACCCTGGAGGCTACTCAACAGTCCCTCCATCTCATGAAACACTACATATCGCCCAATGAATGGCATCTGGTGGTCTATAATTAGGCATAACTTGTCATCTTCTTCAACTATTTTGAGAGTTTATCCCTAGAACACTGCATCCAGTCCCTCTTTTATCAGAGGGAGGTAGATCAAGAGGATGCATACAACCTCATCTAGAAGATACTGGGGTCATTCTAGGGGGATCCTTCTAGAATTTTCGACCACCAATGCCACACTACAGTGAACCCTCAACATGATGAGGGTTTTTACCTCAACCATTCATCCTAGGCCATTCAGACTTAGGCATTCAAGATGGACTTCCAAGGGTATCATCTAGTCAAATGTGATAATGTTCACACCTCTCACCCCACCAAGGAAGCCCACTAACCCAATTTTTTAGAAAACTGTGAGCAGGGACATACACTAGCTCACTTTAATTAATATGGCCAAAAGACTCGTCTGGTAGGACCCAAGGAAGTTCATCCTTAAAATATTGTGGAAAACCATTAGTAGGAATATACACTTTACCTAACTCAAAAATCCTTATTATATAATCCTATGGAAACACTCAAAGTGTCCCTCCAACCATGTTTGGTGGAGAACCACAAGTAGACATACAAACCTACCAACATTCATCAAGCCTGTAAATAGTCTCATTATGCAACACTCGAAGAAGTTATTTGGAATGTCCTGGTGATTAATTGGGGAAAACCCAACACTCCACCCCCACACATGATTACTATCAGTATCCAATGGTAAGAAATAGAGGACAAGAATAGATGCATACACCTACTCTAAATATGGAATGGGCATATATTCTCGTTCCAAACACTAAATTCACCAATCATATCCTAAAAATGGTGAAAGGGAAGATAAAAATCACTTCCCACATCATACAGAACTATCAGGACATCATAATAGTGAAAATATTAGTAGAATAGTGATGTACACACATCTCCTTCCCCACAAATGGGGTGGATCGCCATTATGTCACTCTTGAGTAGACACAAACCTCTCCTTCCATCCAAAAGGTTTGTGGGAAAAACCACACCATGATATATGAAAAACTGTATCATGGACATGCACATATTTCAATCATCATAAGAGTATTCCAATGGCCACTATGAGGTAGGCGCAAACCCCTACCAAAATTCTAGAATCCTTCTAGAAACTTATAGCAGCAACACGAGAGCTAGTCAAACCATCTTTCAGGCCTACAAACCACTTCCTTAGAAAGTGTCCCCAATCACTCATAGGAAGACATCCAAGAATAAGACTCACCAGAGACAACTATAAAAACAAGATTCGATCTATGATCCTACTCGACTCAATGCTAGTGTTCTTGAAGCCCTCAAATGCTAATTTTTAAAGGCTTAATATCCTACTCTCCTATTTCCAAATTATGGGCACAATATTAGTAATTATGAAGGTACTCTTTGGATGCTTCACCATTAAGGCTACCTTTACCATGAAGGAATGATTTATGAATATGATCTGATCAATCTTGAGAGCATGTATCCATAGGAGATTCATGGAAACCATCTACATTTATAGAATATCAAGGATCAAGAGGGTCTTCCCCTTACTGTAATCCACTATGGTGGTCCTCCCCATGATGGCACATGCTATGAAATTTCTCTCCATTGTAGTGTTTCACTTTACCAGAAGGGTCATCCCCTTGGTTATATAGTGATGAGAAAGACATAATAACATCAGGAACATTGGAAAACAAGTCCACTCATTTCTGATGCCTTTTCATTACCAAGTGAACTTATTTCTAAACTGGAAGACTTTCCAAGGTGAAGGTAATTCATGGAAACTCCTTTGGATCACATTCCTTCCAACATAATATTGGAAGTCCCCACCAGTCTCACCGCTTATGATAAAGCGGTAGGAACAGATCTACTCTAGTCAGACTAGGTAGAGGAACATCTAGAAGAATACAAATAATACATGATAAACATGATGAAACAACTAGTTAAATATGATATACCAATCATGTTCTAGCCATTTTCCACCCCATAATATAGCATTCTAGATGAATTATCAAAAGATTGTGTGAAAAAAATTACCTAAATATATAGAAAACTCTTAATCACTTGAGAGAAAGAGTATTTCCCAATGACTAGTACTGAAGCAACATCATGGTAATGGAATCGATGAAATTTCAAGATGACTAGGTTCCTCTCCTATTTGTATGACACCTAAAGTGTGAATGATATGAAGGATCCCTTCAATGTACATGCCTATGCACATTAACAATATTGAGATAGCTAATCACAGATTCCCCATCTGGTTCTCATATTAGAGGATGGGGTGAGCATAGATCATTACACTTTATGGTGATCCCCAAAAAAAAAGATCACCATAATTGGTATCCTGAAATTTCATAGCATTAATTATACTCTGAAAAAGTACCCTATTCAAAAACAAAAATATACACAACAAAAATAGACCCCAAATAACTCTCACTTATTTCAGTCTAGAAGATATAATATTGTAATTTTTTTTGTAATCTAAGAATATAGAGAAATCCTACCATTTAAGAGTGGTCATCACTCAGATAGAGAAAACGTAAAAATAGCATAATGATCTTTGAAAGTGGGTGATTCTTGGGAACACAAAATAATGAATCTAGATCATTTTTAGAAAAAACTCTATAGAAGCATAAGAGAAGACACAATAATAGCAGCCACAATAGTTCGAGAGAAACTCCATCCCACAAGGCTGGGTTCTTTTTCAACACAACCTTTGAGGTTAGAAAACTAGACTATAAGAGTTGTGAATGTGGTATGGTAACATTCCCATCCCTTAAGGTTGGAGGAATTTTTACCTCAACAAAACCCCTGCTAAACAGATGTTAGTCTGATCCCGATTATGGAAAATCCACAAAATAGATCCTCCCAGTTCATCTTATCTTTTGATATAGTACCCTTGATAAGGAAATGCGTGACCCAACTATCTAAAGATTCCATTTAGATTACCATCCATCAAATTGATCCTAGAGAATCAGTGAATGATAGGACAAGGCCTTATTGAGGGTGTAGAAAAAGGTATTTCCACAAAATCACTGACAGAATATCTATGATGCACTATGAATCAGTGAATTTAATCAATTCCACCCTCTAAAATCCTATAGAACATGAGGATAGTTTGGAGGAGGAATTGGAGGAGGAAGTTTCTATTCAAAATATGATACACACCAAAAAAATTGAAGGAGGTGTGCATACTTGGAACCAAATCCTTTCCCAAGATTTCAGAATTCTCTTACAAAATCCATCATTACAATTAAAAAGTAATCAAAAAAAAGTTTAACGGTCATATTATGCCTCACCTACCCCCTAGAGATGTTGTTGCACCTTCTCTTAAAGAGATATTTTCTCAACAAGAGTAAGAGATTAAATAGTTGAGGATAGTATATGAAGAACTACTCTGAGGAAACCTACCTTCTTGATATGTTCTATAAGTAGATACCCAAATTTCACTCCCAGCTGGTGCACCTCAACAAAGAGGGTTCACCACAGCAACAGAAGGGGATCTAGAACATCCACTCGATGTGGGATACCAACAACAAATATACTTGGATTTTAAAAAAAGTATATCCATAATTCCCTCCATTGGGTGTGCAACCAGAACAAGGCAAGGCACATCCTTACACACCTTCCCTTATAGGTTACCGACAAAAAATACTAGCAGTGCCACCACAGATGTCCCTAATACCTACTACACATGTTCAAGCTCTAGTTAATCCAAACATTACCAAGGGGCTCATGAACTCTCTTGAGTCACTCACAACTTTATTGTAAGCCATAGAGGAATAGAACACACTAATAAAACTGGGAAAGAAGCCTTTACCTGAATAGGTAGATCTGACCCTTCCCCTATGAACTCTTTTAACCCTACATTTCCAATTTTTCATTACTCAAGAGACCTAAATTATACTTTTAAAAAATATTTCTATCACTCTGATCCCATGATAAGGATCCCTGAACAATAGGAGGAAGTGAAAATCATGTGTTTCATGAAATCACTGTAGGGACCAACCTTTGAACGGTACACAAGCTTGTTTTCTTGGTCAATTGTCGGTTGGGAAGACCTCCATCTGAAATTTCACTTCCAATCCATCTTGACACTGTAGATGATAAAATTATTCAATCTCTCAAACTGAAAATAGTAAGATAATGAAAAGGTCTCATATTTCATTTCCTGATGGAAAGGATTGAAATAATCCTTAAATCCACAACTCCCTCAAGAATACTTTTTCCATATCTTTATAGAAAACCATCACCACGACTTGAAAACACAACTTATCCCTTTTGAATACATAGGAATTGTGGAATAATCCATCTCAAAGACCAAATATTAGTCCTGGGTAATTCCATCAACTCAAGGAAATGGAATGGGGTAAGCATATGCCACTATTATTACACTTAAGAAAGATCATGTACCTGATCCCACTCCAAATCCCACACTATATCATTAGAATCCACCTCCCTAGAATAATAAATAATGCCCAAATCATCATGATTATCAAAGGTAGAAGTGTAAAAAAATTGTTTGAGGGGATGTAAAAAAGGGTATATTCTTTGCAAAATGACCAAGTCTCTATTTACATCATCTCGACATTGGAGAACAACTTGATCAAGTTTCCAAATCCCAAGAAGCCCAAAAAATATTGTGAAGAAGATCACCCAAACTATTTCTCCTTACATCAATTGTTGGGTAACTATATTCCAGAGTTTTTTATTTTCAAATACCTCCTGAAAAATATGGTGTTTTGGGAAAGTGCATTTGGGATGGCCACCTGCACAAGTGGCATGTTTTTCCTCCACTAATCTAGAGGAGGAAAATGAATTGAAGGATGTTAACAACATGGGTATATATAAGTTAAGTACTTTTATGGTTATAAATAAGATCAAATGGACTCATGATCTACTCTAAACATTGTCGGAATGTACAATTTTTCCTTCAACCACATCTTCTAAAACACATACAACTTTATTGGAATCTCGGTCCTCTAAAATCTAGTCTTCCAAATAAATACATTATCGAAAGAGTAAGAATAAAATTTATGAAGATGATCCTGTACCAAATATAAATTTGAATTTTAATTTAGAGGACTTCATGCCTACAATACCAAAAGCATGAGAACTACCCCCTCCAAATGGTACCAAATGAGTTACCCCGCTAGAAAGAATCTCCATTAGATGAGGGGATGATATTAAATTCCACTAATGTTATTCCCTTAATGGATACCTTCTCAGATGATGAGTGCGGATATAAACTTAAATTATCTACACTAGATTAGAGTACTGGGAGAAGAGGCTGTCATAGTTGAGGATACAGGGGAAGATGTGGTCATTCCATGAATCATTACTCTAACCTTGTCCTCACTCAAACCATCTATGTGGTTGAAACTCATGGGAGGTATCTTGAGTGAGATCAACAAGAGAATTTAATTTCCCCCACACATGAAAGGATAACCATAACATGATCATCCTAGAAATCAGATAGAGGAGACATCATATCCTAATCAACCAAGACATGTAGGCATACCTTGCTGACATAATACGCTAATAGTAGAAGAAATTTTAGCTCCTACCCAAAGGATTGATCCATCCACATTAGGTACTTCAATTCCTAAAGCACCTAAAAAATAGCATCCCCATTCTAGGAAGTGTAGACCATTGGACCATATGTATGATTTTTTTTAAGCAACTATCCCAAGTTCCAAATAATTTTTCAATTCATGGATGCCCTAAGACTATCAAAATACCTCTAAGAAGCACTTATATAAGCCTTTTAGAGCCCTCAAGAATTTGATATTGAGGTTACTATTGCAGAAGTGTATTGTATAGAGAATGATTGTAAAAAATGTAACATTATAATATCTTTCATAGAACAGGATGAGGATGTCATCATATAGGGACACATCATACCCTTGTATATATCTACAAGGATAAATGACATTGATATCCAACGAGACATTATTGAAAATGGCTCAACAATCAACCTCATTCCAATCTGAATGCTTTATCAGCAGGGTTTCAATGAATCTCACTCCCCCCCACTATGATGTTACAAAATAATAAAAAGAATGAGAAATGTCCTCTTGGTGAAATCAATCTCAAGACTTAATTTTTGGATCTCATGCCTGAATCAAAATTCATTGTTCTCAGGTTGGATACGGCCTTCAGCGTTCTATTCGGAGGATTGTGGTTACATCATCAAGAAACAATTACATTTTCATACCACCAATATCTTGTATAAAACGAAAAATTAGAACATTTCACAATGAAACAATATCATTTAAATCATATTAATGATAATAAATTGACACGAGATTCTACTATAAGGAAGAGAAATAGTCAATGGATGACAATATTGTTCGAATAAATGCCCCAAATGGTCTAGAGATTATTCTATCTAACCCATTCAAATGGATTAGTGTAGAGTACGTGTTACCCATAAACCAAATTGAATATGTGGGTTCAAATTTTATAATGAATATAGAGAATTACATGATGTTAATTGTTGAAACTGAACCCAGTGGAACTAGAGAAGTTTCTAATTCTTCGACCAGTAATGAAAGTCCATATAATGATTTCTTCATTACATCCTTAGATCTTTAACACGTCCCTATTATAATATATAGGGTGGAATAATATGCCTTATCGATGGGATGAAATCAAGATGATCATTATCAATCCCTATTCTCCCATATGGAGCTCCAAAAAGGCATATTTCCATCAATTGATCTAGAAATGGTTACTTCGTCTTCTATATTTCCAAATATCAACTCCTACCATATATTTGAGAATTTGGATTCATCTTCCACTTCTCATGAAATTTTTGGAGAGGTAAATTATGGGGAAGGTTAAGAAGAGGAAGACCTCAAGGTTGGCCCTCTAGCATTTGAGGAAGGTGTCTCCGCCACGGTTGATGAACTCATAGAGATAAATCTAGGTACAAATAAAGACCCATGACCCACTTTGATTAGTGCGTCCATGAATTACTAAGAAAAATAGGCATATAATTCCTTTCTAAAGCAAAACCAATATGTTTTTTACTGTAATTAAATAGATATTTCAATCCTTGATCCCAAGGTGGCCACCCACCACTTGGTTTTCCCATAAGATCATGAGGGATACAAATGCGTGGCTAGATAGACAAACCTAAATCATGCCTCAAAAATTTAGGTTGAAGTGGAAAATATCTTCAACGTTGACTTCATCATGGAGGTAGATTATCTAAAATAGATAGCCAATATCATACAAGAAATTTTGAAAATAGAAACAGTAGGGTATGTATTGACTTAAGAGATATAAAATGGTAATTTCCCAAAGATGACTTCATGGTTCCAATCATGGAATTCCTGATTGATTCAATGACTGGTTATCAAGCCATATCTTTTATAGATGGATATTTTGGGTACAACCAAATTTAAATGGCCCTATAAGGTCAAGAATCCTCCAACTTCCGGGCCCCTTAGGGAGTATTATTTTATCGGGTAATGCCCTTTGGCTTGAAGAACGTCGCCACCACATACCAACATTCCCTGAACCTCATCTTCATTACCTTTATAGGAAATGTTTTTGAATTATATATTGAATATATAATTTTTAAGTCATGATAACCTTATGACCACCAGGATAACCTAGAGACAATCTTCAACAAGCTTCAATAACATAGCCTGAAGATTAAACCCAGAAAATGTTCTTTTGGGGTAACCTTGGGAAATTTTCTAATATTCTTCACGCACCATCGCAAAATCAACATTAAACCTGAGAATATATCCCTAGTATGTCACCTCCTTAAAACCATAGTGATTTTATGGGACTTTTAGGACACTTGGCCTAAATTCAATGCTTCATATACAACCTTACAATAAAGTGTTTTCCCTTCATAAAACTAATGAAGAATTTTGTCACATATCAATGGACCAGTGACTATCCGGAAGAATTTTAAAATATCAATAAATACCTCTTTATACCATGAGTTTTAATTCCACCTATTGAAGGAAAGTCACAAATTATATACATAACAACCCTGGACTAATCTCAATGAGCCTTCTTTTCACAAAAGAACAATTTTGGGAATGAAAAAACCCTCTATTATCTCTGTCAAACCATGATTGACACTAAAAATCATTATTAAAATATTGAGAAGTGTTTTTATAAATTAATATTCACGGTTTAAAGGATGGTTCACTACATAAAATAGCATGATGTATAATCGGTCTCTCGTAATAACCCGCTGAAATATATCCTCAACTATTCTATGTTGATAAGACATATAGCATGGTGGGAGGTCATTCTGAAGTAGTTCTGTATACAATAGGCACCTTAGAAAGAAGTGAAAGGCTAGGCCTTGTCATATTTCTTTGAAGAACATACATCTATTGAAACAACTTCATTAAATATTGAATTGTTGGATGAGGAGATATTATCTATTCAAGATTCCCCCCAAACATGGGAAATGTATTTGGACGATGGGTCTAAGATCCCAACTAGGAGGAGAATTGAATAACCTAAGATCAATAAAGATGTGTTAGGGATCATGCTCATTTCCCTGGTGAAATAATTTTTACCTTAATAATTTTTATTATTAGAAGGCTATAATAACGATGACGTGGATTATTAGGACCTCATTGTAGGCCTAGAAGTTTCACTCTTAATGCTAGTGTAACACGTAGACATGAAAGGTTACTTTGGGTTGGTAATAAAACATATCAACAAGGATTATTCCATCTGAAAAGAAGAGATAATTCCCCTACTTGACTATGTACAATGATTAATGGAAGAATTACCCTAATAAAAAAACATTGACTCACATCCCATGATCATAAAATTACCAAGTAGATGCATCGGGTAATATATCTATTTATCTAGAAAATACAAACTAGGATGAAATAGTCATCAACATTTCCCATCTCTAAATGGTATCACCTTTTAATCAATTCAAGATAGAATAGATGGATGAATTAAATCCTATCCCTATCCATATGTTACTACCACTATGATGATTATACCAATCATGGACTACCTTGAGAATGGATTAATCCCACTAGATAGATCTAGGAAATAGAAAATCTGATAGTGAGTAGCCAACTTCACTTTTTATGATGGAACAAACCACCCAAAACTACTCTAAAAATAATTATTTTATGGATTCATTCTCATATGTATTTATGTAGAAGAGACACATACTTTCATAAATGAAGTACAAACCGAAACCTGCAGTTCCCACTAGTTAGGTAACAATCTTTCCAACTAAATATAAAGTCGTGGATACTTCTGGCCCACAATGAAACTTAATTGTACAAAATTAACCAGAAAATTTCATTCCTATTAAACACATTCCAACTTCATCCATAATCTTAAGAGTTACTACATAAATCCAAATACTTCTGGATATTTTACATGTAGGGAATGGATGTTGTGGGTCCATACCCCCGGTTATGGCCAAGATGTTCAAATACATCTTAACTACCACTGGATTATTCTCCAAATGGGTGGAGGCAATACACCTCAAATAATTTGGGGTAAAAATAATTGTAGACTTTGTGAAATACAACATCATTAGTAGATTTTGTGTCCCTCATACAATAATAATGGAAAATGTCACCAATTTCTATTCTAACGAGGCAGAGAATCCATATAAAGAGTATAATATCAAATCCAACCATTTTTCCCAGTATCATTTAGTAGCTAATGTAAATATAGAATACTTTAAAAATAACATATGGAACATACTCCAAAAATGATGGATAAAGATAAAAACTCTTCCCCAAGAAAATATTTTTCATTCCTTATGGTCTTATCGAACTACAACTCACACTACTTCATGAGAGACCCCGTACTCACTAGTATACAGAATAGAAGAAAACCTGCCCATTGAGGTCTAACTTCCATCGATTTGGGTTTCCATCTGTGATCAGTTGTCTATAGATGAGAAATCCCAGAATAAAATGGATATATTGGAATGGATTGATCAGAAAAGATTGTACACCATGCATCACATGGTGTTATATAAAAATTCGATGGCATGATCCTTTAAAAAGAAGGTTCACATTCATTCATTCCTCCATGTATAACTGGTATTGGTCCTCAGAACTCCAATGATACCAATAAGTAATCCTATAAAGCGTAAACCAAAGTGGGATGGACCTGGCTCCATACTCAAGGTCCACTGTAAGGGATATTTTTATTTGATCTCAATGGGTGGAGAGATCATTATGACCCCAACCAATGCAATGTTCCTGGATAAATATTTAATGTAACCACATGATGGTACTATCACATGCAAGACATTAAAATTCATAGTTGACATTTGTCGTAGGAACTTAACATTCATGACATAACGTTCATGTTTCATGATATTAAACTTTGTGGAATCATCATCCTAGCTGCATAATGATAAATTGTTTGATATAATGACCAAATTGTATGACCTCAAACTATAAGGCACCATTTATCATCACCATGTGATATTAAACTATATGGTTAATTTCCCGATCACTTAATGTTTAGAATCCTTCAAAATACCATGAGATGAGACACTCTTCATGGTCCATTAAATATGGGCCTCCATCTCAGATGTAAGTCCCAATCACATCCCTCTGACCCCTAAGCGGTTCGAGATACCCTCTTGGCTATACATGAGGAATTAAATATGGGCATCCCCCATGCATAAGCCCCACTCAAATCACTACTACTGCATAGTGGATTTTGGGCTCCCAATATAATTATATGCCCTAACATTATCATTTCCTTACTGCAAGATGTTAAATAGCATGACCAACATCCTTTACGCACAACATTAAACTACATGATCTCATCAAGAATACATGTGGAATGATTCTCATTCCAATTGGATATATAGTGACACTTGAATATCTGATCCTAGGTCCAGTCGTAACCCAAAAAAAATCCCACACTCCCTTTGTATGGGTCATACCTTCATGAGGAACCTATCAAGAACTATCTATGTCTTTATTATCATTCCAATGAGATAAGTAAATATGACTAGACCTAATTTCTAGGGCCTAGCTATAATCACTATGGGAAATATCAGAGCACCATTTTCCCCACATCAAAACCTAGTTAATATGGGGAATCATTTTCAAGAACTATGTGTTCCTTGATTCTTGTTCCAACAAGATATATAGGGGCACCCGAGTCATATCTCTTGGTACATCCGCAATACCCGTTTTCACTTGAGGAATCCTATTTACTTTCTACATAACATTAAACATCACATTTCTTCAAGAACTGCATGTGTCTTGACTCTTTCTCTAGCAAGATACATAGTATTGCATGGATATCCAATCCTGGGCCTAGCCATGAAAAAATACTAATAATTCCCTCTCCATGTACATGGGTCAGACTTACATAGGTTGTAACGCCCCGACCCCAGCTACCCAGAGCTGGTGCATTACTTCGTAACATAGGCATGATCATAAAAGATCAAGTCTCGAAAGACCGATTAGTTTAGTAGCCTTGGAAATACTAGATACATTCATAAGTTTTACATTACATCATAAAATGAAAAACTACTACAACAACATAATGTCTCCACAGTCCACACTATTATCCCCTCATAATATCCCTGCAGGTCATTCATAATTTACTTCTTCACTTTCTGGGAAAAAATAAAACATAGAAAAGGGGTGAGCTCAAATGCCCAGTAAGGATAACAATATAGCGGAAACTTTCATAAATAAGAATAAACAATTAAGGCAATGTATAACTAAAAAAAGCCTTTTAAACATGAATATCAACATAATATGGCAAAAGTAAAATGAAATAACGCCATTTATTCATTCACATGGATATTCTACTAATCGAATAATCACATGCAAAATCACTAACCACTTTCATAATGTTGGAATGCATAATGCCAGACTATCATAACCACATAGCCAAGGCCTTGTGCCAAGACTACAAATAAGATTTTGTCAAGGCCTTGTGCCAAGACACTAGTTTGTCTCATGAGACCTACCGATGCATCGAGGAGCTATAGCGGGCTCCACCCGTCACATATTAAGTCCAATACATTCCCATATGAAATGGTTTAAACATAACATAAACATTCGTATTAAAACTAGCATACGAAATGTCAATAATTTCACCATAAACTATGAATGGTATAAAATAGCACATCCACAGTCAAACATATCACAAAAACCTTCAATACAATATAGAAGTTTTGTATCAACTTCAAATAAGCGTAAAATCCATCAAAGGATGTTGACATAGATGAAATCAAAACACTTTTTAGAGAAATATCTCTTTCTATTTTTGAAATCATTTAAGAGCCATATAAAACAAAACATTTTCTTGAAAATAAAATTATAAGCTTGTAAGGAATGCTTTGATGATTTTATAACGGCGAAAAATAACCGCACCCACCGTATAAGTTAAAAAAACATTCTTACCTCAATTCGGTCGAAAAGGTTAAAAAGGACCTTGTTTTGAAAACGACGGAAAGATTCCTCTTATAAAAAGTAAAAAAGGGTATAAATGACTTTAACCCATATTCTTGTAAATAATAAAAATGTTTTGAAATACATTTTAAAGAAACATGGATGTGGATGATAACGAGGTCCCAGTAGATAATTATGTATAAACAACCTTGGATAATGAAGAGGTTGTGAAGTAAACCCTTACCTTGTACTTTTCCTTGGTTGGGGTAGGTTAACCTCTTGTATAATGGTGAAATAATTGTTATTAAATTATATGAGAATCATATACATTCATATGATATCATATATGATCTTTTAACATTGCTTTGTTAACAATATCTTAGATTTATCGTTGTTTCGGGTGTTAACTTACTCGTTTTCTTATATGTTTTGTTACGTAAGTCATGTTTTTCATGGATAGGTTGTATCTTATTCATATCCAGAATGATATCATGTCCTTAAACATTATTTTTAAATTATCAAATTATAATTATACTTGAATGGATACGACGGAGAATGAATCTCATCGCGTTCGTGGAGACGGTAGTCCGTACGTACGCACGAGCGACAATATCATTATTTTGATATTAAAATAATATATAATTGGATAGTATATCATATATACAGAATCATTATCATGTTATATTTATTATTTACATGAATTACATATCATTATTATACCCATCTAAATAATAATATATTGAATAACAATTACACCACGACGTGGAGACGGTAAGCCGTACGTACGCACGTATGGTGACATGTCATTCAAATGATGGGTAGAATACTGAATATGGTTGTTCCATATTTATAATAACATCACAGTATATAGAAGATACTGGAGTTATAATTTTAGAATTGAAATAATAGACAAAGAGGGAGTGGAAGAAGAAAGAAACATGAAAGAGGGTGATGAAAATGTTACCTCTTCTTCGGGTTCTTCTTTTTGATTTGATCAAAAGGACTCCTTAGGATGGCTTTCTGACTAAAGTAAAGCTTCTAGGATGAAGGTAGAAATGTTGGGAGAGTATTTGGGCAGAGGTTGGCCGAACCAAAAGGCTAGAAAGTGTGAATAAGGTGATAGAGGCGGGGGCCTTTTATAAGAGAAGAGGAGGGGCTCTTTTGGAAAGATTGAAATGTTACATTATTATACCATGATTTTAGGATTCTAAAGGTCCCACACTTATATAATTCGTGGCTAAGGTGATAAGGGTTCTAAATCTCTTCATCCAATAGGCTTTGGACAAGTGTAAGCCTTGGATTTTGCATTATCTTCTCATTTTATTTAAATCGTTAAATAATGAGGTCATCGCCGCATCATAATGATGTCATAAATAATTTAATTTATTTAATGTCTAAAAATTATAAAAAAACTACTATGATGTATGAAATCTTTTTATCTTTCTAATGAATATTTATAATCAAAATTTGGACTTGTGTAACCCCACTAAAAAACTGTTTTAGTAAGACAACTCATGTTTGTGTCAATTTACTTTTAACATTATATATATATATATATTAATGTCATTTTCCAACTAAAGTGGCTCCATGGGGTCCCCAAGTTGACCCATGGGTTGTATTGGTCGGCCACGACTCATCCAATAGGAGTAGGACAAGTGTCATGCTCATCTCATATTATTAAAACATTATTTGTACCTTAAACTACACTAATTACCTCTAATCGCGATTAAGAACTTAAAAGTTACTATTCACTAAAAATTTATTTTAATCTCATTGAACCACATTTTACTTCTTAATGACAACCATGTATGTCGGATTTTTGAAAATCAAATCACAGAAGTGGTAATATTTCATTTAAATGAAAAATCAGTTATTTAACTACCACTTAGTGGTTTCACTATTCATCAAAAATTGAAGTTTTTCAGAACAAAGCCAAAATTTCACCCTAAGCTATAATTGATATTCTGAATTCAAAAATGATGTCTATTTTACAAAATTCCAAAAATATAAGTTTCATTAATTAATTTTATAATTAATTCCCGCTGTTACAAAAAAATGGTGTGTTTCTAAGAAACAATTTATATCAAAAGATTGGCATTTGTTTATGTCTGATTTCAATGTTAAATTAATTATAATGACCACCATTGGATAAAAGGGTAAAAATATATTCTAATTATACTTTAAAACCAATAAATAGTATAATTTTGCACTATAAATTATTTTGATTAAAAAAGTTGTTTTTAAGAATTTTTCACTATTCATAAAAAATTTGAAGTTCTCAGAAAAATACCAAAAATTCAACATAGGCTAATTTCGATATTCCGAATCCAAAGATGAAGTCTATTTTGATAAATAAAATTTATAAAATTTCAAAAAGTAGGTATTGCTATTCACAACGGCTAGTTTAATTAGTTGTGGTGTGTGTTAGAGCTCGAGGTTGCGTACAACACACGCTATTGCATTATTCGAAGGGAAACGTACCGTGGAAGCTTGGGGTGTTACATTCTCCCCTCCTTCAAATAATTGCGTCCTCGCAATTTCTAGGGTATAAAAAGACTTGGGTGGTTCTTCATCATAAGTTCCTCAGGTTCCCACGTTGCCTCTTCCATTTTATGATTTCTCCACAAAACCTTTACCAGACGAGTCGTCCGGTTTCTCAGCACCTGCTCCCTCACATCAAGAATCCTGACGGGCTCTTCACAATAGGAAAGATCGGGTTCCAGTTCTAATTCCTCATAGGTGAGTACATGCGTTGGGTCAGACATGTATTTCCTCAACAGAGATACGTGGAAAACATCGTGAACTTTGGAGAGATTTGGCGGCATCGCCAAACGATAAGCTACAGCCCCAATACGATCTAGAATTTCGAAAGGTCCGATGTACCTGGGACTCAACTTACCCTTCTTACCAAAATGTATAACTCCCTTCCATGGTGATACCTTTAGGAAAACATGATCTCCGACCTGAAATTCCAAAACCTTTCTTCTGTTATCGGCATAGCTCTTCTGCCTACTTTGAGCTGATTTGATGTGATTTTGGATTACCTTCACCTTTTCCATTGTTTCTTCCACCAGTTCTGGTCCCACAAGTTTTCTTTCACCAACGTCATCCCAACAGGTTGGTGTACGACATCTCTTTCCGTATAACGCTTCATAAGGTGCCATCTGAATGCTTGAATGGAAGCTATTGTTATAGGAACATTCTACCAGTGGTAAGTATTGATCCCACATACCCTGAAAGTCAAGAGAGCATGATCTCAACATGTCTTCTAAGGTTTGAATAGTCCGTTCTGATTGTCCATCTGTTTTAGGGTGATAGGCAGTGCTCAAACAAAGTTCAGTATCCAAGGCCTTTTGAAGAATTTTCCAAAATCTTGATGTAAAACGAGGATCACGATCAGAAACAATCGATAGGGGTACTCCATGATGTCTTACAACTTCATTAATATATAATCTTGCTAGACGTTCAAGTGGTAGATCCTCCCGTATAGCCAGAAAATGTGCTGACTTAGTAAGACGATCAACAATGACCCATATTGCATCATTCCTTCTAGGAGTCTTTGGTAGTCCCATGACAAATTCCATCGTAATATTATCCAATTTCCACTCAGGTATGGGAAGAGGTTGCAATACTCCACCAGGATGTTGCCTTCCAGCTTTCACTTGTTGACAAACCATACACCTCGACACAAAATCAGAAATCTCCCTCTTCATATTGTCCCACCAAAAATGTTCCTTCAAATCTCTATACATTTTGGTTCTCCCAGGGTGTATAGAGAAATTGGAACTATGAGCATCATCCAGCAATTCCCTTTTTAGATCAGTTATATCGGGAACACAAAGTCTCTTCCTGAATTTCAAAATTCCATCCTTATACACAAAGTCCCTCAATCTTCCATCATTCACATCTTTAATCTTCTTCTGAAATTCTTCATCATTGGTCTGAGAACTCTTAATCCTTTCTAGTAATGATGGTTTGGCAACCATTTGAAAAAGCATTGATGTTTCACCTTCCCTAGTTATTCCCATGTCCATCTTCACTAGATCCAAGAAAATTGGATCCCTTTCAATTCCCATCACATTCAAAACTCCATGGTCTTTTCTACTCAAAGCATCTGCCACCTTGTTTTCCTTCCCCGGTTGGTAATGTATCGTGCAATCATAATCCTTGAGTAGTTCAAGCCATCGCCTTTGCCTCATGTTGAGTTCGTTTTGTGTGAAAATATACTTCAAACTCTTGTGATCAGTATAAATCTCACATTTTTCACCATAGAGGTAATGTCTCCATATCTTTAAAGCAAAGATCACAGATGCTAACTCAAGATCATGAGTAGGATAGTTTTGATCATGAATTTTTAGCTGTCGTGATGAATAGGCAATGACCTTATCATTCTGCATAAGGACACAACCAAGTCCTTTCTTCGATGCATCACTATAAATAACAAACCCATCATTCCCTGATGGTAGAGTCAATACAGGGGCATTGACTAATCTTCTCTTTAGTTCTTCAAAACATTCTTCACACTCTTTTGTCCAGCCAAATTTAATCCCTTTACGTGTGAGCTTTGTCAATGGGTTAGCCAATCTGGCAAAATTCTGGACGAAACGTCGATAATAACCCGCTAAACCAATAAAACTGCGTACCTCAGTTATACTTGTCGGTGCTGGCCATTCTTGGATTGCCTTAGTTTTAGAAGGATCAACGGAAATTCCATCCTTAGAGACAATATGTCCAAGAAAAGAAATCTCATGAAGCCAGAATTCACAATTGCTAAATTTCCCATATAATTCATGTCTTCTAAGAGTCTTCAGGATAATGCGTAATTGATTTTCATGATCTTCGTGTCTTTTGGAGTATACCAAGATATCATCAATAAATACCACTACAAAGTCATCAAGATATTCCTTGAAAACTCTATTCATCAGATCCATGAAAACAGAGGGTGCATTAGTCAATCCAAAAGGAATTACAGTAAACTCGTAATGCCCGTACCTTGTTCGAAATGCTGTCTTTGGAACGTCTTCCTTCTTCACACACAACTGATGGTATCCAGACCGAAGGTCAATCTTTGAAAAGTATTGAGCTCCATGCAGTTGGTCAAACAAATCATCAATGCGAGGTAGGGGATACTTGTTCTTTATTGTTATAGAATTGATCTCCCTATAGTCAATGCACAACCTCATAGATCCATCTTTCTTCTTAACAAAAAGAACAGGGGCTCCCCAAGGAGAAACAATAGGGCGAATAAATCCCTTATTACTCAATTCCTCTAGTTGTTTCTTTAGTTCAACTAATTCCACAGTGGCCATTCTATAAGGGGTCTTCGATATGGGCCTTGATCCAGGAATTAAATCAATGGAAAACTCAACTTCTCGTTCTGGAGGATGTCTAGGTAAATCTTTCGGAAACACATCAACATATTCTCTCACAATAGGTACATCCTCTATTTGAATCTTCCTTTCCTCACCCTCAGTAATTTCTTTCTCTTCATCCCCAATAATTGAATTTAGTTGAGCTACTGGGGGTGGATCTAGATAACAATTATGTGGCGACGATTCGGCTCTAAAGATAAGGTGTTCCTTATCATCATTATCAAGAATCGTAACCTCTTTCCTCTTACAATAAATTTTTGCATCATGGTCCGAAAGCCAATCCATACCGAGGATTATATCAAATTCAATCATGGGTATGACGATGAGATCAGCAGGTAAAGAACATTTAGGTGCTCTAATGGGAACTAATCGACAAAACTTTGTTGCAATAATACTTCCCTTAGGGGTTTTGACCGACAAATCCCTTGTTAAATCAAATTGGAAATATCTAATTTTCTTAGCAAACTGGGAAGATATGAAACAATGCGATGATCCATAATCAAATAATGCATTTGCTAATCTTGAGGAAACCATTAAATTACCTGCCACCACGTCTTTAGGAGCTTCTACCTCAGCAGTAGTGATAGCATAAGCCTGGCCTTGATCCCTTGGCCTTTTCTGAGGTAAGTTCTCCTGACGCTTAGGACATTCATTTTCATAATGCCCCATCTCCCTGCAATTGTAGCACCGAACGTTGGTAGCTTCCTTCTTCCCCTTGCAATCATGAGCTTGGTGGCCTTTTTCACCACACTTGTAACAGACTCCCATTCCCTTCAAGAAAGTACCAGGATGTTTCTTCCCGTATTTACCACAAGATGGATATTAAACCTTTCCCTTCTTCCCTTTATTTCCATTCCCAGATTGATCAGCAGGTCTCTTCTTCTCTTTCTTTGCTTTAAATTCATAAGACTTAGAGAATTCCTTTTCCGTCTTGATAGCGCACAAGACAATACCTTCGAATGAAGAGAAGGTTTGTGATACTAAAGCTCGACGGAGAAATGGTTTCAACCCATCAAATAAACGATCAGTCTTACTTCTTGGGTTACGTATGTAATCTGCAGCATACCTTGCTAACCTTGTAAAGTTAGCCTCATACTTTGCGACATTCTCATCCTCCTTCTGCCTCAGACTCAGAAATTGCCTTTCCATATCCGCTCGATGGTCTCGAGGAAAGTATTTTTCTAAGAACAGCTCTTTGAACTCCTGCCATTCCATGTTTGTTAATTCATCATCTTCCTTTGTGTTTTGAATTAGTGACCACCATTGATCGGCATCTCCAGTGAGGCGGTAAACTGCCATGAAAACCTTCTCCCTTTCACTACTCTCCAAGGCATGGAATATTTTCTCTAAGGAATTTATCCATTGCTCATCTACTATAGGATTTGTACTCCCGTTGAAGGTTGGTGGTTGTTTCCTCATGAAACGTTCTAGCATTGATCCTCCACGTTGCGGATCAGGGTGCTCCATACGAGTAAGGTTATTATTCATAACCTGAGTGAGTTGTTCCAGTATGGTAATAAGTTGATCGGCACCAGTTGCATCACCAGCCCCACTATAATTATCTTGAGCAGGAGGGCAATCCCTACATGGAGTGCGTGCATTGATACAGTTTCCATTTCTTCCACTAGGCGCCATTTCTAAACAATGGCATAAACTAGATCAGTTTATGAATCAAAATACATAATCCTATACTTATAAAATACTTAACATAAATTGAACTATTTATGGATATAATCCATAATCATAAAAATGTTTTCTTTGAGGAATTATATACTCATAAACCCTTCATAATGATTTGTAAATAAAATGAGAATTATCCAAAGCATATCCCCCGGGAGTGTCGTAACCAAGAGTGCAGCAAGGCCCGTTGTCGTGCACCAGTTCCCGTTCGAGTCTAGCTCAAAGCGGTGTTTTTGGGTTTTACCCCTAGGAACATATGTGCCAGAGCCGCCTCTACCTGCTCGTATCCAGACAGGGATGTATTTCTCGGAAAACTCACAAAATCTCTACAATACAAAAATTCTAGGAAGTTCTTCTATACTAATCCTCAAAGTCTATCTTTGGGCTATGTGCTCTAATCAGAGTTTATCTAAATCTAGCTTCCAAGGTTTGTACTAAACTGCCTCTGATACCAACTGTAACGCCCCGACCCCAGCTACCCAGAGCCGGTGCATTACTTCGTAACATTGTCATGATCACAAAAGATCAAGTCTCGAAAGACCGATTAGTTTTGTAGCCTTGGAAATACTAGATACATTCATAAGTTTTACATTACATCATAAAATGAAAACTACTACAACAACATAATGTCTCCACAGTCCACACTATTATCCCCTCATAATATCCCTGCAGGTCATTCATAATTTACTTCTTCACTTCCTGGAAAAAAAAACATAGAAAAGGGGTGAGCTCAAATGCCCAGTAAGGATAACAATATAGCGGAAACTTTCATAAATAAGAATAAAAATTTAAGGCAATGTATAAATAAAACAAAAGCCTTTTAAACTTGAATATAAACATAATATGGCAAAAGTAAAATGAAATAACTCCATTTACTCATTCACATGGATATTCTACTAATCGAATAATCACATGCAAAATCACTAACCACTTTCATAATGTTGGAATGCATAATGCCAGACTATCATAACCACATAACCAAGGCCTCGTGCCAAGACTACAAATAAGATTTTGTCAAGGCCTTGTTCCAAGACACTATTTTGTCTCATGAGACCTACCGATGCATCGAGGAGCTATAGCGGGCTCCACCCGTCACATATTAAGTCCAATGCATTCCCATATGAAATGGTTTAAACATAACATAAACATTCGTATTAAAACTAGCATACAAAATGTCAATAATTTCACCATAAACTATGAATGGTATAAAATAGCACATCCACAGTCAAACATATCACAAAAACCTTCAATACAATATAGAAGTTTTGTATCAACTTCAAATAAGCGTAAAATCCATCAAAGGATGTTGACATAGATGAAATCAAAACACTTTTTAGAGAAATATCTCTTTCTATTTTTGAAATCATTTAAGAGCCATATAAAACAAAACATTTTCTTGAAAATATTCTTATAAGCTTGTAAGGAAAGCTTTGAAGATTTTATAACGGAGAAAAATAACCGCACCCGCCGTATAAGTTAAAAAAACATTCTTACCTCAATTCTATCGAAAAGGTTAAAAAGGACCTTGTTTTGAAAACGACGGAAAGATTCCTCTTATAAAAAGTCAAAAAGGGTATAAATGACTTTAACCCATATTCTTGTAAATAATAAAAATGTTTTGAAATACATTTTGAAGAAGCATGGATGTGGATGATAACGAGGTCCCAGTAGATAATTATGTATAAACAACCTTGGATAATGAAGAGGTTCTGAAGTAAACCCTTACCTTGTACTTTTCCTTGGTTGGGGTAGGTTAACCTCCTGTATAATGGTGAAATAATTGTTATTAAATTATACGATAATCATATACATTCATATGATATCATATATGATCTTTTAACATTGCTTTGTTAACAATATCTTAGATTTATCGTTGTTTCGGGTGTTAACTTACTCGTTTTCTTATATGTTTTGTTACGTAAGTCATGTTTTTCATGGATAGGTTGTATCATATTCATATCCAAAATGATATCATGTCCTTAAACATTATTTTTAAATTATCAAATGATAATTATACTTGAATGGATACGACGGAGAATGAATCTCATCGCGTTCGTGGAGACGGTAGTCCGTACGTACGCACGAGCGACAATATCATTATTTTGATATTAAAATAATATATAATTGGATAGTATATCATATATAAAAAATCATTATCATTTTATATTTATTATTTACATGAATTACATATCATTATTATACCCATCTAAATAATAATATATTGAATAACAATTACACCACGACGTGGAGACGGTAAGCCGTACGTACGCACGTATGGTGACATGTCATTCAAATGATGGGTAGAATACTGAATATGGTTGTTCCATATTTATAATAACATCACAGTATATAGAAGATACTGGAGTTATAATTTTATAATTGAAATAATAGACAAAGAGGGAGTGGAAGAAGAAAGAAACATGAAAGAGGGTGATGAAAATGTTACCTCTTCTTCGGGTTCTTCCTTTTGATTTGATCAAAAGGACTCCTTAGGATGGATTTCTGACTAAAGTAAAGCTTATAGGATGAAGGTAGAAATGTTGGGAGAGTATTTGGGTAGAGGTTGGACGAACCAAAAGGCTTGAAAGTGTGAATAAGGTGATAGAGGTGGGGGCCTTTTATAAGAGGAGAGGAGGGGCTCTTTTGGAAAGATTGAAATGTTACATTATTATACCATGATTTTCGGATTCTAAAGGTCCCAAACTTATCTAATTCGTGGATAAGGTGATAAGGGTTCGAAATCTCTTCATCCAATAGGCTTTGGACAAGTGTAAGCCTTGTATTTTTCATTATCTTCTCATTTTATTTAAATCGTTAAATAATGAGGTCATCGCCGCATCATAATGATGTCATAAATAATTTAATTTATTTAATGTCTAAAAATTATAAAAAAACTACTATGATGTAGGAAATCTTTTTAGATTTCTAATGAATATTTATAATCAAAATTTGGACTTGTGTGACCCCACTAAAAAACTATTTTAGTAAGACAACTCATGTTTGTGTCAATTTACTTTTAACATTAAATAAATATATATTAATGTCATTTTCCAACTAAAGTGGCTCCATGGGGTCCCCAAGTTGACCCATGGGTTTTCTTGGTCTCCCATGACTCATCCAATAGGAGTAGGACAAGTGTCATGCTCATCTCATATTATTAAAACATTATTTGTACCTTAAACTACACTAATTACCTCTAATCGCGATTAAGAACTTAAAAGTTACTATTCACCAAAAAAAAATTTTAATCTCATTGAACCACATTTTACTTCTTAATGACAACCATGTATGTCGGATTTTTGAAAATCAAATCACAGAAGTGGTAATATTTCATTTAAATGAAAAATCAGTTATTTAACTACCACTTAGTGGTTTCACTATTCATCAAAAATTGAAGTTTTTCAGAACAAAGCCAAAATTTCACCCTAAGCTATAATTGATATTCCGAATTCAAAAATGATGTCTATTTTACAAAATTCCAAAAATATAAGTTGCATTAATTAATTTTATAATTAATTCCCGCTGTTACAAAAAAATGGCGTGTTTCTAAGAAACAATTTATATCAAAAGATTGGCATTTGTTTATGTCCGATTTCAATGTTAAATTAATTCTAATGACCACCATTGGATAAAATGGTAAAAATATATTCTAATTATACTTTAAAACCACTAAATAGTATAATTTTTCACTATAAATTATTTTGATTTAAAAAGTTGTTTTTAAGTATTTTTCACTGTTCATAAAAAATTCGAAGTTCTCAGAAAAATACCAAAAATTCAACATAGGCTAATTTCGATATTCCGAATCCAAAGATGAAGTCTATTTTGATAAATAAAATTTATAAAATTTCAAAAAGTAGGTATTACTATTCACAACGGCTAGTTTAATTAGTTGTGCTGTGTGTTAGAGCTCGAGGTTGCGTACAACACACGCTATTGCATTATTCGAAGGGAAACGTACCGTGGAAGCTTGGGGTGTTACATAGGTAATCTTGCAAGAACTACATATGGATAGATTCTATTACCAATGGTATGCGTAGTGATGCCCGAATCTCTAATATTAGGTCGATCCCCATAAATAGTCTCAAATCCCTTAGTTGAGTCAAACCTTCATAGAGAACCCTTAAATAACTACATGTGGCTTTATTCATTCCATCATAGGATATGTAGTGATTCATAGATTTCCATAATTAGACCCGGATGCAACATTTTCTTTCTTTAACATTAGTTCATATTTGTACTTACAAAATTAAATTAAATTATATGGAATTTCTAGAACTAAATATGGATTGATTATCATCCTAATGAGATAATTAGTGTTTCCTAGATCATACCTCCTATGCCAACCACCAAAACTACCTTATATTTCCCTTGTATTGCCTTTTCATATCAGAAGAAACCTTTACCACTACTTATTTTTCACATCGATCATAGCTCACATGAGCTTAAGAGTTATCTTAAAATATTTCTCTGTATGAGTAAAGCATATCGATTCAGATCGAGGCTACCAGGTTCCTAGTTATAAGACCTTAAAAGGCACTGCAAATGTCCTCATCGTATGAAACTAAATTGCATGATTTCTCAAAGAACTACCTATGTCTTGATTATCATTATAATGAGATACATAGTGATAGTCAGATATTCAATCCTAAACCCAGCTACAACATAGTATGGTAAATTTCCCCACTCTCCTATTTATGAGATAAATCTACATGAGAGGATCCAATATTGGTTCCACATTATGCATGATCCCATCTAAAAAACCATTTATTCCTTTATACATGAATTCAATCAATGTCGAGGATCTTTATTTTTTTAACTATGTGTTACTTGATTCTACATCTAATAAGATATGTAGAGGTTCCTAGGTTCTATATCATGGTCTATCCATAATCAGAAAACCTTTTTCTTAGATGTCTTTACTGCTTGATGTTAAACTGCATAGATAATGTAATGGTCTCATGAATTTAAACTACATGGTACCTAAATAACTATGTGTGAATTTACTCTCATTACAATGAGATAGGTAGTGGAACCTAGTCTTCATGTCCTAATACCAGCCATAGGGTAAAGGAAAACTACCCCACTTTTGTATACAAACAAAGACCTGTGAAGGAGCTCTTAATATGGGTCCCTTCATCAAGGGTCTACCAAGGAAACATAGATTTCCTCATATTATGTATGATGTAGATTTATGAAATGGAATCCACAATTCATAGAAAATATCAGTCCAAATGATTCCTTTGTGATCAGACATATCCCATCCAAACATCATACTCCTAATATTGGACACTTTCATATCTTCATAATCTTTATTCAGCTTCTAGTGTTGGGATATATAATACATGAGGACTCAGTTTCCAAACTATTTTGTATAAAAACTACATTTTCTTTACATAAAATATCCCGAAAAAAGGTTTTTCAACTAGCTATAACATCATCCTCTCGGGAAGCCTCTTTTTTTTGTAATCTTTAACAATGTTATGCTTCGACTTGTGATTCAAATTAGTCTATGGCAATCCCTCAAATTTTTTTCCATATCCTTTATAATGATATAAGAACCCCCAATACCATGGTTTATAATTTCCTCCCTCATTTATGAATTATTCCTAAATGACCTTGGTCATGTAGACCATATATCTTCTATTGTTTTTATAAATCTATGGTTCTATTTGTACAACCTAAAACAATAGGCACCATATTCTTTAAGTTTGGGACAAAACTACATAGGAAAACAATTCCCCAAATTCTTTTTTAATTTTGACTTGTAATGTTACCTCTATGTTCAAGTACGTTCCTTCCACAAAACTACACTCTATGTACAAGGAAATCAGAATCTCTATAAACTTCCTTGGTCTGTGAGAAATAGAATTTCAAAATTCCCGAGAACTCCTTTTTATGACTATGTTGTAACATGACCCAATTTGATTTTCATAAATTATCCCATAAAATAGGTTTTTCATCCAAAGGATTATTCTATTTGACTATGTTGTAACACACCCAAGTTGTATTTACATAAAATATCCCACAAAAGTGGGTTTTTAACAAGTAGTAACTTCATCCTAGAGAGATACCTCCTCTATTTCCATAATTCATTTTTCCCATTTCACTTTTTGGATCTAGATATACCTTGATCATAGCTTAATACATTCACCCCATCATACCTGAAAGTGATAGTGTATTCTCAGATTGTTAACCTTTCAGTCAATGATAAAGACCTTAAATTATATCCCCAAAATTTCATTATTGTGTGAAATTAAACTACATAGAATAATTTTATTGTTATACAAAATTAAACTTCATAGAATAATGTCCTTATTCTATAATGTTAAACTGCATAGCATGATATCCTAGTCATAATACATTAAACTATGAAAC
Organism: Viscum album; assembly: GCA_963277665.1. Taxonomy (NCBI): domain Eukaryota; kingdom Viridiplantae; phylum Streptophyta; class Magnoliopsida; order Santalales; family Viscaceae; genus Viscum; species Viscum album. The sequence continues at coordinate 1,954,342,215 of OY728130.1, forward strand.
AACTTCTTCATCGTAAGATGTTAAACTATATGGTCAACATCCTAGTTTTATGATATTAAACTGCATGATGCATTCACCTTTGTCGTGAATGGGCCTTCCCCTCCCTGGAATCGATCATTAAACAAAATTTACCCTCATTTACACAAGCTAAATTTTTGTAGAAGTGGATTCTGATTCATTTAAATCTACCATTACATATTCTCTCTTCATTCTCATAAATTTTACTATATGAAAAAACCCCCAAATGTGGTCTTGAGAAATCCAAATAATTATAATGTTGCTTCATCCATAAGAAATATAATTTCATTATTCTTGAGAATTCCTTTGCATGACTATGTTGTAACACTCCCTAGTTGTATTTTCATAAGTGTCCCACCAAATTTATGGTCTGTCGGGTAGAGGATGCTACAACTTGAATATTCAGTAACATTACCCAATTGGATTTTCATAAAGTCACCCATAAAATGTATTTTTTTCAACCAATGGTAACGTCATCATCAAGAAAGACACCCTCTATTCCTGGATATCATGTTTTATATTCATGAACCACAAAATCATGGCTCAAAATTCCACTTGGGGTATCCAAAGAATTTTAGAACATTATTGGGAAATAAGCATTGCTTAGGATATCATTAAACTTCCCAAAAAAGAGACAGTGATGTCCATATTGAAAACATGGAAAGGGAACTCTTGATAAAATTCAAGTCTTAGCTTGATAGTCCTACATTTTATATGGTTTAGGAAAAATATCAAACAATTTAAAGAAATAGGCACAAAACTAGTTAAGATGAAAATATGAAAAGGGATGCATAAAAAATCCATGTCTTTCCCACTAATTATACATTATAATAGGATTTGGAAAAAATTAAGATGATGATATAAAAAAGACAAAATGTTTCTAAGGCTTTTCATATAACCTTAAAAATTGTTGATTTATGCTCTCTAAGATCCATGGATTAGAAAAAAAAAATTAGAGTGCTCTCTTGCCATTGTAATTTTAATTATAGTGTAATACCATTCAATCAAATGATTCATTATCAGTGTTTTATTATGGTTATAAAAAAGATATAATTTCAATAAGAAGTGATTGGGATCAAAAATAATTTTCATTTTTTTTTCAAATTTTAAGGGAACATCACATTTTGGAGCTACTCTACCAAATTATATAGATTTTCTGGAACATAGGATTTGAGATGTTGAACTATACCACAAGAAATTCCCAAAGATTGTTGAATCTTGTTCATTTGTGTAGCAACAACCTCCTCATATTTAAGGATCTTCTCCTATTGTGCACCAACAGAATCTCTTATTTGTGCCAAATATCCTTCTAGGGATCGGTTAATTTGGACTATATCTATATGCATAGAATTTAATTATTATTAAAAGAACACCATTTGGAGATATTTATCATCATGGAGATCTTGATACTCTATCACCTTCTTGGTATGATGAAGTTCAGCTTGGGCCACAACAGTTCTGAGTTCCTTAAACTAGCACACCAGCGGCACCTCATCTTGTTGTGATCTCCTCTCTTCTTCCGTTTTCTGAATGGTTGAATTCACCACATCATGGATCATGTGGTAATTAAATACTACATATCCTATAATGGAAAAACTTGAATGTATATCAGTGATGTCAGGAAAAAATTACTTCAAGAGGTGTCTCCCTGATTGTCTTTTAGATATCTATCCAAAACAAAAGGCGTATAGTTTGGGAAGACTCATGTGTCTCTTGATTAGAATCATATCTACTCTAAAATGGAGATACATAATTTGGGATTAGTTCACTAAATGAGTTTCCCTGTTCTACTCCCTCCAAAATAGCATCAGTCTCACCTACTAATTTTTGAGGGAGTATCATGAAATCCCTACTCTCATGCCCAATCGTATAAGATAATGGAACTGAATAGAATGTGAAACTTCAAGTCAACCTTAGGAATTCAAAAAACATAAAAGGTGATGAAGTGAAATAAACAGTTCACAGCACTCACCTTGTATTTTATTGGCTATTGGAATTGACACCTCTCCAGTACCCCCATCCTTAACTTCTGGGGAGAGGACCACCTGATGAGGAGCATCCTCTTATTTTTCCTTAGAAACAAGGACCAAATACTCTAAAACATATCCCACTTCAGGATTAAAAACCATCAATACCTAAGAAATCGAAGTAGGGTGGACTTGGATGCCCTTTTCATGATGTTTCATAGCAATGTTATCTATAGATAAATCTACATCAGTTGAGCTATGATGTTAGTAATCAGGTGAAAGAAAATAAAATCTATTCAAAAAATGAAATAATAATAAAAATCACATCTATCTAATTACCTAAGGTAATCCTTGAACTCTTTTAGGGAACATAGAATATCAATGTCTAAATTAATTAGATCTGTCAATTCATGATGGTCCTTATAAAGTTTCACAACATCCTCACTGGTAGGGATATCAATGAAACATTTCTTATTAATAAAATTGGATCCCCTTTCAATCCCCTTTATCAGATTCTTAGTGGAGCAACATCTTCACGACTTGTAGATCCAGGATCAGAATCAGCACCTTCATTAGACCATCAGGGATCCCTATCAGCCCCTAATATAGTGACAGTGGGACTAACATTGATGGTTGCAGGGTCCTTTAATGTATGCAATGAATATGAATATCATGAAGAGAGGAAAGTCATAAATATCACATGAAACCTAAGAGTGTATATCTCACATTATTGTGTCCCTCTCACCTACCTATAAGAATGGGGGTAGATGTGGGTGCATCTCTAGATGCTTCATCCATCAAAATAATGGATTCATCAAAATGGATTTGTACCACCATAGGGGTTTCCTTCTCGATCCTTGAAGGGATAGTGTTATATATTTTTATGGGGGAAAGTTATGTAGATTCTATAAAATAAAGACATGGTCAAAATAATATGTCCAACACATCATGATATCAAATGAAGTCACAAAGGCTTATTGTGGTGCATGACCCAGTCAAACTTCATTACCCTTCTTTTCTTCCTATCTCAAGAAGGAGAAGATATCATATTGGTCTATTTGAAAATGGAAACTTGAGGTGATAGTCAATGTATTTCCACCTTCATCTTCTTTATGATGGTCCTATGACCCAGGTATAGTTCTAGGGATTCAAGGGCCTCATCCGCTACCTTGATAGTAGTTCCTGTGGGCCCATATCTCAACAACTCAAGAACATTTTCTACTGATTCTTCTTATTCTTCCTATTCTTATTCATCTCTTTTGAGATATAAAATAAGTCTCCTAAATATTAATAAATCAATGGTGAAAGAGAAACAAAGGTTATGGATAAAAAAGGAAATATGCCAGTAGGGTAAAATTAGTTTCCCTATTCCTCTTCAAAATGACTAGATACCACCTCAAGTTCTCATCTGTCTAGAATGTCATGCACTCTCTTTGTGATCAGAATCTTACCATTAGTTTCATATATTGAGACCTCCAAATTATTAATATACCTCCCCACATCATACAAATCACTTCTAGGATATATATTAGAGTGTTCTTTGATATATACTAGGTTTAGGATTCTCATTCCTTCTTGGAGAAACATCCATGCATCTCTAACATTTCATGGTACTCTCCCTCCAACTCGGATCACTAGAGGTCACACATAATTTGGCTCTGATGTGGTTGGATATGAGGAAGAAATGTTTCCTTTAGACTTGGAATCCTCTCGATCCCTCTTTTATCTCATGCCAGAATGGATGTTTGGAGCATGAGACTCCTCTAGATGGTGATGACTGGACTGCCTTGACATAGGAGGTGTGGTTTTCTCAACCCTAGCCTACTCAGTGCTCTTTTCCCAATACCACCTCAAAGGCTCTGGAGCCTCATCATCATTACCCTTAGTCAATGATATTCTATCATGCAAACCATGATAATAATTTTTCATGGACACATCTCAGTAAAACATGTTTATCAATAACCCTTGAGGGTATAAATAGATCCATGAACTAGTATACTCGGACTCCAACCAAATTGATTCATCCAACAGAGGCATCATGTTTGAAATTTTGGACACCTCTATGGACATCAATATCCATAACTATTGGGATAACATCGGATTCCTCTCAAGAATAACATTCATATGAAGATCGATGCCTTAATATTTGAAACACTTGAACTAGAGAGTAAATTGATATGGAGCATAGGGCTCACATATGATTTTGTTTTCAATTCGAGTTTCATGTATACTATCTCTTAATGTTATCATATATGAGCTCAGTTCACGATTCGTCTTCTTTCCATCATCAGTAAATATACATATGGTGTATATCCAGATGAGAAGAATTTTAATTCCCCCAACACATTCAGCATCCTCAGTACTTCATCATATGTTAGGCTCAGAGGATGGATTAAAAAAACAGCCTGAACAAATGGGAAAATGGGATTTAATTGGATTTAGAACCACATATAAACTATAGTGTTCTATGATCCACCCCCACAACACTTTAAATAGCCCCTAAATTCTAAATGGGGTCATTTCATGTAGGTATGGAGAAAAAATTGGTAAATTCTTTCCAAGATAGGGAATACAACACTATGTACCTCCCCACTGATAATTTTTCCTCAATAAAAAAAGTACCTAGACTCACATATTTATTGTATTCAAGGAAAATAAGTAGATAACTTCTTAGCCACATAGTGAGAAATCCATCCAGGTGAGTCTTCATGTCATCTTTTAGATTAACCTTACAACCCCAATGAGTATATGGGTGATTCTCCAGTGTAGTCTAGAATGTTCCTTGGGAACCCTAAATATCTATAGTGAGGCTTCTTTTAGGGTTCCTATAATTGGGACCTTCTCTAATTAGTTATAGAAAATTGTTCATCCACATTCCAGGATTGATGTCACCATCGGGTCAAGGATCCTTGTTCTCTAATTTCTTATCCACCTTAAAAAGATCATGGGCCAAGGGTGGTTCCCTTTTAGAATCATCCCACATTGACATTATTGGGATGAACTCATCATAAATATCCCCAAGGATGGGGGGTCCAGAAATTTTTTAGACATACCACAGGATAATACCAACTACTCCATGCATCATATGGAAGGAATTTATATGCAGACTCCATCGAATCAATATAGTGGGAATGATTTATGATTTCATGAAAATTTAAGTTTTCCCTTCCCAAATATCCTTGTAAATATGGATGTATTGTAGATATTTTTTTATTTCTTCAAAATTATGGCACACCCTGTATGCCCACATCCACTCAGACATAAATCCCCCTCTGTAATGGAAGTATCAGCCTACCTTCCAACCTTGTCTTTGATCTGTCCATGAAACATTGAAATTAAATTCAAATTAAGGAGGCTTCTATTCCTAGATATTCATCTTTAGATCCAGAGTAAAAATATTGTGATGCATGAAGCAGCCAGTGGGAACCATTTATTTCTTAAAGTAAGAAGCCTTCTAGGCAATGTTGACAGAGGGCCAGCTGGTGTGCTTCGTAAACCAAGATTTTTAAAAGAAACATCAGACCCTAAGGGTAAAGGCATCCCTAAAAAGTCTATTCTAATAAAAATAAAGTAATTGCTTCAGGGTAACTCATGTTGGTAGGGTGACGAATAATTTTCTAGGTATGATAGAGCAGGCTCAACCACATCATAGAAATTTTTCCCAACAACTTTGATCATATTTTATGAACAATCAACATCTTGTTCAATTTAATTCACTATGGAATCCATATAGAACCTATAATAAGGTACCATGTTATAGCATTAAGTTAAAACCATGAGTTAAAAAAGTTAATTTTTTTAATTAGAATAAATAAGAAATTTTGAAAAGTAAAGGTCTCACAAAGACCCTTTAATTGGGTTTCATATGTAGGACCATTGACTAAGTTTCATGTATAGTCCATTTAACCAGGTACCATAAGCATCCCCCCCCTGATCGGGTTCTTTACAAATGTTCCTTGACAAGGTTCTCCCTGCACAACACCGTCAATCAATTGGATGTACCATATGAAAATATTTGGGAGACCTTCACGAAAATAGAAGCATGGAACAGCTGTTTGGATGACCTGTATGATGAGAAAAAAATCACCAACCCTAAATGTGAGATAAATGAAAAGGTTTACATTAGTATTTATAAACATTGTGGGCCTTCAAACTGGAGTTGCATCGTTGACCTACTCATTGAACCTGTGCACTGTGCCTATGCATCTAACCTACGTATAGGGACTATGGAGTTAACCAGCACCACCTTAATAATCTTTTCCCTATTCCCCCTTAACACTAGACCCTATTCTATTGATCGGATCTAATCCTTTGGGGGGGAGATTTTTTTGACACTCTGTTCTTCCATGGGGGTGAAAAAATTATTTATACCACCTCAATCATGTCAAAGTGGAGAAGATCACCAAGAAAAATCAAAGTATCCCAAACTAGCCTTCATTCACACCCATGGGCATCATAATTCCTGCTCAGTCCCCCTATGCAACACTAAAAGGTAGTCTACCAATGCACAAGACTCTTTAACCAAACACCTTCAACCGGGACTTGTGTGGGAAACCTTATTTGACTAGGTTTCCATATTTTCCTATAAATATGACCCCAAGGAATCCCATTTGTACAAATAGAAATTTTGAAGAATCCCCCAAGCTCTGGTCACACAGCCCCTTCACCGAAGTCTCCAAAAACATTTTAGGTAACTCTCTATACCCAATATAAGTTAGTTTTATAGAGATAAGTGAGATAAAATTCTTTTAAGTGCCTAAACTGTAATACACCTACATGAGGACCTCTTATCCCCTAGTGGAAGACCACTTGTATGAGTCCTCATTCCCTAATCAAGGACCTGTACAAACCTCATCATAAGACACCTGGGAAGACTTGTGGTACCTAGGATAAAGCCTTGCCCAAGTTTTATTTCCCTAGTTTTTCCATTTCTCATGTCATATCCAGCTCATGTAGGCCTATACTCCTTACATGAAGAACATCCAATTCCTCTCAAGCCAATTTCAAGGTACCCTATCCCTCTAATCTAGGAACTATGGAGTCCTACATTGTGTCCTCTTCCATGCCACCAATGGTAGGAATGCTCCTCCATTGTATCCCTTTATTAAAAGGGACCAAGTTGAAACCTCCACCAAAACCATTTGACTTTAAATACCATAAAAATTTGTACAACATAATGACTTTCATTATGGTATGTATTCATGTGGTTATAGGTTTTAAAAATAATTTCTACCTGATGGTTATGATCCTCAGGGTGCATGTGAGTATGCATTCCTACGGTCATTAGGACCCTGACCCAAGGGGTGGAGTTATGGATCTCTTGGTATCAGATACTTTGGTTAGGTCCAAGTCATTACCTATTTATATCTAAGACTCAGAGACTCCAGTTCCAGATGGTGAGGGTGAGGATCACGCATGCCTTTCCCTTTGAAAGGGAATGAGATCCTCCAATCCTTCTACAAAACCAATTTCAATGAATCCCTCCCAGAGTAAGCCCCTGGAATTTCTTACAGGAGTTTTCACTCCTACTCTTCCTTTCTTACTAGGTAGTGTTTGTATGGCTAGTCAGATTTGACTATCTTGGATACAAAACTTGAGTAAGAATGGGAACATCCAAGCCCCGTCTGCTTCTCTTATATCTCTCACGTCTTCCAGAAATGGAAGAGGGATTGTGTGATTTTCCAGATCATATACTTCCTCTTTTTTCTCACATTCTAAAATGACTCATAATGACACATTCGAGCATAAATGATAGTCATAATCACAACATCCACATGATCAGAGGCATATTTTGGAAAATGATCTTCTTTTGAATCTTCTTCTTTACATCCTTCAGAGAGTCACCATATGTGTGGTCCTCAAGGTCATGTATCCAATATCAAGGAAAAGTGTATTTTTTGATTCCCTAAATTTATCAAATCGTTTTATTTCTCATGCTGATCATGACTCAAGTGGGCTTAGAGGTTTGAAGTAATCACAACATCCATACAACCTCCAACCTTCCAGAAACCTTAGTGTGTAATCCCTGGCTTATAAAACTATGAGAACTATGATTCTGGCTATAATCAGAATAAATATAATGCCCATATAATTCATTATTTCAATGGGCCTACTAATTAGTATAATCTCTTATATCTCACCAAGGTATCCTTATTAGGAATATACCTTGAAATCCAACATTTCTTCCTCATCCATAGGTGTAATACCCAAAAAATCCTCCAAATAACCATGATTAGAGACATCCCTCATAGTCCCTTCAAAGTGAATCCATTTCAGAAACAATCCCCAACTTAATCCTCTAAAAGGTCCATACTCTGCAAGAAAAACCTTTATAAGACCTCTATAGGTGTGGTTCCTCACAACCAAACTATATGGACTTTTATTACCATCTAAATGGGATATGTAGGAATCCTCCTTGAGGTCTAAACCCAATATCCCAAACCAACATTAATTTTCTCTAGGTCATATTCTCAGTAGATTCCTTTTCAACTTGGGAATCCATATCCCTTCCTGGTTATTTGAGCATCTTCGGCATAATCCCCACACCAAAATTTGTCTTCGCACCTTCAATATAAATGTCCTCACCACATGATGTTAAATTATATGGTTAGGCCTTAACACATTACCTTAAAAGTTAGGATGAGTCCCATTATGTGGCACCAAACTACATGGGTTCGTATTCCTTTCATAAGGATATGTAGGAATCCCATCTCATGGGTCTGATCCAATCATCAAAACAACTCCCATATCTCTAGATAACGATACACTCAAGAGCACCCCATTGTGTGGATGAAAACGTGCATCATCATAATAATGAACAATGAATCTTATATCAATACATAAGAGGATAAAATTGATGAAGAACCTTAGATACATAAAAATATCTCCATTGAGGAGGAACCTATGATACACACAGATGATTTGAAATCTCATAAATGCTAATAATTTTTTGTTAATTCAAGGGTCTCTAATGTTATACATGGTAATTAATGAAGGATTTATGAACATATCTTAAAACTATAAGAGATACTTGGACCAAAAGGGTGTGATGAGCCCGACCTCCCTTCCTCTCTACAAATGTGCTCACTTAAGCATCATTGGAAAAACTCCCCAATGACAACCTAACTTTTTAATGTAGTTTCGCATGGATATTGAACTTTTTGGTGATTTTGGTTCCACAAATAAACCCATTTGGAATCATTAAAATATAGTTAACCTAAAGTGAATTATTTCACAAAACTCAACCCCTTCCAATCGACTTTCAGTCAAAACTAGTTATCCATCTGAAAAAGACCCTTACAAAGTGCATGAAATCATGGGGGGTAGAAGTGGTGGAGGCCAAAGAAATGTCCCCTTAAAGTGATATTAGAATAATTTAGGAGGGATCTAGTAGAAATATATAAAGTGATACTCTCATTTGGGTCCCCTTTTCATTCAAAAGAATCAACTTCAAAATCCCCTTACCTTCATGTGTGGACTAACTTAACACCCTATTCATTGATCATTCTAATCTTCCTAAAAAATTAGTCAGTTCCAAAGGTAGACTAGAATTTTCCTAAAGAAACCCAACCCACACATTGGAATCTAATTCAATATCCATATTGTTAATTTTGAACAATCTCCACAATGTAAGTACACTAACCATAGCCATCGTTTCTTCTCCAATGGAGTTTCCTGGTCCATAGAATGAACTAAATCTAAATATAATAGATCCTATACTATCACACACAAGACCACATCCTCTAATTAACCCGATAAAACAAGACCCATCAATATTAAGTCTTATCTCTATTAATGTTGAATTCCTACAAACCCATGATCCCATATTCTTCCTTCCTCTTCCCTCTATGTTGATAACCTCCCTAGGAATAAATATTCTAATTGATACTGATAATTTATGAACCTAAATGAATATATATGAGTAGTAACTACCATCCCCCACCATCTTTATAGCTTCCCATATCACCCAACGTGCTATCGTGAAATCCATGATATGAGGGTTAATCTCCACACCAATTTGATTAGCTCCTTAAAACTAGGAGACAAGGAAATAATATATATTATCCATGTATCCAGTAACACCCATGAAGTGATCAAGAAGAATCTACACCATAACTTCCTAGTCCCCTATAAAAAAATATGCTCTTCTAATTTAGGTCTTGCAGAAATAATGCACTAGCAGTATGATGCTAGGACTCCCTTCATCTGCACATTATCATCTGTAGGCATGGTTTGATTCATCAATATCTGCACCTAAAAGTTTATCGTCAATGTTATTTATTTTAATAAAAGTTTGATTCACATTAATATTTTCCACTACTTACCTACACCATATATTTGTAATACATTCCATTGAAAGGAACAGATAACGATTCAAAAAAGATGCATCTTTTGGGTTTCTCGGTCAGGATGATATTATCATATATTATCATTTGTTGTTGTTCAAGAGTTTCATTAATAAACTTTGGGAATACTATTTCTTCTTTGAATGAAAAATCCTACACTAGGAATCTTGGGAAGTAAAGGGGTTACCCAACCCAGTTCTCCTTCCAATAGTTAATCTCCCCACAACCCACCACTCAGCGTATGTTCATTTCAAAATTTATAGATGTTTCATAATATTTATTTCCAGTCTTGATGGGATACCTAGAATATTATCCCACTCTCTCCAGTATTCTCCATACCTATTCCATATAAAAATTTTCCATAATGTGTTCCCTTAAATGATATACCACAAAAAGTTATCTTAAATGGTTTTCATGGATTCTGACTCACCACAAAGATTAATTCCACCTTTTACATTGGGTTTCCCCATTCTCCTCTAGGATTAACAATGGTATATTCCATTATAATTCACATCCCATAAGTATTTTTTATTGTTTATTCAATCTGTTTAACAATCCCTTTCTATTCATTGATAATACATAAAACATTAATAGGTATATAGGTGATGAAAATGTTAACTGACATGATACTACCTCCAAATTAAAGAAATTAGTTTTTCCAGTTACAAATACACCTCGTGATCTGATTGATGATGCCATAAAAAGAAAATTCTTGATTATACAATTCTATATTGATTCACCCAAGTATTTAATTAGAAGATAATTAATTTTCATACCTAAATTTATTTGAATGAGTATTTTATGTTGGTTTGTACGTTTATTTAAGATATAAACATTACTCTTCCCTTGATTGATCCTTTTTGCATAATGATTTCCATAATCCTCTATGATTTTAATCATCCCATCGATGAATATTTTCCTAACATTTAGGAAAAAAATAATATCATCAAAAAACATCAGATGTAATATGATGTTTTCTTAATACATGTTATTATAAGGGATAATGATCCCCTCCTCCAAACTGTACGTTAAGTTTCTTATGAGAGCATCTTGAGCCAGGATAAATTTGCTTGGTGATACTAAATCACCTTTTCTATGACCACAAACATTGTTGAAAAAAAAATTAAAACTTTTTCCCATGGAGGAAATGAAGATCCATGGGGAGGATTGTCACATAATAACAGGTCACGGGTCCATTATTTAAACACATAGTACCTCATGACTATGATAATGAAACTCCGCTCTATCTTATTGTTTGACTTATCCATATCATACTTTAAGATAATATTGGAACTAATTTTTTTTATTAATGTCCTCTAAAATCACCATGGAGATCCCCAACACACCTTGGATACTCTTTCCTTGTATAAATCTATACAGATCCTCCAAAAGAAGTCTTGTAATAACAGTTTTGATTCTTCTATTTAGCAAGGATACAAGAATATTATAAGAAAATTTACACAGACAAATAAGTCAATGTTGGTTGCTATTAGTGGGAAATTTAAACTTAGGAACAAGGAACACTCTGGAAGAATATATCACCCTCAAAAGTTCCCCTCCTTGGAAAAAATCACATACTACTCCCATAATCTACACCTTTATTATACTCTATGCCACTATGTAGAAAGTTCCCAGGAAGCCTTTTAGGTCAGGCATTCTATCTAGTTTCATGTTAAACATTTCTTGATTATTTTCTCCCTCATATGATATGGTTTATAGCTCCTAATTATCCTTATCTTGTTCTAGTCTTGAAATGTGATGAAAAAAACATGTCTCCCCAATTTTCTCATAAAGTCTTAGACCTTTGAAGTTATCCAATCTTACCAACATACCCTTAAAATGATCTAAATCTAGTCTTCCAACTACTTTGATATCACCCATATATAACTCATCTTATAATTTTAGATTGATCCAACTTTTAATCTTCTTTCCTTAATGTACACCTTAAATTAATCCATGTTGAAGTCTTCATCCCTTAGCTAAAGATCCTAAAATATCTCCCTAAAATACTTTATATCTCTATGATTTTTCATCCAGATTATTTTTTTCATTCAGGGTGATAAAAATTTCATCATCCCAATTCTATTGTAGAATCTTTTTAATTCCTAAAGATAGAAGGAATAGATTTTTATTCTTTAATGTATCTTTTGATCTATTAAAAGTTATTTTTTTGTTCTTTTGGTTTGAAAAACAATTCATCTTAAATATTCATTTATTTAAGAAATAGATTCAATAGATGTGGAAAAACTTCTCAATGAACAACCAAATGATGAAATTGTGATTTTCATATAGAAATAAATCATGTAAGAAAATTTTATCATACACCCTATCTTGATATTAAAATAATTCCTCAACTATAGAAAAAAGACCATGAAATAAAATTAAATATCCTATTACCTTGATTTTTGATGAATTTATGTTTTTTTATCTGCTAATGATTTATATATTTTTTATTAGCTTTCTCATTACAATGTTCTCTATAACTCTCAATTATACCTTGGGTGATATTATTCTCTTCTATGTCCATATTTGTAATTCCCTTTAATATTTTATTTATCTAGGATCCTGAATATATGTTATTCCATGGGACCTTCATATTTCCATTTTCTACTTTTCAAAAGGAAGTTTTATTATCCCTTTTTAAGAAGTGGGTTTTCAAAAAATGTATTTTTTAAATAATAAAATGTTTTTCCTTTCATGATCTTATGTTTTATATTCAACTTACTAGAATTAATTTTTTAAAAATATTAACCCTTTTTATAAATAATGAGATAAAATTGAGAGTAAATAATTTATTTAAGAGGATATACTATAACACATTTAAAATTTATTTTAAAATATTACTATTCTCAAAAGCTTTCTTAATAAGAAACATAGATCTTTATGTGAATTGTGATATACTATAAAAATAATAACTTTTAAATATGATTTTTATAATCAAGATATTATGTTTGTGATATGAATATTAATTACCATGTTATAAAAAATATTTATAATGGTGTTATATAATCCATAAGCACTCAATTTTTAGTAACTTTATTTTATGATTTAAAAAGATGTTTTCTTCACCAATTGTTTTTATTGGATTGTGTTCATGGAAATTTTTATTAAACTCTACCATTTTTAGAAATTTGGTTTGATTAAATTAATATTATTTTCTAAATTATAATGATAATTATTTCTTAGGGTGATGTTTTGGTTTTTTTAAAAATATTTATTTTTTAAGTGAATAGAGAAAAATACCGATTTTTTTGAAACTATCGTTTCTTTTTATTAAATGGATCAATTTAAAAGTACCTACTACTTTAAATTTTATATTAAATTAAAAAAATTATAATTTAGTTATAAATAATTTAATTAAATAAATATAAATAATCTATATACTTTATTTTAGTGTGAGTTCATTTTTTGGCTTAAAACCTATTTTTCTAAAAACTGGTTTTCCTTCTGTTTTACACATTTATATTAAAAGTGATTTAAAAAACTTATATAAATTGATATTAAAAATTTTATTGTATATTTTTAATAATTATGTTTAAATTTTTTATATAGTTTGACTTTATTTTTGGTCATATTTAATTGTAACTATGGGAAATATTTGTTACCTAGCTAAGGGTAAATCAAGTAATTAAGGTTAAAAATAATGTGATGAGGCTTTAAAAATATATCTAACACCTAAATTATTTTTACTTGATGAATTTAGTTCAAAAATAATCTTAAAATTTTCTAATATATGGAATCTTGTTGTCATTTTTCTTTGATAATGGTCATAATATTATTTCAAGTCGTGAATAAATATAAAATGTCACTCTCTTTGTTTTAGTATCTCTAATACTTTTTCATAAGAAAAAAAAGACGTTATATTCAGTTATAGATTGTTATTTTAAATTTAAATGAAATATTTTATCATTTTAATTTAATTTTAGTTTTTATTGTTTTAATAATTACCTTAAATTCTTACTCAACGTTGTCACAGCTCATGTTCAAGTAACAGAAAAAACAAGTAAATGATTTTTAAAAATATAAAAAATAATACTATTTGGATGAATTTTTGAGTTATATGGATTTTTTTAGATAAATATGACATATTATTTAAGTTATAAAAGTTTATATACTAATTTTATTACTATATTGATGTCATTAAATTCAAATATTCTGAATTGTCCAAAAAATACCTTTAATGTTATATTATTTTAAATAATATTTTATTTAATGATTTAAAATTCATAAAAATATTATTATTATCCAATTTAATGGTATATTGTTTATCATATAATATATTTTATACTAATTTTTCACTTTTCCTTTCATAGTATCTTTCTTGACCCCTAAATAGTAAAAAACATTGTTATTGAGTAGCCATTAAAAGTGTTGAAGGGGGTTAAAATAAAGAGATAAGGGCGAAAATATCTCCTAAACTTGTACAAATATTATTGTATCATTTTATTTCAACTAATACTCCTCCAAGACTTGAAATAATAAAATTTTATTCCACTTTAGCATTAAAATTATCTTATTTTAATTTAACATATAAAATATTTCTTATGGTTCCCCTCCCTTCCCTTATAAAAGGAAACCATCTCTACTCTATTCGTATCACATTTTGAGCACTCCATTTTAGCCAGTTTGTAATAAAATATCTCTCCAAAATATCTAACTAAATAATATAGGTCCTATTTTTACAAAAATTACAAACCTAGAAGGCTTAATGTGTATTCCAAAGAGGTTTTTCATAGAGAAGTTTAAGTCATAACTGACTTATTTGAAATTTGTTCCTTATATTACATCCTTTAAGTATTATTTATTCATGATGAAATAATAATATAAGTATCCTAAATATAATTAAATGTTATTATGATTATTTTAAACCTTTTTTTCATCTACGTTTCCATAATATTTGAAATGTGAACATTGCTCGTGCGTACATGGGGATTACCACCTCCACGAAGCGATGTGTTTCTGTTTTCATCACCTCCTCACACTAATGGTTATTATGATGGATTTAATTAATATATATGATTTTAATGAAATAAATATAATTCTATATAGATAATATGTCATCTATTATATTACCTTTAAATCCATTCAAAATTATAATGTCATTTGTGCGTACGTGAGGACTACCACCACTATAAAGCGATGTGATTTTTCTTCATGTATGCCTTTCATGGATGATTATAAAATTGTATTTAATGAATATAAATTATAATAATTTAATGATAAATATTCTTGATATGATATAATAATTTACATTTGACCATATTCAACCGAACCAATCCTTTTTCGACTTATAAGTCAATTGTTCTCAAAACATCCGACGTGAACTTAATCGATTAAGTAATTAAGCATATCATAGATATAAGTTAAATATAAGGAATAATAAAGTGTAAAAATTAAATATGTAATTAAATAATTAATATATTTTTATTATTTAGGAATATAAATAATGTATGTTATATGTTGGACTCAAGGTAAGGGACAATTTACCTTAAAACCTCAATTTAAATGTTTCAATGATTTAATTTCTATGTATTTTTCCTCCATGTGCATTTTCTTAAAATCCTTTTATAATTTTATTTATATTGAAATATATAAAATTATAAAGTAAATTTTATATCTATTTTGATTTTCTTTCAAAGGTTTTCAAAAGAAATATTTTTATGTATTTTATATAGGATGTGTTGACATTATTTACAAAATGATAAAGGAATGTACTATTTAAATGTATAAGATGTCAATATATTTTCATAAAACCACAAAATTTATTTATTTTTGGATTATGTTATAATATTAAATGTTTTATTAAAATTAATATCCTTCTTCTCTTTGTTCAAGGTATTTTATTTTTGAAAATTGGCTTTTAAAGGAAAATGATATATCAATATTTGAAAATATTTTACATAATGTTTAAAAAGTATATTTTGATGAGTTTTATAATGTAAATGAAATATTTTATGTGTTTGATGTATGTTATGGTCCTTTTACATTGTTTTTGATGATGGGTGAACCTAATATTGATGGTTCTCTCTAAATTGGAAGAACTGAACGAGGATGATCCGACTCAGTAATTATAAGATTTTATGCATCATTCATATATTGTATTAGACATAAACATCATGATAATTGAATTTTTTTCAAAGAATACTGAAAAAGAAGGTCACTAGAACCAATATATAATCTCTTCATATTACATATATAATTAATTTAAATAGATCAGAATAACAACATCTCATTATTGATATCTTTCTTTGATTAGATATTGATCATTTGAACCCCTTTTTAGTCAACCACCATTGTTCATATATGATCCATGTGTAGACTCCATAAAACATTTATCCAAACATGCTCATATGATTATGGAACAACACCGATGGATTGTCGAGTGCCAACATGGTCGATCGATCATATTGTAGTGTTCATTTAGATCGCTACGAT
Source organism: Viscum album (assembly GCA_963277665.1). Taxonomy (NCBI): domain Eukaryota; kingdom Viridiplantae; phylum Streptophyta; class Magnoliopsida; order Santalales; family Viscaceae; genus Viscum; species Viscum album. Next base: position 1,954,358,980 of record OY728130.1, read on the forward strand.
AATTCTTTAGGGATTTAAGAATCAACCATTCAATCCATTTCTTCATATCATGCAGGAGGAAACGGAATATCTGTATAATTTTTTAGTATTGAGAGAGAGTTCTAGAATTCATTGTGCACAACTATTCTCTATTTGTATCTATCTATAAAAAACAAATATATTAGTCTATTTATAGAGATATCGTTAGGGTTAAAATATTATGTAACTCCAAAATAACCCTAAAATAATATATCAAAACTTATATGGCCCCAATACAACTATTATTATTATTATTATTCTTTTATCATGGCATGCACAAGAAGGAACAATGAAATATATTGTTTTTATTACTTGAAAAACAATATTTTTCATGAGAAACAATCATGGTCTAATAGTCCTCAGTATTTATCAAATGTCTGAGTAAATGTTTATTCATACAATAAATAAATAAATATTATATATCCACATAATTAAATAACTACCTTCTGAAAAAATATTTATTTAATTTATGTGATAAAAAATAAGAAATAAACTTATTCAATGGTCTAGAAAATAATAATTATTCTTGTATATAAATTCAAATAGAATTTAACTGAGTTCAATAGAAAAACATAGTGTGTGGCCCCTCATTGGAATTAAGTGAGATTGCATAAAGACCAATATTACTGTCTAGTAATGGATTATGGGATCCAATAGATATAATTAAATTCCAAAATTTTGAAAACAAAACATTAGAACTCACTGTGTAATATAATCCCTTTGTTACGATACCTCATCAAACAGGTTTCACACTCATGTCATCGTCCTATATATGTGATACGTCTTTCATTGACTATTTGAAATAAACTCATTGTTACACCATGTACATGGAATTTAATGTGATAGATATATTTCAATGAAAGGGATGATGTATGAACTTCCATAAATATGTAAGGTACAAATCCTTCCTAGAATTATTCATTAATACCATGTCATTCGTGAGGCACCCATTGTACCCAAATTCTCTATAAACTGTTTTTTGTCATGGTTTACAATAATAAATCTAAGTGAATGATTCATGAAATATATTTATAATAATATTAATGTCTAAGGACCATTGCACACACTCGTGAATAGTAATATCCAAGGACACATATAAATTAGGAATTCTTATGGGCGAGTTTGTTCTCATAATATCCTATCGTAGAGACTACCAATTGCGATCTTCTTGAGATAAAGTCTCATAAAATTATGAGTTCACTCACCTGATGGTAAAAATACTATTTCAACCATCATAGGATTTTATCTAGAGAAAGAAAAAGGTTTAAGTGTATCATCATGGAATTTTAAGGTTCTCATAATAGCAGAGACCTATTATACCCTTTTCAATGCAATAAATACTCCAGGACATTATTATATTAAAGTCATATAGAAATATAAATGATATATAATAAAATATTTTAATTAATATTCACTTCTTTGAATATATATGAAATCTAAATTTTACAAAATTGGTTCTAGTACACCAACCCCCACAGACTCCCACTTGAACTATAGACAACTTCCAATGACATTTAATCCACTAGATCCCACATGATGATCATGTTTTTACTGACATATGGATTTACTCTAGGGATATTCTACATTGTATTCTATTACTAAGGGAAAAACGTTCTTTTGAAATGGGGATTTTGCAACGGGAATTAATCATGTTGCAAAAATTCCTTCACGAAGGTTAATTGCGACGGGATTTATGGTCCCATCGCAAAAGGTAATGCACGGTTTGGCACGAGATGCGTTCCAAACCGCAGGAAGGTTATTTGTGGCGGGACAATCTCCTCGTCGCAAATACCGGTGGCGGTAAATGGTTTTTTTGCGATGGGATCTTGGCCCCTCACAAAAAGTGTGTTTGCAGGACACGTTTTGTGATGGGACCCATCTTAAATACAAGAGGCGGTAAATGGTTTTTTTGTAATGAGATCTTGGCCCATCGCAAAACGTGTGTCGGCAGGACACCTTTTGCAACGGGTCCCATCGCAAATACTTTTTTAACCACCGACGATAATTAATGCGGGAAAAGGTATTTACGCCGGGTCCCGTTGCAAATATTACTATTTGCGACGGTATCCCCGTCACAACAAATCTAACCTTTATATACCCCCTCCATTTTTCTTTCTCATTCACTCTATTCTTATTTCTTCCCTCTCTCTAAACTCTATTTTTTGAGTGGAAATTTCTCTGAGTAAATTTTTTTTACAGAGAAGTTGTGAAGTCATTTACATCAATATGAGATCCAGTTCAAAGGTATTTATATTTTATTTTATTTATTATTTATTTCATTGTTTAATGATAATTTCAATTATTGTTGTTACTTGTAATTAGTAATTATTAGTAATCACTTGAAATTAGTAGTTGCAGTTGTGTATTTAAATAATTAAATATAATTTGTAATTAGTAGTTGTAAATTATAGTTATTAATACCAATTAACGCTAATTAGTAATAAATTGTAATAAATATGAATAATTAGTAATAAATAGGAATAATTAGTAATAAATAGGAATAATTAGTAATAAATAAAAATAAATTTCAATAATTAGAAATAATTAGGAATAATTACGAATAATTACGAATAATTACGAATAAATAGTAATAAATAGTAATAATAATTAATAATTAGTAATAATTAGTAACAATTAATAATAATTAGTAATAATTAGGAATAAATAGTAATAAATAGGAATAATTAGTATAAATAAAAATAATTAGTAATAATTAAGAATAATTAGTAATAAATATGAATAATTAGTATTAAATAGGAATAAATAGAATTAAATAGCATTAAATAGGAATAATTAGTAATAAATAGTAATGAATAGGAATAAATAGAAATAATTAGTAATAATTAGTAATAATTCGTAATAATTAGTAATAATTAGTAATAATTAGTAATAAATACTAATAAATAGTAATACATAAGAATACATAGTAATAATTAGTTATAAATAAAAATAATTATTAATAAATTAAAATAATTAGTAATAAATACAAATAATTAGTAATAAATATGAATAATTAGTAATAAATATGAATAATTAGTAATAAATAGGAATAAATAGAATTAAATAGCATTAAATAGGAATAAATAAGAATAAATAAGAATAAATGGGAATTAATAGGTATAAATAGGATTAATTTGGAATAATAAGTGATAATTAGCAATAATTTTGAATAATTAGAAATAATTAAGAATAAATAGCAATAACTAGCAATAATTTGTAATTAATAGCAATTAATAGAAATAAATAACAATAAATAGTAATAAATAGTAGTAATTAGTAATAAATAACAATAATTAGAAATAATTAGTAATAATTATTAATAAATATGAATAATTAGTAATAGATTGCAATGAATAGAATTAAAAATTATTAAATAAGAATAAATAGGAATAATTAGTAATAATTAGTAATAAATAGATACAAATAGTAATAATTAGTAATAATTAGTAATAAATAAAAATAATTAGTAATAATTAGTAATAAATAATAATAATTAATAATAATTATTAATAAATATAAATAATTAGTAATATATAAAAATAATTAGTAATAAATATGAATATTTAGTAATAAATATGAATAAATAGGAATAAATAGGAATAAATAAGAATAAATAGAATTAAATAGCATTAAATATGAATAATTAGGAATAAATTGGAATAAATAGGAATAAATAAGAATAAGTCGGAATTAATATGAATTAATTGGAATAAATTGAAATTAATCGGAATAAATAGGAATAATTAGGAAGAATTAGTAATAATTTGGAATAATTAGTAATAATTAAAAATAAATATAAATAAATAGCAATAAATAGAAATAAATAGCAATAAATAGCAAGAAATAGCAAGAAATAGTAATAAATAGCAATAAATAGTAATAATTAGTAATAATTAGTAATAATTAGTAATAAATAGTAATGAATAGTAATAAATAGGATTAAATATGAATAATTAGTAATAATTCAGAATAATTTATAATAATTAGTAATAATTAGGTATGAATAATCAGTAATAATTTCGAATAATTAGTAATAATTAGTAATAATTAAGAGTAGTTTTTAATAATTAGGAATAATTAGGAATAATTAAGAATAATTAGAAAAAATTAAGAATAATTAGAAACAATTACGAATACTTAGAAACAATTAGGAATAATTAGCAACAATTAGGAATAATTATCAATAATTAGAAATAATTAGCAGCAATTAGTAATACATAGAAACAAATAGGAATAACTAGCAACAATTAGGAATAATTAGAAACAATTAGGAATAATTTTCAATAATTAGGAACAATTAACAACAATTAGCAACAATTGGGTAAAAAATAAATTGTAATAAATTGTAATAACTTCCAATAACTTGGCATAATTTCCAGTGGATTGATGGCACTCCTTTTGCTCGATGACTCTTCTCCTTTAAAATTTCACCGACTCAAAACATTATGAAAAATATGATTCTATGTATGCATATCCAATCTCGTATGAATGAGTTTGAATATATATTCGTAGGACCACATTTTTTATAATGTGTTAAGATGGTGATAGTTGCAAGAAGATGATTTATTAACGAAAAGGGGGTTATTTTTTCTCACAGATCATTTACTTGCAACTATCTCACACAGAAATCACAATGAAGAATCTGCTCAGAGGTACCCTTATTCATTCACGTATGCACGAGAATGAATATGTGTACCTCTGACCAGATTCTTCATTCTCATTTCTGTGTGAGATAGTTCTAAGTAAATGAGCCGTCGAACAAAAGAGTAGTTGTCAATCCACTAGAAATTGTGTTGCCCGTAAATAATGGTAATTATTAATAAGTAGTTCTAATTATTTATCCTTTTTTCAGATAGTGTTTTTATAATTTTAAATTATTCAAAAACAGAAATGATTTAATATTTTGTAGAAAAATATGGAACAAGGAAGTCAACAATAGTCGTTATTAGATTATCACACTTGGATAAATCAGTGTAGAAATCCAAACGGTTCTTGTTTAAATCCTGTATATATTGAGGGTGTTAAAGCTTTCTTATCATTTAAATCATCAAAATCAGAATATGTTTCAGAAGGCACAGTAAAGTTTCCTTGTAAAAAATGTGCTCTGAGAATGTTTGACACATTTTACAAGGTTGGGGGACATCTCTTGCGGTTTGGTTTTCAAACAGATTATGCTTTTTTGTAACAACATGGTGAACACAGTTCCAGAGAAGATATTAATAACTTGATTCCGGATCCTTCACGGTTTTAAAATTTAGTATATGACGTTGTAGTTCCATCTGTTTAACAAACTAATACTCAAGATGATGTTGATTTAACTCTTAAGTTGTCACTATCCGAATTTTATGCGTTGTTGAGGTTTGATGAGGATGAATTATATCCTGGTTTCAAGGTAATAAAATTAGAAGTAGTTGCAAAATTCATGGCTATTAAATCATATAATTAAATGTCAAACAACTATTTTGATCAGATACTTTTTTTGGTTAAAACAATTTTACCTGAAGGAAATGTGTTGCCTACAAATTACTATGATAGCAAGAGGTTAGTTCATAATCTGGGCCTTATTTATCGGAAGATTCATGCATGTCCAAATGATTTCATCTTATATTCTGGTGAAAATGATTCATTGGATAGTTGTCCCACATGTGGAAAATCGAGGTATACAGAAGCTCAACTAGGGAATTCTGGATCGATTCTAGTAAAACAGTTGATATATTTCCCCCTTACACCCAGGTTGAAGCATTTATTTATGTCTCAGAACACAACATCAATGATTTCATGGAACAAAACCAAGATTTCAATAGATAAAAGATTGAATCATCCATATAATGGTGATTCATGGAAAAATTTTGACCGTCTGCATCCGTCGTTTGCTTTAGAATCCTGAAACATGCGATTGGGTCTTTCTACTGACAGTTTCTATCTGTTTGGTTCTTATGGTAGTTAGTATTCATGTTGGCCTATCTTTATAACTCCGTACAATTTACCTCCGTGGATATAGATGATGGATCCATATATCTTTTTGACTATATTAATCCCAGGACATCCGAAAAAGAATATTGATTATTATTTGAAACCATTGATTGATGAGTTAAATGAATTGTAGAGTGATGGTGTTAGTACATATGATGTTGCTACGAAAAAAATTCCATATTAAAAGATGCATTGAGGTGTACGATTAGTGACTTTCTGACATATGGCATATTATCTGGCTAGAGTACACATGGTCTGAAATCATTTCCTTACAGTATAAAAGACAACGAATCCTTAATGCTCATCAATGGAAAAAACCTTTCTATTTTGACTGTCACCACATATTTCTTCTAACCGATTTCCCTTTTCGAAGGAACAAATCTCATTTCAGATAAAGTACAATTGAAAGGGATGAATCTCTAAAAATGATCTCAGGTATAGAGCTAAAATGAGATGTATTTTCATTACCTCCCTTCAAATTTCGGCCAACAATAAACCAACAAAAAATTCATGGCTTTGGGAAAGAACATAGTTGGATAAAACGAAGCATTTTTTGGGATCTTTTATATTGGTCTGATTTGTTGGTTCTCCACATGTTGTATGTCATGAATATTGAGAAGAACTATTTTGATAATTTATTTCATACAGTTTTGAATACACTAGGTAATACCAAAGATATTGTAAAGGAATGATTAGATCTTGCCCAATTTTGCAGGTGACAAAAACTCGAACTATTTGAAAATGTCAGATCATAGAGGTTAATGAAGCCAAAATAAGCTTAGACACTTTCCAAAGAATTCTCTTATTATTTTTTCAGTGGATTGCAGATTTGATAATTCCAGATGTCTATGCTTTCAATTTGGGCGGATGTGTTAAGAATGGTTATATTATAGTATTAAAAAATCATGATTGTCATGTTATAATGGAAAGACTTATGCCAATTGGATTCAGAGGTTTGTTTAATTATATGATTTGGTATTTTATAACTAACATATCACATTTTTTCAAGACATTTGTGCAGTGACAACAGACTACGATGCGCTAAGAAAACTAGAAGAAGATATTTCTGTAATTATATGTAAACTTGTAAAAATCATTCCGATGACTTTTTTTGACTCAATGGAACATCTGATATTACATTTGGCACATGTTGCTTAATGTGGAGGTCTAGTACAGTTTTTATGGATATACCCATTCGAGAGATGAATGTATAAATTGAAGGAAAAAGTATGTAACAAAGCATCAGTTGAAGGTTCAATTGTTGAAGCTTATTTTCAAGAGGAAATTTCTTTTTTCTTCTCTCATTATTTTGAATCTCAATTTCCCTCCAAACACAATCGCATGGGACAAAACGAGGGGAATGTTAATGAAGAAATAGACAATAAATTATCAGTTTTTAATCAGCCCAATCTTGGCTTCAGTGGAGTTCAGGAACGATAGCTTTCAGATGACCAACATCATAGAGCTCATACATATGTTCTGCTCAATTGTGAAGAAATGACATCATTTTGTATTGTGAGTGCTTCTATCACTTATTCTATAATTTATGTTATATTATGTAAACTTATTTTATTTTTAGGTTATATGATAATCATAGCAAAAAAGAACTTCCCCAAATTACTGCAGCTTCTCTTGAAGAACGCAGAAAAAATATTTTTATCAATGGTTTCGAAAACAGGTAAGATAAATTATTGATGGTTTAATATCAATTCTGTTTATTATTTATTATATTGATAATTGTTTTACAAATTTTTAGGTGTCTCAACATGATGATAAAATTGATAAGATACTGTGTATATTGAGTAACCCACCAACCAAAATGATTAAATTTTATAATGCATATGTGGTGAATGGTTTTCGATTTCATACACGTAAATATAGAGAATAAAAAAAACAATGAATAGTGGAGATTTCTTGAGAGGATCGAATCACAGAGAAACTGAAGTTGACTGTCATGGAATTCTGGATAAAATTATTGAGCTATGTTATCTAGGACAGAATTACATAATGATGTATAAATGTTGGTGGTTGAATAATGAGAGAGGATTGTGTATTCATCCGACTCATGGAATCATCGATACTAAATATAAAAGTCTTCTTGCAGTAAATGAACCATTTTTACTATCTCAATAAGAACATCAAATTTATTATGAAAAGTACTGTGCTACATCAAGATACATGAGTAATTGGTGGAACATAATAAAAATTAAATCTCGAGAAAATCAGTTTACTCGAATTGAATGTGGTTCTGCTGAAGAGGAAGGAATTGAAATTTTTCAAGAGACTACTCAAAATCCATATTTTTCACAAAGATACGTGAATATCAATGATGAAACTCCACAATTAAGGATCGATGATGAAAAATATGTTAACAATGTTACAAATTAATTTTAAATGAAAAGAGATGATGAAACTGAATCTCATATGGATATTGATGATGTTAAGGAGGAAGATGAAGACATTGACATTGACAGCTATAGATATGAGGATGAAGTTGGACATTTACATAGTTAAATTCTGGTTATATTCATAACTAATATATATCTATATATAATAGTTATTTTCAACTATCTTTTAACAACAATCATTTTGTGTTTCAGATGGATCCTGATCTATTTTGTGAGTTGCAGGAGGCTGAGCTATCTTTGGATGAGGGAGATTGTGGACCATCAGACCCCCATCCTACTAATGGTTTAGGGGGTATGCGGAGGGGGTGTGGTCTTGCGCGAATGATGATTTCTGACCCTATCCCTGAGCGACATCCGCGTCTTGGCTTCGATCTACGCATAGAGAGGTATGTTAACCTATATATTTTAGTTATCTTTCATTAATTTATTTTCATATATACTAATTGTTTGATTATATATTATTTTTTCATAGTTTTCCACATATATCTATTGGATAGGGGAGCGCTATCTTGCACAACTATTTTTCTCAGCCACATATCACATGGGAACAGATTCTCATTGATGTGTAGCTTGGCATGTTCAATCATTGGCTGGTATGTAAATAAATAATATTTATTTTGAGATTTATTTTATTAATAACTTGATATTATAAGTTATTTGTAGGGTTTATAGTATCCCATTGATGATAGCATGTGTGAAGCTATCCACGCGGCGTGGAAGGAGTCTATGTGTGACAGTTTCCGTCAGTTTTTGCACAATTTGAGAATAACAACCATTAAGAAAGTAGGAGTGACATAATTTGATGAGTCATGTAGAGCCCACTGACCAGAGTACATTTCATCTCACATTTGGGATGGATTATGTTTACACTGGATGAGTGGTGAATTTCAGAGGATATTTTCAGTGGGATGGCACAACCAGGGGATACAGGAGGTGACACATCGAGCTGGTAGTCATACATTCAGTATGCATAGAGAGCATCTGGTAATTATATTTTTTAAATATTTTATATAACATTAAATATAAACAGTTTATTTTATATTTCTGTAGGTATTCGAGCATCCTGATATTATGGAGTTCGACGTTTATCGGAGGATGTACAGTGATCCAGCCACTGGAGAGATAAGAGGTGATCCCCAGCGTCGGATTGTGGTTAGTATTATTTTTATCAGTTTGAAAATTAAATGCATATAATAATTTCACAATTTTACTTTCAAATTGGAATTGAAGGAGTCATATGATGCTGCAACCTCTCATACACAGGCTGAGCATCAGGACAAGATAACTAAGTAGACCAGTGCCCACCATTTCGATGAGGCGGTATGAATGAAGGTGACTCATTATGGCTTTGAGAATTTCCGAGTAGTTGGTATCAGCTATCATTTAACTCTTAGTACTTATTATGGTACTTATGTGATGTCGGAGTCTAACTCGAGAGGAGATCATGGAGAGGCATCATCTTCTGCCTCACAATATCAGGATCGGTTGCGAACTCAGACTAAGCTTATAAAGAGTTTGCTGAAGTAGCATGAAGAGATGCATCAGTAGCAGAAGCAGTAGCAGCATCAGTACAAAGAGGAGATGCGTCGATGGAAGCAGCTGCATCAACATCACAAGGAGGAGATGCATCGATGGTAGCAGCAGCATCAACAACAGCATCATGAGCAGATAGAGTACATGGAACGTTTGACTCATAGTTTAGTGATGGAGTTTCCTCCACCATATCTTACAGATCCTCCACCTCCTCCAAAAGATGACCCCCATTGATTTTTTTATGTTAAAAACATTTCAATTAAAGTTTGTTGAAATATGAACTATTTATAGTTTCTATCTTTTATATTGGTGCAATTTTTTTATTTAAAAAAAATATTTTTTTCATTTTTCATTAATCATAATTTTATTAAGTATTTTTTTTATTATGTTTAGTATTTGTGACAGGATCCCATCGTAATTAATTTAAATATAATTTATTAGTAGTAGTATTTGCGACGGGCCCATCGCAATTATTATTTGCGACGGTCCCATTACAAAAGTTTATTTGTGACGGGCTAATCAGAAAAGATTTATTTATATATAATGTATATAATTAGAGACTTATTTGTGACACAAATACCTCTTATTCCAGTAGTGTATGGAGACTCTGTTCTCTAATATTTCACCTCTCTAAGAACAATTCTTCAATAGATGATATTTCCAATTAATGTACTTCGTCCATTGATGTGATATTGGCTTCTTTTCAAGATCCAACACTATAGAATTATCACAGCATCATGTGATAGGATCTTTACTACTAGGAATCACATCAAGATATTCAAAAACATTTCATATCCAAACTACCTCTTAATATTAATCATAAACTGCAATAATCTCATACTCTATAATATAATTTATTACCATGGTCTTCTTTTAGCACATCCATCTCACAACACCTCCATTGAGAATGATAATGTATCTTGGCATCAATTTCAGATCATCTTGATCTATTTGTAAACTAGCATCTGCATATCCTCATATCACTAGTTTGATGTATCTATCATAGAATAGGTACATATCCTTAGTTCAAATCGTATGCATAAAAATGGTAATGAAATCCATCCAATAGTGGTCACCTGGATCATCTAGATATCTTCCTTCCATGCTTAAGGTTTAGGATATATATAGTCTAGTATATAGTATATAATACATGACTGGATGAATCAATGATGACTATGGAATCCTTTACATCGTCTATATCTCCTTATTTTTTTAAGGGAACATTTTCTTGTAAATATGAATGTCATGTAACACTGATAGCAATCCCATCTAAGATTGTTCCATGCTTAATCCTTTAAATATCTTGTTAATATATATACTTTTACTTAGGCTAAGTAGCCTCTTAGATAAATCATGATAGATCTTGATCCTAAAAATATATGTTGTTTTTACTTAGTCCTTTATGGGATTAATGTGCTCAACCAAGATTTAATATATTGTAAGATGGGTATTTCATTTCCAACGAGTTTTATGTCACCAATATAAATAATTAGAAAAATGACCATTCTACCACTGAACTATATATAGAAAATTGGTGTGTATACATTCTTTATGAAACCCAAATTCATTATGGATTCATCAGGTTGAATGTTATATGACCTTGATAATTTATTTAATCCCAAAATTGGTCTATAAAACATTAATATCTTATTGGAATCTTTTAGAGTCACAAACCCTTCAGGTCATTTCATATAGACATCTTCTTGTAGGATCCTGTTAAGGAAGGCTATTTTGAAATCCATCTTCCCAATATCATATTAATGGTAATACACTAGGGAAAATAGAATTCTAATGGATAATAGTAAAGAAACTAGTGAAACCTTTTCATCATAGTCTATAACTTGATGTTTTTTGAACCATTTTGCAACCAATCATTCCTTATAAGTACTGACTTGTCTATATATGACCAATTTATTCTTGAATACCCATTTACAACCAATGGGATTTACATCCACTATAGGATCTACCTAAACCAAAACTGTTTTTGATATAATGAGTACATTTCAGAATTCATAGCTTCTTTCCACTTAAAAAATTCTATTCCACTTTCTATTTCCTTGAAGGTTATAGGATCCTTATAATTAACTAATAATTATTCATCATCCTTGGTGACTAGAAAACTATATTTTCATGTTATCTAACCTCAATTTTACTCCTATAGAGTATTTGTTTCTTTAGAACATCCTGCTCCATGGAGATTTGTGGAATATGTTCATGGGATAACTCGTGTAATCCTTTTGCCTAGACATTATCAAATTCTATCTCTCCCTTACTATCTCTTTTAGATATGTTATTTCCCTTGAATAATATGGTTTCTATTACTATAATTATATTTTTTGTGAGGTAAAATATAAGTAATATCCTCTTGTAACCTCAGGGAATCCTATAAGTGCACACTTAGTGCCTCAAGGTGAACATTTTTTAATTGTAGAGGCCATAACAAACTCTTTATAACCCCCCACATGGAGACTCACATGAACCATCATTGATCTAACAACATATAATAGGGTGTGTTTCATCCTTTTACTTATACCATTCCATTATGGTGTACAAGGAGGACTGAGTTAGGATATTATCCCAAATTCCCATAAATAATAAATGAAGTATTGTTTAAGATATTCTATGATATAGTCAAATAATGGATTCTTAATATTCTTACCAATCAAGTTCTTAAATTCACTCATATATTCCATGAATCTTACAAGGGAATCTAACTTATATGTCATTGAGTATACATATCCATATCTAATAAAATAATCAGTAAAATTTATGAAGTATGAATACCTACCCCTAGATTAAACTAGAAATGGTCCACACACATCAGTATGAACCAACTTAAGAAACTCAGTGGCCCTTTCACCTTTTCAATTAACATAGAATTTTTTATTTTTCCTTTCAAACAAGAATGACATACACCATGTGGTTTTACTTTAAAATAATCCAAATTTCTATCATGGTGTAATTTGGTCAAAGGATTTTTCATTTACATGACATAGTCTGTGATTCCATATTTGGGTATGGCATTTTTCATTTAAAATATATTTTAATCAATTTAAATTACATGTTTCATGTAATCAATCACATAAAGACAATTATTTAAGCATTCCTTACTATATAAAATTATTTGTTTTTAAAAGAAACAACATTTATTCACAAATTTGAAAAGAAATTCATTTTTATCAAGTCTAAATAAATAAATAATGTTTTTGGGGAATGAAGGTTCATAATAAAAATATTTTAAAACCAAGATCATTCTCATTGAAATCAAGAGGTGGTAGTCCCCAATAGCCACATTAGAAAGTATGGATCCATTGGCTACTCATAAATCTTCCAACCTCTGAGAATTATTCTAGAATATACTTGGTTATTTTACGTGAATATATATATAATCCCCATATGGGGTATCTAATACCTAATTTATAGAAATGGATATATTAAACTTAATAAAAATCACTATAAGTGTCCCCCTACTTCTTTACCTGGGTGCAGCTTTTCTTTCAGTGGCCCTTCTAGCCACATATAAAACATACAACATCTTATTACCTTGATTTTCCCTTGATACATCTCTTCTTGGAAGGGAATTAAGAAGAATATTTAGACTTGTAATTAATCTTGGACTGTTTTCTTGGCCTTTAATTTTACTCACCATAATGATAAAGGGATTTTTTTCACTTCATATCCTTATCAACTTTGAAAAGTATAGTGAGAAGATATAGGATATAGTTTTCTAGGTTATCCATATTGTAATTAACAACAAAGCTAGATAAAATTAAACACTAAACATGAACTGCATTGAATTGGTATTTGTCATAGACAACAAACACCTTATCACTCACCTACATTACAAAAAGATCAGGCATTAACGATTATATTATATAATACTTCTGTTAATTTTGAAACACTAATTATAGGTTTATTAACCATTTTGAGAAGTTACTACCAGTTTGGAGATGGTCTTTCTCTATAATTGATGAAAGGGACAAATTGGTTGATGAACTTGTCATTAATTTATAATAAAATTGTATATTATTAGTGCCTCACTTCATTATAATTTATTTAAGGAATAATAATTTTTAATTTTATTAAGTATCCCACTATTTTATCAAGTCTAAATAGACCTCACCATTGGACTCAAAATGTCCAGTTTAATGGAAATTACAGTGGCAAGGATCCATAAACCCCATTTTATAACCCAAGAAAGTGCTTGGATAATTAATCATAGGTATTTAGGTAGTCTAGTCTTTTCCAATAGTGGGCTTCCAGCTCCATGATATATTGAGTGGATTCCCAAATCCAAAAACCCTTACCTAGGTTTTCTAAATATTTTCCTCCAATTTACATCATGTCTATAAAGGGCTACTCTTCTTGATTTAAAATAGTTAAGTCAACCAAAAAAATTCATAAGAACTCCCCAATAAAATTAAGTGTCTCAAAAAGAGTTGGCCAAACACTTAGTTATATGGTTTCATTTCAAATCAAGTAATGGAATTCTTAGTCTGACTTAATTTTTATTTGGGGGGATTTATTTATTATGAGTGAATATTTCTGGTCTTATCATTTACATATATTTTTAATATAAATTGGATTTTACATAATATATTAACTATGTTATAATAAAACATTTATAGATAATAAAATTTATTTTAATTCTATATTTTCATATTATTCCATTTATTTATGTGATCATGGTCTAGAATCCAAAAAATAAATCTTGCATATGAAAGAAATAAAATAAATATACAATGGGATCATTATCTAATTTAATGGATGATTTATTGAGTGGATAATTAATCAACCTATGACACTAGGTAAAAAAATCTACATTCAAGTCTTGGATAGAGTTTCAGTAATCCACCTATCCACCTATGTATCACATGTGTTGGTTTCATATCAGTTTTATCTTCTACCACCTCTGCCATGGATCTATCTCGAATAGACTTCATTCAACTTTAGATGAACCTTTTACTAGATATGTTTAATAAATCATAAATATGTGAGGTAAACTAAAAGATTGGTTAAAGTTAATTATACAAAACAACCTTGGATACACAAGTTTTACATAACAAAGGAGGGATGGATCACACACAGACCATCAAATTTAATTTAATAATAAATAATTTAAAACTATGAAATAAATTAAATTAAATTAATCTAACATATATATATATATTTTAAAAGATTGTGATTGATCATACTAATGAAATGATTACAAATTTAATACATATAGCTAAATTCATTTCAATTGGTTTTTTGAAAAAATAAAAAACACATGAATAAATCCAATTAATTATCTTATTAATTAATTAATTAATTTTATATTATTCCATAAAATCATCCTAATATTTTCTTCCAATATGATTTTAAATAAAATAAATAGTTTCATTTTATTTAAAACATAATAAAATAGTACATAGATTTGTACTTGGAAGTAACATGGTGAGTACCTATCTAAACTAATCAGTATGGTTATAATTATATAAAATGAACTCATATTACATATTATTTACATGTTATCTATCATAATTTCATGGTGTGTACTTCCAAATTAAATACACAGAGAATTCATGAATATTATGGTTCACATACTGTTTAATGTGTTGAGTCTTTAGTGTGAAAAAACTGCACATCAATTTTAGTTTTGAATATTATTTGGAATTAATTAAAAAATTAATAAAATATAAGCCATAAAAAATGTAATGTATTTTCAAATTAATGAAATAAAAAAATTAGTTCAATGAGGTTTAATGGATTAATTAATTAAATTTAATATTTTTTTGAATAGGTAATGTTCAGAACGTGTGAAAGATGGCCACATGTGCTTCAATTCATTGGATATCTGATGTACATTCATAGGGAATTAGTGAGAGCTTATTGTATTTTTTTATGAAGTACATGGAATGTAAGAAAAATAAAGGTCATCTAATTTAAGTTAAACAACTCGATGCCTGTACACATCGTGTATTAACTACAAAAAGTTCATTAATTGTATGATAAATCTTAAACCTATGTTTTTCACTGTGAAAAGAAATGGAAAAATGGAATGTAAGTAATCTATATATTTTTTAGTCCGAAAAATTCATGTTCCCCTGGATGATCAACATGTGGTGTATTTAATACACATGGAATATTTTCCTTACATGATAACCTTGAGTCCAAGCAGGTGTCCTGGTGCAATGAATAAGGACACATGGGATGTGACAAAGAATTATACACCATTAAACCTTTTATTATCCAGAAAGAATTTTTGGCACCTCTATATGAGTTATACATATGTGTTATTCCATAATTATTAACTAATCATGGTTATGTGAGTGAGAATCAAATAGAAGGAATGATATATTTTGATGATGGATCAAGAAAAAAAATTAAAACTTGAAATAAAATTTAGCTTTTAAATGTGTAATGATCAAAACAATAAATATAAATTTGAACCTGATAACTATAATACCACTTGATGTTTTATGTCATAGAGAAAGTGCTTCATAGGACGGATCATGACTCAACAAGTTTCAGATTAAATTGATCATTTTCATATTGTACAATATTTAAATTTCATTCCTAATTAAATTCATCGAAGGAATATTGAAAAAAAAGTTATCCCAAACCCAGAAAATACCTTTTAACATTAAATTTATAATTTATTTAAATAGATACAAGGAAATAATACCTTGTTATGGAGATATTTCTTTGATATAGATGTGGATCATATGAAACTTTTTTCAGTCAACTGTCCTTTATCTTTTAGGATCCAAGTATATAATCCATCTAGTAGTGATCTATATGGTCTATTATGATCTCTGAATAATGTATATGGATTTTAGGGTTTTAGAATGACGAATTGATCATCTTGAATTGTTTTTCCTGATTATCATGATTATTCCATTAGGCTTGAAGAATCAACATCTCAATTCTATTCTTGAGATTATAGATGAGGGAATAGAATCTCTATATTCTTCTTCAGTCTTGAGAGAGAGATTTATTTTTCATTGGGAAAAATGAATCTCTATTTCAATCAATCTCTATAAAATAGACATAGTCATATATTTATAGAGATAGGGTTAAGATTAAATTATTATTTAATTACCCAACATTCCTTAAAAAATATATTTATACTTATATGACCCCATCCATTAATAATAATATTGTTATTATTGTTTTCTCATCATTTTCACTAACTGATGTAATGATAAATATTATTTTACCATATTACAAATTGATATTTATCATTGGACATAATCTTGGAATGACAATCCTCCTTAGTATTTATCAAATACCCAAAAACATATTTATTCATTCAATATTTAAATAAATATTATATATATTCATTATTAAATGATTACCTTTAGAATAAATATTTATTTAATTTTTGCATTTAAAAAATCCCAAATAAAATTATTCATCGTTCTTAAGAATAATATATATTCCAATAATTAGATTCAAATAGAATTTAATTGACATCAACAAAAACCCTTATTATGTGACCTTATAGGATTATTTCTCATTGTAATTAGGTACTCTTGATTAAATTCAAAAATTATTATCGACAAAAATGTCAAATCACACATGAAAAAGAATTTAATTTCATAACATCGATAACCACAGATGAGTGTGTGTTGAATAATATATTCTCTTTGTAGTGATCTCTCATCAACAAGGTTTCACGCCAATTTCATCATCATATATGCTTCATATTTCTTTCTCGGACTATTTGAAATAAACTCGTCATTACACCATAGCCATGATGTTTTATGTAACGGTTCAATTTCAATCAAAGGTTCAAGATATCATCTTCTTTGATGATGAAAGGTAAATATCCTTCTTTTAATTATACGTTAATAAAATTTTATTCTTGACACACCCAACATATCTAACTTCTTTATAAAATAGTTTCTTTATGGTTTATGTAAATAATTCTAAGTGCGTGAATCTTGAGATGCATTAATAATAAACTTAATGTCTAATATTCATTACACACACTCACGGATATGAATATTCAATGTATCATAAACTTGTGGAATTACAACAATGGTTATTTTTTTTCATAATCTCTCATCTTGGAGACTAACAAGTGAAAACATCTTGAGATAAAGTCTCATCCTCTATAGTTACTCACACATGATGGTAAAAATAATACCTTCCCCATCATAAAAAGTTATCTGACCATAGAATAAGATTTAAGAATATCATCATGTAATTTTAAGGTTCTCATAATTAAATGGAATTACTATGAACTTTTTAGTGTGAAAGATACGTTATAAAGTTGTTACATTAAATTCATGTTGAACTATGAATGATGTGTAATATGATATTTCAATAAATATTCACTTCTTTAAATATACATGCAATCCAAATTATACATATTTGGTTCTAGGAAACCAACCACAATACTTCTATTAAAAGGTTTTCAAAAGGAATATTTTTAACTAATATTCACTTATTTTTTGTCTATTTTGATTTTATTTCAAATATTTTTAAAATTAATCTATTTAATCATTATATATGGGATGTTTTGACTTTATTTACAAACGGAAAAAAGGAATATTTTATTTTAGCGTATATGATGTCAATGTATTTTACCACCACCACATGCATTATTTGATGGTTGTATTTCTTTATAGGATTCCATGTTTTATTCATATAAAAATTATATTTCCCTTTATCCTTGGTATTTTAGTTTTTAAAATTGGTTTTAAAATTAATGAACATAACAATATCTAATAATGTTTTACTTATGGGTATGAAATTATGTTTTTATAGGTTTAATTATTAAAATGATAGATTTTATGTGTTTCATGTATTTTATAGACTTATTTATTATTTTTGATGATGGGTGAGCCTATTATATCTCTCAAATTACATAGGTAATGATTGTGTTCTCTGGAGAATGTTGTTGGAATTAACCGAGTAGGTTATTCCATTTGTAAGGGTTCTATTAAGATGTTATCCCAAGGCACCTATATGAATTTTTTATTATTTATAATAATTTTTTATGGAAATATTATAATTTTATAAGGTATGTTAATGATATTTAGTTTAAATAAATTATTATTCCCTTTTTGGTTAAAAATGTATTTTCTTAAGAAAATATTTTCATGGGTTGTAATTTTTAAGAAATCATCATGATTATGATATCTTCCTTTATGTTTTCTTATAAATTTTTTTATCAAAAACTATTGGTAGTAAATATGATTTAATGTGTAAATAAATGATTATTTGATTTCAAATTTTATTATGTTATATCCAAACTCTTTTATATAATCTCATGGTATTGAAATTAGCTAATAGGTTTTTTTTTATCTTTTTATATATCCCTTACTGATATTTTTGTTTCCATCGCATTATTTCAATTGTTGTTAACATGTTTTAAGGATGAGTATAAATAATAATGATTTCATGTTGATAATATTAATGATTTTTTATGAATATAATACTTGTTTCCTTTTAAAATTGTTTTATTTTATGAAAAATGGGTCCTGAGTAGAAGTGTTTGCTTGGAAATGTATGGGATCATTATGTAATATTTATGAATTAATTATCTAAATATCTAAAATATTAAATCCTAAAAATGTAAGAAAATAAATTCAAGAATTACAAATCAAGATTATTTACTTTTTTAAGTGTTCTTCCTTAAATTATTTGATCAGTATCAAGGATGGCATAAGAATGGTTTTAAAGTATGATGGTTCAAGTGATAAGTATCTTTACATCCTCGGGTAATGGGAATTCATAATAAGCATACACCCCTAATTATAATAATGGTTGTATGGAATTATCTATGATATAATTTCATGGGTAAGTCCAAATAATAATACTCCACTAATTATCTCATGACACAATTATTTATATCATATACAAGATTCTGCTCATGTTAATCGTAACATATCATCACAATCCATAATACACTGTGATGATCATCTATTAGGAAAAAATAAAATTCTTAATTTTATGGTATTTTATCATTCTATTGTTCATTTAATATATATACCACACATAAATGAATGAAAAAGAAAATTTCCTTTATTATAAAACCCTGATACAAGCCCATTTTCAATAATCATTACATCTAATATCTTATGTATTTTATACCAAGAGATTCAATATAAACCACATTTTTTTTCAATGTTAATGGTTTTATAAATGGAACTTCAACATTCTCCTCTATAGCCACCCAAAAAATAACTCCATCACCCCTAAAAATAATCTATTTAATGAGATTGTATTTATGAAGGATATGTTTGGCCCTATGATGAAACCAAGTTACCTTGGCCTAATAAATAGATATGATGTTGTCACATTAAATCTCAATTTAACCCTAAATTCTATGAAACACCCCATGTTTAGTAATTAATATTTTGATCTAAATGGATTATTTTTCTACATTTTATGAAGCAATGTGCTCTTCCTATGTGGTTAGGTTTTCCATGGTGGGTTTTTTGGAATTCTTCCAAGTTATAGGTTCACCATTGAGGAAAATAAATTGTCTATATTTATATCTCATGTGATATTTTTCTATTTGGAAACTAGATTTAGTGTAATACCTTATAATGAGATTATCCCCACCTCAAAAGACTAATAAAATCTTCTTTCTTATTCATAATAATTAAGAATATTATTAACAATAATCAAAATACTATCACTAAGATCCTATTGGTATGTACTTGTTATTATCAAAGGATAAGTGACATCATGTTGATTAAATACCATATAATACATGATATGTACTTTGGAATATGTATAAAAAATTCTTATCCATCCTTTCTAACTCATTAAATGATCTTGAATCTTCCTAATACGCATGCAATGAAACACTTGTAAAACCCCCTTCTTGGATTTCTCTATGATAAACAAATTTAAAAGTATGGAAATATATGTGTTTTGAATCAGTCTAAGAAATATCTTTAGTCTATCTATATCAATATCCATTCTCAATATGTAAGAAGATTTAGTAATTTCCATCATCAAGAAAAAGATTCCTAACCATACCTTTATAAAAATTAAAATGAGGATATAATTTTTATAAGAATTATTTTACCTATATAAATTATTAGAGAAATCAAAAATCTCCTAATTACTCTATTATACACATAAGAATCATTTTCATTTTTTATGAAACAAAAATATTTTATTACGTTATCAAAATGAATGTTCCAACTCATAGAATCTTAATTAAATCCATAAAAAGACTATTGAAGCTAGAAAAACTTATCACACTCATTTAGCACATCAAAATTTTTAGGTTGTCTTGCATAAATTCCCATTAAGAAAATTAGTTTTTCATCCATTTTAAAATTCTCATAATCAACATGATATGTTATGTCAAAAAATATTTGAATGGATTTTATCATAATAAATGGTGAAAAGGTATATTCATAATAAATACAATAGATTTATTAATAAAAAAATTCTACCAAGCATACCTTTTAATTATACACTCTTTAATACAAGTTAGTTTTCTTGCAAAAAACTAACTTCACCTTATGATTATTTCCCATTCAGATGCATTAAATAACTTCTAAAATTTGTTAGTGTACGTAGAATCCATATCATAATTCATGGATTCTATCCATTTCATGGAATTAGAACACTCACTAGTCTCTTGGTGGGTATTAGTTTCATCATATATAAATTTTACCTCATTGTCATTTTTCATAATAAATTTATATCACTTAGGTTCTGGATGAATCTTACCAGACCATTAAAATTCTTTTATAACATGTTTCGGTTCTTCTTCCATAACCCTTTATAGAACCAACCCACATTACATAATAGTAAGACTTCATGTTTATTAGTCCTAATCTTATCTAAATTTAATTTTACTTTTACTAACACCTTGATTTATTTATTCATTCAATTTAAATATACTAGTTTAGGATACACTTAATTTTTTCTCAATAAGACTATGGAAATAATATCTCATAGTCTCCTTGGCATACACATTAGGGTTAATTTTTTTAGAAACCAAACATAAAACATATACTTCACAACCCTAATTACTCATACAAAATATTTGGGATACTACCAATATTTATCACATATATTTTCTGTATGAATACTTTATATGGAATGTGTTTATATAGGAATGTATTGGTTTCTGGATCATATCCCTAAAGTGATATAAAAATTTCAAAATAAATAATCATTGATTAAACAATATCCAACAATATCTGCCTAAATATGGAGTTATAGGAGTATTGTGCAGTAAAATAATTATGCAATCATTCAAATGGTTACTACAGTCCTAGATTAACAATTCACCACCTCAATCTGATTAAAAACTTATAACACTTTTACTTAGTTGATTATATACTTCACTTTTGAATACCATGAACTTTTCAATGGGTTTAAACATGTGTATCATGTGAAAAATATAACCATATTGATTATATTCATTGGTAAAGATTATTATGTTCCTTTACTAACCACTTGTTTTATTACTCATTGGTCAAAATTCATCATGGTTTATAAGATACAATAGTCCACAATATCTTTCACATTCTCTACTAAAAGGTGAATTGGAAATTTTACCGAATAAAAAATATAATCAATTATAAAACATCAATTAAGTCTAAAAATCCAACTCTATAGAGTCTTTGGATGTATTTATAATTTATATATCCATATAAACAATGCCGAAGATAAGTGTTATTTGAATCAACCTTGAACTTTTTATCTTGAATGTTATAGATAGAACTATACATATCCAAAATGTATAAACCATTTACCATATTAACGACATCATAAAACACTTAATTCATATATATATATATATATATGTAACTATTATTCTTAATAATTAAGGAAAATTTCATCTTTTCCAAACATGATATAGATAAAAAAATTTATTTATGGTTAGAATTTAGTGATAGTTTCAAAATTACAGAACTAATCTACTTGGTAGACTTGGATAATAAGTGCTACCCTAAAATGAAATGATTAATTCCCCATTTTGAACATGTTTATTTACTTCACCTTTAGTAAATTATATCTAATTTATAACTCTACGTTTACCAGAACAAATATGTGATGCATACTCAGTATCCAATACCTACGTATCAGAATTATTGAAATTGGTTTCTATAATATTCAAATATATATACTCAGAATTATTCTCCTTGAGATCACTTCTCAACCTTATATACCAATCATTAATTATATCACATGTCAAAACTATAATAAGTATCAAAATTATAATCAATGTTAAATCTATAATGTACAACAAAGAAAAATATATGGGTGAGAATTAAGATTTATATCTTTTCATAAAGGTCTTTTAATGAAAGAAATCCCACTAAAAAATTAACCTAATACATCACACCATATTAGTGGGCCAAGATCTTTATTTTAAAAAAATTATGTCACTCTATAATTTCTCTCATCACTTAGTTATTTGGTCCAGTAATCATGTCAAACATATCACATATTAATGTGGTATAGTAGACCCGACAACCCTTTTCCCAAACCCATTATACGGATATACTCCACTATATTTCGTTATTATTCTAACCATATTATAGTTTCCCAGTAAAGGGTATCCCAAATTTCATATTTGAACATGAGAACCTAATCGTATTATGGTCACCCATACTTATTATTCCTTACAAAAGATAGTCCATGGATACCCATCTTTAACACGACTTAACCTATTAAATGGTGTTGGTCTTCATATGTTTTATCTTTGAAAGGAATCTCACACTATGTATTTGAGGGGTTTTCTTAGTTTCACCATCATAATATGCATATTATTCATATAATTTATAATTTTTTCATCCCATCTAAATAATATATTCATGTAATCCCTCTATGTATATGGGGTATGAAAATTCATAAGAATCATTTTATCACATAAATTAAAGTATACATAACATCCTCATCATATAAAAAAATTATATACATTAATATAGAAACATGGATTACATAAATAAATAAGAAATTATATATTTAATAGAAATCACTATAGGGTTTTGGAGGGATGTCTAATAACCAAAAAAATTCAGAAGAACAACTCCAAAAACTAATTAATTGAAAAATCTATCTATATATTTGGAATTAATATAAAAATAGAAAATTAATGGTGTAACTTATACATATAAATCTAGAATATTGAATATTTTAACAATTATTCGATCCATATCAATAATAAGTATCTAAATGACTCCTTACATGGAATTTATCTACATATCCTATGAATTGTAAGATCCTAAACTTATGATACGGTATGTTTTTGTTTAAATTTTTGTTTAAATACCTTTAAATTGTATAATGAAATTTTTTCAAGGAGTAGGGGAGGTCTCGATGGTGTCCATGGGTTTGGGTCATTGGAAGGAGGAAAAGGTGGGATATCCACTGTATAGATTATAGTTGGCACATGATTATTACTAACACTACACAAGAACTGTATGCCCTAGAGAAGGGGGTGAATGGTTTGTAAACCATGAAAGGGGAGCCTGGAAACTATATGAACTTAGTTAGAGGAAACTACACAGACACCATAGTGTTTTCTAAATCATGCGTGCTCCCCAAAAAACCATGTGACCCATGCCTCTCTTAGACATAGAAGGACATACAGTTGTTGCACGGTTTGGAAAACTATGCGGCCAATCCATGATTCTCATTAAAAGTGGAAAATGACCATTTTACCTCCCACAATTTATACGATTTCAACCCTATTTCCACCACATTTCCTACCCCATTAGATTTTGGTGTTATAAAAGAGTTCTCTCCTCTTCCAAATATCAATCTTCTATGATTATTAGGAGTTTAGAGTGTCATTTAGTGTGAATCAATGCTCTGGTTAAGCCTATGAGTCCTATTTCTTCATTTTTTTGGAAGAATTGTTAGTTTTTTCATATTAGTATTAAACTTTTAAACCCTATTTTTTTGTGAATATTCACTTTTTGGGTCATAGGTTTTATTAATTTTAATCAAGGGTTAAGGGTGGGTGAGTAATTGTCTATGAACTTGAGATAGATGGTCTATAATATTTCTCTATTAGTCATAATTTTTTCCTTATGTATGTGGTTTTAACTTGTCTTTCCTTAATATGTAACTATTTCATTGATTTTGAAAAGTAAATTAAACCTTAAAGGGTATGTGAAACATATCAGAGACCAGTTTAGGTATTTTTATGACTATGAGGCTAGGAGGTTTGGTCATCCATGGAGTGTGTTAATCAATTAATAAATTTAAAATGGGTTTTAAATGATGAAAATGAGTGTTTATATTATTAAACTAGTGGTTCTTGTCATTTGGTAAAGCTCCATTACATAAAAGGATTTTTATAGAATTTAAAATTAAGGGTGTCATGATAGTGAAGAAGACCAATGTTTAAATGGTTAAAATGTGCTTGATTATGTTGTTAAAAAACATTAAATCACCCTTCATGGTTGTTTTATATGAATAAATGCTTAAACGGTTTGAACATGGCATTGGGTTAATGATGTCGAATGAGATAGATCATGTGAATATTGATAAATAAAAGAGGTGTATCCTTGTCTTTATGATATGTTGAAAAGGCTATGTAGGTTAGATCTTGGAAATTTTGATATTGATGAAATGCTTGGGAATCATGGACATTATCTTCCACTTCTCCCGGTTGTGAATGGTGGATATAATTCTCCACAATCATGTGTAAGGATCTAGGATATGTCATTTCTTATATTTGATATAGGATGGATAAAAATGGTTTTCGTCATCCATTTTTTTTAAATGTTGTACATATCTTTCCTTATCCTTGATATAGGATAGATAGAAAAGGTGTTTAGGAACATTGGTTTGAAATTATAGACATGGAGATCCATATTCTCAGTTAGTGTGTCGACATGGAGACCTAGAAGTAAAAAATTTGACATGGTATGTGTAATTTGGTTGGTGTACCTCAGTAATTTGAATTGAAATGGTTAATGAATTTCCATTGAGTTCAAAGTTTTTACCCTCTATTTTTGATAGATTATTCTATAAGTATGACCAAGGCATGGTTTAGGGGTTAAGAGTCTTGAAAACACCTAATGGATCAAGTGTCTAACTAATAAAATATTTTACTTGTGAAACATGTTTATTCCACTACCTTGTTATTATTCGTATGTACTTGTACATACCATGATATTAGACTAGATATTACTTTATACACTATTGGTGGTGTCCTAATGAGTTGTTCTCACACCCTGCTTGGGCCACTATTGGTACCTAGTCATATTTCATGGTTGCAGGTCAGGAAATGGGAAAAGGCCTTGTGTTATATGGATAATTTGGGACCTAGGATAGAGCATGGATGATGGGAGGAGAATGATATTAAGACCAATTTTTGGGATTTTTATTATGTATTTTTTTCCTTTAACAAAGTTTACTATTATAGCATGGCATGATTACTACTTTGGTGTGTGTGCATTTAACCAGTTTTGGGAATTGACAATATGATGCATGGTTATTGATATTATTTAATTAGTTATTGTTTGTTTTTATTTATGTTGATGTGCTACTCTGGTAAAGAAGATATAGTCTCTCCAATCTCTACATTAAACCATTAATACTACTTGGTAGCCTTTAGCATATTGGAAAGAGCTCCTAAGGTCACATAGTGATCCATATTGGGGTACTGGTCTAGTGGAATTCGGGAAAAGATTTTAAAAAGTGGTATCAGAGCGGTTTTATTTTCTATTGTTTTACTATTTGGGAAGGGTAGATAAGAGACTAAGATTTATTAGGCCTATATAAGTAACTCATTCATGTGAGTTCCTAACCCATTTGTTGGTAAAAACCAATGTTTCTAGGGTGATATTGTCATTCTTGATGGCCACTTGTTATGTTTGGATGTCATTTGACATTGGGTGATGAAATATGGTGTGGTATTTTTATAATTTTATATATTACTCATGGTACATTATAGAAAAAGAATTTTTATATGTGCATAATTTTAGGAACTTAGGGATTTATTTGACATGAATTATGTTAGCCACAAAAGAGAATAATTTTTGGGCCACTTTATCATTTCTCTCATCACATAGTTATTTAGTCAAGTAATCATGTCAATCATATTACATTAGAATGTTGGATAGCTGACTAGACAACCCTTTTCCCAAACCTGTTATGTGGATAAACTCCACTCTATTACTTTGGTATCCTAACCCTATTAGGGTTTCCTAGTAAATTGTAACACAAAGATAATAGTTTAATTTGGGAACGTAATACTATTTGGTTCACTCATATTTATTATTCATTACACAAGATAGTCCATGGACACCCAGATTTAACATGACCTACCCAGTTAGATGTTCTTGGTCTTCATATGTGCTTTCTTTAAAAGGAGTATCACACTAAATATTTGAGGGGTTTTCTTAGTCTCACCAGCATAATATGAATCCTATAAATATAATTTATAACTGTTTCATTCAGTCCAAACAATATATTCATGTAATCCCTCTACATATATAGGGTGTGACAATTCATAAGAAGAGATTTATCACATAAATTAATGTATACATAATATTCACATCATATAAAAAATTTATATATATTATTTTCAAAACATGTATCACATAAATAAATAAAAAATTTATGTATTTAATATGGGATATCACTGTAGGGTTTCAGAGGGATGTCTAATATCCTAAATTTTTTAGATGAAAAACTCCAAAAAACCATTAATCCTAAAATATATCTACATATTTGGAATTAATATAAACATAGAACAAGAATTATGAAACATACATCTATCAATACAAAATGTTGACTATTTTCAAAAGTGTTTGATCAATATCACTGAGAAGTATTCAAAATACTCTATACTATAAAGGTATCCACATATCCTGGGAATTGTAAGATCCTAAAATTATGATAGGGTATGTTTAAAAAAAATATTTAAATCACTATAAATTGGATAATTAAATTATTCCTAGGAGTAAGAGAGGTTTTGAGGGTGTACCAGGGTTTTGGGACATTGTAAAGTGTAAAAAGGGGCCATCCAGTTCATTGTTTATGGTTTTCACATGATTAGTACTAACCCTATGCTAAAAAGTTGTGTTGTGGAGAAGGGGGTTCATGGTTTTTAAACCATGCAAGGGGAGCTTGGAAGTTATAAGTCCATTTTCAGAAGAAACTACACGGCCTCTACAATGTTTTCTAAATCACATAGGCTCCCTAAAAAACCATGTGACCTATGCCACTCTTGGATAGAGGAGGCCATACGGTTGCCTCAAATTTTGGAAAACTATACAGAAAAACCATTCTTCTCATTCATAGTGAAAAAATGAGCATTTTTCCTCCCTATATTTATACAATTTCAACTATATATCCACCACAATTCCACCCCCAATAACCTATTGTGTGAACCAATAGATCTCTCTTATTCTAAATATCAATCTACTCTGACTATTAGGTGTTTATAGTGTCATTTATTGTGAATATAAACTTTCGGTAAGTCTATGAGTCATATTTTATCATTTTTTTGTAATAATAGTTTTTTTCTGTAATTATGAAGATCATAAACCCAAATTTTTTTTGGGAATACCCATATTTGGTATTTTTAGTTGTATTAATTTGAATCAAGTGTTGAGGGTGGGTGATTACATGTTTATGAACTTGAGATAGGTGGCCTATAATATTTATCTCAAAGTATTAATGTTTTTATTATGTATGTGGTTTTTAACTTGTGTTTCCTTACTGTGTAACAATTTAATTGATTATGAAAAGTAAACTAGAATGTAAATGGTATGTGAAACTTATCACAGACCTCATTATGTATGTTTATGACTATGAGACTAGGACATATGGTAATCCATGTGGTGTTTTAATCCCTTGAGAAATGTAAAATCAGTTCTAAATGATGAAAAAGAGTGTTTCAATTATTAAGCTAGTTTTTCTTTTCATTTTGGAAAGTGCCTTTACATAAGGGGATTTTATTTCCAGAATTGAAAATTAATAGTGTCATAACAATGAAGAGGAATATTGATTAAATGGTTAAAATAGGCTTCATTATTTGTTTAAATTTTTTAAAGAACCTTTCATGGTTGTTCTATGTGAATAAATGGATAAATGGTTTGAACTTGGCATTGGTTTAATGATGTCAAATGAGATAGACCATGTGAATATTGATAAATAAAAGAGGTGTATCCTTATTTTTGTAATGCGTTGAAAAGGATATATAGGTTAGATCTTGGAAATTGTGAAAACGATGAAATTGATGGGAATGATAGATATTATGTTCCACATATCCCAATTGTAAATGGTGGACATGATGCTACACACACATGTGTAAGGATGTTTCATATAACATTCATTATCCTTGATATATGATGTATAGGCTTGATGTTTAGTATCCTTGGTTTGAAATGTTTTATATATATTTTCTTATCCTAGATATAGGATGGAGATTCATGGTTTTTTGAATCCTTGGTTTGAAATTATGGACATCGAGATCTATAATCTCAATTATGGTGTTGACCTGGAGACAAAGAACTAAAACATTTGTCTAGTATGTGTAATTTGGATGGTGTACCTCAGTATTTAAAGATTGAAATGGTTAATGATTTCCCCTTGTGTTTAATGTTTTTAACCTCTCTATTTGATATATTATTCTATCGTCATGACCATGGTTTGTTTTATGGGTTAATGGTCATGAAAACACCTAAAGGCCCAAGTGGCTAACTGATAACATATTTTAATTGTGACACATGGTTATTCCATAGCCTTGTTACTATTAATATGCACTTCTACATACCATTATATTAGACTAGATATTAATTTATACACTTTTTGTGGTGTCATAATGAGTTGTGCTCACACCCTGCTCAGACCACTATGGGTACCTTAGCATATTTCACAGTTTTAGGTTTGGATAAGGTAAAAGGCCTTGTGGTATATAGATAAGTTGGGAAACCAAATGGATCATGGATAAGGGGAGGAGACACATATCCAAACCCATTTTGGGTATTTTTAGTGTACCTTTATTTTTGAATTTCTTTTAACACAGTGAAATATTATGGAAAGGCATGATTACTGTTTTGGTATGTCTGCATTAACCAATATTGGTAATTTACAATATGATTCATGGTAATAGATATTATTTCTTTAGTTATTTTTTATTTTTATTTATGTTGATGTTCTACTCTAGTAAGAAGGATATAGTCTCCCCACTCTCTACATTAAAACCTTTCTACTAGTCGACATCCTTTGGAAAATAGAGAAGTGTGCCAGAGGTCATATGGTGATCTATCTTGGGGCACTGGTCTAGTGGAATATAGGAAAAGATTTTACAAAATTGTATTAGAGAGGTTTTATTTTATTTTTATTTTTTTATTATTTGGGAAGGGTAGATAAGACACTAAGATATGTCAGTCCTATAGAATTGGCTCATTCATGGGAGTAGCTAACCCATGTGTGGGGAAAAACCAAACCTCTCAGTCTGAGATTGTTGTTATTTATTTTCACTTATTATAGTTGGATGTTATTTCACATTGGGTGATGAAATGGGGTGTGATGTTTTTATAATTTGATATATTACTCATTGTTGATTATGAAAAAAGAATGTGTATGTGTGCATAATTTTATGAACATAGGTATTTACTTCACTTTCATTATGTTATCATCATAGATAATAGCACATAAGGTTGTGTTGAAGGAAATAAAATTATTCTTTGAGATTTTTTGTTATTTTGAAAGGGGTTTGTTACCCTTTATCAGTCCAATAATTGGAGTTATATAGGCCACACAAGTCATGGTCAAGAAAGAGACTCTTTATAAAAATAGAATCCTTATTAGCTAAGTAGTGAAATACATGGGACTCAAATTGGAGCATATGAAAGAGGGATAGGTCATATAAATGTAGTTCATCATACATCTTGTGGTAGTGAGGCTAGGTCATTGACTGTATAAGGTACGATTATTATAGATTCCCAAATTCATAGTGCTTTTATTAATATAATAGAATTATATTTTTTAATATATATACCTATTTTGAATGGTTTTGATCTATTAGTGGAGTGAATATTTAGAGTTATGTTGACCAATATGTCATTATGGGGGCAATCAGAGGGCATCAATTTCTGAAAGGGGTGCTACCTTGAGGTTGAATAGTAGATCTTCCTTTGGGATTTGTATATGGTTTATTAAATAGGATTAGACCTCGTATTGTGTATAGACTAGTTGTTATAATGATGATCTCACGTTGATTGTACCATACAAGAGTATCCTTAACATCTCCTAAGGGCAACACCTTTGTTTTTTATGGATAATTTAATATCCAAGTAGGTTATATAGGGATAGTTTTTTAGTGTCTAAAGGAACTCAAAGACCAGGTGTTGAGTCTTTTACTTGATTATGGGGAGGTGTATCATGATGTATTCTCTCCTATATGGGATTAGTTTTAATATGTGTTTCATGAGGAGTTTTAGGGTTTCCACCTGATAGAGGGCTTTGAATCATGATTGATCTGATTCTTGGAGATGTGATAGTTTTTATTCTACCTTATATAATGGAACCATCAAAGCTACATGATCTTAATACACAACTTAAGGATTTGTATAATAAAGGGTGAATTCTTCCAAGTGTGTCGCCTTAGGGATCTTTGGTTTTGTTTTACAAGAAGGTTGGTGGATCCTTGTGTTTGTCTATTGATTATTGGAAGTTGAAATAGATGATTATCATGAAAGGATATCCTATACCATGAATTGATCATATTTTTTACCAGATGATGGGTTATTTTGAGTTCTACAATATTTATTTGAGAATAGGGTATCATTAGTTGAGAATGATACCTTTTGATATACCATTGAATTCTTTCAGAAGTAGGTATGGATGGTATGAGTTCGTCATGATGTCATTTGGGCTGCCAAACTCTCATACTATGTTCATGTCTTTCATGAACTGAAACTTTCACCCCTATATGGATCATTTTTTGGTTGTCTTTGTTAATGATATCTTGGTGTACTCATAGGTTTGGTATGATCATTCCAAACAGGTTGGCATCATCTCAAGTACACTAAGAGGGTATAGGATTTATTCCATGTAATATAAGTATCATTTTTTGATTGACAAGGTATATTTAATAAGTCACATAATCTCAAAATAAGGTGTGGTAGTGGACCATAACAAGGTTTA
This sequence comes from Viscum album, assembly GCA_963277665.1. Classification (NCBI taxonomy): domain Eukaryota; kingdom Viridiplantae; phylum Streptophyta; class Magnoliopsida; order Santalales; family Viscaceae; genus Viscum; species Viscum album. Next base: position 1,954,391,001 of record OY728130.1, read on the forward strand.
AGTAGTTCTGTATTGGGATCATTCCATGAATGTTTTTCATATCCAATGTTTTTTTGGGATTGGAGGTGTATTACAGAAGGTTCATCAAAAAAATTTCTCACTTGAAATCACTTATCTTAGGCATAACCAAGAAGGGAATAAAATTTGAATGGTCTAAATTATATGATGATTCATTCTAGAAATTGAAGAGGATTTTGGCCATGAAAATGATTCTAATTTTACATGAGTCAAGTAAATGGTATACCTGGTATTTTGATGTGTTTAGGATTAGACATTGGGTAGTTTTGATGAAGAGAGATTGATCCATGTCTTATGGATCATGTAAAATTAGGTGACATGAATAAAATTATCTGACATATGATCTCAAGTTACTCACGGTAGTACTTTCCCTAAAATTTTGGTGGCATTATCTCCCTAGTGAGAATCTTATAGTGTATATCGACCAGAAGATCTTGAAATATATCTTTTCATGGTGAGATATAAATCTCTTATATAATGGGTGGTTTAAATATATTAAATCCTTTGATTTTGAGATATCATATACGGTAGGAATGGGATATAGTATTGTAGATTCATTAAACCTGGAGACACAAGATCAGGTAGTCGAGGAGTCTTGTTCTGAGTGGAAGATGATGGACATGTTTTTCAAGATACACATAGGTGTTCTGGGAGAGTGAGAGAAGATAACACTCATATCCTTTTTTGTTGTACCCAATATTTTAATCCAGATCAAGGAAAGGCATTATGAGTATCTAATGTTCTTTTTTTAAGGTATAATTTTGATGGTTGAGAGATACCTCATCACTAGACCATTGATGATGATGAGATTATCCATGTTCATGGTCGCGTTATTGTGAATACTTGCATATTCAAGGAGATGATGCATTAGATTCATGATTTGAAGTGGTAAGATCGCTCTACCTTAACCAAAATGTAATGTAACATTCATAGATAGTATTGGTGGAAAGTAATTAAGTAGTAGATTGTAGGTTTTGTGACATGATGCTACAATGATCAGGTGGTGAATGTTGTCATTAGATGCCCACTAGTCTACTACATACATTTCCTATTATATAATGGAAGTTGGACAATGTTACAATGGATTTTCTTATATGTCTTCCAAGTACTACTATGAATATTGATACGATATGGGTAATCATGTATTTTTTTTAAAAAGGTATATAATTTCTTACCAATTTGGGATACTTTCACCATCGATCAGTTTGGAGAATTGTATGATTGAGAGATGGTGTGTTTTCATGGGGTTCCTTAGAGTATAATTGCATACTGTGATTGGTTTTTTACTTCATGATTCTGCTAAGGCTTATAAAATTCATTGGATTCTCAGATTTTTCAGTATAAAATTTCACCCACATACAAACGGGTAGTCAGAAAATACTATCAAAGTATTAGATGACATGCTATGGCAAGGTGTCCTAAATTTTGTTGTAACATGGGATAATTACATAGAATTTTTTGAGTTCATCAATAAAAATAGTTATCAATAAAATATCTATATGGATACATATGAATCACTATATATTAGGACATTTTGATCACCATTGTGCTGGATGGAAGCGGGAGAATCAGATTTTTTGGGACTGCGTCTCGTGTAGGAGACATCAGAGCATGTCTAGTTTATTCGAAAGAATATGTCTATGGAATAGAGTTGAAAAAATCAAATGTTGATTGATGTCATAAACCTCTGGAATTTCCAATGGGTGTATGTTTGTTCTTTCGGGTGTCGCTGGGGTTGGGTCACCACCAGATTTGGAAGTAGGGAAAGTTGGTATAAGGCCCTGGACTTAAAACATTACATAATCATGAATTAAATGAATAATTCACATTGAGGATATTTTCAGGTTTAGAGTTTTAGAGAATTAGAACATAACTATTACATATCAATGATTACAAAGTAGACACATCTACTCAGTTTCCATTTTTTTCACAAAATAAAAACTCTTGAACAAAAGTGTCATGTCTATTTCCATGTTTTAGACAGCATGACATTTCCTTGATCCCATCCTTGACCCTATTCCACTTTATGTCCTGCGAAAAAACTTTAAAAAACATGGCATGAGCATAAAAAGCTCAGTAAGGGATATAAAAATATGAAAAGAAAACATTATTCCTTGTATACATAAGAATCAATGATATCATACTTTACTCATAAAACATAAGCACTTTAACATACCTCATGAAATCATAAGATTTATGAATAACTCATATAAATCTTAATACATAAAGGTAACTTAAGTCATTCATAACATTGTTACATAGGGAGTAACCCTCATAGTTACGTTTGGAATAATCGTCACGGTATATTCCCTAAATATCTTTGGAGAAACCTTAGCTTTTAACTCTTTCGCATTACCCAATGCATTGGAGAGCTATCTCGGGCTCACCCGCCCTTAGTTTATCACGGAACCACCCGACATAATAAACAATTCCCAAGAACCATAACAGAATCGTATCACATAAAACATGTGTAATGGAAACATAACATTTACACATTTCAATCACAAGATATCAATACAACTCATTGATATAAGAAAAAAATTATCAAAACCATTTTCAATACCAAAATAAAAGAAAATTAAAACATGGTATTTATTTTTCATTAAAAAAAGAAATGGCTTGTAGAGAAAGCTGAAACATAAATAACGGTCATGACGGTAGAGAAGTTGTTGACGCCGCATACGTAAGAAAAAAACATTCCTTTTTTCATTTAGTAAAATGCTTCGTGTAAAAATATTCCTTTTGAATGAAATGAAAAGTCAACAGGGTTTTGTAAACAATATAAAATAAAGTCTTGTAGAAATCAAAAGATGCCTTAATGGAAGGAGATTGAGATAAAGTCTCGTACAAAGACGGTATCCTTAGATTAAGGATAAAAAAATTACATAATTATGTGTGAAAAATATAAATACAACCAATATAAGTGGATATTAAGTGTAAAAAAAATCATAGGTCATCCACAAATATTCATATTACGACATAATCAATAAGTAGAGGTTCAACACAAAGAATTGAAATTGGGTTAATAAGTTCCCTTTCAGAAATTCGATAGCCTAACGACGTCACTTTAAAATTACGAAAATGAGTTGATGAGAGATAAAAAGGGTACTCATCACTTGGACATAAAATTTACCAAAATATGGATATATAATAACATATCCCAACATTAAGAAGATTTAAATAAAAATACCTAACAAAAATAAGTCTTCTAAAAAGAGGAGAGTGAAAGGATCCCTTACCGATTTGGGTAACTTTCAAAACATACACCCCATGAAAGAAGGACTATACAATGTTGATGTAAATACCCATGACTGAAAGTATATTACACGAAGAGTATAATAATTTTCATTACATACACCACTCAAATGAGATAGTGACAAATATAGCATGAATCTCACAGGAATAAAAAGTGGGTTAAAAACCTCTTACCTCGTTGTAATAAATCGAGTCGTATGACCAAAGATAATAAAAACCAAGTGAATCTCAGAATACGATGAATATAAATAGAATCATGAGAATATATATCAAATTATAGTACACAATACACCACATTCAATAAATAAGTGGCGAACAATTGAAATCTCACGGAATTAAAAGTCAGATAAGAAATCCCCTTACCTCAAGTCTGACTTGTCTTGTTCGTTTCTTTATATTCCTGAATAAAAAAATTTGGCCAAAGGAATTCCTTTAAATTTTATTATTCAATTAATATCACATATTATCATGTTATAATAATTAGTTAATTATGTGAGTTCATATCATACGTTTTGTCGATGTTCGGTACATGAGTCAACAATGAACTTGTTTGAGGAGAATTTTCCATGTAGTTATAAGTACATCATCTCCAAAATGGTGTTCATGATTTAAATATCATATATATCCAGTATATATGTATTTAGTAATATTCCATAACGTTTGGAGAAAATAAATGAAATGTACCGTTCATGGACACGGTAGGACGTACGTACGCATGAACACTACTTTCATTTTTTGTCATATTAATGAACTTTAAAACTAAATTAGAAATAAATATATTATAATTCCAGTATAATATATATTTTATATAGGTAAAATAAGTTCATTAATTAAATTCTTTATAGATTCCATGTTTGGCATGAACGAGTCACATCACTTGAGGGGGCGGTTGTCCGCACTTCCTCATATGAAATTATCGCATTTTCACAACATGAAAAGTATAAAGGTATGTTTTAAATATAAAATAAAGAATAATAGAGGGGAAATAAATATAATATATATCATATATAAATATAGTTACATCATAATGTTTACCATGAGAGGTGTTAAAAGAAGATTGAACAATCATCGTTTCGTGAGGAAGTAATTCACCACCAACAGAAACAGTATGTTCTTTAACAATTAGACGGAGGTGTGTGTAAGTGTAGGTAGAATCCTAATCATAACAACATCCACGTATATTTAAAATACTTCTGTTATTATGGGATCAAATAATAATAATATAGGGGTGATTGAAGAATGAAAATAAAATAATGAAACACGAGAGAAGACATTACCTCTAAATCGGGTAACTCTTTTCGATTTGAGCCAAAGGAATCCTTGGAAAGAATTATTTGCAAAGTGAGGATTCTAGGAGTGATAGAAGGATGTGGAGAGATAATATGAGAAGAGTTTGTATGAGCCAAAAGATTTAGAGGTGTGGTTAAGGGGGTAGAGGTGGTGGCCTTTTATAAGAGGGAGGAGGGTCACTTTTGGAAAGTCTTGAAATGTTACTTTATTATAAAATGATTTTCATATTTTAAACGTCCCACAATGTTAGATTTTGAGGGTAAGGTGATAAGAGTTCTAAATCCACCCAACCAATAGGTTTTCAACAAGTGTAAGTCTTAGATATTACATTATGTTTTCATTTTGTTTAAATTGGTCAGTAATGTGGTAATCACTGCATCATCATGGTGTCATAAATAAATTTATTTATTTAATGTCTAAAAATTATAAAAAAATACCATGATGTAGGAAATATTTTTAGATTTACAATGACTATTTATAGTCTAAGAGATAATTTAATTAAACAAAATTAAAATTGTTTTACTTAGGATATACAAACCTTTGTTATATATCTCTTCTTTTTAAAAAATAATGTCATAAATGTCACTATTACACCCATGTGACTCCATGGGCCCTCATGTTCAGTAAAAAGCTTCTCATAGTCGTCCATTACTCAAAAAAGAGGATTTAGACACATTTTGGGGTCATTTTATATTATTATGATATTATTTTATTACGCTTAACTGCACGGTTACTAATTAATCACGATAGTTAAAGATAATTATCGTAGTTACTATTCATAATGTCCAAAAAAAGAGTCTTAATTACATAATTTATATCTGATGATTCAAAATATGGAATCCATTTTATCTAATTCTAGACACATAAATTGCTGGAATTAATTTAAAAATAATTCCCATTGTCACAACCAAAGATGGGTTTTTAAGAAGTAAAATTTATCAAAAGATTAACTTGTTTTTATATTCGATTAAAAAGTAAAATTACTTCCAATGAACAATGTTGTATTAAGTGATAAAAACATAATTAAATTACACTTTAAAAACAATTAAAATGAAAATCTAACTATATAATTAAATTAGATGAAAAAGCAGTTTTGAAGTAAAATGCAGTATTTTTCACTATTCATTAAAAATGAACTTTTGTCAGAAAAATACCAAAAATTTATCCAAAGTAAATTTGATATTCGAAATTAAAAATTGATTTCCATTTTACCAAATTCAAAACATATAAGTTACATTAATTAATTTTATAATTAATTCCCACTATCAAAACAAATAGCGTGTTTTTAAGAAACAATATCTATCAAAAGATTGACACTTGTTTATGTCCAATTTCAAAGTGAAATTAATTCCAATGACCACCATTGTATTAAATGGTAAAAATATATTTTAACTAAACTATAAACTAAATTAAAAAGATAATTTTACCATATAAATAAATTATATTAAAAGGAGGTGTTGAATTAAAATACAACATTTTTCACTATTCATAAAAATGAACTTTATCGAAAACATAAAAAAATTACAAAACGTAAATTTTGATGTCCCGATTATAAGGAAGGATTTTATTTTGTCAAATATAACATGTGAAATTGACAAAAATTAGTTTAAAAAAAGGGTTCGCCATCAAAAGGCGGTTAATCGACCTTTTAAAGAATATTAGAATATTTATTCTTAAAATTGGATTCATTTTCATTTTAAGACTTTATAATTTATTGGGCAATTGATAAAATATTTAACAAACATATATAATCATTTTGTAGTTAGTTCTGTTCATTCCCGCTGTAACACCTCGAGATTATATGTAAAATATTCTTTTAATATCATTAATGTCTTGTGTTGTACGCTACACCAAAAGGAACTTACACAACACGCATCCTTGACTTGCCTTGTATTACACGCAATTGCAACCTTCCTCGATCGTGTGTGTAGTACACAATAACGAGTTTCACTAAACAATAATATGCTATTAAAATATCATTAAAACTAGTCGTTATGAATAGTAATAACCACCTTTTGAAATTTTGTAAATTTTATTTTTCAAAATGGACTTCATTTTTGGATTCGGAATATCGAAATTAGCTTTGGGTGAAATTTTGGTAATTTTCGGATCACTTTCATATTTTGATGAATAGTGAAAATTACTAAATTTTAATTAAAAACAACTTTTTCAATCGAAATAATTAATAGTGATAAATTATTAATTTTAGTGGTTTTAAAGTATATTTAGAATATATTTTTACAATTTAATACAATATTGGTCATTGGATGTAATTTCACATTTAAACCAGACATAAACAAGTGTCAATATTTTAATAGTTATTATCTCTTAAGAACACGCTATTTGTTTTGACGACGGGAATTAATTTTTAAATTAATTAAAGCAACTGATATGTTTTGAATTTGGTAAAATAGACATCATTTTTGAGTTCATAATATCAAATATATCTTAGGACTAATTTTTTGGTATATTTCTGGAAACTTTCATTTTTTGATGAATAGTGAATCCACTAAGTGGTAGTTAAAAAAATGAATTTTTCATAAAACATAATTTTACCGCTTCTGTGAGTGGAATTTATAAAATCTGAGAGACACGGTTGATGTCAGTAAGTAAAATATGGTTCAATGAGATGAAAATAATTATTGGTGAATAGTAACTTTTTACTTTTTTTACCACGGTTGAAAGTAAATAGGGTAATTAAGGGTAAAAATATTATTATTATTACCCTAACACATGTCCTAATTCTATTGGATAAGTTTAATTCGAAAAAAAACAACCTTAGGAATAAAATATGACAATTTAGTCCCACTTGGATTAGATTAGGACATTTATTATTATTTAATTCAAAGAAGAGTTAAAAGAGTTAAAATCAAAGTTTATTTACTAAAACATTTTTAATATAGGGTTATATATAAGATAAATTCGATTGTAAATATTCATTAGAAAGATAATACGATTTCCTACCTAAGTAGTTTTTATTTATAATTTTTAGACATTAAAGAATTTAATTTATTTATGACACAACGATGATGCAGTAATTATCTTATTAATGAAATATTGACATAATTGATGTTATAAATACCCAAATAAATGTAATTTGAGACTTTTTATGCATTCCAATAATTTTATAGGTTAATATGACATTTTAGTATTGATTTAATTAACTTTTTTCTAACTTATCATTCTGTTATGATTTTCAAAAAAATCAATTACTAAATAGTGTCAAAATTTACATAAAATAGTTTTTAAAACAAATATTTTATTATTAATTGTTATTTTATTCCTAAAAATCTAAGGTTCTTCCAAATGACTTAGATAAAGTTATATATATTAATAATAAACAACTTGGGGTTCGTTTGGTTTTATATAGTAAGTTTATTAACCTTATAGTATAAGAACACAAGAAGTCACGATAAAAGTAAAATTATTTAACTTAATGTTAAATCTACATGATAAGGTTAAAATAGAGCCTAAACTTGTCTAAATTATATTGGATGAGAGGATTGCGACCCATCCCTACCTTTTCCCCGAAATAAATCAATTTGGAGCTATTAAAAACCGAATTTGACTTTATAATAAAATAATATTTTTAGTTATTCTAAAGGTGCCCCTCTCCTCCCTTATAAAAGGGCACCTCCTCCCTCTCTTCCTCACACCACATTGAGCCTTCAAGCTCGTCCAAAACCTGACAATTTCTTCTCTACACTTCCCTACAAACATCCTATAGGTTCTGGTCTTCTTCAAAGGCCCATTTTAGTGCCCTAAAAGGAGGTCTCAAAGAAGCACTTCAAAGAAGAGGTAATGTCTGTTACCGATTCTTTCATCTTTATTTCTTCTTCCACTTCTTCTTCTTTAGTTGTTTCAATATGAAGTAATAACATCAGTATCACTCATATACGGATATGTTATTATAAGTATGAAACATCCCTGTTTCACCATCTATCCATCCTATGAAAAAGAAATTACCGCGCGTGCGTACGTACGGAATACCGTCTCCACGCCGTGGTGAAATCTATTTTCCACCACCACCTTACTTGGATGGGTATAATGGTGTAAATAATAACTATATATGATTATTTTAAAGTGAAATTAATTCTGAAATAGTATACATACACTCCAATACAGTCCCACAATCATGAGAATGATATCATCGCTCGTGCGTACGTACGGACTACCGTCTCCACGACGCGATGAGATTCATTCTCCACTTTAACCATTCATGAATGATTATAAAGTATATATAATAAGTAATCATGAAATATATGAAATAATAATGATACTTTATTTATGTGTATATATATTTATGTCATATACTTAATTCCATTCAACTCAATAAGGAAACGAAAACAGCGTTCATGCGTACGTACGACCTACCGTCTCCATGAACGGTGTATTTCTTTCCATTTACTGATTTATTATATATATGTATATTCTGAATATATATTATATATAAATCATGTTTTATATTCTGGAATTAAGTAATCATGATCTAAGTAATCATATGAATAATTACAAGTCAAAACACGGACGACAAATGAAACAATTTTACCCAAAACGCTCTTTAACATGGAATTTACAAAAGAACGGGTAATATAAAGTCATAAGTGAACCATATATGATATCATAACAATGAGTATGATTCTGGAATAAGTCAATGAAATTATTTAAACCATTATACAGGAGTTTCGGACACTTACGAAGCAAATCGGACCTAAGGTAAGGGAAATATCACAATCTCATTTTTATCTGAGATTGTTTATACTTTAGTATTTACTGGGGTGTATTTTATCTTCCACATCCATGTTTCCTCAATATGTAATATTATTTCCATTCACCTACAATTGTTTAAATCCTATTTTACCCTTCAGTGAGTTTTTAGTAAAAGATATGAAAGGAATCTTTGTCGTTTTTCGTATGAGGTACTTTTTTGACTTTTCCGACAAAAGTACGAAAAGAATGTTTTTTTAACTTATACAGCATGTATGGATTTTTAAAACATTATTTCAAAGAAGCTTCCTTTACAAGTTTTCAAGTTTATTTTTAATCAACTTCTTTTATTTTAAAATTGTATGACATGTTAAGAAAGGAAAAGTATTTTTGAAGTAGAAAGAATATTTTCCTCAGGAATGAGGTTCAAGTGTTTTATCAAAATTATTTTCCATCTAAGATAATAAAGGGTTCTGTTTTTATCCCTATTATTAAATTGATTTGATTATGTTGTGATTGAATTATTTTTATGAATTCCTTTATCGTATATGAATTGTTTTATGATGTCATGATGTTTAATATTCCCATTTTAATTTCATGGGTTATGCAATGATGTATGGTTTATGATTTTGTGGCACACATAAGAATGGTATCATTATGAGATGGGTGGGACCTATATCTCCCTCCAATGAATTGGGTAAAGATTTTATATCTCATGAGATAGACATGGCTGGAACAGTAGGTTATACCGGTTCAGTGAAACAGGACTGAAACGAGGAATGAACTCGGTTCAGAAATGGACTTTGTCAACTAAGATAGTCTTGGAAATGAGTCTTGACTAATAAGAAATGATTATCTATGATTATGTGTGTATTCCACAAAGTTTCATGTTTTAAGTTATGATTATTGGGATTACATTTCACTACTATGATTTATCCCATGTTATGAAATTATGCTCTCTTTTGCAGGATAAGATTTCCAAAAGTTATGTTCTTATGTATATGATGTGATTGATATTTATTTTGTTTACCCTTACTGAGCATTTGAGCTCAACCTTTTATATTTTTTTTCCCAGGATATAAAGAAAGGTTTTAGGTAAAAAAAATATCTTTATGGGAGATGTTGAAGATCTTTCACCACGATTAGAAGATTATATTCCGAGTTTCCAAAGACACTAAACTATTACGGTCCTTGTGTGTGTGTTTTTGTTATGTACTAAGTATTCCACAAAAGTAATGTAATGTCCATGTACGTCAAGCTTCGGGTCTCTACAGTTGGTATCAGAGGAAAGGTTTAGTCAACCTTTGGAAACTAGGATGCGTGAACGTTAGTGAGATCCCTAGAGATATTTCTAAGGTATGTCTAGGGATTCCCCTATGGTTAAGTATACATATAGGATATAGTCCTAGAACCATGGTAACGATGTTAGATTAAACCAAAGATGTTAGATATTGAAGTTACTCCCCCTTTGTTATGATTTTTTCCTCTCACACTATTCTTTTTGGGTTTTAGTAAATGGCTGGAAACAAGATGATTCATGATAATGGAGGATATGATCAACCATGGAATGATATTCTTCATGAGAAACCAAATGAAATGGGATTTTGAAGTCAAAACATCATTATTATGTCGAATCAGCAATCTCTTAATATGATCAATAAAGTAAAATTTGGTAAGTTTCCTGACTCGGCTAATAAGAGAAAGATGGAGTTTCATGATGATCATAGAGGAAAGAAAGTTAAATTTCCCCTATGCAAATCATGTGGGAAGAGGAATCAAGGAGAATGTTTCAAAGGAACTGGAAGATGCTTTGGGTGTGGAAAAGAAGGACACAAAGCCAGTAAGTGCAAAGGAAAAGGTTCAGTTAACACCAGGGATGAGGATAATGGTATTGCTACGACATCAACAATGGTTAAATGTTTTAAATGTGGAATGTACGGGCATTATGTAAACCAATTCCCTAAGGGAAAGACTCTTGAAGAGAATCAGTATGGTCGTATGGGTAGTATTTATGTTGATGATGATGAAGAGACTACAAATGATATGTGAGATGAAAGAATTGTTGAAGCTCGATCAATGGTTTAAGAATGTAGTGGAATGATTACATGTTTATCATGTGTAATGTTGTATAAGTAATCTCATTGTACTATGGAATAAAGAGACATCTAAGGATTGTTACACTGTTGTCTTTCCTTGAGTTTTGAAAGTGTATGATTAATGGTACTAGTATCCATGAAAGGATATTCAGATATTTTTGGAATGTAGATGATATGCGCATAATGAAGGGATAAGGAGAAAATGAAATGTTTGATAGTATTCATGAGATCATGACTGATATAAGGAGAAGGTTATATCATGGTTAGAGTATATAGAATTTTTGGATTTTGGTATGTGGAAAGAGTTAACTTTTGACTGCATTCATGTTTTCACTAAGGTTCAATGGGTATTCATTTTTCAAGAGAATACATGATTAAGGCCTTTGAACGTTTGGAATGTGACCAACAAGATATATCTTATGATATATGGGGGATAAATGATGACATTCACGTGATTGTTATGTGACATTTCAAGTAATCATTTTTATACTATGATCTTGGACCGAAGTATTTTGGATAAGCCTAAAGATTAGGATGGATTATGTTGGACATAAGTTAGTATTGTTTAAGGATAGAAGTTTCTTCGATATTATTGATGGGATGTTATAGTAATATAGATTTAGAAAAAGGACAACCTGCAGGACGGGCGGCAGCCCATCGCGTCGGAAAAGGCCGTGGGAATCGAACCCACAACTGAAGTGCGACTAGCCTTTGTCGCCTACCACTGGCCTACAGGAAGTCCCTGTTTAGTAGAAACTAGTTTTATTATATTAAGCAGTATGATATATGAAGTATACGTCCATTTTAGGAACCATATATCATTAATCTCACTATATATGGACTTATATATTTTTCGATAACTTTTCTAACCTTTTGTTTGAGACAGATGGAATGACCCATCATTCTATCACATGATCTGCTAACACATCACGAATGAAAAATTCAACTTCATTTCTTTAAGAGATGAAGTGTAAATTGTCCAAAGAACGACCAACGGTGAGACTATACCGAAATCATGAAAGTATTTCTTCTAATTCCAATTTCATCAACTTTAGGGAAATGACCTTGAAAACCAAAAATGTTGTCCTAGTGGTCTTATATCTGATGAATCAGATGGTACCTTATATCATCACAAATTTATGGCTTTGTGATTTATGGCTTTTCCATAGCCATGTTCTCTACCACTCTCCATTAGAACCCGATGATTAGATTTATCTTCCATATCCATATTTTCACCTATATGGAAAATCACTGATTAGTTTATTTGGGTAACCGTTACGTTTCATACTTTTGTTTTTAAAGATTGGTTTTGGTATTCCTTTTTATGATGTGGGTTTCTATTAAAGAAACTTTTTAATAGTAAACCATTTATAACCCCAACGAATTTCGAGGGTGAAATTCATTTTAAGGGGGGTAGAATGTAACACCCCGAGATTATATGTAAAATATACTTTTAATTTCATTAATGTCTTGTGTTGTACGCTACACCAAAAGGAGCTTGCACAACACACATACTTGACTTGCCTTGTATTACACACAATCACGACCTTCCTCGATAGCGTGTGTAGTACACAATAACGAGTTTCACTAAACAACAATATGCTATTAAAATATTATTAAAACTAGACGTTATGAATAGTAATAACCACTTTTTGAAATTTTGTAAATTTTATTTTTCAAAATGGACTTCATTTTTGGATTTGGAATATAGAAATTAACTTTGGGTGAAATTTTGGTAATTTTCGGATAACTTTCATATTTTGATGAATAGTGAAAATTACTAAATTTAAATTAAAAACAACTTTTTCAATCGAAATAATTAATAGTGATAATTTATTAATTTGAGTGGTTTTAAAGTATATTTAAAATATATTTTTTCAATTTAATACAATTTTGGTCATTGGATGTAATTTCACATTTAAACTAGACATAAACAAGTGTCAATCTTTTGATAGTTATTATCTCTTAAGAACACGCTATTTGTTTTGACGACGAAAATTAATTTTTAAATTAATTAATGCAATTGATATATTTTGAATTTGGTAAAATAGACATCATTTTTGAGTTCATAATATCAAATATATCTTAGGCCTAATTTTTGGTATTTTTTGGGAAACTTTCATTTTTTGATGAATAGTGAAACCACTAAGTGGTAGTTAAAAAAATGAATTTTTCATAAAACTTAATTTTACTACTTCTGTGAGTGGAATTTCGAAAATCCGAGAGACAAGGTTGATGTCAGTAAGTAAAATGTGGTTCAATGAGCTGAAAATAATTTTTGGTGAATAGTAACTTTTTACTTTTTTTACCACGGTTAAAAGTAAATAGGGTAATTAAGGGTAAAAATATTATTATTATTACCCTAACACCTGTCCTAATTCTATTGGATAAATGTAATTCGACCAAAAACAACCTTAGGAATAAAATATGACCATTTAGTCCCACTTGGATTAGATTAGGACATTTATTATTATTTAATTCAAAGAAGAGTTAAAAGAGTTAAAATCAAAGTTTATTTACTAAAACATAATTAATATAGGGTTATGCATAAGATAAATTCGATTGTAAGTATTCATTAGAAAGATAATAAGATTTTCTACATAATTATATTTTATTTATAATTTTTAGACAATAATGAATTTAATTTATTTATGACACAACGATGATATAGTAATTATCTTATTAATGAAATATTGACATAATTGATGTTATAAATACCCAAATAAATGTAATTTGAGACATTTTATGAATTAAAATAATTTTATAGGTTAATATGACATGTTATTATTGATTTAATTAACTTTTTTATAACTTATAATTCTGTTATGATTTTCACAAAAATCAATTACTAAATAGTGTCAAAATTGACATAAAATAGTTTTTAAAACAAATATTATATTATTAATTGTTATTTTATTCCTAAAAATCTAAGGTTCGGAAAAATGACTTAGATAACGTTATATATATTATTAATAAACAACTTGGAGTTCTTTTTGCTTTATATTGTAAGTTTATTAACCTTATAGTATAAGAACACAAGAAGACACGGTAAAAGTAAAATTATTTAACTTAATGTTAAATCTACATGATAAGGTTAAAATAGGAACCTAAACTTGTTAAATTCTTTTGGATTAGAGGCGTTCGACCCATCCCCACCTTATCCTAGAAATAAATTAATTTGGAGCTATAAAATACCGAATTTGACTTTATAATAAAATAATATTTTTAGTTATTCTAAAGGTGCCCCTCTCCTCCCTTATAAAAGGGAACCTCCTCCCTCTCTTCCTCACACCACTTTGAGCCTTCAAGCTTTGCCAAACCCTGCCAATTTCTTCTCTCCACTTCCCTACAAACATCCTAGAGGTTCTGGTCTTCTTCAAAGACCCATTTTATAGCCCTAAAAGGAGGTCTCAAAGAAGCACTTCAAAGAAGAGGTAATGTCCGTTACCGATTCCTTCATATTTATTTCTTCTTCCACTTCTTCTTCTTTAGTTGTTTCAATATTAAGTAATAACATCAGTATCACTCATATACTGATATTTTATTATAAGTATGAAACAACCCTATTTCACAATCTATCCATCCTACGGAAAAAGAAATCACCGCGCGTGCGTACGTACGGAATACCGTCTCCACGCCATGGTGAAATCTATTTTCCACCACCACCTTACTTGGATGGGTACAATGGTGTAAATAATAACTATATATGATTATTTTAAAGTGATATTGATTCTGAAATAGTATACATACAATCCAATACAATCCCACGATCATGAGAACGATATCATCGCTCGTGCGTACGTACAAACTATCGTCTCCATGACGCGATGAGATTCATTCTCCACTTTAACCATTCATGAATGATTATAAAGTATATATAATAGATAATCATGAAATATATGACATAATAATGATACTAGATTTATGTGTATATATATTTATTTCATCTACTTAATTCCATTCAACTCAATAAGGAAACGAAAACAGCGTTCATGTGTACGTACGGCCTACCGTCTCCATGAACGGTGTATTTCTTTCCATTTAATGATTTATTATATATATATATATTCTTAATATATATTATATATAAATCATGTTTTATATTCTTTAATTAAGTAATCATGATCTAAGTAATCATATGAATAATTACAAGTCAAAACACGGACGACAAATGAAACAATTTTACCCAAAACGCTCTTTAACATGGAATTTACAAAAGAACGGGTAATATAAAGTCATAAGTGAACCATATATGATATCATAAGAATGCGTATGATTCTGGAATAAGTAAATGACATTATTTAAACCATTGTACAGGAGGTTCGAACACTTACGAAGCAAATCAGACCTAAGGTAAGGGAAATATCACAATCTCATTTTTATCCGAGATTGTTTATACTTTAGTATTTACTGGGGTGTATTTTATCTTCCACATCCATGTTTCCTCAAAATGTAATATTATTTCCATTCACCTACAATTGTTTAAATCCTATTTTACCCTTCGGTGAGTTTTTAGTAAAATATATGAAAGGAATCTTTTGTCATTTTTCGTACGAGGTACTTTTTTGACTTTTCCGACAAAAGTAAGAAAAGAATGTTTTTTAACTTATACGGCATGTATGGATTTTTAAAACATTATTTCCAAGAAGCTTCTTTTACAAGTTTTCAGGTTTATCTTTAATCAACTTCTTTTAGTTTAAAATTTTATGACATGTTAAGAAAGGAAAAGTATTTTTGAAGTAGAAAGGATATTTTCCTCAAAAATGAAGTTCAAGTGTATTATCAAAATTATTTTCCATATAAGATAATAAAGGGTTCTGTTTTTATCCCTATTATTACATTGATTTAATTATGTTGTGATGGAATTATTTTTATGAATTCCTTTATCATATATGAATTGTTTTATGATGTCATGATGTTTAAGATTCCCATTTTTATTACATGGGTAATGCAATGATGTATGGTTTTTGATTTTGTGGCACACATAAGAATGGTATAATTATGATATGGGTGGGACCTATATCTCCCTCCAATGAATTGGGTAAAGATTTTATATCTCATGAGATAGACAAGGCTGGAACGGTAGGTTATATCAGTTCAGTGAAACAGGACTGAAACGAGGAATAAACTTGGTTCAGAAATGGACTTTGTCCACTAAGATAGTCTTGGAAATGAGTCTTGACTAATAAGAAATGATTATCTATTATTATGTGTGTATGCCTCAAAGTTTCATGTTTTATGTTATGATTATTGGGATTGCATTTCACTATTATGATTTATCCCATGTTATGAAATTATGCTCTCTTTTGCAGGTTAAGATTTCCAAAAGTTATGTTCTTATGTATATGATGTGATTGATATTTCTTTTGTTTACCCTTACTGAGCATTTGAGCTCACCATTTTATGTTTTTTCCCAAGGATATAAAGAAAGGTTTTAGGTAAAAAAAGATTTTTATGGGAGATGTTGAAGATATTTCACCATGATTAGAAGATTATATTCCGAGTTTCCAAAGACACTAAACTATTATGGTACTTGTGTGTGTGTTTTTGTTATGTACTAAGTATTCCGAAAAAGTAATGTAATGTCCATGTACGTCAAGCTTCAGGTCTCTACACCCTCCATTACAACGGCTAGGCTTTAACTATGATTTAAAATAATATTATTATATTATTAGTGTGCAATGTAAGATTTCAAAGAAACTCATTTTTGTGTATTGGGTACGCCATCAAACATAACATTCCCTTTAAAGTAATATTAACATTTTATTCACAAATATTAATAAATATGAAAATTTCATATTCTTTATTTACCTAAGATGTTACAGTTGGTGCCTAGGTATGTCGGGAGATTTGAAATTGAAGAGAGTATTGGGCTAATAACATAGTAGTTGGATCTTCTAAGTGGTATGGTGTTTTTCAAAACATTTTTCATGTCTCACATCTTTAGTGGTATCGCTCTGAGCCTTCCATGTGAATGATTTTCAACCTAATTCAGATGTATACATTAAGGATAATATTATTCGTATTGTGGATCGTAGTGAGAAGACTCTTTGGGGTAAGATCATTCCTTTTGTATGAGATTTGCTGGTGTCATGGAAAGTTTTGGGAAGATACAAGAGAGAGGGAAGCTGATATATGGGACCAATGATCCAAACACTTTACATTTAAGTCTTAGTGATGCTTGGTAGAGTAACTCTATGATGATTTATTATACGGTGTGGAGTTTGTAAGATCCTAAACTTAGGAATATGTATATTTTTCTTTAAATTTTGGTTTAAATCCCTTTAAATCGGATAATGAAATTATTATTAAGAGTAGGGGAGGTCTCAGGGTGTCTTGTGGATTAATGGAATTGAAAATTGGGAAAGTGGGGATACCAGTGCATGGTAAATGTTTGGTGCACAGTTATTATTATCCATGCACTCGAACCATACATGTTGGAGAAAAGGGTTCCATGGTTTATAAATCATGTAAGGGGATCTTGGAAACCCAATAGACTTGGACAAATCCAACTGCATAGCCTCCACATCATTTTACAAACCATGTAGGCTCCCCAGAAAACCAATCAACACATTACTCTCTTGGAAAGAGTAGGATGCACTATTGGCACACAGTTTGGAGAACCATTCAGCCAAACCATGATCTTAATTAAAAGTGGTAAAATGAATATTTTCCTCCTCGATTTTATATGTTTCCTATTTATTTCCACCCTAGTTCCTCCCCTAGTAAAATAGGGTGTGAAAAAAGTGTTCTCCCCTCTTCTAAGAATCAATATTCTTTCTATTATTAGGCATTTAGAGTTTCATTTACTTCAAATCAAAGTTATCGTAAAGTCTACGAGTCCTATTTATCCATTATTTATAAAAGAATTGTGGTTGGTTTTTTATCTACTTTTAAAACTCCTAAACCCTATATTTTTCAATTAATCCCCACCTTTGGTGTTGGTAGTTTATTTAGTTTTCATCAAGGGTAGATGGTGGGTGATTACTTGTCTACGAGCACGAGGTTGGTGATCTACAAGATTTATCCCATAGTATTGATGATTTCCTTATGTATGTGGTTGTTACCTTATATTGACTTGTTTCATAACTATGTCATTGACTATGGAAATTAAATTAAACCTTAATTGGTATGCTCTTCTTCTCAGGGACCCCTTCGAGTCCATTTATGACTATGAGATTAGGACATAAGGTCACCCATGGGGTGTTTTAATCAATAGATAAATAGAAAATGGGTTGTGAATAAATTAATAGCGGGTTTATATGATTAAACTAGTCGTTATTGTCATTTGGGAATGCATCTTTACATAAGGTATTGCATTGATTGAATTGATATTTAAGGGTGTTATGAAAATAAATATGATCAATTAATAAATGGTTAAAAGGGTCTTGATTATGTTGTTAAAAAAATTTAAACACCCTTTAATGGTTGTGTAATGGTCATAAATTGTCAAAGGGTTTTAACTTATCATTGGGTTAATGATGTTGAATGAGATAGACTATGTGAATATTGATAAATAAAATAGGTGCATCCTTGTTGTTTTGGTATGTTAATATTCCCACATAGGTTGGATATTGGAAATTTTTAATTTATGAAATGTTTGGGAATGATGGGCATGATTTTACACATCTCCGGATTATGAATGGTTGGTATGACACACCACACTAATTAGAAAGTATGTCAGACATGACGTTACTTTTCCTTGATATAGGATAGATATACAACGTGTTCAGTATCCTTGGATTGAAATATTGGACATGGAATTCCATATCCTTTATATAGGATGGATGGATTTAGAATTCGATAAACTTGGTTTGAAATTATGGATATGACACTCCATATTCTTAATTAGGGTTCTCACTAAAACATTTGACATTGTATGAGTAATTGGGATGGTGAACCTTGGTATTTATAATTGAAACAATTAGTTATATCCCATTTTTATTAATCTATTTAACCGATATGTTTTATGTCTTAGTCTATCAGTATTTTCAAGGTAGGTTTTATAGGATAAAAGTTGGGATAACACCTAAGGGACCAAGTGGATAATTGATAAAATATTTTACTTATGAAACCTAGTTATTCCACTTCCATGTTAATTATCATATATACTTATACATGTACTGATATTAAAGTGGATATTTGTTTAGATTCTATTGGTGGCGACCTACTATGTTTTACTCACACCATACTTAGGCTTCTGTTGGTACCCAAGAATATTTCATGGTTGTAGGTGAGGATAAGGGAAAATTACCTATGTTAGATGGCTGAGTTGGGACACCGGATGGTGTATGGATGAGGGTACCAGACTTATGTCAGATCCCATTTTGGGGATGTTTAGTGTTTCTTTATATTGGCTTTTCCTTTGACACAACACACTATTTTTTCAGGGCATGATTATTGTTTTGGTATGTGGGAATTTAACCAATTTTTGAAATTGATTTTATGATTCATGGTTATTGATCTTATTATTTCAGTTAATGTATATTTTTGTTTTTTTTATTTTTATACAATGTTAAAGAGGGTATAGTATCCCCATGATATACATTAAACCATTGATACTAGTTAAAAATCTCTATCATATGGGGTGGCACACCTGAGGTCACATGGTGATCCATCTTTGGGAATCTTTCTAGTGTCCCCTAATCAAAGATGTTATAGGAATCACCTAACACTCTGGTAGGATCTTTCTTTTTCATGGGTCTACTAAAACCTTGTTTTTAAAAAATATAGAAAAATGTGAGTTTCATATAATATTGACTAGGGTGTTTCACAGTGATTTTACATGATTTAATGAAACTAGTTATAAAAAAACATGAGCCTCAATGTATAGGTTAAAAATAGGGGATCTAAGGATTCTAATCATTTTACAAATGATCAACCTATTAAATTAAATGTTTCAAAAAATCGTAATAACTCAGTAATTTATTATTCATTGTTTAATACTTAAAAAATTATATAAGATGTTTAACCTTCTTCTAATCATCATTGTATGATGATTTTAACTCATTATTATAACAAATATGGAAGATGATAGTCAATCCTAGCATTATCATACAATATGATAATCTCATATACAACATCCACAGTATGTAATCCCTTTTTTAATATATACAGCATTAATTACATGGTATAACACTTAATAACACACATGATATTTAAGGGTTTAGTTTCTTGGAAATTAAAAATATATAACCAGAATGACATAAAAATATTCCAATCCACTTGAAAGGATTCTTCATAGGTTCATCTGAACTTACTTTTACAACATATAACATCCTTGGGACATACATCAAATGAAATGGGTGAGCATAAATATTATCAAGGGAATAAACAAAGGATATATTAATCATGTGATCATGAGGCATATAAATAAGGCATGAGCATAAAAAATAAGGCAAATTATAATAGAATGATCATGAATCATAACATTGAAATTTAGAGAAAACATAAAAATGAGACATTCATAATCATATAACTAAGGTTTTTAACTAATGTTTCATAAAACATATTTAAAAAATTTATTCACCAAGGTATCATAAAAACAAGTCATCTAATGTGATTAGTTCATTAATAGATGCATTGGAGAGATCTCGGGGTGCACCCTTCATATGTCATAATTCATGCGATCCACATTGATCGTAATAAAACATTTTATCAACAACATTTAGAGAATAAATAATGGGTTTCATATAAAATAACTTATTATATAACTACCTAAAAACATGAATAGTGGGTCATTTTTAACACATAGAAATAGAATATGGGTTTTATTCCTTTAAATCCTTGAATCAAGGAATTAGGATTTCATATAGTTGAATACCCATGGGTAAAGAAGGGGAAAATGTACCTAGGGATAAGGTTCCTTTTATTTCCAAACTACATGACTCCCTTCTATAGTTATATTAGAATAAATACTTGGTATCTAAGATCAAACTCCAAGTATGATTGATAATTTTCATTATAGATCATCTACCGACTCTGGGAAACTTTTATAAGTTGTTGGATGGTTTGAATCATTTCTTTTATCTCTTACACAAGATCGAGTACAAGTATCATTTATTCACCAACTTCATCCCAAAATGTATAAGTTCTACATTTCTTCCCATATAATGCTTCATATAGAGCTATTTTAATACTTTAGTGGAAGTTATTGTTGTATAATAACTCAACTAATGGGAGATATTGATCACATCCATCATTAAATTGCATTTAGTAGGCTCTTAGCATTTCTTAAAAATGTTTGAATATTCCTTTCAGATTGTCCATTAGCTTGGGGGTTATAGGCTATAATAAAATTCAATTCAATATTAAAAGAATTTTTTCTGACTTATCTATAATATCTTGAAAATTCTTCTTTAATTCCTCTAAATCCACAATATCCATTCTATAAGGGGTCTTTGATAATATCTTGGATTTAGTAATAAGTTCAATTGAGAACTCTAAAACTCTTTTTGGGGGATGTCTTGGTAAATCTTTAGGAATTATATCAATGAATTCCTAAAAAATAGGGAAACTTTTTTATCATTACACTTTCATTTTCTTCTCCATCTTTATTGATCATCTCCATAAAGAAGCCTATCCAAGGTTCATCTAGAAAAAAGATCAGGTTGGGATATCTCTCCTTTGAAAATAACTCTAGGTTTCTCATTCTTGAACACTATGTTTTCCTTTTTTCTACAGTTGATCATAGAATTATATATTGAAAATATCCCATCCCTATTATAGTGTCAAATTTTACCATGGGAATGATTACTATATTTGTGATGAGATTGTACTCACTAAATTTTATAAAAGGGTTTTTGTACAAATTTTATACATGGATAATTTATCTAGGATTTTTAACTGAAACCTCTAATCATATTAGTTCAAGGTTTGATTCAACATTTTTTGAAAACTTGGATGAAATAATGAAATTCATAGAACCATATTCAAGAAAATTATTTGATAGCATTGAGAGAACAATGAATGTACATACTACCACATAATTTGGATCATCTTCTTCATCCATTGTGGTAGCAAAAGTAAGACATTTCTCTATTGTTAGATACCAAGGATGATGGTGGCTACCCTTCATTATCTTCTAATTTGTACATTGACTTGAAAATTTTCCAAGTTATCCAAACTTGAAGCATTATACTTTGTGTTGTGCTTGCACCATCTACCCTTTAATGTTTTCATTGATATGTTGAGGTTTCACCTCACTATGATGGTTTCGAGCTATAAGGCCATATCTTACACACTTATAGCACATTATATTCTCAAGAAATAAGTTCCTTGAATGTTTCGTACCAAATTTTTTATATGCGGTCAATTTTAGTTTTTTTCCTCCTATTCCATCATAAAAATGTTTCCCTGAGTTTAGATCTATTTATCTTATTTTATTTAATCCTATGTGACCACTGCATCACTCAAAACTGCATTTCAACCTTCAAATCACTTTGTATTATCTCCTCCTAACTTTCGTAGTCTCATTTTTTGTAGATTACACCATATATGGGGTCATATCATGCCTAGATATCTATCAACCTTTCCCTTATAATCCCTAAAAAATATATAGGTGTATCAATAAAGTCTTGTAAAGTTTATTTTATATATTTGCACTAATTCATTTTCCTTCAACATTATCTCTAATAATTTCTTATCCATTTTTTTCTCATCGAATAGGAAAAATATTTATTGAAATATAATCTATGGAACTCTTCACACACTATAGAATATGTCTCCCCACATTGATTTGTGTTCTTAATCTGTTTTCACCACTGATCAGCTTCTCCGTCTAATAAGTATACTTATAAGGTGACATTCTATAGATTTGAACAATGTAGTACAAAAATATCATTTTTATCAAAGAAATCCATTTTTTTGAAATTAATGGATCAAAAAATTCAGTAAAGTAAGGTGGTTTTTTAATCATGAAGGAATCAACTTTGAGTTGTTTACTTTGAGGTGAATCTAACTACTGAACATGATTAGGGTTATTATTCATAACCCAAGATAGTTGCTTCGTCATCCTCTTGAATTTTTCAATTCCATCACTCATAAAATTAGGATGTTAATTAGTTTATCATCCATTGCACTCATCATTTATGTGGTTCCTTGAATTTCTCACTATTTTTCTGGAGGAAGAAAACCGTAGTGAGAAATGTGTCACTTTTTTGGAATATTGTAAGTCTAAAGAGAGTTTAATTATTAGAAAAGTATTCTTAAATATTTTATTCATTGATATCTTGTAATAAGAAATAAATTTTAATCAAATACATCATAATGGTTCATCAATAGCATGTGTTTAACCAAATATATCCCCCAAGTGTGCAGTAATTCCCATTATCATGCACTGGGTGATGATCGAGTCAAATCCCAATGCACCCTTTTTGGGGTTATTACCACAAGGTAAAATTATTCCAGTGCTACATCCACTTGTAGTATCAGGATAGAGATTTATTTTCATAGAAACTGCTCACTTAATTCTTCACCAAAATTCTATTAATTTTTCTTATATTTAGACTTATCCATATGGTTTTTAATAAAATTATATAATATTAATTTCAACAAATAACTAAAATATTATTTTATATAAAATATAAAATCCTACATTTTCTAATTCATAAAGCTTGTATTACATGGTGTAACACTTAATAACACCTAGTATCTCTTAAGGTTTAGTTATAAGAAATTTGAAACATAATGCATGAATAACATAAGAAATATTATAATACACTAGGAATTATTCTTCATAGGTTCCTCTTAAGATACTTTTAATTCATCTCATATCCTGGGGACATACATCCAAAAAATAGGTAAGTATAAATCCTGGAAAGGGAATAAACAAATGACATGTTTTTTATGTGATCTAGGAAAATCAATAAGGAATGATTTTATAAAAAATGAGGAATAATATAATAGAAATATTTTTAAATGTATCATAGATGTTTTTTATGATATAAACATGATAAATTAATAATTATATTATGGGGGTGTTGTAAATCATAATTACCAAGGTTATTCCCTAAGTTATCATAAAACTTGTTATCTCTAGAGATTAATTATTTATCTAATGAATTATAGAAATATTAGGGTACACCCTTCATATTTCATAATTCAAGTGATCTATATTTATCATAGTAAAAACTTTCATCAATATCCCATGGAGGATATAGAATGAGTTTCATATAAAATCATTGCACACAAAACTGCTTAAAGATGTTAACATTAAATCATTTTTAACCTACAAAAATGGAATATATGTTTTATATTTTTAAATCCCAAAGTCAATGAAATATGTTTGAATCTATTTGAGTACCCATCAGTAAGGAATGGGTTTGGGTATTCACTATATAATAGTATTTCATGTAAAAGAGGGAAATTCTAGAAATGAATTCAATAGCATGAAGAAATACAACATAGATTAATGAAAGGGGATAATTAGAGATAAAAAATTTCTCCCATAGATAAAAACTTAATCGAAATAATGGGATAAATAAAAAATTATGTTAAGAATGTAATTAAACATTTAAAAGGCATACTACAAATAGGGTTCTTGAATGGAAAAGAAGAAAAGGAGAATTATTTTACTTTAAATCCCCCTTTATATGGTTTCTTTTCCACCTCCTCAATAATTGAATTAGGTTTATTAAAAATGAAACCATAAGTGGATTATTTTCATTTTTATCACTATTTATAAATTAGAATCACTAGATTATATTTCTTAATTTTCATCATTAAAGGAGAAACTTTTTTATAAGATATTTTATTTAAAATTTCCCAAATTTCATTGATTTAAATATCTTGCTTAATTTCAATTTACAAATAATTAATATTAACTATAGAAGATTATAAATAATTATATATATACATTTTAAATCCTAATAATTTATTATATACATCCATAATTGTTTTGATGCATAGAGTGTTAGAAATTTCTTCATGGGTGGTTAATCCAGCATTGATGGGACATTTTCTAGAATGGGGAAAAGAGAAGTATACCATTTAAATATGTCATAAATTAAATAATTATAGTTGTTTAAAATTATTAATTTTATTTTCACATACTAATAGATTAATATTTTGATATTTGGGTTTTAAATTTATTGGTAAAAAAAGGAACATAAGAGGAAAATGACATATAGAATTGATGAAAACTAACCCTCTTGTCGGTGTTTCTTTTTCTCTACTGCACCAAATTTCTTTAATTCTGGGAGTTTCTTTACTAAACAACATCACTTTTTATTATAATAGTATTATAGGATTTAATTTTGGTGGATATTTGGATTTGTTAAGTGGGGTATGATTGGTTTATCAAGGGGAGGGAGAGGGGTTATTTATACTTGAGGACAAGGGTATTTTTAGAATAAAATATTGAATAAAATAATTTATCCAATGTAAACCTTATTGTAGTGAATTTTTAACACTATGAATCATATATAAATAAAATATAATGGTTTTAATACTTTAAACCCCTTTATAAACATAACTTATTAGTTTATTAAAAATAAAAGATAAAAATGAAAAATTATTATTTTAAGGGAACACTTTTGACTTTGGACATTGGAAAATATTTTTAAGGTTTGGAAATTATGATTATTGTTTTTAAATATCCCATTTATTTTATTAATTTTTTTTTGGAGAAATAACCAATTTATTATATATTAAATCATTATTACATCATTATTATGTCATAAAACACACGGTATTCAAAAACAGTACTTTTTCTATCCACGTAAAAACTAAATTTTTTTTGAATAATGTAAAAAAGTATAACGTATAAAATTTCAATGTGATGAATCCAAAAATTAAAATAATTTTATTCAAATAAGTTTTTAACGTATGGAATTCTAAATTTTAATATAAAAATAATGATTTTTATGGAATACATTAAAATACGGCATACTAAAAATGTTCTAGTGTTTTCTTTGAGTTTTTAATATTTATAGTTATTTCATGGAATTGATTTTTTTTATTTATATAAATCACTCTTGATAAATATTATTTATATCACATTTTATTATTTTGAGGTCAAATTACTATTCTCAATGATCATGTTACTATTCCCAACAATCGAGTTACTATTCCAATTGTCACATTACCTCCTATAAATACTTATTCATTCATTCATTCAATATTCACCAAAATTCCTATATATGTTCTACATTATCATTCTCTAATATTTTTATTGGTTTACTAATATATTTTTCTTTTATATAGTGTTGTTCGTTGGAGGTATGATTATGGAAGGTTGGAGCGAACTATATTTTCTGATTATAGTTTTCTTATTTTTTTATTTTTTATGAAAATGTAATGTTTGGAAGTTTTAAGGGTTTAGTTGTGGAATAATTTAAATAACTTCATTAATGAAATAAGGTTTTTTTGATTTCTTTATGTGTTATATGTGTATAATACTATATAATAAAAGACATATTATTCAACAAACAAATATTACTAACAAATTATGGGTTGTTACACACGGTATAGTGTCTTAAACTATTTCATGGTTCACATAAGGATAGATGATGGTATTTTTTAAACATATATATCATTGTTGGACATTCAGTACACATATTCATCAATCTCCCACCTTCACAAAAAAATACTCATAGACTTAGTGCACTTTCACCTTATGTCACATCACATATAATATCTTGTAAATCCATATCCAAAAATTATTTTAGATGTATTCTAAAACTACTTTTTGAAAATATATGATACATTTTAACCATATATTACATCATATATAACAACTTGTGGAAATATATTCAGACCTTCTTCGGGATCTCCTCTAAAACACTTTTAGGGTAGCTCTCAATGTTTTAAAATCTTGATCCCCATTTTCTTGACCAAATATTTCTACCCCATGTGACCTTTTAGAATTGAAAAAAAATTAATTATTGAGTTCATAAATTTATTCAAATATAAACTGAAAGAAATATGTTAATTATACTCAATCTATAAAGGGATCTAGCATGATCTCCATTAAACAAATGTACTTTTATACCTCCTTCCACTATTTGTATCATGTGAATATATAGATAATCATATAATGCCTTTTCTAACTCAACTAGTGACCATGGGACATATAGTATGTCTATTCCATATAGCCTACTAATATATTCTTGATACTCTGAGTATAAACTGACTAGGATGATTAATACATAATATGTAATTCATCTTAGCAGATGATCACATCACTTTCCCCTCACCCAAATTGAAAAGATTGTAATATGTACTATCTAGTTATGTCCATACACTTACCAGTGTATCTCAATCATGGTTCTATATTACATACTCCTCATATGAGAGGACAAAGCCCATCTTTGTTAAGCTACAATAGATAACACAATCAGAAACATATCAAACCACACCCTAATTATTTAAACCTTATGTATTATGTATGATAAGTAAAAAAATATAAAGGTTATCATGATAGGTATCTCACCGAGCTTAGGTGTGAGGATAAAATATAAAGCATGCACCCCTAGTATACCAAAGATAGAGTGTATGACACTCGATGTGGTTTATAATCGGGGGGTCATCCAGCACAAAAAATCTATTTTATGCCTCATGATATCATTTTTTATCTCGATAAAAGAATATTACTCATACTAATATTAAAATTTCATCACAAACTATAAAACTCTATAAATAACATTGGTTAGGGATGACTCAACTTTTGAGAGGTCAATTGTCACTTCACTTTATGAAATATATTCAGAAAACATTAAAGAATGATAATATAGAGTTTTTTGTATAGCATGATAAAATTTATATTCTTAAAATATTTTAATAAAAATTATCAATACTATAAAAAAGTAATATTATAAATATATCATATATGATATACTTCCAAATTAGCCTTATGTTTTCTAAAATTTTTAGGTTTTTTTGAACTCATTACTTCTCTATATAATTCCTAACACATCTCCATATGACCATATTATAAAATCCCCCCACTAAAATAATTATTGAGTAAAATCTATAAATTAATACATTTTAATAAATTATGAGACTTGGGGATCATATTCTTAATGTTTAATACCATTAATGGTTATTCAAACCCCTTTACATCACAATATCAAATGTTATTATGATAGTAAATTCTTTAGTCTACTTATAATTTTTTCTATCTTTATCATCATCATCATTATTCAATTATTTATATCAAACATTTCCTTTTAGATCATTTTGGGAACAAATGTAAAGCTTTACATTATATGTTTACCAACACATCTTAAAATCCCATTAGAATATAAAGTGATATTAATTATTTATTTTTATTGGAATAACCATTTATTTATTAACATTTAACTTCTTAAATTCCAAACATAATCCCAATTGACACTTAGAAACTATGTTCTCTATATAATATCATGATATGATTCAGAAACTTCTATGTGTGAAAAAATAACACTAATTTCCTTCAATGAGAATATTTAATAAATAAACTATTTCCCACTATATCTCATATGGTATTATATGTTTCTAGATTAATATTATGAAAAATAATATTTTATTATTTTAAATATGGGACTGATGAGTGGTGGTAACTCTTTCCCTCTTATATTAACAAATATTTTGGATAAATAATTTTATCCTGGATAAAACTAATTTTTTCCATATATTCTTATAAAACATCTTATAGAATCTAATTAATCATAAACCATTTATATCTAAACCACTATCACAAATTTTTTTATATCTCATTTAAAAAAAACAACCTTTATCATATAAGAGAAATAAAATAAAATACACATACATTATTATTATTCTTCTAAGACTAAAATATTCCATTGAATTATACTACATAATTTATAAACCCTTTTCATTATCAATAAATTACAAAATTCAAGGTCTATCAATTATTTTTATGATATGAAACTCCTTTATATTTACAACAGTGTTAAATTATACATTTGGTATCATACACCCTCCAAAATCAAACTATTTATTTTTATTACACTAATACTTGACATGAATTTTCAATGGAGTTTCTCAAACTCATTTAGATAACCAAGAATGTTACATCATATGGAAAAATTTCTTTCTTTCTTGAATGTTCTTCTAGGTTTCAAGGACCTTGGATTTCTACTCAAAGAAACATTTTTGGACTTTCCAACTCGATTTAATTCTTCCATTTTAAAATTTTACCAACCTGTACTATTGATATAGTGCAAAGAACTAGACATAAAATAATCATGTTCATCTATTCTCAACACTTTGAGAAAATGGTACAAAAATTTATTTAACTCATTCACATTTTAGGGACATTTCATCAATTAAAACTAAATGACATCATTAACCAAAATAAGCCTTAGAGGGAACCCTCAGCCTCACCGCGTCAATAGCCTACTCAATCTTATTTAATATGTCACGAATCATCCCCTAGGGCCTATGTCATTACTACCCCAAGCCCACCTACCATATGCCAGGGGTTGGAGACTATCTCTGGAAAGACGTATCCCTAAAATAGGAAGGCATTGCCTTTAAACCTGTGCAAACACATAGACTAGAACACAACAATCTATAGCCTCGAAGTAAAACAATTGTAGTAAAAGTGTGTACTGAATATAAGGGGACGAAATACAAGCCCAGCTGAAAAGATGCAACTACAACTAAAAACCAAAAAAAGCTCCTGAGATTATCCACTTCGAATCATACCTAAAGGGTAGGTACAACTCATCTCCATAGCTCTCCACATCAACCGGCACCGCCTCCCACTATCTGATCCTAGATCCTCGAGTCCTAGTCAATGAAGCATGTTGTCTGCAAAAGATATAATAATGTGATGGTGAATCCCATGCAATGGTGTGTATAGAAATACCCAGTAAGGACTCTGAGACCCCCGAATGTCTCTTATAATTCCACAAAGGAAAACCACAAGCATGATCTTAATCACAAATCACAAAGAAAAAGACGGAGCTGAAAACAGATATACTCGTCTCATCCATAAATAAACCTAAGGCCCTGACCTCAATCCATTTCTATGATTTTCAAAGAAGGTTCAAAGCGTAACTCAAGGATCAAGAGTACACACTCCATGAACTGGCCATCCCTAAGGGAACCCATCTAAGAGATGTACTCTATCAGGTACAACTCTACCATTCTTAATAGAATGTCTGAAAGTTCATTCTCTATAGGGAACATTCTCCTAGAACTACCTCCAATATCTGGCACTGGAGGTCTCATAGTCACAATCTTGCACCTGAGGCAAGACTGAGGTAAACCAAGTAAAGAAGCCCACTCCTTGACATTATGTCCTAAAAACGAGGGAGCTCTAACCCCCCTAAAGGACCTGATCCCCGTCGCTACTCGGGGACAAGGGAGTACTACTCCATATGTGCGGACACGCACCCTACCCGATAGGGGAGTATTACTATTGTAGTTAGTTTTCTCTGGGGAACCCACACCCTATTATGTCAGGGGAGTACAAACCCCATGATAGAGGACTCACACCCTTACATAGTAGGGGAGTACTGACTCTATATGTGAGGTCTAGCACCCTACCCGGTAGGGGAGAACAACTATGGTAGTTTGTTCTCTGTTGGGGACCCGCACCCCAGTACGTCAGGGGAGTACCAAACCCATGATAGAGGACCCACACCCTAGCATGGAAGGGAATTACTGACTCTTCTGTAGTATTGCATAAGGAGGACCCACACCCTGGGTTGAACGGGGGAGTACCTCCACCTAACATAGAGGACTCACACCTTACCTAGTAGGGGAGTACTTGACACTATGTGTGTTATGTATGGAGGACTTGCACCCTATTCCAATAGAAGAGTACTGAATCCAAAGATAGAAAAACCAATCATATGGAATATAATCTTCACTCATGACATGGGAACTCCCGTCTCTACTAGACCAGAGGAGTAAGAAATACCCACACCTTGATTTATCAAGGGAGTAGCCATCCAAACTCTCATTACAAGAAACACCATAATTTTTCTCCTTTGTTTATTGGACATAAATTAACCACCACAAAGTTCCACAAGTAATTAACCTAATGATCTGTCATTTCATAAGGTTCCCAACGCAACAGACGGCGCGTTAATTGGACACCCGGTCTGTAAGCTAAAGGCATTTTAATGTTAAGATCCTAGTTGGATTTGAGAACGATCAAACCATGCCAAACTCCAACATCCTAAAAAGTCTTTTGTAGTATCTCAAAAGGACCTTCTCGCTCCAAGGATCTAAGATTTACATACGGTTCGTCAAACAGATGTCTGGTTCACGAGATATAGTCACTTAAGCATAACTGGGCCTGAATGGGTCTGGGTCCGGTCCGACCCGGTCAGACTGACTCGTCCCGACCCGGCCTGGGTACGACTGGTTGGGATGGGCCACAGCGAGCTCATCCCACTGGGCCTTGGATTAGCCTGGCCCGCCGGCTGGGCGCGACCCACTGGGCGACGTGGTCCAGTGCACTGATGCAGCTCGCTAGCTGGGTAGCCTCCCACTCCCCAAACGGATCAAGAAGAGTTGGTCAGATCTTCCATTAGCGACACCATGTGGTATGTGGGACCCTTGGGGAGTGGTTCATCATCTTTCCACAACTTTAATTTCGGGGCTCCTTCTTCATGGCACGCAATGGCGCACCTCCTCACCAACGCAGCCAGCTAGTTTTCAACCACCCATTCAGGTCCACGACAACACTAACCAGCACCTCCCTCTTCCACGGCTAGTGAATTCTAGCTTCCACCATTTCCACCAGTATCGGTCACTAGTGTCATGCCATAAAATCTTCCATGGGCCACCGGGTGACCTTCGGTGGTCCGTTCTTTCTTCCAAATGCACTTACGATCTTTAAAAGATGTCTTCGTTGTTGCACGCCACTCAATTTCAAGGTTCCGTAATGTTGGAACAACCCGCCTCTGAGGAATGCAATGAAAATCAAGCGGCGGAGGGTCTGGGTGTTGTTAGTTTGGCCCACAACCTCTGTGTTTTCATTATAACCAATGGGAAAATTTATATATCGCATTAAAATAATGATAAACCCCCATTTAAATCCCATTAAATGAGCACCTTCAAATTCATGAACAAGGATAAAAAACATGAAAGTTTCTTGAATTAAAATACAACCCCTACCTCGAGAATCATTGGAGTCATTGGGGTGGTGGGAGGATAATTCACACTTTGATGAAGTCGTTGGCATTCATTGCTCTGGGTTTGTTTCTACACAAGCTTCTGTCTCCATCAGTGGAAGGTGTAATTTCACATAGCTATATGTCCCTTGCTTGGTGAAGCCATGTCAAAACTTCATCCCAAGACTCACTTAAATAGAGGGGGGAAAGGTGAGTAAAGCACCGAGGAATTAATTAAATTCATTAATTGACATAATTAATGTGCCACATTTATTACATGAGGGGTGGTTATGCAACCAAAGTGTAACTGGGCAATCAATATCCCATATTTAAAAGTCTAACCACCTCTCTGGTCCCTTCCACCACCGCTCAACAGGTGCTAGGAAAAAAAGAAATAAAATAAAAATTCCTATGCTATTTTATTATTTCATTAAAAATTTGTAAAAACTAACTTTTTCACTCAACCAACTGTGGTTGAATTTAGTCCTCCCTTAGGCAAATCTTGGCACTATATATTCAATGGTGCCCTCATATTCTTAAACTGAGAACTAGTTTATAAGATAAAAAACACCTCTTACGTGTTTACTGAACATACCATTAAAAAAACTTGAAAAAATTATTAACAGTCACCCTCGATCCATGTCGGTCTAGGTTAGGTTCTGCCTAAGGGGAAAATGTCCTCACTATTTCAACGGTACTCTCATATTTTCAATACGAGTTACTATTTAGATGTTAATTATTTTACAATAGAATAATTGTCACTTAATTATTTTATTTATGGAAAAAAACTAACTTCTATTGGTGGCCCGCACCGCCAATTATAGTATCTTCCTAAGGAAATAATACCCTCATGAGTTTATAAGTGGTCTCAGATTATTAATCTGGGTAATTTTTCATGAGTTATAAACATTTGAAAAATAAAATAATTTTATTTAATTATTTTCTTTATTTTTATTCCATTTTTGTCTTTTCTTGTTGGAGGTCTGCACCGACTAAACATAAGTCGTGCCAAGGGTAAACCCGCTATCTTGATCGCAACAGTCTCCTCAGATTTTTATTTTGGGAACCCATTTAAGAGTTATTCAACTTTTTTAGGAAAAAGACTCATGCACTTTTTTTAAAGCTCAACAATTTTCGACGGACCATTCCGGGCACTCTGGGCCATGGAATGACGTGCCTTCAAATTTCGCGATCTCAAAATATTTCCATATAATAAAAAAAATATACATAAATTATAAGACATTAAATTCTCTCCACATTATGGATTTACATCCCCATAAGCCAAAATAAGGGAAAATCAAACAAATGGGGGTACTGAGAATGAATCTGAGCCTCCCACTACCTTGGCATCTCCTAGAGATTCCTGTGCTGCCAAAAAACATGCAGTAGAAGAAATTGGCCACCCACGATGGACCCGCTCCTATCGATCCACTATATCCACTGAGAACTCCATAAAATTTTCCTTATCATCAATGTCCTTCTCACCCTAGTCGATAACGTGCGATGAATCATTCTTGTATCTCCTCATTTGTGGCACATAGAAAACATTATGCACCCGATGTATCTGTGGAGGAAGAGTTAGATGATACACCACAACTCTTTCTCTGCTGAGGATCTGGAAGGGTCCTATAAACCTTAGAGATATCATTCCACCCTGAATAAATATCTGCAATCCTTATCGGGTGATACCCAGAGTAAAACATGGTCTCTCTCCTCAAGCTCTAAGGGTCTCTGTCTCCTATTGGAATAAGACTTCTTCCATCTCTGTGTAATCTTCATCCCTGACCACCAGTACTGATGCCAAAGGTCCTTGTACATCTTCGTCACACTAGAATGTACCTCCAAAGGGGATGTGTGGAACTCCCTCAACACCTCCTCTCATATCTTCAATGGTACCATTTTGCATCCTTTTAGAAGGATGATGTTCTCCCCACATTCAGAAAATCCATTAGGAGACTTTCCTAAGGATATCTGATCATGTCAGGCCTCACAGTATAAGCCCCCAATTTGTGTCCCCAAAACTCGCTGAAGGTGTGGGGGAGTGACAGTTATATACTGGAGATAATCTAATCCATCTTTATCCAAAAATTGTTTCTGTAATGCAGCTAGATGCTCTGACTCCTCACTCCGTAGCTATAAACCAGACATCCTACAGAGTGCATCTTCCACCACATACCCCTTCTAAACTCTCAACTCATGAAGCTCTATGAGAGCCATCCAATATGCAGTTGTAGATATCGATACAGTACCTGGTTATAATCCAATGCATAAGTCCCACTCCCTTCGGGGAGGTAATCCTGGAAAAATATTTTGAAAAGATGTTCCTACACTCTGCCACTACTATAGGGTACTAAAAACTAAAAAATCCTTCTGCTACGAGCATAAGGTTGGCCTACTCAAGTGTGATCAGCTTCACCCACCTATTCATGAGTTTATCCCATGCTACCTCAATTTCCTTTTTTGTCGACCAAGGAAAACCCCATTCCAAATCAATAGATATACCACATCTTTTTTTCCTAAAACATTCATTCTGATCAGGAACTGTTGATGACCTGTCCATTCCCAAACTAACTTCATAATGACTTGATGCTGACACCAAGAGGTTCCAACCGAAACTCTCACCTCAAGGGTCATATCACACCATCGGCATAAGTGTGATTATTGTGTCTCCTTTCATATGTATGTCTAGATGTAAGGGTTAATTCATTAGTTTATCTGGAAACTCTAGGACTTGAACAAGATTTGTGACAAGAAGAAATGATAAGTACATGTGGCTATTAATTAAAGTAATTATTAGTAGACACAGACCATACCTCGAATCATTCCTAGATACCTTAGGTCTCACTCCTTGACCACATGAAGCTACTCCCTACCCCAGTCCTCCAGCTCCTTGAGCCTGGTGGGGACCACATTGGGGTGATGGTTGTAACATGTCTAAATGTATACCACCTCCTACTTCTCTCTAAGCTCCACTTTCACATCTTCTTCCCTACATATTCATCTATCCCTATCACATCCTCTTCCCGAATCATTTGACACATCCAATTCTCCAAGACTGAAGTCGATTTTCTCCTTTCCCACTCCTATCATTCACATGTTGTATCTACTAAACCAAAGAACATTCAACCTCAAAGGTTCTCTCTAGCACCCTAATATAAGTAGTAAAGCACCGAGGAATAGTGTCAGCTTAGATGTCCCTAAAAACATCTCTCTCAGAGGTCGGACCCCTGAAGCACTGGTCTTATCGTATTCATCGGGTATCTGGAATGGTCAGTGTGCCTTGATTAGTACCCAGCTACTGACATGTCGTCCTGCCAAAGCTGAAGAATCTTTTTGGAAAACATATCCCTTATCTTTTTTTAGAGAAAGATTCCCCTTATATGAGGAAGTTATTCAAGCTCAGTTCACAAAAAATTTACCTTATCATAATAAAGTGGTAATATAAACCCTACCTTATCATTGGTGAATCATAAATAATGCTCACTCCCAGGACCACCATCTATTCTAATGGTGCCCTGGAAAGATGGAAAATCGGTCACCACCTCATGCCAGTCTTTATCTGCCTGTAAGTTAGGATCGCCTTGGAACCTTCATGCTATCAGTCACTGAAACTCGTGTAAGGCACTGATTCTATATGTGTTCGCTACCTATAGTGTTGGTAGTAAATACTGGCCAATGGGAAGTGGTATCACTGGGACACCACCCGAAGGTACAATCTATGAAACAGTCCATGTACTGAAGCCTCATAACTCTGCAAACCATCCTCATGATCATGCACTAGAATCATGTATGGTTGTCTATGTGCATGCATATTTAAAGAGAATCAAGATGAACTGCAGTAAATAAGTTATACATGGTGAGATGACTTAAAATAGATCAAAGTACAAACATTTCCAAAACACACGCAATCAGTGTTTTCATACACTAATTCAGAAATCAAAACTCAGGGTCCTGGTGTATGGATACATCGGTCGATGCACCAACACTAGACTCCCTGAACTTAAAACCACACTCAAAACACTTAAAAATATTGCTACATTAAAAATATCAGAGTCTTAGTTATTCGGTAGAACCAACTCTTCCGATACCACTTTGTCATGACCCGTCCCTCGGGGCCCATGTCGTGACTACCCCAAGCCCACATTATATAGGCTAGGGGTTGGCGGCTAGCACCAGAAAAGAATATCTCTAAAATGGGAAATAATTTCCTTTAAAAAAGTATCAACACACAAACTAGAATGCAACAAGACGAAACCACGAATTAAAACTGATGTAGTAAAAGTGTGTAATTAAAATAAGGGGCCAGAATACAAGCCCAACTAAAAAGGTACAACTACAACTTAAAATAGAAAAAATCTCTTGAGATCATCCACTGGGAATCCTACCTGAAGGGTAGGTACACCTCATCTCCATAGCTCTCCATGTAAACAATCACCGCCGTCCCCCATCAAGTCCTGGCTCCTTGAGTCCCAGTCAAGGTTTTTCATCATCTGTACAAGAAACAACAAGGTTCGGGAAAAGACCATATAGGGGTGAGTATAAAAATACATAGTAGGGACCCCCTGACCCTCAAAGGTCTCTTAGAATTTGACAAAGTAAAACCATAAGCATGATCTTAATCACAAAGCACAAAGAAAAAGACTCAGCTCAAACCAGATATACTCATCTCATCCACCAAGAAACATAAGGCCCTAATCTCAATCCATTTATAGGATTCCCAAAGAAGGCTCAAAGCCTAACTCGAGGATCAGGAGTACACGCTCCATGAACTGGCCATCCCTGATGGCACCCATCTGAGATATGTACTCCATCAGGTACAACTCAACCATTCCTAACAGAACGTCTGAAAGGACGTTCTCCATCGAGAACATTCTTCTAGAAAAGCCTCCAGTTCACGACACTAGAGGTCTCGCAGTCATAGTCTGGCACCTGAGGAAAGACCAAGGGAAACCAAGTGAAAAGCTCCACTCCTTGACATTGTTTCCTGTAGTCGAGGGAGCTCTAACTCCCCTGAAGGACCTACTCCTCATCTCTATTTGGAGACAGGGGAGTACTACTCTATATGTGAGGACCCACACCCTACCCATTAGGGGTACAAATCTGGTAGTTTGTTTGTTGTTGGGGACCTGTGCCCTAGTATGTCAGGGGAGTACCAACATCAAGCTATAGGACTCGCACCCTGGAACGGTAGGGGAGTACTAACTCTATATGTGAGGAACCACACCCTGCCCGGTTGGGGAGTAAAACTCTGTTAGTTTGTTAGCTTTTGGGGACCCACACCCTAGTATGTCATGAGAGTACCAACCCCAGGCTAGAGGACCCAAACCCTGGAAGGGTAGGGGAGTACCGACTCTGTTTTAGCACTACATTAGAAGGACCCACACCCAAGGTTGATAGGGGGTACCTACTCCTAACAAATAGGACCCGCACCCTACCAAGTAGGGAAGTACATGACTCTATGTGAGTTATGTATGGAGGACCCGCTCCCTAGTCATCAAGGAAGTAGCCATCATAACTCTCACTACAAGAAAAACCCTGGTTATGCTCCTCCAATTATTGGCCATACCTCAACTTCCATGAAGGTCCAAAAGGATGTAACCCGGTGATCCGTCATGTCATAAGGGTCCCAACACATCAGACTTCGTGTCAAATAGACACCTGATCTGTAAGCTATTGGCATTTTAATACTGAGGGCCCGGTTGGATTTGAGTACGACCAAACCCAGACAAAATCTAAACATCTATAAAAGTCACGTGGAATATTTCAAATGTACCTTCTCTCTCCAAGTATCCCAGCGCTGCAGATGGTTCATCAAAGGGTCATCTGGTTCGCGAGATACGGTCACATAAGTGTAACTAGGCTCGAATGTGTCTGGGTCTGGTCTGACCCGGCCTGAACTGACCTTACCCAGTCCAGGTCTAACCAGGCTCACCACAAACAATTCTCATCTAGCCCAGTTGGTCGGGGCCATGGTGGGCTCAGTTCGGCCCACCGGCTGGGCGCGACCTGCCGGGCGACGCGGCCTAGTGCGCTTGCGCGGCTCGCCAGCTGGGTAGCCACCAACTCCCTGAAAGGCTCAAGAAGACTCATTATGCTCTTCAATTAGTGGCTCCATGTGGCACCACCAAGTATTTTGTGGGACCCATGGGGCATGGGTCCCCCTACTTCCGTGACTTTGATGTCGTGGTTCCTTCTCCACGGTGCACTGCAGCGCGCCACCTCGCCAACGTGGTCGGCTGGTTATCGGCCGCCCCATTGGGTCCGTTGCGGCGCCAACCAGCGTCGCCATCTTCTGCGGCTAGTGAGTGCCAACCTCCACCTTTTCCACTGGCACTGGTCACAAGTTCCAGGCTGGAGAATTTTCTGTGGTCCATCGGGTGAGCTCCGGTGGTCTATTCTTTTTTGCGGATGCACCTACTGTCCTCTCAGGATGTCGCCGTCATTAAACGCCTCTCGGTTTCAAGGTTTCGTCAAGTTGGAACAACCCTCCTCCAAATAACGCAAGGAAAACCAAGCATCTGAGGTTCTAGACCTTGTTCATTTGTCCCACACCCTCCACGTTACCATTATATCAAGTGGGGGTAATTTATACATCACAATAAAATAATGATAAACCCTATTTAAATCCCCTACAATGACCACCCTCAAATTCAAGAACGATGAGAAAAAACATGGAATTTTTTTAATTAATAAACAACCCCTACCTCGAGAATTGTTGGCGTCATCGTGGTGGTGGGAGGAGAATCCGCACTTTCAGGAAGACATCTGCGTTTGTTGCTTCTGGTTCGTTGCCACCTGAGCTTCCATCTCCATCAGTGGAAGGTATCACATCACTTTTCCAGAGCTTTGTCACTTGGATAAGCAGTCTCAAAACTCCATCCAGAGCCCCACTTAAATAGAGGTGGAAAAGGGTGAGTAACACACCGGGGAATTAATGAGATTAGTTATTTAACATAACTAATGTGCCACATTAAATACACGAGGGGTGGTTACACTACTGGAAAACTAACCTTTACCAACTGTTTGGAACCGTTGGTATAGGCCTCTAAACCGTTGGTATAGCCTATACCAACGGTTTGGAGAACCGTAGCCAAGTAAGCTGTTGGGATAGGTCAATACCAACGGTTTTCCAAAAACCGTTGGTATAGACCTATAACAACAGTTTTGGAAACTGTTGGTATAGGTAATATGAAATCTATACCAATGGTAATGGAACCGTTGGTATATAAATTCCAAAAATAAAACATACGCTGGGATTTGATCCCAGGACCCCTCGTTTATAATTGAACGACTCAACCACTAACCTAACATGACTTTTGTGATCATAATTACATAAATATATATATGTATTCTCATAAATATTTTAAATTTTGATTTATATAATGTTCTCGGTACGAAGGTACGATAAAAAACGAAAGTACCTATACCAACGGTTTTAACAACCGTTGGTATAGGTATTTGGTTGTGATTTTTATTCTGTGAAGGATATTGAATTTTGGCCCACTTTTCCCAACGGTTTGGCAAAACCGTTGGGAAAAGTGGCATATTTGGGGACTTTTCCCAACGGTTTGGCCAAACCATTGGGAAAAGTGGTATATTTGAGGACCTTTCCCAATGGTTTGGCCAAACCGTTGGGATAGGTCCACCTTTACCAACAGTTTGTCCAACCCGTTGGGAAAAGTGTCCAATTTGAGGGCCTTTCCCAACGGTTTGGCCAAACCGTTGGGAAAAGTGGCCAATTTGGGGGCCTTTCCCAATGGTTTGTCCAAACCGTTGGGAAAGGGGACCTATACCAACGGTTTTTGCAATCCTTTGGTATAGAAGCATTGGGAAAGATCTAATTTCCAGTAGTTTTACACAACCAAAGTTTAAATGAGCAATTAGTATCCCATATTTAAATGTCTGACCACCACCGTGGTCACCGCCACTCCCACTCAACATGTGGTATGAAAATAACAAATAAAATAAAAATTATTATGTCATTTTATTATTTCATTTAAAAGTCGTAAAAACCAACTTTTTCACCCGACCAACTACATTCAAAGTTATGCTTCCCTTATGTGAATCATGGAACTGCGGATTCAACGGTGCCCTCAAATTTTTAATCCGAGCACTGGTTCAAAATATTGAAAAAACTTCCCACACATTTAGTGAATGTACCTTTACAAAAATTTCAAGAAATTATTAACAATCACCCTCAACCCACACTGGTCGAGGTTAGGCTCTGTCTAAGGGGAAAAGACCCTCAAGATCTCAACAGTACTCTCGAATTTTCAATCTGAGTTACCATTTAGATGTTAAGGATTTTACAATAAAATAATTTTCACTTAATTATTTTATTTATGGCCAAAAACTAACTTCCATTAGTGGCCCATGCCATCCAATGATAGTATCTTCCTAAAAAATCATACCTTCATGAGCTTAGCAGTGGTCTCAGATTTTTAATCAAAGTCACCATTCGTGAGTTATAATCATTTGAAAAATAAAATAATTTTATTTAGTTATTTTATTTATGGTTATTCCATATTGTGTTTTCTTACTAGAGGACATCCCTAAATAAACTTAAGTCACACCTAGGGTAAAATCTCCACCCTGAACACAACTGTGTCCTCATATTTCTGGTCCAGACACCTATTAAAGAGTTACTCTACTTTTTTAGGAAAACTATGAATGCATGTTATTTAAAGCTCAATAATTTTCGATGGGCCATTTTGGGAACTCAGGGCCTCAGAATCACATTCCATTAGATTACGCATTCTCAAAATATTTCCATATAATAAAAAAAATATACAGAAATTCTGGGACATTACATAATATATGAGAAGAGACTAATTTTACTTAGGTAATTTTTCATTTATTTATCTTAAAACCTGAAGAGAATAAATTTTTTTCTCATATGAATATATATATATATTCATTTATTGAACAAATTCAATACTAGTTGTACAGGAATGTATTTCTTTAACACATATATTTATCTATCTTACTTAATTAAAATTCTTAATTCCTTATACCAAACTAAATTTTTTCTTACATTATGATTATTCTTTCTATATGATTTATTGAAAATATGGGTTGGATGATTATAATTATATTTATATCTACAATACAATCTTTTATCAGATGTGGATCATATTTTTTATTCATTTAATAAGGATTTTATTAAATGTGCTTCCATTTAAATGATGACTGATTTTAAAATCAATCATATACATTATTGGGAAAAGATAAATATTTCAGTATGAAATGATTCCTATTTGTAATTTCTTTAACTACTTAGTTATTTAGGTAGCGCATCATCCCAATCATATCATGTAAGATTCTTGGATATTTGAGCTGACAATATTTTTTCCAATCCATCATATAGATAAACACAATTTTTTTATAGTAACCAATTCCTATTAGGGTCTCATTACTAATTATAACCTAAATAAAACACTATGTATTGAAACCAAATCCAATTATAGTAGCCCATTACTTATTTTTTATACACAATATATTCCATGGTCACTTAGTTATGGAATGACCTACCTGGTTGGATGATTGAGGTCTTAAATAGTGTTCACATTAGCAGTTATATGACACTTAGTACTTTTAAAGAGGATATAATTTCACTATTTTATCTCATGTATTCCATTTACATGTATAAATATTATTCCTTCCATAAAATTAATATGTTTAAACCATATTGATGTGTAACCCTTTACACAACTCAGGAATATTGTTACAAACCCTAATTAAAAGTCAGCTATATTTATACATATCCAAATGTATCCCATGAATATGCTATATTAAACCCTTATTTAGAATATTATTAATTCAATGGCTCACTTTTTTTATTATTTTAAAAATCACAATACAATTAATATGAAATGGATATAACTGTAGTTTCTTTAAGCTCTAATGATTTTGCAGAATGAAATTATGGTAACTGATTAATGAAATACTAGAACGTAAATTTATTTATCAAAATCCAATGATCTTAAGTCTCAACATTTTATTGCTTTAATAAAATTTATAAAGTAATGTAGTAATGATGATTTTACCCATTAGTAGCTTAAGTAACATATTGATCTCATCTATAGATGATAGAGTTGTTATTAATATCATCGCAATGGATCTTGTGTTTTACAGAATTCAACCATTCGAAGTTTTTATAACATTATGTATAAATAAGGCCACACCTTGAGAATTATAAGAACACACGCACACATTCAATTTATTGATCACTCTGAAAGTTAATATTCATTTTGAAACTTTCTAATTTATTTTTTTAGTGTCCTTATGGTAATTTTAATTTTTCTTTCTGGGTGATTCATCTAAAAACAGCCAGTATGTGAGGTTCTCGTTGTAAATATATTATTTTTTTTATTGTAATCATTCTATTTCCAATCCTACAAGATCAAGGGATCTTAGTGACAGGGATAATAAAAATCTGATCATCTAATGAAGGGATTCTAGGGCTAGGAAGATAGAGTTTAGGAACATAAGATGACTCCAATTTTATTTGTGATCTACTAACTAGAGGTATAGTTGAGTTCTTATAGGTATATAAAGATAAACCTTATTATATGTATAAAATAAGGGATACCATGTGACTGGTTGAAAGTTTTGGATACCTCATATTGGGTTTTTAGTTCTATATTTCACTTTGGTTAAAAAGTTAGGTATTATTAAATATCCTCTAAAAGAGTATTTTGTTTTCAAAATTATTCTTCATTTTTTGTTTTTAAATTTTAGTTATATTTATTTGTAAATTTTAATATATGTAATTAAAATAGTTTAAATTTCTGCCATTTTAACTCTTTTATTGGTAGTTTAGAATAATGATCATTTATTTCCATTATACTAACTATGTTT
Source organism: Viscum album (assembly GCA_963277665.1). Taxonomy (NCBI): domain Eukaryota; kingdom Viridiplantae; phylum Streptophyta; class Magnoliopsida; order Santalales; family Viscaceae; genus Viscum; species Viscum album. Next base: position 1,954,434,301 of record OY728130.1, read on the forward strand.
CATATAATATCTATTTTTATTACTCTAACATTTTATCTAATCAATATTTTAAAAAACATATCAATATTTGACCTAATTGGTTTTTTGAAAAAAATATAAATATAATATTTTATGTGGATAAAAATAGTAAGTTTGTTTTAAAACTACAATTCACCCCCCCCCCCTTATTTTGTTCACTATCACACCACCGAACAATTGGAATCAAAGGATTATTTACCTTGATTATAAAATTTACCTTTTGGTGTTTGTAATTTTTTATTTCCCTTAGTCTATTGTAATTTCAAATCAGTTTCCTTACACTAATTGTGTTGGTATAGGAAAGATCTATGATTATGGTCGGAGTACTGTTTGGAACACTCAAAAATTTTAATCTGACCACACCCCCTTTTTCTTATTGGAAATTATTAAGATTAAAAAAAAGATTATTTGAAATATCATATACTTAATATTAGAGTTGAAAATTTTATCGTGCTGATAAGAAACTAAAAAGTTACATAAAATGAGGTAGTTCTATTTTCTTATGGAGAAAAATAGAAATATCAGGTAAACCGTGAAGATTGTAATAATTTATTGTGTTCTATTACTTGAAACTTCTACAACCAATTATCTTCATATGAAATGGTAATTTAGAATAAGATAGAGGTAACACATTTTGGAACTACCAAATTATTCGAAACATGTAGAGCTATGCTTAGAACTGACTATCGAGCTTTTCATTTTCTACCTATAGAAAATGTAACATATACACATCAATGATTTTTCAGAATAGATAAAATTTTACAATCCTTTGGTGAAAAAGAGTTATCATAATAACAACTCATTAAATACACTATCAATATTATTCCTTTGTAATATTATTCTAAGAAGACAATGATTGATGATACTAAGTATTTAAAATTTTTAATTCTGGATGACATAATTGGAACTCTAATGCATTATGAGAGCAGACAAAAATGAGAAGTTGAAAAGGAAAAAAATCAATAATGGAGTAGCATTTTATTATATTTTAATTGTTCCTAAGTCCAATATTTTTAATACTTTTTATAAAAATTCTAAATCTGTTTTTTCAAATATAAAATGTTAACAATAAGGCCAAATTTATTTTGAAGATAGTAATAGTGAAAATTACCAAATTAAAAGAAGGATGAATAAACCTATCAAAAATTCAAACATTTGAAATGGCCTTTAGAAAAAAACACAAGTAATCTTTATAATTTATATGTTATGAATGTAACAAGGAAGGTCATATTAGACCCAGTTGTCCTAAACTGAAGAATAAAAAGTAAAATAAGAAAAGGTATTATAAAAGAAATGAGAAATGATCTTGAAATATTTAGATACATGGAGTTATAGTAAAATTTTCACATATAAAGATGTTTTATTATAATATAGTGGAAAAAATTTATAAAATTATTATATTTTATTCAAACATTCCAAGGAATGTAAAAATCCTTCACTAAAAAGGTTATGGTAGAATCCCTTACAAATTTATGCATTGATTATAATTTTAATTATAATACTGAATATGATTATTAAATTTCATCTAAAGATAAAAACTATTATCCATAAAAATTTGAAAGAGTCAATTCATTGGAATTTGATGAAGTTTTAACCATTATAGTTGAAATGGAAAAAATGTTACTCTTATGAATTAAGAGAATAATAAATTAAAAAAATAATGATCTTACTAAAGAAAATATTATTAAATATAACAAAAAAATTTAAAATTAACTTCATAAATATTAAAAAAATCAACTGAATTAGATTCAAAAACTAATTCTTCTCATCATAAATTAGTTGCTCAAAATTCATATGATTGAATTTTAGTTGATTGGAATTTGGATGATTTTAATTTTTTTTATAATAAATCTGATGAAGAAGATTATAATTTGGTTGTAATAATTAAATAAAATGTTTTTTTAAATAATATTTTATATAAATTTACTTCAGGAAAAGAAAATTTCAATAAAAAGTAAAAAAAAATAGTACACTATAAAACATCAAGTGGAATGGTGTTTACTTAAAATAATCCTTAATTTCAATCAAACTATTACGAACCTATAAGTGAAAATTTTTGTAGAAAATGTAAAAGAGTAGGTCACTAGAGTAAATATTGTTATTTGAATAAAGTTAAATATTTTATTTTTCATAAATATTTAATTTCATAAGAACTAGAAGTTTTATAAAATAAAAGGGTTGGACAGTTGTGGGTTCAAAAAATTAATTTTCTAACATTAGTGGTCCCAAAAATGTGTGGGTTCCAATATTTTAATTTTATCTATTTGAAGAAAATATTTTGAGTACTAGTAATATAAACTAGTGGTACAGGGACAATGGTTTTTCTTGAAATATGACTAGATAAAAATAAACCGTTCCAAATTTCAATATGTTAAAAGGAAGAAAAGTTACTTTTTAAGACTATTCATAGGGTCCAATCATTGAAATCGATGATATTTATTTTATTGAAAAATATATTATTTCAAATTTTTATATTTTTTGTTCTTAAGAATAACCTTATTAGCATAAGATAGTTACGTGGTGAGGTTTATCTTATGAACTTCAGCAACGACAAATGTATTGTTCAAATCTCATATGGTGATTTCATTTTATCTATCAATAGTTATGAAAATGTTTAAACACTCAACTTATAAGAGTTAATTAATCATAATTTTCCTTTTTTAACTGAAACATAATACATATCTTTGTTATGGAATATAATATTAAGACATTGTTACTTTTATATTTTAACTAAACTTTTTAGAAAAGGATATGTTAGGGATATATGAGAACTTAAGTAAAACTCAACCATATTATTTGATCCTTGTTAACATTAAAATAAATATAAGTCATGTTTTAAATATAAAAGTGATGTCTTGACAATTGAATCTTTATATTTAGTGCACATGGATCTTTTTATTCCAATAAAAACAAGAAGTATTATAAAAAACTTCTATTTATATGTCTTCATTGATGATTGAACTGTATTTACTTGGGTCTATTTTCTCCCTAAAAATATAAAACTTTTAATAAAATTAAATCTTTTTGTGATTCTTTTAAAAATGAGAAAAACCCACCTTTGGTAACTATCTGGAATGATCATGGTTGTGAGTTTGTTAATTTTGGTTTTAAAATTTTTTCTTGTAAAAAGGGTATTACTCATAATTTTTCTGCACCAATATAACATCTGAAAAATGGCATAGTCGGAAGGATAAATAGAGTTCTTTAGAAAATTTCTCAAACTTACCTAATTGATTATTCTATTTCAATTCATTTTTTTGGATGAGGTAGTGCATATGACTTATTATACTATAAATAGAGTTTTACTCAGAAATTTTCTTAATAAAACATCTAATGAGTGGTGGATTGTAAGAAAGATAAAACTTTATTACCTCACAGATTTTGGATGTAAAGTATTAATCCTAAATACAAAATATAAATTGTATACATTTGACTCCGAAGATAATAAAATAGTTTTTATTAGTTTTTTATAACTATTTAGGCTTATAGAGCTTTTAATAAAATAACTAATATTATTTGGGAAACAGTTCATGTATAGTTTGATGAAACTGATCCTTTTATTTAAAATCAATCATAATTTTAAAATACCAATGATGTTTTTAAAATTTATTGTATTTATTTATCTAAATATAATCTAAAACTATAAATTATAAATCCTTTAGAAGTTAGACCAATGGACTTCAAATATTTAAAATCTATTTAATTATATTATGTATATCTAATAGATATGGATAATCTTACTACTTTACCTAAAATAAATTTACCATAAGGAATCATACTTCCGATTATATATTTGGAATGTAATAAAATTGATTAAAACTAGAAGATCCTTGAAAAAAAATTGTGAGAGTCAAGATTTTCTATCTCAATTTGAACCTAAAATAGAAGATGATTATTTAGGTTATTAAAGTTGTATAAGAATCATCCAATAAGAGTCCTATAATTTTTAATGAAACGAAGTTTGGATCTTAGTTGAACACCCTTCCATATCTACCAATAATTAGACTAAACTGGGTTTCTAAAAATAATTATGATGAAAATGGAATCATTATTTTAAATAAATTTAGACTTGTTGGTAATTTTTTTCAAAATGAAGTTATAGATTATGGTGAATATTTTTAAATGGTAGATATATTCAAATATATATGAGTCTTATTAGCCTTTACCCCACATCTAAAATTCACTTTATTTTAAATCAATGTGAAAAGTGTCTTCCTTAACAGATATTTTCAAGAAGAAGTTTATATAAAACAACCTCCTTGTTTTGAAGGTACTAAAATACTGACCCAAGTATTTAAAATTACAAAAGAACTCTATGGACTTGACAAAGACTCAAGATCTTTGTATAAAATAATTTTTTTATATTTACTTTAATATAAATTTGTTCAAGAAGTGTTGATCTAACTCTTTTAATAAAGAAATTTTTCAAAAACACCATTATTGTTAAAATATTTGTTGATGACATCATTTTTGGTTCAACTCAAAAATCACTTTCAGATAACTCTTATGAACTTATGAAGAATGTGTTTTAAGTGAATATGATGGGTAAACTCAAAATTTTCCATAGTATTCATATTTTTAAAAAATAGAAGAAAATATTTTAACTCAATGTAAATATACTAAACATTTACTAAAACATTTTGGTTTTTAAAATGCATCACGTATAAGTACTCTTATTGTAACTTCTATCGAAAATGGTCTTGATAAAACTGGTAAATCGGTATATCAAAAAATCTATATAAGTTTGATCATAATTTTACTATATCTTACTACAAGTCGACTAGATATAATGTTTTCAGTATGTTTATTTGTGATATTTCAAGATAATCCAAAATAATCTCATCTAAAAGTGGTAAAATCTATTTTCAGATACCTTAAAGGTACTTATGAACTTGGGTTATTCTATTCTTTCAAAAATGATTCTTTTTTAAAAAGATACTCAGATGATGACTTTAGAGGCAATAGATTATATAGAAAATCTACATCAGTAACATGTCATTTCTGATTAGAAGCATTAGTCTCTTGATCTAGTGAGAAACAAAATTTTGTTGCACTTTCCACTATAGAAGTAGAAAATATAGAATCCTGAAGTTATTATTCTCAAGTGTTATAGATGAAACAAACACTCATAGATTTTAGTTTAAGTTATACATGATCCCAAATTAATTATGATAACACTAATTTCATTTCCTTATCTAATAACCCATCACAGCACTCAAGATCTTGGCACATAGATGTAAGGAATTATTTTCATAGGGGAAACACATTAAAAGGAGATATATTTCTTGAAATTATCAGAAAAAAATAATCATTCTAATTTTTTTACCAAACCACTTACTTTTGATAGATTAGAATTCATTAAATAGAAGTTATGAATAATCAACATAAAGTGATCTTCAATCCACCTTATTTTCCATATATCTCATTACATTAAAAACTATTATATAAAAAAGGGGTGAATTTTTTTTGATTTTATATGAAGTTGAAATATATATATATTTTTTTGAAATTCAAAAAAATTTAGAATTTTAAAACTTATCGAAATTTTAAAACTTTCCTAAATTTAAAAAATTCTAATTTATATTAAATATATATTAATTTTAAAATCTACTTTATTTTCATTTACAAACTATATATATTTTAAGCTTAACTACATTTTATATTTATTATGATATCCTAAGAACATTTTATTTGAAAAAAATCATATATTAATAAGTCAGATTTTATAGAGTTATATTCTTTATAAAAGTATCAGAAAATGATTCGTTCAAAAGGAAAAAAATATTTATTTCTACCCAGAATAGGATTTCATGAATTATATGGATTTATTTAAAATATTAATTTTCAAATTATATAATTTGAATTTTAAAAAAATAATTTCATTTTTTTAATTTATAATATCAAAATTATCTGAGGATTAATACTTATATTTTTCTGAAAAGATTGATTTTTCACTGAATAGTAAAATTACCAATTTTATAAAACTCCCTTTTACTTTCATTAAATAAAGTAATTTGTTATTGGAATTTTATCTCGAAGTAACATATGTATTATTTATTTTGATATAATACAATTAGTTACATTTTGATTCATTTTAATATCTTATTTTAGTATAAATACATTTTGAGGCTTAAAAATGGCTTTTTCCAAAATACCGTTTTTCATTGCGTTTGTGGGTGTAATTTTGAATTAAATTCTTCCAATTCTATCTTTTGAATTTTAAAAAATGTATTCCATATTTTGAATCAGGGGCAAAAATTTTGTATTTTAGACCCCTTTTATTATTAAACATTATGAATAGTAACTTTAGTAATTTTGTTTCCATAGTAAAGGGTATATCGTGTAATTAATGTTAAAAATAAAATGATAAGGACAAAAAAATGACCCTTAAACTTGTAATATTTATTTATGAGTATATCTCATTTATGATCATCCCAATGTTTAATATATGTCCCTTCATTACTATTTGGATATTAGTTTTCCCTTTATAATAATTAAGTTAATATAAATCTAAAAATGTCGCACTCTTACTTTTAATAACTATAATATGTTTAATAAAGGGATAAATAAGGGATATGTTTAGTTAAATATATTCATTTAAAATTTAATGCCTTTTTTCAGGGTAGTTTTTTAAAAATTATTTTTATATAAATAGTTACCTTAAAAGGTTATTCAATGCTAATGCAATAATTTTTCAATTAAGAGAAAAATAAAATAAATGATTTTAAAAATATTAAAAATAATATGTTTTTAATAAGTCTTTGTGTTCCAAAATTTTTGTAGATAAAAATGACTTATTATATAGGTTTGGATTCATATAATTCTAATTTCTTGGTTGTCTTGATGCCATTAAAGTCAGAGTAAATGAATTGTTCTAAATTTGACATTAATGATATTTTATAATAAATAATATTTTATTAAATAATTTAAAATTAATAAAAATATTATTTTCAGTAAAATTAATTTATATGGTCAATTAAATTATTCATTTTAAATTTATGGGTATTTTCTCATTTTATATTAATATAATATACCCATAAAGTGTAGAAAACTTTAATATTACGATAATTTTTAGAAGGGTCAACGAATGGTTAAAGAAAAAATTTAAGGGTAAAAATGTAATCTAAACATGTAATCCTTTTATTGGATAATATTATTTCGAATCGACCTCTTAATATTTTAATATTATCAATTTGGTTCTATTTTTAAATAATGATTAACTTAAATTAATTTAACATTTTATGAAATCCCAAGAGTGCCCCTCCCCTCCCTTATAAAAGGGAACCTCTCGTTCTCATTTATTCACAATTAAAAATAATTTTGGTTCATCCATGACCTATCCAAATACCTTCTTATAATACATCCAATTATTCAATTGTTCTTGGTTCTGGAATAATGTCAACCTTATATGGATTGAGGTATTAAGCAAGGATAATTTCCAAAGAAGAGGTATAGTTTTTAACAGCATGTTTTAGTTTTATTTTTTCTTCCTCATCATTAAAATATTATTAAACCGTGGTAAAATAATAACACAATTATTATCCATATACTTATATGTTATTATTTTAATTTTATAACTGATATTCATCTCCCTCCTCCATCAAATGGGAGAGTAATTCATCGTTCGTGTGTACGGTGGACTACCACCTCGTGAACTGATGTAATTAATTTTCCATCACCGCCTTTTGAGGATAGTTATAATGATATTTTTAATATTTATATATTATATTCATGACATATTTATCATTATAAAAGGATAAAATTTCATATAATTTCTTACCATTCCATTTATTTAAAAATGCTCACTTTGTATGTGTGTATGTGTGGACTATGACCTCCATGAAGCAATGTGATTCATTTTTCATCACCACCGAAAATGGATGATATATTTAAGTATAATTAAATAAATTATAGGATATTTATAATATTATTATAATTCTATATTGATAAAATTGTACTAATCTTCTTTTAATAATTATTGATAAAAATGGAAACATTACTCATGTGTATGTATGACCTACCGTCTTCATGATTTTAACATAGATCATTTTTTGTAATAATAATTAATAATTGCTTTAAAAAGTATAATTTTTTTTATAAAAAATGATAATTTTCTCATTATCATTATTCTAGATTTTATTTAATAATGAACACTTTGACCATATTCAAATTACCAAAGCTATTTTGGACTTATGAAATGAAAATAATCAAAACATATTATGTGAATTTGATTGATTAAATTATTAAATATATCATTGTAAGAGATAAAATAGAATTAATAATGAACTTAAAATTTTTCTTATGAAATTAAATAATTAATCTATTCTTATTATTAAGGAATATATAGAATTTGTGTGACAATTTAGACTCATTTTAAAGGACTTTCTTTTTAAAAAAACACTTTTAAAGTTTCCTTTCCTAATATTTTTCTTCCATGTCCATATTTTTTAAAATTATTTTATAATTGTATTTATATGGAAACAAATAAATTATAAAGGTTATTTTATGTCTCATTCAATTTTTTTAAACAAATCTATTTAACGTTTTTCCTTTCTTTACAAAAGATGAAAGGAATGATCAATTTTAACATATACGGTGACAACAACATTGATCCTCACTGTACCCATTATTTGATTTTTGGATTACTTTATAATATTTCATGTTTTTTTAAAATAAAAACCCACTTTCCCTTTGTTCTAGGAATTTTAGTTTTGAAAAATGTGTTTTAAAGAAAAGTTATATATCAATATCCAAAAAAAATTTCTTATGGGTGCAATGATCATTTTTATAATGCATGATTTTATGTATTCTGTTATAGTTATAAGGAATTTATTATTATGAAGGGAAGTTATGTTATAACAGGAGGTTGGGTTATCCCATTATATCTCTCAAATGAATTTGTTAAAGGTATCTATTTAACTGATTAGGTTTCTATGAAGATATTATGAGAATATATTGTGATGGTTATTCAAATTGAAATTGTGATGGTTATTTTATGTGTAACCATGATGATTATTCTATGTGTAACAATAAAGGTTATTCCATTTGTATTAGTAACATTTAAATTATTCCCCCGGTAAACTAAACGATTTATCTATGATTTTTATAGGTTTTTATAGAAATTTTATGATTTCACAAGGTAAAATAATTTATATTCTACTTCGTATGGTTGAAAATTATAATTTTGTGAAAAAGTTATTATGTGTTTTTCATGATTTCAAAGAAACATTTATGGGTTTTATTTTTAATTCAATATTTTTTATGAATGTTTTATGAAAATAATTGAATGATAAGATTATTTCTTGGCTATGAAAATTCTATTTTGAGCCCAATATTTTATTTTGAAAAAGGAAAATTTCTATATATATTCATGGACTAAATATATCTTTCATTATTTTTATGTACCTTACTGATATTTTCTTTCTCATCTCATGTTTAATTTTTTTTTAATTGGATGACTAGGTAAAAGGTGAAAATTATAAAGATTTTTCATGAAAATAAGATATTTTTCTTTGTAAAAGTTTTGTTTTATAAGAAAATGGATACTGAATATAAGTGTCAAATTTTTAATATATGGGTTTGTTATGTATGATTTATAACAAAACTCACTAAAACTCTCACCCTAATATATATTTAGGAATATAAGAAATTAAATTCTAGTTTAAATTCACTAGAATATGTAATGTATAATGTCAGGTCCTTACAGTTGTTATTAGATCAAGGTTTAGATAACTGTAGGGGTTAGAATAATGTTAATAGAATCCCCTTAAATGATTTTACATTATGGTTAAGTTAAAATTATATATAATTTGATTATTAATATATTTAATTGTCTAAAATATATCTCATCATAATGGTTTTCCATATAGGAAATAGAAAATCTGAATTAGGAGGGCACTAAGGGGATGATATCTTACTGAATCAGCAACCTGGAATGGTTGGAATTGGAAGATAATAGTTTTTTACACTGATGGATCATTTGATGTATGATATAAATGGTGGTGGTATCTATGCTAGAGAGTATCCATAACTACCATAGAATAATATGATGATATCTGAGCATTTCATGGGTCGACATCCTCCAACATTTAGTGGATCTTCTAACTGAGTGGTAGCTGAAGGGTGGATTAAAGCCCTAGAAAAGATATTAGATTTAAAAGAATGTTTGAATCATTATAAGATAAGTCTTTCTATTTACCATTTTTAAGGTTTAGTTGACTAGTGGTGGTCTATAGTCGAGAATATGAAGGAAAGAGATGAGACTGATTCCTTGTAATGGAATGAATTTAAGAATATATTCCTTGAGAAATATTATCCAAAAGTTAATTGAATTAGAATAGAAAATAAATTATTGGAATTTAGTCAAATGAAGGAATATTTAGTGGATGCATATAAATAAAAATTCACCTCATAGGAAAGGAACACAACACATTTTATCCAGGGTTATAATAGAAAAGTTAATCTGGTTTACTCAGGATTGAATCCAAGATATCAAAGGGAATTAAATTTCCATGAATTCAAAAGTTAAGAAAAACTTGTGCTTAGAATTTTTTTTAAGTTTGACCTAAGGTTAAAGTATAATTAGTTTAATTTGAAGGAGGATTAAATCTAAAAAATAATGTTTCAGAATAGATATGAGTATTATGAGTTTTTGTTTATTCCATTTCTGTTAAGAAATTCCCCAGTTGTATTTATTTACCTTATGAAGAGAGTATTCGATGAATATTTGGATAAATATTTGGTTTTTTATGTATTATGTCATGATTTATTAAAAAATTTATTAAGATCCTAAAAAACATATAAGGATTGTTCTGCAAAACCCTGAAAGAAAATTGGTTATATGGAAAATTTAGAAAATGTGATTTTTTGTTACAAAAAAAGTCATTCTTTAGACACATTGAAAATAATGATATCATAACAATTGATCCTGCTAAAACTAAAGTGGATCATTAATGGTAAATACCTAAAAATGTTACTAAGAATTGTGGTTTTTTATAATTAGCAATCTTTTAACAGTGGTTTATTGAAAACATTGCACAGTTATCGAGACCATTGACTAAGTTAAACCTAAAAGGAGTTAAATTCGTCTGGAAAAAAGAATGTGATGAGTTTTTGTAGTAAATAAAAGAAATATTAGTGAATGATACAGTTTTTTGATATTCCCTAAAAATGGGGACTTTTTAATCTATAGTGATTCTTCATTAAAATGACTATGTTGAGTCTTGGTGTAGAATGATTAGGTAATTTCTTATATTTCACTTCAATTAAACCCACATGAGAGAAATTATCCTACACATGACCTTGAAATGGAATTTGTAGTGTTTGAATTAAGATTTTAGAGACATCATTTATATAGATCCAAGGGTGAAATATATACTTATAATAAAAGTTTGAAGTGTATATTCACTCAGAAATAGTTGAAAAAGAGACATAGGAGATGGATAATTCAATATCATCATGGGAAATAAAAAAAGTATCCAATGATTTGAATCAGAAAATTAATGATTCATTAACCATTTATGTTTGGAACATGACCCTTTTGTTAATGATTTGATGAATTTTGGTCTAGAATTTGTTTATGTAGGATCTTTCTCTGTTTATTTTAGGTTTCAATACAATCATCTCTATCAAAAAAAATAATTAAAGCTGATAAGGAAGACCACAAGTTATAGTAAAATGTAGAATTGGGTAGGAATGGTGAGTTTCCTGAATTTAATGTTGACAAAGATTATGTTTTTAAGATTTAGAAAGAGATTATGGGTGTCGTGTGACTTCTGGATGAAGAGAGAATTGTTGAGTCAAGTTCATAGTTCCATATTTTCCATTCATCCTTATAGCACTAAGATGTACAGATGCCTTCATAGGTATTACTAATGCGAAAAATGAAAAGTTATATTGATGATTTTACAATTAAATTTCACTATAAAAAACTATAATTTTGAAACATCTTTTTAGCCACGTTTTTCAAAAAATGTCCCAACTTTTAAATTTATCCATGTTTTTCAGAAAAAAACCACTAATTTAAATATCAAATATATATAAGTATATTTATATTAATTTACATATATGTATATACAAATGAAATTTTATAATTATTATATATATATTCTTATATAAATATTTGTATTTATAGAAAATCCATTATTATATATTTAAATATCATAATATTAAAATATAAACACACACATAGGGAGATTTATTTATTTATTTAAAAATCTCTCAAGGTGTAGTGCAATGTTTTCTACCCTTGTGGGTCACCATGAGATCTCATGTTCGAGAATCACTGAGTTTTTTCCTGTATTTGTGTGTCTCATGTTTTTATTGGTAATATATCTCATTTCCACACATTGGTGTAAATATAAATACATACATATATATATATATATGTTTATAAACACACACACACACGTAATCATATATATATATAAACACACACTCATATATATATATATAAACACACATGCATCTATAAATATATATACACACACATACACATATATATTTATATATAAAAACACACATATATTTTAAATTTATCCACATTTTTTGAAAAAATGACTACTTTAGTGTCATTTTTACCAGTGTTTTAAAACATAGATAATTATAAATATATGTATAATTCTATTAATTTAAATATATATATAATTTTATTAATTTAAATATGTATATAATTTTAATTATATATATGTATACATGAACATATATATTTATACACACACTCATTCTCAATTCCTTTTTTATTGAAAGGTAAAGAAAGAAAAATACAGGGACCCAGCCTTTGGGGATCAGTAGTGATGCCAACCAAGGGAGTCGTTCTTAATAAAAAAATCACATTTAGTGGGAAAGTACCCTATGTGTAAAAACACAGAGATTCCATCTCGAGGATAACCTTTTCTCGATAGATAGTCTACTTCATAGTTTCCCTCTCTATAAGAGTTTTTAACACTAATGCTCTTGTTGATTCAACTCTTTCATTTGAGAATCAAATAAGATAACATCCAAGGGAATTCCTCTTTATCGCATAGTATCCCCATGAGGACATTGGAATCCAAATCCACCTTAGATATGAAGATGTTGTAAAGCCTGCACAATAGATGCTCGTAGCCTTTTCTCTAGTCTCTGTCTCCAATGATGAACCCATTCTGAAAAAGTCACTAAACCCCAAGACTATTGAGTTGTTGTCATACCTTATGATCCCTCCTCTATACACGGTTCCATTTATGTAAGACCCATTGACATTAAGTTTCAACCCTAAACATGGGGAATCCCATTTGATCCACCTACCCTCGAGCCCATTTCCTGTAACCTATTGGAACTTGTACTTTTATAACTACCTTGGTTGGTGGATGGTGAATCAACTCCACCCACCATGGTATGTTGAAGCGATGGGATAAGTCCATGGTGGGTGTGGGGAGTGGTTGTGTATTTTTGGGAGTTATTTAAAACTTGACACCTCCCACCATGCCTATATAAGGAAGCCTTGGGGAGCTTCCATCAGCAGATTAGAGAGCCAAGGGACCTCTGTCTTTCAATAGAGGGTTGGGAGATCTCAATGTGAGACAACAAGGGAGGTGTGGGAGGGGTAATTGTAATCCTTTGTTCTTTTTGAAATAAATTTCAATTTTTTCTCCATTCTTCACTCTTAGGGGTCAGCAAACTACAACAAGTGGTATCAAATGTGGTTCTGATGAAATGGCGATGAGTAGTGGAAATTTTCTACTGACCAAAAAATTCAAGTTGTCTAGAATTGTGTTTTGAATTCATATTCTAAAATCTTGTGTCAAGATGATTCTAATGGTGCAAATGGCATAAAAATGGAGCATAAACGAGATTCCTAGGAATGGTAAAATTTTGGTCAAACCTTAGGTGCTACAGTACCCCTTCTGGAGAAGAATGTATTGTTCCGGTGTCGGTGAATTTTTCAGAGAGTTTTTGGCCACTGCTCCATTGTACCATGTCATTACCACATCATTGGCATGTCATCACCACGTCATCGGACGATCTCACTATTGATACTTTTTTGATCATTACATGATCAATTGGTATCCGATTTCAACGATCCAGGAGTCAATTCCACAAATTTCGACCATTCCGGATGCAAAGTTGATGTTCATTTGTCCAAATTGCACACTAAATTTTCCAGAATTAAAATCTAATGGAGGGATCATCCATGGGAGGTATGATCATGTTGAGTTCTTCAAACCAATCCATTTGGAAGTATCAAATGTAAGTACTCCTCAATGATAAGGATCTATTTGAACCCACTGATAATGAGGGAGTCAACCCCAATTCCAGCAAGGAAGAAGAGTGAAAGAAGCTAAAACATAAGACGATCGACCAAATTTGAAAACAGATTGATCAGGGAGTTTACCACCATGTTTCTCAAGAGACTAGTGCATTACAACTTTAGACAAAATTAGAAAATACCTACTAGTAAAAGACAGCTCGAAACAAGATACTCTTGTTGAACCGGTTGATGAATCTTCAACTACAGAGTGGAATCTCTATAACTGAACACACCAGTGAGTTCTAGAACCTGGTAAACTAGTTGGCGGTTGCCGGTAAGACTCTAAATGATTAATATCAGGTGAACCACTTACTCTGCACTCTTCTTGATAGCTGGTATACGCTTGTCATCTCACTCAGAAACTTAGATCCTAGAGGGAAACATACCACAGTAATGGTAAAGGATGCACTGGTCAACTAATATTCCTGAAGGAAGGATGTGAGTTACAACCAGATGCAAGATCTTATTCTAGAGAAGCGAGGGAGACAACAAGGAGGAGGTTGTGGGGCAGGAAGCATTGGTCGAATTAAGAATAGAGGAATATCACTAAATGGCAGGAGGACAATATAAACATACTACCATTTTGTCATGGAGGAACACATGAAGAATAACTTACGAAAGTTGTTACAAGACAAGGGTCAAAGTAGCAACCAATGAAGTGGAAATGAAGATGCACATGTGACCGTCACCAGAGAAGTTTTGCATTTATCTAATGTAGAATAGGAGGCATGCTTTCATACACAAGGACAGTAGATAGAATGGGTGGTCGATATTGCAGCATTGTACCATGTAACGCTTAATTGTGAGTAGTTTATGACTTATCAAGCTAGTGAATTTGTTACAGTCAAGATGGGAAATACGAGTCCGGTGGAGATTGTTGGAATGGGTGATATCCAAGTCAAGACAAATGTTGGATACACAATCACCTTAAAGGATGTTCGGCAAGTTCCATGTCTTCGAATCAACCTATTATTAGGTATATCCATTGATTGACAAGGCAATGACAACATCTTCAGCAATGGAGCATGGAAGATGACAAAAGTATCCATCATCATTGCTCAAGGAAACATATGTGGTACACTATATATAACACATGTGAAGATATGTGCAGACAACCTGAAAGTGGTGGAAGGAGAAATTTCATCCAATATATGGCATAAAAGGCTCGGTCACATGAGTGAAAATTGGTTATCTACCCTAACGAATATGAAGTACATAAATATTGAAAATAATACATCACTAAATCCTTGTAAACACTACTTGTATTGGAAGGATCGTAGAGTATCATTCAATACCATTTCATCACGGAGATCTGAGTTGTTGGATCTTATGGACTCTAATGTATGTGGACTCATGGAGGTGGATTCCCTTTAAGGTAAAAAATATTTTCTATCCTTAATTGAAGATGAATCTCTAAGGGTGTGGGTATTCTTATTGTGGATGAATGACCATGTACTGGACTACTTCAAGATGTTCCACGCCATGGTGGAGCATAAAATTGGAAGGAAGCTAAAGTGTATTCATTCAAACAATGGATGAGAGTACACATCTAGGGAATTTGATGCCTATTGTAAGAGTGAGGGAATATGACATGAGAGGATGGTCCCTCACACCCCACAACATAATAGAGTTTCATAAATGATGAACAGAACCATCATGGAGAAGGTCAGAATCATGATGATTTTGGCTATGCTCCCTAATCCATTCTAGGGAGAAGCTGTTCAGGTTGTTTGCTACCTCACCAACTGATCACCATCAGTCCTGATGAATTTTGAGATTCCACAAAAGAGATGGTCTGGTAAACATCCATATTATTTTCATTTATGAGTATTTGGATGTTTGGCATTTGCACATGTATCCCACGAGCTCAGAAAGAAGCTATATGGGAGATCTACTCCATGAATATTAATTGAATATGGAGATAATGAGTTTGGATACAATATTTGGGACCAAAAAGAGAAGAAGGTGATTAGAAGAAGAGATGTCATGTTCCATGAGAACTAGATGATCGAGGACATTCAAAATCCTAGAATGTCTAAAAGGGAAAGTGTTGGGGACTCAATTCATGATCTAACACCTATACCAACACCACCTGTCATTAAAGAAGAGGTGGTTCAAGAATAATCATTGGAAGTGGACCAGGAGGTAGTGGAAGAGGATATTGAGCAGGGGGAGACTCAATCCTCTCTAAAAGAAGTTGCAGAACCATCATAGGAGCTTGATGATATTGTGCCTCCCAAACCTATCATTTCACAAGTTCAAAGATCTTTATGAGGAAGGATTACACGAACAAAATATTCTATTTAAGGTTACCTATTGTTGATTGATGAGGGGAATCTAGAATTGTATCAAAAATCATATCGACATTCGCTATCATTGGATACACGAAGTAATGGATCAAAAGATAGTGTGACTTGTGAAGATTCACATGAAGGAGAACCTGACAGATATTTTAGAAAATTTGGTTTCTCCGGAGAAGTAGGACCTTTACATATGCTCCAACAAATTGCAGTTGGAGGGGGATAATTGTTGGAACTTGTACTTTTCCAAGTGCCTTAGTATGTGGTTGGTGAATCAACTCCACCCATCATGGTAGGTGCCAGCCAGGGGAGAAGTATGTGGTGGGTGGGGGATTTGTGGGGGATTGGTGGGAGTTTTGTAAAACATAACACCTCTCACCATACCTATATAAATAATCCTTGGGGAGATTCCATCAGCAGATTAGAGAGCCGAGAGAGCTCTGCCTTTCAAGAGAGGGTCGGGAGAGCTCCATGTGAGACAACAAGGGAGGTGTGGGAGGGGTAATTGTAATCCTTTGTTATTGTTTAAATAAAGTTCTTTTCCCCTATATTCTTCTCTCTTAGTGGTCATTGAACTAAAACATAACCTCTATATATGAAAAAAACACTTTGAGCCATTTTACACATCACTATGGAAGACTTTTCAACCCTACTAAGCTTCCCCAGTTCCACCTTCGAGCTGAAAACATGGGTTTTCCAGAGCATGGTTGAATATTGTTTTCCACCCCTCATATTATTCCTCATCTTCTAGATAATATAATAGGTTACAATGAAAATATTACTTCGGACCTTTCTCTCATCCCCTTGTTGCTCTGTTTCTTGAAACCATTCTGTTATGAATGATGTGAAACCCTCAATTCCACTTGAGTAGACCCACTCCCTGCCAAAAAATATACATAATCATTTTTTTCTAATTTATTAAGAGAAAAATATACTCAATATATTCCAAGAGAGGCTGGTCATAACATATTCATTTTGACACTAGCGACACTCCGCTATTTTGAATGTTTTCATTGGTGGGAAACACATGATTTCCCATATGCCAAAATGGGAAATTCAACTTCATCGAGATATACTTACACCTAGTCAAAAAATACCATTCATAGTTCACAAATTTTCCACATATTAACCACAAGAAATCATTAATATTGAAGTGTCCAATCTTGAATCTTGAAAACACACATATGTCAGGTTCATCACACCTATAAATATTATCATAGAAAAAAAATTCTAGGCTCCCAGCATCGCACTAATGAACCTGGGATAAATGGTAGATTCCTGAAAAGAAATTCTTGTAGGAAAACATATAGGGAAATCCAATGTCGTGCTTGCCCAATTATTATCCCAATAATTGATGTCACTCTATCCCACCACCAACAGAATGTCTTCATCCAAGGACTATTAGAGTTCAGTCATACTTTTAGCCAAAGAAGCCATTTTTTCTATATTATATTCCCATTAGAACCAATTATCCTTATACATATCCCTCATCACCTTATCCCAAAACATTTTACCATCAATGATTTCCCAGACCATCCTAGCTTGCATGTCATGCATGGTTTCCACCACATTATGCAAGTTGAGGCCTCCCTCCATTATCAATTTGGAGAAATTATTTGACAAATCCCAATGAAATTTTTGACATTGGTTTCCATACCATTATAAGGATGATAAAAACGTTTTGATTCTCTAAATGGTGATTTTTGGTTCTTTCAAAACTAATAATACATAGAGGGGGCTGAAGGATATGACACTATTAATCAAGGTTATAATCCTGCTGAAGGAAAATTGTTGATTCTTTCAGTTTTCCATTATTCCTATAATTTTATTGGTAATGTCCGTGAAAAACACTTTTTTTATCCTCCCATAAGATAAGGGATTCCCTAGGTACACCATGAGAATGGAACTTCTTTGCATACCGAGCTTGATTTGAATGAGCACCATGAACCTTCTTGGGAATTTTTTAGAGATATAGACATTTCTCATCATAAGATTGATCCATTGTATACTTTTCAAACCCCATTAATTGAACTCTACCTTCCATTCATGGAAAATATCATGTCTTCAGCAAACATAAAGTGTGAAATCGGACCCTTTACACTCCTACTTATGAATGGTTTTATTTTTTCCTCCACTATATAAATGATGATGTTTCTTAAGAGGGAATATTGAGGCCGAATGAATATTATTGGTTACATAGGGTCTCCTTTCCTATTTACTGTGATACATTTAATGAATTATAAGATTTTAGCCATCATAGAAATGGAAATCCATTGATAGTCTAAGCAACTAAACATGATGTCGATAACCCATTCCTTGAAGTCAAACCTCGTCATGACCATCACAATGAATCTCCAATTGAGGTGGTCATACAACTTTTCCATATCCAAATTTATCCTGATGTTACATCCTATCGATTTTCTATTTATATCATTCACCATATCCATAGCTATCTCAATTTTCCTTATAAATTCTAGCCATAAATGAAACCATTTTTTTCCTCTCAAAATAACTTGGGAATCATTCATATGAGTCTTTTGTGATGATGCATGCCAATATATTATAGGTAAAATTTCATAAACAAATAATTATGTACTGAGGGACCGATGTAGGGTCCTTACCCTTCGGGATGAGAACAAATCCAGATGCATAGGTGGCCTTGTTGAGGCACACACCTTTAAAATAATCCAGTATGGCCTCAGATACATTATTCTTTACTGTGGTCTAATAATCAACAAAAAAAGACCCCAGGAATCCATTGGGTCATGGGGTGCATTCTGGGTACTATATAGACATGGTTTCCCTGCCTTCTTCCTCTTCTGGAATGGCTTCCATCATGTTGTTTTCTGCATCATTAATCTACCTCGGTAAGTGACTCAAAAATTTATCCTTACCTCTATCCCCTAAGTATTCTTCATAGACACTTGCATTGTCCCCTTATAGAAGATTATGAAAGTGGTCTAGCTCCATCATAATATCCACCTCTAACTCTATATAGTATGTACCATCATCCAACCATATATTGATATTTCTAGAAGCATTTCTCCCCTTCACACAAGCTTGAAAATATTTCATGTTTCGATCACCTTCCATAAGATGATGTGCTCTAGATTCCTCCCTCCATGTTCTTCAAATAACCAAAATTCTATCTGAAAGATTTATTTTTTAGTGTCTATTAAAGTAAAATATGTTTCATCTTGCCACCTATCTTGAAGAATTCCCTCTAGTCTATCTAACTCAGATTTCAACTACTCCAAGCTAACATATTTGATGTTTATCCCCACAAACCAACTATGTATTTCATTTCTCAGATGTTGTAAACAATGCGAGAGACATGTACATGATGGTACGACCTCTGACCTTTCCCATGAATACTTCACCATTTGTGAGAAACCTTAAACCCTGGTCCATTTCCTTGAGTAAGTAAAATGATTTTCTGTTCTGGTTTTTCTTTTAAGATGAACCAAAATAAAAGAGTGATCATAGAGTGACCTGATTAGATTAAAGATATTTTTTGAGGGAGTGAGTTAATTCCATGGAGATTAACTAGAAAATGATCGATCCTATACCAGATGCACCAAACCCCCTTTCTATTATTTCACCAGGTAAAATTGTTTCCCTCAAAACCCAGGACAATCAATCTTACATCCAACATGAAAATTTGAAATTCATGTATATACTCGACAAGATAACCTGCACCCCTCTTCAGATACCTCAACTACTGTGTTGAATTACTCTCCAAAAAAACATGGTAAGCACCCTATTTTAAAGAAACACAACAAATAAAACTGAAAATTTCTCTCTGTTGTATCACATCGGGAATACAAAAATTAAATGAAAAACGCATAGATGGTTGTGATAATTTTTTTGGTGATGTGTTACTGTGAGGATTCAACAAACTCAACTGATACACCATTCTTCCAAAATATTTATATATTATAATTTCATGGGATTTCATGCATGTAATTTGAGAAATCCATTTCCATACCCAATAAATGAAATTGATCTACATTTTGTTTGTGTTCTAAACTAGGAAATATGGATACATGTAAATTCTTAGACTCTCATCACACCAGAGATGTTTTTTCTCATGCTCCCAAACCTTGATCATTCCATATGAGAATCTGAGAAAATAAAAAGTACATTTTGAGGCCTTGTGACCTGATTGAGTACCTGGGGGAGACCTTGAAAATTTTTCATAGAAGCCTTTGTCTCTAGTATGAGTAATACGAATAGTGTTCAGTGACTAAGCCATGGATACCATAGAATCTCTATTAGAGGAATCTGTGAGAGGTGCCTCATCCAGCACCTGTGATGAACCATCTAGAGCTGCAAATCTATTACTAGAAGCCTGAATAGGATCAATGGCCTTTCCCTTCCCCTTCAAAGAGAAATAAGAGAGTGATGAATTTTTCTTTGAAGATGACTTTACTTCAACATATTATCTATCCTGAACTGATATGGTGCAGGTTCCCACAAGCTTTTCAGGAGAAAATTCTAATGTGGTAGAAACTGCCCTCAAACGTTCTGACCAAGATCCGCACACCACTGACCTCCACAGTGAAAAATTGGATACCTCCATCTGCATGGAGAAGGGTGGACCTCTGGAAACAAGGATCTATCCAGCATAGCCATAAAATCTACGACATTAGTCTGTGGAGTGTTGGGGATGATGGAGAAATTTTCCATCAACCTTGGTAGGTGGTTGGTTCAACTACCCCACCTGACCCTTGGTAGCTTCAAAACAGGCTGCTGCACATGCAGAAATTGCAGGCCACCGTTATTGAAGTCTAATGGTTGGTGGGGGATTGGAGGGAGTTGTGTCAAACTTGACACCTCCCACCACGGTTATTTAAGGATGGCCAGGGGAGCTTCCATCAACATCCAAAATCTAAGCCAAGAGACCTCTTCTAGCTAAGATATCCTTGAGAGTTCTATGTGAGACAGGTGTAGAGAGACATTTTTGTAAGCTTTGTTATTTGTTAAATAAAGAATATTTTCGTCCATTTTTAATTATATATTATATCTTTTCATGGTCATAAAACCAAAAAAAGCAGTATCAGAGGAGGTTTTGTGAAATGGTGTTGGGCAGTAGAAATTTTCTAGTGATCGACAAATTAAAGTTTCCTAGGATCTTATTTTGATGGCATATTCTGAGAGCCTGTGTTGAGATGAATTCAATGGCACAAAGGACATTGAAAACAGATCTAAAAAGAGCTTCCTAGGCTAGGTCATTTTTTGGTCAAACATTGGGTGCTACAGTACCCCCTTTCCAGAGAACAAGGTATTATTCCAAAACTGACAACTTTTCTACAAGTTTTTGACAACTTATTTGGCATGTCATGTAACCGCCACATCATCGAAACATCATCACCATGTTATTAGATGATCTCAGTTGTTGATACTGTTTTGATCATATCTTGATCAATCAGTATCCAATTTTGACAATTCAGGAGTCAATTTCACCATTTTCAATCATTCCAGATGCAACATTGAACTCTATTTTTTCATATTCTACACTAGTTTTTACAGAATTGAAATTAAATGAAAGTATCTTCCATGGTAGGAGTGATCATGTTTACTTCTTTGAAATAATCCATTTGAAAGTCTTGAATTGAATATCTACTCAATTATAATGATTTTTTTGACCCTATTGAGAATTAGATATTCAACCCTGATGCCACAAAGAAACAAAAGTGGAAAAATATGAACAATAAGATGATCGGTCAAATCCTTCAATGGATTGATCATAGTGTTTACCACCATGTTTCTCAAGAGACAGGTGCATATGAACTTTGGAAAAAGTTGGGAAATACATACCAGTCCTATACTGCTCAAAACAAGATCCTCTTATTAAAGCGGTTGATGAATCTTCAACTGTAGAGTGGAAGCATTGTATTCGAACACAGTAATCAGTTCCAAAGCCTGGTGAACCAGTTGGTGGATACTGGTAAGAAACTAAATAATGAAGATAAAGATAACAACTTACTCTGCACACTTCTTGATATCTCGGATACGCTTGTCATCTCACTCAGCAACTTCATTCCTGGAGGCAAACTTGCCCTGGCGATGGTAAAGGGTGAATTGTTCAATGAGGAGGCCCAAAGGAAGGATGCTATTTATAATTAGATTCAAGCACTCATTCTTGAGAAGCAAGGAAGACAGAAAGGAGTAAGTCATGTGGCAGGAACCAGAGGACGAAGAAAGAACATAGGAAGGTCCACATATGGCAGGAGGCCAACATAAAAATGCTACCATTGTGGCATGGAGGGACACATGAAGAAGAACTACTGAAAGATTCTACGAGGAAAGGTTCAAAGTAGCAACCAACAAAGAAGAAATGGAGATGCACATGTGAGAATCACCAGATAAGTTATTATTTTCTCCAAGGAAAAAGAAGATACATACTTTTATATATCAGGACAAGACACATAATTGGTGGTCGATACTGCAGCATCGTACCACATCACTTTGCATCGTGAGTATTTCATGACTTATCAAACTGGTGACTTTGGTGTAGTAAATATGGAGAATGCTAGTTTGGTAGTGATTTTTGGCATGGGATATATCCATGTAAAGATGAATGTGGGATACACAGTCATCCAGAAGAATGTTCGTCAAGTTCCATGTCTTCGACTCAACCTGTTATCAGGTATAGACTTTGATCGACAAGGCTATGACAACATCTTCATCAATGGATCATGGAAGATAAAAAAGGATCCATAATCATCGCTTCAGGACACATATTTTTTATGTTGTACAAAACTCAGGTGAAGATATGTTTAGATAGCCTCAACATGGTGGAAAGAGAGACGTCATCCAATATGTGGCATAGGAGACTTAGCCACAAGAGTGAAAGTGGGTTATCTACCCTGATGAAGAAGCATTACAAATTTATTGATAAGGATTCATCACTTGATCCTTGACAATAAATTTGGTATGGGAATCATCATAGAGTCTCATTCAATACTATTTCATCAATATGATCAGAGTTGTTGGATCTGGTTCACTCTGATGTATGTGTACCCATGGAGGAGGATTCACTTGGAGGTAACAAATATTTTATATCCTTTATTGATAATGCATCTCGAAGGGTGTAGGTGTTCTTCTTGAGGATTAAGGACCAAGTACTGGAATACTTCAAGATTTTCCACACCATTGTGGATCATGAAAATGGAAGGAATCTGAAGTTTCTTCATTCAAACAACAAAGGAGAGTACACATCCATGGATTTTGATGCCTATTGTTGGAGTTATGGAATCCAACATGAGTGGCCGGTCCATCGCACCCCACAACACAACAGTGTTTCCAAAAGGATGAATAAAACCATCATGAATAAGTTTAGAAGCATGATGAGTTTTCCTAAGCTCTCTAAGCCATTCTGGGGAGAAGCTATTCAGGTTTCATGATACCTCGTCAATAGGTCACCATCGGTCCTGCTGAATTTTGAGATTACACACAAGAGATGGTCTGGTAAACATCCATATTACTCTCATTTATAAGTATTTGGATGTTTGACATTTTCAAATGTATCTAAGGAGCTCAGGAAGAATATAGACGATAGATATACTCCATGCATCATCATCATCTATGGAGATGAGGAGTTTGGATACAAGCTTTGGGACCTGAAGGAGAAGAAGGTGATCAGAAGTAGAGATTTCATATTTCATGGGAACTAGATGATTGAGGACATTCAAAATCCTGTAATTTCTGGAATGAAAAGTGTTAAGGACTCAATTCATGATCCAACACCTATACCGACACCACCTGTAAATAAAGAGGAGGACGTGAAAGAAGACTCAACAAAAGTGGACTAGGAGGTAATGGAGGAGAATATTGAGCAGGGGGATACTCAATCCAATCCACAAGAAGTTGAAGAACCATCATAGGAGTTAGGAGATGATGTGCCTCATGAACCTAACATTTCATATGTTCGATGATTTTTATGAGGAAGGATTACATCAATAGAATATTTGGATTTAGATTCCCTATTGCTGACTGATGAGTGGGAGAAAGAATGATACTAGGAAGTATTTTCTCATCCTGAAAAACTCTAGTGGTTGCATGCAATGGTGGATGAGATGGATTCTTTGATGAAGAAATAAACATACGATTTGGTGGAATTACATAATGGTAAGAAGGCACTAACGAACAAATGGGTGTTCAGGATGAAGAAGGATGTCAGTAAAAGGGAGGTCAAGCACAAAATCTTAATTAGTTTTCAAGGAATTCCTTCAAAATAAAGGATTTGACATTGACGAGTTCATTTCACCCATGGTGAAGATGGATTAAATATGAGTCATTTTTCGATTAGTGTCTATCATGGACTTGGACCTTGAACAGATAGATGCGAAGAATGATTTTCTTCATGGTGACCTCTTTGAGAAGATCAATATGAAGCAGCCTGAAGGATTTGAGATTTTTGGACAAGAAAACATCATCTACATTTTGGAGAAGAGTTTGTATGGACTGAAACATGATCCCTGGCAGTGTTATAAGATGTTTTACTCATTCATGGTGAGTCAGGGATACAAGAGGACATAAGAGGACCAATGTGTCTGCATACATAGATTTCAGGATGGTAACTTTGTTGACCTTTTACTTTATGTTGATGAAATGTTGATCATTGGGAAGGATGGAGTGAGGATTTTCTAGTTGAATAAAGAGTTGTCCAATTCTTTTGATATGAAGAACTTGGGAGTAGATCAATATATTTTAAAAATGCATATCATTTGTGAAAAAAAGAGGAGTTTGTTATGGCTATCTGAGGAGATGTATATTGAATGTGTTCTAAAAAGTTTCAATATAGACAAAGCCAACACTGTGAGAATTCCTCTTGCAAGACATTTGATGTTAAGAAAGAGTTTATGTCTATCGTCTAAGGAACAAATAAAGACGATAGATATGATAACATAAACCTCAGTAGTTGGAAGCCTCATGTATTTTATGGTGAGTACGAGACCTGAAATTGCCCATGCATTGGTAAACGTGATCTAGTTTCTCTCTAATCCTTTTAAGCAGCACTGGGATGCAGTCAAGTGGATTATGAGGTATCTTAAAGGTAATTCAAAGTTATGTCTGTGCTACGTGGGAGCTAAAAATATCTTGGAGGGATATATAGATGCAAATATGGCCAGATATCCTGATATCAGGAAGTCAACATTGGGATACATCTATACATTTGTAGTAGGAGCTATATCATGGAAGTCAATGTTGAAAAAGTTCATCACTTTTTCCATGACAGAAGTAGAGTATATTGCTACTTCGGAAGCTAGAAAAGTGATATTATGACTAAATAATTTTCTCAAGATGATTGGATTAATCTAGAAGGAGTACATGGTTCATTGTAATTGTCAAAGTGCTTTGTACCTGTTCAATAACTCCATGTACCATTCCTAGATGAAGCACATCAATATTCACTATCATTGGATACACAAAGTGATGGATCAATAGCTACTGCAACTTATGAAGATCCACATGAAGGAGAAGCCTGTGGATATCATGACAAAGGTGGTTTCTTAGGAGAAGCTATAAAATGGTGTATGCTCTATTGGATTGCATCTGGAGGGGAGAATTGATGTAGAAATTTTTCAGATTCCTTGTTAGGAGGTTGTTGCACCTACCCCACCTAACCCTTGGCTACTTCAACACAAGATGTTGCACATCCATAATATGAAAACCACAATTTTTTAATTCCAATAGATGGTGGTGGATTGGTGGGAGTTGTTTCAAACATGACACCTCCCACCATGTATATTTAATGAGGGACAAGGAAGCTTCCAGCATCATGCAAAATTCGAGCCAAGATAGCTCTTACATCCAAGAGAGACTTGAGAGCACCATGTGAGAGAGGTGTAGAGAGAATTTTTCATAATCTTAGTTCTTTGTGAAATAAATTCAATTTTCATCCATTTTTCTTTATCTATTATATATATTCATGGTTAGAGAACCACAATAGGGGATATAGGAAATCATCTGGATTAAGATAGGGGAAGTGTTAGGACCTGGTCCTGACACAATAGCTATAAAATTTTAATTTGAAATTAATGGGGTAATGTGTTCAAAAAGTTTTTAATTTAAAAAACCTTTTACCATGGACGACATTGTATAAAATATTATTATAGGAACTTCGCTAACGACATATCCCTATGTCAAAAAAATAACCCCCTGAGGCTTTGACGACACTTCTACATCCACAATAGCTCCTAAAGTCAAAACCTTCTATGACTTAGAGGTCTGTGAGCTTGGGTACCTGTTCTTGCAATAATCCACTGAGTGGCCCAGAAAGTAGCAGACCTTGGAGAAGCTTGGGAGCGCTTGATAGGATAATATTATCCACCAGACAAATCCATCATTATATCTAAGGATAATGTGGGTACGAAGAAGCTTAGAAACAACTAGTTTTGTCATGGGAGCGAACAAGGAAACCAATGGTGTGTCATACTACATGAAATATTTGAGGATTTTTAAAATTTAAAGGGAGATCAGGAAGGTGAAACCAAACAACCACTGAACTATCCACTTTCCTGTGGAGGCTTCCCTAGGACCACCTCAAAAAAGTGAACCTACATTTTCCACAATGAATATCTTCTCTCAAACATGAAAAAATAAATTATTCTTTAGATCTCATGTGGTAACAGAAATGTGATGTTGAAAGAGAGGATACATCCTTCAGAAGGGATAATCCCCAGGAATCCACATAATATCTGAAAAAGGTGAAAGATGGTTTCACTTATCCAAACCTAGCCACAAGTGCAATGTGATGAAATGTCGTTGCTTCTTATAGACATATTTCTAAGAAATCCACCACCATAACTCCATCCACCAAGATAGGAAAACAAGGAGTGATGGAGATTCGTAGAAGAGGGGGTAGATGATCAGCAAGGCAGGGACCTCTAAGAGATTCTTTAAATGACCGAGGACCCAACATCTTTCCAACACCAGGAGAAGGTGGTCATTATATATATACAAACACACACAAACAGACACATATATAATGATATATATAATATAAACATATCTATATCTACATATATCTATATAAACATTTTTATATAAAATACAAACATATATTTATAAATTATAAATATATATATATATAATATAAACATATATATATATATATATATTAATATGTGTGTATTTATATATAATATTATATATATAGTATATTAATTTTTTATACTAAAATCTATTAATATATATATATCATAGTAAAATTAAATATTTCATTATAATTTTATTAA
Organism: Viscum album; assembly: GCA_963277665.1. Taxonomy (NCBI): domain Eukaryota; kingdom Viridiplantae; phylum Streptophyta; class Magnoliopsida; order Santalales; family Viscaceae; genus Viscum; species Viscum album. The sequence goes on from OY728130.1 coordinate 1,954,462,152, forward strand.
TTTTCATATATATACAAATAAAAATTAAATTTTTTTGTCATTATAATTTTATATATGTGTATATATAAATTTATATTGATATTCAAATACAATAACATATGTTTAAATATCATAATATATATATAAGACATATATATATATACACACACATACATAAATATATATATATACATAGACACGTATATAAATACCCCCACACACACATGTGTATATATATATAGCACACACACACAGATTTATATTATATAAACACACAAATATATATATATATAAACATGCACAGATAGAAATATATATTCATATGAACATATTAATTATTTATATATATAATATAATCACACACACACACACACATATAATATACAAGTATATTATAAATATGTATATATGTACAGATATATATATATACATACATATTAATGATTTAATACTGAAATGTTTTAATATATAAATATAGTAATGTATATATTTATAAATAAAAAAATTAGTTTGTTGGTCAAGGTTTCAAAGGGATATTCGGCCGGTACAGGGATTGAATACCATTGGAGATGTTGTTTGGGGTGCAACATGATGTGAGGCGTTGGGTAGAGTGGCAGGGTTCAGGGAGAGGGATCATCCAATAGGCCGGGGGAGCGGAGGGGGATGGAGCATGAACATGAGGTAATTAAAAAAAATATTCAACAAAAAATTATGAATTAAAAAATTGGCATAATTTTTAATTAATAAAATAACTAATAAAAATTATGAAATAATAAGAAATCCATATTTTCTATAAATATAGACATTTTTTAACTCATTTCCCGATATTTTTTATAAAAATTGAAAATTTACATATTTTTTGTAGTTTTATTGACTTGTAAATAGGTTAAAGTAGAACGATAATTACTAAAGGAGATGCTTTAACCTTTTCCATGACCAAAGTGGAAATGGGAAAATATATTCATGGATTTTGTAGTAGGATCTCCAAATACATCTCAAGGAAGTATTGTGATTTTAGTTATTTCTGATTGATTAAATAAATCTGAACATTTCCTATGCATTTGTGATACTCTATATTTTGATCAAGATTCTCAATGGTATCTTAAGGACATATATAGTTTACATGGATTCCCGCTCTCTATTTTAACTAATCGTGATCCCAAGGTCACTTAAATTTTTTGGAATGGGATTCATAATTCATTAGGCAATGAATTAAATTTCACTAAATCTTTTCATCCTCAATCTATTGGATAGTCCAAGATAATGATTCGGAACTTAAAATACAGGCTTTATTCATGTTCAATGGATTACTAAGGATGTTGATATTAACATCTTTCTTTAGTTGAGTTTCTTATAATGATAGTTTTCAATCTAGGATACAGATGGGACCTATAGCCCCCTAAGATTTTATGAAATGTTTTTTATAAAATTTATTCTATTTGATATATTCCATTACATTCAACATATATTTTAACATTCATTACACACAACACAATGTTTAGCTAGTGTTACACATGGCATTGAGTTTTAATAAAAAATGATATTTTATTAATATTATTATTTAAAAGAGACTGTTATAACCTATCCATTAAACTTAGTGATATTAATAGTAATAAATAATTTTAAAATATTAAGTATAATGGTTTTATATAAAAACATATTGATAATAAAGTAATTATTTTTCTGTAAAGTCATTATATGTTTCAAAAATACTATTTTATCCAAAAAAATGAATAATAATAAAATGAATTGTGGCCACTTTTAGAAAATTCATTTGAAATAATAAACTTCATTTTTTAAATCATCATTTCAAAATTTTATTATGATTGTTTTTTTGGATTTTTTCTGAAAAGAATAATTTTTAATGAATAGTGAAAAATACTGGTTTTTATTGAAAACTATCTTTTCATTTTGATAATTTATAAGTTTCATTTTTAAAAGGGGTTTAAAAGTTAAATTAGTTTACTAATATATATATTAATCCTATTTAGTTCATTTTAATCATTTTCACATTGAATTTTGATAGAAAATATTTTTAAACTTTTGAACATATTCTCTTTGAAAACTTGCTTTCTCGTCGTGTTTGCAGGATTAATTTTAAATTAATTTTTTTCTACTTTTATGAAGGGAATTTGGAAAAATGTATTTAATATTTTGAATCTAAATAAGTTTTATTATATTATAAGTTAAATTTAATTTTTTACCATAATTAATACTAGAAATAATAATAATTATTTACCACAGTTGGGGTAAAAACGGGTTTACTGAGGAGTTAAGCTAAAACGATAAGTATTAAAAATGACCCAATACTTTACAACACCTATTTTATGACCATATTCCTACCTTATCTCTTCCATGTTGTATAAATGACAATTTTTAATCCTTTTTTCATGTGGAAAATTCGGGTAAACTTTTTTCTTTTCAAAAATTACAAGTGTGTCACTCACCTCACTTATAGTTGGCCAACCTCTCTCCTCTCTACTTCACACTTCCTAAACCAATTGGATCATCCAGGAACTACCCAAATAACATCTTTAATTCCCTCCACTCATATTGGAATCTTTATTTTGGTTATAAATCCATCATAATAATCTTTTTGGTGCCATCTAAAATAAGTTTTCCAAAGAAGAGGTAACATCCCAAACAGAGCATTATATTTTATTTTTTACTTGACCTCCATCAATTATTATTAAAAAATGATTATATAAAAACCTCATTATGTTACATATACTTATATTTTATTATGTTAATTTTAAAACCTAAATCATTCTCCTCTTCCATCAAATGGGTTATGAATTCATCATTTGTGTGTACGACAGTCTACCGCCTTGCAAAATGATATTATTTGTTTTACATAACCTCTTATCAAGGATGTATAAATGATAAATTTATTGTTAATATATTATATTTATAATATAATTATTCTTTTTAAATCATGATATCACATGTTCCTTCTTTCCTTCCATATCGTGGGAATATGATAACATCGTTCGTGTGTATAGTAGACTACCACCTTGTGAAATGATGTGATTTGTTCACACTTTACATGGAAGGTAATAAGGATGGTTTTAATGAAAATATTTGATATATATAATATAGAAAATATTCCATAGTAATAATATATTATTTATCTTTCTTTCTTTCTTTCTATTAAGAAAATGGAAACAATGTTCATGCGTACGCACAACATACCGTCTCCATGAACGGTATATTTTTGATCACTCAAAATACATATATAATGAATATATATGATAATTATATTATTTTTAACATTATTGAAATTATGTAACCATGATCAATGTAATAGGACAAAAAATAAAAAATCAAATCATTCACGAAAAACAATTCAATTGTTGCCTAAAATGTGACTCTAACATGGGATTGTTAATAAATGGGTAATAAAAGGTCATAAATAAATCATTTATTGTAATATATATATATATATAAATATGGTTCTATAATATATTTATAATAAAATTATATTTATTATATAGGTGGTTTGAAAATGTACAATGTCGATATTTATGGTAAAGGATTTTCATCTAACTTTTTACTCTTGTTAGACAAACGTCATATTCACCACCTATTTATTTTTTGTGGTGTATATACTAACCATGAATTTATTTTATTATTCTTATACTTAAATTTATTTGGATTTACATATTCATTTTATCATAACTCTTTCATGGGTTTAGAGTTCAAAAGTTACCAAAGTGGTAATGTATTTTTATCTCAATTTTCCTTCTTTTAGACATATGGTATTTTATGCACTTATATTAGTGTAAGAGTTATATATACATCACATTTGAAATTTAATATATTTAATTTATTTATTATAATTATATTCTATTTTTTATTTAATTTTATTCTTTCATGAGGCCTATGATTCAAAGTTACCAAAGTGGTAAGGTTTTTTTATGCTACAATACCATCTTTTATCGGGATTGCTTCATGATTATGATTCCAGTGATGATACCATATAGTATATATATTAAGAAACTCTTTTATTTTATTATACATTGGTTATTTCTCTAGGAAAAGTTATTTCCCTTCATTTTATCCTAGTTATGTACTCATGATTTTAAAAGAAATTTTCAATAAAAAACATCTTTATTTCTCTCTTCGGTCGAAAACATTTTTTATTCCAAAACCATGTTTTCTAATAATATTTTCCAAAATGTTTTTTGAAAATTATTTTTATGATTTATTAAAGAAATTTTTAATCATGTTTTACTTTTATAAAAATGTTTTGAAATGAATATTTATTTACTTTTCAAATCAATGCTAATTTGTCTTCTAATAAAAATATGAAAGGAATATTTGTTTTAACATGTATGTCATGAATGGAATTTTACACCAACATGACCAAACCATTTTCTTTAAATATTATTTTATATATTTCAATGTTTATTTTAAAATTATATTATTTCAAAAAAAATTATGAATTTTTAGTTTTAAAAAGTGATTTTCAAAATGGAAAGTACATTTTCCACAATAAATGTTTTTAAATTTTTTTAACAATTACTTTATAAGTTTTCAATTTTTTTTAATGAAAAATGTTTTGATAATATTTTATATTTTAAAAATTTTCCTTCAAATTATATTGGCTATACTACTAAATAAATTTTCCAAGTGATCTTTCAAAATCATTTTCCATATATGATGAAAACCTTCGATGTTACTTATGACTTACCTGGGATAAGATTGAATTGTAACATACTTATTAATTCTATAGATGGATAAGGTTTATGTGGATGATATTTTTATGAATCCCATTTATTTTTAATGGGTTATTCTATGGTGAATTGATGAAATTTTTAAGAAAACTTATTTCTTTACATGGGTTATGATGTGATGGTATGATGAATGTTTTATGATATGGTGGAACACATAAGTATGGTTTTAATTATGAGATGGGTGGAACCTATATCTCCCTTGAATTAATTGTTTAAAGATTTATATATCCTGAGATAATAATGGTAAATATGTCTATGGGCTTGATCCACTCTGAGAAACATGTATATCCTGATCCACTATAGGAAATAGGTAAGCCCTGATACACAATATGAAATAGGTGATATGTCTTGATCCACTATATTTATGATATTGGTAGTTAACCTTGACATATGAATTTTTTTTCTATATTTACAATGGTTCCACATTTTTATGAAATGATATTATGATTATTTATTTATTTATGATGATTTCTCACTCTTATAGGCCTTGTTTTCTGAAATGATAATGTTTTATGCCATGACCCATGTTTATGATCTATGAAAGGTTTGGTATGAACATACTAATTTATTTTCATGAACACATACCCTTATTCATATCAAATGATTTCATATGATAATTTATTGATATCTCATATTTTTACCCTTATTGAGCTTTTAATCTCACCCTTTTTTATGTTTCCTTCCCCAGGTTATGAACAAAGGTTTAGGAATGGTATGCCTCAGATGAGTAATGTGTGAGAATATCTTTATGGGATATGTTTAAGATATTTTATGAAATAATAATATTGTGTTTATAGTCTCCAAATACACTAAATTGTTACAGTCCTTAGGTGTGTGTTTATGAAATGTATTAAATATTCATCTAAAAAGATGTGATATTTATATATAAAATCCTAGGTCAATGTATTTGGTATCAGAGGAAAGGTTTAGTCGATATTTGGATATTATGATTAGAAATAAGTTAGTGATATACCTACGGATATGCCTAAGTATATGTCTAGGGATATGTCTAGGGATATCTCTAATTATAAGTCTGTGGATAATTCTAAGAATAGTAAAATGTCCCAGAATTTAGATAAAATATTGAGTGAGTGGTTTCAAAGTAATTACATCCATGTATGGATACAAATAGTATATTTGGATCTGTAATATAGGTACCTAGTGGTAATAACTCTGAAAAAAGGTGCATTGATCTGAACTTGATCGTCACCTATGGCATGACAACATGCATTTTTTCACACCTGATTTGACACTCGCATGCGATATGCCTTCGGAATTTACATACTCTTTACAAAAAATCATGAAGGATTTAAATAATAAATGTGAATTACCCAAGTTAATCCTAAGGTTTCATGGATTGAAAATATAGTGTTGTGATTTAGAAATCTGATAAATGATGTTTCAAGATTATGTTGATTTCCACTATGATTAGTGTTTATTATAGTATTATTTCTATTTTTAGTCAATGGATTGAACCTTAATGAATGATGTTAACATTGATTGTGATGGAAAATGAAATGATTTTCCTCTTGATGAGCCGAACATTAGAGGAGATAGAATGTAAAATCTTGTTGTTATTATCACACATATTTCTCAAACTATGAATCATGTGGAACTTCCAAAAAAGGAAAAGAGAGAACAATATTCTATTGAGACCTTCAAGAGGAAATGTCCACCTTATTTAAGTGGTTCCACTAATCCACTAGTTTCTGAGTAATGGATTAGTACCAATGAATAGATATTTTCCATTCTTCATTTTTCATATAATGAAATGGTCATTTTGGTTGTTTATCATTTGGAAGGTGGAGAAGATCAATGGTGGACTATTATTAAGAACATGAGGGAACAAGAAGAAATTGAATCTATGGAATCAGAATATTTTAATGGAATATTTATTAGTAATTACATCCCTCATATTCTACAAAAAAATATGCAGATTGGATTCCTTGAGCTTGAGAAAAAGGATGATGAATCTATTCGTACCTATAAAGATAATTTTATAAGACTTTTAAGGTAAAAGTTTCATTTAATCATCACCCCTAAAAGAAAAATTAATAGATTTTTTTGTGGACTAAATCGAGGTCTTTAAAATGTCTTGGATATAAGATACATTAGTAGCTACAAATAAATACTTCAATTTACACTGAAGGTAGGAATAGAAATTGGATATTACCACTATTACTATGCATTTGATAAAAAAAATTAATATCGAGTATCATGAAAATGAAAATGATAAAAATAAATTCTAGCCATTTTTATGCTATAAATGTGGGAATACGTATTAAAGGAATTTCATGAATGGAACTAGGAGGTGCTTTTAATGTGGAAATGTGGGTCATAAAACCTGTTAATGTTTAAATTAAATTAATTTTATGCTTGATGCAATAGAGGATAAAAGTATGCCAACTAATTAACCATCCACACTCTAGTGTGTTGGATAAAAAGTGTATTTGATGGATTATAAGATGGGGTGAATTGTAGTTTAAAAAATTTAAACTAAACACAAAAAAAATCCTCTTTATGTAAAAATGATTATACACAAAGATCATCTAATTGTTAGAGTTTTATAATAAGAACTAGAAACTATTTGATTATATCAGATTATGTTTGATCAGTAAAACAACTAAACCAATAAAAACATTTTTTTAGAAAGATTTGTATTAAGACTGACTTTACAAAATATATATAGTGGAAAAATCTATCTTGTAAAAATAAGAAATAAAAATATTATAAAAATAAGAATGATTTACAAGATTATTAAAACATTTTACTCTTTAACCTTAAGATTTAAGGTAGTCAGAAACCCCGACTAAGGTATCCAAAGTTTATGTGCCCATTATAGAAGTATTTATTTCCCTAACAAGAATGTCCTCAATCTGATGGATCGGTATTAAATTTGTATTCCAATATCCTAGAATCCCTTGGTACGATGATCAACATATGTCTTCCTAGACCCAGAATACCTTGATCTAGCCTTGATATAACACATGATTACAAAATAAAAATAGTTCTAATGGAATTACAATCCTTACAAGGATTCCTTATAACTTCAACTCTCTAAATTATTACAAATAATAAGAATGAGAAGTTCAAACTTATAAATCTTTCGATGAATTCAGTATCGAATCAATCTACTCCCAACTCTTCAAATGACTTTCTATTTATATGAAAAATCTCTAACATTCATATTTATAAGTTAGTTGCAATGACCTTATACATATTTCACCTAATAGCCTAATAATAATTGAATTCCCAATGCCATTTTTATCACCATTATAATAATAAAAGGATTTATTATGATAGAAACAAATCAATGTACTCTAATTATAAAATTAGGATTGTCCTATGGAATTCCTTTTTTATTTTCATTCTAATAAACCATATAAAGGTTGTTCTGATGGATTTGTACCATGGTATGTTTGATGGTCATGGATTTTTTCATTCTGATAGATAATACATAATTCTAACCACTGATCAGACCACTAGTAAGGATAATAAATATAACACACCATCAATCTGATGGTTCAGAATGAATAAAAACAAGTTTATATTTGTTTCCATTAGACTTATTAATTTATTAGGTATAAAGAAATGTTTTCAAAATAAAATACTAAAACAGTTATGAAATAAAAATTTATTAAACATAGTTTTAAGGAGGTGTTTTTGATTTCCAAAACTAAAGGTATAGAAAAGTAAGAAGTAAGAATTTTGACTAAAAAATATCTCTCTTTTGTAAAGATCAAAACACAGCACTTAAAATGAAAAATAATAACTTTGAAATACTTACAACCCATTAAACATTATCTCCCTGAGTTTATAACTCTTTTATAATCTGATGGAAATTATTAATACTTATCCCCCTTATGATAATATCTACCCTTTTTGAAAACAAAATTACTCTAAAAACATCTTGATACTTCTCCCCCAAAACGTCTTATTCTTTTTAGAAAACTCCCCCTTAAACATATCTTCACTCCCAACACTTATTTTAGAAACATAAAACTTATCCTGTTAAAAAACTAAACCCCAAATATATATCTCTTCAACCTTCTTCCCCTTTGTGATTTAAAAAAATAATAGAATGTAAAAGTATAAAGTAAGAATTATGGATCAACACTGTGTTTCAAGTGAAAAGAGTTTGGGAATTATGAAAATCAATTCCCTAATCTAAGGGATAATGTGGATGATAAGCAACAACAATCTATGAAAGAAAGAAAAATGGAAGTCTTATAAAATCACAATGGATGAAGTGAATCATGATAATTAGGGAATATTTATCCTCCCCTCCTTATTTAGGAATTTAATGTTTGATTTTGTATGAATGAGCCCTATGAAAATATTATTGTTCGCCCATTAGTAAAATTTCATGTGATTATCTCCCTATACATAGATTCTAAAATAATGAAATCACATTTGATATTATAATTGTTCAAGGATTATCCCAAGATTCTAAAGAATTTTTTCATAAGATAAGATCTAATATAAAGAATAAAGGGTAAATTAACTTTTATAAGTGTATATGTTTTAATTTATGGTTAACTTAAGAGTTATGGATACCATTGTAACATCATGGGTTTTTGAGTGGGTCATATTTTCCTTAACCTATTTGAATTTATTCTATTTGGTGGTCATACCAACCTCTCTCTTGATCTTCAGAACCTAATTTTAGGAGTTTCTTTGACACAAGGCCTTGTTTTTTGATGGTTTTTAAATCTTGGGATGTTCTTATGTATTTTAGGAGAGTTTTGGGCATGGTGGGGCTTGAAAAATCTGTTTTGGTAAATCACAGATAGAGATTTATGTTTTGGAAGGATTGTGCGTCCTCCTAAGAGTAATTTCATGGCCCTCCGGTGGTACTAAACATAGTTATCCAAATTATGCAGGAGGGGGTGCTTGGACATGCTAAACCTCGGTAGTTTTAAATATTGGTTAATATAATGGCTTTCAAATGGTTTTTAAAACCATGTGCCTATCCCTTTCATATTTGGTTCTTAGTAAGAGATAACCACATGATTAAAATATGGTTATCCAAACAGTTTGGGTCATTTATTTCGATGAAATTATGAAACTTCCTATCCTCTATTTAACATTTCTTTCTCCTTCTTCTGCCACCATTTTACATGTGCAGTAGGATCGTAGAATTTCCTTCCTCCTATTTAGGATTTGATCCAACATCCTTATACAAAATTTAGTCTTCAATCCTTTGGTGGATAATGATTTTTCTTGCTAATACCTTCAATATAATAAAATATTTTCCTAATTTATCTTTCTATATGTATCCCTAAATCATTATGATATATTTTTCCCTATTTTCAAGGAATTCATCTAAAATTGTTTTTAATTCTGATTCATATGTAGATAGAGGAAGATGTCAGATTAGTGAGAACATACTAGTATGAGGTAGGTGGTTCATATCATTCTCCTTGATTTTCAAAGTGTTTCGGGGGTGTGTTCATATATTTCATGTGGTTTTTCCAAGTGAAATTCTAATTAAATTCGCAATTCCTTATTAAATAATTCTAATGTTGATATTTGACGCATATGAGAATTCTCTAGCTCCATTACACATGGTAAATTTGATTAATGATCTCGGACCAACATTGTAATTTTAGGTCGAGTGTATAACTTGGATTGTTTATATTGAATTGCTTGGGTCCATGGGTATGTGATGAGAACAACTCAATGATGGAGTTAATAATGATCACCTGGATTGATGTGACATGGTTTTTTATGTTTGGGAAAGGACCAAGATACATGAGTGATGTTGATCATAGGTTCAGGTGACATTGTCATCAGATTGAGGTGACGAGGTTATCAGGATTAGGGGAAGGCCTGTGTGACCCAAGGTGGTGTTGACCATTTAGATTTAGTGACATGGTCATAGGGTCATGAGGTGTCAAATGATATGTCCTAGCTATTTTTAGTTATTTCTACGCACTTTTTGTTGTATGATGTGTCGTTGGAGTCATTTTCACATATATAGGACTTGGATCGTGGTGGTTTCAACCACTCATGTGGGTGGAGGCCCCTATATACTTTGTATTTTAGGTGATGGTGTTGGAAATCAGATGTGTTTGGGGGTGATCAGTGTATAAATCCTCATGGATGTTGATGGAACATCAGTTGGGGGTTGAGGATTTCCATGACACTTGAGGTTGTTGATCCATGACTTGTGAGGAGGGATATCATCATGCCTCGAGAAATCATCTATTGAGATAAAAGTGATTATTTATTATAGGATAGTTTTGATGTGCCTCAAGATGTTAGGCTTTGATTTGATGGGGATTTTTTAAGATGACGTTTGAGGAACAAAGTACTTATTGTTGGGGATTGTCATTTGGATGTCGGATATTGATTGATGGCCTGAGGAGGCATGTGACATATTTTTTGGTCGAACCTGAGGAATTGGGTTATTATTAATCTTGGGATGCCTTGGTCGCTAATCCATGGATCCTCCCCAATTCAGTTATATGTAAATATACAGGAGTTGTATGAAATAGTTTTGACTTGGGGAATGTATTTAGAGATTACTGAATATTGATGAAACAAGTGATTTCACCCTTGTGGCTGTTCAGCACAAGGGAAGTGGGTTATTTATTATATGTACATGTTCTATCATTTATTTTATATTTTGAAATGCATTCATAACTATGGATGTAATAAAGGAAAACATTAGTGGTGGCATAATAATATTTATTCTCACACCCTACAAGGGTACCTCATGACTCATGTAAACTTTATTTCTATGCGATCAAGTAAGGGAATGAGCTTGGGAGATGGACCATAGTGATTGAGTGGGACCTTTTTCATGGGATGGGTGGAATTGGACCATGGTGATTCCTTTACATTAATTGGAGTTTACTTTTGAGTTTTCATCATGCTTATATATGTATTTACTAATATGGTTGGCCATGGGTGACCTTGATTACCTATTTTGTATGGCAAGACATGTTATGTTTCTATAAATGGTGTTCTTAGTATTTATTTTTTTGCCGCTATTGTTTTATGATTCCAATGGTTTTATATTATTATTTACTCTATTTTATGGTCTTTATTACCTTGTTATATATATATATATACCATTATTATTATCACACTGATAGGGTATAGTCACCCCACTATCACCTCTCAGACCCTCACTACTAGTCAATAGCCTTTACCGTATGGGGAGGCATGCCTAAGGCCTAGTTGTCAACTGACCTAGGGCACTTTTTGAAGTTTCATCTAGGCCAGGTCACTACAAATGGTATCAAAAAAGGTTTCTTGTTATTATTGTTTCATATCATCACAAGACATAACTATTAAAAGATAATTGAGTTCATCTAGTTACAAATTATATAAAATTATTTCTTTTTTATTTTAGTCTTAGTATTTCGGCTATGGTATACCATAGACTAGGAAGTAGTCCAGACTAGGTAAAGAGATCATGTTTGGGTGTTTGTAGCCCCATCCATAGGGGATTGTCTGAGTTTCCATGGGTGTGAAATTTATATCTTTTAGTGTGATTTTACAGTTGATGTGATTTCGACCATGAGTGGAGCACTTGGGTGTGATGTTTATCTGTTATTTGGTTGTGACCCTTAGGCAGGTATGGAAAGGGTTATTTCCTTACATATCATGATAGGAAAATATTCTCATGTGATGTGGTTTTCTTGTGATTTTTATTGGTAACATGTAATTATATAAGAGTTTTTGGGTTGTTTAAATTTTCAAAAAAGAAGCTAAATAGTGTTTTCTTGCTTAGCCTCTTTTGGTGGAGTGATACTCAACCAACCCGGTCTTGTGGTTCCAATGAGATATTTATGTGATGCTATGTGATTTTATATTTATGTGATATGTGGGACTAACTTTGGTAATGTTAGATAAAAATGATGAGAGGGGGTGATTTGTTTAAAGTGTTAACAAATAATCTAAACAATGTTTCCTGTAAAGCCTCTTTGGTGGCATTCTACCTTCCCCGGATTGAAATCTATGATATGTGATGTCTAACCCCGTTATAAGAAGGAAAGGGGTCATGAGGATGAATATATGTGATTCCTAATTTCAATGTGGGTAATATGGGATACATGATGTCATATTATACATGATACCAAACCCAGATATGGGTGGGTAAGGGGTCATGAGGTCGGATGTCACATGACATGGTGTTGTAGGTAAGTGTAAGGGTGGTGAGATGTGATGCATGTCATAGTTTTCCCTACCTTCAATATATATATATATATTGTTATATATTTTGGACCATTTTATTGGTATTCATTGGGATTCCACCTAGATGGATTCCAATGAAGTGTCAGGATGGCGGTGATATGGTGTCGCATGAGCGTGTGTAAAATGAGAGCCTAGGAGGCTCAGGATGAGGCCCTGGAGGTTTGGATTAATCTTGATCTGTTTTCTTCCTCCAACCTAGGATTTGAGCCAATGTCCTCATACTGACTCTGATCTTCAATCCATTGTTGGATATGGATTATCCTCAATAAGGCCTTCAATCCACTAGTGTATTTTCTTCATTTATCTCGACGCATAGAAAATTAAATATGTGTGATCTCTTTTTCTCTATTTTTAGTATTTATTTATAAAAAATCAATTTATTCCAATTATTCTAGATTTAAAGGTTGATATAAAAAGAGAATGTTCCTACTTACACAAGCTAGGTAGTTCCTAGATTTCTCCATGATTTTTCAAGTGTTTTGGGGGTCTGTTCATATACATCATGTGGTTTTCCTGAGTGGGACCCAATTAAATTCATGATTGATTATTAAGTTATTCTAATGTTGATTTGAGATTCTAGTGTGCATTATCTAGATTCATTACACATGGTCAATTCGAGTAAGGGGCTTGGAACATCTTGGGAATTTTAGGTTGAACATATAAGTTGAATTTTTTATATTGTATTTCTTGGTTCCATGGGAATGTGATGGGAATTGACCATGTATAAATGCGATAATGATCACTTGGATTGAGGTGATAAGGATTGTCAGTTGGTTGATCCCCGGGATACATCGGTGACGTTGATCATAGGTTGAAGAAACATGGTCGTCAGATTAAGGTGATGAGGTTGTCGGAGTGAGGGCATAGCCCGTGTGACTTGAGGTGGTGTCTACCATTGAGATTTAGCAACATGGTTGCAGGGGAATGTGGTTTCGCATGATGTTTATTTGGTTTTTTTATTTACTCTCATTATTTGTTGTTTGACGTGCCGTTGGAGTCATTTTCACATAATTTTACTCAGATTGAGGTGGTTTTGACCACTCGTGCTGGTGGAGTCCCCTATAGAACATGCATCTTAGGTGAAGGTGTTGACCATCAAACATGTTTGGTGGTGATCACCATATAAATCCATGTGTATAGTGATGGAACATATGTTTATGGTGTTGAGAACATCATTTTGGGATTGAGGATCATTATGATACTTGAGGTCATTAGGTTAGGATTTGGGGGGAGAAATATCATCATTCCTCGGGATGTCTGTTGTTGAGATGCTGGTGATTATTTATTCATGGTAAAATACTATTATGCCTCAAGACATTAGGATTCAATCCAATGAAGATTTTATAAGATGTGGTCTGAGGGACCAATTACGTACTATTGGGGCATGCTGTTTGGGCATTGGATATTGATTGATGGAAAAAGGTGTTGGGTGACATATGTTTAGGTGGAACCTAAGGGTTCACCAAGGTTATTATTTATTAGGGGATGTACTGAGAGTTAATCCATGGATTCTATCCAATACAATTATATATATATAGACAAGTTATTCATGTGGTATGTATTATAGGGGGAAGGTATTTAGAAATTTCTAGTGATGGTCGAAGCTGTTGATTGCTTCCTTGTGGATGTTGGGAATAAGGGAAGTGGTTATTTATTACATGTTTATGTACTAAAATTTATTTTATTTTTAAAAACACCTATATAATTATGGATTTAATATAAGAACGTGTTGGTGGTGGCCTACTTAGATTTATTCTCACACCCTACACAGGCCCTTCAAGATGTGTGTATACATTATGTCTCAACGACCAGGCAAGGGACCGAGCTCAGGAGCTAGACCTTAGTGGTTGAGTTGGACCTTTTTCATTGAATAGATGGAACTGGACTATATTGGTTCCTATGAATCAAATAGAGGTTACTTTTGAGTTTTCATCATTCTTATATATGTATGTACTAATAATTTCTTCCATGGGAAACCTTGATTACCTATTTTGTATGACCTGATATGTTATGTGTCTATAAATGGTATGTTTGGTATTTATTTTTTTATTGTTGTTGCGATATGCTTCCACTGGTTTTATTTTGTTTCTTCTGTCATTTTATGGTATTTATTATTCCATTATATATATATATAAGTACCCCATTATTATCATCCCCACCATAGGTTATATTCTCCCTACTATCACCTCTCATACCCTCGCTTCTAGTTGGCAGTCTTTGGCATATGTGGAGGTGAGCCTAAGTCCTTGTTGTCAACTAGCCTAGATCACCATTTAATGTGGCAACATGGTTTTCATGCTACAACCATCATGGTTTTATGAGTTTATGTTAAATCATAAGTTTGAATTCATTGACACCCATTTTTTAGGTTTAATGTGATGGGATTTTATCAAGATTAAGGATATTTTAAGAGACATTTATGACAATACAACCCTTTGGTTTTGTATATGTTTTAGTGAAAAAGTTATTGAAGTAGAAATGCCTTTAAACTTTGTGGACATATGATTAAAGGTACTCACAAACATTGGGGTTTATCTTATCTTTGATGTTGAGGTAATTATGGGTTATAGTTGATCATCGTATGAAGTCATCACACTTCATTTTTATCATTAGAGATTTTTCTCTAGATCCTCTTGTTAGAATATAAATTAGGGAAATGGTAAGGTTGAAATGATTAAGACATTAAATGGTATCTAATTAGGAATTGAATTTTTGGAGAAGTATTCAACAATCTCAAGATATAGAGTTGAGTTTCATCACTAGGTATAATCCTCAGATAGATGGAATGTCTGAGAGAACAATTCAAACCCTATAGTATATTCTAATATCTTGTTCAATAGATTTAAAAGGTAGTTGGGATCAATATATTCTTCTAGTTAAGTTTTCTTATAAAAATATATTTCACTCAAGCATTCATATTTATCCTTATGAAGCCCTGTATGAAAATAATTGTATAAATCCAATGTAACGGAATGAAGTTGTAGAAATAAAGCTATTGGGACCCGAGAAGATGATGAGATGGAAGAGAAGTTTATATCCTTATAGAAACACATAAGGGCTGAAAAAAGTTAATAGAAATTTTATTCTAACAATCATCAATGTGATCTATAATTTGAAGTAGGTGAGAAGGTCTTTCTATGAATTTCTCCATGGAAAAAAGAAGGAAAACTAATCCCTTGGTTTATTGGTCCCTTTTGAAATACATGAACATATTAGGATAATAGCTTATCTTCTGGTGGTTTAACTGAACTTCTCTTAGGTACATGATGTGTTCTGTGTATCTCTCCTAAGAAATTACATACATGATCCATCACATGTACCTAACTCAAAGTCCTACCAGTAGAGTAAGATATTTCTTATGAAGAAAAACTAATGGAGATTCTAGATTATATAAAGAAAGTTCTACGAAACAAGACCACTCACTTGGTAAATGTTTTTTGGATAAACCACTAGTTTTAGAACTCTAGGTGGGAACCAAAGGATTTAATTAGGTAGAGTTATCCTCAGTTTTTTGTAATAATGTGACGGATTTCAATGGTGAAATTCATTTTATGGGGGGTAGAATGTAACACTAGAGATTTTAAGAAATATTTATTTTATAATATAATTAATTTCATTGATATATTTCATTACACACAACACCATGTTTAACATGTGTTACACCCAACACTGAGTTTAGCTTGCGTTACACGCAACACTGAGTTTTAACAAACCATGATATATTAATAATATTATTATTTAAATGTGAATGTTATAACCTATCAGTTAAACTTAGTGATATGAATAGTAATAAATACTTTTAAAATATTAATTATAATGTTTTTATATAAATAAAACATATTGATAAAAAATTACTAAATTTTTTATAGTCTTTATATGTTTTGAAAATACTATTTTCCCAAAATAAATGATTTTTATTTATTTTTTTGAGAAATAATGAAATTAATAATAGAAAATTTTAGAAAATTAATTTGATAAAATAAAATTCATTTTTGAAATCAAAATTTCAAAATTTTCATGGGATTAATTTTTGGTATTTTTTCTAAAAATATTAATTTTTCAATGAATAGTGCAAAATACTAGTTTTTATTGAAAACTTCATTTTCATTTAAATAATTGATAAGGTTAATTTTTGTTTTAAAAGTGGTTTAAAAGTAAAATTAGTTAAATTATATATTTATTTATCCAATTTAGTTCATGGGAATAATTTTCATACTGAATTTTGATATAAAAACTTTTCAAACTTTTAATCCTTTTCTCTTTCAAAACTAGCTTTCTCATAGCTTCTATAGGATAAATTTTTTATAATTTTTTTTAACATATGTGAATTGGATTTAGAAAAATGGATTTAATATTTTTAATTAGTATTATTTATATTATATAATACTTTTAATTTATTTTTTGAACATAATTAATAGGAAAAACAATAAAAATTATTTACTATGGTTAAGGAAAAATGGATTTACCGAGGTGGTTAAACTAAAAATATAAGGGTTAAAAATGAACCAAGATTTTTAAAAAACCTATTTTATGGACATATGTTGAACTAATATCCTCTATGATATATAATGTACCATTTTGGATCCTTTTTCATGTGAAAAACATGGGTATTCCTTTTTCTTTTCAAAAATTACAAGTGTGTCACTCACCCTACTTATAAAAGGCCACACCCTATCTTCTCATATTACGATTTCCAAAACACATTGTTTTATCCAATACCTACCCAAAAAGAATCTTCAATCAACTACTATAATCTTAGAGTTCCTATTTTTTCATAAATTCAACCTAATAAGCCTTTTGGTGAATACCAAAAGAAGTTGTTTAAAGAACAGGTAACATCACCAACCGACTGTTTTATTTTATTTCTTCCTCCACCACATTAAATTCATATATAAAAATGTTATTATAATATAAAATAAGTATTTTATATATAATTATATTTTATTATGTTAATTTAATAACCTAAATACTTCTCTTCTTCCATCAAATGGGTTACAAAATCATTATTCGTGCATATAAAAGACTACCACCTCACGAACTGATGTTATTTGTTTTCCATAACCACATATCATGGATGGATAAAATTATTTATTTAATATTTATATATGATATTTATGATATTATTTTAATAAAATAATGATATAAAATTTTCATTCTTACCTTCCATTCTGTGGGAATACGATAACGTCATTTATGTGTACGGCGGACTACCACTTCGTGAAGCGATGTGATTTGTTCACAATTTACATGGAAGGTAATAAGTATGGTTTTAATGAAATAATTTTATATATATTACTTAAAAATTATTTTTTTAATGGAAATATATTCTTTACCTTTCATTCATTCTTTCAATTAGTAAAATGGAAATAATATTCATTCGTATGTACAGTCTACCGTCTCCATGAAGAGTGTATTTCATTTTCAATATGTAACGTTTATGGATCAATATAAATAAAAATATATTTAATATATATGATATTAATATAATGTTTAACATTATTTATATTATGTAATCATGATAAAAGTAAGAGAGTGAAAAATATAAAATCAAAACATACATGAAATACAAAGCAATTATTACTCGAAATGTGACTTTAACGTGGAATTGTTAATAAATGGGTAATAAAAGATCCTAAGTGAATCATATATGGTATAATATATAGATTTATTTTTATTTAATATATGTATATTAAACTTCTATTTACTATATAGGATTTTCAAATGTGTATGAAGGAGTTTGATACTTATGGTAAGGGATTTACGTCTCACTTTTTTACTTAGTGAGACACATTCCATATTAACCGCTATTTATTTTTTATAGTGTATATAATGACCATGAATTTATTTTATAATTAATATAATTAAATTTATTTGTTTTTAAATAACCTTCTAGTATCACTTTTTCATGGGTTTATGGTTCAAAATTTACCAAAATGGTAAGGGGTTTTTTCCTCAATTGTCTTTCATTGAGACATATGTTATGTTATGCACCTATATTCTATTATAAGGTGTATATACAACCCCATTGACATGTAATATCTTGAATTTATTTACTCTAATGATATTCTATGTTTCATTTAACATTATTATTTCATGTGGCCTGTGATTCAAAGTTACCAAAGTTATAAGGGTTTTAATGTTACAATCTCATCATTTATCAGGATTTCTCATGATTATCGTTACAATAATGAAATCATATTATATATCTCTCAACAAACTCATTTATTTTATTATCTTTAGGCAATTTATGAAGAATAAATTGTTTTCCTTCATTTTCCACATTTAATGTACTCAAGGGTTCAAAATAATGTTTTTATGAAAAATTTTCTTTATTTCACTCTTCGATCAAAAACCTTTTCTCTTCCAAAACCATGTTTTATAAAAAAAAAATTCAAAAATGTTTTTAAACATTATTAAAATGATTTATTAAATACATTTTTAACCATTTATTAATTCTTTAGTCTCTTAAATCCTGAACACATCATTGCTTTAAAACATAATTTATAATTTTAAATGATTATTTTCAAAGAAAATAATATTCAAAATGTTTTATAAATTTTTATTTTTAAAAATTGATTTTCAAAATGGAAAGTATATTTTCATCATGAAATGTTTTAAAATATTTTTAAAGTTTCCTTTATAAGCTTAAAATTTTATTTTTAAAGAAAATTATTTTAAAAATATATATATGTTTTAAAAAGTAATTTTAAAATTTGAAATTCTATATTCCCCAGGAAATGATCCAAGTGATATTTCAATACCATTTTCCATCTAAGATAATATCCTTTGATGTTACTTATGATTTACTAGGGATAAGATTGAATGATACCATCATTTTTCTTTCTATAGATGGTTATAGTTTATGTTGATGAAATTTTTATGAAACCCATTTATTTTTCATGGTTTGTAATATGGTCAATTGATGAATTGTTTATGAAACCAATTTTATTTACAAAGGTTATGATGTGATGATATGATGCATGTTTTATGATATTATGGAACACAAAAGTATGGTTTTCATTAGGAGATGTGTGGGACCTATATATCTCTCTAATGAATTAGGTAAATATTTGTAAATCATGAGATAGAAATGGGAAAGAAGTCAATGTGATTGATCCACTATGAGAAATAGGTGCATCTTTATCCAATATGGGAAACATGTGCGTCCTGATCGATAATGGGAAATAGGTGATAAGTCATAATCCACTAATTTTATGGTATTAGTAGTTAAACTTGACATATGAATTGTTTTTTCTATATTTATTATGGTTACACACTTTTATGAAAGTAGTTTAAGGTTAATTATTTATTTATGATGATTTATCACTCTTGTGGTCCATGTTTTCTAAAATGATGAAGTTTTAAGCCATAAATCATGTTAATGATCTATGAAAAGTTGGGTATGAACTTATGGAGTTATTTTCATGATCACATTCCATTTTTACTATCTTATTATTTCATATGATCATAAATTGATATCTATTATGTTTACCCTTACTCAGTATCTAATCTCACACTTTCTTATGTTTCATTCCCCATGTCAGGAAGAATGGTTCAAATAGGGTATGCCTGTTTCGATTTCTATGTGAGAAGATATTTGTGGGATATGTTGATAATATTTCATTAAATAAAAAGGGTTTTTTTCCAGTCTCTCATGACACCAAAATATTATGGTCCTAGAGCATGTTTTTATGAAATGTATTGAATATTCATCTAAAAAGACGTGATATTTATGTATAAAATTATGGTTATCTATAGAACCTTTTTAATAATTATATGGAAATTGGTTTTAGACACTAGATTTTTGGGACGAAGTGGGTGAAACAAAGTTGATGGGACCAGAATTTGTAAAGGAAATGGTTGATAAGTTAAAGTTAATTCAGCAACATATGAGGATGGTTAAATCCAGGTAAAAAGTTATGTGTACAATCAGAGGAAATATCTTTCATTCGAGGTAGGCGATCATATTTTTCTTAAAGTATCCCCATGGAAAAGTGTTATGTGTTTTGGTAAAAGAAGAATTAAAATCCAAGGTTTAATATATATTATGAAATCCTGGTGAAATTTTGGTATGTTGCTTACTGAGGATCCTTTCCTCCATGTTTATACTAGTAACACAATGTTTTTCATATTTTTATGTTAAAAAAGTATGTACTAGATTTTTCTCATATTTTGAGCCCTGAGGTAGTTCAGATGAAAGATAACCTTTCTTATGAGGAACAAAAAGTTAAAATTATTGAACATAGAAAGAAATTATTTCAATATAGGATAATTCACCATGTTAAGGTTTGGTGTAGAAACCATATGGTTTAGGAAACAACATGGAAATTTAAAAATTATATGGTGGAATGATATCCCTACTTTCTTAATAAGGAAATGAAATTATGAGGGTAAAATTTACAAAAGTGGAGAAGGATGTAAACTTCCAGTTAATATTAATATAAAAATTTTTCATATATTCATTATTTAGATTTTATAGAGTTATATTCATTATAAAAATATTAGATAATTTTTTAGTTAAAAGTAAAAAAATTATTTCTAAACAAAATGGGTCTTCATAAATTATATTATTTTATTTAAAGGCATGGTTTACAAATTATAGAATTTGAGTTTTAAAATTTTAATTTATTTTATTTAATTATAAATTTCAAAATTATCGTAGGATTAATTTTTGATATTTTTCAAAAAATATTGATTTTTAAATGAATAGTGAAAACCAAAAATTTATAAAACGGTCTTTTATTTTCATTAAATAAAATAATTTTATATCAGTATTTGATATCAAAATAACTTAATTTTTATTTAATTATATATAATATAATTAATTATATTTTAATGATCTTTATACCTTATTTTTGTTAAGTGGGTTTTGGGACTTACAAAAACATCGTTGCAAAAACAATTCGTTATGTTTTGTGGATTTAATTTTAAATTGAATTATAAAACTTCTTTTATTTGAATTTTAAAAAATTAATTCTATATTTTTAATCATGGGGTCCCAATATTTTAAATATTTTTCCTTTTAATTTTGTATATTATGAATAATAACTTTTGTAATTTTTCTTACCATGGTAAAGAGTAAATCAGGTAATTAAAGTTAAAAATAAAATGATAAGGAAAAAATAACCCTAAAACTTGAGATGATTTTTTTATATTAGAATATATCATCCATAATAATCCAAAAATATAATATTTATCCTTTTATACTTTTATACCATATTTTTAACTTTATAATATTTAAGTGAATATAAAACCAAAAATTTCACACTCTTTCTTTTAATAATTATAATATGTTTAACACAAGGATAAATAAAGGATTTGTTTGATTAAAAATATTAATTTTAAATTTAAATTATTTTATTTATCATGTTAATTTATTTTTAAGTTTTATTGAATAAATAATTACTTTAAAAACTAATGTAACGCTGATGTAGTAATTATTTGATTAATAGAAAAACAAAATAAATGATTTTAAAAAAGTTAAAATTAATTTTATTTGAATGAAAATTTTTGTTCCACATTTTTAGTATACAAAATTAAATATTATATATGGTTGGATACATTGTATTTGAATTCATTTATTTTCTTGATGTTATTAAAGTCAAAGTAAATGAAAAGTCCTAAAATTGACATTAATGATATTTTAAAGTAAATAATATTTTATTAAATGATATATAATTGATAAAAATATTATATTTGGAAAATTTAATAGTATTTGGTTAATTACATAAAACATGGTCCATTTATGGATCATTTTTTATTTTATAGTAACATTATTAACCCTTAATGTGTAGAAAACTTTAATGTTATGGTAATTGTCAAAAGGGTTAATGAAGGATTAAAACAAAACTATAAGTTTATAAATTCGATCCAAACATGTAAAAACTTTATTGGATACAATTTATTATAATATTACTCAAATTATATTTTAATATTATCAATTTTGATCAATTAAGACATTAAAATTAATTTATATTAATTTAATATTTTAAGAAATCTCAAGAGTGCTCCACCCCTGTCTTATGAAAAGGAACCTCTTCTTCTCATTTGTTCACACTTAAAAATCCTTTTGGATTCATCAATACCTTCCCAAATAACTTTTTATAATCCATATATTAATTATAGAGTTCTTTTTTTATGCATAATACCAACCGTATCAGGATTAATATATTAAGCAAAGGAGACTTCCCAAAGAAGATGTATAGTTATAAACCTCGTGTTTTAGTTTTATTTCTTCATTGACCTCATTAAAATATTCTTCAAACATGTTAAAATTATAACAAAATAATTATCCATATACTGATATGTTATTATTTTAATGTAATAACCTATATTCGTCTCTAACCTCCATCAAATGGGAGAGGAATTCATCATTCGTGTGTATGGCAGACTGTCGCCTCACGAACCGATGTATTTCATTTTCCCTCACCTCCTTTCATATATGGTTATAATGATGTATTTAATGTTTATATATGATATTAATTATGTATTTATCATTATTAAAGTATAAATTATCATATAATTTCTTAAATTTCCTTTTATTTCAAACTGATAACATCATTCATGTATACGTGTGGACTACCACCTCCACGAAGCGATGTGATTCCTTTTTCATCACCACATCATATGGATGATATATATATATATATAAGTATATTTAAATAAATAATATGATATTTATGATATTATTATTACATATATATAATGATACTTACCTTGTTTTTATAATGATCATTCTAAAATGGAAATGTTACTCATGCGTACATACGACCTACAATCGTCCTGATTATAATGTGGTTCATTTTTCATCATCATATTTCATGATTGATTTTCAAAGTATAATTGAGGCATAAAAATTATAATTAATAAATGATTATTATTTTTGATATAATTTAATAATGACCTCTTTAACCATAGTCAACTTACCGAATCCATTTTGGACTAATGAAATGAATATCATCATGAAATCCGATGTGAATTTAATAGATTAAATAATTAAATATATTATGGAAAGAAATAAAATATAGGGAATAATAACTTTTAAAAAATTTATTAAGAAAGTAAATAATTAAACTATGTTTATTATTAATGAATATAAACAATGTACATGATGGGTCAGACTCTGGGTAAGGGTCTTTTTAAAAAAAATGATCTTTTAAAGTTTCCTTCCAACACTTTTTCATTCATGTGAATGTATTTTAAAAAATATATATTTTATGGGTGTATTTATATGGACATTTATGAATTAAAATGGATATTTTATTTCTCTTTCAAGGGTTTTTTAAAATTAATCTTTTTAACTTTTTTACTTTCATTACAAAATATTAAAGGAATGGTCTATTTGAATGTATATGGAGGTAATGAATTTTCCCATCACCGTAACCTTTATTTCATGTCTAAATAACTTTATAATATTTCATGTTTTATTAAAAAAAAACAATTTTTTATTTTTTATGGGAATTTTAGTTTTGAAAAATAGTTTTTAAAGGAAAGGGATATAACAATAACTGAAAATCTTTTCTTATGGATGTAAAGGATGTTTTTATGATGCAAGACTTCATCTATTCTGTAATGGTCCTTGGGAATTTTTTCTAATAATGGGTGGTTCTATTATAAAATGATGGTTTTTGATACCATTATATCTCTCCAATGGATTGGGAAAAGGTAAGGAGTTAACTAGTTAGGTTTATCTTAAGAGATTATAGAAATATACTGTTATGGCTATTAAAATTGTAACGATGAAGGTTGTTTTATGTGTTACCATGATGGTTATTATATGTGTAACCATGAAGTTTATCCCATTTGTAAGAGTGATATAAAAATGATTCCCAAATTTACCTACATAATTAATCTATCCTTTCTAGGGGTTTTTATGGAAATCTTATGATTTTACAGGGTAAAAGAAAGTATATGCTACTTCTTAAGGTTGAAATGTATAACTTTTAGAAAAAGTTATTATGAGTTTTTCATGATTTCAAGGAATCATTTATGAGTTTTATTTTTTACTTTAAGATTTATTATGAACGTTTTATGAAAATATTTGGGATTAGAATTTTATTTCATAGGTTTGAAAATGTTTATTTTGATCCAAGGGTTTATTTTGAAAAAAAAAAGTTTCTATAAGTACCCATGGACTAATGGTTTCTTTCTTTCCCTTTATGTCCCTTACCAAGATTTTAGTGCCCATCTGATATTTTAAAATTCTTTCCACGATATTATTAGTGAAAATTATGATGTTGGGATTTAAATTGTGAATATGAGTCATGAAAATAAAATAAGTTTTTCTATGTTTTGTTTTATAGGGAAAATTGATACAAAATAGAAGTGTCCAAATTATAATATATTTTTTTGTTATGTATGAGTTATGAACTAACTCTTTAAAACTCTAAAACTACAGAATTTTTGGGAATTTATGAAATTTAATTCTAGTTTAAAGTCACTAGAATATGTAATGTATAAGGGTAGGTACATATATCTATAATTTATAATTACTTTTCAATAATAAATTTAAATTTATTTTTTATATGTTCTTGAACTATACTTAAAAGAGGAATATTATCCATTATTTATAGAAGATAAATTTAATAAGGATTAATATATTTACCTATATATTTTACTATTTCATTTCAATATTTTTTAATTTTGGGGAGATATTTAAAAAAATTAAAAGTTGTTTAATTAATCCTTTTAGGAGGAGTTATTTTACAATTCATAGAGTTTACTTTTTATTTTATATTAAAAAAATTTATATGTTTAATTTCATTAAGATAATATATGTGACATAAATTTTTTGACTTTCATTTTATGATAATGACTTGTAAACCATGCATACAACAAAGGATAATTCCATGGATGATAGAAATCTCAAATTCTTATGTAAGGACTTCAATATATAGATTTTTATTTGAACTATATTTCTACCTTATATTATCTTATGAAATGTTTCATTTTGATATTATCTTTATATAGAATATATTAGAAGTTTCTTTATTTGCTTTAGTAAGAGAATCAGATTTTTCTGAAGTAGTTTATCTACCTATTGGTGAAGAAGGTGAAGTTTAATGTTTGATAATGCAGATTCATATCTTTTATTATGTAGTGATTCCTAATAATATCTATAAGACTGGTGGAGAAATTGGAGTTCAACCTAAAATCACTTTATAAGAAGATGTTATTAGTTAGGAAATCATGGTTGAAATAGAATTGATGTAGAAAATTTTGATTAAATCAACCATGCCAAAAATAATTTTCCTAATTATATGAAGATATATAGAGGTTTAAAACGAAACCAAAACATATGATTTAACATTATTTTAAACAGGATTAAATTTATAATTTCAACAATATTTATTTTCATTATTAATTTCTTCTGAACTTCTCTTTAAAATCACAATGTGGGATAAGTTTATGAAAAAAATTTGTTATTATTTTAATTGGGAGGAAAGTTAAAAATATTTTATTTCCTTAATTCTCTATTCGAGGAAGATAAAACCAATTCTCTCTAATTTTATTTTAAAATGGGAGAGATTGATTTTCTTGTAATTATCTATTTATCATATATATATATAATATTTTTTGTTGGTAAATACTATCTTTCATTAACTAATCCTAGTTATTCCTTGCTCCAAGATAGAAATTTGAAACCAAGGAAGAAAAATTCCATATCATAAAGACCATAGTAAGATTTATTTTAAAATAAAATTCATTTTTTTCAAATTTTCTTGTGTGTTTTATGCTTTTGAAAAAGGAAAAG
The DNA here is from genome assembly GCA_963277665.1 of Viscum album. Classification (NCBI taxonomy): domain Eukaryota; kingdom Viridiplantae; phylum Streptophyta; class Magnoliopsida; order Santalales; family Viscaceae; genus Viscum; species Viscum album. The sequence goes on from OY728130.1 coordinate 1,954,488,828, forward strand.
ATTTTTTTGAGATTTTTTATTCAATAAATTTCATCTTTCATGATTTATAAAATCATAATAAACATTATATGAAAATGATCTCACTTGGGTTTCTTTAAGTTCTAATGTTTTTTAGGATGAAATTCTGGTAACTGATTTACAAAAGATCAAAACTTCAACTGATTTATAAAAATATGATAATCTAAGTTTCCATCATCAAATTTCTTCTATCGTATTTATGAATCGCTATTGTGATGTTAATATATCCCATCAGTAGATGTTGCAATATGTTAAGCTCATATGTTGTTTAAAAAGTTTCTACATATATTTTTAAAACTAATCCTAAGTTTTATAGAATTAAACCATTGTAGTTTGTTACAACTTTTCCAATAAATAAATCAACACCTTGAGCATCATAAGATCACACACAAATTAAATGTGTCCGTTGTAACACTCAGAGAAATTAATATATTTTCATTTCTGAAGAAATTTAATTTTATTTCTTGATTTCTTTTCATGAAACACAATATTAAGAATAAGCTACACACAACAATGAGTTGGATTTCATTACACACAAGGCCCAGTTTTATTGAACAATATTATATTAATAAAATATTATTATTTAATATAATATATAACCTAGCTGTTAAATTAGTGGTTAGGAATAGTATTAACCACATTTTAAATTTTATATATTCCATATAATTTTTACAATCATCATCATGGTTTTTTAAAAATAATATAAGAACAAATTAAACTTTTTGGATAAAATAATTGTTTTTCAAAAAATACAGTTTTGCAGCCTTTTGATGGCACAAACATTTTAAATCTAATTTTTGTCTATTTTTTTAGTTTATTATGAAAAATAAACATCTTATTTAAAATTAGAATATCAAAATTTTCTTTGTCTTAATTTTTGGTATTTTTTTGATAAATTTTACTTTTTGATGAATAATCAAAAAATGATGCATTTTAATTGAAAACTACTTTTTCATAAAATTTATTTATAGTGTTAAATTATATATTTGAATAGTTTTAAAGTATAATTATATTATATTTTGATCATTTAATCTAATCTAAGTCATTGGAATCAATTACACATTGAAATTGGATATAAAAACTATGTGAACTTTTGAAAATTTTACTTAAAAAACGTTTTCTTATTTCATCAATGGGATTAATTTTTAATTAATTTATGTCAATTATGTGTTTTGAATTCATAAAAATGGATTCTATATTTTGAATAATTAGGTCTAAATTATTTAAATATGTCCCTTTTATTTTTGGACATTATGAATAATAACTTTAGTATTAAATTTTATTACCACAGTTAAGGGTAAATTGGGTAATGAAATATTAGTATTATATTATTAAAATATTGAAATTACCTAAAAAAATTTCCTAATTTAATTTGATTAATATATTCCAACAAATAGGATCTTGGGTCTATTTTAATACCACTTGGATACACTTGGAAGAATTTAATTCATTTATAATATTATATTTAAGGAAAATTCATTTTTGTAAATCTTTTATTTTTAATAAAGTAATTTTTTAATATCTGATTTTAAAGAGGATATCTTAGACTCTAAATAGTATTTATAAAGATAAAATTATAACCTAATTAATGGAAATTTTTATATAATTTTTAGGAAATAAATAATTAACTTAAATTCTTATACAATGTTGATGCAATACTTGTTCAATGAGAAGAAAAATAATTAAACTGATTATAGTTACAATTATAAGGACTGTTAAATGACCCAAAACATATCTAAATATTTTTTTTGTTCCTATATCATCCATATTTTTTCCAAGGGTCAAACTAATGATGTAGAGACCCAAAGCTTGATGTACATGGAAATTTCATTACTTTTTCGGAATACTTAATACATAACAAAAACCCACACTCAAGGACTGTAATAGTTTAGTGTCTTTAGAAACTTGGAACATAATCTTCTAATCCTAGGGAAATATCTTCAACATCTCCCATAAAGATCTTACCATTTTTTTCTTACCTAAAACCTTTATTTATATCCTGGGGAAAAGAAAACATACAAAGGGTGAGCTCAAATGCTCACTAAGGGTAAGCATGGAGGAAATAAAACCAACTATATACATTTTAACTTAAAAACATGAACATAATGTTTAAACTTCAAAATCATGAGCAATGAAATAAAACATGGTAGTATGTAAGGCATAGATCATAATGGAACATAAATCATGATAAAATAGCATGGGAATAAAACATGTAATTATGTAAAAACATTAAGCACATGATATGATTTCCATAGTAGCCAAGGCATTCTGGAAAGACCATCTTAGTGGACAAAGTCCCTTACTGAACCAGGTTTACTTGTCGTTCCATCCCTGTATTACTGAACCGGATTTACTTGCCTTTTCAGCCATGTCTATCTCATGAAATTTAAATCTTTACCCAATGCATTGGAGGGAGATATAAGTCCCACCCATCTCATAATGAAATCATTCTTTCGTGTGCCACAAAATCATAAATCATACATCATAGCATAACCCATGTAATAGAATGGGATTCTTAAACATCATGCCATCATAACATAATCCATATAAAGAAATGGATATCATTTCATCATAAAAAGAATCAAATCATGTAAATAATGGAGAAATTATACTTGAAACATAAACATATTAATTAATGTCATTTTAGATGGAAAAATATTTTTGATAAAACACTTGAAATGAAATCTTGAGGAAAATATCATTTCCTCTTCAAACTCATTTTCTTTTCACAAAATTCCATGCTATTTTAAAAGAAAATGGTTTTGTTGAAAATAATAATGCAATATTTTATAGTAATCTTCATGAAAATGAGGCGTTATGAAACCGTAAAAATCCATTCACGCTGTATAAGTTAAAAATAACATTCTCCTCATACTTTGGTTAGAAAAGTCAAAAAGTACCTCGTATGGTAAAAAAAAGAAAGATTCCTTACATACGATGTAGTAAAAGTAAAAATATGTTTAAAAAAGAATTTAAACATAAATGAATCCATTTTTAGGAAACATGGACATGGATGATGACAATAATCCCAGTAAATACTTACGAATAAACAATCTCGGATAAGAATGAGATTGGAATAGTTATCCCTTACCTTAGGTCCAATATGCTTCGTACGTATCTGAAACTCATGTATAATGATATAATAATGTAATTGACTTATTACAGAATCATATTCATTACTATGATATCATATATGGTTCACTTATGACTTTATATTACTCGTTCTTTTGTAAATTCCATGTTACAACAGCATTTTGGGTAAAATCATTACATTTATCGTACGTGTTTCGACTTGTTGTTATTGTTATTTTTACTTATATAATGATTTAAATAATTCCATAATGTAAAAAATGATTTATATATAAAATATATTCGTAATATACATATATATATATATGATAGATCGATAAATGGAATGAAATACACCATTCATGGAGACGGTAGGTCGTACATACGCATGAACGTTGTTTTCGTTTCCTTATTGAATTGAATGGAATTAAGTAGATGACATACATATATATATATATAAATACAGTATCATTATTATGTCATATATTTCATTATTATTCATTATATATACTTTATAATCATTCATGAATGGTTAACATCGAGAATGAATCTCATCGCGTCGTGCAGACGATAGTCCGTATGTACGCACGAGCGATGATATCATTCCCATGATCGTGCGACTGAATTGAAGTGTATGTATAATATTTAATAATCAATATCACATTACAATAATAATATATAGTTATTAATTTACACCATTATACCCATCCAAGTAAGGTGGTGGTCGAAAACAGATTACACCACGGCGTGGAGACGGTATTCCGTACGTACGCACGCGCGGTGATTTCATTTTCCGTTGGATGGATAGAAGGTGAAATAAGGTTGTTTCATATATATAATAACATATCAGTATATAAGTAGTACTGATTTTATTTCTTTATAATGAGAAAACTAAATATGAAGAAGTGGAAGAAGGAAGAAACTTGAGAGAATCGAAAGAAGAGATTACCTCTTCTTCGATGCACCTCCTTTAAGCCTTCTCTTAAGGAAGTAGAGTTAGTATTTTGAGAATCCAATAACCTCCAGAATGTTTATAGGGAAGTGTAAAAGATGAATGGTCAGAGGTTGGCCAATCATAAAGGCTCAAAAGGGTGTGAAGAGAAGTGGGAAGGGGTTCCCTTTTTATAAGGGAGGAGAGGGGCACCTTTGGAAATCTTACAAATATTAATTTATAATAAATCTAACTCCACTTTAAAACCTCCAAAAAATGACTCATATTATAATTTTAGATGATATAGGGTAGTAATCTCATCAACCAATAAAATTTAGACATGTACGGAATTTATTTTAAGCATTATAAACATGATTTATCCTTATTTAATTTATTAACTTTTATATGTGTTAATAAGATTATAAATTTTAAATTGTTATAAATAATTATTTATGTGCTATGAATTATCCATAATTAGATAATTTATGAAATTTTCCACTATATAAATATAAATTTATAATATTTAAATATATTTGTGATTTTTAAACAATTTAATAATATGTTATTTTTATAAAATAACAATAGTGTCAATTTTGACACTATTCGTTTATTTTAATTTCAATTAAATCCAGACAAAGGATATATTCAAAATAAAATATTTAATAGGTTCCTAAAATGTAATAGTAACCTAGAAAATAAGTGGATAATATTAAATAGTTCATATAAAATTTATTTTACTATTTGTGAAACCATTTATTTGATATTTCTCTTAATAAAATAATTACTACAACATTTTTTTTATAATTATTAAATATACTTATATGTTGCATAAAAATTAAAAATAAAATACTAGGATAAAGATAAATCTTATATATTTCATAATAATACATTTAGTCGGATTTATCTTCTAAAACACTCAAATTTCAAAATGATATATTTATTAAATTATGAAGGTGACAACTTTGACATCATATAAAATAAACTAATATAAGTGTCATAATCACTTTTATAAGACTCCAAACTGTCATATATTCTGTAATTGAATGATTATGGTGTATATATACACTACCATTATGTTTTGGTCAGGTTTGTGAGCCCTTTAATATGTATTACTATTTCAATAAAAACAATATTATTGATTTTTTTATTAAATAAATAATGTATGCATCATTAATGAATAAACTAATAAGGTAATTAAATAACTCTTAAAAATTATAAATAAATTACCATGATAAAGAAAAAAACTTTATCATTCAAATGAGTATTTATAACCGAATTTATATTCTGTGTAGCCTTATATTAAAAATACTTTAATTATTAAACTTTGAGTGAGACATATTTCACTTTCCTTTAAATAAAATAAACTAAAGGTCTTAATCACCTCCATGTGGGTTTTAATGGATTCCATTTCGACCAAAATATAAATTAGGACGAAATATAATCATCCAATTGTATTAAGAAAAGTGTTAGGGTAATTTTATAATATTATATTTACCCTTAATTACCGGATTTACCTTTTAATATGGTAAATAAAATTTACCGTAGTTACTATTCAGAATGCCCAAAAATAAAAATTAGTCTATTAATATAATTTGGACCCACTGATTCCAAATATGGAATCCATTTTTCTAAATTCAATACACAGAAGTTACAGAAATTAAATTAAAATTAATCTCGTTGTCGAAAGAAAATGGGTTTTAGTTTAAAACATTGCAAAAGATTGAATTAATTTAACCTCTGCATTCAATGTAAAATAGATTCTAATGACATACATTATATTAAATGGTAAAAATATATTATATTTATACTTTAAAAACATTAAATATTTTAATTTAACCACATAAATTATTACGAAGAAAAAAGTTGTTTTTAATTAAAATATAGCGTGTTTTTACTATTCATTAAAATATGAAAGTTATCAGAATAATATTAAAAATTTATCCAAGGTACAATTTTATATCCTGATTCCAAAGAATAATTTTATTTTTTAAAATTGAACTTATAAACATTTCAAAAACTATATTTAATGTGGGTGTACCATCAAAATACGGCAAAACTTCATTTTTTGAAAAATACTTATTTTACCAGAAAAAATTTATTTTATTCTTATACCATGTTATAGAAAATGGGTAAGATGAATAATAATGTTATAAAATTCAAAATTTAGTTAATACTATTCATAATGTATAGTTCGTGATAATATTATTACCATATATCATTGTTTAGTGAAACCTGGTATTGCGTACAACACACGCTATCGAGGAAGGTTGTGATTGCGTGTAATGCAAGCCAAGTCAGGGTTGCGTGTAGTGAAATCTCCCTTTGGTGTTGTGTATAACATAATTCAAAACTTATTTCATTTATACATTAAACAAAATCTATACTTAATGTTGCATAGAATAATTTCTACAAAACGAACTTGAAATTGTGTGTAACACGAGCCCAGAATTGTGTTGTGTATACTGCAAGATAATACAGTGTCGCGTATAGCGCAAGATAATATTAGTGCAGTGTACAGTAGAAGATATAAAATAGATTAAAAATAATATATCTTATAAAATCTCGGGGTGTTACATTCTACCCCCCTTAAAATGAATTTCGCCCTCGAAATTTGTCGTAGTTATAAATGGTTTACTACTTGAAAGTTTTAATAGAAACCCACATCGTAAAAAGGAAAACTAAAACTTCATCTTAAAAAGGGAAGTCAGAATCATAATGGTCACCCAAATTAACTCAGTACTGGGTTTCCACATAGGACAACATAGGTGAAAATATGGATATGGAATAGAAATCTAACCATCAAGTTCTGATAGAGAGTGGTAGAGAACAAGGCTATGAAAAATTTATCAATCACAAAGTCATAAATTTGTGATGTTTTAAGGTACCATCTAATTCATTAGATATGAGGACATTAGGACAACATTTTTGGTTTTCAAGATCATTCCCTTAAAGTTGAAGAATAATCAAAAGAAATACTTACTTGATTTTGGTACAATCTCACTGTTGTTTGTGCCTTGAATAATTTCCACATCATCTCTTAAAGAAATGAAGTTGAATTTGTCTTTCGTGATGTGTTAGCATATCATGCGATAGAATGATGGGTCATTCCATCTGTCTCAAACAAAAGGTTAGAAAAAGTTATCAAATATACATAAGTCCATATATGGTGAGGTTAATTGTATATGATTCCAAAAATGGACTTATACTTCATCTATCATACCACTTAATATAATAAAACTAGTTTCTAATAACCAGGGACTTCCTGTTGGCCAGTGGTAGGTGATAAAGTCATGTCGCACTTTGGTTGTGGGTTCGATTCCCACAGCCTTGTCCGACGTGACGGGTTGTCGCCCGTCTTGCAGGTTTTCCCTTTTTCTAAAACTACCTTATAATAACATTCCTGCAATAATATCAAAAAGAAAGTTCTATCCTTAAACAATACTATCTAATGTCTGACATAACCCTTTCCAATATTTAGACTTATCGGAAATACATCTGTCCAATCTCATAGTATACAAAAAATGATTACTGGAAAGGTCACATAACAAGAACGTGAATAACATCATTTATCATACGATATATCTTGTTGGTCACATTCCAAACATGTGAATTACTTAATCATGTGTTCTCTTAAAATATAAATTACCATAGAACCTTAGTGAAAACATGAATTCTATCAAAAGGTAACTCTTTCCACATACCAAAATCCCAAAATTTCTATATACTCAAACCATGATATAACTTTTTCTTTATATTAGTCATGAGCTCATTTAATTTTCTCTTTGTCCCTTCATTATGCGCATATCATCTGCTTTCCAAAAATATTTTAATCACTTTACATGGTTACCAGTACCATAGAATTATTGTAAATCAAAATAGACCAAAACATAAATATTCCAATATTCAATGATACTATATACAACATTATTTTAGAATCCCATTACATAAAAACTTAATCATTCTACCACATCATTGTCATATTCAACATCGTCAGTAGTGATTTCATGTGACTTCCCTTTATCCTTTGCCTTATGTGGTTTCTCATGTCAATCATCATTAACCCTTGGATTAGGGCATTTATTAGAATAATTCCCCATTTCCTTGCACTTGAAGAATTTAAGTGTTGGTGGAGATTTCTCTATATTATTTTCTCTATTCACATCATTAGCAACCTTTTCCCCATTAATTTGACACTCAACTGCTCGATGACCTTATTTTCCACACTTAAAACATTTTCTAGTACCTTTTAGGAAATCTCCACCATGCTTCTTTCCACACTTTGAGCATAAAGAAACATTCATCTTCTTTTCACCATTGTTATGAGATTTCTCCTTGAACTCTATCTTTCACTTCTTGTCAAAACCATGAGATGGATATGTAACACCAACTTCCAGTTCTACCTTGATAGCACAACGCACAATTTCTTCATATCTACTAAAGTATCTTATAGATAATGCCCTTTGAAGACTTGGTTTTAAGCCACTGAAGAATAGATAAACTTCACTTTCAGGTTGGATGATAAATCCAGATGCATACCTTGCAATCCTTCTAAAATTCGCCTCGTATATACCAACAGATTCATCATCCTTTTTCTTAATCTCAATGAAATCCTTTTCCATATTTGTTCGAAGAATACAAGGGAAGTACTTATTAAAAAATAAGTTCTTGAACTCATCCCATTCCATCGATTCAATTTCATTTTGGGGCCTTGTATTCTTAATTAGAGTGCACCACTGGTCTGCTTCACCTTCTAAATGGTAAACAACTAAAATGACTTTTTCATGCTCTGAACAAAGAAGTATGGAAAATATATTTTCAATGGAACTGATCCATTGTTCAGCAACAAGTGTATCATAATACCCACTAAAAGAAGGTGGACGTTGCCTCATGAAAGACTCGATAGAATATTGTTCCCTTCTCTACTCATTTAGAAGTCCATAATGATTAATATCTTGTGTAAGTATATCAATATGATTTTTTACTCCATCTCCCATCACATTTGATTGTTCAGGAGGACAATCATTGCATTATCCATTACATTGATCAACACGATTCCTTTGGGTTCCATCCATCGTCTAAAACCCAAAAAGAATCGCGTAAGAGGCAAAAATCATGCTAGGGAAAACAACATAATAAAGGGGGAGTACCTTCAATATCTAACATCTTAGGTTCAATTCTATGATCATTACCGTAATTCTAGGATTATAACCTATACTTATACTTAACATTAGGGAAATCCCTAGACATACCTTAGAAATATCTCTAGGGATCTCACTAAAGTTTTCACATCCTAGTTTCCAAAGGTTAAATAAACCTTTCCTTTGATACCAACTGTAGAGACCCAAAGATTGACGTACATGGACATTAAATTACTTTTTCGGAATACTTATTACATAACAAAAACAAACACTCAAGGACAGTAATAGTTTAATGTCTTTGGAAACTTGGAACATCATCTTCTAATCACGGTGAAAGATCTTCAACATCTCCCCTAAAGATCTTCGCCTTTTTTTCTTACCTGAAACCTTTCTTTATATCCTGGGGAAAAAATATACAAAGGGTGAGCTCAAATGCTCAGTAAGGGTAAGCATGGAGGAAATAAAACCAACCATATACACTTGAACTTAAAAATATGAACAAAATGTTTAAACTTCAAAATCATGAGCAATGAAATAAAAAATTGTAGTACGTAAGGCATAGATCACAATGGAACATAAATCATGATAAAGTATCATGGGAATAAAACTTTTAATTGTGGAAAAACATTAAGCACATGATATGTTTTCCATTGTAGCCAAGGCATTGCTGCTAAGACCATCTTAGTGGACAAAGTCCCTTACTGAACCGGGTTTACATACCGTTCCAACCCTATATTACTGAACCGGATTTACTTGTCGTTTCAGCCATGTATATCTCATGAAATATAAATCATTACCCAATGCATTGAAGGGAGATATAGGTCCCACCCATCTCATAACGAAATCATTCTTTCATGTGCCACAAAATAATAAATCATACATCATAGCATAACCCTTGTAATAGAATGGGATTCTTAAACATCATGCCATCATAACATAATCCATATAAAGAAATGTATATCATTTCATCATAAGAAGAATCAAACCATGTACATAATAGAGAAATTATAATTGAAACATAAACATATTAAATAATTTCATTTTAGATGGAAAAATATTTTTGATAAAACACTTGAAATTAAATATTGAGGAAAATATCCTTTCTTCTTCAAAATCATTTTCTTTTCACAAAATTCCATGTAATTTTAAAAGAAAATGGTTTTGTTGAAAATAATAATGCAATATTGTATAGGAATCTTCATGAAAATGAGGCGTTATGAAACCGTAAAAATCCGTTCACGCCGTATAAGTTAAAAATAACATTCTCCTCATACTTTTGTTAGAAAAGTCAAAAGGTACCTCGTATGGTAAAAAAAGAAATATTCCTTACATACCATGTAGTAAAAGTAAAAAAAAATTTAAAAACGAATTTAAACATACTTGAAACCATTTTTAGGAAACATGGACATGGATGATAACAATAGCCCCAGTAAATACTTACGAATAAACAATCTCGGATAAAAATGAAATTGGAATAGTTATCCCTTACCTTAGGTCTGATATGCTTCATACGTATCCAATCCTCCTGTATAATGATTTAAATAATGTCATTTACTTATTACAAAATCATATTCATTGTTATGATATCATATATGGTTCATTTATGACTTTATATTACCCGTTCTTTTTTAAATTCCATGTTAAAGCATTATTTTGTGTAAAATCGTTTCATTTATCGTACGTGTTTTGACTTGTTGTTCTTGATATTATTACTTATATACTGATTTAAATAATTCCAGAATGTAAAAAATGATTTATATATAATATATATTCAGAATATACACATATATATGATAGATCGATAAATGGAATGAAATACATCGTTCATGGAGACGGTGGGTCGTACGTACGCATGAACGTTGTTTTCATTTCCTTTTTGAATTGAATGGAATTAAGTAGATGAAATACATATATATATATACATAAATACAGTGTCATTATTATGTAATATATTTCAATATTATTCATTATATATACTTTATAATCATTCATGAATGGTTAACATGGAGAATGAATCTCATCGCGTCGTGGAGACGGTAGTCCGTACGTACGCACGAGCGATGATATCATTCCCATGATCGTGGAATTGTATTGAAGTGTATGTATAATATTTCAAAATCAATATAACTTTATAATAATAATATATAGTTATTTATTTACACCATTATACCCATCCAATCAAGGTGGTGGTCGAAAACAGATTACACCACGGCGTAGAGACGGTATTCCGTACGTATGCACGCGCGGTGATTTCATTTTCCGTAGGATGGATAGAAGGTGAAATAAGGTTGTTTCATATTTATAATAACATATTAGTATATAATTAATACTGATGTTATTACTTTATAATGAGACAACTAAGGAAGAATAAGTAGAAGAAAGAAGAAACTTGAGGGAATTGGAAGAAGAGATTACCTCTTCTTTGACGCACCTCCTTTAAGCCTTCTCTTAATGAAGTAGAGTTGGTCTTTTGAGAAGAACAGAACCTCCAGAATTTTTTTAGGGAAGTGGAAAAGAGGAATGGGTAGGGGTTGGCCGAGCTTCAAGGCTCAAAAGGGTGTGAAGAGAAGTGGTAAGGGGTTCCCTTTTTATAAGGGAGGAGAGGGACACCTTTGGAAATCTTAAAAATATTAATTTATAATAAATCTAACCCCACTTAAAAACATCCAAAAATGACTCATATTATAATATTAGAAGATATAGGGTTGTAATATTATCATCCAATAAAATTTAGACATGTAGGGAATTTAGTTTAAACATTAACAACTTGATTTATCTTTATTTAATCTATTAAATTTTATATGCGTTAATAAGATTATATATTTTAAAGTGTTATAAATAATTACTTATGTTCTATGAATTATCCATAATTAGATAATTTATGACATTTTAGACTATATAAATTTTAATTTATATTTTTTAAATATTTTTATGATTTTTAAACAATTTAATAATATGTTATTTTTATAAAATAATAATAGTGTCCATTTTGACACTATTAATTTATTTGAATTTAAATTAAATCCAAACAGAGGATATATTCAAACTAAAATATTTAATAGGTTCCTAACATGTGATAGTAATCTATAAAATTAGTGGAGCACATTAAATAGTTTGTATATTATTTATTTTACTATTTTTAAAACCATTTATTTGATATTTCTCTTAATAAAATAATTACTACAACATTTTTTTATAATTATTAAATATAATTATTTGTTGCATAAAAATTAAAAACAAAAATAATAGGATAAAGATAAGTCTTCTATCTTTCATAGCTATACATTTAGTCATATTTTCTTCTAAAAACTCAAATTTTAAAATGTTATATTTATTAAATTATGAAGGTGACAACTTTGACATCATATAAAATAAAATAATATAAGTGTCATAATCACTTTTATAAGACTCCAAAAGGTCATATATTCCGTAATTGAATGATTATTGTGTATATATACACTAAAAATATGTTTTTGTCAGGTTTTTGAGCCCTTTAATATGTATTACTATTTCAATAAAAACAATATTATTGATTTTTTTACTAAATAAATAATTTCTGCATCATTAATGTATAAACTAATAAGATAATTAAATAAATCTTAAAAATTACAAATAAATTACCGTGATAAAGAAAAGAAATTTAGCTTTAAAAATAGTATTTGTAATCAAATTTATATTCTGTATAACCTTATATTAAAAATACTTTAATTATTAAAGTTTGAGTGAGACATATTTTACTTTCCTTTAAATAAAATAAACTAAAGGTCTTAATCACCTCCAAGTGGGTTCTAATGGATTCCATTTCGACCGAAATATGACTTAGGATGAAATATAATCATCAAATTGTATTAACAGAAGTGTTAGGATGATTTTATAATATTATATTTACCCTTAATTACCCGACTTACCTTTTACTATGGTAAATAAAATTTTCCGTAGTTACTATTCATAATGACCAAAAATAAAAAGTATTATATTAATATAATTTGGACCTACTGATTCCAAATAGGGAATCCATTTTTACGAATTCAATACACATAGTTTTCATAAATTAAATTAAAATTAATCCCATTGTTGAAAGAAAATGGATTTTAGTTTAAAACATTGCAAAAGATTGAATTGATTTAACCTATGAATTCAATGTAAAATCAATGATAATGGCATACATTATCTTAAATTATAAAAATATATTCTATTTATACTTTAAAACCATTAAATATTATAATTTAACCACATAAATTATTATGATGAAAAAATTTGTTTTTAATTAAAATATAGCGTGTTTTTACTATTCATTAAAATATGAAAGTTATCAGAATAATATTAAAAATTTATCCGAGGTAAAATTTTATATCCTGATTCCAAAGAATAATTTTATTTTTTAAAATTGAACTTATAAACATGTCGAAACTAGATTTAATGTGGGTGCGCCATCAAAAGGCGGCAAAACTGCATTTTTTGAAAAATACTTATTTTACTCGAAAAAATTATTTTATTCTCATACCATGTTCTAGAAAATGAGTTAGATGAATAATAATTTTATAAAATTCAAAATTTAATTAATAATATACATAAAGGATAGTTATTTATAATATTATAATCATATATCGTTGTTTAGTGAAACCTGGTATTGCGTACAACACACGCTATCGGGGAAGGTCGTGATTGCATGTAATGCAAGCCAGGTTAGGGTTGCGTGTAGTGAAATATCCCTTTGGTGTTGAGTATAACATAATTCAAAACTTATTTCATTTATACATTAAACAAAATCTATACTTAATGTTGCGTAGAATAATTTCTTCAAAACGAAATTGAAATTGTGTGTAACACGAGCCAAGAATAGTGTTGCGTATACTGCAAGCTAATACGGTGTCGCGTATTGCGCAAGATAATCTTAGTGTAGCATACAGTAGAAGATATGAAAGAGATTAAAAATAATATATCTTATAAAATCTCTGGGTGTTACAAATGAGCACTTGGAGTCACATGGATATGAATAAGAAACTTATAATATTTTATTTAAAGGGTAGTCAAGTTGTTCACACTGTAGATTTTTAATTAGTATACTATTTTAATATATGGTTTTCCACAGGATAAATTAGATAATGAATAGTATTTGTAAATGTAGAATGATTATCTATGTCATATTAATTTATTTATATTTTTTAGAGACTAAATAATTACCATTAAGGATGACATAGTAGTGAAGAAGAAATTATTTTATTAATAAAATATTAAATAAATGATATTAAAAATATTAAAATAAATATAATTTTACTTAAGAAATGATATCCATAAATTTTATTGATAACATAGACATGTTAGTCATGTATTTTAAGTATTGGTTAAAAGTTATCTTTTTGGTTTTATATTTTTTTATAAATGAAAATATTGAATAGTATCAAAATTGAAATAAATCATACTTTAAAATAAATAATATTTTATTAAATGCTATAAAATTCATAAAATATCATGTTAAGACAAATAACTAGAATAATTTTAAATATGTCATAAATGATTTAATTGTGGTTCTTTTTTAATTTTATAGTAACTTTATTAACCCTATATTATAAAAAGACAAGTAAACATAGTAAGAGTTAAACTGTTTAACTAAGGGTTAAATACAAAAGATAAAGTTATTTTTGTGAAATAAACCTGTATAAAAATATTTTTTTGAGAGTATTTCAACACATAATAATATTATCATATAAATAACTCACATTTTATATATTTTAAATTGAAAATTAATTTATAATAAATTAATTGTTTTGAAATTTCTTAAAGTGCCCCTCCACTATCCTATAAAAGGGTGCATCTCCTTCTCTTGATTCACACCTATAAAGCCATTTGTATAATCCAAAACCTACCAAAATCACCACTAAAATTCCTCCAATCCATCCTAGAGGAAATAATATTGTAAGAATGCTGACCTAAGGAGTGATTTTGTTCAAAGCAAAAGGAGATACCCGAAGAAGAGGTAATTGTTTTATAAACTCTTTCATGTTATTTTCTTCTTCTACTTCCACTTCTTATGTTGTTTCCATAATAAAGTTTTAAATACTGTATAATATATATTATTAGATTTTATTATGATTATGGGAAACCATATTCCTCCTTTTATCCATCCTATGGATAACAATATCACTATGTGTGCGTACGTACGGCTTACCATCTCCACATCGTGATATAATTTGTTATTCAACACTACATTATTTGGATGGATATAATGATGATTATAATGGATATTAATAATTAATATACCATTATAACTCTTCTTTATAATTAATATACCGTCCAATTCTATACTATCTAAACCATTAAAGGAATGATAGTGTTGTTCGTGCGTACGTACGGTCCACCATCACCACGGCGCGATAAGATTCATTCTCCACGTTAACCATTAAAACTAGATTATAAAAATTTTATGATGAGTAAAAATAATAATTATGAACATAATATCACTAAATATATGAATAAAATACATCTCATTCATATCAAACATGACTTACATGACAAAACGGGAATGGCAGAATGAAGCAGTTAACAACTGAAACAACGGTAATACTGAAATATTATTAACAAAATGATATAAGAGGATCATAAATGATATCATAAATATTTATATGGTCTGGTTATAATTTAATAACATGTTTTAACCATTATATATGAGGTTCACTCACCCTCAACTAAATGAAATTATAAGGTATGGGTTAATTTCACAATCTCATTATTATTTGAGGTTCTTTATGTGTAAGTATCTACTGGGACATCATTATTATCCACGTCCATGTTTCTTAAATTGTATTTCAATATATAATAGACAATTATTTATTGTATTTTTAACCTCTGTTCGACTTTTTATAAAATGTTTTAAAATTAATCTTTCTTTTCTTTTTCCAAACGAGGTGATTTATGACCTTTTTGATAAATTAAGGAAAGAATGTTTTTTTAAATTTTACATCATGGGCGGTTATTTTCTGTCATTATTCTTCCTTAATATTTATAAGCTTCCATTATATGATTATAATTTTTTTTCAAAAGATGTGTTTTATTTTATAATTTCACACCTTTTAAATAATTTCAAAGTAAAAAAATATTTCTCTCTCAAAGAGTTTTAATTATTTTATTAATTTGTTTTCATCTATGTCACGATCCTTTATTGGATTTTATGCTTAATTATGGATGAATTATTATGATAAAATCTTCCATATTGTACTGAACATTTTATGATATGTTTGATCAAGGATGTAGTATTTTTATATTATTCATAGTTTATGGTTAAATTATTAACATTTTGTATGATAGTTTTAATACAATTGTTTATGTTATGTTTCACCCTTTTCTATAAGGAATGAATTAGACTTAGCAAGTGATGGGCGGGGCCACTATTTCCCCTCGATGCATCGGTAAGTCTCATGAGAAAAACTAGTGTCTTGGAATGATTCCTTGATAATATAGTTATGTATGGTCTATCCATGAGGCATTGATGGTATAGTTATGATGTCTAACATTATTCATTCCCTCATTATGAGAATAGTTATTAATATTAGATATGATTATTTTACTAGAAGAATATTCATTTGAATGTTTAAATGAAATTATTTGATTTCTTCTTTCCATACCATTCTAAAGATTATGTTTAAAAGGATTTTGTTTCAGTTTTATGCCTTTCCTTAAAAGTTTATGCATATTTATGATAGATTTTGTTGTATTGTTTACCATTACTGAGAAACTGATCTTTACCCTTTCTTGGGTTTTTCCCATGATTCCAACAAGGGTTTTATGTTGGATATAAAGGGTTAATATATAAGAATAATGGTGTTATCAAAGGATTATTTATGTTTTATTTAATGTTTTGAATTCTAATATAAGGTTCATGTATATAATATATTTTCCAATACTACTAAACTGATCAATCCTTAGGGATTTTATTCCTTGTAATCATGCCAATGTATTAAAATAATGCACCAGCTCTGAGATTTTGGGGTTGGGGCATTATAATTGGTATCATAGAATATTTATCAATAACCTTGAAAACTAGATTTAGAAATAATGAATAAGGTAACATTATCCTAAGACAAACATTGAGAATAATTATAGAAGAACATCCAAGAATTTTGGTAAAATAGAAATTTTGTGGGCTTTCCAAGAAATACATCCTTGTATGGAAACTACAAGTGGATGTGGTTCTGGAATTTTTGTACCAACACTACAACAAAACCAACCTAAAATAGTGCTTGAATCTATCAGTGCTCAAAAAATTCACTAATAAAGTTCATATTTATCAGTGCTAAAATAAGAGATGATAAAGGAATCATGTTATCAGTAGTAAAATATAACTAATAAAATTTATCCTTTATCAGCGCTTCTTTTTAAGAACTGATAAAAGTTAGCCTTTATCAATTCTTTATTTTAGTGTTTATAAAGAAAACACATATCAGTTCTTCATTTATAGCACAATTAAAAGGTGTCCTTTATCAGTACATTTTTAACACTGATAATAGTTTCCCTTCATTAGCACTTTTTTAGCCGTGATAAATTTCCAAAATAAAATGAAAAATTTAAAAAACAAAAATAAAATGAGTAAGTTAAGAATAATGTCAAACATTTTATTAATTAAATATTTATTGATAAAAAGGAATAAATTTAAAATACATATATATTGTCACACCCTAACTTTGTAAATTAATTCTTTTATTTAATATAATTATTTTTATCCCTGATTTTAAATTTTGGTATTTGGTAGGTTCAATTTTAAAAAAAATTGGGAGCCTATTTTCCATTCCATGGTTAGGCCACACGGTTAGGGGTTACCATGTGGTGCTTGAGTAGGTGCCTTGGAGGGTTTATGTAGTGGTTCACACTTGCTCATGGTTTGTTAAACCATGAAACAAGTGTGTGGCTCAGCCCTGTATGTGGGTAGTGCCTGGTGGCATGGTTTGACCATAGTTTTCTCAAATGCATGTTTGAATGCAGGCAAACTGTGCGGTTGTCTAGTTTTTTTTAAAATAAATGAATTTAATGAAGATAAAATGCGAAATAAAATAAAATATCAAAGGAAACAAAAATTAATTTAATAGAATATTTTAATAATAATAACAATGATAATAAAAATAATAATAAAAATAATATTATTATTATTATTATTAAGATTGTTAGAAATATTTTTAAATCTAGAAATGGAAGGAAAAAATTTATTATTTTGAATATAATAATAATTATTATTATTATTAGTATTATTATTATGATTGTTTTTATTCTAATTTTCTTTAGTTTCTTTTTCTTATTTTGAAAACCAAATCAGGTGACCCCCTTCTCCCCCTCTTTCCCCCTCACGTCTCACCCCTGCCCCCTACTCACCCCTATCGTGCGACCATCCTACCGCCACCCCCTGGTTTGGTGCACTCCTGCTTGTCGGTGCACACTCTTTGGTCTAGTTCCCTCCTTCTTACCTATGTGATCTCTCTGGTCTGATGCCCACCTTCTCGTCGACATAAGACCATTTTTACAATGTCGTCCTGCTCACCGATATGAGTCCCTTACTCCCTCCTTCTCATCGGTGTAATCCCCCCTGGTCAGGAGACCACATCTCCGACATTTGTCCCTCCTTAAAACGCGGTCTTCCTTCCGTCTTCCCCCTCCAGTAAGAATCCCTTATATTTAGGGTTTTTCTTTGAAGATTTTCTTATGCTGTCAGACCCTAATGGTTGGGGTTAATGCATTGTGTTTTTTCCTCTTGTTTTGGGTTCTGTGAATCTTACATCAGGCTCGATTCATACTTATGTTGAATTTTGGTTGCGTTCATGCATGGTTGAGATAGGTGTTTCCATCCCTTTTCCTTTCGGATGAAATTTATTAATGGTTGAGTTATTTAAATTAAAATTTAAACTTGATTCACAACTTCATAATATAGCTAATTAATCTATTATCGTGTTTTTATATTTTTATATTTTTTTTAAAATAGGTTTCTGGGGGCTTCCTAGTTTATACTTCAGTAAATTTATATACAATGGGTATGATTAAATTCCAATTGTATTTTAATTGATAAATCAGGTGATTTTGTATGATTTTTACCATTAGGGATATTTTATAAAGTTGTTTAGATTGCAGTTTTGGTCCTGTTTGAGTGATTTGGTAATTTTTATGGCACAATAATTATGGTGGAATGGTTTTGGAAAGAGTTGTTTAGGATTTTTCAATTAAAAGGAGTTGTTAGGTTGGTTAAATGTAAATGATGTTTTTGTAAAAATGATTATTTCGAGTTTTTTCATGGATATTGGAATGTTTCATTGGATGTTTTCAAATCCATGGATGCACTAGGTGCACACATGGATGTGCATTCAAATTAAGAGGGTGCTTTTAAAAATAGTGCTTTCCTTTAACATTGTTTTTCTTAAATGTTTCATTGGTTTTTGAATCGTATCATGATTTCTTTGTTTGGATTAATTTTAATTCAGGGATTTATGGTGTTTTTGAGTCTCAGGGATTTATCATAGGGTGTTGTGGTGGGTTTTAAAGGCACGCACGCATATTACTAGGTATGGATATGTATAAATATATATATCTTCTCTGTGTGTGTTCCCTCATGGAGTGGGGAACATGTTCATCAGTTCAAGAATATATATATATATATATATATATAAGTTTGTGTGTGAGTGCGATCGGGCAACTTCATGACTTAGAAAGATTTTGCTTGGCTATACTTTGAGGTAAGATCTCTATGCACCAATGATTAAATTTAAGAATCATTTATTTCATTCATTTCTCACATAGTTTTTATTTTAATTATTGACATAGATTTGTTATTAAAATTATTTTTCTTGAATTGATGTGGTTTAATTCTTGTAATGTATTGCAATAAATGTTTTGATTGTGTTTTTACAACAAGTACTTGACAAAATGACCCCTTGGCATTTCTAAATGTGTTTTGTATTTAAAATTTTGTTTAGGGTTTCTTAAAAATGGTTTCGAAGTGTGTTTCAAGTTTTCAAAGTGGCATGGAAATGGTTCTTTAAGAAATGGTTTAGCATGTGATGGTTTTGAGAGGCTTGGTTGGAACTTTAAATAAAAAGGGTTCATCAAAAAACCCTCCTTAGAATGGTTCCTCACCTTGTGGGTTGAAATAAGATGGGAGTTTCCTTAGTTTAGGGCTTCTTTTGTGTTATGTAGGTTTAAAGGTGAGATACTTGTTCCTTAGGGTGAATCAGGTGTTACCATGTGGTGTGGGTTGACTGTGTGTAATGAATTTACTTGTGTCTGGATACTTTTTTGGAATTTTTAGATCAACCCCTTTTTTGTATAAACATGGGAACCTAGCATAGCGAGTAGATTTTCAGGGAAGGATTGATCTACTGGTTTAGATTACGCACTAGTTAGTGGCCAATAGTAGGGGTTATTTTTTTATCATTGTGATGGTATTGGACCCCTCGGTCCGGACAGGTAGGGTGATGATCAGGCATTTGGGAATTATGACTACATCTTATAGGGAATGCCTTCGGGATGAGTCACATGTGTAGTATTTTATAGATTATTCGTGATCTCCTAGGTTTACCCATATATTATGGAAATTAGTAATCTATGGATGATGATTGAAGTACATTGTTTGGTTGGTCTCTTTTTCTTGTTATTTTTCATTTCCCTTGTGTGATCATAGGTTTTCCCTTCACGTATGGTGCATCTCTTTTCTAAAGGGGATAAAATGATTTTCAAAATTCTGTGGAAAAGGGTTTTTAAAATGTTTTACACTTCTATTTCCCAATTTCTTTATAAAGGTTAAAGATTCATTCTTAGAAAATAAAGTAGTTTAAAATATGAAGGGCAATGGACTGTGATTTTCTTTAAAGGTAAAATGTGTGAAATACTAATTTTATATATTGTAGTTAAAACTTAAAATTAATTTTTCTTTATTTAAAGGAAGTGAATTAAGAATATTTTATCAGGATAGCCTACTAATTTTTGATA
The DNA here is from genome assembly GCA_963277665.1 of Viscum album. Taxonomy (NCBI): domain Eukaryota; kingdom Viridiplantae; phylum Streptophyta; class Magnoliopsida; order Santalales; family Viscaceae; genus Viscum; species Viscum album. The sequence goes on from OY728130.1 coordinate 1,954,509,945, forward strand.
CTCCCACCTATAGTTAATCCTTGTTTTTAGATTCGGGTGACGCTTCTTGATTAGTTTCGATCGTCGTAGTGTGATGTTGACTTGATGTTAGTGGTGACCCGTGGGGTCACATGGAGGAATGCTCAATTTTATTTTTATCACCACTGTTAGTTTTCATTTTAATAGTTTAGTTTTTATTTATTTATTTGAATTCTATTTATAGTCCAAATGATTCCCATTTATTGAAGTTTGATGCCTGACACTAGTTGGCAACCCGTGGTGATTGGAAATACCCTTCTGGCCATGCCGCAGAGTGGATCAGAAGACCGGTTCAGGGTAGACCAAGGTTGGTTCATGAAAAAATGGTATTATAGGAGGCCCTTGTGATTTGGTGTGTCTTGTAGTTAGATATTATGATTGTTGGGGATCTAGAGCTAGGTCATGGGTTGGTTCTTTATCACTAACACTCGTGACAATACCTGAGTTACCAGTGGTAGTTTAGGAATTGATTCATCATCCTGTCTTGGTTTGTTATGTATTGAGGGATGACAATGGATTCAATTCGGTGTTATGTTGTGATTTCACATGCATTAGTGACCCATGTGGAGTCTGAGTATTTAGTTTAATTTCCTTCTCATTGTTGATTCTTACATGGGGCAAGGCTCACTACCATATCATCGGGTTAAGAAAAACTATTAGTTCCTCATTCCATAATTTTGGAACAACTTGTGATTCTCTTTGGTTTTGGTTGGTGTAATCATGTTTTTGAATAATGAAAAGGGGTTTTTAAATGAATATGTTTTCTTTTAAGTGGTTTACATTAGTAAAATGGGTATTAAAATTAAAATTTCCTTGGATTAAGAATTTGTTAAATGATTGGATTTTCTAGGATGTGGTTTGGTTTTAACCGTCGATACTCAAGAATATTTGAACATGTGAGGTTATTTATGGAAAGTGAAGGTTGGTTAATATAGATAAAAGTGGATGAAAACATGTGCAACGGTTCATGGGATTACCCAGGTTTGTATTTGAAATTAAAGGCTTGGCCTTTTTTTATAAAGTGATTTTGAAAGGGGAAATGATTTTGGAAATTGAATTTGGTTCAAAGACTAGGTTTTCGGTATTTGTAATGTGGCCTTTAAAGATGGTAGTTTCAGAATTTAAAATAGAAATGGGATTTTGGAAAAGGAATTGGTTATGCTTTTATATTTTTGGCTTATCGTCCTATTGTTTTGGATTGAGATTTTCTTTTCGGGTATGTTACAAATTGATATTGGATTTAATTTTTTATGTTTTTTATGTTGTTTAGAGAATGCTACCTAGGAAGGTCCCAATTGTTTTGATAATTCATTCCCTCTTTCTGATTCTTCTCAAATGGTACCTATCCTTCATGGTTATAGGGCTCTGTTAAAGGCAATGGAGGGGCTCAAGAAAGTTGAGCGCATCTTTAGGATGTTGGGAACTCCTGAGGCTGTTAGGGATCATGTTGTTTTGGGATTGTTTGAGGGTCCATATTTAGACCAGTGGAAGATTTTTTCCCCATCTAAAATGAAATTTAGGATGATATTGGAAGTGTTTAAGGCCACCTTTATCCAAGGGTTCTTACCTAAGGAGGTGAAGTTGAGTAAGGCAGCAGAGTTGCGGGATGTTCAGCAAGCCAACGGTCAGTAAAATCTTACATTGACCACTTTAAAGATAAGGTTTCCTTTTATTTGTAGGTATCATAAATATATCATATGAAAGATCCTCTTTTCATTTGGGTCCTTCATCCTGAGATTGTAGAGAAAGTTCTCTTATTAGGTGAAACATTTTTCAAGAAGTTTGTGGTTGAGGAATTTTTTTCTAAGATAGTTCTTGATGTGTAGTGAGTGGTGGTTGGATCTCATGAAGGTTCCTCATTCGGTGAGAAGCATATACTAGAGGGACCTATTTCTAAAGAGCCCTTTGTATTGGTTCGGGCTTCAAGTTCTTCAGATTTTTCAGTGGTATTCCATCCATGTGAATGTTTTGGGAATTCAAAGCTATCTTGTCACAACCCACCAAAAATGTGTCATCGTTTCCATTGTCTGGGTAATCTAGAGAAGTTTAATAGGTAGCTTTTCTGGAATAAAACATAGTTTTCAGAGGTTTATTGTGCCCGAATATGAGGTCAGAGATGCTTCATTCCCCAGATCACTAGCCATAGGTCTCAGGGTGAATCTCATGCATAGTCATGAGTTGCTGGGGGTATGAAGCCTCAATCCGGGTTTTGTGTTTCATGTTGGGATTGAAACATTTAAAGTATTTTTGTTCTTATTTTTCTACTGTTAATGTTTTAATATCATTACAAGTTCATCATTTTGTTATGAATGTATAAGGGATTGGTTATATTATAATCTAAATAGTCTAGTTGTATGAATTAGGCTTTTAGGACTGTTCTTTTTTCTTAGAATTTATTTTCCCCTCGTGATGGTTGGTTTCAGTTTTGGTTTTGGATTTGGTTTTAGTTGTGCCTTCTTGGAGATGTTTGGGTTTTGTGAGATGGGTGGAAAGTGAGTATAGTTTGTTGATTGGTTTTGGTCTGAGTTTTTTTTGTGAATTCCACCCCTTATATTGGGGGTTTGGTGGGTGTATAAAACGATTCTAGTTCTAGTGGTGGGTTTTTTTTCTCATGCAATTGAGGTTGGTTTGGATCGGTGGGAACTTCCTGTATTAACCCCCCCCCCCCCATCTGGGGTGGAGTATTTTCATTTTAAATTTTTAAGCTAGTTGATTCCTAGTGGTGGGGAGAACCCTCTTATGTTCTCCCATTCTATTGTGTTTTGGTTTCTTCTGGGTTGGTCTGGTGTGACGTGTGGAGTTTAAGGTCACCCCAAAGTGCTCAGTTTCTCTTGGTTTTGACTATGCTGGCATTCGAGTTTTGGCTATCTTTTTTCTTGGTAACTTTATAGGGGAATAAGTTGTCTATGGTGGGGGTAATTATCACACCCTAACCTTTTATATTAATTATTTTATTTATTTTTATTATTTTTATCCCCTCTATTGGTTTTTGGTATTTGGTATGTTAAATTTTTAAAAAAATTGGGAGCATGTTTTTTATTTCACGATTATCCCACATGTTTAGGGGTAACCGTGTAATACCCATGCGGGTTCCCAAGTGGGTCTGAGTAGTGGCACATGCTTTCTCATGGTTTGTTAAACTATGCAATAAGTGTACGGCTCATCCCTGTAAGTGGGAAGTTTCGGGAGGCACGGTTGAGCACAGTTTTCTCAATAGCGCATTTGACTATAGGAGAACCATGTCGTTGTTCAGTTTTTTTTAAATAAATGAATTTAATGAAGATAAAATGTGAAATAAAATAAAATATTAATGGAGAAAAAAATTAATAGATTATTTTAATAATAATAATAATAATATTATTATTATTATTATTATTATTATTGTTATAAATACTTTTAATATTAAAAATGAAATGAAATTGTTTATTATTTTTATTATAATAATAATAATTATTATTATTATTAGCATTATTATTATGATTATGATTTTTTTTTAACCCAAATTGGGTTACCCCCTTCACCCCCTCTCTTTCCCCCTCGTGTTTCAGCCCTACTCCCTGCTCACCCCTCTCATGCGACCACCCTGCAGCCACTCCCGGCCTGGTTCCCTTATACTCACCAGCATGAGCTCTCTGGTCTGATGCCCTCCTACTCATCAGTGTGAGCCCCCTAGTCTGGAGCCCTCTTATTCACTAACTCAAGTCCCATATTCCCTCCTTCTTGCTAACGTGATCCCCCCGGTCTGGTGACCTCATCTCTAGCAGTCATCCATTCTTAAGTTGTCGTCGGCCTTCCCTTCGATAAGCATCCCTCATTTTTAGGGGTTTTCTTTATAAATTTTCACTTGTGTTCAAACCCTAATGGTTGGGGTTAATTCCTTGGGTTGTTTTCCTCTTGGTCTAGGTTGTGTGAATCATATGTTGGGATCGATTCATCCTTATATTGAAATTCTATTGTGTTCGCGCATGGTTGATGTAGGTGTTACCATCCTTTTTTTATGAAGCAATTTATTAATTCTAGAGTTGTTTAAATTATTTTTTAAACATTATTATTAGATTCTGAATATATATAATTAATCAATTTTGGTGTTTTTATATTTTTAGAATTTGTTAAAAATATATTTTTGGGTGATTCTTTTTTTTATTACTTAGTTAATTTATATTGAATGAGTATGATTAAATTCAAATTGTATTTTCCTTTAGAAATTGGGTGGTTTGTGATGATTTTTACCCTTAGGGATATTTTATAAAGTTGGATAGACTATGGTTTTGGTCTTTTTTTGAGTGATTTGGTAATTTTTATGGCTCAAGAATTATGGTGGCGAGGTTTTGTAAATAGTTTTTTTATGATTTTTCAATTAAATGAAGTTTTTGCGTTGGTTGATTGTAAATGATTTTTTTCTAAAAATGATTATTTTAAGTGTTTTCATAGATATTATAATTTGTTAATGGATGACAGAACATCCATGGGTAAACTAGGTGCACACATGGATGTGTGTTCAAATGAAGAGGGTACCTTAAAATTATTGTTTTCCATTAACATTTTTTATTAAATGTTTCATTGTTTTTTGAATCATATCTTGATTGCTTTGTTTGGATTAATATCATTTTAGAGATTTATGGTTTTTTGAGTCTTAGGGATTTATTTTTTGGATTTGACGTTGGTTTCAAAGGCGAGAATGCATATTCCCGGGTATAGATACATATAAATATATATATATTATCTATGTGTGTTCCCTCATAGCATGGGGAACACATGCATCTGTTTAAGGATATATATATATATATATATATATATATATCTGTGTGTGTGTGGAGGTGTGTGTTTGTGAGAGTGGTCTCCTTCTTGAGTTAGAAAGATTTTTCTTGTCCATCCTTTCAGGTTGGATCTCTATGCACCGACATTTAAATTTTAGAATCATTTATTTCTTGAATTTCACACCTAGTATATATATTAATTATTGATATATAATTTTTATTAAAATTATATATCCTGAATTAGAGTGGTTTCATTCTTTTAATGTATTTAAATAAAAGTTTTTATTTCATTTTTCACATCAAGTGCTTGAAAAAATTTCCCCTTGGCCTTTGCAGATGCATTTTTTATTTGAAATACTTTTTGGGTTTCTTAATGGATTTCAAAGTGTGTTTCTGGTTTTCAAAATGGTGTTTCTGTGGTTTAAGAAATGTTTTAGAATGTGATGGTCATGAGAGGCCCAGCTGGAACATTAAAAAAATGGTTTCATTGGTTTAAAGGCAAGAGACGTGTTCCTTGGGATGACTCGAGGGTGACCTTGTGATGTGTGTTTACTATGTGTAATGAATGTACTTGTGTCTGGTTACTTGTTTGACATTGTTGTATCATCCCCTTTTATGTATAAACTTGGGAACCTAGAATAGCGAGAAAATTTTTAGTGAATGATAGGTGAACTAGTTTAGATTATGCGCTAGCTAGTGGCCCATAATATGGGGTTATTTTGTTATCATTACTATGGGATTAGGCCCCTCAGTCAGGATAGGTAGGGCAACGATCTGGAATTTGGGCATTATGAAATCATCGAGTTGGGAATGCCTTTGGGTTGAGTCACATGAATATTATGTTCTAGCTTATTCATCAGCTCTTATGTTTTCCCATGTATTTCAGTACATAGTTATCAGTGGCGGATTATTGAGGTGCATTGTTTGGTTGGTCTCTCTTGCTTGTTTTTTTCCATTTCCCTTGTGTGATCATTCCTTTTGTCTTCACATAATGTCCATTTCTTTTTTAAAGGGGATAAAATTATTTTCAAAAGTTTGTGGAATGAAGGCTTTTAAAATGTTTTACCCTTCTCATTATTTATTTATTTAAATGGATTAAAACTTAATTACTGGGAAAAAATTAGTTTAAAATAAGAAGTGTAATGGACTGTGATTTTATTTAAAGGGAAAATGTGTGAAAAAAATATTTTATACATTTTAGTTAAAAACTGAAATTAATGTTCCTTTATTTAAAGGTAGTGAATTGAGAATATTTTATTGGGCTAGCCTACTGAGTTTTAATACTCACACCTATAGTTCATCATAGTTATTAGCTTTAGGAACTGCTTCATGCTCAGTTTCTAGCACTATAGTGTGATGTTGGCTTGAGGTTAGTGGTGACCCATTGGGTCATATAGAGGTATGTTTAATTTTATTTTTTTCACTGTTACTAGTTTTCATTTTCATTGTTCTATTTTTATTTATTTAATTGTCTACCATTTAAAGTCCAAATCCTTTATACCTATTTAATTTTGATGCCTAGAACTAGTTATCAGCCAATGGGGATCTGGAACGCCCTTCCAGCCATGACGTAGACCATCTCGGGTGACCAGTTTAGGGTCGACCTGGGTTACTGTGTAGAATATATAGATTATAAATATTAATTAATAGTATATAATAAATATATATATATAAAATTAATAATTATAATATATATAAAATGTTAATTAAAACATATAACATCTTATTCATTTTTAATGTTGTTTGATTTTTAAATTTAACCTATATTAAACGTCATTTGTTGAATTAATTTCACATACATTTGCATGTGTGTGTGTGTGTGTCTATTCCTGTTAATTCATTTGTATACACAAACACACAGACAAATATATATATGCAATATATAGAAACAAATACACCTAATATGTATGTAATTTATTCAAGTTTTATTATATTTTATAATTTAATTATAACATGATACATTTAATATATATTATGTTTTTAATGAGTCAATTTTATTTATTTGTTTTTTAATACTACAATTAGGGTATTCATTTTCAATGTTTTTTGTTTTTTATTTTATTTTCGAATTTGACCATTTTTTGTTTTTTATTATTTTATATTAATTTGTTTTGTTTTAGAATTTTTATTATGTATTCATTCAAATAAATGTATATATATATATCCATATTTTTTAATAACTCGTATTTAATTAATAAAACTTATCCATCTTTTCAATATTTTTAAATTGTACTCTTTTTGAATTATTCAATTTCACTCATTTTTAAAATTCATGTATTTAAGATTATATTTCCATTAAAAATGATAAAAATATATTGTAAATAAATATTTCGAGATAAATAATAAATGTATATTTACTATATTAATAATTATTATAAATAAATAATAATTATTTTTTAGATAAGTATTTATATAATTATAAATAAATATTTATATATATAAATAAGTATACAATTATAATATTTTTATTTATATAATTATAATTAAAAAACTTTTAATAGTGTTTTTGTAGCCCTGATAAAGATAAATCTTTATCAGTGCTTCAAAAGATTTGTTAAAAGATATATTTTTCAGCGCTAAAATATTTTTGCTAATAAATGTGTATTTTATCAGTTATTATTTAGTATTGAAAAAGCATGAGATTTATCAACACTAAAAAACACTAATAAAAGACATATTTATCAGAACTTATAAATTTAGTGCTGATAAAAGGGATCTTTGTCAGCACTTTTTTGAAAAAACTGTTAAAAGTGACCCTGGTCTATTTAAAAACCCTAACCATGACCCAATCACTCACAATTTTGAATATATCATGGAACTCCTCTACTTCTGACGTAACCCTTTTACATTCACTCGGATTAATCAAGGCTAGAATCCAATTTAGGTTATTTTTTACTCTTCCTTTATGGTTTTTTTATGTTTTGGGTTCTGAATTTTGTGTTTTTTAGATGTTCTTAAACATGGTGAACCCTACATATCTTCTCATTGCTACTAAAATATAATTAGTGTGGTCTTATTTCATCATTTTTCTCCTTTCATATGTATTTGACTGTCCATACCATTTTTCCCTAGACACACACATATATGGTTTACTCTCATCTCGACATTAACAAAGAGACCTCTTATCCCCAATCAGTTTTCTATTCATTTTAATAATACAGGGTTCCAAAATATAGGTATATTATTAAATTTAATTCATCTTATATTCTATATTATAGATTATAAAGGCTTAATTATGAGAGTTTTTTAGGATTAGGGGATACCATGTTTTGGACCTCATTTATGGGTGATAAACATATATGGACCAAGATAGGTGTAAAAATCATTAAAACATGTTTTGTTGATTTTAGTTATTCATGTAAATTGTTAAACCATGAATTGGGTTATTAAGATTTTTTATTTTGATGAATAATTTTTTATTGAATTAATTAGTCATGATCCAAAAATTATTTTAGTGATTCATGTTGTGAGATTTTTGTTTTTTAATTAATTCAAGATTATTATTAAACTTTAACAATGGGTTATAAAGAGTGATGGGTAATTTATTTTGTGAGAAAAGTATGCTCAAATTTTTTTGGGTAAAAAAAATTCCTAGATTGAATATATTTGAGAAATCATTAGGTAAATGGACATAGAAATACACAACAATATATAGAGTATATTTCCTAAAAGTAATTGAGTTGTCCATGGTTGGATAGTTAATCTAGAAAACTACGAGATGTTATTTATTAATATATTTACCAATAAAAATAAAGAGATTATTAATTTATAGGATAAAAAATCATTTGAAAATCCATATAACATGGTGAATAATCATAGAGATAACAAAAATTGATTAAAATAAAATTGTGATGGTTTGGATCTTTTTTTCCTATAAGTCATGATAATTTGTTATCCATGTCTAAAATGAACAAAATAGATATATGATCCCCCTATTGTAATTAGCTCTTTATTTCATTCTATATCCAAACCTCTCTTCTTCTTTGATCATTTTTTATCACTAGTTTAAGGCGCTGTCACTCTTTAAGTGATCAAGGGTCCTTAAGAATATTTCTGTTATTGAAGGCTGGTGTAATCTTCTAAAAGGCTAGAATAATTTTTTTTACTGCTTCAATGTTATAAATCAAATATATTCCATTGAAGTTTAAATATGTATTCCACTAATACTATATTTCAAGTATGCCATATGTGTTATTTGCTTTATTTCCATTCACATTTATCATTTAGATAAATTGGCCCTTTTAGATTTTTCATCCCTTTAATGATCATAGGATGATATCCTAAAACACATAAGTGGTATTAGAGGATTTTTCTTCAAGGAAACAATGTATTAATATATTATTTTTTCAAATAAATAAATTTCATATTGTATTATGTCAATATCATATATTATGATATGAATCATTTCATTGTTTAGCCATAGTATATGGCTATTATATATCAATTGAGGAGACTTTTTGAGTCATTATATTAGTGTATATTCCTAGGACACTTTAATCCTTATATGCTTTATTTTCTTCCATATCTTTATTATTGATTGGACTCCCTCTTTCAAACTAGCCTTTCACCCATCATCAAGAGATGGAAGTCAATAAATCATTTGTGGATTGATTAAATAAAGGTAGTGATGGTTAATTGTACTATCGTATTGAATTATTATATCCCTATTCAATATTTCAAGCAAGATTCATGTAATTGGATACTTTTAGGCATTGAGTGTATATAATTGTTGTTATTCCAGACAAATTAAATGTTTGAAAACTCATGTAGTCAATGGATTTTAAACATGATGATGTTTCCAATCCCGAGAAAGAATAGACTGTTGATGATGAAATCATGGAATTATTGGGGGATCAACAACCAGCTGATGAAAAAAATAAACAAAACAATAACACACCATCACATTTTTGAATAAAATTATTAAGGCAATAAGTCATGGTATAAAATTTGATGTTGGTTGGAATCAACGCAGCCAACCTATTGACCCCAACAAGTCTAAATTCAATTTTAATATTGGGGTCATAGTGGGGATGAATGTTCCGATTGATATTGACTCATGGAACTATATACAACCTGTAATGAAGGACATCCTTTGGAAAGATATAATGTTAATGTTACAATATACTTTCTCTATTTTATTGAAAATTATATAATGAAATATTGATTTAGTTTTCATTATTACTTTAATATTTCATTTATTTTAGAATATTGGATTAATAATTTTGTCTTAATTTCCATTAGAAAATCCCATAGAGGCTTCGAGACTCTTCTGATGAAGTTACATCTTAGAGATGCTGAGGGGAAAATAAAGCCCCACCCAACACTTTATTATGAACACATTATAAAGTAGGAAACATTGACTACATTTTGAAATTGTTGCAATGAGAAATAATTTCAAGTGCATTGTGATTGATAATATATTATTTGGAAATATTTATTTTATCCAAATTGATTCAAAATTTTCAATTTATAAAATATAAAAGGAGTGATGAAAATAAAGAACATGCATCAACCAGCATACCCCTTTCGCAAAGGAAGGATGGGGTATGCTTCATTAGAGAAGAAATTGGTATGTATTTTAAATCAACATTAAAAGTTTAATTATTTTATATGAGAGAAAATATGTTCATTTTTTTATATGAATATTGATGAATCAAAATCTAAATCCACTACCATCCCACATCATGTGCTATGGAAGGAGGCTTGTGTAAATAAGGATGGTATATTAGTTGATGAAAACACAAAAGCAGTATGAGAAGCATGTGTAAGTATGAAATAATTGTAATTATTTATTATTTATAATAATATTACATAAAATAAATATGTTCATTTTTTTATATGGTCTAGGCATAAGAATTGGCAATGACCGTACGAAAAGAAAAGTAACTTTTAGTAGCTTTGATGTGGACTGATCAATATGGTCATGTTAGAGGATTAGATTTTGGAGTCTCTCCTCAAACATATTAGAGAAGATAAAACCACATGAAGATATATATATATATATATATGTGTGTGTGTGTGTGTGTGTGTGTGTGTGTGTGTGTGTTTGTGTGATTAGATGAATGAAAACACAAATAGTCTCACTACAACATATAAATTTTCTATCAGGTTTGGCAAACCAATGTATAAAAAAAGATCAAAGCGAACCGGAGGTGGAGAAAAGATCTTAACATGATCTAAATGATCACACTATATTTGAGTCTAGTCATTCCCCCAAAGATTACCTGGGGTAATCAATTATTTAATTACTATTTCTCCTAAATTTGAATCAAACATCTTCTTATAACATTATATTAGTAAAATTCTGCTGGGTGTAATTGTATGGGATTTTTTTTGTCAACACCCATGTATCTTCGTGTTGCGAGGGGTAAATTTTATAATATATTGGGAGACAAGCTACACAATTAACCCCTCCCAAAATATCACATGAGAGTGGGGATTGAGTTATCTTATGATAGTACTGCTGATTTTCATGTTCTACTTGATGATCATGATATTACAATGGTCAAAGATGTTACTGGAGCTTTCATAGCATGGTCATCTAATCTTATAAAGATACATTAGGTTAATATTTAACAAATTTTTTCATATTAAAAACATGTAAGAATTGATGATAAAAGTTCTGAAGTGAGGTATGATATTATAGATGGATAAAGATGTGGAGAAAGGAAATGTTTAATCAAGAAAATCTAGTAAATTGAACAGGAAAACAAAATGAACTTTCGAGAGTACCTTCTCTCCTCCAGTTCCAGAGAAATATATATTAACATGAAATATTCATGCAGAGAAAAAATTTAAAGATAAATATATGTATTACATTATCTATGAAGAATAAATATTTGGAGCCTCCATTATAGGCAGAATTTTTCTCGAGTCTCTAAATGAGATTCTCAAGAATGAATGGTTGGGAATCTAAATTTTGAATACATACATAAGGTACATTTTCATAATACTTCTATCAAAATAGTGGGATAAATATATTTATTGAAGTTAACAACTATTCCTATTTTTTATAGTAATTTATATTACAACTATATAAAGGGAAGATTGTGAGAAGCACGATTTTGGTTAATTAATCCAAGTATCATTTCTATGATAGAAATTACTTTTGAAAACAAATAAATAGAGAATAAACAAGATGAGTTACACTAAGTGTTTAATAAAAAATTATCAGATGACATAATCTTTTTGATTGCTGCAATGAAAGGGTAAAAATATATGATCTAATCAAATAAAATATATTTTTAATGTTTTCATTACTTAATTGTTTTTGTTTTTTTAGGAATCAATGGATGCTGATAGTAGTCAATATAGACACCCTGAATATTTATTTTTTGAATTCAATGCATGTATTTGCAACCAATTAGCCACACATGATGTGTATTATGAATCATTAATACACTAAAATCAACATTTTATAGATAAAATTCCAATTATATGTTCATTCTATGTTTTAATGATAGTTTTTTCTGATAGGTGATCACACCCTAATGAACTATTCATTTTCACCCTTTACACCACTAAATTAAACTGAATTTGTATTATAAATTCCAATTATTTTAATAATTTAAAATCCATATTTGAATCAATTATTTTGTTTTAATAAAATTAGAAAAGGATAATTTCACTTTTTTATATAATTTCTTTTTATCTAGAGGTGATTTGGAGGGCCCAGGATGAAGTGGAAGAAAATGGGGAAAAATTACATGGGATCCATGAACACATGTCCACTATTGTTAATGTAACATAAAATATGTGCATCGAAATTGGATGAAATTTTTTGAGATAGTCTCAAAATCAATGGGATACGACTATTATTAATACATACTGTCATGGACCATCCCAGTGGGGCCCGAGATGCAACTCCCCAAGCCTGCCTCCAATAGGCCAGGGACTGGTGACTAGCACCGAGTATGCATATTACTAACATGGGAGGCATTTCCTATAAACCTACACACATGCACACACATCTCCAAGCCCACAATGCTGAAAAGTAGAAACTACTAAAAAGGAAAAGATATATGCATACACTAAAACCCAACCAACAGAGTACGACAAGAAATTAAAGTACAAGAAAGTAAAACCCTGGGCCAAAAGTACAATCCCTCCAAAAGAAAGTCTGTAACAAAGTCCAACCTCTATGGAAAGGTACTGGGACTGCAATTTCTATCTGTAGGAACACACCTCAGCCCTCCTGATCTCACTGAGCACCATCTGGTCCTGGTACACCTAGAATCTTATCAAAGGCTCGCTCGTCTGCACAAGACATGACATATGTGGGCAAAGCCCGTGCAGGGGTGAGTATAACAATACCCAGCATGACACCCCGAAACCACAGAGAAAATACAACAAGGGAAAATACCACAAAGAAAGATACAGTCATATCCACACATTATATGTCTACAGAACATATAATAAGAATATCCGGATATACTCTTACACAAACGACCATCGTGATACCACCACTAGGATCCAGCTCGAAGATTCCACTAAGCACGTAACAAGGAGAACACACTCCTAAGTCTGAAGAGGGAGATAAGAAGTTCTCATTCCGGGATAACACACTCCACAAGTACTTTGGGAACATGATGCTCAGATGAGGAACACAACCAAGTCATGGGGTGATTTCGATAACTCCATCTGAGCTAATCCGCTAAGCAGAGGATTGGCACCCGGGTAAAGTTGGTCACGTCGATACCAAGAACTCTACCTAGGGTTCCAGTAATGAATAGAGGATCCGGCTCTAATTATCACAGAGGGGATTCCAAAAACACTATTCAAGAAGTCCTGCTGAAGGGATCATACTCCTGCATAAAAGAAATGAAACCAGAACTTTCAGGGAAAAGACCAAGGGTACGAACCCTCAGAAAACTAGTTCATGTCACATAATACAAGTGGCTCAATCCATGAATAATTGGTTACACGGCGTGTAGTATGGTTACATGCCTTGTTCCTTGACCCCGGGTACTGCCCGTGTAAACGAATCGTGTCGTTTGTCCAAGATGTGTAAAACTAAACTACATGGTGTGTAGAAGAATCACACGCCGTGTTCCTTGACTCTGGGTACTACTCGTGTAATCGGATCGTGCCATTTGTCATGTCGGATAGAAAGCAACTACACAGCGTGTAAAATAGTCACATGCCGTGTCCGAGCACTTGGGGCTCGCTCCATGTACGTCAGCCATGTGCCCGTACACGGTCTTTGTCCATGTTCGTGTCACCTGCCCGTGTACCAGTACACGGGGTATCCCGTGTATCTGGATGGGTCTGGCCAGGGAAGGGTATACACGCCGTGTCCTTGTCCGTGTACCCAACCCATTTCTGTGTACTCCCGGATTACACGCCAGGTGGTCCGCCAACAAACACACACCGTTTAGCCCATACTACACTGTGTGTAGTTGAGAAATTTCCAGAAGTGTCGTCTTCCTCCTCGCGCCTCGGCCAATTCTCTGGATCGCATTTCTCTAGTCCGTTTTCCACAAAACTCATGATCATGGGTCTCTTTGTTGTCGTGATGCCGAATCTGGGGGTTTCGGGCCTTCGATCATCTCCAAAATCTGATTCGGGTGTCCTGTGCAAAAAAAATTCGAAGAACAATATCTTCAAATCCGCTTTGATCCGTCTGTTGCCACCGCAACCGCACCTCCGTAGGGTTCTACCAATGCCAGATCTTCAATTTGGGATCGTTGCATTGCACAGCGGGTGCACAACGATCCGTATTTCATATCCCCACGAAGAACGCGTAGAACGCAGTGAAGAATGCAAGAATTTTGGGGAAGAAGAACACAACAAATCAAGAGGGACAGACCTCGATCGATGTTCGTGTCGATCTTGGTCCGTCACCGTTACGAGGTTGAACGAAACCAAAATAATTTCAAGAATCAAATCCCCAAGATTCCAGCAAAAATATCATCCCGCTAGAACGATCGATCAACGTGCTAATCTGTTCATGGATTTGTCTGTGTTCGTCGTGGAAATCAAAAATTGGGAGGAAATCATCAAACAAACATCCTACCTGGATTTCGCGGCGTTTGTTGGCGAAGATCTGGTTGCCGCATCGGGAGGTTTTCTCCAGAGCCTCTAGAGCCACCAAGGGTTTCAGGGTTTTGAGGTTTGTAACCCTGGACCCTTGTGCAGGCATTTATTTAAAAAAAAAATAGATATCCTTTGCAGTAGATTTAAAATATTTCGATGCAGAATAAATTATTTTTACTTAAATATTTTATTACTTTTACGTCCCAAAAACTGGATTTCACTACCGACCTACGCCGGACGATGTTAGGCCTCGCCTAAGGTAAAATCTCTATTCTGAACACAACGGTTCCCTTGGATTTCTGATCCGAGAACCCGTTCGAGAGTTATTCCACTTTTTCAGGAAAACCGCACATGCACGTTATTTAATTATTGAACTAAAATCTAAAATTTCTTTCGGGCTCACCGGGCCTCGGAACTTCACGCCATCTCAGAGACGGGTCTCAAATTAATTCCCATATCATATTAAAATAATATGTGGAAAAATCCAGGACATTACATCACACACACCTTAGGGATTTTACGTCCCTGAAAAGCCAAAACAAAGGCTACTTGAAAAGATGTGGGTACTGCACGCAAATCTGAGCCTCCCGCTCCCACGTGCTCTCCTGGAGATTCACGTGCTGCCACCAGACACACACAAAGGGAATAGATCTCCCACGAAGGATCTTCTCCTACCGATCCTCGATATCGACTGGGTACTCAAAAAAGGTCACTCCATCATCTATGTCCAGCTCACCCCAGTCGATGATGTGCGATGGATCATGCACGTACCTCCGTAGTTGCGACACATGGAAGACGTTGTGTACCCGGTCCATCTGAGGAGGTAGAGCCAAGCGATACGCCACCCCTCCAACTCTACTCAGAATCTCAAAAAGGTCCAACGAACCTTGGAGATAGCTTTCCACCTCGGCCAAATCTCCGCAATCCCCGTCGAGATGAGACCTGAAGGAACACATGGTCTACCTCCTCGATCTCCAAGGGACTTCGCCTCCTGTCGGCATAAGACTTTTTCCGACTCAGTGCAGTCTCCATCTGTTCCTGGATGACCTGCACCTTCTCTGTAGTAGCTCTCACCATATCTGGGCCCATAAGTGCTAACTCTCCTGGGTCAGTCCAAGAAAGTGGTGACCTGAAAGGTTGCCCATACAGAGCTTTGAATGGTGTCATACCAATAGTGGAATGATAAATGTTGTTATAAGAAAATTCCACCAGTGGTAGGTGATCCTCCCAGCTATGACCGAAGTCAAGTATGCAAGCTTGAAGCATATCCTCCAGGACCCGGATGGTCCGCTCTGTCTGACCATCAGTCTGGGGATGAAACACTATGCTCAAGTCTAACTGAGTCCCAAAAGCTTCCTAAAATCCCTTCCACAAATGGGATGTGAAACGAGCATCACGGTCTGAGACGATCGTGGATGGTACTCTATGAAGTAGAACTATCTCCTGCACGTAGAGGCATCCCAAACTCTCTACTGAACTCTTCTCCTGTATGGCTAGAAAGTGGTCCGACTTGGTGAGTCGATCAATGATCACCCAGATGGCATCGTGTCCCCTGGATGTACGTGGTAAACCCACCACGAATTCCATGGATATCCCGTCCCACTACCACTCTGGCACCTCAAAGGGCTGAGTCAAGCCTGCTGGCACCTGGTGCTCAACCTTTACTTGATGACAAGTAAGGCACTGAGAAACAAACTCTGCCACACACTTCTTCATTCCTGGCCACCAGAACTGACGTCGGAGGTCTTGATACATCTTTTCCACACTTGGATGCACCGAAAAGGGGGATGTCTGGAACTCCCTTAGAACCTCATCTCGCAGCTTCACTGGTACCACTATACGCCCTCTGAAAAGACCAATGTTCTCTCCACCTTCTGAATATCCATCAACCGTAACACCTGTGGATATCTGAGCATGTCGAGTCTCACAGCTAGCAACCCCGCGCTGTGCTTCCCTAACTCACTGTAAGAGTGGAGGGGTAACAACTATTGACTGAAGGTAAGCTCCCTCATCTCTATCTTCAAAGGATAACTGTAAAGAGGCCAACTTCCTCATCGCCTCATCCAGCAACTGCGAACTGGATTTTTTGCTGAGAGAATCCGCCACTATGTTCCCCTTCCTATGAGTATAAATGATCTCAAAGTCATAATCCTGGAAGAACTCAAGCCACCGCCTCTGTCTCAAATTCATATCTTTATGAGAAACGATATATCTGAGACTCTTGTGATCAAATTAGATGGTAAACCACTCACCCATCAGGTAGTTCCGCCACATCTTTAACGTGAATAATACCACTGCCAACTCAAGATCATGGGTCGCGTAGTTCTGATCGTGTGGCCTCAGCTGACGTTAGCCATAGGCAATCACTGCTTGCCTCAACATCAGGACACAACCAAGCTCGGTTCCTGATGCGTTGCAGAACACTACGTACTCAACACCCTCCTCTGGTAATCTCAAGATAGGGGTGCTCGTTAGACTCTATCTCAACTGCTGGAAAGCCTGCTGGCATTTCTTGTTCAACACAAAAGGTTGCCCCTTTCGGGTCAAAGCTATCATGGGTGCTGAAATTCCGGAGAAATCAAGAATGAATCTCTAATAGTAGCCTGACAACCCAAAGAAGCTCTGCACATCTCTCACGCTCTGGGTTGGCTCTCATACTAGTACTGCCACCACCTTGGTTGGGTCCACTGCTACACCATCTACTGTGATAATGTGTCCCAGACAGTGGACCTCCTGTATCCATAACTGGAACTTCAAGAGTTTTCCCGTATAGTTGGTGCTCTCGGAGTGTGTCCAGAACCATCCTTAGGTGTCTCACGTGCTCCTCCTCGGACGCAGAGTACACAAGGATATCATCGACGAAGACCACTACAAACCAATCTAGATAGGACTGAATGATCTGGTTCATGAGTCTCGTGAACATTTCCGGGGCATTCTTCATGCCAAAAGGCATCACCAAGTTCTCATAGTGACCATAGAGACATCTGAAAGTTTTCTTCGGTACATCCTCATCTCGTACTTGCAACTGGTGATAGCATGATCGTAGATAAACCTTCAAGAACCATCATGCCCCTCTCAACTGGATGAAGAGTTCATCGATCCTCGGTAGTGGATACCGGTTCTTTACGGTCACCTGGTTCAAGCACCGGTAATCCACACATAGCCTCAAGCTCTTGTCTGTCTTCTTGGAAAACAGCACTAGGGCCGCCCAGGGTGAAATGCTGGTTCTCACTAAGCCCTTCTTCTACAAGTCATCCAACTAAACTCTCAGCTCACGAATCTCTACAGGAGCCATCCGATATGTTGATTCTGATATCGGCGTTGTCTCGGGTTTTAACTCAATGCAGAAACATATCTCCCGACGGGGAGGTAGCCTGGGGACATCCTCCAGAAAGACGTCCTCGTACTCAGCCACTACTGCTGGAAACTGGGAACTCGTAACATCTGTCACACCAAGGGCTAGTCTATCCAACTGATGTTAAATCGGTTGTGCCTTTCTATGCACGAGCCCATCCTGTGCTGCCTGGGTCTCTCTTTCACCGACAAAAGAGAACCTCATTCCATCACTGCGGACACACCGCACCCTTCGCCTAAAATAGTCGACCTGGGCATGAATTGTGGATATCCAATCCATACTAAGAATGGAATCGTAAGGCCTTGACGATACCACCAAGAGGTTACAACCGAAACTCTCGCCTCTAAGGGTCAGGCCACACTGCCTATAGAGGTGTGTGATCTCTGAATCTTCTCCAGTCAGTGTTTCTAAGCATAAGGGTCTAGTCAACGACTCAACTGGAATCACAAGGTCTCGAACAAGATAAGCAGCCAGAATGGAATGACTAGAACCTGTGTTTATCAATATGGCATCCAAAGTAGAAAAGACACAAATTGTACCTCTAATCATTTTGGGAGTACCTGGGTCTCAAGCCTCTGTCGCCTGCAGCTGTCCCTTCCTATGTCCACCAGCTCCCTGAACCTGGGGTGGACCTCCTGAGGGTGGTGGTGGTAAATGGTCAAAACGTCGACCACCTCCAGCTGCCCTCCCATCTCCCCTACCACGTCCTCCACCCTACGGATCTTTCTACTCCACACATTGCCTATGCCTCGGTGGTCCATCCACTGCTCCCATTTCAGTAGTACGGCAGGTCAGACAATCTCGAGCGAGATGTCCCCTGCCATCGCATGAGTAGCATCACCTCTCTTGAGGATAGATGGATGTGCCCTGTGAACCTTGTACGGAAGATCCCTTGTCCTGGGATATCCTCTGAAAACATCTCCCACGCCTGGGTCCCTGGCGTCGACTCCCTGCTGCCGAGGTCTCTGCTCCAGCTCGCCCACTACTGACATCTGTCGGCTGTCTCTACTCTGCCAAGAAGCTCTCGAACATCAAAGCCCTCTTGAGCACCCCATGATAAGTGGGAATTCTCATAGGTATAATGCTAGCTCAGATATCTCTGCGCAATCCCTGCTCAAAATTCCGAGCTCTGAAGTACTGATCTCTGACCATATCCATCACGTACCGCGAGAGGTCAGTAAACTTCAATGAATAGTCATCCATCGACATGGTTCCCTGCTAGAGCGAAAGAAGATCCTATATACGTACTACCCTCAGGGTAACCGGTGAAAACTACTCTCTTAAGATACTCTCAAACTACGACCACGCGAGAGGCGCCTCATCGTCGGTCTGGGTAACCAAACTCCACCATCATCCTGTCGAGCCCTGCAGAAGGATCACTGCCAGGATCACCATCTGGTCTACTAGTGTCCTGACCAAACTGAAGACTCTATTCACTACCTCAATCCAGTCCTCTGCTGCCTGAGTGTCAAGCTCGCCTCAAAACTTAAGGGGTCTCTATCTTTGAAACT
This sequence comes from Viscum album, assembly GCA_963277665.1. Lineage (NCBI taxonomy): Eukaryota > Viridiplantae > Streptophyta > Magnoliopsida > Santalales > Viscaceae > Viscum > Viscum album. Next base: position 1,954,529,621 of record OY728130.1, read on the forward strand.
CATGGAGTGCGCTCAGCCTGCGCTCCTCCTCCACTGGTACAGCAGGCACTAAACACTTCTCCACATTTGGTGGGATAACTTGCACACCACCTAATGGTAAAACTGGGGGATCCGGTCCTTTTATCGAGGCTTCATCACTGAGGGGTCATCCTTGTGATAGAGCTGATGGATCCTAGCGGGTGCACATCGCGGAGGCATCCTGTAAAGAAACAAGATGTATCTCAGTTAGTGAGTATATCTGGAGAGCTGACTCAAGAAGGACATGGAAACCACAACCCATTCCTATATGATGTATGTACCATTGTTTTCCCCTGCAACTCGTATTCTCATGTTCTGAGTCGAAAATCAAGTTATCAGATTCCTAGTGTATGGATATGTCAGCCGCCTGCACCAACACTGGGGTCCCTGGCCTGAAAGTCAAACTCGAAACACTTAACACTGTTTCCCCAAACCAACTCACAGACTCTCAGTCCTAAGGTAGAACCAACCACCTCTGATACCACTCTTTCATCACCCAACCATGAAGTGTGAAATTTTCTTACTTAAACAAATGTAAATATAAGTTAGGTTAATTTTTATCTACCTTAAAAATTGATTTTTCCATACATTTTTTCCTTATATGATCTATTTCATTACTATACCAGATTGACCTATATGTGTGTAACTATTATCTGACTACTTTATGCCCTATAAAACAAAAAAACTAAAAAAAACAAATAAAAATTGAAGGGAGTGATGAAATGTACAAAATATGGGGATATATAGGTCGAGATCTTATGGTTTGACTTTTGGTAATTCTTAAGTGAGTGGGTCTTGAAATTTGATTGCAAATGATGTAGGGAAGGTTCTGTGGAATAGATCATGTAAGTAGACAATTTTTAAAATAACTTATATTTACTCGATAGAAAGTTGAAATAATAACATGAAATAGTTCTCACACATACATGTGTATAATTAGTGACATGATTAAATTTTGAATTATTTTATTTGATTAATATCATAAATCTCTAGGAATTTCATTCTGATGCAATTTTTGAGATGTATTTTTCTATTCCCATTGAGAATAAATCCTCTGTGTGATTTTTTCTTTCATCACATTTTTTCAAGAATTAAATTTTCATTTAATGTTAAATATTTATGAATTTGGAAATATATACATGCATAATTTTGGAAAATATGACTTTTCCTAGGAGTGAAAATGTTTATATGTGGGGGTGTGATTGCACCATAATTCACTTTTCATTTTCACCATTTACACCACTAAATTAAACTAATTTTGTATTATAAATTCCAATTATTATAAAAACTTTCCCTCCATGTTTGAATAAATTATTTTGTGTTAATAACTAATAAAAAATTTTATTTAACTTTTTTTATAATTTCATTGTATGTGGATGTGATTTGGAGGGCCCAGGATGAAGTGGAAGAAAAATGGGCCAAAATTGAATGGGATCCATGAACTCTTATCCACTTTTGTGAATGTTACAAAAAATATGTGCATAAAAATGGGATCAAATTTTGTGATATATTCTAAATTTCAATTTTATTCAACTATTGTTAATACATACAATCCCAATTCAGTGAATAAACGAAAAAACTGACATGATCTTTCCAGCACACCGAATCTCCAGGAAGTCAAAAGTGGTGTTTTGTTATTTGTACATATCTCGAGTTGTTGTGCCCCAATGAAGCCAAACATTCAATAGATATATTATGAATGTGGGACTATAACTTTTTTATTTTATCTAAATCGAGATAAGTTTATTTGGAGGTCAAAAACCATGTGCTAAGTGGTTTTAAGAAATTTGTGTCCCCACAACCACCATCCACTTTGCCTATAATGGAAACTTGGGCTCCTCTCCTGCAAGTTAGAACCAAAAGAAAATATCTTCTATTTTAGAGTCCCAATGGATCCCTCTCCTCAACCAAGAAGTTATGGAGGCCCCTATCCTCATAGAGGGATAAATAAGGAAGAAGGAGTTCCACCCAAGCTTCCTCCTCCTCCCGATGTTGTGCTAAGCGGTGGGTGGTCATTGCGAGGGAGGAACACACTTGAAGAGAGAGTTACAAAACATAATTATATACTATTTTTTATATATTTTGGTTTTTAATTATTCTTTTTTATTTATATTAAATTATTTTTATGTATTTAATTGAAACACTTCTTATTTCATAACCGATTGATGTGAAATTTTAAGTGTGCGACTTGTGTTGTTTCGATTGGACAACATAAGACTCATATTCTTTCCCAATCATTTGATATTTAAGTGTTCCATTACAAACCTTAACTAATAATTAGCAGATGTAACATGACTTTATGATTGTTATGTCAATGTTTAGTCCTATTTTCATCATTTTAGGGGTTATGGGTACCCAATATCTTGGTTAACCCTCAATCAAAGGATTACACTAAAACCTAATAATCAATTAAGAACAAGGAACTTTTAAAGTGTTGTAGTAACTTGGAAAGGATCACATACATATCATATATTTTTCATAATACACTTGTTTTTAACAATTAACTCTTTAAATTAAGTCATTCTATTTTTAAAACTATTTTCAAAACCACCCCCTCTTTAAGACCTTGTTATTAAAAATACACACTCTAAACCTATCAACGCTCCTTGAGAGATGACCTAAGGTATTCCCTATAATATAGAATCATCTTTAAATAATAATCAATTTTTTGTTTCATGAGAACATGTTCAATAGGTTGGTAACTAAATATTGGCTAAATCATGGCATGGGGTCGGTGTCTAAAAGGATAAAGACTCTCGATTACTAAAAATGGAAAAAATTAAGGTATATATAGAAAGATTTAAATATCAAAACATTTCAAAAAAATATTTATTTTGTTCAATGTTTCTGTAGTTTTTGAAACAATATTATGCAATCGATTTTGGATATTATGTTTGCAAATTTATGAGAGAAATCATACAGCATGAAATGACAAACATCTTGCAATAGGTAATTTCTGAAGGTAATTAAAATTTAATTAAATATATTTCAAAATAATTTGTTTGTTTAAATTTTCTCAGTACTATCAAGACTTAATACTAAAGAGTTACTCAAAATAAAAAATTAATTTATATAGAGACGAGTGGGCAGTGTACTTTTTGTTAGAATGTATGCAGAGAGAAAATCTATGTGACTATATGCTATGTTAGTGCTTTAGTATGAGTTATGACCATTGAAATATATTCGGTGTGTGAAGAATTAGTGTCATAACAGTTATATATTATTTTAGATATCTTTCTCAAGGAAATTATTAATTGAGGAAATCAATTTGTCTAGAATTTCTGGCCTAAAAACCATTAAATTATTGGTTAAACACAGAGGTGGAGGTAGATGAGGATGTTAAGGAAAATGCGGTGGTGGAGGAAAAGGTAAAGATAGAGTCGGATTTGAATACTAATGTGGAGGAGGAGGCAGAGGTGAAGACTGAGGTGAAGACCAAGCCAGATGAGGATAAGAAGTTATGACTTACAAACAATAAAATTTTGTTGCAATGAAGTAGAATAAATATTATACCATGATTTTTTTAGAAAGATTATTTAAAAGTTCACACAACACTTTCCACTTAAGATAAGATCCATTGTGCGTCTTTCCATTTTAAAATGAAATTTTAGTAAAAAATGGTTATAGAATATTCAAAACTGAGAAAACTCATTCAAATTGTTTTCATAATTTAGGAAATTGATCCATACAACATTTTTGACATGTAAGAATCAGTCGCAAATCAATCCAATTCACAGTGTGATAGGATTGACTCCACGTGAATCTTTTTTATTTAAAAGTGACATTAATTTTAGTAAAAAAATAACCAACATACTCAAAACTAAGAAAATGAATTCATATTATTTAGGTACTTTAGGAAAAAATATTCATATGTCATTTTTGACATGTAGGGATCATACACACCTCAATCTGACACACAATGTGACTGGTATGACTCCAAGGGCATATTTTTCTTCAAAAATGACATTAATTTTAATCAGAAAAACAATTGACATACTCAAAACTAATAAAAAATATTTATATTAATTTGATACTTTAGGAAAATGATCCATGAGTCATTTGAGATGTGTAGTATTCAGCTGCACCTTAATCCGACACACAGTGTTACTCCAATTGCGTCTTTTTTATTTAAAATTGACATTAATTTTAGTAACAAAACAACTTACATACTCAAAACCAAAAAAATGCATTTATATTGTTTTGGTACTTTATAAAAATGATCCATATGTCATTTTTGATGTGTAAGGAAAACATGTACCTCAATCTGATGCACAATGTGACCGTTATGACTCCAAATGCATCTTTTTTATTAAAAAGTGACATTAATGTTAATCAAAAAAACAAATAAAATACTCAAAACTAAGAAAAAATTATGATTGCTTTTATATTTTAGTAAAATGATATATGTGTCATTTAGGACATGTATCATTCATTCTTGCCTCAATCCAACTCACAGTGTGACTGGTATGACTGCAATTGCAATTTTTTTTTAAAAAATGACATTAATTTTAGTTAAAAAAACATCTGACGTGCTCGAAACTGAGCAAAACCATTCTGATTGTTTTGATACTTTAGTACAATGATGCATACATTACTTTTGAAATGTAAGGATCATTCTCACCTCAATCTGACACATGATGTGACCGTTATGACTCCAAATATGTCTTTTTATTCAAAATAAACATTAATTATAATCAAAAAATAGCTTACATACTCAAAATTATAAAATGAAATCCGATTATTTTTATACTTCAGTACAATGGAACATGAATAATTTGGGATGTGTGTAATTTACCAGTGCATCAATATGATGCACGGTGTGACCGGTATGAATCCAAGTGGGTCTTTTTTATTCAAAACATACATTAATTTTAATCATAAAAACAACTGACATACTATATAATAGTGTTTTTTTCTTGTATTTGTGTTAGAAATTTTATTTCTTTTAAATTTAGTTTTTTTAACTTATTTTGTTAATTTTTATTACTATTTCTACCAATTTAGTGTGTTGTTGCGGCACATTGCACCTGTTTCTAGTGAAGTAGTGTGTTGCAGCATCACACTACAATTTTTACCTTTATCAACGCTACTAAATATGCTGATAAATATTTCCACTATCTGTACTTTTATAAGAAATAATAAAGTATATCTATGTCAATGCATTAAAAAGCACATAGAAGTCATACTTTTATCATCACATATAAAAGTACTGATAAATCATACTTTTATCAGAACAAATAAAAGCACAGATAAAAGATGCCACTTATCAGTGCTTTTAAATGTGCTTATAATGGTAATATGTATCAATGCTAAATAAATACTTTGATAAATGGCATCTTTTATCAGTGATTTTATATTCACTAATAAATATACCCTTCATCAGCATTTTTTTCGAACTGATAAAAGCGATTGACTTTTAACCATGCTAAGGTTATCACCACTTTTCTAGTGCTGATGAAGGATGCTTTTAGCATTGTTATAGGTGATTTCTTTGGTTGTTCTTGGATTAAAAAATTTTAAAAGGTGTTCTGAGCTTTACTTGGTGTAACATGGTACACAAAAACGATCCGTACTACGCACCCAGTTTGACACTCCCATGAGATATGCTTGGGATAATTCACATTCTATTTTCAGAAAATTATAAAGGATTTAAAATTATATATGTCCCCCAAGAAACCAAGTTTATGATTTAGAGATTAGTTATAACTAAATTTTCTATTTAGGTTATGTGAATCACTAGTTTGCTAGTAATATAGTAGGTTTCATAATGTTATGATCTAATCTATTTTATGTCATTGTTTGGAAATAGTGCCTACTGAAAAAAATGGTAATTGTATCAATGGATGTAATCCATGTGGGTATTTCCCTCCTGTGTAAGATAATGATGTTGGAGAAGAAGATGCAAATGGTGTTGAGAAACTATAACTATACTGGGATAGCTAACCCATGTTATGAATAATAACCTTACCCATATGGAGCATCTTGATCCATAATGTGGAGGATCAATGTAAGACTGCTTTACAAGACAACAACCTAAAACATTCAATGGGACTCCAAATCCATCTATAGCTGAGAAATGGATAAGTTCCTTATAGAAAATATTTCTTGCATTGGGGAGTAATTAATAAGAAAAAAGTTTTAAAGGCAGTTTATCTTCTATTAGGAGATGAGGATCAATTGTGGTAATTAATTCAAAACATAAAGGATGATGAAGAAGTAGTTAATATGGAATTGAGGGAGTTTAAATAACTTTTCTTAGAAAAATAATTTTCTCATGAACAATGATCTTATATGGAAAGTAAATTTCCGAGTTTGTGGGAAAATAATAATGAGAATGTTTCAAAGTATGAGGCTAACTTCACAAGGTTAGTAAGGCATATTACAGACTAAAAACATAACCCAAGGAGTAAGATTGATCATTTCATGGATGGGATAAAACTATTTTCCTAAAATTCTTTGGTCTTCCAAACATTCTTATCTTATGAATAGATAGTTTCATGTTCTATAAGGATAGAGAAAGAATTTTCAAAGTCTTATGACTTTAAGGGTATGTAATAGAAGAAGATAATGGTTGATCATGAGTTAGATAAATGGAAAAATGGTAAGAAGGATTTTATCATATGTGATAGTTGTGGGAAGAAACACATTGGTACTTTCTAGAAAGGAATCACAAAGATCATGATTTTAAGGGAAAGAAAGAATCTGTAAATGTGTAATTATATAATCGTAAAGAGATGGGACATTGTGAAAATGATTGTCCAAATAATCAAAAAAATATAGCTTAGAAGAAGCAAAAGGATCAAGTTCATGATTTTGTTTTTATTATGGTCAATGTGGAATAATTAATGTACTTATGTTTTTGGATTCAAGAATTGTGTTATTATATTCTGATTATAAGAATAATGTGATGTGTCAGGATTATACTACAATACTTCTTCTTTAAGGATTTTGAGGAATGAACGTTTTCATTAAGGTTTTTATGGTGATAAAATATTTGGAATGTTTCAATAAGAGATATATTACATTTTTTATAGAATATAATGTTATGATTGATTTTGGAAATTTAGAGACCATTTTGGACAGTTAATTTGGACAGAAGTATTTTGGATAAGTCTTAAGGTTGGAATGGATTTAGTTGAACATTGGATATTATTTTTTGAGGTTAATGTATGATTTATTGGATTCTGGTGGGCCTTATTAATTATCAAAAGTTCTTCAGGTGAAAAATAATCATTTTGACCTTTCATTTATAGGTGTAACGGATGAAGTGAAGATAGATCAAAGCACAACCAAAGGATGAGATTATGCTTATGACATGGAATGAAATCAATTAAGTGATTATCTAAATAGTAAAATATTCTTCAACACTAGGGAATTTATATTGAAACCAAAAATGATATCCTAGTCCTTTTTATGATGAATAAAATGGTCTCTTAGATCATCACAAATTTATATCTTTTTAATTGCAAACTTTCTCCTAGCCATGTACTCTATCACTCTCTATCACAACTTGATGGTTAGATTTTTCTTTATTTTACATGTTTTCCTACATGGAGACCTTTTATGTGTAATATCTGGTTACATTCATACTTCCCTTTATGTATTTAACAATGGAAGTCTCATTAATCCATTTTCTGATGTGGAATTTCAATAAAGATATTTTGAAAATTCCAACAAGTAGCATTCGATATCGAGTACAAATTGCAAGGACACAATTTATTATAGGAGGGGATATGTAACACCCTGAGATGTTAAAAAAATCATTTATAAATAAATTTAATTTTATTGCTTTATTTATTTTTATGCACCACCATGTTATTCTTAAATTATTAACAATGCAGATGCAATGCTTATACAAGATGATGCAATGCTTGGGCAAGTAGAAGAAAAACAATTAAAATATTATAGTTAAAATTATAAGGATGATTAAATAACCCAAAAACATATGTAAATATTTTTGTTTGTTCTTATATTGGCCATATTTTTTCAAGGGTCAAATTAATGGCCATTTGGAGTCACATGAATATGAATAAGACTCTTATAATATTTTATTTAAAAGGAAGTCAAGTTGTTCACACAGTAGATTTTTTTTAGTATACTATTTAATATCTGGTTTTACATAAGATAAATTCTCTAATGAATTGTTTTTGGAAATATATAAGAATTATCTACATCATAGTAATTTATTTATAATTTTAATAGAATAAATAATTACCATTAATGATGAAACAATAGTTAAGTATACATTATTTTATTAATATAAATATCAAACAAATGTTATTAATAATATTAAAATAAATATATTTTGACTTAATCAATGACATACACAAATTTAAGAGATAAAATAGACATGTTAGTGACATATTTGAAGTTTTTATTCAATGTTATCATGTTGGTTTTGTATTTTTTTAAATGAAAATATTCAAAAGTATCAAAATTGGCATAAATGATACTTTAAAATAAATAATATTTTATTAAATGTTATAAAACTCATTAAAATTTTAAGTTTATCCATATAACTAGGATAATTAAAATATTTCATAAATTAAGCAATTGGGGTTCGTTTGGAATTTTACAGTAACCATATTAACCCTATATTATAAAAAGACAAGTAAACATGGTAAGATTTAAACTATTTAACTAAAGGTTAAATCCGAAAGATATGGTTAATTTTGTGACCTAAACATTTATAAAAATAATTGGTTGAGTGTATTTCTACCCATTCTTGTATTTTACTCAAAATCACCCATGTTTTATCTATTTGAAACCTAATATAAATTTATAATAAATTAATTGTTTTGGAATTTAGTAAATTTCCTATCCCCTCTCTTGTAAAAGGATACATCTCCTTATCTTTTATTCACACTGCTAAATCCCTTTGACTCGGCCAAAACCTACCTAAATATCCTACAAAATTCCCTCAATACATCCTAGAGGAAATACTTTTTGAAGAAAAATTACCTAAAGAGTGATTTTGTTCAAATCAAAATGAGATACTCGAAGAAGAGGTAATTGTTTTATCAACTTTTTTAAAGTTCTTTTCTTCTTTTACTTCCACTTCCTATGTTGTTTCTATAATAAAGTAATAAATTCGGTATTACCTATATGATGATATGTTTTTATGAATATGGTACAACCATATTAATCCTTTTACCCATCCTATGGATAACAATATCATCACATGTACGTACGTACGACTTATCATCTCCACGTCATGGTGTAATTTGTTATTCAACACTAATTTATTTGGTTGGGTATAATGATGAGTATAATGGATATAAATATTGAATATAAGATTATAATTATACTTTATAAAAAATATACCATCCAATTTCATTATTTTTAAACTATTAAAGGAATGATATCATTTCTCATGCGTATGTACGGTCTACCATCTCCACGACACAATAAGATTAATTCTCCACATTTACCATTAAAAATGATTTAAAAAACATATATTGAGTAAAAATAATAATTATTAACCTAATATCACTCATTATATGAATAAAATACATCCTATTCATATCAAACATGACTTACATGACTAAATAGGAATGGTAAAATGAATCAGTTAACACCACAAACAATGGAAATACTAAAATATTATTAACAAAATGATATAAGAGGATCACATATGATACCATAAAGATGGATATGGTCATGGTATAATTTAATAACATGTTTTAACCAATATAAAAGAGGTTTACTCATAGTCTATTAAAGTATGGTATAAGTTAATGGTTAATTTCACAATCTCATTATTATTTGAGGTTGTTTATATGTAACTATCTACTGGAAAATCTTTATCATCCATGTCCATGTTTCTTAAAATGTATTTAAATATATCATAGAAAATTGTTTAAAGTAATATTTACTCATTTTTTAATTTTAATATAATGTTTTGAAAGGAATCTTTCTGTCATTTTCCAAATGAGGTATTTCATGACCTTTTCAAAAAATTAACGAAAGAATATTTTTTATATTATACGGCGCGAGTAGCTATTTTCCACCATTATGACGCCTTAAAATTTTGAAACTTACCATACAATAATAAAAAGTTATTTTCAAAAGAATTTTTTTCTTTAATAATTATACGTCTTTTAAATGATTTCAAAGTAAAAAAAGGATATCTCTCAAAGAGTTTTAATGATTTTATTAAATTATTTTCATACATGTCAACATCCTTTCTTGAATTTTATACTTAATTGAAGTTTATTTATTATGATACAATCTTCCATATTGTATTTAAGGTTTTATGAAATTCGTTACTATGGATGTACTATTTCTATGCTATTCATTTGTTATGGTTAAAGTATTAACATTTCATATTCTAGTTTTAATATGAATGTTTATGTTATGTTTCACAATTTTCATATGAGGAATGCATTGGAATTCGTAAGTGATGGGCGGGGCCTTCTATATCCCCTTGATGCATTGGTAGGTCTCATGATAAAAAATAATGTCTTGACATGAGTCCTTGATGCTATAGTTATGTGTGGTCTTGGAATGAGGCCTTGACAGTATGGTTATGATGTTAAGAATTATTCATTCCCTCATTATGAGATTAATTATTGATATTACATGTGATTATTCAACTAGTATAATATCCATGTGAATGTTTAAATGGAATTATTTTGATTTATTCTTAAAATTTTATACTAAAGATTATGTTTAAAATGTTTTTGTTTCAGTTTTATACCTTTCCTAAACTATTTATGCTAATTTATGATAGCTTCAACTGTATTGTTTACCCTTACAAAGAATACTATCTCACCCCTTTCTTATGTTTTTCCCATGATGATAAGAACTATTTTTCATTTGATATACAGGGTTAGGCTAGTAGAATAACTTCATTCTAAAGGGATTATCTAGGTTTTATTTTATGTTTTGAATTGTAATGTAAGGTTAATGTATGTAATCTATTTTCCAAGACTGTTAAACTGATCGATCCTTCAGGATTTGATTCCTTGTAATCATGCCAATGTATTAAAATAATGCACCGGTTTCGAGCTTTTGGGGTAAGGGAATTACTGTTGGTATCATAGAAAGTTTAGCAAGAACCTTAGAAACTAGATCTAGAAATAATGGATTTGGGAACATTATCCTAAGATAGACTTTGAGAATAAGTATATAAGAACATCCTAGAATTTTGGTAAAATATAAATTCTATTGGTTTTTCAAGAAATACATCCTTGTATGGATACTACAAGTGGGAAAGGTCCTGTCACAGTTTTACTTGGAGTAACAAATCTGACAAGGTGTTTCAAGCCAGATATGGGGTAACCTAGTACACAACAACAGGATTACTATGCACCTAGTTTGATACTCCTAAGGGATATGCATAGGATAATTCACAATCTATTTTCAAAACTTTATAAAGGATTTAAAAGTATATAGGTCCCCAAAGAAACCATGTTTATGATTTATAGATTATTTATACCTAAATTTTCAATTCAAGATATTTAATTCACTAGTTCTATGATAATACATTGTTTTTCATACTGTTTTGATCTAATCTAGTGTATGTCATTGTTTATAAATGGTGCCTAGAGTAATAAATGGAAATAGTATCAATGAACATAATCCATGTAGGTATTTCCCACCTATTAAAGATAATGATATTGGATAAAGATCTACAACTAGTTCTGAATAACTTATAACTATACTGGGACAGTTGACTCGAGTTATGAGTAATAACCTTATCCGTATAGATCACCATGATCCACAATGTAGAGAATCAATTTTAGACCACTTCATGGGTCAAAAACCTTCAACATTCAATGGGACTACAAATACAATTGTATGTGAACAATGGATAAGTTCCTTAGAGAAAATATTTCTTGCATTGGGATGCAATGAAAAGGAAAAAAGTTTTCATGGAAATTTATCATCTATCAAGAGATGTAGACCAATGTTCCCTTGGATATACCTTACCTTCAAAAAAAAATTATTTTTATTCTAATATATTTACTAGAATATTTCAAGAGAGTATATCATTTAGAATTATGGATAGAAACTTGTAAAAGAAATTTCACATGCTGATAGGCTAATACAAGTAGAAGGAACTAGAGTATTTAACCATTGGGATGAGTACCAGGGTGGTTTACATGTAACCCTAGGAATAATAACTCCTTTAAAGAAGTATTAAACAACAAAAACTACCCAATATTTAATAATTTACTATTAAACAATATAAAAATATATAGGAAAACCTTCTAGGCCTAGTGCACTCTTTGGATTGAGGTCTAGGACTGTTATCTTCACTTCCTCTAGAAAGGTAGTGGATCCCATGATAACATTATGAGAGTCATTAATGGAACACAATATACTATCAGAAATGGAAGAACCCATTTTCTCCAAAGGGTATACACCACTTCCATCATTTTACTAGGAACCTGTAAGAAATTTATAAAAATGATATATAACTTGTGAACAAATGGCCTTGACATCAATTAAGATGGAACCACCCTCCATCTGAAGAATGAGGATTATTAAGAAACTGTGTTCATTGAAACATGCATAAAAATAGACAATGTTTATGTCTCCCTCCCTTGATAAAAGGCCTATAGATTTTTCATTTTCCTTGATTTTATCCTCTTTCAGTCTCTCCACCGATTTCATTTGAATACTAATAAGAGACATATGAGTGTGATCATCCCATTGATCCTTCAATCTAGCCTCCTGTAGGTTGATATCCATCTGTATGTTTTTAAATATTTAAATATTATTCAATTTTTTGTACCACTAGGATAATATGTCCCCCTTAAAGTACATGAGTTTTTTAGGTGATCCACTTGAGAGTGTCCTTGCACTTCTCTTTCCCAATAGGTTAAGGTGAGTTGAGTGAAATCACTATCCTTGCATCCACTATTTTGAAAATTGAAAGCACTGAGTGACACCCATTGCACTATCCATGTTGATGAGTAAGGGGGAATGGTCCAATAGAAGAGTTGAAATTATTCATTTCCTTTCTAGATAAATTATTTCCCCTTGTTTCTATAAGGGATTAAATATAGTATTAAATTCACCTCCATCGAACTAGATTTGAGGGCCTGGGTTAGATTCATATTGGTCTCATTGAAGGATATCCCTTTCCTAGATATCTAATTTGGAATATTTTATGTACATATAAATTTAATAGGATGAGTAATTGACCACCACTATTACTTTTTGGGAAGAAGTGCTGATAGGGGACACCTCTGGTTGGTTTTTCCAAAAGTTCAATGTAGAATCCCGCATTTTAGACGAGATGGAATTTATAATAGAATTTAAAGTTTTCCATTTGGGGGATAGTTTGTTTTAAATTTCAGAAATCATAGTGAGGTTATAATGTTTTTAAAGTCCCTAAAAATATTTTTAGATGTAGTTTATGTTTTAGTGGAAGTCTTAGGGGTTTAGGAGAACACCGAGGGAAAAGATGTCTTGAATAGGATACTAAAAACAGCAAATATGAGTTTTAAACATCGCGTAAAACATTTACACACATTTTTAATCCTCCAAGACTCACCCCATGAAACCATTACATGTCATGTTAATGTTTTACACGATAGTTAAAAATCACTGTAGTTTTTTTAGCATCCTGATTGAGCCATATTTTCCTATGGTGTTTTCCCAAACAACCGAGACTTCCATCAAAACATAAAATACATCCAAAAAAATATATTTACATATGTTAAAACACTCAAAACCTCACTCTAATTTCTGAAATTTAAAACTACCCATCCCCCAAATGGAAAATTTTAAGATCATTTGGAAATTCCATCTGGTTCAAAATGTAGGACACTATATGCTTCTTCTAGAACAACTAGCCTCAGGTGTATCGTATCAGCTCTTCTTCCCAAAAAATAAAGTATATATCAATTCCTTATCCAATTATATTTATATTTCCATCAATTATTCCAAATTATATATCTAGGAAAGAGACTTCCTTCAGAGAGACCTATCTTCCTTTAACTTAGTCTCTCAAAGATGGTTTCATAGAGGTGATTTTAACACTATATTTAATCCCTTAGATAAACAAGGGGGAAATAATTTCTTTAAGAAGTAAATGAATTATTTTAACTCTTTTATAGAAGACAATTATCTTCTCGACCTGGGCTGTACTTGAAATCAGTTTATCCGATGAAGCAATTAGAGTGTAAGGAAAAGGACATGGTTTCAGCTCGATAGGTACCTATATAACTTGAAAAGTATTCCCTATTTTACCTTTACACTAGTATATCACTTGACACAAGATCTATTGTACCATTCCCCCTTACTCATCAAGCTGGAAAGTGCAATGGGGGATACTCGATGCATCCAATTTTCAGAACAGTGGATTCAAGGATAATTATTTCACTCGAATCATCTGAACATATTGGAAAAGACAGGTACAAGGCCACTCTCACAAGTATCACCAAATAAATCTCAAGAGGCTAAAGGGAAAATATTATTTTCGTTGGAAAAAAAATTGAATACTTTTGAAATATTGAAAAACTTATAAAGGGAGATAAACTTTCTAGAGGATAGACTGTAGGAAGAATACAATGATGACACTCATATGTCTCTAATTAATAATAAAAATAAACTGATGGAGAGACTAAAAGAGGAGGAAATAAAGGATAGGAAAAAATCTAGAGCCCTTTTGTTAAGGGAGAGAGACCGAAAAATTGCCTATTTTCATGCATGTTTCAATGATTGCAGGTTCTTAAAAATCTTGGATCTACATATGTATTATGGTTCCATATTAAGTGATGTGGAGGCCATTTGTTCACTAGTTATTTCTTATTTTTCTAAATTGCTTATAGGTTCCCAGTTGAATAGTGTAAGAGGTTTATACCCTTTAGAGAAAATGGGTTCTTCCATTTTCAATAGTATATCATGTTTCATTGATGAATCCTAGAATGGAATAATGGGATCCATTCCCTTAGAAGAGTAAGTGAAGATAATAGTCATGGACATCAATCCAAATAGTAAACTAGGACTCAAATATTTTTGTGGATCTTTCATTATTATGGCATGATACACTATTAAATATGAGGTAGTGTGTGTTGTTTAATACTTATTTAAAGGATGGAATCTTTCGTGGTTCACATGTGCAACCACCCTAGTATTTATCCCGAAGGTGAAACAACTGATTTCCTTCAACCAGTATCAAACTATCAGTATGTGCAATTTATTTTACAAGATTCTTGAAATAATTCTAAATGATAGAATCTATTGAAATATTCTTGTAATGATCTTAGTAGAACAATTCGGTTTTTTCAAGGGAAGGTATATCCAACATGACATTGGTTTAGCTCAAGATATATTAGAGGATATTAATCTAAAAGTATTTGGAACCAATATAATGGTCAAAATTGGCATAGAAAATTCCTATGATAGGATTGAATAGAGTTTAATATTAAAAGTCATGAGGATATGTGGTTTCTGAAATGGGCATGTGATTTAATATTCAGATACTTATCCAGTACTTGGATTTTTGTTTCTCTCATAGAAAAGTGGTTCAGTTTCTTCAAATAGTCCTTATAGATTCAATAAGGGGTCATCTATCCTCAATAATATCCATTCTTTCTTAAGATAATCTTAGAGAGGACCTCAAAGGTGTGGTCACAAGAGGTGATGTGTGATCATTTAAAGGAACTCTAGGCCTCCCTATAATCTCACTTATTTATGGATTACATGTTATTCTTTATCAATGCAAGGTCCAAATATTTAAACAAAACTTTCCATGAATAGTCAAATCTTTTGAAAAGTTGTCAGGTAAATTGATTAGTAGGATGAAGAGAAAATTTTATATCTCAATAAGATTCCCTCTTTGATGATCTCTTCTTATAGAGACTTGGATCTACTTACCAAGAGGAAATTTTCCAATGTGAATCCTTGGGGCCCCATTTTCCACCAAAATATTAAGGATTCAGCACTTTTAAGGTTTCATTAACAAAAAAATTTGTTGAATCAATAATTGGAAAAGTCAGATCCAATATTTCAAAGGAAGGATAACTCTAAAAAACAAAGTGTTATCCTATATCACACCATATGTGTTGTTTTCCACTTGAGCACCAAAATTTATTATTAAATGAATTAAAATCTCTCTTAATAGTTTCTTAGTGACTCATGACAGGAATTTCACTATCATTGGGCTATCTATCCTCAGTTGGCCAAAAGGTATAAATGAGAGATCAATGTCCATGATCTTGGAGAATGCATATCGAACCTTTAATCCAAACTATCATGGGATATAATTGAGAGAAAATCCCTATGGGAATACTTTATTAAGGAAAAATATGAGCGGGGTTTTGGAATAAGTTGGAATTATAGGATAGGGAAGTCTTTGTTTTGGAGTGGCCTCTATAGGAGTTACCAAATCATAAGTGAGCACTCTAGATAGATCATTGTCATAAAAATATCTCTATTTGGTCTATAAATTTGAATGGAAATACTATTTATATTCTAAGAATCTTGTATCCCAGTATACATTTTCATGATGCCAAAGAGAACCTAGAATTACTCAATGAAGTTTTAAATGAAGACAAGATTACCATATGTTTGGGAATCATTGTGGTTATGGGGTTCTGAAAAGTTATCATGGAAGATCAAAAGGATTTTATAAATTTGGAAGGGCTATAATAAAATCAACCAAGCTATTTTGTAAATATTTAAATTATTAATGACCTAGGGCCATAAAAATCCTCATCTTCTGCTTAGCATGAACACTAGGCAAGACTATTCTCCACATAGTGATCCCACATAGCACCCCTGCAAATGAAACACCATTTTCAAGGAAAGGTGTCACCATTCAAATCCCAAAAAACAAAATCTCATTTTTTGGGAGAGGTGCCACCATTTTGGCCCCCCATAAATGAAATCTCATTTTAGGGGAGAGGTGTCACCCCACCCCCCCCCCCCCCACACACACACACAAATGAGTTTTTTAGGGGAAAGGCGTTGAATTTTGGGCCCCCATAAAAATATTCATTTATGAGGTGAGGCGTTATCTTCAAGAAACCCATAAAACAAAATCCCTCATGGGAGGTCTTTTTTATTGCTTTCAGTCTACATGGGAGAATGGTTACATCCATACCCCTATAAAAACCCCATAGAGGGAAGGATGAAGGACACACAGGGAGACCGAGAGTAGAGAAAACCATTCCAATCAAGTGATTTCATCAGGTTATCACTTATCATATTACATAGAGTTGGAAAAGTAACTCACTCGACACCCTGTAAAGGGGTGGCCTCTCACAAGAACCCACCTACAAAGAAAAATCCTTAGTAGACAACCATCCACATAGAGAAGTCTTTTGTAGACCACTATTCCTCAAACCATATATAGATGGATCATTTTAAATCCACCATCCATCATAGAAAATAGTATACTCGATTGAGTCTTTCAACATTGGTACCTTTTCACGTAGCATTCATAAATGAAACTTTGATTTGCAGCAACATGGACTTCATTACCTCTTTGAAATCAATAAAGGACCACTGATATGTCAATTTTTGATATACAAAACCAGTCATATTACTCATTTTCACTTCATTTAATGCTTTCAAAGTAGACTTTTCAAACATGCACAATTTTCAAATGACAAATAGATCCAGGTGGAGTATAATAAGATCATCAATATTCTAGTTTATTTTGTAAAAATTCTTATGGTATTTCAACTAAAGCATGCATAACCAACATTCATGGATAGTAATGTTCCACACCACCAATAAAAACATGTAAATCCATGGAAGAAAGGATGTGGGACCTACAAGCACTCATCTCTCTATAAAATACCAAAATTAAATTCATTAATCGTCCTCTACCCTAGTTCCCAGTATGGTGATGTCTTGGAACTGCTTCCTGGTATTGTAACAATCCCAAATCTTCCCAACTCCCTTATCAATGTCCTTCTCACTAAATAACACTCTGAAAATGATTATGGTGGTTAAAACAAGAGGTCTATGACTTTTAATGATTCCAACATAATATATAAGTACTAAAAGAATTAGGGCATTAGATTCTACATATTTAATTTCATATTTAAGAGGTGTCTTAAGGAAATACTGATGTGCGACACAATAGTGAAATTTATAGAATGATGAAACTCAAGGTAAAAGCTATAGACCTCCTACCTCATTCTTAGGGTGGTCTACTTATCCAATGTTGATGCTTCAATCGAGTTAGATTAAGATAAAATGGAAGAATCAAAAAACACAATGAAAATAGGGAGAATTAGCTCTCATGGAGATAGTGTTAAGGATGGAGAGATAAGTTAAGTAAGGAAGAGGAGTGAAGCATTAACTAAGAGGCTTCCAACTCATATGAAGGTGTTCGAATCGGAAACTAGATAAAGGAGATCCATAAGATCCAAGGATAGGGGATGAGGAACTGTCGAGTGGTTTCCCTCCTATGTGTGAATAAATGAGAGGTCAAGCCCCTATTTACCCATTCATAATATTGATTCTCACATATTACAAGTCATGTAATTTTTATGCATTATGTAATAGTTTCTAAACATGTAATAGATACACCACTACTACAAAACTGGGTTTATCCAGTGCTAGTGCTTTATCAATGCTAGATGAAAATGCTATTAAAGGCCCCCTTTGTTAGCACTAAACAAATCACTATTAAAGGGGGACTTTTATCAGAAATGTTTTACTAGAGTTGATAAATGGGGTATTTTTTAGTGCTTGTAAAAAATCACTAATCAAGGGGGTTTTATCAGTGGTTTTTTAGATGTGTGGATAAATACCCCGCTTTATCAGTTCTTTTTTATAAGCGTTGATAAAAATATACTTCAAAAAAATTATATTTCATTAAAAATAATATATTAATAAATAAATATATTTATATTGATATAAAGATAATTAATATTTTTTGAAATACGTTTTTGATAACATAAATAGTTATTTACACTTAAAATATAAGAAATTTATTGAAAATGAATTATAAAATAAATAAAAAATATTTTTAATAAATAATTTTTTTATTATCACTAAGTAAAATTCATTTAATATCAATTTAAAGATAAAAAATAAAAATATATCTAAAATAAGTTAAAAACATAACTCAAATTTTAAAAGGTCATACCTTCGAATTCAGGTGTCCATTTGGGCTCTACCACAAATCAAATCCAAGCCTAAGATGATATCTACATATTAATGACTTGGAGGGACTGTGGTCACTATTTTTTTGATGAAAGAGGTTGAGAAGTCCTCAAAAACTATTTTTTAGTTGGGGTACCACAAGTTTTTAACTTTCACCCAATTTTTTATCTTTTGATCGATTTTAAGCCTCATTTATGGGGGTATTTTTTCCATTTTTCAATGGGGAATGAATTTATTCCAAGGTCTTACATTCATATACATATTATGGATTTTAAATTTTACCATTTTTTACAACGTAATTTAATTTATAATAAAATATATAACAATATATACATATTTTTAATATATTCAGACATAAAAATTTAATTTTATAAATAAATAAATAAATTATATTTACTTATAAACTTTATTTATTAATATATATATATATATATATAATCTAATGAAATATATAAAAATATATAGATATATCATAAAATGTGAAACAAAAAAGTATAGGGGAGTGAAAAATGCTTTGATGTATATGCTGGAGGTCTAGGGTTTGAAACTCACTGGAGACAGGGGTTCACACACAGGAGGTTGGGATTATATAATGTGTTGATAAAGGGGTAGGAAAGTTGGAAGTGCTGATAAAGGGGTGGGTGGGTGGGTCATGGAAGAAAATTTATATACCCTTTATCAACAGAGCCTTTATCAGTGATAAAAAAGAGAACTATTAAATGTCCCTTTTAACAGTGATTTTTTTAGCACTGTTAAAGGGGGTCTTTAAACGAGGTTTTTTAGAACTGATAAAAGTTTTGGGCTCTTAACCGTTCTTCTATTATCAATTCTTTTTTATCACTGATAAAGAAATTTAGTAGAATAGTTAAAGGAAAAAAATTAGTAGTACATCATGTATTCCTAGGAGAAATACATTGAGTTTTCACATTTTTAATCCTTATATATGTACCCCGTGAAACCATAAATGTTGTGTCATTATTTTAAACGACATATAAAACTCACAACATCTATTTTTAGTATCTTGGTCAGGCCATAATTTCCTTCATTGTTTTCCCAAACCCTCTGGACTTCCACTAAAACATAAGCTACATCCAAAAATACTATTTATAGATGTTCAAACCCATGGAACCATACTCCAATTTCTAAAATTTAAAATGAACCATACCCCAAATAGAAAGTTTTAAATTCCTTTTTAAATTCCATCCGACACAAAATGTGGGATGCTAAAATATCCCAACCATAGAACTTATCATCACTGAGAATCATTTAGAAATGAAAAAACATCACTAGACCTACTATGGTCATGAAGTTCCATTCAAACAGTTGCATTTCATTTCCAACACCCAACACACCTCCAAGCCTCTATTTTAAAAACATGGTACATAAGCTTTTAAAAATCGAGTCAACACTCAAACTCCAAAACTAAAACATCATGATAGTGCTTACCTAAGAACATATAACCTGAGACATGATCGCTTCATCATCATTAGACTTAACAATCCTGTGGTACATACCACTAAGGGTTCTATCATTTAATGGCCAATTTCAAGCCTTGAAACTCCCCACATTCAAAATTTTCCATCAAATCATTCATTAAGTGTTCTAATTATTACTTTGTAATGATTCTTAATTTGATGAAATGAAAAAATCCATATCAATCTCAAACAGGTTCCATATGTGCTCCCTCATCCACCTCATTCCTTAAGATAAAAGAATCTAGTTGAGCCACTTCTGCCCAACTATTATCAAATGATTGGCATAAATAGTCAGCATATCACAACCTAAAACATGATGGATTTTATTAAGAAAGCTCACATTTACTTTGATCCTATACACTAATTCTAGTAACTGATTTTCAATAATGTATCCTTTCAATCCATTGTGTTTTCATTTTAGTTATCGTGATTTAGAATTAACATACTATATAACCAATCTAGTACACTTGGATAATCTCCCATAAAGAGTCTCATTTGAGCTCAACCAAAGTTTGGGGTAACCTTGGAATAATCAACTGGAGTCTAATTAGTTTATATGATGTAGTCCATATTCTTCATTTACAAGTGAGACATTAGTACAAGTCTATAACTTTGGCATCTCTAGAATGATAACTGACCCCAAAGTGGTATCTACCTAGTGGTTAAGTTAAAGGGAAACAGATGGTGTCTATGAATCCATATGATGATTTCCTACTTGGGAATTAAAGAATCACTCAACAATAACCATGACACTTTAAACAATCATTCTTACAGAATGAAACTCTTACAAATTATATTTATAAAAAAAAGTCATTTTAAGTTTTTATCTTGATGTATAACCAACGCTCTCTCCATGTACCTAGGATAATATCAAGATAATGGATATGATCATCATTAAAACATGAGTACACTAAGAGGATATCATGAATTTCAAGTAATACCCAAAACACTTCCATCATATCCAAGATGAAGTGTGCAGTTTGGTTTTAGAACAACCATTACCAACTACATAACAGAAAATACAGTCGAACCGTCCGCGGTCAACTTCCTTTGAAGATCTTGGCTACTCCTACCAATGTGTTATCACTACCCGACAATGATTCCCTTGCTACAAAGGCATCATGTGATCATTTGGCTACAACAAATAGATTTGATACCTTGACAATGGTTTTTCTAAAAGGTTTTTTTTTTCTAGAAACCACATCATTGTCATGTTTCCTTGCATGAACCAAAATATTTCCAAACTCATCAGTCCAAAGGTAATTTTAAGAATCATAGGCCATTACTAACTGATCGTAAACTATAGCATCCACTATACATGGAAGGATATACTAAAACTCATTTAACATGATGCTCTATACTATATGATTTTCTTTTTCCTATTTTACTAAAAAATGAACTCATCCCATGTTGCATGCTCTATTGACCATTGATTGTGGTTACTAGACATGGACAACATGATTTAACTAAGAATTAAACTAAAAATAGATATATAATAACCACTTACAAGAACACTAGGACATATTTACTTTATATTTATGTGTGACACTCCTACCAAGTTATGTCCATTCATTCCATAAGATCTAGAATTAAATCGAAAACCAACTGACCAGCATTTCAATACACATCTCCCTTATTACAACATCACTCTGAGTATTGGCTTGAGTTTGGTTTTCTTTACCATTTAGTTCACCCTACCTTGAAAATGACATGTGATCCAAGAATAATAGATAAAGGGTTAAAAAAATTAAATCAAAATCATATGGTTTTCTATGCCATTTTAGAAACTCAATAGGTATCATGTGTATGAAGCATAATACCATGCTATTTCATAAGAAAAAAGTGTATCCTTGATACTATCTAGAGGCTTATCAACCCCATGCATCATAGTATATTATTGATTGTAAAAAAAACTATCCTGGAGTCATACTATCCTATATGACTGTAAAATAAGTTGATGACCTCTTGAGTCATCCAACAAAAAATAAGAGTAAGAGGGATCACACAACCCAAAAGGTGGTTAACCATTCCCTAGCCATGTTTAACCTACTGAAACTAAGTATTTCTCGATAATCATTCCCGTAACAAGGGTCAACTTATCAAATGTCCTCCCTTTGAGACAAGGGTTTTGTTTTCAAAACTAATTGCCCTGCATAGGAAAAACAACACACATAAAATACCATATGTCTGAAATCTCATCAGTGAAATTAACAATGCTTTAGAGTTATAAGATAGTTATCTACCTCTAGTTACCCCCTTACTAAACCATAAAGTGTCGATCCTACCAAGGATTCCTGCCTGAAAAGGACTCTAGGTCCTACCACCTACCATATAGGTTATAAGAAGCCTACGAGTAATGTTCACATTCCCATTCCAAGGAAAAGATCATGGAAAATTTAAAATACCCTTACACAAGGTTAAAATCTAAAAAACACCACTTAAGGTTTCATTTTAAGGATTTTAAACTAATTCACATTTTGTCCCTTGAAATTTTCAATACTCAAATTAAACATCAAGTATGAGCTATAAGGTAAATTGTACTTGGAAATTTTATTTAGATAACAAGATAAGAAAACATAGGACAGTAATAACAAACCTACTTTAAAGTTTTTTTAATGACATCCTGTCATAATTTGAAATGTTAAAGAAAATTTCAATTTCAATATACAAAGGAAAACATAATTTAGGCTATAATTTACATTAAAATTAACTAACTCCTCATATAATATAGCTCAAAAGAATATAATTGGTCTATAATAAATTAAATAGTGGATTGGTCAAGTAATATTCCACCTTATGTCTTTAAGTGAACCCATATAGGTAGTTGTAGAAACTTTAAATAATAATCCCTTTATAACATAAACATTCCCTAATGGGGTTAAGTAATAAGGAATAATAATGTAAAGGCAACCTATAGGGGTCCCATCAATAATTCCAATATTCCATTACACCTTTAGTTGGTTTATCTATTAACACAAGGCCCCATGACCAACCTACTTGGGTTGAGTCAAGTTTATCTCGTATGAATCATGCCCCAACTAACCTACATGGGTCTGGTTTTTCATTTAGGAATTTAGTCATATAGGTCATCATACCCAAGTATTATAGGTACAATAATTTTAATTTCATAATATAATATGTTTTTATGTAATCGTTTGATTATATGGGTTACCATTTTCCAATTTTTAAAGCACCCGTACACTTTATAGATTGCAAATAGACTCCCATTTAATCATAACCGTAAATGTTTTAGCCCATGCGATTGATGGTCCAGGGCTCAAACATATAGTGATTTGTGAGTTAAGGTTCCACCATAAAACTTTATGAGAAAAACACCATTAAGGTTGATATTTACACTTTAATAACCAATCGTATATCTAAATTATAACTAGGAATGCAATCAAAAGTAGTTAATATAGGTAAACCAACTAAATAAGCCCAGAAGCATGAAAAATAAACATAGCAAGCTACTACATAATTAGGGAAACCAGAAATCATGGTATATAGCTAATCGTGCTAAAAATCAGACATTGTGGTACATGGGTAAGCATGCTAACAATTACTTAAACATGATAAGAAGATAATCATGCTAAATAAATTTGAGAAATATGGAATATAGTCATGAAAGGCACATATCACTAGTATAATGAAACCTACATGGAATATAAATTCCGATGTTCCTATCATGATGCATGTAATTCAACTTACATTCCATACCTAGCCAAGATTAAATTACCATGAACCTCATAATTTAGTAAGTAGCGAAAATATGCCAATCACTCAAGGTGAAATCATAATCAATTTTAACAACGAATAATATGAAAAATAGTCTCATCCCTATACACAATTTATATTCCTCATGTGTGGGTTGATAACTCCCAGACATCACTATTTACCAAGCATTGACATTTTCCTAGTCTCCTGTCTACTAAACGAAAATAGTAAGAGAAAAGCAAAAAAAATGCCTCTGATTCCACTTTCTAATGTCCCAACCAAGAATCCACTGATATGGTTCCCCAATCTAGTCAGCCACATGGCCTCAAGCATTCCTTCCCATATTCCATAGGCTATCTACTAACAGTGTGGGTCCAATTATGGTATTGTGGGTAGACTATATCCTCATTATTAGAGTAGCATAGAGGTATAACCGATAATAAATCAATAAATAGTGGAAGAAGTATAAATAAAGGGTAGAGTAGTTGAAGATATTGAAAATAAACTAATAAACTAACCAATGCCAAATATACAGCCACCCACGCATGTCCAAAAGATTCTACTTAAATTAAATAAATAAACATACAATAGGTAATATGTAAATGATACAAATGAAAGACTAAGCCTCAAATTCTATCTCCATGATCATCCTAAGATTCATCTTAGTCATGTGCTCCTATCTCCCCGGTACAATTGCAACAACAAAATCATAATTCAATGAAATTTTCCCATTAATACTGAGGTCTATTTAGGTACCCTAGTGAAATGGTAGCCTGAATATGGTGTGATATTTACTCAATAAGACACCACCAAAGGTGACTAAATCATAATTCATTATATGAATATAAAGTAAAGTAGTGTGTAGGTATGAAAAAAAATAGTAAAAAAATAAAAGGAAGTCAAATCAGGTTTCTAAAAGACACCTATCAAACTATACCAGATAATTTCAGCTTATAAGACACCTAGCTAATCTATTACATCATTGTGATAGTGAAATATAATTTGGTAATGAGATTCTGGTTGATAGGGGAAGTGATAGTTTTTTGATGGTGAGGACGGAGCTTTAAGAAGATTGGGTATCCAACTTTGAAAGAAAGTTCCTGACACTGAAGATCATCGTGTTGATTCATGGATTATTGGGCATGGAACAAGTGGTGTTTAAGATATTAGAGGGCCTCATCATGATCCGATAAAGCTTTTGCCACTACCTCCACCCATACCCCACTAGGGAGGAATGTAAAAATTGAAGGTGTTTTGTTCCCCTAAATAATCTCAAATAGTAGGGAATTTATAGTATCATTCCAAGTGGTGTAATAAGAAAACTCATCCCATGGGATCCAAAAATACCACTCTTTTTTGTTGATCCCCAGAAAATCATTGAAGGAAGGTTTCCAAATACTGTTTTACCACTATAGTTTTCCATTCATTTTCAGGTGGTATGTGGATCTCATGTGGAGTTTTTTTCCTTGTAACTGAAACATTTCTTTCAAAAATTGACTCCTAAAAAGAGGTTTGTGATCATTAAAAATAGATATGGGGATTCCATAGTGCCTAAAAAATTATTGTAAGAAAATTTCATCCAAACCTTTATCTATGAAGGGGTTCTTGAGGGTGATGAAGTGGTAATATTTTAAAATTCTGTCAATGAAAATAAGAATGACCTAAAAGACCTTAGATTTAGGGAGGCTGGTTTTAAAATATATCGATAGATATTTCCAAATGGAATATGGAATCTATAATAGATGTAGAAACTCAGTTGATGATAGGGAGGAATAGTTATAGTGTTGAAATATTTGGCATTTTTTTACTTTGGTAAAGATGTGTTGGTCCATGCTTTTCCAGTAGATATTTCTAGCTAACTTTATGTATGTGTGGTAGAAACTATAATTCCCCCTGGTAAGGATGAATGAAATTCAATGAGAAATTATGGAATCTAATGGGAAGTGTCTGAGAGAAATAATATATCATTATATAATAATTCTCTCTAGGATAAGGTGTTGGATTTGGGGGAAGCACTTCCATAAAGTAGTTTCTAATGAATCTTGTGGAGAAGAACGTTTTATCGTGTGTCTTCCAACAAGGTAGAACCAACCATCCATGTCGGAAAAGACTCATAGAGGTGGAATTAGAAAGGGTCCTCTTTCTAGGAGAGGGTTTGGTTTTTCCCATATTATATTTAGCGTCAAAATAGTAACCCAGTAATTTTGCAAGTCAACATTGCTAATGTGGGGTGGAAATGTGTTGTTGTAGGAGGTATTTAACGCTTCAATGATCATAAAAAATTTTAAATGGTTGGCCTAATAATTAGGGTCACCAATTCTTGGTGTAAATCACCAATTCCATGATTTTTTTATCATAAGTGTATTTAGACAGTTTACAGGTATCTATAACATTACTAAAAAGGTGATGTGGTGTTTTTTCCATATGAGGATGAAACCTACACCATGGTCTGAGGTATCACATTCAACCTCAAAATTTTTGAATAAGTCTGGAAGAGATTGTATGGGAGCAGTGGTTAGTAGCTTCTTGAAGTGGAAAAGGTCCTACCAGGCGATGTTAGTCCAGTGGAAACCCTCTCTATGAGTAATTAGTGTGAGGGGGTGGGAAATGTTATCATAACAGATGATAAATTTATGATAGAATCATGTGTGGTTGAGGAAACCAAAAAAAACCCATGAACATGAGAGGGGTCATCCAGTCCATGAAATATTTTATTTTAGAAGGATCCATATCTATTACTGTTTGGGAGATGATGTGGCCGAAATAGCCAATTTTGTGATGGAAAAAATAAAATTTCCAATGATTGGAAAAGAAATTATTATCATATAAAATCTGTAGAACATATTTCAAATGTTGGATATGAGAGGACCACTCATGTATTTGCATGAGTATATCATCAAAAAATGAGGTAAAAATATTGTAGAAGAGGATGAAAAAAATCATACATAATTTTCTAGAATGTTTAAGGTGTATTGGTGAGGTCAAAAGGAATGAATAATAATTCATAGTTCCGATTATGAGTATGGAAGGTATTTTTGTCCACATCCTCTTTTAGAAAATGGATTTGTTCATAGCTAGATATAAGGTCAATTTTGGAGAAATAGGTGTATCCATGTAACTCATCCAATAATTCCACAACATCCAAAATAGGGAATTTATCTGAAATAGTCACCTTTTTTGGGGCTCGGTAGTTGACACAAATGCGCCAAAAGGAATTTTTTTATGAGTAATACTAGAATATAATAGTAACTCATGCTTGGGATAATGATACCTTTCTAAATCATTTCATGGATTTTTTTTTAATTTTTTTCAGCAATTGTGGGTACTAATAAAGGTATAATGAAACAGGTCCCTATCAAGGGTGTAAATTGAATTTATCATAATCTTTCCATTGGGGATTAAGGCCGCTAGGGGTGGAAAAGATAGACTTGAGTGCATTGAAGATATGTTGTAAATCCTAATATTGGGTAGTGGTTAAAACAAGGTCTATTTGAATGAGGTGGTCAGCACTGAAAGGGATGGTCAATCCATGCAAGGAGAAAATTACCTATTTTAGGTGGGTAGCACCATCAAGGGAATGAGTGGTGTTTATAGTAGTAAACTTCATTTTCATATATTTACAATTAATTTTCACCTCTCAAAGGGTGTGGAACCATACAATCCCCAAGGTCAAATCCAAACCCCCAACATCCATGACATGAGAAATGAATGAATAGGTGCTTGTACCCATGGTAAATTGTAATGGTTGGAACATGATACAACAATTTATTCCCATATCTCTACTTGAAACATTGCTTTTGGGAGTCAATGATAGAGAGTCCCAACAACATAGTGAGCTTGGTAGAGATAGAATCAGGTCTTTCCCCACTATCCAAAAGTACAGGAAGGGGAATTGTTTCCAACAAGCCTTTGACATTCATTGAAGTTAAGGGTTTAAGACCCTGTATGTGTAAATTAGTACTTGATTCATGTTTTTTGAGCACCTACACTCAATTTGGTCATTTAGGTCTCTAGTGCTGTGGGTAATGTCTAAAGGCAGTTATGTTTCTCTATGTTAGGAGGTATTTCATATTCAGCAAAAAGTAGAACATGCATTTTCACATCTAGGAATTTTAGTAATGGGATTATAAGGATTACTACAGTAGAAACAAATCCCCTTCTTGTGGT
This sequence comes from Viscum album, assembly GCA_963277665.1. NCBI lineage: Eukaryota > Viridiplantae > Streptophyta > Magnoliopsida > Santalales > Viscaceae > Viscum > Viscum album. The sequence goes on from OY728130.1 coordinate 1,954,558,075, forward strand.
GTTCATCCCATTACAAGACAGATAAATGGTTTACCCCATGGTTACCAAGGTAAGTTTAATGAGGTTCCCCTTGACTGTTTGTGGTGCTGCTTCGATCAAGTTGCTTCTCATGGAGAAGGGGTGGAGTGATTGGCTAAAACAAGATAGAGTGGACACTTGATTGACCTAAACTGCAATAAAGGCCAAACTGTGGGTGGGGATCATTACCCCAGGGAGATTTATTGACAAATCAGTGGAAAACCAGTTCAATATGGTAGGATAAATTCACTACCTATAGGCATGTGTTTGGGTTGTTTATATGTACCCAGTTGTGAATGTCATTTCACAAACTAGGAAAAAAGTATCTGATATATTGTTTCTCTAGTTGGAGAGTAGTAATAGACACTAAATACTCAAAATTATTGATATAATCTTAGACATAAACTTTTTTTTGTAGTAATGTTAATTCTTTGAAAGGATTGTGGATTTCGAGGCCACTAAAATTCTCCATGATCTCTTCTTTGAAAAATGGACATGATAATATTAGATGAACTTCATTGAGGAAGGTAAAATAATTGACTACAATGCCTTCTCTGATCAACTGTAGAAATGAAACCTTCTCAATTTTTTGTATTTTGATTAATTATATAGAATAATTCTTCTCTAGAAATTTATCCCTGAGGATTTAGGCCATCAAAAACTAGTAAGTCGACATGGAGACCCGGGACCAATTTTTTAGGCCGAAGGTCAACAGGGTTCGATGGGATATCAGGTTCCCATCCGAGATGTGCTAGGGTGGGTAAATCAATGGCACAGTAGAAATAGAAATTTGAGACAATTGAAGGATATACCTCAGGTTGATGTGGTGCCTTCTCTTGGAATAATACCAAGGATAATATGTCTTTATGATTGTCGGTGAAGGTCTACACCTATTCCTGATGTGTACCTCGGGTTGATGTGGTCCCTCCTCTCTCTTCCCACCCCACTACTTATAACCACCTGAGAGAATCTCTATAAAATTCCAATTCAAGACCACCTGATCTTTTTGTGGCTAGGACCCTCTTCCCCTTCCTAGAATATACCTTCAATGTGTCAAAAGTACTGGCCCTATCAGTATCACTCATGATTATAATAATCTCAATAAGCATATTTTTCCTTATAAGGAATTTTGACATGTGAATATGAGTATCCTTGAAGGAACATAAGGTGTATCCCACTAATCCCATCCCTAATATACCACATAGGGGGCCAAGTATAACATGTGAGTAAAGTAAAACATTCACCTAGTGATCCTGTTCGAGGTATTCTATAAAATAAACCAAATATTTCTCCCAAGGAAATATAAATCAAGTTACCTATGATCCCTTCCTTGGTGTTTCATAAAAAGGAAACTCAAATATCACTCATGGTTCATAATTACATTAAACTAATTATATTAAAGAAATAAATATCGCCATATCCAAGATCATTCTATAACACAATTAAGGAAAACTAAAAGGGCGTCATTTCCATTTATCAATTCAAGTATAAAATAAAAGTCAATGTACTTACGTTTTTCATTCATCAAAATTCGATTAATAATAAAAGAGAAGACCATAGGGAAGTCTAGGACAATATAATCCCACTCAACAGGAGGGGACATGTATATCTAAAAGTATTAGGGTATAGTTGAACTATTCATAAATAGTAAACACCATACATGAAAAGGGTATAAGATAGGAAATCATAACACGCATGTCACAATGAGTCATCAAGTTCATTCAATAATAAAGTAGGCCACAACCATTCAGGAGATTCTTTGGTCACTAGGTTAAATAACATAGTGAATTATCATATCCTTCCAAATTCCAATTAATCAATAGGATTAAATTTTATAATAAGATTCACCATAATAGGTTGTTTTATTAGAAAACAATTGATTAATTAAAGGTATTCAAGGAACGCACCATTAATGGATAGTTAAAACTTGAAGTCCACGACCTTAAATGATTCAAACTTAATATAAAAGGGATACTATAATTAAATAATTATATTATAACTATTTAATTTTAAATTTAATAGGTGTCACATAGAAATATCGGTGCGTGGAATAATGGTGAAATTTATAAATCTATGAAAATCAACAGAAAAGTTATATACCACCTACATCTTGCATAGGAAATACCACTCATCCAATATCAAGGCTTTAATTGAGCCAGTTCAAGATAAAATGGAAGAATAAAAAAACTCTCAAAAAATATGGTGAATTAGCTTGAACAAAGATAGCTTCAAGGATGGAGATAAAAATGAAAGAAAGAAGAAAGAGGAGTGAAGAACATACCAAGAGGCTTACAATGCATATGAAGGAATTCAAATCAGATAATTGGTAGAGGAAATTAATAATATCATGGGAAATGGGAGGAGGCACTGCCGAGGGGTTCCCTCCTGTGAATGAATAAATGAGGGTTTGATCCCACGTTTCCCCTTCTTTTAAAAGGCCTCATGCACATTACACTATGTGTAATGGTTACACATCATGTAACAGTTTCATGACGTGTAATAGATACAAATTATGTATTCATTAGTTAAATCCCTTCATGAATATATTGGTACACACCCCATGAAACAATTACATGTTGTGTAAATGTTTTACATGACATCTAAAACTCAAAGCAGTTATTTTCAGCAGCCTGGTCGAACGAGTTTTTCCTTTAGTGTTTTCCCAAACCCCCAGGACTTCCACTGAAACATAAACTACATCAAAAAATACTATTTATTGATTTTCAAACTATTTAATCCTCACTCATATTTCTGAAATTAAAAAAACCATCCCCCAAATGGGAAATTTTAAATTCCTTTAGAAATTCCATCTAGCCCAAAATACGGGATGCTACATGGATCTTCTGAAAAAACTAGCTATATATGTCCCCTATCATCTATTCTTCCCAAAAAATGATAGTAGTGTTCAGTTCCACATACTATTCTATTTATATGTCCATTGACTATTCTAAATGAGATATCCTGGAAAGAGAGATCCTATAGAGAGACCTATCTTCCTTTAATCATTGCACTCAAAGCTAGTCTGACAGAGGTGATTTTAACACTATATTTAATCCGTAGGAGAAACAAGGGAGAAATAATTTCACTAGGAATTCAATGAATGACTTAAACTCTATTATATAATATAATAATATTCTTGACCTAGGCTATACTAGAAATCATTTTACCTGGTGCAGCAACAAGAGTGGAAGGAAAAGGACATGGTTTCAGCTGGATAGGTGCCATGCTACCTTGAAAAGGATTCCCTCTTTTACCTTTGCATTGGCTTCTCACTAGAACCAAGTGCTATCAGACCATTCCACATTACTCATCAATCTATAAAGTTCAATGGGTGTTTCTTAGTGATTCCACTTTTCAAAAAATTGGATGTAAGGATAGTGATTTCACTCAACTCATCTGAACCTCTTGGGGAAGATAAGTTCAATACCACTCTTGAGTGGCTCATCAAAAAAACACAGGAGGATGAAGGTGGGGATGTTATCCTGTTTGGTCCTAAAATTGAATACTCTTGAAATATTGAATAACATACTAAATGATATCAACCTAATAGAGTCCAGAATACATGAGCAATGTGATGATGACACTCATATGCCTTATATTAGTAAACAAAAGAAATTGACTGAGAGACTGAAATAGGAGGAATATAAGTTTGGGAAAAAACATTTATCCCTTTTGTTAAAGGTTTGAGACAAAAAGAAATAATATTTTCATGCATGTTTCAAGGAACATAGGTTCTTAAGAATCCAGAATCTACAGATGGGGGATAGTTCTATCTTAAGTGATGTGGAGGCCATTGGTTCATAAGTTATTTCTCATTTTTCTAAATTTATTACAGCTTCCCAGTAGAATATTGGTATAGGTATATACCCTTTAGAGAAAATGGGTTCTTCCATTTTTGATAGAATATCATATTCCATTGATGACTCCTGGAATGGCATCATGGGATCCATTCCCTTATAAGAGTAAGTGAATATAATAGTCCTGGAACTCAATCCAAAGTGTTCACTATGCCTTAAAGGTTTTCTTATATCATTTTATATTGTGTAATTGTACATTATTATAAATTAGTTAGTGTATGTTGTTTAATAATTATTTAATGGAGGGCTTATTCCTAGGGTCACATGTGCAACCACCCTCATACTTATCCCTAAGGTGGAACACCCTAGATCCTTTAACCAGTATCGACCTATCAACATGTATAATTTCTTTTACAAGATTATAGCTATAATTCTAAATGATATACTCTCTCAAAATCTTATATTAATGATCTTAGTATAACAGTAATGTTTTTTCAAGGGAAGGTATATCCAAGGGGACATTGGTTTAGCTTAAGGGATATTATAGGGTCTTCATCGAAAACTATTTGGAACCAATATAATGGTCAAAATTGTCATTGAAAAATCATATGATATGATAGAATGGAATGTGATATTAAAATTTATGAGGAGTTTTGGTTTCCCATAACGGGCATGTGATTTAATCTTCAGATAATTCACCTCACCTTGTATTTTGGTATCTCACATGGGAAAGTGGTTCAATTTCATTAAATCATACATGGGGCTTTGACAAGAAAATAATCTCTCCTCACGACTATCCATTCTTTACAAAGATATTCTTATAGGGAACCTCAAGGGTTTGGTCATAAGAGGAGTGGTGTGATCATTTAAAAGATTTATATCCCTACCGATAATTTCACATATTTATTAATGAAATTCTATTAATTATAAATGGTAGTTCCCAATCTATTACAAAACTATCTAAGCACACCCGAATCTTATAAAAATTGTCCTGGGAAAATGATTAGTAAGAGGAATATAAATGTTTATATCTCTAAAAGATGCTCTCTTCGAAGTTCACTCCTTATAGAAAGATGGATTTTAATTCCTAGAAGAAATTTCACAATGAGATACCTTGGGGGACCATTTTCCACTAGAAGAGTGAGGGCTGGAACTTTTAAGTTATTATTGACAATAATAAATTTCATATCAATAATTGCAATAGTCGGATCCTATCTTTTGGGATAAGCATAACTCTCAAAAATACTTTGTTATCCTATGTGTGTTTTTTTCCAATCAAGAACCCAAAGATTTTATTAAACATATTGAAATCTATATTAATGGTTTATTATGGGACTCATGACAATATGTTTTCTATGAATGGGCTATCTAGTATCGTCTAGACTGAAGCTATAAAGGAAAGATCGATGTGGCAGATCTTGGAGAACACATGTCAAACCTGTAATCCAAGATAGCTTGTGATGTACTTGAGGGGAAATCCATATGGGAAAAGGTCATAACGAAAACAATATGAGTGGGGTTTGGTAATAATATGGGATGGGAGGACATGGAAGTCCTTGTTTTGGAGTGTCCTCTAGAGGAGTTTCCAGATCATAAGTGAGCTCTCTAGATGGATCATTGGTTCATAGGAACACCTCTATTTGGTCTAAAAATTTGACTAGAAATACTCTTTACTTTCCACGATGCATGTATCCTAGTATATGTTTTCACGAGGCCAAATAGTACCCAACATTCCTAAATATTGTTTTGAATTAAGATAATATTACTTTATGTTTGGGAGTCAATGTGGTTGTTGGGTTCAGATAATTTCTCATGGAATATCAGAAGCCTTTTATGCATTTGGAATAGCTAGAATAAAATCAATCAAGAGATTTCATGAATATTAAAAGGGTTAAATACTTAGGTACAAAAATAAACCCTGTCTTCCACATAGAATGTATGTTATGAAAGTCTCTTCTCCACATAGAGCTCCCACATAGCACCCCCAAAAAAGATATACCATTTTGGGGAAAAGAATCACCATTAAAAACCCCTGAAATGAGATTCCATTTGTGGGGAGTGGAGTCTCCCTTTTGTTCGCCTACAAATGAAATATCATTTATGGGGATAGGCATCACCATACCCCCACCCTCATAAATTAAATTCATTTTTAGAGCATGGAATGACCTCCAAGACTCCCCTTAAATGATTTTTTTGTGGGCAGAGTCATCACATTTTGGACCCCCGCAAAAAAATCATTTGTGGGGTGAGGCATTATCTTTAAGACACACGCAAACCAAAATCCCTCATAGGTAGTGGATTTTATTTCTTCTGTTCAACCCTGGAGAAAGATAACATCTATAAACCTATAAAAACCCTACACAGGGATGGATGGAGAACACACATGGAGTAAAATAATAGAGGGAAGTAGTCTGAGAAAGAAATTTCAACAGGTAATAACTTTCGGGATTTCATGGAGTTAGAAAGGGAACTCACTCCACACCCCAGAAATGGGGGGCCTCCCATGAGAACACATTCATATAGAAAAATAATTTATGGATATCCATACAAATATCAATGTTTTTTTAGACCACCAATACATGAACCATATATGGATGGAGCCTTTAAAAACCACCATCCATCATAGAAAAAAGTATGTGGGATGGAGTATTTTAGCCGTGGTACCCTTCCATGTTGATTTTAGAAATGGAACATTTATTTTCAGCAACATGGACTTGATTTCCTCTTTAAAACTAAAAAAGTACCATCGATCTGTCAATTTTTTAAATACAAAACTAGATTATTTACTTTTTTTTATTTCATCTAATTCTTTCAATGTAGATTTTTTATACTTTTGTAGTTTTCAAAAGTCAAATAGATATTGGTGGCACATAGTAAGATCATAAATATTATAGTTTATTTTGTGAAAATTTCATTTCATTTTAATTATAGGACACATCACCAGACTTCATGGATAGAAATGTTACACACTGCCCATGCAGACATGAAAAAACATATAATAAAGGATATAGGACCTACAACCATTCATCTCTCTAGTAAATACCAAAATGGAATTCATCAATTAGACTCTTCCCTAGTTTCCAGTATGGTGATGTCCAAGAACTGATTCCCAGTATTGAAAAGATACCAAATATACACAACTCCCTTCTCAACAAACTGGTCACCTAAGTATATAATGACAACAACCAAGGTGGTGTAGTGGTATTTAATACGCATAAAGATTTTGTAGATCCCATAAACTTATTTGGAATTGAATTGTTGAATGGAGGAGGCCATGATAGCTTTGGATTATCCTCTCTTTTTTTTCACACCATTTCTTATGTTGTGTCTTTGGATAGCCACCAGTAAGATCTCTATTACTCAATATCCTTTCATTATTTGTTTTCCTCTGAACTAATTTATTTTAGTGTAATCTCTTAGGCCCTATTTTTAAGATGTTCAGCTATTTTTCCATTTTATTCCATTTTGAACTAAACCAAAGGCTTATACTGGATGATTGTTCTACCATAGGATTAATGTTGGTGGTCTATACCTTTTCCCTAAGTTTTTGTGTTATTTTGACTATAATCATTGTTTTTCATGTCGGGCCTTCTGATTGTTGCTTATAAATTAAATTATAGGCTTTAAATTAATCTTTTCTTCTAATTTGGGTTTCCCTTTTAGTACTTAATAATGTTAGAGGTTGTAAACCTCAACCCAATGTAGGTTATGGGTGTAGGAGAAGTGCATTGGTGGATGTACCAAACTTTAATTTTTTCCATTAATGACATTTAATATGAGATTTTTCACGATAATAAAACACCAGATCCTTAGAATAGAATCAAGAATGAAAGAAAAGAAGGGAGTCCAGAACCATAGAGAGGATCATCATATGTTGGTTATAATTAATTTAATTAAAAAACAAGAATTACCTTGATGGAATTCTCTCTTCATTGATGTTTCCAGTCATGATCTGAAGTGATCTGTCATTACGTCATAGAATCCTAGTGTAGGATTCCTCTAGTGGTGATCCACACATTATCCACATATCTCTGGACATAACCGAAGGGATCTCTAGGTTCTAGCATGGAAGAACCTTTGATTGTGATGTCCGCCTTTGATCTCCTTGATCCAGTGGAGAAGGATCTCTCTCTTGTATCTTGAGAGTGTTCTTGGAAGAAAATAATTCTCTATTATCTTGAGAGAATTCTCTAGATCATTTGCACCCAACCCCTAAAAATGGATATTCTAATGAGAATTATATAATCGGTATTTTAATTACATAGAATAATAAAATGAATTAATTACCCGAAATAATTTATTCATTTTATTTAATTCTAAGCAATACCCCATGTGTAATAATAACAGTTGACTGTTATTATTACTTGACATGACCCCAGTGAATTACATCTAATATTATTTAGTTAAATAAATAATATTATATATCATAAATTCCCAAAAAAAAATACATGGTGTGTATATTAATATACATGGAATTTTCTTTTGATTTTCCATTCTCTTTATTTCTTCCACCATATTTATTAGTCCTTGAATAATGGATATTTATTTCAAAAAAAATATCAATACATTACTTACTAATAAATATATTATTTCGCCCATAATATATTCTCTCGAATAACTAATGTCAAAATAGATGTGATCAAGAATCTTTAAATAATTATTAAACCACAACCGCGAATAATATTTATTCAACTTTTTAAATTAATATTACACTGAGATACTTGGACACACTTAGTGTGTGACCCTCTAGGCCTCTTTCTTAGTAGAATTAGGCAGAGCCTACCTAAAGTCCATGGTTTTCATCTAAAAACACGCCAAGGCACCCCTAGATATAAGTTAATGCCACAATTACGTGCCACCTCCTATGAACGATTATCATGTAATGTAATCCCTTTGTCTTGATATCTCAAATCAAACAGGTTGCATGCTAGTGTCATCAACCCAAGTACTAGATTATTCTTTCTTTGACCTTACATAATTTAACTGGCCCATTCCTTACAATGTCCAAGGATTCATTTAGGATATATCATTTCCATAAAAGGGCCTGAGATATCTACTTCTATTATGGAAAATAAGGGACAAATCCTTTCTCTCATTATCTATTAATGCAGTATTACTCGTGATGCACCCAATATATCCTACCTCACTATGAATAGTGTGTCGTCATAGTTTTCATCAATACATTTAAGTTTGCGATTTTTAATACCCATTAATAATAATCTTAAAGTCTAAGGACCAATACACATGTTCGTAGATAGGAACATCCAATGACACTATGAAATGTGTATTTCCTACTGGTGGGTTTCATTATCATAATATCCTCCTAGATATTACCAAGGGTGAACACCATGAGAAGGTGACTCAAAGTTTAATGATTCCTCACCCTTAATGGCCTGTATTATTTGTGTCACTCAAATAACATCATCCGATCATAGAACATGTATTGAAGAATAATGTCATGGAAATTCCGGGTTCTATCATTAGTAGGGAACCGCTATGACCCTTTAATTCAACAACTATAATTCGGAAATTATCACAGGCATTGTCTCATATAAGAAAAATAAAGATGTGATAAGGTATTTATTAATGAATAAAGTACAAAGTAGTTGGTTCTAGGGAACCAACTCCAATAGACTCCCACTTGGACTAGAGCTGATTGAAAACAACATTTAACCTTCTATCTCTCACATGATATTCATGATTCTGCTGAGATAGGTCTTTAGTCATGGGGTCTGCCACGTTCTCTTCCATGGACACTCTACTCACTGCAACTTCACCCCTTTGATAGAAATTTCTCAAGAGGTGATAATTTCAGAGTATCTCCTTTTGCATTGATGTGACCTTCGATATTTTGAAATAGCCACTTTTGTAGTATTATCACAATATAATGTGATAGGATAATTAATACTAGGAACCACATGAAGATACGGGAAAAAAGTTCTAAATCCAGATGGATTCCTTGGCTACATCTGAAGCCTCTATATATTGAGACTTCATTGTATAATCGATGACAACTAGTTTATTTGAACTCTTCCTACTCCCAACTCCTCCATTGAGACAGAAAACATATCCTGATTGTGAAATCAGATTGTTCCGGTCTATCTAAAATCCAGCATCAATATACACTCTCATGAAAATCTCCTCGTCACCTCCATACACCAATAACATATCCTTATTTCTTCTCAAATACTTAAGGATTGTCTTAACAGCAGTCCAATGTTGTTATCCTAGATCTGCTTGATATCTTTATATCATGCTCAGTGCATAGGAAACATCAAGTTTGGTACATTACATGGAATACATGATGAATCCTATAGCTGAAGAGTATGTGATCTTACTCATTCTATATTTCTCCTGTTGTGTCTGAGGACACATTTTCTTATAAAGATGTAGGCCATGTGACACTGGAACTAATCCCCTATTGTATTGTTCCACACTAAATATCTTTAGTATATGGTCAATATATGTACCCTGACTTAGTCCAAGCATCCTCTTGGATTTATCATGAACGATCTTGATCCCAAGAATATAGGCCGTTTCACCTAATTCCTTTGTAGAGAAACACTTTTTCAACAAATCTTTAACTGAATGTAATACTAGTACATCATTTCCAATAAGTAATATGTCATCAACATATACTGCTAGGATAAATACCACTTTCCCATTTAACCGCTTATAAACACATTGATCACATTAATTCTTAATGAAACCAAATTCGTTTATGGCTTTATCAAATAAAATTTTCCATGACATGGATGCTTTATTTAATTCATAAATGGATTTTTGCATCCTGAAAACCTGTTTGTCTTCACCTGGTGTCATAAACCCTTCTGGTTGTGTCATATAGACATCTTTTTGAAGATTCCCTTTAAGGGATGTTGTTTTGACATCCATCTAACCAATATTGTAGTCATGGAAATCTTCTATGGAAAGTATGCTTCTTATGGATTTAAACATGGAAACTGGAGAGAATGTTTCATCATAGTCAATTCCTTGATGTTTTCTGAATCCTTTATCCACTATCCTTGCTTTATAGGTGATAACTTGACCTTCCATATCCATCTTTCTCTTGAATACCCATTTGCATCCCACAGGCGTTACATTAATTGGCTCATCGACCAGAACCCAGACTTAGTTCTGATACATGGAATTCCTCTCAGAATTCATATCTTCTAGCCGTATTGCATATTCTAAGCTTTCTACTACTTCCTTATAAGATATAGGTTCATCATTGTCCAACAATAATGATTCACCATCCTTAGTGACTACGAAACCAAATCTATCTAGTTCTGTTACCTCTCTTGAGATCCTATGCAGTACTTCTATTTCTGGAACCTCTTCCACGGGGACCTATAGAACTTGGTCATTTACCAGTTCTTGTGTATCTTGAGAATAAACTTCATCGAAGTCAATCTTTCTCCCACTATCATTTTTGAGTATATGCTCCCTCTCAAGAAAGATGTCTTGTCTAACGACAATCAATTTCTAGTATGAAAGGTTATATAGGTGATATTCTTTCGTTTCCTTAGGAAATCCTATAAAGATACACCTCCTGCCCCGAGGTGCTAGTTTGTTTCCTGGGAAGGCCTTAACAGATGCCTCGCATCCCCATACATGTATTTCTGATAAAATGGGTTTCTTTACATTCCATAACTCGAAAGGAATTCAATTTTACGCCTTAGTTGGTCCTCGGTTTAATGTGTATGCTGAAGTTTGTAATGTATATCCTCAAAAGGATAATGTAAGATCTGCATGACTCATCATCACCCTCACCATGTCCAAAAATGTGTGGTTACTCTTTTTTCTAACACCATTCCACTATGGTGTATAAGGAGGAGTGAGCTGAGATAGAATCCCAGACTCCTGTAGAATATCGATGAACTCTTGAATAAGATATTCTCCACCTCGATCCGATCGAAGTTTCTTTATCTTCTTACCAAGATAATTCTCTACTTCATTCTTGAATTCCTTAAATTTCTCTAAGGAATCTAACTTATACCTCATTAAGTAGACATAGCCATATCTACTCAAATCATCAGTAAAAGTAATGATGTAAGAATATCCACCTCTAACTTCTATTGGAAATTGTCCACATATATCCATGTGCATCAATCCTTGAAGATCTATGGCCCTTTCAACCTGTCCACCAAAAGGCGGATTGGTCATTTTACCTTTTAAATAAGCATTAAATCTATAAAGTTGTTTTAGCTCAGAAGAGTCCAAATAGCCATATTGGTAGAGCTCTTTCAATCCCTTCTTGTTTACATGACTGAGATGGTGATTCCACAATTGGTTGATGTATGAGTCATGCGAGTTTGTTTCATTATGTATTTTCAACACTTGGTTTTTGTAATTTAATACATACAAACCATTATTTAAATATGCCATACCACAACATATGTTGTTCTTATAAAATAAGAAACCCTTATTTCCAAACATGAAAATAAATTCATCCATATCCAAACATGATACAAAAATTATGTATTCAGTAACACTAGGAACATAATAACAGTTATGTAAAACCAAAATAATCCTAGTTGGAAAAGAGAGATAGTAATCACCAATGGACAATACAGCCAGCCTCGCACCATTGGTAGCTCGATGATCCACCTCCCCTCTAAAAATCTTTCTAAATCTACTTGGTTATTGCATTTGAATACATATGTGAGCCCCACAAGTTGTATCTAATACCCAATGTCTAGAAATTGAAAGATTACACTTGATAACGAACACACCTTTAGCATCCCCATGCTATTGGGTGTAGTTCATCTTCTAGTGGCCTTGCTTTCCACATGAAAAAAATACTTCCTCCCATTTCTTTCCCTACCTTTGGATCTTCCCCTTATTTGAAGGACAATTCTTGGGGACTTCAGACCATTTATGAGTCCTTGGCCCCTTTTCCTTGTACTTCCTTTTCTTATTCACCATAAGGATTGTGGGTTTTTCATGCCCCATGTCCTTATATACTTGGAAAATTATGGTCAGAAGTTCGGATAGACTCTTCTCCTTGTTTCTCATGTTTTATTTGAAAATAAAGAAAGAGAACGTCTTGGGAAGTAATGATAGGTTGAGATCTATATGAAAATCATCCGGGAAAATAATCCCTAAGATGTCCAGTAATTCAATGTAGCCAATATGATTGACTACATAAGGTTGAGCTAGCACAAACTCTCCAAGATTTATTGTGAAGAAATCATTGGAGATCATATATCTCTTATGTCTCACCTTCTCTTGATAGAGATCCTTAATGTGAGACATCATGATATGTGCATCCATGTTTTCATATTGCTTCACGATCTCATTAGACATAGCCGATAGCATGAAATATTATACATTTATGGAATAATTCATATGTTTCATATAGATAGATAGTTCTTAATCACTGGCCTATTTTCTAGGCACAATTGGAATAGGCTCTTCCATCATATAGAATTTCCTCTCGTGGTGAAGGATGATGCGTAAACACCTCTGCCACTCCTTGAAATTGGTGTTGGTGAGAAGGTTTTCCTTCTTGGGTACGGTTCACAATGATATGTTTCAAGTCATTTTTCTTGTTGTTTCTAAAAATTAATATGATCAAAGGTTTAGTATTTTATTATGATAAAACTGAGAAAAATAAAAAAAATACTTATTAGTCTCCCACTATTTTATCGATATCCAATTTCCATCACCATGGACTTCAAAATATTATGTTTCCTGAATATTCTAATGGTAAGGATCCACATTTCCCATTGCATTACCCCAACTAGGGTTAGTCAAGAAACTTGAAATGTTTCAGGTAGGAATTCCAAATTCCAACAACATTAACTTGTAGCTCTTTGATCCACTAAGTGGACTCCTCAATACTGAAATCCTTTTATTTTGGATTTCCTCAACCTTTGCCTCTTGGTCAAACCAAGTACTATTGTGGTAGTCAACCCTTGATGAAAATCAAGTCAAGTCAACCCAAAAACTTTAATTATAATTCCACAATAATTGAAATCACCCCAACTAGGGTTAGTCAAGCACTTTGAATTGTGTTTTGATTCTGACCTAGATTACGGAAGTCTATACTGACTTAATATTTTCTTTGAAAGATTTTATTATTATACGTGAATTTCCATTTTATTATGTTTTATTACATTCTTGTTAATATTAAGTGGGATATACTTAAGTGATTAACCATGTCTAAGATAATATTTACGCATAAGCCGGTCTTATTTTAGTTTCATCTTGCATTCTTGTTTAATTCATTAATTGTGTGATCGTGACAACAAACCCACAATAAATAAACCATGAAACTGAAAAAAATAAAAAAAATGGTATGATCATGATCTTATTCTATTGGTTAGTTTATCTATCAGTTGATAAAATAACCCAAGACCAACGGGAGAATCACCTTGAACCTTTTGGGTTCATGTTTACAGCTTCCCACCTGCCCACCATTGTATATTCTTGGATTGGTTTCACCTTGGCTCCTAACTTGTGCCACCTCCACCAGCATGGGAGCTCCATCCATTACATATGCTTTTATCTCACATGCTGGTGAGGGGTAAAATATGGTTTTACATAAAATAAACCTTGGGCATATAGGCCCTACATATTAATGAGGAGAAGGATCATAGGTCAAAAATGTTTAAATAAATAAATTAAAAGAAACCATTCACATACAAAGGTCTTTGTCTAGATCCTGATCATCCATATGTGCAATGATATTTACGCATAATAAAACTAGAATTCAATTATTTAATAATTATTTTTTAAGATAAATCATGCTTGAATCTATTAATTATCTTTAATTAATCAATAATTTAATCTTAAACCATTTTATGAATTTCCTTGAGATTCTCATCCATCGTAATTTCAAACAAAAATATTCATTTAAAGTTATCTTTGTACATAACTTGTACCATAGAGGCAGCCCGGTGAATTCCCGTTCAAAACTACCCAATTGGTAAAAATTAACATTACACATATGTTAAATCAATAACACAGATATATAATACCTATCAAGTGTTGTTCCTTAGATTTATGCACGCACTATGGTACACGGATCTATGGTTTGTATAATATAATAATTAATTTTAATAAATATGTGTAATTTTGATTATTACACGGTGTGTAGTTCTGACTACACAGGGCATAATTTTTTCCATCGTCCATCCAAAGTACACGCCCGAGGAAATGGCGTGTAGATGTAATTCAGAATTTTTTTAGATAACAAGGCATGTTCAGTGGGACACATGTCATGTAGTATCCGTGTTACACAATTTTCAACTGAGAAAGATGTTTACGGGGTACATGGTCCAACCCTAACCCGAAGGGACTAGACACCGTGTTCAGTGGACCATGCGGCGTGAAATCCAAAAACCATGTGCCACCTATTCCTAGACAACACACGGTGTCATTTAATGCTTAGAAATACTCCAAAACATGACCTGATTTGGAAGACCAGTCTGATGCATTGAACCTAGACTACACGATGTGTATATACGAATACACATCGTGTATTCTGGTTTTGTATGGATATGAATATTTGGAACATCCATATGATATCCTCTGTTTTATTTTAATCAAAATTAAAAGAAAAAGTTATTTTTGTACGGTGAACGAGAAACATGACAGGAGGAAAAGATCATGAGATTCAGATTTGCAGAATGATTAACTTGAATTGAAACAACTAAATTATTTAGTGAGTAAATTATCAATAGAAAACTAAATAATTATAATCAATGATATGACTGCTCTTATACCACTTATAGGTTCTGGGCGTAGCAGAAGTACATTGGTTGGTGTACCCAAATTTAATTTTTTCCATTAATGAAATTTAATCTAAGATCCATTACGATAATACAATTTTGAATCTTCGGAATAGAATGAATAATTGAATAAAAAAGGAGTCCAGGAACCATAGAGAGCATCATCATATGTTGTTTATAATTAATTCAATTAAAAGACAAGAATTACCTTGATGAAATTCTCTCTCCGTTGATGTTTCTAGTCATGATATGATGTGATCTGTCGTTGCGTCGTAGAATCCAAGTGTAAGATTCCTCTAGCGGTGATCCGCATGTGCTTCACATATCTATGGATGTTTCTGAAGGGATCTTTGAGTGCTATAGTGGAAGAATCTTTACTTGCGATGTCCTCCTTCGATTTCCTTGATCTGGTGGAGAAGGATCTCTTCCTCATAGCTTGAGAGCATTCTTGGAGGAAAATAATTTTCTCTTGTCTTGAGAGATTTCTCCAGATCCATTGTGCACAACCCCCGAAAATTTCTAGGCTAAGGAGAATTATATAATTGGGATTTTAATTACTTAGAATAATAAAATGAATTAATTACCCAAAATCATTTATTAGTTTCATTTTATTTTATGAAATACCCCATATATGTCTAATAATAATAGTTTACTATTATTATCACTTAACATGAGACAAGAAAATTACACCTAATATTATTTAATTAAATAAATATTATTATTTCTCATAAATTCCCATAAAAATATACACGGCATGTATATTAATATATACAGCGTGTACTTTTTTTCCATTCCCTTTATTTCTTCCACCATATTTTTTAGACCTTGAATAATGGATATTTATTTATAAAATTAATATCACTACATTACTCACTAATAAATATTTTGTTTTAACCACAATATATTTTCTTGAATAACTAGTGCCAAAATAATTGTGATCAAGCATCCTTAAATAATTATATAACCACAATCGGGAATAATATTTATTCCACTTGTTAAATTAATATTTAACTGACATACTTGGACACACTTAGTGTGTGACCCTCTACGCCTCTTTATCAGGGGCATTAGGGGGATCCAGCCTAAATTCAAAGGTTATCATCTAGCAATACACCAAGGAACCCATAGAGAAAAAAGGTAACACCACAATGACATGTCACCTCCTACGAATTCTTACCATGTAATGTAATCCCTTTGTCTTGATATCTCGAATCATGTGGGTTGCATGCTAGTGCCATCAACACATGTACTCGATTATTCTTTCTTTAACATTTTGGAATTGAACTCACCCATTGCTTACCATGTCCATGGATTTATTTAGGCTATATCAACTACATAAAAGGGCCTGAGATATCTACTTTCATTATGGAACATAAGGGACAAATCCATTCTCGCATTATCTATTAATGAAGTATTACCCGTGATGCACCCAACATATCTTACCTCGCTGCAAACAGTGTGTAATCACAATGTTTGTCAATACATCTAAGTGAGCAAGTTGTAATACCCATTAATAATAATCTTAATGTATAAGGACCAATACACATGTCTGTAGATCGGAACATCCAATGACACTATGAAATGTGAATTTTCTACTGGTGGGTCTCATTCCAATAATATCCTCCTAGATATTACCAAGGGCGCACACCATAAGAAGGTGACTCAAAGTTTTATGAGTCCTCACCCTAAGTGGCATGTATTATTTTTGTCCCTCAAATAACATCATCTGGTCGTAGAAAATATATTTAAGAAAAGTTTTATGGCACTTCTGAGTTCTCATCATTAGTAGGGATCCGATATGACCCTTTAATACAATAAGTATTCTTTGGACATTATCACATGCATTGTCACGTAGAATAACAATCAAGATGTGATAAGGTATTTATTAATGAATAAAGTACAAAGTATTTGATTCTAGTCCACCAACTCCAATAGCCAATCCACCCATGTGGTGTGTATTTTAATCAATCCAATGTTTCACCACCCCTTTGGGTGTGTGAGCTCATCACCCTTATAGTGGGATCCAATATAAATTAAAATAGACAGTTTGAGAGGATCATTCCTCTTTTTCCATGTTTTTTAAATGATATTAAAATGATTTAAATGATTGATTAAATGGTGATTATAAATGGGTATGGTAACTTACATATCCCTCATCTTTTACTACATTACTTCCTTGATTTTTTTATATCTTGGTATGGAACTAACTTATTATGAAGGTGTGGTGCCTATTAATTATCCATATGGAACCAAACTATTTTTGAGGTGTGTATCCTATGATTATTAAGGTATGGAACCTATAAATTCAATATAGAACCAACTTATTAGAAATTTAAGGAACCTATTAAATCGTAGTATAGAGTTGGTTAGGGTATCAAATTCTAGCGACTGTGGCCCTTATGTATGATTATTTACAGTATCGAACCATTGATAAGGATCAAGGTATGGCGCCTGTGAATACTATGTACTTTTAAATCTTTGAATATATGTCTCTATTTTTATACTCCTTGGGACCTGAACCATTTAGTTCTCTTAATCTTATCTCATGTGTCTTATACTGAGATGGTTGCTACATGTTATTGATACTTAATATATATTGATTCTCATCTTTTTTAGCCTGTTTATATTATAGATTATCTCATGGATTGTTTATATTTTTCTTACATTACTGCTTACCTATTATACCTGCACACGGTTATAGTTTATTTTCATGTGCTAGATTGTTATAGACACCATTGGTGGTGGCCTACTAAGTTTATCTTACACCCTATCAAGGATGATGATGGTACCTGGGAAGATTATATGGATGCAAATAGGGATAGGGGAAAGTTCTCATTTGATGATTCTTGATTGTCTATAGCATGGGATCAGGTAAGCTCAAGACTGGGCTATGGCATGTTATGCAATATGGAGATAATCTTCCAGTATTTTCGGTTCTTTTGATGTACCTATATGTATGTGTACCTTCTTTCAGGTCTTCTTGTTTCTTTTTATTCAAAGTCCTGACATTACATCATTATGTATATGGTATTGGATATTCATTTTTATGTCTTTTTTATTATTATCATCTAGATGTTGTACTTATACTATTCTAGTAATCATTTTTTACAATTTTTTTATTCATTCAGGTATTATACTGTTGTGTTTCTCTGATTATGAGGGTGTAGTCTACCCACTATACCACCTCAAACCCTCGCTACTAGTCAGAAGCCTCTGGCATACAGGGTGGTTCACCTGAGGACATGTGACCCATCATCTTGGGGTACTATTTAGGGGATCCCCGTTTGGGATGTTATAAATTGGTATTAGAAGGTCTCTTTTCATTTCCTTACTATTTCTGGGTGGTAGAAAGGAGAATACGATGTGTCAAAATTTGGAAATGAGTCTATGCCTGGGAGTAGATAACCCATGTATGGGTAAAAAAACCAAATTACCTAGGATGGGATATGATATTCAAGTTTATGTTGGTTAAATTTTATTTGATTCCACCACAGGGGGATGAACATTGTATATGGAATTATTATTATTATTATTATTATTATTATTATTATTATTACAACATTGAATTAAATTTTATACTTAGCCCAATACAGCAAGGAATCATTGATCATGCATCATTTTAGGCACCTTATAGGATTCATATGTCATGCATTATTTCATTCCATGTAGGTTTCATTTCTTGACTGCATGACGCTAGTTGTATGTTCGTTGAGTGATATATATGCTAAGAAACTAACATTTTTGCCTAAAAATGAGTTTAGGTAAGGGGTTATTAAAGTTTATGCATCAACCAAAACGGTGTTTTCATGTATAGTTTGATGATGGAAAATTAACTAACAAATTATCACATGTTTGAGTTATATATAAAAAAGGTCATATAGACCAAAATGTTAGAATATTTGAAATTAATGAATGTTATTTGTAATTTAAATAGTGAATTTAACTCTATAAATTGGGAATGGAGATTCATTTAATTGAATCATCTTATGATACTTTTTTCATTCTACTATCGAATGTAAAGTTATAATATATTTAAGTGAACTACCCATTTCAATTTATAAAGTCTGTACTTAAATAAATTGGGATTGGTACTTTAGTTAACTGGTCAATTATGTATATCCAAGAAATGATAAATATTAAATTCTTATACAATCTATGTTAAATGGGGTTTCCAATTGAAACTTAAAGGGTTTTTTCCTCTATAATTTTTAATTGACAGTCCATATTCTGGGAACCTTGTATTGAAACTTAGAGGTTGACCTAGACTTGACCATAGTAGTGGGAAGTGGGAAGTGTCTCTCATGTTTCTTTTATGATCATTACTTTTACCCAAAACTACCTTTAGGAGCTTGGAGAAGGGTGTGACTGTTATATAGGAAGGCTTGTACCTATCCTATTCATGAATCTATAGTCTTGGTTGTTATCAAATCCTATTTTAGGTGTGTTTTTTGGATTTTCATAGCTATTCAACGACAAAATCCTTGAATCTTGTTCTAGGGGGTGGTGACAACCATGCTCTAGAGTTGGTGGGCCCTGAGCCACTAGTGTTACCTCCAGTAGTGCCACATGTGTAACCTTCTGTTATTCCCAATGTGGGTAATGATGCCCAGTTTTGAGGAAAATTTCTATAGCATATGAAGAATATATAGGGAGCTCTATGACTTTCCCCTTTTATGTGAGAGTTGACGTGGGAGTTTTAGAAGTATCATCCACCTACTTTTTTATGGGATGGTGTCCCTGAGACTATATAATTATGGCATGATATTGTTTTATATGTCTTTGAGAAACTTATACATCTCATGAGAGTAGATGGAAAATTACTACATATATGCTTCAAGAATCTTCCAAACATTGGTGGGATATTCTAAACCAACAATTTCAATACTAGGAAGTGATTTTGAGGTATTTCAAATCTAGATTCTATGATTATTTCTTTCCAAATACCTTGAAGGATGATTTTTTCAGGGAGTTAATGAGCCTAAAGTAGGGTTCTATATCTGTTATGGATTACTCAGTTCATTTTATAGTGCTTCAGTTCATAGTGCCAATCTATATTGATGATGAACCAGTGAAAGTGAGATATTATGAAAATGAGCTTAGACATCCTATTCGTTCTCAGGTGAATGTTTTCTGATTGACTACCATGTCTAATATTGTAAACCAGAATAATTTTACTAAAAATAACCTGAGGGAATATAGAGGTCTAGATTTGAGTGGATCGGTTTCTCGACCTAGTAGTGTGGTATCTGATGGCTGGAAGCATCACTTCCAGAACTCCCTTGAGGGAATTAATAATCATAGTGCATGTATTGGTGGTTTTTTAGTCTTTTATTAGTGTGGTAATTAGGGGAACATAAAACCACAGTCTGAGAGGGCCCTAATTGAGTTTCGATCTTGCAGCAAGATGGACCATTTGTAGCAGTTTGGAAGAATCTTCCCAGCTGTTTTAGTGATATAGGGATAGCACTGACTCCGGGTCTGAGAACAGTATCAATGGTTCTTCATGAGACTGGGAGATAGAGTTCTACTACTTGACTAGGACAAAGAAGTGGTCATAGTAGGGAGATCCAGACACCAGTTTTAGCTCATGAGCAGAGAGAGCCTACTCAAGGAAGTCATGTTGTATCTCAGGGTTACAGAACAGGTTGGGTTTATGTAGTGCAGCATGTGTTGGGGGATAAGGGTCTCAAACCATATACAGTTTGTGGTATGGTTTTAGTATCATCTACCTTGGTATCATCTTTGTTTAATATAGGGGCTTTTAATTCTTGTATTGTTGTGGCTATCTAGGAAATACACACACTCGAGATTCAGTATTTTTGTGGGTTAATGACCCTCGAAACCCATTTTTCTATACATTATGAGAGTGTATGACAATGTGGGGAGTTCCCCCTTGATATTGGATGATATCATTTCCTATGGAACTTATTTATCCTGGAGATGTCTGGTTTCTACATTATTCTTAGGAAGGAATGGTTAGTTCCTTATCATCCCTATGTGGATCGCTATCACTAGAGGGAGTTATTTTCATCACTATATGGAAATAATTATACTCACAACGGTGAGTGGGATGTCTATGAAGGTAGAGATATACCAGAGCATCATGGGTTGAGTGGTATGAAATCCTAGATTTATATCCTTTACATGGATTATTAGGGTTTACATGAGAATGAATTCGCTACAATAGTAGATCATTTCATATATATTTTCCCTCATGAATTTCCTGGTTTACCTCATGAGAAAGAGGTGGATTTATCTATTGAGTTTGTTCCAAGAGTTTCATTGGTGTCCATTATTCATTATAGGATGACCACTATTCAATTTCAAGAGCTCAAGAGGTATTTAGATGAAATAGAAGATAAGTGTTTTTTATGGACCAGTTCTTCTCCCTTGAGTTCACTGGTCTGTTTAACCAAGAAAGTGGATAGAAATCTCATGATTTGTGTGGATTATCAGATGTTTAATCAGATTACTATGAAGAACTGGTATCCCTTTCCTCATATAGATAACCTATTTTACTATATTTATGTTGTGAGGGTTTTCTCAAAGATAAATTTGAGGTCATGTTTTCACTAGGTATGTGTTAGACCTATGGGAATACCTTGTACAATGTTTCATTTCAGGTATGGTATTTATGAGTATCTAGTTATGTCATTAGAACACACAAATGAGTCTACCATTTTCATATCTTTAATGAATTGGGGGTTTCAACCTTAAATGGATTAAATCATGGAAGTCTTCATAGAAGACAACTTGGTGTATTATCATATGTGACACGACCATTCCAAACATCTTGAGACCGTTAAGAATAAAATAATAGATCACTATATATTCTATAAGATCACTAAATTTCACTTTTGGATTGATAACGTCCACTTATTGGGTCATATTATCTCATAGGTTGGATTATCAATTGACCCAAAGAAGGTGAGAGTTATAGTTTCCTGGGAATATCCTAATAACGTCTTTGACATATGTAGTTTTATGGGACTTACTAGTTAATATAGATTCCTTATACAGGGATATTCATGCCTATAAGGACCTATTATGGGATTTACTAAGAAGTTTTTGAAGTTTATATGGTCAGGAGACTGTGAGACAACCTCTCCGAATCTAAAAGGGAGGCTGAAATTAGCACCAATCCTGATTCTTCTAAAGTCAGGAAGAAGCTATACGGTCTATTGTGATGCATCATGTAAGAACCAAGCTTTTATATAAAGTAAAAATACTTTAATTATCATTTTAATTCCTTGGTTTTTACCTAATATGAATTCCTAGTAAGGATATAGAGGAAATGAGGGTGTTTGGGGCTTGTTCAGAGCCCAGAACCCCTACCGATGGAAGAAATAGCTAGGCTACACGGTTAGTAGAAACCATGAAGCCTAGTATGCATAGTTTCTCCTAAAATTGATGGGTGTTTTAATGAGTAGAAGTGGGATGCATGGTTATCCCTAATCGTGCAACCCAATCTGAACGACCATGCAATCTTACTAATGTTTTTATCAAAGGAAAAACAAAATATTAGCAAATAGTTTTTCTAACCGTGCACCATGATCATGTGAGGGGATATTGAGGTAGTTCATGGGTTATAGTTAGTGGATTGTTTGGATAAACATGTGACCAAACTATGATACCCTAGAATTTAGGTAAAATTATCAATTTTACCTTAAATTATTATAAAATTACCCCTATTTTCTTATTTCCTCCTCCAATGAACAGAACCACCTCCCTCCTCCATTGAAAATTCTCCTCCAATGTCATCAACTAGGTTCCTTGAAAACAGTTCCATCTAAACTCAAAATGAAGATCTCATTATCTCATTGGATTCTTTTGGGTAATGGATCCACTCCTTCGTCTCCTTTCATTATTTACCTGCCTATCAGCGATGCAATTTTGGTGTAGTCTTTTATTCTCTATTTTTTTGGTGTTCATCTATTTTATCATTTCTTTCTAATCTGGAAAAATAGAATAATGATACTGGATGTGTGCTCCTTAAAAAACACAAGTTAAGTGTTATAGTCTTTATGCTTTAATTTTGTGATTATTTATATCATGTTTCATTGTGTCACATACCAGTTTCACTGATTGTTCCCCTTAAAAATTAATATGCATCCAACTTTTTTCCCTTTTCTGGAATGTAATGAATCTATTAGATCCCAGATGGCATTATAGTCCATACAAATCAACATGATCCACACCATTGGGTGTTCCATTTATATTTATTTTTTACTTTCATGGTTAAATAACCAAGAGACCAATTGGTGTGTTTAGTTTTACTTCTAGATGGTGATATCATAATTGTTAATGGATAATTATAGTGGTGTATCCTGAATAACACACATACCAGACAATAATGAATTAAATGGGAAGTGAGTGGTATGCCCACTTAACATGTTTTAATAGAAAAAATTTTATGACCTTGTTAAAGAAGAATTATAATGAACTAAGAACCATCTAGTAGATCTTACTAAATCATATTGATTGTTTATGTTTTATAATCCAGGTATGATGACCCAACTATTATAATATGGGCATGGTGACTTTAAAATTATGATTTGGGCATGGAATCCCTTACTATTATGATATACAGTCATAACATCCCTTACACTATTATGATTTGGGAATGGAGTCCCAATATTATGATACGAGCATGGCATCCCAATATTATGACACTTGGGAAAAGAGAACCTTATGGATTATGATGAATGGGCACGACGAACCTTATGAATTATGATGAATGGGAATGGAAACCCTTATAAATTATGATAAATTGGAATGAAAACCCTACTGATATGATACATGGGCATGAAGACCCTACTGTTAGGAGATTGGTCATGGCACCCCTTGAAACTTGAAAGACTCATGCTACTACCCATGGACACCTGAGTTATTCCTCGAGTCCAGAATAGTATCAGTATCCATATATAAGAATTTATACTTAACTACATATACAGACCATATATATGTATACATATTGTTACTTGTTTAGAGATTATCTGGAATGGGCCGAAGCAGGTAGTGTTAGCTACATGTCATTCAAGAAGCATAGCCTACCCTTTACAGTTTTTATCACCACTGACCATTATATATGTGCACTGATGATATTATATGAACTGACAAGTTTCTTATAGACACCAATGGTGGTGTCCTACTGACTTTATCTCACACCTTATCCAGTCCATTTATGGGTCTTGATTCTATTAGAGATATTCTTTCTGTTCTTTTTATTCTTTTAATACATGTATCGTTTTTCATGCCTGCTACAATGCAAGTTTGTTCAATTTTGATAGATAAATAGAATTACATCATTTTATATGTGATATTGGATCTTACTTTAGATTTATTTTTTATTATATAGTTTAGTTTTTTTAATTTCCATTATTTTTGTTTCCATTGGTTATGATTCCACTATTTATTCATTTATTACACCTTGTGTGTGACAACTGGGTCCCAGTGATAGCACATCCACCCCGCCTTAACATGGTCTTCGTGTCCTAGCCCACCAGGTTATGATAAATTGGAATTAAACCCTACTGATATGATACATGGTAATGAAGACCCTACTGTTAGAAGACTGGTCATGGCACCCCTTGAAACATGAAAGACACATGCTACTTCCCATGGACACCTAAGTTATTCCTTGAGTCCATACTAGTATCAGTAACCATATATAAGAATTTAGACTTAATTATGTATACAGACCATATATATTTATACATATGGTTACTTTTTTAGAGATTATCTAGAATGGGCAGAAGCAGGTAGTGTTTGCTTCGTGCCATTCAAGAACCATAGCCTACCCTTTATAGTTTTTATCACTACTGACCATTATATATGTGCATTGATCATATTATATCAACTAACTAGTTGTTTATAGACACCATTGGTGGTGTTCTACTGAGTTTATCTCACACCTTATCCAAGCCACTGATGGGTCTTGATTCTATTAGAGATATTCTTTCTGTTCTTTTTATTGTTTTAATACATGTATTGTTTTTCATGCCTGCTACTATGCAAGTTTTTTCAATTTTGATAGATAAATGGAATTGCATCATTTTATATGTGATATTGGATGTTACTTTTGATTGATTGTTTATTGTATAGGTTAGTTTTTTTTTTAATTTCCATTGTTTTTGTTTCCATTGGTTATGATTCTGCTATTTATTCATTTATTACACCTTGTGTGTGACAACTGGGTCCCAGTGATAGCACATCCACCCCGCCATAACATGGTCATCGAGTCCTGGACCACTAGGTACCACTAGTTGGCCCGCAGACATGTGGTCCCCACCCAAGGGTTCACCCACATGCATGAACAGGTAATCTAACTAATGACAGTCCCCACAGGCTAACACATGTCATTTCTAGTGTGTTTTTTCCTCACTCACACACACGCTCAAAAACATTTCAGAAGGTCACCCATCCTTATCACTACTCCAGGACAAACACGCTTAACTGTGGAGTTCTAATCAGGCGGGCTCCCAAAAAATAAGATTCACCTTGTTGACATGAGTCATATCATTTATTCATTTAACTCTTTATCATTTGGGGGTGTTACAATCACCCCCTTTAGAGCAAAACGTCCTTGTTGTGGGCCCTACATCTCAACCCTATAAGTGCACCATACTTAAGGTTGGCTTACTCATCTGATACCAAATGCTACAACGGGGCCCCACCCACCAGTTGCCCCGCAGACACGTGGTCCCCACCCTGAGGCCCACCCATGTGCTCGAACAGGTCATATAACTAATGATTGTCCCCACAAGCTAACACAAGTCCTTTCTAGTGTGCTTTATCCTCACTCACACACTCCCTAGGTAACTTCCCAAAAGGTCACCCATCCTGATCACTACTCCAGACTAAGCACGCTTAACTGTGAAGTTCTAATCAGATAGGCTCCCGAAAAAAAAGGTGAACTATGTTGACATGAGTCATATCATTTAGCCATTAAACCATTTATCATTCGGGGGTGTTAAAAATGATCATATAGAACACAAGAGACCCTACCTACTTCCCATTATTAAGGTTAGGTTTGGGTCAATCTCTGTGTTTCACTATAAAGGGCAAGGTATATGGGCTGTCAATTGCATGTTTTAGAGGAAAACACCCTTTAATTTTCAATTAGAATTACCATTTAACGAAAACCATATTTAAATTAGATATTTAATAATTATTGCATTCAATTAATAGATTATTTAACTGAAGTACCATTCCTAATTTATACAAGTAAATTCTTTATAAACTATAATGGTAGTTCATTTAACTGCAACTAAACCTTTTCATTCTATAAAATAATGTAATAGGCAATATGAGATGATTTGAATATATTAGTCATCATTCTAAATATATATAGGTACATGCATTGTTTATATTTCAAATAACATTCATGTATTTCAAGTCAATTAACATTTGATTCTATGTAAGATCAGTTATGTAACTCAAACATGTGATAATTTGTTAGTTAAGGTTACATCATCAAACTATATAGGATAAAATATTTTGGATTATGTAGAGACTTTAATAAATCATTACCTAATATCCTATTTCCTATAAAAACATTTTTTGTATAAAAAATATATCATTCAAGGAACATAAAAAAATTATCATACATACAGGAAATGCCTCCTACATGTAATGGCATAATGCATGACATATTAGTCATATAAATTGACTAAAATGTTGCATGAACAATTCTTACTTGCTGTACTAGGAAAAGAATAAAATATAACCCAACATAATAATAAAAATTACTTATCACATCATGTACATCACCTTATAGTGGAATGAAATCAACTGTAATAAGTTGAATCAAAAATAGAAATTCCCATCCCTAGTTATTTGTCTTTTCTCTATACATGGGTTAGCTACTCCCAGACACAATTTCATTACCAATATTCTGACACATCATAGTATCCTTTCTACCATCTAAAAATAGTAATGAAAGTAAAATAAACCTCTAATACCACTTTGTGACCTCCGGAAATGGAATCCACTAAACGGTTCCCCATGTCTATGGGTCACATAGCCTCAAGAGTGACTCCCCATATGCCAAAGGCTACTGAATAGTAGGGAGGGCCCAAGGTGGTACAATGAGGATACAATACCATCATGACCAGAGTAGCACAATGTACCGACCCAAACTTTCATTAATGGAAATCCCTCTTGATCTAATTAAATGTCTCTTTATGTAAAATGTTTATATAAAATGTCAACTTCTTTGATTTTATGTTAAAATTTTGACCTTTTCTAATATAGCCATTGAACAGTGATCACATGATCAGTATAACTATAGGGAATTAATGAATCCAATTTACTCAGACAAAGGAAGTGATGGCCTCATCCAGTAGAATTCCCCCATACGAATCCCATTTGTCGGAGCTCAGAAAAGAGGTGGCGTCATTAGGATCCTCTCTTGACCAAGATCAAGCTGAGCTTCATCATGTCATGCTCAAATGGAACAGCCTATGGGATAAGTGGAAGTTGATACAGATCACCATGCGTGGAGTGTTATCTGAGCCACCCCAAGAGTTTGTCGCCACCGCACACCTTACCGTTAGGTCTTATGCGGCTATTTTAGGCGGGTTATGTACCAAATCCCTAGTACAATGATTATGTATATTATTTTTTTATATAACAATGAATATACTTTCATTTTATTATTGTTACCATGTAAATAGTTTTTAAAGCACACATAGTATTTTTAGTTAGTGTTCAACTAAGAAATCTATTTTGATGAATTAATAGATTTTTGAATTAAATAATATTTTAATAAAATATTATTATTATTATTAAATTAATTTTTATTAAATACAAATGATCGTATAATTTTATGAATGCAATTGTAATTTTTATTATGGTTTGAAAGCCATTTTTGTCAAAACCCATGAATTTTCGATAAATGTCGGTTTTTTAAAAGTTAAAATTAACATATTTAGAAAATTATTTAGATAAAATGAATATTATTTCTGGCATCAGGATGTTGAAATTATCCAACGGTGAATTTTTCATAATTTTCTGAGACAGTCAAATTTTTGGGTAAAAATTAAATAACGTTTAAATATATAATGTGTTTTATGACATCATAATGACACAATTGTGATGTAATAAAATACTATAGGACTTATGTTCGGACAATATTTGTTTTATCATTAAAATAATGTAATTTCGGGTTTTTTTGACTTATTTTACAAAGCATTAATGGACCCTTCAAGACTTGTTAAACATCTTGTCTTTTTAAATTGATTTCCTTGGGAGTGTGACTCACCTTCACATAAGCAACCCCATTATTTTAAGAATTTCGGAATTTGGCCTTAAAATTCTTGTTTTACACTTCCCTTTTCCTAAAACCATGGGCAAAAACCGTGGTATGGGTTGTTTTTTGTATTAGTTTAATGTGAGGTGTCCCAAACCTTAATAATAAAAAATTTTCTCACCTTTACTATATAAACCCACCCAAGCTCCCACTTATTCCTCACTCAAAGCCTTTTGAGTTCGTCCAAACTCTTCCCTCATCTCTCTATAATCCTCCCAAGGTACCCCAAGCTCCCAATAATCCTCTCTCAAGCCTCTCTCAAGCCTTTGGAAGCACACTTCCAAGTAAGGGTTTTTCTTCCTTTCTCATTTTTGTCCAATTTTCTTAATTTTGTTATGCCCATATAATTTCAATTATAAATGTTGGGGTATGGTTTTTTACCTCCACCATACTTCCCTATTTATTTTTGAATGATGGGAGACCCCTTTATCTCTCATTAAAAGGCTCCCATGTATAGTCGTTACTATGCTGAAATTTCGAAAGGAATTTTTTTCTCCTCATTTACATTCAAGAAATTATTTTGTATCATGAATCTAAATTCCATTAAATTTGTTGGGAAATGTATCTATATGATCTCATTACTGTCCATGACATGTAAATATTATGAGACATCCCTTTTTCTATTATCAACCATTTTTATGAATTCTTATGTCATGTCGTTACGCTGTCGAAATTGCACCAATTTTCCAAGCCAATGACATTGTGTAGTGAATACCATGCCCATTTCTCTATCAAGGGTATTCACCTTTATTCACATTTACTTATTGATTATATAGTTTCATGTATGAATTAAACATTCCTTTATCATGGAATAAATTATGATTTTTTATGAGACGATGTTATATGATCCATGTGGCACACTTATGCATGAAATGAAATGTTTAAGATGGGTGAATCCTTATAGAGCTCCAATTCATTGGGTAAAGTATAGTATCATGATACATCATGTGAAATGGGTGTTGAATCATGATAATTCAAGTGCAATGAGTTTTTACTCGTGCTTCATGTGCAGCAAGGATTTACTCATGTTTCATGTGCAATGAGCCTTGGCTCATGCTAATTCCATGTTAAGTGTTGTTGCCACATTTCCATGTTATGATTATCATGCTTTATCATGCCTTTATTTTTATGATTATATTGTGCTCTATTGATATTCCTATTGTCTAATATGTATTTTATTCCTCATGTTATTCCATGATTATTCTCTTACTGGGATTTATAGATCACCCTTTTCTTATGCATGTCCTCAGGTTATCTCATGCAATGCTAAGTACGAGGGAATGTAGTGGTCATGTAAAGGATGTTTTCAATAAAGATGTTTTATTTCATGTTTTAAGTTGTTATGTAATGGTCTTAATCCACAAAGACACTAGACCTCTCAATCTTCTATGTTGTATCAAGAGAATTTTATGTAATAAATTATGTTTAATTGTGTAATAAAAGATCAGGGTTATTATAGTTGGTATCAGAGGATAGGTTTAGTTATTTTTGGGATTAGGATTAGAAAACCCTAGTAAAGCCTTAGAGACAATACTATGTATAATAAAAACATCCCTAAGTTTTGTTGAGTATTGATTAAGTGTTTCATCAAGCAAATACATCCCTGTCTGGATACGAGCAGGTAAAGGCGGCTCTGGCACATATGTACCTAGGGGTGAAAACCCTGAAAAGGAGTTTCAGGCATGACCCAGGGTATCCAGGTACATGACAATGGTCCTTGTTGCACTCTTGGTTACGACACTCTAGGGGGATATTCTTTGGTAAATTCACAGTCTTAGTATGAACCCTTATTAAGATAATTAAAAAAATGCCCCTAAGAATATATTTTAGAAAGTAGATCATACATAACATAGATTGAAGCCTATAAATTCATAAGATAAAGAAATAAAAGTTATTTATAAGTCATCATCTTTTGTCTTTGGATGACCCTTTATGTGTTACCCGTAAATTTCATTTTATTCCATCCAATGGCTATTAATAGTAGGACTCAGGCTAACAATCGATGTGAAGATCAATGTGATGACTGTAATTATGAGATGCCCAATCCAATAGAAGTGGGAATTGCGAACTTTGTCACTCTTCTCTCTCAGATAACTCAATATTTGAATAGAAACATGGGTCAAGTGGATAGTTTAACCCTCCCTAATAAATAACAAGTATCTATCGAGAGCTTCATGAGACAAAGGACTCCTACTTTTAATGGATCATCTGATCCCTCAATCGCGGAACAATGGATCAACTCAATTGAAAAGATCTTCTCCACCCTTCAATGTTCTGAACATAAGATGGTTCTCCTATATTCTTATCATATGGAGGGTGAATTTGATCAATGGTGGATGTTGATCAAAAATAAAATTCCTAATGGGGGATATCGAGGTGTTGGAATGGAAGAATTTCTGGAAGAAGTTTTTTGTTAAATATTTTCCGTGCACCCTCCGTCTTAAGATAGAAAGTGACTTCCTTGCCCTCAACCAAAAGATGACGAATCTGTTGGAGCATACGAGGAAAACTTCACAAGGCTTGAATGATATGCTTCTGCCTTTGTCGTTACCCCTAAATTCAATGTTGACCGCTTCTTTGGTGTGCAGAAACCTAGCCTGTGGAAAGCGTTGGCGATCCGTGACTTCGACAGCCATGAGGAAATTGTCTGATGTACCCTCAAGGTCAAAATAGAGATTGGAGAATCTCAGGGGTTTCTTGGGGATAATAATAATAAGTTGTACTTCAATGTTTGTCGTCCGATGGATAAATCCAGTGGTGCTAATAAGATCCAGCACCTCACTTTCCAAAGGTGCGGAAAGAAACACCCCGGAAATTTCTTGAAGGGGGTGAGGAAATACTTTTGGTGTGGAAGAGAAGGTCACCTAGCTATCAACTATCGGTAAGAAAGACCCATGGCTACATTAGATGAGTGGAGCTCTCCGTTCAAACCTCAATTTATGGTTCATTGCTACAAATACAAAGAACTAGGACATATTTCAAATCAGTGCCCTAAGCTAGGGGTTTTCGGAGGGAACCAACAACCTCCAAGGAAGCAAGGGCAAGATTTTTCCATCACTACTACCGAAGTGAACCCCAAAAAAGAATTGGTGAAAGGTATTCTAGTTATTTATTCAAGAATAGCGAATGTAATTTTTGATTCTGGTTCTTTGCATTCTTTTATATTTTGAAATTTTAGTAGAATAATATCAGTACCACCACAAATCATGGAAGTGAAAATGTTGTGAGTATGTAAAATGGGTTAATCATTGCATCCCATGAATATAACTCCTCCCCTATCATAATCTGTGGATTGAAATTCCTAGAGAACCTCTTCATACTCCCTGTGGTGAAATTTGATGCAATTCTTGGCATGGATTGGCTTTTCTTATATAGAGCGAACATAAATTTCCGTGAGAGGGAAATTACTCTCCATGTGGAGAATCAACCCCTGATTCTTTACAAGTGAAAGGAAAAAAGATGAACCTTATTTAGCTCCATCATCACAGGCATGGATATCACTGCCCCATGTGCATGCATATCTGGCTCATATGATTGAGTCATAGGAAGCAACCATCCTTGAAGATATGCCTATTGTGAGGGAAGTGCTTCCTGATGAATTTTTTGGTCTTAGCCCTAGAAGAGATGTTGAATTATCAATTTATCATATACCTGGGGTGTTTCTAATATCCAAGACTCTATATAGAATGGTTTTTTTTTGGAGCTTAAAGAGCTGAAGAGACAACTACAGGAGAATCTGGATAAAGGGTTTATACACCCATGTTCTTCACCATGGGGTGCACCAGTCCTCTTCATCAAGAAGAAAGATGGGTCAATGCGCCTTTGCATTGATTATTGTGAGCTTAACAAAATCACGATAAATAACAAGTATCATCTCCCATGAATAGATGACTTTTTCGATCCGGTGCATGGAGCACAATACTT
The DNA here is from genome assembly GCA_963277665.1 of Viscum album. Taxonomy (NCBI): domain Eukaryota; kingdom Viridiplantae; phylum Streptophyta; class Magnoliopsida; order Santalales; family Viscaceae; genus Viscum; species Viscum album. The sequence goes on from OY728130.1 coordinate 1,954,590,864, forward strand.
CTCCAAGGTGGATTTGCGATCGGATATTATCAAGTAAGGGTGAAGTGGGAAGATATCCCCAAGATTTCTTTTCATACAAGATACGAGCACTATGAATTCATAGTAATGCCTTTTAGACTCACTAATTCTCTAGAAATATTCATGGACTTGATTAATAGAGTCTTTATATATTACCTCAAAAAATTTGTGGTAGTCTTTATAGATGATATTCTGATATACTCCAAAACCAAGGAGGATCATGAGGAGCATCTAAGAATTGTACTAGAGACCTTGCGGAAGGAGAAGCTCTATGAAAAGTATAGAAAGTGTGATTTTTGGTTGAAGGAGGTCTCATTCTTGGGCCATATCATCACAAGCAATGGGATATCTATAGATCCCTCCAAAATAGATGCAATTGAGGGATGGATGAGGCCAATATCGGTAACGGATATCCGTAGCTTCTTGGGGTTATCTGTATGTTATCGATGATTTATGAGAAATTTCTCATGATTTTCCAACCCTCTTACCAAGCTAATTCATAAGGGAGTAAATTTTTCTTGGAGTGATGAATGTGAAGAAATATTCAAGGATTTGAAAAGGAGGATTATCACTGCGCCTGTTCTCACATTACCCACAAGTGGAGAAATTTTTGTGGTATTCAGTGATGCTTCGAAGAAGGGCCTATAATGTGTGTTTATGAAAAATGAAAAAGTCATTGTCTATGATTCATGGAAATAGAATGTTCATGAATAGAAATATCCAACACATTACCTCGATTTGGCTGTATTGATCTTCGCTTTGAAAATTTGGTGGCATTATCTCTTTGGGGAGAAGTGTGAAATATATATGGTCCACAAAAGCCTCAAGTATATATTCACACAGAAATAGTTGAACATGTTCCAACAAAGATAGTTAGAGATGATCAAATACTATGACTTCTCAATCCATTACCACCCTAGGAAAGCAAACAATGTGGCGGATTCCCTAAGTAGAAAGGACCCATCGATTCTATCATGGATGAGAATTGAAAAGAATCCAATCTTCTAAGACTTGATGAAGATGGGAATGGGAATCATAAAGAAGGGAACATCATCAATCCTTTCACAAATTATTGCTCAATTATCACTTTTGGAAAGTTTAAATGATACTCAAAAGGATTATGTGGGAATTCAGGAAAAAGTGGAAGCTATCAGAAAAGGGAAATCCTCAGAGTTTAATGTTAATGAAGAGGGAATTGTGAGATTTCAGAAAAGACAATGTGTTCCATCTATTCCGGAGCTGAAGAAGGAACTTTTGGATAGTGCACATAGTTAAAATTTCCCTATTCACCCAGGAAACACAAAGATGTATCGAGATCCCCGAGAGAATTATTGGTGGGATAATATGAAGAAGGAGATCGATGAATATACATCAAAGTGTCTGGTGTGTCAGCAAGTGAAGGCACAGAGGTAGAAGTCTAAAGGGATGATGCAACCATTTCCCATAATAGAATGGAAATGGTAGAACATCACCATGGACTTTTTCACTGGACTTCTGAAGACATCCAAAGACAAAAATGAAATCTGGGTTGTTGTGGATCATCTAACAAAGGCTGCACACTTCATTTCAATTCGGGAGGATTTCTCATTGGATCAACTGTCATAGATATATATCAGGGAAGTGGTAAGGCTTCATGGAGTACCTCTATATATTGTTTATAATCAAGATCTAAGATTAACCTCTATGTTTTGGAAGAGTCTTCAACATGCTATGAATATTGAACTGAACTTCAGTACGACCCATCATCCTCAAACTGATGGCCAATCCGATTAGACTATCCAAACACTTGAGTACATATTGAGAGTGTGCTCAATGGACTTTGAAGGGGTATGGGATCAACATCTTCCTCTGGTAGAGTTCTCTTATAATAACAATTTCCACTCGAGCATCTAAATGGCACCATATGAATCCCTTTATGGGAAAAGGTGCAGAACACTGGTATGTTGGGATGAGGTCGGTGAGAGTAAGCTACTTTGACCAGAAATGGTCGAAGAAATGGTGGAGAAGGTGAAAACCATTCAGCAGTATATCAAGGTAGCCTAGAGTCGACAAAAGAGTTATGCAGATAACCATCAATGAGACCTTGAGTTTAAAGTTGGAGACATGGTATTTTTACGCATATCTCTGTGGAAGAAGGTCGTGAGGTTTGGAAAGAAATGGAAGTTAAGTCCAAGGTACATCGTCCCCTTCAAGATTCTTGATCGTTTCAGGATTGTGGCCTATCAACTATCACTTATACCTACAATGGACAAAGTACATGATGTATTTCATGTATCCCTCTTAAGGATGTACATAGCAGACCCTTCACAGGTACTCTCTTCGGAGGTGGTACAATTAGAGGATGATCTTTTTTATGAGGTGCAACCAGTGAAGATCTTATATTGTAGAGAAAAATTCTACGAAATAAGAAAATTCCCATAATCAAGGTGTTGTGGAAAAACCACATGTTTGAAGAAGCGACGTGGGAATCATAGGAAATGATGAAGCAGAGTTACCCACATCTGTTTTAGTGTGGGAAAAGGAAATTTATAGGGTGAAATTTCTTAAGGGGGGAAGAGTATAAAGACCCAAATTTTGATTAATGGAAATCCCTCTTGATCTAATTAAATGTCTCTTTATGTAAAATGTTTATATAAAATGTCAACTTCTTTGGTTTTATGTTAATTATTTTGACTGTTACCAATATAGTCATTGAACAGTGATCACATGATTAGTATAAATATAGGGCTTTAATAATCCAATTTACTCAGACAAAGGAAGTGATGGCCTCATCTAGTAGAATTGCTGCATAAAAATCCCATTTATCGGAGCTCGGAAAAGAGGTGGTGTCATTGGGCTTCACTCTTGACCAAGACCAAGATAAAATTCATAATGTCAAGCTCAAATGGAACCGTCTATGGGATAAGTGGAAGTTAATAGAGATCACCACATGTGCATTGTTATCTGATCCACCCCAAGAGTCTGTCATCATCACACACCATACCCTTAGGTCTTATGCGACTATTTTAAGGGGTTATGTAACAAATCCCTAGTACTATGGTTATGTACATTATTTTTTTATATAATAATGAATATACTTTCATTTTATTATTGTTACCCTGTAAATAGTTTTTAAAGCACAAATAGTATTTTTAGTTACTGTTCAACTAAGAAATCTATTTTGATGAATTAATAAATTTTTTAATTAAATAATATTTTAATAAAATATTATTATTATTATTAAATTAATTTTTATTAAATAAAAATGATCATATAATTTTATGAATGCAATTGTAATTTTTATTAAGGTTTGAAAGCCATTTTTGTCAAAACCCATGAATTTTTTATAAATGTCGGGTTTTTTAATGTGAAAATTAACATATTTAGAAAATTATTTAGATAAAATGAATATTAATTCTGGAATCGAGACATCGAAGTTATCCAACAGTGAATTTTTCATAATTTTCTGAGACAGTCAAATTTTTGGGTAAAAATTAAATACCGTTTAAATATATATTGTGTTTTATAACATCATAATGAACCAATATTGATGTAATAAAATACTATAAGCCTTATGTTTGGAAAATATATGATTTAACATTAAAATAATGTGATTTTGGGTTTTTTTGACTTATTTTAAAAAGCATTAATGGACCCTTCAAGACTTATTAAACATCATGTCTTTTTAAATTGATTTCCTTGGGAGTGTGACTCACCTTCACATAATCAACCCCATTATTTTAAGAATTTTGTAATTTGGCCTTAAAAATGTTGTTTTAAACATCCCATTTCCAAAAACCATGGTAAAAAACCATGGGATGGTTTGTGGTTTGGATTAGTTTAATGTGAGGTGTCCCAAACCTAAATAATAAAGAATTCCCTCACCTTTCCTATATAAACCCACCCAAGCTCCCAATTTTTCCTCACTCAAAGACTTTGGAGTTAGTCCAACCTATTACCCCCTCTCTATATAATCCTTCCAAGGTACCCTAAGCTCCCATGACGCCTCTCTCAATCCTTTGGAAGCACACTTCCAAGTAAGGGTTTTTCTTCCTTTCTCATTTTTGTCCAATTTTCTTAATGTTGTTATGCCATTTTAATTTCAATTATAAATGTTGCGGTATGGTTTCGTACATCCCCCATACTTCCCTATTTATTTGGGAATGATGGGAGACCCCTTTCTCTCTCGTTAAAATCCTCCCATGTACACCCGTTACTATGCCTAAATTTCAAAAGGAATTTTTCTCTCCTCATTTACATTCAAGCAAATCTTTTGTATCATGAATCTAAATTCCATTACATTTGTTGGGACATGTATCTTTATGGTCCCCTTACTTTCCTTGACATGTAAATATAATGAGACACCCTTTTCTCTCTCATCAACCATTTTTATGAATTCTTACGTCATGTCGTTACACAGCTGAAATTGCACCGATTTTCCAAGAAAATGACCACTACTAGAATTAGAGCTTTTAGAGACCGCAAAAAGTAGCCGCTAAAAGGCTTTAGAGACCGCCCAGTGACCGCTTTTGGCAGTCTCATTAGCTTTGTCGATAAAACCCTTTAGCGACTGACATTGGTTTTCCCTAATGTTTCACATCAACACAACGTTCTGATGGTCCTCATGCGGGTCCTCGTCTCAGCATATGTGTGGCAAGGGACACAAGACCTTTCCCCCACCAGCCATGGTGGACACACGATGGCAGGTGGATGTTGGGTTGTTCAGGTGATGAGGATGAGGTCGCAGGAAGTCTGAGGTGAGGGTTTGGGATTGTTAGGCACATAGACGGTGGTCACGGGTGTGTTGTTAGGAAGCATGGTACGACTTGAAGAGAGGTGGTGTGCGGCGACGTGCGGCGTCGACTACGGTACATTGGATTTTCAGCTGCTAAAGAGGGAGGGAAGAATATGATGCACGCACGGGAAAATTCCCACTGGAATTTTAATTTTTTATTAGGGCCGCTTATAGCGGTCGCTAATACCCTCTTTAGGGACTGCCAATGGCGGTCGCCCACTTCAGGAGGTGCAAAAACTAAAATTTCTAGTAGTATGCATTGTGTAGTGAATACCATTCCCATTTCTCTATCAAGGGTATTCACCTTTATGCACATTTACTTATTGATTATAAAGTTTCACGTATGAATTTCACATTCCTTTATTTTGGAATAAATGATGATGTTTTATGAGTCCATGTTATATGATCTATATGACACAGTTATGCATGAAATGAAATTTTTAAGAAGGGTGTGTCCTTATAGCGCTCCAATTCATTGGGTAAATTATAGTATCATGATACGTCATGTGAAATGGGTGTTGACTCGTTCTAATTCAAGTTCAATGAGGTTTTACTCATGCTTCATGTTCAATGAGGATTTACTCATGCTCCATGTGCAATGAGCCTTGGCTCATGCTAATTCCATTTTAAGTGTTGCTTCCATATTTCCATGTTATGATTATAATGATTTATCATGCCTTTGTGTTTATGCTTATATTGTTCTCTATTGATATCCCTATATTATAACATGTAATGTATTCCTCATGTTATTCCATGATTATTCCCTTACTGGGCTTTATATCTCACCCTTTTCATATGCATGTCCTCAGGTTATCCCATGCAATGCTATGTACGAGAGAATGTAGTGGTCATGTAAAAGATGTTTTCAATAAAGATGTTTTATTTCATGTTTTAAGTTGTTATTTAATAATCCTAATCCACAAATACACTAGACCTCTCAATATTCTATGTTTTATCAATTGAATTTTATGTAGTAAATTATGTTTAATTGTGCAATAAAAGATCAAGGTTGTTATATCATTCCTATAACCCATACATGGATTTAGGATCAGGCAGAGGAGTGTGAATTTTACTTAGGAATTATTGTACCTATAATATTGGTGTATCTATGATATTACCATAATCTATTAAATCAAAGTCATGCATTTGTATTTTTTAGAACTATGACACCATTAATTCCTCTAGTCGTGCACTAGGAGGGTGGTGATTAACATGCTCTAAAGATAGTGGGCCTTAAGCCACCAGTGATACCTCCAGTAGTGCAACTTATGGAACCACCAATTATCCTTGAATTGGGTGATGATGTATTATTTCTAGGGGAGTTTCTGTGTTATACATAGACTATATAGGGAGCTCTGCGACCTACCCTTTATATGGGAGAGTTGATGCAGGAATTTTGGTAACAACATCCACATACTATTTCAGGGGATGGTGGCCCCCAAACTGTAGAGTTATGGATTGTGATAGTATTATATATCTTATTTCACCTAGATACACCTCTTGATAGGAGAGTGAAGATTTATACATATATGTTTTTGGGATCTTCCAAACATAGATAGGATATTATGAACCATGAAGGTTAGTACCGGGAAGTGGTTTGGAGGGATTTCCAATCTTGATTATATGATTATTTCTTCCTTGATTCCCTAAAGGATGATCATGATAGGGATTTCATGAACCTGTAGAAGGGTTCCATTTATGTTATGGAATAATATTCTCATTTTATAGAGCTTTAGTTCTTTTTACCTACCTATATTGATGATGGTCATGTAAAATAAAAATGATTCATGGATGGTCTTAGGAATCTAGTTTGATCTCATGTGAACTTTTTTTGTTTAAATACTTTATCTAATATAGTAAACCAAGATCCCATCATAGAGAAGAACCTGATGGAAGCTGATGATGTGGACCATGGTGGTTCAGAACCAAGAAAAGGAATTGGTTCAACTAGTGGTCAAAAGTGATTCTTTGAGACTGCCATGGGAGAAGCACCAACCCAATGAAAACCACTAGTAGTTACATGATTTTTCACTAGTGTGGGAAGTCAGGAAACATGAATCCCCATTTTCCAAAATACCCCATTAAGTGTTTATTTTGTGAAACATTAGAGAATCTTAAGTGTTTTTGTAGGACCTTCCCATATGATCTTAATGGGAGAGGATACATGTCATCTTCACCTTCAGAAGCGAGATCAGGAGAACCTCTCCAATCAAGTATCTAGAGTATTAAAATCCATATAGGTAATGGAGGAGGACATGGACAAGGTATCCAGACTTCAGATACATAGTTCCAGTAGATCTTACCCACTCGGGGTAGTCAGGTTATAGTACAGGGCCATAGATTGGGCTAGATTTATTTTGTTCAACCTATACTATAGAAGTCGAGGTATTGGTCCATCTATTATTTGAGGTATTGTTTTAGTAGCCTCTACAATCTTGTCTTCCCTTTTTTGATATGGTTTTTTACATTACTTTATCTCTGTGTCCATTCTGTAAATCCTTTTACTTGATATGAGTGTTTTTTTAGCATGATGACACTTCATACTCTATTGGGGATTCGATCTAAGAGTGTGTTCTAGTGTAAGGAATGCCTCTTTGAGGTAGGTATCCATCATTTATTATTGGACCTCTTCCTCCTTGAGATTATGGGACTTGATTTCATTCTTGGGAAGGACTATTTATTCTCCTATAACACCTATATAGATGGTTATTTTCGTAGGGTATCATTTACATCACCAGAAGGTGGTAGTTAAGTTCAGAATGGTGAATGGGATGTCTAGAGAGTAGATCTAGACCATATAATCATGGTCTATATGCAATGATATCCCAGATTACTAGCCTTTATATGGATTATTAGGGTTACATCAAGATGATTTTCCTCCTATAGTAGACCATTTCAAGGAAGTTTTCCCTGAAAGATTTTTGAGTTTACCTCTACAGCAATAGATAGATTTCTCTATCAATTTAGTGAATAGAGATGAATCGGTATCCATTCCTCTTTATAGGATAAATACTACTAAGTTTTATGAGATTAATAGATAGATAGAGGATTTAGAAGGTAATGGTTTTATATGAATTAGTACTTATCCCTAGTGTTATCCACTCCTTTTCACCAAAAATGTGGACATAAACCTCAAGCACTATGTATATTATTGGAAGTTTAATTAGATTACTGTGAAAAACCAGTATCCCTTACCTCATATATATGGCCTCTTTGACCAGATCAAAGGATAAATATTTTTCCCAAATATTTATTTGAGGTTAGGTTATCACCATGTGCATGTTAGGCCTTTAGATAAACCACATATGAATTTTCCTAGTTGGTATGGTTTATATTAGTATCTTATTATGTTTTCTGGTATTATGAACGTGCCCACCATTTTCATGGATATGATGAATCAGGTTCTCCATTAGTTTTTTGATTCATTATTCATGATATTTGTAGATGATATCTTGGTGTATTCTCATACTCGAAGTGACCATACCAAACATCTTGAGATAATTATAAATACATTGATATAGAACCATTTATATGTTAAGATTAGTAAATGGCACTTTTGGATAGACAAGGTTCACTTCTTGGGTCATATTATCTTAGAGATAGGAGTATCATTTGACCTAGATAAACTGAGTGTTGTAGTTACCTAGTATCATCCCAGGAACATTTTTGATATATGGAGTTTCTTGGGGATAGTTTTTTATTACATGTGTTTCATACAGGACATATCATTATTAGAATCTCCTCTTACTGGTCTAACTAAGAAGGTTGTGAAGTTCTTGTGGTCTAAAGTGTGTGATAAATCCTTTCTGGTGCTAAAAGTAAGTCTTAACTCAGAGCCGATCTTGATTCTAGGAGATCCTAGAAGAGACTATATAGTGTTCTATGATGTATCATGAATTGGTATGGGTGTAGTATTGATGTAGGAGGATCAATGCATTGTGTATGAGTATCATTATTTGAGAACTCGCATGTGTAATTACCCAACGCACAACCTCGTGTTTACAAAAGTTGATCATTACTTGCATTTTCAGAATCATTATATGATGGGTGAGTTATTTGTGGTCTATACAGACCACAAGAGCCTCAAATATATCTTTATGCAATGTGAATTGAATCTTAGACTCAGATTCTGAAGGTTTGGTCATATGGGAAAGTACTTTTGGTGAGGACTCACCACCAAATTGGTATGTTGATGTAGATGACATCCTATGTATACATGGGAGTATCTAGGTTCCAATATAAATGACATAGAAAATTATGCATGAATAACATGATTCTTAGTGGGTAGTGCACCCAGGTATAACTAAGATGTATAGTGATATGTGACATCAATATTGGTGGCCTCAGATAAAATCCAATATAGTGGGTTTTATCACTAGGTGTTCCACCTATAGGTAGGTGAAGTCAAAACAACAGCGGATCATTGGCTTCATACATCCATTACCAGCCCCAAAATTTAAATTAGATGATGTCACAATAGATTTTGTGCTTGGTTTAGTCAGGTATCCTTGCGTTATCAATGCAGTTTGGGTTTTCTTGGATCGACTGATGAAGGTATCCAACTTCCTTCATATCCTAGAGAATTTCTCAATTGATGAAATGGGAAGACTATACATCCATGAAATTATACACCTACACGAGGTCCCTCATACTATAATTTCAGATAGGGATGATTGTTTCACATCGAGATTTGGGTAGGGGTTATAGAAATATTTGGGTACATGGGTGCTTCTGAGCATATCTTTTCACCCCCAAACTGACAATCAGACATAATGAGATATACAGGTGTTGGAGGACATACTCCAAGAATGTGTCCTTGATTTTGGATGTTATTGGTAGAAACATATTCCTCTCATTGAGTTTACCTAAACTAATATATTTCAAAAAACAATCCATATGGCACCATATGAGGAAAAATATGATAGGACTTGTTGTTCACCTCTGTATTAGCTAGATAAAGGGGAGGTAATACTACTAGGACCTTGACTAATGTAGGAGAATTCCGATCATGTGTGGTTTATCAGAAAACTAATGTTTACTACTCATCCTAGATAGAAATCATAAGTCAATAACTGTCAATGACCTATGGAGATTGAGGTAGGGGATCATGTTTTCTTATGGGTATTTCCCAAACATAGCAATTGATGGATATAGTGGTAAGGGAAGTTTTCCTCTCATTTTTTTGAGACTTTTGAGATTTTGGATAGAGTCGGGCTAGAATCATATTGGTTGTTGTTGCCTCATAGTTATTGTGTTATGAAAAATGTCTTTCACATTTCATAGCTTCACTATTTTCATGCCAACCCATCTCATACATTTGATCACAAGGATGCCGAGTTAGTCTTCAATTATTCTTTTGAGGAGTATATCATACACATCATTGATCAGATTACAATGACTCTTTGAGTCAGGGATATCCCTTTAGTATGGGTGTTATGGAATCACAACTGTGTATAGGATGAGACTTGGGAGTGGGAGGATGATGTAAATGCTCAGTGATAAGAGTTTTTCTCAAATAGTGTTTTACCACCCTTAGAAGGGAATCTCTAGGACAAGTTCCTTTAAGGGGGGATACTGTAAGAACTCGACTAATCTATGAGGTATAGATCCTTTAATTTTCAGTTTAATACCTTGGTTTTGGCCTAATATGAATTCCTATTAAGGATATGGAGGAAATGCGGGTTTTTAGGGCTTGTTTTGATCCCAAAAGCTTTTTCAGTGGAAGAAATACCTAGAACACATGGTGAGTAGAAACCGTGAAGTCCATTGCATAGGATTTATCTTAATCGTGTGAGGTGTTTCAATGAGTATAATTAGGCCACATTATTTGACCTAATCATGTGACCCAAGATGCACGACCATGTGATCTAATCTGCATGACTATGTGATCTTTTTTATGTTTTAAATATAGGTAAAATGAACATTTGGAACACAATTCTTCTATTCATGTCCCTTAACCATATGAGGTTGGTATTAAGGTTGTGTATGGCACATGTTTGGTGCACAGTTTTGGAAACCGTGCGACCAAACCATGTGACCCATGAAAGTTGGGTAAAATTGCCATTTTTACCATAAATTATTATAACCTTACCACTATTTTATTATTTTCTTCTCCAATGGATAGAAGCACCTCCCTCCACCCTTGAGATCTCTCCTCCCATGGTATCAACCTATGTTTTTTGGTAACTCTTCCATCTAGACCGAAATTATGTTCTGGTAATCTCTTTTGATTTTTATCGGTAAGGGATCTACTCCTTAAGATCCTTTCATCATTTTTCTTCCTCTTAATGATATTGTTTTGGAATATGATCTTATGCTCTATTTTGAGGGAGTTTGTCTATTTTTTTATTTTCTTCCAAGTTGGACCAAACCGAAGGTTGATACTGGGCTAGTTCTCCCTGATAGGCATAAGGTAGGTGGTATAGTGTTTATCCCTAAAATTTTTGATTATTTATACTATACCCCATTGTATCACACATGAGTTTCACCAAGATATTCCCCTAAAAACGAATCTACTTCCAATTGGTTACCTTTTCTAGAACCTAATAGCACAATTAGATCTCAAAAGACATTGGAGGTCATCAGCCTCAATGTGATCCACCCCTTTGGGTGTGCCCTTTATATTATTAATTTAATTTCATGGTTATATAACCGATACACCCTTTAGTGCATTTGGTTTGAATTTTATAAGGTGATATAATAATTGATAATGGATAATTATAATAGTGTATCATGATTAACACACATAACGAACTATACTAAATTAAATGGAAAGTGAGTGGTACAACCATGTCACATGTTTTAATAGAAAAATGGTTATTCCCATATTAAAGAAGAATTTGAATGAACTATGAAGCATCTAATATCTATTACTAATTCATGTTGACTATTTATGTTTTATAATTCAGGAATGGTAACCCTGCTATTACAATACAGGTATAGAAACCCGGTAGTTATGATTTGGTCATGGAATCCCTTATGCTGTTATGATGTATGAGAATAGTTTCCCTTACACTATTATGATCTGGGCATGGTTTTCCAATATTGTGATATCGGAATGGTGTCATGATATTGTGACACTTGGGCATGGAATCCTTTATGGATTATGATGAATGGGCATGGATACCCTTATGAATTTTGATGAATGGGCCTGGAAACCCTTATGCATTATGATAAATGGGCATGGAGACCCTACTGATATAATACATGGTAATAATATCCCTAATGTTATTATACACATGAATTATGCACCTTCTGCTATGAAACTGGGCATGGTGCCCCTTGAGACTTGAAAGACTCTTTCTACTGCCGATGGATGCCTAAGTTACTCCTCAAGTCTATACTAGTAGTATCCATATATATGGATTTATACATCACTATTTATAGAGAACATATATATGTATACATATTGTTACTTATTTAGAGATTATATGGCATGATCAAATGAAGGTAGAGTTAGCCTAGTGTCCTTCAAGAACCGGAGCGGACCCTTTACAGTTGTTATCACTGCTCATATTATATGCACTGACTAGATATTTATAGACACCATTGGTGGTGGCTTACTACATTTATCTCACACCTTATATGAGGCGTTGATGGTACATGGGTATATTATGTAGAAACAGGTAGGGACAGGGGAATGCGCCCAATTTTTGATGCTTTATTTGATTATAGCATGGGAGTTGGGAAGCACATGATAGAGTTATGAATCATGATTCTGTTAGAGATAGTCTTTTCGGTCTTTCTGTTCTTTTGATACATGTATTGTATTTCATGATTGTTTTCATGCATGCATGTTCCCTTTTAAAAGATAAATGGAATTACATCATTTTATATGGGATTCTAGATGTTAATTTTGATTAATTTTATATTATATCATCTAGATGTTTACTTTACACTGTTTTAGGTTCCCTTTGTTATGATTATGCTATTTATTCATTTATTACACTGTTGTGAAACTCTGTTCAAGAGGATATAGTATCCCCACTATAAATCCTTGGACCCTCACTACTAGTAGACAACATTTGGTGTATGGGGCATACTTGAGACCATGTTTCTCACTAGAATGAGGCACCGTTTAGTGGATTTCATCTCAAGACATCACATGTCTGGTATAGTTTCTAGGAGAAGTTTTGATATAGAAAGATCAAGTTGTTGCATATGGGTCTCGGTAGTTAAGGCCTCATAATCACAACTACCCAACACATGATCTCTAGATAGTAGTTGTTGTCCATGACTTACGTTTCTAGAGACACTATATATTGGAAGTGTATTTTGTGGTGTTTACAGACCATGAAAGCCTCAGGTATATTTTCACATAGCGTGACTTGAACCTTAGATAGAGAGGATGGTTTGAATACCAATATTCCTTCAATTTTTATCTATAAAATATGTCTGGGAAAGGAAATGATGTATAATATGCTATGAGTTTAAGGACTCAGACACATGCAGTTTTTGGGCCAGTAGAAAGTGGAATCTTATGACCCTATTTTCTAAGATTCACGTTGAGGTTGAAGTATATCATGTAAATTCTATACTTTAATCATTATTAGATATCTATTCACTTCTAGAGATAGTAACTGTGAGGTAGTTATTGGAACCTGAGGGCTTAGTTCTAAGGGATAGTGGTTTAGGCAATGACTCACCTCCAGGTTGGGTCATGGATGGGGATGCAATCATACGCATCCATGGATGCATCTAGGTTTCTACAAACATCCATGAGGAATTTATATGAGATTATTATTATTCTACTTGGCAAGTGCATCCCAGTATTACATATATTTATCATGATCTATGTTAACAACATTGGTGGCCTGGTATGAAAAGGGAGATAGGTGGTTTTGTTAAAAGATGTTCCACCGGTTAGTAGGTGAAGACAGAACACCAATGACCAATAGGTCTTCTACATCTATTTCCTATTACAAAGTGAAAATGGGATGGTGTCACAATGTATTTTGTGATTGGTTTACCAAGATCTCCTCAAGTCAGTGATTTGGTATGGGTGATCATCGACAGGCTCATGAAGGTCACTCATTTTTTACCTATCAAAGAGATCTTCTCTGTGGATTAGCATGTGAGACTATGTGTCCATGAGATTGTATGACTATATGGGGTACCTCACACTATAGTTCTAGATAGGGATACTCCTTTTACATTGAGTTTATGGTAGGGGTTATAGATATCTTTGGGTATGTAGGTACTATTAAGCATGAGCTTTCATCCTCAGACCGATGGTCAGTTAGAACGGATGATACATGTTCTAGAGGACATGATCTAAGAATGCTTCTTTGATTTTGGAGTCTCTTGGGATAAACATATACATATTAATGAGTTATACTAAAATAATTTCTTTCATGTGATGATACATATGCCTCCTTATATGAATTTATATGGTAGGCTATGTCGTTCACCCTTGTGCTGGTTAGAGGTAGGTGAGGCATCCTTACTTGGACCTTGTCTCATTAAGGAGACTTCTGAGTAGGTTCAATAGACTAGGAATTTGATGTTTATGGATTATTCTAGGTATAAGTATTATTTTTATCATCATCAGTATCCACTAGAGTTTGAGTTGGGGGTCGGGTATTCTTACGTGTTTTAAATAAATTGGGACATAGAAAATTTAGATGGAAGAGGAAGATTTCACATCAGTTTATGTGACCTTTTTTGGTTGTGGAGGGAGTCGGGCTAGTCTTCTATCTATTGTAGTTACCTCAGAGGTATTGGTATATGTACGATGTATTCCATGTTTCAAAGCTTTTTTGGAACTATTCATATCTGTCTCATATATTTCATCCTGATGAGGTTGAGTTGGTGGTGGATGAATCCATTGAGGATAATCTTATCCATATTATGGACCGGAGCATGAAGGCACTCTGAGGTAGGTTAGTTCCTTCGGTATGGGTGCAGTGGTAGTATAACCACATACAAGATGAGACTTGGGAGCAAGAGTCTGATATATGTTCTGTAAAGACCCGTAAAATTCAAGGGAAATTTTTTCTTAATTTTCTTTTGGATTTTACAAGAACGTAGTTTTTGACAGTGCCTGATTCCGAGGCCCGGTGTGCCCGAAATCAATTTCCGAAGTTTAGCTCGGGTACCTTCAGTGAACGAACGAGCGGGATTTCTATCTTTTGAACCGGTACTCGGAATTGAAATCCGAGGGCACTGATGGAATCGCAGCACCGGTAATTTCATAAGAAGACTCCCTTTCTAGGGTTGCGTTTTCTTGGGATGGGTTGTTTAAATAAAGTGAGGGAAAATAATATAATTGTTTTACAGTTATATTTTCTTTTCTTGTTAAGTGGATTAAGTGTTGTGTCACAACACTTTTCCTCTCTCTTATGTGGTTATAACCTATGTAAGGGAGTTAGGGGTGGGACCCACTTGTTGATAACTACCTTTGGGAGGATTAAGGTGGGGTGGGGCCCACACGAGTCCCACCGTTTCTTTTCTTCTTAAGTAACGCACCCACACCACCTATTAAACGAATTCAACTCTTGCATTTAAACTTTTTAATAAATGCCTCTATTAATTGGGAGGTTTTAAACCCCACAATTAATTGATCATTTCTTTTCTTTTTGAATTTCAAGCGTTGGTTTGTGTGTAAATAAAATAAGACACCACTTATTTTATTTAGTTGGTCTTCTTGCGTTGAGAGGATTTTGGGAGAAAGGCTAAGGGGCTTGAAGTCCTTCTTCTTCGATGAAGAACGCGAAGAACGCCGACCTCCGACGAAGGTTGACAAGAACGTCGAATCATCAGAGATCGACTACGTGATGTCGTATACTGCGACGCCAACGACGTTCTTTCCGTAATGCTTTCTTTCACGATGATCCTTCTCTTCCACGACGATCCTCTTCTCCCGTGACGGTTAATTCTGCGACAAACTCTCGTTCGATGACAACATTGAGGTAGGGGTTAATTTTTTTTTGTGTAAGTATATATTCCTGTGGTTCCTTCATTTTAAAACAAACAACTCGGATCAACTCATCCTCAAGTAGATCCGTGAATGTTTTCTTTTGTGGGTTGTGAATATTAAATTGCGGGAAAAAACTGTTTGGGTTGTTTTCTTTTGTTCGTGAAAAATCCTTGTTGTTCTTCGTCTTTGGGGTGCTTGATACCAACTTAATGGGAGGAGGTTGGACCACATGAACACGGCTGACTCTCCTCCACCTTTGTTGTTTTGATTCGTTGTGGCACGAAAAAAGGCGGCATGGTGCATCGGCACCGCGCGGACAAGAGAATGAGCGTAGCGAAGAAGCGTGGCGCCGTTGTGCCGCACCGTTGAGGCCGAACGAAACCGCGGCCGAAGTCGGGGCCGCAGAGGCGATTCGAAGACTCTACTAGTTGAACGTTGAGCGCGGATTGACGGGAGATGACAAAAGAGGCCACAAGGTAATTTTGAAGCCTCCGCAATGAAGGTTGGGTCCCGGGAGGACCATTGGCGAAGGAAGCGAGAAAAACGGACCACCGGAGCGCATCCGGTGGTCCGTGGAAAATACCGCTGGCGTGCCTTGCTGGCACAGCGGCGCCCGGCGCGCCCCCGGGGAGGGCCGCCGCGGCTCAACCCGCGGCCGCTGGTCCCACGACCGCGCGGGACCGGAGAGGCGGGACGCGGTGCTCGGGCGCGTCCAGTGGCAAGGGGCATCCCCACGCTGGGCCGCGGTTAGCGAAGCATGCGGGGGCCAGCGCCCAACCCCCCCCCCCCCCCCCCCCCCCCGCGTCTTAACGCTCAGCCGGTTCAGCCGAGCCTCTCGGTCGGTGTGCCAGCGCGCCGTGCGACCAGAACGGACTTCCAGGACGGGCCTCTCCCAGGCCGGGCTGGGCTACACCCAGGTCGGGCCGCGCCGCGCCCAACCGGGCCCGACCCGGGTCGGCCCGGGCCCGAAACCCCCACTTCCGGACCTCTTTCGGTCTTTTGCCCATAACATCGGCTATGGACCTCCGATCGTCGCACCGTCAGTTGCTTAGCGATCCTTGGATCGAGATGGTCGTTTCAGTATATTACACTCAAGGTTTCGGAAAACTTTTAGTATGGACGGGTTGGTTCGGATACGAAACCAACCGGGCCCTCAGAGCGGAAACACTTATATCTTGAGCTCCGGATG
This sequence comes from Viscum album, assembly GCA_963277665.1. Taxonomy (NCBI): domain Eukaryota; kingdom Viridiplantae; phylum Streptophyta; class Magnoliopsida; order Santalales; family Viscaceae; genus Viscum; species Viscum album. Next base: position 1,954,607,763 of record OY728130.1, read on the forward strand.
TCTGATTGATATGCCGTCTACTTTGTTTGATTCCTTTTGATGAGACAGAACTTTTGGCATACTTCTCCTGATTTTTTGTTGCAGTTGGATAGTGCCGGGTTGGATTGTACCTGAAATCCAACCGGGCCCCTGGAACGGAAAAGCTGATAACTTTCAGACTGGACGTCCGTTTGACGAACCGTCAGCGGCGTTGGTGATCACGTAGAGAAATGTTCCCCATGAGTATACCCTATGAGAGTTCAGGGTACAGTTGAGATACGGCCGGGTTGGTTCGCACACAAAACCAACCGGGCCCCGGGGACGAAAATGCTAATAACTCACAGACCGGGCGTCCGATTGACGCGCCGTCTGTTGCGTTGAGACCCCTATGACGAGGCGGTCCTTTGAGATACTTCTTAGTGGGACTTTGAGATACTTGGAGTATCGACCTGTAGCTCGTGGAGCAAACCCTCCCGGAGATGAGCGTTCGGAGTACGGAGACCGTGTACCCGGTTGAGACCTGGCGACTGCTTGGCCGACTCTACTTGGAGTGAGTCGACTAGCCCAGTGGACGGAGAACAACTTTGTTTGGGTGCAGATCCATGGAGGACGGAGCACTACTGTGTGACAGTTCAGACCCGCGGTACTCATCCGGAGAGTACCTCTACAGGCTATTAGGGGGTGTGCACTACTGTGTTTGGGTGGCATACCCTGGAGGGAAGCACTACTGTGTTTGGGTGGCTGGCCTGCAGTACTCGATAGGAGGAGTACCTCAGCAGTCTTAGGTTAGTGAGCAGTACCTCGGAGTCGTGATAGGACCACTGTACACTCCAGAGACGGGGCTCTTCAGCAGTTATGGTTTCGAAAATGAAAATCCCGGTTTGAGCTGAGACTATGACCTTTGTGTTTACCTCATTGATTGAGATGAGTCACTTGATAACTTAGGTATATGTATGGGCATATACTTGCGTAGTGGTTATCCGTTGATTTCATAATCTTTGTGTTTCCTCATGATTGAGATGGGTTACTTGATAACTTAGGTGTATGTATGGGCATATACCCAAGTAGAGGTTATCTGTTGAGATCTTATTTGTGGTTATCCTTGTTGGTTTTAGAGAGACCTTGAGGGTCTCGGGGTACCTACTGAGTATCGTTATACTCACCCCTACATGGGCTATGCCCGCACCTTGTTGTGTTGGTTGCAGACGACAGACAGTGCTGACGGAAGCCGAGTGTTCGAGGACTGGATGGTACCCGGAGGTGGACCACATGACGATTCGGTATCCGGAGGTGGAATTCACGGAAAGACGACACTCGGAGGAGGTAGACGAGTGAGAGCGTTATGGAGGCTATCTGTAGCTACCCTTCAGGTAGGATTCGTGGTGGACGATCGAGGAGCTGTGCTATCTGTACCTACCTTTCAGGTAGGATCCTTAGTGGACAATCCAGGAGCTGTGCTATCTGTACCTACCCTTCAGGTAGGATCCGAGGAGGATGAACCAGGAGCTTCTTCCTTTCTTCCGGTTGTTTGTCTTCTTTTGTTGTACTTTCGTTCAGTTTTAGTTGTACTTTCAATTGGTTTTTTATTCTGGCCCATTTACTTTTCAGCACTTTCTTTTGTACTTAGTGTTTTACTTCCTCTTGTACTCTGTGGTGTTTTCTTTACTTTTATAAAGTAAATTCCTTCCAAGTTGTCGGGATTTACGCCTTTGGTGCTAGTCACCATCCCCTGGCCTATGGAAGGCGGGCTTGGGGTAGTCACGGCACGGGCCCCAAGGATGGGTCGTGACATGTTCTCAATGGACAAAGTTATTCTCAGATGATGTTTTACCACTATTTGAAGGACAACTTGGTGACGAGTTTCTTTAATGGGGGAATACTATAAGATCCTATAGTTTTCTTTAGGTGTGGAAATTTTTTTTAGTTAACCCTATATTTTATATTTATAAACATACCTAATGGATTAAGAAAGGCTTAGGGGGTGGTCGGGGCTTGTTCGTATCCCAAAGCTCCAAATTATAGAGAAACAATAGAGGTACATGGTTAGCGCACAGTTAGTGATCACCATATACCTCAAACTTTGTGGCCCTATATGGGTGCCACCCCAGATTTTCACACTATGAGAGGGATTCTTGGGCCTTTCATGGCTAAGATATAGGGTGTGAATGGGATTTTAATGGTTTATCAAACTGTGTGTTTCATGACATGTAGGGCATGATCCCTGGGCAGTGACTAAAAATTAAATTTTTTATTATCAAACACTTTTAAGTAAAAGTGAGAAACCACATATGTTAAAATGGAAGTAAATGCCTCATAAGTGATCACTAAATTATTGAAATAGAATTTATGCCTACTAGATGATTCCTACCTAATAAGTTTCCAAGAGATAGAATGAACCTTAATTTTAGGATCATCGATAATGAGGTCTTTGAAGATATCCTCCAACTTATCCCAAGTTCGAGTAAATTCATATTTACTTATCTTGACTTCATTAAAAACCCTTATCAATATAAGATCCAGTTTTTCGATCTATACATCTTGCTCACTATTGACATCCAATCTAAGTGGCCTACCCATCATCTTGTCTGCCTATTATCTGGTATCATTTATATAAAGAAACTCCTCCACCATTTCTTCTTTTGAATGAACAAGCAGTCCTAGGGGTTTCCCACTAAAAATATTATCCACACCAGTTTTTTCTGAACTGACACCACCAGTATCTGACATCACTTCATTTGGGTTCCTTTGCATAGTACCAATAGAAATTGTCATGCATTCCATCTCCTTTAATTTATTTATTTTTACCTAACATGGTCTCCATTTGATTTGGAAGGTATGAATAATCCTTTCACCCTTTTTTTTCTTCTCTCTTGTCAAGATGCAACCTCTCGAGTCCTGATTAGATTTGTATCCCTTTTTCTTCTTGAATTTTCCAGGATTTTACTATGATTCGCTCTCATCTTTTTCTATAAAAAATATCCAGTGTGTTCCTCATCAGTCTCAGTCCGACCAGTTGTTTAAGATGTAATATAATTCTCTTGGTCTAGATCCTAGACCTCTAGACCTACAAAACGATTACAGGTTTATATGTCCTCATGTCTCTATCATTTTCCTACGACCCCGTGTCCCACTAACATTGTAGGGGTACACTACATTTAGTTATTATTAGGTGTTTTATAACTTCCACCCTCGGTTAACTTCAAAACCATCACCTCTGAATCCAACACTCTACTTGGAAAAACTAAGATCCATTCCTGAACCTACAACAGTCATGAATCAAAATTTTGTTGTCCCTCCAACTCCACTAGAGTAATGTGGTTGGAGAAAAAATGGTCCTTCTCACTTTTATATCCTTTAGTAGCCTATGAAGGTAGTGCCTCCTAGATAGCGACAACCACTAACTGAGATATTATCAGGGTGTTCATGGATTCAATATCTTGAACCTCTTCTACTTTCCTAGGATCGGGTGGATCCTACTCGGTTTACAGCCATAGATATGTCTTCATCTGATTTAAAATATCCACAACCTTTGTGTAAAACATGGGTCTGCCACCTTCAAAATTGAAAGTCCAGTAGCCACCTTATTATTATCACTACAATACAAAACCATATCCTTTTCCTTTTTCTGCTTATATCCCCTTTACTTGCACTATTCCTTCACCCAAAAATGAGATTCCCTAAATTCCAACAAAACGAGCAATAATACACCCATGATTTTAAGATCACAACCTATTTTTACCTATATTATTTTCCAATAACAACCCAACCCCACTCCTCTAGTGGTTTGGATACATCCACCTCCACACAAATACATGGTTTAATCAGGTGGCTAACCTATTGGGTTATACTATCGGAACAAATGAACCGTCTGTCCATATTCCTCGTAATTTCACGGATACAAGTGTTTTGAAACATAAGTGGTAATTTAGGGAATCTAATCCATAAAGTAACAAAATGTGAATCCTTTTTCATATGAAAATAAAAATTCCAGCATAAAAAGAAGAACCTAAAACCAAATCATTTTCACAGAGCCTATAACAGCATGTGAATCAGGTCATCCTTCAATGTGAAGTATATCATAAGGCAATGCTTGTTAAGAAGACCCATAGTTGCATGGGCTTGAAGCCCCTATGATTCAAAAATGAACAAGTCTAAGTAATCAACTATAGGATGTTGTTGTCAAAATTGAGCCACCATTGTAAGATTCAAGAGGCCTGAAGCTTCCATAAATTAGAAAATTCCCATTTTACCATCTTTCTATTTAACTCAGCCCCTCTATTTTTCGCTCCATGTGCACATTGTCTCTCTCTTTTTCCTTGAGATCTCCCTCAAGTCTAGATCACGGATTTGAAGTCGTTTCTCCATCTAAAATCCAGTATAGCCAATTTTCATATCTTTGGATAGCCATCAGTAAAACCTCTATTCCTTAGGATACTTTTATTGTTTGTATTCCTCTTAATGACTTTATTTTGGTGTGAGATATTATTCCCTATTTTATGGGCATTCATCTATTTTCTCATTTTCTTCTGATCTATACCAAACCAATGGTCGGTACTGGATGATTTTTCTACCATAGGCTTAAGGTAGGTGGTCTATAATTTTTTTCTAAGGTTTTTATGTTTAACTATCTTCATTTTTTTCGCACACTAAACCTTCTAATTGTTTATACTAAATTAAATTATAAGCCTTAAATTAATATTTTCTCCTAATTTGGGTCACCCTTGTAGCACATATTCATGGTTGGAGATTGCCAACCTCAACCTAAGACACCCATGTGGTGTGTTCATTAATCTACCCTATGTTGAACCACCCATTTGGGTGTGTGAGACTTCCACCCTTGTAGTGGGATACTCTATGAATTAAAAGAGATAGTTAGAGAGTATCATGACTCCTTTTCCAGGTTATTAAATTCTATTAAAATGATTTAAACGATTGATTAAATGATGATTATAAATGGTTATGGACACTAACATATCCCATGACTTTTATTACATTACATTCTTGATATTGTCACATATCGATATGGTGATGACTTATTACAGAGGTATGGTACCTATTACTTATCAGTATAGCACTAGCCTATTATTGAGGTATGGAACCAATGATTATTAAGGTATGGAACCAAATTATTATAAATTTATGACACCCATGACATCACAATATGGAACTAGTTAGGGTATCTAAGTATAGAACCTATGACACAAATGTATTATTATTTACAGTATGGAACCATTGATAAGGAATAAGTTATGGATCCTATGAACTTTTTATACTTTTACATCTTCGAATATAGTTCAACCCAGTTATGCACCTTGAGACCTAGCCCAAGTAGGTCTGTTACTCTTATCTCATGTGGTTTATGCCGAGTTGGTTTCTACCTTGTATTGATACTTTATATATATTGATACTGATTTATTTTAGCCTGTTTCTATTACATCTTATGCCCTGGACTGGTTATATTTGTAGTTAATTACTTCTTTCTTATATTATCAACACAAGGTTATAGTTTATTTTTATGAGATAGATTGTTATATAAATCATTGGTAGTGGCCTACTGATTTTATCTCACACCCTCTCTGGGATGCTAATGGTACATGGGTAGATTATATAGATGCAGGTAGGGACACAGGAAAGCACCTATTTATTGATTCTTGATTGATGTACCTAATTTTCATATAATAATTTGTGCATTTTATATATTATTAAAACATTTTACATTGAATACGTATTATTTTATAGATAAAAGGTTTTATATTAGATTTCACGATGATTTTTCAAGAGTGTCTAGTCAAATTTACAAATTGGGGATAATCAGAATAAGAATTAAACTATACATGGTGTGTGCTTTATAAATACATGTTGTGTAACTTTCTTAGACATAGCTTTGAAAGCCTGAGTACATTCCCATGTAGTCAACCAAAACCCACACATTGTGTACTTATACTTAACACATTGTGGACGCCCTTATAGAAGTTGTTGGTGGCTGATAGAGCTTTTTCACACCATGTAAGGAAGCGCTACATGCTGAGTACTTCCACCAACTGACTGTGGATTCCTCAAATTCAATGGGAGTTGTGGTCATTTACCTACCAGTAGAGAAAGAAAGGGAAAATTGAAGGTGAATAGAGTACACACCATGTACTTTTGAGTACACTTCATGTATTCTATGTTTCTATAAATATAGTGCTAGCCCTCAAAATTTAGGGTTAGACATTCAAGGGGTAGGTGATTTCATTATAAAGTTTGTTCTCCCTTGAATATAAATAGGTAATTTTCTTCTATTTTATTTTTGTTTTAGTGTAATTCATCCCCTCTCCATTCTCCTCTTGTATCCATGGTAGGGGTTGATTTTCTGGTCAACCTACACACTTTGACTATGGTCATAAGAGGCTAAATTTCTAATGTGGGGGATATAATAAGGTTATGGGTGTAATGTAATATAACTTTTGATGTTTTTATTTTAATTATTAATTATTATTTATAACCCATTTAATGAAATTAATTATGCATTCACTAATGGTATCGTATCAGACCAATAATGACACTAGTGAAAAAATATAAAGGATTTTCAAAATGTGAATCCATAACCATTGGGTGAGATTTTTGAAACTATTTTTGGGGTAATTATCTTAATAATTATTTGAAAATTAAATCACTACACCAAGGTATTGACTTTCTAATATATAATTACATATTATCAGACCAAGAAACAATAATTTAAATGAATCCTTGTGGTAAAACTATTTTTATAATTAATTTCAATAAAAAATTATGACTATTGTTGTTAACCCTAATCAAATTGAACATAGACACATTTATTTATCTACTTCTATTTCAATTGAATTTTTTCAAATCATTTCACATTTTCATTCTTTTCCCTTCATTCATTTTTTCTAGATAATTGGTCTAGATTCACCGACTTGAATTGCTCATTACTTCTCCATCTTTCCCTGTAAGATCAACCTCAACTGCCACTTCCTACATAGTTAATAAAATTAGAAGGGAACAAAAAAATTGGTTGTACCTCATGATGGGAATGGTCATATTTTGGAATCATTTCTGAGGAAAAAATGGAAACCTACTACATGAGTTTGAGTCAAGGTTGGTTTACCCAAAATTTGTCTTTTTCATTTATTCATTATTTTATTTGGAAAATCTACCTATTATCACTAGGGATTTTTATTCAGCTATATATTGGTACACTTCTCTTGGAAAGGATTTTTATCCATATGATCCCATAGTATCGTACTCTTATCCATATGAGTATTATCTATACATGGATGATGGTTTTTAGTATGAGGACTACCCATTTACATCCTTCACCGCCACACAATTATTCTCTTTTGGAACCATGTATTAATAAAACAAAAAAACTATTGTTGATGATAGAATTATTTACCACATGCCAGTTATCCCAAACCGAACGATTGGGAAGACTTGAAAATATGATAGAGAAAATTTATAAGATAATATATAGTATGGATAATCCTGTTCAGTATGATGATGGGTGCTCTAACTCTTTTTCAACTAAGGAAACATGTAATGACATGAGCCCCACTAGTAACACACTAAAAAATTATAAAAATTATTTTCAAAATAGAAACCCTGAATACGGGAACACGTCATGTCATGTTTACGATGAGTTTCATAGATTCTTTACTAATGAACCCCTAGTTGATTTCTTACCTGCTCCAAAGTATTCCTATGATTATTTTTTGGTTTATAGAATATTAAAGAAAGGCCCCAAAGTGGTGGAGGATGTATATGATCAATCCAAGGAACAAGTCCACCATTGACCTTTACAATCCATGAAGAAATGATATTGCAATCCTTTTCCAATAACACATGAAAATCAATAAAATATGCATAAAGATGAGGGAATCATATGTATGTGGTGGTTCAAACAGAAAAACCCACATATGCCTTAAGAATATGGGAAATTACCCTACCTTAGGTCAAGCCAAAGACCAAAAACAAATGAACTTTCTATGAGGAAACCCAGTCCTTATTCCTTCCTCTATCTCTAACTTCTATTTTTAATAACTACATGGCATGTAATTATCTTTCACATGTGGTATAATAACCTTTCTTTCATGTAGTGATTAAATATTAATAAATAGTGGTTACACACCATGTGTATCTTTATACATGATGTGTACCCTTCTAATTAGTGTATATTATAATATAAATTTTTGTATAAATAAACATTAATTAAGAAAATAAACATGAATGACGACTGCGTCAATGGAAAGGTCACTAGATTATATCCAATCCTTCCCTAGTACAAATCGCTCCACACCAACCTTTGGTACAAAATTCATTCTTTTTAATATCATGTTTTCTTAAATTATGTGTGTGGTAATTTCAAAAATATTAAAAGAATTTCAAAGAAAACTGATAGTGAGGCTGAATTAGATGGTAGGTTCGTAGCCCATGTTTCAAAAGACTCAGGTTCGAGTCCTTCTAGATGACTCAATTCTATCCTTTTTCAATGAAATTCAAACCACACATCCTGTATTTTTGTATACATAATGTGGTTTTTATTTATTATTATTTTCAGTGATAATTTAAAACTATTTTAAAAATAAGAAATCACCCGAGGGTGATGTGGTCTGATTGGGAAAGTTGTAACCTAGGTTCCAAAAGACCTAGGTTCAAATTCTAATAATCTCCCAACATTATCCCAATATTAAATAATTAAAACCACACATCATGCACCTTTATTTCACCTTGTATTGTTTAAATGTTTTTTAAATATCAAATAAGAATAAAATCTTTAGTATTATAACCTTCACTCTAGTGGTTGAGGGCACACACTCAGAACGACTTGGTCACCAGTTCAAATCATACCTCAACCACCGTACTAAATATTTTAGTTCTATTCTCCAAATTTTGAAAACATGACATTTAATTCTCTGATGCACTGTTTGTATGGGTTTATTTTCATGTCTAAATATATATTTATTTTTAAGTATAACTAATAATTAATGAATAATTTATAATAATTAAAACTTATATTAAATATTATTATGTTTATATATATAACCCATACATAGGGTGTATGTCAAAAAAAATGTGTGTATCATCTATAAAATTTGGGAACCCTATCTCATCCACACCCCATGCCTTCTCCCCATTCTCCCCTCCCTCACATCTGTCGTATGCCACTCTACCCCCTCCCCATTTCAATTCTTCATTTTAGTGTAAATAAGGCACTCATATATTCTTTATTTCAGTCCTTTATCTAGGTATGTGCTTCCTCACCCTCTATTTTAGTGATTTATAATAATTTTAATCGATTTCTAGATTATGTGAGGTGTTTAGAAAGAACCCATAGTACATGGGAATGCACAAAGAACACACGTCATGTACCTCACGTACATGGCTATATTTTTTATTTTTGAAATTTGAAAACATACAACATGTGTGTTTGGCACACTCTGTGTACCTCTTCCTGATATAAAATAACCATTGTTCTGACCTATACATGAAAAAAAACCATGTCTAACACATGCAGTGCATGTTCGGCACACATCGTGTACATCATTATTAAGGATTTAGTCATGTTTAGGAACACACACAGGTTGGGTTCCCATGTTCACTTAAATAGAGTGTGTGTTCGGTACATGCCATGTGTTTTCATTTTAACCCCCACCTTGGTAGAGGTCGTGTCTGGACTCATACACGGATAGGATACCCAAGTTTATACACCCAAAGTGTGTCATAGAGAAACACCATGTATATTGAAATAGCTAAAGACAAGCCCACTCGGTTTGTGTATTCAGAGCACATAGGTTGGCAGCCCGAGCATACTACACAATATGTACTTTGGATATATGCATCATGTACTTTTATATTATTTTTTCTCACTATTTTTATTCCTTTTCAATTTTATCTTCATTATTTTCTTATTTTCTTTCTTTTCTGATTATGGTAGATATCACTACTACAAAACCAGCCTTTCATAATGCTCGAAATGGCCTTTATCAGAGCTAGAAATGTTCTAACTAAATAGCAATGTTAAAAGACCTAGTATTTTATCAGTTCTGAGAAAGAGTTGATAAAGGGGTCCTTTAGCGGCCCTAAATAATTCACTTATAAATGAGACATTTATCAATGCTTTAATTTTTCACTGCTAAATGGAACCTTTATCAGTGATTTTTAAGCGCTGATAAAATGGACCTTTATTAGTGTTTTATGAGCAATAATAAAGAAGGCCTTTATCAGTGTTTTTAAAAGTGCTAATAAATGTGGCCTCTATCGGCAAGTTTAAAAGTGTTGATAAAGGGCCACACTACAGTGTTCTGCAACAACATACTATAGAACCATTGTAGTGTGCTATTCTTGCACACTGTAGCACTAGAAACACACCAGATATCAACGAAAACAAGTCCCAATATAGTATTTAAATGAGATGAAATTTACAACACAAATAGAAGAACAAAACTCTATATTATAGACCTTTCAAACATTAGTTCATACAATTACAAAAAAACAAAATTATTAGATACATTAAAAAACATCAATGTTTTTTTATCTTTTAATCCTAACCTAACTCATGCTATTTCTGAACAAACCAACCCTTATCGAGAAAAATAATTCACCTATATAAGAAATCAATTATTATTTTAGTATTAATATAAATAAATAAATTAATATAAAGTGTTAATTTTACTAAAATTGATGTCCATTTTAAATAAAAATACTCACGTCGAGTCATATCAGTCACACCATGCATCAGATTGAGGTGTGACTAATTCCAAATTGTCTCAAATGACTTGTGGGTAATTTTCATAAAGTATCAAAACAAGATGAATGTGTTTTCTCGGTTTTGTGTACGCCAGTTTTCTTTTTTACTAAAATGTCATTTTAAACTAGAAACACGCACTATTGACACATTCTGATCACATTGTGTATCAGTTTGATGTGAAATGGATTCCTATACATCAAAAATGACTTATGAATTGTTATCATAAATTATCAAGAAAATATGTGTGTGTTTGATAGGTTTTCAATGAGTGACACTTTTAGAACTAAAATGTCAATTTTAAACTCATAACGGACACTTTGAGTCATACTGGGAATATCCTGTATCGGATTGAGGTGCAGATGATTCCTACACATCATAAATGACTTATGGATTTTTTTCATAAATTATCAAAATAAACAGAAGATTTTTTTCTTAGTTTTGAGTAGGACATTTGTCCATTTTACTAAAATTGATGACAATTTTAAATAAAAAACCCATTTAGAGTCATATTGGTCGGACCATGCATCTAATTGAGGTGAGTCTGATTCCTACATGTACCGAATGACTTATGGATTGTTTTCCTAAATAATACAAACAATATAAATATATTTTTTTATTTTTTAGTATGTAAAATTTATCCTTTAATAAAATGTCATTTTAAAATTGAAACATGCACTTTGACTCATACCGATTACATTATGAATCAAATTGAGGCGCGGCTAATTTCTATACATCACAGATGACTTATAGATCATTTTACTAAATTATTTAAACAAATTTAATGTGTTTTATTGGTTTTGAGCTGGTAAGTTGGAAATTTTACTAAAATTGATGTCAATTTTAAATAAAAACACGCACTTTGAGTCATATCGGTCACACCATGCATCAGATTGAGGTGAGACTGATTCATGCACATATCAAATCACATATAGATTATTTTACTAAAGTATTAAAACAATATAAATGTTTTTTTATTGTTTTGAGTAGGTCATTTTGTTTTTTACTGAAATTCATGTCAATTTTAAATAAAGACACACATAGAGTCATACCAGTCACACCGTGCATCGGATTGAGGTGAGGTTGATTCCTACACAATCCAAATAACTTATGGATTTTTTTTCAAAAGTATCAAGAAAATATGAATGTGTTTTCTCAGTTTTGATTAGGTCACTTTTCTTTTTTACTAAAATTTCATTTTAAACTTGAAACACACACTTGGATTCATATGGATCATATCGTGTATCAGTTTGATGTGAGACTGATTCCTACACATCACAAATGATTTTTGAATTTATGGCCTAAATTATAAAGAAAGTACAAGTGTGTTTTCTCTATTTTCAGTGAGTGAAACTTTTTAAATTCAAAAATTGATTTTAAACTGTTAATGAACACATTGAGTCATTTTTCTTTTTTACTAAAATTAATGAAAATTTAAAATAGAAAGAAGTAGTTGGAGTCATATTGGTAACATCGTGTATTGAATTGAGGTGTGGCTAATTCCTACATGTACCAAAGTCTCAAAAAATCCTAATTTTCAATGTTACCACAATTTCAGTTAACTTTATTTGTCAAACTACCAACACTTCATGAGCATAATTGAACAAAACACATCAACTCAAACAAAACAATCAACTTTTATAAGAAACAAATTATTATGAGTATTACTAAAAGGAAATAAATTGAGAATAAATGTGAAATAATAAATTAATTCTATGGAAAATGTTTTAACTTTGAAAATATCAAGATTATCTCTTTGATTGAGCAGTAGAGGGAACTTAAAGGAAAGTGATAAATGTCCACACTACAAGGGTGAAAGGTTTTGAACGAGAAGAATTCTATGGATGTTTTGATGTATAAAAGGATGAAATATGGACAGAGCACCCCAAATTGAAAAAAATAATCCACCTATATAATAAAAAAAGTATTATGTGAGTAATACTAAAAAGAAATAAATTAAACATAAATATTAAAAATATATTAATCCTATGAACAATGATTTTATTGTGAAAACATAAAAATTACCTCTGTAATGGAGAATATGTAGTGTCATTTATTTTCTTAAAAAGTGAATGGAGGTAATTTAAAAGAAAGTTATAAATGAACCACTATAGGGGTGAAAAGGTTTTAAGGCAGAAGAATCATGAATGTTGGACAGAGCACCCCAACTTGAAGAAAAGAATCCACCTGTATAAGAAAAAAATAATTATGTGAGTAATACTAAAAATAAATAAATTAAACATAAATATGAAACAATAAATTAATTCTATAGATAATGATTTTACTAAGAAAATATCAATATTACCTCTGTGATTAAGTAAAGCTAACACCATTTCTCTTCCAGTAAAGGTAGTGGAGGTAATTTGAAAGAAAGTGATAAATGCACCACTATAGGGGTGAAAAGTTTTTAGGCGATAAGAAACATGAATATTGGACAGAGAACCCCAACTCGAACAAAATAATCAACCATTATAAGAAAAAAATTATGTGAGTAATAAAAAAAATTAAACATAAATAAGAAACAATACATTAATTATGTAGATAATGATTTTACTGTAAAAATATCAAGATTACCTCTATGATTGTGTAGAGATAACATCATTGATCTTCCTAAAAAGTCATGACACATGGATAGAAATCATCTAAAATAAATAAACTCTACAAAAAATAATGAAAAATAAATCAATGTCTCATTAAATAATTTTTCATTAAAATAGAGAAAGTATATCATAGAATTACCTTTACATCTTTATAAAGGGTTTCTTTGGTCCAAATATAAGCAAATAATAAAACTAATGATTCTTCATGAGCTTCATTATAGTTTAGAATACTATATATATGTGAGAAAACTGTGAGAAAATTAATGATATTGATATCTATTTGGCTTCATTGATCAATGGATCCAAAACAAGGATTGGTTGTACATCACTCATAAATCTAATTACAAAACTAAGGATTCTTTGTGTACTTCACTATTGTTGGTTTAACTACCTCTTAGAATAACATCTGACCTAAAATTCTTGTCTAGAATCCCCATGTTACACTCATCACACACATGCTCACCACCACCTCTATAATATCACCATTCATAATTTAATTTTCCTTCTCTTCCTCACAATTTTATTCATTATTTAAACAAGTGGGAATATTTTTCCTTCATAGCATTTTCTGATTCTCATGTTAATTCTTTAATAATATGGGTTTTCTATAAAACCTTTACCCAATGAATTATCTTGTTCTATAAAAATTTTCCACTATGTTAAAAAATCTAATTAGTTTGTTTCTATCTATGTGTTGGATGAGATCATCATGGTGACGCCGAGCAGGAATCTCAGGGAAGATGCTATGATAAGTGGTAGTTAACCAATAGTAGTGAAGTGCAGAGAGAATCCTTAGTTTTGTTTTTATATTTATGTGTGATGCATAGACAATCCTTTTTTTGGATCCATTGATCTATGAATCCAAATAGAAATAAATATTATTTTAACTCTTTTAAACTAATTTTTCTTGAATAACAACAACATAAACACGGATAGATGATTTTAGAAAGGTTTTCTTCTTGCTCTCTTGAAAAATTGATGAACTCTTTAACTCCATCTTCATATTAATTTGGCAAATTATTAGATTGAATCCATTTTTGGTTTATATATATCCAATTGGGTCCATAAAATATTAATTTTTTATAACATATAAATAAATACACATAATATATTCATTATCAAAAGTGGAAGTTATAGACAATTCTAATAATGTAAACTCAACATTTGATTGTTTCAAATAATTTTCAGTATTTTGAAGAAAATGGGTAATTGAATTTAAGAAAATAATTATCGCACATAAAATCATTCTTAAATTCACTAAAAAATTGAAAATATAATATAGGAAATTAAGGAGTAAGAAAAAACTCAAATATGATGAATAAGAATAATAAAATCTCATTCAAGAAACTAGAAGATATAAAAATGTATTGGAACAAGTGATGTAGCAACCTAATTAATTATTAAATTTAAAATTTGTGGTATATAAATATTTGAAAACATCTCAAGACTCTTGGGATTTCATATCACCACACTGACCAATCCCAATGAAATTCAAGGTACTCTAACTAGATGTAAAATTATCATTTCTAATGGATTACACAAATATGAATTAAATTAAACAAATAGATAGTTTATCATTCTTTAATATAAGAATAATGTTTTTAAATTGACAATGGTGATGTATTAATTGAAATAAGAACTACGATATTTGTATTGAAGGATAGATTAGTTATTAAAGAAACATTAATTTAAAAAATGAGGAATTGATCAGAATCATTACATAAAAAATAATTTTATGGATAGGCTAAAAGTGTTTATCAATGTGGTTGACATAATATTTAGAGGTTCAAGAGATAAATTATTATAATAATTTTCTACATTAAAAAGACCAATGTTTTAATGTTTATGATTAGTTATTTGACATTTTCCTTCATCTAAAGGCGACTCATGGAATTCATGGGATGTTTATTTCCCAATCCATGTATGTAAGAGAAGTGTTTTATAGATTTCAAAAGCAATATTGAAAACCCATGTTAGCACCCATTGAAAATTGAATAAAATTTTCAAATGTTGTGGGTGGAATGTAAATCTATATCGTTATAGTGTCCAAGGGACATTATCGATCCCCCTTAGGCTGGAAAAAAGCATCGGGGTATGAAAAAAAACACAGTGTGAGTAATTTGGCCTAAAAAAATAAAACTAGTAGAAAGAAAATCTAAATAAAAACTGTCATGATGCATCCATACATTGGATTATCACACCAGCCCAGATAAGTAGAAAAATGAAGATATGAAGAAATATAATATAAAAGAAATACCTTAACCTACCCTCAATTCCCTCACACAAAAAATCCGCAGTTTTAATTCTAAAATTTCATATGTATGGAATACATTGATAAAATAATGAATGAAAAACATGTATGATAACTTTGGGTGATCAATTTGGGAAACATAAACAAAATAAAATAACCAACTAAACTCTATGTGAATCCATGCATCAACATTGAGTCCATAAATAATAAACTCTCCATGAGCGATCTAGAGTTGAACTGAAATGGGAAACAGAGAAAATTTTAAGGCCTACGCCGCTAGTATACAATCACCAAACCACAAATAACGACATCGTTGAAGAAAAAATCTAAAACCAAACAAAAAATACACAAAGAAAATCAGAAGGACTAACATGCTAGGTGGAATAAAATCCAAGAACCTCTTCATAAACCCTAATTTCCATCAAACACCAGATGTCAGACAAGATGTTCGAGCAACTTAAGGCAATCGAGTTGTGTGATTTGAGCTTCGATTTGCCGAGGAGGAGCACTGAGAGCAGGTGGCTTCTATGGAAAGCTTCGGATATCGTGATGGGTTCACAAATGGATAACATTTTTTAATTAGATCAGGATAATTTTATCAGTTCTTATAAAAAAAGCTCTGATAAAGAGACTTGTTATCATCGTTTATTATTTAAGCACTCCTAAATGTACTCTTTATCAGCACTTTTTCTTCACTAATAAAGGTAGGTCTTTATGAATGCAAAAAAGTGATGTTAAAAACAATCTTTATCATCAAAATATTTATAAAACTGATAAATTTTTATTTTATTAGCGCTTTATTTAGCGTTGATAAAGCCTCAATTTTATCAGCATGAAAAAAGAGTTGATAAAGTTTCTTTTATCAACGCTTATTTCTTAAGCGCTCTTAAAGGATTTATAATTATAATTTTAAATAAAAAATTGTAAATATTTATATATACTTAGTAAATATATATAAATATAAATATAGTAAATATATTCATATTTAAATATATTTATTCTAATTTTATAATTATGTATTTATAATTATTTATTTATAATTATAGAAATATTTTAAAAAAATAATATTTATATCATTATATATATTTATATATTTATACATATATATATATAATAAATATATATAAATACAAATATAGTAAATATATTCATTATTTAAGTAAATTTATTACAAATATATTATTTTTTAAAAAATATATTAATATTTATTTATAATTATATAATTACTTGTAAAAATATTTATTTATATATAATTATAAACATATAATGGTATAAATATAGTAAATGTGCATCTATAAATATATTTCTTTATAAATAAATTTTTTAAAATAAATTTTTAACATTATTAACTAATATATAATTTTAAGTGCATGCATATATGTTAAAAATGAGTGAAATTGAATAAATTAGGAATAAATACAATTTAATAATATTGGAAAAATGGATAAGTTTTATGTATGTGCATTGTATATAAAAATTCATTAATTACATATATGTAAAATCAATGTAACACAAATTTGATCTATGTTAAATTAAAAAAACAAATGAAATTCAGTTATATATTTAGTACTATGCAATTAGTCAATATTTTTAATTCATATTAATTTTTTATTTTAAACTATTATTAAATAAATATATGACTATTTAATGTAAAGCGAATAAATATTTTGTAAAATATAAATCATATTTATATACATTAATATATATTTATATGTTTAATATATACAATTTAATAACATTAATTGTCATAATTATCTAATTAATAAAATATTTAATATTTAATAATGTATAATTAATTTATACAGTTTTACCAATAATTATTTAATTAATAAAATTGTTAATATTTTTTTAATAAACTCATTGTTTATTTTTTATTTATTTAATTATTTCATTTTATTTATCCAGGCCTTTATCAGTGCTAAAGAAGCGCTAATTAAATAAATATTTATCAGTGCTAACAATAAAGCACAAATAAAGGGAACCCTTTATCAGCACTAAAAATAAAGCACTAATAAATGTTAACCTTTATCAGTGATAAAAATTAAATTCTGATAAAGGATACCCTTTATCATCGCTAAAGATAAAGAGACAATAAAGGTTCCATTTATCAAATCCAAAAAAAGCCCAGATAAATATGCCATTTATTAGCATTTTTTGTAGCACTGTTAGAGGCCAATTTTGTAGTAGTATATAGGGATTGATCCAGTTTGAAGAATCCCATACCCGATATTGATGAGGAGTGACCAACACCATGTCATGACCGGATTAAGAAACCAGGAGGGTATTCCTTGACAGATCCTCCAACTCACCAACCGCCAACTTAAGTGATTTTTCCTCCTCTTCTGTCAGCAATGAAATCCTTGACATCAGCAACCAGTCCAGAGAACACTACCACACCATCAGGTTAAGCTACAACATATTCCCAAACTATCACTATTTCAGATCCATCCATGATGGTAGAAGTTATACCACTACCAGTCGCCACCTCATTAGGGACTTCTTCACCAACAGTTGTTGCTCTACCATATCCAACAGCTACAGCTGCATGACCCCAGCTACACCCCTACATGATTTTTTATGACAGTAATCCAATAGAAGACTAAATGTGGTGATTTTCATGATGTACTATATAGATGAGTAGTTGGGTCCTAGACATCAGTATTCTAGATCATCTGAGACAATTATAGAAACTTGAGGAGTTTTTGGGACACACCTATCTACTCACAGTTTTTTGGGTCAGCACTCATACATTCCATGATTTATTTTTGGATTTTACTGAAACTTTTGTGTTTGATGAGGCCACATACTGAGATACACCGAGCAACACGATGACACCAGTGTGATTTATACTTTTTGGGAGATCCTTTTCACTAATGATATCTGAGTTTCGTTGAGGGTGTGTATTCTACCCATATATATCCACCCCTCCCCCTCACCCACCCAGATCACTATGACCTGCTTGTTGTTTAGAGGGTTCTTGTTGTATCCAAAACCCAGTATGCTCTCACCGACCAAAAGAGCACATTGATCATCTTTACACCACATCATTTTCTAGACCATTATTTCAGCTCTATTCTCTTCCCATGCTATGATGATGGGGGAGTTGTTTATAGACATGACATGAAGCTACTGATCTATATCATCTGACATGACTATCCCAACCTCCCATACTTTTCCACATCATACTTATACTCCCTATTTTTCAGTCATCAGTGCAACCAGACAGGCAATTTCTATGCCACTCAGTTGTCACACTACCTTGGGGGGGGGGGGTTATCCATCTCTCCCTTGTAATTTCATAGGATATCCCCATCTAATTGACTGTATCATGCTTATTAACATGAAGATGGCCTCGAATAGGGGAGAACTTATGTGATCATCCAGGATCTCCAATAACCAATAGTGGTGGGAGAGGACCCACCTTCCCCCGAGGATGCTTCTTCTCTGATTCCACCCCCACCACCCCCTCCATCAGTGGACATTGTCTCTCCACCTCTCCCCACTTCTTCCTATATTCCCTCCTATTCCACCATTCTTACTCCTACATCATCCACAACTCCACCTCCTCACACACCCTTTGTTGATTCTCCATTTCATGCCCACCTAGACTAGATAGAATCTATATTAGGCCCTATTTTATAGCACATGGGCCTTCCATTCTCTGAAAAACCTACTCCTTGATAGGATCCATAGCCGGCAACACCACAATACCAATTCATATCCCTAGAAACTGACTCAATGATCCTATCTTTTTCAAGCCTAGGATACACTTCCACTTATGTGGTCTATGATATTCCAATATTTCCTCCACCACAAAAGGAGGACCCCACACCATCATCTTCCACTACATCTGCCCCTCCCTCTCATATACCCCTTTATTAGACAATTCCTATCCTGATGCTACTCAGTGACTATTTATAACACATGGTTCTTTAATTATATATATTGTTTTATTTCATTTTTCTTTTTATGTGATTGTTTTTGTGCAGGAAAAATAGTTTTTACATTTTTTTGATAGTCATAGTTACTCTAGCATGTCATGGGAACCCCCTTTTGACTTCTTTCCATATTTTCGAGCTTCCCATAAGGGGAGTATTATTTTGGAATTTATTTTCTTTCCTTTTAATTTGATTAAATTTTCAAGACTGAATTTTTTTTAGCATATAATCCTTCCAATATAACATTCATGGGAATAATAAGTGATTATATAGATTAAAAAATTTACAATATCAAGTTCTAGGAATTAATCCCATGTGCCATAATATATATTTATGTTTTATATTCATGATGCATAAATCATAAAAGGTGAATATCAAATAGATCTAACTTAACTGCATAGACTTGCAGTTAGAACTATCCAAAAAATTCATCGAAAGGTATAACTGGATGAGTTCATGGTATCTGGAGAAGTGGGAATACCAGTGAATAAGGCGATTGAACTCATTTATATACTTAGTTCAATTTGATCTAATATCATAAAAAAGTCTAACATAATATTCAATAAAAACTTATTATGAACAGCAGTTGCCATATATACAATATCTGAGTTCATTTCATCTTTTAAGGTAGCTTAAGAAGAAATTTAGCAATATCCTATTCCAAGTTTCGGTTATACTAAAAGAAATATATTTATCATTTTATGAAAATATTTTACTGTGGATTTAGTTAGGATTTCAGGATTCTGACATGGGAACAAGAGGTGGATACTCAGTTATATCACTACTTGAGGGGTTTTATCAAGATAGTAATATTTCATTAAATTGATTATCAACATAGACATGTGTCTTTTCCAACCCTATCTATAGAAACATGGTAGGCCTAGAAATTATAGCCATACTCAATTGAATCATGTTTAACATGGGAAGACTAACCAGTAATTTGTAGTTGGATCTAATGAAAGTGGGATTTTGTTGGATTTGGTGCCCTAAAACTAACTATTTTGTACTTTAGATTACTTGTATATTCAAAGAAGTGAATATTAATTTAAATATCTTATCACATATTGATTATTATTCTACATAAAACTAATGTTATATTTTCTTAGAGTATCTATCACATTGATAAGGTCGTATAATTTCCTTATTATGATGAGAACATTTTGATTATATGACGATATCTCTTAAATATAGTTCTATAGTTTGATAATGTACTATGATAGGGAACATAATACATAGACTATCGGGTGTGAGTACTCCTAATTAGATGAGGTTTCTTCTCATGAATTTTTCATTTGGTAATCTCCAAGAGGGGAGATTATGAGAAAATACTAACCAGTAGGAATTATTCATGTTTTGGTTTCATTGGATATTTCTATCTGTGAGCATGTGTAATGGTCCTTTGACTTTATGATCATTATTAATTCATTTCATGACTTGTTCACTTAGATGTATTTTGTAAACCTTGATGATAATAGTTCATGGTGAATTTAGATAAATTGGATGGATCGTGAATGAAATTTGGTTAATTAATAAGTCAAGGAAGTATTTTTCTCTTTCATCTATACGGTAGTTGATATCTCAGCCCTTTGGTTGAAATATAATTGTCACATTAAATTCCATGGATATGGTATAATGATGTTTATTTCAAATAGTCAAAGAAATATGTATTGAGCACATAGTTTGATGACATGTATGGTAAATATTATTGATGTTATATTTTAAAAAAAGGATTATATTACACAATGAGAATTTTTATGTGGTTTTCATTATTGCAACATTAAGTTATTTCTCTGGGGTGACTTGACCCGTTGCTAGACAGTAATCTTGGACTTTAGGTGCACCCACCTAATTCCAATGTGGAAGAATTCCATATAGGCACACAATAAGTGTTTCCATTGATCTCAATTAAATTATATTTGAGTTTAATTACTGGAATAAATTTTATTTTCAAGAATGAGGAATAAGTTTATTTCAGTTTTATTGATCACCTAAATTAAATAAATATTTATTCACTAGATTTTGAATAAAATATATTTATTTATTTTATTTAATATTTAATAAATATTTTTTATTGTTTTTGAATAAAATATTTTTTTATGATAATAAAATATTTTTTTGGGTTTCAATAAATTCCAAGAAGCTTGAATGGATCAAGAGTGCATCCGACGATGAATATTTATTTACAAGATAGTAAATAAAAGTCATCACTATGTAGGTTAGTGCATACCATAAAATAATAATAATAATAATACCATAATATGAAATGAGGTTTTATTATTGTTATTATATAATTTAAGGTCATATATGAAATTAAATAATATTTTTAACTTAACCTCTATCTTTGTAAATAGATTCTTGTGTCTTTTATATAGGGTAATCAAGATATTGATAATTGTTGTGCATAGGGAATTCTCTCTTGAATTACTTTTTATCTCACCCTCTCAAGAACAAGAAACATAAGACATATTACTTTAATATTGAAGAATGATTGATAAACATGAACAATAAAAGACAATTGATTCACAAAAATATCACCTAAAAATCAATTGACATTGCTCAAAGATCAAAAAAGAACCTGTGGATCTCCTCTAGAGGGTTTCTACCCTTAGATCATCACATTGAAACAAAGTATATACTAAATGGGTCTTTTGAAAGGTCAAAAACATCATCAAGGAAAGTATCCTAATATAAGGTATTTATTTTCTTAAAATCTAAATAAATTAATTATAAATTTAATATGAAAGATATTCACTTAGGGTTTCAGGAAACTAAATATTGAAACAAATTTTAATATATCTCCCACCATCACATGTTTCTACTATGTCTGAAACATTCAAGAAAAAATAATAGAACCAAATGCACCTAAACAATTAAACTTACCAATATCAACCTCATAGTGACATGCTCACCAAATAAAACATCCAACATAGTAGCATAGTATCCAAAGAATACAAAACTAAAGAACCCTACAACCACTTTCCCACTGATTTACTACTCTTATACCCCAACGTCAAACATATTTTTATTCCATCCTTTTCATGTATATCACATTACATAACCATCCATATTTTATGTGGTTAGGTACACATCCCCATCTACCACACCCTCACAAGGACTAGCATCTCGTGCTAGAATTAGTCATTTTCTACACATCACAACCTAATCACATCATCACTTATCATATCCAGAGTAGTAGAGTATCATTAACTCAATGGAAATCAAACTCATGACCTCCTCCTACCACTCATAACCCCCACCACACATCATATCCTCATCATCATTGGACAATATCTAGTACTAACCCATCACCAATGAGTGGTATCTAATAACAATCTATCACCACGGGAAATCTCCAACACCAACCCATCATTACTGGGTGATCTCTTACTCCAACCAATCATTGTCACTACTTCTGAAGGAATTTCTAGGAAGAGGGGGTATCCAGCCAT
This sequence comes from Viscum album, assembly GCA_963277665.1. Classification (NCBI taxonomy): domain Eukaryota; kingdom Viridiplantae; phylum Streptophyta; class Magnoliopsida; order Santalales; family Viscaceae; genus Viscum; species Viscum album. The sequence continues at coordinate 1,954,630,727 of OY728130.1, forward strand.
ATAATTCACCACCATCTTGGATGTTGGGTAAAACGCATGAAAACAAAAAAAAATTGGTGTTGGTAAGGTTAACCAACTTCGTTGGGGTTTATATAGAAATAACATAAAAAATAGGATAAATATATAGCAAAAAAACCAAATTAGGGTTCACTGTCACACCCTAGTTTTGGTTTTACACAATTATATCTCTTTCTTGACCATATTTATTTTTGATCTTTTATCGAGTCATTTTGGGTGACCTTTGGAAGTTTATAAATTTTTTTGGTAAAGTGCACAATTGGTGCATGATTAGGGAAAACTATGAAGGTCGTCCCAATAAATCAAGAATTTTTTATTAGATTCCCAAAGAATGGTACATGGTTATTCATAGTTAGTTTAAACTATGAAGTTTTCTCCTCAAATTTTTTGGCATGGGAAAGAAGGTTTACACCTTGTTAGTACATGGTTTTTCAAATCGTGTGGCCAAATCATTTAACTTCTATAGTATCCTAGAGTGAATTTCACATTTGGTTCATAGATTTCCAAACCGTATGGTCAAACCATGAAACTTGAATTAATTAATAAAAAAAATATTTTAAGAACCAAAACTCATATATTTTTTCTTATTCCTCTCCCAGTGGAATTGTCTCTCTACCAAGGATGATCCACTTGAAGATTTTGGAGATTCCTTGTCTTTAAATAATTATGTTCAATATATATTTGGGTGTTGGGTTAAATTTTTTAAAGTTCTGTGCTCAGTCTTTTTTGTTACTCTTTTTTATTCTAGAACCGCTCTTAAATTATTGAGTGGAAACTTAGATTGGGGATCTTGATGCTAAATCTATGTTTTTGGAATGATATAATTGTGTTTATTATAGATTCATCATGTAATTGGTATTTTTTGTGTGGATATTCATTTATCATTGTGCATTTTTTAGTAATCACTATGGTAAGTAATTTTTCTCTCTCCAGTTGTTCTATAAATGATGAATTAGATATTCATATTTAAGAACTCATGACTTGGGGTTATTAATTGTCTTATTGAACCCTCATTTATTCATGTCTTGTGGATCTTGTGAATGTATTGTAATTCCAAATGTTTTAAGATAGGTAGTTTCATGATTTAGCTTTATTCTACAAACCTTGTTGCTTTATCTTTGAATCAGGTTTATAAAATGGATAAAATTTATGGTTTTTGGATTTTTATTATAAATGGTTTTGAAATGGTTTTAAAAAGGAATGATCAATGTTTTGTTGAAATGTTTTGGTTTTGGTAACATTTATGAAAATAGTTTTATCCCTTGGTTTTGTTCACGAAAATGTTTTAAAATCATGTTTTTCATGGTTTCAAATATGAAATTACTTTTGAATGATTATAATGTGGTAAGCGAAAATGTGATCAAAGATGTTCTATGAACCCATCCTTAAGAATTAACTCTTTCCCCTTATACATGTTCTTTTATGGTAATGTATGCACTGGGTTGCCTAATTTGTTGCAAGGATCTGCTCTCAAGAGTAAACTCTTACCCCCAAGGCATGTTCTACTATATTAATGTGATCAACAGGTGGCCTACATATCATAGTAATGGAAATAGGATCCTCAATAACCTGGAATAATGTGTTTCGGTGGATTTTTTTCTCCATTAATAATCGTTGAAAAATATGTTTGGAATGTTTACAGAAATGCTTTGAAAACTGAGTTGTTATTATGATTTATAAATTTTGAAAAGGGGCAATTTATCCATTTTTTTTCAAAGTGTTTAGAATTGTATTTCATTATTTATTTAAATTTACATGATAAAATTTGGTTTATTTTATAAATTCTTCTTATGGAACATTTATTGGGATCATACTAGTCTATCTTTCTCACACCCTATATACACATTTGGGTTTATGTAGTTTTATATAATGCAAGTAAGGGTAAAGTGCTACAGGGTGGTGGTGGGTTTGTTAATTAACAGGGTGTGGGAGTTTGGAGGTGACATCATGTCATGGGAAGTTGGGACTTAGAATTTTTTGAGTAATTTGGTTATTTTATGTATTGACACTTGGTTTTCTTAGAGATTGTATATTTTATGTTGTTGATGTTGTTTTGAAATAGAAATATTATTCTATATCTTTATTACCTTGTTATACGCTCTTTGTGGAAAAATCATTCTCAAATGTAGTTCTTAATTCCCAATTGTTTGTCACTAGCAAGTGGGGATTGGGAATTCTCTTTAATCCATGTCAAGTCTTACTCAGGCTTTGAATAGTTGTGTAATTTGGATTGGTCCTTAAAAAAGGTATCAAATTTTGGTTTTCATGTTTTATTTTTTAGTAAGTTGTTTGGGATGTCTTAATAAACATGAGATAGAAATTTGGGGACTTAAGGGGTAGGTTGTGAGTGAGTACTTGGTCATATTTCATCATCATGAGCCTTAATATACCATGGGTGGTCGAGAAGTGTGTCTTTGGGATTCAATGTTTTTTTATCCCAGTCTTCTTTTTCTTATGTGTCTTTATAATTATAATTTACATTTATATCATAATTCACAACTAATACATGGAACTCATGTTTTACATCTCTTTATCTATTGATGTGTACTACCATTCCCCCCATATGAATTCTGATGATTCCTTGATGGTTCTATCAATAGAATATAATAAGGAAACCTTGTAGTTGATCATAATGTGATCGAAGCAATTGGGTGTATTCTCTAAGCTATATACCAAGGTGTAGTTCCTGATCTTGTTCAGGATATAGAGGTGGAACATCAAAGGGAATAGGATATTAATATGGATTAGGAATTTCTATGTCATAAACTATTTTCTTTATAAGGGATTAATGTTCTATGGGTGGTGGAGGATTGGTTTTGAAAAATCAAGATGATTTTTTAATTCATGGAAACTCATAATTTTGTCAGGATGAGATTCATTCTTTTCAAGATTAAAGGCCCAAGTAAAATGTGGTGGGACTTGGTTTTTTTGGCTAAGAAGTGTGAGGCCTTGAAGTGGAAAGACATCAAGGCCATTTTTACAAATAAATTATTCCTAGACTCTATGACCGTGGTAAAATCCGTGGAGTTTCTAGCCCTTGAGAAAGGGAATCCGTCAGTGATGGAGTACATTAATCTCTTTTTTAATATCACAATATTTTATCCTGAGGTCATATATGATGAGAAGATATAAGATTAGAGGTTTTAGAAGGATATTTTATATGAAATTTGGTGATAGTTTTTTATATTAAAGATGACCACCTTTGCTGAGGTGGTGGATAGCTCACTAATGGAAGATTTGACCGGGCGGGAAATTCGGGGTCGACTTAAATTCATTTTACCTCTAGTGGTAGATTTATTTGTTCTTACAAGTGAAAAAGAAAGTTTATTGAGTTTCATACCAAAAATAATAGCGATAATCCTTAGAAACCTCTCCCTGCACCATCATTAGTGGAAACTATTTTGACTAGTTTTCATTGTGGTCAGATAGGACACGCAAAGTACTTATGTCTTGTACCTCCAAAAAACAAAAACTTGTGTGAGTAGTGGACACTTTTAGATATTATATCAGGCTTTATGATTTCATTTAAATGTCACATATTCGTAAACACTTAAAGGATCTGTAGTGTAATCAAATACTTCAAAAAATATATTTCATGAACTAACCCAGTTCAACCATGAATCGGTCGCCCAATCTATCCCATAACGAGGCTAGAGAAGAATTCTTGATCCTCTTGAGCTAGAAACTAGTGTTGGTCATAAAAGATCATACACTTGGGAACAATTTATCCCAAAAATAACTAAAAAATAAAACAAGACATAGTACATAAAATAAAAAGGTAAATCCATAAATTACTGAACGAAATAAATACATAAAAATCTAGAAAGAATATAATAGGAAAAAATAGAAACCTAAAAAAATAAAATTGAAACCAACTAGAAACTACATGATATCAATTTGACCTCTTGGTTACCACCATCCATAAAATTAGCCTTCTTCATATGCATACCTAAATTAAATGAAAACCAAAAAAATAGCACCAAGTTGAACAAGTAGGGGGTTAGCATAAAAACACTTAGTAGGTAAAAACCATAGAATCAATACATTTCCATTCCCAAAATATTCCATATATTATATTTTGAAATAGAATTAGGGAAAATGGGATTTTGAACATTTAAAAATGGAAAACTCGATTTTATTTTTTAAAATCCAATTTGAAAACCAAAAATACAAGTAGGAACACATTTTAAATGATGTATAAAGGTAAGGAAATGCTAAGATAAGAAAAAGTATAAAGGTATGTCAAAAAAATCTAGAAAAAAAGGGGGACATGATACAAGTTCATGTAGAAGAATACTAAATAAAAAAATAACCAAAGAGTTGTAAAATCAAAATAGGAGCATACATTTATCTAAAAATGGGGATTTTCTAAACATCCCTAGAAGAAATATATGTATATACTTGGTTCAGACCCACCTTCTAGTGGATGGTGCACCTCAATATTCAATAACCAACTTGGAGTCTCTAAAATATCCTCATTAGTGGAAATGCACACATGACATATCCACTATCTATGGGTTCTAATCCATCTAATAAAGACTAGAATGAAATTTTCACTTGAACCTATAAATGACATCTATGAATCCCATGATAATAGTATAAAGGATATTGAGGAGTTCATCGCATGCTTGAAATTAAACATAACTCACCAATTCAACCACGCATGCCTTTCCCAATACCTGACACCAACTATACAAATACCCTCTCATCAGAAGGAAGACCATAGTGATTCCCATCATACATAGAACCTTTCAAAAGTTCCAATTGGGCTTACACATCATATGAATTTAAAATCAATTTTAAAAACATTGACAATTTCCTTCCGGGACTTAACATTTATAAATCTAAAACCATCTCTAATGATAATACCATTCTTCTCAAAACCATTTTCAAACCAGGGTGAAAACATTATTCATACTCAAATGGTTCCAAATGGGCCTCTTAAGTCATGGGTTTACCATCCATATTTCAAGGTATCAAATGCGATATGTTTTAGATAACAAGTTTAGAAAACACATTTGATGTTATTTAGTAACTAAAAATCCATTTGGATTATATTGGAAGTTTTTAGAAAAACCTTTTGGGATATGGAGTGCTGGAGAGGAAGAAATAAAAGAAAAGTGTTTTGAAAATTTGGTTCAAAATAGAGATTTATATGGAATTCCGTATATGCACCCCATGAACATATGGATGTTCCCACATCCAATGACATATATTTATGGAAAACCATAAAAATACTCAAGGGTTCAATAAAAGGACCGCAAGTAACACTGCATTATCACAAGGATCAACACATAAGCACCAAGACACAAAAATAACTACTACAACTTGGCCTTTATCAGCGCTAAAAACTGACATTAACAATTCTAGAAAAGCGCTCTTAATGTCGGCGTAGATAAATGGGGGTCCGCTTTTATCAGCTCTTTTTAGAGTGCTGATAAAGGGGACCCCCCCCCATCTATGCCGGCATTAACAGTTCTTTTCTAGCACTGATAATAGGGCCCTTTATCAGCGCTATCTTGAGCGCTGATAATAGGGCCCTTTATCAACTCTCTTTTAGCATTGTTAAAGTATTCCTTTATCAGTGCTCAAAAAAGAACTGATAATGGAACCTTCCCCTGTTCCTGCACAACCAACACCTGCACACCTGCACACCTGCACACCTATAAAAACCAGCACCTGCACACCTATATACCTGAACAAACCAGCACCTGCACACCCACACAAAATAGTACCCACACACAATATTTTGAAAAACAATGTTATATACATTTACATAACATCATGAATACAAAAAAACACACTGCTATATACATTTAAAACAATATTTTACATGGTCAAAATTAAAATTATCCAACAACAGTTATAAACATTAATGTTTCATCATTTGATATCTGTGATCCTCTCTCAAAAATTGTCATCCACAGTATTTCTTGCTGAACAAATAATCTGAACTTAAGGAAAAAAATTCACCTATATAAGAAAACAAACATTATATTAGTGATACAATAATTAAATAAATTAAAACATTAATATGAAAGAATACATTAATATGGGAATGTGAAACTAAAATATGGAAATGATAAACTCAAATGTTTTCATTCTGATAACAATGAAAGTGAATAATGTAAAATCAATATGTTTTTGGATGATTTATCTCATTTAATAAATACTGATTATTTATCTAATGAAAAGATTTACCAGTCACACCATGTGTCGAATTGAGGTGATTTTGATTTGTACACATCACAAAATTACTCATGGATCGTTTTCCTAAATTATCAAAACAATCCGAATGTGTTTTCTCGGTTTGTCGTATGTCATTTGTGTTGTTTTCTAAAGTTAATGTCAATTTCAAACTGATATCAGACACTTTTAGCCATACTGGTCCCACTATGCATCATATTGAGGTGCGGTTGAATCGTACACATCACAAATGACTCATGGATCATTTTTCTAAAGTATCAAAATAATCTGAATGTGTTTGCTCAGTTTTCCGTATGTCACTTTTGTTGTTTTCTAAAGTTAATGTCAATTTCAAACTGATATCAGACACTTTTATCCATACCGGTCACACCATGCGTTGGATTGAGGTTCGGTCTATTTTTACACCTCACAAATGACCCATGGATCATTTTCCTAAAGTATTAAAATAATCTGAACACGTTTGATTGGTTTTCTGTATGCCACTAGTGTTGTTTTCTAAAGTTAATGTCAAATCAAAACTGATATCAGACACTTAGCCATAACGGTCACACCGTGCATAGGATTGAGGTACAGTTGATTCGTACACGTCAAAAATGACTCATGGATCGTTATCCTAAAATATCAAAACAATCCAAACTTGTTTTCTAGGTAATTCGTATGTTAGTAGTGTTATTTTATAAAGTTTATGTCAATTTGAAACTGATATCGGACACTTTTAGCCATACTGGTTACACCGTGCGTCAGATTGATGTGTGGTCGATTTTTACACATTAAAAATTAATCATGGGTCATTGTCCTAAAGTATCAAAACAATTCGGATGCATTTTCTCGGTATTCCGTATGTCAGTAATGTTGTTTTCTAAAGTTAATGTTAATTTGAAACTGATATCAGACACTTTTAGCCATACCTATGACACCGTGGGTCGAATTGAGGTTTGGTTGATTTGTACATGTTAAAAATGAATCATGGATCATTTTCCTAAAGTATAAAAACAATCTGAACACATTTTCTCAGTTTTCCATATGTCACTTGTGTTGTTTTCTAAAGTTAATGTCAGTTTGAAACTGATATCAGACACTTTTAGCCATACCAGTCATATTGTGCATCGGATTGAGGTGCGGTCAATTCTTACACCTCAAAAACTACTCATGGATCGTTTTACTAAAGTATCAAAACAATCCAAAAGTGTTTGATCAGTATTCCTTATGTCAGTAGTGTTGTTTTCTAAAGTTTATGTCAATTTCAAACTGATATCAGACACTTTTAGCCATACCGGTCACACCGTGCATCGGATTGAGGTGCGGTTGATTCTTACAAGTCACAAATGACTCATGGATCGTTCTAATAAAGTATAAAAACAATGTGAATGCGTTTTCTCAGTTTTTTGTATGTTAGTAGTTTATAAGAGTCTCTCATTAAGTTATTCTTTACTAGAAACTCAAATCATTTCTAAAACCATTTTTCATAATCTAATGATATAAAACATAAGAACGGATGATCATAGATGCTCAATAAGTTTAAAAAAGGGAGATATAAATTATCATATAAAGATAACATATGTAGTAGGAATTCACCTTCATTGTCCTGTTTGTTTACATTCTTCCATCAGGTACACTGCCCATTTGTTTCTAAACACATCTATATCATCTTATGAATAGGTGTTTTTGAGACAGTCATAGTAGTACTGAAAAAATATAAATACAAAAAGGATTAATAAATATTTTAAATTAACTAGTAATTATTTTCAAAAATACCTCTTTAGGGATGATAGTTTGTTCATGAAATATGATCTCTTTCATAAATTTGCAAACATAATAACTGTAGTCCTTTCCATTTGTTTGTTTCGAACACTGTAGAAACAACGAGAAAATAAGTAATCTGTTTTGATATGTATTTGGATAGTGCAATACAATTATATATACCCTGATACTTATCCATTTGTAGATCTCGTGCGCCTTGTCGTCCTTAGACCCTATATTCATTCCATCTTTTAGACGATATTCATACATTGACCTATCATAACAGAATCCTCATTAAAATATAATATAAATTATATAACTAGATATTATGTTCTAAAATGTTGGATCTAGTGTATTACAAATTGACAATCGCCATCATGTGGGGTCGGTTTGTTGTATATCCATGCATTGAATCCAAAAAATAAATCTTTGGAGTATCCAAATTGACTGCAATGAGCATCCAATTCTGCCTAAAAACACAAAAAGGAATAAGTAATGATAGAAATGAAAATATAATTGATATGATTAAAATTTAGAGTTTTACCCCTGTAACGTTGGTATTAAAAAGAGTCGGTCAGTCGTAATTTTGCATTGAAATGTTCTGAGTATGTTTGACATTAATTCAGCCTGAAAATCAGAATCTATTTCTTTTTGTCGTTTAGACATGGTGTGAGGACTAATGAGTCCAAATTTGTATTCATGGGAAAATCCCTTCAATTGTTTTTCATATATATGCCTGCGAAAAATATGAAATGTATTTATCCATAATTATCATAGTATATCAGATTCTGTAAAATTAAATCATAAAAACATACCTCATGTATACATTTATAATTGAGGCGCCTAGCCATTCGTATGTGATGATTTTAGCTACAACGTGAGAACTAATGAAATCGAATGTTTCCTCTCCGTACATATCTTTTTCACAAACAATTGTGTGACTATTTCCGCCTTTCATTTTCATATCCACATGAGATTGCAATGATTTTAAATTTGGATATAGAACGGGCGGGGTGAATGTGCCTTCAGTAGATCATTTTGATCGGTTGGTTGATACTTTTGAGCCGTTATTTCGTTTTAGCTCCTTCATTTTGTCCTTCTGTAATAACATTCATCAGTTCATTACTTTTCTAATTAAATGTTAAAGGTTTTTCTTGAAAAATTAATTAGAAATGAATACCTCTTGGTAGACATGTTTTTTTACAAGATTCTACAGCCATGCAATGAATGTTCCAACATCTTTTTCCACCGTATGAATGTCGTCATCGTCATTTGGAACAGGTAGCTCAGTGCTCGGATCATGAGCTACGTTAATCGATACATTGACATGACCGGTTGGAAGTGGTCTGGAGTGTAGCATGTCATTCTGCATATTGAACATCATAGCCCTCGCTATAACGTGATTGGTGGGAGTTGAGAGATATAAATCACAGTCATTTTCACCCTGTAGAATATCATTACAAGAAAGGTATCAGTGTCTATGTGATTCACATTTCACAGGAAAAAAATATTAGAACATTTATTACCTCGGTTAAGTCTGGTCTTTGAGGGGAATGGCTCGCCTCAAAGCTGGTGGGGGTGGGGTGGGTTGTTCTTGAGTTATTTCTTCTCTTCGCCTCTCCCCCATCAATGTTTCTAGAAACTCTCCCTGACTTTGGAATTTTTCTTCAAGGGTATCTAGTATATCTCTCATCATTTTAATTTCTTTAGTTTGTTTCTCATCTTGTTTTTTTTTCTAAAAACATGTCTTGGGTGTCCCCCCAAAACCCGCACCTCTAACGCGGCCATACTGTTCTAGTTGTTTCAAGGCTGCTGAAAGTATGTCCACATCCGGTGCGGGTGTTGTTGATTCCTGTGACTATGTCAAATATAAAATATGGGAAAATAAGTAATCATATTTATGTAATAGTGATTTAAAGAAAAACAAATTTATATTATGTTATACTTACACATGTTTCTCACACTTTTTGGTTGTTTTCATCTACCAGTTTCCCATCATTATTAACATGATCCTCCTTCCATAGCACATGGCGTGGGATGAAAGTGGCTTGGGATTTTGATTCATCAATCTGCATATAAATAGAGAAACATGGTTACAGTATTGTTTTATGTCACATAAAAGTATTACTGTACTTTTAAAATACGTACCAATTGTTTTTCAATTAAAGCGTACCTCGGCCTTGCTTTACGGTAGGGGTATGCTGGTTTTGCTGCATGTTCTTTATTTTCAACACTCAGCTGTTGTTTCATAAATAAACAACAGTCAATCAAAGTGATGAATAAAAGAAACATTAAAAAACATGTTACCAAACACAATGTACCTGAAAAATCTACTCCACATGACGGTTGCAAAACGCATCCCACGCTCCTTGGGATATAAAGTGTGCATAAAGAGAAAGTGGGTGCGACTTGATTTTCCCTTCCGCATCTTTTAGATGACATTTCGTTAAAATGGTGTGAAATACTCTATGAACCCTTCTTTCCAGTCTTAATACATATTCTTTGTGCGAGACATATACTATAAATGCACTCTGTAAGAGATGATGTAGAGTTAGTCAATATTTCAGAATTTTATTTTATTTTATTTTAATAAATTAAATAAATAATATCGTAATGTTACTGTAATATTTTCCCACATTAATGTTTTCAGCCCGCTGAAAACATGGCACCACGAATCTATATCAATCGGCACGCGTTGCCGAGTGAAAATTCCGATGTAGCTACTAAACATGGCTTTGTTGGGGTTTACATGCTGACCTTGCTTATTCAATCTCACCTAATATTTGATTCCTTTTGCTTTTTTCCTTAAATATTTTGGATACAACTGTCAAACTACGGCGCACCTATTTATTTTGTTCCGTCAGGGTTTCATTTCCTACCATTTCTTCAGTTTTTGCATCATCATTATGTTTCTCTGAAGTGCTAGCATCGGCACTGGGACCAGCAACAACAGGTTGAGAAACCTGTTGTACCTCAGCAATGGGACCAGCAGCAATAGGTTGAGAAACCTGTTGTACCTCAGCAGTGGGACCAGCTGCAACAGGTTGAGAGACCTGTTGTACCTCAGCAGTGGGACCAGCTGCAACAGGTTGAAAAACCTGTTGTGTCTTGGGATTGGGTGCATCAGCTAGTACAGAAGTTATTATCTGCCGAAGTGGTTTAACATTTAATTTAGATCACATAAAATCAGCAGCGAGCAAATAATAACATAATGTAACACAATCTATATTATAATAAAAAATAACCTGATTATTAAACTCTATTTTCTTTTAAAGGATGAAGGGATTTGAGCCCTCTATCAACTATCCATATCCCTTCATTATGGTCTCCTCTTACATAAAAAACATCATTTACATTGGGACCACTATGAAATGATTACGAAGTCCCAATGAAATGGCCATCCTCCATTGAATTTTCATCTGACCCTTCAGTTTTTTTGCTCGATAACAGAAAAATTGACTAGTTTCGGTTTGCGGGATCTGGAATATAAAATACTTTCACTGCCTGTGATGCCATTATAAAAGGTTCGCCTTTCTCTCCTTCCTTACTGAAATCAACTTTCACGAATCCCAATTCATCTATTTTAACATCACTCTTGTTATCAACCCACTTGAATTGAATAATAGGAACTTGGAATTCTGTATAATACAACTCCCATATTTGTTTGATGGTGCCAAAGTATGACATATTTGCATAAATTGGATTTCTGTCCTTATCACTTGAAACATGCATCAATTCAGCCAAAATTGTAACCCCACTATTCTGCATGGTACTATCTTCAGCATGTTCATTAGTATAAAATATATAACCATTAACTACATAAGCATTGTAAGATAATACATACACACTTGGTCTTCTGGTTAGCCATCGAAGTCGGTCTGAAATTGACTCTGGATTTTCATCTGACTTCTTAAAAATATGGTCCTGAAACCATCCTATAAACTGTTGATTATGTGTATCTAATATCCATTTTCATCCCTAGATGGATTAAATTCCTAAGAATTTCTTTGTGGGTTTCAACATATGGGTTAACATCGATATTGTTATGCAAAAAATAAAGGTGGGCCTTCTCCCGATCTGTAATATTGATTGTGACAACCTGTCTTCCAGAAATTCCATCACCCTCAAGCCGCCCAGTGTGACGAGATTCCGGTAGGCCAATTCTTTCCACACTAGACATGTATTCGGTATAGAATTCAACATCTTCCTCAATAATATATCGCTCCGCAATACAACCCTCTAGATGACATCGATTTTTGAGATACCCTTTCAAAATCTTCATATATCGTTCAATGGGGTACATCCATCTGTAATATACAGGACCACATAGTTGAATCTCTCTCACCAAGTGGACCATCAAATGAACCATCATATCAATAAATGAAGGAGGGAAGAACATTTCTAATTCACATAATATGATTGAAATTTCTCTTTCCATAGTTGGAAATTTCGTCGGGTCTACAACTTTACTACATATATATTTGAAGAAGAAACACAGTTTTTTTAATGTATAGCAGACATTCTTGGGGAAAATGCAATGTAAAGCAATAGGAATGAGATCTTGCATCAAAACATGGCAGTCATGTGATTTCAGACCTTTTAACTTCAAATATCTCATTAACACGAGGTTCCTGATATTTGACGAATACCCCTATGGAACCTTTACTTCATTCAAGATGTGTAAAAACAGATACCTCTCTTTCCTAGAAAGAGTGTAAGCAGCAGGAGGAAGAAATGTTCATTTTTCACCCTTCACTGGTGCCAACTCTTCTCATAGTCTCATCTCAACCATGTCCAACCTAGCCTTAATTAGATATTTTGTTTTTCCATGTGTATTTAGAAACGTGACGATGACACTATCAAATACATTTTTTTCTACATGCATAACATCAAGAAAATTTCTGACATACAGACAATTCTATTATGGTAATTCAAAAAAACTGATCACTTTTTCCAACCGATTTTCGTATGGTTTTTTAAAGCCAGTTTACAAAAAGTATTGTCCACATTTTTAACTTTCTCAAACAATTGATCGCCTGGTATTGGAGGCTGTGATGTATGTTCTTCTGAACTTCCATCGAATGATGTCGTCCAAGATCAGTACTTATGTCATTGGGGTAGAAATCCGCGATGTCCTAGAAACATGGTTTTTGATGAATGTTTCAACCTAATTGATTGTGTACCTTGTTCGCAAACGGGAAACCCTTGAGTTCCTTTAATGCTATATCCTGACAAATTTCTGTAATCATGGAAGTTATTTATCATCTCGTACAGCATCGCTCTCAAAGTGAAATCTTTCTTTTTGTATGCATCATACAATGTTACACCAGAATCCCACAATAATTTCAAATATTCAATCAATGGATCATAATAAACATCAATATAATTACCCATTTGTTTTGGTCCTGATATAAGCATAGATAACATGATATATTTTCATTTCATGCATAACCATGGTGGTAAGTTATAATTTACCAAAATAATCGTCCATGTACTGTGACTGTTGCTTTGAAAACCAAAAGGATTCACTCCATCTGTAGATAATGCAAGAAGAAGGTTTCTCGACTCATTTCCAAATTCAATATAATCATGATCAATTATCTCCCATTGAGGAGAGTCTATCGGCTGACGTAGTATCCCATCTTTAATTCCTATGTCTGCATGCCATGTCAATTATCCTAAATTCTCCTCACTTCTATATAGGTGCCTAAACCTTGTAATGATTGGAAAGTACCATACAATTTTAGTAGGACTGGATTCATCTTTCTTGTATCGAGAAGCACCACACTTTGGGATTTCTTTAAGTGATTTGTGGTCCTTGAGAAATAGTATACAGTCATTCGGACAGGCGTGTATTCTTTCAGAGATCATACCCATCAAGCATAGCATTCGTTTGGTGTCGTATGTTCAGCTCAAGAGTTCATTATCTTATGGGAGCATGTCATTCAGGAGAGCAAGTAGTTCCGTAAAACTGGCGTCACTCCACCCGTTGTCTACTTTCAAATTATACAACTTCATTATGGATGACAGTGCTGTATATTTAGTGCAACCAGCATACAATGGCATCCTTGCACAACTTTTTAACTTCTCGAACAATTTTTGGCAATCACGAAGTTCATCTTCGATGGTCCTTTTCATTTCCTCAATACGATCTTCATCATCATTCACATCTATAATCACATCCTCCATACGGTCATATTCACTATTCATACTTTTAATCATATCATATGATCCATAAAATGCAGTGTTATCCCAGCCACTACCTACATTCGTTCTTTCCCCATGTTTATTCCAACATTTATAACTATGATCTATTCCGTGACAGATCAAGTGTTCTTCCAACTCCTCTGGACTAATTTTTTTTGAATAACAACAGTGTAAACACAGACAAAGGATTTGAGAAGGGTCATATGCATGATATTTTTCAAACTTTATAAACTCTTTCATGACTTCTTCATACTCTTTTGTCAACTGATTGGCATTCATCCATTCTTTATTCATATTCATCCTATTTGAAATCCAAAGGATGGGTATATAGGTTAGGGGAGAAGAAATATGAGTATAATTTAGATAAAAAACTAGATACTTAAAAAATGGTGGGGGTGATCATTAATAGAAAATCTTGGGTGGTTCTTGGGATTCATCCATTCTCTTCCTCTCATCGATCCCCCTGATCAGGGGTAGTTCTTGGTAGTTTTTTGTAGTGCATTAGTGAGTTCTTCCCTCATACTTCCTCCAAAACTATTATCCTTTATTTCCCTATGATTTGGGATGATTTTAACTAGTATTTGTGTGATGATTTCATTATATAATCTTCAAATCAATTCAGATGATGTCGATTTTGTTTTTATTGTCTAGAGGTTATCCTCGTATGATAAACGCACCATGTTTTCTGTGGTTTAGGTGGTTTTTTGTTTCCTAGTGAGTTTTTAAAAGAATATTCCTAATTATATTAAGGTTAATAATTAATTATAAGTTTCTATAATTAATTATTTGGGAATTTTTCCTTGAGATTGGGTCTCAATCATTGGTATAAGATTAGATAAGGCATGTATAGTCTTGTTTGAGGATGAGTTGATCTTGGTGAGGGGGGTTACTCCATTTTTTGAGGTAGGTGGACACTATAATACAAAACCATGTTCCAATTTATGCATGATTGTGCATTCATGCATGAGTATATGTGTTCTAGTGAAAGGGATAGAAATCTAGAGCAACCTAGGTAAATAAATAGGGTGTTTTTTATCCACCAAGAGATAGAGTGAGGGTTCTATTGAATGTTTGTGATTTTGTGATCATCCTGAGATTATGTCTCCATGGAGGTGAGGTTTCTAGTTGTGTTTATGAGAGGATCGGGTTTGGTATGAGATTTTTATAGCCTAGTTAGGTTTTCTAAGGCTAATTGAGTAGGTATTAGAGTCTTAGGCCTAAAGAAGATGGATAATATAGTTTTATATATCACGTATGATGGGTAACACCCTCTTAAGGATATATAAGATTCGTGGTGTGTGTGATGGGTAGGATATTCCATATAGGGATCAATGAAGTGTGACATAGAGTATTTCCTCCTTATAATTGGATTAAGAGATCTCCAAGGGGAGATATGATATGGTACCTAAGTGAGGGTCATGGTAATAGTCTGGATGACTTAGAACAGGGTATCCAAGGCTCTTAGTGTGAGTTTATTAGGATGGTCATTATTTAGTTTTAATGATTTTTAATGTGGGAATTACAAGATGATATAGACTAGACTATCAAGGCCTAGATCAAGTATAGCATGTGGGTTGTGAAATTACCATATAGAGATGAGTGTGTGTTTGTATCAATGAGTAGATATGGGATTGGTTTGTAGAACCCAGTAGATTCCCTTATAGGCGGAATTAGACTGTTGATAGGTTGGGAATAATTTTCATGTATAACCAATATGGTTTTAAGGAGATTATTATGCAAGGCTAAATGGATGGTGACTTTTATCATTTATGGATAGACTGACTAAGATATTGGGACTTAATATGACTTTAACCTAGTTAAAGTATGATCATCCATGGGGCCCACCTATTGATTATGTGGTTTATCTAGTACAAGAGGTTGGTTATCTAGATACCCTCATTAGATTACTATTTATATGTTTTTTGGAATGAGACAAGATGGATGGCCTTTATTTAAGTGATAAGGTGTTGGTTGGACCCAAATTTTAGTGAGAAGGCATTGGTCAAAGGGGATTGGTGTGTGACATCCATGGTATCCACCTATTGATGGTGAATTTTGACTTGTGATAAAGGTTGGATAACTATTTTCAAAGGCGTGTGCCTCAGCGTGCCTTGGCTCGAGGTGTGGTGAGGCACACCTAGTGCACCTCACCATCGGTGAGGCAAGGTGACATCACTGAGGTGTGCTAAAGGCACGCGCCTCGTACACATACCCGAGAGGCGCTATGGTGTGAGGCATGGAAAAGGCACACCACTAGCCCCTGAAATCGGGGGGAATAAGGAAGCGGAGATCATGCTTAGAGGGGTGGCAGAAATCGAGGGCTCGATGGAAATCGAGTATAAGGCCCCAACCTTAAACATTACTTAATCTTGAGTTATTTCAAAAATACACATTGAGGATCTTTTCAGGTTTATATTTTTAGAAAATTAGATCATAAATTATGCATTACATTCCACTTGTAGACAAGGTGGTTACATCAAAGACAACATTCATTTTTTTCATCACAGGAAACATATTTAAAATAAAACATGGGTTCTTTCTTGACACTATCATCACATCATGTACCTTCCCCTTGACCTGTGAAAAACATTTCAAAAACTTGGGATGATCACAAAAAGCTCAGTAGGGGTTATAAAATAATTAAAGGAAACATTAACCCATCAATAAATACAAATAAATGAAACCAAAACTTGTAATTCATAACATACCTTACGAAATCATAAGATTTATGGGTTACACACAGAAATCATAAATCATAGAGGTAACTTATGGAATCCATATCAAACTTGCATTGTAGCTATCACAGCTACATAGGGAGTCACATTTGGAATACCCATCACAGTATATTCCCTAAATCTATTAGGAGAAACATTAACGTTTACCTCTGTCTCATTACCCAATGCATTGGAGATCTATCTCGGGCTCACCCACCCAAGGTTTATCACGGAACCACCCCTATATGTAACAATGGAAAAGAACCATAAAATAATCATAACACATAACTTAAGCATAAATGAAAGATAACATTCCCACATTGCAATAATAATATAACATTTTAATATATTGAAATAATGAATCCATTCTAAAAACCATTTGCAAAACCATTTAAAATATTTAATAAAGAGATTTTTTGAATCAAAGTGTCCTATACCACTTTGAAGCTTTTAAAATTTTAAACCATTAATATCCATATAAATAAATTCTTAAAACCATTTTGAAAACATGGATATTAATGAAAAATATTTATAATAATAAATCATTAAAACATTTAAAATGATATTTTAGTTAAAGAGTTTTTAACAAAAATAGAGACACTTGAATACAAATAATTGAGGAATAACATTTAATCAGAACTTTATAATATCATTATAATAAATGGATTCATGATATAATATTAAAAAGGACAGTATATACACTATATAAGAGTGAATTGGTGCATAACAACAATGATGTCTCAATAGAAATGTAAAATGAGATGAAATCCAATATAAAGAAGGTATCCTTAAATTAAGGATAAATAAATCTAATAATTATGTGTGACAAATATAAATACACCCAATATAAGTGGATATTAAGTGTAAAAAAATCCGAGGTCATTCACACATATTCATAGGATGACAAATTCAATAACTACAAGTTGAACCCAAAGAAATCGAAATTGGGTTAAAAAGTTCCCTTGTAAAAATTAAACAGCCTAACGATGTCACTTTAAAATTCAGAAAATGGGTTGATGAGACAAAAAGGGTATATAATCACTTGGAAATAAATTTGACATAAATAAGGATACAGAATAACATATCCCAACATAATAATATGTAAATTAAAATACCTAACAAAATAAGTCTTTTAAAAAGAGGAGAGTGAAAGGTTCCCTTATCGATTTGGGTAACTTCTGAAACATACACCCCATGAAAGAAGGGTCATACAATGAAGATTTTAATACCCATAAATTAAATTATATTACACAAATAATACAATCATGGGCAGTACAACACCACACAAATTTAAATAGTGGCAAATGTAACATGAATCTCATGGGAATAAAAGTGAGATGAAAAATCCCTTACGAAAATTCGGCAGCCTAACGGTGCCACTTAAAACTTCCAAAATGGATTGATGAGATCAAATAGGGTCTATAATCATATTAATATAAAATTTACATTAAGAGGAATATAAAATTACATCCTCCAACATAAGAAATATGAGCTTAAAAGAAATGACATAAAAGAGAGTACTTTAAAAGAAAGAGAGAGGTAGGATCCCTTACCTCGTGTCCGACTTGACTTTATCGTTCTTTAATCTCCTGAATAACAAACTAGAGAAAATTTATACTTTATTATGAACCTTTTTTAAGTTCATTATTCCTTTTATATCACTTATTACTATGTTATTAACATTATGTAATTATTTAAGTTAATAACAGTTGTTTTGTCGATCATTGGTACTTGAGTCAAAAATAAACTTCTTATAATTACAAGTTGTTCATGTGGTAAAATATCCATTATATCCATAGTTATATTCATGATTTAGATATCATATTTATCATATATATCCAGTATATATATGCATTTATAATATTACATAACATTTAGAGGTAAGAAATGAAATGCACCGTTCATGGAGACGGTAAACCGTACGTACGCATGAACGCTACTTTCATTTCTATTATGTATTTAATGGAATGAAATAATAATTATATAAAGGTATATTATAATTCCAGTATAATATAATATATAATATCATTAACTCCATCCTTTATACATCCCACATATGGCATTAACGAATCAAATCACTTTGAGGGGCCAGTAGTCCGCACTTCCTAAAATGAAGATATCGCGTTTACGCATAATAGAAACCATAAAGTTGTGTCATAAATGAAAAATACAGAAGAATATGTAAAACATAAACATTTTATATATCATATATAAATATAGTGACATCTTAATGGACACTATGAAAGGTGTTAGAATAATATTGAACAATCATTGTTTCGTGAGGCAGAAATTCACCATCAATAGAAATAGTATGTTCTTTAACCATTGGACGGAGGTGTGCGTAAGTGTAGCTCGAATAATTCTCATAAAAACATCCTAGTATATTTAATATACGGGTTTTGTTACAAAATAAATGAATAAAAAGAGTTTAGGGGGTTGGAGAAGCAAAATAATACAAAAGAACATAAGAGAGAACATTACCTTTAAATCGGGTAACTCCTCTTAGTTTGAACCGAAAGGGTTTCTTAAAGAGATTTCTACCTATGGTAAGGCTGCTATGATTAATATAGGGATTTGGATAGATGAAATGAGTAGAGTTTGGCCAAGCCAATGGCTTGAGAGGTGTGGGTAAGGTGGTAGAGGTGGGGGCCTTTTATAAGAGGGAGGAGGGGCACTCTTGGAAAGTCATGAAAAGTTACTTTATTATAAAATGATGTTCGGATATTAAAGCTCCAAAAAAGATATATTTAGAGGATACGGTGATAAGGGTTCTAAATAAACCCATCCAATAGGTTTTGAACAATTTTATGTCTTAGATTTTACCTTATCTTTTCATTTTATTTAAATCGTTCATTGATGTGGTAATCACTACATCATCATGGTGTCATAAATAAATTTTTTTATTTAATGTCTAAAATTTTTAAAACAAATATCATGATGTATGAAATATTTTTATATTTATAATTAATATTTATAGTCAAAAATATGACTTTTATAACCCCATGTAAAAATTAGTTTAGTAAAACAATACATGTTTGTGACACTTTTATTTTTACTTTAAATAAAAAGTTATTAATGTCATTTTCTTACCCAAGTGGATCCATAGGGTACCCAAGTTTACCCATGGATTTTCTTGGTCGGCCATGACTCATCCAATAAGTGTAGGACAAGTGTAAAGGTAATTTCATATTATTATATCATTATATTTACCTTAAATTACACTAATTACCTTTAATCGTGACTTATAAAACTTAAAAGTTACTATTCATCAAAAAATTATTTTAATCCCATTGAACCAAATTTTACATCCTAATGACAACCATTTATGTTGGATTTTTGAAATTCAAACCATAGAGGTAGTAAAATTTCATTTAAACGAAAAATCGGTTTTTTAACTACCACTTAGTGGTTTCACTATTCATCAAAAAAATTGATGTTTTTCAGAAAAATACCAAACATTCACCCTAATCTATATTTGATATTCCAAATTAAAAAATTATGTCCATTTTACCAAATTCAAAACAAAAAAGTTTCATTAATTATTTTTATAATTAATTCTCACTGTCAAAACAAATAACGTGTTTTTAAGAAACAATATCTATCAAAAGATTGATACTTTTTTATGTCCAATTTCAAAGTGAAATTAATTCCAATGACCACCATTGGAATAAATGGTAAAAATATATTTTAACTACACTTTAAACGCAATTAAAAAAGATAATCTATCCATATAAATAAATTAGATTAAAAAGATGTTTTGAATTAAAATGCAACATTTTCACTAAAAATGATCTTTATTGGAAAAATAACAAAAAATTTCACAAAGTAAATTTTGATGTACAGATTACAAAGAAGGATTATATTTTTTCAAATATAACATATAAAATTTTCAAAAGTATATTTAAAAAGGTTTCGCCATCAAAAGGAGGTGAATCAACCTTTTAAAGAATATTAGAAGATTTATGCTTAAAATTGAATTCATTTGCATTTTAAGCCTCTAGAATTTATTTGGATAAATGTAAAAATATTTGACAAGCATGTATAATCATTTGGTAGTCAGTTATGTTCATTCCTGCCATTACAATGGCTAGGAATTAACTACTATTTAATATAATATTATTATATTATTAGTGTGCAACGTAAGATTTCAAAAAAAACTCATTGTTGTGTATTGGGTACGCCATCGAACATAGAAACCCCATTAAAGTAAAATTAATATTTAATTAACTAATATTAATAAATATTAAAATGTATTATTCTTTATTTACCTGGTATGTTACATACTTCCTCTTTTTTTGGGAATTGTGTCCTCGCAATTTTAAAATTGGGCTCAGAAACTTCATTGAAAGCCCCACATCGGAAAAGTAGTCAATAAAAATATCACTTTAAAAGAAAGAAAGAGAAGTACAATGGTCACCCAAGTTAACCTATACTAGGATTACATGTAGAAAAACATGGACATGTAAGAGAAAACAAAGGCTCATGTTCTGATGGAGAGTGATAGAAAACATGTTTAGGAGAAAGTTAACCACCAGAAAATTACAAACTTGTGACGGGTTAAACGGTATTTGATTCCCCAGTAGGAAAAGTTAACATACAACATTTTTGTTTTAAAATTATTTTCATTGAAGAATTTATTTATGGGATTAACTAAAACATAAGGAAACAAACTTACTTGTCATGTAGACTTCATCTACTACTATATTTCTAACACAAACTCATATTTTCTCCAAGCAATGAGTATTTAGGATGACTTGTTCACATTAAGAGCTCTATTATCAAATTCTTGAGAATCACCTAATCCGCAAAAGATGAACTATATATTTTCCATGTATCTAGACCCTAACCAAAACCAAAATGGTTAGTACAAGATCAGATAATCCCCAAAAAGGATAATATTATAAGAAGAAAAACAACTCTTAATCTCCAAAATTTGTCAAACAATACCCAAAGTTCAACAAAGACCATTCAATACAAAAATTGCCCTTAAAATTATTCAAAATAAACCAAACTAAGATTGAAACCAAAATATATGAAGGATTTAATCAGATAATCTTCCAAGATAAATCTTACCATTCATCTCCAAATAACATTAGTTACTCTTAAAATCTCAAACTTGAAAAGTAATTAACCTAATCACATATCCTCCATGATAGGCTAATCATTTCCATAGATAACCCAAAATCAACTTATTCCTGATTCATAAGATCATCTAACTAAAAATAATTAGTTATACTAACTAGGGACTTCAAGTATTCTAGTGGTAGGCGATAAATACCAGTCGCACTTTGGTTGTGGGTTCGATTCCCGCAGCTTTGTCCGACGCAACGGGTTGTCACACGGTCTGTGTGTTGACCTTTTTTCAAAACTATATAATTCTTAAAACATTCCCCAAAAAGAGATAGAATCTTAAAAAATAACCATAAACTAATTTAACCTCAATTTTATCTCATGCCTTTAATTTTCCATCATAACATATAGTAACCCATAATTACCTCAAAAGTAAGGATCATATAAACCCTAATGGTTACCTTTATAATTATTACCTGAACTTCCACATCGAGTTGGTTATCTCGTACATGATGCATTAGAGAACTCACTAAGGTTCAAGTGGTTAATCATGACTCCTGATATTTGGTTTAGAAAACCCACAATAGTTCTCATTGCATCTCCCATATCATTCAGTTGTTCTTTCATAAAACTGTCACAGTTTTCATCACAGCCACTGTCACTTTGGTGCCTTCTAGATCCATCCATTTACTAAAACCAAAAAGGTCAGTGTGAGTATATCATTAGAATCATCATATAATAATGAGGTAGATAAACACAAATATATACTTATCCAAGTTATCTCAAACTCATTCCAACTTTCTAAAAAATGACTCCATCCAATATACTAACCATTGTGGTTATCTACAACTTGTCACTTATTCTTAAATAACACTCTAACCTCTAAACTTATCTAAACCGAAATTTGATATAAAATATAAGGCCCCAACCTTAAACATTACTTAATCTTGAGTTATTTTAAGAATACACATTGAGTATATTTTCAGGTTTAGATTTTTAGAGGATTAGATCACAAATCATGCATTACATTCCACTTATAAACAAGGTGGTTACATCAAAGACAACATTAATTTTTTTCATCAAAGGAAACATATTTAAAATAAAACATGGGTTCTTTCATGACACTATCATCACATCATGTACCTTCCCCTTGACCTATGAAAAACATTTCAAAAACTTGGGATGATCCCAAAAATCTC
The DNA here is from genome assembly GCA_963277665.1 of Viscum album. Taxonomy (NCBI): domain Eukaryota; kingdom Viridiplantae; phylum Streptophyta; class Magnoliopsida; order Santalales; family Viscaceae; genus Viscum; species Viscum album. Next base: position 1,954,653,882 of record OY728130.1, read on the forward strand.
AGTAAGGGTTATAAAATAAGGAAAGGAAACATTAACCCATCAATAAATACAAATCAATGAAACCAAAAATTTTCATTCAAAACATACCTTACGAAATCATAAGATTTATGGGTAACACACAGAAATCATAAATCATAGAGGTAACTTATGGCATCCATATCAAAATTGCATTGTATCTATCATATCTACATAGGGAGTCAAATTTGGAATACCCATCACAGTATATTCCCTAAATCTCTTAGGATAAAAATTAACGTTTACCTCTGTCTTGTTACCCAATGCATTGGAGAGCTATCTCGGGCTCAACCGCCCTAGGTTTATCACGGAACCACCCGTATACGTAACAATGGAAAAGAACCATAACATAATCATAACACATAACTTAATCATAAAGTAAATATAACATTCCCACATTGCAATAATAATATAACATTTTAAGATATTGAAATAATGAATCCATTCTAAAAACCATTTTCAAAACCATTTAAAACATTTAATAAAGAGATTTTTTGAATCAAAGTGTCTCATACCACTTTGAAGATTTTAAAATTTTAAACAATTAATATCCATATAAATAAATCCTTAAAACCATTTTGAAGACATGGATATTAATGAGAAATATTTATAAGAATAAATCATTAAAACATTTAAAATGATATTTTAGTTAAAGAGTTTTTAACAAAAAGAGTGACAATTGAATACAAATAATTGAGGAATAACATTTAATCATAATTTTATAATATCATGAGAATAAAGTTATTCATGATATAATATGTGAAATTATAGGATATATACCATATAAGAGAGAATTTGTGCATAACAACAATGAAGTCTCAATAGAAATGTAAAATGATATGAAATCCCTTATAAAGAAGGTATCCTTAAATTAAGGATAAATCAATCTCATAATTATGTGTGAAAAATATAAATATACCCAATATAATTCGATATTAAGTGTATAAAAATCAGAGTCCAGTCAAAAATATTCATAGGATCACATATTCAATAACTACAAGTTGAACCCAAAGAAATCGAAATTGGGTTAAGAAGTTCCCTTATAAAAATTCGACAGTATAACGGTGTCACTTTAAAATTCAGAAAATGAGTTGATGAGACAAAAATGGTATATCATCACTTGGAAATAAATTTTACATCAATAAAGATACAGAATAACATATCCCAACATAATAATATGTAAATTAAAATACATAACAAAAGAAGTCTTTTAAAAAGAGGAGGGTGAAAGGTTCCCTTACCGATTTGGGTAACTTCCGAAATGTACACCCCATGAAAAAAGGGTCATAAAATGAAGATTTGAATACCCATAAATTAAATTATATTAAAAAAATAATACAATCATGGGCAGTACAACACCACACAAAAGTAAATAGTAGATAATGTAGCCTGAAACTCACAGGAATAAAAGTGAGATGAAAAATCCCTTATGAAAACTTGGCAGCCTAACGACGCCACTTAAAACATCCAAAAATGGATTGAAGAGATAAAATAGGGTCTCTCATAATATGAACATAAAATTTACAGTAATAGGAATATAAAATAACATCCCCCAACATAATAAAGATGAGCTTCAAAGAAATGACATAAAAGAGAGTACTTTAAAAGAAAGAGAGAGGTAGGATCCCTTACCTCGTGTCCGACTTGACTTGATCGTTATTTAATCTACTGAATAATAAACTAGATTTAATTTATACTTTTTAAGAGCCTTTTTTAAGTTCATTATTCATTTTATATCACTTAATACCATGTTATGACCGTTGTGTAATTATTTAAGTTAATAACGGTCGTTTTGTCGATCATTGGTACTTGAGTCAAAAATAAACTTCTTATAATTACAAGTTGTTCATGTGGTAAAATATCTATTATATTAAGAATTATATTCATGATGTAGATATCATATTTATCATATATATCCAGTATATACATGTATTTATAATATTACATAACATTTAGAGGTAAGAAATTAAATGCACCATTCATGGAGACGGTAAGTCGTACGTACGCATGAGTGCTAATTTCATTTCTATTTCATATTTAATGGAATTAAATAATAATGATATAAATGTATATTATAATTCCATTATAATATCATATATAATATCATTAACTCCATCATTTATGAATCCCACGTATGGCATTAACGAATCAAATGACTTTGAGGGGGTGATAGTCCGCACTTCCTAAAATGAAGATATCGTGTTTACCTATAATGGAAACCATAAAGGTATGACATAAATGAACAATACATAATCATATAGAAAAAATAAACATATTATATATAATATATAAATATATTGACAACTTAATGGCTACCATGAAAGGTGTTAGAAGAATATTGAACAATCGTCGTTTCATGAGGCAGAAATTCGCCATCCACAGAAACAATATGTTCTTTAACCATTAGATGGAGGTGTGTGTACGTGTAGCTCGAATAATTATCATAACAACATCCTAATATATTTAACATACTGTTGTTGTTTCAAAATAAAGCAATAAAAATAGTTTAGTGGGTTGGAGAAGCAAAATAATACAAAAGAACATAAGAGAGAACATTACCTTTAAATCGGGTAACTCCTCTTAGTTTGAACCAAAAGGGTTTCTTGAAGAGATTTATGCATAAGGTAAGGCTTATATGATTAATAGAGGGATTTTTATAGATGAAATGAGTATAGTCTGTCCGAGCCAATGGCTTGAGAGGTGTGGGTAAGGTGGTAGAGGTGGGGGCCTTTTATAAGAGGGAGGAGGGGAACTCTTGGAATGTCATGAAAAGTTACTTTATTATAAAATTATTTTCGGATATTAAAGGTCCCAAAAATATATATTTCAATTATAAGGTGATAAGGGTTTAAAATAAACCCATCCAATAGGTTTTTTACAAGTATATGTCTTCGATTTTACCTTATCTTTTAATTTTATTTAAATCGTTCATTAATGAGGTAATCACTACATCATCATGGTGTCATAAATAAATTTATTTATTTAATGTCTAAAAATTTTAAAAAACTATCATGATGTAGGAAATATTTTTATATTTCTAATTAATATTTATAGTCAAAAATAGGACTTGTATAACCCCATGTAAAAATTCTTTTAGTAAAACAATACATGTTTGTGACACTTATATTTTTTACTTTAAATAAAAAGTTATTAATGTCATTTTCTTACCCAAGTGGCTCCATGGGGTCTCCAAGTTGAATCAAGGATTTTGTTGGTCGTCCATGACTCATCTAATAAGTGTAGGACAATTGTAAAGGTAATTTCATATTATTATATCATTTTATTTACCTTAAATTACACTAATTACCTTTAATTGCGATTAATAAAACTTAAACGTTACTGTTCACCAAAAAATTATTTTAATCCCATCGAACCACATTTTACATCCTAATTACAACCATGTATGTTGGATTTTTGAAATTAAAACCACGGAGGTGGTAAAATTTCATTTAAATTAAAAATCAGTTTTTTTAACTACCACTTAGTGGATTCACTATTCATCAAAAAATTGATGTTTTTCAGAAAAATACTAAACATTCACCCTGAGCTATATTTGATATTGAAAATTCAAAAATTATGTACATTTTACTAAATTCAAAACATAAAATCTTCATTAATTATTTTTATAATTAATTCCCGCTATCAAAACAAATAACATGTTTTTAAGAAAAAATATCTATCAAAAGATTAACACTTGTTTATCTCCAATTTCAAAGTGAAATTAATTCGAATGACCACCATTGGATTAAATGATAAAAATATATTTTAACTACACTTTAAACCCAATTAAAAAGATAATATATCCATATAAATAAATTTGATTAAAAGGAGGTTTTGAATTAAAATACAACATTTTCACTAAAAATGATCTTTATCGAAAAAATAAAAAAAAATTCCACAAAGTAAATTTTGATGTCCAGATTCTAAAGAAGGATTATATTTTTTAAAATATAACATATAAAATTTTCAAAATTATATTTAATAAGGGTTCGTCATCAAAAGGCGGTTAATCGACCTTTTAAAGAATATTAGAAGATTTATGCTTAAAATTGGATTCATTTGCATTTTAAGCCTCTAGAATTTTTTTGATAAATGTAAAAATATTTGACAAGAATATATAATCATTTGGTATTTAGTTCTATTCATTCCTTCCATTACAATGGCTAGGCGTTAACTACCATTTAAAATAATATTATTAGTGTGCAATGTAATATTTCAAAGAAACTCATTGTTTCGTATTGGGTACACCATCGAACATAGAAACCCCATTAAAGTAAATTTAATATTTAATTAACTAATATTAATAAATATTAAAATACCTTATTCTTTATTTACCTGGGATGTTACATCGAGAGTGTCGGCGGAAATCAAGGGTGCGATGAAAATCATGAATAAGAGGAGATTAGGGAAATCGGGGAAAATCATACAGGAGCCGGTGGAAATTATGGGTGCGTGCGATGGAGATCATGCTTAGAGGGGCTGATGGAAATTGGGGATATTTTTTGAAAAGTGAGTTGTACATACCTAAATATAACATGACATTTAATATATAAATAAAATAAGAAGTAAATAAAACTCTATAAAAATAGAACCATGTCTCGACCAAAAACAAGCAAGGAATAACAACAAACACATTTAGCATAACATGATGATTTTGATGTTTAGGTTCACAAACTCATTTGACATAGAAGGGAATAGCAGAAACACATTTAACATTTCAGAATACATATAACATAACATGATTATTTTAATGTTTAGGTTCTTAATGATTGGTTATTTGATTATGATTTGGTTAAAAATTATCAGCTTGTATTTTAATTTGTATTTTTTTTATTTAATTTAAGTTTTTTTTAATTTAAAATATTGTTGAAAATTGTATATGCTTAATTATGTGCACTTGCGCCTTAGTTGCACCTCGCTCCACACCTCGCGCCGCATCCCCTAGCGGCCTTTGCGCCTTATTGCGCCGCGCGCCTTTGACAACACTGGGTTGGATATTGTGATTCCCTCCTTAGATCGTTTTTTGTATGATAATATGATGTGAGATATAGAAATGTGGATCACTTAGTATTGGTTTGGGGTAGTTTTGTAAGAAGTTGTCTATAGAGATTCCCTACTCAAATTGTTTTTTATGTGATGTGATGGTGAGACCCACCGTAAGTGAGATGGGAGCAGCTACTATGTTGTGGAATTAGAGGATATGTGAATAACACCCAATGTGAGAGGTTGGTGGCACTGTTATGTTATAAGAAAGGATGTGATATTTAAATTGGTATATGACCCAACCCAGAGAGAGTTGGCAGTGGGAAGGAATTGGTAGAAACCCTATTAAGGTTCATTTTTTCCGAACCCAGGGAGAATAGTGTACAATATAGAACATACTAAACATATGTCTCATCCCGTTGGAAAGCCTCACCTAATGACATGAATTCACAAACACAGACGGTTCAAACCCTACCTGGCCTAACTATGGGGTAGTATACAAAATCAAAAAAATATCCATACTAAGGGACACTAGATGGAGTGAAATCCTAATCTAGTGTAAAAACCTTTCACAAAAAATAGTCTCTCTATTCAGGTTTCTATCACAAGGCTATAATGGGGAGATCTAATCAAGATTAAACAAGTAACCAACCACATATACATGTATCACACACACAAGAATCACACCAAATCATAATTAATCTCAATATTGACAATAAATGAAAACATAATTAATTCATGCAAATTTGATTTTACTCACCTTAAGAAGGAGGAACTGGTGGTGGAGGAGGAGGAGGCATTGACAGTGGATGCAGTGGAGGCAGCGCGGAGGCAGCACGGAGGCCGCACGGAGGCTTCGTGGAGGTAGCAGAGGAAGAAGAGGCAGCAGAGGCAATGGAGGTATTGGAGTAGGCAGAGGAGGAGGAGGAGAAGGAGGAGGAGGAGGAGGTAGAGGTGGAGGAGGAGGATGAGGAGGCCGTGGTGGAGGAGGAGGAGGAGGAGGAGGAGCTGCAGCGGAGGAGGAGGAGGAGGAGCCGCGGTGGAGGAGGGGGATGAGGAGGACCCGCTACAAGAGGAGGAGGAGGAGGAGGCAGTGGCCGCAGCATAGGAGGAGGAGAAGGAGGAGGCTACAGAGAGGAGGCAGCAGCGAAGGGTAAGAGGAGTCGCGGTAAGAGGAGGAGGATGAGAATTAGGTACTGAAGGAGGAGAAGGAGGCGGCGACTGCGGAAGAGGAGGAGGAGAAGGAGGCTGCAGCGGAGAGGAGGTAGCGGCGGAGGATCAGGGTAGGGCTTCGGCAAAAGCATGACAGGGTGTGGGGAGGAGGATGAGGACCCGGTGGCACTTATAATTCCAGTAGGGACCTTTATCAGTGATAGTAAAAAAGTGCTGATAAAAGGGGTCTTTATCAGTGCTAAAATGAAAAGCGCTTATAAAGAACCCCTTTATCAACGCTTTTTTAGCACTGATAAAGGGTGTCTTTATCAGCGTTTTTCATTTTATCACTGATAAATACCCACTTTATCAGTGATTTTTTAGCTCTGATAAATCCATACTTTATCAGCACTAATAAAAGTGCTGATAAATGTATATATTTAATAATTTTTTTATATTATAATATTTATATTTAAAATGATATCTATGATAAATATATATATTTATTAATAATTATAACTCTAAATAAATATATCTTTATTTATACTCAAAAAATTATTTGAATGGTATATTTATATATATATCATTGAAAATATAATAAAATATATATTTATTTTTTAAATATAATGTAATTTTAATTAGAATTGTACTATTTTAGAACATATATGTTATATGGGTAACATAATGAATTATAAATCAATAACACATAAACTTGATATGTAATTATAATCTATAAATGAACATTATTCATGCATATATATATATGATCACATAACATATATACACAAGGTATATTCATTGACCCCAATTCATTGGAAACACATATATATTAAATAATTTTAATTATACATATATATTAAAAATTATTATATATTTATATATCAAACAAATACATTAAATATAAACAAATATAATAAATATATATTTTAAATATAATGAATTAATAAATATAATAAATATAATTAATTAATAAATCTTATAAATATTATAAATCTAATAAATATATTTATTATTAATCTTATAATTATTTAATTATATATATATATATATATATATTTAGTTATAACATGTGTTTTTTATTTTATGTATACATTAAAAATTATCAGTGCTAATAAAAGCACTGATAAATGTAATCTTTATCAGTGCTAAAAAAAGCGCTGATAAAGGGATATTTAAAACACTGATAAATGTACCCTTTATCAACGCTTTTCCGTTAGCGCTAATAAAGGTAGGCGCCTGCCTTGCCCAGTTTTGTGGTAGTGAAGGCTCAAAACTCACACACAAATCTCAATTGCACATTTAACCCAACAAAAAACCCAAAAAGGGTCAGAAATAATATCAAATTAATAAAATTCATTTTAAAAGGCCACTTAGAATTTTATCAAACACCTTTCATGCATATATATATGTATAAATAAGAAAGTCCTATGAAAAAGCATTTCCATATAATTTCCAACATAAAAATACCATATAAAAGCATATAACACATCATAAATATGAGTAACACATTTATAGATTATTAAAAAATGAACAATAGTCAAATGGAATGTTCAAGAAAGTAAATGGATTGAAACACCAACCTCAACGGTGTGCAAATGCGATGAAACTCTTGGATAAGGAGCGGTTAATCCCAATAGACAAACTGCACACCCTAACATCAAAAAAACACAAGAAAACATCATACATATACCCATAGGGTTCTTACAAGAGGGATCCAAGACAATATTAACTAAGAAACAAAGAGTAAGAGAAATTGAGAGGAGAAAAACACACAAAAATCATGAAGGACTCACCTAAAAACATTATAGGAGAATAAATGGAGGAAGGAGAGGCAAGGTAGGATTGTTTTAGAAACCCCGTGATGTTTCTAGGTTGAGCGGGTGAGGAGAAACTTGATATTGGGTTAAAAGATAATAGGTTATAGATGAATATTCAGGATTTTAATAATTTGGGTAATTCGCATGATTTGACTGCACGGTTTTCCAAGCTGTGCACCAACTATGAGAACCCCTACTGGAAGAAAGGGGCACCCGCATGAGCTAGATAAAATGTTTGGGAAACCATATGAAAACTATGAAAATAATTTCTATCAAATTTATAGAGCCACTTGTATGCTTGATGCACATTTTTTACTAACTATGCACAAGCCATGCACCTTGTCCCAGGCACCACCCACAGGCTACTTGGTTACTCCTTTACCTCGCATGGTTCAATTTGAACCATTCTCAGACCCAGAAATTCAAATATTATAAGAAAAAAATGAACTAGAAATTCCCTTTGCCTCTATCATCCACAAGGTTTCTCCCCCAACTGTGCACTCTAACTGATCTTAGGACCAAGAAACAACCTGAAACCTCCAAAACTCAAAAATTATCATCGGTAACTCAACCTGAACCTAAAATAAAATATAAAACACCATGAAATAAATACAAATAAAATAAAACTAGGGTATAGGTGTGACAATTATCCCCACCATAGAAACTTTATTCTCCTAGAAATCCACTAATCTGAATAAATAGAAAAACTCAAACTCAAAACTAAACAAGGTCAAATGAATCGACAATCCTTGGTGTGACCTTTTCCACTCCACAAGTCACACCCAACCATATCTAGAGAAAAATACAACAAGGAGTACCATAGGGGGAAAAATAAAGGGTATTCCCTGCCATTTAGATACCAAGTAGCATGGAACAACATTAGAACTCCCAGTAAAAGGGGAACCCAATGAAAGGAACTCAAACCAATCATTGAACCAAATCAAAATTCAGCATTTACACAATACATGATTATCTCTAAACAGGCACCACATAAGACTAAGACTGTTACAATAAAATACTAATGATTCAAATATTACCATTCATAATGGATAAATACAAAACTTTCTAGGAATACATGGCTACCAAAACCCTCAAAACAAAAGGATTTACAAAAATAAGAAAACAAAAACAAGGAGAACCTAAATTTTTTCCACTCCGACATAAAAGAAAATTTTTTGGCTTAAAACTCCACACCCAAAAAAATTGGTTGTGTGAAGCGCTTTACTATGGGGCCTATGGATAGATTCATAGTGTTGTAAAGCATCTTCTTCCAGATAGTTAGGAACTAGAAACCTCCATTTGTGTCTTCCTATTCTGGTGTTATTACTTACATAACTTCCCCAAGTATCCCAAATGGACACTTTATTGATAGATATTCAGGTTATTATGGAAAGATGAATTTTAATTCCCAAACCAACCATAGTGAAATTATACAAGTTATTGGTCCATAGAAAGATAAGTAGGAACTAAAAAGTGATAATCTTCAAGAATGAGTTACTCTGGTACACACTCTTCACCATATGGGGAACATTTATGAACACCAAGAGAAACCATATTTCCACTTTCTATCGAATGCCCTCTAAAAACTAGGTCTGCTAAAAACTCCTCATCCACTATATTCCCAAATAGAATTTCTCCTAATGATAGATCTTATTATTTAATCTTTAAATTTAGACCCTAGATGAATACAGGAGCTTCCAGTAGTTCCTTCGATATTATATCTGGAAAAAAAGAAACAAACTCTTTGAAGCGGTCAACATAGGCTTCATAGTTTATTGACCTTATTGAACACCCAGGAGCTTTGCAACTTTCTTCACCTTCACCTAATCTAGTGTCGACCATTGGATAAAAATGGTCTTAAAAACATCCCAATACATCCCAACATTCAATGATGATTAGAGGATCACCTTACACTGATCCAAACTTGGTCCCTCAAACAAACCCATAATAGATCGCACCCTCCTGACTTTAAGAGTTCAGAAAGACCTTAAAACACTTTAACTTTTTCAAGACACTCCATGACTTCTAAAAGACCATGATCTCTAGATTAAACTAGAAAAAGTGAGAATAACCTAACTCTTCTTCCCTACCAGGAGTCTGGGTAGAGTTAACAACTAGAAAATACTGACTATAAATATTTGGGACCTTATTGGGAGGCATAATATAAATAAAATAATAAACACAAAACCAAATCAACATTCACCCATAATTCAACTGAAAGAAAATCCCAAGCCATAACACCACACCAAAGAACCAAACATTATGGAACAAAACCAAGGATCATTTTTCCAAAATCACCATTTCCATTCCAATCTCAAAATAATTATACTCCAAGGACACTTTCTCAAAATACCAACTCATTTTCAAATCTCACTCAAAACACTAAATCCCACTTTTAAAATAAAAAAATAAACAAAAATCATTTTCCTTTTAAATTTTTTTCCCTAAATACCATATTTCATGTAACACTCCATACTTCTATGGTACACTTATCCTTGAATAATACAATAGTTTGTGTTGTATACAACCCTGAGTTCTAGAACAGCACGACCAATCAAACCAATCGCTTAAAAAGAAATTATGAATATTAATACCCACTTTTTAAAATTTTATAAATTTTATTTTTTGAAATCGAGTTCAATTTTGGATTCGGAATATCACAATTAGCCTAGGTTTAATTTTTGGTATTTTTCTGAAAGCTTTCAATTTTTTATGAATAGAGAAAACCACTGCGTTATTATTTAAAACTGATTTTTTATTTAAATAATTGTTATTTTTTTTAAAGTTATTTTAAATTCAAAATAGATACATAATATCTATATTAGTTCAATGTAATTAATTGGAGTCATTTTATAATAAGATTAGATATAAAAACATTTATTTATCTTTTTAAAGTCTTTTACCCACCACCTTCTAGGAACATTTAAAAATTTGCATAAAAAATAATTTTACTGCTTCTGTGAATTGAATTTCAAAAATCTAACAAACACAATTTTCATCAGTAAGTAAAATTTGGGTTAATAGGATGAAAATATTTTTTGGTGAATTATAACTTTTGAAGTTTACTTACCACGATTAAAAATAATAGGGTAATGAAAAGTAAAAATAATATTATAATAATATAAAATTACCAAAAATATGTTCTAATTCTATTGGAAAAGATTATTTCAACCAAAATAACCTTAGGGAAAAAAAATATAATCCTTTTTTATCCACTTAGATTAGATTAGGACATTTATCATATTTTATTTAAAGAAGAGTTAAATGTGTTCAATTAAAATGTTAATAACTAATCCATTTTTAATATTGGGTTATAAATAAGATAAATTTGGCTATAAATATTAATTATAAATATGAAAAGATTTTCTATATCATATTATTTTATTTATAATATTTTGACACTAGATAATTAAATTTATTTATGACACAATGATGATGTAGTAATTAATTTATTAATGAAGGATTAAAAAAATTATATTATAAATAATAAAATAAATATAAATTGAACCATTTTATGAAATAAAATAATTTTATAAGTAAATATGACATGTTAGGGTTGCTTAAATGTATTTTTTTTGAATTAATCAAGTTTTTATGACTAACAAAAAACCAATTACAAAATAGTGTCAAAATTGACATAAATGTGTTTTTAAAATAAATACTATTTTATTAAATAATATAATAGTCCTAAAAAATAAGCTTTTACCAAATAGATTATATAATGTTACATATTTCATTAATGATTCACTTTAGGTTCTCTTGGAATTTTATATTAACTATATTTGCTATGTAGTATAAAAATTCAAGAAGACATGGTAAAATTTAAACTATTTAACTAAGGGTTAAATCTATAAGATAAGGTTAATATGATGACCTAAACATATATAAAATATATTAGTTGAGACTATTCTGACCCATACCCATATTATACTCTAAATAAACCCATTTTAATCTATTATAAACCTAAAATAATTTTATAATAAATTAATATTTTAAGATTTTCTTAAAGTGCTCCTCACCTCTCTTATAAAAGGGTACTTGCCCTTATCTTAAATTCACACCTCCAAATCCATTTGGGTCGGCCATACCCTGCTCATATATCCTCCAAAATACCATCACTTAATCCTAGAGTCATTTCTTTAATCAGAAATACAACCTAAGGATCCCTTTTGTTCAAATCTAAAGGAAGCACCTCAAGAAGAGGTAATTATTTCATCACCTCTTTCAAAGTTTTTTTCTTCTTCTACTTACTCTTTCTTTGTTGTTTCCATACTAAAATAATAAATACAATACCTTATACATACTGAGATGTTATTATAAATATTTTACAACCATATTCATTATTCTATCCATCTTATGAATGACAAAGCCATCATACATTCATACGTACGTTTTACCATCTCCATATTATGGTGTATTTTGTTATTAAACACATAATTATTTAGATGGGTATAATAATGAGTATAACTTATGTAAATAATAAATATATAATATTATTGATTCTGTATATATAATATAATATCCAATTACATATTATTTCACCATCTATAAAATTATATTGTCACTCGTGCGTACGTACGACTTACCGTCACCACAACGCGATGATATTTCATTCCCCATCATAACTATTCAAGAATAATTTTCAGTTGATGATTAAAAATAATTTTTAAGAACTTGATATCATTCTGTATATGAATAAAATACATCTTATCCCAAAAAAACATGAATTATATAATAAAAAATATAAAGAAAAATGAATCAGTTAACACCCAAAATAATAATACAACTGAAATATTATTAACAAATAAATATTAGAGGATCATATGTGATATAATATTTACATATGTGGTTATTTTATAATTTAATAAAAATTATTTAACCTTTATACCAGATATTAACATACCCTTGACTAAGGAAAATTACAAGGTAAGGGTTAATTTTACAATCTCTTTATTATCCGAGGTTGTTTATACGTAAGTATCCCCTGGGACTTTTTTATCATCCATATCCATGTTTCATAAAAATGTATTTCAAAATAAATTTACTATTTCCTAGACTATGGGTTTAATTCATTTATACACTTTTTCTAATTTTTATAAAATGTTTTTAAATTAATATTTTCGTCATTTTCCAAACAATGTACTTTATGACATTTTTAAAAAATTAAGGAAAATATTTTTAACTTATATGGAGGGTGTAGATATTTTCCACCATTATAACACCTTCAAATATTCCCTTATAATATTATATGAATATTTTCAAAATAAATGTTTTCTTTTATACTTATGTTACTTTTGAATGATTTCAAAGTAGAAAGAGATATTTCTCTCAAATAGTTTTTGGATTTATTTCATCTATGTCAACATCTATTATTGGATTTTATGTTTAATTGAAGTTGATTTATTATGATACAATATTCCATATTGTATTGATAGTTTTATAGTATTTTTTATAGTGGATTTTCTATTTTTATATCATTCACAGTTTATGGTTAAAGTATTAACATTTCGTATGTTAGTTTAATACAAATGTTTATGTTATGTTTCACCATTTTCATATGAGAAATTCATTGGATGTAGTAACTGATGGTAGGGGACCGCTATAGTCCATCGATGCATCGGTAGGTCTCATGAGACAAACTAGTGTCTTGGAATAAGGCCTTTACAATATTTTTATTTTTAGTCTTGGCATGATGCCTTGACTATGTGGTTATGATGTCCATCATTATGCATTACATCATTATGAGATTAGCTATTGATATTACATGTGAATATTCGTCTAGTAGAATATCCAAGTGAAAAATTAAATTGAGTTATTTGATTTATCTTTGCCATACTATGAGGAATTTTATGTTTAAAAGGCTTGTGATTTATTCTTATACATTTCATTAAGGTTTTATGCTTATTTATGATAGTTTCCACTATATTGTTATCCTTACTAAGAATATGAGCTCACCCCTTTTCTTATGTTTTATTTTTCCCAGGATGCGAAGAAGTATATTATGACTGACCTATAGGAATAGGCTAAGGGATATGAGTGTGTTCAAAAAAGACACAATGTTACTTTTTAATTTCATAATGTAATGTAAAACTTATGTATGTATCTGCTACTTCCAAGGCTACTAAACTGGCCCATATTTTGGTACTTGATCTCTTAAGATCATGCTAATGTTATGTAATAATGTACTGACTCTGGATAAATGGGGTCGGGGTGTTATAGTTGGTGTCATAGGAGCTTTAGTACAAACCTTGGAAACTAGATTTATAAAAAATCTGATTAGAGAACATTAAACTAAGATAGACATTGAATATTAGTATATAAGAACATCCAAAAAATTTGGAAATGTATATATTTTGTGGGTTTTCCAATAAATACATCAATATTTGGATACTAAAAGTGGATTTGTTTCTTGCACAAATGTACCTAGAAGTGAAAACTCTGATAAGGAGTTTCGAGCTTGACTCAGTGTATCCTGGTACACAACAACGGGCCTTACTATGCACCTGGTTTGACACTCCTGAGGGATATTCTTAGGACAATTCACATTTTCTTTACAAATAATTATGAAGAATTTATGTGTAAATACTTCCCCAAAGAAAACATTTTTATGATTATGGATTATATGCATAAACTATTTAATATTTGTTAAGTATTTTACAATTTTGGAATTATGCATTGCAATTCAGAAACTAATCAAGTGTATTCCATTTTTTAAAAATGGATCCTAGTAGAAGGAATGGAAACTATATCAACGCACTTAATGCATGTAGGTATTTCCCTCCTATTAAAGATAATTATATTGGATCTAGTGATGAAACTAGTGCTGAATAGCTTATATCCATATTGGGAAAATTTAGTTAGGTTATGATTAATAACTTTACCCGTATGGAGTACCCTAATCCACAACATAAAGGATCAATGTTAGACTGCTTCATGAGGAAACAACCACCAAAATTCAATGGGACTAAAAATCCATTTGTAGATGATAAATTGATAAGTTTTTTAGAGAAAATATTCCATGCTTTGGGGAGTAGCGAAAGATAAAACTCTGTCATGAAAGTTTATCACCTCTCAGTAGATTCAAGTCAATGGTGGTCATTAATTCAAAACACAAAGGAGGATGAAGACGTATCAAATATGGAATGGATGGAGTTTTAAGAACTTTCCTTAGAAAAATACCCTCCTCATGAACATAGAGTGAATATGGAAAGGAAATTTCTGAGTCTGAGGAAAAAGGAGTATGAGAATGTTGCAAAGTATGAGGTGAACTTTACAAGGTTAGAAAGGCGTGCTTCAAATTATATACTTAAACCAAGAAGTAAGATTGATCTATTATTTTATGGGTTAAAACCATTTCTTCACGGATCATTGGTCTCACAATCTTAATTATTGTATAAAAATATAGTCTCATGTGTTATAAATACGGAAAAGTAATTCTCTAAGTCTTATGACTTTAAAGTGAAGCAAGATAAGAAGAGATCTATTGAACACTATAAGAAAGGAAATAAGGGTAAGAAGGGAAGATTTGAATTTTCACCCTTCAATAAATGTGGGAAGAAACACCCTGGTACTTGCCTGAAGAGAATGAGAGTTTGTTAAAAGTGTGGAGAAAAATTCCATCGATATCATGAATGAAATTAGAAGAAATAATCTACCAATGTTCAATTCTATAATTGTAAAGAGATGGGATATTATGCAAATGAGTGTCTTAAGCATCAAGGAAATTTTCCACAAAAATGAAAAGGGAGCAAGGCCAAGCTTATGCATTCACTACTGCTGATGTTGAAGTTCCTAATAACATAGTAGAAGGTACTTTAATAATTTCCTCAAAATTATCCAATGCTTTATATGATTTTGGATCAATGCATTCTTTCATATCTTCCCAATTTTCCAAGAAAATTAGATATTTACAATTTAACTTAATTAGGGAGTTTTCGGTAAAAACTCCTAAAGTAATTATCATTGCAATAAAGTTTTGTCAAAAAGATACCATTATGGCATATAAACATGCTTTATCTCCTGATTTTATTGTTATAACCATGATTGAATTTGATATAATCCCCGATATAGATTTTATTTTGGACTATGATGTGAAAATTTATTGTAAGAAGAACAAGGTTACAATTTTTTATGAGGATAAGGAATCCCTTATATTTAAAGAAAAAACATAACCATATAATTCTCATCTAGATCCACCCCTAGTAGCTCTACTAAATTCAATTATTGTGGAGGAAGGGAGTGAAATAACAATGATTTAGGAACATAATGTTCAAATAGAGAATGTACATATTCTGAAAGAATATGTTGATGTGTTTCCCAAGGATTTACTTGGAAATTCTCTAGAATAGGAAATTGAGTTTTCCATTGACTTAATTATTGGTTCAAGGACCATATCAAAGACACCTTATAGAATGGCCACTGTGGAATTAGTGGAACTAAATAAACAACTAGAGGAATTGAGTAATAAAGGATTTATTTACCCTAGTGTTTTTCCATTGGGATCCCTTGTTCTTTTTGTTAAGAATAAATATGGATCTATGAGGTTGTGCATTGAATATAGGGAGATAAATGTTATAATAATAAAGAAAAAGTATCTTCTACCTCATATTGATGATTTATTTGATCAACTTCATGGAGATCAATATTTTTCAAATATTGACCTTTAGTCTGAATATCATCAGTTGTGTGTGAGGAAGTAAGACATTACAAAGAAATCATTTTGAACCAGGTAAGGGAATTATGAGTTTACAGTAATGCCTTTTGGACTGACTAATTCACCCTCAGTTTTCATGGATCTAATGAATATAGTTTGCGAAGAATATCTGGATTAATTTTTAGTGGCATTTATTGATGATATCATGGTATACCCCAAAATCTATGAAGATCATGAAAATCACTTGTTCACTATTCTAAAGACTCTTAGAAGAAATAAATTATATGGGAAGTTCAGTAAGTGTGAATTCTGGCATTAGGAGATTTCTTTTCTTGGACATATTGTCTCTAAGGATGGAATATTTTTTGATCCTTCAAAGATAAGGGAAATTAAAAAATGGCCAGTACCAATGAGTATAATTGAGGTATTTAGTTTTATTTGTTTAGTAGGTTATTATCAGTGTTTCCTCCAGAATTTTTCCCAATTTTCTAACCCATTAACCAAGATCACACTTAAAGGGGTAAATTTGTTTTGTAAAAAAGTGTGTGAATAATTTTTTGAAGAATTGAAGAGAATATTAGTCATTGAACTGATCTTGACTCTACTATCAGGGAATGATGGGTTTGTTATTTATATCTATGCTTCAAAGAAAGGTCTTGGTTTTTTTCTTATGAAGAATGGTGGAGTTATTGTCTATGCATCACTACAGATAAAAATTCATGAAAAAAACAATCCTACTCATGATCTTGAGTATTTTCTATAAAGATATGGAGACACTATCTCTATGGTGAAAAATGTGAGATATATAATGATCACAAGAGTTTGAAGTATATTTTATCACATAAAGAACTAAACATGAGGAAAAGGAAATGTCTTGAACTAAAAAAGGATTATGATTTTACAATACACTACCACCTGGGGAAGGAAAATAAGTTGGTAGATGCTTTGAGCAGAAAGGATCATAGAGTTATGAACAAGGTGAGAGTTGAAAAGGATCTTATGTTCATGGATCTAGTAAATATGGATATAGGAATAATCATGGAAGGTAAAACATTAACACTTTTTCCAATGGTTTCCAAAGCATTTTTACTAGAAAGGAAAAAACGTTCTCAGACCGATGATGAGGAGTTTCAAAAGAAAATTAAAGCTATGAATGATGGGAGATTTATTAACATCGTATATAAAGATGGAATTCTGAAATTTGCGAAGAGGCTTTGTGTTCCAAATATACCTGATCTAAAAAGGGGATTGTTGAATGATTCTCATAGCTCCAATTTCCATATACACCCTTGTAGCACTAAGATGTATAGAGATTTGAAGGAACATTTTTTGTGGGACAACAGGAAGAGGGGTATTATTGACTATGTGTCAAGATGTATGGTTTTTCAATAGGTTAAGGCTGGAAGAAAACATCCTAGAGGGGTCATGAAACCTCTTCCCATACCTGATTAGAAATGGGATGATATTATGATGGACTTTGTCATGGGGCTACCAAATACTCCTAGAAGGAATGATGAAATATAGGTCATTGTTGATCATCTTACCAAGTCAACACATTATCTTGCTATAAGAGAAGATTTTACACTTGAACGTTTAGCAAGACTATATATTAATGAAGTTGTAAGACTTCATGGTGTACCCCTATTGATTTTTTCTGATTGTGATCCCCATTTTACATCAAGATTCTGGAAAAAAATTAGAAATCCCTAGATATTAAACTTTGTTTGAGCACTACCTACCACCCTCAAACTGATGGAAAATCAGAATGGACTATTCAAACCTTATAATACATGTTGATATCTTGATCACTTGACTTTAAAGGTATGTGGGATCAATATTTACCTATGAAATAATTTTCCTATAACAATATATTTCATTCAAGTATTCTCCATATGAAGCGTTATATGGAAAGAGATGTCGCACACCAAATTTTTTGGGATGATGTTGGTGAAATAAAACTCATAGGCCCAGAACTTGTTGAGGAAACAGTGGAAAAGGTGAAGATTCTATAAACCCACATCAAAGAATCTCAAAGTAGGAAAAAGATCTATGCTGATAACCGAAGGAAGGAATTGGAATTTCAAGTAGGAGATCATGTTTTCTTGAAGGTAACACCATTAAAGGGTGTTATATGATTCATTAAGATGGGTAAATTAAGTCCCAAGTACATCAGACCTTTTGAAATTCTAGAACTAATTGTAGTTGTAGCTTACTATTTAGAAATACCACCAAGTCTCTCCAAAGCTAATGATGTGTTCCACGTATAACTGTTGAGAAAATACATGCAAGACCAAACAAATGTACTCACGTATGAAGAAATAGAACTAGAACTTGTTATGTCTTATTATGAAGAGCCTATCAAGATTCTTGATACCAGATAACAAGTGTTGAGAAATAGAACAACTCTTCTAGTAAAAGTTCTTTGGAGAAACCATAAAATGGAAGAGGCAGCGTGAGAAATTGATGAACTTATGATGAAGAACCACATGAATTTTTTTATGTAGTAATATTCTAGATATTTTGAGGATTAAATTATTTTAAGGAGAGAGGAATGTAACACCCCAATATTCCACAGTAAACTTCTCTTTAAATAATATAATAGCTTGCACTGTATACAACTCCGAGTTCTAGCACACTACGACCAATCAAACTAGCAATTTAAAAAGAATTTATGAATAGTAATATCACTTTTTGAAATTTTAGAAATTTTATTTTTTGAAATGGACTTAATTTTCGGATTTGGAATATCAAAATTAGCTTAGGGTAAATTTTTGATATTTTTCTCAAAGCTTTCAAATTTTGATGAATAGTGAAAAACACTACGTTATTGTTTAAAACCGACTTTTTATTTAAATAATAATTTTTTAAATTTAAATTTATTTTAAAGTAAAAATAGATACATAATACCTATATTAGTCAATTTTAATTCATTGAATTCATTTTATAATAATATTATATATAAAAAATTATTGAACTTTTTAACGTCTTTTACCCACCTTCTAGGCACATTTGCGAATTTGCATAAAACGTAATTTTACCACTTCTGTGAATTGAATTTCAAAAATCTGAAAGACATGGTTGTCATCAGTAAGTAAAATGTGGTTCAATAGATGAAAATAATTTTTAGTGAATAGTAACTTTTGAATTTTATTTACCTTGCTCAAAAGTAAATAGGGTAACTAAAGGAAAAAATATTATTATAATAATATAAAATTACCCCAAAATATGTCTTAATTCTATTGGATAAGTGTATTTAGACAAAATTCAACCTTAGGACAAAAATATTATTCTTTTTCATCGACTTGGATTAGATTATAACATTTATTATATTTTATTTGAAGAAGAGTTAAAAGTGTTAAATTCAAATTTTAATAACTAAACCATTTTTAATATAGGGTTATACATAAGATAAATTCGAATATAAATATTAATTATAAAGATAAAAAAAATTCCTAAATCATATTATTTTATTTATACTTTTTAGACATTAAATAGTTAAATTTATTTATGACACAATGATGATGCATTAATTACCTTATTAATGAATGATTAAAATAAATGATATTATAAATATTAAAATAAATGTAAATTGAAACTTTTGATGAAATACACTAATTTTATAGGTTAATATGACATGTTATGGTTGGTTCAATGTATTTTTCTTCTAAGGAATCAAGTTTTTATGACTTTAACAAAAAACCAATTACTAAATAGTGTCAAAATTTACGTAAATGAGTTTTTAAAACAAATACTATTTTACTAAATTTTATAGTATTCCTAAAAATATAATATTTGGTAAAATTAATTAGATAATATTAAATATTTCATTAATGAACCACTTTAGGTTCTCTTGGAATTTTATAGTAACTATATTAACCATGTAGTATAAAAATAAAAGAAGACATGGTAAAAGTTAAACGATCTAATTAAGGGTTAAATTTAAAAGATAAGGTTAATATAGTGACCTAAACATGTCTAAAACCTATTGGTTGAGAGGATTAAGATCCATAACCATCTTAGACTCAAAATAAATCCATTTGAAGCTATTATAAACCGAAAATAATTTTATAATATATTAAAATTTTAAGATTTTCCTAAAGTAACCCTCACCTCTCTTATAAAAGGGTACTTCCCCTTCTCTTAAATTCACACCTCCAAAGCCATTTGGATCGACCAAACCCTACTCAAATATCCTCACAAATACCCTCACTTCAAATTGGAAGCCTTTTATCATAAATCCAATCTAATGAGCCCTTCTTTTTAAATCAAAAGGATGCACCCGAAGAAGAGGTAATTATTTCATCACCTCTTTCAAAGTTCTTTTCTTCTTCAACTTCCTCTTTCTTTGTTGTTTCCATACTAAAATAATAAGTACAATAACTTATACATAATTAGATGTTATTATAAATATGGTACAACCATATTCGTTATTCTATCCATCCTATGAATGACAAAGTCACCATACGTGTATACATACGGCTTACCGTCTCCACATCATGGTGTAGTTTGTTATTCAACACTTCATTAGTTGGATGGGTATAATAATGAGTATAATTGATGTAAATAGTAAATAAATCATGTTAATGATTCTGTGTATATAATATACCATCCAATTACATATTATTTTACCATCAATAGAATGATATTGTTTCTTGTGCGTACGTACGACTTACCGTCTCCACGACGCGATGAGATTTCATTCCCCATAGTAACTATTCAAGAATTATTTTCATTTGATGATTAAAAATAATTTTTGAGAACTTAATATCATTCTGGATATGAATAAAATGAATACTATCCCAAAAAAATATGAATTACGTAACAAAACATATAAAGTAAAATGAATTAGTTAACACCCAAAACCATGATACTACTGAAATATTATTATCAAAGAAATATTTGAGGATCATATATGATATCATATTTACATATGTGGTTATTTTATAATTTAATAAAAATGATTTGACCATTAAAAAAGAGTTTAACATACCCTTGACTAAGGAAAAGTACAAGTTAAGGGTTAATTTTACAATCTATTTATTATCCAAGGTTTTTTATACATATGTATCCACTGGGACTTCTTTATCATCCACATCTGTGTTTCTTAAAAATGTATTTTAAAATTTTTTAATATTTCCTAGACTATGGTTAAAAGTCATTTATACCCTGGTTTTACTTTTATAAAATGTTTTGAAAGGAATCTTTCTGTCGTTTCCCAAACAATGTACTTTATAACCTTTTCGAAAAATTAAGAAAAGAATTGTTTTTCACTTATACAGTGGGTGTGTCTATTTTCCACCATTAAAACACCTTCAAAACTTCCCTTACAAGCTTAAATGGATATTTTCAAAATAAATTTGTCCTTTTATAATAATGTGACTTTTAAATTATTTCAACGTAGAAAAAGATATTTCTCTCAAATAGTTTTTGGATTGATTTCATCTATGTCAACATCTATTGTTGGGTTTTATGTTTAATTGAAGTTGATTTATTATGATACAATATTATATATTGTATTGATAGTTTTATGATATGTTTTACTATGAATGTTCTATTTTTATGTCATTCATAGTTTAGGGTTAATGTATTAACATTTTTTATGTTAGTTTAATATGAATTTTTATGTTTTGTTTTAGCCTTTTTATACAAGGAATGCATTGGACATTATAAGTGACAGGATGGGCCCGCTATAGCCCCTCGATGCATCGATAGGTCTCATGAGACAAACTACTGTCTTGGCATAAGGCCTTGATAATATTTTTATTTGTAGTCTTACCATGAGGCCTTGACTGTGTGGTTATGATGTCCGATATTATGCATTCCATCATTATGAGATTACCTATTGATATTACATGTGAATATTCATCTAGTAGAATATCCATTTGAATATTTAAATGAAATTATTTGATTTATATTTTCTATATTATGATGAATTTTAAGTTTAAATGGCTTGTGTTTTATTCTTATATGTTTCCTTAAGTGTTTATTCTTATTAATGATATTTTATGATATATTGTTATACTTACTAAGAATCTGAGATCACCCCTTTTCTTATGTTTTATTTTTTCCAGGATATAAAGAAGTATATTATGACTGACCTACAGGAATATGATAAGGTATATGAGTGTTTTCAAAGGAGACATAACGTTAATTTTTCATTTCATAATGTAATATAAAACGTATGTATGTATCTAGTACTTCCAAGGCTACTAAAAGGATCTATCTTTCGGGACTTTATTTCTTACGATCATGCGAATGTTATGTAATAATGTACCGAATCTGGGTAACTAGGGTCAGGGAATTACATTTCATTCAAAATTAACTCATATCAACTAAAATAAAACCAAACATAGCTCATAAAAACTCAATAAATAGGGACCTAGTGGATATGCATAACCTGACCACATGGTTTAGTAGACCATGCCTCGAGAAATAACCAACCACTAAAAGTTTCTTGAATCGTACACTCATGATCCACATGGGTCTCTACTCCATACAAGATCATTGTGTAGCACCGGTTCACTTCCATTGTCATTATCTAAACCAAAAACCAAGAAAGAACTAATGAAATAAACCAAAAAACCAAAAAAAAAGTCTCTAATATTGGACTAACACTGATAAATCAAGTTTCAAGATGATTAAGAGTTCATGAAACTCTTCATGTACCTACCTCCCATGTCCTAATAGTTCTATATCCAAACTATATGATTCACTAAATAACAAAGGGTTTCTTTGATACCATTTTATCATGAACTGACCTTGTTCAACCCCAAACTGGTCACACAAGCTGGCATATAACAAGACTTGAGAGGAGTTCTCAATCCTCCTAGGATAGAAACTAGTGTCGAGAATCAAAGATCATACACTTGGGACTAATTTATCCCATGAATAACTGAAAAATAAAAAAACAGAGTATACAACATATAAAAGGAGAATCCATAAATCACTGAATAAAATATATAGATAAATAGATCCAAATACAATAATAATAGAACAAAACAAAAACCTAAAAACACAAAATTGAAACCAATAGGAACCGATATGATCTCTATATGGCCTTTAGGTTACCACCATTTATAAAACCAGTCTTCTCCAAAGGCATAACTAAATAGTATAAGAACTTTCAAAATAGCTCAATTCTACTAACGTTGAGTGGAAGATGTAGGGTGTAAGAATAAAATATATCAATAGATAAACACTATAAAATCCATACATTTCCTTTCCCAAAACATTCCACATATGATAGTTTATATAAAATTAAGGAAAATATGATTTTAAACATCTAAAAAGGGAAAATTAAACTTTAATTTTAAAATCCAACTTTTAAAACAAAAATACCAGTAGGAACACATTATAAATGATGCATAAAGGTTATGAAAGACTGATCTAAGAACAAGAAGAAGGGTATATCAAATGAAACTAGAAAAAAGGGGGAGCTAGTACAAGTAAAACCAAGAAATTACTAAATAAACAAGTAACCAAAGTGATGTAAAATCAAAATAGGAGCATATAGATTTATAATCTTGGGAATTTACTAGACATCCATATAAGTAATCCTTGGACTTATTCGATTTGGACCCACCTATTGAAACCTGGATTCTCTTAATTGGCCTCACCAGTGGTAATGCACCCCAAGATTATCCACTTTCTAGGGGTTCTAATTCATCTAATCAGGACTAGAAAGAAACCATCACTCTACCCTCTAGATAATGTCTAGTAATACCATGATAATAGTTTTAATGTTGTTGAGGAGATAATCACACTCTTGGAACTAAACATAACTCCCTAATGCCACCATGAATGGCTTACCCAATCCCCGAAATCAACTATGTGAAGGCCCTCTATTTGGAAGGATGGCCATATGGGTTCCCATCATACATAGAACCTTTCAAAAGTGACAATCAGGACTACACATTATATGAATTTAAAACCAATTTCCATAATATCAAAAAGTTTCAACGGAGCCTTAAAATTTAAAAATATAAAACCATCCCCAGTGAGAATACCTTTCCTCTCAAAAATCACTTTCAAACCATAGTGAAAACATTATTCATTATAGGAAGGTTCCAAGAGGGCCTCTTAAGTCACGAGGTTACCATTCATGTTTTAAGGTACCAAATAGGACAAGTATTATATAACACTTTTAGAAAACATGTTTGATGTTATTTAGTAACAAAAAATCCATTTATGATACATTGGAAGTTTTTACACAATTGTTTGGGAGATAGAGTGACGGTGAGGAAGAAATAGAAGATTTTTTTTTTTGAAAACCGAGTTTAAAATGGACATTTTTATGGAATTAAATTTATATGAGTGTGATCCTATCCATATATTCACTTCATTCACATATGGATATTCCCACATCCAATATAATATATTTATATAACCATAAGAATACCCCAGGTTTCAATTAAATAACCATAATTAACTCTACTCCATCACAAGGATCCACATATAAGTACCAAGCCATAAAAAGGCACTAAACCAATGCACAAATTTCAATTGAACATGCCATTAAAATAACAAAACTCAAAAAAGGTCAAACACAATCTCAAATTAATAAAATTAATATTACAATACCACTTGGAATTTTATCAAACACCTTTCATGCATATATATATATAGGCATGGCTAAGAAAGTCCTTTGAAACCTCATTTCCATCCAATTTCCAATATAAAAATACAATAGAAAAAAATATCAACTCAAAAAAAATGATTAAAACATTTAGAAATTATTACAGAAGGATCAAGAATCAAATATCATGTTCTATAAAGGAAATGAATGGAATCAATTACCTAAATGATGTATGAATCTGATAAAAATTAGGGATAAGGAAGAGCTAAGCCCAAGAGAAAAATCACACACCCTACCATCAAAATAAACACAATTCAATAAAATCACTATACCCCTATGTTTTTTCTAAGAGGTATCCATGTTAGGAAAAACCAAGAAATCAAGAGAGGGAGCAAAGTATATGAGAAACCCAAAATAGGGCAAAAAAATGTGAAACATCCAAAAATAAAAAAATATCACTGAGAAATTGACTCGTACCTCAACTGAAAGATCAAGAACCAAGAAATAAATATATATAAAAGAAATAAAAGAAAATTGGTGTTAGTTTGTGATACTATAAGTTTCCATCCAAAGGCCTCCATAATGAAGTAGTGACATGCAATGTAAGAGTCTCCAATAGAAGCTGATGTGGGTCCTATGATAGTGAGATGTACCATTTCTATTATTTCTACTTTATCTAATTCTTTGTTTGATATGTGTATATTTTATTAATTTTTTTTACTCATATTTTGGATCTTTTAAAACATTTAATGAAACTCATTCCACTCTCTATGGAATTAGATATGCCTCTATGAAAGAAATTGCAAGGTTTTTGATGTCCGTCGTTCTCTTTATTTATGTGTGATGGTTATAATTTTTGGATTTTCTGGTTATTTACTTGGAACCCTTTGATGTTATTATTGGGATAAAATTATTTATTTTTCATAAATATCATATCAATTTTTATCTTTAACAGGTGTACTTAACTATTCCCTATGGGAGGTTCTATGTGTTTCAAGGGGAATGGTATCCAAGGTCTAGTTGAGTGAGTCCACCTCTTCTAGATCTTGGTAAAATTGATGTTTATTTCTATTGCTGAGTTGGGATAGGAATCTAGTAGCGATGATATCCCTATGGTAATCAATGAGTTTCCTAAATTGATTATAAATGACTTCTCAAGTTTACCTCCAAATTTGGAGGTAGAGTTCATGATTGAATTAGTGCCTATAACTCAACCAATGTCAATGTAGTCTTACCAAATGTCTCTAGATAAGTTGAAGGAGCTCAAAATTTAGTTTTATGATTTGAGATACAAGGTATTTATATGACACAGTGTGTCTCCTAGGGAACCCCTCATTCTATTTTCTAAGAAGGCTTATGGAAATATTTTCATATTTGTCGATTATCGAAAGGTCAATAGTGTAATGACCAAAAAAAATATCCCTTGAATTTAATTGATGATTTTTTTAATAAATTGAAAGTGGAAAAGTGGTTTTCTAAGATTTATCTTAGGTTTTTTTATCACCAACTTAGGATCAAGGGAACATATAATCATAAGACTACTTTTAGGAGAATGTAAGACCACTTTGAGTACCTCATGATTTTTTTGTTCTAACTAATGATCCTTCTATATTTATGAAACTAATGAACCATATTTTCTACCAATATCTTGAAACGTTTATCATGGTGGTCATGGATGAAATCTTAGTGTACTCAAAGAACAAGGATGGTCATGTGCATCACTTAAGGAGTGTTTTGGTAATCCTAAGTGATCACTATATGTATGGAAAATTATCAAAATGTGAATTATGGATTCTAGATATTAAGTTATTGGGATACG
This sequence comes from Viscum album, assembly GCA_963277665.1. Lineage (NCBI taxonomy): Eukaryota > Viridiplantae > Streptophyta > Magnoliopsida > Santalales > Viscaceae > Viscum > Viscum album. Next base: position 1,954,680,896 of record OY728130.1, read on the forward strand.
TGATCTCAGAACATGGTATATTAGTTGATCCTAAAGAAGTGTTGGTTTTCATGTCATGGGAAGAAACATGAAATGTATTTGAGATACTTAGCTTCCTAGTTTTTGTGGGATATTATTAGAATTTCATAAAGGATTTATCAAAGCTTTCTTCCCCTTTGATTTTTATCACCCATAAGGGGATTAAGTTCTTGTGGGGTTCAAAGTGTTAGGAATCATTCAATGATTAAAAGTAGAATTTGACCACAACACTTATTTTGACTCTACTAAAGGTTCGTTGGGAAAACAGTTTATTTTGATGCTTCAGGTGAGGGTTTGGGTTGTGTCCTTATGTAGGGAGATTATGTGGTGGCTTTTAGATCACATCATCTTTAACAACATGAGAGGAACTAACCCACTCATGATTGGGAACTTGTATCGGTTGTTCATACCCTTAAAATTCAATGTCACTATATTTTTTGGGAAACTTTTATGGTTTACTCTAACCATAAAATTTTGTGTTACATATTTTCACAAAAATATAGGAACATTTGGTAGATATAATTAGTAAAATACCTAGATTCATTAAAATTGTATGTCACCAATAGTCTGGTAAATGGTAAAGTTATTGCTGAAACTCTTATTAATATTCTAGTGAGTGTTTTGGTGACATCATCTCTCTTTGAGACAATTATTTAGAAGAAATAGTAAGATAATAAGTTTTAGAGTATCATAAATTCTTTATATGGCGGGGAGACCATATTTTAATGGCCACTCTCCAAAGAAAGTTCCTTTTTCAGAAATCAATACTTTGTTCCATCGACTACAAGGAATTTCATGTTGGTATATTTTCAACATTCTTTGTGGGTTGTCCACCCTGGTACCAAGAATATGTTTTATGACATGAGGTGCAAATTCTAGTGACTTGGTATGAAATGAGATATAATTTAATTTTTGTCTCAATGTAACATGTTCCAAAAAATAATGTTTGAGCACCAAAAACCTTAAGGTTTTCTTTAGAATCTTCTTATGACAACATGGGAGTGGAATGAGATTTTAATGGATTTCATTGTTGGCTTTCGTAGAATTCCCAAAGTTAATAAATCCATTAGGGTGGTGATAAATCAATTGAAGAAATTATCTCATTTTATACCAATTTTTTACACCAAAAAATTGGAAGACATGGGGAAGATTTATGTGTAATAGATCAGAAGGTTTCATGGGATTCCCATGGTCATTGATTAAAATAAAGACCCTCACTTTTTCTCTTAGTTTTGTAAGGGACACCAAGAGTCATTGGGCACTCAAGTCAAGTTGAGATTGATATATCACCCCCAAATGGATGGATAGAAAGAAAACACTAATCAGATTATTGAATATATGCTTCGGGATTTTGTCTAAGTCTTTGGAAGTTCTTGGGATAACCATCTGGGGCTTGTTGAATTTTCATATAATAACAGTTACCAGTCTTTTATTAGTATAACACCTTTCAAAGTGTTATATAATATTCCTTTCAACTCCCGTACCTTTTGATCTGAGGTGGGATAATCTTCCATGGTTGGACCAAGTTTGGTTCAAGAGACAAAGAATAAGATCCATTTGATTCATTGTCATTTCGTGATGGCCTAAATCTGGTATAAGTATTATGTGGAACGATGTCACCTTCCTTTGAAGTTTTCTTTTGATGACATATTTTTCTTGAAAATCCCTCCCTGTTTGGGTCACTGATTGATCTAAAAAAAGGGAAGCTCACTCCTAGGTATGTGGGACCATTTGAGATCATTGAATTTTGGGGAAATGTGGCATGTTTATTAGATTTACCACCACAATTTTCTTTGATCCACAAAATCTTTTATGTGCCACAACTCAAAAAGTATCAATCGGGTTCATCTCATGTTCTAAATTGGGAAGACCTAGACATAGAACCTGATATTTCTATGACTGAGAAACCACTTTAACTTGTTTATTATCAAGTAAAGGTTCTACATGAGAATTATATAGCGTTTTTTTGATTTTGGTGTCAACATGGTTATGATTCTTATGAGACTTGGAAGTGGGAGTATTTAATAATAGATAAGTGGCTGATTTTTTAGGGGTGAGGGATTCTTAAACTTAGATTTATAGGGGATTAAATTAATATATAGTATATAAATATTACACCATAGTGTTACTTTCAGTTACTTATATACTTTTATTTTGACAATTTTTTATGGGGATTTTCTTAGGTTATTTTGGCTGACTTTTGGATGTTTTTATAGTTTTTAAGACCATGCATGATTGGTGCATGGTTGGGGGAAAATGTGAAAGCATTCCCATAAAACCATTCATATTGTGTGAGAGTCCTAGAGGAGGGTGAATGGTTAGGCACACCATCCAAACTGTGGGGATTTCTCCTCAAACCGTATGTCATGGGACATAGGGGTTATCCATGGTTGGAACATGGTTTTTCAAACCATGTATACAAACTATGAAACATTAATTAATTAATTAAAAATTTTTATTTTAAGACTCAAAACTCATCTATTTTTCCTCATTCCTCTCCCAGTTAAATTTAATCATGAATAAGGAGACTGCTCTTGAAAATTGTGGATATTCCTTGTCATATGGTAATCATTTTCAATGGATATTTGGGTGTTGGATATAGGTTTTCAAAGGTATGTGCCCATTATTTTTCATTCCTATTTCTTATTCTAGATCCACTATTATATTTTGGAACAAACCCTTGGATCAGTGATGGTTATTCTAGATAAAAGGTTTGTGTCATGATATAATTGGGTTTCTTATTTATCTTCCATGGAATTGGTATTTATTGCATGTATATTGATTGATCATTATGAATTCTTAGATAATTATAGTGGTAAATGATTTTTATCTCACCCACAGTTCAAGAAATTATGAATTGAAGATTATTATTTGAGAATTCAGGGTTTAGGCTTCTTCCTTGTCTTCTTGAACCCTTTATTCTTCTTGGCTTGTGGATCTTGTGTGAGTGTTGGAATTCCAATTGTTTTGTGGTGTGTGTCTCCATGATTCATCTTCATTATAAAATAATTTATTGCTTACTCTTAGAATTTAATTTCTAAAATGGTTGTAAATCATGATTAATAGATTTGTCTGGGAAATGGTTTTGAAATGTTTTTAAAAAGAAATGAACAATGTTTTGAAGAAATTTTTTGTTTTTGTAACATTTATGAAAATTTATTTCTATATTGGTGTTGTTCATGAAAATAGTTTTAAATCTTGTTTTTCATGGTTTAAAATTTGAAATTCCATTTCAATGATTCTAATGTGGTAAAAAAGGTTATTGATGATGAGGAAGGGATTTATCCTCATGGATAAACTATTTCCCCCTAGACTTATTCTACTAGAGTAATTTCTACACTAGTTATCCTATGTTGCAGCAAGGATCCGCTCATGGGAGTCAACACTTACCCCTAGGCCTATTCTACCATATAATGTGAACACTAAGTGGCCCACTAATCATGATAATGTAATTAGAATCCTAGATAACTTGTAAATTATGTTTTTTATGGGATATTTTTTTCTATTTATAATCCTTGAAAAGAATATTTTAAATTTTTATAAAAATGATTTGAAAATATGGTTTTTGGTATGATTTCAAAATTGTAAAAAAGTGTGATTTATCTATGTTTTATATCAAACTATGTAGAATTGTCTCTCATTCCTTATTTTTATTTACTTGAGAGTAATTGTTTTATTTTATAAATTTTTTTATGAAATATTTGGTGGGATCCTATTGGGCTCTTTTTCCCACACCCTACATACACCTTTATATGTATGTAAATCTTTTTTTATCTAATGGAGGTGAGGTAAAGGTGTCGCAAGGTGGAGGTGGATTTTTTCATTAGTAGGGTGTGGGATTATAGAGGTTACATAATGTCAAATAGAGTTTGTACTTAGTAGTTTAAGAGTACTTTAGTAGTTTATGATTACTTTTTTAGTTTTATATATTTTGGAACTTGTTTCCCCTAGAGATTGTATCTTTCCTACTGTTATATTTTTTCTAGAAGACAGACATTATTCTATATATTTATTACCTTTTTACAGGTTATTTATGGAAAGATCATTCCCAAAGGTAATTTTTGATTCCCAGGTACTTATTTACAGCCTGTGGGGATTAGAAACACCCTCCAAGTCATGTCAGGACTAGTTCAAGTTATGAATAGTTCGGGGATCTAGGTTAGTTCATGGAATTCATAGAAAGAGCACCAATATGTCTCTAAACATCACCAAAATGTATCCCTACTTATTCCATTATCCATTTCCACCACTAATGTATCATACTACACAACCTCCACACCCAATCCATACATTCTCACTTTCCAATTACATGTTCCACAATTTCTATAATTATTATGTTTCCACTTACTCTGATTTACTAATCCATTTCATTTCACATTAACACATCCTGTTAATTTATCATTAAATTCATTTAATAAATTTACCATACATCAATTTTAAACAATTATTATTTAAATCCAACCAATAATAATTCATTTTTAGTATTTCAAATTTATTCTATGGATAACTGAGAAGCTAACAAAACTACACAACACCACAACTCATCCACCCCACATCGACCAACGCCGCATCACAACATATGAAAAAACATCACTAAAACCCAACCATATCACCATAATAACTACAAAACAATAACCTCATAAACTAATCCTTTCACATTATCCCTCATCACTTTCCCATGACAAAAAAAATAGCCTTGCTTCCCCCACATTCTGCCTCAAACCTGATCACCACCATTATCAGTAAAATACACATAAGATCTCCTCACACATAACATGTGATAATATCTCTAGTACATCAATATATAATGATAAATTATGGCTTCTATATCTACCAACAATTCAGTTCAAGGTCTTTAATATCATCGCATCTTCTTAGCATGGATATTATTACACAATTCTAGATTTCCATGGGCAACCGGTTCATTAACCATATATAAATGATTATATTTTATCATTAATGACAAGATAAATCAAATAATCATATCAAGTTTCTCATAATTCATAAAAAATTACAGCATAAATAAGGTTCTCAACAACTATTCTTTCAGCAATAACAACAAGAAAGTATCATAATAAGTAATTTCACAAAAATAATAAAGACATGTGATTTCTCCCCATTCCCATTAATTTAAATTAAAAAACATTATATTTATTAATTCAGCCCTTAATATCCACCCATTTTCTATGAAAGTAATGAAATACTCCCACACATACTTAAAAATGGAGAGAACACAGATACCCCACATCAAACAAATATCTCTAAATTATTGTGCAATGATGGAATGAAGAACCAACATCCTTTAAACTGAGACCACACCAAGGATGGATCAAAAACCTAGAGTAAAACACCCTATATAAATCTCCATCCACAAAATTACCCAAACCATACATATCCCCAAGAAAAACCTTCTCCATAATGAATAACATTGGAAAATTGAGAAGGAAGCGAGAGGAATGACCTTAAAATTGACAGTACTCAATCTATGAATGTTAGGAATAAAATACCACAACGAGAGGGTGAAATATTTGTTAATGTTTTCTAGGATTCTCCCAATAATAGATAAAATATTTTGGAGGGATATAGGGTTTGAAGGCGGTCTAAAATTTATAGAAAAATTTGAAATTACAAGACCAAAATGCAACAACCTATCTTACACTGCAACATGATTACATGGAGAAGGTTCCATGGTGAAAGGAAGAAGACCAAATCTTAATGGGTATGGTCAAAACCACACCTATGAAACATGGAGTGGTCCACCACAAAAATCCTGTAAATTATGAGAAGGACCATGGTGAAAAGGAACCACCATGTTGAAAAATTATAACTCTAAAAAATGAGTTCATGTTATACCCTAGATCTACAGTAAAGCAACCCTAAAATTGATAGAACCACCAAAACTCACCTCTCAAGGACTCCACAGAGGAACCTCCTCACCACGTCATAGCTACAATGAAATAGGTAGAACAACCAAAGCTACACTTCTCAGGTATACACACTATAATCGATCTCTCCACACCAACAAAGAAACCTACAATAAACCTCAAGGATGCAACTCTATCCTCCATGCCACAAAAGAACCATCCTAAGAGTACTTCACTACAAAAACCTGACCATCCTACATCCACCCTCAAAGAAATAGGGGTTCTAAAAATCCGACCCCTTGTAACTCTATCACATTAATTCTCATAATGTAATGGTTCTAAAAGTATAAACCATTATATTAGATATGTCTCAAAAAATCTCAACCTAAAGAATCTGAACCAAACCTAGAAGAAGAAAAAAAAAGGTTCTGAAAAACCATAATTTGATATACCTATCAGGGATCATGTTACAACTGAAACATTTTCATCACCTAAGAACACCGAAAAAAAAGGGTAAATCACATCTTATAAACCATCAAATTTCAGGAATTACATTTATGAAATTAAAGAAAACAATAAACACTCAAAAAATTTAAAAAATATCTAGTTACTAGGAAAAAATATACATATCATACACCCAAGTACTCTCCTTTAGGTCACCATACCTCCAAAGCACATGGACCAGGGGAATGGATAGTCCATGCATCACCTACTCTCGACAATCCATGATCTCTACCAATCAATCTAAAAATGTTACATCATCTCTATTATCCAACTCTCCTCAATAAATTAAATGGCATTCATCATGAAGATACTAATGGTGCTGGAACATGTGGAATATTTCATGGATCCTATTCAACCATAGTGGGAGATCCAACTAATAAGCCACCTTTCCAACACACTCTAACACATCAAAAGGTTTGATGAACCATGGAGAAAGCTTACTCCCCTAAATAAACCTCTACTACCCCCAATGAGGGGAAACACTAAATAACACACGGTCTCTAACCTAAAACTCTAGGTACATACACCTATTATCCTCATAGGCCTTATGGAAGTCCTTCACCATCAGTAACCACTCTTGAACCATCTGTATCTTCTTCGTTATGCTTGACACCACATCCGGACCAAGAACTAGTGACTCCTCAACCTCGGTCCAATACAATAGTGAACTATGTGATTGTCCATAAAATTTCTCAAATAGATACATATAGATGTTTGGGTGATAAATATTGTTATAAGTGAACTCAACTAAAGGAATTTTTTTACCCATTATTAGTAAAAATATAGAACACACGCCTGTAATATATTCTCCTGTGTCTAATTAGTCCACTCCAACTACCCATCTATCTAGTGGTGAAAACCATTTCTAAGGTGAAACTATGAGACAAAATCATGTTGTAATAATATCCAAACTCATGAGGTAAAATTAGGATCCTAATCAAAAATGACGGTCCTGGTACCTTGTAAATGCTAACCATATAATCTATATATCGTCTCACCAAAAAATCCATGACTCTCGACTTCCACGTCTCTAGTAAATGATCCAAATTTTTTAAGTGGTCCATGATCAACCAAACAAAATCATATCTCCCCTAGGACTAGGGAAAAACATTAACAAAATCCATTGAAATTTCCTATCACTTTAACATGGGTACATTCAAGGGCTACATCGAACCTCTAAAAACATGGTGTCTGACTTTTACTTGCTGACAAATCATACATCGCACCATGAAATTCACCATCGATTGATTTATCCAAGACCACAAATGTTTCATCCTCAATCCATGATACATCTTAGATTCTCCTAGTTGTATCACTAATAGTGATCTTTGAAACTCATGGTGTAATCCCTCACATGTCACCAAGAGAATTTACAGCCTCCCCCGAAACATTATTTGGTTCAGACTATCCTCTGAACACCCATCTAGATTATCACCATGGACAAAACAATATGGAATCACTTACACCTTAGATTATATCCACTAATACTCCTCCACTTTCAATGTAAAATATGATTCCACATCCATATTATAAATACAAATCTACCACCGTCTTTCTCTATGTCGAGATGCATCATAGCAAGCTCTTACATCCCTCTCCAAGCATCATCATACTCCTAAAGGACATACCCTTGTGAATTCTTAATTAGTCCATCAGACACAATATTTCATTTATGAAGGATGTAAGAGATCATGAAATCATAATCTTGGAAAAACACCATACATCTTCACAACTAGGGATTTGGATATCTCTAAGAGAATACCAACTTCAGAATCATGTGATCTGGGAAGACTATAAAGTGCCCATTAGTGAGGTAATTTCACCATGAATATTGGGAAAACACCATCGTTTTATGATCTAGATCATGGGTGGTATAGTTACACTCATGAGGATACAACTATCTAGACCCATAAGAAATAACCTCCCTTTGTTGTATCAAGACACATCCCAAGATCAGATGAGAATCATCACAAAATACCTTGAACATCACTCCTTCCTCAAGAAACCAAAGCACTAGAGCATTGATCAAGCTCTCCTTAAGGTATTCAATACTACATGACACCGATTGGTCTAGATGAAAGCTTGGTTCATCCTATTCAAAGTAGTTATTGGGGTTGTAATCAAATAGAAATTGGACACCAACCTCTGGTAATAGCCTGTAAGACCAAGGAAGCTGTGAACCGATGCCACATTCTTGGGTGATTCCAAGAAATAACTACCTCTACCATTGATGGGACTACAACCACCCTCAATTAGGAAACAACATACCTAAGGAAATTCACTTCTCATGTACAAAATTTCACTTGAAAATATTTCAATATAGTTAGTGGTGTCAGAGAACCTATAGGATAAATATGAGAAGCTCGAGATGATCCTCTTCTAATATTGAGTAGATAAGGATTTAATTGATAAAAATGACCATTAACTTATCCTATAACTCATAAAACATGGATTTTATGGTTCCCATGAACATTTTCGGGGCGTTCGTGACATAGAATGACATGACCATGAACTCAAAGTTCCCATACCTACATATAAAGGAAATCTTTAGGATATCCTCATACTTTACCCTCTTCTGATGACCTCTAAACAACAAGTTGATCTTTAAAAACAAGATAAATCCATTAATATAATTGAACAAATCATCTATACACAGAAGAGGGTTACAATTCTTGAATGTTACCTAATTCAACCTTCATTAGTCTACACACAACCTCAAACTAATGTCCCCCTTCTTTGTGATAAACACCAGAGCACCCCAAGAGGATACACTATGTCATAAACTCTTTAATGACCTTGGGAACCTACATCACCTAGGATTTCACAGACCGCTCTACAAACTAAGAAAAACGAGATTCCAATTGGATACCTCTCATTCGATATCCCTACTCATCAATGAACGCCACTCGATGGCCTTATGTGTTAGAGAACAAAACTCTCCTCTGAAAGTAATCAACAATTTCATGCAAATAATACAAAAAATATATGCCAAGGATAACATCGTATGATTTTATGAGATATAAGAAGAAGCACCCCCCCCCCCTTGAATAGTGTCACCTCATCATCAATCGTTATCCCCATTACACATCAAAGAAAACAGTCTGACCTCCATTTGGCGTGGATAATGTTGGGGGACACTATAAAAAATCTGGAATTTAGTGACATTTATTTAGCCATGTTTTTAATAAAATGTGTCTAATTTAGAGATTTTTTTATCCTCATTTTTAAACATAGATAATTTTAAATTTAATGATTTTTGTATGAAAATGTGGCTAATTTAATGATGTTGTGTTAACCATATTTTTAAATGTGGATAATTTTAAATTTAGCCATGTTTTTCAAGAAAAATATGGATAATTTGGCGATGTTTTGTTAGACATATTTAAAAAAGTGTCTAACTTAGTCATGTTTTTTTGGAAACATTTTTAAATGTGGCTAGTCTTAAATTTAGCCATGTTTTTAAGAAAACATGCATATTTTAGCCATGTTTTTTAAAACATGGTTATTTTAATGACATTTTTATCTATGTTTTAAAATGTGCCTAATTTTATATATAAATAAAATTTTATATTTATAATTATATATATATATTTATAAATTTATATTTATATAAAAATACATTAACATTTATTTAAATTTCATAATATTTATATATTAATTTATATATGTGTTTGTGTGTATAAAAACACAAACACACACACATATATATATATATGTATATCTATTTTTTAAATATATATCTATATATATATTTATTTATTTATTTATTTATTAGCATGGATTACATCCATCCTACATTGGAAAACCGGTGTGTTTGGGTACCTATTTTTAAATTATATATATATACACACACACATAAATTAGTATTTTAATATGTAAAAATATATATAAACTTATAAAAAAATAATACCTATATAAATTATTATTATTATAACACACATGAAAATATATACAGACATACATACATATAATAATTTATATATTAATCTATATATGAATATATAAATTTCCAAGTTATTAATATTAATATATATATATATATATATATATTAAAAATATTACACTTATAATTATATTATGTAGTAGTAAAGATAAATGATGTTCAGGTAAAATTTATATACACATACATATAGACATACATATAACCATACAAACAAAAAAGTTAAAACATAATTATAATAAATTAATAATAATTGTATTAATGATTGTTAATATATATAAGTATATTAATATGTGTGTGTGTGTGTGTTAATTTATAAATTAATATATATAAATATAATAACTAATATATTAATTTATCTATTGATATATTACATAAATATTAATATATAATAACATATGATAACACACAAACACACACTCACACATATATATATAGCATATAATAAGATATATATTAATTTATACTAACATATGTAAATAATAACATATAATAATATATATTTTAATTTCAATATAAATATATTATCACATATATGTATAACATATAATAACATATATGTTAATATATAAAAACAAATAAAATAATTTATATATAAATATATAAAAAATATGATAATATTTATATAAATATATTATATACATTATGTATATTAATCTGTATATTAAAATTTTTATATTTATTTCTTTACAAGTATAGAGAAATAAATATATTAACCCTCATATAAATATAATATATATATATTAATTGTATTTGCAATATTTTATTTTAGTTTTTTGAAAATAGATAAAATATAATACTGATCAAAAGCACCAGGCCTACAAATCCAATCAAGAAAAGATTCAATCCAATAATGTTCACCACAAGATTTTTCATTGCTTTGTAAATAATTATCCTCCATATTACCACCTTGTTTGATGAAGTAAAATTTTCATTCAGTGAAGCTTTTGATCAAAAGACCAAATCTATCTCAGGATAAGGCCAAACGGTTGCAAATCCTTTTCCTCCTTTGATAAGGTGGTAATATCTTCAAGGTAATCCAACTCCACCCAAATAAATTTCTAATTTTTTGACCATGTAAGAAGGATACCATGGAGGATAGAAAACACCTCATCCACCACAGGACTCTAAGAGGCTTGGACAGCCATGCAATTGGCTTCCACCACCTGACCACCACTCTGATGAGCAGAAAATCTAACACCAACCATCAAATTATCAGAGAAAGACGCATATAATTATATGTATTAGATATATTATATTTTATTTATATTGAAATATATTTAAATATTCATTAATATATCATAATATAATTTATTAATGTAATTTTATTGTTGCCTAGTTTTTCCGTTGCCAGGAGTTTAATATGCAAGTTGCTAGTCTGAAACTCCCATGGGGGGGATAATCTACGTGGGGGAGGTGAGTCTGACGTTTAGAGGATGGTGTATACATAGGGTCTTGGTAGATGTTTATTATAGAGTATGGGGGTGGTAACTTAGAGTATGGACTCTAAAAAAGTAAAAAAAAATTAATAAATTAATTGTCCAATAATGTACCAAAAAAATTTTAAAAAATAATTATCCACATCTATGGAAAATGTGGCTATTTTATATCTCATTTACCAATCTTTTTAAAACAAATGGATATTGGAAACTCATTTACCAAAGTTAGTAAAAAATGTATGTAAATGTTATATGGCTAAAATATAGGTAAATTAGTGATGTTTTTAATCTTGGCTAATTTAGCCACACAAGTTTTCCCGACATTTTTATGAAACGTAGTTAAATTAATTAGACATGTTTATAACTGTATCTAAACATAAAACCAAAACATTTCTAAATAAAATCATTCTTTTAGTGGCTCTATAAGCTTCCCCACCTCCAATACAAATGCATAGATCAAATCATGAGCAATGAAGGAGTGAAAAGCTTTAGAATCAAATAAAGAAAAAACTAGGGTGGATGAAAAACTAATCATACCTTGAACAACCTATGGTCCCTCAGGAACTTTCACCTCTGTAACATAGGAGGACACTGTGGGAGGGATGCCAAAAAAGTAAAAAAGTAAATTGAAATAATTTTTTTAAACAAATTAATTATCCAATAATATTTCAAAAAAAATTATTAAAAAAATTAATTAGCCACATCTATGGAAAATGTTGCTATTTGAAAACTCATTTACCAATGTTTTTAAAAATGTGGCTATTGAAAAATAATTTACCTATTTTTGTAAAAAAATAGGTAAATGGTATGTGGATAAAATACAGGTAAATTACTGACATTTTTAATCTTTTCTAATTTATCCACATAAGGTTTCTCTACGTTTTTATGAAATGTAAGTAAATGAATTAGACATGGTTATAAATTTAGTTAAATGTAAAACCAACACATAACTAAATAAAATATTTCCTATAGTAGAACTAGAAGCCTCTCCACCTCCAATACTAATGCATAGATCAAAGAATGAGCAATGAAGGAGTGAAAATCTTTGAAATCAAACAAGGAAGAAACTAGGGTGGACGGTAAACTAGTCATACCTCGAACAACCTCTGGTCCCATTGGAACTTTCACCTCCATAACCCCAGGGATGTTGGGGGAGGGATGATATAAAATTAAAAATATATATATATAAATAATTTTTTAAAATAAATTAATTATCCAATAATATATCAAAAAAATAATAATAAATAATTATCCACATCTATGGAAAATGTGTCTATTTGATAACTCATTTACCAATGTTTGTCAAAAATGTAGCTAGTGGAAACTAATTTACCTAAGTTTGTAAAAAAATGTAGGTAAATGGTATGTGGCTAGAATACAGGTAAATTAGTGAAATTTGTAATGTTTTAAAATTTAGCTACACAAGTTTTTCCTACATTTTTATAAAATGTAGGTAAATGAATTATCCATGTTTATATGTGTAGATAAACATAAAACCAAAACATGGCTAAATACAATATTTCCTATAGTGGAACTAGAAGCCTCTCCACCTCCACTTCTAATGCATAGACCAAAGAATGAGCAATTAAGGAATGAAAAGATATGAAATCAAACAAGACAAAAACAAGGGTGGACAATAAAATAATCCTAACTCAAACAACCTATGGACCCTCTAGCACATGAATCTATGTATCATGCATATCCCCACACCTAGAACATATACCTCACTATTAATAAACTAAAATCCATGCTTGAGTCTGTGCCCCTAAGGACATGGACCATCAAGAGGATAACCCCTACCAGATCCTTGTACCCTTGACTAAACAAAAGCATACTTCCCCGCCTGCTGAACAAAAGCCAGTGGCTTCTGCTGCTGATACTACCTTAGAGGTAACAAAAACTTCCACTAAAAAGAAGATTGATTACCCAAAATAGACTGAATTTATTGAGAATTTGGATACTTAATTTGATGATGGCCTTGATCCCTAAAAACATATAATGATAATGGGAGGACCCCAGTAGACTCTTTGGAACCAATGGCCCTAAAAAAGTGTTAACCAGGAAACTGCATCTGACTCCCTACTAATCAGAACCTTGACTGCCCCATCTTCCATAATCCACTACTTAAAGCCCTGATCCTTTAGATGGACTACTGGCCTACTTCTCAGGGCTCTCCAACCTAACACTGAATCTACTCAATCACCTCCACTTTATTCTTCACCACTAAGTATGTAGGAAGTATAAAAGGGGTAAATATATAATTGATCAGTGGGCATAACACCTCCTCTATGCACTATGTTATAGACTCTTCATTTAGAAGGACGTCAGTGGTGGGTCTTGTCTCTCAATGATCAGTGAAAGGTATATGTTTCATGGGATAACTTAAAGAAGGAGTTTTATATGGAGTTCTTATTATTGATGATGAAGGTAATAAAAAGATATAATGTCCCTCAAAGTCTACCTTGAATAGGTATCAGGTTAGTGACTAGCACCGAGGGTATAAAAATATCAAATTTATAAGACATAACCAGCAAAAATAAATATAGGACCATGATATAGAATGAATAACCATTGACCAACTCCATCACATATAACATAAAAAAAATAAGAAAAATTCTCCATGTGAATGCCAAAAATATATTTCCTATAGTAGTGACTCAATAGTAACTCAAATATCTAATCTAGTAATATCCATCTCAGTCCCCAAATCCCTCCTAGAAACCTAAAAAAATATTCATATACACAGGGTGATAATAACATGTATACACAGTAGGATCATACTTAAGATCTCTCCTGGACATGTGAAAAGAGCATACTAATGCATCAGTGAAAAAATGGAAGAACCAACATGCACCTTAATAGGTCAACCAACCAATACCAACCATACCATGACACGCTCACCAAACAATGCATCCAATGTAATAGCATAGTATCAAAAGAATACAAAACAAAGGTTCCCCACAACAACTTCCACCACTAATTTTTCACTCTATTTCCCCAACATCAAACATCCTATACTCCCATACCTTCCATGCATATCACATCACATAAACATCTATCTTTGATGTAGGTTGAGAATTATCCCTTCCTACCCCACCCTTACAGGGTCTAGCATCTTGTACTAGCATCAACCATTATCTACACATCAAAACCTCATAACATATCATATCTAGATAATTAGGGTATCATGAGAGTGAAGGAAATAAAAATCATTCCCTACTCCAACCATGTGTAACCCCCACCACACATCACATCCTCATTATCATAGGAAAATATCTAACACCAACCCATCACCATTGGGTGATCTCTAACACCAATTCATTATCACCAGGAAATATCCAACACTAACCTATCATTGTCACTACTAATGAAGGAAATTAAGGAATATGGGTTATTCAATCATTAGATACACCACCATCCTAGATGTTGGGGAAAATAATTGAAACCCAAAACATTTAGGTATTGGTAAGGTTATCCAACTTGGGTGGGCGTGTATAGAATAACACCAAATACATGGTAAATATATAGTATGCTACACACAATCTAGGGTTTCACAATACAAGCACCAACATTCCTATCAACATCACCACAACATCTCACAACCTATTCCACTATCCACTACTTCCACTAATACAAAACATCACACAACCGCCACACACAATCCCTCTTTACAATTATAAGTTTCAACTTTTCTAGAATTATTGAGTTTCCAATAACTTCTATTTACTAATCAATTTCATTTATCATTAACCAAATCCATTCATTTTTCATTCAATTAATTTAATCTAATTACTACATTTCAATTTTATCCCATACTTATTTAAATATTGCCTGTGATAATTCAGTTTTAGTATTTCAAATTCATTCCATGGTTAATCAGGCAACTAACAATACTACACCACACCATAGCTCATCCACCCCACATCAACCAATTACACATCAAAACATATTCCAATACATCCACACAACCCAACAATATCACAATAAGAACTACATAACAACAGCCTCATAAATCAATTTCTAAACATCCGCACTCATCACTTCCCATACCAAACAAACAGAGCCTCATTGCCGCCACATTCAACCTCAAACCCATTCATCACCATAACCGGTAAAATCCCCATAAGATCACCACACACATCAAACAAGAAAATGTATCTTGAACATCAATACATAATGATATATTCTATATTCCACATCTACTATAATTTCTTTTCAAGGGATTTCATATCGTCATATGTTATTAGTATGGGTATTATCATAAAATTCTATATTTTGATAGGAAACCAATTCATTAACCATATATAAGAGATTATCCTTTTCAAGAATGGTGAGATTAATAAAATAATAACAATTCCGGTCTCATAATTCATAATAATCATAGTATAAACAAGTCTCCCGATAGATTTTATTTCTAAAAATGGTAAAAATAAAGTATCGTAATAATTAATTTTAAAAAAATTAAATATATGAAATTACTTCATATTCCCATAAATTTCAGTAAAAATCATTATTTTTATTAAGTTGGACCTTAATATACACCATTTGGATGTCAAAATCATGAAATCACCACACATACACTTAAAAAGGGAGTGAATGAGGATCCCCTACCTCAAACAAAACTTTAAAAATAACAATGAAATTATGGATTGAAGAACATACATCCTCACAGCTAAGATTTCACTAATGATATATCAAAAACCTAGAGCACAAATCAAACCATCCATCTCCCAAAGAAAAACCTTCTCTAGAAAAAAATTGGAGAAAAATGAGAAGGAAATAGAGGAATAAACTTAGAATTAAAAATTCTCAATCTACAGAATCCAAGAATCAAATCCTATAAGTATTGGGTGAAAGGATTCCTAAAATTTCCTTGGAATTTCCAAAGAATTGGGAGAAAATAATAGAGAAAAACAAGGTTTGAAGGGGGTGTGAAATTTAGAGGATATATTAAAATTATAATACCATAATGAAACACCCTAGATTACACCACAACATTATAATGTGGAACAGGTTCCACAGTGCAAGGAAGAAGACCGCGTCAGAATGAGGTTAGTCAAAACTGTATCTAAGAAACACATTGTGGTCTAATCTGAAGATACTATAAGATATGATAATTACCATTGTATAAAGCAACCTCATGTCATGGAATTATAATGCTAAATATTAATTCCACACCACAACCTATATCTATGATACAAAGACCTCAAAATCATCAAAACTTCCAAAACACACCTCTCTAGGACTCTATTCCATAGCCTCCTCACCACGTTTCAACTATGGTGAAATAATCAGAATCACTAAAACTCCAATTTTTAGGGCTCCATGAAACATCCATAACTCCATGAAACCATACCAACCTCCATCAAACCTCCGTAACGTAACTCAATCCTCCATGTCACAAATGGACCACCCCATGAGTACTATGTTGTAAATACTTGGGAACACTTCAACCACCCTCAAAAAAATAGGGGTACCAAAAATCTGACCCCTCAAAACTCCATCACCCAAATTCCCACAAAGTAACATGATGTAAATTATAGAGATTTACATTTGTAATCACCCCCCCCCCCACCTCTAGGCCCAACACAACACCACACACAACCTTTAATCACCCTAGTCACCTTACTCAATTCCTTCTATGTTGTGACCTAAATATTCAATCCACATTAATCTTGAATCCATTAAAATATGAGTGATGGTTTTTCTTTAAAAAGATATTTTTACAATGATAGAATCAGATAAAATAGAGTGAGGGAAAAAATAGAGCATAGTAAAAATCTCTTTTATTTCAAAAAAATCAATTGGCTACCATTACAATGAGGAAATATATTATTTATGGAGAAAAATAAAACATATATAAATTTGGGTCAAGTCAATATTCCAAATCAAATATTTAAACCCATTTATTAGGTTTCATTAATTTAACACAAAAATTAGGTGTCGTTAATGTTATAAATTTATTTACCCCAAAATCCGGGTCAATGGGGACACACCTTGATTTACAACTTTCATCCTTCCCTCTTAATCCATACATGACTCAGATTCCAGAAATCTATAAAACATCACTTTATTCCCATCAATGCCTTTTTAGGACATTGTCTCATTATTCTTTAATGATTATTATATCACTATGATCACCATCAATATCATTAACTATGATTCCAAATAGTTATTTTTCACACTAACTTTCAAGATAATTGATGAAAAGTCTATAATTATTCATCATTTATTATTCCCAAATAGGCACAATGACTATTTTATGATAGGATATTGACAGGTTAGCTTCCATAAGAAATATATCAATAGGTAGTTATACATCCTCAGTATTAGCATAAATTTATCTGAGTGTTCGAGACTAAATCGGTTTCTCATTAGTTCTTTTTATACACATGGTTTCTAGATACATGGGGAGAGTCCCTATCGACAGTTGTGTAGATGGGTTATCTAGGGTTGTCACTCTATGTAGTACAGGAGTTTTCATATCTTATCTAACTTCCAATGTCATTGACTCATGTTGTGGTTCTTCCATCATGGTGAGATTTAGTAGATAGTGATAATATCCATCACCACATATATCTAATTTACGTTCCATATATTCTTGTAATATAACATCCATACTTGAAAGGAGTTTTTTTTGATGTGGTTTGAAATGCCCTAACCCCAGAGGACCAAAGTCGGTGCATTAATTTAATACATTAGCGTGATTAGAATGAATCAAATCCCAAAGGAACAATCAATTTAATAGCCTTATAAAATGTATTACTTATATAAAATTTACATTACAATTCAAAAATAATATACTACATAGATAATTATTTGAGAATTCCATTTTTATCCTATCTTAACCCTGCATATCAATCATAAAACACATCTTGGAATCCTTGGAAAATAAAACATAAGAAAGGGGTAAGCTCAGATGCTTAGTAAGGGTAGGAAATATAATTAAAACTATCATAAATAAGCATAAACTTTTATAGAAAGGTATAAAACTGAAATAGAAGCATTTTAAACATAATCTTCATCATAATATGGAAATAATAAATCAAATAATATCATTTAACATTCACATGGATATTATAATAGTTGAATAATCACATGTAATATCCTAACTAATCTCATAATGAAGGAATGAATAATTCCAGACATCTACACTATCAAGATATATCCTCAATATAAATACTATCAAGATCTATCCTCATGACAATTGAAGTTTTGGGTAGAAACCCATGTAATTTTTGTCAAGATCTATCCTCTTGATAATGTTAAACTACTTGGAAAACAAATGTGAAGGGTTTGTAGCCAACTAATTTCATCTCATGAGACTTATTGATTCATATAGGGGCTATAGTAGGCCATTCCCATCACTTATTAAGTCCAATACATTTTTTATATGAAAATGGTGAAACACAAACAACATAATCATTCATATTAAAAACTAGTATGAAAAATGTTAATACTTTAACCATAAACTAAGAATGGTATCAAAATAGTAAATCCAAAATAAAACTAATCATAAACCATTCAATACAATATGGTAAATGATATCATAAAAGTTCAACCTTAATTAATCATAAGAGAAAACAAAGGATGTTGACAATAATGAAAATACTCTAATAAAAACATTAAAACATCTTGAGAGAAATAACCTTTTTTACTTTGAAATCATTGAAAAGCCACATTATTTTAAAAGAAAACATTTATTTTGAAAGTAAAACTATAATATTGTAATATAATCTATAAAAATTTAAGGTGACTATAATTTAAAAAACGTTCTTCTTGTACTTTATTGAAAAAGTAAAAAAAGTACCTCATATGGAGAATGTAAAAAAATTTACTTTTATAAAATCAAACATGGGTAAAAAAGTATTTAAATTTTTTTAAAATATTAGTAATAATGTTTTGAAATATATTTTTAGGAATCATGTACATGGATGATAAATATTCCCCAATAAATTCTTACATAAAAGCAATCTCGGATAATAAAGAGATTGTGAAATTAACTCTTGCCTTGTACTTTCCTTTAGTCGATGGTGCGTTAACCTCCTGTATAATCATTAAATAATATTATTAAATTATAACAGGACCTTATACATATTTATTATATCATATATGATTCTATTATATAGTTTTGTTAATAATATTTCACTATTACCATTGTTCCGGGTGTTAACAGCTTCATTTTCTTATGCATGTTTTGACATGTAAGTCATGTTTCTTATGAAAAGAATATATTTTATTCATATAAATAATTATATTAAGTTCATAAAAATTATATTTACTCTTCATATAAAATTTTTAATCATTATTTAATGGTTAATGTTGAGAATGAATTACATCTCATCGTGGAGATGGTAGGTCGTACGTACGCACGAGCAATGATATCATTCTCTTAATGGTTAAATGGTTAGGAATTGGATGATATATTAACTATAAATAATAATTATCATGTCATATTCATTATTTATATCCATTATATTCATCATTATAAACATACAAATAAGGTATCATTGAATAACAAATTACACCACAATGTGGAGACAGTAAGTCGTATGTACGCACGCATGGTGATATTATTATTCATATGATGGACAAAAGCAAGAATAATGTTTGTCCCATAATCATAATAACATCACATAATATATATATGATACTTGATTTATTACTTTATTATTGAAACAAAATATTAATATGAATTAAAAGAAGAAAAGAAATTGAATTGAATTGGTAAAACAATTACCTCTTCTTCAAGTGTCTCCTTTTGATTTTCACAAAAGGACTCCATAAGATGGATTTATGCCCAATGAATAGAATCTAGGATGAATTGAAGGGATTTTGGAGGATAATTGGGTAGGTTTTGGCTGATCCAAATGGCTTTAGAGGTGTGAATAAAAGAGAAGGAGATATTCCCTTTTATAAGAGAAGGGAGGGACACTTTTGGAAACTCTAAAAATATTAAACTATAATAAGACTATTCTAGATCCAAATAATTATAAATGGACCATAAATGAAAATTATAATAAATTTTAGACCATATAATATCCCCTTGTGATTATTTTAAAATTTTCTAATTTTTAAATAATTTAATAATAAATTAAATCAATAAGATATCATTATTTCTAAATTTAATACTATTCACTTAATTTGACATAAAATACATTAATAAAAAATGGGAATTAGAATATAATTCTTTAAAAAATCTATAATATATCTTATAAATCTATTAAATTCTTTAGACACATTAAATAACTCAAAATATATCAAAATTAATATTATGAAAATCATTTATTCTATTTTTATGTTAATTAAATAAATATTGTTTTAGAATTAAAAGGAATTTTAAGGTAATTATATAACTTATAAAAATTTAAAATAAAATTATTTTATTAAAATTATTCTATTTATATAAAAATAGAAATTTATATTTATTCATAACTGCATTTTGTACCTATGTGGACATGTAAAAGATATTAAAATACAAGATAGTGATATTTTGTAACTATCTTTGATTTAAATAATATATAATTTATTTTCAAGGAAAATTTTATATTAAACAGCTAAAAATTTATCTTAATATGATAAGGATCTAATATTATTCATCCAATAATATTTATACATGTTTTGGTTTTATTTTAAAGATTATAATTTTGATTTACCTTTAATTAATCTATTTAATTTTAATTGGGGTGATATAATTTCAAATATTAAAAGGTTATAAATTTTTACGTATATGGTTTCAATTGTCCATAAATGGAAATATTATGAAATTTTAGACCATATAATAATCTTTTTGTACTTTTTAATGATTTTTAGGGTTTTTAAATAATTTAATAAAGTATTGTTTTTATAAAATGTCAATAGTTTCAATTTTTACATTATTCATTTCTTTGAATCTAAAAAGAATATAAATAGAAATATAACTTAGTAAAAAAACATGTAATAGACTTATAATATTCCATAGTAACCTATATAATTCTTGAAGTCCCCTAATTAATTAAAATTATCTTGATTTTAATATTTTTCATATCATTTATTTGAAATTTATATTAATAAAATCATTAATGTATCATTGTTGTTTTAATATTTATTATAATTATTTAATCTCTAAAAATTCTAAATAAATTTTAATGATGTATATAATTTCATTATAGTTTTTGAGACTATTTATTATCTAAATTTTATCATGTTTATCACTAAATGAAAATTATTGTACTTATAAGAAATAAGAGGGTTACATTTTGTCACCTTCATGTCACTTTCTTTTATGTTAATAAAATTTATTTCATTTTCATGAACAAAAGTGCATTAAATTAGTCAATTCCAATATTTAGGTATTAAGGTTTTATGGTGACTCATCCATCAGGATTTTTTAATGTGTTAGGGTAAGTTTATTGTCCTTATAATATTATTTTGTTACCTAAATTACCTGAATTACCTTTAACTGTGTTAAATAAAAATTATTGTAATTACTATTCATGATATCCAAAAAAATAAAAGTAATATATTACCATATTTTGGACCCACTAATTCCAAATATGGAATCCATTTTTCAAAATTTAGAACAAAAAGTTACAGTAATGGATTTAAAATTAATCTTGTTGATGGAACGAGAAAATGGGTTTTTTAAAAGTAAAAATCATCAAATGATTGACATGTGTTTATATTAAATTATAATGTGAAAATAATTAATATAACCATAAATATAGTAAATGATAAAAATATAATCTAATTATAATTTAAAACCAATCAAATTTATAATTTAACACTATAAATTATTTTGATGAAAAAATGTTCTTTTCAATTAAAATTTAGAATTTTTAACTATTCATAAAAACATGAAACTTATCATAAAAATACCAAATATTTAACCAAAGTAAATTTTGACATTAATATTTCAAATAAGATTTTTAATTTTTTAAATTTAATTTATAAAAGTTTCAAATGTTGGATTTAAAATCGGTTCGCCATTAAATGGCGGCAAAACTGCATTTTTTTGAAAAATACTTCTTTTATATGAAAAAATGATTTTTTTTATATCATGTATATGCAATACATAAGATGAATGTTAAAATTATATTTAAAATCTAGAATACAAAATGTGGTTCATACTATTCATAACCTCTAATTTAACGGTTAGGTTATATATTATATTAAATAATAATATTTTATTAATATATTGTTGTTTGGTAAAAATAGTCCTTGAATGTAACACCATACAACTCATTTTTTTGTGAGGTATAATCTTAACAGGGTGTTTCATAAAAATAAATCAAAAATTAAAATTAAATTTATTCAGAAATTAAAATATTGTAAATTTTCTAGGTGTTGCATTCTATCCTCCTTCAATAAATTGTGTCCTCGTAATTTGGAATTGCACTTAGAAAAGAAAAGGTTGATACTAAAAAATAACATTGTGGAAAACCCACATCAGAAATAGGATTAATAAAATATAATCTTAATAAAATGGAAAGGGAAATGTGAAGGTCACCACCAAATTATGCTTTTGAATAGGATAACATTAGTGTCAAGTAGAGATACGTACTTTGAAAAAAATGTAAATATTTATAGGGAGTGATTGAGGTCATCAATAACAAACAAGTGAAAAATAAATGAAAAATTGGGGGATCAAAGCCATAAATCTATGATGATTTAAAATACCATCGCTTCAACAGAAATTAAGGTATTATGATAACACATTTTTTTAGATACTCTTTCCTAAAGTTGAGGGATTATTTTATTATCTAAATTAGAACTCGAGAAAACTTATATGATTCCATCAATGTTATCCTTTGGTTGTGCTTCGATCTATTTTCACTTATTTTCTTTCACATGGATATGGATATTCAAGATGATTCTTTATGCATGAAGTACTTTTAACGAATTGTACGGTTCATGAGTATTTCATTCAACCTTTAAATGTTTACTAAAACCAAAAATGTTAGCACATAATATCCAATAAATCATACTTAAACCTCAAACAATAATATCCAACATTCAACTTAACCCATTCCAGCCTTAATACTTAACCAAAATACTTCCATACAAAATTCACTATCCAAAACGGTCTCTACATTTTCAAAAATACATTAGATTCTTGAAACAATGTAATGTATCTCTTATTATTAAATAAATTTATCTCCTTAAAAACTATAATTAAATCATCCATACATCCAAATCCTTGCTGAATAAGTAATTTCGTACAATCCTTTCATATCTCATGATTCCTATAACCAAATCACCAATGATGAAATAATTCTTGAATCCAAATACAAAATAACCATAATCATTCCACTTCACTCTTAAACCCTTAACTATGATTCAACAACGTATTCCTTAATACTACCTTTGTTTCATTTACCTTTTTTAATATATTCATCATCATCAGTATAACCATTGCATGTATAACCTTTCTAAGTCTAACTATTAACCAGACTCAATGAACAAAGTGAGAAACACAGATCCTAGTTATATTCTCTTGAAGAAACATTTATAGGATCTCTAAATGATGTCGTTTTATTCACAATCCATAAGTCCATAGGATTAACCAAGATTATCCATTACCAAATCTAAATTATGATATCCTATAATTATATTTACCCTCAAAGTCAATCATGGGGTTATGTTTCTAATCTATTTTTTCTAAATCTAATTTCCATGGTTGTTTTTAAACTTCCTTTCATGAACTAGAT
The DNA here is from genome assembly GCA_963277665.1 of Viscum album. Taxonomy (NCBI): domain Eukaryota; kingdom Viridiplantae; phylum Streptophyta; class Magnoliopsida; order Santalales; family Viscaceae; genus Viscum; species Viscum album. The sequence goes on from OY728130.1 coordinate 1,954,705,350, forward strand.
CTGGTTTCCATCCAAACCAGTTCTCAACCTGGTCTGTGGCATAACCAGAAGGGCATTCCCAATCCCCACGAGTTGGAAAAAGTTCCTAGGTATCATAAATAATGGTTTTGGAACAATTTACCCAAGTTTATAAACATAAAACAGCCAATAATAATAAATAAACTAAATCTAGAAATCCATACCAAACAAGCCTTCAATAAAAATTCAGAATTGAAATAAAAGGTTTACACAAAATCCCAAAGACTATCTCAAGGGAATAAATACAAAAATAATATCCTAAGAACCACCTCATGGAAATGTGGAATCACCTTCAAGCCATCTCCATGACACCGCACCAAGAAGGACTGCTAGTAACCCAAACTACAAGCTCTAAAATATTTACCCAAACCTCTGGAAAACATTACCAAGTCTACTTAAATCCAAATATGTAAGTAGGTTTTGATCATAATAACAATATTATTCCACCCAAAAAAATATTCTATGTGATAAATATTTTAAGACAAAAATCTTTCAAGTTTTTATAAACAAGAAATACGAGAAAATTTTTCAAAATGGTGCAACTTTAAATGAAACAGTTTTCAAGAGGGAAATTTTTAAGAATGTAAAATTTTAAATAAAACACACATTATACTGAATTTTATAAAAAAACACCATATTCCAACTGTAATTACAATATATCCAATTATCACTAATCACGGGAACACCCCTAGGCACTAGTTAGTTGTGGGGCCCTAGGTACACCGTATATCAGTATATAAGTAACCATAACCAATATTCTTTTTGTGAACGAGACACTAGGAGGGGAAACCCTAAAGTCCTTGTGATACCCAAACGTGATTATGTTTTGTTAGTTTTGTCATCATCAAAATTTCTAAGTGTAACAGGGATGAAACTGTTACCGGATCATTTGCATACTAGTCCTAGTCTGGCCACCTAGATACTTGGGTTTCCCTCTTTGTGCTCAATCAAGTTCCGGATGTTATAAAATTCCAACTGAACACAAAAATTTCAATTCAAAATTATACACACATCAAAAATCCCACAAACATGCCACATAATTCCCTTTTTATGTTTAAATTCATTTTAACATCATACTCACACCAAAACATCCAACAAACATGTCTCTCACTATTCTCACAATTTAATAAATCATTCCAAACATTTATAAAACATTATCCAAAACATTTGAAATCAAAAATCATCACTTTCTATTTAAAAACCCATTTTAAGAACATACACCCACCAAAATAGTATTGAAACATCTTTTCACACATTGTGTAACTCAATAAAGAATTTGAGATTTTTATAAAAAATCCAATTATTATAAAAAGGGTTTTCGCACAAAATCCTTTTTAAACCCCTATTTAAAGGCCAAATGAACACAAATACCAAACCAAAATATAATTTTAATCCCTAAAAACATTTAATAAACCACATTAATATTTTATAAAATGACCTCAAATGATACCACATGAGCTACACATGAAATATATACATTTTCAAGAAAAAATAAAACATTAGAATTAAACACATAAGAAATTCCATCAAAAATGGTTTCTGGACCACACACAACATATGAGGAACATGATAGAAAAGTAAATCAAGAAAATAAAACTCAACAAAGAATGCTTACAGATGGAATCACCTACTTTAGATTCCAAAATCACATATCATTTTGGGAAACTTCAACCGCACCACTGTCACACCACAAGGGAAATAAAACAAATCCTAACGAATAATATTGAACCAAGAAAATCAAAAAAGAAACCCTAGGTATGAAGCCCTAGTTTTCAGACATTTGGAACTTCAAGGAGGGAAAAAAACTAAGTAAATAAAATAAACAAGGAAGGAATTCACTTACTTGAACAAATATTGAAGTTACGCCACTAAAACCCCCTTCAAAATTGGGTTACAACTGAGCATGGGGGATCTTGGGAGCCTCCCATGGCTGTAATTGTCAAATAGGGGAAGAAAGGGGTGCACTAGGGTTAATACCAAAAGAGAAAATTTTGAATTAAATTAAAAAAATTAATGTGTAGGACATTGGCCATGGTTTGACTGTGCATTTTAGTAAACCATGTAGCCAAATCATGTAGCCCATTTTTTCCACCCAAAAACTTTCCATTTTGTTCCAAATTCAAGGGGAACGAAGGGGAAATTCAAGCGTATCTTTGGGGGGGTTCAAGTGGAACCAAATAGGTAAAGATATGCCAAGGAAAGGAGAAAATAATGCCCTGAAATTTCAACCCTTCCACACCCAGCTCCCAAGGAAATGTCCTTGAATCAGAATGACGTGAAAACTAAAAACATGGGTGTGACAATTCTCCCCATTATAATGCTTTCTATCCTCATAAATCCACAACAAGACTATGTGCAAAAAAAACCCAATACTATTTCGAAGTTCAAAGGGGGTTCCCAATGAAAAGATAACAAGGAACTACCATTAATAAGAGAGGGTTATGAGCTAACACGAGAGGCCAAGACGGACTCCCCTACTAAGGGTAACTTGCCCCCAAAATCCAAAACACATCTAGTTGACCAAACAAAGGAAATGATATGCTCACCAGCCAAAATTTACACCACTTTCTTGAAATGGGAAAACATAATCAAACAACATCCCAAGAAAAAACACCTTAAATAGTACCAGATGAATGTTAACCAATTTACATAAAATAATCAATGAATTCAAATGAGGTCATGATAGCCTTAATTCAAAAAACCATTGGGAATACTCCAATCCTAACATTTTCCTCAGAAGGAATTTGGTGGTTATATAGCTCTGAACGAGACTACCTACTACCAATCCAACACCAAGAACAACCAAATTACTAATACGGGGAGACCCGAGCGACTCCCACCATAGAAATGAACTAACACTCAATACTGAACTAGAACACCAACACTCGGAGGTCCGAACAAACTCCCCACTATAAGAGACAACTTAATTTCTCATGACAGAACTGGGACACTAATAGGGGGTTCTCGGATATACTCCCCAGTATAAGGGATAGATGAACATTAGACTTATTCCAAAAGAACTTATATGAGACACATGGTGGATCTCCCCACCATAAGAACCAAATGTCTTAAAAAACTAGCACGGGCCGACATGAAAAAGACCTCGTAAGACCCAATCCACGCTACAGGGGGGTCAGTTAACAAAACTCAAAACCAACAGAGACATTAAGTGTTACATCATTCCCACAAACACTACCATTATTGGATGATTCAAACCAATACTGAGATCAAAAAGAGCCTACCAGGTTATTCATACATGAACAACCATACTGAGAGTTTCAACCACAAGGGTTCAATCACTTGGTTTGAGAAAACCAAACCACCCCACCTCCCTGTAACCAAGGAGGGACTTTTCCATTAACACAGATTACAACCCTAAGGGAAAGGGTCTTCAAGTCCCCTTCCACCACACCGGACCACTTGGAACGAAACCACCACATCAAAAACCCAAACTTTCTACTCATCCCACACTGAAGACTGAAGTTAATCCAAGTTCTTTTACACACCTAGTTTTCCAGAATACACACCAACTTCACTCGAGGACCTACAGCTAGAACATAGATGATTGAAGCATATCCTGCCTCACAATCAGGAACAAAAACCCCTTGAACAGAACTTCTTCATCTATTTCCATAAGCAACTACACTATGATCCAACAACATCAACAGGAGACAACACACCCCCCAAACTTCTCACCTTTTAGTGTAAAATACACCAAGAAAAGGAATTATAATTTTCACATGCAACACCTCTTTCACTCTAAATAAGAAACAATGGATGAAATAACACATAGAAGACACCTTCACTCAGAACAAGGAATTCATAAATTCTCAGAAGAGAAACACCCATCCATTTAACTAGAATTACTCGAAAGGTTCTACAACATACACCTTTTCCCTTAAAATCAAACACAACACAATAACACACCACCAAAAATTACCCCATAAAGTGATAGATAAATTATTCAGAGTAGAACCTTGAACAGAGTTCCAAGTAGCACGAGATTACCGAAAGAAACCATAACAGCATCGAATGACCATATTTTCCACACTGGTGGCCTAACATGAAACCTTTTCTTAGGAGAAACCAACAAAATACCCAAAGTCCCTTAAAGACAACCTCCAAAACCATCAACTCTAGACTATTTTACCTTTCCTCACTAGAATTCCCCTTCACCACTTCTAGATAGAACCTACAGACACAATGGTGTCAAACTTCACCTTTAATATCTTAGGAAACTTAAGAGACTAAGTTTTATTTCAACCTTAAACAACCATTCTCCCACTACAAGAGGATCCACTTAACCTAAAAATAATAGATATAAACTCAACCCTGAAACCTGAGATGAGAGTCCATACTTTTATCAACTCAAGGACCTACCAATGGTGAATCACCCATGGCCACACTTAAATCGTGCCTTAACTCTTTATGGGGGTGTACCTTCTCCAACAAGCAGACCCAAGGACAAAAAAAATCTGGTCCATTGGTCAAAACAAACCACAAACCAGAACCAAACACGTGATGGGAACCATCGCAAAGTCTTCCCAAAATATTTCCCACAAAAATAACACCAACAAACACTTTAACCCAACTCACCGATGAAACACAAACCCATGAAATCATTCAAACAAGTAGGGTTCTCGAACTCAAAACTTCCCATAACAAAAATACATAAAGTGCATAAAACACATGACCCAAACAAAAATTTTCAAAAAATCAAATTTTCCTTAAAAATCATTTCTTTGAAAGTAAATGGGATTAGTGGTTAGAAAATTCACCATTGGTACCCCATGGGCCTCAAACCTGCTTGTTTCTATTATACACCAGAAACCCTCCTCATATCCATTACAACACTCAACTATATAGGCCATTAACCATTCATCTTTCCATATAAACCCATGCATGTGTTCACTCACGAAAATACAAAAGGTCAAAACAAAAGTTCATTCCACATTTCCAAACCAATAAATTCAATTGAAACTTCCTATTTCTCAAAACCACTAGCCACAAAGTCAAGATGGAATTCAAATCTTAAAAATATTTTCAGAAAATCACAATCCATTCAAATAAAAACTCAATTTAAATTCATAAATATTAATTTCAAAAAATCTCATTCCATTTCAAAACACTTCTGAAATTTCATTTCCACCCTTTCAAAAATCAAACCATTTCAGCTTCAAAATCTCATTTAAAACATATTTCCAAAACCCACTTTAACATAAACTATTCTTTCACAAAAATTAATTTTAGAAAAAAACATGTTTAAATTATGAAAATACAATCCTGATAAACAAAACAACATCCACTCAGAACCATTTCTATTTTAAAGTCTCATTTCCAAAATTTTCAAACAAGAGTTTTCAAAATAATATTCCAAGACCCATAAAGATACTAAATGAATCAAGGGGAAACTAGTAATGAAGGGTGACTCATATACATGGTTGGAATCCATACACCAATCACAACATTGTCATGAATAGTTTTCTAGGACAATTTTCCCAACTCCACATGGCTTGTGTGGCCCTGGAAGCTTAATGAGACCATTTTCCTAACTCCCAATTCATTTCCAAAATAACGAAGAAACATAATGGCCAGATAACATAGATATAACCCTACTTCACCTGGAGACAAGAATCTTGTCACCAGGTTTTCTGGAAAAGCAAACTACTCATAATCTAAATGTCAAGTCCCAACAATCCTATCTCTAGTCTACCCAAACACTTTCCCAAAAGAATATGAACCAAAAAAAGAAAACCTCCATTGATACCTTTTTTCATGACCTAGATCTGGTCTCCATACAAAACCGAACCTGACCTGGTCCATTGAATAACTTAAATGATGTTTTCGATACCCATAGGTAGGAACAAGTTCTCAGGTATCATAAATAAAGTTTTTTGAATGATTTACTCAAGTTTAGAAACATAAAACAACCAACAATCATAAATAAGGTGAATTTGAAAATTCATACTAAACCAGCCTTCAATAAAAATTACGAATTAAAATACATGGTTTAGAAAAATACAAAAGACTACCACAAGGGAATAAAACCAAAAATAACATCCCAAGAACCACCTCATAGAAAGGGGGCATCACCCTCAAGCCATCTCTACAACATTGCACCAAGAACAACCGCTAGTAACCTAAACCACCGGCTCTAAAAGCTTTAACCAGGCTTGCGAAAAACATTACCAAGTCTATCTACGACCAAAGGTGTATGTAGGGTGTGAACCTAATCCCAATTGGATTCTAACCAAAAAAATATTACATGTGATAAACATTTTCTGACAAAAATCTTGCATGTTTTTATAAATAAGAAATGCTAGAAAAAATTTCAAAAAGGGTCAACTTTAAATGAAAACAATTTTCAAGAGGGAAACCATGAAGAATGTACACATTTAAATAAAACACACATGCTACTCAATTTTCCAACAAAACACACCATATACCGAAGGTAAATACAATATAGACAATGGGAATTAGTCACAAAAACACCCCTAGGCACTTTTTAGTTTTGGGGCCCTAGGTACACTGTATCTCAGTGTACAACTAATCATAACCAATATCATTCTCATACAAGAGCCACTAGGATGGGAAACCCCAATTGACTAGTGGTCCTCAAACATCATCAAGTGTAGTTAGTGTTGTTATCATCAATCATGGTAAGGGAAACAGGGATGAAACCACTACCGGATCACTAGCATACTAGTCCTAGTCCACCCACCTAGATACTCGGGTTTCCCTCTTTGTGCTCAATCAAGTTACACATGTTATAAAATACCAATTGTACATAAAAATTCCACTTCCTAATTATACACACACCTAACATCCCACAAAAATGTCACATAATTCCCTTTTTATCTTAAAATTCATTTTAATATCATACTCACACCAAAACATCCCACAAACATGTCTCTCACCTTTCTCAAAATTTTGTAAATTGTTCAAACCATTTATAAAACATTCTCTAAAACATTGGACACCACAAATCAACAATTTCTCTTTCAAACCCTCATTTAAAGAACCTAAACCCACCAAAAAAGTATGTAAACATCTTTTTCAAACATTTTGTAAATAAATAAACCATTTGAGATTTTTATAAAACAACTCCAAGGAGTATAACAAGGTTTTTCACAAATAATCCATTTGAAACCCCTCTTTCAAGACCAAAATCACACCAATACCAAACCAAAATAGAATTGGAATCCAAAGAAAAATTTAATAAACCACTTTCATATGTTATAAAATGACCTCAAATGATACAACATGAGTTACACATGAAAAATACACATATTCAAGAAAAAATGAAACATTAAAATTAAACACTTAACCAATTCCATCAAAAAATAGTTTTTTAACCACACACAACATGTGAGGAACATTACAGATAAGTAAATCAATAAAATATAACTCATCAAATAATTATTTCTCAATGAATAACCTACCTTATGTAACACCCCAAGCTTCCATGGTATGCTTCTCTTTGAATAATACAGTAGCGTGTGTTGTACGCAACTTTGAGTTCTAACACACACCACAACCAATCAAACTAGCCGTTATGAATAGTAATACCCAATTTTTGAAATTTTATACATATTATATTTCAAAATTAACTTCATTTTTGGATTTGGAATATCTAAATTAGCTTATGGTGAATTTTTGGTATTTTTCTGAAAACTTTCAATTTTTGATGAATAGTGAAAATCACTAAATTTTAATTAAAAACAAATTTTTAATCGAAATAATTAATAGTGATAAATTATGAAATTGAGTGGTTTTAAAGTATATTTAGAATATATTTTTACCACTTAATAAAATGTTGGTCATTGGACATAATTTCACATTTAAACTAGACATAAACAAGTGTCAATCTTTTGATGGTTATTATTTCTTAAAAACACGTTTTTTGTTTTGACCACAGGAATTATTTTTAAATTAATTTCTGCCACTTCTGTGTTTTAAATTTAGAAAAATGGATTCCATATTTTGAATCAGGTAGTACAAATTGTGTAAATAGGAAACTTTTATTTTTAGACATTTTGAATAATTACACCGGTAAATATTTTATTTACCATGGTTAAAGGGTAAATCCGCTAAATAAGGGTAAACAAAATAAAATTATAATAATAATAAATTACCCTAAAATGTGTCCTAACATTATTGGTTGATACTTTTCTGATCATGGGTATCTTTGGGTCGATTTTGGGACCCCATGTATCCACTTGTAAGTGGTAATGACACTTTATATTAATTAAGCTAAAGTAAATACAAAAATGACATAAGCATATATCTTTTAGAAAAACAATTTTTACATAGGGTTATATATGTTATACTTTCGACTATAAATATTAATTAGAAGTATAAAATTATTTCCTACATAATGGTATTTTATTTATAATTTTTAGACATTGAATAAATAAATTTTTTTATGACACAATAATGATGCAGTAATTTCCTTATTAATGAAAGAATCAAATAATTGGTATTATTAATGATAAAATAAATATAATTCGAAAGTTTTTATGCCATAAACTAATTTTATATCTTACCATGACATTTTATTATTGCTTAAAGGAATTTTTTTGAATTAATAAAGTTTTAAGACTTTAAAAAAATCAATTTTTAAATAGTGTCAAAATTGAAATAAATGAGTTTTTAAAACAAATATTATATTATTAATTAATATTCTATTCCAAAAAATATAAGGTTCGGCCAAAAGACTTATATAATTATAGGTGTATCATTAATGGACCACTTGGGGGTCAATTGGATGTATATAGTATGTTTATTATCTATATAATATAAAAATACAAAGAGACATGGTAAATGTCAAACTAATTAACTAAGAGTTAAAACTAAAAGATAAGGGTAATAAAGTAACCCAAACCTCTCTAAAACCTATTTATTTAGTTGTTTTCTAACCATCCCCACCTTAGCCTCTAAATAAATAAGTTTTGAGCCATTAAAAACTTAATATGAAATTATTATAAAATAATATTTGAAGTTTTTTCTAAGGTGCCCCTCACCCCTCTTATAAAAGGGCACTCCTCCTTCTCACTAATTCACACCATAAAAGCCTTTTTTTTCTTGGAAAACCTCTGACCATATATTGTCCCAAATTCCCTAACTTCAACCTAGAGGCCTTAGTTTGATCATAAATACAACCTAAGGAGCCCTTTTGACAAAATCAAAAAGAAGAACCCGAAAAAGAGGTAATGATTTCACCACCCTCTTTCAAGTTCCTTTCTTCTTTCACTTATTCTTTATTTGTTATTTACATTCTAAAATAATAAATACAGTATATTATTTATAATTTTATGTTTTTATAAATATTTTACAACCATATTTAGTATTATTTCCATCCTTTTAATGACATGTCACCATACGTGCGTGCATACGGCTTACCGTCTTCACGTCGTAGTGTAATTGTTATTCAAAACGTTATTATTTGGATGGGTTTGATAATGATGTGTAATTGATGTAAATAATAAATAAAACATGATAATTATTCTGTATATATTATATACCATCCAATTATATAATATTTTAATATCAAAATAATGATATTGTCGCTCGTGCGTACGTACGGACAATCGTCTCCACGAACGCGATGATATTCATTACCCATCGTATCCATTCAAGACTAATTTTCATTTGATGATTAAAAATAATTTTTAAAGACTTGGTAACATTAAGGATATGAATGAGATACAACCTATGGATAACAAAAATGGCTTATATAACAAAACATATAAATGAAAACGAGTAAGTGAACACCCGAAACGACGATAATACTAAAATATTATTAACAAAGCAATATTAAAGGATCATATATGATATAATATTTATGTATATGATTATTTTATAATTTAATAACAATGATTAAAATATTATATAAGAGGTTAACCTACCCTCGACCAAGGAAAATTACAAGGTAAGGGTTTATTTCACAATCTCTTCATTATCTGAGGTTGTTTATACGTAATTATCTACTGGGACCTCTTTATCATCCACATCCATGTTTCTTAAAAATGTATTTCAAAATATTCTTACTTTTTTATAGACTATGGGTTAAATTCATTTACACCCTTTTTTACTTTTTATAAGATGTTTATAAAGGAATATTTCTGTCATTTTCCAAACAAGGTTCTTTTTAACCATTTCGACAAAATTAAGGAAAGAATGTTTTTTTAACTTATACGGTGGGTGGGGCTATTTTCTACCGTTATAAACTCATCGAAGCTTCCCTTACAAGCTTATAAGAATATTTTCAAAGTAAATGTTTTATTTTATAATTATATGACTCTTAAATGATTTCAAAATTGAAACATATATTTCTTTAAAAGGATTTTGATTTCATCTATGTCAACATTCTTTGATGGATTTTAAGTTTATTTGGAGTTGATTTATTATGATACAAAACTTCCATATTTTATTGAAGGTTTTGTGATATGTTTGAATGTGGATGTTCTATTTTTACATCATTCATGATTTATGGTTAAAGTATTGACATTTATTATGCTAGTTTTAATAAAAATGTTTATGATATGTTTAAACCTTTTCATATGAGGAATGTATTGGACTTAGTAAGTGACAGGTGGAGCCCATTATAGCTCCTTGATGCATCGGTAGGTCTAATGAGACAACTATATGTGCAATTGGCTGAGGACCTTTCCCAATTTGATTTATGGTTTTGGCCAAGGCCTTAATCATTTTTAGACGTCTTGGCCGAGGCCTTGACAAAATGTTTCAGAATGTCCGGCAATATACATTTCCTCATTATGGAAATAATATTGATGGTTCATGTGGTCATTCAACTAGTAGAATACCCATGATTATGTTTTATTATGGAATTGTTTACTTAGATAATATTATTTCCATAAAATTATTCATGTTTATTATTGGTAAATGCATATGGTTTTAATTATTTACCATGCTTAATATTTATGTCATTTTATGTTGTATTTCTTACCCTTACTGATCGTTTGAGCTCCCCCCTTTCTTATGTTTCATTTTCCCAGGATATGAAGAAGTTAGTTATGGGTGACCTTCAGGCATAATCTAGGAGGCTTGGATGTTTCTAATGAAATATATTTGTGTTGTGTTTCTTTTCATGTTGTAAAGCTGAACTTATGTATAAATCTTGTTTCCAATAATACTAAATTGATCGGTCTTTCGAGATATGATTTCCTTATGATCATGCCAATGTTATTTAATAATGCACCGACTCTGGGTAACTGGGGTTGGGGCATTATAGTTGGTATTAGTTGAATTTTAGTACAATTATTGGAAACTAGATTTAGATAATCTCTAATTAGAGCACATATCCCTAAGATAGACTTTGAGTATTTGTATAGAAGAACTTCCTAGAATTTTGGTATTGTAGAGATTTTGTGAGTTTTCTAAGAAATAAATCCCTTTCTGGATACGAGCAGGTAGAGGTGGCTCTGGAACAGATGTACCTAGTGGTAAAACCTAAAAACACCGCTTTGAGCTAGACTCGAATGGGAACTGGTGCACGACAACGGGCCTTGCTGCACTATAACAACCCACACTTTACATACATTGTTAATACTTCAAAATTGAAGCACTCTTATTACAACATATGACAAAACCACAAAGGATCGTATAGGTATAGTGTCTTTAGAAACTGGGGAAACATAAACAACTGGTTCATAAATCTTCTACAGTGTCTCCCATTTATTTCATCATATCTAGGGTCCCTTTTAGCATATTCTACTTAATATCCGTCTTCCTGGCCTGGGGAAAAGAAAACATAAAAGGGTGAGCTCAAATGCTCAGCAAGGGCAAATAAAGAAAATAAAAATCATATCATATCTTTATGAAAATCAAAACCTGCAAAAGAGATCATAATATCTTAACATGGAATAAATCATAGAAGTGAAAATGAGATCCCCATAATCATAACATAAAACTTGAATCTTTGTGGCATGCACACATAATCATGGAAAATCATTTCTTGTTAGTCATGACTCATTGCCAAGACTATCTTAGTGGACAAAGTCCCTTTCTGAACCGAGTTCACTCCTCGTTTCAGTCCTGTATCACTGAACCGAAATAACCTTCCGTTCCAGCCATGTCTATCTCATGAGATATAAAATCATTACCCAATGCATTGGAGGGAGATATAGGTCCCACCCATCTTATAATGAATCCTTTCTTATGTGTGCCACATAATCATAAAACATACATCATCGTATAACACATATAACAAAAATGGGATTCTTGAAACATCATGACATCATAAATCAATTCATATATGATAAAGGAATTCATAAACATAATTCCATCACAACATAGTCAAACCAATGTAAAAATATGGATAGAAACAGAACCCTTTATTATCTTAGATGGAAAATAATTTTGATAAAACACTTGAATTGAATTCTTGAGGAAAATATCCTTTCTTCTTCAAAAACATTTTTCCTTTCATAACATGTCATACAACTTTAAAATAAAAGAATTTGATTAAAAATAAACTTGAAAACTTGTAAAGGAATCTTCTTTGAAGTAATGTTTTAAAAATCCATTCATGCCGTATAAGTTAAAAAAACATTCTTCGTACTTTTGTCACAAAAGTCAAAAAGTACCTCGTACGGAAAAACGAAAAAAGATTCCTTTCATATTCTTTACTAAAAACTCACCTAAGGGTAAAATTGGATTTAAACTATTTCAAGTGGATGGAAACAATATTACATATTGAGGGAACATGGATGTGGATGATAAAATACACCCCAGTAAATACTTACGAATAAACAATCTCGGACAAAAATGAGATTGTGATATTTCTCTTACCTTAGGTCCGATTTGCTTTGTTCGTGTCCGAAGCTCCTGTATAATGGTTTAAATAATGTTATTGACTTATTCCAGAATCATACATATTGATATGAGATCATATATGGTCATATTATTAGCTTCTTGTTAGTAATATTTCATTGTTACTTGTTACTCGGGTCTTTATAACTTTTTGTTCTTATGCGTGTTTTGTCGAATAAATTCTTATTCTTATCTTTAGGTTATAGATAATTCATTTCCAGAATGGTATTAGTGTAGTATATACCATATTCATTCATTCAATTCATTTATACAATCATTATGAAATGAAGATCATGTAGAACGAGTCGCATCACATCGTGGAGACGGTATTCCGTACGTACGCACGAGTGATGATATCGTTCCTATGGTCATGGAATTGTATTGGAGTATATATATATATTATTTCAGTATCAATATTACTTAATAATAATCATATATAGTTACTCATTACACCATTATACCCATCCTTGTAAGGTGATGGTGGAAAATAGATTACACCACGGCGTGGAGACGGTATTCCGTACGTACGCACGCGCGGTGATTTCATTTTTCCGTAGGATGGATAGAAGGTGAATTAGGGTTGTTTCATATTTATAATAACATATCAGTATGTAAGTAATACTGATGTTATTACTTTATCATGAAACAACTAAAGAAGAAGAAGTTGAAGAAGAAAGAAATTGAAAAGATCGGTAATGGATATTACCTCTTCTTTGGAACGCCTTTTTGAATCCTCCACTTAAGGAACTATGATTGGTCTTTGGAGAAGACCAGGACCTCTAGGATTATTCTAGGGAAGTGGAGAAGGGAAAATGGCAGGGTTTGGCCGAGCTTGAGTGCTCAAATTGGTGTGAGGAGGAGGGGGAGGAGGTGCCCTTTTATAAGGGAGGAGAGGGGCACCTTAGGAATATCTCAAAATATTATTTTATATTAAAGTCAAAATCGGTTTATAATGGTTCCAAAGGGTCTTATTTCGAAGCTAAAGTGGGGATGGGTCGAAATCCTATCAACCAATAGGATTTAGACAAGTTTATGGTATTATTTTAACCTTATCAATTAGATTTAACTCTAAGTTAATTAATTTAACTTTTACCGTGTCTTTTTGTTTTCTTTCACTATATGGTTAATACACTTACTATAACATGCCAAACGAACCCCAAATTGTTTATTATTAATATATATATCCTTATCTAAGTCATTTGGCCGAACCTTAGATTTTTAGGAATAAAATAACAATTAATAATATAATATTTGATTTAAAAACTATTTTGTGTCAATTTTGACACAATTTGATATATGATTTTTGTGAAAGTCATAACAGAATTATATGTTCGAACCAAGTCGATTAAATCAACATTAATATATCATAGTAACCTAGAAAATTAGTTGAATTCATAAAAAGTCTCAAATTACATTTAGTTTGGTGTTTATAACATCAATTATGTCAATATTTCATTAATAAGATAATTACTGCATCATCATTGTGTCATAAATAAATTAAATTATTTAATGTCTAAAAATTACAAATAAAATACCCTTATGTAGGAACTCATTTTAGCTTTCTAATGAATATTTATAGTTGAATTTATCTTATGTATAACCCCATATTAAAAATAATTTACTTATTAAACTTTGATTTTAACTATTTTAACCCTTCTTTAAATAAATTAATAATAAATGTCCTAATCTAATCCAAGTGGGCCTAAATGGTCATATTTTATTCCTAAGTTTGTTTTTGGTCGAATTACACTTGTCCAATAGAATTAGGACATGTGTTAGGGTAATATTGATATCATATTTACCCATAGTTACCCTATTTACTATTAACCGCGGTAAAAATAGTAAAAAGTTACTATTCACCAAAAAATTATTTTCATCTCATTGAACCACATTTTAGTCCTTGATATTAACCGTGTCTCTCGGATTTTTGAAATTCCATTCACAGAAGTGGTAAAATTAAGTTTTATGCAAAATTCAGTTTTTAACCTACCACTTAGTGGTTTCACTATTCATCAAAAATTGAAAGTTTTCAGAAAAATACCAAAATTTCACCCTAGGCTAATTTCGATATTCTGAGTCCAAAAATGAAGTCCATTTTGAAAAATAAAATTTATAAAATTTCAAAAAGTGGTTATTACTATTCATAACGGCTAGTTTTAATAGCATATTGTTGTTTAGTGAAACTCGGTATTGCGTACGACGCAAGCTATAGAGGAAGGTCGCGATTGCGTGTAAAGAAAGCCAAGAAAGTGTTGTGTAGAAAAAGATTCCTTTGATGATTTATATAACATAAAAGTCTCGGGTGTTACATTCTACCCCCCTTAAAAAGAATTTCGCCCTCGAAATTCGTCACTTTGCAACAAACAAATGAGGATACTTCTCCCTCATCATATCCTCAAGCTCCCATGTAGCTTCTTCAAGTTGGTGGTTTCTCCATAAAACTTTCACCAAGCGAGTGGTCTTGTTTCGTATGACTTTTTCGCTACGATCCAGAATCTCTATCGGCTGTTCTTCATAAGAAAGATCTTGCTCCAGCGGTACAACTTCTGAGCTGAGTACATGTGAAGGATCTAGTATGTACTTTCTCAGGAGAGATACATGGAACACATCGTGAACTTGAGAGAGATTCGGTGGAAGCGCCAATCAGTAAGCTACCTTCCCAACACGATCCAGTATTTCAAAAGGACCGATATATCTAGGGCTCAACTTCCCCTTCTTTCCAAATCTCATAACCCTCTTCCAGGGAGATATTCGTAAGAACACTTTATCACCCACTTCAAACTCTAGGTCTTTTCTTCGGTTGTCGGCATAACTTTTCTGTCGACTCTGAGCTGCTCTTATGTGTTGTTGAATAGATCTGACCTTTTCTGCCATTTCATCAACGAGATCAGGTCCTAATAGCTTTCTTTCCCCAACTTCATCCCAGCAAGTTGGAGTCCTGCATTTCTTTCCATAGAGAGCTTCATAAGGAGCCATCTGAATACTGGAGTGAAAGCTATTATTATAAGAAAATTCCACCAAAGGTAGGTGTTGATCCCAACCTCCTTTGAAATCCATAGAGCAAGCTCTCAACATATCTTCTAGGGTTTGAATTGTTCTCTCAGACTGACCGTCTGTCTGGGGATGATAAGCAGTGCTGAAACTCAACTCTGTATCCAGAGTATGCTGAAGACTTCGCCAGAACTTCGAGGTAAATCTCGGATCTCGATCAGATATAATAGAAAGTGGTACTCCATGCAATCTTACCACTTCCTTTACATATATCCTGGCAAGCTGATCTAGAGAGAAATCCTCTCTAATAGCAATGAAGTGTGCAGACTTTGTAAGACGATCAACTATGACCCAGATAGCATTATTGCCTTTGGATGTTTTAGGAAGTCCTGTGACAAAGTCCATAGTGATGTTTTCCCATTTCCATTCGGGTATGGGTAATGGTTGTAACATCCCCTTAGACTTCTGTCTCTCAGCTTTAACTTGTTGACAAACCAAGCATCGAGAGACATATTCAGCAACATCTCTTTTCATGCCATCCCACCAGAAGTACTCTTTCAGGTCCCTATACATCTTCGTGCTTCCAGGATGAATAGAGAATGAAGAACTATGAGCCTCATCCAGCAGCTCTTTCTTTAATTCGGGGATGGGAGGAACACAAACCCGATTCCTAAACTTTATTATCCCATCACAATCAAGGTTGAATTCAGGAACATTTCTCACCTTCTTTTGTAACTCGACATCTTCTTTCTGTGCCTCTTTAATCTTCACATGTATAGATGGTTGAACATTCATTTGAGAAAGATAAGATTTTTCCCCTTCCATTATAATTCCAAGATCCATCCTTTGTAAATCCATAAATATTGGATCTTTTGTGATCCTCATCATGGATAAACTAGCATGGTCTTGTCGACTTAATGCATCTGCCACCTTGTTTGCTTTCCCAGGGTGGTAATGGATTGAGCAGTCATAATCCTTAATCAGCTCCAACCATCTTCTTTGACGCATATTCAGCTCCTTTTGTGTGAAAATATACTTTAAACTTTTATGATCAGTATAAATATCACACCTTTCACCATAAAGGTAATGCCTCCAAATCTTTAATGCAAAGATTACCGCAGCCAACTCCAAATCATGTGTTGGGTAATTTTGCTCATGGATTTTCAACTGTCGTGAGGCATAAGCTATCACCATATCATTTTGCATAAGAACACACCCCAATCCCTTCTTGGATGCATCACTGTAGATCACAAACCTTTCTCCACTATAAGGCAGTGTGAGCACAGGTGCACTGGATAACCTTCTTTTCAACTCCTTGAAATTCTCTTCACATTCCTCTGTCCAGACAAACTTAACTCCTTTCCGAGTCAACTTGGTGAGTGGATTAGATAATCGTGAAAAATCTTTTACAAAACGTCGATAATATCCAGCCAAACCAAGAAAACTTCGGATCTCAGTTACTGTTGTTGGTCTTGACCATCTTTCGATAACCTCTGTTTTTGCTGGATCCACAGATATCCCCTCTTTTGAGATTATATGACCCAAAAATGCAACTTTTTGAAGCCAAAATTCACACTTGGTAAATTTGGCATAAAGCTTCTCTTTTCTCAGGGTCTTCAATATAATTCTCAAGTGATCTTCATGCTCTTCCTTGCTCTTTGAATAGACAAGAATATCGTCTATAAAGACTACCACAAATTGATCAAGATAGTCTCTAAAGACTCTATTCATTAGATCCATGAAGATAGCAGGGGCATTAGTAAGACCAAATGGCATCACTATAAATTCATAGTGTCCATACCTTGTACGGAAATCCGTCTTTGGTATATCCTCCGTTTTGACCCTTAATTGATGATACCCTGAACGAAGATCAATCTTGGAAAAGTATTGAGCTCCGCGTAGTTGGTAAAATAAGTCATCAATGCGTGGGAGAGGATCTTTGTTCTTGATAGTGATCTTGTTAAGTTCTCGATAATCAATGCAGAGTCTCATTGATCCATCTTTCTTCTTAACAAATAGAACAGGTGCTCCCCAAGGTGACGCACTAGGGCGTATGAATCCCTTATCAAGATTCTCTTGGAGTTGCTTCTTCAATTCCTGCAACTCAATTGGGGCCATTCTATAAGGTGTCTTTGAAATAGGCAAAGCACCCGGTACGAGTTCTATTGAAAACTCAACTTCACGATTTGGTGGAAGACCCGGTAATTCCTCCGGAAAGACATCATCAAACTCCCGTACAATGGGCATATTCTTAATCGTGAGTTTCTCACCAACTATTTGAGATAAATAACCTTCATTTAGTGGAATCAATACCCATAAGATGGAAGAAATTTCCACTGGAAGGTTATGTTCATCCTTGCATTGATAGACGATCGTAGGTTGATCTGGAATATGAAATGTGACTTCCCTTCTTTGGCAATTGATATGAGCTCCATGTAGAGAAAGCCAATCCATGCCAAGAATCACATCAAATTCCACTAAAGGAAGGATCACAAGATTTGCAGGAAGAACTTTCCCACAAACTTCGATCGGAGAAGAATTATAAACTTCTGATGCGATTGATGTGCCATTAGGTGTTGTCACAGCTAACTCAACATCTAATTGTTGAGGTAATACGGTGATACCCTTAGAAAATTTTTCAGAAATAAAAGAGTGGGTGGATCCAGAATCAAATAAAACATTTGCTACTTTAGAGTGGATGGTAAGTGTACCTTTCACCACATCGTTATCGTACTCCACATCGCTGATAGAAATTGCATGTGACTTTCCTTTGTCTTTAGCCTTAAGAGTTTGTTGACGTCGACCATCATCATCAACCCTTGGATTTGGGCATTGATTGGCATAATGCCCCATCTCCTTGCACTTGAAACATTGAAGTGTAGCAGGTTCATTCTGTGTATCCCTTCCTTTGTTTGCATCATTAGACATCTTCTTCCCATTATCACGGCATTCAAATGCCCGATGACCTTCCTTTCCACATTTAAAACATTTACTTGTCCCTTTAAGACAACTCCCTCCATGTTTCTTTCCACACTTTGAGCATAAGGGAAAGTTCATCTTCTTTTCCGTGTGCTCTTTAGATTTTTCTTTGAATTCCATCTTCCTCTTCTTATCAAACCCATGTGACTGATGGGTTATTCCAATCTCCATCTCGACTTTTAGAGCACAGCGAACGATTTCCTCGTAGCTATTGAAGTCCCTTATGGCTAACGCCCTTCGAAGACTTGGTTTTAAGCCACTAAAGAATCGATCGATCTTACTCTCAGGTTGGATAATAATACCAGAAGCGTACCTTGCAAGTCTGGTAAAATTTGCTTCATAGGTACCAACAGATTCATCATCCCTTTGCTTCAGTTCAAGAAACTCTTTCTCCATCTTTGTTCGGAGAATACGAGGGAAGTACTTATTGAAAAATAAGTTCTTGAACTCGTCCCATTCCATAGACTCAATTTCATCCCTTTGCCTCGTATTCTTAACAAGATTCCACCATTGATCCGCATCTCCTTCCAAACGATACACTGCTAGGATGACTTTATCATGCTCAGAACATTGAAGAACTGAAAATATCTTTTCAGTAGTACTAATCCATTGTTCAGCAACTAATGGATCAGTAGACCCGCTGAAAGATGGTGGACGCTGCCTCATGAAGGATTCAACAGAATGTTGCTCCCTTCTTTGTTCGTTTGGAAATCCTGCATGATTCATAGCTTGAGAAAGTTGTGTGAGCATGGCTACAAGATTTTGCATTCCAGCTCCCATATCGTTTGGTTGCTCAGGGGGACAATCATTGCATTGCCCATCGCATTCCGCATTAACACGGTTCCTTCGGGTTCCAGCCATTGACTAAAACCAAGAAGAATAGTGTGAGCAACACTAATTATAATAGGAAACCACATAATTCAAGAATAAAATTTTCATGCTTAAGGTCTTATCCTAGGTTATTCAAGGCCATTTCTAAAACACTAATATTGTGTTCTATGCTTAGACTTATCCTTAGGGTTCTTACTAAGGCTTTCACATCCTAGTTTCCAAAGGTTGACTATACCTTTCCTCTGATACCAACTATAGCGGTCTGGAATTACTTCCAGTGGACTATAGTTGATACCTATCAGGGCACTCCATGGGCGGCTACACCCCCTGGGCGGGACACACCACCATCCCCAGTGGCAGCCATTTCCACATGAAGCCCTTGGGCGGAGAGCCATGCTTCGTCCAACGCTCACATGTGAGAGTTCCCAAAGATCGGATACATTCCTACCTCCTTTGCCTTTGATACCAACTATAACAACCCACACTTTACATACATTGTTAATACTTCAAAATTGAAGCACTCTTATTACAACATATGACAAAACCACAAAGGACCGTATAGGTATAGTGTCTTTAGAAACTGGGGAAACATAAACAACTGGTTCATAAATCTTCTACAGTGTATCCCATTTATTTCATCATATCTAGGGTCCCTTTTAGCATATTCTACTTAATATCCATCTTCCTGACCTGGGGAAAAGAAAACATAAAAGGGTGAGCTCAAATGCTCAGCAAGGGCAAATAAAGAAAATAAAAATCATATCATATCTTTATGAAAATCAAAACCTGCAAAAGAGATCATAATATCTTAACATGGAATAAATCATAGAAGTGAAAATGAGATCCCCATAATCATAACATAAAACTTGAATCTTTGTGGCATGCACACATAATCATGGAAAATCATTTCTTGTTAGTCATGACTCATTGCCAAGACTATCTTAGTGGACAAAGTCCCTTTCTGAACCGAGTTCACTCCTCGTTTCAGTCCTGTATCACTGAACCGAAATAACCTTCCGTTCCAGCCATGTCTATCTCATGAGATATAATATCATTACCCAATGCATTGGAGGGAGATATAGGTCCCACCCATCTTATAATTAATCCTTTCTTATGTGTGCCACATAATCATAAAACATACATCATCGCATAACACATATAACAAAAATGGGATTCTTGAAACATCATGACATCATAAATCAATTCATATATGATAAAGGAATTCATAAACATAATTCCATCACAACATAGTCAAACCAATGTAAAAATATGGATAGAAACAGAACCCTTTATTATCTTAGATGGAAAATAATTTTGATAAAACACTTGAATTGAATTCTTGAGGAAAATATCCTTTCTTCTTCAAAAACATTTTTCCTTTCATAACATGTCATACAACTTTAAAATAAAAGAAGTTGATTAAAAATAAACTTGAAAACTTGTAAAGGAAGCTTCTTTGAAGTAATGTTTTAAAAATCCATTCATGCCGTATAAGTTAAAAAAACATTCTTCGTACTTTTGTCGGAAAAGTCAAAAAGTACCTCGTACGGAAAAACGACAAAAGATTCCTTTCATATTCTTTACTAAAAACTCACCTAAGGGTAAAATTGGATTTAAACTATTTCAAGTGGATGGAAACAATATTACATATTGAGGGAACATGGATGTGGATGATAAAATACACCCCAGTAAATACTTACGAATAAACAATCTCGGATAAAAATGAGATTGTGATATTTCTCTTACCTTAGGTCCGATTTGCTTTGTTCGTGTCCGAAGCTCCTGTATAATGGTTTAAATAATGTTATTGACTTATTACAGAATCATACATATTGATATGAGATCATATATGGTCATATTAATAGCTTCTTGTTAGTAATATTTCATTGTTACTTGTTACTCGGGTCTTTATAACTTTTTGTTCTTATGCGTGTTTTGTCGAATAAATTCTTATTCTTATCTTTAGGTTATAGATAATTCATTTCCAGAATGGTCTTAGTGTAGTATATACCATATTCATTCATTCAATTCATTTATACAATCATTATGAAATGACGATCATGTAGAACGAGTCGCATCACATCGTGGAGACGGTATTCCGTACGTACGCACGAGTGATGATATCGTTCCTATGATCGTGGAATTGTATTGGAGTATATATATATATTATTTCAGTATCAATATTACTTAATAATAATCATATATAGTTACTCATTACACCATTATACCCATCCTTGTAAGGTGATGGTGGAAAATAGATTACACCACGGCGTGGAGACGGTATTCCGTACGTACGCACGCGCGGTGATTTCATTTTTCCGTAGGATGGATAGAAGGTGAATTAGGGTTGTTTCATATTTATAATAACATATCAGTATGTAAGTAATACTGATGTTATTACTTTATCATGAAACAACTAAAGAAGAAGAAGTTGAAGAAGAAAGAAATTGAAAAGATCGGTAATGGATATTACCTCTTCTTTGGAACGCCTTTTTGAATCCTCCACTTAAGGAACTAAGATTGGTCTTTGGAGAAGACCAGGACCTCTAGGATTATTCTAGGGAAGTGGAGAAGGGAAAATGGCAGGGGTTGGCCGAGCTTGAGTGCTCAAATTGGTGTGAGGAGGAGGGGGAGGAGGTGCCCTTTTATAAGGGAGGAGAGGGGCACCTTAGGAATATCTCAAAATATTATTTTATATTAAAGTCAAAATCGGTTTATAATGGTTCCAAAGGGTCTTATTTCGAAGCTAAAGTGGGGATGGGTCGAAATCCTATCAACCAATAAGATTTAGACAAGTTTAGGGTATTATTTTAACCTTATCAATTAGATTTAACTCTAAGTTAATTAATTTAACTTTTACCGTGTCTTTTTGTTCTCTTTCACTATATGGTTAATACACTTACTATAACATGCCAAACGAACCCCAAATTGTTTATTATTAATATATATATCCTTATCTAAGTCATTTGGCCGAACCTTAGATTTTTAGGAATAAAATAACAATTAATAATATAATATTTGATTTAAAAACTATTTTGTGTCAATTTTGACACTATTTGATATATGATTTTTGTGAAAGTCATAACATAATTATATGTTCGAACCAAGTCGATTAAATAAACATTAATATATCATAGTAACCTAGAAAATTAGTGGAATTCATAAAAAGTCTCAAATTACATTTATTTTGGTGTTTATAACATCAATTATGTCAATATTTCATTAATAAGATAATTACTGCATCATCATTGTGTCATAAATAAATTAAATTATTTAATGTCTAAAAATTACAAATAAAATTCCCTTATGTAGGAAATCTTTTTAGCTTTCTAATGAATATTTATAGTCGAATTTATCTTATGTATAACCCCATATTAAAAATAATTTACTTATTAAACTTTGATTTTAACTATTTTAACCCTTCTTTAAATAAATTAATAATAAATGTCCTAATCTAATCCAAGTGGGCCTAAATGGTCATATTTTATTCCGAAGTTTGTTTTTGGTCGAATTACACTTGTCCAATAGAATTAGGACATGTGTTAGGGTAATATTGATATCATATTTACCCATAGTTACCCTATTTACTATTAACCGCGGTAAAAATAGTAAAAAGTTACTATTCACCAAAAAATTATTTTCATCTCATTGAACCACATTTTAGTCCTTGATATTAACCGTGTCTCTCGGATTTTTGAAATTCCATTCACAGAAGTGGTAAAATTAAGTTTTATGCAAAATTCAGTTTTTAACCTACCACTTAGTGGTTTCACTATTCATCAAAAATTGAAAGTTTTCAGAAAAATACCAAAATTTCACCCTAGGCTAATTTCGATATTCTGAGTCCAAAAATGAAGTCCATTTTGAAAAATAAAATTTATAAAATTTCAAAAAGTGGTTATTACTATTCATAACGGCTAGTTTTAATAGCATATTGTTGTTTAGTGAAACTCGGTATTGCGTACGACGCAAGCTATCGAGGAAGGTCGCGATTGCGTGTAAAGCAAGCCAAGAAAGTGTTGTGTAGAAAAAGATTCCTTTGATGATTTATATAACATAAAAGTCTCGGGTGTTACATGCACTCTTGGTTATGACCCTCTCGGGGATATTCTTAGGATAATTATCATTTTATTTACAAAACATTATGAAGGGTTTATGATTATATACTTCCTTAAAGAAAACATTTTTATGATTATGGATTGTATCCATAAACTGTTCAATTTATGTTAAGTGTTTTAGATGTTTGAAATTATATATTTCGATTCATAAACTAATCTAGGTTATGCCATTGTTTAGAAATGGAGCCTAGTGGAAGGAATGGAAACCGTATCAATGCACACACTCCATGTAGGGATTTCCCTCCTTCTCAAGATAATTATAGTGGTGTTGGTGATACAACTGGTGCTAATTAGCTAATCACCATACTGGGACAACTCACTCAGGTTATGAATAATAACCTTACCCGTATGGAGCACCCAGATCCACAATGTGGAGGATCAGTGTTACTTCACTTCATGAGGAAAAAACCACCGACATTCAATGGGAGTACAAATCCATTATTGGCTGAGCAATGAATAAATTCCTTAGAGAAAATATTTCACACTTTGGGGAGTAGCGGAATGGAAAAAGTTGTCATGGAAGTTTACCACCTTACTGGAGATGTTGATCAATGGTGGTCATTGATTGAAAATACAAAGTAAGATGATGAAGTATCAAATATGGAATGGAGGGAGTTTAAAGATATTTTCTTATAAAAATACTTTCCTCGTGACCATCGAGCATATATGGAAAGGCAATTTCTGAGTCTGAGGCAAAAGGAGGATGAGAATGTCGCAAAGTATGAGGCTAAATTTACAAGGTTAGCAAGGCATGGTGCATATTATATACATAATCCAAGAAGTAAGATTGATCATTTCTTTGATGGGTTAAAATCATTTCTCTATCGAGCATTATTATCACAATCCTTCTCATCATACGAAGATATCATCTCGTGTGCTATCAAGATAGAAAAGGAATTATCTAAGTCTTATGACTTTAAATCAAAGCAAGAGAAGAAGAGATATGATGAACATTATGGGAAAGGAAATAAGGAAACATGGAATAAGGGAATAATTGAATTTCCACCTTGTGATAATTGCGGAAGGAAGAACCCTGGTGCCTGTCTAAAAGGAAAAGGAGTATGCTACAAATGTGGACAGAAAGTTCATATAGCTGGTGATTGTAAAGGAAAGAAAGACGCTACCAATGTTCAATGCTACAATTGCAGAGAGATGGGACATTATGCAAATGAATGTACTAAGCGTCAGGGAAACTTACCTCAGAAAAGACCAAGGGATCAAGGCCAAGCTTATGAAATCACTACTGTTGAGGTTGAAGCCCCGAAAGACGTGGTGTCAGGTAATTTAATGGTTTCCTCAAGTTTAGAAAATACTTTATTTGATTCTGGATCATCACATTGTTTCATTTCTTCCCAGTTTGATAAGAAAATTAGATACTTACAATTTTATTTAACAAGGGAGTTGTCAGTTAAAACTCTTAAGGGAAGTATCATTGCTACAAAGTTCTATGGATATGTTCCCATTAGGGCATATAAATGTTCTTTATCTACTGATCTCATCGTCATACCCATGACTAAATTTGATATAATCCTCGGTATGGATTGGATTTAGGACCATGATGCGAAAATTTATTATAAGAAGAAGTAGGTTACGATTTTTGATGATGATGATAAAGAACACCTTATCTTGGGTAGAATCTTTACCACCTGATTCTTATCTAGATCCACCCCCAGTAGCTCAACTATATTCAATTATCGGGGAGGAAGATAATGAAATAATTGTGGGTAAGGAAAGGAAATTTCAAATAGAGGATTTACCTATTTTGAGAGATTATGTTGATGTATTTATAGAAGATTTACCTAGACATCCTCCAAAATGATAAATTGAGTTTTCCATTGATTTAATTCCAAGTTCAAGGCCTATATCGAAGACCCCTTATAGAATGGACACTGTGGAATTAGTTGAACTAAAGAAACAACTAGAGGAATTTTGTAATAAGGGATTTATTTGCCCTAGTGTTTCTCTATGGGGAGCCCCTGTCCTTTTTGTTAAGAAGAAAGATGGATCTATGAGGTTATGTATCGACTACAGGGAAATCAATTCTATAACAATAAAGAACAAGTATCCCTTACCTCACATTGATGATTTATTTGACCAACTGCATGGAGATCAATACTTTTCAAATATTGACCTTCTATCTGGATACCATCAGTTGTGTGTGAAGAAGGAAAACATTCTGAAGATAGAATTTCCAAAAAGGTATGGGCATTACGAGTTTACAGTAATGCCTTTTGGATTGACTAATGCACCCTCTGTATTCATGGATATAATTAATAGAGTTTTCAAGGAATTTATCAATGAATTTGTGGTGGTATTTATTGATGAAATCTTGGTATACTCCAAAAGTTACGAAGATCATGAAAATCACTTGCACATTATCCTAAAGACTCTTAGAAGACATGAATTATATGGTAAGTTTAGCAAGTGTGAATTCTGGCTTCAGGAGATTTCTTTTCTTGGCCATATTGTCTCCAAAGAGGGAATTTCCATTGATCCTTCTACAACCAAGGCAATCCAAGAATGGCCAACACCAATGAGTATAACTGAGGTACGTAGTTTTATTGGTTTAGCAGGTTATTATCGGAGATTCATCCAGAACTTTGCCTGATTGGCTAACCCATTAATGAAACTCACACATAAAGGGGTTAATTTTTTTTGTAAAAAAGAGTGTGAAGTATGTTTTTATGAAATAAAGATAATATTAGTCAATGATCCTATATTGACTCTACCAACAGGGAATGATGGGTTCATTATTTATAGTGATGCATCAAAGAAAGGACTTGGTTGTGTTCTTATGCAGAATGATAGGGTTATTGCCTATGCGTCACAATAATTGAAAATTCATGAGAAAAACTATCATACTCATGATCTTGAGTTAGCTGCTGTAATCTTTTCTTTGAAGATATAGAGATATTATCTCTATGGTGAAAAATGTGAGATTTATACTGATCACAAGAGTTTGAAGTATATTTTCTCATAGAAAGAACTCAACATGAGGCGAAGGAGATGGCTTGAACTACTCAAGGATTATGATTGAACGATACACTACCACCCGGGGAAGGAAAATAAGGTGGAAGATTCTTTGAGTAGAAAGGATCATGGAGTTTTGAACAAGATGAGAGTCGAAAAGGATCCTATATATATGGATCTAGTAAATATGGATATGGGAATAACCATGGAAGGTGAAACATAAATGATTTTTCAAATGTTTGCCAAACCATATTTACAAGAAAAAATAAAGAGTTCTCAGACCAGTGATGAAGAGTTTCAAAAGAAGATTAATGATGTGAATGATGGGAGATTGAGTGACTTTGTGTATGAAGATGGAATTTTGAAATTTAGGAAGATACTTTGTGTTCCCAATATACCTGATTCAAAAAATAGAGTTTTTGGATGATGTGCATAGTTCATATTTCTCTATACACCCTGGGAGCACCAAAATCTATACAGATTTGAAGGAACATTTTTGGTGGGACAACATGAAGAGGGAGATTGGTGATTTTGTGTCAAGATGTATGGTTTTTCAACAAGTAAAAGTTGGAAGGCAATAGTCTGGAGGAGTATTTCAACCTCTTCCCATACCGGACTGGAAATGGGATAATATTACAATGGACTTTTTCATGGGACTACCAAAGACTCCAAGAAGGAACGATGCAATATGGTTCGTTTTTGATCGTCTTACCAAGTCAGCACATTTTCTTGCTATAAGGGAGGATTTACCACTTGAACATCTTGAAAAACTATATGTTAATGAAGTTGTGAGACTTCATGGAGTACCCCTATCGATTGTTTCTGATCGTGATCCCCATTTTACTTCAAGATTTTGGAAGAGCCTTCAGAAGGCCTTGGATACTGAACTTCGTTTGAGCACTGCATACCACCCTCAAATAGATGGACAATCAAAACAGACTATTAAAACCTTAGAATACATGTTTATATCCTTATCACTTGACTTTCAGGGTATGTGGCATCAATATTTACCTCTGGTAGAAATTTCCTATAATAATAGCTTCCATTCGAGTATTCAGATAGCACCATATGAAGCGTTGTATGGAAAGAGATGTTGCACACTATTGGGATGATGTTGGTGAAAGAAAATTTGTAGGCCTATAACTGGTGGAGGAAACGATGGAAAAGGTGAAGGCAATCCAAACCACATCAAAGTATCTCAAAGTAGGCAGAGGAGCTATGCTGATAACCGAAGGAAGGATTTGGAATTTCAGGTAGGAGATCATGTTTTCTTGAAGGTATCTCCATGGAAGGGTGTTATACATTTCGGTAAGAAGGGAAAATTGAGTCCTAGGTACATCAGACCACTTGAAATTCTAGAACATATTGGGGCTGTAGCTTACCATTTGGCAATGCCGCCAAGTCTCTCCAAAGTTCACGATGTGTTCCACGTATCAATGTTGAGAAAATACATGCCTGACCCAACGCATGTACTCAACTATGAGGAATTAGAACTGGAACCTGATCTATCTTATTGCAAAGAGCCTGTCAATATTCTTGATATGAGAGAACAAGTGTTGAGAAACTGGACGACTCGTCTGATAAAAGTTCTATAAAGAAACCATAATATGGAAGAGGCAACGTGGGAACCCAAGGGACTTATGATGAAGAACCACCCGAGTCTTTTGATGTGGTAGTATTATAGAAATTTTGAGGAAAAGATTATTTGATGTATGGGAGAATGTAACACCCCAAGCTTCCACAGTATGCTTCTCTTTGAATAATACAGTAGCATGTGTTGTATGCAACTTTGAGTTCTAACACACACCACAACCAATCAAACTAGCCATTATGAATAGTAATACCCACTTTTTGAAATTTTATACATTTTATCTTTCAAAATTAATATCATTTTTTTATTTGGAATATCGAAATTATATTAGCGTTAATTTTTGGTATTTTTCTGAAAACTTTCAATTTTTTATGAATAGTGAAAATCACTAAATTTTAAGAAAAAACAAATTTTTTAATCAAAATAATTAATAGTGATAAATTATGAATTTGAGTGGTTTCAAAGTATATTTAAAATATATTTTTACCACTTAATACAATGTTTGTCATTGGACTTAATTTCAAATTTTAACTAGACATAAACAAGTGACAATCTTTTGATAGTTATTATTTCATAAAAACACGCTTTTTGTTTTGACCACGGGAATTATTTTTAAATTAATTTATAACACATATGTGTTTTGAATTTAAAAAAACTGATTCTATATTTAGAATAAGGAGTTTCAAATTGTGTAAATAGGAAACTTTTATTTTTAGACATTTTGAATAATTATTTCGGTAAATATTTTATTTACCATGGTTAAAGGGTAAATCCGCTAAATAATGGTAAACAAAATAAAATTATAAGAATAATAAATTACCCTAAAATGTGTCCTAACCCTATTGTTTGATACTTCTCCAACCATGGGCATCTTTGGGTCGATTTTGGGACCCCATGGATCCACTTGTAAGTGGTAATGACACTTTATATTAATTAAGTTAAAGTAAATACAAAAATGACATAAGCATATATCTTTTAGAAAAACAATTTTTACATATGGTTATATATGTTATAATTTAGACTATAAATATTCATTATAAATATAAAACTATTTACTACATAATGGTATTTTATTTATAATTTTTAGAAGTTGAATAAATAAATTTATTTATGACACAATAAAGATGCAGTAATTTCCTTATTAATGAAAGAATCAAATAATTGGTATTATTAATGATAAAATAAATATAATTTGAAATGTTTCTATTCCATAAACTAATTTTATAGGTTACTATGACATTTTTTTATTTCTTAAATGAATTTGGTTTGAATTAATAATGTTTTTAAGACTTTAAAAAAAATCAATTATTAAATAGTGTCAAAATTGAAATAAATGAGTTTTTAAAGAAAATATTATATTATTAATTGATATTCTATTCCTAAAAATTTTATTTTCGTCCAAAAGACTTATATAATGATAGTTTTATAATTAATGGACCACTTGTAGGGTCACTTGGATGTATATACTAAGTTTATTAACTATATAATATAAAAATACAAAGAGACATAGTAAATGTCAAACTAATTAACTAAGAGTTGAAACTAAAAAATAAGGTTAATAAAGTAACCCAAACCTATCTAAAACCTATTTTTTGAGTTGTTTTCGACCCATCCCCATCTTATCCTTGAAATAAATCAGTTTGGATCCATTTGAAACCGAATATTAATTTATTATAAAATAATATTTTAAGTTTTTTCTAAGGTGCCCCTCACCCCTCTTCTAAAAGGGAAATCCTCCTTCTCACTAATTCACACCATCAAAGCCTTTTGGCTCAGCCAAACTCTACCCATATATCATCCTAACTTCCCTCAATTCAACCTAGAGGCATTATTTTGATCAGAAATCCAACCTAGGGAGCCCTTTTGATCAAATCAAAAGGAAGAACCCAAGAAGAGGTAATGATTTCACCACCCTCTTTCAAGTTCCTTTCTTCTTCCACTTCTTATTTATTTGTTATTTAAATTATAAAATAATAACTCCAGTATATTATATATACTGTTATGTTATTATAAATATGTTACAACCATATTCAGTATTCTATCCATCTTTTGAATGACATGTCACTATACATGCGTACGTACGGCTTACCGTCTCCACGTCGTGGTGTAATTGTTATTCAAAACATTATTATTTGGATGGGTATGATAATGATGTGTAATTGATGTAAATAATAAATAAAACATGATAATTATTCTTTTTATATGATATACCATCCAATTATATATTATTTTAATATCAAAATAATGATATTGTCGCTCGTGAGTACGTACGGACCACCGTCTCCACAAACGCGATGAGATTCATTCCCCATCGTATCCATTCAAGACTAATTTTCATTAGATGATTAAAAATAATGTATAAGGACTTGATAACATTATGTATATGAATGATATACAACCTATTGATATCAAAACCTGCTTATGTAACAAAACATATAAAATAAAACGAGTAAGCGAACACCTAAAATGACGTAATACTAAAATATTATTAACAAAGCAATATTAAAAGATCATATATGATATCATATTTATGTATATGATTCTTGTATAATTTAATAACAATGATTTAACTATTATACAGGAGATTAACCTACCCTCGACCAAGGAAAAGTACAAGGTAAGGGTTTATTTCACAATCTATTCATTATTCGAGATTATTTATACGTAATTATCTACTGGGACCTCTTTATCATCCACATCCATGTTTCTTAAAAATGTATTTAAAAACATTCTTAATATTTTATATACTATGGGTTAAAGTCATTTACACCCTTTTTGACTTTTTATAAGATGTTTATAAAGGAATCTTTCTAACGTTTTCCAAACAAGGTCCTTTTTAACCTTTTCGACAAAATTAAGGTAAGAATGTTTTTTTAACTTATACGGAGGGTGCGGCTATTTTCTACCGTTATAAACTCATTGAAGCTTCCCTTACAATCTTATAAGAATATTTTCAAAGTAAATGTTTTATTTTATAATTATGTGACTCTTAAATGATTTCAAAATAGAAAGAGATATTTCTCTAAAAGGGTTTTTATTTCATCTATGTCAACATTCTTTGATGGATTTTAATTTTATTTGGATTTGATTTATTATGATACAAAACTTCCATATTGTATTGAAGTTTTTGTGATATGTTTGACTATGGATGTTCTATTTTTACACCATTCATTATTTATGGTTAAATTATTGACATTTATTATGCTATTTTTAATACGAATGTTTATGATAAGTTTAAATCTTTTCATATGAGGAATGTATTGGACTTAGTAAGTGATGGGTGGAGCCCACTATAGCTCCTCGATGCATCAGTAGGTCTCATGAGACAACTAGACATCGAATTGGATGAGGCCCTTTCCCAATTTGTTTTATGGTTTTGGCCGAGGCCTTAATCATTTTTAGACATCTTTATCGAGGCCTTGACAAAATGTTTCAGAATGTCTGGAATTATACATTCCCTAATTGTGGAATTAATATTGATGGTTCATGTGGTCATTAGACTAGTATAATACCCATTATTATGTTTTATTATGGTATTATTTAATCAGCTCATATTCTTTCCATAAAATTATTCATGTTTATTATTGGTAAAGGCGTGTGGTTTTAATTATTTACCATGCTTAATATTTATGTCATTTTCTGATGTATTACTTACCCTTACTGAGAATTTTAGCTCATCCCTTTCTGATGTTTCATTTTCCCAGGATATGAAGAAGTTAGTTATGAGTAACCTGTAGGCATAATCTATGAGTCTTGGATGTTTCTAATGAAATATATTTGTGTTGTTTTTATTTTCAAGTTGTAAAGTTGAACTTATGTATGAATCTTGTTTCCAATAATACTAAACTGATCGGTCTTTCAATACATGATTTCCTTGTGATCATGCCAATGTCATGTAATAATTCACTGACTCTCGGTAGCTAGGGTTGGGGTGTTACACCTTATATGCCAAAATACCAAATCTTTATGTGAAAATTCAACAACACCATAGCCTCACCACAATGAAAATAAAATGAACCCTAACCAAGAAAATTGAACCAAGAAACTCAAAAATAAACCCTAGGTGTAAATCCATAGTTTTTGGACATTTTTAACTTCAATAAGGGGGAAGACACCATATGGAAATTTAATAAATAGGTAAGGAATTAAATAACTTGAAGAAATCTTGAAGTTCCACCACCAAAAACCCATTAAAATGGGTTCCAAATGAGATCGGGGGAGCTTGGGAGCCTTCCAAAGTTGTAATGGTCAAATGGGGGAAGAAGGGGGTGCACTGGGGTTAATCTTGGAAGGAAAAAATTAGAATTTTCTTAAAAAAATTAATGTTCTAGACATTATGCAGGGTTTGACTACACTGTTTAGTAAATTGTGCGGCCAAACTGTGCACCATATTCTATCCACACAAAAACTTTCCATTTTTTCCAAATTCAAGGGGAACCGATGGGAAATTAAAAGGGAAATTTGGGTGGATTCAAGGGGAACCAAGAAGGAAAATATTTACCATAGAAAGGAGAAAATAGTGCCCTAAAATTTCAACCCCGCCACACCCAACTCCTGAGGAAATTTCCATGAACCAGAACGAAGTGAAAACTAAAAACCCATGTGTGGAAACTCTCCCCACCATAATGCTTTCCATCACCGGAAAGCCATAACAAGTCCAGATGAAAAAAAAACCCATACTATTTTCATGTTCAAAGGTTCTTCCCAATAAAAATAGAACAAGGAAACTACCAATAGGAAAAGAGGGCTATGAGCTAACTCGAGAGGCCAAGATGGACTCCCCTACTAAGGGTCACCTACCCCCAAAAGCCAAAACACCTCTAGTTGACCAAACAAAAGAAAAGATACTCTCACAAACCAAAATTTACACCACTTTATTGAAATGGGAAAATATAATCAAACCACATCCCAAGACAAAATACCTTAAACACTACCAGATGAAGCTTAATAAATTTACCTAAAACAATCAATGCATTCAAACGAGGTCACCAAAGCCTTACTTCAACAAACCCATTGGGCATGATCCAATCCCAACATTTATCCAAGAAGGAATTTGGTAGTTAGATAGATCTGAATGAGACTAATTCCTTCCAATCCAACACAAAGAACAATATAATTAATAATACGTGGAGACCCGAGTGTCTCCCACCATAGAAAAAAACAAACACCCAAGACTGAACTATAACACCAACGCAGGGAGGTCTGGACAAACTCCCCACCATAAGAGAAAACTTAATTTCCCTGAAATAACTAGGACACAAATAGGGGGATGCTCAAATTGAATCCCCAACATAATGGATAGATGACCATTAGACTTATTTGAAAATATCTTACATGAGACACACGGTGGGTCTCCCAACCATCTTAACCAACTATAATGGGACGGCATTAAAAAGACCCCATAAGACCCAACCCTTACTACTAGGGGGTTAATCAATGAAACTCCAAATCAAAAGAGACACTAAGAGGTACATAACTCCCAAAAACACTACAATATTTGGATACATCCAACCAATACTGATATCAAAAAGATCCTACTAGGTTATTCATACAAGAACAACCATACTGAGAGTTGCACCCACAAGGGTTCAAGAACTTTGTTTAAGAAAAAAAACCACACCGCCTCCCTATAACCAAGGTGTTAATTTTCCACCGACATGGATTACAACCCTGAGAGATAAGGTTTGCACATCCCCTTCCACCACACCAAACCACTTGGAATAAAACCACCACCTCAAAACCTCAAACTGTCTCTACATACCACACCTAAGACAGAAGTTAAACCAAGATCCTTTACATTCTTGGTTTTTCTAACTATGTACCAGCTTCACTCCAAAACTTACAACAAGAGTTTAGATGATTGAAGCATCTACTATCTCATAGTTAGAAACAAAACCCCCCTTGAATGTAAATTCTTTCTATAGTGCCACAGGAAACTACCCCATGATCTAACAACATCAATGGGACACAACACATCCTACAAACCTCTCACCTTTTTATGGAACCTACACCAAGACAGGGACTTAGAAGATTCACATGCATCACCTCTTTCAGCCTGAATAAGAAATAGTAGAAAAAAGACACATAGAATACACCTTCACTCAGAATAAGGAATTAAGACATTCTTGGAAGAGAAACACACTTCCATTTAAGTATAAGTACTCGAAAGGTTCTGCATCACCCACCTTTTTCATTAAAAGAGAACACACCACAATAAGACACCACTGAACATGACCCCAGTAAGTGATAGAGACATTACTAGGAGTAGAACCTTGAATAGAGTTCCAAGTAGAATGATATTACTATAAGAAACCATAACATCCTCAAACGACTAGATTTCCCTCACTGGTGGCCTAACATGAATCCTTTTCTTATGATAAATAAATGAATCACCCAGAGGCCCTTAAATACGATAGCTAAAACCATCAACTCTAAACTAATTTTCCTTTCCTCACTGAAATTACCCTTCATCGCTTCTAGATAGAACCTACCCACACAACAGTTCCAAACTTCACCTTTGACAACATAGGTAACTTAAGAGACTAAGTTATATCACAACTTTACAAAACCATTCTCCCAATACAAGAGAATTTACTTAATAAAAAATAATAGAGATAAACTCAACCTTGAATCCTGAGAAGAGAGTATGTACTTTGATCAAATAGAGGATGTGACAATGGTGAATTTCCCATGGCCACACATAAATAATTAATTAAGTCTTTATAGGCGCATACCTAAGCCAACAAGAAGACCCAAGGACCCAACCAAGCTATTACATTGGTAAAAACATACCACAAAATAGAATCGAATACGTGAATGGAACCACCACAAAGGCTTTCCAAAACACTTCTCATAAAATACCACCAACCAATACTTTAACCCAACTCAACAATGAAATACAAACCCAAAACATCATTTAAACAAGAGGGGTTCTTGAACTCCAAACGTCCCACAACAACAATATCAAAATATAATAAAACACATGACCCATAACACCAGTTTTAAAAACATCAAATTTTCCTTAAAAACATTTTTTGAAAGTAAATGGGGTCAGCGGTTAGAGAATTCACCATTGGTTCCCCATGGGCCTCACACATGCATGTTTTCAAGCCACACTGGGCACCCTCCCCATATCCATACCGTCCCCCATCCAGCTAGTCCATTATCCATCCATCCTCCCATATAAACTCAGGCAAGTGGTCACTCATGGAAATACCAAAGGTTAATACAAAAGTTCTTTCCACTTTTCAAGACCAAGACATTCAACTAACAATTCTTGTTTCTCAAAACCTCTAGCCAAAAAGTCAAGACCCCATTAAAATATTACAAACCATTTCATAAAATCACCAACCATTCAAATAAAAACTCACTTTAAAGTCACACACATTAATTTAAAAACATCTCATCCCATTTAAAAACACATTTAAAATTTCATTTCCACCCTTTTATAAAGCTAACCATTTCCTCTTTAAAATACCATTTAAAACAGATTTAAAAAACCGTATTTAACATAACTTACGCTTTCCCAATAATTAATTTCAGCAAACCACATGTTAAAATTATGATAATAAAATCTCGATAAACTAAACCCCATCAACTCAAAACCATTTCCATTTTAAATTCTCATTTAAAAAATTTTCAAACAAGATTTTATGAAATGATCTTCCAAGACCTATAAAGATACTAAATGAATCAAGGGGAAACTAGGACCGATGGGTGAATTAGATACAGGGTTGGTGTCCATATTTTAGTCACACCATTATCATGGAGAATGTTCTAGGAAAATATCTATAGTGACCCCAACCTTTTTCATATAACATTTCATGATATTAATCATAATTATACATCAAATAACACTCCCAGGATCGTTAAGTCTAGTGTATTGGAAGAATAGGTACATAAAACATAAAACATGGGGCTAAAAAACACTTCTTTATTTAATCTCCATAATGAGATCCTAAATTTCTTTGATCCCTTACATCTTCATTGGGAATCCTAGAGAACACATGAACAAAGGGATGAGCTGAAAATCCCAGTAAGGGAAAGGACATAAGGATACATCTTAAGGACATGAGTTATGAGGCATGACATAATGATATCTGAAGCATGGAATATATAAAATCATATCATATAATAATGTGATCATATAAACATGGAATCATATAAATGTGGAATAATCATAAAACATTTCTTTAGTACGAGTCAAGGCTAACCGCCAATCCTGTTTCACATCGCATCTCATGAGACATAACTTTACCCAATGCATTGGAGTGCTATCTGGGATCACCCATCACAAAATTTTCATGAATATTATTTCCACATAATTATTATTACCACAAAAATATTCTTTCCACATAAATAATCATACATAATCAACCATACATAAACATAAGGGAACCCATGGAAAGAATTGGGTACCACAATCATGACATAAAGCATAACCAATGAGAGTATCATGAAAGTGTCCATGAAATAAAGGGATAATAACATACATGGACGTCAATAGATTAAAATATACTTATAACATGGTAGGTTTTGTCAAATATAAGTGACAACATATAATAAATGTAATTGAGAAACATTAGCATTAAAGAATTTTTGTGTGGTTTTAAGGAAAATACTATATAGATTTTAAAAATAGAAATGAGGGTAATCATTTATATAAAAACCAGAGTTGAACAAATAATTTTTTCATAATAAAAAGTCTTATTTTATAAATAAAATGGTGTATTAAAACATAGGATATAGTACACTTTAAATTGGTTAAAAATTCGGGAACATTCCTTAAAACTAGTGTGCTTATTGGGAAGTATCGAGGAGGGATTCACTTAAAAGAATGTATATACCCAAAAGGGAATGAGAGATGGATTTTGGAACATGATTTTGGAGAATATAAACATAATTTATAAGTTTTACATAAAATTAAAAGACAATTACATTTTGGTAAAAATAAAGATAGAGTAACTCGAAGGAATAAAGGAAGTTCGGGTAGAATTCATTACGGATTATCATCATGGTATCATGTGTTACTAAGATGGATTAATGAGAGATAAAAGGGGTTTCACATCACTTATAAATCTAGAGGGAAATATGGGGGAGGTGTATGAACATACCCCATTATTTTCTATTACACATAAAAATGCATAGCATAGAAGACAA
The DNA here is from genome assembly GCA_963277665.1 of Viscum album. Taxonomy (NCBI): domain Eukaryota; kingdom Viridiplantae; phylum Streptophyta; class Magnoliopsida; order Santalales; family Viscaceae; genus Viscum; species Viscum album. The sequence goes on from OY728130.1 coordinate 1,954,742,841, forward strand.
TCTTGATTAAGAGTGAAATTGAGAGAGTCCCTTACCTTAAATCTGTTGGTGTTATCCACTTGTTATTACATACTTGAATAAAAAAATTAGGATTATTAATTCATAATTACAGAACCAATTCTATTTTTAATTTATTTATTATTACCCTTTTTAGTTTATTCATGGTCTTTTTGTTTATTTATAAGGTTCAATTTCATTGTTCGGGCTCAATTGTTTACTTGGTTTTAAAAGATCGGTTCACTTATATTCAAGTTCAGATAAAAATGAATGTTGGAAGTAGTTTTCCAGAAATGAAGTTATATTCTATTAGTGAACATCCATGAGATTACATGGTTTTAAATTTATTTTTGTTACTTTGATTGAATTCGAACTATTATATAAAACCATAGTGACAACCATTTTTGTTAATTGGTGGATTTGATTACAAAGAACATGTTTTTCTTTATAAATTAATACCATTTATACAAAAGGATTACAGAACTAAAAATAGGAAATATTACATATATAATAATCTAGTTAAACCAAAACACAAATGGTTTCATGACCAGAATTAAAGATTATAATATAAATTGATAAATTGTTGTCCTTGAATGTACTGAATTAACACATCTCAAATGGTGTTTTCACTCCACTCAATGAAAAGGTTGGGAAAGGAGATAAGATAATGAAATATCCCATTAGCATAAAAAATTACAGTACATGTATGTTACTATAGTTATCATACTATTTCGGTGAAGGTAGGTGAGGAAAGAAACAAAAAGAAAAGAACATAAAAGAAAAGAAGGAATTGGAAAGAGGAATTTTCCACTTGAAACTTCCTCCTTTGAGAACATATTAATGGGAGTGGTTTTACTATTTTGAAGAGTCTAGGGGATTTTGGACGTGGGTGATAATCTTGGGGAGATATTTGGGCAGAATATTGGCAAGGAACAGGCTTGAGAGGAGTGAAGAGAAGAGGGAGTGAAGGGGGTTTAATAGTGGAGGAGAGAAGGGATTTCTCAAAATAAAATTCCTTAATTTATTATTTACCCACAAGAAAAGGAATAGTGAGTCTTCCATGACCAAGAATAGTAATTTTATCATGTTATCTCAAACAAATTGGTCTTACATCAGTAGAACATCATCAATGACTCAATAAATCCCTTATTTAGCATTTATCGTAAATTATCGCATTTTACTATTCATTAAAAATTCAAGTATTTTTTATAAATCCCAAAAATTCAACCTAAACATTTTTGGATGTGTAAATGAAGTCCATTTTTCAAAAATAATTTTCTAAATATGATTATTTTAATATTTAATTAAAATCATAATTTATTATCGAAAACCAGTTTTAAAACATTCATTTACTTATTCTAAAATATAGGTATATCATATTTTCAACATGAATATTATTTTTATACTATCATAAGTAATGTTATTATTCATTAGGCTATATCACTATTCATAAGGGTATGTTACTATTCAAAAGGGTAGGTTACTATTCACCAATAATTAAGTTTTTCTTATCGGACTCCAAATAACTTACTGATTGAAACCATATATGTCAGATTTTTGAAATTCCAAATACAAAAGTGACAAACCTATGTTTAAAGGTCACTTAGAACTTAGTAGTTCATTATGTAGTGTTTTCATGTGATTTTATGACATATTTATAAGGAGGGATTTTCCATTGAAAAACATTTGGTCGTTAAATTCTTCCACCCTTATGAAATTTTGCCCTTGAAATTTAATTTTACATTCTAAGACAAAAATAAGTGTGGGTAATTTTCCTTCATTGCTTCCTCCAGTTCCCATGTTGTCTCTTTGTACATATGGTTTTTCCATAGTACCTTGACCAAATGAGTAGTCTTGTTGCATAGAACTTTATCTCTACGATCCAAGATCTGCACCGGCTGGTCCTCATAGGAAAGATCATCCTCCAATTATACCACCTCAAAAGAGAGTACATGTGAAAGGTCTGGTATGTACTTTCTTAATAGGGATATATGAAATACATCATGTACATTCAACATGGTAGGTGGAAGTGCCAATCGATAGGCCACAGCTCCGACTCGATCAAGGATCTGAAAGGGGCCTATGTACCTGGGACTTAACTTTCTTTCCAAACCTCATGCACTTCTTCCATAGAGATGTGTGTAGAAATACCATGTCTCCGACTTTGAACTCAAGGTCTCATCGACGGTTATCTTCATAACTCTTTTGTCGACTTTGGGTTTCCATGATATGCTGCTAAATGGTTTTCGCCTTATTCACCATTTCTTAGACCATTTCAGGTCCTAGAAGCTTACACACACCAACTTCATCCCAACACGCTAGTGTTCTACACCTTTTCCCATAAAGGTATTCATATGGTGCCATTCAGATTCTCGAGTGGAAGATGTTGTTGTAGGAGAATTAAACCAGTAGAAGATGTTTGTCGCATCCTTCTTTGAATTCCACATAACATGCTCTCATCATGTCTTCTAGTGTATGAATGGTATTCTTCGACTGACCATCAGTTTGAGGATGATAGGTCTTACTAAAGTTTATTTCAGTTCTTATAGCATGTTGGAGACTTTTCCAAAACATCGAGGTGAATCTTGGATGACGATCAGATACAATAGATAGTGGTACTCCATGTATCCTTACCAAATCTTTGATTTAAATCCATTAAAGTTGATACAATGAGAAGTCCCCTCGAATTGAAATAAAGTGAGTTGTCTTTATAAGATGATCCACAACAACCCATATAGAATTGCTTCTTCTGGATGTCCTTGGAAGTCCAGTGACAAAGTCCATGGTAATTTTCTCCCACATCCATGCTGGTATGGGTAGTGGTATCACCATCCCCTTGGACTTTTGTCTCTCATCCTTCACTTGGGGACATACCAGGAACTTTGATGTATTTTCAGCAATCTCCCTTTTCATATTGTCCTACCAAAAGTTTTCTCGGATATCTCGATACATCTTTGTGCTTCCTGGGTGGATAGAGAAGGTCGAGCTATGTGCATCATTCAATAGCTCCTTCTTTATCTTTGGATTGGAAGGTACACATAATCATGTCCCAAATCTTACAACTGCTTCCTCATTAATTTTGAAAACAGTGGATTCCCCATTTTTAATAGCTTCCACCCTTTTCTGAATTTCCACATCTTTTCTTTGAGCACCATTTATTTTCTTCAAGAGGGATGGTTGAGAAATAATTTGCAAAAGGATTGATGATGTTATTGACTTAATGATTCCCATGTCCATCCTTTTCAAATCTAAGAAGATCAGATCATTTTCAATTCTCATCATTGATAAAGATGTAGGATCTTTTCTACTTAGATCATCTGCCACCTTGTTTGCCTTACTGGGATGGTAGTGGATCGAGTAGTCATAATCCTTGATGAGCTCTATCCTTCTTCACTGGCACATATTAATCTTTTTCTATGTGAATATATATTTGATACTCTTGTGTTCATTATATATCTCACACTTCTCCCCATAGAGATAATGCTGCTAGATTTTCAACGTAAAGATTACTGCCACCTACTCTAGATCATGTGTAGGATTGTTTTGCTCATGGATTTTCAGATTCCTTGAGGAATAGGCTATCACTTTATCATTTTTCATCAGTATAAAGCCTAATAACTTCTTTTAAGCATCACTATACACCACAAAGAGTTCTCCACTTGTAGGGATGTGAGTATGGGTGTAGTGATAAGCCTCTTTCTCAACTCCTTGAAATAGTCTTCACATTATTGTGTCTAGAAAAACTTTAATCCCTTCTGTTTCAGCTTGTTCATTGGTTTTGAAAATCATGAAAATTTATTCACAAATCGTCAAAAATACCCAGATAGACCTAAAAAGCTACAGATCTCTATTACAGAAGTTTTCTTGAGCCACTCTTCAATTGCCTTCATCATGGAAGTGTCCAAATATATCCATTTTCTTGTGATAACATGCACTAAGAATGATAATTCCTCCATCTAGTACTCACATTTACTGTACTTTGCAGAAAAATTCTCCCTTCGCAAAATCTATAACATAGTATTCAAATGCTCCTCATGTTCCTCCTTGGTCTTGGAGAATATTAGAATATCATCAATAAATACTACAACAAATTTGTCGAGATAATATCTAAATACTTTATTCATTAAATACATAAAAATTTATGGGGCATTAGTGAATCTGAAGGGAATCACTATGAACTCATAGTGTCCATACCTCATTTGAAAGGAAGTATTGGGAATATCTTCCTTCCTCACCTTTAATTGGTGATATCCGGATCGAACATCCACCTTAGAGAAATAACTATCCCCACGAAGCTGATTAAATAAGTCATCTATTTGTGGTTGGGGATAATTGTTCTTTATCATGATTTTATTGAGCTCATGATAATCAATGCAGAGGTGCATTTATCCATCCTTATTCTTGACGAAGAGGACTGGAGCACCCCATGGTGAAGCACTAAGGTGTATAAAACCCTTCTCCATATTCTCTTGTAACTACTTCTTCAGCTCTTCTAGATCTACGGTGTCCATTCTATAAGGTGTCTTTGAGATAGGCAAAGATATAGGGATAAGTTCAATTGAGAACTCAACCTCTCAGTCTGGAGGAAGACCAGGAAACTCTTTAGGGAATACATCATTATAATCCCTCATGATGGGAATGTATTCAAGCATGATTATCTCCTTTTTCTCAATCATTTGAGCTATATATTCCTTATCACATGGAAACAATATCCAAACTTGATATGAGGATTATAAAGGAGATTCATCTTCCACCTTACACTTTTAAAGAATCATAGGATTATTTGGGGTGTGAAAATTGAACTCTCTTTCACAACAATTTATGTTGGCTTTGTATAAATAAAGTCAATCCATGCCCAAGATAGCGTCGAACTCCACTAAAGGAAGTGTGATTAGATTTTTTGGAAGGTTCAGTCCACAAACATTAGCCTGGGAGGATAATTAAACCATGGACACAATGATTTCCCCATTCTTTATTCTCACAAATAACTTTTTCTTCCAAATTTTGTGGTGGTGCTTGAATATTTCTACTAAACTTTCAAGATATGAATGAATGCATAGAACCAAAATCAAATAGTACATTCGTTATTATTGAATGAATAACTAGCGTACCTATCACCACATCGTTTTCCGGCTCCACATCAGTAGTAGTGATAGCATAATCCCTTCCTTTTTTCTTTGGAGGTTGTTGTTGATTGCCTCCAAGAACCCTCGGCATAGGGAAATTGTTCGCATAATGCTCATGATCCTATTAGTTGTAACACTGTACTATTGAATGAGTGTTGATATGAACCCTACTTTATTCTTCAAAATTAGCGGGATTTTTCATATCCCTTCAGTAGTTCTTATCTAGATAAACAAACTTTCCACATTTAAAAGAATTATTGGTTCCCTTCAAAAAGTTACCAGGATGCTTCTTCCCACAAGTTTTTCAAGGGTAAATGGCAGGCTTCTTTCCATCATGGGATTTATTTGATGAAACACCCATGTGGTTCTCCATTTCCTACTTCTTTATGCTGGTCCCACAAGACCACTAAGAGTATCCAATCTCCATTTCAACCATAAGGTCACAACGTTCAAAATCCTTATAACTGTCGAATTCTTGAATCACCAACGCTTTTTGTAGACTAAACTTTAGTTTGATAAAGAAGTGATACACATTTCTTTCGATGTTCATGACAAATCCAGAGGCATACCTGACAAGCCTTGTCAATTTTGCTTCATACGCCCTGATGAACTCATCTTTCTTTTACTTGATTTTGAGGAACTATCTTTCCATCTTGAGATGGAGGGTTTGAGGAAAATATTTGTTGAAAAACATCCTCTTGAATTCCTCCCAAACCATGGAATCAATTTCCTCTTGGGACTTTGTATTCTTGATCATTGTCCACCACTGATCAGCTTCCCCATCAAAATTATAGACCACTAGTACAACTTTCTCTTCTTCCAAGCACTGGATGATGGGGAATATATTTTCAATTGAGTTAATCCATTTTTCTTCAAGAGGGGATCAGAAGATCTGTTAAACATGGGAGGCCTTTTACACATGAAGGATTATACAGAAACTTGATCTTTACTTGTAGTAGGAGGAAGTTCCACATGATTCAAGTTATTATTCATAACTCGATCCAGATGATCAAGTACTTTCACGAAGTTTTCAGCACCCTCTCCTGTCATATTAGGCATATCATTAGGGAAATATTCACATTTCCTATCACATTGGTTGTTGGAACGTGTGTTTTTATTTCCTACCATTAACTAAGAAAAATAACATATAATTATATTTCTTGAATACTTAGCTATTGAGCATAAAAAGGAAACTCTGAACATAAAAGGATAAACTTATAAAGAAGAAGTACATCCTAACTTGTGATTCTTCAGGTTTATATTTAGGTTATCCTTGATCTATTTCTTAACTTATATTCTTATGGGCTTTTGTCCCTTAAAATGGTTTGTAATAAGCTTATGAATCTACCAAAGCATATCCTCTGGGAGTGTCATAACCAAGAGTGCAGCAAGGCCTGTTTTCATGTACCAGGATAACCCAGGTCAAGACCAAAACTCCTTGTCAGAGTTTTCACTCCTAGGTACATTTGTGCCTGATCCACCTCTACCTTCTTGTATCTAGACAGGGATATATTTTCTTGATAAACCACTTACTCTATACTCACCAAAATTTAGGACTATTTTCTTATACTTAGTTTCATCCTTAAGGTTCTCACTAAGGGGCTTTATTACTAATATCCAAAAATAACTAGACCATCCTCTAATACCTTATATAGATACCCCATCCTTTTTCATATAACATTTCATGATTTTAATCATAATTATACATCAGAGTACAAGCCAAGGATCGTTAATTCTAGTGTCTTGGAAGACTATGTACATAAAACATATAACATGGGGCTAAAAAACACTTCTTTATTTAATCTCCATAATGATCTCCAACTTCCATTGAGCCCTTAAATCTATATAGGGTACCCTATGGAACACATGAACAAAGGGATGAGATGAAAATCCCAGTAAGGTAAAGAACATAAGGATACGTCTTAAGCACATGAGTTAGGAAGCATGACATAATGATATCTAAAGCATGGAACATATAAAATCGTATCATATAAGAATGTGATCATATAAACATGGAATAATATAAATGTAAAAGAATTATAAAACATTTATTTAGTACGGTTCAAGGCTAACCACCAATCCTATTTCTGATTTTAGTACAGATCAAGGCTAATTGTTAATCTCATTTCACATCGCATCTCATGATACTTAACTTTACCCAATGCATTGGAGTGCTATCTGGGTGCACCCATATCAAAATTTTCATGAATATTCTTGACACATAAATATTCCTACCACATAAACATTATTTTCACATAAATAATCATACATAATCAAGAATACATAAACATAAGGTCACCCATTGAAAGAATTGGGTACCACAATCATGACATAAAGCATAACCAATGAGCGTATTATGAAAGTGACCATTAAAGAAAGGGATTAGAACATACATGGACGTTCATAGGGTAAAATAGGCTTATAACATGGTAGGTGGTGTCAAATAGAAGTGACAACATTTAAGAAATGTAATTGAGAAACATTATCATTAAAGCATTTTTGTGTGGTTTTAAGGAAAATACTGTAGAGATTTTAAAAATTGAAAAGAGAGTAATAATTTATATAAAAACCATAATTTAACCAAGAATATTTTCATAATAAAAATACTTATTTTATAAAGACAATGGTGGCTTAAAACATAGGATAGAGTACACTTGAAATTGGGTAAAAATTCCAGAAGTTCACTTAAAACGAGTGTGCTTATTGAGAAGTATCAAGGAGGGATTCACTTAAAAGCATGTATATCCACGAAAGAGAATGAGAGATGGATTTTGGAACATGAGTTTAGTTAATATAAACATAATGTAGAAGTTTTAAATAAAAATAAAATACAACTAAATTTTGGTAAAAAGAAAGATAGAGTAACCCGAAGTAATAAAGGATGTTCGGGTAGAATTCATTACGGTTTATCGGCATGGTATCAGGTGTAACTAAGAGGGCATGATAAGAGAGAAAAGGGGTTTCTAATCACCTAGAAATCAATAGGGAAGTATGGGGGAGGTGCATAAACATACCCCATCATTTTCTATTACACATAAAAAGGAATATCATAGAGGACAATCCTGATTAAGAGTGAAATAGAGAGAATCTCTTACCTTAAATCCGTTGGGGTTCTCCACTTGTTATTAGAGACCAGAATAAACAAATTAGAATTATTAATTCATTAGTACAGAACCTATTATATATTTAATTGATTTATTATAACCCTTTTAAGTTCATTAAAGGTCTTTTTGATTAGTTATAAGGTTCAATTTCATTGTTTGGGCTCAATTGTTTACTTGGTTTTAAAAGATCGGTTCACTTATATTCAAGTTCGGATAAACATGAAAGATGGAAGTGGTTTCCTAGAAATGAAGTTATATTATATTAGTGAAAATCCAAAATATTGAATGGTTTTAAATTTAATTTGGTTACTTATATTGAAGTTGAACTATTATAAAAACCATAGTGACAACCGTTTTTGTTAATCGGTCTACTTGATTACAAAGAACATGTTTTGCTTTATAACTTAATACCATTTGTAAAAAAAGATTACAGAACTAAAAATAGGATATATTACATATATAATAATCTGCTTCAACTATAACACAAATGGGTTCATGACCATAATTAATGATTATATTAGAAACTGATAAACAGTTTTCCTTGAATGTGCTAAATTAAGTCATCTCAAACAGTGCTTTCAATCCTTTCAAATAAAAGGTGGAGAAAGGAGATAAGATAATCAAATATCCCATTAGAATAAAAACATTCTAGTACATGTATGTTACTATAGTTATCATACTATTTGGGTGAAGGTAGGGGAGGAAAGAAACAAAAACAAAAGAACATAAAAGAAAACAAGGAATTGGAAAGAGGAATTTTCCTCTTGAAACTTCCTCCTTTGACAACCTATTAAGGGGAGAGGTTTTGGTATTTTGAAGAGTATAGGGGATTTTTTATGTGGGGTGGAATCTTGCGGAGAGATTTGTGTAGAATATTGGCAAGGAAAAAGGCTTGTGAGGAATGAAGAGAAGAGGGAGTGAAGAGAGGTTTTTATAGTGGAGGAGAGAAGGGATTTCTCAATATAAAATTTCATAATTTATTATTTCACCACAAGATAAGGAATAGCGAGTATTCCATGATCAAGAATAGTAATTTTATCATGTGATCCCAAACCAATTGGTCTTAAATCTATAGAACATCATCAATGACTCAATAAATCCCTGATTTATCATTTATCGTAAATTATCGCATTTTACTATTCATAAAAAATTCAAGTATTTCAGAAAAATACCAAAAATCAACCCTAACCATTTTTCGATGTGCAGAATACAAAAATGAATTCCATTTTTCAAAAATAATTTTCTAAATTTGATTATTTAAATATTTAATTAAAATCATAATTTATTATCGAAAACCAGTTTTAAAACATTCATTTACTTATTCTAAAATATAGGTATATCATATTTTCAACTTGAATATTATTTTTATACTATCATAAGTAAGGTTACTATTCATTAGTGTATATCACTATTCATAAGGGTATGTTACTATCTATAAGGGTAGGTTACTATTCACCAATAATTAAGTTTTTCTTATCGGACTTCAAATAACTTACTGATTGCAACCGTGTATGTCAGATTTTCGAAATTCCAAATACAGAAGTGACAAACCTGTGTTTAAAGGTCACTTAGCACTTAGTAGTTCATTATGTTGTGTTTTCATGTGATTTTATGACAAATTTATAAGAAGGGAATTTCCATTTAAAAACATTGGGTCGTTACATTCTCCCCCCTAATGAAATTTTGCCCTTGAAATTTTGTTTTACATTCTAAGACAAAAATAGGTGTGGGTACTTTTCCTTCATTGCTTCCTCCGGTTTCCATGTTGTATCTTCGTACTCATGGTTTCGCTATAGTACCTTGACCAGATGAGTAGTCTTATTGTGTAGAACTTTCTCTCTATGATCTAAGATCTTCACTGGCTGCTCATCATAGGAAAGATCATCCTCCAATAGTACCACCTCTAAAGAGAGTACATGTGAAGGTTCTAGTATGTACTTTCTTAAGAGGGATACATGAAAGACATCATGTATTTTAAACATGGTAGGTGGAAGTTCTAGTCGATAGGCCACAGCTCCGACTCGATCAAAGATATCAAAGGGGCCTTTGTACCTGGAACTTAACATCCCTTTATTTACAAACCTCATAACCTTATTCCATGGAGATATGCATAGAAATACCATGTCTCCAACTTTGGACTCAAGGTCTCATCGACGGTTATCTGCATAACTCTTTTGTTGACTTTGGGATTCCTTGATATGCTGCTAAATAGTTTTCACCTTCTCCACCATTTCTTCAACCATTTCAGGTCTTAGCAGCTTATGTTCACCGACTTCATCCCAACACGCCAGTGTTCTGCACCTTTTCCCATAAAGGGCTTCATATGGTGCCATTCGGATGCTCGAGTAGAAACTCTTGTTGTAGGATAATTCAATTAGTGAAAGATGTTGGTCACATCATTCTTTGAATTCCATAGAACATTCTCTCAACATGTCTTCCAGTTTATGAATAATTCGCTCAGACTGGACATCAGTTTGAGGATGATAAGTTGTACTAAAGTTCAGTTCAGTGCTCAGAGCATGCTAGAGACTTTTCCAGAACTTCGAGGTGAATTTCAGATCATGATCGGATACAATATATAGTGGTACTACATGTAGCCTTACCACTTATTTGATGTAAATCATTGCAAGTTGATCCAATGATAAGTCCTCTCAAATTGCGATAAAGTGATTTGTCTTCATAAAATGATCCACAATAACTCATATAGCATTGTTTCCTCTAGATATCCTTGGAAGTCCAATGAAAAATTCCATGGTAATGTTCTCCCACTTCCATGCTAGTATGGGTAGTGGTTGCATCAACCCCTTAGACTTTTGTCTCCCAGCCTTCACTTGCTGTCATCCCAGGCACTTTGATGTATATTCATCAATCTCACTTTTCATATTGTCCAACCAAATGTTTTCTCAGAAATCGCGATACATATTTGTGCTTCCTAGGTGGATAGAGAAGGTTGAGCTATGTGCATCATTCAATATCTCCTTATTTATCTCTGGATCGGATGGTACAGATAATCATGTCCCAGATCTTAAAACTCCTTCCTCACCAATTTTGAAATCAGGGGATTTCCCATTTTTAACATCTTCCACCCTTTTCTGAATTTTCACATCTTTTCTTTGAGCACCCTTTATTTTATCCAAGAGGGATGGTTGAGTAATCATTTGAAAAAGGATTGATGATTTTCAACCCTTAATGAATCCCATTTACATCCTTTGTAAATCTAAGAAGATTGGAAGCTTTTAAATTCTCATCATTGATAAAAATGCAAGATCCTTTCTACTTAGAGCATCTGCCACCTTGTTTTCCATACCGGGATGGTAGTGGATTGAGCAGTCATAATCTTTGATGAGATCTATCCATCTTTGTTGTCACATATTAATCTCTTTCTATTTGAATATATATTTGAGACTCATTGATCAGTATATATCTCACACTTCTCCCCATAGAGGTAATGCCGCCAGATTTTCAACGCAAATATTGCAGCCGCCAACTCCAGATCATGCATAGGATATTATTTCTCATGGATTTTCATCTGCCTTAAGGAATAGGATATCAATTTATCATTTTTCATTAGTACACATCTTAATCCCTTCTTTGAATCATCACTATACACCACAAATATTTCTCCACTTATAGGGAGTGTGAGTACGGGCACAGTGATAAGCCTCTTTTTCAACTCCTTGAAACAATATTCACATTCTTGTGTCCAGACAAACTTTACTTCCTTCCATGTTATTGAGCTCATGATAATCAATGTAGCGGTGTAATGATATATACTTCTCCTTGACGAAGAGAACTGGATCACCCCACGGTGAAGCACTTGGGTATATAAAACCCTTCTCCATATTCTCTTGTAGCTACTTCTTCAGCTCTTCCAGCTCTATAGTGGCCATTCTTTAAGGTGTATTTGAGATAGGTAGAGATCCAGAGATAAGTTCAATTCAGAACTCAACCTTTCAGTCTGGAGGAAGAACAATAAACTCTTCAGGGAATACATCAGTGTAATCCCTCACGATGGGCATGTCTTCAATCATGTTTCTCTCCTTTATCTCAATCATTTGATATAGATATGCCTTATCACATGGAAATAATATCCACACTTGAGATTAGGATTCTAAAGGAGATTCATCTTCCTCTTTGCACTTGTAAAGAATAGGAGGATGCTTCAGGATGTGAAAAGTGATCTCCCTTTCCCAAAAATTGATGTTGGAATTTTTTAAAGACAGCCAATACATGCCCAAGATACAGTCAAACTCAACTAAATGAAGTATTACAAGATTTTCTGGGAGGTTCAGTCTACAAACATTAACTGAGGAGGATTTATAAACCATGGACGCAACAATTTCCCTATTCGCTATTCTCACATATAACTTTTCCTTAAATTTTTGAGGTGGTTTTTGAATTGTTATACTAAAATTTCAATATATGAATGAATGCGTAGAACCAGAATCAAATAGTAAATTCACTATTCTTGAATGAATAACTAGAATACCTGTAACCACATCGTTTTCTAGCTCCACCTCAGTAGTAGTGATATAAAAATCCCTTCCTTGTTTCATTGGAGTTTATTTTTGATTGCCTACAACAACCCTCGGCTTGGGGAAATTGTTCTCATAATGCTCATCCTCCTTGTAGTTGTAACACTAAACTATCTGATGAGTGTTGATCTGAACCTTCCTTTATTATTTAACATTAGCCGGATTTTTAATATCCCTTTGGTAGTTCTTGTCTAGATGACCAAACATTACACATTTAAAGAAATTCTTGGTTCCCTTTAGACAGTTACCAGGATGCTTCTTCCCGCAATTTTTGCAAGGGGAAAATTCAGGATTCTTTCCATTAAGGGATTTGTTTGATAAACCATCCATGTTGTTCTCCATTATCCTCTTCTTATAGCTGGTCCCATGAGACCACTGAGAGTCTCCAATGTCCATTTCAACCTTGAGGTCACAACAGACAATATCCTCATAACTGTCAAAGTCTTGAATCACCAACACTTTTCGTAGACTCAGGTTTAGTCTGCTAAAGAAGTGATCCACTTTTCTTTCTGTGTTCATGACAAAGCCAAGGGCGTAACTTGCAAGCCTTGTAAAGTTTTCTTCATACTCTTCGATGGACTCATCTTCCTTCTTCTTGAGTCCATGGAACTCCCTTTCTATCTTAAGATGGAGGGTTCAAGGAAAATATTTGTTGAAAAACATCCTCTTGAATTCCACCCAATCTATGGAATCAATTTCCTCTTGGGACATTGTATTCTAGATCAGTGTCCACCAATGATCTACTTCCCCATCAAAACAATAGACCTCCATTACCACTTTATCTTCTTCCAAGAACTAGAGGATAGAGAATATATTTTCAATGGAGTTAATATATTATTCCTCAAGGAAGGGATCAGAAGATACGCTAAACACGGGAAGCATTTTCCGCATGAATGATTATATGGAAACTTGCTCTTTCTTTGGAGGAGGAGGTATTTCCACATGATTCAAGTTATTATTCATAACTCGAGCCAGCTGAGCAAGTACTGTCATGAATTTTTCAGCAACCACTCCTGTCATATCAGGCATATCATTAGGGAAATCTTTACATTTCCTATCACATTGGTTGTTGGGATGTGTTCTTATTTTTCCCTCCATTAACCAAGAAAAATAACGTATAATTAGAGGTCTTGAATACTTAGCTATTGAGTATAAAAAGGAAAATTTGAGTATAAAAGGATAAACTTATAAAGAAGAAGTATATCCTAACTTGTGATTCCTTAGTTTTATATCCATGTTATCCTCAATATATTTATTTAAATATATTCTTATGGGATTTTTTCCCCTTAATAATGGTTTATAATAAGCTCATGAATCTACAAAATCATATCCCCCGGGAGTGTCGTAAAAAAAAGTGCATCAAGCCCTGTTGTCATGTACCCAGATACCCCAAGTCAAGCCCGAAGCTCCATGTCAGAGTTTTGACTCCTAGTTACATCTATTCTAGAGTCGCCACTACCTACTCGTATATAGACAGGGATGTATTTTTTTTCTAAACAACTTACTCAATACACGCCAAAATTTAGGACAACTTTCTTATACTTAGTCTCATCCTTAAGGTTCTCACTAAGGGGCTCTATTCATAATCTCCAAAAATAACTAAACTATCTTCTGATACCAACTATAGTGACCCTAGACTTTTTCAGATAACATTTGATGATTTTAAGCATAATTATACATTAGATTACAATCCAAGGATTATTAAGTCTAGTGTCTTGGAAGACTAGGTAAATAAAACAAAAAACATGGGGATAAAAAACACTTCTTTATTTAATATCCATAGTGAGATCTTAAATTCATTTGATCCCTTACATCTACATAGGGTACCCTGGGGAACACATGAACAAAGGGATGAGCTGAAAATCCCATTAAGGGAAAGAACATACGGATGCGTCTTAAGAACATGAGTTAGGAGGAATGACATAATGATATCTAAAGCATGGAACATATAAAATCATATAATAAAAGCATGTGGTCATATAAACATGGAATCATATAAATGTAGAAGAATCATAAAACATTTATTTAGTATGGGTCAAGGATAACCTCCAATTCTGTTTCTAATTTTATTACGGGTCAAGGCTAACCACTAATCCTATTTCACATCACATCTCATGATACTTAACTTTACTCAATGCATTGGAGCGCTATTTGGGCGCACCCATCTCAAAATTTTCATGAATATTATTACCACATAAATATTCTTACCACATAAATATTATTTCCACATGAATAATTAGACATAATCAACCATACATAAATATAAGGGCACCCATGGAAAGAATTGGGTACCATAATCCTGACATAAAGCATAACCAATGAGTGTATCATGAAAGTGTCCATGAAAGAAAGGTATTAGAACATACATGGACATTAATATGTTAAAATAGGCTTATAAAATGGTATGTTTTGTCAAATATAAGTTAAAACATATAAGAAATTTAATTGAGAAACATTAGCATTAAAGCATTTTTGTGCGGTTTTAAGGAAAATACTATAGAGATTTTAAAAATAGAAAAGAGGGTAATAATTTATATAAAAACCATAATTGAAACAAGAATTTTTTCATAATAAAAAGACTTATTTTATAAATAAAATGGTGTCTTAAAAAATAGGATAGAGTACACTTGAAATTGGGTAAAAATTTGGGAAGTTCCCTTAAAACGAGTGTGCTTATTGGGAAGTATCGAGGAGGGATTCACTTAAAAGAATGTATATCCATGAAAGATAATGAGAGATGGATTTTAAAAAATGAGTTTGTATTGTATAAACAGAATGTAGAATTTTTACATAAAAATAAAATACAACTACATTTTGGTAAAAAGAATGATAGAGTAACCCGAAAGAATAAAGGAAGTTTAGGTAGAATTCATTACGGTTTATTGGCATGGTATCGGGTGTAACTAATAGGGCTTGATGAGAGAGAAAATGGGTTTATCATCACATATAAATCAAGAGGGATGTATTTGGGAGGTGCCTAAAAATACCCCATCATTTGATATTACACATAAAAAGTCATAGCATAGAGGACAATCATGATTAAGAGTGAAATAGAGAGAATCTCTTACCTTAAATCTGTTGGTGTTCTCCACTTGTTATTGGAGACCTGAATAAACAAATTAGGGTTATTAATTCATAAGAAAATAACCTATTATATATTTAATTAATTTATTATAAGCCTTTTTAGTTCATTAAAGGTATTTTTGATTAGTTATAAGGTTCAATTTCATTGTTCGGGATCAATTGTTTACTTGGTTTTAAAAGAACGGTTCACTTATATTCAAGTTCAGATAAACATGAAAGATGGAAGTGGTTGTCCAGAAATGAATTTATATGCTATTATTGAAAATACAGTAGATTAAATGGTTTTAAATTTAATTTGGTTACTTATATTGAAGTTGAACTATTATATTAAACCATAGTGACAACCATTTTTGTTAATCGGTGGATTTGATTACAAAGAACATGTTTATCTTTATAACTTAATATCATTTATAAAAAAGGATTAAAAAACTAAAAATAGGATATATTAAATATATAATAATATGTTCCAACCATAACACAAATGGTTTCATGACCATAATTAAATATTATAATAGAGACTGATAAATCGTTGTCCTTCAATGTGCAAAATTAACACATCTCAAACAATGCTTTCATTCCTTTCAAATAAAAGGCGGGGAAAGGAGAGAAGATAATGAAATATCCCATTATCATAAAAAAATTCCAATACATGTATGTTACTAGAGTTATCATACTATTTGGGTGAATGGAGGTGAGGAAAGAAACAAAAACAAAAGGACATAAAAGAAAAGAAGGAATTGGAAAGAGGAATTTACCTCTTGAAACTTCCTCCTTTGAGAACCTCTTAAGGGGAGAGGTTTTGGTATTTTGAAGAGGATATGGGATTTTGGAAATGGGGAAGGATCTTTAGGAGAGATTTGATCAGAATATTGGAATGGTACAAGGCTTTAGAGGAGTGAAGAGAAAAGGGAGTGAAGGGGGTTTTTATATTGGAAGAGAGAAGGGATTTCTCAATATAAAATTCCTTAATTTATTGTTTCTTCAAAAGACAAATAATAGTGAGTCTTCCATGACCAAGAATAGTAATTTTATCATTTTATTCCGAGCCAATTGGTCTTAAATCAGCAGAACATCATCAATGACTCAATAAATCCCTTATTTAGCATTTATCATAAATTTTCGCATTTTACTATTCATCAAAAATTCAAGCATTTCAGAAAAATACCAAAAATTCACCCTAACCATTTTTTGATATATAGAATCCAAAAATGAAGTCCATTTTTTAAAAATAATTTTTTAAATATTATTATTTTAATATTTAATTAAAATCATAATTTATTATCGAAAACTGGTCTTAAAACGTTCATTTACTTATTCTAAAATATAGGTATATTTTATTATCAACTTGAATATTATTTTTTATTCTATCATAAGTAAGGTTACTATTCATTAGGTTATATCACTATTCATAAGGGTATGTTACTATTCATAAGGGTAGGTTACTATTCAC
The DNA here is from genome assembly GCA_963277665.1 of Viscum album. Lineage (NCBI taxonomy): Eukaryota > Viridiplantae > Streptophyta > Magnoliopsida > Santalales > Viscaceae > Viscum > Viscum album. Next base: position 1,954,760,137 of record OY728130.1, read on the forward strand.
CAAAAATTTAGTTTTTCTTATCGGACTCCAAATAACTTACTGATTGCAACCGTGTATGTCATATTTTCAAAATTCTAAATACAAAAGTGACAAACTTATGTTTAAATGTCACTTAGCACTTACTAGTTCATTATTTTGTGTTTTCATGTGATTTTATGATATATTTATAAGAACGGAATTTCCATTTAAAAACATTGGGTCGTTACAATATCCCTAGCTTCACATGGATTTCCAGGCCCTGTGAGCTCACTCAGACCATTGGCCTAACTCCCATTTCATCTCCTAAATAACGAAGAAACACATGGACCAAAAAACTTAGATGGAACATGACTTCCCATTGAAACTTGAATCCCATAACAAGGTGTGCTATCTAGGAAAACTACTCTTAATCTAAATGTCATGTCCTAAAAATCCTAGCTCTGATCTACCCAGACTCTTTCTCAAAAAAACATGACCCAAAAAGTGAACCTCCTCTAATACCATTTTGTCACAAACCAAATATGGTCATCATCCAAACTGGCACCCAACCCAGTATGTGACATAACCCCAAGGGTGTTCCTAGTCCCCAAGGGCTAGAACAAGTTCCCGAATATCATAAATAAAGGTTTGGGAATGATTTACCTAAGTTTAGAAACATAAAACAACGAACAATAATAATAAAAACTGAATCTGAAATTCATACCAAAAAATACTTCAAAAAAAATTCATAATTGAAATACAAGGTTTACAAAAAATCCCAAAGACTTCCACAAGGGAATAAATCCAAAAATAACATCCCAATAACCATCTAATGGAAAGGGGGTATCACCCTCAAGTCATCTACATGACACCACACAAAGAAGGACTTCTAGTAACCTAAACTACTGACTCTAAAATATTTACCCATAACTGTGAAAAACATTACCAAGTATAATTACACCCAAAGGTGTATGTAGGGTGTGAGCCTAATAAAAATATCCCACCCAAAAATAAATATTCCACGTGATAAAAATTTTAATACAAACAAGTGTGAATGTTTTTTATTAACAAGAAATGCTATAACAATTTTGAAAAAGGTGAAACTTTAAATGAAAATAGTTTTCAAGAGGGAAAACTTGAAGAAAGTATACTTTTAAATAAAAGACACATGATACTAAATTTTACAATGAAACGCATTGTATGCCGAAAAAAGGTACAATATAGAAAATGACTACAAGTCACGGGAATACCCCTAAGCACTAGATAGTTGCGGGGCCCTAGGTATATAATATTTCGGTGTATAAGTAACCAAAACCAATATCCTTATCCTACATGAGCCATTATAAGGGGAAACCCCAATGTATTAGTGGTCCCCAAACATCATCATGTTTAGTTTGAGTTCTCATCATCAAACTTGTTATGTGAAATAGGGACGAAACCGCTATGAGATCACTAGCATACTAGTCCTAGTCCGCCCACCTAGATATCTAGGTTTCCCTCGTTGTACTCAATCAAGTTCTACATGTTATAAAATACTAATTGCACATAAAAATTCCACTTCCAAATTATACACACATCAAACATCCCACAAACACGTCACATAATTACCTTTTTACCTTCAAAATCATTTTATCATCATACTCACACCAAACATCCCAAAAACATGTCTCACACCTTTCTCACAATTTAATAAATCATTCCAACCATTTATAAAATATTATACAAAATTGTTTACATCAAAAATCATCACTTTATCTTTAAAAAACCCATTTTAAGAACATACACCCACCAAAACAGTATCTAAACATTTTTTGTACACTTTGTGTAACTTAATAAACCATTTGTGATTTTTATAAAACAGCTCCACTGAGTATAATAGGGGTTTTCACCTAAAATCCATTTGAAACCCCTATTTCAAGGCCAAACGCACACCAATACCAAACCAAAATATAATTGGAAGCCCTGGAAACATTTAATAAAACACTTTCATAAGTTATAAAATGACCTCAAATGATACCACAAAAGTTACACATAAAAAATACACATTTTCAAGAAAAAATGAAACTTTAAAATTAAATGCTTAACTAATTCCATTAAAAATGGTTTTTTCACCACACACAACATATTAGGAACATACTATAAAAGTAAATCATGAAAATATAAATCATCGAAGAATTATTACACATGGAATCACCTACCATAGATTCCAAAATCTCAAATCGTTGTGCAAAACTTCAACCACACCATCGTTGCACCCCAAGGGAAAGAAAACAAACCCTAACTAAGAATATTGAACCATGAATCTAAAAAATAAACCATAGGTATGAATCCCTAGTTATTTTATATTTTCAACTTCAAGAATAAAGGAATAAACTCTAAAGAAATGGAGGAAACAAGGAAATAATTCACTTACTTAAAGAAATATTGAAGTTCCACCACCAAAAAAACCCTTTAAAATTAGGTTATAAATGATCTTGGGGGATTTTGGGATCCTTCCATGGCTATAATGGTCGAATAGGTGAATAAAGTGGTTCACTAGGGTTAATCCTAAAAGGGAAAAAATTGGAGTCACATTAAAATATTTAATGTGCTAGACATTATGCATGGTTTGGAGGCACGGTTTAGTAAACCTTGCATCCATACTGTGCGGCCTATTTTTTCCACCCCAAAACATTCAATTTTCCTCCAAATTCATGGGGAAGCAAGGGGGACTCAAGGGGAACTTAGGGGGGGATTCAAAGGGAACCATGGATTGAAATATAAGCCAAAGAAAGTAGAAAATAAAGACCCAAAATTTCAACCCTATCACACCCAGCTCCCAAGAAAATGTCCAAGAACCAGAATGAAGTGAAAATTAATAACTCGACTGTGACACTTCCTATGATACCAAATGTAATGACCCAACCCCATATTCCTAGTGTCATTGTATTAATTTAATAAATTATTATGATCATAATAAATCAAATACTGAAGAATTGTTCAATTTAGCAGTTTTGGAAAATATATTACTTACATAAACTTTATATTATTATTCAAAACAAAATATGAAACATATATAATTATTTGAAAATTCCTTTATTCTTCCAGTTTAACCCTTCATATCAATCATAAAACACTTCCTATAATCTTGGGAAAATAAAAAATAAAAAGGGGTGAGCTCAGATGCTCAGTAAGGGTAAATAATATAGTAAAAGCTATCATAAATAAGTATAAAATTTTATGGAAAGGTATAAAACTGATACAAAATCCTTTGAAACATAATATTCAGCATAATATAGAAAGAATAAATCAAATAATTTCATTTAAACATTCACATGGATATTCTACTAGTTTAATAATCACACGTAACATCAATAAATAATCTCATAATGAGGGAATGCGTAATTTTAGACCTCTGCACTATCAAGATATATCCTCAAGATAGCTACTATCAAGATCTATCCTTGTAAAAATTTAATTTTGTGGGTAGAAACCTGTTTGGTTTATGTCAAGATCTATCCTCCTAATAATGTTAAACTGCTTGGAAAACAAATGTAAAGGGTTTGTCACCAACTAATTTCATCTCATGAAACCAAATGATGCATCGAGGGGCTATAGTAGGCCCCACCCATCACTTAAAAATTTCAATACATTCCTCATATGGAAATGGTGAAATGTAAGCAATATAATCATTCATATTAAAAAATAGTATAAAAATATGAATACTTTAACCATAAACCAAGAATGGTATCTAAATAGTAAATCCAAAATTAAACTAATTGTAAACCATTCAATAAAATATGGTAAATGATATCATAAAATATCAACCTCGATTAAGAATAATATCCAACAAAGGATGTTGACATAGATGAAAATACTCTAACAAAATCATTAAAAATTTATTGAGAGAAATAACATTTTTTTACTTTGAAATCATTTAAAATTCATGGAATTATAAAAGAAAGAATTTATTTTGAAAATAACCCTATAAGATTGTAATATAATTTTTCAAAACATTAAGGTGTCACAACAGTGGAAAAATCTGCTCACACTGTATAAGTTAAAAAACATTTTTCTTGTACTTTTTCGAAAAAGTCAAACAAAATACCTCTTAAGGAAAATGAAAAAAAAGTCCTTTTATAAAATGAAACATGGATACAAATGTCTTTAAAAAATTGTAAAATAATAGTAAGAATGCTTTGAAATATTTTTTTTAGAGTCATGGACATGGTAGATAAATATGTCCCAATAAATTCTTACATAATAGCAATCTCGAATAATAAATAGATTGCAAAATTAACCCTTACCTTGTATTTTTCATTAGTCAAGGGTGACTTAACCTCCTATATAATGGTAAAATCATGTTCTTATATTATAAAATCATCATATACATATTTATGATATCAAAGATGATCTTGTTATATCGTTTTGTTAATAATATTTCAGTATTACCATTATTTCAGGTGTTAATTGCATCATTTACCTATGCATGATTTGTTGTGTAAGTCATGTTTCTTGTGCATAAAATAAATTTTATTCATATAAATAATTATATTAAGTTCATAAAAATTATATTTACTCATAATATTAATTTTATAATCATTATTTAATAGTTAACATAAAGAATGAATCTCATCGCTTTGTGGAGACAGTAGGTCGTAGGTACGCACGAGCGACGGTATCATTCCCTTAATAGTTAAATGGTATAGAATTGAATGGTATATTAATTATACAGAATTATTATCATGTAATATTAATTATTTATATCCATTATACTCATCATTATACCCATCCATATAAGGTATCATTTAATAACAAATTACACCACGATGTGGAGATGGTAAGCCGTACGTACGCACACGTGGTGATATTATTATTCATATGGTGTATAAAAAGAGGAATATGGTTATACAGTAATAATAATAAAATCTCAGAATATATATGATATTTTAGTTACTAATTTATTGTGGAGATAACATAAAAATAGAAAGTATAAGAAGAAAATAAATTGAATTTAATTGGTAAAACAATTACCCCTTCTTCAAGTGTATCCTTTTGATTTGCACAAAAGGACTCCTTAAGTAGGCTTTCGGCCAAAAGTATGGACTCTAGGATGATGTGATGGAATTTTGGAGGATAATTGAGCATTTTTTTATCCGAATGGATTTATATGTGTTAATAATAGAGAATGAGAGCTTCCCTTTTATAAGAGAAGGGATGGGCACTTTTGGAAACTCTCAAAATATGAAACTATAATAAGTCTATTCTAGATCCAAATACTTAAAAATGGACCATAAATGAAAATTAGAATACATGTTAGACCATATACTATCCCCATGTTATTATTTAATATTTTTCTAATTTTAAATAATTCAATAATAAATTAATTCAATAAGATATCATTATTTCCAAGTTTAATATTATTCATTTAATTTGATTTAAAATACATTAATACAAAGTAGGAATTTAAATATAAATATTTAAAACATATATAATATATCTTATATATCTATTAAATTTTTTATACAAATTAAACAATTAAAAATATAAAAAAAATATTATTAAAATCATTTTTTCTATTTTTATGTTAATTAAATAAATATTATTTTAGAATTGAAAAGACTTTTAAGGAAATTATATAACTTATAAAAATTAAAAATAAATTTATTTAATGAAAATATTTATTTTATATCAAAATAGACATTCATATCCATTCATTGCTTCATTTTGGCCCTATGTGGACCCATAAAATATATTAAAATACAAGATAGTGATATTTTGTAACTATCCTTGATTTAAATAATATATAAATTATTTTTATGTAAAAGTGTTCATCAAACAACTAGAAATGTATCTTAATATGATAAGGATCTAATATTATTCATCCACTAATTTTTTTACATGTTTTGGGTTTATTTTAAACCTTATAATTTTAATTTACCCTTAATTAATCAATTTAATTTTAATTGTGGTAATAACATTTAAAATATAAAAAAGTTATAAATTTTTAATTATATGGTGTAAATTATCCATAAATAGACATGTAATGAAATTTTAGACCATATAATAATCATTTTGTATTTTTTAATGATTTTTAGGGTTTTTAAATAATTTAATAAATTATTATTTTTATAAAATATAAATAATGTCAATTTTGACATTATTCATTTCCTTGACTTTAAATAAAATCCAACCAGAAATATAACTTTGTAAAAAACCATTTAATATACTTATAATATTTCATAGTCATCTATAAAAATCGTGGAGTTTCCCAATTAATTAAAATTATATTTATTTTAATATTTTTCATATCATTAATTTGATATTTCTATTAATAAAATAATTATTGTATCATTGTTGTGTCTGTATTTATTATAATTATTTAATCTCTAAAAATTCTAAATAAATTCATATGATGTATATAATTTCATTATATTTCTAGATCATATTTATTATCTAAGTTTCATCATATTTATACCTAAATAAAAATTATTATACTTATAATAAATAAGTTGTTGGCATTTTCTCGCTTTCATGCCACTTTATTTTATTTTAATAATATTTATTTTATTTTCATTAAAAAAAGTCCATTAAATGAGTCAATTAAGATCATTAAGTATTAAGTGTCAATTTTTAATCATCCAATAGTATTTTGGTATGTGTTAGGGTAAATTTATTGTCCTTATCATATTATTTTGTTACCTAAATTACCTGATTTACCTTTAACAACATTAAATAAAAATTATCATAGTTATTATTCATAATATCCAAAATAAAATAAAATTAATCTCTTAACATAATTTGGCCCCACTGATTACAAATATGGAATGTATTTTTCAAAATTTAAAACATAGAAGTTGAAGTAATTAATTTAAAATTAATCTCATTGATAGAATGAGAAAACAGGTTTTTTAAAAGTAAAAACAATCCAAAGATTGACATGTGTTTATATTAAATTTTAATGTGAAAAATAATTCCAATGACCATAAATATATTAAATAAAGAAATATAATCTAATTATACTTTAAAACAAATCAAATTTATAATTTAACACTATAAATTATTTTAATGAAAAAAATTTGTTTTCAATTAAAATTAATATTTTTCTCTACTCATCAAAACATGAAACTTATCAGAAAAATACAAAAAAATGAAACAAAGTAAATTTTGATATTAAAATTTCAAATAAGAATTTTATTTTGTCAAATTGAATATATAAAATTTTCAAATATTGTATTTAAAATGGGTTCACCCTTAAAAGGCAGTAAATATGCATTTTTTTGAAAAATACTTCTTTTAACCGAAAAAATGATTTTTTTTCATATATCATGTCTAGAAAATACATAATATGAATGTTAAAATTATATGTAATGTATAAAATTAAAAATTTATTTAATACTATTCATAACCGCTAATTTAACAACTATGTTATATATTATATTAAATAATAATATATTATTAATATATTGTTTTTTGGTAAAAATGAGCCTTACGTGTAATGCAAGACAACTCATTGTTATATGTAGCATAATCTTAATATGGTGTTCCATAAAAATAAAATATCCAGTAAAATTAAATTTATTCAGAAATTAAAATTTTGTAAATTCTCGGGGTGTTACATGGTTCATAAAAAATGAGATTTGTAACCTTACGTCACGCGAAGGTGTACCATGGGCTGGATACGGTCATCAAGATTTGAATGAGTCATGAACCCAAACACCTTCAGATAATCCAGGTGAGGTTTCATACTAGTTGTGTTATAATATAGAGTATTCTCTCTCAACACCTTTACCAGCAGATGGTTTATTTGGTACAACAAATGTCCCACTGCCTCACCCCATAATCTTACAGGGACTTGCATTTTTCTGAGTAACGACCTCATAAAATCCATGAAAATGTGATTAATCTACCCTACCACACAATTCCACTATGGGGTGTGTGGTTCATTGAGATTTATATTAATTACATACTCATAAAATATTATGAATTCGTTTTAAAGGAATTCACGACCATAGTCTATACTTAGTGCCCTCAAATTTTGTTTATATGAACTCTCTATTAAATGTTTTAATTTCTAAAATCTGAATCAGGATTTATTATTTTACTTTATGATGTATAACCACATCGAGAGGTTATAATCATCAATAATTAAATCAAAATAGTTGTCATCACAAAGATTGAATGGTGTGATTGGTCCACAAAGATCAGAGTGAAACAACTACAATGTCTTTTCTACTCCGATATTTTCATTGGTTGAGAATGTAATTTTTGTTTGATTGGTGATTTAACATCCTTAACACAAATTTTTTAGGTGTGCAATCACTAGGATTATGAAAACCATTGTTGGCGCCAAAATATTGCACAAGAGGAAGGGACGAAAAAGAAGGCTGGCACGCTGCCTCGCGAAGCACCGTCGCGAAGCACCGTCGCGAAGCACCCCGAGCATCACGGTCTCGCGAAGCTCCAGAGGCGGTAACTCTCCGCGAACGCATTTGACGTTCACGAGCCCGCCACGAAGCTCCAGAGGTGGTAACTCTCCGTGAACACATTTGACGTTCGCGAGCCCTCCGCGAAGCTCCAGAGGCGGTAACTCACCGTGGACGCCGTTAACATTCGCGAGCACGCTGCGAAGCACTTGAGGCGGCGCGTGAGTTCTGCTTCGCGGCGCCCCTTACCTATAAATATTGGACTCCCCCTGAGTCCCGAAGAACGGACGATCCGACCTTTCGGCTTCTCCTCTCCCTAATCGCGAAGCACCCTTTGCCCCCGGGAATCATGAGCTCCGCGAGGTACTTCTACTTCGCGAGATGCCTTTGCTTGGTCTTGTTTTGACCCCCTCTTCTGAGAGGGATGCCCTTCGCGAAGCTCAAGGGCATTCATGAAGGAAGGGGATTCCCAAGGGAACCCGGGCAGCTGCAGAGCGTTAATGCTTCGCGAAACACCCAACCCATACTAGTGATCCTTATGCTAAGGCAGGATCTCTACACATCGTGAAGCACACTGCTTCGCAGCACCCTGCTTCACGAGGCACCCCTTCTTTGTGAGGCAGTGCTCCGTGAATACTGTTCCACTTCGCGAAGCACCCTCCACTCACACCTATTCCTCGTGCTAAGGCCAAGGCACTCTGCTTCGCGAAGCACACTCCTTTTCTTGGAAATTCCTCTTCCCGTGCGACCCTCCAGGTTTGCACGATGTGATTTCAATGTCCCATGGACAATACCACTCATAGCGTTGCTTCGCCTAATGCTTCTTCGCATAGGCACGCTAATGGATATTGCTTCTTCGCATAGCCATGCTAACGTGGACCCCTCGATGGTTTTCTCCACATCCCCCCTTGACCACGGCCTTACTGGTACCTTCCCTTCCCCAATGACCAGAGAGTACCGGTTATGTAAGCCCTAGGGGTGCGGAATGAACCCACCCCGTTCGAGCTGCAGGACGTTAAACTGCCAAGCATCACGTCCTCAACACATGACGTTAAACTGTGACCCGACCTCGTGCTTCGCACGTAGGGTCCCCCCAGCTGAAACATTTTTTACGCCACTCGTCTCCATAAGAGTGGAATCACCAATCCACAAGGGATGATATCCTCCTTATTGGAGTGGCGTATGTTCATAGGAGAAGGGCGACCCTAGTTCCCCAACGGATGGTTGCACCCCTGCATCTCTGTACTTCCCCACTACCAAGGTCAGTGGAGGGCGTGATAGGGAACGAGGCACCTCTCATCATTGGTCCCGAGTCCCTCTTTCATTGCGCTTTGCCGCACCTCAGGCCTCCATCCTGGAGTAAGTCCCAGCACCATGGGCCGCCTAATGCGTAAGCCCCTATTCGCTTCTCACAAACGCATCCTTCGGGACGTGATCTTCAGGTCCTTACAACCTCTTGTTTCTCACACTGAGCATGACTCACGTGGGCTTAGAGTGAGCACCGACCCTGACCCCCGCCCTCAGCGAACTACGAGGACTTTGATCCATGTCAAGGCATGGTACGTAGGAAGCCTCCATGAGGTTCAAGCCACATTACTCAGTCGTTCATTCACGTCGAGTTTGGCCCCCGTCCAGCATGAAGATAAACTACACGCCCCCATCCAACATGACGTTAAACTGCACTCCCTCGTCTAGCATGACGTTAAACTGCACACCCTCGTCTAGCATGATGTTAAACTGTATGCCTCTAGTCCCTCATGACGTTAAACTACACACCCATTTGAACTACGAGGTCTTTGATCCATGTCAAGGCATGGTACGTAGCAAGCCTCCCCGAGGTTCAAGCCCACCCATCATCCAATTCACGTCAAGTTCTACCTTAGTCCAGCATGACTTTAAACTGTATTCCAGTCCGACGGAAAGCCGTTGTGACCAACCCGAACTACAAGGACTTTGATCCGTTCCAAGGCATGGTACGTAGGAATCCTCCCTGAGGTGCAATCCCAACAATCATTGGCCCAGACCGTCTCCTTGTCGGTGTGCCAACCCCCCCCCCCCCCCCATTTTCACCCGAACTATGAGGACTTTGATCTATGTCAAGGCATGGTACGTAGGAAGCCTTTCAGAGGTTCAAGCCCATCTCCCATCGGACCAAGGTCCATCATTTATGTCGGTTTGCCGACACCCATCGCTCGTCGTTCATTCACGTCAGGGTTCACTACCGTCCCATATGACGTTAAACTATATTCCATCAATCCTTTGAACTACGAGGACTTTGATCCATGTCAAGGCATGGTGCGTAAGAAACCTTCCCAAGGTTCAAGCCCACCACTAGTGGACCCCCGGGTCTACTTTCATGTCAGTTCACCGATGAAACCCTTTGAACTACGAGGTCTTTGATCCCTGTCAAGTCATGGTACGTAGGAAGCCTCCCCCAGGTTCAAGCCCATCTCTCATCGGACCAAGGTCCACCTTCACGTTGGTTCACTGACGATGCCCATCGGACCAAGGTCCACCTTCACGTCGGTTCGCTGACGATGCCCATCGGACCAAGGTCCACCTTCATGTTGGTTCGCTAACGATGCCCATCGGACCAAGGTCCACCTTCATGTCGGTTCGCTGACGATGCCCATCGGACCAAGGTCCACCTTTACGTTGGTTCGCTGACGATGCCCATCGGACCAAGGTCCACCTTCACGTCGGTTCACTGACGCATCGGACCAAGGACCACCTTTACGTTGGTTCATTGACGACATCCATCGGGCCAAGGTCCACCCTCCTTCCGGTTCACCGGCACCATCCCAAACTACGCGGACTTTGATTCCCTACCACGGGGATACGTAGGAAGCCCTTTCAAGGCTCAAGCCCAACTTCATCGTTGCCCTTGTGATGGTTCCTTTCCATTCCACCCTCCACTTCATTCATCCATCCACCATCCACCCCGATCCTCGCCCGGACCGTCATATACCGGTGATACAATGTCTGTACGCTCCTCTTCACAGCCTCCCATGGGCTGGCCCCGGTATCGGCATCCCTTTATGGGAAAACCCTCAATCCAATCTATTCTAGCTAATGCTCTGATCGGGCTGATCCGTCTCCGCTAGACGTTAAACTCGCGGCGTACCCTATGTTAAACACAGGAAGCTGAGGAAAACCTCATATATGTGTCTATGGAATATAATTCCCCGTGCTCGATGTGGGATGCCTCAGGCTTCCACGCCCTCAACAAGCCCTGTGACCAGGGATAATAGACAGACATGCCAGGTTCCCCAGCATCCAGACACGCTACTGATGCCTCAACGTGACTACTCCCCTGACTGAAGGTTGCTGCCCTGACTGGACCCTTTGGAATGTCCCGACATAAGTAGTGTAATTAACCGGCGTCCATGAAAACATGGCACTGGGAAGATTTTCACGAACTACGTATTAAATCTATGAGGGAGACCCGGACTAGGTGATGAGTTCTGAGGAGGAATCCACAGAAGGAAGAACCGACATCCCATCATCCCATTTCGATCAAGGAGAAGACGTCCCTGAATAAGGAGCGAATGTCGCATGCCTTTGGAAAGTGGGAATGTGGGGCAATAAGCGTAGCGCATCCTCCTCCACGGACGGACGGATGCGCGCACGCCGGCAAAAGCGTCGGAAACAGAAATGGTGAACCCAATCTGAAATTCTTCTCCTCAATGTGGATATTAGTAGCATTCGAGACACCAGAAGATTGACGTGTCACCGGATCCAGATATCCGGCCCCTGGTCCCGCCAAGAAAATGGCGGGCCTATCATGAAACTCACCAGATGTCGGGGCAGTAGAACGTGGGGCACTCCGTTCTGCAGCATGTTGGCGTGGATCCTTCTTACAGACGTGGAGAATGGAAGGACGTTGGGGCACTGGTTGTCGATTCCTTTCCTCTCAGTGCTAATGAGTTGATCCCTTCGTTTCTCAGGAACCATGTTGGTGTTACAGAGATACAATCACCGCCCGCCCACCTACGCAGGGGTAGGGGAAACTCTGCCACAGCCACCCCGCATGGCGCCACTACCGCCACGACGGCCACCACATCGTGGAATACTGGGCGCCCACGTCCCCTTTCCCCATCAGAGGTCATCCAGTGAAGGGTGATCAACATCCTCGTGCACAGGTACGAGGATGAAGGGGTCATCCCCACTAAGGGTATGGCCCGCTTGGACCTGGAGGCCTCCAGGCCCCGCCGTCAATGCCGCCCTAACAGGACGCGCAGGGAGCCCCGGCTCCCCACCCCAATGTTCAACCGTTTCGGGAGCCTGTCCCAGGAACGCCTTGACGACTCCTCGCCTTACGCTGATGAGGCGGGCGTCGTCCGGCTCAGCCCGCTCAGGGTCTCGACCCAAGGGCTCCAGGCAAGAGTTCCCACCCGGCCGTGTCAGTGCCGCCGTCCGACTCCACAGGAAGAGAAGGCAGGCTATGCCCCTGCACCACTTGAACCAGCTCGTCTGACCCGACGTCAGCGCCGGGCTCGGACTGAGGACGCTCTCCCAGGTGCGTCAACGTCAACAGCTACAGTGGCTCGAGCCACCGCCGACGTGCATCATGGGGCCCCTGCATACGTTGAGCAGGGGAACTCCTTCAGCCAACCAGGATCGAGACCCCAACTGCCCCACGAGAAGGCTGGGTTGACTCTCAGGGTGGCAGGCCTGAGTGGTGATCGCCGCGAACTAACCCACAGTGATGTCACCTCATACGGAGGCCCTCCCCGTACCACTACTCCACAGAGAGTGGGTCTTCCCCACTCTGAAGCTCATCAGGGAGGTATTCCTCGTGCTACCCCCATCCAGAAGGAAGACCTGCCCCGCGGTAGTGATGCTCAGCGCAGAAACCTTTCATGCGCCCACTATACAGGGTATGGAGTCCATCCTCCTGCCCGTGACCGCCGATCTGAAGGAACCATCCATCCGGTCCTTCTCCAACATGGGGGCCCTCCCTACATCCTCTCTGCAACGAGAGAAGGTCCTCCTCACCCCAGCAACATGAGGAGTGAAGGCCAGCCTCGCTCTGCCCGTATCGACCATGGAGGTCCTCCTGCTCCTGCCGGTTCCAACAGAGGCTCTGCCCACATGGGTGCTGTTCATGGAGGTCCTCCCCATGTACCCTTCGACATTTTCCCTGGTGCCCCTCGCACTTCGGCTATCTCGAGTGGGCCCCCCTCCGCCACGGCACCAGCGCCGCCCCGAGGCTACATGATGAAAATCAACCGTGCCCTGAAGAGCCACCCCGGGGCAGGAGAGCGGGTCGTCGCCGCCACAAGAAGAGTCCTGTGAAGGCCCGGGTGGAGATCAAACTTGCCCGCTTCTCCGACTCGGAAGCGGAATGCGACTCAACAATGGAACCTTCTCCCCGCTCCTCCGTATCAAGGACTGGGGCAGGAACCAGTCGCGTTATCCTCATTCTCCTGGAATATGAGGTCCACCAGATTCCCATCTATCTTCGCAGGTACATCCAGGAAGAAGAAGTCTTGGGAATTACACAGGTCTCGACCGTGCAATCACCGCCATTGTCACCAGAAGCGCCCTCTACCTCTACCATAGATCACGGGGAGCTATTTTGAGGGCCAACGGCGGTAGAGCGACGACATGACCTATCGCCGGTAGCCGCAACTCCTATGCTAGAAGATGTGGCTATCATCCCATCGTATCATGACATCGTGGCCTGGTCACCTCACTCTTAAGAGGATGGCCCAGAATTTGGCGGCCAGTCAGCTCGTTCGCCGTATTCTCCACCGTCGAGTTTACTATCCCAGAGGTCCACCTCGGTACCACTACCGGTCCCTCAGCCGCCCCCGGTTGATGAGTGGGGAAATATAGGACCAGACCCCGAGTCTGAGCCCAGGACCTTCTGGAGTATTCTTGTAGCAGATTACTTCCCAGAGAAGTTCTGGCCGACGACGGTGCTGAATTTTCGTGCACCAGAGTCTCTTACCCCTAAAGAAGTGGGGTGCTTTTGTCGAACCCTATGGGCGACACACTTCCTCCTTCGTTACGAACGGGTGGTGTACCCCAGAAGTCGAGAGCACTTCGAAGAAATCAGCGAGCAATGCCACCTGATCGATTCGGATGCACTCCTTGTGGCCCAGCACCCTGAGTCGCCAGGCCGCCAGAGCGCCTTTCAATGGAAATGTGTTCAGAGTTTCAAAGTAATCCACAGAATATTCAGGGAAGCTACCCCCCATATGCAAGTCCGTGGTTGGGGACACTATGTCGTTCTCCTCTTCGACCATATCCGACGGTAGCCTGATTCGTTATGCGACATCGAGGACATGCCCTTGAGAGGAGTCACGGTCCACATGGATGACGTCGTGGACCATGAAGACGAGATTGAATTCCTTGATGGAGACTTACCCTCCGAGGGTGTACTGCCACTGCTGGACCCATTAGGAAGTGTTACCCGTCAGCAGAGGAACCTACTAGGCCTCCCCGTACCCACCGAGTCGCTGGTACTCGGTTGAAATACCGGAAAGGGTAAGGAGCACGTCGGAATTGTCAGGCACTCCGACCCGTCTGCTTCTGTGTAGAAAACGGACGAAGATCCCGAGAAGGCCACGTTACGCCAGCAGCTTGCTGAGCAGAAGAGGATGGCTGACGAACTCTTGGCTGAGTGCGCTGCAGAGCGGCGACCCGACTATGGTAATCCCAGGCCGGGGCAATAGGGGCAAGAACAATTTCCCCCTGGTGAGATGCCTCCAGGAAACCCTGATCATGCTACTTCCGCAGACAGGGAAAAATCCGGAACTTACGGCAAGAGGGTGCGATACATCTCGCCACCCCCCCCCCCCCCCCCGAGCGACGGGGCAATCTGAAGAATCCAATCCGGGTTCCCCCAGTCGCCCCATAGGTTGTTCCTCCAGTTGATCCACAAGCTGCCGAAGCCATCTACCATGTTGAGGAACCTGGCAACGCACTTGTGGTTAGGGATCCCCGTCAAGACAGGGAGCCCCACCCGGATGATCTTATAGCGGCGCTCACAGCCTACCTCAAAGCGTTCGAAACGCGGCAGGTGGCGGTCCCACTGGATGGCAAGCTGTATCCCGCATGGGTGGATGATATGTCCGCACCTCTGGGTTTTGGGAACCCCACTTTCTCGCCCTTCAACGGGACAGGGGACCCGCCGCAGCACTTGGCTCATTTTTATTCCAGGTGTGGTCCCATGCTGGGGACCCCAGCTCAGTAAGAAGCCGCCAAGCTCCGATGTTTCGTACAGACATTGGAAGGTCCGGCATTCGTCTAGTACAGCCAGCTCCCTATCGGATCGGTGACCGGTTGGGAGGATCTCCGCTGGAAGTTCTTATACCAGTTCAGATCCACCACACAGAAGACCAGCATTGCTGACCTATTCAAGTGCAAGCAAAGGCCTGATGAACGAGTCGCAGATTTCATCGCCTGGTGGAAGGGACTTACGTATTCCCTCGATATGCCACTGACTCAGGAGCAATTACTGACGATGTGTGTGGGGAACGTCAAGACAGAGACGGTACCCTCCCTAATTACCCAGAACTACCCTGGAGGGTTCAGAGATTTCTCATATAAGGCTCAGCGCCTTGAGGAAGCCCTGCAACAGGCTAGTCAGGCACGTCTGTTTCCCCCTATGATCCCGTCCAGGAGGACCGCCTGGGCTGAACCCGCCGCGGTGGCCCAAATAGAAGCCCATAGGCAGCTGGAATTACTGCCAGCGACACCATCCCCGCAATCCCACAGAGTTCCTCCACCTCAAGCACAGGCTCCTGCCCAGCAGCGACTGCCTCAGAACCGAAAGGCTCCCTCGTTCAATGCGCCACCGCCACCTAGGCGAGACAATCAGGCGCTGCCTCCTCGGCAGGCCCCTCCGGCCCCTCATCAAGGCCAGGCCCCCAGGGGCCCCTATCTGGAAAGAAGGCACTAGACTTATTTGTTCAATGAAAATCAGGTCCCTGGCTACTTCCGAAGTACTCGAGAGCAAGGGATTGTGCGTCTGCCCGAGTGCAGAAGGCCGGCAGAGGCGAATCTCACCGATCACCCCAACTATTTCCCTTATCATCGGATTCTAGGGAACACCCTCAAGCAATGCTATGTGTTTAAAGACTGGATTCAAGACCAGGTCAACAACAACATAGTCAAGTTGGGCCTGGCACCAGCACAAGTGGCGGGTGTCTTTGCAGGGTCAGAGATCGGTAGCGACAGCGAAGGCGAGTGGCAGCAGGTTCCCAACCGCGGATCCCGGAAATAAAACGACTGGATGGCTCAAAAAACCATCGTTCGTGCCCATGGTATCATCCAGGTGACCCTGAAGCAGCCGGAACCTTCAGAAGAAGTAGCTGGTACCTTCGCATCATCTTAACAGTCGACCTCTTCCCAAAAGGGCAAGCAGCGGCAACGCAAGAAGAAGCAACGCGCACCACTATTGTCGTCGTCATCCCGCATTTTCGGCGACTTTATGCCCCCTGAAATGGGGATTCCTCCCAGAATCCACCCGGTACTGGATGACTCCTCGAGTGTCATCCAGGGGTACGCTTCGGTTAACACCGTGGAGCTGGTAAAGCCCTATATGACTCCCGACGAGGGGGAGCGCCAGGCGAACCTCCCCAACGTTTCTAGCCGACGTCAACATCAGCAGAATCGCAACTGCGCCGGTCATTGAGGTATGTCAGCAGGCACTTTCAGCCAAGCCGTGCACGCTACTGAGACCAGACAGCAGGCTCAGCGCAGAGCTCAGCACGCGCAACCCCATCTAACGCCCTCATCTCTACCTCCACCGCCATTTGTGCTACTAGATCAGGGAGAGTTGCCCCGTTCGTATCACAATCAGTCTTGCCCGGCTACAGGCCAGCCTCCTCTGTCCGATCATAGTCCAGCGACTACTCTCCAGGCTTCTACTAGTAGGCATCAAGATGTACCCAGTACTAGCCGATCGCCGGTTCAACTAGTAGGACTTGCTATGCCTCCAAATTCTGAACAACCTCTTATAGGCAGAGGTTCGCGTTTGGAACGAAAGTATGATGTCCTAAAGCACCTGGTCGGCATTCCGGCAAGGCTTTCTTTCCTTGAGGCCCTTCACCTATCATCAGAAATGCGCGAGGAACTTGCCGAGGCCCTAAGGATCACCCTCCAGTTTGAGACGGAGGTAGCAGCTGTAGAAGCATTCCATACCAAGATGACTAAAAACGTCGAATGTCAGGCGGTTATCTCGTTCTCCGGTGAAGATGAGGACCCTCCTCTACAGGGTCACATTCGCCCGCTGTACATCGCTGGCCACTTCAATGGTGTGGAAGTCCGCCGCTGCCTCATTGACATGAGTTCCGGAATCAATCTAATTCTGACTCGGACGTTGCGAAAGCTGGGTCTGTCTGAAGGTGATTTAACTCCCTCTGACCTCAGAATCCATGGGTACGACAGGACCGAGCAAACCCCAGTCGGCAAGATCCGCCTGAAGACTCAGATCGGTGGCTTAATTTCCAGCACCGAGTTCATGGTTGTCGCTCAGGACACCGCCTATAATGCGTTGATGGGTAGGCCATGGCTCTATCTGCATGGAGAGGTCCCTTCGTCGTATCACCAGTGCCTCAAATACTCGCTCAACGTTCGAGTAGGCGTGCTCCAAGGAGATGTGTCTCCTTTTGCTTCTTGTGAGGCCCGCTATCTGGATGTGGGTTATTACAAAAGTAAGGATAAGAAAATCCTAGTAAGTGAGGATGAACTCGCCCCGGTCACAAGTGATCCCTTGGCAAGCATGGATGACGCCTATGTCCTCCCGATCCACCGATTGGAGGCCAAGACCCCCGACATGGGGCAATGTTTTTTTGTTTCGGGTACACGAGGAAGGCATGTTTCCATGTCCAAGCAATGGTGGAAAATCACCTCTTACTCCTACATCAACCAGGCTTAGGTGATCCCGGAACCTCCTACCCCTGTACGGTACCGGGACGTCAAGCTTATGACAATGGCGGTTCGCCATACGTGTCTCTTCCGTCGGGCTGAAATTAACCGACTCAGGCCGACACGTCACCACTGCTTTGATATCATCAAACGTGGTCCCTTAGGCCTAAGGCCAGATGGGATAGGTTCGACTGCCTTCATTGCTATGGTCTCAATGGCAAGTGATTCTCCTGATATGATGACCACTGCTGCCCGAGCCGGCACCAGCTGCCCCTCGGGCTTTGATAGCCCAGAAGTACCTCCCGTCGCGGGAAATCCCCCCACGGGTGGAGAGGAAGACCTGTAGGATGCTCCCCATGCCTTTGAATAAGGCATCTCTACCACGGTTGATGAACTGGTATAGGTGAACCTTGGTAGCGAGGAAGATCTGAAACTCACATTGATCAGTGCAGCCATGTTCCCCGAGAAGCGGCAGCAGTACGTAGACTTCCTCAAACAAAACTGTGATGTGTTTTCTTGGAGTTACAACGAGATGCTAGGACTAGATCCCCAGGTAGTCATTCACCGTCTGGGCCTCCCAGAAAAACATCATGGGTTTAAGAAGCCTCCCAGGAAGATGCACCCTTCTCATGATGCTATGGTTGAGGCCGAAGTTGACAAGCTTATCAAAGCCAACTTCATTAAGGAAGTCCAGTACCCCAAGTGGATTTCCAACATTGTGCCAGTCAGGAAGAAGAATGGGCAGATCAGAGTTTGCATTGACTTCCGCGATCTTAATCGCCACTGCCCAAAGGATGAATTCCCACTCCCGGTGACAGAGTTATTGATTGATGCCACGGCCAGGTTCCAAGCTCTCTCTTTCATGGATGGGTATTCCGGGTACAACCAGATCAGGATGGCCCTCAAAGACGAGGATTCCACTGCCTTCAGGGCTCCCCAAGGTACCTTTTGCTACCAGGTTATGCCATTCGGTTTGAAAAATGCAGGTGCCACTTATCAGAGGGCCATGCATCGCATATTCAAGCCGATTCTCGGGACATTGGTGGAATGCTACGTGGATGACCTCGTAGTCAAATCATGTCAGTGCCAGGACCATCTCAAAGACCTCGAGAAAGTGTTCGGTTTCCTCCGTTCCCATCACCTAAAGATGAACCCGTTGAAGTGTGCCTTTGGGGTCACCTCTGGGAAGTTTCTGGGATTTTTTGTTAGATACCGAGGTATCGAGATCGACCCGGAGAAGATCAAGGTCATCAGCCAAATGCCTCCCCCGAGGAACATTCGGGAGCTTTGAGGCCTCCAAGTCCACTTAGCCTATATAAGTCGATTCATTGCGAATCTGGCCGGCAAGTGTAAGCCCTTTTCCTAGATCATGAAGAAGGGAGCCGCCTACGAATGGGATGAGGAGTGTAAGACCTCCTTCGAGGAAATCAAGCAGTATCTGCTCCAACCTCCAGTTTTGATGCCACCCATCTCCGGAAATCCGCTGGTCCTTTACGTGACCGCCCTGGAAAGATCCCTTGGTGCACTGCTCGCCCAGAAGAATAACGAGGGTACTAAGAACAGTCTCTACTATCTCATCTGCATGCTTCTTGATACGGAGGTCAGATACTCCCCTATCGAATAGAGCTGCCTTGCGCTCGTCTTCGCCGTGCAGAAGTTGCGACATTACCTGCAGCACCATGAGGTGCAATTGGTCTCCCGGGTAGACCCACTGAAGTACATCCTGAACCGCCCCATGCTGACTGGCTGACTAGCACGGTGGGCGGTGATTGTCCAGCAGTTTGATATCAGGTTCATACCTCAGAAGTCCATTAAGGGACAGGCATTGGTAGACTTTTTAGCTGCCCATCCAACCTCCACGGATCAATCCCTGGACCTGGATTTTTCTGACGAGACGATCCTCTCAGTCGATCATGTCGTCCCGTGTTGGAAAATGCATTTCGACGGCGACTCCCGGATCCCCACCGGTAGGCGGCTCAATAATCCCAAGCTCAACAGAGTGGGCCTGGGTATTTTCTTCATTACCCCGGCACACATCATCCTGCCATACTCGTTCCTGTTGTCAGAAGGCTGTATGAACAACGAGGAAGAGTACCAGGCTCTCATCATCGGCCTCGAGTTGTCCCTAGATATCCATGTGCCCCATCTACATGTGAAAGGAGATTCTGAGCTGGTAATCAAACAAGTTAATGGCGACTACGTCATCAGGAAGCCGGAGCTTGTACCGTTTCAAGAGTACACCCTCCGCCTAATGGCCCAGTTCTCTTCTTGACCAGAGGTTACCCATGTCCCACGGTCATAGAACGGTCAAGCAGACGCCTTGGATGGCTTAACCGCATCGCTCGCAGAACCCGAGCAAGATGATTTGATCATACATGTGGCACACCGGAGATTCATTTCCCCCATCACCCAAGAGGAAAATGATGGCCTGCGGGTAATTCATCTCGCCACCGGACCCTCCACGTCAGGGGTACCGGGTTCGTCAGATGCAGTGGTTGAATCCACTCCCGACTGGAGGGAACCTTTTGTCGAGTATCTCCAAAATGGTCGCCTCCCGGACGACCGGGCCGAGCGCGAGCAAATTCGATGTCGCGCGCTGCAATTTACCCTCCAGAGCGGCCCTAGTCTTGAACAAATCCTTTATAAGCGGAGTTTCGATGGTATCCTCCTCTATTTCATCCAAGGAGTATAGATACCTAAAGTTATGCAAGAGGTTCACGCCGGTTCCTGTGGCGCCCATCAAGCTGGGTCGAAGCTATCCCATCAAATCCGGAGGTTGGGGTACTTCTGGACCTCTATGATCCACGATTGTATTGGGTATGCCAAGAGATGCCACACATGCCAAGTTCACTCCAACTTCCTGCATCGGCCGCCGGAGCCCCTCCACCCCACCAAGTACTCTTGGCCATTTGCGGTATGGGGACTTGATGTAGTGGGACCGTATCCAACGGCAACATCCCGCCAGTATAGGTTCATCCTGACTGCTACAGATTTCTTCTGCAAGTGGGCAGAATCAGTTCCGCTCAAAGAGGTCAAGGCCTATTCCATCGTTGACTTTGTGAGCTCCAATATTATCCACCATTTTGGGGTCCCTCACGCCATCCACACCGATAACGGCACTAACTTCCGAGTGGTTGAACTGAAGAAATTGTACGCCAAGTACGACATCCGTTCGAACCATACCTCCTGCTACCATGCGCAGGCAAACGGAGAGATCGAGGCATTCAACAAAACCCTCTCTAACATTATGCAGAAGATGGTTGGTCAGAACAGGAAAAGTTGGCCGGACAAGCTCCCCAATTCCCTCTGGGCTTATCGGATGATGACTCGCAACTCTACCCAGGTGACCCCATATTCCCTGGTGTATGGAGCTGAGGCCATCCTACCCATTGAGATCCAGATGCCATCGTTACGCACTGCAGTTTATGATCACCAGACATCAGATGAGGTAGCCGAAATCCGTCTAGCTGAATTAGAAGCGCTGGACGAGAACCGGCTTCGTGCCCTGCACAATCTGGAAAGGCATCAGGATAAGATGGAGAGGGCCTTCAACAAGAAGGTTTGTCTCCTCTCTTTTCTACAGGGAGACCTGGTACTGGCCCTTCGAGCGCTAATGATTCTCGGTAGGAAACCGCCCAAATTAGAACCCAAATGGGAAGGGCCTTATATCATCCATAAGGTTTACCCCAATGGAGCATACTCCTTGGTGACCACGGATGGAGAGCGTATAACCCCTCCCACCAATGCCAAATTCTTCAAGCGATACTTTGCCTTGGGAAAAAGGGTCATGCATGACCCTAAACTGCGAAAGGGTCCCACATGACTTTAACCTGCACGTTATGGTCCTGCACGACCTTAAACTGCATCTTCGTCCTGCAAGATGATAAACTGCAAAATGGTCCCACATGACTTTAAACTACACGTTATGGTCCAACACGACCTTAAACTGTAAGGTCCTGCACGACCTTAAACTGTATCTTCATCCTACAAGATGATAAACTACAAAATGGTCCGAGCTCTATGACTTTAAACTAAGATCCCCCCCATCCTTACCGCAAGACATTAAACTACAAGCCAGTAAATCCTTCCTGGCCGAGGCTTAGCCTAAGGCCCCTTGGCCTCCTTGGGCCCCTGGCCCCCCGTCTTCACCGCAAGACGTTAAATCACAAGCTGGTCAGGTCTCCCTGACCGCGGTCCGGCCTCAGGCCCCTTGGTTTTCCCCGACATACCCTCTTGCGGGATTGTACGGTATGGTGTGAGGTTATTTCCTCATTCACGTCGGATTACTTGCCATACCTTACATATCCCCAAATGAGATTTATCCTCATCCCGCATGATGTTAAACTGCATATCAAGAACTATGTGTGGCTTGATTCCCATCTCAATGGGATACGTAGGAACGCTCGGACGCCTCGTCTTGAGCCCAGCCCCAAGCTTTTCTCTTCCACTATCCCCCCTGGGAATAGTTTCCTTGGAGGATCTTTGTGTAGAGGGGGGTAGGATTTATTAGCCCCGTTCATACAACCCCACTCACACAAGGATTGTAAGGGTCGCACCATGTGCCCACTCCCGTTTTTCTATCCTCCCACATCCTCACCACATGACGCTAAACTGGATGGCCTTCAAGAACTAATTATGGCTTGATTCCCATCCTAATGGGATACGTAGGAATGCCCGGACATTTCATCCATTGGCCCAGCCCAAAAGCCAAAATCTTCCCCTCGGGTCAAGACATGGCAGGGTCCACACTATTGCCCCAACTCACATCGAGCAAGCCTCGACCCGGCTGCACATCCCCCCTGGAGATGTTTTCCTCTTTCGTGGATGGATACAGCTATGCTTCACCCACTCCTTGACTGGGATTCCATCATTTTTCACAACTGGAGGGACCCCCAAGAATGGCCTGGATACCATGCCCAAGGGCTCTCCTTCTGATACGGGCCAATGCCCCTGAGGGTTTTCAAGCAACAAGCCGATACAAGTCCCGCGTTGCGAATTTGGTCAGCGGTCGACGCTCATTTGTTGCTCCCATATTGGGTCACCATGGGGACGCTGTGTTTCGAACATGGTCAACATCGTCCTGGATCTTTGGGTCCACCCCAAGATATCCCAGACATCGAGTGCAGTGATTCATTCTACCCCATCCCGAAGTGACAAACTTCTTCCCGGGTGGTGCTAGCGATGGGCCCATGGCCCCGATTCCCCATAGGGGTGTACGGTGTGGTGTGGGACTATGTCCTCATTCACATCGGGATAATGTACCACGCCGTACGCCTCCCCTTACGAGGCCCAGCCTCAGGCCCCTTGGCCTCCTCGGGTCCCCGGCCCCCTTCCTCATTTAAGACGTTAAACTGCAGATCAGTCAGGCCTTCCTGACTGATGCCTGACCTTAGGCCCCTTGGCCTCCTCGGGTCCCCAACCCTCGTCCTCACTGCAAGACGATAAATTGCAAGAAGTTCAGGCCTTCCTGACCAATGCCTAACCATCAGGCCCCTTGGCCTTTCCGGGCCCCGTCCCAGGTCCTCTCTTATAGGAGTGTATGGTATGGAGTGAGGTTATTTTCTCATTCACATCGGTCTCGTAATGACCGCACCATGTATCTCTCCTTCCAGAGTTGTTTCGTCGACCCCTCTTCGGCGGTTCACCAATGTGCCTAAGAGTACTCTAGTTTATTACCTGGAATGCCAAGCTTTACTCGGACACGTCTGCACCCGCTTTCCAGGCTTTGTGTATCCCTGCATCAGGGCTTCCATCATCTTTCACACTCGGAGGGACCCCCAAGAATGGCCTGGATACTACGCCCAAGGGTTCTCCTACCGTTACGGGCCAACGCCCCCGAGGGTTTCGGACAAGAAATCGATAAAATCCTGCGTTGTGAATATGGTCTGTGGTCGATGCTCGTTTGTTGTTCCCACCTCAGGCTAACGCGATATGGACGCTGCGTTTCTACCATGGTTAACGGTTTTCCTCTATCGTCGCGCCAACCCATTAAGCCCAAAATGTCGGGTACACAATTCACACCCTTCATCACTTCATCATGTCCAAGTAGAGTCTCGGAACTCTTGGTACTTTTCCTCTGTGTACGTCCGTGTGTTGGGGGAACAAGCCACGTCAAAGGTGTCCTTCGGAGCTCTCTGCCGACTCCCCTTTGATGGACGCCCCAAGTATTGGGATAAGGATTCCCCCCCTTGTTTTCCACATCGAGTTTAACTCACGTGGGCTTAGGGATCAGGTTGACATCTGTGATTACTTGAGAAGTTGTCACCATCCACGGTCCGAGCTCTAAGACCATAAACTAAGATTCTCATCTGGAACTACGTTCAGCTTGATTCCCATCTTAATGGGATATGTAGGAATGCCCATACCCCTTGTCTGTGGGTCCATCTTGAGTTCAGCAAATTCACCTCTCTGGTCCTGCCTTTAGGACCCCGACTACAGGACCGCGTGGCGTAGTGCGGGATTATGTCCTCATTCACGTCGGGTTTGCAATAGCTGCACCACGCACACCCCCATTCTGAGAGTTAGCCCTCCTATTCCTTGTCCAAAATGACATTAAAAGGAACCCTTAAGAACTATGTGTGGATTGATTCCCATCCTCATGGGATACGTAGGACCGCCCGGACGCCCTGTCTCCGGGTACAGCCTATTTATGGAGCTAGTCTCTCCCCCTGTTTCACCTCTTACCTCTATATAGGCCCCTCATCCTAAGGTCTCCCTCTCTGAATGGTGTACAATGTGATGTGGGATCATGTCTCCATCAATTGTGTTTTATAACACTACGCACATTCCCTACCTAGAATCGTCTCTGCTACGTCTGCGCTGCATGACGATAAAATGCATGCTTGGTCCTATCATACGACCCTAAACTGTGACATTATTGTCCTGGCCGCACGACGAAAAAAGGCACTGCATTGTGGTGACCTCGTTGTAGAGGACATCACGTTGGGTATTGGTCATGTGTCATGCCATTTGTCAACGCCCATCATGGCTTGATCATTGTGGCGACATCACGGCCTAATATTCTAGGCCTATCGCTCCACAAAAAAAACCATTCAACTTAAAGAAAAAACAAGATTTATCAAATTTCGCTTCTTTTAGTGCAAGGGCCACGGCCGCACTCCCCTTTTCCCCTGGCACTGGTACCTTACCGTGCCGCCTTTCAGAACTATGTATGGCTTGATTCTCATCCTAATGAGATACGTAGGAGTGCCTGGGCACTTCCCCGTGGGCCCAGCCTAACCCCTTTGTTCGGTCCCTCGACTCGAGCATTTCCCCAGAGAACGCATGGTAAGTAGATATTAGGCCCTCCTTTACGTCGGTTTTTGTTGTCATGCGTCCCCTGCTCCCTTTACCCATTTATGGTCTAAGGTCCATCAAGAACTCTGTGAGGCTTGATTCTCATCCTTATGAGATACGTAGGAGCGCCCGGGCACTTCTTCTCGGGCCCAGCCTAACTTTCTCTTTCGGTCCCTTGACCAAAAACCTCTCCTAAGGGGGTCGGGCGGCATGATATGGGATTACGTCCTCATTCACGTCAGGTTGTTCATCGCACCGTACACACCCCCTATTCCCATTCACGCCAGGTGTTTGAGTTACTCCACCATGTGCCTCTTATGTCTCCTCCAATCCATGGTCCGAATTCTACGACCCTAAACTAAGATCTCCCTATAGGAAAGGAATCTGCTCCCTCTCTCTAATACGTATCATTGTCGTATTCAGATGTGTTTCAACAAAGATCCCGAAGTGTGGGACTTTCATACGGACATTCCCTTCGTCCCACGACCAAGCTTCGTGAGCTCGCTATTTGGATCCTCATCCTCTTCCACATCCAAAAGGACCCTCAGATGGCATGGATACTAGGCTTAAGGGATCTCCATGAATGATGGACCTAAGGGCCCTCCAATCGTTTCGGGCCAACGTCCCTACAGATATTTGACAACATTTGTGACATGGTCCCATGTTTCGAACATGGTCAACGGTCAACCCTCATTTGTTTGTCCCCATTCTAGGCTAATGCGATATGGATGCTGGGTTTCCTCCACGGTCAATAGTTATCCTCCATCGTCGTGCCGCCATCATCGTGATCTGAATCTCAAGTGCAATGATTCACACATTTCCACTTCCTCATGTTCAAGTGGAATTCCATCATACTCGGCTCTTTCTCTTCACGCATCTAGGTGTGCTAAATGATCGTGTTAGTTTCATTGGGCCAGTATTCACTGAGTATCCCTTTTCCCTAACCTACCCCTTTTTGGGTCGGGAAATTCCCACCACTACTGCTTGTTTCCCACACCGAGCACGACTCACGTGGGCTTAGTAGTTTTGGCAGGATGTGTACCAACACAGTCGGGCTGCTCCTCGTCCCGCATGACGTTAAACTGCACTTCCAGAACTATGTATGGCTTGATTCCCATCCTCATGGGGTATGTAAGAACGCCCTGAGACTCTTCTTCGGGCCCAGCCTAATCCTCACTCTTGGTCCCTCGACCTGAAGAGTTTCCTCTGGGGGTACGTGGTGTGATTTGGACTCCAAGTCCTCATTCACGTCGGTTTCATATCTACCGCACCACACGCTCCATGGGATCTTCCCTTTTATTCCGCGTCCTATCGTATGACGTTAAACTACAGGAGTCCATGTGTCCTCAACGCATGACACTAAACTGTGGTTCTACCCTAAACAAGTTCAGGATGCCCCGTGTTAATCATGGGATGCACCAGAACCTCTACCAGAGAGGATTTCACCTGTCAATGTTGGTCTATGACTGCATTGCGCTTCCAGAGCTACGTATGGATGGATTCCCATCCTCATGGGATACGTAGGGACACCCTGGTATATTGCCTAGGGTCCATCCCATAGAAATAATTAATCCAATCCTTCCCCTTTCCTCCCCCTGGTCGGACCCCTCGCCAGAGAGGCCCTATCCCAAAGAAGGAAGGATCCATGGCCAAGACAACGCGCCCATCTAGCGTACTCCCACCACGGTGGTGTAACTACCTAAGTGTTAGATTATGTTCGAACAAACCATCCCTCCATATTCCACGCTTTGCATTCCCCTTATTCGGACCCTCGTCCCCTTTCATGTCTGAAGGGACCCCCTAACGGCCTGGTCCCATGCCACATCAGCTCACCTACCGTCCTGGGCCGACGTCCTGGAAGACTGGTCATGTTTGGAAGGACCCCCCTAATAGTATGGATGCTTGACCAAGGGTCCGCCAACTGTCCTGGACCAACGTCCTGAAAGATTGACCGACAAAATTTGTGACATGGTCCCGTGTTTCGAACATGGTCAATGGTCAACCCTCATTTTTTGTCCCCATTTCAGGCTAACACAGTAAGGATACCGCTTCTCCTCCATGGTTAATGGTTGTCCCTTATTGTCACGCCATCCCCACAGTGTTCCGAATCTTGGTTGTCGTGATTCACATTTCCCATTTCCATCTGTTTGAACCGATCTCAGCGCACCTGGCGTTGCACCATTCGTGCGTAAGAGCACGCTGAAGAAACGATAATTCGGCTGTTCAGAAAAACTCCTTCTCTGGTCAAGCCTCTCCCATCATTCGGGAATCTGGACTGGTAATCCGAATCTCGGATTCCTGGAGCATGGTCTCCACTCCTATGTTAGGTGGGACGAGAAGGCAACTATCTCCTGTTTCTCACATTGGGATCGACCCACGTGGGCTTGGGGAATTATTACCAAACGTCCTGCAAACATTGTAGGGATGTAACAAGGCGATTCAAACAGAGGAAATTGTGCGCACTACGGAATTCAAAACAAAGAAAGAAAAATTGAAGCACGAAAGTACCAATAAAAGGTTTTTGGTTTGTTACAATACCCGGGGGTCGAATCCCCCCATGGACGGGTTGACCCCGTCAAAAGAGCGTTGCAGCTCCACCACCCGTTGTCTTGTGGCATCCAAGGCTTGCTGCTGCTGACTCAGCTCCCGCTCCTCCACAGTAGCAGTGGGGCGCAGTTCGTTAGCCTTGGCTTTGGACCTCTCTACGCCAGCTTGAACGGCAGCCATCTTTCCAGAGGCCTGCTTCATATGCTCTTCTGCCTCTTCCAGCTGGGCCTTCAACCATGAGACCAGCTCCGATTGTGCATTAAGAGAGGCTGAAAGCTCATCTTCCCGGGTCTGCATCTGTTGGACCTCGACTTCAACCTCCTGGAGCTTCTTGATGTTGTCTCCTTCCTCCGCTGCCAGCCCACGCTGAGCCCACGATCATGCTCCCGGATCTTCTCAGCCATAAGATCATGGATGAGTGCATGAGGACGTTGGGCATCCACTCCCCCAGTGCACAAGTCGCGCAACCACGAGCGGAGTCTATCCATTTCGGCCAGCCATTGTGCTTGGGGGGTGTCCTTGATGAAGCACGTGATCAACTTCCATGACCGGCGGTGGACTATGATGTTGTCTTCCTCGTCGGAGGCCGTTTCGTCCCAGTCTGTGCGATTGGCAGGCTCGTACGTGGGATACACCCACAGGAAATCCTCGGCAGGATCAATATCTGGTGTTGAATCCAGTACGACACCTATCGCCGAAGCAGGTGTGACAAGACTAGGACCGACCGGTTGATCCTCTTCCTCAGAGTCCACCTCAATGAATTCGGGTACGACCCTGCTGGTGGTCCTTCCAGTGATGATTTGTGTCGCAGCTTGAGGAGATGGGGGGACTATCGCCACCATCACCGGCATGCACCTAGGAGGGATGCCACCAGACATCCCGACCAGTCTTTCCGCAGCATCCCATGCCAGTCGGAGAACTGTACGACATAGAGGGACATAAATGTTAGTTGGCAGGCATAGTCTACATATGATGACAGGAAAACCGGTAGAGGAGACTTACTTAGATTGACCTCATGGCACTGCTCTTGAGCCGGTACTGATGGGACCCCAAGGTGAGGCCCTCCGTATACTGTGGGAAGGTCTGGAGATTCCGGAGGATCCACCTCAGGTGCTTTGGTCCCACCAGACGCGGAACTGGACACAACCATAGGCACAGGTTCTGAAGGTCCCACATCATCACCCGCCAAGGGGCGAGAACGAGGCCTGCGAACAAGTTCCTCCTACATGGCTCAAACATTTGTGAGAAGTCCATAGTGACCCAAGAACGGATCGTAAGGAAAGAAGTTTGGAATGCTACCTTGAGAGCCTCCGCAAAATCGTCGGAATCTGAGCCATGATCTCCGACCTCACCCTACTCCAACGGGCTCCCTCCTCCAACATCATCCTCCCGAGAGGAGTCCTCTGATTCTTCTAGAAGGGGGAAGCGCTCCCTCAGATCGGCAGCCGATAACTGTGGGGGGGACCGTTCGATTCAGCAGTACCCTCACTCAGTCTGTCATTGGGCGAGGGACACCACTGGAGTGAACGTAATCCTCCAGCTCATCTAGGTATTGCTCTTCCTCCGCCGGAGACGCCATGAATCCAGTCCAGATTAGGCCTATGCACGGTAATTCCATTCCGAGGCGATTCAGGTGGGCCCATATCTCGGGTGGGCTGAGGAATTGCCGGTTGACATCCCAAATGTCCCAGGCTTCCGGGAAGACAGCATCCTCTACCATGTCGATATGACGCAGCCGCTTCCCCGGAGCCTGAGTGGATATCCTACGAAATCACCTAGGTGGATGCCCCTACGGATGGTCCTGCTCTTCCGGAATCACCGGATCCACCGCTGCTGCCATACCCTCGGCCGGTGCGGGTCTCTCCGCCATGGCAGCCCCGCTACCACGAGCGGCCCTAGCTGCCCTCCAACCCCGACCTCGGGATAGGGGAGGCCCACCGTCACCGACTCCAATAGTTGGTTGCTTCAGCATCTCCCCTGGGTAAGCAGCCTCCCAACTAATGGCATACTCCCTCACCAATCCGAAAGCGGTGGTGGATGGAGGCAATGCAATCCGCATCTTCCCATCTTCCCGTGTGAACATGAGCCACAACTGCCTCATCACACACGGGTGCTCCTCGTGATGCACCTCCCAGTAGACCTGTGGGGTCAGCCGCTGGAGGCACCGGAACTGCCTCGCAAACTGATGCGGGGTGTACGGTTCGCAGAGTGGCTCACGATCTATTCGTGCCACCAAAACTCCACCTCAAAAGGCTAGGAGGTAAGCCCGATGTTCTTCAGTTCCCCGCCCATCATCAGTAAGTATCCCCGTCGGCAGTGGGAAGGGGTGGAAATTAAACTCATCCGACCTCCCCACCCGATTCAGTACCATCGGCACGACTAGTTTGAATGGGAAGCTCCCGAACGTGTTCAGGATGGAGGGGCGGAAATTTGATCCCGACGGTGAAATGGGGTTTGGATACTCGTAAATCCCCCTGATGTGTGCTACGATCCACCCATACAGGAGGTGGAAGGGCCCGCATATCCTTGGCGGCTTCTTGCCCTCGCTAATGTGCCGCAGCATTATGTACAGTTTGGCGAGCATTGGAATCCCCAGATTGATCCGTTTCCCCATGGCCAACATGGATTCCATAATAAACGAGCTGGGTCGCACCCCCATGCTTGTATCCCTCACCGGTAGGATCCAACCACAGATGAGAGCCGCGATGAATGTCGCCAGCCTAACTATCGGCTGTTGTTCAGTGATGACACTGAAACCCCAAGTCTTCCATTGGCTATCCTCCAAGACCCGCCAATACGAGTGCCCCTTGCCCTGTTGGGCCGCCCTCGGACAAGTTCAAGGCCTTGGAGGGAACTCCCGATTCTCTAGGAAATTCAGGATGCATTTGAACCATCTCCTAAAGTGGACATCCCTTACTACCTCCATGTCCTCTCCAGGGACGAGTGCCATCAGCACTGACGCCAGTCACCGCATTTGCTCTGTATCCTCCCACGCGCTGATGACGGGGAGGAACTCATCATACATGGCCCCCAAGATCGGAACCCCAGAAATCTGGTGGACATCCCACAGGCTGATGCCCACCTCCCCGTGATGCAGGTGAAAGGTATTGGTCCTAGATGACCATCGGCTCAGAAATTCTGACATCAGTTTCTTCGGTTGGTAAATGTGGAATTGGGAGTCCCATGCTGCCTCATACAACCCCACTCTTCTCAGCTTGGCCCCAAACTCCTCGCATGAGGTTCCTACCCAGTAGGCCCAGGCCCAGTCATCAGTGAAGTTGCCGCCCTGGTGCATGTCCCACTCATCGGACCATCCCTTCTTCGAATCCTGCAAACCCCCTTCAGCATGGTATGGTAGAGAGGAGGGGACGTCTCCGGTTGCAGTGGACTCCCGTCAATATCGTTCACATGGTTGTAGAGATAGTCAGCGGTGACGGGTGTGATGTTCTCATGTGCGTGACCATCGGCCTCCCTGAACCATTGGTGCTGGCATGGTGTGCTCCTGAACTAGCAAGCTGGTTCATCCCTACTCGCCTCAGGGATGAAGACGTCATCCCTCAACCCGAAGTCGTACAATGGCAGCTTCTTGCACTGCGGATAATCCTTCTGACCCTCCGATAGAAGATATGTCAAAGAAGCGTGGTCCGAATGGCTTCGGACCATCTCCCCAAGGCTTGGACAGTTGGCCATCTCATCCCGACGGGCAGCATCTGCAAGTACCCCCAATACAGCCTCCTGATGGTCCATTTCAATTCCGGCCCTCAAAAAAAATTCAGAACGGATCGTGAAGATGGATCGCGAAGCTGGATCGCGAAGCCCGATCGCGAAGCCCGATCGCGAAGGTCGGTCGCGAGACCAAGCCGCGAAGTCTGGCCCAGGCCGACAAGCAGAAGTTCGCTTGGCGTGGACGCGGAGTCGGAGACCCGCGGTTCACCGCGAAGCTCGATTCGCGGAGGGCTGTCGCGGAGTACGCGGAGCTTCGCGAAGTCGAGAGCATAAAAAGACAAGGAAGTCATGTGAAGACAAAAGAGGTCGACCCCCCTATTTATAGGTGGCGACCACGGAGCATCGCGGTGCGCCTCACCCACGCGGAGCATCGCGGCGCGTCCGGATCCATGGCCCCGGTCAGCACCGCGGGCCCCCTTCGCGAAGCCGCATCGCGAACCGCCGACAATTTTGGCGATTTTCCCTCAGACTTCGACCCTTCACCCTCCGCGGCTCCAAGTCTGAGGGGGGGAATTTGTTGGCGCATAAATATTGCATGAGAGGAAGGGACGAAAAATAAGGCTGGCACACTGCCTCACGAAGCACCGTCGCGAAGCACCCCGAGCATCGCGGTCTCACGAATCTCCAGAGGCAGAAACTCTCCGCGAACGCATTTGACGTTTGCGAGCCCGCCGTGAAGATCCAGAGGCTGTAACTCTCCGTGAACGCATTCGACGTTCGCGAGCCTGACGTGAAGCTCCAGAGGCGGTAACTCTCCGCGGACGCTATTGACGTTCGCGAGCGCGCCGCGAAGCACCTGAGGTGGCACGCGAGTTCTGCTTCGCGGCACCCCTTGCATATAAATACTGGACTCCCCCTGAGTCCCGAAGAAGGACGATCCGACCTTTCGGCTTCTCCTCTCCCGAATCGCGAAGCACCCTTTTCCCCCCGTGAATCATCAGCACCGGGAGGTACTTCTACTTCACGAGACGCCTTTGCTTGGTCTCGTTTTGACCCCCTCTTCCGAGAGGGATGCCCTTCACGAAGCTCAAGGGCATTCGTGAAGGAAGGGGATTTCCAAGGGAACCCGGGCAGTCGCGGAGCGTTAATGCTTCGCAAAACACCCAACCTATACTAGTGATCCCTATGCTAAGGCAGGATCTCTACACATCGCGAAGCACACTGCTTCGTAGCACCCTGCTTCGCGAGGCACCCCTTCTTCACGAGGCAGTGCTCCGCGAATACTATTCCACTTCGCGAAGCACCCTCCACTCACACCTATGCCCCATGCTAAGGCCAAGGCACTCTGCTTCGCGAAGCACACTCCTTTTCTTGGAAATTCCTCTTCCCGTGCGACCCTCCAGGTTTTCACGATGTGATTTCAAAGTCCCATGGACAATACCACTCGTAGTGTTGCTTCACCTAATGCTTCTTCACATAGGCATGCTAATGGCTATTTCTTCTTCGCATAGCCACACTAACGTGGACCCCTCGATGGTTTGCTCCACATACCCCCTTGACCGCGGCCTTACTGGTACCTTCCCTTCCCCAAGGACCAGAGGGTACCGGTTATGTAAGTCCTAGGGGTGCGGAATGAACCCACCTCGTCCGAGCTATAGGAAGTTAAACTGCCAAGTATCACATCCTCAACCCATGACGTTAAACTGTGAGCCGACCTCGTGCTTCGCACGCACCCTACCAGCTCGAACATTTTTTACACCACTCGTCTCCACAGGAGTGGAATCACCCATCTACAAGGGATGATATCATCCTTATTGGAGTGGCGTATGTTCATAGGATAAGGGCGACCCTAGTTCCCCAACGGATGGTTGTACCCCTGCATATCTGTACTTCCCCACTACCAAGGTCAGTGGAGGGCATGATAGGGAACGAGGCACCTCCCATCATTGGTCCCAAGTCCCTCTTTCGCTGCGCTTTGCCGCACCTCGGGCCTCCATCCTAGAGTAAGTCCCAGCACCATGGGCCGCCTAATGCGTAAGCCCCTATTCACTTCTCACGGACGTATCCTTCACGACGTGATCATCAGGTCCTTGCATCCTCTTGTTTCTCACACCGAGCATGACTCACGTGGGCTTAGAGTGAGCACCAACCCTGACCCCCACCCTCAGCGAACTACAAGGACTTTGATCCATGTCAAGGCATGGTACGTAGGAAGCCTCCATGAGGGTCAAGCCACATTACTCAGTCGTTCATTCACATTGAGTTTCTCCCCCATCCAGCATGATGATAAACTGCACGCCCCCGTCCAGCATGACGTTAAACTGCACGCCCTCGTCCAGCATGATGTTAAACTGCACACCCTCATCCAGCATGACGTTAAACTGTATGCCCCTTGTCCCGCATGATGTTAAACTGCACAACCATTTGAACTACGAGGTCTTTGATCCATGTCAATTCATGGTACGTAGGAAGCCTCCCCGAGGTTCAAGCCCACCCATCATCCAATTCACGTCGAGTTATACCTTCATCCAGCATGACTTTAAACTGCATTCCAGTCCGACGGCAAGCCATTGTGACCAACCCGAACTACGAGGACTTTGATCCATGCCAAGGCATGGTACGTAGGAAGCCTCCCTAAGGTTCAAGCCCAACAATCATTGGCCCAGACCGTCTCCTTCTCGGTGTGCCAAGCCCCACCCACCCCCCCCCCCCCCATTTTCACCCGAACTACAAGGACTTTGATCTATTTCAAGGCATGGTACGTAGGAAGCCTCTCAGAGGTTCAAGCCCATCTCCCATCGGACCAAGGTCCATCATTTACGCCGGTTCACCGACACCCATCGCCCGTCGTTCATTCACGTCAGGGTTCACTACCATCCCGCATGACGTTAAACTGTATTCCATCAATCCTTTGAACTACGAGGACTTTGATCCATGTCAAGGCATGGTATGTAGGAAACCTTCCCATGGTTCAAGCCCACCACTAGTGGACCCCCAGGTATACTTTCATGTCGGTTCACTGATTAAACCCTATGAACTACGAGGTCATTGATCCATGTCAAGGCATGGTACGTAGGAAGCCTCCCCCAGGTTCAAGCCCATCTCTCATCGGACCATGGTCCACCTTCACGTTGGTTCGCTGAAGATGCCCATCGGACCAAGGTCCACCTTCACGTCGGTTCGCTGACGATGCCCATCAGACCAAGGTCCACCTTCACATTGGTTCGCTGACGATGCCCATTGGACCAAGGTCCACCTTCACGTCGGTTTGCTGACGATGCCCATCAGACCAAGGTCCACCTTCACGTTGGTTCGCTGACGATGCCCATCGGACCAAGGTCCACCTTCATGTCGGTTCGCTGATGCATAGGACCAAGGTCCACCTTTACGTTGGTTCGTTGATGACATCCATCGGGCCAAGGTCCACCCTACTTCCGGTTCACCGGCACCATCCCGAACTACGCGGACTTTGATTCCCTGCCACGGGGATACGTAGGAAGCCCTTTCAAGGCTCAAGCCCAACTTCATAATTTCCCTTGTGATGGTTCCTTGCCATTCCACCCTCCACTTCATTCATCCATCCACCATCCACCCTGATCCTTTCCCGGACCGTCATATCCCAGTGAGACCATGTCGGTACGCTCCTCTTCACAACCGCCCATGGGCTGGCCCCGGTATCGGCATCCCTTCAAGGGAAATCCCTCAATCCAATCTATTTTAGCTAATGCTCTGATCGGGCTGATCCATCTCCGCTAGACATTAAACTCGCGGTGTACCCTGTGTTAAACACGGGAAGCTGAGGAAAACCTCAGATATGTGTCTATGGAATATAATTCTCCATGCTTGATGTTGGATGCCTCGGGCTTCCACGCCCTCGAGAAGCCCTGTGACCAGGGATAATAGACAGACATGCCAGGTTCCCCAGCATCCAGACACGCTACTGATGCCTCAATGTGACTACTCCCCCGACTGAAGGTTGCTGCCCTGACTGGACCCTTTGGAATGTCCCGACAGAAGAAGTGTAATTAACCGGCGTCCATGGAAACATGCCACTGGGAAGAGTTTCAAGAACTACGTATTAAATATATGAGGGAGACCCGGACTAGGTGATGAGTTCTGAGGAGGAATCCACAGAAGGAAGAACCGACATCCCATCATCTCGTTTTGATCAAGGAGCAGATGTCCCTGAATAAGGAGCGAATGTCGCCCGCCTTTGGAAAGCAGGAATGCGGGGCAACAAGCGCAACGCGTCTTCCTCCGCGGACGGACGGATGCGCGCGCCCCGGCGAAAGCGTCGGAAACAACCATGTACTTATAACCTATCAAATTTAAATAATTTAAATTGATATGGTCGAGCCTCATGTTCCAAAACCATGTTGATTCATCCAGGATTTCCATGAGACATGACAGATGGAAAATTTCCAATTGTATTCTATATCACCAGCTTGGTGAATGACTCTCTATCATTATAAATATATCATTTTTTTCATATATCTTCATCGAAATTCTAACCAGCACCACATCATTTTCATACTCAATCAGTTTTCCAAGAATTATAATATTTATTACAATGCCTAGGTATGTAATATACCACCAGGAGAATGCATTAGTTGTCATTATTATATGATAATGAGATGGATACTTTTCCCATTATCTACATAGTGGATCCATTTCTAAATTTAACCTTACGAGTAATTCTATTTTCAATCTCCTAGAACTTTTCTCAATTGCCTGGCATGTGGTTTTTTGGATCATTTTCTAGATATTAAACATCAATTTGGACTATTGGATGTACACTAAAAGTTACATGAATGAGATTCTTATACATATATATAATATATATGATATTATATATATTTTACATTTAATTAATGTGCATGATGCATGAATAATATATATATAATTGTGTGATGTATATATATTTAATATGCATGAAATTAATATTTTGGATAAGTTAAATTTGATGTAAAAATCCGTATAGTTTCTCCCAAATGGTTACATCAAGTTATAAACTAAAGGTTGGTTTATTTAAGTTTTCATTTATTCATTGAAGTGTGTTAAATAAATAACCTACCCATTGGGAAGTAATTCATGATATTAATTATGAATAGGAGATGACTCGGGTACTACTTATAAAATAGGATGAGATATTTTTCTATGGGTGTGTGATCTATATGAGACTACCAAAAGTCTATTAAACCTCTCTTCTTCCTGAGAATTTTTTGTCTCACCCGAGAAGGTGCTATCGCCCCTTTAGTTGCTTGGGAATCCCCATAGAAACTTTATGGATCCCTTGTCCAATGTATTCCCACAGATGAAGAGAGTTTTTTTTCTTCTTTTGATATCCCTCAAGAACACTCCATCGAAGAAATGAGAGGCAATACAATAAAACATGAGATTTTATAGGTACAATGTTTTTTCTATATTTCACGTACTTTATTTCTTGAAGATATATCTACAATGTTTTTAGGTTGTCTTCCACTACAAATGATAATTAGATGATCATTCAAAAACCTATCAGTGGTATCAGAGTGAGTTTCTTTAATAATCAAACATGTTTTGACAACTGGTTTTCAATGAAAAATGTATGATAATGTTTTTCTTTATTTTGGAAGGATATTTAAAGGTTATAGCCTCTCACGAGTCATATAAATAAATGTAGATTAGCTTTTAACCTTATGAAAGGAAACCATATAAGGGTATATGTAAAGGTAATTGTGAATTTACCTTTACATGTAATGCTAACCAGGAGACATACCTTTACATGAAAGGTTTATTTAGAGGTAGTCCATTACTTTCCCATATCATATAAAGGTAATATAAAGATTACCTTCACCCAAGGTTCATACGTAAAGGTGTTATTTATATACAAGTTATTACGTATAGGTTGTTTCCTTTTAACCCTGATGTAATTAGAGTATTGTAAGGTTTTTACCCATCTCCAAAGCATTTGTGTAAGGGTAAAGGGAGGGTACCCTTATATAGAATAGGGATTCTATGTATGGGTAAATAAAAAAATGTATAAAAAATGTTTTTAAATATTAAATGATTTTTATGGTTTATAAAAAGTGTACAAATCATGTTAAAAGTATTGTGGGACATTTTAATTTATATGAAATTAATTAATTAACTAATTAATTAATTATAAAAGTTTTATAATTAATTATTTAAAAATTTTATGAAGCATTTGCCCCAAATATTAAAGGTTAATATCTTAAAATACATTTTGATAAAATAAATGTAATACATTATAGTCTATAAATAAAATGTTTATTTATAAATCATAAGAGGTTATCGATAAAGTGTCTATAAATTACAAATCATATGACTTCTAGATTATATAAAATGTTTATATAATAAAAATTTAATTACAAAATGCTTATAATTCATTAAATATCTTTTAAATTACGTATAATATAAATTATAAACTATTTCATAATAAAATGAATATTAAATGTTTATGTTATTTTTAAATTATAAAATTCTTATAATTAGAATTTATTTATGAATAGTTCATAATGACCTCATGTTTTGGGAAATAAATAAATTGTTTATTTATTTGTTAAATTAATTTGATATTCATGTTTAGTAAATTTTTTATGAAATATGAATATTATTTATTCTCATTTATTTGATAAATTTATTCTAGGATAGATCCTTTCATATCATTCAAGTTTCGATATCATAAAATTTTGTTTTCATCTATATTGAACTAAATTTTTAATTATAATTATAATCTTGAGAATAGTTGTTCAATATAATTTGTTCATATTAGGTGATATAATTATCATGAATTGAATTGTATCTTGAGTAAAGTCTCCCCAGAAAAAGGGACTTGGCGTTGGACCATCTTGTTTCCTAGAGGCTTAATCCTTAGCTAGGAAAATGAATGGGGTTGGATTTCGGTCACTTCAGGTTTACTAATATGGATTTTTTTGATCTCATATAACACTATGAATTTTTATAAAGAATTCATGTACCTTATGAATATGATGTATTTAGATATGTATGAGTATATTTAGCTTCTATTTTTGGGTGAGTGAAAAAAAACTTCTAGGTTGTTTAATGATTTACACATTAATATGATTTGAACACATTAATTTGGTGGATATAATTATGATTTCAAAAAATAAATCATTATAATCATGTATACACAAAAAGGAATAAAACATGAGAAGATAATAACAACATAAGATATAATAGTAATGAATTTAATTTTCATGTGATGTATATTAAAATGGTGGGATGAAAACCCTAAATATAAGTGTGATATTCCTTGAAAAAAGATAATTGTCGAGACCTTAAACAATCAAATGGGTATTTTCAAGCTCATCACGAGTGCCTCCGGATTATCTTGTGTATGATTATAAATCTATGCATAACTCTGTATTTTCATGTTGGGTATTATTGAGCTTAGAAATAGTATCCATTAATTGTCTTTTGTTAGATTATTCTTGTGATTTACTTTGGGTTAAACTATCGAGGAATCCATAATGATTAGTATACCATATGAATAGAGTTGATTGAATGAATATGATGTATTTGGATAAGCGGTTATCCACTCAACTATCCAATAATCATAAATTTTATGATTGGGATGACACCCTACCAAAATAATCATGAATTTCTTATTTTATCACCAGTAATTCATGATGAAATATGGATCTTCGCTTACTAAATGGATATGATGTATGGGGTAATCATTTTTAATGGGAACACTTTCATTTAAATCCCTTAATGAAAAGATATAATACATGATATTCACCTACTAATATGACTTTTTTGTAGATTACAACATAATTCACACATTTGTGCTGACAAATATAGACTCAGATATAGGAGGGAATTGGTGAAGGGTTATGTATATCTTCATATCACTAAGGGAGTAAGAGTTATTATATTAGAGGATAGTGCCTATGATCTTATTTTACCTACTTTATTGATCCTAGAAATAAAAATTATTTATTATGTTCCCACCATAAATAAGAAATTTATTTCTACATATTGTTTGGATAAGATGGTAATTTCATTCATTATTATGAACAAGAGTTGTTCTATATATAAGAATGAAATGTTATAAAGAATTAAGAATCTAATGAATGGTTTTTATATTCTTGATATAGATAATCTTGTTTATAACATAAATAATAATATGTTCAAATTTGATTATAATCCCACCTATATTTGTAATTGTTTCCTTAGATATATAAAGGAGAAACACACTCAAATAATCCATATATATTTATTATTGGACTCATTTTATTATGAAAAATTTGATACATGAAAATCATGTTTATTAGTCAAAATAAAAAATTTTCCTTTTTGGAGAAATGGTGAGAGGGATAGTAGACTATTGTATCTTATACATATTGATGTATGTGGACAATGAGTATAAAAGAAAATTGTGTTTTTAGGTACTTTGTTACTTTTACTAATGACTTTAATCAGTATAGGTATGTTTTTATGATGAAACAAAAGTATGAAACTTTTTAAAAGTTCAAAGAGTTTCATAATTAAGTACAAAATCTACTAGGAAAAGTATTAAATTCCTCCAATCAGATAGGGGTGGTGGATACTTGATCTAGGAATTCATAACTCATTTGAGAGATTTTGGAATTGTTTCATAACTCACTCATCTTAGAACACCACAATGGAATGGTGTATTTTAAATGAGGAATCAAACCTTGTTATAAATAGTTTGATCGACGATGAGCCTAAGTGACCTTCCAATTTAATTTTGGGGTTATGCTCAAGAGTCTTATATATTTTAACTAAACTGTGTTCCATATAAAGAAATCACAAAGACACCATATGAGATATGGTATAGGAAATTTCCTAGTTTTTATTATGTGAATATTTGGGAATGTGAAGCATTCGTATAATGATTGGATTATGATAATATTGAATCCAAATCTGGTAAATGCTTATTTATTGGTTATCCAAAATAAACTTGAGGATATTACTTTTATAATCCTATTGATCACAAAGTTTGTGTGGCTCGATGATGAGTTTTCTGTGATAAGGAACAAATGAATCGAGGCTTCAATGGGAGAAAATTTGAACTTAGAGAAGTTCAAGACCAACGAATAGGAAGTGTTCTTGAGATGGAGGTTGAGTTGGTTCCTCAGAGAGCAACAAAAGAAGAACCGGCTCAAGTTACACAAGAACCTAAAGGGTTTGGTAATATTTGTTAGGGACCCAAGATATGGGGATTTCTCATGGTTAATGATGATGAAGTAATGTTCATGGGATATGAACCCACTTCCTATCAAGTGTCCATTGAGTGTTATGAATCTAAAAAAAGGTTAAAATCTATAGATTCTAAGATGGACTCCATGTTCACTAACCAAGTTTGTAAATTTTTGGATGTACCTGTAGGGGTGATACCTATAGGGTGAAAGTGCGATTTCCATAAGAAAACTAGCATGGGTGGTATAGTGTATACCAATAAATCATACCTAGTGGTAAAGGATTACAAAAAAGTTCATGGTATTGGTTGTGAAGATACCTTTTCACATGTTTCAATGATACATTCCATATAATTTTTTCTAGTTATAATAACTCATTATGATTATGAGATATATCATATAGATGTCAACACCAAATTCCTCAATAGAAATTTAACCAAGGAAAATTATATGTTATATCTTGAGGGTTTTAAAGTTCCAAATAAGAATGATAAGATTTGTAAGTTTCATGATGCTATATATGGACTAAAGTAAGCTTCTTAAAGTTCTAATATCTAGTTTAATGATGTAATAAAAAAAATTCATTAGTAACGTAGATTATTCATGTATATAAAAGTTTATTTGTGGTAGTATAGTGTTATTTCTTATATTATATGTATATTACATGTTTTTAATCATAAATGAGAACCTTACAATTCATTCTATGAATTTTTGGTTGGGTAAATTTTTCTCAATGAAATACATGGGTTAAGTACCTTACATACTTAGTATAAGGATCTATAGAGATAGATCTATGAATTTTCTTGTATTGAGTCTAAACAAATATATTGGTAAAGTGATAAAATGTTTTATAATGGAGAACTCTTAGAAGGGGTCATTTTTATATTTTCATGGGATGAGTATTAGAAAGATTCAGGATCATTATAAAGAGTTAGAAAGGATGGATAATATTCCTTATGCATTCTTTATAAGATCTATCATGTATGAAATGTTATTTACTTAACCTGATGTCTCATATAATTTTAGAATAATAATGAGATACTAATTTAATTCCAGTGAAAGTCTCTATATCATTGTAAATAACATCCTTCAGAAATTAAGGACTAAATATATATTATTTGACTTTGTAGGATAGGATGATCCTTTTTTAAAGGATTACACAGATTTTAGTTTCCAATATGATAAAGATTGTATGAAATATCAATATTGATTCATGTTTCTATTAAATGGTAGATAAATTAATTGGAAGGGTTATAAAAAATTCAGTATAGTATACTCAACAATAGAGGTAGAACACATCACTAAATCAGATGTTGCAAAGGAAACTATTTGAATCAAGAAGTTCATTTCAAATCATGGAGTGGTTCCTTGCATTGAGGGAGAAATTGAGATATATTGTGACAATAATTGGGATGTTTCTCAGGCTAAAAACCATTTGTATCACCAAATAACTAAACACATCCTTTGAAAATACCATTTCATTTGAGAAATCATTGAGAGGGGTAATGTAAAGATCAATCAAGTGGCTACTAAGGATAATTTAGCAGATCCATTGATGAAACAATTTCCCTAAAAACATGAGGGTCATGTAGAATATTTTGGTGTAGGGAACATAATAGATTGTTTGTAATGGTTTTAAATATATCATGTTATTATAATAAATGAAATCCCAAATTATCATTTATTCTATTGTACTGAAATTAATTTTACATGAATGGTTGAATGATAATATCTCTTCAAATCATGAGTTTTAGTTTTCCATGATTGATAATCATTATCAAGTATTATGTGTCAAGAATTTTGAATGAATCTAATAATTATTATCATAAGATATGAAATAAATTGTAACCCCTTGTTGAGTATCTCCATACAAGATAATATGAAATCCTTTATAAAACTAATATGAAGAAATACCATTGTAAACATGTGTATTATACACCAAATAAGCCACCAGATGATGTGATCTTATAAGGGACCATCTCACTTCACTGGAGGGTTGGGTGGAATCCGAATGGAGTCTGTCGGCGGGTTTGTGGATTTGGGCTGGTGTTGACGGTTGCATCAGTGGGTGTTTGAGGGTACCGGTTCTAAGGATTTTCCAGCTCTCCAGATGTTACTTTCCCCTAGTTTGTGGTAACTCAGCCATTTCTTGGTGATTTTAGCTCCAGCTATGATGGTTTGTCAGTTTGAAGGATTTAATGGATTTCATCCATTGTGAATGTATGATTTTAAGTGGTGAAGTGGTGAACTGGTGATGTGGTGAGGTCATGTATGGTTTCTCACTTTTTCCTTAAAAGTGTTTTCATAATAATAAAAAAACAATTTTCATTCATCCACCACATCATCTTCAAATTCCATCGCATGGGTTTGAGAGAGATCATTAAGTGGTGGCCAAATGATATCCCACCTCTTTAGTGAATCCATAGGATACACTAAATCATCTAATGTTCATATGGTATTATTCTTTCATTCATGATGTGCTAGTGTTTCATATATAGAGAAGGAAGAGAGGAGAGTTATAGGTCTCAGGGATTTTCATCCAAGAAAATATGGAAGCACACACCCACTAACATCACATGGAAGTAATTCATATAGTTTATATAAAATTATCCTCAATAGATTTCATTTATTCAAGCATTAAAATAGATGAATAAATGCTCCTTCTAGTATATGAATTCATAATATTAATGCTTCACCTCCCATACATTTTAACTCATCAAACAATACTTTAATTATAGCTTAAGTGGGATTGAAAAATTGTAGAATCTCAGGAAAACCATCAATCCAAATTGATACAACCCATGCATGAAAACAACCTATATATATATCACATACATATATAAAATGATTTAGGGAATATATCCATCAATCTTCCACTAGCACTAAAGCCTTGTAGACTTTATGTCATTTCATCATATATTTTATCATATATAATAACTTTTGAAATAATATAAAAAAAAGTCATTTTGTATACTTTAAAAAACTATTTTGTAAATTCATCATCGAATTCACCTTGTATCACATCATATGAAATACCCAGTGAATACCCATCCAAAACACTTTTAGATTAACTCTAAAACA
The DNA here is from genome assembly GCA_963277665.1 of Viscum album. Classification (NCBI taxonomy): domain Eukaryota; kingdom Viridiplantae; phylum Streptophyta; class Magnoliopsida; order Santalales; family Viscaceae; genus Viscum; species Viscum album. The sequence continues at coordinate 1,954,804,160 of OY728130.1, forward strand.
CATTTCAAATAACTCTATGATTCAACTAAAATCCTCATTCAGTCAACTAAAAAGTGTGAATCCATGGGAATATATATTTTTGATCAAAAATATTAATATTTAGATCCATGTATGTAAGAACAGAGTAACTTCTATCAAAGTGTCAATTATACTCAATCAATAAAGGGATTTGGTGTGATCTCTATAAAACACATGTAACTTTATACTTGTGTCCACTAGTCTACATAATATGAAAATGTGAACTCTCATATTTTCCCTTTGTATAATACATAAAGTGACCATATGACACAAAGTATGTCAATATCATATATACAACATATCTTGTTGGTCGGAGTGGACACTCAAGAGGGGGGTGAATTGAGTTCCAATTAAAATTTCTGTTAAAAACAATTTCTATTAAAATCCCCCAATTTCACAAACAAATTAAACTGTAGTGAATTTATATAGATTATAAAGGTTCAATTAGTTTCTCAAAGATTGATTAATTCTTAGTTAACTTAATCTTATGATTAAATTAACTTTTGAAACTAACTTACTGATTTATAACAAACATAAACACTTGCGAATTTAATTATCAAAGTAGCTTTGAAGGTAGATTATATTTTAAAGTAATAGCAGCGGAATATGAAATAAATATGTATAGTATGGGTATAGAGTACAACTACAAACACAGAGAATTAACCAAGAGGTTCAGTCTCAAGCCGAGACTTAGTCCTCTCAAAATTTTATATAAGAATGATCCACACCCTGGATCGGGGTTAACAACAGTGAACACACTGTCCAGGTCACAAGACCTCTACCACAGTTCTTCCTGGGAAAACAAACAACAGCAGCCAGCTGTTCAGGTCACAAGACCTCTACCACTATCCACAGTGGGAAATGGGGTGAAAAAAGGTTTGCTGAGGATTTATAGATCCTCCAGTGAAAGTACAGGAGTCAGTGTGTGTGTTTAATACAGCAGATAACACACACTGCTCAAAATGTAGAATAAATCACAGAACAAGAGATGTAGAGTTTAGAAGTGGTTTTGGTGATCTCAGTGTAGCTCTTGTATTCGATCAGAAGAGAGTTTGAGTCCTCTTCTCGTTTCTGTTTGAGAAACAGAGTGTCGTATGCTTCAGGTTCACAGGTAGTGAGAATGTAGTCGATGAAGTTCTTCAGGATTCGTCTTGTATGCACAGAACACTTCTCGAGTATACTTGATTGACTATATGCTTCTCTGTGTTCTTGATGGAACTCGTTTTTATCTTCTTGTGTTTCTGGTATATTTCGTCCACCACGCACTTCTCTGGTTCGCATCCTTTTTGGGCAGCGTAGTCTTCTCGTATTTATCTCCCGACAGGGGACAGAAAAGATTTCTTTTCAGCAGGTACGAGGTACGGGTTCCTGACATCCGACAACCTTTATCAGATATTTGACAAATCATCAAAATGTATGATATGACCGTTAGATAGATTAAATGTAGGAAGTAAGGAAATTAAAACAGTGAGTCAAGAATGTATGTCACTGTTGACTTCAACTGTGGTCTTCCAACTGTGGACTTCCTTCTGACTGCTGACTTCAACAAAAGGCTTGCTGTCTGTAGGCTTGCAATAGTAGCTTTTACTCCATGTAGCTGTAGCCTTTCTAACTGTAGACTTGTAACATCAAATTTGTAGAACTGTAACCTTTTTCAACTGTAGACTTCGATCATCAGTAGACTTAGTAGACAGAAGTTGTCTAACTGTAACCTTGACTGTAGACTTATGACTGTAGGCTTGTTCGTCTGCGAACTTGTTTCAACTGTAGACTTGTTCGACTGTGAACTGGAGCAGATATAACTTTGAACAGAAGTCTTGTAACTGTGACCTTCATCTGTGAGCTTTGACAATAGATAGCAGTAGACTCGTAACTGTAAGCTTGTATTAGTCTTCGACTGTAACCTTGTAACTGTGAACTTATTGCAACAAAATCTTAAGGTGACAGTTAGCTGTAACTGTGACTTTGAAAATAAAACTCTGACTGGTAGCTAACAATACTAAACTTATGTAAATGCTACTGTAAGCTCTTACAGTAAAGTTATGAGAGTAGGAATATGAACTGTTTAGAATAAAATACGTTTAAGCATGATTTGGGATTATCAAAACAGGTGATTCCAACAATCTCCCCCTTTTTGATAATCACAAATTATGTCAGTATGGAATGAAATATAGATGTATCAGAGAGAAGTGTGCAAGACACAGTATTAGCAATATGAGCACAAAAATTAGGTATAATCCGCAAGGATTTCTCCTCTTTGTATAGGTTCATTTCTCCCTTGAGTTTTCCCTATTTCTCCCCATTTCTCCCCCTATCTATTTCTCCCTATTTCTCCCCCTTTGTGATTAACAAAAAGAAAGACAGAGAGAGAGAAAATAAACATTGTATTAATAAGGAGTACAGTACATGACCCAAAACGTGAATACATGATCCCTATCAAAAAAAACATAAACAGACTCAATCCTCTTCATCTGGAGGTAAGGGATCTTTTCCTTTGGAGGAAGAAGATGGAGCAGGAGGTGAAGGATCAACAGGCTTAGGAAGTGCAGCAGGAATGTCTGGAGGGGCAGCAACAGATGCTCCTGAAGGCCTGTAGTGAGTAGCTTGCCGAGGTATTAGTGGTCTAAGGCTTCTGAGGGCATCAGCAGGAGACATTACTGAAGAACCACTGGGGTTGGAGACAGGTAGGGCAGGAGGAACTATAACAGGTGTGCAGTCCACATGAAGAAAAGGTAGGAGCAGATTCCTGAAATCCATGATGATGTTTCCTCCTCTGTCCATGGCAGATAAGAAGTCATCTTTGTTTTCCAAGAATTTATCCAAAGCTGGGGTCAACTCTCGTAGCTTGCTAACTTGTTCTTTGAAAGCTTGAGTTACAGGAGGCAGCTTCATAGTTTCTAGCATGAGCTTGAAGTGATTGTTCAATTGATGCTTGGTGAAAATCCGATCAAAGTAATAATCCACTTTACTTTTGATGGCCTCCTGAGAAAGAGTAGCAGCCTGCAGGTGCCCACGAACAAAGCCACTGACTTCTCTTGTAGTAGCAAGGATCTGTAGGTCTGATGTGTCATTTGCACGGGCCTAAGTAAGCTCTTCTCTGAGCAGGCTTCTAAACTGCTCAAGGTCCACAGGAGAGCTAGATGAAGAAAGGGACTTGACTGAGAATGCCACTGTCTCCTTGAAAGACTGAGTCAGATTTCCAATCACTTTCTGAATGACAGCATCCTGATTTCTAAAGTGTTCTTTTACTGATTTCTTGAAAGCCTCAAATACTTCCACAAACTGCTTGACCACTTCTTTGATGTATCGAATCTCACTGGCCACTTGTGTCTGAGAACTGCTCGGGGCAGTTAAAGAAGCAACTGATTGTCTGAGGGCCACTACTGCTCCAGTCCAGCTTTCAATTTGAGTGTGGCACACTTTCATTTCATCCATCACTTCTTTGATTGGACTTCCCACAACACATCCTAGAGATTATTCTAAGGATTGTTCCACATTTTTCAGCTCATCAAAAAGACTGGTTTTCAATTCAGCAACAGATTGTCTGATGGTCTCCTTCATTTCATTCTTTAAGGATTCAAGGTCTTCCTTGGTGGCCAATCTTTCAGTTTCTAACACTGGAGAGCTGTTAGGTAGGATGACTGGATTTCTTGGTGGTTGGTTTTCCTCATCTGAATCCTCATAATTGAGTCCTAACACCATGTATCCTGGATCTGAGGTCCATCCTTCTATATGAAACATTACAGAGACTGAACCAAAACGCTCCCCCTCACTTGGAGGTCCTTTCTGAACACTTTCTACTATCTTCTCAACTCTGGGTAACTCTAAGTTCTCTTCTGTAGCTCTAGCAGGTTCCATATTTGCTTCCTCTGTAGGTTCAGCAGTGAGGTTAGCCTCCCTCTCTGTTGGGTCATCAACCACTTCCATGACAACAGTAGTAGAGACCACTCCTGCTTCCTGGTCAGACACTGACTTGTCTGTATACCCTATCAGAGGGCTCATACTAAGTTCTTCTGCAACAGTTTCTTTATTTTCATTTGAAGCTCCAGCCTCTTTTGCTTCGACTGTATCATCCTCATCAGAGGTGTCCTTGACAAAATATTGAGATTCTTCTTCTTCTTCTGTAGTCTCAGTCTCACTGTCTCTTAGAACAGGTTCTCTACTAGGTAGTTCTTTTGGAGGGCTTGCTGCTCCAAACGTCACTGTCCTGACAGGACTGTGAGTAGTATCAGGATCACTCCCTTCATCAATTGGGGTGTTCTCTCTTGCAGAGTCACCAACTACTGCAGTCTGTTCATCATCTGAGTATACAGGTTCAGGCTCATCAGGCTTTAAGCCTGGATCTCTCCTATCTCTCGGTCTAGAGGGATGAGTAGAAGGGCTAAATTTCTCATAGATTCTCTCCTCATCATTCACCCATGATTTCTTCCAGGGATTCCAACTGATCTTCATGAATTTGCAGATTACTTTCGAGATACATACACTGTTCTTTGCCACTATCAACTCTTCCTGACTTCCGGCTGCACCTTTCACTTTCAACATAATCGAAATGAGTTTAGCATGAAACAAGGCACTTGATTTTGAGCTTGCCTTTATCATGTGCTCCATCTGAGCCATCAGCAACCTACAAAGGTTGACCTTCCTTCCATGTTTTAATAAGTACATCAAGTAAATATCCTGGTGCTTCAGAGTTGCAAAATCTCCTCTTCTAGGACTCAGTACATGCTGAATAAACTTAAACAGAAGCATGTCCTCTCCATTCATTTCAGCAGCAATAACCTTTCTTACTGTGCCATTGCCTGTCAGTTCTTCCAGAGCCGTCTCATGATCAAAGATTCTACTATTTGGAGGAGCCGCTCCAGAATAGTAGTTGTAAATACCCTCATGAGGAACTCTTAAACAAGCAGCCCATTCAACTGATGAAAAACTGACTTCATTGCCGTTTACTCTGGATACCAGTCTATGCAGATCAACCTCTTCCTGGAACTGTAGATATTCATAGAATTCCTTCACCAGCTTCGGGTAGTACGGTCCATTATTGTTTGCGAAGCATTCGGTCCATCCTTGCTCATTAAGAACTGCCAGTACTAATGATCTGCTCGATAAAATCCACTCTTCACTTAGCTCCTTCTCAGCAACTATTTCTCTCTTAGTCAGATGTGGATTGACAGGTCTTATCAAGGCGTTCCCGGTGCCACTGGATTCTACTTGAGTCCTCTTTGGCATTGTTGCATCTTCATTGACAGTCAGGGGTCGCTTTGTTCTGGCCATTGGAACTGAATGAGGTTTCGAGGTTCGGTTGAAGGTTTAGGGTTTAGGGCTTGAGAGAGAGCAAGGGTCGAGATGAGTGGATTGAGATATGTTCGATGTTCTCAATTTTTATCATTTAGGGATTTAGGAATAAAAGAATAAAGAAAATAAATGGTTCGAATTCCCGCAAAATAAAATAAGGTTAAACAGCGAAACAGCCTACAGAGAGATGTAACAGTGAGGTACACCGGTGAGGTCTAACTGTGAGGTTTCAACTGTGAGGTTTCAACGGTGAGGTTTCAACTGTGAGGTTTAACTGTGAGGTTTCAACTGTGAGGTTTCAACTGTGAGGTTCTAACTGTGAGGTTTCTACTGTGAGGTTTCAACTGTGCTATAATTAATCATACCTAACTCATGTTTGATGTAACTTAATCTCTCAGAATTCAAAGGCTTTGTAAAAATATCAGCTAACTGATGTTCAGTTCCAATGAACTCAAGAGTGATATCACCTTTTTGATAATGATCCCTCAGAAAGTGATGTCTCACATCAATATGTTTTGTCCTAGCATGAGATACTGGATTTTTAGAAATGTTAATAGCACTTGTATTGTCACACCTTATAGAGACATGTTTGAATTGATATCCATAGTCTAGTAAAGTGTGTTTCATCCACAAGATTTGTGCACAACAGCTACCAGCAGCTATATACTCAGCTTCGGTAGTAGACAATGCAACAGAATTCTGCTTCTTACTACACCAAGATACTAGTGACTTGCCTAAAATGTGACATGTTCCAGAGGTGCTCTTTCTATCTAACTTGCAGCAAGCAAAATCAGCATCAGAATAACTTAATAAATCAAATGATTGTCCTTTTGGATAAAATAATCCCAAATTGGGAGTATGTTTTAGATATTTGAAAATCCTTTTAACAGCAGTCAAATGAGACTCTTTTGGATTGGCTTGAAACCGAGCACACATGCATACACTGAACATGATGTCAGGTCTACTGGCAGTAAGGTACAGTAGACTACCTATCATACCTCTGTAATTGGTTTGATCCACTGGTTCACCAGTTTCATCATTGTCCAACTTGCAAGTGGTGCTCATAGGTGTGTCACTGCCTTTGGTACCATCCAAAGAAAAACGTTTTAGAAGATCTTTAATATATTTACTTTGGTTCAAAATAATACCATTTTTATTTTGAAAGATCTGAAATCCAAGGAAAAATTTGAGTTCTCCCATTAAACTCATTTCAAACTCATTTTGCATTATTTTTGAAAAATCAACACATAAAGAATTTTTAGAAGATCCAAAAATAATATCATCCACATAAATTTGTACTATTAAGACATCTTTAGAAATCCATTTAATAAAAAGAGTAGGATCAGCTATCCCTTTAGTAAATCCTTTCGAAATAAGAAAAGAGTTGAGCCTATCATACCAAGCTCTTGGAGCTTGCTTTAAACCATATAAAGCTTTAGATAGTTTAAAAACATGATTAGAAAAATGGGGATTTGTAAAACCAGGAGGTTGTTCCACAAATACATCCTCAATTATATATCCATTTAGAAAAGCAATTTTAACATCCATTTGATATAGTTTGAAATTCAGATGAGCAGCATAAGCAAGTAATATCCTAATGGCCTCTAGTCTAGCCACGGGTGCAAAGGTTTCCTCATAGTCTATTCCTTCTTCCTGACTATACCCTTGTGCAACTAGCCTAGCTTTGTTTCTGATTATATTACCAAACTCATCAACTTTGTTTCTAAACACCCATTTAGTGCCTATGGTAAGAGTGTCCTTAGGTCTTTCCACTAATTCCAAAACTTTGTTTCTTTCAAACTGATTTAGTTCTTCTTGCATAGCCATTACCCAGAATTCATCACTGATAGCATCATTGACATTTTTGGGTTCAAGCTGTGAAAGAAAAGCTTGATGTTCAACCTGATTTCTTAGAGAAGCTCTAGTTTGTGTTCCTCTATCAAGATTACCAACAACAGCATCTAAAGGATGATTCTTTAGGATCCTAGTTGGTTTGGTAAAGGTTGGACTAGAGATTTCAGATTCATTTATAGGTTCGGGTTCCACAGAGGAAGATTCTGGAAAAAGTCCAGAACTGGATGTTTTTATTACAGGTTCTTTAGATTTGTCATTTAGGTCCAGAACAGATAAATCTTCTTCAACATCTTCAAGAGAAGTTTTAGACTCATGTGGATCAGTCTCATCAAACTTGATGTGAACAGATTCTTCCACACATTTGGTTTTCTTATTGAAAACTCTATAGGCTTTACTAGACATAGAGTAACCCAGGAAAATTCCTTCATCACTTTTTGGAGCAAATTTATCAAGATTATCTTTGGTATTCAGAATAAAGACTTTGCAACCAAAAACTCTAAAGTAATTAACCTTAGGCTTCCTATTATTCCACAACTCATAAGGGGTTTTCTTAAGAACCGGTCTAATCAAGACTCTATTAATAACATAACAAGCTGTATTAACAGCTTCAGCCCAAAAGTAAATTGGCAGGTCATATTCATTAAGCATAGTTCTTGCAATTTCTTGCAGGGTTCGGTTTCTTCTTTCCACTACACCATTCTGTTGAGGTGTCCTAGGAGCAGAAAAATTGTGAGTATAGCCATTGTGTGAGCAGTAAGATTCAAATTCTTGATTCTCAAACTCACGGCCATGATCACTCCTCAAGGTCTTAATCTTAAGTCCACTAAGATTTTCTACAGACTTAGAGTATTTAACAAAGGAAGAGCAGGCTTCACTTTTGTGAGCTAGAAAGTATACCCAAGTATATCTAGAAAAGTCATCTACAAGAACATAAACATAGTGCTTCCCATTTAGACTTGAAATTCTTGATGGTCCAAACAAATCCATGTGAACCAGTTCAAGTGGTTGAGAAGTTGAAACTTCTTTCTTTGGTTTAAAAGAAACTTTGTGTTGTTTTCCCTTTTGACAGGGATTACACACTTTGTCATTTGGGAATTCAAGCTTAGGTAGGTCTCTAACTAGGTGTTTCTTAGAGAGTTTTCTAAGTGAGTGAATGTTGCAGTGTCCTAATCTCCTATGCCACAGCCAAGACTCTTTATGAAAAGCATTTAAGCAAGTAACATTATGTTTAGCTAAAGTGTTTAAGTCAACAGCATAAACATTTTCATTTCTTAAGGCAGAAAATATTAAAGCATTTTTGGAATTATAAACATCACAAGAATTGTTTTCAAACTTGACATTAAAACCATCATCACACAATTGAGAAATGCTAAGTAGGTTGTACTTAAGTCCATCAACAAATAAAACTTTGGAAATTAATACTGAGTCAGTGTTACCAATCTAGCCTAAGCCGATGATTTTTCCTTTTGAGTTATCACCAAAAGTGACATATCCTCCATCAACCTTTATTAAGCTTTTGAAGCACGAATAGTCTCCAGACATGTGTCTTGAACATCCACTGTCTAAGTACCATACCTTCTTGTAATTGCTTTTCAAACAGATTTCCTACAAAACAGATTAGACAGGAAATGACTTTGGTACCCAGATTTTCTTGGGTCCAGATATGTTAGCAATCAAGGATTTAGGTACCCAGATTTGTTTTATGGGTCCCATACAATTAATAGATGCAACAGATTTAGAGAGATATACTTTATTTGATCTACAACTATTTAAATAACCAGTTGAGGCATACGAATTTCCAAAACTGGAACTAGCAGGATTTTTTCCAGACTTAATAAATCGGGTTTTAGTAAACTGTCTTTGTCCAGGTTGGTATCCCAAGCCAGTAGCATACTTAGGTGCAACTTGCTTTCCTAGCAGTTGGGTTAGAGTATCTTTTCCATTTGTGAATGTTTCTAAGTCCTTTCTAAGTTGTTAATTAGATAGTTTCAGTTCTGTATTCTCCTTTAATAATTGAACATTTTTCTCTTTTTCTACATCAAGTGAAGACTTGACACTTGCAGTAAGAGCATGCTGTTTCTTTAAAGACTTATATTTATCCTTTAGTTCATTACACGTTTCTTCCAGCATATTACAGTATTCAATCAATTCATCTTTAGACATATTTTCAGAATCAGAACCAGATTCTGCTTCACCTTCAGAATAATAAGAGTTTAGAGTGGGAGTGTCTAAGGTTACCTCAGATGTGTTTGTCATGAAACACATATTAGCACGATTTCTTTCAGAATCACTGGACTCTGATTCACTTGTGCTATCTTCTGAAGCACTCCAGGTGGCCTTCATAGCTTTCTTATAATTCTTGTCCTTGTACTCATATTTCTTCTTGAATTTTAACTTAGGACAGTCGGCTTTGATGTTTCCTTTCCTTTTACATTCATAGCAAACTATGTCTTCTTCTTTATCAGTTTTCTTCCAATCTTTCTTCCACTTACCTTGTCTATCATACTTACCCTTGTAGTTTGGTTTTCTGAAGAACTTCTTCTTCCTATAGAACTTCTTGAATCTCCTTGCTATTTGTGCCATCTCGGCATCACTGTCAGAATCTAAGTCTTCACTAGATGAGCTTTCAGTTGGTATATGCACTTTCTCCTTGTCTTTGCTCTTTGATGAAGTAGACTTAAAAGCTACAGATTTTCATTTTGGTTCCTCATCTTCCTCTTTATTTACCTTGAGCTCTTCTTCGTACATCATCAGCTTACCAATTAACTCCTTGACAGGCAAAGTTCCAATATCACAGGATTCTCTAATTGAAACGGATGTGCCTCTCCATCTGTCAGGCAGACATCTCAATAATCTCATGATTTTCTCCTTTGCTGGAACAATCTTTCCGAGTGAGCTCATTGTGTTGACTATCTCATTAAACCTGAGATACATATCAGAAATAGGTTCATCAGCTTTCATCTTAATGTTATCATATTTGATAGTGTAAGTATTTAACCGCATTTCCTTGACATTAGTTGTTCCTTCATGAGAAACAGCTAAGGTGTCCCAGATTTCAAAAGCAGTTTTACATGCAGAAATTCTATTGAATTCCTCATCTCCTAGAGCACAGTAGAGAGCATTCACAGCCTTACAATTATTATTGTAAGCTACCTTAGTAGGTTCATCCCAAGTTATTCTTTCGGTTTCTGGAATCTTGTATTGAGACTCTATAGCAGTCCAAATATCAAAACCCATACTTTCCAAATGAATTTTCATTTTGAGCTTCCATTGGGCATAATTTACACCATTAAAGAAGGGTGGCCTGTTAGTAGCAGCACCTTCTAGTCTATTATCCATAAGGAAATTTTAGAAAATGTTTTAAAGAGATAAAATTTAGAACTAACAGAAATTTAATATCTTTTAGATAAAACTACAATCACAGTTTAAACAACAGAGAGTTAAAATAAAACTTTGAGCAAGTATAACAGAGATAAACAATTCCTCTGATACCAAATGTTGGTCGGAGTGGACACTCAAGAGGGGGGTGAATTGAGTTCCAATTAAAATTTCTGTTAAAAACAATTTCTATTAAAATCCCCCAATTTCAAAAACAAATTAAACTGTAGTGAATTTATATAGATTATAAAGGTTCAATTAGTTTCTCAAAGATTGATTAATTCTCAGTTAACTTAATCTTATGATTAAATTAACTTTTGAAACTAACTTACTGATTTATAACAAACATAAACACTTGCGAATTTAATTATCAAAGTAGCTTTGAAGGTAGATTATATTTTAAAGTAATAGCAGCGGAATATGAAATAAATATGTATAGTATGGGTATAGAGTACAACTACAAACACAGAGAATTAACCAAGAGGTTCAGTCTCAAGCCGAGACTTAGTCCTCTCAAAATTTTATATAAGAATGATCCACACCCTGGATCGGGGTTAACAACAGTGAACACACTATCCAGGTCACAAGACCTCTACCACAGTTCTTCATGGGAAAACAAACAACAGCAGCCAGCTGTTCAGGTCACAAGACCTCTACCACTATCCACATTGGGAAATGGGGTGTAAAAAGGTTTGCTGAGGATTTACAGATCCTCCAGTGAAAGTACAAGAGTCAGTGTGTGTGTTTAATATAGCAGATAACACACACTGCTCAAAATGTAGAATAAATCACAGAACAAGAGATGTAGAGTTTAGAAGTGGTTCTGGTGATCTCAGTGTAGCTCTTGTATTTGATCAGAAGAGAGTTTGATTCCTCTTCTCGTTTCTGTTTGAGAAACAGAGTGTCGTATGCTTCAGGTTCACAGGTAGTGAGAATGTAGTCGATGAAGTTCTTCAGGATTCTTCTTGTATGCACAGAACACTTCTCGAGTATACTTGATTGACTATATGCTTCTCTGTGTTCTTGATGGAACTCGTTTTTATCTTCTTGTGTTTCTGGTATATTTCGTCCACCACGCACTTCTCTGGTTCGCATCCTTTTTGGGCAGCGTAGTCTTCTCGTATTTATCTCCCGACAGGGGACAGAAAAGATTTCTTTTCAGCAGGTACGAGGTACGGGTTCCTAACATCCGACAACCTTTATCAGATATTTGACAAATCCTCAAAATGTATGATATGATCGTTAGATAGATTAAATGTAGGAAGTAAAGAAATTAAAACAGTGAGTCGAGAATGTATGTCACTGTTGACTTCAACTGTGGTCTTCCAACTGTGGACTTCCTTCTGACTGCTGACTTCAACAAAAGGCTTGCTGTCTGTAGGCTTGCAATAGTAGCTTTTACTCCATGTAGCTGTAGCCTTTCTAACTGTAGACTTGTAACATCAAATTTGTAGAACTGTAACCTTTGTCAACTGTAGACTTCGATCATCAGTAGACTTAGTAGACAGAAGCTGTCTAACTGTAACCTTGACTGTAGACTTATGACTGTAGGCTTGTTCGTCTGCGAACTTGTTTCAACTGTAGACTTGTTCGACTGTGAACTGGAGCAGATATAACTTTGAACAGAAGTCTTGTAATTGTGACCTTCGTCTGTGAGCTTTGACAATAGATAGCAGTAGACTCGTAACTGTAAGCTTGTATTAGTCTTCGACTGTAACCTTATAACTGTGAACTTATTGCAACAAAATCTTAAGGTGACAGTTAGCTGTAACTGTGACTTTGAAAATAAAACTCTGACTGGTAGCTAACAATACTAATCTTATGTAAATGCTACTGTAAGCTGTTACAGTAAAGTTATGAGAGTAGGAATATGAACTGTTTAGAATAAAATACGTTTAAGCATGATTTGGGATTATCAAAACAGGTGATTCCAACATATCTATTATAGATTCTCATAGTATAGACTGATCTGATCAATAAATACATCACATGTCATTTTCCTTATGGATAAATACATCACATGACCCTTATTCAAATAGATATACAATATCTATGTGTTGTTGTACACTCCCATAATCTATCTCAATTGAGGGCCTAAATGTTATAATCATCATATGAGAGGAAAATCCCATCTTTGTTATGCTCCAACAGATGACATGATCAATAACATACGCAACCACCCTTGTATTTTCTAAGTTAATATGTATACTTGTGTAAGTAATGTATCAATGTATATAGGTTCTCATGCAAGGTATCTCACAAAACTCAGGTAATGGGGACTCAAATATGGTCCAGGAAACCCTATTATACCAATTAATTCAATGTAATACTCCATGTTTAATACATAGTTGGTCATCCAGTACACACAAATAATCTTATTATTATTTTTGTGCCTCATGAGCATACTTTTTATCTCTATACAAGAATCATACTCATACCAACCTTAACATTTTTTCATAACCTATAATACTCCATGATGAATATCAGTTAGGGATAAACTCAATGTTATACTTTTAGCAGTATATTATCATTACTCTTCATGAAATGTATGTATATATGTATTCATTTAAGAATACAACATGAAAGAATGATAACATATAGATTTACTCTAATGTGATATATAATAATATTATTAAAATTATTAAGAATATTTAACAAAACCAACATAACAACAAGTTTATCATATCATATACTAAAAACTACCAGATGAACCATATGTTTGATACACTTTTTTGGGTTTTATTAACTCATTACATCATATGAAATCCCTATCACATCTCTATAATACCATATGATAAAACCCTCTCACTAAAATCTTTATTGGGAAACATCTATGAAGTAAGATAGTTTGAATAATTGTGATATTTAGGAATCATATTCTAATATATTCATCTCTTTGAACACATCCAAACTTCTTAACACCATAGCATCAAATGTTTTGACATTGAATTGTATTGTCTACTTAGAACTCTTTCTAAGTTCATCACCATCATCCTTGGAACCATATTCCCTCAAAAAATTTCCCTAAAATAATGTAACTACTTACATTATTTTTTATCATCCCTCATAAAATATTTTAGGATAAAGTGATAACCACTTATTTTACAGTAACTAATGAAACTATTTATATTTATCATTACCATAATACCCTAAAATATTTTAGGATATCAAGTGTAATTTACTTTTCATTTTTACATGTATAGTTCTTCAAGAAATAGTGTCTTTCACTTTTTATGATAACTAAATTTAAACCTTCACATTCTTCTTTATCATCACATATCCTAAAATACTTTAGGATATTGAGTAAAAAAACCCACTCTAATTTTAGACATGTATAATCCTTTATTAAATAGTGATATTCACTCTTTAAATGGAAACTAAATATAACACTTTATATTTTTCCATCAAATATCCTAAACATTTAAGGTTATTAAGTGTAAATTTTTATAACTTAATATTGGTGTTATACTTTATTTATAAACTTTGAACTTAAGTATAAACATTCTCCCACTAGTCTCTTATACATTATATTCATTTTATAATATATTTATAAGATACACAAACCCTTTTGTGTTAAGAAATAAAATTTATTTCATTTTTAGTGGGAACATTTAATAAATAAACTATTATTTAAATATGTGATATTCTATGTGTTTAGTTTATTTTTCCTTTTAGCAGAAACATTTTTTAAAATATAATTATGGTGAGTGCAGTAACACGTTCCCTCATATTTTAACAAAAAACTGGATAAACACTTTTATCTTGGATAAACACTTTTATCTATATCTTCTTCTAAGAACATGATTTAGAACCTGGTGAATAATAAACCATGTGTATAAAATTAATCATCTCATATTTTTTATACCAACTCTTTGTTATGGAACATATTCTCTTTTCACAAAAGATAAGATACACATCTTTTAATTAGATTCATTTGAGCTTGATAAAATCCATTACACACAAATCCTTAGTGTAGTAACTATTTAATTAATCTCATGAATATAAACTATAAGTTTAATCAATTCTTCCTTTGATTTTTAACTCCTCTATATTTATAAAACTTTATAAAATATGAATTCAGTTTCATATACCCTTCAAAATTGAAGAATTATTTTCTATAACTTTCATACCTAAAATGGAATTTCCATATATTTTCACAAACACTTTCAGGTATATCTTGGATAATCCAATCATATTGATTTATTACTCTTTCTTCCTGATAACCCAAGGTTTCAATTACCTTTATTGGATTATTAAAGAAATATTGCTAAACTTTTTAACCAAATTTTATTCTTCCGATTTGAAATGTCACCTACTTAGACTGTCTATATTTTACTTTATAACCAAGAAATCATATTCCTAGTTCATATATATTCCCAACACTTTGAGAATATTTGGTAAATTTTCTTTTAATTCTATCATATTGTCAGATCATTTCCATAGATAACAATCAGATAAATCTCCTTACCATAACAATCCATTTTTAATCTCCCCTTAAAGCTTGTTATAGAATTAAAAAAACATAAACCATGTGCATTAAAAAAATCCATCTCATTTAATTTAAAAAATTATTTTTTATATGCTCTTATCAAGAGAGAAATTGGATAAAAATACACATCTTATGACATGTTTTTCCAAGATTTAGGAATAAAAGTTATCAATGCATCAACTATTTTTCCCAATTACTTGAAATAAAAATTCAAGTTTCAATTATTTTTACCTTTTTACCTTCTGTATATTTACAACACTTTGTAAAACATATATTTGATATCACAAATCTTCCAAAATAATAGAATTAATTTCTATAACCGCTAAAGATTTAAATAAACCTTTAGTCTCATTGATTCATCAACATATTCAATAATATTGAATATAATTTTGAATACCCAATCATATTTAATATATGAGACTAAAATTCCTTAAATAATTGGTGCACCCAATCATAGTGAGTACATGAGTGGAGATTATGATTACTTTGGTCATTTTTTTCATCTAATGCCTTTGAAACCTCAAATTAATCAAGTTATGCTTCCATAAGAATCTAGATTCATTTTTTAAAAAATTTCAACACTTTCTTACTAAATAATGAACAGTTCTAACACATATAATTTTCCTTAAGAACTTTTCTTAAATCACCAATCATGCTTAAGAACTTTTATTAAGTTATTAGTCTTAAGATCTACTCACATTAAGCTTCTCCTTATCAAGAATTGATTAAAAATTTATTTTTATAATGATGATGATGATATTATCTACAATAGGATATTTTATTATATGAGTATCATGTATTATTAATCATTTAATAAGTAATTTTATTAATTATCCTCTCACTAAAATTAAGACCCCTTTTAAAAACACATCATATTTATTAGTAGGCCAAGATCCATATTTCAGCACAACTTAAACCAATTATCACGTAAATAACCCATAACTCTATCTATTATACAAAAATTATCAATCATTTCATAAATTAATCTTGTATAATTGAGCATAAAACACTTTATCCAATCCATCATATGGATATACTCAACTCTATTCCTATGGTTCCCTAACTCTTAGAGTTTCCCTGTTAAGTGTAACCCAAATAAAGTGTCAAGAATAAGCTGGAAAAACAATTGAGGGTACTCAGTTGAGCTTGAAAATACCTTCAAGATAAATCAGTTTTACTTATAACTTACTTTCCTTACACAATATAATCCAAGGGTACTCATGTTGTGATTTACAATACTCGGTTGAATGATTGAGGGTCTTGACAAGTGCTACTTTAGAAGTAATATCATACTTTGTATTGGAAGGGGTTTTTAATCTCACTATCTTATCTCATGTTATTCCCTTTTTATGTATTCATACTTCTAGTGATTTAGTTTTGAATCTTACTCCCTCCAGAAAACCAATATGTTCAAACCATATTGATGTGTAACTCTTTACACAACCCATACGTTTGTGTTACTCACCCAAAAATATAAGTCAAATATATTCATTTATATTTGAATACATTATATATATAAGGCACGTTAACACTTAATGTAAAGGTTTATACTTATATGAGATCATCAATAACCTCATGAGTAATATTTGAGGGATAGGTAGTCAACCCCTTCACCAACCTAGTCAATTCATAGGCCTCCAGGTAGGTAGGAAGTTTGACCCTAAGTCCCTCTACCTAGAGATACTTTACTCAATAGATAATCTAATTTATCATAACTCCAAAACCAAAAAATCATAACCTATATTCAATAACTAAATTAAATTTCATAACATCAATTAAAAATTGAGGTCATGGTATATGAAAACATAAATTCATTAATAAACCTGGAATGTAATGCATGGCTCTATCTAGAAGTAGATTAAAAATTAAACTAAATCATACACAATATACACATTTGTTAAACAATTTACTATACATGAATATAGTAGGGAATAATATTTTAAATAAAATAAAAATTCAAATATTTAAACATGATATAACCATTAATGAACAATTCATAAATAAAATATAACTATAAACCCTCTTATAATTTTAGTTTTTAACATTATAGACATTCCATAATTTTGAATATAAACATTTTATATTCATTCCAATATGAACCCTTTCATATTTATCATTATATGAAATTTCAATTTTAAATGTATGATATTATATGAATTATAAACTATTTATAATCCAATTTATATTATGTAATAGTATTACATAATTTAAATATCATATACTTAATAATTATTTAAACCCTGATCATATCAATAATCAAAACACGTTTTGATAGGGCTTGAATAATAACCAAATAAGGCCCCCTTTTATTTTGAATAATTCAAAATAATTAATTATGAATAGTACATAATTTAAATATAAACTAATTGAGATTTTGACCTTATTTTATAATTTATAACCCTTTATAAATTATCTCTTATGATTTCTAAATAAATAAATTTATTTCAAGATCATAATTCATTCCATATAATTTCTTTAAACGGTATATATTAACATTTAATATTTGATAAATATTTAATAGTAGATGTTTCATAAAAATTTAATAATTAATTATAAACCCTTTATAATTAATTAATTAATTATAAGCCCTTTATAATTAATTAATTAATTAAAACCTTTTTAATTAATAAATATCCCCAATAATGATATATAAATATTTTATAAACCATTTAAATCATTGTATATGCTGAAAACTCTGTTTTAACAATTTTAAATTATTCTGCTTACTATTACATAGAATTTATATTTTTTGTAAGGGTAGGCTCCTTCTACCCTTAAATATACACTCTACATAATGTTAATATGATTTTCGATCCCTCGCATCAGGGTAAAACTAGTTTTCTTAATTCTGTGTAAGGGATGGCCTCTAACTACACCATGGTACCACGGTAGTTACCTTTACAAAAGATTTAAAAATTAGTTATAACCTTTACGCAATTTAGCTGAAACCCACTACATAAAGGTTGATCAAGGGAACCTTACATAGAACTATTCTATTTAAGGGTAACCTTAAAATTCCTCATGATATGTAAAGGTAATTCAGGTGAATACTTTTAAGACCACTACCTTTACATAAACAATTTATATAAAGGTATGAACCAAACTACCTTTATGTGAACTATCCATGTATAGGTAAGTCTTGGGTTACCTTTACATGACTATCACATAAAGGAAAATATATATTACCCTTATGTATTCCAATATAGGTAAGGGTAAAATCCAATGACCCTTATAAAAGCCTATCTGTATAAGGGTACTTTAGGATGACCCTTACATAAAACATTTCTACGTAAGAGTATTCATTTTAACCCAAAATTTTTAGAAAATGAAAAGCAGTGCTTTGATTCACACTTTCCTCATTTTCCATGCATTACTTCATAAAAATTATTCATGGATTCCATTTAATACCACTAAAGGGTTTTGAACGAATCTAGTAATGATTATGAGAACCTACATAATTAATTTAAACCCCTTTCCAAGGATCTATATGCAAGATAATATAAAACTACATATAAAATTTAAATAAAGAAATATTGCTTTAAACATTTAGATTATACTATAAAAAATGCACTACATTATCTTTAAATGTCAACATATTTTTTTAATAGAGATCGCTAAGTGGCACCCAAACAACATCTTACCTTTGTAGTGTATCCACGGTCTGCACTAAATCATCTGATGTTAGAATGATATTATTCATAAATTCAAGATGTTCTTGTGTATCGTATTCAAATAAAGAATAATAATAGGGTTATAAGTATCAAGTATTTTCATCAAAGAAAACATGGAAGAACAAATCCACTTCTATCACATGGTATTAGTTTCTATAGGTTATAGAAGACGCTCCTCAATAGCTCACATTTATTCATTCCTTAAAATGAATAAATAAATTTTATATCTAGTATATTCACTCATAATATGAATCCTTCACATACCATATTTTTCATATCATGAAAAAAATATTAATGATAGCCTTTGTGGGAATAAAAAAGTGCAACAACTCATGAAAGCCATCAAACCAAAGTGATACAACCCATGCATGCAAACAACCTATATATATCACATATATAGAAGTATTTTAGGCATATATATATCAATGAGATCTAATTATATGATAATTTTATCTTAAATATATTCTTATAATCATTACAAATATTTGTATTTGAGTTTCGAAGAATGGATCCATGAGGTAATAAGTATAGACTTGTTACATGGATTGATCTGTGAAAGTATATCTCATGGAATATCATACAGTCATCAATATACTTAGAGGTGTATACTTATTATCAATCCTTCTTACCTAAGTTTGTTGAGATACCTAAAATATGAATCTCTATACTTTTATAGCCTACTTAAAAAAATCTACATGTTGGTTTATTTAATACGGGGGTGGTTGGGTATGTTGTTAATCATTTTGTCGGTTAGATCGCAACCAAGATGGGATTTTTCTACCTGTATTTAAAGTTAAAGACATATATCAATTGGTTTAATTTGACTAATTAAATGCATGGACATGATTATTTGTTTCATATATGATGTGTTAAACTACTTGGATAAGTGACATGTGATGTACTTATCATATGGATGAATGGCATGTAATGTATTCATCGACTTGGTCAGTCTTTTTCAGAGAAATAAGAAATGATGAGAGGCCAATACTATATTGATATAATATATGTATTGTGGTATCTTGATGTCATGGACAAAGATATTATATATGTATACATATGATTTATATGATATATCTTATGGTAGACATGTTTTTATAGAGATATGAACATGTTTGATGTAGATCACAACAAAACCCTTAGTAGCTTGAGTAGCACTGAAACTTTTCTAGAGGTAATTCGTTGATTTCGTATAAAAAATAAGGATTTCATAATTTTTTCAACACTATTAAGGCCTATAGGGTTACACAGTTAAGCCCTGGGATAAGCATAAAATTTTGGATGGGGTGTTTTTTCAAAATGAAGAGAGATTGATGAAAAATCGTATCCAAGAGAGTTTGATAGATTAATAAAGAGTTGTGAATATTTAAGTAAATTACTTATTGTATTTTAGTGTAGGTTGGATATTTTTGGATGTTCACTAAAATGTACATGCATAAGATTCATGTACACATATATAATAATATAAGATTATATGTGGTGTACATTTAATTAATGTATAAGATGCGTGAATATATATATATATATATATTATTGAATATGAATGAAATTAATATTATGGATAAGCTATAACTAAAACACTACCATCATCCAAGAACACCTATAAAATGGATAATCACCTCTCATAAACTAGTAACTTTCAAGCATTATATCATCAGATAAAACAAAACAATAAACACTCAAAAAAATTCAAAATATATCAGTGTACTAGGCACGCATATATGTCCCATGCTCCCAAGTACTCTCCTCTGAGTCACCATAACTCTATAGAACACAAACCAAAGGAATTTCTAGTGCATGTATTACCTTCTCTCGACGATCTGGGATCTCTACCAATCAGTCTAAAAATTTCATATCATCCTTAGTATCCAACTCTCCTTAGTTAATGAAATGGGAGTCATCATGAAGATACTGATGGAGCTTAGACGTGTGAAAGATTTCATAGATACTATTCAACCATAATGGGAGTGTCAACTGATAATCCACCTTTCCAATGCACTCTAATGCCTCAAAAGGTCTAAAAAATTGGAGATAAATCTTACTCCTCTAACTAAATATCAGATTCCCCAAATGAATGGAAACCCTCAAGAACACATTATCTCTAACCTCAAACTTTAGCAGCCTCTGCCTATGATATGCATAGGCATTCTGGTGGTTTTTCACCAACGTAATCCTCTCTTAAACCATCTAAATATTATCTATTATTCTCTACACCACATCCGTACCAAGAACTGTTGACTCCTCAACCTCGTTCCAGTACAACGGTGAATGACATGATCATCCATAAAATGACTCAAAAAGATCCATTTATATGGATTACTAATAATTATTATTATAAGTGAAATCAACTAAATACGGGTGCTTTAGCCATGATCAGGAAAAATCTAGAACACAATCCCACAATATATTCTCCTATGTCTGGATAGTCCACTCTAACTACGCATCTATCTGAGGGTGAAAACTAGTGATATGGTGAAACTAGGATCCAAAACCATGTTGTAATCCTTTCCAAACTCATGGCGTAAAATGAGGATCCTAATCATAAATTAT
Organism: Viscum album; assembly: GCA_963277665.1. Lineage (NCBI taxonomy): Eukaryota > Viridiplantae > Streptophyta > Magnoliopsida > Santalales > Viscaceae > Viscum > Viscum album. The sequence goes on from OY728130.1 coordinate 1,954,825,409, forward strand.
GGTTCTCATTACCCCATTAATTCTAACCACATAATCTATATACCACCTCACCAAAACATCCACGACACTCCACTTCCAAATTTATAGGAAATGAGTTAACAATGTTAAGTGGTCCATAATCACCCAAGAAACGTCATATCATCCCTAGTTCTAGGAAACCCCAGAAATTAAATCCATTATAATTTCCTTGCACTTATTCTTGGGGGAATTCAAGGTATATATTGAACTTCCAAGAATATAGTGCCTGACTTTCACTTGCTGACAAACTATACACTACGTTATGAACTGCACCACTGATCTCTTTATCCAAGGCCACCAAAGTTACCTCATAAATCCATGATACATATTAGATTATCCTATATGTATCACTAATGGTAATTTGTGAAACTCGTAGTAGACTCCCTCACACATCATGAATGGAATTAACAGCCTCCCCCGAAATATTATTTGATTCGGACTATCCTTCGACCCCCCCTATGGAGTATCACTATGGACAACATGGTCTTGTGTAACTTCCACCTTAGAGTATCTCTATTGAGACTCCTAAACTTTATATATCAAATAATATTCCAAAATCATCTTATAATGAAAACCTCCACCATTGGATTCCCCTATACTGAGATGCATCATTGCAAGCTCTTTCATCCCTCTCTAAGAATTGACATACTCCCAAAGGACATATCCTTGAAAATTCATTCTCAGCACATCAACCACAATATTTCATTTACTTGGGGTGTAGAGGATATAGAAATCATAATCTTTAAAAATTAACATCCACCTTCATGACTGAATATTTGGATCCTGCTAAGATAATACATACTTTGGGAACTTATGATCCATGAAGACTATAAAGTGTTCATCAGTGAGGTAATGTCACCTTGACTTAAGGGAAAACATTATCATTTCCTAATCTAGATCATGGGTGGAATAGTTACACTCATGGGGATGAAACTACCTAGACCCATAAAAATCACCTTCCTTTACCTCATCAAGACACATCCCAATCTCAGATGAGAAGTATTACAAAATACTTATAATATAAATCCTTTTTTGGGAAACTAAATCTTGAGAGCACTAATCAACCTCTCCTTCAGGTATTTGAATGCTTCCTGACATTGACCGGTTCAGATGAAAGTCGGGTTCATCCTATTCAAAGTGGTAAATGTGTCTGAAATCAAAGATAAATCGGACAGAAACCTCTGATAATATCATGTAAGACCAAGGAAGTTGTGAACCCATGCCACATTCTATAGTGCTACCAAGAAACAACTACCTCTACCTTTGATGGGACTATGAACACACTCTGCTGGGAAACCACATTCCTATGGAAATTCACTTCTCATGTACAAAATTTTCACTCTGGTAGATTTCCATATTGTTGGTGGTGTCGAAGAACTTGTAGGATAAATCTGATATGCTCAACATGCTCTTCTTATGATCTTGAGTTGATAAGGATGTCATCAATAAAAATGACCATTAACTAGTCCAAGAACTCATGAAACCCATAATTTATGAGTCCCATGAACATTTCCAATGCATTGCTAATGTCGAACAATGTGACCATGAACTCGAAGTACCCATACCTGCATCTGAAGGAAGACTTTAGAATATCCTCATCCTTTACCCTCTTCTAAGTACATCTAGACTGCAAATAAATATTAAAAAACTAGCTGAATCCTTTCATCTAATTGAACATGTCATCTAACCTTATAAGAGGGTAATGATTATTGACTATTACCTAATTAAAATTTAGTAATCAATACACAACCTCAAACTATTGTCTTCCTTCTTAGAGATCAACACCAAAGAATCCCAAGAGGATACACTGAGTCAGATGAATCCCTTATATATCAGATCACCAACTTAGAGCCTCAGATCTCATAACACCATTAGTGTCATCTAATAAGGATCTATCAAAGTCAGAGTTGCACACATTTATAACTATATTCCAAAATCGATGTCACGCTAAGGGGGTAGTTTCACAATCTCATTCGAGAAGACATACAGAAACATCTTAAATACCTTGGGAACCACCATCACATGTTATTTCCCTAACATCTCTTCCAACTAAGAAAAAATAGGTTCCAATTTTTTGAGACCCATTGGATATCCCCTCTCTTCAACGAACACCACTTGATGGAATTATGTGTTAGAGAACACAAATATCCTCTAGAAGAAATCGATAACTAAATAAAAATAATACAACAAATCTATTCCAAGGATAACATCATATGACTATATCTTCAACAAGAAGTATCCCCCATAAACAGGTTCTTACTCATCTATAATCGATATCCTTATTACACATCAAAAAAAATGGTCTAACCTCTAATTTGAATGGATAATTTCAGGGGAACACTATAAAATTATAGAATTTAGTGACATTATTTTAGCCATGATTTCAAAAAATGTGTCTAATTGAGAGATGCTTTTGAGCCTTATTTTTAAACATGCATAATTTTAAATTTAATGCCATTTTAAGGAAACATGTCTAATTTAGTGACGTTGTGTTATCTAAATTTTTAAATGTTGGTAATTTTAAATTTATCCATTTTTTATAAAAAAAAATATGGCTAATTTGGCGATGTTTTTTTAGCTACATTTAAAAAATGGAGAATTTATCCATACATTTAAGAAACATTTTAAAATGTATATGTTCTTAAATATAGCCATGTTCTTAATAGAACATGCATATTTTATCCATGTTTTTTAAAGAATGTCCATTTTAGTGATGTTTTTTATCTGTGTTTTAAAATGTGAAAAATTATATATATATATTTATATTTATATAAAGATATATTAACATATATTTAAATGTCATGATATTTATATATTAACTTATATGTGTGTGTGTATATAAAAAACACACATATATATGCATGTATTCTTTTTAAATATATATATATACATTAATATATATTTATATTTATTAACATGGCTTGCATCCCTCCAACATTGGAAACCCAATGTGGTTGAGTTCCTCTTTTTAAATTATATATAAATATATATACATAAATTAATTTTTTTAATATGTAAAATGTAACATTCTGACTTATCAAAAAGGTATAGACCATTTTTTTTCTTTTTTAAATTCTTGTTTTGGACCTTGTAAGATTTTATAATATAGCCACAGAGGTCATGAGGGTGTCTAGGGATTGTTTGGAGCCCGAAACACTAGATTTTTTAGAAACAGACTAGGTCGCATGGTTAGGAGAAACCATGCATCCCAACCCATGTGGTTTCCCTAACCATGTGGGGGTGTGACAGAAGGTTGTAGGGGGTGGATAGTTGTCTACAATAACATGATCCATGATGCACACTCATGTGGGTGGTGTTATCACTTTCGGTAGTGGCTTTTGCATGCCTTGCACACGGTTAACCAAACTGTGCACCTAGCTCGAGCAGTGTACCCCCTTAAGTAGAATTGGGCACATGGTTTGTGAATAATTTGGCCAACTGTGTGGCCAAACTGTGTTTCTCAGTGCTTGTGGGTGTTTTACCATTTTTTCCTTGAAATTTTTTATTACCCCTTATTATTTTTCCTCCTTCATTCTTCTCCAGTAGCCCACACGTAAAGTCCTCTCCTCTCCTCCTCTTATAGATTTTGATCTCTCCTTCATCCAAACTCTAAATCATTCATCATCAAGTGCATTAGAAAGTTTGAAGTAAGCTATACACTCCTGTTCCTTCCATTATTCATTGATCTTCTTCTCTACTATGTTATTTAGGTGCAACCACTTTTTAACTATTTTTCATATCATTTAACGATTTCTATGATATCTATCATTCTAGATTAATTCAAGGGCCGAAAATAGATGAGTGGTCTTCTATGAACCTAAGGTAGCTGTTCTAGCTTCCTTCCCCATGGTTTGTTTCATTTCATATTTTTCGTTGTTGTTCCATGCATTGGACCCTTCTGGCAACACCTCTAAATTTTTTGATGAATTAAATTGAGTTGTTTCCCTTGCCCGTTACGGTCCTAGTGATTGGAGAATAAACACTTTAATTGATCTCTTTGAATCAAGCTTCCTAGATGGGTGTGTTTTTCTTTTTAATCATTTTTCCCATTAACATTAATTGTCGAAGCACCCATTGAAGTGTGTGGCCTTATAATAAATTCCTTAAAATGAGATAATAATAATGAAAGGCCAAGTGTGAAGGCCCTTATGCCTTATTCCTTATGTCTTATTCATTATTCCATAGGTCTTATGCTTTAGTTAAATTTCTTGAATCAATGGATTTGGATAACTTGTTAATCATGTTAAAAAAAATTACTTGCTAAGAGGGATTAACTTGATATCCAAGTCATACCCTCACCTTAAATCGATGGAAATAAAAGGTTCCCAATTTAAGGACTCCTTGTATGGGATTTGCATGATTTTTAGTTTTTTTAAGAATTGTAAATTCATTGGGGTAGATACTAGCTATGCCTAGGATGGGTTCACCATGCGTTTTTCATTTACCTCCAAATGAGTGACACTGGTTCCCTATGGGAGACCTCGCATAAGGGCTTGGTGGAAAGATGGTTATACCGTGTCATGAGTGAGACTCAAACCCCTAAATTAGATACTAGGGTTACAATATATGGTTTTATCTTATTGTCTTCACATCATTCCAGGAGTGACACTCGGGATCGCATTCATGGGTCACCTTGTAAGGACACCCATGGGATTGGTTTTATATATGTTTTCCCTAGAACGATACTTGGAATCCCTTCCAGGTCACCTTGGATGGGATTATGGTACATCTTCTTAAATTCTAAATATGGCCTTTTTAATGAAAGAATAAGAATGTTTAACTAGACCTTCCTAGGATGTGTCCACCAATCCAAGTCACATTCTCGGGGACAGTTTGACGTTGATGTTTTATTTACTTTGATTTATTCACCATTTTCCTTACATGTGTAGGTTACTTTGGTTCATAAACATATGTATTAGGTTGAATCATGTAGATTCAGGTGGGTATCTCATAAGGAACCTTGTCCAATATATTTATTTAGTTTTAGCAATGTATTTAGTGTTTTTGGAACACTACTCATTTTATATCGCACATAATGGATTGATCTAGACACTGTAAGTCGTGATATACTATGTATATCTCACACCCTTCTTATGCCAAATTTGGTACCCAAGTAGACTTCATGGTTGCATGTATAGATCAAGGGAAGCGTCCAGATTCTAATGCCTGATTGTGAGTTCTAGGATAGAGTTCGGGAGCAGAGGACTGAGCATTTTCTCATGATGCTAGTAGTGGAATTTGTTGGTCTTTTTTTCTTTCGTATATCATGTGGTATATTCCTACTCCCCTATTCCCCTATGTGATGATTTTTTAAAGCTACATGATAATCATTGTCATTTTATATATATAATTGTTTATCCATCTTCCTCCTGTTGTTATTATTTCCACTGCTAGTCATTTATTTTGTTCTCGCTGCTTACCACTATTATATATTGATGTGATGCACTTTGACCAATGAGGAGATATTCTCCCCATACAAATACCCTAGGATCTCACCACTAGTCAGCAGCCTCTGGCATACGGGGATGTGTGCTTAAGGTCTTATGATAGACCGTCTTAGGGCACCGCTTAGTGGCTCCCAGGGTGGGATTCTACAAAGTGGTATCATAGGGGGGTTTTCCTTTGTATTACTGTTTGGGTATTATACAAGAGATTAGGAGTATGGAATTTGGTAATGAGCCTATTCCTATGAGTATCTGAACCATGTATAGGGGAAACCCAAATTACCTGGGATGGATTATTGTTATTATTGGTTGCACTTTTACGTTTTTATAGATCTCACCATTGGGTGGAGCACTTGTTTTGTGCAGTTATTATTACTGCAACTATTAATATAGGTTTTATTTTACCTTGTCCTGATGATATGAGGGCGCATTGACTCATGAATCATATTAAAAACCATAAGTCTTAAATGTACAAAATTATTCCCTGACATATCTATATTTCTACATGAATTGCCTGTATTGCATGTGCTAATTATGGTGCCTTATTTTTTATGACTTAGAGTTTGCTGGTGTTTTTAAAGTAATGACATAATTGGATTAATTAAAGCTCCTGCATCAATATAAATAGTATTTTCCCACATAGATTGATGATGAAACCTTAATTAACCAATTATGACACATTAGTTGATTTTATTGATGAATGTTAGTGGAGATTTAAGATGTGAGTAATTCTATAAATAATGAAGGGTAGTTCACTCAATCAAATCACTAAAAATGACATGTTACATCTTTTTACGGACATAAAGTTCAGTTCATAGTTACTTGACATTCCAATTTCAGTTTCTAAAGAGTATGAGCCTTTATAAATTTGGAATTGCTGACACAATTAACTGGATTAAAATATTAACATTTAAATGAATGAGAATAAATTAAAATAAATTAATGTTTTAAATGAAAAGGGTACCACTAGATGGGGATTCCAATTGAAAAGTAAAGGGATTTTACTCTATAACTTTTATTTTACACTCCATATACCGGAACCTATTTTTTGTATGAGACCCTGACCCTAACCTGAACTGACCACATTAGTGGGAAGTAGGATTTTATCTTGAGTTCCTTCAATGACCTTTCTTATCACCTAGACCTAGATTTAGGAGCGGGTGGAGAGGTGTGGCTCGCTTATAGGAAGACCATGTAAAATTTCCTTTTTTATTGATTTCCCTATCTGTTATAAATATTATCTAAGTCATGCACTTGGAAATTGTATAGCTATGCCACCTAGACGTTTACGTGTCATATGCCAGGAGGGCGTAAAGACCACACTTTGGGGGTGGTGGGCCCTGATCCACCAATCGTACCTCCTATAGTGCCACCTAAGGCACCTATTGTTAATATTCCACTGGGTGTCAATTCTTAGTTCATACATAGTTTCTTTTTCTTCATATATACCATAAATGGTGCTCCCCAACCTACCCCTACCATGGAAGAGTTGACTCGGGAGTTCAAGCAGTAGCATCCTCACACCTTCTTAGGAGATGGTAGACCTTAGTCTACAAAGTCATGGATAGATTCCATGTTTTCTATCTTCAATCATATAGAGGTACATCCAAATCAGAGGGTCAATCTCGGAACCTATATGCTTCATGGCTTTGATAAGAATTAGTGGGATGTCCATACTCAGGATGGTTGACATCAGGGTATGATTTGGGAAAACTTCTAGATATCCCTTTTTGAATTCTTATTTCCCTATATGTTGGGAGAAAACTGTGACTGAGAGTTCATGAACCTATATAAAGGTGACATGTCGTTGATGGAGAATTCAACTCGCTTTACTGAATTACATTATTTTTCACCAATATTGAACGGTGAAAATATGACTATTATCAGATAGTTTGAGGATGGGATTGATTATGACATCCAATAATAGGTGAATGTTTTACAAATGACTATCATTTCAATGATAGTGAACTAGGAACTCATCACTGATTGAAGCCTAAGGGAATCTGGAAATGTGATCCAGGGGGGATTCAGCTTCCAGGTAGAGTAGTGGTTTATCTTGTGGTAGGAAGTGGTGTTTTGAGGGTACACATGGGGGAAGTACCAACCGGGTGGCATGCAATGACAGCTATGTGGTGTGTCAACAGTGTGGCAGGTCATTGGCATAAAAAGCCCCAGTGTATGAGTAAATTAGTCAAATGTTGAGATTACAGCATGATGGTTCACCACCATTGTTTCTGCCAATATTTTTTTCTAGTGCCAGTGAAAGTGGATCTGTACTGACACTGCTCTCAAGTGCAGGATCATAAACTCTTCATTGGGATGAGAGTTTGTATTTTACTATCTGATCAGGCTGAGGGGTGGTCATGGTTGAGGTAGTCAGGAATTATAGGCTCAACACTTGTAGAGTGGACTAGCCCAAGATAGTCAGGTTACATCTCAGGGGTGCAGTTAAAGCCATATCTATGCAGTGCAGCCTATGCCTAAGGAGAAGAGTTAAGGGCCTTTTACTATATGAGGTACTATTCTAGTAGCCTCTACTTTATTTTCTGCCATATTTGATAGAGCTAAATCACACTCGTTCATATCTACTAGGATTATGGGATGTATGGACCTAGGGATAGAGCACTTCAGTGGAATTATGACTCTTGATACACCGCTAGGGGTCAAATCATAGAATATACGCCATTTCAAGGAGACCCCCTTGAGATAAGTGGGTACCATTTCCTATGGATTTTCTTTTTCCTCAAGATGACCAGTTTCGATGTCATTCTTAGAATGTATTGGCTAGTTCTTTATCACTCCCTTGTTGATTGCTATCATCAGTAGGTGTCGTTCTCATCACTTGAGGGTAGCACATATATTCATAATGGCGAATGGGATATCTAGGGTAGTCGAGCTAGACCCCAGCGCACTGGGCTAGGTAAGGTAATAGCCCAGATAGAGAGTCTCTTTATGAGTGATTAAAGAATACAGGTTGTGGAATTACCTCCTATTGTGGATCATTTTGGCGATGTATTCCCTGATTATTTCTCTAGATTACCTCCTAAGAGAGTGGTTGATTTCACCATCGAGCTAGTTGCAGGTGCGACACTAGTGTACATTCCTTCTTATAGGATGGAACCTACATAGCTTTAGGAACTCAAGAAGAAATTAAAAGATCTAGAGACAAAGGTTTTTATCCAACCCAAAACTTTTTCAGGGGATTCACCAATCCTTTTTTTAAATAAGGAATATGGTATCCTCCATTTGTGTGTATATTACCAACGGTTGAACCAAATTACACTAAATAACTAGATTCCACTACCTCGTATAAATGACCTCTTTGACCATCTTTGAGGAGCGACTGTTTTCTCAAACATTGGTCTAAGGTTCAGTTATCTTCAGGTGAATGTGATGCCATCAAACATGTCGCGTACATCATTCTAGAGTAGGTATGCCTTTCATGAGTATTTTTTCATGTCGTTCAGACTTAAAACACACTGACAGTCTTTATGGATCTAATGAATCGGGTTTTCCACCTATACCTAGATTCATTTTTGGTAGTGTTTATTGATGACATATTAGTGTTTTCCTACACCAGACACAACTATGCCAACCATATTAAGATCATTCTGAGTACACTGAGAGAGCATCATCTATATAAAAATCTCATAATATGAAACTTTTGGATCTATAAGGTTCACTTATTAGGTTATACCATTTTATAGGTAGACATATCTATTGACCCAGAGAAGGTGAGCATCGTGGTTTCTTGGGAGCATCCCAAGAATGTGTTTTAAATACTCAGTTTATTAGGGATAACTAGCTATTACAAGAAATTTATATAGGATTTGTCATTATTAGAAGTGTCTCTCATGAGCCTAACTAAGAAGGGTGTGAAATTCATCTAGTCTGAAGCCTGTGAGATATACTTTTAGGAGTTGAAGGGGAGACTGAATTCAGCATCAATCCAGATTCTTCTAGAGAATAGAAGATGATATATTGTGTATGGTGATACTTCATTTAATGAACCAAACTTTTTTAATGAAAAATGTTTCCTCAAAATTATTGTTACATTATTTTTTACTCAACAAATCCTTTTCCCTTTATTAATGAAGTGAGTGTACATTGAAATGTGACCATCGGTATTATACCATTATATAACTGTTAGTCAATTATGATTGTTGGTCAACATAACCATTGGTTAATTTAACCATTGGTAACTATACTCCTTTTAATAATTTTAATGTTATAGCAAGTGTTTATAAATAGAAATGAAAACGTAAAATTAATTCAAAATAAAGAGGCGATGGCCTCATCCAATGGAGTTGTGTCATACGAAGCCCATTTTTTAGAGCTTGGGAAGGAGGTAGCATTACTGGGATTTGCTCTTGACCTAGCCCAAGTTGAGCTTCAATATTCTAATCCTGAAAAAAATCACATATGGTAGAAGTTTAAGTTATTGGAGATTACCACTTGGGAAATGTTATCGGAGCCTCCCGAGAGTTTATCACCACCACACACTTAACCCTTAGTTCATATACGAGTGTTATAAGGGGTTATGTGTCAAGGCATAAGTTTCTAAAATTATAGTCCCTTTTTTTAATAAAATTTCTATTTCATCATTTCCATTTTAAGAATAGTTTTTCTTAATAAAATCTATTTTTAATTGAGATAAATTTGATAAATTGATTTTACTAGTAAAAAATGTATTTTTTAGATATTTCTCATACTTAGAGAATTATTATGGTAAAATAAATATCATTTTTTAATTTTCAATGTCAAAATTAATCTAGGTTGAATTTTTAGTATTTTTAAACGAAGTTTCATATTTTTGATGAATAATGAAAAATGCTGTAATTTTCATTTAAATAATTATTATACTTTAAATAATCGATTCTGTGAAATGATTTTCAAAAAATGGACATACATGGTTACGATCAGTAAGATATGTAGAGTTTGATTGGATCAACTTAATTTTTTGGGTGAATAGTAACTTAGCCCTTTGGAATAGTAATGTTAACCTTATTAATAGTAATATGACTAATAGAATAGTAACCTCACCTAAAGGAGTATAAATATAATTTAGGCATCTGAAATGATAATGTGATATAATTATATCATAGTATAAATAATTATTTTTTTTAGAAATTATTAGTTAAATATTAGTATTTTTATAAAACATAAATGTTTATTTACAAATTTATAATTAATATAATGATTTAAAATAAAATTTATTTTCATAAAATGGAATTCATTTTTGAAATATAAATGTCAAAAAATGTTTAGGGTGAATTTTTTGGATTTTTTTAAAATACTTTTGTTTTTCGATGAATAATAAAAATTCAATTTTGAGTTTTTGGTGTGTTTAATGACGTCATTAATAATGTAATAATTAATTTAAACTTATTTTCGACACCTATGTGTTAAAATAACCCATTAGGTGTCCCGGTTTTCCAATACCATGGTAAAATACCATGAGAAATCCCATGATTTTGCAAATACCACTATTGAGGTGTCCTCTGAAATTTATAAAAAAACTCTCTCACTTTTAATATAAATACCCACTCATTTATCCATTATATTTCATTCCCAATTCTTTATACATGAATATATAATATTATTATCTCCCATGGAGTTCCCCTAAGGTGTCCTAAATCCCCCAAGTTCCCAATCTTTGAGTTTTAGGATTCACTCTTCAAGGTAAGGGAACTCTCAACATCTCTTTTCTATTCATGATTATTTTGTATGTGGTATGTATTTAAAATTGTCATATCATGTTCTTATGTCCATTTAATTATATATCTTTAATGTTTTAAGATTAATTTATGAATTTTATACCCTTTTCCCCTATCTTTTTAATGTTTTCTAAAACCATGTTTCATACCCATCATACTGTCGAATTTTTTTCTCAACATTTATATCTTTTTATCAAGAAATTATTTTATTTTATTTTGTGAATATCCAAAAATCTTTATTCTCAAATGTAATTGAAATATATTTAAAAATGATCTATTTTAATTCTTTTATTAACATACATGAAACCTACCTTCCTTTTTCATGAGTTTAAAATGACAAAAGGATCTTGTTTTTAAGCACTTTCTAAGACACCATGATTTTGAAATGAAACTCATTTCTTTTATTCTTCATGGGTTATTTAAGAGATGTTTTATTATGATATATGTGGATCAAATTAATTAATACATGTAAATAGTATTCCCTGATAGTTCTCCAATGCATTGGGTCGCTAATTTAATATGTAGTTATGACAAGTTTTACGATACTTTGGTGAATAACTTTGGTAATTTTTATGACACATCATGATAAACACTATTGATATGCTTATGAATGACTCAATTAATTATTGTAGAAACATTTCCAAGTTGTGATTCATGTTATTTTTATTATTATATGCATCTTTATTCATTTCAAATGACTTTATGTAATTACTCTAGTTCTTATTGATATTCCTCAAGAACAGAAGTAAATTATTTCCTTTATTTTCCCTTACAATGACTTATAATCACCCTTTCCTTTTATGTATGTCCCTAGGTTATGAGATGCAGTAATTGAGCTTAGGATGAACTTATTATTAATCCATTCAAGTGTATTAGAATAATTTTTTCATATTTTAACGTATTATATACCTTAATTCCAAGACACTAAACTTTAAAAGATCCTCTATTTGTAAAGTATAATGAAGAATTATGTAATGAAGAGGTGGGATTCCGTAGCTTGTATCAAAGGATAGTTTAGTTATTTATGGAAATTAGGATTTGAAATATTTAAGAATAACTTTATAGAAAAGTTTAAATATAGGAAAACATATTTTGGTCAAATATTAAGTAAGTGGTTTCCCAACAAAGAAATCCATGTCTGGATATGAACAAGTGGATGTGGCTCTAACATAGATGTATCTAGGGGTAAAAATAGAAAACAAAAATTTGAGATAGACTCAAACGGGAATTGGTACATGACAATAGTCCTTGATACACTCCTGGTTTGACACTCCTGGGGGATATGTTTGGTTAATGAAAATATTTTTAAGAACTATTATGATGGATTTATTGAAAATATAATTGTTGTTAATGAATAAAAAATTTAAGCATGATGTTTAAGACATAAAATTCTTTTAGAGTTATAAGATTATTAAAAGAAACATGTTTCTCACTAAGTTTCTCTTCTTTTTAAAAATGGAGGGAAATAGGAGGAACCGAGTAAATAGTGAGAACAATAGACCATGCACTGACATCCCTCTGATGGATGTTGGAATGGAAATCTTCATGAGAATTATGAATCAACTAACTCAAGTTATAGGCAATAACTTAAATCAAGCTGAGATATCAATTTCACCATGAAGGGAACAACCTTCCATTAATTCCTTTATGCACCAATGAACACCAATGTTCAGTGGATATACCAACCCATTAATTGCAGAAGAGTGGATAAGCTCTATAGAAAAGATATTTTATATACTTCATTGTTCAGATCAAGAGAAATTAACACTAGATGTGTACTTTTTAGAGGGATAAGCTGATCAGTTGTGGGAACTGATTAAAAACATGATTCCAAGAGGGGGGATTGAAGCTATGGAATGGGAAGATTTTAGGGAAATATTCTTTAGTAATTATTTCCCTCATTCGACGAGAATGAAAATAGAGAAGGAATTACTCGAACTAAAGAAGAAGAAGAATGAATCTATTAGAAGCTTTGAAAATAACTTCACAATACATTCCCATTGTACCTATAACTTTGTCATGGATCCTAATGAGAAGGTTGATAGATTCCTTAGTGTACTAGGACCTCATCTACAGAATAATATTTCCAAATGAGACTATGAAAATTATGAGGAGTTCATAAGGACTGTTATGAAATTTTGACTAGAGTTTGGAGAGAAACAATGGTCCCCTATATTGAATGAAAATAAGAGATCTTTGGAGCCAAACATGGGGAGGAGCTTTGATCAAGTAATAGGAGGAAAGCAAGTGCAACTTTCCACATGAAAGAAATGTGTTAAGAATCATTCGAGTAATTACCTTATAGAGAGAGAGTAGTGTTACAAGTGTGGAAGATATTTCCATATCACTCAAAACTATCCTAGTGAATTGAAGACTTGACTTCTCAATACAAATGACAAAGTGAAGATGATGCAGTCCCTATCAGAAGTCCAATTATTAAAGTGTGGATAGCTCGTGCAATTTTCCAATGACTATCCAAATATAAGGGTAGTAGAGGGGATTCACCATCATCCTTAATATAGGCTAAGGGAGAAAGGTCAGGCTTTCTCTATAACGATGGTTTAAGTTGAAGACCTAAATGATATGGTGGCAGGTACTCTCATTTTTCTCTCAAAGCTATCAAGTACTTTGTTTGATTCTAGTTCTACATGTTCTTTTATTTCATCTAAGTTTTCAAATAATATAGAATAAATCCTTGAATTTCTAGTAGTAGATTTATCATTCAAGACATCTAGAGGTATTATCCAAGCATCAACTGTGTTTAGAAACTCTATTATTCACTTTGGTGAGCATAATCTCATCCCAAATCTAGTAGTCATTCCCATGTTGTAATTCAAAATTATACTAGGGATAGAATGGATCTCAAAGTATAATACTAAGATCAAATACAGAAGCAAGAAAATCTCAGCAATCTTGAATGGAAAACCTACAGTTGTTTTTAAAGGAGAGATGTCTCGACTTGAGTTTTGTCTAGAAGCACCACCTGTAGCCTTATTTATAGAGATGGTCGGTGAAGATGAATAAGGAAATGAAAGTATACAAATAGAGAATTCCCCCATCATCCAAGAATACATTGATGTATTTCATGAGGAGTTACCTAGAACTTCCCCAGAAATATAGGTAGAGTTATCCATTGAACTCATTCCCTATTCCAAGCCGATATCAAAAACCCCATATAGAATGGAAAATGTAGAGCTGGAGGAATTAAAGAAGAAAATCCAAGATCTTTTAGAATAGGGGTTTATCCAGTCAAGTGCGTCTCCATGGGGAGCACCTATTCTCTTTTTGAAGAAGAAGGATGGATCAATTCAGTTATGCATTGATTATAGAGAACTTAACAGGATCATAGTGAAGAACAGGTACATTCTTCCAAGAATTGATGATTTATTTGATTAGCTTCATAGGGCTCAATTATTCTCCGAGATTGATCTTCAATCTAGTTATCATTAATTTAGGGTGAATAAATAATATATTCCAAAAACCACCTTTTAATCAAGTTATGGGAATTATGAGTTTGTTGTTATGCCCTTCATATTAAAAAATTCACCTTCTATTTTTATGGATTTCATAAATAGAGTATTTAAGGACTACCTTGATAATTTTGTGGTGGTTTTTATTGATGATATTCGGATATATTCCAAAAAAAATGAGTATCGTGAGGATCGTCTAAGGTTGATACTAAAAACTATAAGAAATGGTAGGTTATTTGGAAATTTCAGCAAGTGTGAGTTTTGGTTACAACAAGTTTCTTTCTTGGGGCACATTGTAACCAGTGAAGGAATCCCATATGACCCTAAAAAACAAGTTTTGTGGAGGAGAAGCATCATCATACAACAGTAACTAAGATTTATAGTTTCCTTGTTTTAGTAGGATTTTATAGGAGGTTTGTGAAATAAATCACGACTTTGTAATCCACTAAACAAGTTAACTTGAAAAGGGGTGAAGTTTATCTGGACAAAGGAGTGTGAGGAAAGTTTCCAAGAGATGAAGAAGATATTGGTTACTGCACCTGTGTTAACTCTATCCTCTATTAGAGAAGGATTCTTTATTTTTAGCGATGCATCACTGAAAGGGATGTGGTGTATTCTTATGAAAAATGAAAATGTGATTGCTTATGCATCTCGATAGTTAAAGCCTCATGATAATAAATATCCTACGCATGACCTATAGATGGATGTGGTTTTTTTCTCTAAAGATATGGTGGCACTATATTTATAGGGATAAATGTGATATATACACATACCATCAAAGTTTGAAGTATATTTTCATGCAAAAGTAATTGAACGTGAGATAGAGGATATGGTTGGAACTTCATAAAGAGCATGATTTTTCAATTCATTTTTATCCTGAAAGAGAAAAAAATCATTTATTCATTAAGTAGGAAAGACCCTATTGTTCTGGAAATGATGATGATTCATGGAGATCCTTTGATCAAAGAACAAGTAAAACTGGACATAGAAATTGTAAGGTAAGAGACATCATCAACCATATCCCAAATGATTTCTCAAATATCATTACTAGAAAAGATCAATAAATATCAAAGACAAGATCATTTATTGCAAAAGAAGTTTGAGTTTGTGTTGGATGGGAAGATTTTGGAGTTCAATATTGATCAAGAAGGTGTGCTAAAATTTTGTACAAGACTATGTGTTTCATATATTATGGAAAAAAATAATGACTTGATGGATGAATCTCATAGATCTACATTCTCTATAAATCCTAGAAGCACTAAAATGTATATAGACCTTTGTGGTCATTATTGGTGGGATAACATGAAAAGTTAGATTGCTGAATACACTACAAGGTGCCCAGTGT
The DNA here is from genome assembly GCA_963277665.1 of Viscum album. Taxonomy (NCBI): domain Eukaryota; kingdom Viridiplantae; phylum Streptophyta; class Magnoliopsida; order Santalales; family Viscaceae; genus Viscum; species Viscum album. The sequence goes on from OY728130.1 coordinate 1,954,841,403, forward strand.
GTCATCAAGTGAAGGCAGAGCGACAACTTCTTAAAGGGGTATTACAACCACTATCCATACCATCATGGATGTGGGATAATATCACTATGGAATTTTCCACTAGTCTCAAGAGAAATTACAATGAAAATAATGAAATATGAGTTATAGTGCCAAGACTACCCATTTATTCTCTATTCGGGAAGATTTATCTCTTAACCAACTCACCATGATATACGCGAAAGAAGTGGTAAGGCTACATGGAGTTCCACTTTATATCATATCTTATTGTGATCCAAGGTTCACATCAAACTTCTGGAGAAGTATTCAACATGATCTTAGTATTGAATTGAATTTTAGTATGGCCTATCACCCTCAAACTGATGGTCAGTCTGAAAGGACTATTCAGACACTCAAAGAAATGTTGATAACATGGTCAGTGGAATTTATAGGTTGATTGGATCAACATCTCTCATTAGTAGATTTCTCATACAACAATTGATTTCATTCGATTATTCAAATAGTTCCCTATGAAACTCTGTATGGGAAGTGATGTATAACTCCTACTTGTTGGGATGAAGTTGGTGAGAGAAATATTCTTGGGCTTGAACTTGTGAAAGAGATGATAGAAAAGGTTCATTCCATCCAATAACACATTAAGGTTTCTTAGAGTCGAAAAAAGAGATATGATGACAACCATCGAAGGGACTTAGAGTTTGATGTTGGTGACAAAGTATTCCTTTGAATTTCACCATGGAAGAGAGTCATGTAGTTTGGGAAGAAAGGGAAGCTCATCCCCAGGTACATTGTCCCCTATGAAATCCTTAATCACATAGAAGCAGTGGCCTATCATCTTGCACTTCTTCCAAATCTATCTCAAGTTCATGATGTTTTCCACGTATCTCTCTTGAGGAAGTACATACCTGACCCTTCACATGTACTGAATTTGGAGGTGGTACAAATAGAACACAATCTTTCATATGAGGAGAATATGATTGAGATCTTGGAACATAGGGAAATGGTTCTATACAAAAACACTACAAACCATGTTCAAGTGTTACGGAGGAACCACATGTATGAAGAAGCGATGTGGGAACTAAAGGAGAAAATGAGGCAGAAGTACCCTCACATTTTCTCTTCTGAAACTTTGAGTTTAAATTTCAGGGATGAAATTTCTTAAGGGGGGAATAATGTTACAACCTAAACATTTTTAATGATAAATGTTTTCTAAAAATTATAATTATATTATTTTTTACTCAAAAAAATGTATCCCTTTTATTAATTAAGTGAGTATAAATTGAAATGTGACAATCAGGTTTTGACCATTATATAACCATTGGTCAATTATGACTATTGGTCAATATGAATGTTGGTTAATTTAATAATTGGAAACTATACTCCTTTTAATAATTTTAATATTATAACTAGTGTTTATAAATAAAAATGAAAATGAAAAATTAATGTAGAAATAAGATTCGATGACCTCATCTAGTAGAGTTGTTTCATATGGATCTCATTTGTCGGATCTTGGAAAGGAGGTAGCGTCAATGGGTTTCACTCTTGACCAAACCCAAGTCAAGCTTCAATATGTTAAGTTTGAATGAAATATCCTATGGTAGAAGTTCAAGTTAGTGGAGATTACCATTAGGGTGATGTTATCCAAGTCACCCCAATAGTCTATCATCATCACACACCTTACCCTTAAGTCATATGTGGGTTTTATAAGGGATTATGTGTTAAGGCCTTAGTTTCTTAAATTTTAATCCCTTTATTTTAATAAAATTTTAATTTTATCAATTCTGTTTTAATAATATTTTTTTCTTAATAAAATATACTTTTAATTGAGACAAATTTTAAAAATTGATTTTACAGGTAAAAAATGTACTTTTCAGAGATTTCTCATACATAGAGAATTATTATGGTAAAATAAACATCATTTTTGAATTTCAAATATCAAAATTAATCTAAGGTAATTTTTTAGTATTTTTATAAGAAGTTTCATATTTTTGATGAATATTGAAAAATACAAAAGTTTTTTTAAATAATTATTATACTTTAAATAATTGATTTTGTGAATTGATTTTCAAAAAACGGACATACATGGTTGTGATCCGTAATATATTTAGAGTCTGATAGGATCAAATTAATTTTTTTTGTGAATAGTAACTAGACCCTTTGGAATAGTAATGTTACCCTTATGAATAGTAATATAACCAATGGAATAGTAACCTTACCTAAGGAAGTATAAATATAATTTATTCATCTTAAATGGTAATGTGATATAATTATATCATTGTATAAGTAAATAAATGTTTTAGAAATTATTAGTTATCTATTAATATTTTTATAAAACTTAAATGTGTATTTACAAATTTATAATTAATATAATGATTTAAAAGAAAATTAATTTTCATAAAATAGAGTTCATTTTTTATTTCTATATGTCAAAAAATGGTTACGGTGAATTCTTAGTATTTTTCTAAATATACTTTTTTTCGATTGATAGTAAAAATAAAGTTTTGAGTTTTCAGTGTGTTTAATGACATCATTAATGATGTAATGATTAATTAAAATTATGGTAGAATATTATGTGTTAAAGTAACTCAATAGGTGTCCCAAGTGTCCAATACCATTGGAAAATACCGTGGGTAAGACCATGGTTTTGCAAATACCACTACTGAGGTGTCCTCTAAAATTAATAAAAAACTCTCTCACTTTTATGATAAATACACACCCATTTCTCCATTATATTTCATTCCCAATTCTTTATCCACAGATCTATGATATTATTACCTCCCAAGAAGTCCCACCAAGGTTTTCTCAATCCCCCAAGGTCCTAATCTTTGATTTTTAAGAGTCACTCTTCAAGGTAAGGGAGCTCTCAACTTCTCTTTTCCTTTCATGTTTCCTTTTTATTAATGGAATATACCCTAGTGAGGACATTCAAAGTGGGCTACAGTAAGGGGGGGACCTTTTTTTGATTTATGTCACTGAGGTGAGGACCTTCTCGATGACTTTTGTGATAGCGAGGACAACTATCATGGCTTGATACCTGGTTGCGAGGATAATTTTTGTAGTGCACATCCTGGGGAGGGCCTCCATGATGTACTACAATGAGGGGAGGACCTTCTCATTATTTAGCATTACTATGGGGAGGGCCTTCACAGCAACAGTCGTTGTAGAGAGAGCATTCGCAATGACTGTCATTATGGAAAAGACTACCATCATGACTTGATGTATGACTGTAGGGAGAAGCACATCTACAGCGCATACCCTATGGGGGACCATCAGGGAGGACGACAGAAAGGGGAGTATTTTCTTGTCATCTAATATTTAGGTTGACCGGAGGGCTACCCTGACAATCATCAAGAGATAGGCTCTCATGGTTGATCATTCCTGGACCACGCAGTGATCCCCCTTGGGTGCTCTGGGAAGGACCTTTAGAGCTTTTCGTGGTGGTATTATGGGGAGGACCTTCACAACTGCTACTTCCACTTCTATAATTTAGTAATGGACTGACAGTTTATTGAGCCTTTATTGATATTTGTTTGAGGTAATCAAGAACTCCAGCTTCCAGAAGAGCAGGATCATGTTTGTGCTCTTCATTGTCCAGTTGCTTTTGGGGCATTTCATTTTTTAGCACTCTTTTGTAGGAATCTAGGGTCGTCTACTATATGTAACGGCCTTAATATATGATTCCCTATCTTTTTGGGTCCCATGATGTCTTCGGGATACACCTATAGGCATCTTGAGTTTTTTTCAGGAATATATGCCTTCCTTGGAGCGACCACCACATTGGATCGGCATCCCCCAATTGGAATGGGTATTTGTTCCCGATCTGGTTGTCCATGTATCGTGGGATATTGTCATCAACCCTCCTGGACTAGAGGAGGGATGCATAACTTCTCCAGAGTTACTAACTCATTTTTCGAGTGAGTCATTCCATTTAAAGAAACCGGATCGTGGGCTTGATTTCTCGCCTATACCACAGATATAATAATGTCTTGGCATGTTTGGATGATATGGTTTGGGATCGACTTATGATCTTCCATCATCGTCAGGATGTGCTGAGATACATCTTTGGCTAAAAGGGGTATGAAGGCCCATTTTGATGTCAGATTAGGGGTTTGTGTCTGCTATGGTCCTCCATGAGTTTCTAGTAGATACTGGAAGTTCCCTTATGCTGGGATAGAGGAATGAGTCTGCCACCAGTTTGCTTCTCCAGTTGCCACCGTATTTGACTGGTGGTCTTTATATTCACGAGTGAGGATTTTCATTTGATCTCTTGTCGCTGTATTTATCTCACGGGATTTGTATTCTTAGGCATGAATTTGACTGCTCATATTTTCTTGCCACCCTATTTGGATGGCGATCTTGTTGTGCATCTGTAGGTATTTTTTCCTGCGTGTAGCTGAGTGCCACCCTATTTGGTTGATGGGCTTGAAATGCATCGGTAGGTATTTGTGCCTGTGTGTAGTTGGTTGCCTCCCTATTTGGTTGACAGGCATGAAATGCATCAGCAAGTATTTTTTCCTGCATGTAGCTGGTTACCGCCTTATTTGGTTGGAGGTCTTGAAATGCATCAGTAGCTATGCCTACGTGTAGTTGAGTGCCTCCCTATTTGGTTGATGGGATTATTGTGCATCGGTAGATATTTTCATCTGCCTATAGTTTGTCGCTCTGTCTACATGGTGAGACCCATGAGAACTAGATGGAATGTGCATGTACTTGTATTGTGACGTCCTATTTCTGTGGTGGGATTGAGTGGGGGGGAAGATTTGTATGTATTCTTGTTGAATTCCATCACGTTAGTATGATGGAGTTACTCCTTAGGAACAAATGTGATAGCATGTTCCTGATTATATATTTGTCTCCCTTTGAGGGCATCTTGAGGGGCCTAGGTCTCTTGGAATTTAGCAGGTACCCTCGACATAAGGTCATCTTTGGTAGGAGGAGGTCTCGTCATCCAATGTTGGTCAAGACGTTCTCTGGTGGGGGCCCGTGAGTAGGACCATTGTGCACTTGAGATTAATTTTTCAACATCGACTTCATCTACCTCCCTAAGATAAGGGAGGTACTCGTTGTCATGTTCCGGGGATAGGCTTCCAAAACGGTTTGAGATGACCACCGAGGCTGCCTTATGTTGGGGTGTCGGCCGCGATGGAGGAGGCGGCTGGAGAACCTTTACAAACTAAAGGTCTTATCTCACAGCCTCCACTATGGGGAGAGTACCATTTTAGTGGTATTCCTTGATCAGTGTGTTGGATACCCATCATTGAAGATGATGGGTAGGCGAGTGGGCCCTGCTCTTCCTTGGGGCCCCATCCACCTGTGGGATCGCTAATGTGTGTGTATCTATTGGTCTTCGGGAGGAAATTTGGTTTGAAGGTTTCTCTGTGGGAACCTATGACACACATATATGAAATACAGACCACAAAACCTTGTCAAGGTAGCATTATTTTAAATATATGCATATCTGGTTATTCAGCTTGGCCCCCTTCCCTCTTTTTTGTATTGTGGGGTCAAGGGGCTTGAGTGGGGTAAGACTACCACCTTGGTTAAGGATTCAAGTTGGGTTCACCATTTTTGTTCTGCCTCTGAGGTGGTCCATTTTTCATGCACAAGGGTGCACAAAATGGACCAACGTGCAACATCATTTTGTCTATTATCATTGGGGTAGAACCTCCACCTTGGTTAAGGATTCACGTCGGGTTCACCATTTTTGTTCTGCCTATGAGGTGGTGCGTTTTTTGCGCACAGGGGAAAAAAATGGTCTGACATGTAGTATCCTTTTGTCTTTTATCATCGGGGTAGAACCTCCGCCTTGTTTAAGGATTCACCTCGAGTCCACCATTTTTGTTTCACCTCTGAGGTTGTGTGTTTCGCACGTACTGGGGAAAAAAATGGACCAACATGTAATATCCTTTTGTATTTTATCATTGGGGTAGAACCACCACCATGGTTAAGGATTCACATCGGGTTCATCATTTTTGTTCTTCCTCTAAGGTGGTGTGTTCTGTGTATCATGGTTTTATCAGGAATCATAGTTCTTGTAGTTTAGATTTTTGGGGCTTACGCATGGAGGTCTCCCATTTTAGGATATGTGATTGGGTGGAACCTTTATATGAGGGAACCCTTTTGAGATCGAGCCTTTTAGTAGGCATCTTACATATCCTGATTTGATAAGGAATCAGTGTTCTCATAGTTCATATTGGTGTGGATGTTATGATCATCACAAACCTCTAAACCCATGTGATTCATGCTTGGTGTGAGAAACAAGAGGGTGAGAGAGATCCAACCAACCACATGCTTCCTATCCTATTTGTGGGAGATGGAGAGCTTACGATGGAAGAGGCTAGGGATATGATGGGAAAGGGTGCGGAGCGATGAACCTTTCAATGTGAAATGACAATAAAGGTCATGTGGATCGGCCTTGGAAGATTGGGGACTTACCTCATTGGGAGGGCCCCAGAATACGTTCCGAGAAGGGGATGAGTTTCGTTCTCATCAAAGGATAAGATAACATAACTCCTTTGATAGATCATTATTCCTCATTGAATGGAAAAAAAAGTGATCACCCTTAACCCCTAGAACGGGGAGGTTCATGCCAGTAGACCAAGGTTGGACTCTGGGTTACCATGGGAATGTAAACCCACAGACATTCCTGAAGCCCAAACCGTTGTGGGGAGAGACTTTGGGGCTCTTCTTACCATGGGTATGATGACTCAAAGGGGCACACTAATGCACTTGATGGTCTGATCATACAAGTCTGATGGCTTTGGAGGAGGCTTTGTCTGGATGTAGGGGGACTGGTTGATGGAGGGATTATGGAGGATTGGACGGTAGTAGAGGGGTGAGGTTGGAATTGGAAGGAATAATACAAAAAAATCCCCATTCCACATATTGGTTTCTTATGTGGGATGGGGGAGGCTTTTCATACCATAGTGGTATGCGGGAAGAGGGGTCTTCTGTGTACCTAGGTGGTACACGGGCATGGGTATAGACCACCGCGTACCATAGTGGTATGCGGACCATCATGCTGCTTTGGGTTCCATCTGTGTACTGATGTTGTACGCGGTGTCGGGTTTAGTCCACGTAGAGGTACACTATGTGGAGAAATATATTGAAGGAGGGTCCAGGGGATTATTTTTCGTAGGTTGTTCACCCACGAGAAATATATGGTTCGTGGTTCCACCATTTAGGTTCGTGGTTCTCTTTTTATTATTAAGTTCCCCCATTTTATGGTTCATGGCCGGTTGTACCTGCGGAGAGCGTGGTTCACAATTTGGGCTTCGTCGATGAATCACTACTGAAGTTAGAATCTTCTCTAAACTCTTTCTTCCAACCTCTGAGTCCCCTTCAGTCTTTTGTCGTCCATCATTTCTCAATTCCTTTTGTGCTCCTTTTATAGAGCATCGAGGCAATTTTATCTATTGGGCATGCGACACCATTTGCCGAAGCCCATGCAGAGACATTCTAACCCATTGGAAAACTCGTTCAAACTGGGGTTTGTAGAGGCTATGGTTCGCAATCATGGTTTGTGAAACCATATCGGTTTGCATCATTCACGAACTATTGAGTTTGCAGGATGGTACGCAGATGACCTTCATGTGCACGATTCCATCAGCGATGTGATTCAAAGTCCATTGTGTTCGTTGTCCATCACTCTGTAGGCCATCGGTTCGCAGATCGTTCTGCGTACTGGTGGTTCGTGATCCAGGCAGTCTGCGAACCCTTCCTAGTGATGGTATGTGGGCTACCTGAAAATCCTTTGAAAACATGAATTCCTTCATGTTTCTTCTGAAATTTGCAACTCAATTTGAGTCAATTGACCTTGATAGACTTATAGGAGTACTTGATTCCTTGTACAAAGTGATTATGGGGGTATTTTTGTCTCTTGGAATAATTTTTAGGACCCTACATACGCATCCTTAAGCCTTGTGAAAAAAAAGAAGAATTTTGAAAACAAAGGGTAAGAGATAAAATCTCAGTAAGGGGTTTTTAAAACACAAAAAAATGACATCAAGTATAGTTTTGAAATTCAAAATAAAAGGAAAAACATATTATAAAGTTCATTAATGAAAGCTTAAGAAAACATGTAAAATTTACAAAAATAAACTTTTTATTAAAAAAAATGTTTTCAATTTAAATATGGAACATTGGAAAAAATCTTCTTTGATCATTCGTAAAGTAATAGTAATTTCACTTGAAAATAATATAATCATTCATAATTAATTCTTAAACCTTGGATCATAGCATAAATTCCTAATTCACTCCCAAGACATAGAGGACATATTCCCATGATGGATTAGGTTCACTCCCAACTTCCATAATGTTCTTGGGATAAACCTCTCACACATTGTGATGTGCTTGGAATAAACCTCCCTTGCATAGTGATGTGCTTGGCACAAATATCCCACGCACCATACATGAAATATATTGAGATTAACACATTACCCAATGCAATGGAGCACTATCAAGGTTCACCTTTCATAACAATTTCATTCTCATACATCCAAGTTCTACTTTTGGAATTATAAATTACATTTTTTTCATTATGAGGACAATAAAATTTCTTTAAAACCATGATCATTGAATACCATTTCATAAAAGGACCTACTTGTTTATACGTGTATCTTGATAAAATTAGTTTCTCATTAAAATACATAATTATACTTTCATATACATGTATGTAATAGTTTTTCATAAACGATACATGTATATACTTTTATTTACATAAACTTTAGTGTTTGAATAAAACATGATTTCATACACATACATACATACATATATGTATCGATTAAAAATAACTACATAACTTTTAAATAAAATAAAATAAACACATTAAATAATATATTTACATATATAAAATTCAAAAGTAATATATATACATATACATATGTGTGTGTGTATGTGTGTATACATGTAGATATAAATGTCTTAATTAAAACTCTTTCATATGAAATGATATATGTGTGTGTGTGTGTCTATTTATTATTTTCATACATCCACTTGTTTTGAAAAACATTAATTTGATAACCTCTCTTTCAATCTTAGGGCTTAATTAAAATTTCATGTAACCATTAAGTTAATTTTATTAAAGAGAGTTCCATTGGAAACTGTGGTTTTAAACCTACCATGATATATAAATTAATATATATATATTCATATATTAAAGGAATTATTAAAAAATAATACATTTGAAAATCTAATGAAATCACTCATATTTATAAGAGTCCAATTGTTCAAAATAATTTTATAAAAAATAATTCTCACCAACCAAAACAATTAAAATATTTAATATGTAACATGAAAATTTAAGGAAGAACATAAAAGGATCACATTTATATCTCTAAAGAAACCAAAAAACTATTATAAATATAATGGTGAGAGATTAAAGTAAATTTGAATATAAAGATGTCAAATTCATATACGATTCAGAAATTTTAAGCATAGCGATATCAAAATTCTTCTTGCCATCCCAATGACATAAAAAATTGTTTAAACATCAATGGAGTAAACTTTAGTAATTGACTAAAAGAAAATTGGCATAAAATACATGTATTGCATATGAAACATGAACATATTTCACAAAAATAAAATTTTGTACCATGAAAATGATTCCACTTCTTGGCAACAGGGAAAATAATTGCATTGCAAGGAGAATTCACTACTTCCAATTGATTTAGAAATAATTCGAAAATGCAAAAACAATTTTAATAAAATATTCTTCCTTCCATGAAAATATAACTTATTATTTGGGAAATCAAATATTCAAATACTAATAAATGACTAAAACAATTTGAAACAAAGACACATAAACCATTTAATCCATTTGAATGATTTCTCACAAGGAAATTTAACTACCTGAAAGTAGACTGGAATGGAGTTAACATTGCTGGAAGAAACTTGAAGTGGAATGGAGTTAACATTGCTGGAAGAAACTTGAAGTGGGTTAAAAGTGTAATGAGTTCCCCTTATCATATGAATTAAAACAGTGGAGGTTTTTCCTCGATACCAACAGAACTAAGAAAAATAGCAGGTTCACCAAAGACATTTCCCCACCTTCTTTTCTATTTCAACAATGCAGACCCTTATATACAAATAACAGACACCCCAAAAAGGTATTCGTAACTGAATCAGTGTGAACATACTACATACAAGGAATCTCTAATTTCCCATAAAATAACCCTAATTCAAACTATAGTAGAATAACCCAAAATGAAAATTGAAAATACCTAAAACCCATGTTGGTTCGTTCACATCCCTGAAATCAGACACACCATCGAGTGAAGTGATTCCTGGAATAGTCGTTCCACAAGTGGAATGACATATAAAACCACTGTGGCCAACGGCAGAGGTTGCAGATGTTGACTATTTTTTATTTGGAATTTATTTCACCGGTTTTTTTTCTCCCCCTCATTGATGAGTCAACGCGGTTTGACCTCATTAAGGATGCCGCGTGGTTTTAATTACGTTGTAAATACGTCTTGTTTTTTTGCCTATATAATGAAATGAAAACCTCTCCAGAAAATCATCCCAATTGGTGGTGCATAGAACATCATTTGTGTTCAAGTATTTTTCCTTCAATCTTCTTTCCATTCTCTCTTGTGTTTTCATGTCGAACGGTCAGGAATTTCCAACATTTGTTATCAGAGAGAGGATGGTTTCATCCACAATGTAGAAATCCGAGAACTCATCGCCCCGACTCTCCCAGACATCATTGGCACATCCCAGACCCCCCGTTGATAGCGGTAGTGGCCCTCTGGTGGTACATCGAGTGGTGAAGGAGATCGGGGGATCGGCGACGTACCCGATCCTCACGAAGACAAACTACAGCGACTGGTCCTTGATGATGAAGGTCATGCTTCAAGCATGCGGTATTTGGGATTCCATCGACACTGGCGGTGCGGAACTCCAGGAAGATCGGATGGCTCTGGAGGCCATCCTCCGCGTTGTCCCGTCGGAGATGATCTCCATACTCGCCGTCAAGGCAACTGCCAAGGAAGAGTGGGACACTGTGAAGACCATGCGCATTGGAATTGATCTCGTTCGCAAGGCCAATGCTCAAAAGATCTGCAAGGAGTACGAAGGCATTTTTTTCACAATGGTGAATCGGTGGACGACTTTGAAATGCAGCTCACCGGGATGGTCAACCAACTCACGATCCTCGGTGATCCGGAGCCTCAAGACAAGGTCGTTGATAAGTATTTGCGCGTCGTCCCCTCCAGGTTCTCCCAAATTTCCATTTCAATTGAGATGCTTCTCGATATCTCTACGCTCTCTATGGAGGAGGTAACAGGGAGACTCAAAGCGGCGGAAGACTGTTTTGACCCAGCACCCACCATCGACTATGGAGGGAATTTTCTCCTCACCGAGGAGGAGTGGGATGCACGGATGAAGGAGCGGCAAGCGAGGGATGAACCCGTCAACGACTCCAAGACTGGAAACTGGCATCACCGACAACCATGAAGGGATGATAGGGGATCCAATGACGGTCATGACGCCTCAATATACCAATGTCTCTACTGCGGAAAAATGGTTCATTGGGCCAAAGATTGTCGCAACAGGATGAGACATGCTAAGGATCTTCTAACCCATGGTGACGACGACGAGCCGACACTCCTTATGATAAGGGCGTGTACTGTGATGCCCGATACACCACCACCACAATCTTCCACTTTGAATTTCTCACTGCCACATTGCAGTCCTCTCCGAGTGGTCAAGGCGAAGGTCTTTGCACAACATGCTCAAAGGGAGGAGTGCGACGATGACCTGTGGTACCTCGACACTAGTTCCACAAACCACATGACCGGTTCCTACGCTGCCTTCTCTGAGCTTGACTCTGGGATCCGCGACACCGTGATGTTTGGTGATGGATCTGTCATCAATATCGAGGGGTGCGGGACAATCTTATTCACTTGTAAAACCGGTGAGCACAATGCACTCATGAGGGTATACTTCATCCCGAGCCTCACCGCCAACATCATCAGCATCGGACAACTCGATGAGAATGGTTGTCAAGTATTGATCGAGGGAGGTATCATGAAGATTCGGGACAAGAAACGATGCCTGCTGGCTAGGGCACAGCGCTTCCCCGACTGGCTGTACAAGCTAAGACTCAGCATTGCATAGCCTACATGCTTGTCAACAAGGGGGCCATAGGTGGCATGGCGATGGAATGAAAGGTACGGCCACCTGAACTCCCATTCTCTTCCCAAGATCACTCAACACGATATGGTGCGAGGGCTTCCGCGGATTAATCAAATAGATCAAGTCTACAAAAACTGCCTCACTGGGAAGCAGCAACAAGCGTCTTTCCCCGAGCAAGTGAAGCATCATGCAGAACAAGTCCTCGACCTTGTCCACAGTGATCTTTGTGGGCCGATCACGCCAACAACACTAAGCGGGAACCGCTACTTTATGCTACTCGTGGATGACATGAGCCACTACATGTGGGTCAAACTTCTTGCAAGAAAAGACCAGGCTCAAGAAGCAATAAGATACTTTCAAGCCACAGTGGAGGTAGAGACAGAGCGCAAGCTGAAGGTTCTCCGCACTAATCGTGGTGAAGATTTTACTTCAGTAGAATTCGGTGAAGACTGTACTGACCGTGGCATACAACGACAACTCAAGGTTCCCTTTTCACAACAGCAGGATGAGGTCATTGAACAACACAACCAAACCGTGGTGTCTATGGGTCAAAGCATGCTGAAGGCTAAGTTTCTTCCCGGGATTTCCTGGGGTGAGGCTGTCTCCACCACCATCTTCATCCTTAACCGAGCGTCAACTCAGAGCCTTGACGGAATGACACCATATGAGGCCTGGCATGGAAAATGACTGGCGGTGCACTTTCTTCGCACCTTTGGCTGCATCACACATGTTAAGAACATGAATCCTCACCTGAAGAAGCTGTATGACCGGAGTACACCAATGATCTTTGCCGGGTACGAGTTCGGGTCCATGGCATATCGCATGTATGACCCTATCAGCAAGCGCGTGCATGTAACGCGTGATTTCACCTTCAACGAGGCAAAACAGTGGGATTGGAGTGCTCATGATGAACAAGCTGTGTGGAGTAGTGAGGATCCATTCACTGTCGAACACGCAAAGGCATGTAGACTAAGGAATGCGGAGGCCGACAACACTGTTAGAGACCAGAGCTCATCACTCAAACCCATTAGTGAGAACTCAGCAAAAGATGAAACACCAGATGTGGTTAAGGTGATACCCATGGAATCAACCACAGTGGAGTTCGCTTCACCGCCATCAAATATGGCAGAAGCACTAGACGTTGATCACGACGACGCCCCGCTTCGATTTTTCACCATCAGCAACATTAGTGGTCCGACAACACCACCTGGGTTTTCACAACGCAAGCTCGACCCTGGTGAGTTACACTTAATTACGGCCAATGAGCCAAGCCCGCCCACTTGCATGCCACATTCATTGCAGAGAAGCCGGCGGCGAGAAAGGAGAAGGTTTTGAGGGAGGAATAGCAGCCTGCAGACATTCTCACGAAGTCACTTGGGCGCGCCAGTTTCAGAAGTTGTGTGCGAAGATCAGCGTCGTTGAGATCCATAGAACGCAATAAAAATTAGGGGGGTGATTTTTGACTATTTTTTATTTGGAATTTATTTCACCCGTTTTTTTTCTCCCCCTCATTGATGAGTCAACGCGGTTTGACCTCATTAAGGCTGCCGCGTGGTTTTAATTACGTTGTAAATACGTCTTGTTTTTTTACCTATATAATGAAATGAAAACCTCTCCAAAAAATCATCCCAATTGGTGGTGCACAAAACATCATTTGTGATCTAAGTATTTTTCCTTCAATATTCTTTCCATTCTCGCTTATGTTTTCGTGTCGAACGGTCAGGCATTTCCAACAGCAGATTGGTCGTCGACAGGGCATGGGTTGGCCTCGTCTGCACGGGACCATACCCTAGATGGCAGGATTTCCAATCATGATATGTCGAATACAGGACGACCTTTGATGGACAGGTGGAGTGAAGAATTCATGTTTTTCGGTTGTGTCGGTGGTTCATAGCCTATTATATGGGGGCGATGACACATAGGGGAGGGGAAAGCTACGTCGTCTTCAAACCCCACTCTGGAACCCGATTCCCCCTTTATAAATTTTAACCATTTCATTATATTATAACTATTTTCTTTACATGAAATATTATAACTATTTTATCATATAATTATTATTTATTATAAATATATTTATATATCTTTTTATTATTGGATGATACTCCAATATAAGTATAATAATTCTTAAGGTAATTAATTTTCCACTTATAAGTAAATGTTTTTTTATTAATTTTTATTATAATTCTTATCAAAACAATAATATTAGTTTATATATTAAGTAATTATACATTTCCTCCAATATAATTTATTTAATTTTCACAATTATATATGTCAACTTTTTTCTTGTTTTTAAGTAAGTTTTTTAATATATATATATATATATATATATATATATATATTTGTAACATTAGTAGGAATTTAACAATAAATTATGTTTTATATAAACATTTAGGTATTCCAGAAAGATTATAAGGTTTTAATAATTTTATTAAAGTCTTTCATTTGAAAAAAAATAATTTGAAAAACATCATTTGATTTAATAAGTATCAACATAAATCTTTAAATTTAAATAAAGTGTTCATTGAGATTACAAATCATGTTAATATGTAGATGTTCTTAAATAAACTCTTGTTTGATGTAAATTAACCACTACCTAAATAGACAAATACATGCAACAAATGTAAGTGTAATGGTTATTTTTAGTTTCTTTTATTATCATTTTATTTTAAAATTACTCCAATGGATATATGCAACGGTCGTTTTATGTATAAATACACAACTGTAACAAACATTTTATTTGAACCAAACTCGTCAAATTTTTAGATTCTTTTCCCCACAAATATGATTCCAATTTTTACATTCCTCTGTACTCTGAAACTTATTCTCTTCATTGTTTTTCTACTCATGGAAGATCCCAAAGGCATGGGCTATGACGTCGCAGTTATCATGTTTTTTATAAGTTTTCCTTGTTTGCTGATGATAATAGTTGTACGTTTAATATTACAACCTTCTTAGTACGAGGAAACGTTTCTTGTATCATTTTTAATGTATGGATTTAGTAAACAAGGGTTTTATTTTGTTTAAGATTTATTTATTGAATTTTACTAAGGGACAAATTTATATAAGAGTTATTGGGGTATCACATTCTACCACCATAAAAAATTGCAACATCCCAATTCGATTACATTTTACACAGAAAGAAGAAGAAAAACACTGAAATGTAAACATGACCTCAGGGTTTTTACCACCAATCATTAAGAATTCCCTCAATTATCAATGTCACATTGATCACGGAGAGTGAGGGTCCACTTAGTGCAACAATACCTCAATGCATTTTCAAAGTCTTCCACTTCCTTGGTCTAAATGATGTCTGTACAACTCGGATTGTACTGATGGAAAATATGATTCACTTTTTGAGAATAATTATTCCAAACATATAGTTTCAAAACATCATAATGAACCACGTATTTATAAAATATCCTAACAGAGTCAGATTTGAAATTTTTGAAATGTGGTTCTTCAAATATATTTCCTAAGTTTCCAAAAATACTGGAAGCCAAGACTAAATATATGTAGGATACTCAGATATCTCCCTCCTCAATAGCTATTCTAAAAACAAATAGTGCATCATACTCTCTGGACAAGGTGAAATACACTACTGGAAATGAAGGTTATACCAATGGTTTTAAACTGTTGGTATAGGCTAGAAAACCATTGGTATAACCTATACCAATGGTTTTCCAAACCGTAGGGAAGTAAGCTGTGAGGAAATCCCTATACCAATGGTTTGATCTAAATTGTTGGTATATCCCACTATATGTATTGATTTACCAACGGTTGTAGGCTAACCATTGGTATATGTTTGTATAACATTTTTACCAACAGTTTCATGAAATCATTGGTATATATTGAAGACTAAACACTATACCAACGGTTTTTAAAACCGTTGGGATAGTTTTTAAATTTTTATCAAAGTATACCAACAGTTTAAAATCATTGGTATTGTGTTTTTCCATAACTATTACACAGCAGCCCCTCCAGTAGCCCCTCTAGTATACACCTGCATAAAAAATAGCACAAAAACCACATAAAAACAGACTTAAAATAGCATAAAAAAACCTAAATTAGCACAAAAACAAACACATAAAACCATCAAACCCTTCCAACCATGTTGATTCACGCTCAAATTTACCCAATAGAAGAAGGTAGAACGGTCCTTGTAGTCTAGCTTGGGTTGTCGAATCCTCAGAGACCTAAGAAGTAACCTACAGACATGTACATTATATGGACTGTTTTTGGATATGAAGTGGAAAACATGGATTGATTTTAGATGGGTTTAAAGGATATCTAACAGATTTAAGTGAATTCAATTTAAAAGAATGAGTTGATCCTAGTTTATCACTCGGGGTGGATTGGATGAAATTCTTTCTTCAACTATTTCAATTTCTTATATTTGAGATGAGTTAATTTAAGAAGATCAAACAACATCCTCACTTACTAGTTTAATACCTAAAAACTTTAATACTAATCACCTATACACTTGAAGGATAAAAGTTTTGAGCACTTCAAGGTAAAGGTTCATATTAGCACTTGAAGTGTGTGACCTTAAATTCAACAAGGACGATGGAGTTTAAAAATCAACAAATAAAAATATCAATTAAAATAAGTGATTAGAAATTAATATATTGATAAATAAAATACAATACAGCCCCTTTATACTCCCTTTGATCAACCCATAAGTTTATTAGCCCTCTATTGATGCTATGGTTTCAATTGAAGCGGGAAGTAGACTCATGAGGGATGAATTGAATATGTAAAGAAAACAATAAAAAGAAAATGATCACTCCACCGTTGTGTGAATAATTTCACAAGGTTTGGTGTGAATAAATTCACACCTTGAGGCAACGGTATCAAAGTGAGATGAAGAAAAATAGAATAAGAGGATAAGAAGAACTTTTATTAAGAAACTAGGATGAATTAAAATAACTTACATGTACAGGAAGTACGTTACAAAGACAAATTGGAAGCATAACATTAAGATGAAAACAAAGCTCAAAGATGATCAACTCCTCCACCACCACTTCCTTAAATAGGTATTTTGGGAGCCTTGGGTCGATCCTCCAATGGTACAAAGCATCCCACTTGATTATGGTAGGCCTAGGGTGGTGGAAAGCTTGTGGAACTTTGACTTTTCCACACTTGACCCGAGGTGGCAGTTAGCTTTCATCCATCGAACAGACGTGCTTTGAAGACCTTATAGATGGCCGAATCAGAGTGGTCCATAGAATAAGAAAATGGATCCCCTGATGTCTTCTAACCTCATGTAAAATTTGGTCCCAATTGAAGATCTTTATTCGGAGATATGAATAGATTAGTGAACTATTTTTCTAGGCCGCAGAATATGGACCATAATTTTATCTCTAACTTGGGCCACCTTAATGACCGTCATGGAGGCCTAATTAGAATTGGATCCTGAATAGTTATTTGTTACTATACATGTCTTATAGAATCTCACGAAATTTGGGATTCATTGGGCCTGTATGTTAGGCCCCACATTCTCATCAGTGGGCTGGTGTCCAATCTGACTTCTCCAGAATTGTTTCCTTTCATCACAAAATATCCCCATCTTCTTCCTTGAATTATCCATTGATCCCTGAATCAAACATGTTTATATTGAAGTTTAGATAAATTGACAAAAATATAAAATTAAAATATGTATAATTAGATTCCTTAAAATCAGATGAATCATTGGGTACTTTAAATGATGTTCAAAAATGTACCACATAATAGCGCATTTTAAGAAGGAATTACAATCAAAATGTGAAATGATGTTCAAAGTGTAAAATGCACTAAAACCGTGTTTAAGAATAATAAATCACATTAATATTATATATATATATTAACAATTAATATTATCCTCATTTAGTGGCTAATCACATGTCATGTACTATAATTCCCTATTTCAATCTTCATATGACAACAATCATCCAGTAGAGTTAATAACAGTTTCAATAACTCAAACATTATTTACACCCATTTCAATCTTCATATGACAACCACTCTTCTAGTAGTAATTCACTTTACCCCTGTACAACCCCCCCCCCCCAACCAGCACAGCCCCCACCTCCCCATCAAATTAGAATAGGCAGAATAGTCTGGGAAATACTTACTAGAGTTGAATAAGAGTTTGAAATTGGATCAAATCCCAATTTTCTTTTCCTGATCCTAGATTTGGGTATGTAATGATTTGTGATGCATTTTTCATTGAAATTGTATTTTTTATAATATATGGTGAAAATTTATTTTCTTAGGAGTCTCGTCACTTATGACCCCATGAGTGAAACTACCCAACTCATGAAAAAGAGTTTGCGACTATCGTTGATGAGTGTAAATTTTAGTTGTTGTATTCACTTAAAATGATGTCCTTTTGAAATAAAAGAGAGACACTTTGAGTGGTGCTGGCCACAACGTTCCTCAGATTGAGGCGAGGTTGACTCGTACATGTTAAAAATGACACATGGATCGTTTTCCTAAAGTATCAACACAATCCGAATGTGTTTGGTCGATTTTCCGTATGCCGGTTGTTTTTACTTAAAAGTGTATCCATTTTAAACAAAAGAAAGACACTTTGAGTGGTACCAGCCACATCGTGCCTCGGATTGAGGTAGGGTTTACTATTACACATCACAAATGACCCATGTATCCTTTTCCTAAAGTATTAATAGAATCCGAATGCGTTTGGTCAGTTTTCCGTATGCCAGTTGTTGTTTTCACTTAAAATGTTGTCTATTTCAAAGAAAAGTGTGACACTTTGAGTGGTTCCAGCCACACCGCCCCTCAGATTGAAGTGGGATTGACTCGTACACATCAAAAATGACCCATGGATCATTTTCCTAAAGTTTCAACAGAATCTGAATGC
Source organism: Viscum album (assembly GCA_963277665.1). NCBI lineage: Eukaryota > Viridiplantae > Streptophyta > Magnoliopsida > Santalales > Viscaceae > Viscum > Viscum album. The sequence continues at coordinate 1,954,860,391 of OY728130.1, forward strand.
ATTTGGTGGGTTTTTCGTATGTCAGTTGTTGTTTTCTCTTAAAATGATGTCCATTTTAAACAAAAGAGAGACATTTTGAGTGGTGTCGGCCACACTGCACCTCATATTGAGGCAGGGTTGACTCATAAACGTCAAAAATGACCCATGGATCGTTTTCCTAAAGTATCAACACAATCTGAATGCGTTTGGTCAGTTTTAAGTATGTTAGTTGTTGTTTTCACTTAAAATAATGTCCATTTCAAATAAAAGTGAGACAGTTTGAGTGGTTTCGGCCACACCGGCCCTCAAATTGAGGCGAAGTTGACTCATACATGTCACATATGACCCATGGATCATTTTCATAAAGTTTCAACAGAATAATAATGCCTTTGGTCGGTTTTCTATATATCAATTGTTGTATTCACTTAAAATGATGTCCTTTTAAAACAAAAGAGAGACACTTTGAGTGGTGATGGCCACACCGTGCCTCGGATTGAGGCAGGGTTGACTCTTACACGTCACAAATGACCATGGATATTTTTTCTAAAGTATCAACACAATTTGAATACGTTTAGTCGGTTTTCCGCATGCCAGTTGTTTTTACATAAAAGAGTATCCATTTTAAACAAAAGAAAGACACTTTGAGTGGTACCATCCACACTGTGCCTCAGATTGAGGTAGGGATGACTCGTAAACGTCAAAAATGACCCATGGATCCTTTTCCTAAAGTATCAATAGAATCTAAATGCGTTTGGTCAGTTTTTTGTATTCCAGTTGTAGTTTTCACTTAAAATGTTGTCCATTTCCAAGAAAAGTGAGAAACTTTGAGTGGTGTAGGCCACATCGTGCCTTGGATTGAGGCGAGGATGACTCATACACGTCAAATGTGTTTGGTTGGTTTTCCGTATGTAGTTGTTGTTTTCACTTAAAATGTTGTCCATTTCAAATAAAAGTGAGACACTTTGAGTGGTACCGGCCACACCATGCCTCGGATTGTGGTAGGGTTGACTCGTACACATCAAAAATGACCCATGGATAGTTTTCCTTGAGTATAAACACAATCCAAAGGCGTTTGGTTGGTTTTCTGTATGCCAGTTTTTGTTTTCACTTAAAATCCAATCCATTTCAAATAAAAGTGAGACAGTTTGAGTGGTGCTGGCCACACCGGCCCCCGGATTGAGGCGGGGTTGACTCGTACATGTCACATATGACCCATGGATCATTTTAATAAAGTTTTAAAAGAATATTAATTCCTTTGGTTGGTTTTCCATATATCAGTTGTTGTATTCACTTAAAATTATGTCCTTTTGAAACAAAAGAGAGATACTTTGAGTGGTTTCGGCCACACCGCACCTTAGATTGAGGCGAGGTTGACTCATACACATCATAAATGACCCATGGATCGTTTTCCTAAAGTATCAACACAATATGAATGTGTTTGGTCGGTTTTCCATATGCCAGTTGTTTTTACTTAAAAGTGTATCCATTTTAAACAAAAGAAAGAAACTTTGAGTGGTACCAGCCACACCGTGCCTCGGATTGAGGCGGGGTTGACTCTTACACATCACAAATGACCGATGGATCCTTTTCCTAAAGTATCAACAGAATCCGAATACGTTTGGTTGGTTTTTCGTATGTTAGTTGTTGTTTTCACTTAAAATGTTGTCCATTTAAAAGAAAAGTGAGACACTTTGAGTGGTACCGGCCACACCGCACCTCAGATTGAGGCGGGGTTGACTCGTACACATCACTTGGGTGTTTTGAGTGCTTTCAAGTGTGGATTGAAGATCTGGGTTTCTAATCCTCTTCTTGCTTCCTCTTTTTGATTAGGGTTTTCACTCTTCTCTCATCTTCTTTCGAAGCTCTAAAACCCTGTTTTCTGTTGGGATTTAGGGTGAATATTGAAGAGAGATTGGATTGGGATCTGGGATCCAGGGAGGAGGGTTGGGGGGGCTGTCCGGGGGGCTGTCCGGGGTCCAGGGAGGATGGTGGGGGGGCTGTCCGGGGGGCTGTCTGGAGTCCAGGGAGGAGGGTGGGGGGCTGTCCGGGGGGTTGTTTGGGGTTCAGGGAGGAGGGTGGGGGGGTTGTCCAGGGTCCAGGGAGGAGGGTGGGTAATGTATCTAAAACTCTATCTAGGTATCATACATCGAATTCTGACAGGACTATGAACCGCCACAGGGTGTCATCCTGGAGCAGGGCCAAATCACGACATTACCGCGGCGTGACCACGGCGTGACCGCAGCATGACTATGGCGTGACTGCGGCGTGACCATGGCATGTTGGCCCGGTCCAACGACATTTGTGGGGCAGCATCTTCCGGTCAAGATTCCAAATAAATTCTATGTAGTTGTCCTTCACATTATAGAAATTGATCTTATGTTATAAAAAATAGACTCTTGATTCGGGATTGTGGTATGATAAAGATATATATTTTATATTCGTTGTTTTTAAAAGTGGTACCAAGTAGTTAAAACTACTGATTGAGAGTCAAATTATCACACCCTAAACTATCACTGTGATTTCTCACAGACATCACACCTCTGTTGGAGGGGTTTTATTATAAAAACATGACTTTATTTATCAAATGAAACAATTATATTAAAGAAAACTTATTCAAGATATTAAATTCAATATAATTAAGCATAATTAAAAAAGAAGCTAAATTAAATTTAGATAATTCTTATGAACCAATAAATTAAAGGGAAAGAAACTCCTCACAATAATCCATAAAATCTCATATAACATCACTCACCTCCAAACCATTATAATATAATTAGGCTTCCATATTTGGTCAAAAATAAAAAGTTATACTAAATTCAAAAATATCCATACCAGAGTGAAAAACCAGGTTAAAAAATAAAGAGTTATATAGAATTCAAAAATATAATAGATTAATCAGCCCCTGATCACTATCACCATCACCACTATCATCATCAGCTTCATTCTCGCCGCCATCTCTGTCCTCATCACCATCCCCATGCTCATCCTCAACTCCATCCTTGCCCTTGGCCCTATACTCACCCTCATCATCATCATCATCCTCTCCCTCGTCCTCTTCAGCATCCTCATCATCACCAGGAATGTCATCATATTGACCGCCACTAGAAATACCACCTAGTGCATTGCATAATGCACCCATCGACAATATATATGTTTGACAAGTCGTGATGGCCTCTGGTGGAAGTGATGAAGATAAAACTTTGATGAGTTTCATAAATTATTTCTCCCTCATTTGAACCTGTTCTTCCAACTCTGTGACCCTTTTATTAGACTTTCTTGCATGCTCCTTGACTTGTTCCAGCTAAGTGGTACGAGAATGGATACCTGGAGAAGACCAATACCTCGTCGGGACTATATTCTTACCAGGTCGGCAGCGTACTCGACCAGAGTTCTCATCTCCCAAAACCTGATATAAATGATTGTGTGGCCCTAAATTTTCAGGCTCCTGGGAATCAAGGGCCTCTAAATCAGCCTGTTAAAAATATTAATAGATTATTAAATTTCAAAATAGATATTAAACTTTGAAATAAACAAATTAAAACTTACAATCTTTTCTTGTGTCGGTTCATTAACCGCAGTTCCATCTTTTTTCCTTCTACTCGAGAAAAAAAATTTCTCAAGGGATATGTCCTTCAATATTCAATTTGTGCTTCTATAATGACATTGAAACAATATAAATTTCAAGTATAATCATATATTCAATATTCAATAAATCACATAATTTAAGTAGGAAACAATAAAAAGGGAAATTCCTAAAGAAAAATTATAAACAACTATATCGTACCAGCTGCCTCTCATGATCTAACATAGTAGTGTGCCCCAAAGTGTTGAGGTATTTCTTTGAATCATTTTTTTTTCAGAAGATTCCTAAATTATGTTTAATAATAAATAAGATAATATTAATGAAAAATATGAAAACTGTCATTTAAATACCTCAACTGGGATTAATACCTTAAATTTGTCGGTCACCCAATGGGTAATCATTTGGCAATATAGCTCTATCGGGCAGTCATTCACGATAGGTAACGTCTCCAACTCTGTGCCCACTCTATCACACCAGCCAACATACAACTCATGCTTATAAGATCTCCAAATCTCTCCTAGCTCCTTTAAATGTGTTGGTCGTGCACCTTTTCCATCAGAGAAGTTAAACCAAAGCTGATACCCAATAGATTAATTCATATAAATACAAAAAATACTACATTAAATTCAATAGATTTTTTACCCATATTTGTTCCCACACATTATCCTTGACTTCGTGTGGTAGATGTCTCCAAGAGAGAGGGCTGACCGGAATGATGTCGGAGTATTTGGCTAGCGTCGCCAAAAAACCCCAACATTCCTTCCCAGATTTATCAATAATTTTTCCATCATCATTGTATTCAACCATCAACTATGTCTGGCGGTTCCATACCGCAGGCAAGCGAGTACACCCTTTCCCCCACCTCCTATCAGTAGATGAATCTGTTATTAAAGAAAAAAATATCAGTACAATTTATAATAAAAATAAATTTTGCTATAAAAATTTGTTAGAGTTATATAAATAAAATTGTGGTAGTCAGATCAATGGGTGTTACTAGATGTGCAAAATCTGAAGGAATATCCTATACAGGTGGAGTGTCCCTCAGTGTACGCTCCTCAACTACATACTGTGTCAGAGCAGGAGTCGAAGAAGGTGGAATGTAATAGCTCGGAGATAATAAACCAGAAGAAAAATATGATGGCACAAATGTTTGGCCAATTAGTAGTATAAACATCGGAGGCCTAAATATCTCGTGTGTCCCTAAAGACACACCAGGATCAAAATGGGGCGTATAAGATACATCTGTGGTAGGGGCATAGTCCAATCGGGTACGACCAATGGATCGTCTAACTCTCTCACCACGAGTCCTCGTACCACCGGCCTCAATACCAGGACCACCAAATGATCGTCTAACTCTGACACCCCCCCTCCTACCACCAGCCTCTATACTGGGAGAAATATCAGGCTCCTTGTCGGATATCTCTCATCTATAGGGTAGATCCTGAAAAAAAATTTAACACAAAATTAAACACATTATATTATAAGTTATTGAAATATATATATTTGAAATAAAATACTCACAATAGGGATGAGTGGAGGAATGCCCATCTGTGTCATGAGACGATTATTTTCTGTCATCTTTTTCCACTGCCTCTCTTCAATGGGTGTCATTTTCTGCAATGAAAACAAATATGGAAGTAATTAGAAACAGATAACTAATGTGTAACCCAAAAAACAAAATATAGAAAAACCATTCTGATAAAAAAAACATAAAAAACAGAAGATTTATGGTGGTTTGAATCTAAGTACTAGGATACACACTCTGAATAATATAGGTGAAACATGTAGGTGAGAACATGACTGTATGATTCTATATATTTCCCACCACAACTTTAGGTTCACAATCAACTCTAAAAATTGATCTATTAGATTCATCATAAGTAATAAATGGATTGCTTCTAATTGCAGTAGGGATAGTGTCAACTTCATCATCACCATCATCAAAAGCATGTCTGGGATTTACTTCAATAATTACAATGAATTTAGGATGATAATGATCTTTGACATAAAAAACTTGTTTCACCATTGATGCCAATACATATGGTTCATCGGTGGCAAGAGTGTGAGTCACGTCAATAAATCAAAATCCAAAATCATAAATAAAGGTTCCTTACCTCATCATTGAATCAAACCATTGACATTTCATCATCATGACTTGACCATGTGAGTAATAATCCAAAATTATTATTTTCTCCATGACTCCATAATAAGATACTTTTTCATAATGATTTCTATTATCCGATGAACTGGCATAACAGTCTATTATGGTAGTTAGAATAACACCATCATGTTGTGTTCTCATGTTTCTTTCTCATTCAGTGATAATAAATTTGCATCCATTGATCAAAAGTGATTTACAAGCACAAACCATAATATTAGGACCAAAAGTCAAAGCTCTTATTTCCTCAGAAATAGAGTCTTCAGGAAAACTCGATACCTAAAATATAAACAAATAGTAAACTTAATTAAATATTATTTTTATTTAGTTATTACAGAAATATTTTTACCTTCAATTTCAACCAAGCAGAAAACCCTTTTCCATGAAAATTCTCTTTTCTTATAAAAGATAAAGAATGATTATTTCTATATATAATTTCTGTATGTTCCCTATAGATAAAAATAATAATAGTTTAACAAATATTTAAAATTACAAGAGATGAGATAAGAGATACATGTACAATTTACTTACTTGATATACTCATCGAAAAAATCACAATTGAACAACATTGTGCGATGTGCCATATCTTGCTCTTCAAGGCTTAATGTCGTCAATGTATATGATCCCGGAATTCCTCTTGTCTGAGAAAGTGATGGAAAACTAGGTTCAATTTTCTCATACTGTACTTCTTCAATTCTCATTGGTCTGTTTATTCTCGTAGTAAGATCAGACAAATACATTGAGAAAAAATCCATACATTCTTGAGCCAAGTAACCGTTCACAATAGAACCTTCAGGATAATTCATGTTCCTAACATATGATTTAAATGTATACATGTTTCTTTCAGTTGGATACATCCAACGGAAAGTAACGGGTCCTCCAAGAAGTATTTCTGTCAGAATATGGACAGTCAGATGCAACATGCATGTAAAAAATGATGGAGGGAATATTTTCTATAACTCACACAAAAATAATGGTGTCTCTACCAACAGTTTTTTCAAGAAGGATTTTGGAAAACTTCTTAGAAAAAAGTTCTCTAAACAAATAGCACAATCGAATAACTGAAACTCTTAAATTATTGGACAAGAGATGACAGATTGCTATTGGAATCAAATCAGGAAAAAGGATGTGATAATCATGAGTCTTCAAAGATTTCAGCTTCAACTCTTTTCTGTTGACCCGTTTTGATATATTGATTTAATATCCATTAGGAACTTTAATAGTCTCTAGAACTTCCAAAAATTTATTTTTTTCAGCAGGTGTCATCACATAAGAAGCACATGGAACTTGCCATTTATTTTCACTGATACAGACAAGATGAAATTCTGATCTGATCCCCCAATCTACCAAGTCATGTCGAGATCGTAAATCATCTTTTGTCTTCCCCTTGACATTTTGAAGAATAGAAAGCAACATTTCACATATATTCTTTTCAATGTGCATTACTTCTAATCAATGACGTAACAAGTTGGTTGACCAATACGACAACTCAAAGAATATACTCTTCTTCATCCAATTATAACAGGTATCATTGGAAGCATTTTTCCTCTTTCTATATTTCATTACACCCTTCCCAAATGAATAACTGCAATATTTCAATTCATTAAGCACATCAGTTCCAGACAAACGCTGAGGTGGATCGTCAGTCTCCATGGTATTGTCAAATCTTCGACGATTTTTTCTATATGGATAGTTAATTGGAAAGAATCATCGATGTCCCATGAAACTAAAACTATGATGATATTTCAGTCTTCTTGATCGATTATTCTTCATACAAATAGGACATGACAATTTTCTTTTTGTGGTCCATCCAGACATCATTGCATAAGCAGAAAAATCATTGATTGTCCACATAAGCGCAGCATGCATCTGAAATATATCTTTCGAACATGCATCGTATGTGGGCACACCCACATACCAAAGAAGTTTCAACTATTTTATTAATGGTTTCATGTATACATATATATCATTGTCGGGATCAGAAGGGCCAGATATCAGTATACTCAAGAAAGTGTAAGGTTTTTTCATACACAACCGTGGGGAAAGGGTATAAATGTGTATGAAAACTGGCCATGTGTTGTGCGAAGTAATCATCTACCCAAATGGATTAAAACTATCACATGAAAGACCCAATATCACATTACACATGTAAAATGAAAATTTAGGATATCAAGCATCAAATCTCTTCCATGAAAATCCATCGGAAGGGAGAACCAACTCTTTATTATTCTTTTTTCCCTCGGTGTCATGACATCACATTTTTACTAATATTTCATCATACATGAAAAGGTTCTGTAATCTAGGGATCAATGGAAAGTGTCACATTACATTTTGTGGAACACGAGATGGTGTTCCATCATCTTTTGGCTTCCATCAGGAGGTTCCACATTTGATACAATCATTTCTTTCAGCAGTTTCCTCCCAAAATAATCTGCAATCATTCGGGCAAGCATGATTTGTTTTTGAGAATCCAAGTTCATCAACTAAATTCCATTCCATATAGTTGTTTGAGGGAATATATGCATCATCTAGAAGTAATTCCTTCAAGAAGGTAAGAATTTAATCAATTGCAGTATTTGAAATCCCATATATAGTTTTCCCATGAAACAATCGGATTAAAAATTCCAAATTTTTCATTTTACCACATTGTCGATATACTGGAATCGTAGAAACATCATTCAATTTTTTCACCCTATCAACATCATCATTTTCATTGGACGCATCATGTGTGCTTGTATCGAAATATTGTTGGTTTGACATCCTTTCATTCTCATGATGCTGAATAAATGGAAATCGATCATATATCAAACTCTCCAATTCAGTCCTATCATTTGGATCATCAATATTTTGAGATTCCATTTTCTCTCCATTGTGATACCACACATAATAGTTTGCTTGGAAACCATATTTGGTTATATGATACGTAACTACTTCATGAATCAACCAAGGTCTTCCAACACAATTAGAACATGGGCAGTGTATGCAACCACTATCTGAAGCCTTGTCAAATGAAAAATCTAAAAAGCTGTTCAAATTATTTTGAAAACCGATTGAAATCTGATCAGTTTCGTACATCCAACTTCTATCTATTCTGTAAAAAAATTACAATAAGTCATTTCAAATAAATTCAATAATATTGAAGTCCAATCAAAAAAATATTTAGGTAAATGACAATTGATTACTTTAAATAAAAGCATAACTGACACATTACTCTATATGAGAATCATATTAAGAAATACAACAAAATACAGTGTATATAAGAAAATAAGATACAAAATTTCTAATGCCTATATTCAAGGATTTCCCAGTAAGATATTGGAAGTGGATCAAGGAATACATAATCTTTAAGGGTATTGTTGGGAGTACATGAGTTTTATACTTTAACTTCCTCAGGGAGATCAGGATGAGGAGTAGGATGAGGATCACATCAAAAGTAGTTATTGCCTCATCAACTTTCACCTTAACCATGGATTAAAGGATCCTAGGTTTGGGGCTATAGATCATAGGTTGGTAGGGTGTATTCATTGAATCATGTCCTAATTGATTTTGGAGAGGGTCCTTCAATAGTTATAGGTATGGATTTGATTAGAAACACCTATAAAAAGGATATCTAGGAATTGTGACATCCCAAACCAGGATTCCACTCATTAGTGACCCGAACACAGATGGTCAATCATTGGACAGGGACCTTCAAGTTCTATTGTGTTTTATCTCACATACGAATAATGATTTTTGGGCTGTCTGGGGTCCAGGGAGGAGGGTGGTGGGCTGTCCGGGGTCCAGGGAGGAGGGTGGGGGGCTATCTAGGTTCCAAGAAGGAGGGGGGTTGTCCTGGGTCTAGAAAGGTGGGTGGGGGGATGTTCGGGGTCCAGGGAGGAGGGGGGGCTGTCCAGGGTCCAGGAAGGAGGGTGGGGGCTGTCCGGGGTCCAAGGAGGAGGGTGGGGGGCTATCCAGGGTCCAGGAAGGAGGGGGTGTCTTGGGTCCAGGAAGGAGGGGGGTTGTCCTGGGTGGACCTAAAAACACCAAATGGGGTTCCACTCTATAGTTCTAAGAATATATTATCCAAAGCTACAAAAATTAAACCTGTAAACATGACAACCATAAATCAGTGCCTACTGTAATTTCATGACATTTAGGGGATATGTGTTTTGTGAAAAGCCTATACATTACAGTGAAGTTTGTGAATGATGGTTTTTTGCCCAAATGTGTATGGAATTCAGTAACGAGGATGATTTATTCCATTTAACCAATGTTATAGTGTACGTTTAGGATGAATTCTTGCATTTAACTAGTGTTCTGGTTTATTTTTAGGTGAGGTGGGTTAGAAACCATGTTAGGCATGTCATTAGAACATGGCTTCTTCTATTTAACCATGTAGCCTTGAATTTTGGGGATGAAAGTGTTTTGACTGAGCTAATTACTACCTACTCTATAGTATGGCCAACACATCCTGTGGCCATACCCATGAAACAAATCCATGTGTAAATGGGATGTTTTTAGCACCCTATTTGTCCAAACATACTTTTCACCATAAGGGATTGGCCATGTATATTTACATGGCTAACCAAGTCATGTACTGTGTGTACATTCCCATTTACATTCCCAGGACACTAGATTATCATAGACACCATGTCAACTGTTATACACACCATGTGAACCCTTATACCATATCATCATTATTACAACCATTAATAACAACTTATTAAACAACATAACTTGTCAAAGATAATCAAATTGAACATAAATCAATAATAATATTTGATATATCAAGTAAAATGAAGTCATACTATCTTACATCCTAAATGAACACCCACAACTATGATTAATGACCAAAAAGCTCCCCTTTCGGCCAAATCAAAAGTGAAAACAAAAACACATAGTTGCATAAAACAACTTCATTTGTGTGAAGAAAAATAATCCCATGGTCCTCTTGATATTTGAACCACACAATCATGATTTTTGAGATGAACTTGTATCCATGAAACCATATGAGAAGCATGATTTGTAACATCCCATTATGTTTTCAGGTAATTCTGATGTTTTTAAGTACCTCTGTTTTGGAGTAAATACTTGGGTTGCATTTGGGTGAACTTTTAAAGAAAAACTAAAGGACAGTGTGTAGTGCACGGTTTGTGCATGGTTTGAAAGACTGTACGACCAAACCGTGTCAGACTTGAAACCTGGGCAGAAGCTTCCGCACGGGCGGTGCACAGTTTGTCTAACCATGTGGCCAAGCAGTGCGAGAAGGGTGGCTGAGGAAGTAGCTCACGCACGGTTAGTGCACAGTCTGTCAAACCATGCGGCCAAACTGTGTGGTCACTTAAATGAGATCCTTAAATTGTGGATCTTGCTCGGTTTTGCCTCTAAGTGCCTCGTTTTTCCTCATAAGCGGCCCTAACTCGGTATTTGTCTTCTCCTAAGGTTAGAGAGGGTTCTCCCATCGTTCCAGAGGTGATCCAAAGGCTTATCTTGGTGAATCAAATCCTGATTCTTGAGGTATGTGATCGTTCTTCATCGTTCTTGATTGGTTTCTTAGATCTACTTAGATCTACTTCTCTTATTCTCTCGGTTCCTTGGATACACACCCGTTGTGGGTAGATCTAAGTGTGTGGTACCAGATTTGATGAGATTTGGTCTTGATATTTCTAGGATAAGAGATCTAAGGTGGGTTCTTGAAGAAACAACCCGGTTTTCTTGAGCGTTCTCGACCATTGTGGTCTTGGTCAAAACCTTCAAGGTAGGTGGTTCCGTCCTGACTTGCCAAATTGTTTATTATTGTATTTTCTTGATTTATTTCAATTGTTGATTTAAATTCAATTTCTCAAATTTTCTTTCAATTAATTCATAAAAAATAGATTCCATTGAATTGATATATTTGAAATGTTTTTGGAATATAAATGTGGGAAAACCCCAATTCCATTGAATTGGGTGTGTTTAGAGAAATTGGTCGATTTAAATGGTTTTATTTAAATTGTGGATTTGATGGAAATGATTTCAATTAAATTGTTGAATTTAATTGTGGAAATAAATTTTGTAATGATGGAATTGGTTTTGAATGGATTTTAAACAGGTGAAAATGGCTTAACATGATTTGATAGAAACCCATTGGTTTTATCTTGTGAAAAAGGCATGTTTTGAATAAAACCTATTTTGGTTTTAAATGGAATGAAATTGGAACTTTTGAAATGGAAGAATGGGATTGATCGTATTTTAAGCATTCTTAAAATAGTTCGCCCATCATTTAAGAGTACATGCAAGCCTTAGGTAGTTAGTGAGTTATTTGGATACACTCTACGCTACAAAAATGTTCTAAAACATACATGCAGCAGGTCACATCCCCGATAGGTTGGTGATGATTCTACTTTGTCTAGTGTTATAGGGACGTGTGTATACACATTTTGCTGAGTTCACATAGAGAGTGTGGAATCTTATAACTGGTTAATATTATCGTACCTTTTGGCAGATGACCATGTTTCTCGCTTGTTTATTTATATTTGAGATATAAATGTATGTCAATGCTTGTGAACTGCTTTACATGCCTGCTGAATTTATATAAACTCTTTTATATAAATTTTTATATAAATCATTGTTTTAGAAACATTCCATCATTTGTAAAGCCTTTGCTTGAAATATTTGTTCCCATCATTTGAAAATGTTTAGCATATTTTGTTAGAATATGCTTTTGAATTGTCAAACCTATTTATTTGAAAATTGAAAGATTTTCTTTGGATAATCTATTTTTGGAATATGTTATGGAATCTTTGGTGGTATCCTACTGGGCTTAGGCTCACACCCTACTTTTTCCATCGGGTGTTTGTAGATTTCCTTCTTCCAGGCATGAGAAAAGGGAAGGAATCTCTTGGAGGAGGATCTAGTGGTTGATCTTCTCTTGGTGAATTGTGTACTTAGGGACTTCGGGACTGCTTTTTCCTTTTTGGTAATTGGGTTGTAGTACTATGGGATTTTTATGCCTCTCTTTTTTCTAGTACATTACTCCAAATGGAGTTTCTTTTTGTTATGCATACTGTTTTTTTACTCTTGCTTCTGCATTCTTGTGGAAAAATCGTTCCCACTTGTATGTTGTATGATACCAGGTTCTAGTCGTCGAACCATGGGGATCGGGAACACCCTTCGGTCTATGTCAGGGCTGGCTCGGTTATCGAGTTACCAGGGTGCTTGGGCTGGTTCATGACAAAGTGGTATCAGAGGGAAGGTTCAGCATCTTGCCTCAATGACAGTATGCATTTGAGTATTCTTGTCAGGACTTGGGAGGCAGTTGTGATTGAGTGTCTGGCCAGCTCTCACCACAATGAACCTTAAGTCACTAGGTTTGGTTAGGGAAATACAACTTGTGGATTAGTTCTAGTATTTTCCCTGTTTAGATTTGGATAGAGTGGAATTCAAATCTTATTAATCCTTTCTATTGAGAATAGTTTTTCTTGTCACTCTGTTTAAGTGTTAATCAAATTCCTTTTTGTGTTGTGTATCAACATGCCTCCGAGAAGATTTGAGAATAGGATCCAAAACAAGGCTGCTGCTAAATCTCAGCAAGCGAGTCCTACTGTGGATCTGAGTCTGGTTGAGGTGATTGTTCGCACTGTCCAAGCTCTAGGACAGGCGCCACCTCCAGTTGTTGTTCAGACTCCAGCTATAGATCCTCATAGTGATATTATTTGAAGTCGTTATTAAGAGTTACTATGCCAGAATCCACTAGTTTTCAAAGGCTCCACTGACCCTCAACATGCTGAGGAATGGTTGAGTAAGATTGAACATCTTTTTGGATTCTTGGAGACACCTGAGGTGATCAAGGTGAAGTGTGCCACCTTCGTACAGGAGGGTCCAAGTAGGAGATGGTGGGCACGATGGTGACAGCTGGGAAACATGAGGGTTTGGAGTGAAAAGACTTTAGGGTTCATTTCACTAACCAGTTCTATCCAGAATCAACGATGTTGGCCAAGGCTGTGGAGTTTTTCAAGCTTGAGCAGGCCAAAAAAACGGTAACTGAGTACTCAAATCATTTTTCTGAGCTGGTACAGTTTTCTCCAGAGATTTTATCTAATGAGAGGATGAAGCCTCGATGATTCGAGTTGGGACTTCGATCAGATATCCGTTCTCAGGTTTTCCTACTAAAGATACCCACTTATGTTGATGTGCTGGATAGGGCGATGATGGTTGAGATGGACTTGGTAGGAAAGTCAGGGTTGAAGGAGGTTCTCTTCCCTCCTAGTGGAAGTGTTGGTTCCTTTAAAGGAAAATAGAAGCGTGTCTTTTCTCATGGTATTTATCGACAGCAGAGTCATATCAGACCTCCAGTAGCACCAGGAGGGGCTTCTTTGACTTGCTATCAGTGTGGGAATCCATGACATTCTAAGAGGGTTTGCACTGAGGCACCCAAGAACTATAGCTCCTGCAGACGTTTAGGAAACTTACAGAGATTCTGCCATCACTTATCAACTCCACGTGGTGAAACAGGATCATCAACACCTCCAGAATCTACGGGGAAATCAAATGCTTCACGTACAAAGGGGTTCCAGCCACAGGCATCCGAAATGAAGCTTCTACATGCAGTGGAAGAGTCTCCAGAGGTAACTGATGTAGATCCTGCAACTGTGATAGGTACCATTACTATATCTTCGTCTTTAGTGACATCTTTTTTTGATACTGGTGCATCTCACTCCTTTATTTCAACCCATATTGTTAATCTGCTTAATCTACATATGGAACTTTTATCTTGTGTGATGGATATTACTACACCCCTTGGTGTAATAAGAGAGAAGGGTCTCCGTAGTCCTGCTTGTGTCTTCTCTCTATCAGATGTTGATCATGCTTGGAGTTTCTTGGTTCTTGACATGAAATATTTTGACGTCATATTTGGGATGGATTGTCTCATTTCCAATAAAGCCCAGATCAGTTGTTATCTTCAACAGGTCTACCTTACTACACCCGGTGGTGTGACTCTTGTTTTTCAAGGAGAATGGGACCCAAGGTCAAGTAGAGCCGGACCCTTTTATCCAGAGTTGGGGAAAGTTATATCATCATTTTATTTTGATCTGGAGAGAGATTCAATGTGGTGATCTTCCTCCAGTCATTTCTGATTTTCCAAGAATGATAAATGTCAGAGTTCTTTTGTTGAGCTAAAGAATCTTTTGACTACTACGTTGGTGTTAACTCTTCCTGAGGCGGGGATTGGTTATGTGGTCTTCTGTGATGCATTGGGTTCAGGTTTGGGATGTGTACTCATGCAGGGTAATCATGTTGTTTCCTATGGGTCTCGTCAGCTTAAGCCTCATGAGAAGAACTATCCTACTCATGACCTTGAACTTGCATATGTAATGCACACACTTAAGTGTTGGAGACATTACCTTTTTGGAGAAAGGTTTACTGTGTATTTAGACTACAAGAGATTGAGTTATATATCCTCTCAGAAAGATTTGAATCTTCGCCAAATGCATTGGGTGGAGTACCTGCAATCATTCAATTTTGACATTGCCTATACCCCGGGGAAAGGGAATGTAGTTGCAGATGCATTAAGCAGGAAGCTTCCATCATAGGCTGTGAAAGAATCTTCAGAAGAGTGGAGTCTGATGGCTCTTTTTGATCAGTTGCATATTGGAGTTCAGTGTATGGGGAATGAAGTTTCGTTAGCCAGTGTTCAGTTGACTTCTGCTCTCCTCTAGTTAATTCTTCAGGAACAATAGCAGGATGATGAATTCCACAGCATTACGGACTCTCTTTATGGTGGGGAGACTGACACTCAGTGGTCATTCTTCAAAGAGGGTGTTCTGTGTTATCAAAACCGTTACGTTGTGCTGTTAGTGGCAAGGAAGGATTTGATGGGTGGTTGCCATAACATTCAGTGGTTTGTACACCTAGGAACCATGAAGATGTTCTATGATATGAGACGGCAGTTCTGGTTGCCAGGTATGAGATGAGACATTTCTAAGTTTGTATCTCGTTGCTATACATTCCAGTAGGTGAAAGTCGATCACCATAAACCTTCGGGTTTTCTTCAACCACTTCCAGTTCCTACATGGAAGTGGGATGGAATATCTATGGACTTTGTGGTTGGGTTACTTCAAACCCAGAGGAATAATAACGTGATATGGGTTGTGATCGATAGGCTGACCAAGTCAGCTCACTTTATACCCATTCGAGATACAACCAAAGTTGAGGAGTTGGGAAATAACTATGTGAAAGAGGTTATTAATTTGCACGGGGTTCCATATGCTATAGTCTCTGATAAGGATCCTCAGTTTACTTCTTGCTTTTGGAGAGGCCTTCAAGAGGCACTGGGATCTCAGGTTTGTTTAAGCATGGCCTACCATCCACAGTCAGATGGCCAGATAGAGAGAGTTATTCAGATTCTTGAGGATATTCTCCGCGCATGTGTTCTCGACTTTGGTGGGTCTTATGATGATAACCTAGGGCTAGTTGAGTCTTCTTATAACAACAGTTACCAGTCTACGATCAAAATGGATCCTTTTGAGGCTTTGTATGGTCGTCCATGTAAATATCCCTTATGTTGGTCGGAGATTGGTGAAAGTTTCTTGGTAGGACCGAGTTTTGTTCAAGAGACGACAGCTAAAATCTAGTTGATTTGTTAGATAATGGTGACGGCACAGAGTCGGTACAAGTCTTATGTTGATCGTCGTCATAAGACTTTAGAGTTCGTAGTTGGTGACCAGGTTTTCTTGAAAGTTTCACCCCAATTAGGTCATCGATGGCTTGGGAGGAAAGGGAAGCTTGCTCCTCGTTATGTGGAACCTTTTGAGGTTATTGGTCTTGTGGGGAAAGTTTCTTACCATCTAGATCTACCACCATAGCTAACGTCGATACATAACGTGTTCCATGTATCGCATCTGAAAAAGTATCTCTCTGATCCATCTCATGTTGTGAGATGGAGTGATCTTAAGATTGAACCAGATTTATATGTGACTGAATGACCAATCAGGGTTGTTGATTCTGAGACCAGGGTACTTCGTGGGAGAACTCTACCTCTGGTCCGTGTAGTATGGAATCATGGTTCTGATTCTCATCAGACGTGGGAAAGGGAGGATCTAACGAGAGAGCATTGGCCTCATATTTTTGAGGTGGAGGTTTCTTCATAGGATTTTTGGGGGAAGAAAGATCTTATGGTGGGGAGGTTGTAACATCCCATTACGTTTTCAGGTACTTTTGATGTTTTTAAGTACCTCTATTTTGGAGTAAAGACTTGGGTTGCGTTTGGGTGAACTTTTAAAGAAAAACTAGAGGACAGTGTGTGGTTCATGGTTTGACAAACCGTGTGACCAAACTGTGCCATCCTTGAAACCTATACAGAAGCTTCCGCATGGGCGGCACACGGTTTGTCTAACCGTGTGGCCAAGACGTGCGAGAAGGGTGGCCAAGTTATTAGCTCATGCATGGTTAGCGTACGGTTTTTCAAACCATGCGACCAAACTGTGCGGTCACTTAAATGAGATCCTTAAATTGTGGATCTCGCTCGGTTTTGCCTCTAAGTGCCTCATTTTTCCTCCTAAGTGGCCCTAACTCAGGATTTGTCTTCTCCTAAGGCCAGAGAGGGTTCTCCCATCATTCCGAAGGCGATCCAAAGGCTTCTATTTGTGAATTGAATCCATATTCTTGAGGTATGTGATCGTTCTTCGTCGTTCTTGATTGTTTTATTAGATCTACTTAAATCTACATCTCTTCTTCTCTCGGTTCCTTGGATCCACACCCATTGTGGGTAGATCTAAGTGTGTGGTGCCAGATTTGATGAGATTTGGTCTTTATCTTTCTAGAATAAGAGATCTAAGGTGGGTTCTTGAAGAAGCAACCCGGTTTTCTTGAGCGTTCTCAACTGTTGTGGTCTTGGTCAAAACCTTCAAGGTAGGTGGTTCCATCCCGACTTGCCAAATTGTTTATCATTGTATTTGCTTGATTTATTTCAATTTTTGATTTAAATTCAATTACTCAAATTTTATTTCAATAACTGATAAAAACTCGATTCCATTGAATTGAGATATTTGAAATGGTTTTGGCATAGAAATGTGGGAAAACCCCAATTCCATTGAATTAGGTGTGTTTAGGGAAATTGGATGATTTAAATTGTTTGATTTAAATTGTGGATTTGATGGAAATGATTTCAATTAAATTTTTGAATTTAATTGTGGAAATAAATTGTGTAATGATGGAATTGGTTTTGAATGGATGTAAAACTAGTGAAAATTGATTAAAATGATTTGATAGAAACCCATTGGTTTTATCTTGTGAAAAAGACATGTTTTGAATAAAACCTGTTTTGGTTTTAAATGGAATGAAATTGGCACTTTTGAAATGGAAGAATGGTATTGATTGTATTTTAAGCATTCTTAAAATAGTTCTCCCATCATTTAAGAGCACATGCAAGACTTAGGTAGTTAGTGAGTTATTTGGATACACTCTATGCTACGACAACGTTCTAAAACATACATGCAGCGGGTCACATCCTCGACGGGTTGGTGATGAGTCTCCTTTGGACAGTGTCATAGGGATGTGTGTATACACATTTTTCTGAGTTCACATAGAGAGTGTGGAATCCTATAACTGGTTAATACTATCGTACCTTTTGGCAGATGACCATGTTGCTCGCTTGTTTATTTATATTTGAGATATAAATGCATGCCAATGATTGTGAACTGCATTACATGCCTACTGAATTTATATAAACTTTTTTATATAAATTTTTTACATAATCCATTGTTTTAGAAACATTCCATCATTTGTAAAGACTTTTCTTGAAATATTTATTCCCATCATTTGAAAACGTTTAGCATATTTTGTTAGAATATGATTTTGAATTGCCAAACCTGTTTATTTCAAAATTGAAAGATTTTATTTGGATAATCAATTTTTGGAATCTGTTATGGAATCTTTGGTGGTATCCTACTGGGCTTAGGCTTACACCCTACTTTTGCCTTCGGGTGTTTGTAGATTTCCTTCTTCCAGGCACGAGCAAAGGGAAGGAATCTCTTGGAGGAGGATCCAGTGGTTGATCTTATCTTGGTGAATTGTGTCCTTAGGGACTTTGTGACTGCTTTTCCCTTTTTGGTACTTGGGTTGTAGTACTATGGGCTTTTTATGCCTCTTTGTTTTCTGGTACATTACTCCCAGTGGAGTTTCTTTTTTTTATGCATACTGTTTGTTTTACTCTTGATTTCGCATTCTTGTGGCAAAATCGTTCCCACTTGTATGTTGTACGATGCCAGGTGCTAGTCGTCGACCTGTGGGGATTAAGAACACTATTTGGGCTATGTCAGGACTGGCTCGGTTATCGGGTTACCAGGGTACCTGGGCTGGTTCGTGACACGATTCAATACATGTGTTTTTCTGATTTTCCCAAGCATTTTGAGGAACCCAAAATCAGTGAAAATATTCATTGTGTTTTAAAAAGGTGATTGAATAACTCATGTATGATGTTGAAGGCAGAATGATTAATGTGTATATTAGGAAAACTAATATTCATTAATATTGCGAATTTGACATTCTGTGAATTTTTTTCATGAATAAGGAAGAAGTACTACATGGGAAAAGGAGAGGTCCCACCGAGAGTTCCCTTTATAGATATTTTATTCATAAAGAACATTGGATTATACTATTAAGTATTTATTATTTCTTCTGTGAAGAATAATTAGGGACCACATACTATTTTTCAAAGTTCAAGAAGATACTCCATATGTTCTATTGTGCAAAGGATAAGTGAACAGTGTGTCATTTTATATACATATAGATTTTGATAGAAACATGATACATACTTGTTATGTAATACACATAGTGTACAAAAATTAAGATGAATAAGATATTCATGTTTGACATGATCTTAATTAAAGGAGTTATTTTCATGAAATACTATGAATAAATATTACAAACAATTTCTTATGGGTTCATATACATGAAGCTATAATATTTGAAGCATTGGGATTAAAAAAAACTATGAATCTTTAAAATTAGAACACAAGAAAGAGACATCATGTCCTTATAAATGTATATGTGTAATGAAAACATTAATTGGAAAATGTGTACACCGATGTAGTGATTTGAGTACACAATTCATGGATGTAGTGTCACGACCCGTCCTAGTGGGGCCCGAGTTGCAACTCCCCAAACCTGCCTCCAATAGGCCATGGGATGGTGACTAGCACCGAGTAGGAATGCTACTAACATGGGAGGCATTGCCTATAAACCTGTACACATGCACACACATCTCTAAGCCCACAGATCTGAAAAGTAAAAACTACTAAAAATGGAAAAGATGCATGCATACACTAAATCCCAACCAACAGAGTACAACAGGAAAGTAAAGTACAAGAAAGTAAAACCCTGGGCCAAAAGTACAGGCCCACCAAAAGAGAGTCTGTAAAAAAGTCCAACCTGTAAAAAAAGGTGCTGGGACTGCAGTCTGTAGTCGTAGGAACACACCTCGGCCTGTCTGATCTCACTGAGTACCATCTGGTCTCGGTCCGCCTAGAATCCTGTCAAAGGATCGCTCGTCTGCACAAGACATAACATGTGCGGGCAAAGCCCGTGTAGGGGTGAGTATAACAATACCCAGTAGGACACCCCGAAACCACAAAGGAAACACAACAAGGGAAAATACCACAGAGGAAAGATATAGTCAGCTCTACACAATATATGTTTATGGAACATATGACAAGAATATCCAGATATACTCATACATGATCGACTATTGCGAAACCACCACTAAGATCCAGCTCGAAGATTCCACTAAGCATGTAAGGAGAACACACTCCTAGGTCTGAAGAGAGAGATACGAAGTACTCATTCCGGGAGAACACACTCCACAAGTACTTGAAAACATGATGCTCAGATGAGGATCACAACCAATTGCCATGGGGTGATTCCAACAACTCAGTCTGAGCTAATCCGCTAAACAGAGGATCGGCGCCTGGGTAAAGTTGGTCACGTTGATACCAAGAACTCTACCTAGGGTTCCAGGAATGAATAGAGGATCCAGCTCTAAGTCTTATAGAGGGGATTCCAACAACTCTATTCAGGAAGTCCTACTGAAGGGATCATACTCCTATATGTAGGAAATGATACCGGAAACCTTTAGAAGAAAGACTAAGGGGACGAACCCTAAGAAAACTAGCCCAAGTAACAGAAGGAAACTGGATCAAGCCTTGAAGAATTGGTTACACGGAATGTAGTATGGTTACATGTCATGTTCCTTGACCCCGGGTACTGCCCGTGTAACGGCCCGTGTCATCTGTCCAGTTTATGTAAAACTAGACTACACAGCATGTAGAAGGATCACACGCCGTGTTCCTTGACTCTGGGTATTGCCCGTGTAAACGGCCCATGTCATCTGTCCAATCTGTGTAAAGACCAACTACACGGCATGTAGAATGATCACACGTTGTGTTCATTGAATCCAGGTACTGCCCATGTAAATGGACCATGTCATTAGGCTTGTCGGGTAGAAAGTAACCACATGGTGTGTAAAAGAATCAAACACCATGTCCGAGCACCTAGGTCTCGCTTCGTGTACGTTGTCCATGTGCCCGTACACGGTCTTTGTCCGTTTCGTCTGCCCGTGTACCAGCACAAGGGGTATCCTGTGTATCTGGCCGGGTCTGGCCGGGGAGGGGTATACACGGCGTGTCCTTGGTCGTGTACCCAACCCGTGTCCGTGTACTCCTGGAGTACACTCCAGGTAAACCCGCCGACGAACACACGCCGTGTAGCCCATAATACACACCGTGTAGTCGGGATTTTTCTAGAAACTCCGTCTTCTTCCTCGTGCTTCAGTCGATCTTCCAGATCCGTGATCTCTCGTCTGTTCATCCCGATACTCCAGGGGTTGGTTTGTTTCATCATACGAACACTGCAATGGGTGTTTTCGGTCTTTAAAGCGGATCATAAACCTCGAACGATCCATCCGAAGAAAACACCCGAAAACTCGTAATGCTCGATCCGCTCCAAATCGTCTACCGAAACCGCCATTGCACATCTGTGACATCGCTCCGGGGTTGGATCTACAATCTCAGATCGTTGCGTCGCAGAATAGATGCGCAACGATCTGCTGTTCATCGCCCCGCGAAGAACGCGAAGAACATGAAGAAGAGAAAGGGGAGAAATCCAATGAAACAAAATTTGAGGAAATAACCTCCACTGTAATTCATCACGGCGTTGATCCGCTCCCATTAATAGGATTAAAAGGAGCATAAAAAGATCAACAACAAAAGATCAAGATGGATTCAATCTCCCAGAATCCCCGCAAAAGCCTATCCCGCAAGAACGATCTATCTATGGACTAATCTGTTTGTGGATTAGCCCACGCTCGTCGTAGAAATCAAGAACGGGGAAAGGTAAATCAAAAACAAGCATCCTCCTTGGATTTGCGACATTTGATGGAAAATATATGGTCGTCGCGTTGTCGTCGCCGGCGAAGCTCGTCAAGAACATGGTCGTCGTGTTGGGAGGTTTTCTCCAGAGCTCTCCAGGGAGATTCATGGTTATGAGAAAAGTAACCCTGATCCCTTGCGAAATCTATACTTAAAAAGAATAAAAATATTTCATTGCAACAAGGAGTTAATAAAATATTTTATATTAAATATTTTATGACGGTTACGTCCAAAACCCAGATTTCGCCATCGGCTTGCGCCAATCGATGTTAGGTCCCTTCTAGGGTAAACCTGCTACTCTGAACGCAACAGTTCCATCAGAGTTTTGATCTGAGCACCCATTTGGGAGTTATTCTACTTTTTCAGAAAAACCGCACGCGCGTGTAATTTAATTATTAAATTTAATTCAAACATTTGTTCCAGGCTCACCGGGCCTCGGAACTGCACGCCGTCTCAGAGCCTGGTCTCAAAATAATTCCCTTTATTTTTAAGAATAAAGTATGGAAAATCCGAGACATTACATGTAGTGATTTGAGTACACAATTAGTAGAGTAGTGAAATATAAAATTTTCCAAAATCCCTAGAAAAAAGGAATAATTATATCCTTGTGAATAGAAGGATATCCTTGAGAAGAGGTGGAAGGATATCCTTGAGAAGAGGTGGAAGGAGTCTAACCTGGCAGCTGATTGGATGGAATAGGTGCACTGTGCTGGGACTTCTCAAGGGCTTCTGGGAGTCTGGAAGCACTTCTGGGAGTCGTGCAATGTGCTTTTGGAATCAGGGGGTTCTCCTGCCTTAGTTGAATTTGGGGCATAATTTCCCAACGGTTATTAAAAACTGTTGGGAAAACAATGATTTCCCAACGGTTTCATCAAACTGTTGGGAACACTCCATCAAACTCCATCTTTACCAACGGTTTCTGCAAATCGTTGGTAAAGAACACCTATACCAATGGTTCAAAAGAACCGTTGGTATACAAGTGTTGGGAAAAGAATGATTTCCAGTTGTGATATTTGAATATGTCCTGGCAGTACCTCCCTTGGCGAGAAAGGTGGGAGAGTTGGAAGCGTAGGATTTTATCATAGGTGATTCGTGATCCCCGATGATTCCAAGGTATGGAGGAGGTGTTTGATATTTCTTAGAGAATCTTGTAGGAAAGTTGGACATCGGAAAAGGTTTTGATACTTTGTGAGCTTGACTTTTCAATAATTATTTCAAGTAAGTCATCAGGAAGGGACAAGAGTGTTGTGCAAGGTTATTCCCCTTCCATATCGAAAATATACTTTATCTTATTGATGAAACATAGAAAATCTTAAGTCACCTTTTAGACATGACAAACATGTGATATTAAATGACTTGAAGTCTAAAGATTTACTACTCAATGAAAACAACTTATGAAAATCTATGAAAGGTATCTAAAGGTTAAAAGGGTTTCTCTGTGTCCTAACCTCTAAAGTTATCTATACCTCGGCTCTGATACCAAATGTAATGACCCAAAAAATTGTTCCGTTTAAAAAAATCATTTATTTAAAACACAACCTGAGGTCACAAAGGTATAGAGTTTAAGAGAGTCTGGATACATCGGAGAAATTATGATTACACAACCTATAAAAGGAAAGACCAAAACTATTTTTTACAAGGGTTAAACACCTTAGTGGGACCTCGACTACTAACTCGCTCCTATTCATCCTTAATCCCTATTAAAAAAATGAGTTTTGAAAACATTGAGAGAGAAAAAAGCTTAGTATGGGGTTTTTAAAGCAAAAAAATGAAATCAAGTAGAGTTTTGAAAGTCAAAATAAATGGTAAAACGTATTATAATGTTAGTTAATGCAATATTAAGAAAAT
Organism: Viscum album; assembly: GCA_963277665.1. Taxonomy (NCBI): domain Eukaryota; kingdom Viridiplantae; phylum Streptophyta; class Magnoliopsida; order Santalales; family Viscaceae; genus Viscum; species Viscum album. The sequence goes on from OY728130.1 coordinate 1,954,884,341, forward strand.
AAGTAAACTTTTCAAAAAAAAACATTTTATTAAAAAAATGATATCAATTTAAATATGTAACATTATAAAAATCAGCTTCAATCATTCATAAAGTAATAGTAATTTAACTTGAAAATCTTAAAAGCATTCCTAATTAATTATTCAAGTCACCATGGATCATAGCATGAATTCTCAATTAACTCTCGAGACATGGTGGACAAAGTCTTATGATGGATTAGGTTCACTCACTAATTCCATAATGTGCTTGGGATAAACCTCCCACACACCGTGATATGTTTGGGATAAACCTCTTGCGCTCCGTATAAAGTAGAGTTTTGAAAGTCTAAATAAAAGGTAAAACTTATTATAATGTTTGTTAATGCAAGCTTAAGAAAACATGTAAACTTTTTAAAATAAACATTTTATTGAAAAAATGATATCAATTTAAATATATAACAATGGAAAAAATTAGCTTCAATCATTCATAAAACAATAGTAAATTCACTTGAAAATCTTATAAAAATTTATAATTAATTCTAAAAGGCACCATGGATCATAGCATGAATTCTTGGTTCACTCTTGAGACATGGTGGACATAGTCATATGATAGATTAGTTTCACTCCCTAATTCAATATTGTGCTTGGGGTAAACCTCTCGCACACCGTGATGTGTTTGGGATAAAACTCCTGTACGCAGTAATGTGATTGGGATAAACCTCATGTGCACCATACATGAAATCTCTTGATATTAACACATTACCCAAAGAATTTGAGTGCTATCAAGGTGCAACCTTCATAAACATTTCATTCTCATATGTCCAAGTGAGGCTTTTGAAATTATAACTTACATTTTTTTCATTATGAGGACCATAAAATTTCTTTAAAACCATGATCTTTGAAAGCCATTTCATAAAAGGACCTACTTTTTTATACACGTATCCTAATAAAAGTAATTTTTCATTAAAATACATAATTATACATTCATTTAAATGTATATAATTGTTTCTCATAAAAGATACATGTATATATATTTATTTACACAAACATTAGTGTTTGAATAAAACATGATTTCATACTCATGCATATATATATTGATTAAAAATAACTATAACACTTACATAAAATGATATAAACACATTCATTAATATATTTACTTACATAAACATCAAAAGTAATATATATACATATAAATGTGTGTGCGTGTGTGTGTATACATGTACGAATACATGTATTAATTAAAAATCTTTCATATGAAATGATATATGTGTGTGTGTGTTTGTGTGTGTGTGGGTGTTTATTATTTTCATACATCCACTTGTTTTGAAAAACATTAATTCAATAACCTCGCTTCCAATCTTATGGCTTAATTAAAATTCAAGTAACCATTAAGTTAATTTTATTAAAGATATTTCCATTTGAAAATGTGGTTTTAAACATGCCATGATAGATACATAAATATATATATACACACATAAATTGAAGACATTATTAACAAAATAATAATTTTGAAAATATAATGAAATCGCTCATATTTATAAGAGTCCAATTGTTCAAAATAATTTTAGAAAAAAATAAGTCTCCTGAACAAAAAATAGTTTAAATATTTAATACATAACATGAAACTTTAAGGCAGAGCATAAAAGGATTGTGTTTCTATCATGAAAGAAATCAAAACACTATTATAAATACAATGCTGATTGATTAAAATAAATTTGAATATAAAGATTTCAAATTCATTTATGGTTTAAAAAATTTAATCATAGCTATAACAAAATTCCCCTTGCTACCCCAAAGACATAAAAAATTGTTTTAAACATCTGTGGAGTAAACATTAGTAATTGACATAAAATACATGTATTTAATATGATACATGAACATGTTTCACAAAATAATATTTCTTACCATGAAAATGATTCCACTACTTGTCAATAGGGAAAATAATTGCATAGCTAGGAGAATTGATTGCTTCCCATCGATTTAGAAATAATTTGAAAATGTGACAACAATTTTAATAAAATCTTATTCCTACCATGAAAATATAACATAATTATTTGGGAAATCGAATATTCAAATACTATTAAATGAATAGAAAATTTTGACAGCAAGATGTAGAAACCATTTAAGCCATTTTAATGATTTCTCACAAAGAAATTTAACTTCCCAAAAGCAAACTGGAATAGAGTTAACATTTCTAGAAGAAACTTGAAGTGAATTAAAAGTGTGAAGAGTTCCCCTTACCATATGAATCAAAGCAGCACAGGTTATTCCTCAGTCCCAACAAAACTACGATAAATAGTAGGTTCACCAAAGATGTTTCCCCACCTTCTATTCTATTTCAACAACACAGACCATCATATACAGATAACGGACATCCCAAAAAGGTATTCATAATCGGATCAGTGTGAACATACTATAGACAAGAAATCTCTAATTTACCATAAAATAACCCTAATTCGAACTGTAGTAGAGGAAACCAAAATGCAAATTGAAAATATCTAAAACCCATGTCAGTTCGTTCGCATCCCTAAAATCTGACACACCATCGAGTCAAGTGATTCCCAGAAGAAACATTACACAAGTGGAATGACATATAAAGCCACTACAGTCACCGATGGGGGTTTCAAATCGGCCATCGGTAGGGCATGGGTCAGCCTCATCGGCACGGGACCATCCCCTGGATGGTGGGATCCCCAATCAAGACATGTCGAATATTGGACGACCTTCAATGGACATGTGGATCACTGAATTCAGGTTTGCTGGTTGCGTCGGTGGTTCATAGCCAAGTTATTTTTTTTTACATTTTTAAAAAAAAAATTCAAAATACAACGAGGTTTAAAATATTTTTTTTACATCCTAAAGGCGGCACACCATGTGCCGCCTTCGGTTCGGTTTCCGCCGGGCCAAAGGCAGTTCTCCAGGAACTGCCTTGCGCCATTGGGGAAACGAAAGGCGGCACACCAGTGCCCGCCTTTCGATATTGTTTCTGCGAAAGGCGGCTTTGGAAGAGCCGCCTTTCGTGTTTTAAATGGCCGAACGTGGCTTCCCAGTTGCCGCCTTCACCAAAAATATCCCTATAAAAGGGAGCCGCCCCACCCACCCTTCCTCACTCACAAATCCCTCTTCTCTCTAAAATTTTGAGAGCTCCTCTCTCTAAGTTGAGTTTTCCTTCGTGGTGCTTCCGGAGACACAAGGAGTACAAGATTTTTGTGTCAAGCTTCATTTAGAGGTATTTTTTTTATTTTAAAGTTATTTATTTATTTAATTGAAATTAGTTAATTTTAAATATTTAAGTATGTAGTAGTAGTTATTTAAAGAAAAGAAATAAATAGTTATATTATTAATGTTTTAATTAGTTAATATTTAATGTTAGATTAAGGTATATGTAATTTAATATTATTAATGAATGATGATGAGGGATAAATTATTTAATGTTAGATTAAAGTATGTATAATATAATATTATTAATGAATGATAATTAGGGATAATAATAATTTATTAATATTTTAGAGATAATCATAGACTAATTAGATGATGATTAAGGAATAATTAAGTCATGATTAAAGGGGTAATTAACCATGGATGATTAATTAAGGAATGTTTAAGGGGTGATTAAGTGATGATTAAGGGATGATTAAGGGGTCATTAAGGTAATTAAGGAATGATTAATTCATGATTAAGGGGTAATTAAGGAGTGATTAAGGGGTGATTAACTAATGATTAAGGAGTAATTAAGGAATGATTAAGTGATGATTAAGGGGTAATTAAGGAGTGATTAAGGGGTGATTAAGGGGTAATTAAGGAATGTTTTAGGGGCGATTAAGTAACGATTAAGGGGTGATTAACTAACGATTATGGGGTGATTAAGTTGTCATTAACTAATGATTAAGGAATGATTGGGGGATGGTTAAGGGGTAATTAAGGAATGTTTAAGGGGTGATTAACTAACGATTAAGGGGGTGATTAAGGGGTCATTAACTAATTAAGGGGTAATTAAGGAATGAAGGGGTGATTAAGGAGTGATTAAGGGGTTAAGGGGATGATTAAGGGGTAATTAAGGAATGATTAAGTGATGATTAAGGGGTAATTAAGGAATGTTTAAGGGGTGATTAAGGGGTAATAAAGGAATGTTTAAGGGGTGATTAACTAATGATTAAGGGGTAATTAAGGAGTGATTAAGGGGTGATTAAGGGGTCATTAACTAATGATTAAGGAGTTATTAAGGGGTGATTAAGGGGTAATTAAGGAATATTTTAGGGGTGATTATGTAACGATTAAGGGGTGATTAACTAACGATTAAGGGGTGATTAAGGGGTCATTAACTAATGATTATGGAATGATTAGGGGATGGTTAAACGGTAATTAAGGAATGTTTACATGATGATTAATGGGTAATTAAGGAATGTTTAAGGGGTGATTAACTAACGATTAAGGAATGATTAGGGGATGATTAAGGGGTAATTAAGGAATGTTTAAGGGGTGATTAACTAACGATTAATGGGTGAATAAGGGGTGATTAACTAGGGATGATTAGGGGATGATTAAGGGTTCATTAACTAACGATTAAGGGGTCATTAACTAATGATTAACGGATGATTAAGGGGTCATTAAGTAAAGATTAAGGGATGATTAAGTGGGGAATGACCAACTCCTAACTGATTAACCAGCACTTAAGTAGTGATTAACCAGCACTTAAGTAGTGACCGACACTTAAGTAGTGATTAACCAGCATTGTAATGAATCTTATTTTTTAGAGATCATTGAACATATCTTTAGGAAAGTTAAAAATTGTTCTACAAAACATTAGTGGCTTAATTTAGGAAGGTTTTAAAATTTTGGTGTCATGAAAGTTTATGTCGTTATCTAACCAATTAAATCCCTATCTGGATACTACAAGTGGATGTGGTTCTGGAATAGCTGTACCTAGGGGTGAAAGCCCCGACAAGGAGTTTCGAGCCTGACCCGGGGTATCCTGGTACACGACAACGGGCCTTGCTACACTCCTGGTTTGACACTCCCGGGGGATATGTTTTAGATGATTGATATTTACTTCATGAAGTACTAAAATACCTTTAAGAAGATAAAAAATTTTATTTAACACGTAACGAAACATTATTGACATATTCAGTGATCAGTAAACATTTTTCATGTAGAGAGACATGTTTGCTTGTGTTTACTGCTATGGAAAGGTTATTCAAACCGGGCAAGGAGCTTTTTATAGTATACAGCCAACATCTATGGTTAACACATCTGATTGTGTTACCATAACTGATCTTCAAGATAGAATTCGTGGTTGCTTAAATCTCGGTCCTCATCATAAGATAAAGTCTATTAGTTATAGACATTTGCAATTCCCTGCCAGGTTATGGCATCTTGCTTGTCCATTGGTTGCTGATGAGCACTGGGTCCAAGCGGGAACTTTATTTTCCCAACGGTCTGATGGTGCAATGATGGAGTTATATGTTGAAGTTTCTAAGGTACAACAACATCAAAATGTTCGAAGTCGTAGACATGCACAAATAGTTGTTGAAGAAGCTTCATCCCAAGAAATTGAGGATGTTCGCCCTGTTGTGGAGGAGGACAACTTAGATGATCTGCCAGATTTACATATAAATCATTCTTCAGATGAGGAATTTAATAATGATGGAACAGACAGAGAAGACAATGATGGTGGGGAGGGAGCTGGAGATGGGGAGGGAGCTGGAGAAGATAAGGTAGTAGTTTCTCGAAGTAGAGTAGTTCAAGAACATTCTCGACCAACATTAAATCATCCACCACCCTTTGAATCTTGGTCTGAAGCAATGGAATGTGTAACTGAATTTGACAACAATGTTCTGACACCTGCAAAAGAGTTTCCTGGAGTTATAGTGGACAGGTTTAGTGAGTTGGACAAAACATTATATAATGGAAGGGATTTTCCAAGTAAGGATGCGTTGAACAGCTTCTTAAAAAGATTTCATATTGAGAGGCATTGTAGATATGTAGTTGAGGCATCATGTCGAAAAAAATACGTTATACGGTGTGATAAATTTGATGAAGACTATAGATTCCGGTTGAGGGTGATTCTAGACATTGCATTTGGTGGATGGAGAATTTCAAAGATTGAGGCAGCTCATTCTTGTTTTCAGCCAAACTTGACACAAGATCACACTTCTTTGGATGCCGAATTTGTGTCAACTATTATCGTTGAGATGATTAGGACCTGTCAAGATGTTCCTATATCCCTTGTGCAAGAGAGGATTCTTCAAACTTTCGGTTATCATATTTCTTATAACAAGGCATGGATGGCGAAACAAAAGGCAATTGTGAAGGTCTACGGTGATTGGGATGACTCGTATCGGGTGTTGCCGCAATTATTAGCCATGCTGAGCCACAACAACCAAGTTGTCTACCATATAAATATGAAGGAACATGTGTTTGAAGATAATCGATTGAATCAATCTCGTGTTCAATTTCATCGGTTATTCTGGGCATTCCTCCCATGTATTTCCACATTTCGTTTCAGTAAACAGTTCATAAAAATTGATGGAACATTTCTATCTGGAAAGTATAAGGGCGTATTGTTGATTGCGGCAACCCAAGATGGGAACTATTCACCAATTCCACTTGCTTTGCAGTTTGCACATTTACCTGCTAATGCTGATGAGCAAACCATCATGTGTTATGCTCGGGCATATATCTTACGACTTATTGGAGGTACATTGTGTTCAGATCACTCGGGTGTGCATGTGCACATGATGTATCTTAGTTTACTGGAGGACATTGATCGGATCGGGAGATACAGTTGGGGATCTGCATGTTTGTCCTACACTTATAGAGCATTATGTACAACATGCCGCTCAGATCACACAGATCTCGGAGGATGTGTCGTCCTCATACAGTTGTGGGCATGGGAGCACATCCCTGTCCTCGCCCCTGTTACTGTTGGTCAGAGGCTTCCTATATATGTGCTACAGGACGCTCCACGTGGACGATGGTATGATCCGTCATATTTATTTGTTTCTGATTGTATTATGATTTATTATATTTAATTTCTGATTATTTATCACTTTCAATGTTGTATTTGATAGGTGGAGTCAGGCACATCGTTTCATCGATGCTCCAACCCACAATTTGGCTGAATATCATCTCATGTTGGAAAATTTACTACCTGACAGCGTAAGTATATATCATCATTTTTGTTTTTTGTTAACAAATTTCTCTGATGAAATGTCACATGTCATTACAGATCCATTGGATGCCATACTGGAGTCTGGTTCAGGACTTACCTACATACTGTACTGTTGGACTTCATGAGGTTATGGCTATAGTGCCACTCATTCACTTTCATATTATTGAGTGGCACCAGCCCGATAGAGTTATGCGTCAGTTTTGCTGTGTTCAGCTGATTCCACCTGCACCACGATAGTTACCAGTGCTTCATGGCTTGAAGCTCACGGGGAGACAACATGTCGATTGGCGACGACAACATGCCCAATATGTATCCATTTGGGACAATCGGGCAGAGCATCGTATCACAGGTGTACGTACGATGCGATTCTACCTATCAGATCAGGTAGAGTATGAGCCATGGTATAGAATGAAGTCTATATTGTATCTGACTCAGCACGGGAGAGGGATTCAGGATCTGGTAAGTTAATAAATTTCACATAATATATTTATTATGCTATTTTATAATTCATTTTGAATCTCTGTATAGCATACCAGACTACGACGACTATGTCGCATGACTGATCCAGAGGAGGATGAGGTTGCTAGTTTATCTGTGATCCATGCTGCTTTGGAGGATATGATGATGATTTTTCGATCTATTCATGAAAGTATCATCCATCCTAGACCCCAGAGACATGATGTTCCTGCTCAGGAACATGATGCTCCTATCCCAGGAGATGAGGGTCCTACTCAGGAACCTGCAGCAGCAGCTGGTGCTGTTCCCCAGCGACGACAACGGCGACAGAGACAGTGTCCTGCTGCACGTGAGCCCTCACCTGTTCCAGAGGCACAGGTCGGTGGTCTATCAGTCCAGCCTGACCCGTCTGGGTTTGTGCAGCAGGATGCATCATGGGATCCATCTTTTTTGACCGGATATCCACAGTATTCTCCAGATATTTATTTTCCAGGGATTTTTTAGGGGTCATCTCCCATGCCGCCATCTTTCATACTGGATCCTTCATAGCCTATATGGTTTCCCGAGGGTATGATGACAGCCCCTTCTACTTACATAGTGGGAGAAGGATCTCTTGCACATGATGACATCCCTCCGACACCTCCTTCCATGAAGACTATGACAGAGGATCTCGTGATTGATGTTCCAGTTCCCGAAGATCATCCCTCTTCAGGTCATCATACTCCATCTCATCATGGAACACGTCGCTCTCGATATGGACGTACCATTCGCACACCACCTTGTGGGATAGAGCCCCACCATATACACTAACATTACTTCTTCATGTAAGGTGAGATGAGAAGGGAGGTATTATACCATCAGGAAGAGAGATTCTATAAATGTGCAATGTTATGACAAAACTTTAGATGAAATGTGTCAGTTCCCCACTAGATGTGCATGTTCCTTCAAAATTTTCAGGCTGGAGATAACCCACCTTAAGTTTCACATAGCCTTATGTCTTCCATGGATTAATGTGAAACACTTCAACCAATTTTTTTACTTTATGGGGATGTAAAACCTCATTCCTTTGAATATGCACATTACCATGAACATATAAAATCATCATTTTGCAAGAAAAACTACTAATCTCATGTTCACTGAAATAACCCTTAACGTAAGAATGATACAAATAGTGTAAGTACCCAATAGCAAGATTCCAATCCATTTTGACTAGGCTATGTGGAATCATTGGTGTTTTCATCTGATTAATAATTTAAAAGGTTTCAAAACCACCTTTCTGAAACTCAAAAATGTTTCAAGTAAGTGACTTTGAAAGCCTATAAAATATAAACCATAAGATCTATTGAAATTAAACTTAAAACATGGATTAAACATATAATAAGTAATTGAAAATAAAAACCATTTCTTAAAAATTGCTGATGAAATACAATTATCAGCTTTCAAAAACACTTCTTTCAACTCAAAAATATTTCAGATATGAGACTTTGAAAGCCTATAAAATATAAACTTAATGACTCATATAAATGAAACTTAGAACATAGATTAAACATATAAGAAGTAGTATAAAAGTAATTAGTTAATTCTGGTGAGGGGGAAAACTGTTAGACCCTGGAATTGAAGGATAATGAGGATGACAAGGAAACATCAACCCCCACGCCCACCCATTCCACCCATTCAACGAACTTCGGTAACTCCTATAGAAGTAGTTTTTCAAAAAAATGAAATGTCACACCACCACAGATTCCTACATCCATATTAAGCCCCCAATTCAGTTTCATTAAATTTGGACAGTCCCCATTTTTACCAAAGTCAATGATGCACTATTAAACCATCACTTTTCTACCCCCGCCTCAATAATACAAAATGCTTTCAGGGATGAGAAATGATTCGGTGCATTTTAGAACATTGAAATGCATCGAATCATTTCTCATCCCTCAAAGCATTTTGTATTTTTTAGGCAGGGGTTGAAAGTGGTGGTTTAATAGTGCATCATTAACTTTGATAAAAATGGGGACTTTCCACATTTAATGAAACTGAATTGGGGGGTTAATATGGATGTAGGAAGCTGTGGTGGGGTGACATTTCATTTTTTTGAAAAGCTACTTCTATAGGATTTACCGAAGTTGGTTGAATGGGTGGAAGGGGTGGATGTGGGGGTTGATGTTTCCTTGTCATCCCCATTATCCTTCAATTCTAGGGTCTAACAGTTTTCCCCCTCACCAGAATTAACTAATTACTTTTCTACTACTTCTTATATGTTTAATCTATGTTCTAAGTTTCATTTATATGAGTCATTAAGTTTATATTTTATAGGCTTTCAAAGTCTCATATCTGAAATATTTTTGAGTTGAAAGAAGTGTTTTTGAAATATTATAATTGTATTCCATCATCAATTTTTAAGAAATGGTTTTTATTTTCAATTACTTATTATATGTTTAATCCATGTTTTAAGTTTCATTTCAATAGATATTATGGTTTATATTTTATAGGCTTTCAAAGTCACTTACTTGAAACATTTTTGAGTTTCAGAAAGGTGGTTTTGAAACCTTTTAAATTATTAATCAGATGAAAACACCAATGATTCCACATAGCCCGGTCAAAATGGATTGGAATCTTGCTATTGGGTACTTACACTATTTGTAACATTCTTACGTTAAGGGGTATTTCAGTGAACATGAGATTAGTAGTTTTTCTTGCAAAATGATGAATTTATATGTTCATGGTAATGTGCATATTCAAAGGAATGAGGTTTTACTTCCCCATAAAGTAAACAAATTGGTTGAAGTGTTTGACATTAATCCATGGAAGATATAAGGCTATGTGAAACTTAAGGTGGATTATCTCCAGCCTGAAAATTTTGAAGGAACATGCACATCTAGTGGGGAACTGACACATTTCATCTAAAGGTTTTTCATAGCATTGCACATTTCTATAATCTCTCTTCCTGATGGTATAATACCTCCCTTCTCATCTCACCTTACCAAGAAAAATTATCTAGAGCTTTTGAGGTTGATTTATACTCAGGGGAATGACAAAATTGCAAAGATGTTTCTATTGTGTGTAAAGCACATAAGCTGGTTGAGGTTTTCATTGTTGGAATGCATCTGAATGCTACGAAAAAGTTAGAAGGAATAAGTTAAAATTAAAAAATTTATTAATTTCTTATATATTTAATCAATGTTTAAAGTTTCATTTATATTGGTATTATAGTTTATGTTTTATAGTCTTTCAAATTCGCATACTTGAAACATTTTTAAGTTTCAAGTAGAATGTTTTGAAAGATTATAAATTAATTTTTATGGAAATTTTTTAGGAAGTTTTTGTTGTTTTCAACTATTTATTATATGTTAAACCAATTTTTAATGTTTCATTTCTATTGGTCTTATAGTTTATGTTTTATAATCTTTCAAAGTCGGAAACTTGAAAAAAATTTAAGTTTCATGTTGATGGTTTTGAAAGCTTATAAATTGTTTTTGGTGAACATTTTTTATGAAATTATTTGTGTTTTCAACTATTTCTTATATTTTTAATAAATGTTTAAAGTTTCATTTGTATTGGTCTTATAATTTATCTTTTATAAGCTTTCAAAGTCACGTACTTGAAATATGTTTAAGTTTCAAGTAGGTGGTTTTGAAAGCTTATAAATTAATCTGTATCAACATTTTTTATGAAATTATTTTTGTTTTCAACTATTTATTATATGTTTAATCAGTGTTTAAAGTTTAATTTGTATTGGTCTTATATTTTATCTTTTTTATTCTTTCGAAGTTGCGTACTTGAAACAGAATCACACATCGGAAACGCAGAATGTACTGTGCATGAAAAGGAGAACCAGAATCCCACATCGAAAATGCAGTATTGTTTTCAGGGAAAACCCCCTTATAAAAGGGAGTCCTGGGTGAGGGTATCAGTCAGAATCCAGACTATTGTAATGGTAGAACCGCTGGATAATAAATAGAAGAAAACTTCTGCTGAAAAGTTTTGTTATATATATATATATAACAAAGCAAAACAAAGAAAAATAAAAAAAAATTAAAAAAAATATTAAGCAAAGGCGGCACCTGGTGTGCCGCCTTTGTGGTTATTTTTTGGTCAAAGTTGGCACACCATGTGCCGCCTTTACCTGGGTGGAAAATTCCCCAAAGGCGGCACACCAGGTGCCACCTTTGGGGGGTAAAAAAATAATTTTTTTTAACCTAGATGTATTTTCAAAAAAAAATTTGAAAAAATGTATATAAAAAAAAATCTTCATAGCCCATCCGATGGGGAAGACGACACACGGGGGAGGGGGAAATCCGTGTCGCCTTCGAACCCCCTCCTCAACCCAATTCCCCTTTACAAATTTTAACCATTTTATTATAGTATAACTATTTTCTTTACATGCTATATTATAACTATTTTATCATATAATTATTATTTATTATAAAGATATTTTTATATCTTTTTATTATTGGATGATACTCAAATATAAGTATACCAATTCTTAACCTAATTAATTGTCCTCTTAAATTATGTTTTATATAAACATTTATGTATTCCAAAAAGTTTATAAGGTTCTCATAATTTAATTAAACTCCTTCATTTAAAAAACATAATTTCAAAAAACATCATTTGATTTAATAAGTATCAACATAAATATTTAAATTTAAATAAAGTGTTCATTGAGATTACAAATCATGTTAATATGTAGATGTGTTTAAATAAACTCTTGTTTGATTTTAATTAACCACTATATAAATACACAAACGCATGCAACAAATATATATATGTATGTGTGTGCGCACGTGCGCGTCTATGTCTAAGTGTAACGGTTATTTTTCTTTTCTTTTATTACCATTTTATTTTAAAAGTAATCCAACAGCTATATGCAATGGTCATTTTATGTATAAATACACAAATGTAACAAACATTTTATTTTAACCAAACTCTTCAAATTTTTAGATTCCTTTTCCTGCAAAGATGATGCATATTTTTACATTCCTCTACACTATGACCATTATTTACTTCATTGTTTTTCTACTCATGGAAGATCCCAAAGGCGTGGGCTATGATGTCGTAGTTATCATGTTTCTTATAAGTTGTCCTTGTTTGTTGATGATGATAGTTATCGGTTTAATATTACCACCTTCTTAGTCCAAGGCAACGTTTCTTGTATCATTTTTAATATATTTATTTATTAAACAAGGATTTTCTTTTTTTAGGATTAATTTATTTCATTTTATTAAGAGAAACATTTATATAAGAGTTACTCGGGTGTTACATTCTACGCCCTTATTAAAAGTGTGTCCTCGCAATTCGATTACATTTTACACAGAAAGAAGAAGAAAAGAACCGAACTGAAATGTAAACACAACCTTAGGGTTTCTTACCTACCATCATTAAGAATTCCCTCAATTCTCAATGTCATATCGATCACGGAGAGCGAGGTTCCACATAGTGCAACAATACGTCAAAGCATTTTCAAAGACTTCCACTTCCTTAGTCCAGATGCAGTCCATATAACTCGAATTTTACTGATGAAAAATACAATGCACTTTTTAAAAATAATTATTTCTAACATATAGTTTCAAAACATTAGAATGAACCAAGTTTTTATAAAATATCCAGACAGAGTCATATTTGAAATTTTCAAAATGCGGTTCCTCAAATATATTTTATAAGTTTCCAAAAAAGGTTGGAATCCAAGACTATATATATATATATAGGCTGCTTGGAGATCTCCCTCCTCGACACATATTCTAAAATTGAATAGTGCATCATACTCTCGAGACAAGGTGAAATATTTGAATATGCCCTGATGGTACCTCCCTTGGCGAGAAAGGTGGGAGAGTTGGAAGCTTAGGATTTGATCATAGGTGATATGTGATCCTTGATGATTACAAGGTATGGGGGAGGTGTTTGATATGTCGTAGAGAATCTTGTAGTAAAGTTAGACATTGGAAAAGGTTTCGATACTATACAATCTTTAATTTTCAATAATTATTGCAAGTAATTCCAAGGGAAGGTACAAGAGTGTTGTGCAAGGTTATTCCCCTTCCATATCGAAACTATCCTCTATCCTACCGATGAAACATATAAATCTTATGTTACCTTCTAAACATGAAAAACATGTGATATTAAATGACTCGAAGTCTAAAGATTTACTACTCCTTAATGCAAATGACCTATGAAAATATATGAAAGGTATTTAAAGGTTCAAAGGGTTCATCCTTGTCCTGACCTCTAAAGTAATCTATACCTCAGATCTGATACCAAATGTAATAACCCAAAAAATATCCATTTAAAAAAAATAACAATTCATTTATTTAAAACACAACTCGATATCGCAAAGGTATAAAGTTTTAGAGAGTCCAGATACATTAGAGAAATTTTGATTTCACAACTATAAAAGGAAAGACAAAAACTATTCTTTATAATGGTTCAAAACCTTAGCAGGACATCGACCACTAACTCACTTCTATGCATCCTTAAGCCTTATGAAAAAAATTGTTTTGAAAACATCGAGTGAGCGACAAAAGCTCAATACGGTGTTTTTAAAACAAAATTAATGAAATCAAGTAGAGTTTTGAAATTCAAAATAAAAGGTAAAACATATTATAAATTTCATTAATGCAAGCTTAAGAAAACATGTAAAATTTTCAAAATAAACATTTTATTGAAAAAAATGATATCAATTTAAATATGTAACATTGGAAAAAATAGCTTCAATCATTCATAAAGTAATAGTAATTTCACTTGAAAATCTTATAAGAATTTATAATTAATTCTAAAATGCACCATTGATCATAGCATGAATTCTCAGTTCACTCTCGAGACATGCTGGACATAGTCCTATGATGGATTAGGTTATCTCCCTAATTCCATAATGTTCTTGGGATAAACCTTTCGCACACTGTTATGTGTTTGGGATAAAACTCATGCACACCGTAATGTGGTTGGGATAAACCTCTCGGGCACCATACATGAAATCTATTGATATTAACACATTACCCAATGAATTGGAGTGCTATCAAGGATCAACATTCATAAACATTTCAATCTCATACATCCAAGTGTGACTTTTGGAATTATAACTTACATTTTTTCATTATGAGGACCATGAAATTTCTTTAAAACCATGATCTTTGAAAACCATTTCATAAAAGGACCTACTTGTTTATACATGTATCCTGATAAAAGCAATTTATCATCAAAATACATAATTATACTTTCATTTACATGTATGTAATAGTTTTTCATAAAAGATACATGTATATAAATTTAATTAAATAAACATTAGTGTTTAAACAATACATGATTTCATACTCATGCATATATATATATATATCGATTAAAAATAACTATAACACTTTTTCATAAAATGACATAAACACATTCATTAATATATTTACTTATATAAACATTCAAAGTAATATATATACATATACACATGTGTGTGTGTGTATACATGTATGAATACACGTCTTAATTAAAACTCTTTCATATGAAATGATATGTGTGTGTGTGTGTGTTTATTATTTTCATGCATCCACTTGTTTTGAAAAAAATTAATTCGATAACCTCGCTTACAATATTAGGGATTAATTAAAATTCAAGTAACCACTAAGTTAATTTTATTAAAGATATTTCCATTGGAAACTGTGGTTTTAAACTTTCCATGATAGATACATAAATATATACATATACATACATTAAATACATTATTAACAAATTAATACTTTTGAAAATCTAATGACATCACTCATATTTATAAGAGTCAAATTTTTCAAAATAATTTTAGAAAAAAAATAACTCTCATGAACTAAAACAATTTAAATATTTAATATGTAACATGAAACTTTAAGGCAGAACATTAAAGGATCGCATTTATGTATTGAAAGAAATCAAAACACTATTATAAAAATAATTTTGATAGATTAAAATAAATTTGAATATAAATATGTCAAATTCATATATGGTTTAAAAATTTTAATCATAGCTATAACAAAATTCTTCTTGCTACTTCAATGACATAAAAAAATTGTTTAAACATACATGGAGTAAACTTTAGTAATTAACTAAAAGAAAATTGACATAAAATATATGTATTTCATATGATACATGAACGCATTTCACAAAATAAAATTTCTTACCATGAAAATGATTCCACTGCTTGGTAATAGGGAAAATAATTGCATAACAAGGAGAATTTACTACTTCATATTGATTTAGAAATAATTCGAAAATGAAAAAAAAAATTAATAAAATATTCTTCCTACATGAAAATATAACTTAATTATTTGTGAAATAAAAGATTCAAATACTATTAAATGATTAAAACAATTTGACACAAAGATTCATAAACCATTTAATTCATTTGAATGAATACTCAAAAGGAAATTTAACTAACCAAAAGCAAACTAGAATTGAGTTAAAATTGCAGGAAGAATCTTGAAGTGGATTAATAGTGTAAAGAGTTCCCCTTACAATATGAATCAAAGTAGCGTAGGTTGTTCCTTGGTCCCAATAATACTAAGCTAAATAGTAGGTTCACCAAATATGTTTCCCCACCTTCTTTTCTATTTCAACAACACATGCCCTTATATATAGGTAAGGGATACCCCAAAATGGTATTCATAACCAGATCAGTATGAACATACTACAGATAAGGAAGCTCTAATTTACCATAAAATAAACCTAATTTGAACTGTAGTAGAGTAATCCAAAACAAAATTGAAAATACCTAAAACCCATGTTGGTTCGTTCGCATCCCTGAAATCTAACACACCATCGAGTCAAGTGATTCCCAGAAGATTCATTTCGCAAGTGGAATGACATATGAAGCCACTATAGTCACCAATGGGGGTTACAGATTAGGCATCAGTAGGGAATGGTTTGTCCTTATCCACATAGGACCATCCCCTGGATGGAGGGTCCCCAATCAAGACGTGTCGAATACTGGACAACCTTCAATGGATAGGTGGAGCACTGACTTCATGTTTGCTGGTTGTGTCGATGGTTCATAGCCCATCTAATAGGGAAGATGATAAACAAGGGAGGGGAAAGCTGTGTCACCTTCAAACCCCCCTCCTGGACTCGATTCCCCCTTTACAAATTTTAACCATTTTATTATATTATAACTATTTTCTTTACATACTATATTATAACTATTTTATCATATAATTATTATTTCTTATAAATATATTTATATATATATTTATTATTGGATGATAATCAAATATAAGTATACTAATTCTTAAAATAATTAATTATCTACTTATAAGTAAATATATTATTATTACTTATTATTATAATTCTTATTAAAATAATAATAATTATTTATACATTAAGTAGTTATACATTTCTTCAAATATAATTTATTTAATTTTCAAAATTATATATATCATTTTTTATATTTTTTTTAAGTAATTTGTTTAATATATATATATATATATATATATTTGTAACATTATCAATAATTTAAAAATAAATTATGTTTTATATAAACATTTATGTATTCCAAAAAGTTTATAAGGTTTTCATAATTTTATTAAACTCTTTCATTTGAAAAAAATAATTTTGAAAAACACCATTTGATTTAATAAGTATCAACATAAATCTTTAAATTCAAATAAAGTATTCATTGAGATTAAAAATCCTATTAATATGTATATGTTCTTAAATAAACTCTTGTTTGATGTTAATTAACCACAACATAAATACACAAATGCACGTAACAAAATATATATATATATATATATATATATATAAGTGTAATGGTTATTTTTAGTTTCTTTTATTATCATTTTATTTTAAAATTACTCCAATAGATATATTCGATGGTTGTTTTATGTATAAATACACAACTGTAACAAATATTTTATTTTAACCAAACTCATCAGATTTTTAGGTTCTGTTTCCCGCAAAGATGATTCCTATTTTTACACTACTCTGTACTCTAACCCTTATTCTCTTCATTGTTTTTCTACTCATAGAAGATCCTGAAGGTGTGGGATATGATGTCATAGTTATCATGTTTGTTATAAGTTATCCTTTTTTGTTGATGATGAAATTTATTGGTTTAATATTACCACCTTCTAAGTCCGAGGTGACGTTCTTGTATCATTTTTAATGTATTTCTTTAGTAAACAAGGATTTTCTATTGTTTAAGACTTATTTACTTCATTTTACTAAGAGATAAATTTATATATGAGTTACTGGGGTGTTAAATATGATGTCTGGGATCATCATTTTTATTGGGAACACTTTCATTTAAATCCCTTAATGAAAAGATATAATATATGATACTCACCTATTGATATGACTTTGTTGTATATTATAACATACTTCACAGGAATCATATTGATATCATTAATAGGTATGACCTATAAAATAGTTAAATACTAGTATCTTGGAATTAGAGGTGTTCTCAAGGAGAAACATTCATATTTCTCATATGTGAATATTATATAAATCAATTTCTCCAACTCTAACTCATGGGTATTAGATACCAGGTGTGCATCACCCATTTTTGCTGACAAACACAAACTCAAAGATATGAGGGAATTAATGAAAGGTGAATTAGTTATTTATATCACTAATGGAGTAATATTTATTATATTAGAGTTCAACACCTGTGATCTAATTTTACCAAGTGTATTTATCCTAGAATTGAAAAATTGTTATTATGTTCCCACCACAAATAGAAATTTTATTTCTGAATCTTTTTTGGACAAGATGGGAATTTTATTCATTATTAAGAAAAAGATTTTTTCTAGATATAATAATGAAATTTTTTATATAATTGAGAATATAATTAATGATTTATATATTCTTGATATGGTTAATCCTGTTTCTAATATATGGAATAAGAAGTTCAGATTTGATTCTAATCCCAGCTATATTTGGAATAGCTGCCTTGGATATATAAATGAGAAACGCAATCAAATAATCTATAGAGATGGATTATTGGACTCATTAAATTATGAGTCATTTGATACATGAAAAAAATTATTAGTCAAAATGAAAAATTCACCTTTTGGGAGAAAAGGTGAGAGCGATAGTGGATAATTGGATCTTATACATAGTGATGTATGTGGACCAATGAGTGCATAAGAAAATAGTGGTTTTAGATAATTTGTTACTTTTAATAATGAATTTAATCATTATGGGTATGTGTTTTGGAGGAAACACAAGTATGAAACTTTTTAAAAGTTCAAAGAGTTTCTGAATGAAGTATAAAATCATGAAGGAAATTTATTAAAGTCCTCCAATCAAATTAGGGCGGTGAATAATTGATTCAAGAATTCATAAATCATCTGAGAGACTATGGAATCATTTCAAAACTCACTCTTCCCTGAACACCAAAATGGAATGGTTTATTTGGAAGGATTAATCATACCTTTTTATACATGGTTAGATCAATGGTGAGTCTAAGTGACCTTTCTATTTAATTTTGGGGTTGTGCTCTATAAACTACTATATTCTTACTAAACTATATTTCATATAAATAAATAAAAAATATTCCATATGAGATATGGTATAGGAAATTTTATAGTATGTATTAATTGAATATTTGGGGATGTGAAGCATTTATATGATGATTGGATTATGATGATCTTGAATCTAAATTTGATAAATTCTTATTTATTGGTTATTTAAAAAAATTGGAGTATATTACTTTTATAATCCTATTGAACACAAAGTGTTTGTGGAATTATGATTATTTTTCCTTGAGAGGGAGCACATGATTCGAGGTGTAAGTGGTAAAAAATTTGAAGTTGTAGAAGTTTGAGGCAAACAAATTGGATGTGTTCCTAATTTGGAGGTTGATCTGGTTCAGCAAAAGTAGCAAAAGAAGAACTAAATGAAGTTACATAAGAACCTCAAAGGTATAGTTATATTTTGTAGGGACTTAAGATATAGGGATTTCTTCTGGCCAATAATAATGAAGTAATGTTCATAGAGGATTAACCAACTTTCTACCAAGTGTCTATTTAGGGTTCTGATTCTAAAAAATGGATAAAATCCATGGAATCTAAGATGGACTCCATGTACACTAACCAAGTTTTGAACTTTGTGGATGGACCTAAAGGGGTGAGACACATAGGGTGAAAGTGTTATTTATATAATAAAACCATCATGTATGTCATATTTTATACCAATTAATCACACCTAGTGGTAAAGGGTTACAAATAAGTTCATGGTATTGACTATAAAGAGAATGTTTCACTTATTGCGATGATAAATTCTATATGAATTTTTCTAGACATAAAAAATCATTATGATTATGAGATATATCATATGGATGTAAAAATCATATTCTTTAACATGAATTTAGCTCAGGACATGTATATGTTACATCCTGAGGGTTTTAAAGTTCCAAATGATAATGTTAAGGTTTGAAAGATGCATCGGTCTATTTATAGATTGAAGCAATCTTATTAGAGTTGGAATATCTGGATTAATGATGCAATAAAATATTTTTTTTTCATCAAGAACATAAATGATTCATGTGTATAAAAGTGTATTAGTGGGAGTATAGTAATATTTATGATATTGTATGTAGATGGAATACTTTTAATCAGAAATGATAACCCAACACTTCATTCTATAAATTTGTGGTTGGGTAAATGTTTCTCAATGAAATACCACAGTGAAGCACCTTACATACTAAGTATGAGGATATATAGAGATAGATCTATGATTTTTTTTGGACTAAGTTAGAACACATATATTGGTAAATTGATAAATTGGTTTATCAAAGAAAACTCTAATAAGGGGTTATTTCCAGTGTTGCATGGAATGGATCGTAGGAGGATTGAGGATCATTATAAAGAGTTGTAAAGGATGGATAATATTCCTTATTCATCCACTATAGGATTTATCATGTATGGCATGTTATTTAATTAACCTTATGTCTCATATACTTTAACCATAAAAATAAGATACCAATCCAATTCTGGTGAGAGTCACTAGATTGTTGTAAATAACATCCTTAAGTACTTAAGAAGGACTAAGGATATATTATTTTCCTTTATAGGATAGGATGAGACTTGTTTAAAGGGTTACATAGATTATAGTTTCCAATTTGATAAATATGATATAAAATCTCAATATAGATTTGTTTTTTTCTAAATGGAAGATAAATTAGTTGAAATAGTTATAAACAAGTCACTATAGTGGAATAAACAACAGAGGTAGAATGCATCATTTCATCAGATGTTTTGAAGGAAACTATTTAAATCAAGAAGTTAATTTCTGAACATGGAGTGGTTCCCAGCATAGAAAAATAAATTGATCTATATTGTGACAACAATGGGGATGTTTCTCAGGCTAAGAAACCTTGGTATCACCAAGTAACCAAACACATCCTTTGAAAATAATATTTCATATGAGAAATCATTGATAGGGGTAATGTAAAGATAAGGTAGGTGGATAATAAGGATAATGTAGTAAATTTTTTGATAAAACCATTACCATGAAAAATACATGAGGTTGATATAGAATCTTTTGGTGTAAGGCACATGATAGGTTGGTTGTAATGGTTATAAATATATCATGTTATTATAATAAATAAAATCTCTAATTAAAATTTATTCTTGTGTATTGAAATTAATTTTACACAAATTTTCAAATGATAATATTCCCTCAAAGTATGACTATGAGTTTTACATAATCAATAATCATTATAGAGTACTATGGGTCAAGAATTTTGAATGAATCTAATAATTATTATCATATGATTTGGAAGTGATTTAAACCCCTTATCGAGGATCTCCATTCAAGATAATATGAAACCATGTGTAAAACTAATATGAAGAAATACTATTATAAACATTTGTACCACACACCAAATAATCCACTACATCGTATTAAAATGATATCGTATGGGTTTTAGAGAGATCATTAAGTGGCATCCAAATGACATCCCACCACTGTAGTGAATCCATAGGCTACTCGGAATCATCTCATGTTTGGATGAGATTATTATTCAATTCATGATGTTCTAGAATTTCATATATAAATAAGGAAGTAGGGGATAGCTATAGTCCTTGAGGAGTTTCAGCCAAGAAAATATGGAAGTACATACCCATTATCACCACATAGTAGTTATTTATATAGTTTATATAGAATTATTCTTAATATCATTCATTTATTCAAGCATTAAAATACATGAATAAATGATTCTCCCAGTATATGAATTCATCATATGAATGATTCATGTCCCATATGTTTTATCTCATGAAATATTACTTTAATGATAGACTACTTGGGATTAAAAAATAGTAGCATCTCATGAAAACCATCAAACCAAATTGATACAACCCATGCATAAAATCAACCTATATATATCACACACACATATATAAATATTTAGGGAATATATCCATCAATATTCCACATTCTCTAAAGCCTTATAGAATTTGTTCCATTTTATCACATATTCTATCATATACAATAATTGTGAAATAATATCCCAAACTTTTTTTGGGTATTTTCCAAAACTCTTTTGGAAATTCATCGTCAACTTCACCTTGTATAACATCATATGAAATACCTAGTGAATACCCATCCAAAAAAATTTTATATAAACTCTAAAGCACTTTTATCATAGATCTATGATTCAAATACAATCCCCATTCAGTCAACCACAAAGTGTGACTCTACAGTACATTATAATGATGATAATAAATATAAATCTTCATATCCATATATTTAAAAAAATATAAGCCTCTAGAAAAGTGTCAATGATACTCAAGATATAAAGGGATGTAGCATGATATGAATAAAACACATGTATCTCTATAATTGTGTCCACCAGTCTACATAATATGTTAAATGTGTATTCTCATCATTTACTGTTTTCCAAGTCATAAAGTGACCATAGGAATCAGATTATGTCAATATCATATAGCCAACTCGTCTGTTCTTGATTCTCAGAGTATAGATGGATCTGATCGATGAATACATCTCATGTCATTCATCCATATGGATAAACACATCACATGTCCCTTACCCAAATAGATATACAATATATAAGTGTGGTTTAACACTCCCATAGTCTATCTTAATCTAGGTCCTAAATTTTTTAATCATCATACGAGAGGAAAAATTTCATCTTTGTTAAGATCCAACAGACAACGTGATCAATAACATACCCAACCACCCTTGCATTAGCTAAGTCAATATGCAGACCTGTGTAACTAGGGTATTAAAGTATGAAGGTTCTCATTCGAGGTATCTCTCCAACCTCAGGAAATGGGGACTCAATTATGATCCAAGGACCCTTATTATACCAAATACTTTTGAGTAATACTCCATGCAGAATACTTAGTAGGTCATCCAACACACACAAAGAATCTTAATCTTTGTTTTTTGCCTCATGAGTATACTTTGTATCTCTATAAAATAATCTTACTCATACCAACATTAACATTTTTTCATAACCTATAATACTCCATGATGAACATTATTTAGGGATAAAATCAAAGTTATACTTTGAGAGGTCTATTATCATTACTCTTTATGAAATGTATGTCTATATATACATTTAAAAATACAACATGAAAGAATTATTACATGGATATTTCATCTAACATGATATATAGTAATATTCTTAAACTCTTTAACATCATTTAACAAAACCAACATATGCACCGGTTTATCATATCATATATAATAAACTACCATATGAACCTTATGTTTGCTGCAATTTCTGGGTTTTGTTAACTCATTACATCATATGAAATCCCTAACACATCTCTATATAACTATTTGATGAAAACCTCTCAGTAAAATATTTAGTGAGAAACATATATGAAGTAAGCTAGTTTGAATAATGGTGATATTTAGGTATTATATTCCTATATTTTCAACTCTTTGAACATATTTAAACTTATTAAATCCACAACATCAATTTTTTTGATGTTGACTTCTATTTTATACTTAAAAATATTTCTAAGTTTATCTCTATCATCCTTAAAACCATATTCCATCAAAAAATTTCCTTGAAATAATATTATTAATTACGTTATTATTTATCATCCCTCCTAAACACTTTTAGGATAAAGTGATAACCACTTATGTCATGGTAACTAATGTAACTATTTATATTTATCTTTACCATCATACAATAAAATATTTTAGGATATCAAGTGTAATTTAATTTTCATTTTGACTAGTATATTCCTTTATGAAATATTGTCTTTTGCTTTTTATGATAACTAAATGTAACTCTTCACATTCTTATATATCATCACATATCCTAAAATATTTTAGGATATTGGGTGAAAAAACCACTATAATTTTTTACTAGTATAATCCTTTGGGAAATAGTGACATTCACTTTCTAAATGGTAACTAAATTTCACACTTTACATTTTTATTTTCCATCACATATCCTAAACATTTAATGTTATTAAGTGGAAACCACTTTGACTTAAGATTGGTGTAATCCTTTATTTTTTAACTTTGAAATTCTTTAATTATAAACATACTCCCTCTAGTCTCTTATACATTATATTCATTTTATAATATCTTTCTAAGATACACAAACCCTTTTGTGTTAATAAATAACATTTATTTCCTTTTTAGTAAGAACATTTAACAAATAAACTATTGTTTCAATATGTGATATTCTATGTGTTTATATTATTTTTCCTTTGATAATAAACCTTTGTTAAAATATACTACCGATGAGTGTGGTAACACATTCCCTCATATTTTATAAAATAGTAGGATAGACACTTTTATCTATATCTACTTCATTAGACATGTTATAGAACTAGATGAATAATAAACCATGTGTATAAAATTAATCATATAATATTGTTCATACCAACTCTTTGTTGTTGAAAATATTCTATTTTCATATAATATAAGATACAAATCTTTTACTTAGATTCATTTTAGCTTGATAAAATTATTTACATTAGAATCCTAGATGTAGTAACTATTTACTTCATCTCCTGAATATAAACTACAAGATCAATCAATTATTCCTTTGATTTTAAACTTCTGTATATTTACAACTCTTTGTAAAATATACATTCAGTATCACATACCCTTCAAAATCAAAGAATTAATTTCTATAGTATCCATACTAGAAATGGAAATTCCATGGATTTTCACAAACTCCTCCAAGTATATCTTGGATCAAACAATCATATTGAATTATTACTCTTTCTTTCTAATAACCCAATGTTTCAATGACCTTGATTGGATTCTTGAAGAAATATTGTTAAAATTTTCATCCAACTTTTATTCTTTCAGTTTGAAATTTTACCTACTTGTACTATATATACAGTACTATAGGACATACACATCATATGCCTAGTTCATATATATTCCCAAAACTTTGAGAATATTTGGTGAATGTTATTTTAATTCAATCATATTGTTGGAGCATTTATATAGATGACAATAGGATAAATTACCTTACTAGAATAATAAATTTTTAGTCTCCCCTTAAATCTTGATATATAATTAAAAAACACATAAACCATGTGTATTAAAAACACTCATATCACTTCATTTAAATAATGATTTTTATATACTCTTCTCAAGGGATAAATTGGATAAAATACACATCTTAAGACATTATTATCCAAGATTGAAGTATACAAGTTATCAATGCATCAAATCCTTTTCCCCATTAACTAAAATCAAACTTCAAGTTTAAATTATTTTTATATTTTGACCTTATATATATTTACAAAACTTTGTAAAACATATATTTAATATCATATATCTATTAGAATAATAGAATTGATTTCTATAACCACTAAAGCTTTAAGGAAATCGTTTGTCTCATTGATTCATCAATATATTAAATAATATTGAATATAATTTAGAATAAACTATGAGACTAAAATTACTTAAATAATTGGTTTACCCAATCATATTGAGTACATGAGTGGAGACTATGATTCCTTTGGTAATTTTTTTTCATCTAATGCCTTTAAAACCTCAAATTAATCACTTTATGCTTCCATAAGAATCTAGATTCATTTGTTAAACAATTTCAACACTTGGTTACTAAGTAATGAACTATTCTTACACACATAATTTTGATTAAGAACTTTTCTTAAATCACAAATCATGCTTAATATTTTTTATTAAGTTATCAGTCTTAAGAGGTACTCACATTAAGCTCCTACTTATCAAGAATTGATTAAAAAGTTTAGTTTGATAATGATGATGATGATATTATCTATAATAGAACATTTTATTAGATTATTATCGTGTATTATTAAAAATTTAATAAGGAATTTTATTAATTATCCTCTCACTAAAATTAGGACTCCTTTTAAAAACACATCATATCTATTAGTAGGCCAAGATCCATATTTCACCACAACTTAAACAAATTATCACATAAATAACCCATAAATCTATCTAGTATACAAAAATTATCAATCGTATCATAAATAAATATTGTATAATTGAGAAAAAAACTTTATTCAATACATCATATGGATATAATCAACTCTATGATTATGGTTCCCTAACTATTAAAGTTTCCATGTTAAGTGTAACCTAAAGAAAGTTTCAAGAATAAGCTTACAAAAACAATTTAGGGTACTCGATTGAGCTTGAAAATACCTTAAAGATAATCCAATTTCACTTATAACTCACTTTACTTACACAATATAATCCAAGGGTACTAATGATGTGATTCACAATACTCAGTTGAATGATTGTTGGTCTTGAAAAGTGTTGATTTAGAAGTAATCTCAAACTTTTTATTTGAAGGGTATTTTAATCTCACTGTCTTATCTCATGTTATTCCATTTTTATGTATGTATACTTCTAGTGATTTAGTTTTGAATATTACTCCCTCCACTAAACCCATATTTTAAAACCATATTAACGTGTAACTCTTTACACAACCCTATTAACGTGCAACTCTTTACACAACCCATAGGTTTGTTTTACTCACCAAAAAATATAAGTCAAATATATTTATTTATATTTGAATGCATAAAATATATAAGTCACATGAACACTTAATGTAAAGGTTTATACTTATATGAGATCATCAATATACTCATAAGTAAGCTTGGAGGGATAGGTAGCCAACACCATTCACCAACCTAGTCAAGGCATAAGCCTTCAGGTAGGTAGGTAGTCTGACCCTAAGTCCCTCTACCTAGGGATACTTTACTCAAGAGATAATATAATTCATCATAACTCTAAAACCAAAAATTCATAAACTATATTCAATAACTAAATTTAAGTTCATAACTTCAATTAAAAATTTAGGTCATGGTAGATGAAAACCTAAATTCATTGCTAAACCTAGAATGTAATGCATGGATATATCTAGAAGTAGATTAAAAATTAAACTAAAACATACACAATATTCACATTTCTTAAAAAAATTACTAAACATGAATATATTAGGAAATAAACTTTTAAAGAAAATAAAAATTAAAATATTTAAACATGAGATAACCATTTATGAAAAATTCATAAATAAAATCTAACTATAAACCCTCTTATAATTTTAGTTTTTAACATTATAGACATTCCATAACTTTTAATATAAACATTTTATATTCATTCCAATGTGAACCCTTTCATATTTATCATTATATGAAATTTACATTTTAAATATATGATATTATATAAATTATAAACTATTTATAATCCAATTTCTATTATGTAATAGTATTACATAATTTAAATATCATATACTTAATCATTTTTAAGCCTTGATCATATAAATAATCAAAACAATTTTTTATGTGGCTTGAATGATAACCAAATAAGACCCCCTTTTATTTTGAATAATTCAAAAAAAAATAATTATGAACTGTCCATAATATAAATATAAACTAATTTATATTTTGACCTTATTTTATAATTTATAACCCTTTATAAATTATCTCTTATGATTTCTAAATAAACACACTTATTTCTAGATCAAAAGACATGCAATATAATTTTATTAAAAGGTCTATATTAATATTTAATATTTAATAAATATTTAATAGTAGATGTCTCATAAACATTTATTAATTAATTATAAACCATTTACAATTAATTAAATAATTATAACCCCTTTATAATTAATTAATTATTTAACACTTTATTAATTAATAAATATCATCAAAATACCTTTTATAATGATTTATAAATATTCTATAAACTATTTAAATCATTTTATATGCTGAAAACTATTTTTTAACAATTTTAAATAATTTTGATTAATCTTACGTATAACTTATATTTTTTGTAAGGGTAGCCTCCTTCTACCCTTACATATACACTCTACATAAGGTTAATATAATTTTAGAGCCCTCGCAATAGGGTAAAACTAGTTTTATGAATTCTGTGTAAGGGTTTACCTCTAACTACACCATAGTACCATGTCAGTTACAATTACACAAGATTTAAAAATTAGTTATAACCTTTAAATAATTCATCTAAAACCCACTACATAAAGTTTGATTAAGTAAAACTTACATAGAACTATTCTATGTAAGGGTAACCTTAAAATTACTCGTGATATGTAAAGGTAATTCAGGTGAAGACCTTTAAGACCACTACCTTTACATAAAAAATTTACATAAAGGTAAGAACTAGACTTCCTTTATATGAACTATTCATGTATAGGTAAGTCTTGGGTTACCTTTACATGACTATCTCATAAAGGAAAATATATATGACCCTTATGTAGTCCAATATAGGTAAGGGTAAAATCCAATGACCCTTATGAAAACCTCTTTGTATAAGGGTACTTTAGGATGGCCCTTACATAAAAAAATTCAACATAAGAGTATTCCTTTTAACCCAAATTTTTATAAAATGTAAAATAGTACTATGTTTCACACTTTCCTCATTTTCCATGCATGATTTCATAAAAATTAAGCATGGATTACATTTGATACCACTAAAGGGTTTTGAGAGAATCTAATAATGATTACCAAAACCTATATAAGCAATTTAAACCCCTTTATAAGGATATATATGCAAGATAATATGAAACTACATATAAAATTGAAATGAAGAAATATTTTTGTAAACATGCGTACCGTACACTAAACAATACACTACAATATCTTTGAATGTCAACACATAGATTTGAGAGAGATAACTAAGTTTCACCCAAACAACATCCCACCTTTGTAGTGTATCCACAGTATGTATAGAATCATCTGATGTTAGAGTGAGATTATTCTTCAATTCATGATGTTCTAGTGTCTCATATTCAAATAAAGAATAAGAAGAGGGTTATAGGTATCAAGGAGTTTCATCAAAGAAAACATGGAAGTACAAACCCACTTTTATCACATGGTATTAGTTTATATAGGTTATAGAAGATGCTCCTCAATAGATCACATTTATTCATGCCTTAAATGAATAAATAAATTATATAGCTAGTATATTCACTCATCATATGAATCCTTCACATACCATATGTTTCATATCATGAAACAAAATATTAATTATAGACTTTTTGGGATTAAAAAAGTGCAACATCTCATGAAAACCATCGAACCAAAGCGATACAACCCATGCATGAAAACAACCTATATATATCATATATATAAAAGTATTTTGGGAATATATATATATCAATGGGTTTTAATAATAAGATAATTTATCTTGAATATATTCTTATACTCGTTATGAATATTTTTATTTGAGTTTTGAAGAATGGATTCATGAGGTAATAAGTAGAGACTTGTTACTTGGATTGATATGCTAAAGTACATCTCATGGAATGTCATATAGTCATAAATATACTTAGGGGTGTATTCTTATTATCAATACTTCTTACCTAAGTTTGTTCAGATACCTAAAATACGAATCTCCATACTTTGATACCCTACTTAAACAAGTCTACATATTGATTTAGCTAATATGGAGGTGGTTGGGTATATTGCAAATCATGTTGTCAGTTGGATCGCAATCAAGATGGGATTTTCTACTTCTATTTCAAGTTAAATACATATATCTCTTGATTGAATTTTATTGGGGAAATTCATGGCCATGATTAGTTGTTTCATATATGGTGTGTCCAACTACTTGGATAAGTGACATGTGATGTACTTATCATATGGATGAGTGGAATGTAATGTATTCATTGACTTGGTCAGTCTATTTTAGAGAAATAAGAAATGATGAAAGGCCAATACTATATTAATATTATCCATGTATAGTAATATCTTAATGTCATGGAAAAAGAGGTTATATATGTATACATATGATTTATATGACATATCTTATGGTAGACATGTTTTTATAGATATATGATCATGTTTGATGGAGATCACAACATACCCCTTAGTAGCTTGAGTATCATTGACACTTTTCTAGAGTAAATTCTTCAATTTCATATAAAAAATAGGGATTTCATAATTTTTTCAACATTGTTAATGCCTATAGGGTTACATAGTTAAGCCGTTAGATAAGCATAAAATTTTGGATGGGGTGTTTTTTTTAAAATGAAGAGAGTTTGATGAAAAATTGTATCCTAGAGAGTTTGGATGGATTAATAAAGAGTTGTGATGATGTAAATAAACTCCTTATGGGATTTTAGTGCAGGTGGGAGATTTTTGGATGTGCACTAAAATGTACATGCATGAGATTCATGTACACATATATAATAATATAATATTATATGTAGTGTACATTTAATTAATGTATAAGATTCATGAATATATATATATTATTGAATATGAATGAAATTAATATTATGGATAAGCTATAACTGAAACATTTCCATCTTCCAAGAACACTGATAAAAGGGAGAAAGTGTATCTCATAAACTACCAACTTTCAAGCATTATATCATCAAAGAAAACAAAAAAAATCAACACTAAAAAAATTAAAAATATCTTAGGGTACTGGGAAAACATTTATGTCTCATGCTCCCAAGTACTCTCCTCTAGGTCACCATACCTCCATAGTATAAAAACCAAGGGAATTTCTAGTGCATGTTTTACCTTCTCTCGATGAACCTGGATCTCTACAGATCGCTCTACAAATTTCATATCATCCTTAGTATATAAATCTCCTTAGTTAATGAAATGGGAGTCATCATGAAGATATTGATGGAGCTTAGACACGTGGAAGATTTCATGGATACTATTAAACCCTAATGGGAGTTCCAACTGATAATCCACCTTGCCAATGTGATCCAATACCTTAAAAGGTCCAAAAAATTGGGGAGAAATCTTACTCCCCTAACTAAACCTCTGATTACCCCATTAAAGGTAAACCCTCAAGAACACATTATATCCAAACTCAAACTTCAGGGGCCTTTACCTATGATCTGTATAGGTCTTCTGGTGGTCTTTCACTACCATCATACTCTCTTAAACCATCTAGATATTATCTTTTGTGCTCTACACCACATCCATACCAAGAAATGTTGAATCCTCAACCTCAGTCCAGTACAACAGTGAATGAAATGATCTTCCATAAAATGACTCAAATAGATCCATGTTTATGGATGCATGATAACTATTATTATAAGTTAACTCAACTAAAGATGATTGATTTACCCATGATCAGTAAAAATCTAGAACACAAGCCCGCAATATATTCTCATATGTCTGGATATTCCACTCTAACTACCCATCTATATGAGGGTAAAAACTAATGCTAAGGTGCAACTAAGATCCAAAATCATGTTTTAAACCTATCAAAACTCATGAGCTAAAATGAGGATCCTAATAATAAATGATGGTTCTCAGTACCCCATGAATCCTAGCCACATAATCTATATATTGTATCACTAAAACATCCATGAGACTCAACTTCCAAATTTCTAGGAAATGAGTTAACTTTGTTAAGTGTTCCATGAACACCCAAGCAACATAAAATCTTCCCTAGGTCTAAGGAAACCTAGTAATTAAATCCATTAAAATTTTCTCTCACTTCAACTTGGGGTAATTCAAGGTATAAATTGAACTTCCAAGAATATAGTGTCTGACTTTCACCTGCTGACAAACTATACACTGCATTATTTACTTCACCACTGATTGATTTATCCAAGGCCACCAAACATACCACCTAAATCCATGATACATATTAGATTCTTCTATATGTATCACTAATGGTGATTTTTGAAACTCATGGTGGACTCCCTCGCACATCATAAATGGAATGAATAGCCTCTCCCAAAACATTATTTGATTCATACTATCCTCTAACCACCCCTCTAGAGTATCACTATATCCAACAAGGTCTTGCATGACTTCCAACTCAGAGTCTATCCATTGAGACTCCTACACTTTATATATCAAATAATATTCCAAAATCACCTGATAATGACAACCTCCACCACTGGATTCCTCTATGTCAAGATGCATCATTGCAAGCTATTCCATCCCTCTCTAAGAATCTCCATACTCCCAAAGGACATATCCTTGAAAATTTATTCTCAATGCATCAACCACAATATTTCATTTACTTGAAGTTTAGGAGATCTTTAAATCATAATATTTAAAAAATAACATCCACACTCATGACTGAAGATTTGGATCCCGCTAAGAGAATACATACTTTGGGTACTTATGATACATGAAGACTATAAAGCGCTCATTAGTGAGGTAATGTCACCATGACTTAAGGAAAAAATTATCATTTATTACTCTTGATCATGGGTGGAATAGTAACACTCATGGGGATAAAACTACCTAGACCCATAAGAAATCACCTCCTTTTACCTCATTAAGACACATCCCAAGCTCGGATGATAAGGGTTATAAAATACTTCAAATATAAATCCTTCCTTGGGAAACTAAATCACGAGAGCACTAATAAACCTCTCCTTCAGGCATTTGAATGATTCCTGACATTGATCAGTTCAGATAAAATCATGGTTCATCCTAGTCAAAGTGGTTAATGGCAATGAAGTCAAAAAGAAATTGGACAAAAACCTCTGATAATATCTTGTAAGAAAAAGGAATCTATGAACCTATGACACATTCTAGAGTGCTTCTAAGAAACAACTACCTCTGACTTTGATGGGACTACGACCACGCTCTGCTTGGAAATCATGTTCCCATGGAAATTAACTTCTCATGTACAAATTTTTCACTTGGACAGATTTCCATATTGTTGGTGGTGTCAGAGAACTTGTAGGATAAATATGAGATGTTCAAATTGCTCTTCTTATGATATTGAGGTGATAAGGATATCATCAATAAAAATGACCATTAACTGGTCCAAGAACTCGTGAAACCCATAATTCATGGGTCCCATGAACATTTTCAATGCATTAGTGATGTCGAACAATGTGACCATGAACTCGAAGTACCCATACCTGCATCTGAAGGTAGTATTTAGAATATTCTAATACTTTACCCTCTTATAAAGATATCCAGACTACAAGTAAATACTTAAAAACTAGCCGAAACCTTTCAGCTAATCGAACATGTCATCTAACCATATAAGAGGGTAACAGTTCTTGACTATTACCTAATTAAAAATTCAATAGTCTATACACAACCTCAAACTATTGTCTACCTTCTTAGAGATCAACACCAGAGCACCCAAGAGGATACACTGGGTCAGATGAATCCCTTATATATCAGATCACCAACTTAGAGCCTCAACTCCCATAACTCCATTAGTGTCATCTAATAATGATCCATCAAAATCAAAGTTGAACTAAGTTGTAACTCTATTCCAAACTCGAAATCACACTAAGGGGTAGTGTCACAATCTCATTTGATAAGACATACAGAAACATTTTAACAACCTTCAGAACCTTCATCACATGTTATTTCCCTGACAGATCTTCCAACTAAGAAAAAATAGGTTCCAATTGTCTGTTTCCCACCGGATATCCCCTCTCTTCAATGAACACCAATCAATGGCCTTATGTGTTATAGAACACAAATCTCCTCTAGAATAAATCAACAACTGAATGAAAATAATACAAAAAATATATTCCAAGGATAAAATTGTATGACTATATCTGTAACAATAATAAGCCCCCATAAACTTGTGATTACTCATTTATAATTGATATCCTTAGTAAAAATCAAACAAAATGGTCTGACCTCAAATTTTTATGGATAATTATATGGGAACACTGTAAAAAATATAGAATTTAGTTGCATTATTTTAGCCACATTTTCAAAATATTTGGCTAATTTAGAGACACTTTTTAGCCTCATTTTGAAACATGGATAATTTTAAATTTAATGATGTTTTTAAGGAAACATGTCTAATTTAGTGACATTGTGTTATCTACATTTTTAAATGTTGATAATTTTAAATTTATACATTTTTTTCAAAAAAAATGTGGCTAATTTGGCGATGTTTTTTACCCACATTAAAAAATGGCTAATTTAGCCATGTTTTTTAGCAACATTTTTAAATGTGGATGGTATTAAATCTAGCCATGTTTTTAAGAGAACATGCATATTTTATCCATGTTTTTAAAAGAAAGGCTATTTTAATGATGTTTTTTATCTGCATTTTAAAATGTGAAAAATTATATATATATATATATATATATATATATATATACATATATATATACAAATATATTAACGTATATTTAAATGTCATGATATTTATAATCAACTTATGTGTGTGTGTGTTTATAAAAACACACACACATATATATATGTATGTATGTTTTTTAAATATATATATATATATATATATATATATATATATATATTAATATATATATTTATATTTATTAACATGGATGGCATCCCTCCCACATTGGAATCCCAATGTGGGCGAGTGCCTCTTTTTAAATTATATATAAATATATATACATAAATTAATTTTTTAATATGTAAAATGCAATGTCCTAACTTTTCACAAAGGTATAGACCATTTTTTTATTTTTTTTATTTCTTAGTTTGGACCTTGTAAGATTTTATAATGTAGCCACAGAGGTCACACGGGAATCTAGGGCTTGTTCGAAGCCCGAAACACTGTATTTTTGATAAACAGACTGGGTCGCATGGTTAGGAGAAACCATGTAGCCCAACCCATGTGGTTTTCCTAACCATAAGGGGGTGTGACAGAAGGGATTAGGGGAGTGGATGGTTGTCTACAATAATGTGAGCCATGATGCACACCCATGTGGGTGGTGTTTTCACTTTTGGAAGTGGCTTCTCCATGCCTTGTGCATGGTTAACCAAACCATGCACCTAACCCATACAGGGTCCCCCCTTAAGCAGAATTGGGCACATGGTTGGTGCACAATTTTTTCAACTATTCATCAAAACTGTGTTTCCCAGTTCTGGTGTGTGTTTTACCATTTTCCCCCTAAAATGTTTTATTAACCCTAATTATTTTTCCTCCTTCATTATTCTCTAGAAACCCATGTGTGAAGCCCTATACTCTACTCCTCTTAGGGATTTTTATCCCTCCTTCATACAAACTGTAAATCCTTCATCATATAGTGAATTGGAAAGATTGAGGTAAGCTCTACACTCCTCTTCCTTCCATTATTTATTGATCTTATTCTCTACTGTGTTATTTAGGTTTGATCACGTTTTAACTATTTTTATGTCATTTAAAAATTTCTCTGATATATATAATTCTAGATCAATTAAAGAGCTGAAAATAGATGAGTGATCTTCTATGAACCTAAGGTAGGTGATCTAGCTTCTTTCCCCATGTTTTGTTTCATTTTATATTTTTCATTATTGTGCCATGTGTTGGACCCTTCTGGAAATGCCTCTAAATTGTATAATAAATTAAATTGAGTTGTTTACCTTGAAAATTATGACCCTAGTGAGTGGATAATAAAACATTTAGTTGATCTCCTTGACTCAAGTTTCCCAAATGGGTGTGTTTTTCTTTTTAATCATTTTTCTCATTAACTTTAATCGTCGAAGCACCCATTGAAGTGTGTGGCCTTATAATAGATTCCTTGAAATGAGATAATTATAATTAAAGGAAAAGTGTGTAGGCCCTTATGCCTTATTCCTTATTACTTATGAATTATTCCACAGGCCTTAATATTTAGTTAAATTTCTTGAATTAATGGATTTAGATAACTTATTAATCATATTAAATGATTTTCCTTGCTAAGAGGGATGATCTTGATATCCAAGTCATACCCTCACCTTAAACCGAGGGCACTACAAGGTTCCCAATTTAAGGACTCCTTGGATGGGATTCAAATTCTTTAGTTATTTTTGTTTAAGAAGTGTAAATACATCAAGGGAGATAGTAACTATGCCTAGGATGGGTTCACCAAGTGTTTTTCCTTTACCTCCAAATGACTGACATTGGTTCCCTAGGGGAGACCCTATAGAAGGGCTTGGTGGAAAGATGGTTATACCATGTTATGAGTGAGACTCAAACCCCTAAATGAGATACTAGGGATAGAATCTATGGTTTTATCTTATTTTCTTCACACTATTCCAGGAGTGAAACTTAGGATCACATCCATGGGTCACCTTGGAAGGACTCCCATGGCATTGGTTTTATATACGTTAGACCTAGAATGATACTTGGAATCCCTACTAGGTCACCTTGGATGAGCTCATGGTACATCTGCTTAAATTCTAAATATGGTCTTTTTTATGAAATAATAAGAATGTTTAAATGGACCTTCCTAGGATGTGTCCACCAATCCAAATCACATTATTGGGGATAGATTGTCATTGATGTTTTATTTACTTTGATATATTCACCATTTTCCTTACATGTATAGGTTAATTTGGTTTAGACAAATCTTTATTAGGATGAATCAAGTAGATTCATATGGGTATCCCATAAGGAACCTAGTCTGATATATTTATTTATTTATTTTTAGCACTGCATTTTTTGTTTTTGGCACACTGCTAATTTTATATCGCACATAATCGATTGATCTAGACATAATTAGTGGTGGAATACTTAGTATATCTCACACCCTTATTAGGTCAAATTTGGAACCCAAGAAAACTTTATGGTTTCATGTATAGATCAAGGGAAGCGATCAACTTCTGATGCCTGATTGTGAGTTCTAGGATTGAAATCAGAAGTAGAGGACTGATCCTATGCTCAAGATACTAGTAGTGGAATTTGTTGGTCTTTTCATATTTTGTATAGCATGTGGTATATGCCTACTAACTTGTTCCCTTGTGTTCTCATTTTGTATAGCTACATGATCATCATCGTCATTTTATATATATCATTGTTTATCTAGCTTCCTCCTATTGTTATTATTTCCGCTACTGGTCATTTATTTTGTTCCCATTGCTTACCACTACTATATACTAATGTGCTGAACTTTGACCAATGAGGGTATATTCTTCCCACATACACACTCTAGGATCTCACCTCTAGTTGGAAGCCTCTGGAATATGGGGAGGCGTTCTTAAGGTCTTGTGGAAGACCCTCTTAGGGCACCGCTAAGTGGCTCCAAGGGCAGGATGCTAAAAAGTGGTATCATAGGGGAATTTTTCCTTTGTATTACTATTTGAGTATTAGATAAGAGACTAGGATTATGGAATTTGGCAATGACTATATTACTAGGAGTATCTAACCCATGTATAGGGGAAACCCAAATTACCTGGGATGGATTATTGTTATTATTGGTTGCACTTACATTTTTACTGATCTCACCATTGGGTGGCGTACTTGTTTCATGCTGTTATTATTACTGATACTATTATTCTAGGGTTTATTTTACCTTGTCCCGATGATATGATGGATCTTTGACTCATGGATCATATTAGGAACCATAGTACTTAAATGTAATAAATTATTCCACGACATATCTATATTTATACATGCATTGCCTGTATTTCATGTGCTAATTATGGTGCCTTATTTGTTATGACTTGTAGGGTGCTAGTGTTTTTATAAGAATGACATAATTGGATTAATTAAAGCTTCTACATCAATATAAATAGTTTTTTCCCACATAGATTGATGATGAAACCTTAATTAACTAATTATGACACATTAGTTGACTTGATTGATGAATTCCACTGGAAATTCAAGATGTAAGTACTTATATAAATTATGAAGGGTATTTTGCTTAATAAAATCACTAAACATGACCTGTTACATATTGTTATAGATGTAAAGTTAATTTCATAGTTACTTGACATTCCAATTTTAGTTTATAAAGAGTATGGGCCTTTGTAAATTTGGAATTTCTAACATAATTAACAGGACTAAAATATTAACATTTAAATGAATGAGAATAAATTACAATAATTTAAAGTTTTAAATTAAAATGGTAACACTATATGGGGATGCCAAATGAAAAGTAAAGGGTATTTTACTCTATACCTTTTATTTTACAATCCATATACCAGAACCTCTTTTGTTGTATGAGACCCTGACCTTGACCTGAACTCATTAGTGTGAAGTAGGATTGTCTCTTGAGTTCCTTATTTGACCATTCTTATCACCTAGACCTAGATTTAAGAGTGGACAGAGAGGTGTGACTCTCTTATAGTAAGACCTTGTAAATGTTCCTTTTTGTTATTAATTTCCCTATCTGTTATAAATATTATTTGAGGCATGCACTTGGAAATTGTAGACCTATTCCATCTCGACGTCTATGTGTCATATTCTAGGAGGGGGTGAAGACCACACTTTGGGGGTGGTTGGACCTAATCCACTAATCGTACCTCCTATAGTGCCTCATGAGGCACCTCCCATTAATATTATACTGGGTGTCGATGCTTAATTCATACAGACCATAAAATGTGCTCCCCAACCTGCCCCTACCATGGAAGATTTGACTCATGATTTCAAGCAGAAGCATCCTCACACCTTCTCAGGGGATGGAATAACTCAGGATACTAGGTCATGGATAGAGTCCATGTTTTATATCTTCAATCATATAGAGGTACCTCCAGACTAGAGGTTCAAGCTCACCACCTATATGTTTCCTGACTTTGCTAAGAATTGGTGGGATGTCTACACTCAGGCTGGTTGACATCAGGGTATGATTTGGGCAGACTTCCAGACAACCCTTTTTTAATTCTTATTTCCCTATATGTTGGGAGAAAATGGTGACTGAGAGTTTATAAACCTATAGAAAGGTGACATGTCAGTGATGGATCATTCAAATCGCTTCACTGAATTACAGTATTTTTCACCAATCTTGAATGATAACAATATGGCTATTATGAGATAGTTTTAGGATGGGATTTATTGCACCATACAATCATAGGTGAATGTATTCCAAATGACTATCATTTTAGAGATAGTGAACTAGGACCTCATCACTGAGTGAAACCTAAGGGAATCTGGAAATGTGAGCTAATGTGGTTCAGCTTCCAGGTAGAGTGGTGGTTTATCTAGTGGCAGGAAGCAGTGTTTTGAGGGTACACATAGGGGAAGTACCAATTGAGTGGCATGAAATGATAGTGATGTGGTGTTTCACCAGTGTAGAAGGCCATGGAATAAAAAGTGCCAGTGTATGAGGAACTCATTCCAGTGTTGAGATTGCGGCATGATGGGTCACCTCCAGTGTTTCTTCCAATATTTTCTTCCAGTTCTAGTGAAAGGGGATCTGTACCAACACCATTCTCAAGTTTAGTATTTGAAACTACTCATCAGGCAGAGAGTTTGCATTTTAACAGCTGATTAGGCCGAGGGGGTGGTCATGGTCAAGGTAGTCAGGCCTTAGAGGCTCAACACTCGTACAATGGACCTGCCCAAGCTTGTTAGGTTACATCTAAAGGGATGGGTTCAAGCCTCAAGTCATATATATGTAGTGAAACCTATGCCTGAGAAGAAGATTCCAAGGCCTTATACTTTATGAGGTACTATTCTAGTAGACTCTACTTTATTTTATGCCATATTTGATACAGGTGAATCACACTCCTTCATACCTACTATGATTATGGGAAGTCTGGGCCTAGTGATAGATCACTTTAGTGGAAACTCTTGATACACTGCTAGGGGTCAGATCATAGAATATTCGCCAGTTCAAGGAGATCCCCCTTAAGATAAGTGGGTACCATTTCCTATGGATTATATTTTCCTCAAGATGAACAATTTTTATGTCATTCTTGGAATGTACTGGCTAGTGCCTTATCACACCCTTGTTGATTTCTATCATCAATAGGTGTCGTTCTCATCACTTGAGGGCAACACATATATTCATAATGGATAATGGGATATCTATGATAGTTGAGCTAGACCTCAATGCACTAGGATGGGTAAGGTAATATCCTAGATGGAGAGTCTCTTTATGAGTGATTAGGGAATACAGATTGTGGAATTACCTCCTATTGTGGATCATTTTGGTGATGTATTCCATGATTATTTCTCTAGATTACCTCTTAAGAGAGTGTTTGATTTCACCATCAATCTAGTTCTAGGTGCGACACTAGTGTCCATTCCTCTTTATAGGATAGAACCTACATAGCTCTAGGAACTCAAGAAGCAATTAGAAGATCTAGAGACAAAGGTTTTTATCCGACCCAACACTTTTCCATGAGATTCAACAGTCCTTTTCGCCAAGAAGGAAGATGGTAGCCTCCATTTTTGTGTGGATTACCATCGGTTGAACCAAATTACAATGAAGAATTGGTATCCACCACCTCATATAAATGACCTCTTTGACCATCTTTGAGGAGTGACAATTTTCTCCAAGATCGATCTAAGGTTTGACTATCATTAGGTGAATGTGATACCATCAAACATGCCATGTACAACATTCTAGAGTAGGTATGGCTTGAATGAGTATTTGTTGATGCCGTTCAGACTTATAAACACACTAACAATCTTTATGGATCTAATGAATTGAGTTTTCCACCCATACCTAGATTCATTTTTTGTAGTCTTTATTGATGACATAGTAGTGTTTTCTTACACCAGACACAACTATGCCAACCATATTAAGATATTTATGAGTACATTGAGAGAGAATCATATATATAAAAATCATAGAATATGAAACTTTTGGATCTATAAGGTTAACTTATTAGGTAATACCATTTTATAGGCAGACGTATCTATTGACCTAGAGAAGGTGAGTATTGTGGTTTTTAGGGAGAATCCAAAGAATTTGTTTGACATACTCAGTTTCTTGGGGATAACTATCTATTGCAAGTGATTCATATAGGATTTATCAGGCTTATAAGTGCCTCTCATGAGCCTAACTATAAAGGGTGTAAAATTCATCTGGTCTGAAGCTTGTGAGATATACCTTTAGGAGTTTAAGGGGAGACTAAATTTAGTGTTGATCCATATTCTTATAGAGCTGTGAAGAGGCTATACTTTGTACGGTGATACTTTATTTAATGAACCAAACTTTTTGAATGATAAATGTTTCCTAAAAATGAGTGTTATATTATTATGTACTTAACAAAACCTTTTCCCTTTATTAATGACTTAAGTGTAAATTGAAATGTGACCATTATTTTTAGACCATTATATGACCATTAGTCAATTATGACCATTGGTCAATATGACCGTTGGTTAATTTGACCATTGGAAACTATACTGCTTTTAATAATTTTAAAATTATAATAAGTGTTTATAAATAGAAATGACAAAGTAAAATTAATGCATACTGAAGAGTCGATGGCCTCATCCAATATAGTTGTGCCATATGAAGCCCATTTTTTAGAGCTTTGGAAGGAGGTAGAATCACCAGGCTTCACTCTTGACCAAGCCCAAGTTGAGCTTCAATGTGTTAAGCTTGAACAAAATCACTTATGGGAGAAGTTCAAGTTATTGGAGATTACCACTTGGGTGATGTTATATAAGCCTCCCCGAGAGTCTATCACCACCACACACCTTACCATTAGGTTTTATGCAAGTGTTATAAGGAATGGATTATGTTTCAAGGCCTTAGTCACTTAAATTATAATCCCTATGTTTTAATAAAAAATTTATTTCATCATTTCCATTTTAAGAGTAGTTTTGATTAATAAAATATATTTTTAATGGAGATAAATTTGATAAATTTATTTTACAGGTAAAAATTGTAATTTTTAGATATTTCTCATACTTAGAGAATTATTATGGTAAAATAAATATCATTTTTTAATTTCGAATGTCAAAATTAATCTAGGGTAAATTTTTAGTATTTTTATAAGAAGTTTCATATTTTTGATGAATAATGAAAAATGCTACAATTTTCATTCAAATAATTATTATAATTTAAATAATTTATTCTTTGAAATGATTTTAAAATAATGGACATACATGGTTACGATCAATAAGATATTTAGAGTCTGATAGGTTAAACTTAATTTTTTTTGTGAATATTAACTTAGCCCTTTAGAATAGTAATGTTACCCTTATGAATAGTAATATGACCAATGTAATAGTAACCTCATCTATGGAAGTATAAATATAATTTATACATCTTAAATTATAATGTGATATAATTATATCATAGTATAAGTAAATAATTTTTTTAGAAATTATTAGTTAAATATTAGTATTTTTATAAAACATAAATGTTTATTTACAAATTTATAATTAATATAGTGACTTAAAATAAAATTTATTTTTATAAAATGGAGTTCATTTTTGAATTCTACATATCAAAAAATTATTAGGGTGATCATTTGGGATTTTTCTAGAATACTTTTGTTTTTCGGTGAATAGTAAAAATAAAATTTTGAGTTTTTGGTGTGTTTAATGACATCATTAATGATGTAATAATTAATTTAGAATTATTTTAGACTCTTATGTGTTAAATTAACTCAATATTTGTCCCAAGTTTCTAATATAATGGGAAAATACCATTTGAAATCTCATGGTTTTGAAAATACCACTACTAAGGTGTCCTCTGAAATTGATAAAAAACTCTCTCACTTTTACTAAAAATACCCACCAATTTATCTATTATATTTCATTAAAAATTCTTTCTCCACGAATATCTAATATTATTTTCTCCCAAGGAGTCCCCCAAGGTGTCCTCAAGCCCCCAAGGTCCCAATCTTTGAGTTTTAGGAGTCACTCTTCAAGGTAAGGGAACTCTCAACTCTTCTTTTCCATTCATGTTTCCTTTTTATGTGGTATGTATTTAAAATTTTTATATCATGCTCTTATGTCCATTTAATTATATATATTTAATGTTTTAATAATAATTTATTAATGGTAAACCCCTTTCCCCTATATTTTTAATGTTTTCTAAAACTATGTTTCATACCTGTTATACTGTGAGATTTTCATCTCAAAATTTATCTCTTTTTACCAAGAAATTATTTTATTTTATTTTGTGAATATTCAAAAATATTTATTACACAAGGGTATTCATATAGATGTCAAAATGATCTATTTTAATTCTGTTATTAACATACATGAAATCCTCCTTCTATTTTTGTGGGTTTAAAATGAAAAAAGGATCTTGTTTTTAAGCACTTTCTAAAACACCATGATTTTGAAATAAAAACCATTTATTTTATTCTCCACATGTTATTTAAAAGATGTTTTATTATGATATATGTGGTTCAAATTAATTAATAAATGTTAATTTTATTCCCTGAGAGTGCTCTAGTGCATTGGGTAAATAATTTAATCTCTAGTGATGACAAGTTTTACGATACCATGGTGAATAACCTTGGTAATTTTTATGACACATCAGTGATAAAAATTGGTGATATGATTATGAATGACTCAATTAAATGTTGTAGTTAAATTTCCAAGTTATTATTCATGTTATTTTTATTATTATATGCCTACTTTTCCATTTCTCATGACTTTATGTAATTCCTCGAGTTCTTATTGATATTCCTCAAGAACACAAGTAAATTTTTTACCTTGTTTACCCTTATTGGGACTTATGATCACCCTTTCCTTTTATGTATGTACCCAGGTTATGAGATGCGGTAATTAAACTTATGATGAACCTATGATTAATCCATTCAAGTGTATTAGAATAATTTTTTCATATTATAATGTATTATATACCTTATTTCCAAGACATTAAACTTTAAAAGATCCTCTATTTATAAATTATAATGAAACATTATATAATGAAAAGGTGGGATGCCATTGTTGGTATCAAAGGATAGTTTAGTTATTTATGGAAATTAGGATTTTAAATATTTAATAATAACCTTTGAGAAAATTTTATATATAAAAACAAATATTTTGGTGAAATATTAATTAAGTAGTTTCTGAATAAAGAAATCCATGTCAGGATATGAACAAATGGATATGGCTCTAGCACAGATGTATCTAGGGGTAAAACCCAAAAACACCACTTTGAGATAGACTTAAATGGGAATTGGTGCATGACAAC
Source organism: Viscum album (assembly GCA_963277665.1). Classification (NCBI taxonomy): domain Eukaryota; kingdom Viridiplantae; phylum Streptophyta; class Magnoliopsida; order Santalales; family Viscaceae; genus Viscum; species Viscum album. The sequence goes on from OY728130.1 coordinate 1,954,928,083, forward strand.
AGGCCTTGCTACACTCCTGGTTTGACACTCCTATGGGTTATTTTGGGTTAATGACAAGATTTTAATGAAATATTATGAAGGATTTATAGAAAATGTAATTTTTGTTAATGAATAAAAAAATTAAGCATGATGTTTTAAGACATAAAATTATTTTAGAGTAATAAGATTATTAAAAGAAACATGTTTCTCACTAAGTTTCTATTCTTTTAGAAAATGTCAGTAAATAGGAGTAATTGAGTAAATGGTGAGCGCACCAGACCATGCACTGATAGCCCTTTTGATGGATGTCAGAATGGAAACCTTCATGATAATGATGAATCAACTAACTCAAGTTATGGGCAATAACTTGAATCAAGATGATAGACCAATTTCACCAGGTTGGGACCAACCTTTCATTATGTCCTTTATGCACCAACGACCACCAATGTTTAGTGGATCTACCGATCCATCGAGTACTGAAAAGTGGATAAGCTCTAGAGAAAAGATCTTTTATGTACTTCATTATTCAGAACAAGAGAAATTAACTCTGGATGTGTACTATTTATAGGGAGAAGCTAATCAGTTGTGGGAACTAATTAAAAACATGAGGCCAAGAGGGTGGATTGAAGCTATGTAATGGGAAGAGTTCAGGGGAATCTTCTTTAATAAGTATTTCCCTCATTCGATGAGAATGAAAATGGAGAAGGAATTCCTCTAACTAAAGTATAAGGAGAATGAATCTGTTGGAAGCTATGAGATGAACTTCACAAGTCTTTCCCATTGTACCTCTAGCTTTATGATGGATCCTAATAGGTTGGTTAATTGTAATGCCCCAACCCTAGTTACCAAAATTTGGTGCATTCTTACATAACATTGGCATGATCATAAGAGATCAAGTCTCGAAAGACCGATTAGTTTAATAGCCTTGTAAGTACTAGATATATACAGAAGTTTTATATTACATTATGAAATTGAAAAACAACAAGATTGTGTCCCATTTTAACACACTCATATCCTCTTAGCCTATTCTTACAGTTCAGTCATAATATACATCTTCACATCCTAGAAAAAATAAAACATAAGAAAGGGGTGAGCTCAGATGCTTAGTAAGGATAACAATATAGCAGAAACTTTCATAAATAAGCATAAACATTTAAGGCAATGTGTAAGACTAAAACACAAGCCTTTTAAACTTAAAATTCAGTATAATATGGCAAATATAAATCAAATAATTCCATTTACTTATTCACATGGATATTATACTAGTCGAATAATCACATGTAATATCAATAACCAGTTTCAAAATGATGGAATGCATAATACCGGACATCATAACCACATAGTCAAGGCCTCGTGCCAAGACTATAAATAAGATTTTGTCAAGGCCTTGTGCCAAGACACTAGTTTGTCTCATGAGACCTACCGATGCATCGGGGATCTATAGCGGGCTCCACTTGTTACTTACTAAGTCCAATGCATTCCTCATATAAAAAGGTTGAAAAATAACATAAACATTTGTATTAAAAATAACATACGAAATGTTAATAATTTAACCATAAACCATGAATGGTATAAAAATAACATATACATAGTAAAACATACCACAAAACCTTTAATACAATTTAGAAGATTGTACCATAATAAATCAACTTCAAACAAGTGTAAAATAATCAAAGGATGTTGACATAGATGAAATCAAAACTATTTGATAGAAATATATCTTTCAATTTTGAAATCATTTAAAAGTCAAATAATTATAAAAGAAAACATTTATTTTGAAAATATTATTATAAGCTTGTAAGATAAGCTTTAATGATGTTAAAACAACGGAAAATAGCCGCACTCACCGTATAAGTTAAAAAAACATTCTTTCCATAATTTTTTCGAAAAGGTTGTAAAGGACCTTGTTTGGAAATCGATGGAAATATTCCTTTATAATAATTTTATAAAAATTTAGACAAGGGTATAAATTACTTTAACCCATATTCTAGGAAATAGTAAAAATGTTTTGAAATACATTTTTAAGAAACACAGATGTGGATGATAAAGAGAACCCAGTAGATACTCACGTATAAACAACCTCAGAAAATGAAGAGATTATAGAATTAACTCTTACCTTGTACTTTTCCATGATCAAGGGTATGTTAACCTCTTGTTTAATATTTAAATAATTTTTATTAACATACAAGAACCACATAGATAAATATGATATCATATATGATCTTCTAATATTTCTTTGTCAATAATATTTCAGTAGTATCATTGTTTCGGGTGTTAACTAATTCATTTTACTTTATATGATTTGTTACATAATCCATGTTTATTATGGGTAGGATTTATTTTATTCATATTCAGAATGATATTAAGTTCTTAAACATTATTTTTAATCATAAAATAAAAATTATTCTTGAATGGTTATGATGAGGAATGAATCTTATCGCATTCGTGGAGACTGTAATCCGTACATACGCATGAGCGTCAATACCATTCTATTGATAGTGAAATAATATTTAATTGGATGGTATATCATATATACCGAATAATTAACATGTTATATTTATTATTTATATCAATTATACTCATTATTATACCCATCCAACTGATGAAATGTTGAATAAAAAACTACACCACGACGTGGAGACTATAAGCCGTACGTACGGACGTATGGTGAATTTTTCATTCAAAGGATAGATAGAATAATGAATATGATTGTACAATATTTATAATAACATCACAGTATGTAGAAGGTACTGGATTTATTATTTTGTTATGGAAACAACAAAGAAAGAAGAAGTGGAACACTACAAGAAAACTGCCGTTTAGCGGCGGTTTTTTCGCGGCGGTTTTTAAAACCGCCGCTAAACGGAAAAAAAAATTATTTATTATTTATTTTTTTTATTCTTTTTTTAATTTTATTCAAGGATTAACGGCAGTTTTTTAAAAAACCGCCACAAAATAGCGGCGGTTTCGGTAAAACCGCCGCGAAATGAAATGAAAAAATAAAAAAACACAAGAAACCACGAAATCACTAAAACGACAATAACTTTTGATCCGAGTGTCCGTTGAAGCGCCAAGACCAGTCAAATCGAATCTTATGAAGAGATCTAGAGGCACATATAATCAAAACCATGAGACGGTCTAAGGTGCAGAAGATATTAGAGTTATAAGAAAGTTGAAAAAAGGTATCTAACTTCAAACGACCATAACTTTCGCTCCAGGTGTCCGTTTGGGCTCTACCACATATCAAATCGAAGCCAGCGAAGAGAGCTACGAACAAATTTGACACAAGCAAGCTTTTGCCATGATTTTTGACCCCAAAATCCCTCCGAAGGCCTCCAAAACCCTGTTTCCGTCACCGGTATCCCGTCGAACTTGTCTTAAACAGACCTAACTTTTGATCCGCATGTCAATTCGGCCTCCTCCACCTTCCAGATCATAGCTCGTTCCATGAGCTTCAGTTTGACTGGTCGCGGCGCCCACATGCACTCCTAGATCATATGTTATGGCCTTTTTAGTGGGTATCAGGTTTGTTATGTTTTTCAATGCCTCGTTTCTAGCACTAGTTCCCCATCAACTTTTTTTTAAATGGTCATAACTTCCGATCCGCCTGTCCATTCGGACTCTTTTACCTTTCAGGTCGAAGATCGTTTCAGGATCTTTGATTTGACAGGTTGCGGATCTAAAATGGACTCTCGGATCATAAGTTATCTTCATTAATGTGAATCCAATGTTTTTGTCTCTTTATTACCGTTTTGACGGGTTTTAACGGTAGCTCCATTTATTACTGTTTATTTGGGTTTCCATGACTTGTTATCTTTATCAATGGGTTTTTATGGGTTATTATGAAGATTATGTTGAATTATTGAGGAGTTTTCCAAAGTTGTCACGAGTTTTCATGCGTTATCATTCTTTCTAATGCCTCATTCTTCATATGCTTCTCCATCCTTTTTCAGGTGTTTTCACGATTTTTCATCTCTTATCACGTCTTCTCATACTTTTTCATGTGTTTCCTTTATTATTTATTATTTATTATTTATAATATACTTTAATTTATTTATTATCTATTATTTGTAACTGGTTATTTATTATTTATTATTTATTATTTATTATTTATATTTATTAATTATTTATGTTTTTTTATTATTTATTATTTATTATTTATATTTATTTATTAGTTATTATTTATTATTTATTATTTATTATTTATTATTTATTATTTATATTTATTTATTAGTTATTAGTTATTATTTATTATTTATTATTTATTATTTATTATTTATTATTTATTATTTATTATTTATTATTTATTATTTATTATTTATTATTTATTATTTATATTTATTTATTATTTATTATTTATTATTTATTATTTATTATTTATATTTATTTATTCTTTATTATTTATTATTTATTTATTATTTATATTTATTTATTTAATATTTATTATTTATTATTTAATATTTTTTATTTAATATTTATTATTCATTATTGATTATTGATTATTGATTATTGATTATTGATTATTTATTATTTATATCTATTATTTATTATTTATTATTTATTATTTATTATTTATATCTACTATGTATTTATTATTTATTATTTATTATTTATTATTTATTATTTATTATTTATTATTTATTATTTATTATTTATTATTTATATTTATTTATTATTTATATTTATTTATTATTTATTATTTATTATTTATTATTTATTATTTATTATTTATCTTTATTTATTATTTATTATTTATTATTTATTATTTATTATTTATTATTTATTATTTTTATTTATTATTTATCTTTATTTATTATTTATTATTTATTATTTATTATTTATTATTTATTAGTTATGTTTATTTATTATTTATATTTATTTATTATTTATATTTATATTTATTTATTATTTATTATTTATATTATTTATTATTTATTATTTATTATTTATTATTTATATTTATTTATTATTTATTATTTATTATTTATATTTATATTTATATTTATATTTATATTTATTTATTAGTTATTATTTAATAGTTATTATTTATTATTTATTATTTATTATTTATTATTTATATTTATTTATCAGTTATTATTCAATAGTTATTATTTATTATTTATTATTTATTATTTATATTTACATTTATTTATTATTTATATTTATTTATTATTTATAATTTATTATTTATTATTTATATTTATTCATTATTTATTATTTATATTTATTTATTATTTATATTTATTTATTATTTATTATTTATATTTATTTATTATTTATTATTTATTATTTATATTTATCTATTATTTATTATTTATTATTTATTATTTATTATTTATTATTTATTATTTATTATTTATTATTTATTATTTATTATTTATTATTTATTATTTATTATTTATATTTATTTGTTTAATATTTAATATTTAATATTTAATATTTAATATTTAATATTTATTATTCATTATTGATTATTTTTTATTTTTTATTTTTTATTTTTTATTTTTTATTTTTTATTTTTTATTTTTTATTTTTTATTTTTTATTTATATATATTATTTATTATTTATTATTTATTATTTATATCTATTATGTATTTATTATTTATTATTTATTATTTATTATTTATTATTTATTATTCATTATTTATTATTTATTATTTATTATTTATTATTTATATCTACTATTTATTATTTATTATTTATTATTTATTATTTATATCTATTATGTATTTATTATTTATTATTTATTATTTATTATTTATTATTTATTATTTAATATTTATTATTTATTATTTATTATTTATTATTTATTATTTATTATTTATTATTTATATTTATGTATTATTTATTATTTATTATTTATTATTTATTATTTATTATTTATATTTATTTATTATTTATTATTTATATTTATTTATTATTTATTATTTATATTTATTTATTATTTATTATTTATTATTTATTATTTATATTTATTTTTTATTTTTTATTTTTTATTTTTTATTTTTTATTTATATTTATTTATTAGTTATTATTTATTAGTTATTGTTTATTATTTATTATTTATTATTTATTATTTATATTTATTTAATATTTATATTTATTTATTATTTATTATTTATATTTATTTATTATTTATTATTTAAATTTATTTATTATTTATTATTTATATTTATTTATTATTTATTATTTATTATTTATTATTTATTATTTATCTTTATTGATTTAATATTTAATATTTAATATTTAATATTTAATATTTATTATTTATTATTCATTATTGATTATTGATTATTGATTATTGATTATTTATTATTTATTATTTATTATTTATTATTTATTATTTATTATTTATTATTTATTATTTATTATTTATTATTTATTATTTATTATTTATTATTTATTATTTATTATTTATATCTATTATGTATTTATTATTTATTATTTATTATTTATTATTTATTATTTATTATTTATTATTTATTATTTATTATTGATTATTTATATTTATTAATTATTTATGTTTATTTATTATTTATTATTTATTATTTATTATTTATTATTTATTATTGATTATTTGTTATTTATCTTTATTTATTGTTTATTATTTATTATTTATTATTTATTATTTATATTTATTTATTATTTATATTTATTTATTATTTATATTTATATTTATTTATTATTTATTATTTATATTTTTTTTATTTTTTATTTATTATTTATTATTTATTATTTATTTATTATTTATATTTAATTATTATTTTTTATTTAATTATTATTTATTATTTTATTATTTATTATTTATTATTTATTATTCCTTATTCCTTATTTATTATTTATTATTTATTATTTATTATTTATTATTTATTATTTATTATTTGTTATTTATTATTTATTATTTATTATTATCGAGTTTATATCTATTATTTAAGTATTATTTGTTTTTTCAATTAATATATATAAGTATATTAAATTCGGTTTACTAACCACATTGTGAGCTTGCTGGAGTGGTAAAGTCTTTGGAAAATATGCAAGAGGTTAGGGGTTCAAATCTCATCAAACGTAGAATTTCTTTATATTGCATGGGCATAAAAATAACAAAAATAACAAAAATAAAAAAAATAAAAAAATAAAAAAACCGCCGCTAAAAAACCGCCGCAAAACGTTCTGCGACGGTTTTGAAAACCGCCGCGAATAGTTTCCCGACGCACGATTTCATGACTGTTTTTCAAAACCACCGCCAATCGATTTAGCGGCGGTTTAAACCACCACGAAACGAAAAAACCCGCTGCTAAATGCCTTTTTTGCCGTAGTGGAAGAAGAAAAGAACTTTGAAAGAGGTGATGAAATTATTACCTCTTCTTCGGGGTGCTTCCTTTTGATTTGATCAAAAGGGCTCCTTACGTAGGCTTATGATCAAAGTAAGGTCTCAAGGTTGAAGTGAGGTTAGTTGGGAGGATATTTGATCAGGGTTTGGCTGATCCAAATGGCTTCGTAGGTGTGATTTTGAGAGAAAAGGAAGTACCCTTTTATAAGAGAGGTGAGGGTCACTTTAGGAAAAACTTGAAATATTATTTTATTATACAATCATATTAGGTTTATAATGGCTCAAAAAAGAATTTATTTTGATGATAAGGTGGTGATAGGTTGAAAACCTCTCAACCAATAGGTCTTATACATGTTTAGGTCACCATATAAACCTTATCTTTTAGATTTAACTCTAAGTTAAATAGTTTAACTTTTACCATGTATTCTTGTATTAATATAATAAATGGTTAATAAACTTACTATAAAAAAGCAAAGAGAACCCAAAGTGGTTCATTATTGATATATAAAACCTTATCTAAGTCCTTTGTTCTAACATTAGATTTTTAGGAATATAATATCAATTAATAATATAGTATTTTTTTTAAAACACATTTATGTCAATTTTTACACTATTTAGTATTTGGTTTTTGTGAAAGTCATAACCACTTTATCACTTCAAAAAAAATTTATTTAACCAACCCTAAAATTTCTTATTAACCTATAAATTTCTTGGAATACATCAAAAGTCTCAATTTACAATTATATTAATACTTATAATGTCAATTATTTTAATCTTTCAATAATAAGGTAATTACTACATCATCATTGTGTCATAAATAAATATAATTATTTAATGTCTAAAAATTATAAATAAAATATGATTATGTAGGAAATAGTTTTATATTTCTAATGAATATTTATAGTCGAATTTATCTTATGTATAACCCTATATTAAAAATTTTTAGTAATTAAACTTTGAATTTAACACTTTTAACTCTTCTTTAAATAAAATAGTAATAAATGTCCTAATCTAATCCAAGTGAAAAAAAGATCATATTTTATTTCTAAGTTTGATTTTTGTCTAGAAACACTTATCAAATAGAATTAGGACATGTGTTAGGGTAATTATAATATCATTTTTACCTTTAATTACCCTATTTACTTTTAACCGTGGTAAATAAAATTCAAAAGTTACTATTCACCAAAAATTATTTTCATCCTATTGAACCACATTTTACTTATTGATGTCAACCGTGTCTCTCAGATTTTTGAAATTCAATTCACAGAAGCGTTAAAATTACGTTTTATGCAAATTTGCTAATGTGCCTAGAAAGTGGGTAAAAGACGTTAAAAAATTCAATAAAATTTTATACATCCAAATTTATTATAAAATGACTTCAATGAATTACATTGAACTAATATAGGTACTATGTATCAATTTTGACATAAAATAAATTTAAATAAAATAAATAATTATTTAAATAAAAAGTAGGTTTTAAACAATAACACAGTGTTTTTCACTATTCATCAAAATTGAAAGTTTACAGAATAATACCAAAAATTCACCCTAATCTAATTTTTTTTTCTGAATCCAAAAATGAAGTCCATTTTGAAAAATAAAATTTATAAAATTTCAAAAAGTGGGTATTACTATTCATAATGACTAGTTTGATTGGTCGTGGTTTGCTAGAACTCGAAGTTGAGTACAACGTAAGCTATTGTATTATTCAAAGAGAAGTGCACTATGGAAGATTGGGGGGGTTACATTCTTCCCTCCTTCAAATAATTTCATCCTTGAAATTTCTAGAATATTACTGCATAAAAAGATTCGGGTGGTTCTTCATCATAAATTCCTCAAGTTCCCACGTTGCCTCTTCTATCTTATGGTTTCTCCATAGAACTTTTACTAGACGAGTCATCCAGTTTCTCAACACTTGTTCTCTGGTATCAAGAATCTTGACAGGATCTTCACAATAAGACCGATTAGGTTCCAATTCTATTTCTTCATAGGTGAGTACATGAATTGGTTCGGGCATGTATTTTCTCAACAGTGAATCGTGAAACACATCATGGACATTTGAGAGACTTGGCGGCATTTCCAAATGGTAAGCTACAACTCCAATTCATTATAGAATTTTGAAAGGTCCGATGTACCTGGGACTTAATTTACCCTTCTTACCAAATTGTACAATACCCATCCATGTATATACCTTCAAGAAAACACAATCTCCTACTTGAAATTCCAAATCATTCCTTTGGTTATCAGCATAGCTCATTTGACTACTTTGAACTGCTTGGATGTGGGTTTGGATAATCTTCACCTTTTCAATTGTTTCCTCAACAAGTTCTGGGACTATGAGTTTTCCTTCACCAACACCATTCCAATAAGTTGGTGTGCGACATCTCTTTCTATATAATGCTTCATATGGTGCCATCTGAAAACTTGAATGGATTTTATTGTTGTAGGAAAATTATACCAGAGGTAAATATTGATCCCACATATCTTGAAAGTCAAGTGAGCAAGATCTCAACATGTCATCTAAGGTTTGAATAGTCCGTTCTGATTTTCCATCTGTTTGAGGGTGGTAGGCAGTGCTCAAATGAAGTTCAGTATCCAGGTCCTTTTGAAGACTTTTCCAAAATCATGATGTAAAACGGGGATCATGATTAGAAATAATCAATAGGGGTACTCCATGAAGTCTTACAACTTCATTAATATATAGTCTTTCTAAACTTTCAAGTGGTAAATATTCTCTTATAGCAAAAAAATGTGCTAACTTGGTAAGATGATCAGCAATGACCCATATTGCGTCATTCCTTCTAGGAGTTTTTGGTATCCCCATTGTTGGAACCACTTTGTGTATAAGGTTGTATTTGTTGTCAATAGTTGTCAATGCAGATCAAAATGAAGGAGATCATGAAGTACTCCGATGAAGTAGAGGAGTGGTGATTCAGACGATTGTTGTACTGATCGGAAGTTCAAAGAACATGTGTCAAAGGTGATACATTGTTTACAACAATGCAGAATGTGAGGTATAAGCCATCCAAGGATGATCAAAGAAGAATGAGGTTTTTGGATGAAGTTCATGCAATTACTCATGATTGCATGAGAACCATGCAAGAGACTTCCTGACGAATTGAATCGGTTTGCATGAAGTACATCATACCGGTTGATGAAGAAGACAATGTGCAATGATTGGACTTCTTAGATAGTCATTAATATCACATTGTCATAGAAGATGATGATGCTAAAGCTGTTCCTTCAAAGACTACATATCACAATAGTGGAGGTTGTGATAAAAGCAGAAGAGTTGTTGAAGTATACAGATCACCAAGATGAAGCGCTGTTGAGGTGATAGTCCTTGTCGACAAAGCAAACAAACGACATACAAATTTGTTGGCAAAAGAGTTTCTATGGAGGCAGGTCGAGTTCGAGGACTGTGGAATAATGATCCATGTTTTTATTCAAGGAACGTCGACAAAGGAATGGATGATCTGGAGGCGGACTAAAAGAGCAGATACAAGGTGGCGCCGTTTTCCAGTGTTTGCCAAATTTTTGGGCCTCAAAATCGGAAAATGAAGACATGGATTGTCTGCAAAAGGAGGTTCGCACAAAAAGGAAGTGGTGCGCGAAATATAAGAGGCTTGCGCGAAATACTTAAGATAGGCGCGAAAAACAGCGGGATGCGCGAAATAGTTTTTCGCGCAAACAGTGTTTCGAAATCAGAGAGCTGAAAAATGGCAAAGGCATGGGCTGCGCGGAAAATCAGGGATGTGCGCGAAATACTTAAGTTGGGCGCGGAAAACAGCGGGATGCGCGAAATAGTTTTTCGCCCAAATGATGTTTCAGAATCAGAACGGTGAAAAATGGTAAAGGCATGGGCTGCGCGAAAAACCAGAGCTGTGCGCGGAAAAATGGGAATGTGCGCGAAAAATGGTGTGCGCAGAAAAGCTGGGTGAATTTTTCGCGCAATCAGCGTATCGAATCAGGAATACAGAAAATCGACAAAGGCAAGAGGCGCGCGAAAAATCAGAGATGTTTGCACCATGTGCGCGGAAAATCGAACTGGTGCGCGTAAAGTTAGCTGTGCGCAAGAAGGGGGGTTTTACGCGCAGGATCACAAACGTCTATAAATATGAGGTGAACCCCTCTCATTCAGAGAGGCTCGACACTTAGACAAATCCTGAGCTCCGGCGCGCGGAAAAATTAAGGTACAGAGGGTTGCGCGAAAAAGAAGGCATTGCGCGAAAAATGGGAGTTTTGCGCGAAAAAGAAGAGTAGCGCGAAAAGCCTTTTACGCGACAAAAGTTATTTTTACGCGCAAGGTTTGAATTTTACGCGCAAGCCCCCGGGAAGGGTGCGCGGAAAATTTGGGGGTCCCGCAGGCCTTTTGACAGGTGCTTAGCACTCTCAAATCTGCTTTGCGAAGAGAAGAAGAACGATCGTGCAACCAAAATCTGATCTGCACAGAGAGAGAAATATATCGATACACTCAGGTGTCAGAACTGGGAATTGAAGGAAGAGATGGAGATTTAGTGCATTCAGGTATTGCACTGAAGTAGAATATTGATTTCAAAAGAGCATCAACTCAGGACTCTGATGCAAGCAAAGTCTCATGCTGAACAGGAGACAAAGACTTCAATGCATATCTATTGAAGAGACCTTCACGTCTATAAACTGAGTGAGACTTCACCAACGGCAGTGAGCCAGGGGGAGTCAACGGGAGTGACCCGAGGGACGCAGTGAGCTATCCCTGAACAATTGTAAAGGCAGTAAGCCTGGGACAGAGTGTCTGTACCCGAACATTTGTATCCGCAGCTAGTGAAGCATAGTGGATTTAGGTACGACCGGCAACCTGTCGGCGTATACTCCTTGGACGTAGCCCTCAGTGGTGAACCAAGTAAAAATAGCTGTGTCATCTGTCTCTGCATGTGAATGTTTAATTGCTGATCATATCCATCATACAGGTTTAAGTAGTTCCTACCAATGTGGGAACAAGATCCACAACTTTAAGAAGAAAAAGTTGCCACCCTGATTCACCCCTCCCCTCTCAGGGTGTCCCGGGGTCCTACAAGTGGTATCAGAGGGAGGTTAACGTATGTTGGATATTCTCCAGTAATTCTATTGAGAAGAGGATTTGAGTTTCTTTCCTAAAGTCAACAATGAAGAGCAGTCTTGATGATGTTTCTGAGCAGACGTCTGCATCTAGCAAGACCATGACAAACAGGAAAAAGAAAGAGAAAAAGCAGCTGAAGAAGTCCCTCATATCCAAAGAAGATGCAATGTCTTTTTCTCCATGCCATTCAAAAAATGAAGAAACATCAGGCATGGAAAGTATCGAGCAGGTGACTCAGAATTCTTCCAGAGGAAAGGATGACACCCCCAATTCATGCTTTCAAGAAAAACTCAAAACATATCTGCATGATATTCCAGAAGAAAGGGTTGTTATTATCTGTAGCCTATTTCAATCTATGCAGGTTGAGATCACTAGACTTGAAAGGGAAGCGGACAATATGGAAAAGGGGCTGGAAGGAAAAATTATGGAAAGTATGAAACTCACCAAACGGGTGAAAGCCCTTGAAGAAAAAGGTGAAGTCAGCAATACTCTAGAAGAACGGATCCATGCACTTGAAGATGAGCTGAAGAAGAACAATGAAGTCAAGAATTTTTGTCTGGAAGAAACGTCCATTAAATTCAGGGAACTTGACTCTTTGTTACAAAACAAAGTTAAGATGCATGAAGATGAGGTTCAAAGGTTGAAGAAGAATTGTGAAGAGAAGATGATCACGATTGAAGATCAGAAGATCATCCTCAATATTGTGGGTCAAAAATTGGAAGCTCAATTGACCAAGATTGAGAACACACATATTGAGACTTCACAAAAGAATGAAATGAGTGATGCTTGCACTCAATGTTCGTTGGAGGAGTCTAAAGCTGAAATGCCTCCAACATGTGACAAGAAGATTATGACAACTCTTGATTATCCACATCAAGAATCAGTTGCTACCGGTACTCAATGCTCAATGGAGTATTCTATTGTCAAAAGACCTCCAACATGTGATAAGAAGATCATGACTTCGCTCATTGATCTATCACAAGCAACTGAGAAAGTGAAGGTACCATCCAGACCATCTTGTACTCATGTTTCTAAATACACTCCGACAATCAGTGCAGGTGGGAAGAAAAGCTCTAAACAAGTATGGATGAGGATAGGTGAGAAGAATAAACCTACCACCATGACTAGGGTGGATAGGAAGAAAAAGGAGGAAGATTCTTCCTCAAATAGAGCACAAACGATTAAGCAGATGGCCCAACAACTTAATACTGAAGAAACAAAGAAGAAAAGATTTGTGGGCCAATGTTGGTGCTGCAATAGATTTGGGCACTGTGCACTGGATTGTTTTTATAATCCCTTTCATGGAAAAGCACAGGGAAAGCCTAAATCAAAGGGGAGGAAGGCAGAGAAGAAGAAGCAACATCCACAGGTCCAGAAGCATCTATTTACAGCAAACAGATTTGGAATGCTTGATAACATCTGTGATGTATGCAACGACAGTGGTCATAAGAATGGTGCATGCCTAGGTCAACAGATATCCAGAGCTGATAAGAACAGAAGACCACACAATCCATCTAAGTATGAAGAAAGTACCTTGGGACGAAATCAGAAGAATATGGCGAACACATCACTCCCCAAGAAGATATCAAGTAGGCAAGCTGAGAAGACCCAGGATTTTAGATCCATGAAATTGAAGGGTCATTCATCCAAAGGAAACACTAAGTGGGATGAATCTCAGATGAACCCATGTGGAAGACCTAAACCAGCTGCAAAAGTTCCACATGACATATTGGTCATCTGGCCAGAAGATTTGAAAAGAATAAGGAAATTTGAAGATGAGATGGCCAAGGCTGGTGACAAAGGAAAAGGAAAACTTTCACATGATGAAGACACAGTGCAGGAGAGATTGCAAACAAAGAGAAGCACTCGTGTTAAAGAAGTTCTGTGTGAGAGATGCAAGAAATCTGGTCACATTGCAAAAGATTGCCTAACCTTAATACCAGAACAAGAAGCAGTCTTGAAGAGAAGTAAGAATCTATCATTCATGATGGCTGCTAAGCAGAACAATTCTCCACACAAAGCAGAAGAGAATGTGAACAGAGCCATGCCACACCAACAGATGTCAGAAAATACGTTCAGAGGAGCAGGCATGAAGACTGGAGTGAACAGAGGAACTTGGTTGAGAAAAGAACCTCAACCAAGCAAGTCTTCGTGATGAAGCAAGAAGGAACCACCTTATTCCCGTAATCATTTGTGTATTGTATTTGTGCTAATAATGCAGGGAATTGAAGGTGAAGCACGCTCTCAGGGGGAGAACCTGAGAAGTAGTGAATGCTGTCAACTCTTGATAGCCAAGCTGAAGAAGTTTCCATCCTTAGTAGATTCTTCAATTGATATTCAAATATTATGATGATGAAGGATCACTCTTGATGAAGATGATGAGGAGTGTTTCCCTTGCGGGGGAGAAGAATGAAGAAGCTTCCATAATCACTGTTTCAATGAATATCAACTCCAGGTGGACTCAAAAGCAGTTATTCTGTGAATTTCTTGAAGAACACACCAATGGAGAAGGTATGTCATTTCTCAATCACTATCCCTTGGTTACTTAGATCAAAGATTATTTTACAAAGGGGGAGTAACTGTATTGATCAGTGACATAAAGAGAATGGAAGTGCCCCAAGGTCACTTATCCTGCTAATTGCACTTGAATGTTTTTGATCTATTTGCTGAAGTGAGTGCAGGAGTTTCAGGTTGATTATTCTCTATCATAGTTGATCTTCTTCTACCTGGAATTAAAGTGGTAAACCCTTGAAGACAAGATACATGAGTTATCATCTAATGTTGGTATCATGATCTGTGGATAATGGACAGCCTTGTTGACTTAATCAAATCCTCTTGTTTTCTACATCGAGCATTGCTCAAGTAGACTTAGAGTGAAATGATTAATAAAACATTGCTTAAGTGTGGATTGATACCCTCCCTACCATGTGCTTTGTATTTCTTGTCAATAAGGGGGAGAGAAAGTGAAATGCAGAAGATTCTCATTTTGACATTGACGGATTCATTTCAGAAGATGTTTAAGGTATTGACAACAAAATACAAAGGGGGAGATTGTTGGAACCACTTTGTGTATAAGGTTGTATTTGTTGTCAATAGTTGTCAATGCAGATCAAAATGAAGGAGATCATGAAGTACTCCGATGAAGTAGAGGAGTGGTGATTCAGACGATTGTTGTACTGATCGGAAGTTCAAAGAACATGTGTCAAAGGTGATACATTGTTTACAACAATGCAGAATGTGAGGTATAAGCCATCCAAGGATGATCAAAGAAGAATGAGGTTTTTGGATGAAGTTCATGCAATTACTCATGATTGCATGAGAACCATGCAAGAGACTTCCTGACGAATTGAATCGGTTTGCATGAAGTACATCATACCGGTTGATGAAGAAGACAATGTGCAATGATTGGACTTCTTAGATAGTCATTAATATCACATTGTCATAGAAGATGATGATGCTAAAGCTGTTCCTTCAAAGACTACATATCACAATAGTGGAGGTTGTGATAAAAGCAGAAGAGTTGTTGAAGTATACAGATCACCAAGATGAAGCGCTGTTGAGGTGATAGTCCTTGTCGACAAAGCAAACAAACGACATACAAATTTGTTGGCAAAAGAGTTTCTATGGAGGCAGGTCGAGTTCGAGGACTGTGGAATAATGATCCATGTTTTTATTCAAGGAACGTCGACAAAGGAATGGATGATCTGGAGGCGGACTAAAAGAGCAGATACAAGGTGGCGCCGTTTTCCAGTGTTTGCCAAATTTTTGGGCCTCAAAATCGGAAAATGAAGACATGGATTGTCTGCAAAAGGAGGTTCGCACAAAAAGGAAGTGGTGCGCGAAATATAAGAGGCTTGCGCGAAATACTTAAGATAGGCGCGAAAAACAGCGGGATGCGCGAAATAGTTTTTCGCGCAAACAGTGTTTCGAAATCAGAGAGCTGAAAAATGGCAAAGGCATGGGCTGCGCGGAAAATCAGGGATGTGCGCGAAATACTTAAGTTGGGCGCGGAAAACAGCGGGATGCGCGAAATAGTTTTTCGCCCAAATGATGTTTCAGAATCAGAACGGTGAAAAATGGTAAAGGCATGGGCTGCGCGAAAAACCAGAGCTGTGCGCGGAAAAATGGGAATGTGCGCGAAAAATGGTGTGCGCAGAAAAGCTGGGTGAATTTTTCGCGCAATCAGCGTATCGAATCAGAAATACAGAAAATCGACAAAGGCAAGAGGCGCGCGAAAAATCAGAGATGTTTGCACCATGTGCGCGGAAAATCGAACTGGTGCGCGTAAAGTTAGCTGTGCGCAAGAAGGGGGGTTTTACGCGCAGGATCACAAACGTCTATAAATATGAGGTGAACCCCTCTCATTCAGAGAGGCTCGACACTTAGACAAATCCTGAGCTCCGGCGCGCGGAAAAATTAAGGTACAGAGGGTTGCGCGAAAAAGAAGGCATTGCGCGAAAAATGGGAGTTTTGCGCGAAAAAGAAGAGTAGCGCGAAAAGCCTTTTACGCGACAAAAGTTATTTTTACGCGCAAGGTTTGAATTTTACGCGCAAGCCCCCGGGAAGGGTGCGCGGAAAATTTGGGGGTCCCGCAGGCCTTTTGACAGGTGCTTAGCACTCTCAAATCTGCTTTGCGAAGAGAAGAAGAACGATCGTGCAACCAAAATCTGATCTGCACAGAGAGAGAAATATATCGATACACTCAGGTGTCAGAACTGGGAATTGAAGGAAGAGATGGAGATTTAGTGCATTCAGGTATTGCACTGAAGTAGAATATTGATTTCAAAAGAGCATCAACTCAGGACTCTGATGCAAGCAAAGTCTCATGCTGAACAGGAGACAAAGACTTCAATGCATATCTATTGAAGAGACCTTCACGTCTATAAACTGAGTGAGACTTCACCAACGGCAGTGAGCCAGGGGGAGTCAACGGGAGTGACCCGAGGGACGCAGTGAGCTATCCCTGAACAATTGTAAAGGCAGTAAGCCTGGGACAGAGTGTCTGTACCCGAACATTTGTATCCGCAGCTAGTGAAGCATAGTGGATTTAGGTACGACCGGCAACCTGTCGGCGTATACTCCTTGGACGTAGCCCTCAGTGGTGAACCAAGTAAAAATAGCTGTGTCATCTGTCTCTGCATGTGAATGTTTAATTGCTGATCATATCCATCATACAGGTTTAAGTAGTTCCTACCAATGTGGGAACAAGATCCACAACTTTAAGAAGAAAAAGTTGCCACCCTGATTCACCCCTCCCCTCTCAGGGTGTCCCGGGGTCCTACACCCATGACAAAGTCCATCATAATATCATCCCATTTCCACTCAGGTATGGGAAGAGGTTGCATGACTCCTCCAGAATGTCATCTTCCAGCCTCAACCTGTTGAAAAACCATACATCTTGACACATAATCCGAAATCTCCCTCTTTATGTTGTCCCATCAAAAATGTTTCTTCAAATCTCTATAAATATTAGTGCTATTAGGGTGTATAGAGAAATTGGAGCTATGATCATCATCCAACAATTCCATTTTTAGATCGGGTATGTCAGAAACACAAAGTCTCTTCCCAAATTTCAAAATTCCATTTTCATATATGAAGTCAATCAATATACCATCATTCACAACTTTAATTTTCTTTTTAAATTCCTCATTATCAGTCTGAGAACCTTTTATCCTTTCTAGTAAAGATGGTTTGACAACCATTTAAAAAAGTATTGATGTTTCACCTTCTATGATTATTCCCATATCCATTTTTACTAGATCCATGAAAATAAGTTCCCTTTCAACTCTTATCTTATTCAAAACTCCATGATCCTTTCTGATCAAATAATTTTCCACCTTATTTTCCTTCCCCGGGTGGTAGTGTATAGTGCAATCATAATCCTTGAGTAGTTCGAGCCATCTCCTTTGCCTCACGTTGAGTTCCTCTTGTGAGAAAATATATTTCAAACTCTTGTGATCAGTATATATCTCACATTTTTTACCATATAGATAATTTCTCAATATATTCAAAGAAAATATTATAGATTCTAACTCAATATCATGAGTGTGATAGTTTTGTTCATGAATTTTTAGCTGTCGTGATGCATAGGCAATAACTCTATCATTCTACATAAGGACACAACCACGTCCCTTCTTTGAAGCATCACTATAAATAACAAACTCATAATTCCTTGATAGTAGAGTCAAGATAGGATAATTGACTAATATTTTATTCAATTCTTCAAAATATCCTTCACACTCTTTTTTACAAACAAATTTAACCCCTTTACATGTGAGCTTGGTTAATGGGTTAGCCAATCGGGCAAAATTCTGGATGAAATGCCAATAATAACCTGCTAAATCAATAAAACTTCATACCTCTGTTATACTTGTCAGTGATATCCATTCTTGTATTACTCTTATCTTATAAGGATAAACAAATATTCCATCCTTAGATACAATATGTCCAAGAAAATAAATCTCCTGAAGTCAGAATTCACACTTGCTAAACTTCTCATATAATTCATTTCTTCTAAGAGTCTTTAGAATAGTGCATAAGTGATTTTCATGATCTTCATAGATTTTGGAGTATACCAAGATATCATTAATAAATACCACTAAAAATTCATCAATATATTCCTTTAAAACTCTATTTATTATATCTATGAAGACATAGGGCGCATTAGTCAGTCTAAAAGGCATTAATGTAAACTCGTAATGCCCGTACCTAGTATGAAATACTGTTTTTGGAATGTATTCCTTCTTCAAACACAACTGAAGATATCCAAGTTGAAGTTCAATCTTTTAAAAATATTGAGTTCCATGAATTTGATCAAATAAATCATCAATGTGAGGTAAGGGATACTTTTTCTTTATTGTTATTGCATTGATCTCCCTGTAGTGAATGAACAACCTCATAGATCCATATTTCTTCTTAAAAAAAGAACAAGGGCTCCCCATGGAGAAACACTAGGGATAATAAATCCTTTATTATTAAATTCATCTAGTTGATTCTTTAGTTCCAATAATTCCACATTGGATATTATATAAGGGGTCTTCGCTATGGGCCTTGAACCAGAAATTAAATCAATTGAAAACTCAATTTCGCGTTCTAGAGTATGTCCAAGTAAATCCTTTGGAAACACATCAACATACTCTTGTACAATATGTACATATTCTATTTGAACATTCCTTTCATAATCTATAGTTATTTAACTCTCTTCCTCCCCAATAATTGAATTTAGTAGAGCTACTGGGGGTGGATCTAGGTGAGAATCAGATGACGACGTTTCTGCTCTAAAGATAAGGTACTTCTTATCATCATTGAAAATTGTAACCTCCTTCTTCTTACAATAAATTTTCAAATCATGGTCTGAAATCCAATCCATCCCAAGTATTATATCAAGTTCTATCATGGGTATGATGATGAGATCAACAGATAAAGTAAATTTATATGCCCTGAAGGGAACAGATTCACAAAACTTTGTTGCGATGATACTTACCTTAGGAGTTTTGACTGACAGATCCATTTTTAAATAAAATTAGAAATATCTAATTTTCTTAGCTAACTGGGAAGATATGAAACAATGTAATGATCCAAAATCAAATAAAGCATTGGATAAATTTTAGGAAACCATTAAATTACCTGCCACCATTTCATTCAGAGCTTCAACCACAGCAGTAGTGATTGCATAAGCTTGGACTTGATCCCTTGACCTTTTATAAGGTAATTTTCCTTGGTGTTTAGAAAATTCATTTGCATAATTCCCTATTTCTCTTCAATTGTAGCATTAAAAATTGACAACCTCTTTCTTTCCCTTGTAATCACGAGCTTGGTGGCCTTTTTCACCACACTTGTAACAGACTTCCATTCCCTTCAGGCAAGTACCGGGGTGTTTCTTACAACATTTAATATAGAATGGAAATTCAAATTTCCCCTTCTTCCCCTTATTTACATTTCTAGAGTGTTTAACAAATCTCTTTTTCTCTTGCTTTGCTTTAAAGTTGCAAGACTTAGAGAATTCCTTTTCTGCCTTTATAGCACATGAGACAATATCTTCGTATGATGAGAAGGATTGTGAGACTAATGATTGATAGAGAAATGGTTTTAACACATAAAATAATCAATAAATATAACTCATTTTTTTATGTATATAATCTTCTACATGTCTTGATAACCTTGTAAAGTTAGCCTAATACTTTGCGACATTCTCATTGTATTGTTTCCTCAAACTCAGAAATTTTCTTTCCATATCTTCTCGATGGTCACAAGGAAAGTATTTTTATAATAAAAGTTCTTTAAAATCCCTATATTCTATATTTTTTACTTCTTCATCCTCCTTTTTGTTTTGAATTAATTACCACCATTGATCTGCATCTCCCGTGAGGCGATAAACCGCTATGACAACTTTTTCCCTTTTGCTACTCCCCAAAGCATGAAATATTTTCTCTAAGGAACCTATCCATTGCTCAAATACAAATGGATTTATATTCCAATTGAATTTTTTTGGTTGTTTCCTCATGAAGTGTTCTAACATTGATCCTCCAAATTGTGAACCAGGGTGTTCCATACAGGTAAGGTTATTATTCATAACCCGAGTGAGTTGTCCTAGTATGGTTATAAGATGTTCATCACCAATTGCATCACAAGATCTACTATAATTATCTTTATTAGGAGGTAAATATCTATATAGATTACATGCGTTGATATGGTTTCCATTCCTTCCACTAGGCGCCATTTATAAATAATTACATACACTAGATTATTTTATGAATCACAATACATAATTCCAAACTAGTAAAATACCCAACATAAATTGAACAGTTTATGCATATAATCCATAATCATAAAAAATGTTGTATTTGAGAAAGTATTTACTCACAAATCCTTCATAATGGTGTGTAAATAAAATTTAAATTATCCTAAGAATATCCCTCAGGAGTGTCGTAACCAAGAGTGCAGCAAGGCCCATTGTCAGGTACCAGGATACCCCGGGTCAATCTCGAAACTCCTTTTCAGAGTTTTCACTCCTAGGTACATCTATTCCAGAGCTCCCTCTACCTTCTTATATCCATAAAGTGATGTATTTCTTGGAAAATACACAAAAATCTCTACATTACCAAAATTATAGGAAGTTCTTCTATACTAATCCTAAAAGTCTATCTTAGGGTAATGTTCTCTAATCAAAGTTTTTTAAACCGCCATGAAATGAAAAAAAACCACCGCTAAATGCCTTTTTTTCCGTAGTGGAAGAAGAAAAGAACTTTGAAAGAGGTGATGAAATTATTACCTCTTCTTCGGGGGGCTTCCTTTTGATTTGATCAAAATGGCTCCTTACGTAGGCTTATGATCAAAGTAAGGTCTCAAGGTTGAAGTGAGGTTAGTTGGGAGGATATTTGATCAGGGTTTGGCTGATCCAAATGGCTTTGTAGGTGTGATTTTGAGTGAAGAGGAAGTACCCTTTTATAAGAGAGGTGAGGGTCACTTTAGGAAAAACTTGAAATATTATTTTATTATACAATCATATTAGGTTTATAATGGCTCAAAAAAGAATTTATTTTGATGATAAGGTGGTGATAGGTTGAAAACCTCTCAACCAATAGGTCTTATACATGTTTAGGTCACCATATAAACCTTATCTTTTAGATTTAACTCTAAGTTAAATAGTTTAACTTTCACCATGTATTCTTATATTAATATAATAAATGGTTAATAGAATTACTATAAAAAAGCCAAGAGAACCCAAAGTGGTTCATTATTGATATATATAACCTTATCTAAGTCCTTTGTTCTAACATTAGATTTTTAGGAATATTATATCAATTAATAATATAGTATTTTTTTTAAACACATTTATGTCAATTTTTACACTATTTAGTATTTGGTTTTTGTGAAAGTCATAACCACTTTATCACTTCAAAAACAATTTATTTAACCAACCCTAACATTTCATATTAACCTATAAAATTCTTGGAATACATCAAAAGTCTAAATTTACAATTATATTAATACTTATAATATTAATTATTTTAATCTTTCAATAATAAGGTAATTACTACATCATCATTGTGTCATAAATAAATTTAATTATTTAATGTCTAAAAATTATAAATAAAATATGATTATGTAGGAAATAGTTTTATATTTCTAATGAATATTTATAGTCGAATTTATCTTATGTATAACCCTATATTAAAATTTTTTAGTAATTAAACTTTGAATTTAACACTTTTAACTCTTCTTTATATAAAATAGTAATAAATGTCCTAATCTAATCCAAGTGAACCAAAAGGATCATATTTTATTTATAAGTTTGATTTTTTTCTAGAAACACTTATCTAATAGAATTAGGACATGTGTTAGGGTAATTATAATATCATTTTTACCTTTAATTATCCTATTTACTTTTAACCGTGGTAAATAAAATTCAAAAGTTACTATTCCCCAAAAATTATTTTCATCCTATTGAACCACATTTTACTTATTGATGTCAACCGTGTCTCTCAGATTTTTGAAATTCAATTCACATAAGCGTTAAAATTAGGTTTTATGCAAATTTGCTAACGTGCCTAGAAAGTGGGTAAAAGACGTTAAAAAATTCAATAAAATTTTATACATCCAATTTTATTATAAAATGACTTCAATGAATTACATTGAACTAATATAGGTACTAAGTATCTATTTTGACTTAAAATAAATTTAAATAAAATAAATAATTATTTAAATAAAAAGTAGGTTTTAAACAATAACACAGTGTTTTTCACTATTCATCAAAATTGAAAGTTTACAGAATAATACCAAATATTCACCCTAATCTAATTTTTTTTTTCTGAATCCAAAAATGAAGTCCATTTTGAAAAATAAAATTTATAAAATTTCAAAAAGTGGGTATTGCTATTCAAAATGACTAGTTTGATTGGTCGTGGTTTGCTAGAACTCGAAGTTGAGTACAACGTAAGCTATTTTATTATTCAAAGAGAAGTGTACTATGAAAGATTGGGGTGTTACATTCTTCCCTCCTTCAAATAATTTCATCCTTGAAATTTCTAGAATATTACTACATAAAAAGATTTGGGTGTTTCTTCATCATATGTTCCTCAAGTTCTCACGTTGCCTCTTCTATCTTATGGTTTCTCTAAATAACTTTTACTAGACGAGTCATCCAGTTTCTCAACACTTGTTCTCTGGTATCAAGAATCTTGACAGGATCTTTACAATAAGACAGATTAGGTTCCAATTCTATTTCTTCATAGGTGAGTACATGCATTGGTTCAGGCATGTATTTTCTCAACAGTGAATCGTGAAACACATCATGAACTTTGGAGAGACTTAGCGGCATTGCCAAATGGTAAGCTACAACTCCAATTCGTTCTAGAATTTTGAAAGGTCTGATGTACCTGGGACTTAATTTACCCATCTTACCAAATTGTACAATACCCTTCCATGTATATACCTTAAAGAAAACACAATCTCCTACTCGAAATTCCAAATCATTCCTTTGGTTATCGGCATAGCTCTTTTGACTACTTTGAACTGCTTGGATGTGGGTTTGGATAATCTACACCTTTTCCATTGTTTCCTCAACAAGTTCTGGGACTACGAGTTTTCCTTCACCAACACCATTCCAATAAGTTGGTGTGCGACATCTCTTTCTATATAATGCTTCATATGGTGCCATCTAAAAACTAGAATGGATGCTATTGTTGTAGTAAAATTCTACCAGAGGTAAATATTGATCCCTCATATCTTGAAAGTCAAGTGAGAAATATCTCAACATGTCATCTAAGGTTTGAATAGTTTGTTCTGATTTTCCATCTGTTTGAGGGTGGTAGGCAGTGCTCAAATGAAGTTTAGTATCCAGGTCCTTTTGAAGACTTTTCCAAAATCTTGATGTAAAATAGGGATCATGATTAGAAATAATCAAAAGGGGTACTCCATGAAGTCTTAAAACTTCATTAATATATATTCTTTCTAAACTTTCAAGTGGTAAATATTCTCTTATAGAAAGAAAATGTGATAACTTTGTAATATGATCAACAATAACCCATATTGCGTCATTCCTTCTAGGAGTTTTTAGTATCCCCATGACAAAGTCCATCATAATATCATCCCATTTCCACTCAGGTATGGTAAGAGGTTGCATGACTCCTCCAGAATGTCATCTTCCAGCCTCAACCTGTTGAAAAACCATACATCTTGACACATAATCCGCAATCTCCCTCTTCATGTTGTCCCATAAAAAATGTTCCTTCAAATCTCTATAAATATTAGTGCTACTAGGGTGTATAGAGAAATTGGAGCTATGATCATCATCCAACAATTCCATTTTTAGATCGGGTATGTCAGAAACACAAAGTCTCTTCCCAAATTTCAAAATTCCATTTTCATATATGAATTCAATCAATATCCCATCATTCACAACTTTAATTTTCTTTTTAAATTCCTCATTATCAGTCTGAGAACCTTTTATCCTTTCTAGTAAATATGGTTTGGAAACCATTTAAAAAAGTATTGATGTTTCACCTTCCATGATTATTCCCATATCCATTTTTACTAGATCCATGAACATATGATCCCTTTAAACTCTTATCTTATTCAAAACTCCATGATCCTTTCTGCTCAAATCATTTTCCACGTTATTTTCCTTCCCCGGGTGATAGTGTATAGTGCAATCATAATCCTTGAGTAGTTCGAGCCATCTCCTTTGCCTCACTTTGAGTTCCTCCTGTGAGAAAATATACTTCAAACTCTTGTGATCGGTATATATCTCACATTTTTTACCATAGAGATAATGTCTCCATATATTCAAAGAAATTATTATAGATGCTAACTCAATATCATGAGTGTGATAGTTTTGTTTATGAATTTTTAGCTGTCGTTATGCATAGGCAATAACTCTATCATTCTACATAAGGACAAAACCACGTCCCTTCTTTGAAGCATCACTATAAATAACAAACTTATCATTCCTTGAGAGTAGAGTCAAGATAGGATAATTGACTAATATTTTATTCAATTCTTCAAAATATCCTTCACACTCTCTTTTACAAACAAATTTAACCCCTTTACATGTGATCTTGGTTAATGGGTTAGCCAATCGGGCAAAATTCTGGATGAAATGCCAATAATAACCTGATAAACCAATAAAACTTCATACCTCTGTTATACTTGTTAGTTCCATCCATTATTGTATTACTCTTATCTTATAAGGATAAAAAAATATTCCATCCTTAGATACAATATGTCCAAGAAAATAAATCTCATGAAGTCAGAATTCACACTTGCTAAAATTCCCATATAATTCATTTCTTCTAAGAGTCTTTAGAATAGTGCGCAAGTGATTTTCATGATCTTCATAGATTTTGGAGTATACCAAGATATAATCAATAAATACCACTAAAAATTCATCAATATATTCCTTTAAAACTATATTTATGATATCTATGAAGATGGAGGGCGCATTAGTCAGTCTAAAAGGCATTAATGTAAACTCGCAATGCCCGTATCTAGTATGAAACACTGTTTTTGGAATGTATTCCTTCTTCAAACACAACTGAAGATATCCAGATTGAAGTTCAATCTTTGAAAAATATTCAGCTACATGAATTTGATCAAATAAATCATCAATTTGAGTTAAGGGATAGTTGTTCTTTATTGTTATAGCATTGATCTCCCTGTAGTGAATGAACAACCTCATAGATCCATATTTCTTCTTAAAAAAGAACAAGGGCTCCCCATGGAGAAACACTAGGGAGAATAAATCCGTTATTATTCAATTCATCTAGTTGATTCTTTAGTTACAATAATTCCATAGTGGATATTATATAAGGGGTCTTTGATACGGGCCTTGAACTAGAAATTAAATCAATGGAAAACTCAATTTCTCATTCTAGAGGATGTCCAAGTAAATCCATTGGAAACACATCAACATACTCTTGTACAATAGGTAAATATTATATTTGAACATTCCATTCCTCATTTATAGTTATTTCACTCTCTTCCTACCCAATAATTGAATTTAGTAGAGCTACTGGGGGTGGGTCTAGGTGAGAATCAGATGACGACATTTCTTCTCTAAAGATAAGGTACTTCTTATCATCATTGAAAATTGTAACCTCCTTCTTCTTAAAATAAATATTCAAATCATGGTCTGAAATCCAATCCATACCAAGTATTATATCAAGTTATATCATGGGTATGATGATGAGATCAACAGATAAAGTAAATTTATATACCCTGATGGGAACAGATTCACAAAACTTTGTTGCAATGATACTTACCTTAGGAGTTTTGACTGAAAGATCTGTTTTTAAATCAAATTAGAAATATATAATTTTCTTAGCTAACTGGGAAGATATGAAACAATGTAATGATCCAAAATCAAATAAAGAATTGGATAAATTTTAGGAAACCATTAAATTATCTGCCACCATTTCATTCAGAGTTTCAACCATAGCAGTAGTGATTGCATAAGCTTGGACTTGATCCCTTGGCCTTTTCTAAGGTAATTTTCCTTGGTGTTTAGAAAATTCATTTGCATAATGACCTATTTCTCTGCAATTGTAGCATTAAACATTTACAACATCTTTCTTTCCCTTGCAATCACGATCTTGGTGTCCTTTTTCACCACACTTGTAACAGACTTCCTTTCCCTTCAGGGAAGTACCGGGGTGTTTCTTACAACCTTTACTGTAGAATGGAAATTCAACTTTCCCATTCTTCCCCTTATTTACATTTACAGAGTGTTCAACAAATCTCTTTTTCTCTTGCTTTGCTTTAAAGTTGTGAGACTTAGAGAATTCCTTTTCTGCCTTGATAGCACATGAGCCAATATCTTCATATGATAAGAAGGATTATGAGACTAATAATTGATAGAGAAATGGTTTTAACACATCAAATAATCAATAAATATTACTCCTTGTGTTATGTATATAATCTTCTACATGTCTTGCTAACCTTGTAAAGTTAGCCTAATACTTTGCGACATTCTCATCGTATTTTTGCCTCAGACTCAGAAACCTTGTTTCTATATCTTCTCGATGGTCACAAGGAAAGTATTTTTAAAATAAAAGTTCTTTAAAATCCCTCTATTCTATATTTGTTACTTCTTCATCCTCCTTTGTTTTTTGAATTAATTACCACCATTGATCTTCATCTCCCGTGAGGCGATAAACCGCCATGAAAACCTTTTTCCCTTTTGCTACTCCCCAAAGCATGAAATATTTTCTCTAAGGAACTTATCCATTACTCAAATACAAATGGATTTATATTCCAATTGAATTTTTGTGGTTGTTTCCTCATGAAGTGGTCTAACATTGATCCTCCACATAGTGGATTAGGGTGCTCCATACAGGTAAGGTTATTATTCATAACCCGAGTGAGTTGTCCTAGTATGGTTATAAGATGTTCATCACCAATTACATCACAAGATCTTCTATAATTATCTTGAGTAGGAGGTAAATATATATATAGATTACATGCGTTGATATGGTTTCCATTCCTTCCACTAGGTGCCATTTATAAATAATGACATACACTAGATTATTTTATGAATCACAATACAAAATTCCAAACTAGTAAAATACCCAACATAAATTGAACAATTTATGCATATAATCCATAATCATAAAAAATGTTTTATTTGAGAAAGTATTTACTCATAAATCTTTCATAATAGTTTGTAAATAAAATGTTAATTATCCTAAGAATATCCCTCAGGAGTGTCATAACCAAGAGTGCAGCAATGCCCGTTGTCATGTACCAGGATACCCTGGGTCAATCTCGAAACTCCTTGTCAGAGTTTTCACTCCTAGGTACATCTATGCCAGAGCTCCCTCTACCTTCTTATATCCATAAAGTGACGTATTTCTTGGAAAATACACAAAAATCTCTACATTACCAAAATTCTAGGAAGTTCTTCTATACTAATCCTAAAAGTCTATCTTAGGGTAATGTTCTCTAATTTAAGTTTTATAAACCGCCGCGAAATGAAAAAAAACCGCCGCTAAATGCCTTTTTTGCTGTAGTGGAAGAAGAAAAGAACTTTGAAAGAGGTGATGAAATTATTACCTCTTCTTCGGGGTGCTTTCTTTTGATTTGATCAAAAGGGCTTCTTACGTAGGCTTATGATCAAAGTAAGGTCTCAAGGTTCAAGTGAGGTTAGTTGGGAGGATATTTGATCAGGTTTTGGATGATTCAAATGGCTTTATAGGTGTTATTTTGAGAGAAGAGGAAGTACCCTTTTATAAGAGAGGTGAGGGTCACTTTAGGAAAAACTTGAAATATTATTTTATTATACAATATTATTAGGTTTATAATGGCTCAAAAAAGAATTAATTTTGATGATAAGGTGGTGATAGGTTGAAAAACTCTCAACCAATAGGTCTTATACATGTTTAGGTCACCATATAAACCTTATCTTTTAGATTTAACTCTACGTTAAATAGTTTAAATTTTACCATGTATTCTTGTATTAATATAATAAATGGTTGATAAACTTACTATAAAAAAGCCAAGAGAACCCAAAGTGGTTCATTATTGATATATATAACCTTATCTAAGTCCTTTGTTCTAACATTAGATTTTTAGGAATATTATATCAATTAATAATATAGTATTTTTTTAAAAACACATTTATGTCAATATTTACACTATTTAGTATTTGGTTTTTGTGAAAGTCATAACCACTTTATCACTTCAAAAAATATTATTTAACCAACCCTAGAATTTCATATTAACCTATAAAATTCTTGGAATACATCAAAAGTCTCAATTTACAATTATATTAATAGTTATAATATCAATTATTTTAATCTTTCAATAATAAGCTAATTACTGCATCATCATTGTGTCATAAATAAATTTAATTATTTAATGTCTAAAAATTATAAATAAAATATGATTATGTAGGAAATAGTTTTATATTTCTAATGAATATTTATAGTCGAATTTATCTTATGTATAACCCTATATTAAAATTTTTTAGTAATTAAACTTTGAATTTAACACTTTTAACTCTTCTTTAAATAAAATAGTAATAAATGTCCTAATCTAATCCAAGTGAACCAAAAGGATCATATTTTATTTATAAGTTTGATTTTGGTCTAGAAACACTTATCAAATAGAATTAGGACATGTTTTAGGGTAATTATAATATCATTTTTACCTTTAATTATCCTATTTACTTTTAACCGTGGTAAATAAAATTCAAAAGTTACTATTCACAAAAAAAATTATTTTCATCATATTGAACCACATTTTACTTATTGATGTCAACCGTGTCTCTTGGATTTTTGAAATTCAATTCACAGAAGCGTTAAAATTACGTTTTATACAAATTTGCTAACGTTCCTAGAAAGTGGGTAAAAGACGTTAAAAAATTCAATAAAATTTTATACATCTAATTTTATTATAAAATGACTTCAATGAATTACATTGAAATAATATAGGTATTATGTATCTATTTTTACTTAAAATAAATGTAAATAAAATAAATAATTATTTAAATAAAAATTAGGTTTTACAAAATAACATAGTGTTTTTCACTATTCATCAAAATTGAAAGTTTACAGAATATTACCAAAAATTCACCCTAATCTAATTTTGTTTTTCTGAATCCAAAAATGAAGTACATTTTGAAAAAAAAATTATAAAATTTCAAAAAGTGGGTATTACTATTCATAATGACTAGTTTGATTGGTCTTGGTTTGCTAGAACTCGAAGTTGAGTACAACGTAAGCTATTGTATTATTCAAAGAGAAGTGTACTATGGAAGATTGGGGTGTTACATTCTTCCCTCCTTAAAATAATTTCATCCTTTAAATTTCTAGAATATTACTGCATAAAAAGATTCGGGTGGTTCTTCATCATAAGTTCATCAAGTTCCCACGTTGCCTCTTCTATCTTATGGTTTCTCCATAGAACTTTTACTAGACGAGTCATCCAGTTTCTCAACACTTGTTCTCTGGTATCAAGAATCTTGATAGGATCTTCACAATAAGACAGATTAGGTTCCAATTCTATTTCTTCATAGGTGAGTACATGCATTGGTTCGAGCATGTATTTTCTCAAGAGTGAATCGTGAAACACGTCATGAACTTTGGAGAGACATAGCGGCATTTCCAAATGGTAGGATACAACTCCAATTCGTTCTAGAATTTTGAAAGGTCTGATGTACCTGGGACTTAATTTACCCTTCTTACAAAATTGTACAATACCCTTCCATGTATATACCTTCAAGAAAACACAATCTCCTACTTGAAATTCCAAATCATTCATTTGGTTATCGACATAGCTCTTTTGACTACTTTGAACAGCTTGGATGTGGGTTTGGATAATCTTCACCTTTTCCATTGTTTCCTCAACAAGTTCTGGGACTACGAGTTTTCCTTCACCAACACCATTCTAATAAGTTGGTGTGCGACATCTCTTTCTATATAATGCTTCATATGGTGCCATCTGAAAACTTGAATGGATGCTATTGTTGTAGGAAAATTCTACCGGAGGTAAATATTGATCCCACATATCTTGAAAGTCAAGTGAGAAATATCTCAACATGTAATCTAAGGTTTGAATAGTCCGTTTTGATTTTCCATCTATTTGAGGGTGGTAGGCAGTGCTCAAATGAAGTTCAGTATCTAGGTCCTTTTCAATACTTTTCCAAAATCTTGATGTAAAATGGGGATCATGATTAGAAATAATCAATAGGGGCACTCCATGAAGTCTTACAACTTCATTAATATATAGTCTTTTTAAACTTTCAAGTGGTAAATATTCTCTTATAGCAAGAAAATGGGCTAACTTGGTAAGATGATCAACAATGACCCATATTGCATCATTCCTTCTAGGAGTTTTTGGTATCCCCATGACAAAGTCTATCATAATATCATCTCATTTCCACTCAGGTATGGGAAGAGGTTGCATGACTCCTCTAGAATGTCATCTTCCAGCCTCAACCTGTTGAAAAACCATACATATTGACACATAATCCGCAATCTCCCTCTTCATGTTGTCCCGTCAAAAATGTTCCTTCAAATCTCTATAAATATTAGTGCTACTAGGGTGTATATAGAAATTGGAGCTATGATCATCATCCAACAATTCCATTTTTAGATCGGGTATGTCAGAAACAAAAAGTCTCTTCCCAAATTTCAAAATTCCATTTTCATATATGAAGTCAATCAATATCCCTTCATTCACAACA
Organism: Viscum album; assembly: GCA_963277665.1. NCBI lineage: Eukaryota > Viridiplantae > Streptophyta > Magnoliopsida > Santalales > Viscaceae > Viscum > Viscum album. Next base: position 1,954,959,674 of record OY728130.1, read on the forward strand.
TTAATTTTATTTTTAAATTCCTCATTATCAGTCTGATAACCTTTTATCATTTCTAGTAAAGATGGTTTGGAAACCATTTAAAAAAGTATTGATGTTTCACCTTCCATTATTATTCCCATATCCATTTTTACTAGATCCATGAATATAGGATCCCTTTCAACTCTTATCTTATTCAAAACTCCATGATCCTTTCTGCTCAAATCATTTGCCACCTTATTTTCCTTCCCCGGGTTGTAGTGTATAGTGCAATCATAATCCTTGAGTAGTTCGATCCATCTCCTTTTCCTCACGTTGAGTTCCTCCTGTGAGAAAATATACTTCAAACTCTTGTGATCGGTATATATCTCACATTTTTTACCATAGAGATAATGTCTCCATATATTCAAAGAAAATATTATAGATGCTAACTCAATATCATGAATGTTATAGTTTTGTTCATGAATTTTTAGCTGTCGTGATGCATAAGCAATAACTCTATCATTCTACATAAGGACACAACCACGTCCCTTATTTGAAGCATCACTATAAATAACAAATTCATCATTCCTTGATAGTAGAGTTAAGATTTGATAATTGAATAATATTTTATACAATTATTAAAAATATCATTTACACTCTTTTTTAAAAACAAATTTAACCCCTTTACATGTGATCTTGGTTAATGGGTTAGCCAATCAGGCAAAATTCTGGATGAAATGCCAATAATAACCTGCTAAACCAATAAAACTTCATACCTCTGTTATACTTGTCAGTGCTATCCATTATTGTATTACTCTTATCTTATAAGGATAAAAAAATATTCCATACTTAGATACAATATGTCCAAGAAAAGAAATCTCTTGAAGTCATAATTCACACTTGCTAAACTTCCCATATAATTCATTTCTTCTAAGAGTCTTTAGAATAGTGCGCAAGTGATTTTCATGATCTTCATAGATTTTGGAGTATACCAATATATCATCAATAAATACCACTAAAAATTCATCAATATATTCCTTTAAAACTCTATTTATTATATCTATGAATACAGAGGGCACATTAGTCAGTCTAAAAGGCATTAATGTAAACTCGTAATGCGCGTACCTAGTATGAAATACTATTTTTGGAATGTATTCCTTCTTCAAACACAACTAAAGATATACAGATTGAAGGTCAATCTTTGAAAAATATTGAGCTTCATTAATTTTATCAAATAAATCTTCAATGTAAGGTAAGGGATACTTGTTCTTTATTATTATAGCATCGATCTCTCTGTAGTGAATGAACAACCTCATAGATCCATATTTCTTCTTAAAAAAAGAACAAGGGATACCCATGGAGAAACACTAGGGAGAATAAATCCTTTATTATTCAATTCATCTAGTTGATTATTTAGTTCCAATAATTCCACAGTGGATATTATATAAGGGGTCTTCGATATGGGCCTTGAACCAGAAATTAAATCAATGGAAAACTCAATTTCTCGTTCTAGAGGATGTCCAAGTAAATCCTTTGGAAACACATCAACATAGTCTTTTACAATAGGTACATATTTTATTTGAACATTCCTTTCCTCATATATAGTTATTTCACTCTCTTCCTCCCCAATAATTGAATTTAGTAGAGCTACTGGGGGTGGATCTAGGTGATAATCAGATGATGACGTTTCTGCTCTAAAGATAAGGTACTTCTTATCATCATTGAAAATTGTAACCTCCTTCTTCTTACAATAAATTTTCAAATCATGGTCTAAAATCCAATCCATAACAAGTATTATATCAAGTTCTATCATGGGTATGATGATGATATCAACAGATAAAGTAAATTTATATGCCCTGATGGGAACAGATTCACAAAACTTTGTTGTGATGATACTTACCTTAGGAGTTTTGACTGAAAGATCCATTTTTAAATCAAATTAGAAATATCTAATTTTCTTAGCTAACTAGGAATATATGAAACAGTGTAATGATCCAAAATAAAATAAATCATTGGATAAATTTTCGGAAACCATTAAATTACCTGCCACCATCTCATTCAGAGCTTAAACCACAACAGTAGTGATTGCATAAGCTTGGACTTGATTCCTTGGCCTTTTCTAAGGTAATTTTCCTTGGTGTTTAGAAAATTAATTTGCATAATGCCCTGTTTCTCTGCAATTTTATCATTAAACATTGACAACCTCTTTCTTTCCCTTGCAATCACGAGCTTGGTGGCCTTTTTCACCACACTTGTAACAGACTTCCATTCCCTTCAGGAAAGTACCGGGGTGTTTCTTACAACATTTACTGTATAATAGACATTCAACTTTCCCCTTCTTCCCCTTATTTACATTTTTAGAGTGTTCAACAAATCTCTTTTTCTCTTGCTTTGCTTTAATGTTGTAAGACTTAGAGAATTCCTTTTCTGCCTTGATAGCAGATGAGACAATATCTTCGTATGATGAGAAGGATTGTGAGACGAATGATTGATAGAGAGATGGTTTTATCACATCAAATAATCAATAAATCTTACTCCTTGTGTTATGTATATAATCTGCTACATGTCTTGCTAACCTTGTAAAGTTAGCCTAATACTTTGCGACATTCTCATCGTATTTTTGCCTCAGACTCAGAAATTTTCTTTCCATATCTTCTCAATGGTCACAAGGAATTATTTTTATAATAAAAGTTCTTTAAAATACCTCTATTCTATATTTTTTACTTATTCATCCTCCTTTGTGTTTTGAATTAATTACCACCATTGATCTGCATATCCCGTGAGGTGATAAACCGCCATGAAAACTTTTTTCCTTTTGCTACTCCCCAAAGTATGAAATATTTTCTATAAGGAACTTATCCATTGCTCAAATACAAATGGATTTATTTTCCAATTGAATGTTTGTGGTTGTTTCCTCATGAAGTGGTCTAACATTGATCCTCCACATTGTGGATCAGGGTGCTCCATATAGGTAAGGTTATTATTCATAACCCAAGTGAGTTGTCCTAGTATGGTTATAAGCTGTTGATCACCAATTTCATCACAAGATATACTATAATTATATTGAGTAGGAGGTAAATATCTATATAGATTACATGCATTGATATGGTTTACATTCCTTCCTCTAGGCTCCATTTATAAATAATGGCATACACTAGATTATTTTATGAATCACAATATATAATTCCAAACTAGTAAAATACCCAACATAAATTGAACAGTTTATGCATATAATCCATAATCATAAAAAATGTTTTATTTAAGAAAGTATTTACTCATAAATCCTTCATAATGGTTTGTAAATGAAATGTTAATTATCCTAAGAATATCCCTCAGGAGTGTCGTAACCAAGAGTGCAGCAAGGCCCGTTGTCATGTACCAGGATACCCCGGGTCAATCTCGAAACACCTTGTCAGAGTTTTCACTCCTAGGTACATCTATGGCAGAGCTCCCTCTACCTTCTTATATCCATAAAGTGATGTATTTCTTGGAAAATACACAAAAATCTCTACATTACCAAAATTCTAGGAAGTTATTCTATACTAATCCTAAAATTCTATCTTATGGTAATGTTCTCTAATCAAAGTTTTTTTAAATATAGCTTCCAAGGTTTGTACTAAACTTACTATGATACCAACTATAACTCCAAAACCCTATTTATCTAGAGTTAGTGAATTATTACATAATATTGGTGTGATCATAAGAGATCAAGTCTTGAAAGACCGATTAGTTTAATATCCTTGGAAGTACTAGATACATACATAAGTTATACATTACATTATGAAATTGAAAAACAAAAACATTGTGTCCCCTATGAACACACACATATCCCCTTAGCCTATTCCTACAGGTCAGTCATAATATATTTCTTCACAACCTAGAAAAATAAAACATAATAAAGGGGTGAGCTTAGATGCTCAGTAATAATAAAAATAAAGCGGAAACATTCATAAATAAGCATAAACATTTAAGGAAATACATAAGACTAAAAAAATCCTTTTAAACTTAAACTTAAACATAATATGGAATAGATAAAAAAATAATTCCATTTAATTATTCACATGGATATTCTACTAGTCAAATAATCACATGTAATATCAATATCCAATTTCATAATGATGGAATGCATAATGTTGAACATCATAACCACATAGTCAAGGACTCCTACCAAGACTACAAATAAGATTTTGTCAAGGACTTGTGCCAAGACACTAGTTTGTCTCATGATACCTACCGATGCATCGAGGAGATATAGTGGGCTCCACCCGTCACTTACTAAGTCAAATGCATTCCTCCTTCGAAAAGGTTGAAACATAACAAAAAAAATTCGTATTAAAACTAGCATACAAAATGTTAATACTTTAACCATAAACCATGAATGGTATAAAAATAACACATCTGCATTCAAATATATCACAGAACCTTCAATACAATATGGAAGATTGTATCATAATAAATCAACTTCAAACAAGTGTAAAATCAATCAAATCAAGTTGACATATATGAAATCAAAACTATTTGATAGAAATAATCCTTTATATTTTGAAATCATTTAAAAGTCACATAATTATAAAAGAAAAAATTTATTTTGAAAATATTTTTATAATCTTGTAAGAGAATCTTAGAAGATGTTATAATGGAGGAAAATTGTCGCACTCACTGTATAAGTTAAAAAACATTATTTCCTTAATTTTGTCAAAAAGGCCGTAAAAGACCTTGTTTGGAAAATGATTGAAAGATTCCTTTATAAAAATTTTATAAAAATTATGACAAGGGTATAAATGAAATTAACCCATAGTCTAGGAAATAGTAAAAATGTTTTGAAATACATTTTTATGAAATAAAAATTTGGATGATAAAGAGGTCCCAGTAGATACTCACGCATAAACAACCTCAGATAATGAAGAGATTGTAGAATTAACCCTTACCTTATACTTTTCCTTGATAGAGGGTATGTTAACCTCCTGTATAATAGTTAAATTATTTTTATTAAATTATACAAGAACCACATACATAAATATGATATCATATATTATCTTCTAATATTGCTTTGTTAATAATATTTCATTAGTATCATTGTTTCGGGTGTTAACTAATTCGTTTTCCTTTATATGATTTGTTATGTAAGCCATGTTTGTTATGGATAGGATGTATTTGATTCATATAAAGAATTATATTAAGTTCTTAAACATTATTTTTAATCATAAAATGAAAATTATTCTTTAATGGTTATGATGGGGAATGAATCTAATCACATTCGTGGATACTGTAATTTGTACGTATGCGCGAGCGACAATACCATTCTATTGATGGTGAAATCATATGTAATTGGATGGTATATCATATATACAGAATCATTAAAATATTATATTTATTATTTAAATCAATTATACTCATTATTATACCCATCCAAATGATTAAGTGTTGAATAACAAACTACTCCATGACGTGGAGGCGGTAAGCCGTACCTACGCAGGTATGGTGAATTTGTTATTCAAAGGATGGATAGAATAATGAATATGGTTGTACCATATTTATAATAACATCATAGTGTGTATAAGGTAATGGAGTTATTATTTTGGTATGGAAACAAAAAATAAAGAGTAAGTGGAAGAAGAAAAGAACTTTGAAAGAGGTGATGAAATTATTACCTCTTCTTTGGGTGTTTTATTTTGATTTGATCAAAAGGGATCCTTAGGTTGGATTATGATCAAAGTAAGGCCTATAAGTTGAAGTGAGGGTAGTTGGGAGGATATTTGAGTAGGGGTTGGTTGATCCAAATTGTCACACCCTGACCTGACGATTTATATTATTTTAAATATTTCGTTGAGCTGTAGTTTGAACCAGATTTAATTAATTAATTTAATTTTTTTGAGTGCGCAAGCATGCGCATGACTGTGCACTTTGTCCGGCCCCAATAATAATAATATTTTTATTTTGGTTGTTTTTATTACTTTGGTTTTATTGTTTTTAGTTTCATAATTAGGATTAAAATTTATTATTATTAATTAGCTTTGTTTTATTTTGTTTTATTTTTTTATTTATTTATTTATTTACTTTTCCCTATCCGTCTCATATCTCTCAAACATGTCACCGCCACCCTTATGCATCGTGCATCAACCCCCCCCCCCCCTCCAACCCTAGCCAACACCTCCCCTTGCCCTCCTCTGGTGAATCAAACCACCTCCTCTCCTCCTTCCCATCGCGCAAACGGTCATCGCCCGCACCTCCTACTGTGTGCCATTGTGCCACCCTATTCCTTGCTGGAAAATAGTGTAGACCTCCCTCTCCCTTACCCTAGGCTGCACCGCCCTCCCTCCACCTTCTCGTCAGACTGCCTCTGCCCCCTCCTTCGGACCAGCGCCCTCCTTTCTTCTGACTGACGACCAGCGACCATGCCGCCTCCTCCCTATCTCAGAAAACCATGTGCCTCCCAAACCCACACCACCTTACAAACCCATGCCACCTCCCGCACTGAGCAGTTTTTCAGCACGGTGCACCTCCGGTATTCCTCCCCCTTTCCCGGTTGGCCATCCACACCTTCGCCTCATGTTCGTTTCCCTTCAAGGGGTTGATTTATTCCTTTGGAAATTTCTAGAATGTGGTTTGGTGCAGAGTTTGATTTGATTACGGTCTAATTGATTAGATAATTTGATTTTTGGAATTAATTTGATCACCTTGTGGTGTGGTTGTGCATTCATTGGATTTCCACAAATATTTTTGGGAATTTCGACACGAGAGGTATTCATTTCCGTGCATAATCTTTATTTGAGGTTTTATTTTACTTGTTTAATCAATTTAGTATGTTATTTGATTAATCTTATTTTTGATAATATGGTTTTTCTTAATGTTTGAATATGATTTCTAAGTTTTTAGTAAAGTTTTTATGTGATATGAATGTTTTGATTTTGTTAAAACCTGTGTTGAGCTATTCGTAGTGTTTTTTTTAACTTTTCTGTTGATTTATTATGTTGTATAGGGGCTGAGAATTCTATTTTGACATGAAAGTGGTGTGTGTTTGGCCTCAAAATGGGTTTTTTGGGTGGAATTTTGTGTTCAAAGTCTTGTGATACTATTTGGAGTCGCTTAAAAATATTTTTTTAACGTTTTATTAAATCTTATAAAGCGTGTGAACCATGTGTAGGAAAATGTTTTAGTGTGATTTTAATTTTAAATAGGGAAGTTGGAGTATGTTTTTTTAGTGAATCTTTGTTATACATCTTGGAAAAGTTTTATTAAATATGTAAATGATTTATTAAGCTTTGAGTGTGATGGAAATTTTCCCTCTGACATGTTTTCCATGAAAGGTGTAGTTTTAATTTGTTTCTCTTAATTAATATTATTTTATAGGAGGGGAATTTTTTTTAGTTTTGTTTGGATCATTTGGTAGTTATTGGACTCCCTTTCATCGTTTTAGGGTGTTTTTCTCATCACAGTGTGGGTTTTGGTCTTCAGCGACAAAGACCTATGGGTATATACATGGGTAAGCATGTATATATGTATATCCTCCTTGCGTATATTCCCTCATGGTGCGGGGAATATGTACTTGGGTTAAAGGGTATATATATATATAAATTTATAAGCGTATAGGTGAAGCGGTTTCAGATTTCCATCTTCAAGAGCAGCCTCTTTTAGTTAGACAGTGCCAAGAGCCGAGTGATTGGCTTGGTTCCACCTTGAGGTAGGTCCCCATTGCACTTGCCTTTATATTTATAATTTATTAATTTCTTATTATTTCATTAATTTAATATTAATGGTAAATAATATTAAATTATTATTTTTAGAATAAACGTTCATTGTGAAGGATAATGGTTTTATCTTGTTTTGAATTACCTGAAAGTGTTTTCTCTTAAATGTGCATAATTAGTGTTGATAAAATGCCCGGTTGGACTTTATAAGTAAATTTTGTTTCTTTTAAAGAGTGGTTTGGGTTGAAAATGTGTTTGGATTTCTAAAAATGGATTTTTGGAAACAGGTTGGTGTCGATTGGTTGGTTAAGGACCGTTTGGCACTTTAATGAACTAAATTATTTTTAAAATCCTCTTGGGAGTGACTCGGGGGGTGACCTTATTGTGCATGTAGATTTCATGGGTTTTTGTAGGCGATGTTGGTGAATTGGAATTGGTTTCTTATTTGACATTTTTGACTCACCCCTTTTATTACATGTGTTGACATGAGAACCTGGCATAGTAAGTGAATTTTCTGAGAATGATTGTTGCACTAGTTTAGATTACACACTGGTTAGTGGCCCATAGCAGAGAGGTGTTTTGTTATTATTTATATGGGATTGGCCCCCTAGATCAGGCCAGGTAGGGAGAAGATCATGAGTTAGGGCATTATGACATCATCGAGTGTAGGTATGCCTTCAGGATGAGTCACATGTATAGTACGTTCTGGATTGTTCACGAGCTCCTAGGTTCGACCAATGTTTTCTTTAGTTCTTATTTGTATTTGGTGGATGTTTGAGGTGCTTATTTTGATTTCTGTCTTTGTGCACTGCTTTAACATTTCTCTTATTGTGTGTTGTGTGTATGCGTATGGTTTTCCTCTTATTTAAAAATTGAAATTTGGATTTTAAATTGTTCGTGAAAATGTTTTAAAAATGTAATGCATCTTTTTCGTCCAAACCTTAAACTTATTTTTGAATTAGAAAGAGAAATGTACTGTTACATGACTTAGAAATGGAATTGTGTGTGAAAACTCATATTTTATATAATTTAGTTCAAACTTGAGATTAATAAAATTCATTATTTAATGGCAGTGTTTTCGGAATAGATTGTTTGGGCATGCCTACTGAGTTTTAATACTCATGCCTATAGTGTTTTCTTGTTTTTAGTTTCTGTTTCATGTTCGACATGAGCTTGTTCGCCTTGGGTGATGTTCGGTCATGAGTTGGAGAGTGACCCGTGAGGTCACATGGAGATAGTGGTGGTCCCGCTCGGTTAGTTTTACTTTATTCAGTTCTTGTTCAGTCAATTTATTTGGTTTATTTACTCTGAGTTTCTATTTATTATTTCTTATGATTTTATTCATTTGGCTTGGGAAAAACCATTCCCATAATTTTGGTCGATGCCTTGGCACTTGTCACCAGCCCGGGGGGGTCGGGAATGCCTCTTGGGCCTTGTTGTGGGCCAACTCGGGTGACCAATTTAGGGTCAACTCGGTTGGGTTCGTGAAAAAATGGAATCAAAGGAGGTTTTGTTCTTGTTATTTGGGGTGTCAGGTAGATTGGAGATAGGACTGTCGGTACTCGAGTGGTAGGTGCGGGAAGAACGTCGCGAACTCTTTCTCACTTCGATCCTCGAGTAACCAGGGATAGTATGGTATTTATGTTTTTGGCTTGGTCTGTAATGACCCGGACCCAAACAGCCACCCGAACAGTGCTAAACGGGTCAGGTGCTACTACCTTAGGTGCACCTCCCCAAATGCCAAAGGCTGCTGACTTCCAACGAGGGTCTTATAGGTATAGTGGGGAGGCTATACCCTCTCGGAGGATAATAATAATGGTATTGGTCTGAGTATAATAATAAATATGCAATCGAATAAATGACGCTTTAGACTCGAACCAGACCCGCAGAGCGGAAGCACATTCAATATCAATAAATAGCGCAAGCAAAAAAAATATAAACAAAAGCAACGGAAATAAACACAAGAGCATGCTGATCACCTGTAACTACTACTGAGAAACAAAACATGCATCTAAAGTAGGTCATACATATCTAAATATATAGTTCGCCAATGTCTAACCAATTGTAGCTAAAAACAAGCATGCTGATACAGGAAAGTACGCAAAACATAGTAAACTCCATCTAGGAAAGACCTCAAGGTCCATACCATCTCCATTAAATAGCCAATGCAGCCCAGCTTCTGAAGTTGGCCTCCTTCCTGCACATAAATCCATAAAGTCTACACGCGTCCCGAAGGGCCCGTGCAGGGTGTGAGACAAATCTCAATAGGATACCACCCAATGGTGCATACCTAATATATGTGTTTAATCAGGCATGCATTTGTAAGGAAAGCAGTAAACAGTACGATGAAAAAATAAACACAAACTCCACTGGTGCTCAGCAGCCACCATGGAGTGTCAGCTGCTTTGGCCAATGCCAAAATCTCTATCATGTAACCCAGCACCATGTGCCCCCTGACACCACGTGTCTCAAGTACTGACGTCCTGAAGGCACGCCTAAGAAACAGTAACCTGGAGGAACAGTGATGCATATCCTCAATAAGTGACCAGAGGGACAATGATGTCTTCCCTCAAAATAAGTAGTCGGAGGAACAACAATGTCTGTCCTCAAAATAAAGTCACAAGAGGGACAACGATATCTGCCCTCAAATAATGGTGAGCCTATGCCCCCAACTCAATAGCTTCAATGCTATCCCTGGAAGTCTTCTCACCTTCCATGTGGCTTCCTACAGAAAGCACCCCCAAACCAATAATATCTAAACCGCAAATAGCGGGGGCCTCTACCCACACGAGTGGTCAAAACCACCTCATCACGGATTCTCTCTGTGTGCACACTACTCAAAGTTTCTGGGTGAGCGGTAATCACAAAAATAGTACCCAAGCCACAACACCTCTGACACCTCATGTCCCTGCGACCATTGTGCTCAAGTCTGATGGCCTTTCCATCCTAGTAACCCGGGCCATGCCCAACATGATAGTCATCCTGCCTCAAACCGATTCCCATGACGCCCGATCCCGTGGTTAGAACCACCCAACGTAACCCGGGCCAAGCCCAACCTGATTAGCATCACTCAATAATATCCCGTCCATGCCCATCACAACCAAAAGGGTTCCAACATATGAAATTCAGAAATTACATATATACACATTTAAACAAAACATAATAACAGGAAAAACAACCTAAACAGTTGAATTTCACTAGCCTAGCAGTTATCTAACAACTGCACTGAGGTCCTTAAAGCCTCTAACAAGTCATATCAAGGTTCAATAAACTAAACTCAATAGTTTAGAAAAAAACAATTCAATTAATACCATTTTGGTGCCCCAGCCAAAATGCCCCGATGAGCAATGGCCACTCACCCGACCCCACTCAAGCAACACAGGTAATGGGGCATACCCAAAGGTATCCCATAGGTCAAATGAACAAGTTAATATGCAATATCAGATAAAAATGGGTCCCGCTCAAAATACCCAAAAATGCGCCGAAGTCCGCGCCACCCAAATGACCAAAAAACGCAAAAAAAGGTATACACCACCTACCTGAGACTCGTATGATACTACTCCTCCAATAAAAGCCTCCAATTAGGTCTAAAACACGGTAGATCTACAAATGAATAACAACCTCTCAAACCACAATAACTCGTTCTAGAACAAAAATCAAGAAAAACGGATCAAGAGGAATCAAGGCCTTACCGAGGGGGTTCTAATGGATTAACCAGTGTTTGAATCTGAACTCGGATGAAGGAATAAGAGGGATTTGAAGTCCTGTCTGGCTCTCCCTGCTCAACCCGTCGAAGGTATTGAGGTTCTACCTCAATACAAGGCTACTGCCTGTTTTAGCGAAAAAAAGAAACTACACGGCGTGTTCTTTAGGACTACACACCATGTATAATTTTACTGTTCATAAGACGGCTGAAATTCCACTGGATTACTTTACAGAACCTGCCAACATGATTACACGGTGTGTACCTAAGGGTACACGGTGTGTACCTAAGGGTACACGGTGTGTAATTAGTTTTTCTTCTCTTCCTCACTGACTTACCCACACGCCATGTATATCCCTCATACACAGATAGAATACACGACGTGTACAAGGAGGACACGGCGTGTACTTGGTTAAACGATTCTGCCCGACCAACGTGCCTACACACCATGTATGGCCTCCACACGGTCATAGGTACACGACACGTCGATAACTACATGCCATGTAGTAAGAAATTCCTACACGGTCATCACACGACATGTACTCGGTGGCACACGGCTGGTGCTCACCCAACCCATACACGGCGTGTACTCTATAGTACATGGAGTTTAGTCTAGAAAATTTCAGAATATCTCGGGTTTTCCTAGTTTTCTCAGGAACAAGTCAAAATTTCAAATAGGGTCGAGATTTTGACCCGTTCTAAAAACTCGGGTTCTTACAATCTCTCACCTTAATATAACTCGTTCCCGAGCTATCAAACAAAACCCGGAGATGTCACTGAACATACCACCCCAATCAAAGTAACTCGGACTTCCCTAGTCTCAAAGGCTTTGAAAAAATTCTTTAAGGGGATCCCCACCTTAGGAATCACCTAGCTCAGTCTCAACACGACAAAACTCAAAAAAAAACAAAGTTTCACTAACCTGTTTTCCAGAAGCATAGTCCTTCTAGGACGCATCGTCATCCCTGTGCCTCATTAGTGCTCCTATGTCAATCTCGACACCCAATGTATCCCACACCACATCGGTGTCCACCTCTATGAGGTCCTGCATCCCATGGATGCTCAAAAACAAAACTGGTTCCTAGCACCTCAAGTAACCCGCACCCTCGATGCCCTTGATTCTACGCATATCATACATATATATAAATATATCACGCACCCGATATGGTGCCAATACCACTGACTAGCATCTATTCAGTCCACATAGATCATGTGCATCACGTTCACTCAAAATGGACATGCCTCTATAGGTCATGCCAAAAAGGAAACATGGAAATCACGGCCACACCCGTGGTGTACCTCTAACCGTCATCGGCTCACCAGGATGCATAGCCTCTGGCAGCTCCACAGCATGAACCTGGCCTGAAGTACAGCTGCCTGATGCCTAACCTCCCTGCGGTGCTGCTCTAGCCACTGACCGCTAACCCCTCAGTTGAATCTCACCGTCTCTGTCACGTACTCCACATGCAGCTGAACCTTAGCTACCCTCTCCTAGTACTGAACCTGAACCAACTCCAGATGCCATCGTCTGTCCTGGTCCCTACCTACCGTCTGTTTGAGAAGGCTACCTGCAAAACCTATCAAGTTGCTCGACCTTCCCACATGACCGACACTACTTTGGAAGCCTATAACACTAAGTCCGAACATGTCCTGGCTGTTCAAACTAAAAGCAAACCACTGAAGAACTACTACAAGGTGGTCTAGCTGAGTCCTTAGCCTGACTGCCCTGCTGAAACTCATCCATTCCTTGCTTCCTGTTGTCCGGACCCTCACCTGAAGCTATCGTCCATCCAACCTGAGACCCATCCCTCTGGTTTCCCTCCGTTATGAGCGCCTGATTCACCGCCTTTGAAAAAGAAACCAGCCTGAAGATATTCACCTGGATCCGAATGGCATGTCGTAAGCCATCCTCGAAGCGCCTCACCCTAGTCGCGTCATCTCTTACCATACCAGGTGCAAAGTGAGACAACTCAGTGAAAGTAGCTGCATAGTCCATGACAGACATGTCTCCCTACTGAAGACTTAAGAACTCCCGATCTCTCTCTGATCTCACTGTCTCTGGGTAAAAGTGCTCAAATAACCTGTCCTCAAAGTCCTTCCATGCTAGTCCCTCGTGGCTGCGAGCCTGATCCTGCACATCCCACCAACGCTTTGTCTGTCCTCACAGCATGTAGGTCACTAGCTTGACCATCTGCCCTAGAGGCATCTCAAGCTGCTTGAAGATCATCTTCATGCTCTCTATCTAGTTCTCAGTAGCCTGCGGACCACCCTCACCCTAAAAAAGTGGCGGGTTCTGCGACTGGAACTCTCGAGTCAGATATTCTATAGATAGCTCTATACCCTACGCACCTCTGTCGATCCCCTACAAGACACGTACCAGGATAGCTCAAAGCTACTCGTCGATCCATGGTCCAAACGCTGCCAAACCCGGTTGTTGTCATGCCTACACTGGATCCTGGACCTAATCCTGTCTCTGAGCCTATACCTGCGGCTCCTGCTCTACCTGCACCGGATCCTGAACCTAATCCTGCACCTGCGGCACTATAACATCACCCGCCTGATGCTCTATTGAGATTCATAATAGGAACCCTCTGAATACCATAAATGGTCAGACAACCCATATATATATATATATATATATATATAACGATATATATTCAACGCAGATAAGGAAAGCAGTAAAAGGCAGCACATAACTACCACCCTTACTCTCCCCCACTACAACCATGCCCCACGGTATCCTGACCTCATGACCTCCTTACCCTCCCCTCAATAGAGCCAAGTATCAAACGTACCTCGGGCTATGCTCATCTCGACAACCCATATTGCCTCAAACTGACGACCGAGTCGCCCAATCCTGGTGATCAAAATCACCTCAATCGATAGTACCTTCCTGCTCGTACAAGAGACAAACCCAAATAACCTGTCACATAAAATTCTACAAATATATAAAGCATGGCATACACATTGAAACAAACAAAAAATTCTATCAATAATTTTACCTTTTCACATTTCAAGAATACAAAGCATGACAATTGATATCATTCACATGGCATTATCACTTCACAAAGCATACATGCAGTTATGAAATTGAAATACCCTAAAAATGTTCCTATCAAAAGCCAAGCAAACAAGCCTTGTCATACCGAGCCAAGGTCCAATTCTCCCTTACCATACCAGGTCAAGGGTTATATATCACAATAAATAACATCGCACACCAAGTGAGCCACCAAGGTGGAAATCATATAAACTGTAATCTGAGAAAAAATCAAATAGCAATTCCCACCCATGGAAACTTTGTCCATCCCTCATACCTAGGGCTGTGGGAACCCAAGCACAAGCTAGAAACCCAGTTCCAGTAACAACTTATCTCCAGTCTACCATATCCCAAATATTAAAACCAACAGAAATAAAGGAGAAGCCTCAATCTCCTTAGTATACAGCAAAACACTGCTACTAAATCCCTATCAAGAACTCCTCTAATACCACTTTGTAATGACCCGGACCTGAACAGCCACCAGAACAGTGCTAAACGGGTCGGGTTCTACTACCTTAGGCGCACCTCCCCGAATGCCAAAGGCTGCTGACTAGAAACAAGGGTCTTATAGGTATAGTGGGGAGGCTATACCCTCTTAGAGGATAATAATAATGGTACTGGTACGAGTATAATAATAAAGATGTAGCGGAATAAATGACTAAGAAGACTCAAACCAGACTCGCAGAGCGGAAGCACATTCAATATCAATAAACAGCGGAAGCAAAAAAAATATAAACAATAACAATAGAAATAAACACAACAGCATGTTGACCACTTGTAACTACTACTGAGAAACAAAACATGCATCCAAAGTAGGTCATACATATCTAAATATAAAGGGTGACAATGGCTAACCAACAATAGCTACAAACAAGCATGCTAATATAGGAAAGTTCCTAAAAAATAGTAAACTTCATCTAGGAAAGACCTCAAGGTCCATACCATCTCCATGCAACAGCTAATGCAGCCCAGCTCCTAAAGTTGGCCTCTTTCCTGCACATAAATCCATAAAGTCTGTATGCATCCCGAAGGGCCCGTGCAGGGTGTGAGACGAATCTCAATAGGATACCACCCAACAGTGCGTACCTAATATTAGTGTTTAAGTAGGCATGCATTTTTAAGGAAAGAAGTAAACAGTACGATGAAAAAATAAACATAAACTCCACTGGTGCTCAGCAACCACCATGGACTGTCACCTACTTCATCCAACGCCGGAATCTCTGTCATGTAACCCGGCACCATCTGCCCCCTGGCACCACGTGTCTCAAGTACTGACGTCCCGAAGGCACGCTCAAGAAATAGTAAACCAGAGGAACAATGATGCCTATCCTCAATAAGCCACCATAGGGACAACGATGTCTTCCCTCAAAATAAGTAGCTAGAGGAACAACGATGTCTGGCCTCAAAATAAAGTATCTAGAGGGACAACAATATATTCCCTCAAATAATGGAAATCCTCTACCCCCAACCTAATAGCTTCTATTATATCCCCTAAAGGCTCCTCACCTTTCATGAGGCTTCCTACGGCAAGCACCCCCAAACCAATAGTACCTAAACCACAACTAACGAGGGCCTCTACCCACACGAATGGTCAAAACCACCTCATCATGGAGTCTCTCTGTGTGCACACTACTCAAAGTTTTTGGGTGAGAGTTAATCACAAAAATAGTAATCAAGACACAACACCTCTGACACCTCGTGTCCCTACGACCATGCTGCTCGTGTCTGATGGCCTTTCCATCCAAGTAACCCGAGCCATGCCCAACCTTACAGCCATCCTGCCTCAAACCAACGCCCATGACGCCCAATCCCATGGTCAGAACCACCCAATGTAACTCGGGACAAGCCCAAACTGATTAACATCACTCAATAATATCTGGGCCATTCCCATCACAACCAAAAGGGTTCTAGCATATGAAATTCAGCAATTACATATATACACATTTAAACAAAACACAATAACAGGCAAAAAAATCTAAATAGTTTAATTACACTAGCCCAACAGTTATCTAACAACAACACTGAGGTCTTTAAATCCTCTAACAAGTCATATCAAGGTTCAATAAACTAAACTCAATAGTTTTGAACAATACAATTCAATTAATACCATTTTGGTGCCCCGACCAAAATGCCCCAATGAGCAACGAACACTCACCTGACCCCACTCAAGCAACATAGGTAATGGGGCATACCCAAAGGTATCCCATAGGTCAAATGAACAAGTTAATATAAAATATCAGATAAAAATGGGTCCTGCTCAAAATACCCGAAAACATGCCGAATTCCGTGCCACCTAAATGACCACAAAAACACAAAAAGAGGTATGCACCACCTACTTGAGACTCATACGATGATACTCCTCTGATAACAGCCTCCAATTAGGTCTAAAACATGATAAATATACAAAAGAATCAAAAACTCTCAAACCCCAATAACTTTTTCTAGAACAGAAATCAAGAAAAATGGATCAACAGGAATCAAGGCCTTACTGAGGGGGTTCCAACGGATTAACTGGTGTTTGAATCTGACCTCAGACGAAGGAACATGAGGGATTTGAAGTCCCGACCAGCTCTCCCTACTCAAACCGTCGAAGGTATTCAGGTTCTACCTCAATACGAGGCTAATGCCCGTTTTAGCGGAAAAAAGAAATGACGCGGCATGTACTTTAGTACTACATTTCGTATATCATTTTACTATTCATAAGAAGGCTGAAATTATGCCGACTTACTTTCCAGAACCTACCGACATGAGTACACGGCATGTACCTAGGGGTACACAGTGTGTACTTAGTTTTTATTCTCTTCCTCACCGAATTACCCACATGCCATGTATATCCCTCATACACGGCTAGAATACACAAAGTGTCCAAGGAGGACACGACGTGTACTTGGTTAAACAATTCTACCTAACCAATAGGCCTACACGCCATGTATGGCCTCCACACGGTCACAGGTACATGACATGTCGATAACTACATGTCGTGTAGTAAGAAATTCCTACACGGTCATCACATGAAATGTACTCAGCAGCACACGGCTAGTGCTCACCCAACCCATATACGGTGTGTACTCTATAGTACACAGTGTGTAGTCTGAAAAATTCCAGAATATCTCTGGTTTTCCCAGTTTTCTCAGGAACAAGTCAAAATTTCAAACAGGGTTAGGATTTTGACCCGTTCTAAAAACTCGAGTTCTTACATGGTTTGTGTGGATGGGGGATGACAGTAGGAGTAAAATAGTACTGCATGCAGTCTCACATTGAGTAACGAACCATGTGATGCCCGAGAGTATGGTTCGACCACTCCTAGTGGTTGGCGCTTGCCTAGGGCATGGTCTGCTAAACCATGTAGCCAGGTTAGGCATGACCACTAGTTCTCCATCCCAGTGCTTTAGTGTTCATGTTGTCTTGCTTCAGTTTTGGGATTGGTGCGAATTTTTTTTACTTTAAAAGTGGAAGTGAACTTTGGTGTTGCCCTTATTTTATTTTGGTGTGTAGTTTGTTGTGGATTTTGGGGTGCATTTCTCTTGGACCGTATTTTTGGAATTTGGTGTTTCATTTGTTGAAATTTAATTTATAAAAGAATGTATTGGGTTATTTGAAATTGAAGTGAGTTATTTTTAAAATGGAAAACATTTTGAGAATTTGTATTGAACATATTGAAAAATTTTGGAAAAAAAAGTATTTTCAGAATATTGGGAATGATTTTTTTGAAAGAGGAAGAGCCTTATTTTGTCCAGTGGTATTCCAATGGGTGCTCGCTTGTGCATGTGGATGTGATTAATGGACAGTTTTTGGATCATGTAGACGGGTGCCTGAGTTGCATGAAAATGCATATTTTCGAGGCATCATGGAATATCTGGGGTTGGTAATTGATTTCTAAGACTGCTTCTTATTCTAGGAAAAGTGGGTTTTTCTCTAAAATGGGTTTTTGTGCTTAAATGATTTTGTAATTGGAGAATGGATTTGAGTTCAGAGTGAAGATGAATTTTTCAAAAGAGATTTTAGGCTTTGTTGTGCTGTGATTAGTTTTTTAAGTGGGTGTTTTTCTTTGAAAAAGAATTGACGTTTTAAGTTGGAATTTATTGGATGTGTGTCCGAAATGTGGATGTTTTTTTGGAAAGATGCTTGGTTTTTTAGAAGGCTAGTTTTTTGTTCCTTGTTGGAGATATTCACCCTAGAAACCTCCCATGGGTTTCCAGCAGGTCTCTCTTAGTTCTTGGATCATCCCAGACACTCATTGGAGTGACCGAGTTGGGTTCTGCTCGGTTGTGTCGACTGTTTGTAGATTTGGTGGTCGGTTGGATATCATTGAATGATTTGGGAAGGTTAGGAGTGTCTCAAGTTTTTTAGGAACTCCAAATATTGTGTAGGCGTAATTTTTCTTGAGTATTCTTAGAAGAGTGACACTACACCAACAAACGGTGATTGTTCTGTTTTCGTTGCAAAGGGGAATGTTGTGAGTGATCCTCAAGACTAGCCTTATTCCACAATTTTACCTGAGTGAAGGCGATGGAAAGCGGTGAAGCTCGTAGGTGCTCGACCAATCAATAGATGGTGAAGGAGGTGTGTTGACCCTTCAATGAGTTAGTTTCATGTTCCCCAGAGGTGGTGTGAAGCGAACAATTTAAACCTCATAATAGTTGGTGTTCTTGTTCATATTGTGGTAGGTGAAGGTTCCTCATCCGATGATGGGTGTGAACCGAAGGGGCCTATTCTTGGAGTGCCCCTTCCGTTAGTTTGCACCATGCGTTTGACAGACCGCTCAATTACCTATCTCTAGTGTGGTCATTCAGGTGCTGTAAGTTATTTTCCGCAATTCTCAGTTGGTAAGTTGAGGAAGTCGCCTCTTGGGGCATGAGGAGAAGTATGCAGGTTGCTTTTCTAGCAGAGGAAGTTCCAGTCAGAGGTGGTTATCTTATGACTGCGAGGTAGTAGATGCTTTAGAAATCAGGGCCCCATCCATAGGTCTCAGGGCAACGCTTGCGCGCAGTCAAAAGTCGTTGAACGTGGTGCGAGCTTGGTACGACTTAAGTCCCAGTGATGGATGGGGACAACATAAATTTCCTTATTGCAGTATCGTCTCTGAAGGATTCATTTTTGTTGTGATGGGTATGAATGCCATGTATCCTTATTGCAGTCTTAGTTTGTGGCAGTTCCTATTGAGACTTAACGTGGTATGAAGAATTAGTATTCTTATAAATCTGGCGGGCATGCTCCATGAACCTTCATGTGTTCGGTTATGGATCAGAATTGTACTTATCTAGGAGATGATTTTTTTTCTTGTGGGATTAACGCACGCCTATATATCTTGCCACTAGGTTAGGATTTTCTAATATAAAAACATCTCATGTGGTGGAGTGTTGTTAACTGTGGGAATTTTTCCATGCAATCAGCTCATGTTGATGGTTTCGTGATGAAGGGTTCAGTCATTATCGCTCAAAGTAAATTGGGAATGCCCGAGTAGGTTCTATGGTGTTAGGAAATTTTAAAATGGTGGGGAGACCTAGTGCGGGTCTCGCCAGCGTCCCCTCTTGTGTTGGTTGGGTTTAACATAGGGAGATTAGAGGGTCAAGAAATTTTTAAAGGTTTGTTTGGTTTTGTGAGTCATTTTGGATTGGAGAACCAATGTTTTACATGAATCATAATATGTTGGGGAGACTACCATAGGACGAACATGTGGAAAAATCTACCTTTAAAGTGTAATTGGAAGGGAAATCCTTTATTTCTGCTCTGCCCGACCTTGACCATGGTAATTAGTTAGCTCAGGTAGTGGGTCACTTTAAGAATGTTCTCAGAGGTCTCGAGCGGCCCCGGTGATCAATAAGTAAGGGGTCGGGGTGCTCCATGTTGTAGTTGTGTTTGGAGATGAATTCTTTACCGTTGGATGTTTCTCCTGGTGACTCCAGTTTTGAGATCTTTAGAGTTTTAGGTCATGGGTGTTTTGAATTCCCATTATTCGGGTGATTGAGGTTTTTTTTAATGTGTATTCACTTTCTTGATTGGAATCTTGGATTTACTAAGTCTTTTGGGACTTTTTGGGGGTAGAAAGTTTCATGGTGGGGAGAATTGTCAGGCCCCGACCTAACGATTTATATTATTTTAATTATTTCGTTGAGCTGTAATTTGAACCAGATTTAATTTATTTATTTTTTGAGCGCACGACCATGTGCACGACTGTGCACTTTTTCGGGCCCCAATAATAATAATATTTTTATTTTGGTTATTTCTATGACTTTGGTTTTATTATTTTTAGTTTCATAATTAGGATTAAAATTTGTTATTATTACTTAGCTTTTATTTTATTTTATTTTTATTTCATTTTTATTTTATTATTTATTTTATTATTTATTTTATTATTTATTTTATTATTTATTTTCTTCCCTATCCCACCCATATCCCTCAAACCCATCACCCCCACCCTTCTTCATCGCGCATCAACCCCCCTCCAACCATAGCTGACGCCTCCCCTTTCCCTCCTTCGGCAAATCGAATCGCCTCCTCTCCTCCTTCCCATCGCACGAATAGCCACCACCCGCACCTCCTTCTACATGCCATCACACCACACTCTTCCTCACTGGACAACAGCACACAGACCTCCCTCTACCTTACCCTAAGCTGCTCCGCCCTCCCTCCACCTCCTCGTTGGATTGCCTCCACACCATCCTTCGGAACAATGCCCTCCTTTCTTCCGACTGATGACCAGTGACCATGTCGCCTCCGCCCTCTCCCAAAAATACACAAGCCTCCCAAACCCTCACCGCCTTCCAAACCCACACCGCCTCTCGAACCAAGTGGGTTTTCAACGCAGCGCACCACTGGTATTCCTCCCCTTTCTCGGTTTTCCATCCGCACCTTTGCTGCAGGTTCATTTCCCTTCATTGGGTTGATTTCTTCCTTTGGGAATTTCCAAGTTGTGGTTTGGTGTGGAGTTTGATTTGATTACGGTCTAATTGATTAGATAATTTGATTTTAGGAATTAATTTGATCACCTTGTGTTGCGGTTGTGCAGCGATTGGAGTTCCACAATTTTTTTTGGGAATTTCGACACTAGTGGTAGCCAGTTCCGTGCATAATCTTTATTTGAGGTTTTATTTTTCTTCTTTAATCAATTTAGTATGTTATATTATTAATCTAATTTGTGTGAATATGGGTTTTCTTGATTTTTAAATATGATTTATAAGTGTTTAGTAAAGTGTTTATGTGATATGAATGTTTTGATTTTATGAAAACCCGTGTTGAGCTATTCGTAGTGTTTTTTTAAAATTTTTATGTCGATTTATTATGTTGTGAAAGGGATAAAAATTCTGTTTTGACATGAAAGTGGTGTGAGTTTGGCCTCAAAAGGGGTTTTTGGGTGGCCTTTTGTGTTCAAAGTCTTGTGATACTATTTGGAGTTACTTCAAAATATTTGTTTAATGGTTTATTAAATCTTATAAAGTGTGCACACCATGTGTAGAAAAATGTTTTCGTGTGAGTTTAATTTTAAAGAGGGGATTTGGAGTATGTTTTTTTAGTGAAGCTTTGTTATACATATTGGAAAAGTTTTATTAAATATGTAAATGATTTATTAAGTTGTGAGTGTGATGCAAATTGTCCTTGTGACATGTTTTCCATAAAAGGTGTATTTTTCATGTGTTGCGCTTAATTAATATTATTTTATAGGAAGGGAAATTGTTTTATTTTTGTTTGGAGACTTTGGTAGTTATTGGACTCCCTTTCATCATTGTAGGGTGTTTTTCTCATCACAGTGTGGGTTTTGGTCATCAACGACAAAGACCTATGGGTATATACATGGGTAAGCATGTATATATGTATATCCTCCTTGTGCATATTCCCTCATGGCATGGGGAATATGTACTTGGGTTAAAGGGTATATATATATATGAAAATTTATATGCGTATAGGTGAAGCAGTTTTGAGTTTCCATCTTCAAGAGAAGCCACTTTTAGTTAGAAAGTGCCAAGAGCAGAGTGAGCGTCTTGGTTCCACCTTGAGGTAGGTACCCATTGCACTTGCCTTTATATTTAGAATTTATTAATTTATTGTTATTTAATTAATTTTATATTAATGGTAAATAATATTAAATAATTCATTTTAGAATAAACGTTCATTGTGAAGGATATTGGTTTTCTCTTGTTTCAAATTACCTGAAAGTGTTTTCTCTTAAATGTGCATAATTAGTGTTGATAAAATGCCCGGTTGGCCTTTATAAGTAAATTGTGTTTATTTTAAAGAGCAGTTTGGGTTACAAATGTGTTTAGTTTTCTAAAAATGGATTTTTGGAAACAGTTTGGTGTTGATTGGTAGGTTAAGGCCCATTTGGGACTTTAATGAAATAAATTATTTTGAAAACCCACTTTGGAGTGACTCGGGGGTGACCTTATTGTGCATGTCGATTTCATGGGTTGTTGTGTATGATGTTGGTGAATTGGAGTTGGTTGATTGTTTGAAATTGTTGACTCACCCCTTTTATTACACGTATTGATATAAGAACCTGGCATAGTAAGTGAATCTTCTGAGAATGATTGCTGCACTAGTTTAGATTATGCACTGGCTAGTGGCCCATAGTAGGGTGGTGTTTTGTTATTATTGCTATGAGATTGGGCCCCTAGATCGGGCAAGGTAGGGTGATGATCAGGCATTAGGGTGTTATTATGTCATAAATATTAGGCATGCCTTTAGGATGAGTCATATGTATTGTACATTCTGGATTGTTCACAAGCTCCTAGGTTCAACCCATATTTTCTTTAGTTCTTATTTGTATTTGGCGGATGTTTGAGGTGATTAGTTTGTTTTTGGCCCCGTGCACCGCTTTACTATTTCCCTTATTGTGTGTTGTGTGTGTGCGTATGGTTTTCCTCTTGTTTAACAACTGAAATTTGGATTTTAAATTGTTTGTGAAAATGTTTTAAAAATGTAATTCATCATTTTCCTCCAAACCTTAAACTTATTTTTGAATTAGAATGGGCAATGGACTGTTACTTGCCTTAGAAATAGAAGTGTGTGTGAAAAATCATATTTTATATAATGTAGTTCAACCTTGAGATTAGTAAAATTCTTTATTTAATGGCAGTGTTTTGGGAATATATTGTTTGGGAATTCCTACTGAGTTTTAATACTCACGCCTATAGTGTTTTTTTTGTTTTTAGTTTCTATTGCAGGTTCGACACGAGCTTGTTCGCCTTGGGTGATATTCGATCATGAGTTGAAGAGTGACCCGTGAGGTTACATAGAGATAGTGGTGGCCCTACTCGCTTAGTTTTATTTTATTCAGTTCTTGTTCAGTCACTTTATTTGGTTTATTTATTCTAAGTTTCTATTTATTATTTCCTCTTCTTTAATTCACTTGTTTTGGGAGAAACTGCTCCCATCATTTTTGTCGATGCCCTGGCACTTGTCGCCAGCCCAGGGGGATCTGGAACACCTCTCGGGCCTTGTCATGGGCTGACTCGGGTGACCGGTTTAGGGTCGACTCAGTTGGTTCATGACACAAATGGATTTGGATGTGTGATTTTGAGAGGAAGGAACTACCCTTTTATAAGAGAGGTGAGGGTCACTTTAGGAAAAGCTTGAAATTTTATTTTATTATACAATTATATTAGGTTTATAATGGCTCTAAAAGGATTTATTTCGAGGAAAAGGTGGGGCTGGGCTGAAAACCTCTAAACCAATAGGGTTTAGCTAGGTTTATGTCACCATATTAACCTTATCTTTTAGATTTAACTTCTAGTTAAATATTTTAACTTTTACCATGTATTCTTGTATTAATATAATAAATGGTTAATAAACTTACTATAAAAAGCTAAGAGAACCCCAAGTGGTTCATTATTGATATATATAACTTTATCTAAGTCCTTTAGCCTAAAATTATATTTTTAGGAATATTATGTCAATTAATAATATATTATTTTTTTTAAAAACTCATTTATGTGAGTTTTGACACTATTTAGTATTTGGTTTTTGTGAAATTCATAACAACTTTATCACTTAAAAAAAATATTTAATCAACCCTAAAATTTCATATTAACCTATAAAATTCCCAAAATACATCAAAAGTCTCAATTTACAATTATATTAATATTTATAATATCAATTATTTTAATCTTTCAATAATAAGGTAATTATTGCATCATCATTGTGTCATAAATAAATTTAATTATTTGATGTATAAAAATTATAAATAAAATACCATTATGTAGGAAATATTTTTATATTTCTAATGAATATTTATAGTCAAATTTATCTTATGTATAACCCTATATTAATTTTTTTAGTTATTAAACTTTGAATTTAACACTTTTAACTCTTTTTTAAATAAAATAATAATAAATGTCATAATCTAATCCAAGTGGATCAAAAGGATAATATTTTATTCATAAGGTTGATTTTGGTCGAAAAACAATTATCCAATAGAATTAGGACATGCGTTAGGGTAATTATAAAATCATTTTAACTTTAATTACCCTATTTACTTTTAACCGTGGTAAATAAAATTCAAAAGTTACTATTCACCCAAATTTATTTTCTTCTTATTGAACCACATTTTACTTAATGATGTCAACTGTGTCTCTCAGATTTTTTAAATTCAATTCAAAATAGCGGTAAAATTACATTTTATGCAAAATTGCTAGCGTTCCTAGAAGGTGGGTAAAAGACGTTAAAAAATTCAATAAAATTTTATACATCTAAATTTATTATAAAATGAATTAAATGAATTAAATTGAACTAAAATAGGTATTATGTATCTATTTTGACATAAAATAAATTTAAATAAAAAAAATAATTATTTAAATAAAAAGTAGGTTTTAAACAATAATGGAGTGTTTTTCACTATTCATCAAAAATTGAATGTTTTCAGAAAAATACCAAAAATTCACCCTAAGCTAATTTTGATATTCCGAATCCAAAAATGAAGTCCATTTTGAAAAATAAAATTTATAAAATTTCAAAAGGTGGGTATTACTATTCATAACATCTAGTTTGTTTGGTCGTGGTGTGCTAGAACTCGAAGTTGCGTACAGCGCAAGCTATTGTATTATTCAAAGAGAAGCGTACCATGGAAGATTGGGGTGTTACATTGATAGATTATTAGATGGAATATGAACTCATCTACGGAAGAATCTTTCCAACTGAGACTAAGAAAACTATGAGGATATCATAAGGACTGCTATGAAAGTTGAACTGCAGTTTAGAGAGATGCAGTGGTCCCATAGATTGACTGAAAAGAAGAGATATTTGGAACTAAACTCGGGGAGGATCTTTGATCAAGTAAGAGGTGGAAATAAAGTGTAACTTTTCACATGAAAAAAATGTGGTAAGAAGCATTCAAGGAACTACCTTCTCAGGAGAAGGGAGTGTTACAAGTGTAGAAGAGATGTCCATATCACTCAGAACTATCATAGTGAAGTGATGACTAAACTTCTCAATGAAAATGACAAATTGAAGATGGTGGAGTCCCTACCTGAAGTCCAATGCTTAAAGTGTGGATAGCTCAGGTACTTTTCCAATCACTATCCAAATATGAGGGTAGTAGAGGGGATCCACCATCAACCTCAATATAGGCTAAGGTAGAATGGTCATGATTTTTCTATAACGACGATTGAAGTTGAAGCTCCAAATGATATAGTGCAGGTACACTAATTTTTCTCTCAAAGATATAAAGTAATTTGTTTTATTATTTTTATACACATTCTTTTATTTCTTCTAATTTTTCAAATAATATTGAAAAAATCCCTTAATTTCTAGAAGTATAGTTATCATTCAAGACTCCTGGAGGGATTATCTAATCATCAACATTGTTTATAAACTCTATAATTCACTTTGGTGAGCATAATCTCATTGAAAATATAGTAGTCATTCCCATGTTGTAATTCGACATTATACTAGGGATGGACTAGATCTCAAAGTATAATGCTAATATCAAATACAGAAGCAAGTAAATCTCAGTAGTATTGAATGGAAAACCTATAGTTTTTTTAAAGGATAGATATCTCAACTTGATTTTTGTCTAAAATTACCACCCGTAGCATTCATTATAGAGATGATCAGTAAATATGAAGATGGAAATTAAAGTATACAAATAGAGAATTCCCCCATCATACAAGAATACATTGATGTATTTCATGAGGAGTTACTGGGAACTCCCCTAGAAAGAGAGGTAGAGTTCTCCATTGAACTCATGCCTGGTTCCAAGTCGATATCAAAAAACTTGTATAGAATGGAAAATATGGAGCTAGAGGAATTAAAGAAGAAAATCAAAGATCTTTTGGAATATAGGTTTATCCATCCAAGTGTGTCTCCTTGGGGATCACCTATACTATTTGTGAATAAGAAGGATGTATCAATTCAGTTATGCATTGATTATAGAGAACTTAACGGGATCATAGTGAAGAACAAGTACCATCTTCCAAGAATTGATGATTTATTTAATCGGCTTCATGGGGATCAATTATTATATAAGATTGATCTTCAATATAGTTATCATCAATTTAGGGTGAAGAAAGAATATATTCCAAAAATTGCGTTTTAATCAAGATATGGGCATTATGAGTTTGTTTTTATTCCCTTCATATGGAAAAATTCAACATATATTTTTATGGATTTGATGAATAGAGTATTTAAGGTCTACCTTAAAAACATTGTAGTATTTTTTATTGATGATATTTTGATATATTCCAAAAATTTTGAGGATGATGAGGATAATCTAATGTTGATACTAAAAATTCTGAGGAAGGATAGGTTATTTGGAAAGTTCATAAAGTGTGAGTTTTGGTTACAGAAAGTTGCTTTCTTAGGGCACATTGTAACGAGTGAAGGAATTCCAGATGACCCTATAAAAACAAAGGTTGTGGAGGAGTGGTCTCATCCTACAATAGTAACTGAGATTTATAGTTTCCTTGGTTTAACAGAGTATTATAGGAGGTTTTTCAAAAAAAATCACTAATTTCTAATCCACTAAACAAGTTAACTCAAAAAGGGGTTAAGTTTGTCTGGACAAAGGAGTGTGAGGAAAGTTTCCAAGAGCTAAAGAATAGATTGGTTACTGCACCCATGTTAACTCTGCCCTCTATTAAATAAGTATTCATTATTTTTAGCAATGCATCTCTAAAAGGTATTTGGTGTATCCTTATGAAAAATGACAAGGTGATTTCTTATGAATCTCCATATTTTAAGCCTCATGATAATAAATATCCTATGCATTAACTAGATCTAGATGTGGTTTTTTCTCTCTAAAGATACAGAGGCACTATATTTATAGGGAAAAATGTGATATATACAAAGACAATCAAAGTTTTAAGTATATTTTCATGAAAAAGGAATTGAACATGAGATAGAGGATATGTTTGGAACTTCTTCAAGACTGTGATTTTTCAATTCATTATCATCCTGATAGAGAAGAAAAGTCATTGATGCATTAAGTAGGAAAGACTCTATTGTTCTGGAAATGATGCTGATTCAAGGAGATCCTTTGATCAAAGAACTAGTAAAACTAGACATGGAAATAGCAAGGTAAGGTACATCATCAACCATATCCCAAATTATTTATAAACCTTCATTACTAGATAAGATCAATAAATCTCAAAGAGAGGATCCTTTATTGAAAAATAATTTTGAGGTTGTGTTGGATGAGAAGATTCTTGAGTTCAATATTAATCAAGAAGGTGTGCTAAAATTTTATACAAGACTATGTATTCCATATATTATGGAAATAAAGTACTTGATGGATGAATCTCATAGATCTACATTATCTATACATCATAGAAGCACTAAAATTTATAGGGACCTTTGTGATCATTATTGGTGGGATAACATGAAAAGGGAGATTTCTAACTACACTACAAGGTGCCTGGTGTGTCAATAAGTGAGGGAAGAGCGACAAATTCCTAAAGGGGTATTACAGCCACTACCCATACAATCATGGAAGTGGGATAATATCACTATGGAATTTGTCATTACTCTTAAGAGAACATACAAAGTAAATAATAAAATATGGGTTATAGTGCCAAGACTACCCATTTTTTCTCAATTTGGGAATATTTCTCTCTTAACCAACACACCATGATATATGTGAAATAAGTGGTAAGGTTGCATGGAGTTACACTTTCTATCATATTTGATTGTGATCCAAGGTTCACATCAAACTTCTGGAGAAGTATTCAACATGATCTGGGTACCGAATTGAATTTTGGTATGGCCCATCACCCTGAAACTAATGTCTAATCTAGAAGGACTATTCAGACACTCAAAAAAATTCTAAGAACATGATCAATGAAGTTTAAAGGTTGATGGGATAAACATATCCCATTAGTTTAGTTCTCATACAATAACATATTTCATTCGAGTATTCAAATAGCTCCCTATGAAACTCTATATAGAAAGTGATGTATAACTCCTACTTGTTGGGATGAAGATGGTGAGAGAAATCTTCTTGGGCTTGATCTTGTGCAATAGATGATAGAAAAGGTTCATACCATCCAAAAACACATTAAGGTTGCTCAGAGTCAGAAAAATAGATATGCTAACAACCATCAAAGGGGCATAGAGTTTGATGTTGGTGACAAAGTCTTCCTTTGAATTTCACCTTGGAAGAGGGTCATGCAGTTTGGGAAGAAAGGGAAGCTCACCCCTTGTTACATTTCCCCCTATGAAATCCTTGATCATATAGGATTATTGTCCTATCGTCTTTCACTTCCTCCAAATCTATCTCAATTTCTCAATGTTTTCCACGTATCTCTCTTTAGAAAGTACATACCCAACCCTTCACAGGTACTGAATTTGTAGGCGGTACAACTGGAACATGATCTCTCATATGAGGAGTAGTAGGTGGAGATCTTGGACCATAGGGAAAAGGTTATATGAAAAAACACTACCCACCTCGCCAAAGTGTTATGGAGGAACCACACGTATGAAGAAGTGATATAGAAACCAGATGAGATAATGAGGCAGAAGTACCCTCACATTTTCTCTTCTAAAAGCACGAGCTGAAATTTCAGGGATGAAATTTCTTAAGGGTGGAAGAATGTAATGACATGAACTTTTTGAATGATAAATGTTTCCTCAAAATTATTGTTATATTATTTTTTACTCAAAAAAACCATTCCCTTTATTAATGAAGTGATTATAAATTGGAATATGACCATCAGGTTTTTACTATTATATGGCTATTGGTCAATTATAACTATTGGTCAATATGATTGTTGGTTAATTTGATCATTGGAAACTATAATCATTTTAATAATTTTAATATTATAACTAGTTCTTATAAGTAGAAATGAAAAAGGAAAATTAATGTAGAAATAAGAGTCAATGGCCTCATCTAGTAGAGTTGTTTCATACAAAGCCCATTTGTTGGATCTTGGGAAGGAGGTAGCATCATTAGGCTTCTCTCTTGATCAAGCCCAATCCCAGCTTCAATATGTTAAGTTTGAATGAAATATCCTATGGGAGAAGTTAAAGTTAGTAGATATTACCACTCATGAGATGTTATCCAAGCCACCCCAAGAGTCTATCATCATCACAAACCTTACCTATCACACCCAACTTTTTAAACTAATTTTTATTTTATTATTTCTTGGATCCAGATTCTCACGCAAGGTTCAGGTTGGGCCCAGTTTAATTTTTTTTGACATTTAATGATTTTACTGGATTTCGGACCCGTGCGTGGTCACCGTGTAGTTGGACGTAGCCGCGCAGCCGACCCAGGTGTCGTGCAATTGCTTAATATTATTATTATTATTATTATTATTATTATTATTATTATTATTATTATTATTTTTATTAATATTATTATCCTTATTATTATTATTTTAATTACTATTATTATTAGTATTATTACTTTTATTATTATTTTTATTATTTTTATTATTATTATCATAATTATTATTATAAGAATAACTATTATTATTGTTAATATAATCAAATGAATAAAATAAAATAAAATACATCTAACCCTAGACTACCCTGGCACCCCCCCCCCCTTTTCCCTTACCCTCACTGCGTGCAGGCCCCTTTCACACACGCCGACTCCTAGTTTTCCCCTCTGCGCACGATGGTCTCACCCCAGCAGCATCAGCCTCATCCTCATGGTTTTCCCCAGCCTCACACTACTACTTTGGCAGTCCGTTATTGCCTGGGAACCTGCCTTATCTTGGTCTTCCCTCCGCCTTCCGACCCCACGCCGCACCTCTGGCTAGCCGCCTCGCCCTGCCGTGATCCGACCCCCAGCCACCTCGCTACCTCCTACCTCATGCACTACGCCCCTCGCTTGGGACCCCACACCCCTTTCCATCTCTAGTACCTACCACCCTCACTTCCCTGCTCCAGCCTCCCGCTCTCACCCTCTTTCATCGCCCAACTTCACGACGACCACACCTCTCACCTGTAGGACCTTGGTTCGACTCAATCTTGCACCGAATAGTGCACCCTCTGATCCTGTCCAGCCCTCACCTCCGCCTCCTGATTCTCTTCCCTTACCATACTCCCGACTAGTATCACAACAACCCCTTTCCTGTCTCCATGGCGCGTGCCTGCTCCTGGTGCACCTAGCCAACAGCCTTTGTTTCCTTTAGACAGCTCCAACCCACAACACCTCTACCCTCTAGAAAACCCAAACCCTCCTTCGCAGCGCCTCCACCTCCCCTCTGATGCGTGGACTTCACCCTTCCGGTGTGTTCTCCATTTGGGTTATGTTTTTCTACAAATTAATTAAACCTTAGTCTTCAAGTTATGTGTAGAGTGTTTTTCTTGTTGTTTTAAGGTGTGTGAGGGGTCTTTACGGATTGGTTTCACCTTCCATGGAAGAATCATCACATTTTCATGTGTTTGAGGTAAGTGTCTCCATAAATATCCTTTCTGATGCACTTCCTTTGATGGTTGAAACTTTCAATAAATTTATTACCATGATTTTCACCACTAAGGTGACTTTTTTTAGCCTAGTATAGTGTTTTGAAATTGATTTAAATTGTTGAAAAAAAGTAGGTTTTCAAAGAAATTCTTGAAATATGTTTAGGTCAAAGTGCACCTATGATGTAGGTTGAAATGCCACATATTTTATTTAAAGTGAAATTGGGTATGTAAGAAATGTTTATCCTTATTTGTGTTATGGTAAAATTGTTTAATTGTGGATTTTTCATTGTATGTATTATTTGGTGATCTTTTCGATTGAGGATTTTGGTAAAAATGTTTTGAAAAGGTTCTTTTGTTTTAAAAAAATGGTTAATGGATTTGGTGTCATGTGGGTAATTTTTTTGGTTTGATGGTGGGTGATAATATTGAAAGGGTGTTTCAATGTTTCCTCCGTTACTCTTAATATTCCATTATATGTTGGAACATCCATGGGTGCATGAGGTGCACACACTGATGTTCCCTCAAATGAAAGTGGCACTTAAAAATGGTGTTCCTCAATAAACCTTGTTTATTTTAAATGATTTTTTTTTGTATTTAAGTAATTTTGGTTCCCCTGTGTGACTTCAAAAATTGGATTAAATGAAATCTTAAAGAGGTATTCCCATTTGGCACTTTCAATTCAATGATTATATTTTTATGAACTTTTAAAAAGGATTGTGTTTTAAAATTGTGTGCATGGTTAGAGTTTTAAATATTTTTAGAAAAATAGTTTCGACATGGATGTGACGTGATGGCCCGATTGGCACTTTGTTAATGTGAAATGTTTGAATGTGTATTTGGGGGCACTTCTGTCTAGGGTAACCCTTTATGGGTGAATGTATAGGAAGCATCCATGTCTGGGGTAGGAAAGTGTGGTGAGATGAGTCACGTGTGCGAGGGCCTTTCTACTTGCATAGTATTATTATCACCACCATGGCTTCTTGGGAATATTTTAGATGATCAAGTGACGGTTGCGGATCAACCTCACTTAGATGGGTTGGTACCCCCTAGATTGGTTGTTAGGCCAAGCAGAATTTGCCACTAGATTGGTCAGTTATAGGGCGGCCAGTTGGTTATAGACTTAGGGGCTTCACCATACGCTGGTAGTTGGTTTTGAACTAAGTATGTTCAGGGGTCTTCTAGGGATGTTTATGATCACCCATGGGTACTAGATTATTTACATTGCTTGTTTACATTCCATTGCACTAGTTTATTTTTAGTTTTCACTTTTACTTGTTTTACTCTAGACCAGCTCTGGTATATTCTATTTTGCATTTTATTTATAAAATGACAAATGATTTTGGAAATGGTATGTAGCGTGTGTTTGGTTTTTAAATGGTAAAAACATGTTTCTTATTTTAAAATGTGAAAAACCTACTTTTATATTTGTATTTCATACTTGTGTCATTGGATTGTTTTGATAAAGGAGACGTTGGATTCTGTGGTTTAGTTTGGCATCCCTACTAAGAATCTCAGTGCTCATAGCTATCATATTATTTCAATTGCAGGTACAGTTCTTATTCAGGTTCCTGGTTCAGCTGCTCAGTGTTGGATCAGGCTTGAGTCTGAGTTGATTGGTGACCTAGAAGGTCACAAAGAGGTATGTTTGGTTTTATTTTCTTTCCACTACTAGTTTTTATTTTTATCCTTAGATTTTTTTTTTTTATCTTTTGTTCATGGAACAAATAATTCCCAATGGTTAAGTTCTGATGCTCGCCACTAGTTGCCAGTCCGTGGGGATCGGGAACGCCATTCGGTCCATGTCGTGGATCGGCTCGGGTGATTGGTTCAGGGTCAACCCAAGTTGGTTCAGGACAAAATGGTATCAAAGGGAGGTTATTATTATTTAGGGTGTGCATTAGATAGAGATTAAGAATATCGAGACTCGAGAGGTAGGTACGGGAAGGACGTCATGAACCCCCACCTGTTCTAAACCACAAGTCACCCGGGGAAGTCTAGGAATTGATTCCTTGTTTCATTCTGGTTAGTTTTAGATTGATGGATGACAATAGAGGAAACTCGATGTTACATCATGATTTCACATGGAGTAGTGACCCATGTGGAGTCCGAGTACATGGTTTAAGTTCCTCCAAGTTGTTGACGCTTACTTGGGGCATGTCCCACTGCCATGTCTCCAGGTTAAGCATAAATATTAGTCCTTCAGTCTGGTAGTTTGATGCAAGTTGAGTTTTGTATTGGTTCTGATTGGTGTAAGTTAACTTTTGAAAATTAAAAAGTGGTTTTCAAATGAGAGTGATTTCTTTTAAATTGCTTTAAATTTGTGAAATGGATTTTTAAAACTGAAAACTCTTGGTCTAAAAATCCGGTGTTTTCTTGGAACTAGTAGAGATATGGTTTGGGTGAAACCTTGAGTACTCTTTATGAACATTTTCACATGTGAGGGAATGCATGGTAAGTGCATGTTGGTGTGTATGGATGAAATTAGACTAAGACATGTGCAGCAGTTCATGGGATTACTGGGGTGTCCACTTGGAATTAAAGGCTTAACCTTGTTTTTATAAAGTTATTTTTAGACGGGAAAATGATTTTTGCAAATTGAATTTGGTTTGAAAAGTGGACTTGGTATTTGGAAAGTGTCCTTGAAAGAAGGTGGTTTTGAAATATAAAATGAAAAGCAGTTAAAAAAAGGAATTTTGGGTTGTGTTTATATTTGTTTGGTTTTTGAACAGGCTTTTTTTGGATGATGGTGCTTTCAATGATGTTTCTTCGGCTTGATATTGGTTATGGATTTGTGTTTTATATGTTGTCTAGAAAATGCCTCCCAGAAAGGTCCCCAAGGTTTTTGATAATTCATGCCCAGTTTTTGGTTCTTCTCAGACATTACCTATCCTTCATAGTGAACGAGGTCTGTTAGAAGTTGAAAAGTGGATTGAAGAGGTCGAACACATATTTAAGGTATTGGGAACTCCCGACGCTGTCAGAGTGCATGCTATTTTTGGTCTGTTTGAAGGTCCAGTTTTGGACGAATGGGAGTTGTTCGTCCCACCATAAATGAAAGTTGGGATGATGTGGGATGTCTTTAAATCCATCTTCATCTGATGGTTTATACCTGAAGAGGTGAAGACAAAGAGAAGGGAAGCACTAATGCGCATTCAATAAGGCCAACAGATGGTGAAAGAATATGCCGACCATTTAAAGGAACTTGTGTCCTTTTCTCTGAAGGTAGAACCACATGATTTGATGAAGACTTCTCTCTTCATTGGGGGTTTTCATCCAAAGATCAAGGAGTGGGTACTACCTTATAGGGACCATCAATTTGAGAAGTTGGTGGATGAGGTGTTCTTAGCTGAATTGGTCTCCAGAGCACAGGTGCTTGACAATCCAGCATATCCAGTTACTCATGAAGGTTCCCCATCTGGTGAGTAGTGTGTTCCATAGGAAAATGTTCTTAAAGAGTCCTCTGCAGTTGTTTTGGCTTCCAGTTGGTCGGACCGTTCAGTGGTGTGCCGCCAGTGTGGACGGTTTGGGCACGTGAAGCCTTCATGTCGCATCCCTCTGAAGACATTCCATTGTTGCGGATGTCTGGGTCATCTAGAGAAGTTGTTCTAGAAGTGTCACCTCAAGAATATGTTGTGACCAAGGGATCCCAGAGCCTGACTATGAGGCAGGAGATGCTTTAACCATCAGATCCCCAGCCACAGGTCTTGGGGTGAAGCTCGCACACAGTCCGGAGTTGTTGGGGGTGTGGAGCCTCAGTTTAGGTTTTGTGTTCCGTGTTGGTAGTGGAACATTTAAAGCCTTTTCATTATTTTTTTCTACTATTACAGTTTTGACATTGTTGTAAGTTCATTATTTTTTCATGAAGTTATGATAAAATCATCCTATTTTAATCCATGCAGTCCTAGTTTTGTGAATGTGGTTTTCTGAATCATGTGTTTTACTTAAAAGTGTGTTTGGGCCTTGTGTGGGTTAATCTCGGCTTGTCTATGTTTATTTGGAGATTTAAGTGTCTGTGGAGGAATTGATGTTTCTATTTATGCTTGAATTCACCATTTGGGTTAAGTTTTTCTCATAGGGTTTTCTCTAGTGTTGGGGGTTTTTGGTCCAGGTTGAGAGTTTCAAGCTTTAGTGGAGGTGTTGTTCGCTCGTGCTATAAAAGTTAGTTGGATTGGTTGGGAGTTATCATTCCCTCCTCCTGGGGTGGTATGTTTGGGTGTAATATTTCTGCACTAGTTGAGTTCTTGTAGTGGGGAGAACCCTATCATGTTCTCCCATTCTCTTGTATTGTGGTTTCTTTCGGTTTCAATCGGGCATAGATTCTTGTTTTATCTATTCTTCAGCTGGGTGACTTTTTTGGGGCAGAAAGTGTCTGTGGTGGAGAGAATTGTCACACATTCCTATTTAAACTAATTTTTATTTTATTATTTCTTGGATCTAGGTTCTCGCACAAGGTTTGGGTTGAGTCTAGTTTAATTTTGTTTTGACGTTTAATGATTTTATTGGATTTCATACCCGTGTGTGATCACCACGTGGTTGGCGATAGCCACACAACCGGCCCAGGTGTCATGAAATTACTTAATATTATTATTATTCTTATTTTTATTAATATTCTTATCCTTATTCTTATTATTTTAATTACTACTATTATTAGTAATATTACTTTTATTATTATTATTATTTTATTATTATTATCATTATTATTATAATTATTAATATTATTAACATTAATATTATTATTATTATTATTATTATTATTATTATTGTTAATATAATAAAATGTGAAAAAATAAAATAAAATAAATCTAACCCTATACAATTGCGGCCCCCCTTCCCTTAACCTCACTGCGCGCAGGCCCCCTCCGCACACGCTGCCTCCTGGATTTCCCCTTCGCGCACTCCAGTCTCACCCCAACGGCCTCAGCCTCTGCCTCCTAGTTTTCCCCAGCTTCGCCCTGCCGCTCCGGCTATCGGTGCTCTCTTGGGACCCTACCTCCTCCCAGTCTTCCCTCCACCTGCCGACCCCACGCCACACCTCTGGCCAGCCACCTCGCCCTACTGTAATCTGGTCCCCATCCACCTCACCACCTCTTTCCTCCTACGCTACGCCCCTCTCTCGAGACCCCACACCCCCTTCCTTATTTGGTACCCACTGCCCTCACTTCTCTAATCCAGCCTCCCACCCTCACCCTCCTGCATCACCTAGATTCACGTCATCCACACCTCTTGCCCGCATGACCTTGGTTCGCCTTTGGCTTGCATCGGACAACAACACACCCTCTACTCCTGGACAGCCCTCGCCTCCCCCTCATGATTCTCCCCCCTTTCCGCACTCCCAGCCAGTGGCGCAGTAGCCCCTGCTTGTCTCCATGGCACGCACACGCTCTCAGCGCACCAGGCCAGTGTCCTTCATTTCCTTTGGACAACTTCGACCCACAACCCCTCAACCCTCTGGAAAACCCAAACCCTCCTTCACTGCACCTCCGCCTCCCCTCTGATGTGCAGACTTTACCCTTCTAGTGTTTTCTCCATTTGGGTTATGTTTTTATTCAAATTAATTAAACCTTAGTGTCCAAGTTATTTGTAGTGTGTTTTTATTTTTGTTTTAAGGTGTGTGAGGGGTCTTTGAGGATCAGTTCCACATTTTGCAGAAGTGGCATCACGTTTGCATGCGTTTGAGGTAGGCGTCTTTATACATCTCCTTTCTGATGAACTTTCTTTGATGCTTGACACTTTAAATAAATTTATCACCATGATTTGTACCACTGAGGTGACTTTTTTTAGCATAGTATAGTGTTTTTAAATTGATTTAAATTGTTGAAAAAAGTAGTTTTTAAAAGAAATTCTTGAAATATGTTTAGGTCAAAGTGCACCTTTGATGTTGGTTGAAATGCCACTTATTTTCCTTAAAGTGAAATAGAGTATGTAAGAAATGTTTAGCCATATTTTTGTTATGGTAAAATTTTTAAATTATGGGTTTTTCATTGTATGTATGATTTGGTTATCTTTTGTCTTAAGGATTTTGGTAAAAATGTTTTGAAAATGTCATTTTGTTTTAAAAAAATTGGTTAATGGATTTGGTGTCATGCGGATTATTGTTTTTTTTTATGGTGGGTTATATTCTTGAAATAGAGTTTTAATGTTTTCTTGGTTACTCTTCATATTCCATTGGATGTTGGCACATCCATTGGTGCATGAGGTGCACACACGGATGTGCCCTCAAATGAAAGTGGCACTTGAAAATGGTGTTCCTCCCTAAACCATGTTTATTTTAAATGTTTTTTTTGTATTTAAGTAAACTAGGTTCCCTTGTCTGACTTCAAAAATTAGATTAAATTAAATCTTAAATAGGTATGCCTGTTTGGAACTTTGAATTCAATGATGATGTTTTTTGAACTTTTAGAAAGGATTGTGTTTTAAAATTGTGTGCTTAGTTGGAGTGTTATTTTTTTTAGAAAAATGGTTTCAACATGGATGGGACATGATAGCCTGATTGGAACTTTGTTAATGTGAAATGTTTGAATGTGTATTCAAGGGTGCTTCAGTCTAGGGTAACCCTTTATGGGTGAATGCATAGGAAGAGTCCGTGTTTGGGGTAGGCAAGTGTGGTGAGTTGAGTTACGTGAGCGAGGGCCTTCCTACATACAAAGTATTATTATCCCCACTATGGGTTCCTGGGTGTATTTTAGATGATCGAGTGACGGTTTTTGATCAACCCCGATTAGACGGGTTGGTACCCCCTAGATTGGTTGTTAGGCCAGGCAGGCTTTGCCACTAGATTGGTTAGTTATGGGGCTTCTAGTTGGTTATAAACTTAGGGGATTCACCATACGCCGGCAGGTGGTTCCGAACTGAGTAAGTCCAGGGGTCTTCTAGGGATGTTTAGGATCACCCATGATTACTATATTATTTACATTTCTTGTTTACTTTCCGTTTCACTAGTTTATTTTTAGTTTTCACTTTTACTTGTTTTACTCTAGCCTAGCTCCGGTATATTCTGTTTTTGATTTTATTAATGAAATGACAAATGATTTTGGAAATGGTATGTAGTGTGTGTTGAATTTCTAAATTAAAAAAACATGTTTCTTATTTTCAAATTTGAGAACCCTACTTTTATATTTGTATTTCAAACCTGTGTCATTGGATTATTTCGAGAAAGGAGACGTTGGATTATATGGTTTAGTTTGGCATCCCTAATGAGCATACCAGTGCTCACACATATCATATTCTTCAAGTTGTAGGTTCAGTTATTATTCAGGTTCCTGGTTCAATTGCTTAGTGTTGGAGCAGGCTTGAGTCTGAGTTGGGTGGTGACCTAGAAGGCCACAAGGAGGTATGTTCAGTTTTATTTTCTTTCTGCTGCTAGTTTTTATTTGTATCGCCATTTTTGTTTATCTGTTTATCGTTTTTCATGGGCCAAATCATTCCCAATGGTTAAGTTTTGATGCCTGAAACTAGTTTCCAGCCCATGGGGATTTGGAATTCCCTTCGGGCCATGACGCAGACCGACTCGGGTGACCGGTTCAAGGTCAACCCGGGTTGGTTCATGACATTACCCCTAGGTCATATTTGGGTGTTATAAGGGGATATGAGTCAAGTCCTTAGTTACTTAAATTTTAATCCCTTTATTTTAATAAAATTTTTATATCATCATTTATGTTTTAAGAATATTTTTTCTTAATAAAATATATGTTTAATTGAGACAAATTTGAAAAATTGATTTTACAGGTAAAAATTGTCCTTTCCAGATATTTCTCATACATAGAGAATTATTATGGTAAAATAAACTTCATTTTTTAATTTCAAATGTCAAAATTAATCTAGGGAAAATTTTTAGTATTTTTATAAGAAGTTTCATATTTTTGATGAATAGTGAAAAATACTGTAGTTTTTTAAACAATTATTATACTTTAAATAATTGATTCTGTGAAATTAACTTCAAAAAACAGACATACATGGTTTCAATTAGTAATATATTTAGATTCCAATAGGATCACATTAATTTTTTTTTTTTTGTGAATAGTAACTTTACCCTTTGGAATAGTAATGTTACCCTTATGAATAGTAATATAACTAATGGAATAGTAACCTCACCTAAGGAAGTATAAATATAATTTATTCATCTTAAATGGTAATTTGATATAATTATATCATAGTATAAGTAAATAAATGTTATAGAAATTATTAGTTAAGTATTAGTATTTTTATAAAACATAAATGTGTATTTAAAAATTTATAATTAATATAATGATTTAAAAGAAAATTTATCTTCATAAAATTGAGTCCATTTTTGAATTATACTTGTCAAAAAAAAATTTAGGGTGAATTTTTAGTATTTTTCTAAAATAATTTTGTTTTTCAATGAATAGTAAAAATATAGTTTTGAGTTTTCGGTGTGTTTAATGACATCATTAATGATGTAATAATTAATTTGAAATTTTGATCGAATATTATTTGTTAAATTAACTCAATAGGTGTCCCATTTTTCCAATATCATGGGAAAATACCATTGGAAAGCCCATGGTTTTGCAAATATCACTACTGAAGTGTCCTTTGAAATTAATAAAAAAACTCTCTCACTTTTATGATAAATACACACCCATTTATCCATTATATTTCATTCACAATTATTTATCCAAGAATATATGATATTATTACCTCTCAAGGAGTCCCTATAAGGTTTTCTCAAGCCTCCAAGGTCTTGATCTTTGATTTTTAGGAGTCACTCTTCAAGGTAAGGGAACTCTCAACTTCTCTTTTCCTTTCATGTTTCCTTTTTATGTGGTATGTATTTCAAATTTCCATACCATGATATTATATCCATTTAATTATATAACTTTAATTTTTTAATATTGATTTATTAATTGGAGACCCTTTCCCCTTATATTTTTAAAGTTTTCTAAAACCATGTTTCATACCCATTATGTTGCAGGATTTTTGTCTCAAAATTTATCTCTTTTTATCAAGAATTTTTTTCATGAATACCCAAACCACTTTATTATCTAGGGGTATTCACATATAATTAAAAATTATATATTTTAAATCTTTTATTAACATACATGAAATATTCCTTCCTTTTCTATGGGTTTAAAATGACAAAAGATCTTGTTTTAAGAACTTTCTAAAACACCATGATTTTGAAATAAAACCCATTTATTTTATTATCCAAAGGTTATTTATGAGATTTTTTATTATGATATATGTTTATCACATTAATTAACACATATGAAGGATTATCCCTGATAGTGATCCAATTCATTGGGTAATTAATTTAATCTCTAGAGATGACAAGTTTTACGATACATTGGTGAATAACCTTGGTAATTTTTATGACACCTTGGTGATAAACCATTGTGATATGCTTATTAATGAATCAATTAAATGTTGTATCCACAATTCCAAGTTATGATTCATGTTATTTTTATTATGATGTGCCTCTTTTTCTATTTCTCATGACTTTATGTAATTCCTCAAGTTCTTATTGATATTCCTCAAGATAACAAGTAAATTATTTCCCTTATTTACCCTTATTGGGCCTTCTTCCCACCCTTTCCATTGATGTATGTCCCTAGGTTATGAGATATATTAATTAAACTTAGGATGAACCTATGATGAATCCATTCAAGTGGATTAGAATAATGTTTTCATCTTTTCATGTATTATGTACCTTATTTCAAAGACACTAAACTTTAAAAGATCCTCTATTTGTAAATTATAATGAAACGTTATGTAATAAAAAGGTGGGATTTCATACTTCACATATTAGACTGGGAGTAATTATGATGTAGGGTGATTAGGTTGTAGCATACATATCTCATCAGCTGTGGCCTCATAAGTGGAACTACCATACATATGACCTTGAGCTAGTCGTTGTGGTCTATGCTTTATACTACTGGAGGCACTATCTTTTGGGTGAGTGGTTCATTGTTTACATAGATCATAAAAGTATCAAATATATCTACACACCATGGGACTTGAATCATAGGTATAATGGGTAGGTGGAATACCTACAGTTGTTTGATTTTGATATTTCTTATACACCTAGTGAGGGAAATGTCCTTCTGATGCATTGATCCAGAATACTTAGACACAGGCTATCCATGAGGCCAACTATGAGTAGTAATTAATGGATCTATTTTCTAAGATGTTATTGGAGTTTCAAGAATATCATGAGAAAACTTTTTTAGAAGATCTATTAGTGAAATCCTCTCTTATGGAGAGGGTTCAGTTGAGACAACTATCAGATCCTAAGGGCCTCATCTTGAGGGAAAGTGTCTCATGTGAGAACCCACCTCCTGGTTGGGTTGTGGATGTGAATGTTATCCTACTCTACCGTAACCATGTATGGGTGCTTTCAGATATATGGGAAGAGTTGATGTGATAATATCACGCCTCTATTTGAGATTTTCATTTGGGCTTACCAATATGTACAGTGACGTATGTCATCAGTATTGGTGGCTAGGTATGAAGGGGAAAATTTTAGGTTTTATCACTCGGTGCTCCACCTATCAATAGGTGAAGTCTGATAACCAGTGATATGATGGGATTCTATAGCCTCTATCTATTTCTGAGTGGAAATGGAATGGAATTACCCTGGATTTCATGATAAGTCTTCTGAGATCCCCTTTAGGTAGCAATGCAGTATTTGTGATCATCAACAGGTTGACCAAGGTTGCAAACTTTCTATCAATACATGATACCTTCTCAATTAATGATCTTGGGAGGATTTATATTCCTGAGATAGTATGCATTCATGGTATCCCCCATTCTATCATATCAGACTGAGAAACCTGTTTTACATCATAATTCTAGAAGGGGATGTTAAAGGCACTGGTTCATAGGTACTTGTGAGTACATCCTATCACCCTCAGACTGACGGGAAGTTCGAACAGATAATACAGGTACTATAGGACATTATTTGATCATTTATACTTGATTTTAGAGGTTCATGGGAAAAAATATATACTTCTGGTATAGTTTTCCTACAAAAACACTTTCAGGTGATGATTCAAATGGATCCATATGAGGTCATTTCTGGTAGGTTGTGTCATTCACCTCTATGATCATTGGAGGCAGGTGAGGCAGCACTATTGAGTCCTCATCTCATTTAGGAGACTTTAGAGCAAGTCTATATGATTTATAAGAGTATTACTATAGATCAGTATAGGAATTCGTCTTATATTGATCATCACCACTGGCCTATGGGGTTTGAGGTGGGACACCAGGTATTTCTATGAGTACCATATAAATTGGTTCATAAATGAATTTGTAGATAGGGAAAGTTATCTCCTCGGTATGTCAAGCCTTTCGAGATAGTGGATAGATTCATTCTAGTAGCATTTCAGTTGTAGTTAACTCAGAGGTACCATGCCATGCATGACATCTTCCATGTATCACAAATTTATCGGTATCATGTTGACCCATATTATTCATTTGACCCTGAGGATATTGAGTTGGATTTGGATGCGTACTTTGAGGAGAATATGATACGTATCATTGATCGGAGCACAAAGGCTCTCCGTGGAAGGTCAGTTCCACTGGTTTGGGTGTTATGGAAGCATGGACGCATATAAGATGAGACCTATGAGTGGGAAGCCAATGTATGTGCACAGTGGCTGTAACTTTTCTCAGACGATGTTTTACCACCCTCAGAAGGGAAACTCGGGGATGAGTTTTCTTATAGAGGGGAGGTTATAATGTCCTAGATTTTCTAAAAGTTACATGTTTTTCATTTTTAATTTATTTTTTGGACCTTATAAGGTTGATTAATTGAGCCATAGAGGTCATGAGGGTGTATGATGCTTTTTCAGAGCCCAAAACCTTGAATTTTGGAGAAACATACCGGGTCGTGTAGTTAAGAGAAATCATGCAGCCCTCCCACATGGTTTCCCTTACCATGAGGGGGGTGAAAAAAAAGGGGAAGGGGGCTGCATAGTTTTCTATAAACATGCGAGACAAGTCACACACCCTTGCAGGTGATTTTTTCACTTTTGATAGTGGATTCCACACGGATTGTGAATGGTAAACCAAACTGTGTGCCTAGCCTATGCAGGGTTACCCTTAAGCAGAACTAGTTGCATGGTTAGTACACAATTTGGCCAATCTTGTGGATAAACTATATGACCCAGTGTTGGTGGTTTTTTTTTTACAATTTTCCCCTAAAATGTTTTATTATCCCTAATTATTTTTCCTCCCTTCTTCTCTAATATCCCACGTGTGAAGCCCTCTCCTCTCTTCCTCTTATGGATTTTGATCTATCCTTTATCTGAACTCCAAATCCTTCATATTTAGGTGAACTGGAAAGCTTGAGGTAAGTTCTACACTCACATTCCTTCCGATATTCTTTTATATTATTCTCTATTGTGCTATTTAGGTGAGACCTATTTCCCCCTATTTTTAGGGCATTTAAAAATTCCTATGATATATCTAATTCAATCTTGATTCAAGGTCCAACAATAGAAAAAGTGGTTTTCTATGAACCTAAGGTAGGTGGTCTAACTTCTTTCCCCGTGTTTTGTTTCATTTTATATTGGGCACCATTATTACGCACGCCGGACACTTCTGACAACACCTCTAAATTGTTTAATAAATTAAATTGAGTTGTTTAACTTTCCCATTACAACCCTAGTGATTGTAGAATCACCCCTTTTGTTGATCACCTTGACTCAAGCTTCCCAAATGGGTTTTTTTTCATTTTAATCATTTTCCCCTTAACTTGAATCACCTAAGAAACCATTGAGGTGTGTGGCCTTGTAATAAATTCCTTGAAATTATATAATGGTAATGAAATTACAAGTTCATAGGACCTTATTCCTTATGCTTTATTCCTTATTCCTTATTCATTATGCCTTATGCCTTATGCCATAAGCATTATTCCTTATTTAAATTTCATTAATAAATGGATTTTTCTAACTTGTTAATCAGGGTAAATGTTTTTCCGTCCTAA
Source organism: Viscum album (assembly GCA_963277665.1). Lineage (NCBI taxonomy): Eukaryota > Viridiplantae > Streptophyta > Magnoliopsida > Santalales > Viscaceae > Viscum > Viscum album. Next base: position 1,955,003,848 of record OY728130.1, read on the forward strand.
GAGGGGTGATCTTGATATCCAAGTCATACCCTTGCCTTAAGTAGAGTGTGATATAAGGGTCCTAATTTATTGATGACTTGGATGGGATCCTCGTTACTTATTTGGTTTTGTTTCAGAAGCGTAAATATATCGGGGGTGATATTAGCTATCCCTAGGATTGGTTCACCATGCATTTTTCCTTTACCTCCAAATGAGTGACACCAGTTCCCTAGGGGAGACCCCATGGATAAGATTAGTGGAAAGAAGGTTTTACAAATCCATGAGTCAGAATTGGACCCCTACACAAGATACTAGGGGCGGACTCAGAGGTTTTATCTTATTGTCTTTACACCATGTTGGGAGTGACACATTAGATATCATTCATGGGTCATCTGGGATGGACTCCCATGAAATTGGTTTTATATCTGGTGTCCCTAGAGTGATACATGGAATCCCTACCAGGTCACCTTGGACGGGATCAAGGCACATCTACTTAACTTCTAAATATGTCCATTTTAATGAAATAATAAGAATGTTTAATTGGACCTTACTGGGGCGCGTCTTCTAAGACAAATCACATGCTTAGGGATGATCTCCCACTGATGTTTCATTTACTTTGATCTATCAACCATTTTCCTTACATGTGTAGTTTAATTTGGTCCAAAACCATCTAGTTTAGGCTGGAATAAGTACACTCAGGAAGTTATCCCATAAGGAATCCAGTCCAATATATTTATTTATTTAGTTTTAGCACTATATTTATTGTTTTTGGCACACTACCCATTTTATATCGCACCTACTAGATTGATCTCGACACTGTTGGTGGTGGTATACTGAATATATCTCACACCCTTCTTAGGATACCTTTGGTACCCAAGCATATTTCATGGTTGTGGGTATAGATAAAGGGAAGCGGTCAGCTTCCGATGCTTGATTGCGAGTTTTAGGAGAGAGATCGGGAGCAGAGGACCGAGCCTATTCTCGAGATGCTAGTAGTTGAAGTTTTGGTCTTTTTGTTATTATGTATAGCATGTGGTATATTCCTTCTCCCCTGTTACCTTGTATGGTCATTTTTTATAGCTGCATTTTCATCATCATCATTTTATATATATAATTGTTTATCCATCATTCTCCTGTTGTTATTATTTCCACTACTATTCATTTATTTTGTTTCTACTTCTTACCACTGTTATATACCACTATGTTTCACTCTGACCCATGAGCTAAGAGTCTTCCCATGGACACACCCTAAGCCCTTGTTACTAGTCAGTAGCCTCTGGTGTATAGGGAGGCGTGCTTGAGATCTTGTGTCTGAATTTCTCGGGGCACCACTAAGTGGCTCTTGAGGTGGGAAACTACATAAAAAACATAAAATTATAAAAAATAACTATATAAATGATTTTTATTATAACACACACACATGCACATACATACATACATATATTTATATATATTAATCTATATATTAATCTATATATGAATATATAAATTTATTAGTATATTAATATTAATATATATATATATAGAAGAATATTAATAATATTACACTTATACTTATATTATATAGCAGTAAAAATAAATGGTGTTCAGATTAAATGTATATACACATACATACATACATATAACCATGCAAAAACAAAAGTTAAAACGTAATTATAATAAATATCTAATTATTTAATAAATTATTTTTAATATATGAAAGTATATTTATATAAATTTATATATATTTATGTTAATTTATATATTAATATATATAATAACTAATATATTAATTTATGTATTAATATATAACATAAATGATAATATAAAATAACACATGATAACATATATATATATATAGCATATAATAAGGTATATATTAATTTATACTAACATATATAAATAAAAACATATAATAACATATAATTTAATTTATATACTAATATATTATCACATATATGTGTAACATATAATAACATATATGTTAATATATATAAAAAATATGCTAATATTTATATAAATATTTTACATACATTGTGTATATTAATTTTTATATTAAATTATATATTTATCTATTTATTGATTTATAAGTACATAGACACAAATATATTAGCATGCATATATATATATATAATTTTAATTACAATAATTTATATATATATATATATATGTGTGTGTGTGTGTGTATTAATGCATATAATTATATATATTATATATATTATATTTTATTCATATTCAAATATATTAAAATATTCATTAATATATCAGAATATTTTTTTTAATAGAATTTAAATGTGGATTAGTTGGTCCATTGACAGAAGTTTAATACTCAATTCGCTAGTTCAAAACTTTCATGGGGAGAATTATCTATATGAGGGAGGTGAGTCTGATGTTAGGGGGTGGTGGCTCCACCAGCGGTGTGGGTGGGGCTAATGCTAGAGTGTGGGGTGGCAGCGTGGGGGAGAGATGCCAGAAAAGTAATAAAATAAATTTATATAATTTTTTTAATAAATCAATTAGCCAATAATATATCAAAAAAATTGAGAAAATATTTATCCAAGTCTATGGAAAATGTGTCTACTTGATAACTCATTTACCAATATCTGTAAAAAAAATGTGTCTAATTGATAATTCATTTACCAACGTCTGTAAAAAACATGTGTCTGGTTGATAACTCATTTACAAACATCTATAAAAAACATGTCTATTGGAAACTCATTTACCTACATTTTTTAAAAAATGTAGGTAAATGGTATGTGGAAAAAATATTGGTAAATTAGTGAAATTTATAATCTTTTCTAATTTATCCACAAAATTTTTCCCTACATTTTTACAAAATGTTGGAAAATGAATTATGAATGTTTATTAATGCAGATAAAGGTCTAAATAAAATCTTTTCTGTAGTGGAACTAGAAGCATCTCTAACTTTAGTCCTAATGCAGGAAAAAAAAGAAGAAATAGAGGAGTGAAAAAAACTAGAATCAAACTAGGAAGAAACTAGGGTGGATGATAAACTAATCATACCTCAAACAACCTCTATCCCTCTGTCACTTTCACATCTGTAGCATGCATCTCCCCATGCCTGGATCCTCTTCCACTTTGTTAATTCCCTAACAGACACTCTTGGTTCTAGGACCCTAAGGATGTGGACCATCATGAGGCTAACACCTACCAGCTCTATCTACCTGTTACTAAATCAAATCCTACTTCCCCACATTTTGAACAAAATCTAGCAGCTTCTGCAACTGATACTTCCTCAGAGGAAAAAACAACTACCACTAAAAAGGGGCTTGATCACCCAAACCAAACTGAATTTCCATATCATTTGGGTACTGAATTTGATGATGAAATCGACCCCTGAAAACATAGAATGAGAACTAGAGGGTCCAGAATATTCTCAGGAACCAATGGCCCTAAAAAAGCACGAAATAGGATACTACATCTGATTACTTGATAATCAAAACCACGACTGCCCTGGATTCCACATTCCATTTTTTGAAGCCCTAATCCTCAAGATGGAATACTGGATTACTTCTTAGGGATATGCACCCTAAGATTAAATATAATCAATCACCTCTTCTTTATTCCACAACACTAAGTACATAGAAATCATAAATGGGGAAAATACATATTCGATTAGTGGGAACAACACCTCCTCCATACATTGTTCTCTAGACTCCTTATTTGAAAAGACATCAGGGGTGGGTACTATATCTCAGTGATCAGTAGGAGGTATATGTTTCATGGGATTAATTATATAATTATTTTCATCTTTATTTATTATTATTGATGATGGAGGTAATAAAGAGATATAATGACCCTCAAAACCTACCTTCGATAGGACTCAGGTTGGTGACTAGATCTGAGGGTATAAAAACATCAAATGTAAAATACATTGCCCTAAATAGTAAATATAAGACCAGAATATAGAATGAATAACCATCAATAAACTCCATCACATATAATATAAAAATAAAACCAACCATCCCATAATGCATGAACAATACCAAACAAATAAAAAAAATATCTAAGTGAATACCAAAAAGACAAGTCCTACAGTATTGACCCAATAGTATATCCAATATCTAAGCTAGTAATGTCCATCTCAATCCCCATTAGAAACATGAAAATAGTATTCATACACACAGGGTGAGTATAACATGTATACTCAGAAGGACTATACCTAAGATCTCTTATTCACATGTGAAAAGAGTATACTAAGGCACCAATGAACAAACGGAAGAACCAACACACACCTAAATAGGTCAACTAACTAATCCCAACCTCACCATATAACTATCACCAAACAATGCATCTAATGTAGTAGTATAGTATCAAAATAATACAAAACAAAGGTGCCCCAAAACCACTTCCCCTATGATTTTTCACTCTCCCACCCCAACATCAAACATCTTATACTCTCATCCCTTCCATGCATATCACATCACATAACCATCCATCTCTAATGTGGGTTGATACATATACCTACCCTTCTACCCTCATAAGGTCTAGAATCCTTTTCTAGCATCAGCCACTGTCTACACATCACATCCTCATCACATCATCACATCTCATATCTAGATAAGTAGGGTATCATGAGCATGAAGAAAATCAAAATCATGCCCTTATCCTACTACATATAACACCCACCACACATCACATCCTCATTATCATTGAGAAATCTCTAACACCAACCCATAACCATTAGGTGATATCTAACACCAACCTGTTATCACTAGGTAATATCCAACACCAACCTATCATCATCACTACTATTGAAGAAAAAGAGGTAAATATGGGGTAGCTAACCATTCAATTCACCACTATCCTAGATGTTGGGGAAAGTAATTGGAACACAAAACATTTGGGTATTGGTAGGTTAATCCAACTTGCGTGGGGAATGTATATAATAACATCAAATACATGGTAAATAGATAATACACTACACCCAACATAGGGTTTCATAACATGAAAACATTTGTGGCTCTCAACATCACCACAATTTCTCACAAACTCATACACTATCAACCATTGACACTAATACATTATATCACACAACAACCACAAACAATCCCCATTTCCAATTACAAGATCCCACTTTTCCAGAATTATTAAGTTTCTAACAACTCTCATTTATAAATCTATTTCATTTCACATTAAAACAAACCATTAATTTATCATTAAATTCATTTAAACCAATTACCACATGTCAATTTTATCCCATACTTATTTAAATACATCTTGTGATAATTTTGTTTTAGCATTTCAAATTCATTCCATGGTTAACCAGGAAACTAACAAAACCACACCACCCCATAGCTCATCCACCCCACATCAACCAATGAAACGTCAAAACATGTTCCAATACATCACCACAACCCAACTATCTCACTACAACAACCTCATAATAACAAATTCATAAATCAATCGCTACACATCCACCCTCATTACTTCCCATTCCAAAAAAAACATAGCCCCACTGCTGTTACATTCTACCTAGCACTTGGTCATCACCATCACTAGTAAAAGGCCCAAAATATCCCCACAGACATCACACCAGAAAAAATAGTTGGAACATAAACACAAAAATGACACATTATTCATTTCAAATATACCATAATTTCTATTCAATAGACTTCATATCATCACATGTTATTAGCATGGGTATTCTCACACAATTCTATATTTACATAGGAAAATAGTTCATTAAACATATATAAGTGATTATCCTTTTTCATGAATGTTGAGATCAATCAAATAATCACAATATGGGTCTCATAATTCACAATAATCACTTCATAAACAAGGCACCCAATAGCTGTTATTTTTAGCAATGCAAACAAGAATGTATCATTCTAAGTAATTTCAGAAAAAAAAAAGTAATTACATGTGATTACTCCCCATTCCCATAAATTTTATTTAAACCAATTCATTATTTTTATTAATTTGGCCCTTACTATCTACCCATTGGATGTCAAAATCATTAAATCCCCACACATTCACTTAAAAAGAGAGATAATGAGGATCCCCTGCCTTAAAAAATCTCTCCGAATCACTATGAAATTATGGAATGAAGAACATACGTCCTCACAGCCAATATTTCACTAAGGATGGATCAATAACCTAGAGCACAACCCAAACCATCCATCTCCCCAAGAACAACCTTCTCTGGAACAAATAAAAGGGGAAAATGAGAAGGAAAAGAAAAGAATCACCTTGGAATTTCCAATGCTCAATCTCTAGAATACAAGAATCAAATCCCATAAATATAGGGTGAAAGGATTCATAAAATTTCCTAGGAGTCACCCAAGAATTGAGAGAAAATACTAGAGGAAGATAGGGTTTTAAGGGGGTGTTAAATTTATAGGAAATCTGGAAATTAAAAGGAAACAATACAACACCCTAGATTACACCACAACATGCTAACATGGAGTAGGTTTCATAGTGTAAGGAAGAATACCATGTCATAATAGGGTTGGTCAAAACTACATTCTAGAAACATAGTGTGGTCCATGATAAAGATCATATAAGGTAGGATAATAACCATGGTGAAAAGTAATCGTGCATCATATAAATCTAACACCAAAGATGAGGGCCACACCACAACCCATCTCATTGATGAAGTGACCTCAAAATCAATAAAACCACCAAAAATCATATCTCTAGGACTCTATATCACAACCTCCTCACTATGCCACAACTACGATCAAATAATAAGAACCACCAAAACTCCACTTCCTAGGGCTCCATGCCACGGTCGTCTCTCCACACCATTATAAAAATCTCCAACAAACCTCCACAATGTATCTGAATCCTCCATGATGTAAAAGGACCACCCTTGGAACACTATGATTTAAAGACATGGAAACACTGTAACCACCCTCAAAACAATAGGGGAACCAAAAAACCAACCCCTCAGACATACATCACCCAAATTCCCATAAATTAACAGGTTGTAAAGTCTGGATAGTTACCTTGGTAATCAAAACTTCCTCCATCCATGCCCAACGCAGCACCTCACACAGCTTTTCATCACCCCAATCACCTTGCTCAATGCCTTCTACACTATGAAATAAATATTAAAATCATAGGAATATTGAATACCTTGGAATATGATTGTTAGTTTTCCTTTAAAAATATCTGTACAATGAGGGAAGTTGGTAAAATAGTGTGAGGGAAAAAATATTACACTAACAATCTCTTTTATTTCATCTAGATCAATTGGATACCATTACAATAAGGAAAGATCTAATTTATGGAGAAAAATAAAAATAATAATAAATTTGGGTCAAGTCAAAATTCTTATTCAAAGATTTAAACCCCTTTATTTGGTGTCATTAAGTGGACACAAAAAATGGGTTTCATTAATGTCATAAATTTATTTACCCTATAATTCGGGTCAATGGGGCCACATATTGATTAAAAACATTCATTCTTCCCTCTTAATCTAGACTTGACTCGGATTCATGAAATCCAATAGACATCACTTCACAACCATATTCAAATTTATTAGAACATAAACTCACTATTATTTAATGATTCTTCTATGATCAATATCACCAGTAAGATATTTAATTGTGTTTCCAAAAAGTTCTTTTTCACACCAATTTTCAAGACTGCTGATGACAAGTCTATACTTATTCTGTATTTCTTATTCTCAGAAAGGCATATCAACTATTTTATGATAGGATACTGACATGTTAAATTCCATAAGAAATATATCAATAGGGATCTATACTTCCTCAATCTTAGCATAAATGTCATACCCCGACCTATCTAATTAATTTATTCTATTATTTCTTTTGGTTTTTAATTTTTTTTTGGGGTTCAGGTTGAGTCCCAGAAAAAAATTTAGAGTTTTTTAAAAAGTGCACATTTTTGAGTTGACGTTGTTGAGCACATGGGCGGAGTGCGTTTTGGAAACCTTTCACGGTTTCGCCCAGGCATCGACACGATTTGCCTGTCTTTGGAAAATTAAAATGTTAAACTTTTGTAATTGATTGTGTTATTTAAATATTTTATTGTTGTTAATGATTTTATTATTATTATTAAAGTGAACTGGGTATTATTATTATTTATATTTTTATCAGTATGATTATTAATTTTCTTATTATTATTATTATTAAGGCTTTATTATTATTATTATTATTTTTGTTGTTATTGTTGTTATTATTGTAATTAAGGAATTATTATTATTATTATTATTATTATTATTATTACCACTACTATTGATATTTGGGCCGGTGTGCGGGCACTGCATGACTAGAGGAAGCCATGAGGTTAGCCCGGACACCTGTGTGACTGTAGAGTTTGAGTAATCCAAATAAAAATAAAGTAAATAAGTTCAAAAAAAATTAAAATTTAGTTAAATAAATAACTTACTGTAGTAATAATATTATTTTATCATGAATAATAATATTATATTATTATTAAAGAATTTTTATTATTAAAATTTTTATTTTTATCATTTTTAGATTATCATTAAAGTTATTATTATTAGCATTATGTGTATTATTATTATTATTATTATTATTGGTATTAATATGATTATTATTTTTGTTTTATTTTATTTTATTTCTTATTTTATTTTTCTTTTTATTTTTTTCCATTCTCTTTCCCCTGACCTTAAACCACTCGTACACCATGTTTTCCCCCCTCCCTTGGTTCATGCAGCACCGCCACCCCCAATCTTTCCCTTCTTCTCCTCACGCAGCACCCACCAGCCGTGACTCCACCCCCCTCCCCCTCTTCTTTCCCTTCTTCCGGCTTTGCGCCCTCCAGCCTCCGCCCTTCATCTAATGTACGTGCACTCCCCAGCTGTCGGCCTGCCCTCCTATCAGCACCGCACTACTAGCACCATTCCTTCCCTATGCCAGAACTGCACCACCTGCATCCTCCGTCTGACCAGCAGTGGTACAACAGCCTCGTACCCCCTTCCCTGACCGGCTGCGACCCCAGATCCCTGCTCCGTGCACTCATCCAGCACGCCCCCTGTCCCAGTCGACCACCTGACCACCTTCTCCCCCTGATACGTCGCGCACACATCAACCTCCTTCCACACACATGCCTCCTCTAACCAGCAGCCTCTGGTGCACCTCCCTTTTTCCTGCGGGTAGGCCTCGGACGTGGTCCCCTTCCCTGCTCCATCCGACCAGCAGCGACGCAGCGCCCCGACGATTCCCCCCTTCACTGTGCCGGTCTCAGGCTCCTCCTAATGGTTCCCATCAATCGTATTTGTCACACACACCTATGGATGGACCTTCTTCCGGTCTCATTCCTCCCTACCGGCGTACCCTGACAAGTTAGCGTGACTTTGGTCATTGTGCGCCCTCTCGCTGGTGCCCTCCATTCATGCGGCTTCCAGTTGTGTGCCTTCTGATTCACCATGCACAATCCAGCTAGACCCTATCGGTACAATGTGCATGTTTCCAACTGACGTACCTCCTTCCTGACCATCACACGCCCTCCTAGATGGGCCACGCTCTTCATCGGAATCCTCACCAGTTTTTTTCTCTTTCACGCGATCCCATTGATCGAGCACACCCCCCGTGCTGACCTCTGCCTCCTTCGATCAAGCCATTTCTCCTGCACTGGGGGGTAGGTGAGTTTTTCACTATTTATTCATTTGGATTATTTGAAGTTAGTGTTTATGTGTTATTAGTTGTTTTGTGTTTTCATCAGCGTGTTGGCAAGGAAAACCTGTGATACTGTGGTCGGAAGGTTGCGCACACTTATGCACAAGTGTTAGACGTGTCACATCATTTTAATTGAGCTTAAAGTCGAGTTAGGTCACCCATTTCACTTTCCCTTGAATTTAGAATTTATTTATTTCTTATCATTTCATTGATTTTCATTAAATGTGAAATAATATTAAATAATTATTTTTATAATAATGATTTTTTGTAAATGATACTGTTTATTTTTATGCATCCCACTGAAATTATTTTGTTGATGAATTATCGCACAATATTGAAAAATTACCATTTGGCCTTTGAACATAATTCATGTATTTTCAAGTGTAAGTATAGCTTGTTGATACATGTTTTCTTCTAACTTGTGAGCAAGTGTTTTGGTTTCTCTTGAGAAATGATGTTTTTCTTTAAAATTGGTTAAGGCCTATTTGACACTTTAATAAAAATAAATTATTTTGAAAACCCTCTTTGGAGTGACTTGGGGGTAACCTTGTTGTGCACATAGATTTTGTGGGTTGTTGTGCATGATGTTTTTGAATTGGAATTGGTTGCTTGTTTGACATTATTTACTCACCCCTTTTTTATTACACGTGTTAACATGGGAACCTGACATAATAAGTGAATCTTCTGAGAATGATTACTACACTAGTTTAGACCACGCACTGGATAGTGGCCCTTAGTATGGACTTTTCTCTACTAGGGGATTGGGCCCCTCGGTTAGGCCAAATAGAGAAACACATGGCATTTGGGTGTTATGATGTCATCTAGAGTAGGCATGCCTTTGGGATGAGTCATGTGTATAGTACGTTTTGGATTATTCATGAGCTCTTAGGTTCGACCCATGTTTTATTTATTTCTTATTTTTATGTGCAGAATGATTGAGAGGCATAGTTTGGTTGCTGGTCCTCATTTTCTACTTTCCCATTTCCCTTATTGTGTATTGTGTGTTGTGTGTGGTTTCCTCTGGACTAACAACTAAAATTTGGATTTATAAATTGTTTGCGAAAATGTTTTTAAAATGTAATGCACCTTTTCCCTTCAAACATTAAACTTGTTTTTAAATTAAAAGTGGAAATGGACTATTACTTCTTTTGGAAATGTAAGTGTGCGTGGAAACCCATATTTTATATAATTTAGTTTAAAAATGGAATTAGTAAATTCTTTATTTAAAGGTAGTGCTTTGGGGATAGTTTGTTGGGCATGCCTATTGAGTTTTAATACTCACACCTATATTTTTTTCCTATTTTTAGTTTCGGTTGCAGGTTCGACTCGATCTTGCTTTACATGGGTGAGAGTTGGTGGTGTATTTCTGAGAGACTCTCGGGGTTGTGAGGAGTTTTGGTCGTGGTCAGGTTAGTGTGTTGTTGTTCATTGTTCTTTTTTCTTTCATTTATTCACTTTGCGTTTTTCTACTACTTCATTTATTTTCACTGGGTGAAATCATTCTCAATTGTACTCTATTGATTCCCTAGAACTTGTCACTAACCTGGGGGGATCAGGATTGCCTCACGGTACTTGTTGCGGATCGGCTTGGGTGACCAGTTCAGGGTCGACCCGGGTTGGTTCGTGAAAAAATGGTATCAGTGGAGGTCGTCTCTTAGAGGACCTTGCTTTTTAGATCAAACTTCTCTATTTGGGGTAGTCATGGTAGAAGGATTATAATTTGGCATAATGACAAGAAGGACGTCATGAACCCTTGCTCCTTATGAACCTCGGGTTACCATGAGAAGACTAGGTTGTTGGTGTCTTTTTGGTTCCTTTGAATTTTTTTATGTTGGGAAATGAAAAGGGAGTTGGGAAAGTAGCTCTGTGAGATCGTAGGTCCTCTAAATCCATGTGGATCTAGGGATATTTCCCTAGACTTCTCTCTGTGATGGTGGCGTGAATGACATATGGCCGCCAACCATATGTCTGAGTCACCCATCAACATTAGTTTCCCCTTGTGGATCGTTCAAGTCTTCTTTAATTTTAAGAATTGTTTTATAGATTTTTATTTTGGAAATTGTGAGAGGGTGAATTTAAAATCGAAATGACCATGTTTTGATTAAGTTATTTTTTCCTTGTTCTATAGTTCTCTCCCCCATGAGGGTTTGATGAATGCCCAAGGTGCATCTTCAGGTGGTGCACCCTTAACAAATCCTCTAGTTGATCAACCTATAGGCTATGTTCTGAAATTCTGGAAGTTGAACCCTCCCCTGTTTTATGGTCAATCCAATCCTATTAAGGCGGAGGAGTGTTTGTGGAATATTGAGAGGAACTTCAGTTTCATTGGGTTTCCTGAGTCATTGAAGGTGAAGTTGGCTACCTTTATGCTTGAAGGTCTAACCTGGAAATGGTGGAAGTCTGTGTCTTGAAGCAAGCCTCAAGAAGATATCACATGAAAGTTATTCAAGTCTTCGTTCATCCAACAATACTTCTCTGAGTTGACGGAGATGAGAAAGAGGATGAAGTTGTGTTGTCTTCAGGAGGGTGCTGAATTAGTATTAAAATTCCATCGATGCTTCTTAGACCTAGTTCTGTACGACTAATGGTTTGTTGCAAATGATCCTGGGAAGGATCAGCAATTTGAGTATGAACTCTGGCCTGAAATGTAGTCAAAAGTGGTAGAGTTCAACCTAACAACCTTCTTGGATGTTGTGGGGAAATCCTTTCTGGCCAAAGGTGAGTTAGCAGGAGGACATGAGGTGTCGAATCCTCCCCCGGCCTTCGGAAGTAGTGTAGAGGATAGCGATAGGAAGAATGGGAAGTGACATGATGTTAGTGGCTCTAATAGAGGAATCAATAGGACTTCAGACCTTCAGTTATCTTTCTCACAGTGTAATGCCATGATTTGTCACCAGTGTGGTAAGTAGGGACACAAGAGGCCGATGTGCGTGAGTTTTATGAGACCCTGCCACACTTATGGACGTTTGGGTTGCTTGTAGTGATTCGATCGAGGTGTTTCCAAGAAGTGTGCTAAACCCAGACCTAGCTCATCGATGGTCATCTCAGTCTGTCATAAAGATTAGAGTGATGTTTGGGGATCATTTTGAGGCTTTATCTTTATAGTTTTTCTTGGATTTTGTGGTCATCTCTTTTAGTGTTCTGTGGTGTTTCTTTTCCTTCAGTTGTAATAATGGTTATTGTTGAATCTCTTTGAAACATTTATTTTATTGGAATTTTGTTTGGTGAAATTCTACTTCGTGTGTTATGTTTGGGAATTTTTGAAGCCTCACTACAAGGCAGAAGATGCTTCAATCATCAGTGCTCCATCCATAGGCCGCGGAGTGAAGCTGGCACGTAGTCAGGTGAACCCCAATGATGAAAAAGGACTTTGGTTTAATATTAATCCTTAGTGTGGAATGGTTTATGTTCTTCCAAGGGTGCGACATTGTTGATATAGCGATGATGATGGTTTTGATTCTCTATTAGTTCGGACATTCCCTTCTCCCCCCTTGTGGTGGTGGTTTTTGGTCCGTGTAGAATGTTTTCAAGTTTGGTTAATCTTGTCAGTTATTATAGTGGGGAGACCTACAGTGGGTCTCACAGAGTTACACTAAAAGTAATTTAGTGTTAGCCTGATCCTTATGACGGGGAGTCTGTTCGGGCCTCCTTATGTCAGTATCAAAGTTTCCATTCTTGTATCATTTGGTGGTGGGTGGTCTCGTGCGGAACCACTTAATCCTAAGTTCTTTCTCTTGAGTAAACGTTGGGATTGGAGTACACCCAATAGCTCCATTAGAGTAAGATTATGGGAATAAATGTATGAAGTGGTTTAGGTTTGTTCCTTGGTTAAAATGGGTGGTTTGGGTTCTACTTGGTGATGGTTAAGGTGGTCTTGTTTTAAGGATGAGTTATGTTTCATGGTTTTTCGGTGTCTATTTGGTTCGATCAACTGGAGGCAGTTAAAGTTTTGTTGGGGGGTGACACGTAAGAAGTTTTATCTTTGGGTCTTGATCTTGTTGTGGATTTTTGGGGGAGGAAAGCATTATGGTAGGGAGAATTATCAAACCCCGACCTATCTAATTAATTTATTCTATTATTTCCTTTGGTTTTTAAATTTTTTGTTGGGGTTTGGGTTGAGTCTCGGATGAAAATTTTGAGTTTTGTCAAAAAAAATTCATCTTTCAGTTGACATCATTGGGTGCATGGGTGGAGCGCATTTTGGAAACTCTACACGGCTTCATTTAGACATCAGCACGATCCGCCTATCCTCGGAAAATTAAAATGAGAAATTTTTTTAATTGACTGTGTTATTTAATTTTTTTGTTATTTTTAATGATTTTATTATTATTATTATTAAAGTGAATAGGGTATTCTTATTATTTATATTTTTATCGGTATGATTATTAATTTTCTTATTAGTATTATTATTAATAAGGCTTTATTATTATTATTATTATTATTATTATTGTAATTAAGGAATTATTATTATTATTATTATTATTATTACTGTTGATATTTGGGCCAGCGTGTGGGTACCGCATGGCTAGAAGAAGTTGTACGGTTAGCCCGAGCACCTGTACAACCTCGGAGTTTGAGTCGGCCAAATAAAAATAAATTAAATAAGTTGAAAAAAAAAATTTAGTTAAATAAATAACTTATTGTAGTAATAATATTATTTCATCATGAATAATAATATTATATTATTTTTAAAGAATTATTATTTTTAAAATTATTATTTTTATCATTTTTAGATTATCATTAAATTTTTTGTTATTAGAATTATGTGTATTATTGTTAATAATATTGATATTAATATGATCATTATTTTTGTTTTGTTTTATTTTATTTCTTAGTTTCGTTTTCTTTTTCTTTTTCTTTTTTCCCCATCTCTTTCCCTTAACCCTAACCCGCTCGCGCACCCCGTTTCCCCCCTCCCTTGGTTCATGTAGTGCCGCCACCCCCCCCCCCCCCCCCCTCTTTCCCTTCTTCTACTCTTGCAGCACCCACCAGCTGCGACTCTGCCTCCCTCCTCGTCTTCTTTCCCTCATTCTGGTGCAACACCCTCCGGCCTCCGCACCGCATCTATTGTTTGCACGCCCCCAGCCTCCGGCCTACCCTCCCACCGGCACCGCTCTACCAGTGTTGTTCCTACCTTGCACCGACATCGCACCACCCACGTCCTCCATACAGCCAAAAATGGTGCAGCAGACCTGGCTCCCCTTCCCTGACCACCTGCGACCCCCACTCCCTACTCTACGTGCCCGACTAGCGCACCCCCTGTCCCAGCTGACCGGCCAGCCACCTCCTCCCCCTAGTCCATCGCGTACCAATCAACCTCCTCCCTCACACCTGCCTCCTCTGGACAGCAGCTGCCAGTGCACCTCCCTTTGACTACGACCAGGCCCTAGAAGCGGTCCCCTTCCCTGCTCCGGCCAACCAACAGCGGCGCAACGCCCTGACGACGCCCCCTTCGCTGCGCCGGCTGTAGGCTCCTCCCGCTGGTGATCATCAACCATATCAGCTATGTACTCCTATGGAAATACCTCTTTCAAGCTGCACACCTCCCTGTTGGCATACCCTGACAAGTTGGCGCAATTCTGGTTGCTGTGCACCCTCCCGCTGGTGCCCTCCGGCCGCGCGCCTTCTATTCGCGTGCCTTTCGATTCACCGTGCACCATCCTGCCAGCCCCTGTCAGTACAACGTATGCGTTTCCAGCCAACGTACCTCCTGTCTGGCCGTTACGTGCCCTCCCAGATGGGCCACACTCTTCATCGACATCCTCGCCAGTCGTTTTCTCTTTTGCATGATCCCATTGATCGAGTGTACCCCTGCACTGACCTCTGCCTCTTTCACTCACATTTTTTCTCCTGCACTGGGGTTGAGGTGAGTTTTTTTTTCTATTTATTCAATTTTATTATTCGAAGTTAGTGTTTCTATGTTATTAGTTGTTTTTTTTTCACTGTAGCATGTTGGTAAGGAAAATCCGTGATACCGCTGTAAGCAGGTTGCACGTACTTGTGCACAAGTGTGAGACGTGTCACATTATCGTAATCAAGCTGCAAGTTGAGGTAGGTCCCCCACTGCACTTTCCCTTAAATTTATAATTTATTTATTTCTTTTCATTTCATTGATTTTCGTTGAATGTGAAATAATATTAAATAATTATTTTTAGAATAATGATTTGTTGTAAATGAGACTGTTTATTTTTATAGATCCTACTGAAATTATTTTGTTGATGAATTTTTCACAATAGAGAAAAATGCACAATTGGCATATGAACATAATTCATGGATTTTCAAGTGTGGTTCTAGATTGATGATAAATGTTTTATTCTAATGCATGAACAAGTGTTTTGGTTTCTCTTGAGAAATGATGTTTTCCTTTAAAGTCGGTTAAGGCCCGTTTGGCACTTTAATAAAAATAAATTATTTTGAAAACCCTCTTTGGAGTGACTTGGGGGTGACCTTGTTGTGCACGTCGATTTTTTGTGTTGTTGTGCATGATGTTTGTGCCTTGGAATCGGTTGCTTGTTTGAAATTTTTTACACACCCCCTTTTTATTACATGTGTTGACTTGGGAACCTGGCCTTGTAAGTGAATCTTCTGAGAATGATTGTTGCACTAGTTTAGACCACGCACTGGCTAGTGTCCCTTAGTATGGACTTTTCTCTGCTAGGGGATTGGGCCCCTCGGTTAGGCCAGGTAGGGAAACATCGAGCATTTGAGATTTATGACGTCATTGAGAGTAGGAATGCCTTCAGGATGAGTCACATGTATAGTATGTTCTAGATTTTTCATGAGCTCCTAGGTTCAACCCATGTTTTCTTTAGTAATTATTTGTATGTGGCGGACAATTGAGAGGTCTAGTTTAGTTGTTGGTCCTCATTTTCTACTTTCCCATTTCACTTATTATGTGTTCTATGTTGTGTGTGATTTTTCCCTTGACTAAGAACTAAAATTTGTATTTCTAAATTGTTTGAGAAAATGTTTTTAAAATGAAATGATCCTTTTCCCTTCAAACATTAAACTTGTTTTTAAATTAAAAAGGGAAATGGATTGTTACTTGTTTTGGAAATTTAAGTGTGTATGGAAACCCATATTTTATATAATTTAGTTCAAACTTGGAATTAGTAAATTATTTATTTAAAGGTTCTGCTTTGGGGATAGTTTGGTGGGAATGCCTACTGAGTTTTAATACTCATGCCTATAGTGTTTTCCTATTTTTAGTTTCTGTTGCAAGTTCAACTTAATCTTGCTCTCTGTGGGTGAGAGTTGGTAGTGGATTAGTGAGAGACTCTTGGGGTTGCAAGGAGTTTTGGTCGTGGTCAGGTTAGTGTGTTGTTGTTGGTTGTTCTTTTTTTCATTTATTCACTTTGTGTTGTTCTTCTTTTCTGCTACTTTATTTATTTTCACTGGGCGAAATCATTCCCAATTGTCCTCAATTGATTCCCTAGAACTTATCGCTAGCTCGGGAGGATCAAGAATTCCTCATGGGCCTTGCCTTAGATCAGATCGGGTGATTGGTTCAGGGTCGACCTAGGTTGGTTTGTGACAATAAATTTCTATGAGCGTTCGAGCTCGAACTAGTTTCTCATTAGTGATTTTCATACACATGGATTCTAGAGATGTTGGGGGAATCCCTATCGGTAGTGGTATCGATGAGGTACCTAGGGTTGTCACTTTATGTATTATGTGAGATTTTACATCTTCTCTACCTTCCAATGTCGCTGAATTTTTTTTGGGTCTTCCATCATAGTCATCTTTGCTCAATAGTGAGAATCTCCATCACCACTTACATCCTAGTTACACTATATATCTTCTTGGAATATAACATCCCTACTCACATGGATTTTTTTATGATTTGAGTTATTCAAAAAATGATATTTGTAACCTTACTTCATGATGAGGTGCGCCATGGGATGGCTGTGGTCATCAAGATTTTCATGAGTCATGAACCCAAACACCTTCAAATAAGAAAGTTGTGGTTTCTTACTAGTCGAGGCTTCAAATAGAGTATTCTCTCCCAACACCTTTATGGGAAAATTGTTTATTAGTTACAACATATTTCCCACCACCTAACCCAATAATCTTATAGGGACTTCCATGCTTTTGAGTAACAACCTCATCAAATACATGACAATGTGATTCCTCTACCCTGCCACACCATTCCACTATGGGGTGTGTGGTTCAGTGAGATGTATATTAATTACACACTCACAAAATATTGTGAATTCATTTGAAAGGATTTCATGACCATGATCTTTACTTATTTTACTCTCCTTTTTTTATATGAACTTTCCCTTAAATTTTTAAATTTCTAAAATATGATGTAGGTTTGAATATTTTCCTTTATGATGTATACCCACATTGAGAGATTGTAATCATAAATAATTAAAACAAAATAGTTTTCACTGGAAAGAGTGAATGGTGTAATAATTCCACAAATATCAGTATTCAACAACACCAAAGTCTTTTCTGCTCTGATGTGTTCAATGTTTGAGAATGGAATTTTGGTTTAATTGGTGATTGAACATCCTTCACACTAATTGTTTGGGTGTGTAATCACTAGGATACTGACAACCATATAATTCTTTCCTATAAACTTCATATCATGGAAATTGACATGGTTGTGCCTCATGTTCCAAAACCATGTTGATTCATCCAGCCTTTCCATGAGACATGTTCATTGAAAATTTTTCAGTCAGATTTTGTACAATCGTCTTGGTGAATGTCTCACTATCATCATAAATAGATCATTTTTCTCATATATCTTCATGGAACTGCTGACCAACACCACCTCATTTCCATTCTCTATTAGTTGTCTAAGAATTATAATATTATTATAAAGACTAGGTTTGTAATATACCCCTAGGAGAATGAATTGGTTGTCATTATTATATGAGAATGAGATGGAACATTTCTCATTATATACATAATGGATCCATTTCTAAATTTCACCTTAATAGTAATGCTCTTATTAATCTCTTGGAAATTCACTCGACGGACTGCCATGTGGTTTTTCGGCTCATTATCTAGATACCAAACATCAGTGTGGACTGTTGCTTGTGCACTAAAAGGTACATGCAAGATATGAATACACGTATATGATATATATGAAATTATATATAGTGTACATTTAATTAATGGGAATGATGCATGAATAATATATATATATATAAGTGTGTGATATATATATATATATTTATATTATTGAATATGCATGAAATGTATGTTCTGGATAAGTTACATTCAATGTAACAAGATGCAAAGTTTCTCCCAAATGGTTACATCAAGTTATAAACCAAAGGTTGGTTTATTCATGTTTTCATTTATTCATTGAAGTGTTTCAATGAATAACTAACCCAAGGGATAGTAACGCAGAATGTGTTATGAATAGTATCTGACTCAGGTAATGCCTATAAAATATGATGAGATCTTATTTTATGGGTGTGTCTTTTGTATGAGACTTCCAAAATTCTATTAAACCTATCTTCTTCTTAAGAATTGTTTGTCTCACACCAGAAGGTGCTAACACCCCTTTAGTTGCTTTGGCATACTCACAGAACATTTATGGATCCCTAGGCTGGTGTATTCTTATGGAGGAAGAGTGATTTTTTACGCTTCTCCTTGTGATATCCCTAAATCATACACCATTAAAGAAATAAGATGGAATCCACTACAACATGTGATTTATAGGTACTTTTTTGTGATATTTCATTAAATTGATTTCTTAAAGATATATCTTCTATGTTTTTAGGTTGTCTTCCACTGAAAATGATCATTATATGATCATATGAAAACCTATCAGTGGTATCAGAGTGATTTTATTTAAGAATAAAACATATTTTGACAACTGGTTTTCAAAGAAAAACATATGAAAACATTTTTATTGACACAGGTAGGCTACTAAAGTTTATACCCTCACACGAGTAATACATGTAAAGGTAGATTAGCTTTTAACCTTATGAAAGGAATCTACATAAGGGTATACATAAAGGTAATTGGGACTTTACCTTTACGTGTAATTCTAACCATAAGACATACCTTTACATGAAAGGTTCACATAGGGGTAGTACATTACTTTTCTAGATCATATAAAGGTAATATAAAGATTACCATCACTCAAGGGGCATACATAAAGGTGTTATTTATATGGAACTCATTGTGTATAGGCTGTTTCCATTAAAACCTTATGTAATTAGAGTCAAGTATGGGTTTTCCCTTATATAAATCATCTGAATGAGATTAAAGGGAGGATACCCTTATGCAGATTGGGAATTCTATGTAAGGGTAAATAGAAAAATGATTAATTTTTTTTAAATATTAAATGATTTTTATGGTTTATAGAATGTGTGTAAATCATGTTAAAAGTTATTTTGGGATATTTTAATTTATAAGGATTTTATAATTTTTTTAATTAATTATAAAAGGTTTATAATTAATTATATAAATGTTTATGAAACATTTTCCCCAAATACTAAAGGTTTATATTTTAAAATACTTTTTGACAAACTAAATGGGATTCCTTATGATCTAAAAATAAAAGGTTTATTTAGAAATCACAAGAGGTGATCTATAAAGTGTTTATAAATTATAAATCATATGATATCTAGATTATATAAAATATTTATATAATATAAATTAAATTATAAAATGTTTATAATTTATAAAATATATTTTAAATTCCATATAATATAAATTATAAAGGATTTCATACTGAAATGAATATAAAATGTTTATATTCTTTCTCAATTATAAAATTATTATAATTATAATTTATTTTTGAATAGTTCATAAACGTCTCATGTTTTGGAAAATAAATAAATTGTTTGTTTATTTTTTAAATTTAATTTATATTCATGTGTAGTAAATTTTTTATGAAATATGAATATTATGTATTCCCATTTAGATGATAAATTTATTCTTGTATAAAGCCTTAAACATAATTCTAGGTTTGGTATCATAAATTTTAGTTTTCATCTACCTTGAAATCAGTTTTTAATTATAGTAATGAGCATGTGAATAGTTGTTGAATATATTTTGTGAATATTAGGTGATATAATTATCATGAATTGAATTCTCTCTCGTGTCAAGTCTCCCTAGGTAGAGAGACTTGGGGATGAACCATATACTTTTCTGGAGGCTTATGTCTTGGCTAGAAAAGTTAATGGGATTGGCTATCTATCACTTCGGCCTTACTCATATAGAGTTTTTAAATATCGTATAAATATTTTCCTTTATATAAAGTGTTCATGTACATTATGTATATAATGAATTTAGATATGTATGAATATGTTTCACTTGTATTTTTTGTTGAATGAAAAAAACTTATGGGTTGTGTAAATAGTTACACATTAATATGATTTAAACACATTAATTTGGTGGATAGAATTAGGATTTCAAAAACTAAATCATTAGAATCATGCATAGAAAAAAAGGAATAAAACCTGAGAAGATAATGACTACATAAGATGTAATAGTTATTAATTTAATATGCATGTAATGTATATTAAAATGGTGAGATGAAAAAATATTAAATACGAAGTGTGAGATTCCTTCCAATGAGGCACTTTTCAAGACCTCGGTCATTCAAATGGGTAATTTCAAGAACATCACGAGTACCTCCATATTATCTTTTGTACAAAAATAAATCTATAAGTAACTATGGATTTTAATGTTGGGTATTATTGATCTTATAATGAGTATCCATTGATTGTCTTTTATTATCTTATTCTTAGCATATTATTTGGGTTACACTAGCTAGTAATCCCTAATGATTAATATACTAGAGTAATATAGTTGATTGATTTGATATAATGGATTTAGATAAGTGGTTGTCTTATCAAATATCCAAGAATCATAAATGTTATGATTGGGATGATACCCTACCTAAATAATCATGGTTGGCTCATGTGATAACAAAACAAGTCATGATGAAATATGGATTCTTTCTCCCTAAATGGATATGATGCAACAACCCAAAAAACTGTTCCATTTTTAAAAAAAATAATTCATTATTTAAAATAAAACCCAAGATCGAAAAGTTATAGAGTTTTAGAGATCCCGGATACATTGATGAAATTATGATTAAACAACCTATAAAAGGAAAGACCAAAAATATTCTTTACAAGGGTTCAACACCTTAGCAGGACCTCCACCACTAACCTGCTTCTACACATCCTTAATCTCGGTGAAAAAAAGGAATTTTAAAAACAAAGGGTGAGCGAAAAAAGATCAGTAAGGGGTTTTTAAAGAAAAAAATGAAATTAAGTAGAGTTTTGAAATTCAAAATAAAAGGTAAAACAAATTATAAAGTTTTTAATGAAAGCTTAAGAAAACATGTAAAATTTTCAAAAATAAACATTTTATTGAAAAAAAATATTTCAATTTAAATATGAATCATTGAAAAAAACACGCTTTGATCATTCATAAAGTAATAGTAATTTCACTTGAAAATCTTATAAGAATTCATAATTAATCCTCAAAGTCACCTTGGATCATAGAATGAATTTTTGGTTCACTCTTGAGAAATGGTGAAGAGTCCCATGATGGATTAGGTTCACTCCCTAATTCCATAATGTGCTTGGGATAAACCTCCCATGCACTATGATGTGATTGGGATAAACCTCCCGCACACCATACATGACATCTCATGAAATTAACACATTACCCAATGAATTGGAGCACTATCAAGACACACCCTTCACAAACATTTCATTATCCTACATCCAAGTGTGACTTTTGGAATTATAACTTACATTTTTTCATTATGAGGACCATGAAATTTCTTTAAAACCATGATATTAGAAAACCATTTCATAAAAGGACCTACTTGTTTATATGTGTATCTTGATAAAAGTAGTTTCTCATTAAAATACATAATTATACTTTAATATACATATATGTAATAGTTTTTCATAAAATATACATTTATATACATTTATTTACATAAAAATTAGTGGTTGAATAAAATAGGATTTCACACTCATGCATATATATATCAATTAAAAATAACTATAACACTTTTACATAAAATTACATAAACACATTCATTAATATATTTTCATATATAAACATAAAAAGTAAAATATATAAATATATATATATGTGTATGTATATATATACATGTACGTATACATGTCTTAATTAAAAATCTTTTATATGAAATGATATATATATATATATGTATGTATATATATATATCTGTTTATTATTTTCATATATACACTTGTTTTGAAAAACATTAATTCAATAACCTCTCTTGTAATCTTAGGGATTAATTAAAATTCAAGAGACCATTAAGTTAATTTAATTAAAAAGAGTTTCATTGGTAACTGTGGTTTTAAACATGCCATGATATATAAATATATATATATATATATATACATTAAATACATTATTAAAAAATAATACTTTTAAAAATCTACTGACATTGCTCATATTTATAAGATTCTAATTGTTCAAAATTATTTAAAAAAAATAAGTCTCATGAACCAAAACAATTTAAATATTTAATACGTAACATGAAACTTTAAGGAAGAACATAAAAGGATCGCATTTCTATCTTAAAATTAATAAAAACAGTATTATAAATACAATGCTGATTGATTAAAATAAGTTTTAATATAAAGATGTAAAATTCATATATGGTTTAAAAATATTAAGTATATCTATAAAAAAATCCTCTGGCTACCTCAATGACATAAAAAACTGTTTAAACATCCATAGAGTAAACTTTAGTAATATAATAAAAGAAAATTGAAATAAAATACATGTATTGCATATGATACATGAACATTTTTCAAAAAATAAAATTTATTACCATGAAAATGATTCCACTACTTGGAAATAGGGAAAATAATTGCATAGCAAGAATAATTAACTACTTATGATCGATTTATAAATAATTTAAAAATGAGAAAACAATTTTAATAAAATATTCTTTCTATCATGAAAATATAACTTAATTATTTGGGAAATATAAGATTCAAATAGTACTGAATAACTAAAAACAATTTGGCACAAATTTGCAGAAACCATTTAAGCCATTTGAATGATTTCCTACAAGAAAATTTAACTACTCGAAATCATACTAGAATGGAGTTAACATTGCAGGAAGAAACTTGAAGTTGGTTAAAATCATAAAAATTTCCCATTACCATATGAATCAAATCATCACAGGTCGTTCCTCAGTCCCAATAAAACTAAGCTAAACTGCAGGTTCACCAAAGATATTTCCCCACCATCTGTTCTATTTTAATAATGCAGAACCTTATATACAGATAAAGGACACCCCAAAAGGTATTAATAACCGGATCAATGTGAACATACTAAAAATAATGAATCTCTAATTTCCCATAAAATGGACCTAATTCGAACTGTAGTAGAGGAACCCAAAACACTAATTCAAAATACCTAAAACCCATGTTAGTTTGTTCTCATCCTTGAAATCTGATACACCATCGAGTCAAGTGATTCCCGGAAGAGTCATTCCACAAGAGGAATGACATATGAAGCCACTACAGTCACCGATGGGGGTTGCAGATTGGTCAATGATAAGGCATGGTTTGGCCTCATCTGCATAGGAGCATCCCCTGGATGGAGGGATCCCCAATCAATACGTGTCGAATACCGAAAGACCCTGGATAGACAAGCAGACCGCCGAATTCACGTTTGCCGGTTGTGTTAGTGGTTTGTAGCCTATCCTATGGGGAAGAAGAAACATATGGGAGGGGAAAGCCACATCTTCTTCTAACCCCCATCCTGAACCTGATTCCCCCTTTACAAATTTTAACCATTTTATGTTATTATAACTATTTTATTTACATACTACATTAAAAATCCTATTAATATGTAGATGTTCTTAAATAAACTCATGTTTGATGTTAATTAACCACTACATAAATACAAAAATGCATTAAAATATATATATATATATATATCTGTGTGTGAGAGAGAGAGAGAGAGAGTGTGTGTGTGTGTAACATATATTTTTCGTTTCTTCTATTAGAACTTTATTTTAAAAGTACTACAACAGCTATATCCAATGGTCATTTTATGTATAAATACACAATTGTAACAAACATTTTATTTTAACCAAACTCATAAATTTGTAGATTCATTTTCCCCCAAAGACGATTCCTATTTTTAAATTCATCTACACTCTAACCCTTATTCTCTTCATTGTTTTTATACTCATGGAAGATCCCAAAGTCATGGGCTATGGCATCAAAATTATCATGTTTGTTATAAGTTGTCATTGTTTGCTGATAATGATAGTTATAGGTTTAATATTACCACCTTAGGAAATGTTTATTGTATCATTTTAAATGTACTACTTTAGTAAACAAGGATTTTCTTTTGTTTAAGATTTATTTATTGCATTTTACTAAGAGACAAATTTATATATAAGTTAATGGGGCGTTCCATTCTACCCCCTTAAAAAATTCCATCCTCACAATTCGATTACATTTTACATATAAATAAGAAGAAAAACATTGAAATGTAAACATGACCTCAGGGTTTCTTACCTCCCATCATTAAGAATCCCATCAATTCTTATTGTCATGCCGATCATGAAGAGCGAGGGTCCACTTAGTGCAACAATACCTCAATGCATTTTCAAAGTCTTTCATTTCCTTACTCTAAATGTAGTCTGTACAACTCAGATTGTATTGATGGAAAATAGGATCCACTTTTTGAAAATAATTATTTCTAACATATAGTATCAGAACATAAGAATGAACTAGGTTTTTATAAAATATCCTGACAGAGTCAGATTTAAAATTTTCGAAATGTGGTTCCTGAAATATATTGCCTAAGTTTCTAAAAAGACTAGAAGAAAAGACTAAATATATATAGGATTCTTGGAGATCTCCCTCCTCGATAGCTATTCTAGATTCAAATAGTGTGTCATACTCTTTGGACAAGGTGAAATATTTGAATATGCCTTGGTGGTACCTCCCTTGGAGAGAAAGGTGGGAGAGTTGAAGCTTAGGATTTGATCATGGGTGATCCGTGATCCTCAATGATTCCACAGTATGGAGGAGGTGTTTGATATGTCGTAAAGTGTCTTACAGGAATGTTGGACATTGGAAAAGGTTTTTATACTATTCAATATTGAATTTGTAATAATTATTGAAAGTAAGTCCTCAGGAAGGGATAATAGTTTTGTGCGAGTTTCTTCCCCTTCCATCTTGAAACCAACCTTTATCCTACTAATAAAACATATAAAATATTAAGTTACCTTCTAGACATGAAAAACATGTGATATTAAATAACTCAAAGTTTAAATATTTACTACTTCTCAATTAAAACAACCTATGAAAATCTATGAAAGGTATATAAAGGTTCAAAGGGTTTCTCCGTGTCTTGACCTCTAAAGTTATCTATACCTAGAATCTGATAACAAATGTAATGACCCAAAAAAAATTGTTCCATTTAAAAAAAATCATTTATTTAAAACATAACCGGAGATCTCAAAGGTATAGAGTTTTAGAGAGTCCAGATACATCAGAGAAATTATGATTACACAACCTATAAAAGGAAAGACCAAAATTATTCTTTACAGGGGTTCAACACCTTAGAAGGACCTCCACCACTAACCTACTTCTACATGTCCATAAGCCCTATGAAAAAAAATTGAAAACAAAGGGTGTGTAACAAAATCTCAGTAAGTGGTTTTTAAAACAAAAAAAATGAAATCAAGTAGATTTTTGAAATTGAAAATAAAAGGAAAACATATTATGAATTTTGTTAATTAAAGCTTAAGAAAACATGTAAACTCTATAAAAATAAAAATTTTATTGAAAAAAATTATTTCAATTTAAATATGTAAAATTGGAAAAAATCAGTTTTGATCATTAATAAAGTAATAGTAATTTCACTTGAAAATATTTTAAGCATTCATAATTAATTCTCAAAGGCACCATGGATCATAGCATAAATTCTCAGTTTACTCCAAAGACATGGTGTACATAGTCCAATGATGGATTAGTTTCACTCCCTAATTCCATAACGTGCTTGGGATAAACCTCTCACACACTGTGATGTGCTTGGGATAAACCTCCCATGCACCGTGATGTGCTTGGGATAAATCTCCCATGCAACATACATGAAATCTATTTAGATTAACACATTACTCAATGAAATGGAGTGCCATCAAGGTGAACCCTTCATAAAAATTTCATTCTCATACATCCAAGTGAGACTTTTGGAATTATAACGTACATTTTTTCATTATGAGGACCATGAAAATTCTTTAAAACCATGATCTTTGAAAATAATTTCATAAAAGGACCTACTTGTTTATACATGTATCCTGATAAAATTAGTTTCTCATTAAAATAGATAATTATACTTTCATGTACATGTATGTAATAGTTTTTCATAAAAGATACATGTATATACATTTATTAACATAAACATTACTGTTTGAATAAAACATGATTGCATACTCAAACATATATATATATATTTATCAATTAAAAATAACTATAACACTTTTACATAAAATTAAATAAAGACATTCATTAATATATTTACATATATAAACATAAAAAGTAATATATATACATATATATATATATATGTGTGTGTGTGTGCGTGTGTGTGTATACATTTAGGTATACATGTCTTAATTAAAACTCTTTCATATGAAATGATGTGTATGTGTGTGCGTGTGTGTGAATTTATTATTTCCACACATCCACTTTTTTTTTGAAAAACATTAATTCGATAACCTCACTTTCAATCTTAGGGATTAATTAACATTAAAGTGACCATTAAGTTAATTTTATTAAAGATAGTTCCATTGGAAACTGTGGTTTTAAACATTCCATGATATATACATTAATATATATATATACACACACACACACACACACATTAAATTCATTATTAACAAAATAATAATTTTGAAAATCTAATTACATCGCTCATATTTATAAGATTCCAATTGTTTGAAATAATTTGAGAAAAAAAAATAATTCTCAGGAAACAGAAAAATTTAAATATTTAATATGTAACATGAAATATTAAGGCATAACATAAAAGGATCAAATTTCTATCTCGAAAGCAACCAAAACACTATTATAAATATAATTCTAATAGATTAAAATAAATTTGAATATAAATATTTCAAATTCATATATGGTTTAAAAATTTTAAGTACAACGATAAAAAAATTCCTCTTGCTACCCCAATGACATAAAAAATTGTTTAAACATCCATGGAGTAAACTTTAGTAATTGAATAAAAGAAAATTGGTATAAAATATATGTATTTCATATTATACATGAACATGTTTTACAAAATAAAATTTCTTACCATGAAAATGATTCAATTACTTGACAATAGGGAAAACAATTTCATATCAAGGAGAATTGACTAGTTTTGGTTGATTTAGAAATAATTCAAAAATGTGACAAAAAATTTAATAAAATCTTCTTCCTACCATGAAAATATAACTTAATTATTTGGGAAATCAAAGATTCAAATACTAATAATTGACTAAAACAATTTTCCACAAAGATGCAGAAACTATTTAAGAAATTTGAATGATTTCTCACAAAGAAATTTAACTACCCGAAAGCAGACTGAGTGGAGCTGACATTGCAAGAAGAAATTTGAAGTGGATTAAAAGTGTAAAGAGGTCCCCTTATCATATGAATCAAAGTAGTGCAGTTTGTTCCTCAATCCCAATAGCACTAAGCTAAATATCTGGTTCACCAAATACTTTTCCCTGCCTTATGTCTCAAATACCAGATGACCTTTGTTGGTTGCGTCAATGATTCATCGCCCATCCGACGGGGAAGACAACACACAAGGGAGGGGAAAGGACCGTCAACTTCGAACCCCCCTCCTGAACCTGATTCCCCATTTACAAATTTTAACCATTTTATTATATTATAAATATTTTATTTACATACTATATTATAACTATTTTATCATATAATTATTATTTCTTATAAATATATTTTGTTGTGAAATTGATCGAACGTCGATTGAAAGCGCAAAGCATTTCGAAACCGGAAATGTAAGATCGATTGTAGGCGAAGCACATCGTTGAGAAACCGAATGTCAAATTTTCATATGACGATGATAATAAAAAATGGAAATACAAATAAAAAATAAATATAAGAAGTATAGAACACAATGTAGATCCAAAATTCCATCTCATTTCATTAACACGTCACCATATTTATAAAGTACCTGAGATCTGATCCAATGGTGAGAATATGAAAGGTTGGAAATTAAGAGGGGAATTGATTGTGAATTGAGGAGTCATCATTATTGTCATAATTTTGACATCCATTAATAACATTTCATAACACTCCCCCTTGGATGTCATAATTTTATAGAACCTTATTTAATATTCACTTAAAAACCCCTGTGGGAAAAATAAGTGAAGCCAAAATAAATTAATTACATGTCATGATACCTCATTAAAAACCTTATCAGGAAAACCCAATGGAAAAAACTTGATGAAGGGAAAAAGAGTTCAGTTTTCCTAACTCCCCCTAATAATATCATTTAGTTATTCCTTTAGAACATCAATTAATATTATTATTTAAATATGTCTTCAGGACATGGAAGGAAGGCCATAGGCAAATGGTCTCATTAAAAATTACAACTCATGGAGAAGACCAAAAATTTCCATTAATTATAGATATCCATAATAATTTATAAAATTCCCTTGAATATGTCTTATGATGTATAATTGCCTCATTAAAAACCTCATCAAGGCAAAACCCTTCAGGGGAAAACACTTGATTAGGGAAAAAGAGTACAATAACATCAAGTCCCCAGAGTGTTGCCTCGTTAAAAACCTTATCAAGAAAACCCAGTGGGAAAACTTGACTAAGGGAAAAAGAGTACAACAGTTACATCTCCCACTCATAGTGATCATCACTAAATTATTTAACTCATAGAATGTCCATGATCAATTCATAACCAAAACATCCAGTTTTGAATTTTGGAATAATAATAACTTATACCCTTTAGATTTCAATGAATGGGGAATAACATCACCTTGCATCATAATATGATTTATTATCATTTTCAAGGTACATATGCACATGTACAAGTATATCCTTCAGGGATAAATAAAATGTGAAATTATATTTAATCCTTCTGGGATAAGTATGTTCTTCATCAACCCCTTATGTATGAAATCTATCACTCTTGGAAGAAAGATATTTAATTATTCATTAAGGGTAAAACCTTTCCAAAATTTAATATTTCATATTTATGATGATTAATTCAAAATATAAGGACATTCCATGTAATTTCATGATCAAATAATTCATTGATTTTATAAAACTCTTCAAGAGTTTAGATATTTTTAAAAATACCTTAATAATATGATGAATACAATGATTCATATAAACCATGGGATGATAAATTAAATTTACATTCTTACTTAACTTAATATGGATACATCTTATTTAGTTCACCCCATAATTTATCAGATTGGGTGAAACTTTCATAATTAATTAATATTCTTTAGGAATTTTGAACCCTTCTGGGATTCATATATAAATATCCAAATATACACGAAGAATATTTTTTATAATAAAATCATAGATATTCAATAGTCTTGATAGTTTGAATAATCAGTCCATAACTTTATATGTTGAACATTTCATAAGCTCCTTTAATAATTTTGGCCAATTATTATGTTGTTGACATCTGTCAAAATCCATTGTCATCATTGATTTTTAAAAGCATTCATAGAAAATATATCACCGACAACATTTGATTGAGATCTCATAATTTTTCTGGTACCAGTGTCACTTCAGGGACAATATCTAAAAAGATATAATGTTGCAGATATATTAATTTTCCTCTTCAAGGGAAAATATATTTATTTCTTTCTACTCTTGATATACAATGATTTTTTAGAATCAGTTTAACCACAATTCAGGTGTCTATAATCAGACTATTTATTTCCAACACTTTACATTCATGTAAGTGTTGTGAGCATCTTTTCAATGGTTCTACAGGACCATATAATATATGATACTTGATATTTTATTTAATCAACATGCATATCATGAAATATATACTCTCCAGTAGAAAATAACACATGTGATAATTTAGTGGATGCATATTTCATATAGATGGATCACATGGTAGGTGGGTGCGCCCATATATACTTCTTCATAAGTATATGGGAAATTTATTTCCATAATAGCTGCTAATGATATAAATAATTTACCTCAAAAATGGGTACCTCATGGTAAATTATCATATAGGGGGAATTCATAATGACTTAATGATAATAAATTCATTGATAATTTTGTAGACATGCATCCATTAAATAAATTCATCATTCTTCCCCTGATGGATGTCTACTATGTTATCAATAAATTGATGCTCGTGTATACATGAATCAATATCTTTCATTATAATTGATCTTGGATGAACTAAATCATCATGTCAAATATTTGAAGTGTTAGGATCAAAAAACTTCTAGTTTACCATTATTGATTATATTGTACATAAAAAATTCGTTATAATCACTTTTATGAATGCTTGTTACATATCAACGTACCTCTTTTTTCTCCACATGATATTCATTTTAAAGAATACCATTCATATATCTCATTGAGACTTTAGATATAACAAATCATTAAGAATTTATACTACCATGTAGGAATATATTCGCTCTTATGGAGTCATTTATTAATTTTCACTACCAGTAAATTTACTTATATGAGCATATACTAATGCATATATGAGTTCTTCTGAAGCATTTAATCAAAATAATATTTGTAAATATTTTTCTTCAATATCAATGCATATAAGATCTCCAGGATCTTTGATTGTGCAAACTCATATTTGTCGTTATAATTTCCACTTATGGTGGTTGATGAATTCATAATATAATCATAATGGGTTAGGCCCATCACCAAGTGGTTTATTGCATAATTTAAAACTTATGGCCAAAATATTTTGGAACTTCAGGCCCAAATATTATTTTACAATACATCTACCTAGGGTAGGATCCCCCATGTATTTTGAAGCTGGTGAATGTGGTAGTAAGAACCAATGTGGAAGAATCTTCTGAATTCACAACAAAACTTATCACCATCCAAAATTATAATTCATAAAAAAAATTCACTTTATCAAATGAAAGATAAATCATTTGATCAAACCTCATCAACTCTCAAATATTCATGATATCATAAACCATATAAAAAATCATGAATAATTTCATTTTCTTCAAGGAATGAGATATAGTTATTAATACTACATTCACATCAGGAATTCATCCATTCATCATATTTCATGATCCATGAATGATAATTTATTATTTATCAATAATGATCATCCTGTATAAAATATAAATTTTATTGATTATTATGATCATTTCTTTAACCACTTCAGGTGGTAAAATCATTTTTATAATATATATCGGATTATCAAAACTATGTAATTCAATCATTTCATTTATGAATTATATGAACAACAACATCCACTACAGGGGATAGATGAATTACATGAGATGATATTGATAATCCACAAGAATATGATAAATAATAATGTTTCCCTTGATATTGTTGTTGTTGGAACAATAAATGATAAATGAATATATTATTCAATATAATGTCAAAGGAAATTATTTTAATATCATTCTTCAGGGATGAAATATTTTATAAATATCAATTAAATTCATTGTGCTCTGTAAAAATTTACTATCATCAAAACACTTCTGGTGGTTATATTTTTTTTATTTTTTTTAAACAAATACAACACAATGATCATTCACAAAACATCATATTCACCTCAAACTTGATTTATAATAAAATCAAGTATATTCTCATTCACTTCAAGGAATGAAATAAATCATTTTCAATAAATATTCTCATTCACTCCAGGGAACAAAATAAAATTATTTATTTGAGTTTTATAGTGTCTTTAAGATAATTTCATGAATATTCAATTTAGAAATTTCATCAATTTCATCCACTTCGGTGGATTAATATATATAAAATATATTTATGCTTGTTCATCAAGAATATTTAAATTCTCTAATACATTTTATAAGAAATAAAAGAAAGAGAAAAGAAATGAAAAAAATTAATACAAATATTTAAAGTAAACAACATCTCCATCATGAACCTTTATATAGTATAATCAAACTTAACACCTTCAGGGTGAACAAGAAATAAGAGGTATGAAATTTCATGGTTCATGGAATGATTAACGAAATTCAGATCGACATACGATAGGTACACGATGATCATCAAACTTCAGCTCAACATACGATGGGTATGCGATGTTCATCAAACTTCAGCTCAACGTATGATGGGTACACAATATTCATCAAACATTGGCTCTACGTACGATGGGTACACGATGTTCATAAAACTTTATCTCGACATATGACTGGTATGATATGTTCATCATTCAACAGCTCGACATACAACGGGTAAGCGATGTTCATCATTCAACGGCTCGATGTACGATGGGTACACAATATTCATCATTCAATGGCTTGACGTATGACATGTACATGATGTTCATCATTCAACGGCTCGACATACGACAGGTATGTGATGTTAATCATTCAACCACTTCTGGTGGTGTAGTTTTTTTATTCATTTGATGAATGATGTTTGTCTTGGCATCTACTACATCGGTTATTAATCAAACACATTCTCTCTAAGGAATGAAGTGAAATTTGTCAACCGTGAGTCATTATAGCT
Organism: Viscum album; assembly: GCA_963277665.1. NCBI lineage: Eukaryota > Viridiplantae > Streptophyta > Magnoliopsida > Santalales > Viscaceae > Viscum > Viscum album. The sequence goes on from OY728130.1 coordinate 1,955,037,137, forward strand.
CTTTAAGAGCTCATTATTTTTCTCGCAACAAAAGATTAAGAAAATCATATATTATTTTCAGATTTATCAAGAGGGAAAAAATATATATGTAACAATATCTTAAATATAAAATAAGGCTCACCTTTTGACATAGCTCCACAAATTAGTAGAGTAGATGCACATATGAAAGAGTATGTCAAAATAAGAATGTTTATAAAAACATTTGACATACCTTTTTCCTATGAGATTTTTCTTATGCCAATGATGGGGATGAAGATAGCGATGTCATGATGTGCAATGCGGAGAAGATGATCGTGCTGATAACATGTTGTGAAATTGATCAAATGCTGATTGAAACCGCGAAGCATTTCGAAACCAAAAATGTAAGATCGATCATAGGTGAAGCACATCATTGAGAAAGCGAATGTTGAATTTTCATATGACGATGATAATAAAAAATGGAAATACAAATACAAAATAAATACAAGAAGTATAGAACACAATGTAGAGCCAAAAGTCCATCTCATTTCATTAACATATTACCATATTTATAAAGTACATGTGATCTAATCCAACGGTGAGAATATGAAAGGTTGGCCATTAAGAGGGGAATTAATTGGGGATTGAGGAGTCATCATTATTGTCATAATTATGAAATACATTAATAAAATTTCATAACATATTTATATATCTTTTTATTCTTGGATGATACTCAAATATAATTATACTAATTCTTAATCTAATCAATTGTCAACTTATAAGTAAATATATTATTACTAATTTTTATTATAATTCCTATCAAAATAATAATATTCATTTATATATTATGTAATTATAAATTTCTTCCAATATAATTTATTTAATTTTAAAAATTATATATGTCATATTTTATCTTTTTTTAAGTAAATTGTTTAATATATATATATTTAACATTAGTAGTAATTTAAAAATAAATTATGTTTTATATAAACATTTTGGTATTCCAAAAATTTTATAAGGTTTTCATAATTTTATTAAATTATTTCATTTGAAAATTAATAATTTTGAAAAACATCGTTTGATTTAATAAGTATCAACATAAATCTTTAAATTTAAATAAAGTGTTCATTGAGATTACAAATCATGTTAATATGTAGATGTTATTAAATAAACTCTTACTTGATGTTAATTAACCACTACATAAATATACAAATGCATTAAACAAATATATATATATATATATAAGTGTAACGATTATTTTTAGTTTCTTTTATTATCATTTTATTGTAAAAGTACTTCAACAACTATATGCAACGGTCGTTTTATGTATAAATACACAACTGTAACAAACATTTTATTTTAACCAAACTCATAAAACTTTTATATTCCTTTGCCCAAAAATTTGATTCATATTTTTACATTCCTCTGCACTATAACCCATATTCTCTTCATTGTTTTTCTACTCATGGAAGATCCCAAAGGCATGGGCTATGATGTCGCAGTTATCATGCTTGTTATAAGTTGTCCGTATTTGCAGATGATGATAGTTATAGGTTTAATACTACCACATTCTTAGTCCGAGTCAACATTTATTGTATCATTTTTAATGTATTTATTTAGTAAACAAGGATTTTCTTTTGTTTAATATTTATTTATTTCATTTTACTTAAGGACAAATTTATATAAGAGTTATTGGGGTGTTACATTCTACCCCCATTAAAAAATGAATCCTCCCAATTTGATTAAATTTTACACAGAAAGAAGAAGAAAAACATTGAAATGTAAACATGACCTCATGGTTTTTTTACCTCCCATCATTAAGAATTCCCTCAATTCTCAATGTCATGTTAATCACAGAGATAGAGGGTCCAGTTAGTGCAACAATAACTCAATGCATTTTTAAAGTCTTCCAATTCCTTAGTCTAGATGCATTCCGTACAACTCGGAATGTATGAATAGAAAATATTATTAACTTTTTGAAAATAATTATTTCTAAAATATAGTTTCAAAACATCAGAATGAACTACGATTTTATAAAATATCCAGACAGAGTCAAATTTAAAATTTTCAAAATTTGGTTATTCAAATATATTTCCTAAGTTTCCAAAAAGACTAGAAGCCAAGACTAAATATATATAGGCTACTAATAGATCTCCCTCCTCGACAGATATTCTAAAAATAAATAGTGTATCATAATCTTTGGAAGAGGTGAAATGTTTGAATATGCCCTGGTGGTACCTCCCTTGGCGAGAAAGATGGGAGAGTTGTAAGCTTAGGATTTGATCATAGGTGATCTGTGATCCTCGATGATTCCAAGGTATGGAGGAGGTTTTTGATATGTCATAGAGCATCCTGTAGGGAATTTGGACATTGGAAAAGGTTTTGATACTATGTGAGCTTGACTTTTCAATAATTATTGCAAGTCCTCATGAAGGGACAAGAGTGTTGTGTGAGGTTATTCCCCTTCCATATCGAAACTATCCTTTATCCTAGTGATTAAACATGAAAGACATATGAAAATCTATGAAAGGTATCTAAAGGTTCAAAGGGTTTCTCCCTATCCTAACCTCTAAATTTATTTATACCTCAGCTCTGATACCAAATGTAATAACCCAAAAAAATGTTCCATTTTTTTTAAAAAAATAATTCATTTATTTAAAACAGAACCCGAGATTGAAAAGGTATAGAATTTTAGAGAGTCTAGATACATTGGAGAAATTATGATTACACAACCTATAAATTGAAAGACCAAAACTATTTTTTACAATGGTTCAACACCTTAGAAGTACCTTGCCCACTAAATCATTTCAACACATCCTTAAGCCCAGTAAAAAAAGAGTTTTTAAAACATCGAGTGAGCGAAAAAATCTCAGTATGGGGTTTCTAAAAGAAAAAAATGAAATCAAGTAGAGTTTTGAAATTAAAAATAAAAGGTAAAATGTATTATAAAGTTTTTTAATGAAATATTAATAAAACATGTAAACATTTCAAAAATATACATTTTATTGAAAAAAATTATATCAATTTAAATATGTAACATTGGAAAAAATCAGCTTCGATCATTCATAATGTAATATTAATTTCACATGAAAATCTTATAAGCATTCATAATTAATTCTCAAAGTCACCATGGATAATATCATTAATTCTTGGTTCACTCTTGAGACATGGTGTACATATTCCTATGATGGATTAGGTTCACTCCCTAATTCTATAATGTGCTTGGGATAAACCTCATGCACACCATGATATGTTTGGGATAAACATCATGTGCACTATGATGTGATTAGGATAAACCTCCAATGAACCATACATGACATCTCATGATATTAACACATTACCCAATGCATTTGAGTTCTATAAAGGTTCACCCTTCATAAACATTTTATTCTCATACATCCAAGTGCGACTTTTGGAATTATAACTTACATTTTTTCATTATAAGGACCATGAAATTTCTTTAAAACCATGATCTTTTAAAACCATTTCATAAAAGGACCTACTTTTTTTATATATGTATCCTGATAAAAGTAATTTCTCATTAAAATACATAATTATACTTTCATGTACATGTATGTAATAGTTTTTCATAAAAGATACATGTATATACATTTATTTACATAAACATTAGTTTTTGAATAAAACATGATTTCATAATCATGCATATATATATCGATTAAAAATAACTATAACACTTTTACAGAAAATGAAATAAACACATTCATTAATATATTTACTTATATAAACATCAAAAGTAATATATATACATATACATGTGTGTGTGTGTGTCTACATGTACAAATACATATCTTGATTAAAAATATTTCAAATGAAATGATATATATGTGTGTGTGTGTGTGTGTGTGTTTGTGTGTGTTTGTGTATGTTTATTATTTTCCTACATCCACTTGTTTTGAAAAACATTAATTTGATAACCTCACTTACAATCTTAGGGTTTAATTAAAATTCAATTAACCATTAAGTTAATTTTGTTAAAGAGATTTCAATTTGAAACTTCGGTTTTAAACATGCTGTGATAGAAACATAAATATATATATATATATATATATATAAATTAAATATATTATTAAAAAAATAATACTTTTAAAAATATTATGAAATCTCTCATACTTATAAGATTCCAATTGTTCAAAATAATTTTAGAAAAAAAATAAGTCTCAAGAACTAAAAAAAACTAAATATTTAATATGTAACATGAAACTTTAAGGAAGAACATAAAAGGATCTCATTTATATCTCTAAAGAAATCAAAATACTATTATAAATAAAATTCTAATAGATTAAAATAAATATGAATATAAATATTTCAAATCCATATATGGTTTAAAAAATTTAATCATAGCTATAACAAAATTATTCTTGCTACCCTAATGACATAAAAATTTGTTTAAACATCCATGGAGTAAACATTAGTAATTGACTAAAATAAAATTGACATAAAATACATTTATTTCATATGATACATGAACATGTTTCACAAAATAAAGTTTCTTACCATGAAAATGATTCCATTTCTTGGAAATAGAAAATATAATTGCATACCAAGGAGAATTGACTTCTTTATATCGATTTAGAAATAATTTGAAAATGCGACAATGATTTTAATAAAATATTCTTCCTACCATGAAAATATAACTTAATTATTTGGGAAATAAAATATTCAAATAATATTAAATGACTAAAAAAATTTGACACAAATATTTATAAACCATTTAATTCATTTGAATGATTGCTCACAAGGAAATTTAACTACCTGAAAGCAAATTGGAATGGAGTTAACATTGCTGGAAAAATCATTAAGTGGATAAAAAGTGTAAAGAGTTCCCCTTACCATATGAATCAAAGCAGCGCAAATTGTTCCTCAGTCCCAATAGAACTAAGCTAAATATAAGGTTCACCAAAGACATTTCCCCACCTTCTTTTCTATTTCAGTAATGTTGTCCATTATATACAGATAACAAACACCCCAAAAAGGTATTCATAACCAGATCAGTGTGAACATACTATAGACAAGGAATCTCTAATTTACCATAAAAACCCTAATTCAAACTGTAGTAGAGGAAACCAAATTGAAAATTGAAAATACCTAAAACCCATGTTGGTTCATTTCCATCCCTAAAATCTGACACAACATCAAGTCAAGTGATTACCAGTAGAGTCATTAAACAGGTGGAATGACATATGAAGCCACTGTAGTCACTGAAAAAGGTTGCAAATTGGTCATTAGTAGGGTATGGGTAAGTATCATTTGTACGGGACCATCCCCTGGATGGTGGGATCCCAAATCAAGACGTCAAATACTAAACAACCTTCGATGGACATGTGGAGAACCTACTTCATGTTTGTTGGTTGCATCTATGGTTCGTATCCCATCTGATGGGGAAGACGACACACAGGAGAGGGGAAAGCTATGTCGGCTTTGAATCCCCCTCCTGAACTCGATTCCCCTTTACAAATTATAACCATTTTGTTATATTATAACTATTTTCTTTACATACTATTTTATAACTATTTTATCATATAATTATTATTTCTTATAAATATATTTATATATATTTTTATTATTGGATAATACTCAAATATAAGTATACTAATTCTTAAACTAATTAATTGTCCACTTATAAGTAAATATATTATTAAAACTTGTTATTATAATTCTTATCAAAAAAATAATATTCATTTATATATTAAGTAATTATACATTTCTTCCAATATAATTTATTTAATTTTCATAATTATATATTTCATGTTTTATCTTGTTTTTAGGTAAGTTGTTTAAAATATATATATATATATTTGTAACATTAGTAGTAATTTAAAAATAAATTATGTTTTATATAAACATTTATTTATTCCAAAAAGTTTATAAGGTTTTCATAATTTTATTAAACACTTGCATTTGAAAAACATCATTTTGAAAAACATCATTTGATTTAATAAGTATCAACATAAATATTTAAATTTAAATAAAGTGTTAATTGATATTATAAATCTTATTAATATGTATATGTGCTTAAATAAACTTTTTTTTGATGTTAATTAAACACTAAATACATAAAAAATGCATGAAACAAATATATGTGTGCGTGTGTGTGTTTTTGTGTGTGTGTGTGTAAGTGTAACAATTATTTTTAGTTTCTTTTATTACTATTTTATTTTAAAGGTACTCCAATGTCTATATGCAAGTGTTATTTTATGTATAAATACACAACTATAACAAACATTTTATTTTAACTAAATTCATCAAATTTGTAGATTCCTTTTCCCGAAAAGATGATTCCTATTTTTACATTCCCCTACACTCTGACCCTCATTCGCTTCATTATTTTTCTACTCATGGAAGATACCAAAGGCGTGGGTTATGATTTTGAATTTATCATGTTTGTTATAAGTTATCATTGTTTTCTGATAATGATAATTATATGTTTAATACTACCACCTTATTATTCTAAGGAAACATTTCTTGTATCATTTTTAATATATTTCTTTAGTAAACACAGATTTTATTTTGTTTAATATTTATTTATTGAATTTTACTAAGAGAAAAATTTATATAAGAGTTACCGAGGTGTTACATTCTACTCCCCTTAAAAAAATTGTGTCCTCACAATTTGATTACATTTTACATAGAAGGAAGAATAAAAAATTGAAATGCAAATACGACCTCAGGGTTTCTTACCTCCCATCATTAAGAATTCACTCAATTCTCAATGTCACATTGATCACGGAGAGCGAGGGTCCACTTAGTGAAACAATACCTTAATGTATTTTCAACGTCTTACACTTCCTTAGTCCAGACGTAGTCTGTTCAACTTAGATTATAATAATAGAAAATATGATGCACTTTTTGAAAATAATTATTTATAACATATAGTTTCAAAAAATTGGAATGAACCATGTTTTTATAAAATATCTTAACAGAGTAAGATTTAAAATTTTCGACATGCGGTTCCTCAAATATATTTCCTAAGTTTCCAAAAATACTCGAAGCCAAGACTAAATATATATAGGATACTTAGAGATCTCCCTCCTCAAAAAATATTCAAAAATCGAATAGTGCATCATACTCTCTGGACAAGGTGAAATATTTGAATATTCCTTGGGGGTACCTCCCTTGGCGAGAAATGTGGGAGAGTTGGAAGCTTAGGATTTGATCATAGGTGATTCATGATCCTCGATGATTTCGAGTTATGGAGGAGGTGTTTGATATATCATTTAGAATATTTTAGGAAATTTGGACATTGGAAAAGGTTTAAAACTATGCGAGCTTGACTTTTCAATAATTATTTCAAGTTAGTCCTTAGGAAGGGATAAGAGTGTTGTGGAAGGTTATTCCACTTCCATATCTAAACTATCCTTTATCCTACTAATGAAACATAGTAAATATTAAGTTACCTTCTAGACATGAAAACATGTGATATTAAATGACTCAAAGTCTAAATATTTACTACTCCTCAATGAAAACAACCTATGAAAATATATGAAAGGTATCTAAAGGTTCAAAGGGATTCTCCGTGTCCTGGCCTCTAAAGTTATCTATACCTTATCTCTGATACTAAATGTAATGAACCAAAAAATTTGTTCAATTTTTTTAAAAAAATAATTCATTTATTTAAAACACAACCTGAGATCGCAAAGGTATAGAGTTTTAGAGAGTCCAAATACATTGGAGAAATTATGATTACACAACCTATAAAAGGAAAGACCAAAACTATTCTTTACAAGGGTTCAACACCTTAGCAGGACCTTGACCACTAACTCACTTCTACGCATCCTTATTCCCTATGGAAAAAAGGTGTTTTGAAAACATTGAGTGAGCGACAAAAGCTCAATACAGTTTTTAATGAAAAAAAATGAAATCAAATAGAGTTTTGAAATTCAAAATAAAAGGTAAAACATATTATAAAGTTCGTTAATTCAAGCTTAAGAAAACATGTAAGCTTTTCAAAATAAAAATTTTATTGAAAAAAATGATATCAATTTAAATATGTAACATTGGAAAAAATTAGCTTCAATCATTCATAAAGTAATAGCAATTTCACTTGAAAATCTTATAAGCATTCATGTTTGTTGGTTGCATCGGTGGTTAGTAGCCCATCCGACAGGGAAGACGACACACATGTGAGGGGAAATTCACGTCATCTTTGAACCCCCCTCTTGTACCCAATTCCCCCTTTATAAATTTTAACCATTTTATTATATTATAGCTAATTTCTTTACATACTATATTAAAACTATTTTATCATATAATTATTATTTCTTATAAATATATTTATATTTTTTTTATTGTTGGATGATACTCAAATATGAGTATACTAATTCTTAAACTCATTAAATTTCCACTTATAAATAAATATATTATTATTAATTATTATTATAATTATTATCAAAATAATAATATTAATTTATATATTAAGTAATTATACATTTTTCTAATATAATTTATTTAATTTTCACAATTATATATGTCATGTTTTATCTTGTTTTTAATTAAGTTGTTTAATATATATATATATATGTATGTATTTGTCACATTATTAGTAATTTAAAAATAAATTATGATTTATATAAACATTTTTGTATTCTAAAATGTTTATAAGGTTTTCATAATTTTACTAAACTCTTTCATTTCAAAAGAACCATTTTGAAAAACATCATTTTATTTAATAAGTATTAATATAAATCTTTAAATTTAAATAAAGTGTTCATTATGATTAAAAATCCTGTTAATATATAGATGTGCTTAAATAAAATATTGTTTGATGTTAATTAACCATAACATAAATACACAAAATCATGCAACAAATATATAAATATATATATTTGTGTGTGTGTAAGTGTAATGGTTATTTTTAGTTTCTTTTATTATCATTTTATTTTAAAATTACTCCAACGGCTATATGCAGCGGCTGTTTTATGTATAAATACAAAACTATAACAAACATTTTATTTTAACCAAGCTCATTAGATTTTTAAATTTCTTTTCCTGGAAAGATGATGCCTATTTTTACATTACTCTACACTCTAACTTTTATTCTCTTCATTTTTTTCTACTCATGGAAGATCCCAAAGGTGTGGGATATGACATTGAAATTATCATGTTTGTTATAAGTTCTCCTTGTTTGCTGATGATGGCATTTATTGGTTTAATATTACAACCTTATGTGTCTGAGGTGATGTTTCTTGTATCATTTTTAATGTATTTCTCTAGAAAACAAGGAGTTTATTTTGTTTAAGACTTAATATTTCATTTTACTAAGAGAAAAATTTATATAAGAGTTACTGGGGTGTTACATATGATGTCTAGGATCATCATTTTTATTGGGAACACTTTCATTTAAATCCCTTAATGAAAATGGATAATACATGATACTCACCTTCTGATATGACTTTATTTTATATTATAGCATACTTCACAGAAATAATATTGAGATCATTAATAGGTATGACTTATAAAATAGATAAATATTGGTATCTAGGAATGAGAAGTGTTATCATGGAGAAAAATTCATATTTCTCATACGTGAATATTATATAAATCAATTTCTCTAACCCTAACTCATGGGTATTAGATACTGGGTGTGCATCGCCCATTTATGTAGACAAACACAAACTTGAAGTTAGGTGTGAATTAATGAAGGGTGAAGTAGTTATTTATATCACTAATGGAGTAAGATTTATTATATTATATTTTAAACCTTGTGATCTAATTTTACCAAGTGTGTTGATCCTAGAATTAAAAAATTGTTATTATGTTCCCACCATAAATAGGAATTTGATTTCTGAATCTTGTTTGGAAAAGATGATAATTTAATTCCTTATTAAGAACAAGAGTTTATATATATATAATAATGAAATGTTTAATATAATTGAGAATATAATTAAGGGTTTATATATTCTTGATATGGTTAATATTATTTTTAACATATGGAATAAGAAGTTCATATTTTTTCTAATCCCAGCTATATTTGGAATTGCTGCCTTGGATATATAAATGAGAAACACCCTCAAATACTATATATAGATGTATTATTGTACTCATTAAATTATGAATCATTTGATACATAAAAAAAATTATTAGTAAAAATGAAAAATTCACCTTTTGGGAGAAAAGGTGAGAGGGATAGTGGACAATTGGATCTTATACATCGTGATGTATGTGGACCAATGAGTGCATAAGAAAATAGTGGTTTTAGGTACTTTGTTACTTTTACTAATGAATTTAATCAGTTTGGGTATGTGTTTCTAATGATCACAAGTATAAAACTTTTTAAAAGTTCAAAGAGTTTCCGAATGACGTATAAAATCATCAGGGGGATTTATTAAATTCCTCCAATCAAATTAGGGTAGCGAATACTTGATTTAGGAATTCATAAATCATCTGAGAGAATCAGGAATTGTTTCAAAAATCACTCATCCACAAACACCACAATAGAATGGTGTATTTTAAAGGATTAATCATACCTTTTTATACATGGTTAGATCAATGATGAGTCAAAGTGACCTTCCTATTTAATTTTGGGGTTATTCTCTATAGACTATTGTATTCTTACTAAACTATGTTCCATATAAATAAATCACAGACTCTATATGATATTTGGTATAAAAATTCCTAGTACATATTAATTGAATATTTGGGGATGTTAAGTATTTATATGATGATTGGATTATGATAATCTTGAATCTAATTTTGATAAATTATTATTTATTGGTTATCCCAAAACAAATTGGAGTATATTACTTTTATAATTCCATTGAAAAAAAGTTTTTGTAGACTGATGATGATTTTTCCTTGAGAGGTAACACATGAGTCTAGGTTTAAGTGGTAGAAAATCTGAATTTTTGGAAGTTTGATACAAACAAATAGGATGAGTTCCTGAGTTGGTGGTCGTGTTGGCTCTGCAAATAGTAGCAAAAGATGAACTGAAACAAGTTACACAAGAACATCAATGGTATAGTAATATTTGTTGGGGACTCAAGATATAGGGTTTTCTCATGGTCAATTATAATGAATTAATGTTCATAGGAGATTAACCAACTTTCTTCCAAGTGTCTTTTGAGTGTTCTGATTCTAAAAAATGGCTAAAATCCATAGAATCTAAGATGGACTCCATGTACACTAACCAAGTTTGGAACTTGGTGGATGGACCTAATGGGGTGAGACACATAGGGTGAAAGTTTTATTTCTATAATAAAACTATCATTTATGTCATATTTTATACCAATTAATCACACCGAGTGGTAAAGGGTTACAAATAAGTTCATGGTATTGACTATGAAGAGACATTTTCACTTATTGTGATGATAAATTCCATATGAATTTTTCTAGACATAACGAATAATTATGATTATGAGATATATCATATGGATGTAAAAATGAGATTCCTTAATAGGAATTTATCTCAGGACATGTATATGTTACCTCTTTCGGATTTTAAATTTCCAAATGAGAATGAAAAGGTTTGAAAGTTGCATCGGTCTATTCATAGATTGAAGCAATATTCTTAGAGTTGGAATATATGGATTAATGATGAAATAAAATAGTTTGGTTTCATCAAGAAAATAAATTATTCATGTTTATAAAAGTGTGTTAATGGGAGTATAATAGTATTTATGATATTGTATATAGATGGATTCCTGTTAATAAGAAATGATGACATGACACTTTATTCTGTAAATTTGTGGTTGGGTAAATGTTTCTCAACAAAATACATCAGTGAAACACCTTAAATACTCGGTATGAGGATATATAGAGATATATATATGAATTATATTGGAATAAGTTAGAACATATATATTGGTAAATTGATAAATTGGTTTAGCAAAGAGAACTCTAAGAAGGGGTCATTTCTAGTGTTGCATGAAATGGATCTTAGAAAGATTCAGGATCATTATAAAGAGTTAGAAAGGATGGATAATATTCCTTATGCATCCACTATAGGATTTATCATGTATGACATGTTATTTACTTAACCTGATGTCTTATATACTTTAATCATAATAAGAAGATACCAATCCAATTCTAATGAGAGTCACTAGATTGTTTTATATAACATCCTTAAGTACTTAAGAAGGATTAGTGATATATTCTTTGCCTTTATAGGAGAGGATGGGACTTGTTTAAAGGGTTACATAGATTATAGTTTCCAATTCGATAAATATGATATGAAATCTCAATCTAGGTTTTTTTCTAAATGGAAGAGAAATTAGTTGGAATAGTTATAAACAAATCACCATAGTAGAATAAACAACAGAGATAGAATGCATCATTTCATCAGATGTTGTGAAGGAAACTATTTAAAAAAAGAATTTAATTTATGAAGTTGGAGTGGTTCCCAACATTGAAAAATAAATTGATCTATATTGTGACAGCAATGGGGATGTTTCCCAGGCTAAGAAACCTTGGTATCACCAAGTAACCAAACACATCCTTTGAAAATACTATTTCATCTAAGAAATCATTGATAGGGTTAATGTAAGGATAATTAAGGTGGATACTAAGGATAATGTAACATATTTGTTGATAAAACCATTTCCATGAAAAAAATGAGGTTCATGTAGAATATTTTGGTGTAAGGCACATGATAGGTTTTTTGTAATGGTTATAAATATATCATGTCATTATAATAAATAAAATCTCCAATTATCATTTATTCTTATGTACTGAAATTAATTTTACATGAATTTTCAAATGATAATATCCCCTAAAAGTATGAATTTGATTTTTTTCATAATTGATAATCATTATACAGTATTATGGGTCAAGAATTTTGAATGAATCTAATAATTATTATCATATCATTCGGCAGTGATATAAACCCCTTGTCGAGGATCTCCATAAAAGATAATATAAAACAATGTATAAAACTAATGTGAAGAAATACTATTGTAAACATGTGTAACACACAATAAATAATCCACTACATCATCTTCAAATGCCATCGTATGAGTTTCAGATAGATTATTAAGTGACAGCCAAATGACATCCCAGCACTGTAGTGAATCCATAGGCTACTCTGAATCATATGATGTTTGGATGAGATTATTCTTCCATTCATGATATTCTAGAATTTCATATATAAAGAAGGAAGTAGAGGATATCTATAGGCCTTTAGGGGTTTTTTATAAGAAAATATGGAAGTACATACCCATTACTATCATATAGTAGTAATTTATATAGTTTATAGAAAATTTTCCTTAATATATTTCATTTATTCAAGCATTAAAATACATGAATAAATGCTTCATCCAATATATTAATTAATAATATGAGTGATTCATGTACCATATGTTTTATCTCATGAAACAATAATTTAATGATATCCTACTCAGGATTACAAAATGGTAGCATCTCATGAAAACCATCAAACAAAATCGATACAACCCATGCATGAAAATAACCTATATATATCACACACATATATAAAAATATTTAGGGAATATATCCATCAATATTCCACTTTAACTAAAGCCTTATATAATTTGTTCCATTTTATCTTATATTCTATCATATAAAATAACCTGTGATATAATATCCAAAACTCCTTTTGGGTATTTTCCAAAAATCTTTTGGAAATTCATCATCTTCTTCACCTTTTATAACATCATATACAATACACAGTGAATACCCATCTAAAAAACTTATAGATAAACTCTAAAACACTTTTAGTGTAGCTCTATGATTCAAATACAATCCTTATTCAGTCGACCATAAAGTGTGACTCCACAATACTTTTTAATGTTGATAATAAATATAAATCTTTAGATCCATATATTTAAGAAAAGAAAAGCCTTTAGAAAAGTGTCAATGCTACTCAATATATAAAGGGATTTGGCATGATATGCATAAAACACATGTATCTCTATAATTGTGTCCAACAATATACATAATATCAAAAAAATTTATTCTCATAATTTACCTTTTTCCAAGACATAAAGTGAATATAGGAATCAGATTATGTCAATATCATATATCCAACTCATTTGTTCTCGATTCTCAGAGTATAGATGGATTTAATCGATGAATACATCACATGTAATTCATCCATATGGATAAACACATCACATGTACCTTATCCAAATAGATATAAAATATATACATATGGTTGAACACTCCCATATTCTATCTTAATCGAGGTCCTAAATATTTTAATTATCATATGAGAGGACATATCTCATCTTTGTTAAGATCCAACAGACAACATGATCAATAACATACCCAACCAACCTTGTATTAGCTAATTCAATATGTAGACTTGTGTAGGTTGGGTATTAAAGTATGAAGGTTCTCATTCTCGGTATCTCTCCAACCTCAAGAAATGGGGACTCAATTATGATCCTATAACCCTTATTATACCAAATAATTCTGAGTAATACTACATGTGGAATACTTAGTAGGTCATACAACACACACAAAGAATCTTAATCTTTTTTTTGTGCCTCATTAGTATACTTTGTATCTCTATACAAGAATCCTACTCATACCAACATTAACATTTTTTCATAACCCATAATACTCCATGATAAACATCAGTTAGGGATAAAATCAAAGTTATAATTTGATAGGTCTATTATCATTACTCTTTATGAAATGTATATCTATATATATACATTTAAAATCCAACATGAAAGAATTATTACATGGATATTTCCTTTAATATGATACATAATAATATTCTTAAAATCTTTAATTGTATTTAACAAAACCAACATATGAACCGGTTTATCATATCATATATAATAAACTACCAGATGAACCTTATGTTTTTTTTCACTTTTTGGGTTTTTTAACTCATTACATCATATGAAATCCCTACCACATCTCTATACAACTATTTGATGAAACCCTCTCATGAAACTCTTTAGTGAGAAACATATATGAAGTAAGATAGTTTGAATAATGGTGATATTTAAGAATTATATTACTATATTTTCAATTCTTTGAACATATTTAAACTTCTTAACTCCACAACATCAAATGTTTTGATATTTACTTATATTGTCTACTTAAAAATCCCTCTATGTTCATCTTTATCATCCTTGGAACCATATTCCATAAAAATATTTTCTTGAAATAATGTTAATAATTACATTATTGTTTATCTTCCCTCCTAAACTATTTTAGGATAAATTTATAACCACTTATGTTATGGTAACTAATGTAACTATTTATATTTATCCTTACCATCATACCCTAAAATATTTTAGGATATCAAGTGTAATTTACATTTCATTTTGACGGGTATATTCCTTTATAAATAGTATCTTTCACTTTTTATGATAACTAAATACAACTCTTCACATTCTTATTTATCATAACATATCCTAAAATATTTTGGGATATTGGGTGAAAAACAACTCTAATTTTTTACTAGTATAGTCCTTTAGGAAATAGTGAGATTCACACTCTAAATGGTAACTAAATATTACAATTTTTATTTTTATTTTCCATCACATATCCAAAACATTTAAATTTGTTAAGTGGAAATCACTTTGACTTAATATTAGTGTAATCCTTTATTTTTTAACTTTGAACTTCTTTAAGTTTAAACATACTCCCACTAGTCTATTATATATTATATTCATTTTAGAATATCTTTCTAAGATACAAAAACCCTTTTATGTTAATAAATTACATTTATTTCCTTTTTAGTAGGAACATTTAACAAATAAACTATTGTTTCAATATGTGATATTCTACGTGTTTATATTATTTTTCCTTTGAGAAGAAACCTTTGTTAAAATATACTATTGTTGAGTGTGGTAACAAATTCCCTCATATTTTAACAAATAACAGGATAAAAACTTTTATCCATGTATTCTTCTCTAGAAATGTTATAGAACTAGATGAATAATAAACCATGTGTATAAAATTAATCGTATCATATTTTTTATACCAACTCTTTTTTGTTGAAAATATTCTATTTTCATATAATATAAGATATGCATATTTTACTTAGATTCATTTTAGATTGATAAAATTCTTTACATTTAAATACTCGATTTAGTAACTATTTACTTCATCTCATAAATATAAACTACAATCTCAATCAATTCTTCCTTTGATTTTAAAGTTCTGTATATTTACAACACTTTGTAAAATATACATTCGGTACCAAATACCCTTCAAAATCAAAGAATTAATTTATATAGTATCCATATCAAACATGGAAATTACATGGAGTTTCACGAAATACTTCACGTGTATCTTAGATTGTCCAATCATATTGAATTATTACTCTTGCTTCCTAATAACCCACAGTTTCAATGACATTGATTGGATTCTTGAAGAAAGATTGTTAAACTTTGCAGCCAACTTTTCTTCTTCTAGATTGAAATTTTACCTACTTGTATTGTATATATAGTACTCTAGAAACTATAAATCGTATTCCTAGTTTATATATATTCCTAACACTTTAAGAATATTTGGTGAATGTTCCTTTAATTCAATCATATTGTTGGAGAATTTATATAGATGACAATAGGATAAATTACCTTACTAGAACAATAAATTTTTTGTCACCCCTTAAATATTGTTATAGAATTAAAAAAAATAAACCATTTATATTAAAAACACCCATATAATTTTATTTAAAATATTTTTTTATATATATTATTATCAAGGGGTAAATTGGATAAAATACACATCTTATGACATGATTATCCAAGATTGAAGTCTACAAGTTATCAACGCCTCAACACCTTTTCCCCATTACTTGAAATCAAACATCAAGTTTAAATTATTTTTATCTTTTGACCTTATATATATTCAAAAAACTTTGTAAAACATATAGTTAATATCATATATCTTTCAAAATAATAGAATTGATTTCTATAAACACTAATGTTTTTAGAAAACTATTAGTCTCATTGAGTCATAAACATATTCAATCATATTGAATATCATTTGGCATACCCAATCATATTGATTATATGAGACTAAAATTCCTTAAATCATTAGTTTACCTAATCATAATGAGTATATGAGTAGAGACTAAGATTCCTTTGGTCATTTTTTCATCTAATGCCTTTGAAAACTTGAATGAAGAACTCTATGCTTCCATAAGAATCTATATTCACTTGTTAAACAATTTAAAAACTTGGTTACTAAGGAATGAACTATTATTATACATAGAATTTTCATTAAGAAATTTTCCTAAATCACCAATCATGATTAAGAACTTTTCTTAAGTTATCAGTTTTAAGAGCTACTTATATTAATATTATAAATAAAAAGAATTTATCACAAAGCTAATTTTGATGATGATGATGATGATGATATTATCACAATAGAAGCTTTTATTATATTATTATCATGTTTTATTAACCATTTAATAAGGTATTTTATTAATTGGTCTCTCACTATAATAATAACCCCTTTTAAAAACACATCATATCCATTAGCAATCCAATATCCATATTTTACCACAACTTACATTGGTTATTATTGGAGTTGGTGTCCTAGGATCAACTACTTGTACTTTGATTACATGAATATTCGATGTATTTAATATTAATAAAAATTATTGTTACATATTATTTTTTTGTTCTACATGACTCTAAGTAATAATATCCTAAAGTATATGTCACATTGATAAGATCATAGTAGTTCCCCGCTATAATGAGAACCTTGATGTGTTATGATGATATTCTAAAATAATGTTCTGTGGTTGGATAATGTACTGTGATAGGAAACATAGTTTATATAATTTCAGGTTTGATTACTCATAATCATATGAGGCTACTTCTCATTAAGTTTTCACTTAGTAATCACCAAGATGAGAGATTATGATAAAAGACCCGCCAGTAGGAATTCCACATATTTTGGTGTCATCGAATATTCATATATTCGAGTTTCTATGATGGTCCTTATACTTTAATATTATTATTAATGCATGTTACAACTCATGTACTTAAATTTATTTTATAAACCATGAAAATAATAGTTTATAATGATGTTGGATAGATTGAGTGCAACACGAGTGACATGTCATTAATAAATAAGTCAATGAAGGGTTTGTCTCTTCCATCTTTATGGAAGATGATATCTTGGACCTTTGATTGGAATAGAACCATCTCATTAAATTCCATGTCCATGGTGTAATGACTTTTTTATTTCATATAGTCAAATAAAGACATATCGAGCATATAGGTTGGTGACATGGTTATGAAACATGCTTGATGTGATATTGTGAGAAAGAGTTATATTACATAGTGAGTATTCATATGTGGTTGTCGATGTTGCGACATTAAGTTATTTCTTCTAGTTTCCTTGATTTTTTTCTAGATATTAATCTTGTAATTTAATCAAGCTCGACTAATACCGATGAGAGGGAATCCTAGAGGGTCATGCACTAAGTGTTTTTGTTGATCTTGATTAAATTCTATTTGAGTTTAATTAATGAAATAAATGTTATTCTCAAGTACTAGGAATAATTTTATTCTATTTATATTGATCGCATAAATTAAATAAATATTTATTCTCTGACATGTGAATAAAATATTTATTTTATTTATTGAATAAATGATAGAGGAGTTCAAATGGACCCAGAACAAGTCCAAGGAAAAATATTAATTAACAAGACCATTACATAATATTTTTTATTATGAAAGTTGGCGTACGCAACATAATAATAATAATATATTTTTTATTATTTGTCATGGGGTTTATTAACGGTGATAAATGTTATTTAATGGATATTTTAAATTAAATAATAGTTTATCTTAAATCCTAAATCTATAAATAGATGGCTATGTTTATTGCGTAGAGCATCCAAAATTGAGAATAGAGAATTTTTATGCACAATGAATTCTCTCTCAACTCCTATTTCTCTATTCCTCTCATGAACAAGAAGCGCAAGAGATATTTATTCACAACCGAAGAACAAGTGATCAAGAATGAATAATGAAATACATTTGACTCATCATGCTAGCACCCAAAGATCAAGTGGTGTTGTTCAAAGATCATAGGAGCATGTTTTCATCACCACTAGAAGGATTTTCTCCTTGGATCCTCACAGTGCAATGAAGGTAATCTAAAAGGGTATTTTAAGATGATCAACATTCACCAAGGAATAAAGTTCTTAAGCCTAGGTATTTATCACTTTAAATATTAAATAAATTAATTATAAATTTTATGTTCAAGATCCACACTCTTGGTTTTTTGCAGTGATTATTAAAAAAAATTTAATATATCTCCCGCCTCTATATGATTTCACTTTTCCTATAACTAACAAGTGGTATCAGAGTGGTCATATTTAAATTTATAATTATTTATTTTATTATTGATCTATGTGAAATTGTGGTTATATACTTATTTCATATTATTCATTCTTTAATCTGATTTTAATTAATATGTTATCACCATATTAATCATGTTCGTTCAGGGTTTCATTTTCTTAAGGTTTTAAGAAAAAATGAAGAATGATTGAAGATATCATCAGGAAGTCGTGATTTTTTCCTTTTAGGGTTCTTCCCGGCTTTCATCAGGGTTTCATCCCTGGTTCTGTTTCTCCTTTACTTTTGGTGGTATCTGTTCTCATTTGCAGTTTTGCTTTTTGGTTTGGTCATTTGTAGCATAAAGATGAGTCAGTGGAGTCAGATGGTGTTGTTGATGGGTTTTGGTGTTCTGTTGTGATATTTGTTCGGTGACATTGGTGGTTGTTTGTTTGGATCTATTGGAGATTTTTGGTTTTGGCTTCTATGATGGGTTTTATCATTCTAGTGGTGTTCAAGATGGTGATGCTCGAGATGTAGTGTTGCGTCCGCTAAACTCTGCTCTGGCTTCAATGTTCTATCCTACCATCCGAGTTGGTCTGGTGCGATGGTTCAGAATGAGGCTTTGGGAGGTGTTGTTTGAGTAGCCGGTTCCATTACAGAGAGCAGTGGTGGTGCTTTCTTCCTTGGTTTGGGGTGTGTCTTCCTCAAAGATGATGGTGGTTCCAGTTTCCAGCGATGAAGATGATGATCGGGGTGAGTTGTCGACGTGATGATGATGGTCCGATGCCGATTTAAATTCTGTTCTCACTGGAGACCTTCTCTGATTTGAGACGTGAGAAGGGTTCACCGCTCGATGTGATTGTGGGACGTGAGGTGGATGCATGGCATGGGTTTTGTCATGTTTGTGCTCGAAATTTGAATTCTGGGAAATTTTGAATTTTGAAATTTGAAATGTGTGTGGAATGTTGGGTACCACTTTTGTCTGTACAGTTATCAGTAACCCTTAAACCAGCTTTCTATAAAATGAATAAAATGGATTTAGAGGTTTAAGATGTCATCAGTAAGTGCCAAATCATTAGATAGTAAAACAGTGTTACATAGTGTACAGATGGAGCACATGCTATATACCTATGAATATTGTATCTAGATGCACAAAGCAATTAATTACATATAGTGATTTTATTGCAAACCATATATTGACCAGGCTAACCTGGCATAAGGAAAGCGGATACAAGATATGTAGCTGGCATGTACACGCCATGTAGTTTGTCTTAGTTAACATGCCGAAGCCTCAGTCGTGTGACTTGGATATACAAAAACTGAGGTATATGGTTTGTAGCTGTATATACATTCCATGTCATCTCTCATTAATGGAAAAATTAAAATTACATTAAATTTGAAAATTAAAACATTAAAATCTTATTTTATTGATTGTCACAGTGTTGTGTGTTTGAAAATTTAATAATGGTTTTAAATAATTTTAAATTTTAAATTATTTTATTATAATTAATATGTCATTATTGTTTTCCATTTATTTAGCATGAATGTCATTAATTATGCATATCACCAAATAAGATCTAATGATCATTAAGATGAAAGGGAATTAATTAATTAATTTATTGATAAATTAATGTAATTTCATTTATGTTAAATAATAAATGAACAAATAAAAAAATAAATACTAGCCATTTACTTTTATGTATTCATTGCATGTATGATCATTCATGAGCTTGACCAATACCTGTGTATGTGTTGGATATTTTAATTTAATTTATTGTATGATTTTGTAATTATTTTATATTAAATTAAATGAGGGTTTGAGAGTCATCTCTCCCTCTATTATTATGTAGGACCTACATGTCCAAGGATATTTATGTAACCCCTTTTAACCAATCCTTTTCACCTCCTCACCTGTCTGTGAGTAATAAATATTTGTAACTAATGGTGCATCTTAAGGCACATTAAGGAGGTTCAAGATAGAACCATAATGATTCCAACCCATGTGATACATAGGTGGATAGGTAGAATTTTGCAACTCATGCCAAGATCAGAAATATGAGTAATTTCCCCTAGGTCAAGGGTTGATTTAATGTACTCTCATCAAATCAATTATTATATAAAACTCATGAATGGGTCATTTAATTAATTATTCATTTCTATCTATTTAATTATTTATTTTATGGATACAAGGCCATGATCATATAAATAAATTAATTAATGTGGAAAGATAGAAATTAAAAAAATGAATTATGCATAAATGTTTTATTTAACATGGTTAATTAATTAAGTAACATCAACTTAATATTAACAAGATGTGTAAAGGATAAAAAAAGATAAAATTTATGCATAATAAATTAAAATACCTCAATTAAATATTAATTTAGACTAAGACTTTAATTACATGATTGGGAATGAAACCATAGAACTAAGTGTAGTACATGGAAAAAGTCTCGACACTTACTTTTATTGGGGAGTTCTCATGATAGTATTGGGTTGACATAACCGAAATTGTATTAAGTTTAATGGAAAAAGTCTATTCAATACAAATGTAGAGGCAAGTGTTGAGGAAATCCAAGTCATGATTTCATGATAGGGGAATCCACTCAATGGATCAAGGAGCTACAAGTCTGTAGTTGGTAAGACTGCCTACCTAATTACTTTATTATGGATTTCATATCCAAATTCTAGATCATTAAGAAAAGTAATGGGGATCCTTTCCACTAGAATGTTAAAGCAACTAGACATTCAAATTTTAATGGTGAGGGCTATTGAGACTTGATAAAATAGTGGTATATTTTATAAATAAATAAAACATTTAATTTATTATATCTCAATTATTTTTTAATCAAGAAAAGTACTAATAATATGCTATTTTTAATTGTATAATAAAATGAAAAGTTCATCATTCAAACTATCCCTACGATAATTATTGGAGAAAGATAATATCTTAACTCATAGTAACTTTCAGGATTGGTCTAGAAACCTTCAGGATGTTCTACTCCATGAATGGAAATATTACATGCTAAAATCCTCAATGCCTAATCCACCTGCTAAATAGGTGAGTGATGAAGAGTTCCTGTCTATGAAAAACATTTTAGTGGCACAATCAACATTCAATGTTTGATGCTTTCATTGATGTCTAGTGAACTAATTAAGTCTCACAAAAATATGGATGTATATAACATGATTGAGAACCTCCATGGTATTTACCAAGAGTGAGCTAGAAAGGAATAGTTTGATATTTCTAAGGTGATCTTTCAAATAAATCTTAGATCGGTTTCCCTAGTTGGACATCTTGTATTCAAGATCATTGAATACATTTTATGCTTAAAGGATCTATGGTTTAAAATCCCCCAATAAATTAGGCACTGACCTCATTCTGGTATCACTCCCTTAGATTTTCTCCATTTTTGTTGTGAATTTTAATATAAACAATATTTTAGAAGTCTCTACCAGATCTTCTTACTCTTCTTCTCCAAGTAGATAAGGATACAAAGTGTGAAACATATTCCATCCTTATGGTGTACAAATGAATAGGGAAAGTGAATATATTTAATCCCAAAGCTTCTTCACACCCTTCCAATAAGAGGAAGATAAAGGGAAGATAAAAGGAATGGGATTATATCTATTTATCATGTGGAAAGAAGGTCCACTAGAAGAAAAAATGCACCCAATCAAATAAGTAAGGTGAAGGTTCAGGTGCATTTTTTATCGAGTGCAATTTATCTGTTTCTACAAATTGGGTACTATATTTAGCTTTTAATGCTCACGTATGTATTCAAATACACGATCCAAGTAGATTAATAAAGATTAACCAAGGAGAGGTAAATCTTTGAGCACCCAACTAAGCTAAACTTACTGTTGTAGCTATCAGGGACTACCACTTCACAATGCCGACTAGAATGATCTTGATTTTAAAGGGTTTTATGTGCCTTTAGTTAAAAAAACATTATTTCTATATCCATACTTGATATGGATGTATTTATTTTCAAATTTGGGAATAAATGTTTCTTCTTTTATAAAGATAGCATTTTTTGTGGTCAATCACACTTAAATAACGGTCTTTATTTCTTGGATTAAACAAACCAAATAATGGAAATCGATAACAAAGTTACTTCATGTGACTCATACCACACCCAACTTTGGCATTACCAGATATGTTATATAAATGAAAATCACATGACTAAATTACATCAATATGGATATTTATATTATTTTTAACTAAAACCACTTGGTGTATGTCATGCATGTTTATAAGGAAAAATGACCAAATCCCCATTTAGTAGTAAAGGTGAAAGGGCTAAAGAGATTCTTAAATTAGTTCATATCAATGTGTGTAGACCATTTCCTATTGAAGCAAGGGCTGGTAATCATACTTTATAACTTTTAATTATGATTTTTGTAGATATGGATATGTCTACTTAATGAGGTATAAGCTGGATTCGTTTGAAAAATTCAAGGAATACAAGAATGAAGTTGAGAACCAACTTGGTAAGAAGATAAAGAAACTTCACTCAGACTGTAGTGGGGAATATCTTAATCAATACTTCATTGATTATCTATATGAGTTTGGTATTTTATCTCAACTTACACCTCCTTATAAGACTTAGTGGAAGGGTGTGAGTGAAATGAGGAACCACGCCTTCTTATAAATTGTGAGATCAATAATGATTCATGTGATTCTTCCATTACCCTTTTGGATATACTCATTAAAAACAACATCATACATACTAAAATGAGTACCAATGAAATAAATAGATGGTATAACATACCAAATATGTAATGGAAAGAAACTATTGTTGTTTTACTTACATGTGTGGGGTTGAAAATAATTTTTTAAATCCTCTTCAGGTAAAAAGATTGAACCCTAAGGCATAAAGTGTATATTTATAGGATATCCCTAAGAAACAAAGGGATACTACCTATACAATCCTTTAGAAAAAAAGGTTGTGGTTGAAAAATATCCCAATTTTTTTAGGATGATTTTATCTCTAAAAGAGATTGCGGGAGCGAGATAGACTTCAATGAAGTCCAGGCTCAAGATACACAAGAGTTGGCATAGGAAAAAGTTTCACAAATCCCCATGGAAGAAGAAATTATTCCAGAGACACAATTACTTTGTAGGATTACTAGAGAGGTTATTGAACTATAATGGTATGGTTTTCCAGTCACACAGGGTGGTGACACATTATTAGTTGATAATAATGATCCTCTAACCTACAAGGAAACAATAAGTGGAAAAGATATTTATAATTGGCAAGAATCCATGAATTCTAAAATGGATTCCATGTACCAAAACCAATTCTGGATTTTGGTAGACCCTCTAGTAGATGTAAATATCATTGGTTGAAAATGGGTATTCAAGAAGAAACTAGACATGGAATGATAATTTAGTACCTATAAGGTGTGAATGGTTGCAAAAGGGTTTAAACAACTTCAAGGCATTGACTACGAAAAAACCTTTTCACCAATTTCAATGATAAAATACATTATAATTCTAATTTCCATTACATCTTTCCATAATTATGATATTTGTAAAATGGATGTCAAAACAACTTTCCTTAATGATAACCTTCAGAAAGATGTATATATGACATAGCCTGAAGGGATTGTGACTCCAATGGATTCCAACAAGGTATGTGAGTTGAAAAGATACATTTATGGATTAAATAAAGCATTAAAGTCATAGAAAATTCATTTTTATGATTCCATAACAGAATTTGGTTTCATAAATAATGAATGTGATCCATGTGTCTATAAACGGTTAAGTGGGAGTGAATTAGTTTTCTTAATATTATATTTTGATGACATATTACTCATTGGAAATTAAATACCAGTTTTACAGTCTGTTAAGGTGTGGTTGAATAAATGATTCTCTATGAAGGAATTGGGGGAGGTAGCATATATTCTTGGGATCAAGATCCATCAGGGTATATCCAAAAGGTTTCTTATCCTAAAACAAAGTACATACATTGAAAAGATACTAAATAGATTCAATATGGAACAATCTAATAGGGGATTGTTTTCAGAGTCACATGGCATTAATCTTTCTAGCATAATGTGTCCTCAAACACATGAGAAAATAAACATAATGACAAGGATTAAATATGCATCAGTGATTGGGTCATTCATGTATGTTATGTTATGTACTATTATAGATGTTTCCTATGCATTAATTGTTGTAGGAAAATATCAAGATGATCCAAGTGATTTCCATTGGATGGTCGTCAGTACTATCCTTATGTAACTGAGGCATACTGAGGATATTTTCATGGTTTATATAAGAGATAAGAAACTAGTCATTAGAGGATATGCATATTCTTGTTTCCAAACTAATCAAAATTACATGAAGTCACAAATGGGATACATCTTCACTTTGAATGGGGTGTTGTGAGTTGGAAGAGATCAAAGTAAGCTATGGTTGTATATTATACAGTAGAGTCTAGGTATATTTTGGATTCTAAGGTATCTAAATAATCAGTATCGATGTGAAACTTTTTTAAAGATCTGAACGTGGTACCTAGCAGTAAAAATCCTATTACACTCTATTGTAATAATACTGCAATGGTGGATCTTGAAAAAGAGACAATGTCATATCAGAAAAAAAAGTGCATACTTTGGAAGTATCATCACTTGATGGATTTTTCTCATAGAGGTGAAGTTACAGTGAGTATTATTTCCATGAAAGACAATGTGGAGGACCCCTTAACTAAATCATTGACTTTGCATAAACATGACTATCATGTGAGTTCTAGTGGACTAAAGGTCGTAGGAATTTGGATCTAGTTGAAGTGGGTGTTTTTTGGAGTTGGTGTTTTAGGACCAACTGTTTTTACATTGATTACATGAATATTAGATGTATTGAATATTAATAAAACTTCGTATTACATATTTTTTTGTTGTTCTACATGACTCTAATATAATAATATCCTAGAGTATACATCTCATTGATAAGTTCATATAAGTTCTCTGATATGATGAAAACCTTGATGTGCTATAATTATATTCTCAAATAATCTTCTAGGGTTGGAAAATTTACTATGATGGTACACATAGTACATAGAATGTCAGGTATAATTACTCATAAGAATACGAGGCTTCTTGTCATGAAGTTCTCACTTGGTAATATTCAATATGGGAGATTATGAGAATAGGCCCACCAGTAGGAATTTTTTAAATATCAGTATTGTATATACTTGGCACTTATACCAATTTTTGGATTGAAATGTATATGCAGATGGCACAATAAAATAGTGTGGGTAAATTATAGGTTTAAAAAAAATTAATTTTTATCCCTGAAGAAATTTAGTTTAAAATAATTTAAACTAATTCAATTCACAATACCTCTTAATGTATTAGAATATTAATTAGACAGGGCCCTGGGTCCAGTTATAAAAGTAACATAATCGGGTTGATTATGATAATGTATTCCATAGGCAGTATTTAATCATATTCTTGATATAATCAGAGTACGCATGATATGAATTTTAATCACAATGGTTACAATAATTAGAGTAAAACAAAACAATGGCTCTATCATAAAGCATACAGAAGCATATTGGGTAATTGAAATGATCATAATCACAAAATTATATAATAGAAAGATGAATATATAATCAAATTCACTTTCTATTACAATGCAGTAGTAAAGTAAAACAAGTAGATTAATATAATTCTTTTAACCCAAAGAGAAGGGTATCCAATAACCTTGGATAGAGGTACTTCGATTTATACTTTAAAGAAAGTCTATCTTACCCACACTAAGGTAAGCCCTCAATATGATGATCAGATTCTATCTTGATATCACCACACACCCTCAATCAAGAAGGTGATCGACACCTCTGTCTTCCTAGCCTCGGAATCCCTCGATCTATAAACGATCAGCACAGTTGTCTTCCTATCCACGGAATCCATAAATTTTAATGAACAATGATTGACATCGCACAAGTAAAATCAAAAATCTTAAAAGTCACAAGTATGTAGAATGAGTAGTTCACAACATGTACTCTTTAGAGTTTTCGCACAAAGAAGCAATTTGAAAAAGCTCTTGTGAAGTGTCTCCAATTCGTCAAAAAAGTTCTGATCTCATTCAAGTGACCTTTTATTTATATTCCATTATCCCAATGGTCATCTTGGACTCCAATAGTTGGATTTTCTCTTGAAAATTTAGAGGGACTTGGATGCCATGCATTCCAAAGGCCATCTTATTACTAAAACAATGACATTGTTTTATAAATCATATTGAAACAGAATACATGATTTCATTTTTATTTAAAGATTTTCAATTTTTACGATACAATTTTATAGTTATGATAAAATGAGTTTGAATGGATCTAATGATTCTTATTATGAGAATCAGTATGATTTTTTATCATTAAAAAAATAATTTCAGTTCAAAAACAGGATAGTGTGTATGATAAAGATTGTATTTAGTGTGTATGATAGAAATCGTATCCAAGATCATTACGATAATCCTAGAATGACTTATTTCTACGAAACTCATGAGTATAGTTATTTTCATATGCAAATGAAAAATTATAAAGATGAAAGGTAAAAAAAATTATTAAAGTAAGTATGATAAAACAATATATGAATTAATTTAAAAATAGAGTTTGTGATTTCCAAAATAAAAGGAATATAAAATTCAAAAAAAGGCTTTTGAATCAATAATATCCCCCTTTTTAGAAATCACAAACCACAAGTTAAAAAAATAAAAGATTACTTAAGAAAAAAAATGTATTCAGAAGTGAACACTTATACTTATCTCCCTTTGAGATCAAAATCAATTTTGAATATTTTGTTGAATATGACTAAATCCTATTTAGGATAACTCCCTAAGGATCATATTATACTTCCTTTTAAAAATAAATCCCCCTTACAAAAGGCATTATCCTTTTGTAATTTTCATTCTATCATTTTCAATTTTATGAGAATATCTCCCCCTATCAAATACATTCTCCCCCAATAACTCATTCTCCCCATTTGTGATTTATAAAAATGAATAGGGAAAGTCTTCTAATACCTTAAAAGGGTTAGAGAAACAAAATATACAATGAAATAAAGAGTTCGGTCATCTAAAATTAATAAATCAACATTCATCCAAAAATATTCATAAAAAAATTCAATCAAAAGTATATAGATGTCAAAATAATTCATTGTTGTTTTGAAAAATAATACAACAAGAGTTCAAAAATTAATTTCTTCTTCTTTTCCTTTTCCTTCTTCAAGAGGTCTAAGAATACAGTCTTCATTTTATTGAATTCCTTCCTATCATCCATCACCTTATCAAGAGATTCCTTCTAATGTCAAAAAAATTATTCCTGTTGTTCAAACAATTGGTCTTAGGTAATAAGATTTCCCCCTGTGATTGAAACTTTTCTTCCAAATTATGAATTTTTTCTTCTTGAGTTTTTATTTTCTGATCCTGAACATCAATCCTATTGTTTAGTAAGATGTTTTTATTTTTCAAATAGATTATCTAATATTTTTAAAGAAACAACCTTGAGACTTATGATTGGATAACCATCAGATTATTTTTAACCACTTTTAATTCTTCAGATTGAGAATCATCTGGGATTTTGAATTCTTTCATTTTTCGTGCAGTATTACTTGCCAATTTGTTGAATTCAAAAGATAGTTCATTCACTAGACTTTTAATATCTTCAATTGAATACTCATGAATCTTGATAATTTCCTTAGAATTATGTGACCACTTCACAACCTTATTACAAGACTTTCTTTGTTCCTTAGTACTTGATTCTCATAATTTGAAATCAGTCTCAATCTTGACTAGTCTTTTTCTCAAAAGTTTGATAGAGTTTGATATTTTGTTTTGATTTTCTACAACAAAATCAATATTCCATTCAATCCTTGGAAAATAAATAATTGTTTCTTCAATTATTCTAAGGACTTTAATAATATAATGATCTATTTTCAATGAGATAGTATTCCCTAAATCAATTTCTTCCTTATAAGTGGGAAGTTCTCTAGAATTACTTCCATCATCATCATCTGAACCCTGATTATGATCTTCATCAGATTTGGTCTCTTCATATTTTTCTAAGATATGAATAACATTACCGGTATGAGTTCTCTGAATATACTACTTTGAGTATTCTACTCCTGGTGATGGTATCTTGTTTGATGTTTCTTGAGAAGACCTCATTGGAATGTTGTCAGACTGAGACTTTTCTTCTTAACCAGCTTCTTTTTCATTCACACTTTCTTTATTTTATTCTTATTCTTATTCCTTTTATTTTGATTCTTTATCTTCATTTCTATTATCCTCTTCACCAAAATACTGATCTATTTCTCTTATTTCAATATCTTCTTTTTATTCTAAAAATATTCTTGAGAAACTAAAGGTGGAGATGATTCTTCACCAACTTTTAACTTATTTGTTTCCCTTGTCTTGGATAGAGGGAATGATTTATTCTTATAAAATGGATTCCCATATACTAATTCTAGAACTAGCCTTTACAAATCCTTTAAAAAATTATCAATGTCAATAATATCAGCCTTTATCTTCATCAGTTTATTTTTTGTTGACTTTCTTTAAGAGTTTCTTTAGTCCAAATATTTTCAGTTAGAGCTTCTACGAGATTGAGACCAAAATGTGGGTCTCATTATTTTCATTCATCTTGCTCCTTTATCCACTTTTTTGTGATCTCATCAGTGACTTTATTTTTTTTCTTTGGATTTATGGAAGATTCTAACTTGGCTTTCTTTTCTTTCTCTGAAACAATCGGGACATATTGTTTTGGGATTCTATGGCTTCATCCAACTATCTATTTTTGAGTTTCATCCTTAACAGATTTATTTGATTCTAAATCGAAATGAAATTTAAACCTCTTTATTGTATTTTCACTAATAAAAGGAACTATAATATTCCTTGGTGAAAACTTGACTAGAATATTACAAAACTTAAAGCTTTCAGAAATGAACTTACTCAAAATCACTGGAAACATAACCAGTTGAGACTTAATTGCACTGGATTTCAAATTGTTGATGGTTATGAAAATTTAACCCATCAAATTTACATTTTTGAGATTAATAAGGTAATCTAGAATAAATAAATTCGAGAATTTTAAGGTTTCCCTATCAACACATCTAGGGATTAAAAAACCATGCATCCAGAGGTCCCTAAGGTGGTTATCTACTGAAAGATGATTAATTTTTATTTTGGCCTAATGAACTTCAAAAGGTGATTGTTCAGATATACTCTTAATGAAAGTTCCCTTTTCTTTTGGAAACTCATGAGAAGGGAAAAAGAATCACCCTAAGATAGTACATCTAAAAAGTTTTACAATTTTTTTGATGAAAAGATAATTTTTCTATCATAAATTGAATAGCTTACTTTTAAATCTTCATCAATGTTTACTGAATTATAAAACTACCTCACTTCATCAACAATAATCATATCTTGATAAGTTTTGGGGTTCTATACAAAAAATTATTCCCATATTTGGAATTATATAATTCTTTTCAATGACGATTCATACTTATCATAAAACCCTCTACTGACTAACATTTCCCATAAAAACTTCATGTTATTGAAATCTTTCAGAGGCATTGATTTTGGAGAAGTTGTTGATGGTTCTAACATGAGTAAAATGATAATCCTCTAACTATGGAAACTTTCATACCCAGATATTTGAGGAGCAATAAAGACTTGATTCAAAGTAGAGACAACCAATATGGGATAGGGTAGGGGTACCTTTATATAAGTGAAGAAAATATTACTGTTGAGATTCTATGACTCAGATTTGATCGAGTTGATCCAAAGATTGAGATAAATGAAATATTGAGGTTTTAAAAAATATATAAATATATATCATATTTAAGAAGAATCTGATAATGGTTTTAAATAAAAATGTAGTTACAAAAAAAATTAATTGGAATTAAAGTGAAAAGTAATGGAAATTGTACCTTTCACAATCTTAGGAAGAATTTGTTGGTTTTGATGTATTATTCTTTGAAAAGAAATGAAACTTTAAAAAAATCGCGTCTAAAGATTTTTTAGTACAAAAAATATGGGTATGAAAATAATTTTATGTGTATGAAAAGAATTTAAATTTAACAGTGAATATGAGTATGAAAAATTATGAATATGAAAAAAATCTATGTATAAAACTTTTTTAGTACAAAAAATCTATGTACAAAAAATCTGAGTATGAAAAATCTGAGTACAAAAAATTTTGAGTACAAAAAATTCTGAGTATGAAAATTTTTGAGTATGAAAAATTTGAGTATGAAAAATTCTGAGTACAAAAAATTTTGAGTATGAAAAATTTGAGTTTGAAAAATTTGATTTAAAAAAATTCTGAGTATGAAAAATTTTGAATATGAAAAATTCTAAGTATGAAAATTTTTGAGTATGAAAAATTTGAGTATGAAAAATTCTGAGTATGAAAATTTCTGACTATGGAAAATTTGAGTATGAAAAATCAAAGTACTAAAAATTCTAAGAATGAAAATTTTAAGAAAATAAAAAAATTACTCATATGTACTCCCCCTTTGAAAAGGAGTAACTTAATGTAAGGAGATTGTTTAAACAAGTAGTATATATGAATGATTACTTTATAAAAACCATTCCCAACTTCTGTTTAAATTATTCAAATATATCAAAAGGTAATGTTTTTTAAAAATATCAGCAAGTTGTCCTTGCTTTCCAATGAATTGTAAAATGATATCTCCTTTAAGTGTGTGATCCCTAAGAAAGTAATGCCTGATATCTATGTGTTTTTCATGAGAGTGATGTGTATGGTTTTTGGTTAATGCTATATCACTAGGGTAATCACATAGTATTTGAGTTTTAGTAAAACTCATGCCATAATCAATGAGTGTTTGTTGCATCTACAAACTAATGAATCCACATATTCAGCTTCAGTAGTGGAAAGTTCTACTGAGTGTTTTTTCTTAAAAAACCAAGAAACTAATGAATCACCTAAGAAATGAAAAGTTTTGAATGTACTTTTTCTATCCATTCCACAACCACCAAAGTCAACATCTAAAAAAATAGTTCAAAATCATTTCTAGAAGAATAGAAAAGTCTCAGATCCATAGTCCCTTTTATATAAATAAAAATTCTTTTATAAACTTTTAAATGGGATTATTTTGGATTTTCTAGCTAATTTTCACATAAGAATACTGAAAACATTAAGTCTGGATGAATAGTTGTTAAGTATAATAGGCTTCCTATCATACATCTAAAAGATTTTTAATCAATTGGTTTCCCAACTTCATCATGATCAATAGTGTTTGAGGTTCTGATTGGAGTACTAATGATTTTAGTATTGTGATATCAATAATTTTTAAGAAGATATTTAATATAATTATGCTTATATATATAGGATCCTTATAGTTTTTGAGAAATTTTAAAACCAATAAAGAATGTTAACTCACCCATCATACTAATTTCAAACTCATATTTCATATTTTTTGAAAAAGAATATGTTAAATATTACTGAGTTGATTCGAATATAATGTCATCAACATAAATTTTAACAATTAAAATATTTTTGTTTTCTTTCTTTATAAAAAGAGTTGGATCATAATTTCCCTAAATATATTTTTTTGAAGAAAAAAACATGTTAATATATCATACCAAGATCTAGGGGATTGTTTAAGGCCATATAAATCTTTGGTAAGTTTTTAAACATATTTAGGATTTTTTTATCTTTAAAACCAAGAGACTATTCAAAAAAACTTCCTCTTATATATATCCATTAAGTAAATCACACTTCACATCCATTTGAAATTTTTTGAAATTAAAGAATGCTATAAAGGCTAATAGAATACAAATAGATTCAATTCTAGCTATCAGAGCCTATCTTTCTTCATAATATATTCCCTCTTGTTGATTATAACCTTTATCAACTAGTCTTGATTTATTTCTAAAAATGAATTCATTTTCAACACATTTTTTTCTAAAGACCCATTTTTCTCCAATTACAATGGTTTCTTTAGGTCTTTCAACTAAGGTCCAGACTTTATTCCTTTCAAATTAATTTAGTTCATATTGCATTTCTTTTATCCCATATTCATCACCTAAAGCCTCATCCGGAATTTTAGGTTCAAATTGTGAAAGAAATTCTATATGTTCTACTTTATTTTTCAAGGAACTTCTAGTCCTTATATGCTTATTTACATCACCAATGATACTTTCACTAAGACGATTTCTAATAAACAATTGATTTGGGTTTTATAAAACCTACTCATCAACATAAGGTAGAAATTATTCCAAAGTGAATAATTAAGATACAATTTATTTTGTATTATCCTTATTATAAGAGTCTTATATCAAATGTTGATAATAATTTTTGAAAAACACATCAGAATATGTAGGTTGGGATTGTTTTAAAACAAAAGGATCAGTTTTATCAAACTTGAAATGTACTATTTATTCAATAGTATAAGAGTTTTTATTGAAAAATCTATATTCCTTAGAAGTAGTGGAATAGCCTAAGAATATACCTTCATCATATTTGGGTGTGAATTTGTCTAAATTATCATTTTTATTCAAGATGAATACTTTGAATCTAGATACTTTGAAGTATGAGACTTTTGGTTTTTGGCCTGTCCATACTCCTAAGCTGATTTATTAAGAAATGTTCTAATTAAAACTCAATTTATAGTATAGAAATTAGAACTAATAGCTTCAACCCAAAAATGTTTTTCAATAGAATATTCACTCAACATGGTTCTTGTTATCTCTTGAAGAATTCAATTTCTTATTTCAACAACACTATTTGTTGAGGAATTCTAGGGGATGAAAAGTTATGTGCAATGCCTTTATTAATACAAAAGGTTTCAAAATATGAATTTTAAAATTCTCCACCATTATCACTACAAATAGTTATCAATGGAAGGTTTTTATAATTTTTTAAATTTGGCTACAAAAGTTTTAAAATAAAAATAGGATTCAAATTTCTTTGTTATAAAATAGACCTATGTATATCTAGTGTAATCATAAACTAAAACAAATACATAGTATTTACCTATAGTGCTTCCAGTTTGTGTATGATTGAATAGATCCATGTGTGCTAACTATAAATAATCAGTAGTTGAGATTTCACTAATTGATTTAAAGCTTGACTTATGTTGCTTTACATATTGATAAGTCTCACAGACTTTTGAAGAATCAAATCTAAGATTTGGTAAATCCCTAAAAAGTATTTTCTTAGATAATTTATATAAGTTTATAAGGTTAAATTGTTCTAATATTCTATTCCATAACCAAGATTGATCTCCCATTTCAGTAAGTAAAGACAAGTCTTGTATCCTAAGGTCTTCTAAGTTAAGTGTACAAACATTCTGATGCCGATAGAAAGAATGAATGAATTAATCCTTCTAATTGTGTGCTATACATTTATCATTCCTAAAATTCATAAGGTAACCTTCATCACATAATTGACTTATGATTATAAGGTTGTTCTTAAGACCTTTTATAAATAAAACATTTTAAATTAAAACTTTTCTAAGAAGAAAAATATTACCTATACCAATAATCTTTCCTTGAGCATTGTCTCCGAAGGTAAATCTTACACCTTTCATTTTAATAATTTTTTTGAAGAAGTGTTTGTTACCATTCATATTCTTGGAACATACACTAACCATATACAATATGTTTTTTTTGTTTTTACTTCCTTTTTTTCCTAAAAACAAAACAATTAGACTTTCGAAATCCAAAAATTCTTGGATCCAGAAATTTTAAAAAGAAACATTTTAGGAATACACATTTTTATTGAAAAATAGGATTTTTGGAACCCTAAAGATTTAATTTTATTTAAAAACAATTTTTATTCCAATGACCTCTACTTTGAAATTTTGTGCAAAAGGGGGAATTTTCAGGAACAAAATAATTATTAATAAAAACAGGTTTTGAATGAGAGTAACCAATTACAGAACTATTCCTAAGAGGATGAAGTTGTTTATAAATTTTATCAAAGACTTTATTACCATAAGTAAAGTTTGATAAAAGTTTTATTAAAGATAAAATTTTAAATTTTAGTTTTATAACTAAATTCTTATCCTTATAAACATTAATTTTAGAATTGAGTTTTTTCTATAAAATATTTTTCTCAGAAATGATATTTTTAAATTTCTTAGAAAGATTATCTTTCTCAGAATTATCTTTATCATGGTTTTTAGAAACTGAGATAATTTCAAAATATTTTTTATCAATATATTTTGAAATATGTGAAACTTATTTTGTTAAAACACTTATTCTAGCATTTTCCTTTTTATGTTTCTTTTTAATTTTATAGTTTTCATTATCTAGGAATTTGGAAAATATAGAAACCTCTTTATATGAAGGTAATGTATTATTATCACCGATTGAAGTGGATTCATAATCCAAAGATATATAATTCTTCTCATCGGGATAATTTTCATTTAATGAAATGTTAGTCAAGGATTTATTAGTGTGTACCTTTTCCATGAAATATTGATTTTCAATAAGTATTCTTTAAAGAATACCAATATTCTTCAGTCGAGAGTTTTTATTATAGGAGGATTTATCTGAAAAGTCTCCACTACTAGCACTCCAAGAGTCATTTTCCTTTAGGAATTTATTTCCTTTTAACTTATTGTACTTTTTATAATTCCTCTTCGAGTTTATTTCTTTTCTATCTTTTCTTTTTAGATTTGGAAAATCAGGTCTAATGTGTCTGAATTTATTGCATTAATATCAAGTAACTTAAGTATCCTTATTTTCTTTATTGTCCTTATTGATTTTCTTATATCTATATTGAAAATACTTCTTTCCAAAAATCTTGTTCATTATTCGAGCAAGGTTAGCCAATTCATTCTCTGAATATTCTAATTCACTAAAGTCTGATTGAACCACAACTTTCTTCTTAGAATACTTGACTATTTATTTAGGAGTTTCAAATTTTGATTGATTCGAAGTAGAATTAAATGAAACTCCTCCATTATTATTTCTGACTTTCTCTGTATCTCTTTTTAATCTGTTCTCATATTGAAAAAAAGTTCCAAAAATATCATCAAGAGTAATATTAGTAATATTTCTTGATTCAACAACTATTGATCTATTTTATTGCCATTCATTTGGCATGATGTCTATGATATTTTCCACAAGGATTTAATTATCTAATCCTTTCTCAACCATAGCTTGTAAACTATTAACAATTTTCATAAACCTTTATTTAACCTTAATGAAACATTCTCTATAAGGGAATTCAAAATCTTGATAACCTGCCCTTAGCATAGCTC
The DNA here is from genome assembly GCA_963277665.1 of Viscum album. Classification (NCBI taxonomy): domain Eukaryota; kingdom Viridiplantae; phylum Streptophyta; class Magnoliopsida; order Santalales; family Viscaceae; genus Viscum; species Viscum album. The sequence continues at coordinate 1,955,073,568 of OY728130.1, forward strand.
TTCGGGTTTCAACAACTTTATATATACCAAAATGAGTAATCTCTAGTTTCTTATAGATAATGTTTGCTACTTCACAAGATGAAATCTGGCTATATATGTTTCTAGTCATTGATCAAAGTAAAGTATTACTTACCTTATAATTCAGTTAATATTCATGTTTCTCTTTATTTGTAAAATTTATAACTTTCTTATTAGGAATTTTATAATATATAGTGATCATGAAAAAATTATCAACCCGATATTGATTACAAATGTCTTCATTCTATCTCTCTAGTATTCAAAATTGTAGCCTTAAAAAATAGGTGGTCTTGTAGGATTTAAATTGTCAATTGATATGACATTGAGTCCTGTCATCTCTAAAAGAAATAAAAAATTCTTTTTACATAATGTACATTAGTACTACAATTATTTATAAACAAAAATTTTATAAGTGAAATAAAACTAACTTAAAAAATAGAAGAAAAAAATAATCGAGTGTAAATAGTGGAATCCTCCTATGATACCAAATGTATGTATTAGTATTGTAGAGACTTGGATCTGATACCAATTTTTGGATTGAAATGTATATACAGATGGCACAATACAAGAGGGGGTGAATTTTAGGTTTAAAAACTTTTCATTTTTATCCCTAAATGAATTTATTTTAAAAAAAATTAAACTAATCCAATTCACAATACCTCTTAATGTATTATAATATTAATCAGGCATGGCCCTGGGTCCAGTTATAAAAGTATCATAATAAGGTTGATTATGATAATTTATTCCACAAGTAGTATTTAATTGTATTCATTATATAATCAGAGTATGTGTGATATGAATCTTAATCATAATGATGATGGTAATTAGAGTAAAACAAAAAAAAATCTATCATAAAGCATACAGAATCTTATTGGGTAATTGAAATGATCGTAATCACAAAAACCATAATAAAAAAGTATAGAATAGAAAGATGAATATATAATACAATTCACTTTATATTACAATTCAATGGTAAAGTAAAACAAGTAAATGAATACAATTATTTTAACCCAAAGAGAAGGGTATCCAATAACCTTGGATAGAGGTCGCTTGATTTATACTTTCAAGAAATTCCGTTTTAACCACATCAAGGTAATCCCTCGATACGATGATTGGATTCTGTCTTTTTATCCCTGAAATCTCTAAATCAAGAAGGTGATTGGAACCTATGACTTCCGAGACTTGGAATCCCTCGATCCAAAAAATATTGGCACACTTGTCTTCCTATCCATCAAAGCCCTCAATCGTAATGACCAATGATCAGTTTTTCACAAAGAAAATCAAAAGTATTAAAAGTCACAAGTATATAGAATGAGTAGTTCACAACTTGTACACTTCAGAGTTTTCATACAAAGTATCAATTTGACAGAGCTCTCACGGAGTGTATCTGATTCATCAAAAAGTTCTGATCTCATTCAATTGATTTGGTATTTATAGGCCATCATCCCAACGGTCATCTTGGATTCCAATGATCATATTTTCTTCTAAAAATTCAGAGGGACTTGTACACTTGGAACTATAATGGTCATATTATAACTAAAAAAATGACATTGTTTTATAAAGAATATCAAAACATAATACATGGCATCATTTTAATTTAAATCTTTTCAATTATTATGATACAATTTTTTTATGATAAAATGAGTTTGAATGGATCTGATGATTCACGTTATTAGAGTCAATATGATTTTTATCATTATGAAAATAATGTCAGTACGAAAACTGGATAGTGTGTATGATAAATATCATATTCAGTGTGCGTGATAGAAATCATATCCAGGCTCGTTATGATAATCATGGAATGACTTATTTCTGCAAAACTCATGAGTATAGTTATTTTTGTATGCAAATAAAAAATTATAAAGATGAAAGGTAAAAAAATCCTTAAATTAAGTATGATAAAAAAAAATATAAGAATTCATTTAGAAAGATATTTTGTGATTTCTAAAACAAAAAATAATAGAGAAGTCAAAAGAAGACATTTGACCCAACAAATTTTTCATGTTTTGGTGTCATCAGATATTCCTATATATGAGCGTGTATAATTTTACTTATACTTTAAGATTATTATTAATTCATGTTAGAACTCATGTACTTAGATGTATTCTATAAACCTTGATGATAACAGTTCAAAGAGAAGTTGGATATGTTAGGTGCATCACAAGTGACATTTCATTAATGAATAAATTGAGGAATGATTTTTCCCTTCCATCTTTATGGAAGTTGATATCTCATCATTTTTATTGGAATAGAACTGTTGCATTAAGTTTCATATCCATGGTGTAATGACGTGTTTATTTCCAATATTCAAAGAAATACATATCGAGCATATAGGTCAGTGACATGATTATGCAACCTGCTTGATGAGATATTGTGACAAATAGATTATATTACATAATGAGAATTCGTATGTGGTTTTTGACATTGTGACATTAAGTTCTTTATCTTAGGTTCCATGACCGGTTGATAGATAGTAATCCTAAACTTTAGTCAAGCCTGCTTAATTCCAATGAGAAAGAATCCTAGATGGTCACATATTAAGGGTTTTTGTTGATCTCGATTAAATTCTATTTGAGTTTAATTAATGGAATAAATGTTATTCTCAAGTATGAGGAATGTTTTTGTTGATCTTGATTAAATTATATTTGAGTTTAATTAATAGAATAAATGTTATTTTGATGAATAATTTTTATTCAAGTTATATTGATCACATAAATTAAATAAATATTTATTCACCCACATGCGAATAAAATATTTATTTTGTTTATTGAATATTATATAAAAAATATATTTTCTAGGTTGTGAATAAAATATTTTTTTATGAATAAAATATTTATCTAGTTGTTCAATAAATTATAGAGGATTTCTATTATACCAAGGCCAAGTCCCATGACAAATATTAATTAACAATACAGTTACATAATATTTTTTTTATTGTGCAAATTGGAGAGCACCACAAAATAATAATAATATAATTATTATTATTATGTGTAATGGGGTTTATCAAAAGTAATAAATGTTATTTAATGGATGGTATGTAATTAAATAATATTTTAACTTAAATCCTAACTCTATAAATAGATGACTATGTCTATTGTGTAGAGCATCCAAAACTAAGAATAAAGAATTGTTGTGCACAAATAATTCTCTCTCAATTCATCATTATATCTACCTATAAAGAAAGAGAAGTGCAAGAGATATTTATTCACGATTGAAAAATGAGTGATCAAGAACAAACAATGCAAGACATTCAACTCACCGTGATAGCACTCGGAGATCGAGTGGTGTTTCTTGAAGATCATAGGATCATGTGTGGATCACCGTTGGAGGGATTCTATCCTTGGATCCTCATAATGCAATAAAGGTAATCCACAAGGGTATTTTTGGGCAATAAACATTCACCAATGAAGAAAGTTCCTAAGACTGGGTATTTATTTATTAAAATATTAAATAAATTAATTATAAATTTGACATACAAGATCATCGCTCTTGGTTTCAAACAATGATTATTAAAAGAATTTTTAATATATCATTCACCTCTACACGCTTTTACTGCACCAAGAACCAATAGTTATCATGAAAATAATCCATATTAATATCTAGTAGAAAAAAATTACCAATCACATCATAAATCATTCTTAGATAATTGAGTGGAAACTCTTTATCCAATCCATAATATGGATATACACAACTCTATTCCTATGGTATCCTAACTGTTAGAGTTTCCTAGTTAAGTGTAACCCAAATCAAGTGCCAAGAATAAGCTGACAAAGAACAATCAAGGTTACCCAGTTGATATTGAAAATACTATCAAGATAATATAAATTCACTTACAACTTGATTTCATTACATAGTATAATCTCGGGGTACTCATGTTGGGATTGAAAATACCCAGTTCAATGACTAAGGGTCTTAAGAAGTACTACTTTGGAAGTAATATTACACATAGTATTTGAATTGGGTTTTAATCTTACCATCTTATCTCATGTTATTCCCTTTTTATGTATGTATGCTTATATTGATTTAGTTTGTAATCTTATTCCATTCACCAAACCAATATGTTCAAACCATATTGATTTGTAACTCTTTACACAACCCATAGGTTTGTGTTACTCACCCAAAAATAGAATTCAAATATATTAATATATATATAAATTCATCATATATATAAGGTGCATGAACACTTTATGTAAAGGTTTATAACTATATGAGATCATCAATACCCTCATGAGTAATCTCAGAGGGATAGATGACTAACCCCATTCACTAACCTAGACAAGGCATAATACTCCAGGTAGGTAGGTAGTCGGACCCTAAGTCCATCTACCCAGGGATACTTTACTCAATAGATAATCTAATTCATCATAACTCTAACACATAATATGAATAAAATATATTCAATAACTTAATTCATGTTCATAACTTCAATTAAAAACTGAGTTCAAGGTATATGAAAAACTAAATTCATTATTAATCCTAGCATGTAAATCATGGCTCTATCTAAAATTAGTTTAAAAATGAAACTAAATAATACATGATAGTCACATTTCTTAAAAAAATTATTAAACATGAATATAGTAGGTAATAACCTTTTGTATAAAATAAAAATTCAAATATTTTAACATGAGATAACCATTCATAAAAATTTCATAAATAAAATCTAACTATAAACCCTTTTCTAATTTTATATTTTAACACTATAGACAATCTATAAATTTGAATATAAACATTTTATATTCATTCAAATACAAACCCTTTCATATTTATCATTATATGAAATTTAAATTTTAAATAAATGATATTATATGAATTATAAACTATTTATAATCCAATTTCTATTATGTAATAATTTTAAATAATCTAAATATCATATACTTAATCATTATTTAAACCTTGATCATATCAATCATCAAAATAGTTTTTGATGTGGATTAAATAATATCCAAATAAGTCCCCCTTTTGTTTTGAATAATTCAAAATAATTAATTATGAACAATTCATAATTTAAATATAAAATAATTTATATTTTGACCTTATTTTATAATTTATAACCCTTTATAAATTATATCTTATTATTTCTAAATAAAAACATTTATTTGTAGATCATAATTCATGCCATATAATTTTCTTTAAATTCATATATTAACATTTAATATTTAATGAATATTTAATAGTATATGTTTCATAAACAGTTATTAATTAATTATAAACCATTTATAATTAATTAATTAATTAACCATTTATTAATTAATAAATATCCCCAAAATACCTTTTATAATGATTTATAAACATTTTATAAACCATTTAGATAATTTTATATTCTAAAACTCTTTTTTTAACAATTTTAAATAATTTTTTTTACCCTTATGTAGAATCCCTATTTGGTGTAAGGATGACCTCATTATACCCTTACACAAACACTCTACATAAGGTTAATCTGGTTCTAGATCCCTTTCATTAGGGTAGAACAATTTTTATTAATGTTGTGTAAGGTTAGACCTCTAACTTCACCAAGGTAGCACATCATTTACCTTTATGAAATCCTTAAAAACTAGTTAAAACCTTTAATAAATTCAGCTAAAACCTACTGCATAAAGGTTGAAAAAGGGACCCTTATGTAGAACTCTTCTATGTAAGGGTAACCTAAAAAGTCCTCATGTTGTATAAAGGTAATTCAGGTGAATACCATTACGAGCACTACCTTTACATAGAAAATTTACATAAAGGTTTGAACCAAACTACATTTATGTGAACTCTTCACATATTGGTAAGTCTTGGGTTACCTTTATATGACTACTTACATGAATTTAAATGGAGATGACACTTATGTAGTCCAATATTAGTAAGGCTAAAATCCAATTACCCTTATGTAAACCACTATGCATAAGGGTTGTTCAGGATGACCCTTACACAAAACATTTCTATGCAAGGGTATTCGTTTTAACCAAGAATTTTTAGAAAACACAAAACAATTCTATTTTTCTCATTTTCCTTATTTTCCATTCATGATTTTCTAAAAATTAATCATGGATTCCATTTGATACCACTAAAGGGTTTTGAATAAATCTGATAATGATTATCAAAATTTTCGGAAGTAATTTAAACCCCTTTCCAAGGATCAATATAAAAGATAATATGAAACTTCATATAAAACTGAAATGAAGAAATATTATTGTAAAAATGCATACCATACACTAAACAATAAACTAAATTATCTTTGAATTTCATCACATAGATTTGAGAGTGATCACTAAGTGGAACCCAAATGACATCCCACCTTCGCAGTGTATCCACGGTCTCCACTGAATCATTTGATGTTCTATTGATATTATTATTCAATTCATTATGTGATGGTGTATCGTATGAAAATAAGGAATAAGAATAGGGCTATTAATCTTGATGATTTTCATCAAATAAAACATGGAATCACATACCCACGTCCATCACATGGTAGTAGTTTATATAGGTTATAGAAGATTCTCCTCAATATATTTCATTTATTCATGTGTTAAAATGAATAAATAAATCCTATGGTTAGTATATTCATTCATAATATGAATGATTCACATCTCATAAATTTTATATCATGAAATGGTACTTTATTGATAGCCTTTTTTGGAATAAAAAATGGCAACATCTCATGAAAAACATTAAACCAAAGTGATACATCACATGCATGCAAACAACCTATATATATATCATATATATAAAAGGATTTATGGAATATATATATCAATGGGTTATATTGATATGATAAGGTTATATTTAATATATTATGGAGCTCATTAAAAATAGTTTTATTTCAGTTTAGAAGAATGGATTCATGAGGTAATAAGTAGAGACTTGTTACTTGGATTGATCTGCTAAATTATATCTCATTGAATTTCATACAGTCATCGATATACTTAGGGGTGTATGCTTATTATCATTTATTATTACTTTAGGCTGTAGAAATACCTAAAATGTGAATCTACATACTTTTATACCCTACTTATATAAGTCTACATGTTGATTTGGATAATACGGGGGTGGTTGAGTATGTTGCTAATCATATCATTGGTTGGAGTGCAACCAAGATGGGATTTTTCTATTTGTATGTCAAGTTAAATACATATAGACCTTGATTGAATTAGACTAAGGAAATGCATGGCCATTCTTAGTTATTTCATATATGATGTGTTCAAATACTTGGATAAGTGACATATAATATACTTATCAGATGGATGAATGGCATGGGATGTATTCATCGACTTGGCCAGTATTTTTCAAGGAAATAAGAAATAATGAGAGTAAAATACTATATTAATATACTCCTTGTATATTGATCTCTATATGTCATGTAAAAAGCGATTATATAGGTATATATATGATGTATATGATATATCTTGTGGTAGACATGTCTATATAGAGATATGATCATGTTTGATGGAGATCACACTAGACTCATTAGTATCTTGAGTATCACTGACAATTTTATAGAGGTCGTTATTTAATTTTATCCAAAAATAGGGATTAAATAGTTTTTTTCACACTGTTGAGGACCATAGGGTCGCACAGTTAGGCCCTTGGATAAGGATAAAATTTTAGATAGGGTATTTGTTCAAAATAAAGATATTTTTGATGAAAAATCATATTCAAAAGAGTTTGTATGTATTCACAAAGAGTTTAGAAGGTTTAAATAAAGTCCTTATGGGATTTTAGTATAAGTGGGTGATTGTTGGATGTGCACTAAAATGTACATGAATGAGATGCACGTACACATATATAATAATATGAGATTATATGTACTATACATTTAATTAATGTATAATATGCATGAATATATATATATGTATATATTATCAAATATTAATGGAATGAATATTATGGATAAGTTAAATTCAATACAACAACCTATATAGTTTCTCCCAAATAGTTACATCAAGTTATAAACCAAAGGTTGGTTTATTTAAGTTTGCATTTATTCATTGAAGTTTGTTCAATGAATAATCTACCCAATGGGAATTAACACATGAGATAAGATATGAATAGGAGATGCCTCAGGCACTGTCTATAGAATAGGATGAGATATTATCTTATGGGTGTGTGATTTTTATAAGACTAACTAAAGTCTATTAAAACTCTCTTCTTCCTGGTCATTGTTTGTATCACCCAAGAAGGTGTTATTACCCATTTAGTTTCTTAGGTATCCTCAATAAATGTTTATAGATACATCAACCTATGTATTCCTATAAAGGAAGAGTGATTTTGTTCACTGCTCCTTGTGATCTACCTTAAGCACACTCCATCGAATAAAGGAGATTTAATCCAATGTAGCAAGTGATTTATAGGAACTCTTTTTTTTCAATATTTCACGCATTTTATTTCTTGAATGTAGATCTCCTATGATTTTGATTTGTCTTCTGTTGAAATGAACAAGAAGATGATCATATGAAAACCATCATGGGTGTGCTCCTCATACACACCAATTAATTTAGTCATTAAATTTTATTCATTTAATAACACAATTGTTATGAGTGGGTGCCTTAAACCCAGCTCATATATGTACTTTGATTACCAAAACATGTATACTGTTTGATATATACATGTGTTTTCTCTTACTATGATAGTAACATTACTTTTTCATATACTATATAATTGGTAATGTCTACAAATTACATGTCATATCAAAGTAATATTATTTTTATGGAGAGGATTTTTCCATTTATAAGTGAGGGGAGGGTCACTCTTAGAATTATTTATTGTGTTAAATTAAAATAAATTAATTTTCATGGAAAAATGGCTCCATATTAATATAATTCAAGGGAAAAACCTTTATTTATAACTAAACTGAGTTTTCATGCATTATATGGTTTTATCTAAAATTTGATTTCCAAATTATATATTTAAATTTGACAAAATTAACTTCATAGGGTATTAAATACATGAAAATAAGAGTTAGTGATGATTATATTTTTCCTTATGGTCTAAAGGATAATATTTGATAGATGCTCATTCTTATGTGATTTTTGAACTTTATTGAGGTAATATCATTCATGTTATTATCAAAAACTATCCTAAACAACTTCTTTAAATTATTTATGTATACCATCCATGTGATTTGGTGATTACAAATGAATCACATCACTTCGGGGTGGCGGCAGTCCACGTGTACACATGTATGGAGTTATCGATTAACTTTATTTACATCCACCAAATTATCAAGCACATTATAGTGATTATTTAATGTTTTTTGGTCACTGAATTCTATAACATGTTTATGGAGAAGATAAAAACATCTTTTTTCTACAAAAAAACATTTTTCACATATATATAATATAATTTTATATTTTTTGGAAATTTGATTTGGTTTAATATAGATTATATTTATGTTTATAAAATCAGGTTATGGTAGACTCACTGCCATATTTAGGTTGTACCCATGACATCCACATACATGATACACACATTCAACTGATGGTGTAAATTAGGGAGGAACACACTCGAGGATTTAATATAAGAAAAATTCTATAGTGGGAATCACATGTTGGATTGTTTAAGTAATTTATGGAACTTTTATAAATGGTATTTTAAAAAATTTATTTCATTATAAAAGTTCTAATCTATAATGATAACTTCAACATACCATGAAATTAGTCTTGAACATATGTCTCGTGGTTTATATACATCATGCTAATAAAACACAGATGATATTAGACTATGGGTTTTGGGGGCTCATAAGCATTAAGACTTTATCTTGTGAAGTTCTCACTTGGTGATATCATGTATATTAGATCATGAGGACTGAAGCGCCAATAAGAACACTATATTTTATAGGTTTCATTGGTTGTTCCTATATATGATATGTGTATTGGTCTCTTGACATGAGATCGTAATCAGTGTGTACCATTTGATTTTATCCTTTGATTATAAATGAAAATCATGAAATTTATATTGTGGAAAGGTTTCTTGATTTGGGTGTGACGTTGATGGTATGACATTGATAAAATGATCAAGATAGGATTTTTTTTCTTCCAAAAGGAAGATATATCTCAGGTCAGTTGACCAATATGGTAGTATCGTCACTAAATCCATGATCATGGTAGAAGAAGGTATGTTTATCTAGTATAGTCAACAATAAGTAAATCAGGAAAGGATGATGATAATAAGTGTGTTCCCTTCTTTATGAGGTGTCAAGAAAAAGAGGCCACATTATGAAATTTGTATTCATATGAGAGGTTTTTGTTGTTATAACTATGACTTATCTCCTTAAGGGCCCTGATGGGTTATTATAATCCACTCTTGGTTTGTGAGTATTATTCACTACTATTGAGATAAGGTCCTATAAGGGTATACACTAAATTTATTCAAAAGTATGACATATTCTAGTGAATAGGAGATTAGGACATGGTGGGTCTCACCATGGGGTTTGAGTGATTTTCGATTTTTGACTAATCACTGTGAAATAAATGAATTCACATTATTCAAGTTTATAATAATTGGAATTGAATTTACTTATTAATAGTATTCATAATTTATTCTGTAAATATGAGGGAAAATATTTTACGAATGAATATTATTATATTCAAGATTCCTTTAATATTTGTGTGAAGAACAAGTCAAGTAAAGGCTCATATTTTATCACATAATATATTTATTATTTTAAGAGTAAGTGATAAAATATGAATGAAATTTATAACATAGTTAATTGTTCATAAGATATCATTTATGGCTTATTTAGTAGGTTATATATATTAGGGGTCCATAGTGCAATTTTTAGGGATAATAAATCTACCTATTTAAGCTGAAGAAAGCCTAAATTCATATGACTATTAATCCTTTAAATTTGAGAGCTCCTTTCACATTCTGCCCACATCCTAGTGAGAGAAGAAAGTTGTTCCCAGAAACCAATCCAAATTCTTCTTCATGGATCAAAGTAATGATGTAGTGATGATCCTTGGGAGATTAAAAGGTTCATCGCTAATCCGTACTAGATCCCAAAATATAATGTTCAACACTTGACCAAACTCTTGAAGTGTTTTTACATGATATAGAGGGATATAGAATTAGTTCCTTCAAGTAGTGATCACCAAGGATGAGCAGAATATTCCTATTTTTCTAATTGAATGACATAATAGTTCAATTAATTTTGTTCCCAAAACCCTCCATGTGGTATCTTAGGGTCATTTACTGAGAAAATTATCTTTGGTTTCGATGTTACGATGTTGAACCAATGATAAAAATTTTAATTCCCTATTTTTACACTTTTGTTATGCATCTGGTACCAACAAGTGGTATCAGAGTTACCGAATGACCATTTAAGCTAGATTAAAATTAAATTTTCATAAATTTGTGTATAGGTCCTTGTTACTATCCCAATGCTATGAATGTCGCTAAGATCCGAGCATGGGCATCCAAATTATGGTCATTCTAAGTTTTAAATTGGATCAAAACCAATATTTTTGGTCTAAAATAACGAAGAACATATATACATACATATATAAACACAAATCAAAAGGAAACAAAATAAAAATAATAAATTAATTTTTTTTCACTGATGGTTATCACAACCCTCATGGATGTTTTACCCCCTCCACTAATAGGGGGTGTGATTTTAAATCTCATTCACCACTGTGGCAAGTGGTTTATAAATAAATCTTTTTTTATTAGATCTGCCAGCACCGCCCCTCCCCATCACTAGACCTACACACAATCATATGGGGCACTGCTGGTCTTCTGACTTTTTTTGGGCTAATATGAGCCTTTTTTGACCTTCCAGACCCCATCCAGGCCCAAAAAAATCCTAGAACCCCTCTGGGGGAGTTTTGGGCCTCCCAGGTGTCTGAATTTTTTTTAAAAAATTAAAAAAATAGAATGATTAAAAAAACTTTAGGACCATGTGACTTATAATTTGTGAATTAAAATTAGATTAATACATTTTAATACATATTAAATTACCTTGAGTATAGTTTTTTTCAAATTTAATTTTATTACGCATTTATATTTCATGTTAACTGATCATGAGTCTTGACCAACCAACCTATGTTTGGTTTTTCATTTATTTATTTATCATAATTGTTTGTTTGTAATAATTAATTATTAAATGATGGTTTACACATCGTCTCTCTCCCACTTTATATGTATAACACTCTGTATATTGCATCCCACCTTTTCATTACATAACTTTTCATTATATTTTACAAACAAATGATCTTTAAAGTCTAGTGTCTTGGAAATCAGGAACATAATACATAAAATTTCCTTCTAATAAACTTGTAAGGTTTTATCATAGGTTAATACTAAGTACAATTACTACATCTCAAAACCTGGAGACATACATCAAAGGAAAGGGTGAGCAGAAGGCCCAGTAAGGAAAATAAGTGAAATAGTTTACATGTGATTTTGAGCGACATCAATAAGAACATGAGGGGTATTGTAAAGGAATGATAAAGAGGCATATCATAGAAATAATAAACTGAATCATAAATTGAAAATGTGGCTACAAAATTTAATTTAGAAATTAATGAACATATCACCAAGGTCCATCCCCAAGGTGTCATAAAAATTACCAAGGTTATTCACCGAGGTATCATAAAACTTTTCATCTTTAGAGATTAAATTATTTACCCAATGCATTGGAGTGATATCAGGGTGTACCCTTAATATTTATTTATTTTTAGGTGATTTAAATAGATAATAATCATAAATTTCATAAATAACCCAAATATAATTAAAGAAATGTGTTTCATATCAAAATCATGACGTTTTAAAAAGTGCTTAAAAACAATATCATTATGTTATTTATAACCCATGAAAAGGGAGTGATGGTTATATGTATGTCAATTCCAGAATAAAATATATCAATTTTATGTATTTATGAATACCCCTAGAAATAAAATAGGTATGGGTATTCACATAAACAAAATAATATAATTTCTTGAGAACAAGAGAGAGATTTGGAGACGAAAACTCTGCAGCATAACGTCTATACAACATGGTTTTAGAAAAAATTAAAAAGAGAGGATAAAAGGGTTACCTACTCATAATTAACTCATAATAAAGTATAGGGACAAAATATAATGTAAATAAGATCATGGGACATACCACATACAAAGGAAACGTGAAAGAAAAGAGAAGATGTGATTTCTTTTATGAAAATTTGGCAGCCTAATGGCATCACTTAAAAATTCAGAAAATCAGTTGATAAGAGCAGAAAGGGTCTCTCATAATCTGGATGTGAAATATACAGAAATACGTATATAGAAGAACATACCCCCACATAATAAAAGGGAAACTAGAAGACATAACATAAAGGAAGACGTGACTAAAAGAGGATGGTGAAAGGTTCCCTTACCTTGAAGTGTAACTTCAAAAACTCAAAGGTTAGGCCATTGGGGGGATTGAGGGCACCTTAGAAGGAATCCTTGGGAGGTAAAAATAATAAAGATTCACTTAGGATGAATTTGGAATGAAATGAATGAAGTAATGGGTTGGTATTTATAGTAAAAGTGAGGGAATATTTTATTAATTTTCAAGGGATACCTCATTAGTGGTATTTGAAAAACCATGGGCTTTCAAATGGTATTTTCCCATGGTATGGGAAACTTGGGATACCTCATAACATATATTACTGTACAAAATTTTACCAAAAATATTACAGCATGATTACATCATTAATGATGTCAGTAAACACACTGAAACTCAAAACTGTATTTTTACTATTCACTGAAAATTCAACTGTTTCAGAAAAATCTCAAAAATTCATCCTAACCATTTTCCAACATGTAGAATCCTAAAGTGAACTCCATTTTATAAAAATTAATTTCATTTTAAATTAAATAAAATAATAATGCTTGATCAATAATTTCTAAAACATTTATTTACTTATACTATGATATAATTATATCACATTACCACTTAAGATATCCAAAACATATTTATACCTCCTTATGTGATGTTACTATTCCATTGGTAAATTTACCATTTATAAGGGTAAAATTACTATTCCAAAGGGTAAAGTTACTATTCAGTCAAAAATTATTTTGATCTTATTCAACCACATTTTTCACCCTGATTACAACCATGTATGTTAGATTTTTGAAAATCATTTCACATAAAAAGTTATTTAATAATAAAATATATTTTTTCTATTCATAACAAAACACTATTCATCAAATACTATTCATCAATTTGAAACTTCTAAGAAAACTTCTAAAAATTCATCCTAGGTTAATTTTGACATTTGAAATTTAAAAATGATGTTTATTTTACCATAATAATTCTCTATGTATGAAAAATATCTAAAAATTACAACTTTTACTTCTGAAATAAATTTATAAAATTTTTCTTAGTTAAACATATACTTTATTAAGAAAAGATATTCCAAAAACAGGAATGATGAGATAACAATTTTATTTATACCAAGGGATTACACAAAGTAACTAAGTCATCATTACAGACCCCCTTATAATGCTCGCATAGGACCTAAGAGTAAGGTGTGCAATGGTGATAGAATCTTGGGGAAACTTGGACAACATTTCCCGAGTGGTGATTTTTATCAGCTTGAACTTATCCCGTAGGAAATTTTGTTCAGGTTTCGCATGTTGAAGCTCAACTTGGGCTTGGTCCAGATCAAAGATTAGTGATGCAGCCTTCTTTCCAAGCTCTAAAAGATGGGATTCATACGGCCCGAGTCTACTGGATGAGGCCATCAACTCCTCTTTCTGTATTAATTAACCACGATCTCTTGTATTTATAAACAATAATCATAATGTTAAGAGTTTAGTTTCCAATGATCATATTGACCAACGATCATATAACAGTTGAAACCCAGTGGTCTTATTTTAATTATACTCACTTCATTAATTATATAGTTTTGTTGAGTGTAAAATAAAATAACACACAAATTCAGGAAAAAATATTATTCAAAAGTTTGGGTCGTTACATTATCTCCCCCCCCCTTAATAAATTTCATCCCCAAAATTTTAACTTATACCATCAGAAGAGAAAAGGTGCAGTACTTATGCCTCATAGACTCCTATGGTTCCCATGTGGCTTCTTCAAATTTGTGGTTCCTTCACAACACCTTAACTAGGTGTGTAGTCTTGTTGCATATAACCTTGTACCTATGATCCAAGATCTCCACCACTTGATCCTCATAAGAGAGGTCATGTTCCTTTGTACCAACTCTGGATTTAGTACATGTGAAGGGTCAGGTATTTACTTCCTTAAGAGGGATACATGGAAGACATCATGAACTTGTGCCAGATTTGGAGGAAGTGGAAGTTTACAGGCCATTGTTCCTACACGATCAAGGATTTCATTGGGGCCAATGTACCTAGGGATGAGCTTACCTTTCTTCCCAACCCCCATGACTCTCTTCCAAGGTGAGATTCAAAGAAAGACTTTGTCACCAACATAAAACTCCAAGTCCCTTCGATGGTTGTTGGCATATCTCTTTTGCTGACTCTGAGCAGCCTTAATGTGTTGATGGATGGCATGGACTTTTTCTGTCATCTCTTTCAAAAGATCAGTCCCAAGAAGCTTTCTCTCACCATCTTCATCCCAACAAGTAGGAGTTCTAAATCTCTTCCCATATAGAGCTTCATAGGGTTCCATTTGAATGCTCGAGTGGAAAATATTATTGTAAGAGAACTAGACTAAAGGGATATGTTGATCCCATCCACCTTAAATTCCATTGATCATGTTCTCAGCATGTCCTCAAGTGTTTGAATAGTCCTTTAATATTGACCATCATTTTGGGGGTGATAGTCCATACTTAAATTCAATTTTTTAATTATACCATGTTGAATACTTCTCCAAAATTTTTATGTGAACCTTGGATCACGATTAGATACGATAGAAAGTGGAACTCGTTGTAGCCTTAACACTTCCTTCACATAAATCCTGGAAAGTTAATCAAGATATAAATCTTCCTAAAAAGAGATAAAATGGGAATTCTTGGTGTGAAGGTCCACAATAACCCATATCACATTTTTTCCTTTGTAAGTTATCGGGAGACCAGTGACAAAGTCTATAGTGATATTGTCCCACTTCCATTCTGGTATGGGTAGTGATTGTAATACCCTTTTAGGAATTTATCACTCTACCTTCACTTGTTGACATATTAGGCACCTTGTAGTGTAGTCAGCAATCTCTGTTTTCCTATTATCCCACAAAAAATGATCATGAAGGTCCCTATACATTTTCATGATTCCTAGATGTATAGATAAAGTAGATATATGAGATTCATCCATCATATCCTTCTTTATTTCAGGAATAGATAGAACACATGGAATTGTATGAAATTTCAGTACACCTTCTTGATCAATATTGAACTCAAGAAACTTCCCATCCTTCACAGCCTCAAACTTCTTCTGTAACAAAGGATCTTCTTTTGGAGCTTTCTTGATATTCTCTAGTAATGATGGTTGAGAAATCATTTGGTATAGGTTTGATGATGTCCCTTCCCTTATAATTCCCATTTCCAGCTTTACCAGGTCATTGATCAAAGGATCTCTTTAAATCCTCATCATGGATAGAAAAACTGGGTCTTTCCTACTTAATGCATCAGTGAATTTTTTTTCTCTTTTGGGATGACAATCAATTGAAAAATCATAGTCTTTAAGAAGTTCTAACCATATCCTCTGTCTCATGTCCAATTAGTTTTTTGTGAAAATATACTTCAAACTTTGATGGTCAGTGTATATATCACATTTCTTCCACATAAAGATAGTGGCTCTGTATCTTCAGAGCAAAAATGACCACATCCAGCTCCAGATCATGCATAGGATAGTTCTGCTCATGATTCTTCAACTATCGAGATGCATAAGCAATGAACTTATCATTTTTCATGAGGACACACCCAATCCCTTTCAGATATGCATCTCTAAAAATGAATAATCCTTCTCCACTTGAGGGTAGAGTTAACATGGGTGCAGTAACCAATCTATTCTTTAGATCTTAGAAACTTTCCTCACACTACTTTTTCAAGATGAACTTGACCCATTTTCGAGTTAACTTTATTAATGGATTAGAAATTCATGAATTTTTTTTCAAAAACCTCCTATAATATCCCGCTAATCCAAGGAAACTATGAATCTCAGTTATTTTTGTAGGCTGAGGCCACTTTTCTACAACCTTTTCCTTTTTAGGGTCAATTGTGATTCTTTAATTGGTTATAATGTTCCCCAAGAAATCAACTTGTTGTAACCAAAATTCACATTTTCTGAACTTTCCAAAAAAACCTCTCCTTCTGTAGAGTTTGAAATATAGCCCTTAAATGATCCTCATGATCCTCTCAACTTTTGGAATATATCAAAATATCATCAATAAAAACTACCACAAAGTTATCAAGGTAGTCCTAAAAGACTATATTCATCAAATCCATAAAAATAGCAGGTGCATTAGTCAGTTCGAAGGGCGTAACAACAAACTCACAATTTCCATATCTTGATCAAAATGAAATTTTTGGAATATCTTATTTCTTCACCCTAAATTGATGATAACCAAATTGAAGATCAATATTAGAGAATAATTGAGCCCCATGAAGTTGGTCAAATAAGTTATCAATTCTTGGAAGAGGGTATTTTTTCTTCACTGTGATTTCATTCAGTTCTCTATAATCAATGCATAGCTGCATTGATCCATCCTTATTATTCACAAAGAGAACAGGTGCTCCACAAGGAGGCACATAAACCCCTTCTCCAAAAGATCTTGGAGTTTCTTCTTTAATTACTCAAACTCCACATTTTCCATCCTATAAGGGGTATTTGATATTGGATGAGATCCAGGTATGTGTTCAATAGAGAACTCTACCTCTCTTTCTGGGGGAGGTCTGGGTAACTCCTCAGGAAATACATCAATGCATTATTGGGTGATGGGACATTTTCTATCCTTATAATCTCATTTCCTTATTCTTCTTCACCAATAAACTCCATAAATAAGGATATAGGAGGTTATTTTGGACAAAGATCAGGTTGAGATATCTCTCCTTGGAAGATAACTGTAGTTTTCCCATTCAATACTAATGAGATTTCCTTGCTTCTACATTTTATCTTAGCATTATACTTTGAGTGTCAGTCCATCCCTAGTATAATTTTGAATTCCAAAATGGTAATGACTACTAGATTTGCGATAATATTGTGCTCACTAAAGTAAATACTAGAGTTTCTAAACACTGATGATGCTTGGATAATCCGACCAAGAGTCTTGACTAATAACTCTACTTTTAGCAATTTAGGGGTTGATTCTAAATTATATGTAAACTTAGAGGAAAAAAAGGAATGCGTAGAACCAGAATCAAACAAAGTACTTGCTAGCTTTGAGATAACAACAAGAGTACCTTCCAACACAACATTTGGAGCTTAAAATTTATCCACAGTGATAGAAAAAGCACAACCTTACTCTCTTGTCCTTTTTTGAGGATGATGGTGATTCCCCTCCATTTCCCTCAAATTTGGACACTAATTATCCAAGTGCCCAAGTTGTCCACACTTGAAGCATTGTACATCAGGTAAGTCATACACTATCTTCCCCTTGTTTTTAGTGTGGGGAATTTGATGCTTCACCTCACTATGAAAATTCCATGCGATATGGCCATTTCTTCTACACTTGTAGCACTTCCCACTCTCGAGCAGGAAGTTCCCCGAATGCTTCTTCCCACACTTATTACACGTGGAACGTTTCACTTGCTTGCCTATTATTCCCTGATCAAAGATCTTCTATAAGATTTTATCCATTGATCTATTCTTATCATTAGATTTTATGAGGCCAATGCATCTCACCGAACTCCAGATTGACTTTCATCACACTTCGCACGATTTCCTCATAGCTATCATAGTCTCGGTTGGTTAAATTATTCTGGAGATGAGGTCTTAGTACACTAAAGAATATATCAACCTTACCATTTGTATCCATGAAAAATCTAGAGGTGTAACGTGAAAGCCTTATGAATTTCATCATATATCTTACCTCAGATTCATTCTCCTTCTGCTTCTTCTCGAGAAACTCCTTCTCCATTTTTGTTCTCATGGAATGAGGGAAATACTTATTGAAGAAGATCTCTTTAAACTATTCATACTCCATAGCTTCAACCTCCACTTTTGGCCTCATTTTTTTAATCAGTTACCACCATTGATCATCTTCAGCAATCAATGGGTCGGTAGATCCACTGAAGGTTGGTGGTCATTGATTCATAAAGGACTCAATAGAATGTTGTTCCCTTCATGGTGAAATATGTCTCTCATCTTGATTCAAGATATTTATCATAACTTAAGTCAGTTGGTTCATCATTCTCAAGAAAATTTTCATTCTGGCTTCCATTGGAGGGTCGTCGACACATTGTCCATTGCGGTTACCATTTGCACGGTTACAATTATTTCCCACCATTTTCTAAAATAATAAAACATTAGTGAGAAGATTATTTCATTTGTGAATATTTTAACTATAATGGATTTTTATGTCATAAAACATTACGCTTAAACATATTATTCCTTAACAACAATTACATTTCTCTATAAATACTTCATAATGATTCATAAAAAGATTATGATTAACTAAACATATCCCATGGGGGTGTCAAAATAGGAATGTATCAAGGTCTGTTTTGGTTTACCAAGATACCTTAGGTCAAGCCCAAAACTCCTTGTCAGACTTTTCACTCCTAGTTTCATTTGTGCCAGAGCCACATCCACTTGTTTGTATCCAGACATGGGTTTATTTATTTAGAAACCACTTACTTAATATTTCACCAAAATACAAGGAATTTTTCTTATATTTAAACTTTTATATATATTTCTTCCTAAATTTTTCATATCCTAATTTTTACAAATAACTAAATTATCCTTTGATACCAACTATGGCATCCCACCTTTTCATTATAGAACTTTTCATTACATTTTACAAACAAATGATCTTTAAAGTCTAGTGTCTTGAAAATTAAGAACATAATACATAAAATGAAATTCTAATATGCTTTTAAGGATTAATCATAGGTTTATCCTAAGTACAATTATGAAATCTCATAACCTGGAGATATAAATCAATGGAAAGGGTGAGCAGAAGACCTAGTAAAGAAAACAACTGAAACAGTTTACATGTGATCTTGAGTGATATCAATAAGAACATGAGGGGTATTGTAAAGGAATGATAAATAGGAATATAATAGAAATAATAACTTGAATAATAACTTGAAAATGTGTCTATAACATTTAATTTAGACATTCATGAACATATCACCAAGGTCCATACCCAAGGTGTTATAAAAATTACCAAGGTTATTCACCAAGGTATCGTAAAACTTATCATCTCTAGAGATTAAATTCTTTACCCACTGCATTGGAGAACTATCAGGGAGAACCGTTAATATGTATAAATTTTAATGTGATACACATAGATCATAATAATACATTTCATAAATAACCCAAATAGAATAAAAGAAATGGGTTTCATATCAAAATCATGACGTTTTAAAAAGTTCTTAAAAATGAGATCATTATGCCATTTATAACCCATGGAAAGGGAGTGAGAGTTATATGTATGTCAATTCCAGAATAAAATATTTAAATTTTATATCTTGATGAATACCCCTAAAAATTAAATAGGTTTGGGTATTCACATAAATAAAATAAGATAATTTCTTGTGAAAAAGAGAGAGATTTTGAGACGAAAATTCTGCAACATAACAGCTATAAAACACGGGTTTAGAAAACATTAAAAAGAGAGGGTACAAGGGTTACCCACTCATAAATAACTCATAATAAAATATAGGGACATAATAAAATGTAAATCATATCATGGTATGGATGAAATACCACATGAAAATAAAACTTGAAAGAAAATATAAGATCTGATTTCTTTTATGAAAATTCGGCAGCCTAACAACATCACTTAAAAATTAAAAAAAAACCAGTTGATGAGAGTGGAAAGGGTCTCTCATCATTTGGACATGAAATGGAAAGAAATAAGGATATACAAGAACATTACCCCACATAATAAAATGGAAACTAGAATACATAACATAAAGAAAGTCATGACTAAAAGAGGAGGGTGAAAGGTTCCCTTATGCTGAAGAGTAACTTCAAAAACTCGAAGTTTGGGGTCTTAGGGGGCTTGAGGGCACCTTGGGAGGACTACTTGGTAGGTAAAAAGACCATATCTTTGTTTATGAGGAATCTGTAATGAAATGAATGAAGGAGTGGTTTGGTATTTATAGCAAAATTGAGGGAATATTTTATTAATTTACACAGGACACTTCATTAGTGGTATTTGCAAAACTATGGTATATTCCCATGGTATTGGCCACTTGGGACACCTCATAACATATATTAATATAAAAAAATCTACCAGAATTATTAAATCATGATTACATCATTAATTATGTCATTAAATACACCGAAACTCAAAATTGTATTTTTACTATTCACCGAAAATTCAACTGTTTCAGAAAAATCCCAAAAATTCACCCTAACCATTTTTCAACATGTAGAATCCAAAATTGAACTACATTTTATAAAAATTAATTTCTTTTTAAATAAAATTAAATAAATAATATACTAATAATTGACTAATAATTTCTAAAACATTTATTTACTTATACTATGATATAATTATATCACATTACCACTTAAGATGGCCAAAACATATTTATACCTTCTTATGTGATGTTATTATTCCATTGGTAAAATTATAATTCATAGGGATAAAATTAATATTCCAAAGGTTAAAGTTTCTATTCACTAAAAAATTATTCTGATCTTATTCAACCACATTTTTTACCCTTATTACAACCATGTATGTCATATTTTTGAAAATCATTTCACAGAAAAAGTTATTTAATAATAAAATATTTTTTTACAATTCCTAAAAAAACACTATTCATAAAATACTATTCATAAAAAAAAAACTATTCATAAAATACTATTCATCAAATTGAAACTTCTTAGAAAACTTCTAAAAATTCATCCTAGGTTAATTTTGACATTTAAAATTCAAAAATGATGTTTATTTTACCATAATAATTCTCTATGTATGATCCATCCATCCAATCCATATTTTTTTGTATTTTAAGATGACACTTTTAAGGGTAAGTTTGAAACCAATACAAATCCATCCAAATAAAAATCCCGCCCACTGCAAAAACAAAAGATCATAAAAATCCCGCCCACCGCAAAACCGACCAACCGCGTCCAAAAAAGATTTTTACACTTCAAAATTCAAATTTCAAACATGGTTCCAGCCCACTTCACCCACCCCATAATAGCCATCCTCCATCCATCACCGTCAGAGAAATCCATTGCCCGAGACATTACTGTAATCATCACACGCCGACCTTATCCTTTTGCCACCGTCACAACCATCGCCATGTTCTATCACCGTCAAAATCGTCTTTAATGAGTCGTCATCATCGGCCACTTCTCTGACATTTGCCGTCAACACTGAACATCCTATCCCACTCCGATCCGTCACCACATCTTCATCGCTGTTCAAACATCCACCCAGAACGCTGAAGCCATCAACAACATCAAACCTTCACCACTAACTTTCCTTCTCACCACCAAAAACCAACACCAGATAACGGAACCACTGCCGTAGATCACATACTTCCATCGAAGAAGAAAACCAAAATATAAAACAAAATTGGGGTAGTATCCCTAAATGAAACCGAAACAAGAGTTGACTGGGAATGAAACCCAAACAAGAAGAAAACAAAAGAAGGTTGACCTGGGGAATCCATGGCCGCCGAACCGCAAGGCCCAAAACCCATGTGTATCCATCGCTCCAAATTTGACCTGGAGAGGACCGGTGGCACGCTAGGTCAGAAAAAGGTGAGGCGGATGAGGAAGAAACCCTGGGAAGAAAATCTATTCCTAAAACAGGAATGATGAGACTACAATTTTATTTATACCAAGTAATTACACAAATTAACTAAGGCCTCATTACATAGACCCTTATAAATCCTGCATAAGACCTAAGAGTAAGGTGGGAAATGATGATAGAATCTTGTGGCGGCTTAGAAAACATTACCCGAGTGGTGATTTCTATTAGCTTGAACTTCTCCCGTAGGCGATTCTGTTCAAGTGTCTCATGTTGAAGCTCAACTTGGCCTTGGTCCAGTGCAAAGCCTAGTGACGCAACCTCCTTCCCAAACTTCAACAAATGGGATTCATACGGCCTGAGTCTATTGGATAAGTCCATTGAATCCTCTTTATATATTAATTAACGTTGATCACTTGTATTTATAAACAATAATCATAGCGTTAAGAGTTAAGTTTCTGATGGTCATATTGACCAATGTTCATATAATAGTCAAAAAAAAATGGTCTTATTTTAATTATAGTCACTTCCTTAATTAAAGGATATAGTTTTGTTGACTATAAAATTAAATAACACACAAATTTAAGAAACAAATATTATTCAAAAGTTCGGGTTGTTACACTGTGTTTTTATGGGTATTATTCTACATGTGTATTTCGCATTCCCATGTATCTATTTATAATGATGAGGATGAAAGAATATGTGTATCCTGCTAAGACTTGTAGAGTACCAGATGAAATGGGATACATTATACAAGGTGGATGATGCAACTCAAGTCAGTCAAGGCTCTGGCAGTTACCCTTAGGGTCCCAGTTGATCCATTATCCCTTAAATGATCAATTGGTAGTAAACACTCATGATCAGTCACATTTTTTATTTATTCAGGCATGGTTTATTATTATTTTATGCATGAATATTATATGTGAGCACATATAATTATAAGGAAGCATGCATAGATAAAATAATTAATACACTGTGAATGTTTTCTATTATGCATGGTCAAGTTATGAATGCGATCACATAAAACAAGCATATTAAGTAGAAAAATATTTATTTTGGAAATAATAATTAAAATCTATCAAAAATATATTAATCCAAATATCTTTAATCACTTGAATTTGAACAAAAATGTATGTATAAGGTGCTTGTGATCCCTAGTTGAGGGTTCCTCTTACTTCTGGGGTGTTCTTATAAAAGTGATGGGTTGACATAACTAAAGTATGTGGGAAAGAAATAGTCATAGCTAGCTTATTGTAACTTTAGAGACAAAGTGTATAGTAAATCAAGGATACAATTTCCAGGAGTTAGGAATTCACTCAACAGTTCAAGGAGTCGTGGGTCATTGTGGTTGGCCAACCGAAAGCCTACCTTTAAACTCTCTAAGTAGTTGTGTATCCATAGTCTAGACTATGAATAGAGTTTTTTAGGATCTTTATCACTGAAATACTCAAAAAAATTAGTATTATGAATCCAGTAGTTGAGGGATACTAGGATTCGATAAAATAGTGGGAGTCATTTAATGATTAATTAATCATTAATGTATAGAAGTAATCAAGATAAAGTACTAATATGCTAAATTTATTAGTTGTAGATAAAATGGAAAACACCACCATCATTTTAATATCATTTCAATCAATAGTTGGTGAAAAGAATATTCTGACCAACCATAACTTCTTGGAGTGGTATAGGTGCATGTGCATAGTATTATGCTAAGAGATGAAACTCTATGTGATGGAATATGAACTTCCTGCTGAGCCCCATGAAAGATCAATAAAGGTAGATAAAGATAAGTATAAGAAGCATTTAGATGATACAGTAGATGTACAATACATAATTTTTTCATCTATGTCCAGTGAGATAAAAAAAATGAATGAGGATGAAGGTGCCTAAAAATGATATCTTATCTCCAAGATATTTATTAAGACATAGCCCGATAAGAAATATATTTGATATCTAGTCGACTTTATAGGTGTAGGTTAATATAAGGTAATTAGGAGGGCCCTCATGTGCTCAAGATGACTAGATACATTGAGATATTGGAATCCCATGGGTTCAATATAAACTAAGAACCAGTGATTGATCTCATTTTTGTCTCTTCGCATCCAAGGTTCTCAACTTTTATGATTAATTATAATATGAATAACATGAAAAAGTTTCTCTCGGATCAATTTGGATTTGGTTCACTAAGAAAATTAGAATATAAAGAATTCCAACTCTTCATACCTTGTGGTGAACAATATGGGAATGGAAAGGTGAAGGGGTTTAAGTCTAAGTCTAATCCAAAAACACCAATGCATCATCCCTCCAAGGATAGAAATATACAGAGGGAGGGAAATGGTCAAGAGGCTCATTGATTTTCTTATGGAAAGAAGGGCCATTGGGAAAATAATTGCATAGTTGGGAAGAATAAGCAAGGAAATTCTTATACCTTAGCTATATTTTTCATTAAATGCAACTTTTCTATATCTACAAGTTGGTTATTCAATACAATGTGTGACTCACATGTTTTTATTCACATATAGGAACCAAGTAGATTCTATAAGATTGAAAAGGGTGAGGTGGATCTTTGAGGTAAAAATGGTGTGAAACTAATAGCCTTAGAAGTGGGAGATTATCATCTGAATATGTCTTGTGGTCTAGTTATTATATTAAAAAAATGTTATTATATACCTTATATTACAGAAAGAATGATCTTAGTGTGAATTATAGACAATATGGGATTTTATTTCGAGTTTGGAAACAAATATATTTTTTTATATGGATAACATTTGTTATGATATGACACATCTTAACAATGGATTGTATATACTTGAACATGAAAAACTTGTATTGGAAATCAATGACAAAACCTACGAGGATGGTTCATATTATAACCACCTATGGAATTGTTGTCATAGTAATGTAAACAAAAATCATTTACATAAGGTGCATCAATCAAGGTTTTTAGATACTACTGGGTTAAAACACTTGGTTGTATGTTTACAAGGGAAAATGACTAAAGCGCCCTTCACTAGGAAAGGTGTAAGGGTCACATAACAACTAGAATTAATTTATACTGATGTATGTGGTCAATTTCTCGTAGAGGAAAGGGGTGAGTTTTCATATAATTTTACTGATGACAATAGTAGGTATGATTATATCTACATAATGATGTATAAGTCGGATTCCATTCAGATGTTTAAGGAATACCAAAATGAAGTAGAAATTGGATTGGTAAGAAGATAAAGAAACTCTACTCAGGTCGAGGTAGAGAATATCTAAACCAAGCTTTCATCGGTCTCTTGAAAGAGTGTGGGACAATCTCTGAACTCACTCCTCCTTATGCACCTTAGTGGAATGGTGTAATTGAAAGGAGGAATCATACCTTTCTTGACATGATAAGATCGATGATGAGTTATGAAAATCTATAATTATCCTTTTGGGGATATTCACTGCAGATAGTGACTTGAAAATTGAACTAATTACCAACTAAGGAAGAAGGCATGATTCTATATGAGTTATGGTATAAAAAGGAACCTAACATGTCTCATATACATGTGTGGGGATGTGATGAATTTTTTAAGACGGTACCTAATGATAAAGTAGAATCCTAAAACACGAAGTAAATCTTTATAGGTCTTCCTAAGGAAACTAAAGGATATTACATGTATAACCATTCAGATAGAAAAGTTATTGTGTAAATACATGACATGTTTTTAGAAAGAGAACAAGTTTCTAATGGAAGTAGTGAGAAAAAGATTTATTTTGATGAATTTGATGCTCAAGATGCAAAATATTTGGTACAAGAATACCCTCCATAAGAGAAAATGGTAGATGATGATGTTCACAAAACACAAGTACTGTGTAGGTAGACTAGAGAGGTTAGAGAACTAGGGAAAAATGGGTTTTTTTCACCAAGTTAGATGACACATTACTCTTAGAAAATGATGAACCTCTAACCTGCAAGGAATAAAAAAATGGTAAGGCCATTACTAAATTGAAGGAAACTACGATTTATGAGATGGAATCCATGTACCAAAATCAAGTTTGGATTTTGGTAGACCCTATAGGTGATATAAAACCTATTGGGTGTAAATGGTTATTTAAAAAAACTGGACATGGATAGAGGTGTTAACGAGGCGAGATAGGAAATCCATGGGGCAGATCATGCGGTTTGTGAATTTTATTGAGCGGTCTGACCTGGTTCACAAAGAATGTGGGATTAAAAAATTAAGGTCTGGCCATATCCATGCGA
The DNA here is from genome assembly GCA_963277665.1 of Viscum album. Lineage (NCBI taxonomy): Eukaryota > Viridiplantae > Streptophyta > Magnoliopsida > Santalales > Viscaceae > Viscum > Viscum album. The sequence continues at coordinate 1,955,100,614 of OY728130.1, forward strand.
GATTCATGGACTAACAGTCTGGACCATGGTCTTAATGAAAATAATGTATAAAAATATATTTTTGCTTGGTGAACTATGATAATGTAGAGAGGGAAAACAGAATGGTTTAAGATTGGGTAAAAATATTTTGTTTTCAATTAACAATGACCCAAACAACAACAACAATTAAAAAATTATATATTTAATGGTTTATTTATGACTGTATTATGTGAGTTTGAACTTTTTGTCCACATTCATGTTAATTTATTTGGTTGAGCTTTTTATTTGGGTTTTTTAAAATTTTAATTTAGTTTTATGGGTTTAGGGTTTTAAAATTTTGGGATATGAGTTTCCGAGAGAATTGACTCTATGGCTGGGGTCAATTCACTTTGATGGTACTCATTTCCCCCCCTATTTTAGTTATTTGGATTTAGAAACATTTAAAAAAAATTATTAATAATTTAAAATTTTGTTATAAAACATTTGTAAAATAACGTTTTTTAAAATTTTTTGAAACATTTTATTTTTTTAAAAAGTTTTTAAAATTTTTAAAATTTTTAAAATTTAAAATTTTTATTTCATAAGATAATTTTTACTAAAGAAAATTAATAATTAACATAAAAAATAAAACATACTTATAAATAATTAATAATTGAACTATTTATTAATAATTTAAATATTAAAAAAAATCAAAGCATTTTTGTCTCTGTGATCTAGAGCCTGCATATTCAAAAATATAATTAATCATATAATTAATATTAATTTTAAAAAATAATTATAAATTATTATATTGTAAATTGTATTATAAATTATAAATTATTATTATATATTTATTTATTATATGAATTATATTATAAATTATTAGTAATGGTAAATTATTAATAATAGTAAATTATATTTAAAATTATGTAAATTATATAATGTTATAAATTGTATTATAAATTATTAATAATTATAAATAATATGAATATAAATTTATAAATGATATGATAAATACTTATTATATTATAAATAATTTAATTTCTAATTTTCTTTAAACACCTCCATCGTGTAGCATGGTAGAGAGTCACCCTTCATCGAAGATGAGTTGCACTAAGAATTCAAAGGCTAGGTCATATTAACATCTTTTAAGTAACACCAAAATAGGAAGATCTTAAGAGAAAAATGTTTAACACCTCCAATGCAGTAAACACATGTGTTGAGAGTCAGGAAGCATATCAGATAACTGAAGTGGAAGTAGGGAGAAAAATTTCCTACAACATAGAAAATAGAGGTTGTTCTTCCACAGTAGTGACCAATGTGGACATTAAAGACAATCCCATAATTGTACAATTTAGTGGTGAGATTCACACACACAATGCCTTTGAACTTATTACCTCAGCCAGAAGTGAGGATGATGAAAAAAATTAAGATGCACTAAAAGAAAATGATGTTAGAGATGGCTTTGAGGATGATATTATAGATGACGGTGGTGGGTCATGGAAACGGGCCAAGACATGGAGGTGGGGTTGGAATCCTCACAGTCGTGGTCATGGGTGTGCTCGACACACCATGAGTCTTTTCTCCCAGACAGAAATCAAATAAATTCATGGTCTTTAACCTCTATTTTTGTACTTTTGTGGTTCTTATTACTAGGCCTTTTTCTTATCCTTGTATTTTCGTTGGAGGAAGATGTGTCTTGTCTGACTGCATCTTCCTATGTTATGTTTTTTATTACTTTAATATTGGGGTTTAGACCCCAACTTGTTGAAAATTAAGTTTTTATTTTTTAATATTTAAATTATTAATAAATAATTATTTTATTCATTAGTGATTAGTATTTATGATATTCATTATATTAAGAATATTATAAATTATATACTGTTGGTTGTTTAGTTATTAATTATTTATTATATTAGTAACTGTTGATAATAATATTAAAAATTAATTATATTATTATTTAATATTTTTCATGTTAATTATTCATATCTTATAAATTTTAATACATAAATTATTAATAAATAATTATATTATTAACTATTAATTATTGATTATCATATTAATTATATTAATAATATTGTTAATATTTTAATTATTAATAAATAAATAAATTATTAATTATTAATAAATATTTATTATTTTTCATGTTCAGTATTAATTTTTTTCAGTAAAATATTATTTTAAAATCGAAATAAAAAATTTAAAAAATTATAATAGGGTTCTTAAAAAGTAAAACATCTCAAAAAAATTACAAAAAATTACAAACATTTTATAAAATATTTCTAAATTTTTAATTTTTATTACATCTTTATTAATTATGTAAATTATATTATAAAACGTTAATAATTTTAAATTATATTTTAAATATTTTTAAATTTTTAAATTATATAATGTTATAAATTATATTATAAATAATTAATAATTATAAATAATATCAATTATCTATTAAAAATTTAATATATTATAAATAATTTAATTATAAGTTGTTGATTTTTAATGAATAATATTGTTCATTAATTACATTTTAATTATTTATCGCTTCGGCAGTGGTGCAGTTGTGAAGGAGAGGGGTACAACAACACTATTCTTTAGAAGGTGCAGGGTTCGATTCATGGGAGTCTCCTCTTGGGCGAATTTCTCCTTATCCTAGGATCTACTCGTCTTGTCGGGTCACCCAGTTTTTGACCAGGTGGATGAAATGAGGCACGACCCACCCGTGCAGACAGATTGTTGTGTCGAACCATTGTTGATCAAGTCATCAACCTCCAGGATGCTCTACCATCTCGGGTGGCAATGACTCTTTCACAGTTGGAGCTCTCTCCAGAGTGATCCCTTCGTCAGGAGGGGGATTTCCTGGTGTGGAGGGTTCGAAAAGGTCACACCTAGGGATTCCCTTTCTAAAATGGAAGAAATTAAATTCTAACTATCTTAGTTGTTTTTTATTTATCATGTTTTAATGATTAATAAAATTATTAATGAATAATTATATTAATAATTATTTATCATATTAAGTACATCAATAAATTGTTAATGATAATATTAATTATTATTTTTCATGTTAATTGTTAATTATGCTAATTTTTTTTTAAATTATTGATAAATATTTATATTGTTACATAGTAATTATAAATTATCATATTAATTATATTAATAACATTATTATTTATCTATTATTAGTTCTTTAGTTATTAGTTATTTATTATATTATTAATTATTGATAATAATATTAATGAAGAATTATATTATTATTTATTATTTTTCATGTTAATTATTATTATGTTTTTAGTTTTCAATATTCAAATTATTAAAAAAATAATTATAGTACTACTTATTAATAATTAATTATCATATTGATTAGATTAATAATATTAATAATAATAATTAAATTATATTTATTAATAAATATTTATTATTTTTCTTGTTGATTGTTACTTTTTTAATAAAATGTTATTTTAAAAATAAAAAAAAGAAAAAAAAGAAAAAAAGAACATAACAAAATGCAAACAAACTAAAGCTAAAATGCAACAAAAAAGATAAATAAAAAAGGGCTAGCATCAAAATGCAAAAAAATGGCTATTGGCGTCACCTGTGTCGTCAATTCTTTTGATGCTGATGCAACCTAGAAACCAAAATAAAACAAACCAAAACCTAAAAAATTAAATTAAAAATAATTAAAACCATATAAAAATTTCAGTCTAATTTATTGTATTACATTATTTTATTTTATTATTCAAACAAAACTTTTTAGAAACCTACTTATAATTACTGGTCAAACGGGACTCACGGACACCCGACGGGCTAGTCTGCGCAGTCTGTGGGTTTTGCAGGTTGAATCAAATGTGGTCCGAATTTTTGCGTTCCTAAATATTCAAAGCCCTAACCCATATAAATCCACAGGCTAATGGATCAGCCTGTGGACTTGCAGATTTTTTGATGGGTATAGGAATATATGGTAAAATTAATGCATATAAAGAATGATTGGTTGTGAAAGGGTTTCAGGCAATGTCAATGCATTGACAATGATGAAACCTTCTCACTAGTCCTGATATTGAAATCCATCAGAATATTACTTGCAATAGCATTCTTCCATGATTATGAGATTTGGAAAAGAGACATGAAAATTGGTTTTCTAAATGGGATGTTGGTTGAATACATCTACATGAAATAGCCTGAAGGGTTCATTATGTCAATGAATTCCAATAAAGTATACAAGTTGAAGATATCCATTTATGAATTGAAGCAGACATCACGATCATGGAATGCTCATTTTAATGAGTCTTTAAGAGAATTTGGTTTGTCAAGAATGAAAAAAAGTCATGTGTTTATAAGATGTTAGTGGAAATGTCATTGTTTTTCTAATATTATATGTTGATGGCATATTAGTTATGGGAAATGGAATTCAGGTCTTACCATCAGTTAATACTTGGTTAAATGAATGTTTCTCCATGAAAGACTTAGCTGAAGTAGTCTATATTCTTGGGATCAAGATCTATCGAGATATATTTCAAATGCTTCTTGAGCTAAGTCAATGTACATATATCGACAAGATACATAAAAGGTAAAATATGGAACAATCCAAGAGAGGGTTTTTTTTTTCAATTTCACATGGTATAAATATCTCCAAGAAGATGTGTCTGCAAACATGGAAGAAGATTGAGAGGATAAGTATAGTAACTTATTCTTTGGCAGTGGGATCAATCATATATGTCATGCTATGTATTAGGCTCGATGTTGCCTTTGCTCTAAACATAGTGGGAAGATATCAAGCTAATCCAAGAGAGATTCATTGGGCAGCTATAAAACTATCTGGAAGTACTTGAAATGTAAAAAGGATATGTTCTTGGTGTATGGGGTTGATGAGAATCTAGTAGTGAGGGGATATACTAATACTAGTTTTTAGATAGATCATGATGATCTGAAATTGTAGTCTGGCTATGTCTTTTGCCTGAATAGTGGTGCAGTGAGCTGGAGAATCTCGGAGCAATCCATGGTCGTCAATTCTACAGCAAAATCCAAGTATATAGTAGCTTTCGATGAAAATAAGGATGTAGTCTAGATATGCAGTTTTATCTCAGATATTAGTGTTGTGCCTAGAAATGCAAGCCCTATTACAGTTTATTGTGAGAATACTACTACAGTGGTACTTTCCAAGGAACTCAGGTCACACCAGAGGACAAATCATATACTCCATAATTTTTATCTCTTGGAGGATTTTACTAATATGGGTGAAGTCATAGTTAAAAGGGTTTTCATAGAGATATCATGGACCCCCCACCCCCCTCCGACTAAAGTTATATCTTAACAGAAGAATGATTCTCATGTGAGAGTTAGTGGGTTGAGAGTTGTTAGCAGTTGGTTCTAGTGAAAGTGGGAGTGTTGTGAGTGGGTGCCCTAGACCCAACTCATGTGTGTACTTTGATTACCATAACATGTATACAGTTTCATATATACATGTGTTTTCTATTTCCATGATAGTAACATTAATTTCATGTGTACTATATAAGGTAATGTCCTTAGAATGCATGTTATATCAAAAGGATATAACAATTCTCAACTATAATGAGAACCTCGAGATATCATGACAGTAATCTTAAACATGTGCCATATGATCTAGATACATCATGTTGATAGGACATAGATGATGTTTGACTATCTGGTGTTGGGGGTTCATAAGAATTGAGACTTCATCTCATGAAGTTCACACTTAGTGATATCAAGTATATGAGATCATGAGGACTGACTCGCCAATACACTATAGAAAAAGTGGACATTCATGGAAGTTTAAACCACCACTGATTGTTTTTCATCAGTTTTTAGTTCTATCAAGAATTAAACCACATATTTTTTTAAACCGACAACGGTTATCTAGATCTGCTGCGGAACCCATATTTTTTGGTGGTTTAAACCACCGATAATTAATTAATATTATACTATTTTTAGTCATTATTGTAGGTGGTTAAAACCTCAATGTATCCCTTTCACAAAAATTACAGTCAATGTGTCTAATTTCCCTTATATATAGTGATGGTTAGAACTACCATTGATTTTTTCACGATGGTTTTACAAATTTCATATTTTTAGCGGTGGTTATTCAATACCTAACTGTGGTTTAAATTGCCACTAAATGAGACACAACAGTTTTCCAAAGCGGTTTAAACTATTGTGGATAATGAAATAAATTTTGAAATCTGCACTCACAATTCAATCTCCTGTACCAGAAATTCAACACACAATTACAAAAACATATGATAAAAACAAATGAAATTAACATTATAAAAACAACTTCTCATACATATAAAACATATTAAATAAGTCATATGGGCATTAAAACAACCCATAAATTCATTCATATATCACGAAAACCAAAGGATGCATCAACATAACACATCATAGACCATCGGGAATTGCATCTCCATTACTATGGCTACCTTAAGATGATACTTGCTCATAATCTAGAAAAATTCCATCCTATGGTGCCTGTGATTATAATATTTAAAAACACAAATTAGATTATGTTAAATAACAATAAAAATAAAAAATAAAAAATAAAAATTTGTACCTATGATATTGTCATATCATAGATCCAATGGCCTCGGGAATATTCTCTGTCATGTCATGAAATAAAGTAGCCAAATCATACCTTTCCGTAGTAAATTGATCATCCCGATCTCTCATGCATGACTCCTACTCCTATACTTTGTTCTCAAATATCGTAGTTTTTACTCGGACTCGAGTTAGGATAAGTCATCACAGTGAATGATGTTGAGTACCTCATATCTACAGATGACCTGGATGCTCATTTCCAAGAACCTCCATAATTATAAAATCTTATTAACTTAAAATTGAACACATATATATTTGTTACAATAATTCAAATATTACCTTACTTGATTTTATCCTGGGAAGACTTTATTTTTTCTTGATCTAGGGAGTCTCAAATTTGTGGAAGATGGTGATTTCTTCTCTTTTGTTGGTTGATAGACATTCATGATAGTAAGGATTATCGTCTGACTGCTATATAGATCTGGATTTTAGGCTTGCCATCAACTTTTTGAAACCCCATGCTTTTGAAACTCATAGGAGACTCGTTTGGACAGTTCTTGTGTATGGATGTAACCTTGAGGATAAATAATACCATAGTAGCATGTATCTGCATGGAGATGAATCTATCCCTCCCCTTTCTACATCACATCCTCCTGTAAGTCGGTTCCTCTATTTCTCACAGGAAACATAACTTCTACAACTCTAGGGATAGTTTTTTCTTGCATTGTCACCTGAAATGTCATGTGGAATCCTCATGTCAGTGCTTAGGTTCGGACCGGGAGTCAAGGCATGTCCCATATGGATCTGAGTGAGGTTGTTCAGGCTTTGAGGGGGTCTCCCTCCCTGTCTGTCATGATCCCCTGGTCCAGGCCTCTTCTCAGATTACCTCTTCAACTCAGGTATCTTCTGAAGCTCCTCCCCTCGTTCCTCTTCAAGTCACTATCTCTCTTCTAGAAGGTGTTGGTCAAAACCCAAATGGGTCAGTGGAAGAGAAGGTGGGTACCCATTTTGCGTTTGTTCCACCTAATAGCTTGGATTCTACAGAGAAGAAATAATGAAACATGTCTTGTTTATCCTATGGATGTAGTAAAATAGCTGAAACATGTTAAATCTCTTGTGTTTCTCTGTTTGCTTTCTGTTTTTGAGTGTTTTTGCACCATGCACCTCCACTGTGCCCCAACAAGTGGTACCAGAGGTGAGTCAGAGTGAATGGAGGTGAGACGACGAGCCCGCAGCGAATTTTCCAGTGGCCAGAAAATTAAAGTTTTTTCGGAAAACTTTTCCAAGACCGGATCAGTGAAGAGGAAAACTAGATGATTCCAACGGCGCAAACGGAAATAAAAACAGAGTTAAAACGAGCCTGGTAGGCTCGGTCAAAGTTTGGTCAAGCCCGTGGGTGAACAGTACCACCGTGTTGGAGAAGCCGACACTGTTCACACCGCCAGCAAAACTTCCGGCAGGAACTCCGGTGTGCCACGTCAGCGACACGTCAGCACCACGTCAGCGGGCGATCTGGACCGTTGAATGTGTTTTTATCATATCCCGTTCAATTAGTGTCTAATTTGGGCTATCCATGAGTAAATTATGACTATTTTGACCTTTACAAACACATCCGTACAATTAGTTTTTCCAAATTCTCACTTAATCAGGTGGTGACTAAGAGGTGCGACATCGACGGTGGTGATCACATTTTGTGACAACGATGATGGCTAGTGGTGAAGCACTACCAAGATTTGAGATCGAGAAGTTCGATGCTTGAGACAATTTTGGATTGTAGCAAAGCACGGTGAAAGATATTTTGGTGTTGTATGGCATGATCAGACCGTTGATCGGAGAAAATCCCGAGAAAACTAGTGTCGATGATTGGGAAGAGCTCGAGATGCGGGTGGTCAGCACAATTCGCATGTTTCTGGAAAATGAGGTAAAGTACTTGGTGTTGGATGAGACCTCACCGAAGGAGATCTGGAAGAAGTTGCAGCAGCGATATATGGCAAAGTCGCTCACTAACAAATTATTCTTGAAGAAGAAACTATACCAGTTGTGGAAGGATGTGGGAATGAATTTTTTGGATCACACCAATGAATTCAACAAAATCCTGAAAAAGTTATTGGGGCTCAGTGTGAAGGTTGGAGAGAAAGACAAATCACTTTTTCTTTTGTTATCACTACCAAACTCATTTGATGGGCTTGTGACTACATTTCTTATGGGGAAGGAGACATTGAAGTTGGACGAGGTGATGTCATCACTTCAATATTCTGAGGCATTCCGAAGACCTGTGATGCATTCAGGTGAGCAAATCATGGTGATACGAGATGACCAACGTGGGAGAAGCTGACATCGGGAGTCATGAGGTAAAGAATGGCGGCCAAAATCCCGGGGTTGTGATCCTAGAGAAATCACGTGTTTCTGGTGCGAGACGAAAGATCAATATAAAAGTGATTTTGGAGAGTGAAGATGGTACATTGCAGGGAAAGATAAAGTTGAAGAGAGGGGTCTGAACATCACAGGTTTATTAGCATATGATGAAATCTGCGTGATAACAGGAAGCTCATACTCAGATGAGTGAGTTGAACGGGGAGAAGTGCAGTGTCATTACTACAAAATATACGGGCACATGAAGCGGGAATGCCGATTTCTAAAGAGGAAGAATGAGCAGGCTCAAAATCCGAAGGAAGACGGATGGGTTTTGGATTTAGGGAGCTTGGCATACATATGTATGATGAGAGGTACATTTGATACTTTTCAGCAGTTGCAAGACTCGGTGAGACTTGGTGATGGCTCAACATGTGAGGTTCGAGGAGTCGTGATGGTGAAATTAAAGACACCTGATGGAGGATTTTGTAAACTAGATGACGTGAAATTCATTCTGAGGATGATATGGAACTTGGAATCATTAAGTCGGCTTGATGCGAAAGGGTTCAAGATTTCCATAGTATGTGGAGTGTTAGAAGTCTCATGCAGGGATGCAATGAAGCTTACTAGGAAGGAGTCCCAAGGGTTGTATCATTTGATGGGGATCACAGTCAGCCCGAGATTGATTGAAGATGGTGGAAGTGCCATGTCATCTAGCATGAAGAAATGGGTTCGATTTGCTGATGAAGTTTTCAACACCTGCAATGAGACTGCAGGTCAAGCTTCTACCCCAAATTGGTCATGAGAGGGAGATTTGTGGGGGCCACTCCCAATATGGGGTGGATTTTTGCAGGGGAGGAAGTCCTTGGACGACAACTAACCAAGCGGCTGCGGGAAACGTCTTCTAGGGTTGGAAGCCGATGTAGTGGACAACAACAGGCAGAAAAATATTTCTTCAAGGGTAGCTAAACTACCCACCAACCAGAAGAAATTTCAAGGGTTGATGCACCAACCCTTGACGTTGCAAAATTTGTTTTCTTTATAAAGAGAAGAGCGGTGTAATTTGGGTGTGTGGAGTATGTTGTTATCCTCCGATGAGAACATGAGTGAAGAAATAGTGAAACAGGCCCTGTTTATCCTATGGATGTAGGCAAATAGTTGAACCACATTAAATCTCTTGCGTTGCTCTATTTTCTTTCTATTTTTGAGTGTTTTTGCACCACACACCTCCACTGTACCCCAACATCTTTGAGGGGGTCTCCCTCCTTGTCTCTCATGATCCCCTGGTCTAGGCCTCCTCTCGGCTTACCTCTTCAACTCAGGTATCTTCTGAATCTCCTCCCTTCAGTCCTCTTCAAGGCACTATCTCTCTTCTAGAAGGTGTTGGTCAAAACCCAAATGGGTCAGTGGAAGAGAAGGTGGGTACCCGTTGTGAATTTGTTCTACCAGATAGCTTGGATTCTGCAGAAAACAAGGTTGGAGCTTCATCTGGAGGCCCTCCCCCTGAAGGCAATCAGGTTGAATTGGATAGGATCTCCCCTCCTCCACCTAAGGCCTAACTCATTGTCAGGATATTGAATACTGATGCCTATGGTGGTAGGGTTGACCCCGATTTATTCCTTTATTTCCTCCTCCACCCTCTAAAGTTTTAGATCAATCGTTTTCTCTTGCCCTTGTTCCTTTTATCTCCCCAAATCATTATGAAGTATTGGCTTAGGAAGATGTTGGTTATCTAGAATCCTCTCCCCCCAAAGATCTCAAAAATCTGCTTAATCTTCTTTCTCGGGCTCTGGATAGAAGGATCGCCAGATTAGCTACTAAAGCTCAAGAACGTACCTTATAAGGGTCCCCCAAAGACCTTACCCTTATAGCCTACAAGGTCTCCTCCTCTTCCTCTCAATGATTCCCTTCATAATCTGGAACACCAAATGAATATAATAGTTTCCTTGATAAAGCAAGAGTTCCTAATAAATGAGATCAGAACAAACTGTGTCTCTCTAGTTACTATTCCTGAACCCAAAAAAAATCAGAATCTATTCATGAATTTAATAATAAAATGCATATAGCCAACTATATTCATGGATACCTGGTCAATAATCATGTGTGGATCTTCTAGAACAACTAGCTACATGTTTCCCCTATCAGGTCTTCTTCCCAAAAAATGATAGTGGTGGTCAATTCCTCCTCTAATTTGATTTATATGTCCATCATCTATTCTAAATGTGATATCCAAGAAAGAGAGATCATATTGAGAGGTCTATCATCCTTTTTGTTGGGTGCCTTCCTGGTTGGCGCACTGCGTAACGCCTCCTAAAATGGTGCCCACGCGGTTTCTTCTTTTAATGTGGTGTTTTTAATGCGGGCCAAGACCACGTGAATTAATTCACGCGGTGACACTCTTTTGACATGGAAACATTATTTGATGCTGATTATTTTTTTCCCATATAAGGAGGCAGAGGCAAGGCATTTCAACATCCCCGGCAGCAACAACACCGAGAGAAAATCCCATTTGGTGATCGCCTTTCTTCGATGATCATCTTTCTTGCGCTTCACCTTTTGATCCACACTTTTATTCTTGGGTATTACTTTTGATATCCCTTCCATTTTTTGGGAGTCCCTACCATGTACCTATTGATTTTAGTAGATCCCTCTTTCTGAAATAGGTCCCATGGTTTTCCCTTTCAGGTTTTCCACCTAAAAATTTCTGATGTCTACTTTATTTTTCTGCACTTAATTTTCTCGCTGCATATCCGCTTTTATTTGGTTGGAAAGAATTTATTTCTGATGTGCGTTCTCTTTTCAATTGTTCGCGTATTAGTCATTTTTCTCATATTTCCCAACATCTAGTATCAAAGGGTTTTGTTCTTTTTTTTTCATATTTATTGTGGAGGATAATTACAGTACTTTTGGTGATTTCCAATGGAAGCTTTCCAAAGGCTCTTTGATTGTGGCATGAGGGAAGAAGCAATCAGGTTTGTACTGGACTAGAGCTTCTATTTCTTGTGATACTAATTGCATTTTTGAGTGTAGTGTTTCATCCACGTTGTGGCATAAGAGGCTCAGTCACATTAGTGAGAAAGGTTTTGGTTGTTTGGCCATGATAAATCTTCTTCTAGATTTGAAGTGTGCCAAATTAGATACATGTGAACATTGTATGGCTAGAAAATAGAGTAGAGTGAGTTTCATAATTCATCCTCCATAGAGGAAGTCACATGTACTTGAATTGGTACATTCTGACGTTTGTGGTCCTTTGAAATCTAATACCTTTATTGGCGGTCTTTATTTTGTTACATTTATTGATGACTACTCATGAAAGCTATGGGTTTATGTTTTGAATTCCAAAAGTCAAGTGCTCAGTGATTTTAAGCAATTTCATGTTTCTACTGAGAGGGAATCAGGAAAGAAATTGAAATGTATTCACACAGACAATGGAGGAGAGTATTGCGGTCCTTTTGATCAGTATTACAGGCAGGAAGGTATTCAGAATCAGAAGACGCTTCCCAAGACACCTCATCTGAATGGTGTAGCTGAGAGGATGAACACGACTTTGCTGGAAGGAGTTCATTGTTTTCTTTCAGAAGCAAAGTTGACCGGACATTTTTGGGGTGATGCTTTACTTACTGAAGCTTGTATTATCAATTTTTCACCTGCTGTTGCTTTGCAGGCAGACAATCCCGACAAGTTTTGGTATGACAAAGAGATCAGGTATGATCACTTTTGTGTTTTTGGTTGCAAGGCTTTTGTTCATGTGCCTAGAGATGAGAGATCCAAGATGGATGATAAGACACGCAAGTGTATTTTTATTGGCTATGGACACGATGAGTTTGGGTACAGGTTTTATGATCCTTTTTTGAAGAAACTTGTCAGAAGCCGCAATGCAGTGTTTAAGGAGGATCAGACTATTGCAGACATTGATAAGGGAGAAAAAGATTATTCTACAACTTTTGATGGTTTTGTCACTCTTGAGCCAGGTTCTGATTCACATTTACCTCACAATGTTTATTCTAATGATCATGTTGATGTACAGAATGATGTTCAAGGTGAACAGGTTGGAGTTTATGTTTCTGATGCACCTTTTGTTTCTGATGATCCGGTTCCAGGGGTTATTAATGAACCCGCAGTTCCAATCCGGAGGTCATCTCGGCATCGCACTACTTCTACTCTATATTCACCAGATGAGTATATGCTCTTTGCTGAAGGGGGGGGGGGGAACCAGAATCATTTGATGAGGCAATGGATAGTGAATAGAAAGACATATGGGTTGAGAAAATGGATGATGAGATGACATCATTGAATAACAACCACACTTTTGAGCTAGTGAAGTTACCGACAGGGAAGAGAGCTTTTCAAAATCGGTGGATTTATCAGATTAAAAATGAAGAATCCAGTTCCCTTCCACAATACAAGGCATGGTTAGTTGTCAAAGGCTTCCGTCAGAAGAAAGGTATTGATTTTGATGAGATTTTCTCACCTATTGTCAAAATGTCTTCCATTCGGGTTGTTCTTGGTTTGGCTGCCAGTTTAGATCTGCAGATTGAGCAGATGGATGTGAAGACAACATTCGTCCATGGAGATTTAGAGGAGGAGATTTATATGGAGAAGCTAGAGGGTTTTGTTGAAACAGGTAAAGAAAATCATGTCTGGAGGTTGAAGAAGAGTTTGTATGGTTTGAAGCAAGCTCTGAGGCAGTGGTATAAGAAGTTTGAATCCATCATTTCTCATCAGGTTTTCAGAAATACATCTTCTGGTCATTGTGTTTTTGTTCAAAGATTTACTTATAATGATTTTATTATACTTTTTCTTTATATTGATGATATGCTCATTGTTGGCCATGATACTCCTAGAATTAACAGATTGAAGAAGGATCTTTGTCAGTCTTTTGCGATGAATGACTTGGGGCCAGCACGACAGATTCTTGGCATGACGATCTCCCATGACAGGAAGGCCAAGAAATTGTGGTTATCTCAAGATAGATACATTGAGAAGGTTCTTCATAGATTTACTATGGATAGAGCTAAAGTGGTTATTACTCCTCTTGATTTACATTTTAATCTCAATACCAGTCACTCACCTTCTACAGATAAAGAGAGAGAGGAGATGCATCACATAACTTATTCATCTACCATTGGTTGTTTGATGTATCCAATGGTATGTACTATACCTGATATAGCTCATGCAGTTGGTGTGGTCAGTCATTTTCTATCAAATCCAGGTAGAGAGCATTGGAGAGCAGAGAAGTACATTTTTCGTTATCTTCATGGTACTTCAGATATGAGATTGTGTTTTGGAAAAGGGGAACCTATGCTTTATGGATTTATATATTTTTATATGGTAGGATATATCAATTCTAGGAAGTCTACTTTATGCTATTTGATCACTTTTGCAGGGGGAGATGTATCTTGGAAGTCTAGATTGCAGAGATGTGTTGCTTTATCTACCATAGAGTCAGAGTTTATTGCAGTTACTGAGGTGTGCAAAGAAATGTTGTGGATGAAAATGTTTATTTGAGAGCTTAATTTAAATCATTACACGTATGTTGTATTTTGTGGTAGTCAGAGTTCTATTTGTTTGGGAAAGAATTCTACTTTTCATGGAAAGTAGAAACATATCGATGTTCGATATCATTGGATTCGCAATGTCCTTGATTCGAGATAGTTATAGCTTGAGAAGATACACACTAATGAAAATGGGTCAGACATGTTGACCAATAGTTTACCCAAAGGAAAATTTGAGACTTGCTGACAGATTTCAGGGTTGGCGGTGATCCCCACTTGAGTCGGAGGGGGAGTTTTTTGGGCACCTTCCTGGTTGGCGCACTGCGTAACGCCTCCTCAAATGGTGCCCACACAATTTCTTCTTTTAATGTGGTGTTTTTAATTTGGGCCAAGACCATGTGAATTAATTTATGCAGTGACACTCTTTTGACGCGACAAAATTATTTGACGCTGATTCTTTTTTTTCTATATAAGGATCCAGAACCAAGGCATTTCAACATCACCGGCAGCAACAACACCGAGAGAAAATCCCATTTGGTGATCACCTTTCTTCTACGATCATATTTCTTGATCTTCGCCTTTTGATCCACACTTTTATTCTTGAGTATTCCTTTTGATATCCCTTACATTTTTGGGAGTCTCTACTGTGTACCTCTTGATTTTATGAGATCGCTCTTTCTGGACTAGGTACCATGGTTTTTCCCTTTCGGGTTTTCGACATAAAAATATCTGGTGTCAACTTTATTTTTCTGCACTTAATGTTGTCTCTGCACATCTGCTTTTATTTGAGGGGAAAGAATTTATTTCCGCTGCACGTTCTCTTTTCAATTGTTTGCGTGTTCGTCATTTTCCCATCTTTCCCAACATCTAGTATCAAAGGGTTTGGTTCTTTTTTTCATATTTATTATGGATTCCAATTACAGTACTTTTGGTGATTGCCAATGGAAGTTTTCCAAAGGCTATTTGATTGTGGCACTAGGGAAGAAGCAATCGGGTTTGTACTAGACTAGAGCTTCTATTTCTTGTGATACTGCTTGCATTGTTGAGTGTAGTGTTTCGTCTAAGTTGTGGCATAAGAGGCTCAGTCACATAAATGAGAAAGGTCTTGGTTGTTTGGCCAAGAGAAATATTCTTCCAGATTTGAAGAGTGTCAAATTAGACACATGTGATTATTGCATGGCAGGAAAATAGAGAAGAGTGAGTTTCAACAGTCATCCTCCACACAGGAAGTCACAGGTACTTGAATTGGTACATTCTAACATTTGTGGTCCTTTGAAATCTAAGACCTTTAGTGGCGGTCTTTATTTTGTTACATTTATTGATGACTACTCACGAAATCTATGGGTTTATGTTTCTAATGCCAAAAGTCAGGTGCTCAGTGCTTTTAAGAAATTTCATGTTTCTATTGAGAGGGAATCATAAAATAAATTGAAATGTATTCGCACTGACAATGGAGGAGAGTATTGTGCTCCTTTTGATCATTATTGCTGGTAGGAAGGTATTCGGAATCAGAAGACGCCACCCAAGACACCTCAGCTAAATGGTGTAGCTGAGAGGATGAAAATGACTTTTCTGGAAAGAGTTTGTTGTTTGATTTCGGAAGCAAAGTCCTGTTTTGGTATGAAAAAGAGATCTGGTATGATCACTTGCGTGTTTTTGGTTCCAAGGGTTTTGTTTATGTGCCTAGAGATGAGAGATCCAAGCTGGATGGTAAGACACGCAAGTGCATTTTTATTGGCTATGGACACGATGAGTTTGGGTACAGGTTTTATGATCCTATTTTGAAGAAACTTGTCAGAAGCTGCGATGTAGTGTTTAAGGAGGATCAGACTATTGCAGACATTGATAAGGGATGAAAAAGATGATTCTCCAACTTCTGATGGTTTTTTCAGTCTTGATCCAGGTTATGATTCACATTTACCTTGCATTGTTGATTCTGATGATCATGTTGATGTACAGAATGATGCTTATGATGAACAGGTTGGAGTTGATGTTTCCGATGCACCTTTTGTTTTTGATGATCTGGTTCCAGGGGTCATTAATGAACCCGTAGTTCCACTCCGGAGGTCATCTCAGCATCACACCACTTCTACTCGATATTCACCAGATGAGTTGGTGCTTCTCGTTGAAGGGGGGCAACCAGAATCATTTGACGAGGCAATGGAGAGTGAACATAAATACAGATGGGTTGCGGCAATGGATGATGAGATGACATCATTGCACAACAACCACACTTTTGAGTTGGTTAAGTTACCGACATGGAAGAGAACTTTAAAAATCGGTGGATTTATTGGATTAAAAATGAAGAATCCAGTTCCCTTCCACAATACAAGGCAAGGTTATTTGTCAAAGGCTTCTGTCAGAAGAAAGGTATTGATTTTGATGAGATTTTCTCACCTATTGTCAAAATGTCTTCCATTTGGGTTGTTCTTGGTTTGGCTTCTAGTTTAGATCTGCAGATTGAACAGATAGATGTGAAGACAAATTTCCTCCATGGAGATTTAGAGGAGGAGAATTATATAAAGCAGCCAGAGGGTTTTGTTGAAACAGGTAAAGAAAATCACATCTGCAGGTTGAAGAAGATTTTGTATGGTTTGAAGCAAGCTCTGAGGTAGTGATATAAGAAGTTTGAATCTGTCATTTCTCATCTGGGTTTCAGAAAGATATCTTCTTATCATTGTGTTTTTGTTCATAGATTTAATTATGATGATTTTATTATACTGTTGCTTTATGTTTATGGTATGCTCATTGTTGGCCATGATACTTCTAGAATTGACAAATTGAAGAAGGATCTTTGCTAGTATTTTACGATGAAAGACTTGGGGCCACCACGATAGATTCTTGGCATGATGATCTCCTCTGACAGGAAGGCCAAGAAATTATGGTTATCTCAAGAGAGATACATTGAGAAGGTTCTTCAGAGATTTTCTATGGATAGAGATAAAGTGGTTAGTACTCCTATTGCTTTACATTTTAAGCTCAGTACCAGTCAGTCACCTTCTACTGATGAAGAGAGAGAGGAGATGCAACACGTACCTTATTCATCTACCATTGGATGTTTGATGTATTCAATGGCATGTACTAGAACTGATATAGATCATGTAGTTGGTGTGGTTAGTCATTTTCTATCAAATCCAAGTAGAGAGAATTGGAGAGTAGGGAAGTACATTTTTCGTTATCTTCATGGTACTTCTGATCTGAGATTGTGTTTTGGAAAAGGGGAACCTATGCTTTGTGGATTTATAGATTTAGATATGGTAGGAGATATCGATTCTAGTAAGTCTACTTCAGGCTATTTGATCACTTTTGCAGGGGGAGGTGTATCTTGGCAGTCTAGATTGCAGAGATGCGTTTCTTTATCTACCAGAGTCAGATTTTATTGCAGCTACTTAGGAGTGCAAAGAATTGTTGTGGATGAAAACGTTTATTCGAGAGCTCAATTTAAATCAGCAGAGATATGTTTTATTTTGTGATAGTCAGAGTGCTATTTTTTTGGGAAAGAATTCTACTTTTCATGGTAGGTTGAAACATATCGATTTTCGATATCATTGGATTCACAACGTCCTTGATTTGAGATAGTTAGATCTTGATAAGATCTACACTGATGACAATAGGGCAGACATGTTGACCAAGAGTTTACCTAGAGGAAAATTTGAGACTTGCCGACAGATTCTAGGGTTGGCGGTGATCCCCACTTGAGTTGAAGGGGAGTTTTTTGGGTGCCTTCCTAGTTTTCGTACTGCGTAACTCCCCCTCAAATGGTGCCCACGCGGTTTCTTCTTTTAATATGGTGTTTTTAATGTGGGCCAAGACCGCGTGAATTAATTCATGCGGTGACACTCTTTTGACGTGACAACATTATTTGACACTGATTATTTTTTTCCTATATAAGGAGGCAGAGGCAAGTCATTTCAACATCACTGGAAGCAACAACACTGAGAGAAAATCCCATTCGGTGATCGCCTTTCTTTGATGATCATCTTTCTTTCTCTTCACCTTTTGATCCACACTTTTATTCTTGATTATTACTTTTGATATCCCTTCCATTTTTGGGAGTCTCTACCGTGTACCTCTTGATTTTAGTGGATCCCTCTTTCTGGACAAGGTCTCATGGTTTTTCCCTTTTAGGTTTTCCACGTAAAAATTTCCGGTGTCAACTTTATTTTTATGCACTTAATTTTGTCGCTGCACATCTGCTTTTATTTGGGGGGAAATAATTTATTTCCGTTGTGCATTCGCTTTTCAATTGTTTGTGTGTTCATCATTTTTCCCATCTTTCCCAACATCTGGTATCAAAGGGTTTGGTTCTTTTTTTCATATTTATTATGGAGGCCAATTACAGTACTTTTGGTGATTACCAATGGAAGCTTTCCAAATGCTCTTTGATTGTGGCATGAGGGAAAAAGCAATCAGGTTTGTACTGCACTAGAGCTTCTATTTCTTATGATACTGCTTGCATTGTTGAGTGCAGTGTTTCATCCAAGTTGTGGCATAAGAGGCTCAATCACATCAGTGAGAAAGGTCTTGGTTGTTTGTCCAAGAGAAATCTTCTTCCAGATTTGAAGAGTTTCAAATTAGACACATGTGATCATTGTAAGGCTGGAAAAAAGTGCAGAGTGAGTTTTACCAGTCATCCTCCACACAGGAAGTCACATGTACTTCAATTAGTACATTCTGAAGTTTTTGGTCCTTTGAAATCTAATAATTTTAGTGGAAGTCTTTATTTTGTTACATTTATTGATGAGTACTCATGAAAGCTATGGGTTTATGTTTTGAATTCCAAAAGTCAGGTGATCAGTGCTTTTAAGAAATTTCATGTTTCTGTTGAGATGGAATCAAGAAAGAAATTGAAATGTATTCACACTGACAATGGAGGAGAGTATTGTGGTCCTTTTGATCTATATTGCTAGCAGGAAGGTATTCGGCATCAAAAGACGCCGCCCAAGACACCTCAGCTGAATGGTGTAGCTGAGGGGATGAACATGAATTTGCTGGAAAGAGTTCGTTGTTTTCTTTCAGAAGCAAAGTTTCTTGGACATTTTTGGGGTGAGGATTTACTTACTGCTGCTTATATTATCAATTTGTCACATGTTGTTGCTTCGCAGATAGACACTCCCGACAAGTTTTGGTATGACAAAGAGATCAGGTACGATCACTTGCGTGTTTTTGGTTGCAAGGCTTTTGTTCATGTGCCTAGAGATGAGAGATCCAAGCTAGATGGTAAGACACACCAATGTATTTTTATTGGCTATGGACACGATGAGTTTGGGTATAGGTTTTATGATCATGTTTTGAAGAAACTTGTCAGAAGCCATGATGCAGTGTTTAAGGAGGATCAGACTATTGCAGACATTGATAAGGGGGAAAAAGATGATTCTCTAACTTCAGATGGTTTTTTCAGTCTTGAGACAGGTTCTGATTCACATTTACCTCACATTTTTGATTCTGATGATCATGTTGACGTACAGAATGATGCTCAAGACGAATAGGTTGGAGTTGATGTTTCCAATGCACCTTTTGTTTCTGATGATCTGGTTCCAGGGGTTATTAATGAACCCGCAGTTCCACTCCGGAGGTCATCTCGGCATCGCACCACTTCTACTCGATATTCACTAGATGATTATGTGCTCCTCGCTGAAGGGGGAGAACCATAATAGTTTGATGGGGCAATGGAAAGTGAAGAGAAAGAGAGATGGGTTGCGGTAATGGATGATGAGATGACATCATTACACAAAAACCACACTTTTGAGCTGGTGAAGTTACTGATAGGGAAGAGAGCTTTGAAAAATTGGTGGATTTATCAGATTAAAAATGAAGGATCCAATTCCCTTCCACGATACAAGGCAAGGTTAGTTATCAAAGGATTCCGTCAGAAGAAAGGTATTGATTTTGATGAGATTTTCTCACATGTTGTCAAAATGTCTTCCATTCGGGTTGTTCTTGGTTTGGCTGCTAGTTTAGATCTGCAGATTGAGCAGATGGATGTGGAAAACTTTCCTCCATGGAGATTTAGAGGAGGAGATTTATATGGAGCAGCCAGAGGGTTTTGTTGAAACAGGTAAAGAAAATCACATCTACAGGTTGAAGAAGAGTTTGTACGGTTTGAAGCAAGCTCTAAGGCAGTGGTATAAGAAGTTTGAATCTGTCATTTCTCATCAGGGTTTCTGAAAGTCATCTTCTGATCATTGTGTTTTTGTTCAGATATTTACTTATGATGAATTTATTATACTGTTTATTTATGTTGATTATGTTCTCATTGTTGGCCATGATACTTCTAGAATTGACAGATTGAAGAAGGATCTTTGTCATTCTTTTGCGATGAAAGAGTTGGGGCAAGCTCGACAGATTCTTGGCATGACGATCTCCTGTTACAGGAAGGCCAATAAATTGTGGTTATCTCAAGAGAGATACATTGAGAAGGTTCTTTAGATATTTCCTATGGATAGAGAAAAAGTGGTTAGTACTCCTCTTGATTTACATTTTAAGCTTAGTACCAGTCAGTCACCTTCTACTGATGAAGATAGAGAGGAGATGCAGCACATACCTTATTCATCTATCGTTGGTTGTTTGATGTATCCAATGGTTTGTACTTGACCTGATATAGCTCATGCAGTTGGTGTGGTCAGTCGTTTTCTATCAAATCTAGGGAGAGAGCATTGGAGAGCATAGAAGTACATTTTTCATTATCTTCGTGGTACTTCTGATCTGAGATTGTGTTTTGGAAAAGGGGAACCTATGCTTTGTGGCTTTACAGATTCAAATATGGAAAGAGATATCGATTCTAGGAAGTCTACTTCAGGCTATTTGATCAATTTTGCAGGGGGAGCTGTATCTTGGTAGTCTAGATTGCAGAGATGTGTTGCTTTATCTACCAGAGTCTGAGTTTATTACAGCTACTGAGGCGTGCAGAGAATTGTTATGGATTAAAACGTTTGTTCGAGAGCTCAATTTAAATCAGGACAGGTATGTTTTATTTTGTGATAGTTAGAGTGCTATTTATTTGGGATAGAATTCTACTTATCATGGCAAGTTGAAACATATCGATGTTCGATATCATTGGATTCATAACGTCCTTGATTCGAGATAGTTAGAGCTTGAGAAGATCCACACTTATGACAACGGGTCAAACATGTTGACCAAGAATTTACCATGAGGAAAATTTGATACTGGTCGACAGATTGTAGGGTTGGCGGTGATCCCCACTTGAATTGGAGGGGGAGTTTGTTGGGCACTTTCCTAGTTGGCGCACTGCGTAATGCCTCCTCAAATGGTGCCCGCATTGTTTCTTATTTTAATGTGGTGTTTTTAATGCGGTCCAAGACCGTGTGAATTAATTCACGCGGTGACACCCTTTTGACATGACAACATTATTTGATGCTGATTATTTTTTTCCTATATAAGGAGGCAGAGGCAAAGCATTTCAACATCACCGGCAATAACAACACCGAGAGAAAATCCCATTTGGTGATCGCATTTCTTTGACGATCATCTTTCTTTCTCTTCGCATTTTTATCCACACTTTTATTCTTGAGTATTTATTTTGATATACCTTCCATTTTTTAGATTCTCTACTGTGTACCTCTTGATTTTAGTGGATCTTTCTTTCTGGACTAGGTCCTGTGGTTTTTCACTTTCGGGTTTTCCACGTAAAAATTTCTGGTGTCAACTTTATTTTTCTGCACTTAATTTTGTCGCTGCACATCCACTTTTATTTGGGGGGAAAGAATTTATTTCCGCTGCACGTTCAATTTTCAATTGTTTTCACGTTCATCATTTTTCCTGTCTTTCCCAACACTTTTACCCATACAGTCAAAGATGGTTCGATGGAGGTGATTTTAATACTATATTGGATCCCTTAGAGAAACAAGGGGGAAATAATTTCTCTAGGACAACAATGAATGATTTCAACTTTTTTATAGCAGACAATAACCTTCTTGACCATGGTTATTTTGGTGATCATTTTATCAGGGGCAACAAAAAGTGCAGTAGGTGAAGGACATGGTTTCCACTGGACAGGTGCTAAGATAATTTGCTAGGGATTTCCTCTTTTATCTTTGAATCGGTTTATCACTTGACCCAGGCTCTATCAAACCATCCCCCCTTACTCATCAAGATGGACAGTGCAATGGGAGCCTCTCGGAACTTCCACTTTCTAAACAGTGGATGGAAGACGGTGATTTCACTCTTCTCATCCAAACCACTTGGGAAAGACAAGTGAACGGGCACACCTGGGTGGCTCTCCAAAACAAACTCAGGCGGCTGAAGGGAGACATATTATCCTGGTTTGGCAGTAAACCGAATACTCTTAAAAGCTTGAATAACTTACAGAAGGAGATCAACCTGCTAGAGGCCATGCTGTAGGAGCAGTTGAAGGATGACACTCATATGTCCCTTACTCATAATCGAAAGAAACTGGCAGAAATACTGGAATAGGAGGGAAGAAAGGTCAGTGAAATTTCTAGATCCCTTTGGTTAAGGGATGGAGACAGAAACATCTCCTATTTTCATGTTTGTGCCAAGGAACACAGGTTCTTAGGAATCCTAAATATTCAGATCGAGGATGGTTTCATTTTAAGTGATGTGGAGGCCATTGGTTCACTAATTGTTTATCAATGTTCTAAATTACATATAAGTTCATGGCCGGATAGTGTAAGCAGTGTCTACCCTTTAAAGGAAATAGGTTCTTCCTTTTTCGATAGTATATCATGCTCCATTGATGACATCTAGAATGGAATCATGGGATCTATTCAAGTGAATATAATAGTCCTGGACCTCAATCCGAAGAGAGACCAGGCCCCGAGGGTTTCCCTGGATCTTTCAGTATTGTGTTTTGGGACATTATTAAAGATGAGGTAGTGTGTGCTGTTTGAGATTTCTTTAAAGGAGGGCCTCTTCCTAGGGTCATGTGTGTAGCCACCTTGGTACTCATCTAGAAGGTGCAATGCCCTACTTCTTTCAACCAGTATCAACCTATCAGCATGTGCAATTTCTTCTACAAGATTATCACCATAATTCTAAATGACAGACTCTTGAAATCTTCCAGTAATGATCCCAGCAGAACAATATGGTTTTGTCAAGAGAAGGTATATCCAAGGGGGCATTGGTTTAGCTCAAGGGATATTAGAGGATCTTGATTGTAAAGTAGTTGGAACCAATATAAAGGTCAAAATTAATATACAAAAATCCTATTATAGGATTGAATGAAATGCGATATTAAAATTCATGAGGAGATGTGGTTTCTAGGAATGGGCATGTGATTTAATCTTCAGATGCTTCACCTCTCCTTGGTTTTTGGTTTCTCTCATGGGAAAGCAGTTTGGTTTCTTCAAATCATCCTAAGGGCTTCGACAAGGGTATCATATATCCCCAAGACTATTCATTCTTTCTTAATATCTTCTTAGCAGGAACCTCAAGGTTGTAGTCACAAGAGGAGAGGCGTGATCATTTATGGTCATTCTAGGCTTCCCAGGAATCTTGTTTTTTTTCACAGATGGCATGTTATTCTTTATCAATGGAAGGTCTCAATCTATCAAAACTTTCTAAGCATACTCAACTCTTATGAAAAGTGGTCTGGGTAACTAATTAGTAAGATGAAGTGCAACGTTTATATCTCCAGAAGATTCTCTCTTTGATGATCTCTCCTTACAGAAAGATGGATACGATTTCTTAGAGGAAACGTCCCAATGAACTACCTCGGGGCCCCATTGTACACCGGAAGAGTGAGGATCTGACACTTTGATGGTCTTGTCGACAAAATTTTTGGTTATATCAACAATTGGAAAAGTCATCTCCTATCTCTCAAAGCATGCATAAATCTCATAAACATTGTGTTATACTCTATCCCACAGTATGTGTTTTCCCCCACTCGATCACCCAAAGTTTTTATTAAAAAGATTTAAATATCTTTTAAACTGTGTTTGGTGATATTTTAGTAAAAGAAAAGAAATGATTTGAGATTTTTTAAAAGAAAAGAAAATAAAATAAATGATTACGATTTATCTCCTTGCGTTTGGATCAATAACTTAGTAAAATAAAAAAATGAATTGGATTTCTCTCCATCTTGTTTGGTGAATATTTTTAAAGGAAAAGAAAAGAAATTATTTTGTGATACATGTAGAAAGTAGGGATAAAATTATAATTTTAAAATATTAACATCTCTCCACCATCATTTCTTTCCAAATCATTCCAATTTTGGGGTGGTTTAAAAACAATAGCAGGAGAGAAATCTATTTCTCTCCATTTATCCCCTTATTATTTCTCTCCCCTTAAAATTATCTCTCCAAACATGAGAAACCAATTTCTCCTCTAAATATCATTTCTTTTCTCTCTGTATAATCCCTACCAAACTATCCCTTAATGGATTCCTATGGGGCTTACAACAAGAAGATCACTATCATTGGGCTATCTAGTCTCGGCTGACCAAAATGTATGACGAAGGAGGGGTCAATTTTAAAGATCTTGGAGAATGCATGTCAAACCACTAAGCCAAGTAGGCCTGGGATTTACTTAAGGGGCAATCCCTATGGGAAAACTTAATAAAGGAAAAAATATGAGTGGGGTTCCGGAATGAGTTGGGATAGGAGGACAAGGAAGTCCTTACTTTGGCGTGAGTAACCAGATCTTAAGTGAGCACTCAAGATGGATCAATACCCTTTATTTTCCAGGATGATCGTATCCTAGTATATGTTTTCATGAGGCCAAAGGGCACCCGACATTTCAAAATGAAGTTCTGAATGAAGAGCATAAAACCTTATGTTCGTGTATCAATGTGGTTAACGGGGATGTCTATCTCGCTTTCACCCCTCCAGCTCAGGGTGTTTCTCTGTTAGTGCATTTTGGAATTTCTATCACATTTCCCAGATCATGGATCCTAGTGCTAAGGATATATGGAACAATGAGGTCCTAAGATTAGTTTTTTGGTATGAAGAATCAAGCATCAAGTCATTGCTACTGATGAGATGATTTAATGGAAAGGCATAAATATGGTTTCTAGATGTTCCTAATACTGATACAAAGTCGGTCGACCACCTGTTCACTAAAGGTGAATAGGTATGTTTTATGTGGGGTCTCCTTGGCACTTGCATGGGTATCTCGATCAACATGGAATCATTTGATGAAATTCTTGTGAGATGGTACAACAATATGGAGCCCTCTTCATATGTTGCATGCACTTGTAGTTTGGCCCTCAGTGCAGGTTGCTAGTGTATATGGGAGGCTAAAAGTGAATCCAGGCACTCGATCTCATGGGTGTACATTACATGTTTGAGGACAAAGCTTCTTCGCTTAGTAGGGAAGATATTGGTTCAAGGTACGAGTAACCATCTGCTTATTTCAAGGGTTTGTGCCACCTTTCCAAACATGGTTAGGTAGAGGGAGTGGTGGGC
The DNA here is from genome assembly GCA_963277665.1 of Viscum album. NCBI lineage: Eukaryota > Viridiplantae > Streptophyta > Magnoliopsida > Santalales > Viscaceae > Viscum > Viscum album. The sequence continues at coordinate 1,955,126,346 of OY728130.1, forward strand.
TCACAAGGGCATCGGGTGAGATGGATAAGGTCGGATGAAGGGCTTAAACTAAATACCCAGGGAGCTTGTACAAGAATAGTGATGTGTGGATGAGGAATAATGCGGAACGCTCAGAGATCAGTGATCTTAGCATTTATTGATTTCTATGGTGAGACGAACCCGCTTATTGCAGAAGCCCCGACTATGTTGAGTGATCTTTTAAGCAGATTTTAAAATGTCCACCTGTCTGAAGTGGACACCCACCTGTATGAAGTGGAAACCCACTTGTCTGAAGTGGAAACAAACTCAACCATTCTTACAAATTTCTTAAAGGGGGGCTTTTGTCATGAACTGCCTTCACCAAGATGAGAGGAGGGACAACAGATTTCCATACCCTTCCTTCTTCAAGTTGAAGGAGAGATAATGACCCCCGAGACCCGCCTTCAATAGGTCCCAGAGTGGAAACTAGCACCAAGGGTATAGAATCACACACAAGATGGAAGGCATTACCCTTTTCTTTATTAGTATTGGGAGATAAGATAGTAAATCCCAACAACACCAAAACTGGAGGTAAAAGTAAAGCCAAAGAAAACCATACCCATATGCATGTTACAAAAGTAAACACCACAAAGTAAAAGGAGACTACAAAGGTAAAGTACCAAAGAAAAGAAAAACAACAACTGCAACTGTCCTAATGTCCGAGCTAGTACGACCCTACATGATCCTTGAAGTCCTCCTGGAAACCTGAAAGTAGTTTTATATACGTAGGGTGAGAATACGAGTATACTCAGTAGGGAAAACCAAAGACTTTCATGCACAAGTGGGGAGGAATTCTAATGCCCTGTGAGAAAAGAGATAACCAAAGAACCTAGCAAGGAAAACTATCCACCCAAGCCTCACCAAGGAACACTCCCCAAATAATGCAAGTCAAGTAATGTATAGTAATAACACATTGATATTTTGGTACCCCGCGCCACTTTCCCACTGGTTATTGAAGAAATCCTATGCATTGAACCAATCCCGCCATTCTCACCGCAGTCCCACTGCCACACCCCGCCCGCACACACTTAGGCCATAACCACACATCTCGCCCGTAAACACCTAGGCAACAATCACTATCCCGCCCACAAACTCCTGGGCCAAAACAACTGCTTCCATATCCGAAGACACCTGGGCCTCATCTCGAAGATTCTTGGGAAACAACCTGCCCGCACACACCTGGGCCAACCACCACAACTACCCTGCCTGAAGAATCTTGGGCTATAATGGACCTTAGGCCATCATAACCTGCCCGAGGAGTCTTGTTCTATTCCGGAAAGGGAGCAGAAAAGATCTAATAACCAGCCACTCATAGGAGTGTTGGGAAAAACACCCTCCCCCATGAAATGAGGGTGTTCGGTACTAAGTACTCAACTTGGGGGGGGGCACGAATAAGAAACATAAAAAAACTATAGATATATGTATATGTAATAAGCACTCATCCCAACCTAGGGTTTCCAAATCCAACCTAAGAACAAACACCCTCGTTACAATTCATTCATAAAGGAACAACACAGCACTCACGGCCAAGTCACAACTCATTCCCAAAACAAATTCCCCATTTAAACCATTCTTGTTTTCATGTTCAAGTGAATGGGAAACTAACGACATACCTACAATCCAGAGAAAGAGAAATTTCCAAACAGAAATTTAAGCATTCACACCCGGTTCGTTTGTAAAGTCTCAACAACAAAGGGATCAGTGAGATCCCTCAAAGTACTGGAACCACACCAAGCCTCGAGATACATCCCCACACAACATCAGATTCACAACCAACAATTATACCACAACAGAGGATATCATCCCCATCCACATCACCCCATAAGCATAAAACAGTACAACACACCTACTACCAAAACACAATAGGGAAACTTCCAGTTTCAAGCACATCATTCACTGAGTTTTATTCTTTATGTTTAGTTAACTGAGGTGATCACCCAAGGTTTTTTGTTCACCGAACATTCATTTAATCAGCCGAGTTTACGTAATTAACCAAATTCCCATGTCGGAGTCATTCAATTATCACATAATACAAGGGTTCGTTAGTGCGCAAGGAAAGACCACCAACAACCATGATTTTCAGTGATCATGGCCAATACAGTTCAAAACATATAGAAATTATAAAAGAGTACATAAGAATTTTCAAATGCACTCCATCATTCTTTAATAGTCTGTTTATTATTTTTGTTAAGGTCTGTTTTCGTCCATCCCCATAGAGACAGTAGTGTACCCACCCCGCATGATACACATTAAGGAAAGATGAAGGAAAATCCCTACCTGGATGATCAAGGATCTACGTTCTTCTCCACGCGCCAAGAATGGGGGATGTGCGAATTGTAGGGGAGGAACGTCGGGGACTCCAAAGGTGAGAAGAAAGGCTTCGGCACAGGCGCACCACTTGCTTCGGGAAGAGGAAATCCAAGCACACCAGGGAGAATAAAGAAATCCATCCAAGAAGCAGAAGGAAGAATCTCTGGAGTGATAAAAAATACGAGATTCTATTGTTACGGAAAAAGGAATTTTGAACCACTTTAAATTCGGATCGTGGTTTCCTTTGTGGTTGGGAGGTTACACAAAATGGTATTAATTCTTATTTAATTATTCTCATCGGGGTGGTGGCATAACGGTTGTGCGTTTAACCGTTCTTCTTAAATGGAGGAAAAATGCACAACGGGGGTGGAACTGGATGGTACAGGGAAGGGCGTAAAACCAAGAAAAAACCACACGTTTTGGTAAGTTAAGGGTTGCCCGACTCTTGGGGGATTTCAGATATTATTTATGGGCTTTAAATGGCTTTGAAAGGGGAATTAAATCATCTTTACGTTAAAAGATATGTTGTGGGAGCGGAATAAGTCGAAAGTTGGAAAAAGGGACGAAGACTGCTCGGTGAGGAAACTGTGTCGTCATCACGGTGCCACCATCACGGTGCCACCATTTCGGTGGAGCCGTGTTTTGGCAAAGTAATGGACCAGGTGGGTCTGGGCCATTACATCAGATACCTCTCAAACTATTCTTGCCCTCGAGAATCAAAACTAGACCCAAAGAAAAGAGGGGTTTCTAACAACCACCTCAAAAGATACCTATCAGGAGTGAACCTCATAGAAATCTTAGAATACATCTTTCTTAAGTAACCAGGAAACATTCGAGGGTCAAACTGTCCAGTCATATGGGTTAGGGAGTTTTTTCCTCTATGTCAATATACTATCCGCTTTGGGTGGCACTGACTCACCCGCACGGGTTTATTCGCATCCACCTTAATGTGTCTTGATTAGGGATCAGGTCCTCCCCTCCCCCATAGTCAGTACTCTTCACACACATCTAAAAAATAAGGAAAACCACATGTTCCATAGTTAACGAGGTAAAGCGTTCCATCACAAAAAATACAAACAAAACAGAAACAAATCAAAACGGCTCTGGGTACTGGGCGCGCATCTGTGTCTCCCATTCCCAGGTACTTTCCTCGATCTCGCCATGCCTCCACAACACACAAACCAAAGGAATGGTCTATCCAAGGATCACCTTCTCCTCACGATCCTCGATCCTCACTAGCCTTTCCACAAAATTCACATCGTCCTCGATATCAAGCTTTCCCTAGTCAAGGATGTGTAAAACATCATGTAGATATTGTCAGAGTTGTGACACATGGAAGACATCATGTATTCTCAGTAGCGGCGGTGGTAGCGCTAGCTGATAAGCCACTTCTCTGACCCGCCGAAACACTTCGAAGGGTCCGATGAACCTTGGAGAAAGCTTACTCCCCCCGTCGAACCTCCGTTGATCACACCGAGGGGAGAACTTCAAGAATACATGGTCCCCGACCTTAAACTCCAAGGGTCTCCTCCTATTATCAGAATATGACTTCTTCCAGTCCTGAGCCGTCTTCATTCTCTCCCGTATAAGATGAACCTTCTCCATCGTGCTCTGCACCACTTTCGGGCCAAGAACACCTGTTTCCCCAACCTTGATCCAGCACACGGGTGAGCGACATGTCCTTCTGTACAAGGCTTCGAAGGGAGCCATGCCAATGGTAGAGTGATAGATATTATTGTATGAAAACTCTACTAGAGGCAAGTGTCGCACCCATGATCCCCCAAAATCCAGAATACATGCTCGTAGCATATCTCCAATGTCTGGATGGTGTGCTCTGTCTGTCCATCTGTCTGGGGATGGAAAGTAGTGTTAAGACGTATCTGGGTGCCAAAAGCATGCTTCAATCCCCTCCAGACTCGTGAGGTAAACTATGCATCCCTATCCAAGACTATGGACCTCGGAACTCCATGAAATCGCACCACCTCATCCATATACCTGTGTGCTAAGGCATCCACTGCACCCGACTCCTTGATTGCCAGAAAGTGAGACGATTTCGTCAACTGGTCCACCACTACCCTGATAGTGTCGTAGCCTCCTTGAACCTTGGGTAGCCCTGTGATGAAATCCATTGAGATTTCATCCCACTTCCACTCGGGGATGTCTAAAGGTTGTAATAGATCACCTGGAACACGGTGTTCAGCCTTCACCTGCTGACACACTAGGCACCTGGCCATGAACTCTTCCACCACCCACTTTACCCCGGGCCACCAAAACTGACTCCTCAGACCCTGGTACATCTTGTAAACTCTCGGGTGCACTGCTAGGGGTGAGTTTTGGAACTCACTAAGAACCCTCTCGTGCATCTCCTCTAGAACAAACAACTTCCCTCAGAAAAGTATCTGATTCTAACCATCCTAGGTCCACCCTTCTGGAGCATCGCCTTGGTTAACCTGGTCACACATAACTTCACTCTCTATATCTCCCCACTGAGACTCCTCCACCTGCCGTAGTAGAGAATATTGTACTGTCATCTAATACAGGAAACCTCTACCACCATTCATCCCTGCATCTAGGTGCAAGGCAGCTAACTCCTCCATCGCCTTCCAAGCATCTACCGAATCTCGAACCGCATCCTTCTGCGACTTCCTGCTCAAGGCATCGGCCACCATATTCCCTTTTCCTGAGGTGTAGTAAATCTCGAAGTCGTAGTCCTGAAGGAACTTCATCCACCTTCGCTATCGTAAGTTCAGGTCCCACTGGGAGAAGACATACTTCAAGCTTTTGTGATCTGTGAACACCATGAAGCGCTCCCCGATGAGGTAATGCCACCACAACTTTAGTGCGAAAACGACCGCCGAAAGCTCTAGATCATGGGTTGCATAATTTTTCTCATGGGGGAATAACTGTTTAGACCCATAAGAGATCACCCCTTATCGTTGCATCAACACACACCCGAGGCCTTGTCCTGAAGCATCACAGAACACCTCATACGTCGCCCCTTCTTCCGAAAACCTCAGCACTAGGGCACTTACTAACTTCTCCTTCAGATAGATGAAGGCTGCTTCGCATTGCCCATTCCACACGAAAGCCTCTTCCTTCTTGGTCAAAGACGTCAAAGGTGCCGCAACTCGAGAGAAGTTGGGCACAAACCTCTGATAGTAGCCTTCTAGTCCAAGTAAACTACGAACTTCTTCCACATTCTTGGGTGCTGCCCAAGAAACAACCGCCTCAACCTTTGATGGGTCCACCGATATTCCCTGCTCGGACACCACATGCCCAAGGAAGTGCACTTATCGTGTCCAGAACTTTCACTTGGACAACTTCCCATAGATTTGGTGCTGGCGGAGGACCTATAAAACCGTTCTCAGGTTCTCAGCGTGATCCTCCTATGATCTTGATTAGATCAGGATGTTGTCAATAAACACGACTATAAACTGATCTAGGTATTTCCCGAAGATGCAGTTCATGAGCCCCATGAACACAGCTGGAGCATTCGTAACGTCAAACGACATAACCACAAACTCAAAGTGCCCATATTTTCACCTGAAGGCAGTCTTCGAGATGTCTCCCTCCTTCACCCTCAACTGGTGATATCCCGACCACAGATCAATCTTGGAGAACCACCCTACCCCTTTTAACTGGTCGAAAAGGTCGTCTATCCCCAGGAGAGGGTAACGGTTCTTGACCGTTACCTGATTCAGTCTTCGGTAGTCTATGCACAGCCTGAGACCACCATTTGCCTTCTTTGAGAATAAGACCAGAGCACCCCATGGTGATGCACTTGGTTGAACAAAACCCTTCTTCATCATATCATCAATCTGAATCTGCAAGTCCTGTAACTCAGAAGGTTTCATCCCATAGGGAGCCATTGAAATCAGATGGGCACTAGGTTGCAAGTCTATCCCAAACTCAACATCACATCGAGGGGGTGGAGTCATAACCTCCTCAGGGAAGACGTCTATAAACTCGCTGACAATCTATGTGACTTCCACCATTTCTGCATCCACCAACTCCACTGATAGTTCAGATAACAAGGAAAGGAGGGGCTCCTCTCGCCTGTTGCTTTTCTGGAAACCCCGCTCGTCGATGAAAGTTACACGTCAGCCGCCCAAATATGAAAACACAACCATTCCTCAGAAGCAGTCAATGACGGAACATATAGAGAACAACCAGTCAATTACTAGGATGACATCATATCGATGTATCTACAATAGTAGAAGATACTTGATAGAATAATGTGGCCCTATCATCAGTCTACACCCTTGGCAAACATAAAACAAGTCGGTCTGACCTCCGATTAGTGAGCTCAGCACCAGGGGCACTGGAATTCTCTTAGTGTCTAAACCCCGAGCATGGGCCAGACTAGATGCAAAAAAGGAGTGTGAAGCTCTTGTATAAAATAAGGCATAAGAAAAAGTACTAAACAATCTGATTGTACCTCGGATGACTTCTGGACCTGCTGGAGATACTGCCTCTGCAGCGTGTAACTGTCCACGCCCAGCTCCCCTGCCTCTCGGTTGTCGGCCGCCTCCCTAACCGCGCCCTGGTCGAGGCCCCTGAGGAGCGTCCCTAAGTCGGCCTCCTCCTGCAATGCCTGCCCTGGGAGGAGCGGGAGCTTGCTGTCCCTACTGCTGCTGCTGAAAGGGCCTAGCTGGAAACTACTGCTGTTGAGGTGGGCGCTAAACCTGCCCACCCTCTCTGTATTGTACTCGGTCCGGGCACTGATTCCGAAGGTGCCCATGGCTTCCACAGATGAAGAATCTCAGCCCTGGGCCTAAAAATAAATGGCTAGGGATGGGATATCGGAATTGGAACTTCCGAGGCCTGCTTCCTGCTGATCGAAACCTAGAGGATCCTGATGCTGGAGGCCTGCTGCTGATGGCCTTTCCCTTTGACGAGCCCAACTGAATTCCCTCTCGTGATACACCTCCCAGTGTTTGCATTCTTTCCACCACTTCAGCCTTCTTTTGGACCTCCAAGTATGTCGGTAGGGTGAAGGGAGTAATAACATACTGGAGAGAAGTTCTAAGTGCCTCCTACAAATGTCTAGCCCGAGACTCCTCATTCGGAAAGAGGTCGGGAGCAAAGTGAAGTAGATCCTTGAACTTGATCCCCAACTCCCTCACTGACATACCTCCCTACTGGAGGGAGAGTAGTTCCTACCTCTTCTCAGCCTTCATCATGGAAGAGAGGAATTCCGCCCGGAACTCCTTCTCGAAGTCATCCCACATAACCTCAGCCTCCGTCTTCTCCCCAAGATAAAGCGTCCACCACTGACGTGATGATCCACGCATATGGATTACAGTCGGAGGAACCCAGTACTCCATCAAAGCCTGGATCAAGCTGAAAGCTATCACCAGCTCCTCTATCCAGCTCTCTGTCTCCATGTATGAGATGTTTCCCTCGTACTTCCTGAGGGTCTGCCGCTGAAAGGCACGAAGCGTCCTCTGCCACTGATCGTCTTTCTCTTCTCGATCAGCCCTCTGTCAATTAGTCAAGTCAACCTCCTGGGCCTCGATCGCCTGCACTACTCGTGGTCATCTCCCAGGTGCCATATGTGCAAGGTAAACAAGGAATTCCTAAGACCTAGTAGTGTAGAATATTGTTCTTAAATTTTCTTAGACTTATTATTCGTTTTAAATCCCCAAATACCCATGAAACACAAGAACACAAGTCATTATGATGCATATACCTTCCCTAGGGTCTCTAACCTACAATCACTGTAGCCTTACTTGGTCATTCGGTAGGCCCAGAGTCCTTGCAATGGATCACAGGGGGCCCTAAAATCCCATGTCCTACCCGGTCTTCCCTGGCCTATTTCACGCACCAAGATTACCCAACACGGTTGCCCTACCATCCCATACAATCCTCACTGTGCCTAACTCGAGACTCCATCATATCTCTCAACCTACCTCTGATACCATTCTGTCACGACCCGCCTTCACCAGGATGAGAGGAGGGATAGAAGATTGTCATACCCTTCCTTCTTCAAGTTGAAGGAGAGATAATGACCCCCAAGACCCGTCTTCAATAGGCCCCAGAGTGACGACTAGCACCAATGGTATAGAATCACACACAATATGGAAGGCATTACCCTTTTTATTTATTAGTATCGGGAGATAAGATAGTAAATCCCAACAACACCAAAATTGAAGGTAAAAGTAAAGACAAAGAAAACCATACCCATATGCATGTTACAAAAGTAAACGCCACAAAGTACAAGGAGACTACAAAGGTAAAGTACCAAAGAAAATAAAAACAGTAACTGTAACTGTCCCAACGTCCGAGCTAGTACGACCCTACGTGATCCCTGAAGTTCTCCTGGAAACCTGAAAGTAGTTTTATATACGTAGGGCGAGCATATGAGTATAATCAGTAGGGAAAACCAAAGTCTCTCATGCACAGGTGGGGAGGCATTCAAATTCCTTGTGAGAAAAGAGATAACCAAAGCACCTAGCAAGGAAAACTATCCACCCAAGCCTCACCAAGGAAAACTCCCCAAATAACGCAAGTCAAGTAATGTATAGTAATAGCACATCGATATTTGGGTACCCCATGCCACTTTCCAAATGGTTATTGAAGACATCCTACGCATTGAACCAATCACGCCATTCTCACCGTAGTCCCATTGCCACACCTCGCCCGCACACACTTGGGCCACAACCACACATACCGCCTGCAAACACCTGGGTCACAATCACTATATCGTCCACAAACACCTGGACTAGAACAACTACTGCCACGCCCGAAGACACCTGGGCCTCATCTCGAAGATTCTTGGGAAACAACCTGCCCACACACACCTGGTCCAACCACCACAACTACCATGCCTGAAGAATCTTGGGCTATAATGGACCTCAGGTCGTCACAGCCTACCCGAAGAGTCTTGGGCTATTCGGGAAAGGGAGCAGAGAAGAGCTAATAACCATCCACTCATAAGAGTGTTGGGAAAAACACCCTCCCCCATGAAATGAGGGTGTTCGGCACTAAGTGCTCAACTTGGGTGGGGCATTAATAAGAAACATAAAAAAACTACAGATATATGTATAGGTAACAAGCACTCATCCCAACCTAGTGTTTCCAAAGACAACCTAAGCACAAACACCCTCATTACAATTCATTCATAAAGGAACAACACAGCACTCACGGCCAAGTCACAACTCATTTCCAAAACCAATTACCCATTTAAACCATTCTTGTTTTCATGTTCAAGTGATCCAATTAAAGTGGAATATACACTACTGGGAAACTAACGACATACCTACAATCCAGATAAAGAGAAACAGCCAAATAGAAATTTATGCATTCACACCTGGTTCTTTTGTAAAGTCTCAACAACAAAGGGATCAGTGAGATCCCTGAAAGTACTAGAACCAAACCAAGCCTCGAGATACAGCCCCACACAGCTTCAGATTCACAACCAACAATTGTACCACAACAGAGGATCCCATCTCCATCCACATCACCCCATAAGCATCAAATAGTACAACACACCTACTACCAAAACACAGTAGGGAAACTTTGAGGTTCAAGCACATCATTCACTAAGTTTTCTTCTTTCTGTTTAGTTAACCGGGGTTATCACACAAGGTTTGTTATTCATTGAACATTCATTTAATCGGCCAAGTTTACGTAATTAACCAAATTCCCATGTTGGATCCATTCAATTATCATAGAAGACAAGGGTTCATTAGGGCGCAAGGAAAGACCACCAACTTCCATGATTTTCAGTGAGCATGGACAATACAGTTCACAACATATAGAAATTATAAAAGAGTATAGAAGAATTGTCAAATGCACCCCATCATTATTTAATAGTCTGTTTATTATTTTTTTTTAGGTCTAGTTTCGTCCATCCTCATAGAGACAGTAGCTTACCCACCCCGCATGATACATAGTAAGGAGAGACGAAGGAAAATCCCTACTTGGATGATCAAGGATCAAAGTTCTTCTCCACGCGCCAAGAACGGGGGATGCGCGACCTGTAGGGGAGGAACGTCAGGGACTCCAAGGGTGAGCAGAAAGGATTCGGCATAGACGCGCCACTTGTTTCGGGAAGGGGAACTTCAAGCGCACAAGGGAGAAGACAGAAATCCATCCAAGAAGGAGAAGGAAGAAACTCTAGCGTGATAAAAAATATGAGATTCTATTGTTACGGAAAAAGGAATTTCGAACTGCTTTAAAGTCGGATCATGGTTTCCTTTGCGGTTGGGAGGTTACATACGATGGGATTAATTCTTATTTAATTATTCCCATCAGGGTGGTGGCATAACGACTATGTGTTAAACTGTTCCTCTTAAATGGAGGAAAAATGCACAACGGGTGCGGAACTGGAAGGTACGGGGAAGAGCGTGAAACCGAGGAGAAACCACACGTTTTGGTAAGTTAAGGGTTTCCCAATTCTTGGGGGATTTTAGATATTATTTATGGGCTTTAAATGGCTTTGAAAGGGGCATTAAATAATCTTTACGTTAAAAGATATGTTGCGGGAGCGTAAGAAGTCAGAAACTGGAAAAAGGGACAAAAACCGCTCGGTGAGGACATGGTGCCACCGTCACGGTGTCACCCTCATGGTGCCACCGTCACGGCGTCACCCTCACGGTGCCACCGTCATGATGCCACCATTTCGGTGGATCCGTGTTTTGGCAAAGTAATGGACCAGGTGGGTCCGGGCCATTACACTTTTCCATACACTGGTCGATCACCTACTAAATCTGGAGTTGTAGACATCTGCTTCATCAAAATGCATAAATCTCTCATACCTGGCGAGAGGGAAACAAAGCTATGAAATTTCATTCTTCCAAAGGTATCTCGAATAACAACCTCTAAATTTTCAACAGAACAGGTTCTCTTTCCCCTGGCTGTTTCTCTATTATTTAGTGACGCCCTTTGACTCCACAACTTCAAACCCCTTTGAACCTATCCCTAAAGAGCTTATTTCAAAAAATAGTTAATTTAAGGGAGATGGGATAAAATTGAGAAGAGAAACACCATGGTGCAAGTATTCAAAAGCGTCGAATCAAGGTACCAATGATTAGGGCTTTGAATGGTTCGAAAAGGAAAGGAAGAGGGGAGGAGAGTCGTCAATGAGTTTAGAATAATGAAGGGACGGGGTGGAGAGATTGGTTTTGGGGTGGCTTTGGGGAAGCGATGAGGGGGTGACATGTGTGCATGAGTCTACCTAAATTAAGAGTAATGAATAATACCAATAAAATAATTAATATATGATTTGTTGGGGATGGAATAATTTATTTAATGATTTATGAAAAATATGTGATTTTATAATAATATATAGTTTTATTAATGGATATTTCATTGTTTATATATGGATAAATAATGGTAAGATTATTTATATAATAATTTGATTCATGCGTGCGGAAAAGTATGTAAGAATAACCATACCTCTCCTAAGGTGACCCTAAGAAAAGGGTCGGGGCTTTGGGCCTTGAGGTCAAGGGTTCAAATCCCACTGGTTGTGTTTCACCATTGTAATTTCACATCAGGTGATTTACACCCATGATAGAGATTTGTACTTAGTTTGGCTCCACAAGATGCATCCAAACCCTAGGATCTATATCTTCTTTTTCTTGGAAAGCGCTACATCCGGAAGGACATGGACCGGCATGGGTTGAACTAGTGTTTATTTGGTCAAATGAACAAAATCCCCATCCAGTTAAGAAATTACAACATCACCATAAAGCATGTATTGTGACTTCAACATCAAGATGAAGTATTTTCTAGTTGCAACATATCAATCAACATGATGTAGGTTTGAAAGTAATCCAGAAAGACATCATAGCCCGAATGGCCCGAAGACTTTCATTTTTTATTAATTCTGATAACCCTCTTTCAAATGATGAGGGGGAACCCTTACAAAACCCATAGGATTAGTGATTAAATGACCCATATGCAAGAATAATCAATAATATTGCTCACACCATTCAATAGGAACTATAGGAATCTTCTTCAAGGCACTGCCAAACAGCTATTAGCATTTCAATTCACCTCATAAAGCAACCAAATGAGTCTATTATTTCAAAGAACAGTGTAGCATGACACCCATATCAGCAACTTCATTCAAAAAATGAGTCAAACTACAGGAATTCATGATCAGTAAACCACACTATCAATGACAAGTGAGAAAAACAAGAGTAAACACATCTATAAGTGATAAGCTTGATTCTAATTTTGCTAAACAATAATCAAACCAGCATAAGTCATCACATTTCAACAATTTCCATAAATACAACATCAGAAAAATACCCAAAAAGGACAAGAGATCATCAAACTTACCATTCTCTTATAGAGATCATCAGACTTAACATTCTCTTATGGCGTTTTGAATAATTTTTGTGAGCTGTCTACTTTTTTACCTTTTCTAGAACTTGAGAGCAAGAGCTGCTCCTCTTTATCTTTGTGATCTGGTTGAGACTTGCCCTTAATTTTATCCTCATTCCATGACTCCATATATAAAACATCAAAAGAAACAAGATCATCCTCATTACCCTTATGAGCAGTTTTTAAAACTACAGGTTGTTGCTGCTTTGTTCCTCCATCAATTGGTCACCAACATCAACTTGATATAATAAGTCAAACTGATTTTTGGACTCTTCACTGTCCTTTAAATTTTTAGTAGTGGAATTACCACTTATAATCTTAGCATAAACATCAGCAATTATATCTTGAGCATCAGAAGACAATCCATGTGATAAAAGATCATAAAAGAAAAAATATGACTGGGATTCAGGAATGAGTTGGGATAGGAGGAAAAGGAAGTCATTGCTTTGGCGTGGCCTCCAGGGGAGTAACCATATCATAAGTGAGCACTCTAGATGGATCAATGGTTGTGGGAACATCTCTATTTGGTCTGAAAATTGGACTAGAAATACCCTTAACTTTCCAGGATGCTTGTATCCCAGTATTCGTTTTCATGAGGCCAAAGAGCACCCGACATTCCAAAATGAAGTTCTGAATGAAGGGCAGAAAACCTTATGTTCATGCATCAATATGGTTAACGAGGATGACTATCTCACTTTCACCCCTCTAGCTCAGGGCGTTTCCCTTTCATCGCATTTTGGAATCTCTCTCACATTTCCCAGATCACAGATCCTAGTGTTAAGGCTGTATGGAACAATGAGGTACTTCTAAGATTAGTTTTTTGGTATGGAGAATCAAGCATCAAGCCATTGATGATGATGAGATGATTTAATGGAAAGGTATCAATAGTTCGACCACCTATTCACTAAAGTTGAATAGGAAAGTTTTATGTGGGGTCTAGTCAGCACTTGCATGGGTATCTCGATCAACCTGGAATCTTTTGAACAACTTCTTGTGAGCTGGTACAACAATATGGAGCTCTCTTCATATGTTGCATGTACTCGTAGCTTGGCCCTTAGTGCAGGTTGCTAGTGAATATGGGAGGCTAAAAGTGAATCCAGGCACTCAATCTCATGGGTGTGCATTACATGTTTGAGGAAGAAGCTTCTTCACTTAGTAGGGAAGCTAGTGGTGAAAGGTACAAGTAATCATCTGCTTATTTTAAGGGATTGTGCCACCTTTCCCAACAGGGTTAGGAAGAGGGGGCGATGGGCTCACAAGGGCATTGGGTGGGAATGATAAGGTCGAATGAAGGGGTTAAACTAAATACCAATGGATCTTGTACTAGAAGAATGATGTGTGGATGAGGAACAATGTGGAATGCTCGGAGCTCAGTGATCTAATCATTTAGTGCTTTCTATGGTGAGAGGAACCCGCTTATTGCAGAAGCCCTGGCTATGTTGAGTGACCTTTTAAGTAGATTTTATAACGTACACATGTTTAAAGTGGAAATGAACTCAGCCTTTCTTGCAAACTTCTTAAAGGAGGCGTTTTCCATACACTGGTCGACCACCTACTAAATTAGGAGTTGTAGACAGCTGCTTCATCAGAATGCAGAGATCTCTGGTACCTGGAGAGAGGGAAATAAAGCTATGAACTTTCATGCTTCCAAAGGTATCCCGAATAACAACCTCTAAATTTTCCAAGTTGTCTTCCCCCTGGCTCTTTCTCTGTTATTCTTAGTGACACCCTTGGGCTCCACTACTTCAAACCCCCTTGAACCTATCCCTGAAGAGCTTATTTCAATAAATATTTAAGGGAGATGGGAGAAACTTGAGAAGAGAAACACAGGGTGAAAATCTTCATAAGAGACGAATCAAGATACCAATGATTCGGGCTTTGAATGGTTCGAAAAGAAAAGGAACAGGGGAGGAGAGTCGTCAAGGAGTTTAGTATAATTAATGGACAGAGTGGAGAGATTGGTTTTGGGGTGGCTTTGGGGAAGCGACGAGGGGGTGACACATGTGCATGAGTCTACCTAAATTAAGAGTAATGGATAATACCAATAAAAGAATTAATATATGATTTGTTGGGGATGAAATAATTTAATCACCTGATCTGCTTGCACTCGAACAGCTTAGGAGCAAGGTGCAAAGTGAACAGCTTTGGAGACATTCGGGGTGGGAATTGGTTACTGGGGAAGGAGACTCCTGCATGGGATACTGAGAAGAATTTGGATATTATGATGTGTAATTTGGTGTTTTCTGTGCTGTTTGATGTTTGTGGTTCTCTTGTCTTTGTTTGAAGTTGTATTTTGGGGTCCATGCCACCCATAAACCGGCTTCTTTAAAATGAAAAAAATGATTAGAAACAGCATATGGATAAATGGTAAGATTATTTATATAATAATTGGATTCATGCGTACGGAAAAGTATGTAATAATAACCACACCTATCCTCAGGTGACCCAGAGAAAAGGGTCAGGGCTCTGGTCCTTGAGGTCGAGGGTTTGAACCCCACTAGTAGTGTTTCAGCATCGTAATTTCACATCAGGTGATTTACACCCATGATAGAGATTTGTACTTAGTTTGGCTCCACAAGATGCATCTGAACCCTAGGATATATACCTGCTTCGTCTTGGAAAGCACTACATCAGGAAGGACATGGATTGGGCATGGGTTGAACTAGGGTTTATTTGGTCAGAGAACAGAAGCCCCATACAGTTAAGAAAGTACAGCATCAGCATAAAGCATGTATTGCGACTTCAGCATCAAGATGAAGTATTTTATATTTGCAGCATATCAATCAGCATGAAGCGGGGTTGAAATTTATCCAGAAAGACATCATAACCATTAGAAGATTTAACTATATGTATCTGTAAGAATAATCAATAATATTGTTCACACCATTCAATAGGAACTATAGGAATCTTCTTCAAGGCACTTCCAAACAACTATTAGCATTTCAATTCACCTCATAAAGCAACCAAATGATTCTATTGTTTCAGAGAACAGTGTAGCATGACACCCATATCAGCAACTTTATTCAAAAAATGAGTCAAACTACAGGAATCCATGATTAGTAAACCACACTGTACATGACCAGTGAGAAAAACAAGAGTCAATACATCTACAAGAGATAAGATTGATTCTAATTTTGCTAAAAAATAATCAAAATGTAATGACCCAGACCCGAATAGCCACCCGAACAGTGCTAAACGGGTCGAGTGTTACTACATTAGGCGCACCTCCCCGAACGCCAAAAGCTGCCAACTAGTAGCGAGGGTCTTTTTAGGTATAGTGGGGAGGATATACCCTTTCGGAGGATAATGATGGTACTGGTCCGAGTATAATAATAAATATGCAGTGGAAAAAACGACTCAGAAAACTTAAACCAGACCCGCAGAGCGGAAGCACATTCAATATCGATAAATAGCGGAAACCATAAATATACACAAAAATAGTGGAAAGTAAACACAAAAGCATATTGATCACTTGTAACTACCACTGAACAACAACATGCATCTAAATTAGGTCATACATATCCATATGTAAAGGCGTCAATGACTAACCAACTCTAGCTATAGAACAAGTAAGCATGCTGATACAGGAAGTAAGCAAAGCAAAGTAAACTCCGGCTAGGCAAGACCTCAAGGTCCATACCATCTCCATGCAACAGATAATGCGGCCTAGCTCCTGATACTGGCCTCTTTCCTGGACATAAATCCATAAAGTCTGCACGTGTCCTGAAGGGCCCGTGCAGGGTGTGAGACGAAACTCAGTAGGATACCACCCAACGGAATGTACCTAATATATGTGTTTAAGTAGGCATGCATTTATAACGAAAACAATAAACAATATGATGCACAAATAAACACAAACTCCACTGGTGATCAGCATCCACCATGGAGTGTCACCTGCTTCGGCCAACGCCGGAATCTCTGTCATGTAACCCGGCACCATGTGCCCCCTGACATCGCGTGTCTCAAATATCGACGACCCGAAAGCACACCTGAAAAATAGTAACCCAGAGGAACAACGATACCTGTCCTCAATAAGTAACCGGAGGGACAGCGTTGTTTGTCCTTAAAATAAAGTAACCAGAGGGACAACGATGTCTACCCTCAAAATAAACTAACTGGAGCGACAGCGATGTCTTCCCTCAAAATAAAGTAACCGGAGGGACAGTGATGTCTGCCCTCAAATTACGACGAGCCTCTGCCCCAACCCGATAGCCTCAATGTTATCCCCTGAAGGCTCCTCACCTTCCACGTGGCTTCCTACAGCAAGCACCCCCAAACCAATAGTACCTAAACCGCAACTAACGGGGGCCTCTACCCACACGAGTGGTTAAAATCACCTCATCATAGAGTCTCTCTGTATGCACACTACTCATAGTTTCAAGTGAGTGATAATCACCAAAATAGTACCCAAGACACAACACCTCTGACACTTCATTTCCCTGTGACCATGTCGCTCAAGTATGATAGCCTCGCCATCCCAGTAACCCGGTCCATGCCCAACCTGACAGTCATCCTGCCTCAAGCAGACGCCCATGACGCCCAATACCGTGGTCAAAACCACCCAAATTAACCCAGTCCGAGCCCAACCTGTGATCAGCACCACTTGAGAATATTCGGGTCATGCCCAACACAACCCAAAGGTTCCAGCATATGAAATTCAACAATTACATTTCAACAAAACACATAAACAGGAAAAACAATCTAAACAGTTGTATATGCTAACCAACTGTTGTCACATACCAGCATTAGGGTCTTTAAGGTCTCCAATAATTCATATCAAGGTTCAATACACTAAACTCAACAGTTTAAAATAATACAAAACAATTATAACCGTTTTGGCATCCCTCGGCCAAAATGCCCCAATGAGGAACGACCCCTTTCCCAGCCTCGCTCAAGCAAAACGGTAAAAAGGAATACCCAAGGGCATCCCATAGGTCAAATAAACAATTAAACAGGAAATAAAGGTAAATTAGGGTCTCACTCAAAATACCAAAAAATGCATCATAGGTCGTACCACCCAAAAGTCTGCAAAAACACAAAAAGAGGTATGCACCACCTACCTGAGACTCGTACGATGCTACTCCTTCGATAACAACCTCCAATTAGGTCTAAAAAGCAGTAGATCTACAAAAGAATCAAAACTGCTCAAACCCCTATAGCTCATCCTAGAACATAAATCAAGAATAATGGCTCAAGAGGAATAAAGGCCTTACCGAGGGGGTTCCAATGGATTAGACGGTGTTTGAATCCGACTTCAGACGAAGAAACAGGAAAGAAAAGAAGTTTCGGCGGCATGGTTCATGAGACCCGGTGACCCCCTATGCCCTCTGCCACAAAACGAGGCTACTGCCCATTTTAATGAAAAAAAGAAATTACACGACGTGTAATTTAAGACTACAGGTTGTGTTTCATTTTTCTGTTCATAAGACAGCTAAAATTTCAACGAGGACTTACCGACTGACTACACGACATGTACATATGGTACACAACATGTACCTCTTTACCCTGCCGACATCCCCAACACGCCATGTATATCCCCATACATGGCCCCTCTACACGGTGTGTACAAATCATACACGACATGTACTTGCTAAAAACTTTCTACTCGGCCAACATGCCTACATGCCATGTATGGACTCCACACGGTCAAGGGTACACGACGTGTACTTGCTAAAAACTTTCTACCCATCCAACAGGCCTACACGCCATGTATGGCCTCCACACGGTCAAGGGTACACGACGTGTCTAATTACACGTCGTGTAGTAAAAAAATTTCTACACTTTCACCACATGACATGTACTCGGAGAGCACACGGCCGGTACCCGCCTAACCCATACACGGCGTGTACTTTAGAGTACACAACGTGTAGTCTAGAAATTTCTAGAACATCTTAGATTTTCCCAGTTTTCTCAGGGACAAGTCAAAAATTCAAACAGGGTCGGGATTTTGATCCATTCTAAAAACATGGGTTCTTACAATCTTCTCATCTTAACATAGCTCATCCCCGAGCTATCAAATGAAACCAAGAGATGACACCGAACATACCACCCTGATCAAAATAACTCAGACTTCCCTGGTCTCAAAGGTTCTAGATAAATTCCTCAAGGGGCTCCCCACCTTAGGATTTTCCTAACTCAGTCTCAACTCTATAAAACTCAAAACAAGAAAAGGTTCTCCAACCTATTTTTCGGATGCATGGTCCTCTCATGAAACATTGTCACCCATGCGCCTCATTGGTGCTCCTGCGTCGTTTTAAACACCCCAACGTATCCCGCACTGCATCGGTGTCCGCCTCCACGAGGTCCTGCATCCTATGGATGCTCAAAATAAAACCTGATGCTATGTACCTCAAGTAACACACATCCTCGATGTCCTGATGCCCAAGGCACCTCAAGTAACCCACATCCTCAATGCCCCGATTCCCAAGGCACCTCAAGTAACCCGCATCTTCGATGCCCCGATGCCCACGACACCTCAAGTAACTCACATCCTCAATGCCCCTGATGCTACGCATATCATACAAATATATAAATATACCACACACCTGATATGGAGCCAATCCCACTGACTAGCATCTAGTCAATCCACATAGATCTTGTGCATCACGTGAACTCAAAACGGACATGCCTCTACAGGTCATGCCAAAAAGAAAACATGGAAATCATGGTCACACCTGTGGTGTAAGTCTAACCATCGTTGGCTCACCATCCTGCTCAGCCTCTGGTAGCTCCACGGCATGCACCTAACCTGAAGTACGGTTGCCTAATGTCAGACCTCCCTGCAGTGCTGCTCCAGTCACCAGCCACTGACCCCTCAGCTGGATCCCACTATCTCTGTCATGTCCACCGCGTGTAGCTGAACCTCTGCTACCCTTTCCTAGTACCGAACATGAACCAACTCCAGATTCTACCATCTGTCCTAGTCCCTACCTACCAGCTGTCTGAGAAGGCTGCCTACAAAACCTTTCACGGTGTCTAACCTGTCCACATGCCTAACACTCCTTTGGAGGCCTATCGCACTGAGTCCGAACATGTCTTGTCTATCCACACTGAAATCAAACCACTGAAGAACTACCATGAGGTGTTCTAGATGATTCCTTGGCCTGACTACCCTATTGGAACTCATCCCGTCCTCGCTTATTGATGTCCAAACCATCACCTGAATCCATCGCCTTGCCAACCTAGGGCCTATCCCTCTGGTTGCCCTCCTCTATGAGCGTCTGATTCGCCGCCTCTGAAAAAGAACCATGCCTGAAGATATTCACCTGGATCTGAATGACGTGTCGTAATCAATCCTCTAAGTGTCTCACCCTAGTCACGTCATCGCTTACCATACCAGGTGAAAAGTAGGACAACTCCGTGAAAGTAGTTGCATAGTCCTTGACAGACATGTCTTCCTGCTGAAGGCTCAAGAACTCCCGAGCTCTCTCAGACCTCAGTGTATCTGGGTAAAAGTGCTCAAAAAACCTATCCTCAAAGTCTTTCCATGCCATTCCCTCGTACCTGCGAGCCTGAACCTGCACATCCCACCAACGCTTTTCCGGTCCTCGCAACATGTACGTCGCCAGCTTGAACCTTCGCCCTAGAGGCGTCTCAAGCTACTCAAAGATCATATGCATGCTCCCTATCCAATTCTAAACTGCCTGTGGACCACCCTCACCCTGAAAAAGAAGTGGGTGCTACGACTGGAACTACCATGACAGATATTCCATAGATGGATCTGTATCCTGATTGCATCTATCGATCCCCTACAAGACGCGTACTAGGCTAGCTCGGAGCTGCTCATCGAGCCATGGTCTGAACACTACCAAACTCGGCTGCTATCCTGCTTGCACTGGATCCTGAACCTGATCATGTCCCTGTGCCTCTACCTGCGGCTCCTACTCTGCCTGCACCAAATCCTGAACCTGATCCTGCACCTGCGGCACTGTATCATCACCCACCAGATGCTCTATCGAGACATATAAGTGGAACCCGCTGAATACCATAAAAGGGCAGAAAATCCATATATATATATATATAATGATATATATTCAACACAGATAAGGAAAGCAGTAAAAGGTAGCACACAACTACCACCCTTACTCTCCCCCACTGCAACTATGCCCCACGACATCCCGGACTCATGGCCTCCTTACCCGCCCCCAATAGAGCAAAGTATCAAAAGTACCTCAGGCCATGCTCATCCTAACAACCAACGTTGCCTCAAACTGACGACCTAGTCACCCAATCCTGGTGATCAAAATAACCTCAACCATAGTACCTTCCTATCACATGCAATTCTACAAAAGTATAAAGCATGGCTTAACACATTACAACAAACAAGCAATTCTATCAGAAATTTCACCTTTTCACATTTCAAAGAATAAAAAGCATGGAAATTGATATCATTCACCTGACATTATCACTTCACAAAGCCTACGTGAAGTTATGAAATTGAAATACTCTAAAAATGTGCCTATCAAAATCCAAGTAAACAAGCCTTTCCATAACGATCCAAGGTCCAATTCTCCCTTACCACACTGGGTCAAGGTTTACATACCACAATCATTAACATCACACACCAAGTGAGCCACCGAGGTGGAAAACATATAAACTGTAATCTGAGTAAAAATAAAACAACAATTCCCACCCATGGAAACTTGGTCCATCCCTCGTACCTGGGGCTACAGGCACCCAAGCACAAGCTAGAAACCCAGTTCCAATAACAACATATCTCTAGTATACCATATCCAAAATAGTAAAACCAGTAGAAATAAAACAGAAGCCTCAATATCATTAGTAGCCAGAAAAACACCGCCACTAAATCATTGTCAATAACTCATCTGATACCACTTTGTAATGACCCAGACCCAAATAGTCACCCAAATAGTGCTAAAAGGGTCGAGTGTTACTACCTTAGGCACACCTCCCCGAATGCTAAAGGTTTCCGACTAGCAGTGAGGGTCTTTTTACGTATAGTGGGGTGGCTATACCCTCTCAGAGTATAATGATGGTACTAGTCCGAGTATAATAATAAATATGAAGTGGAATAAACGACTT
The DNA here is from genome assembly GCA_963277665.1 of Viscum album. Lineage (NCBI taxonomy): Eukaryota > Viridiplantae > Streptophyta > Magnoliopsida > Santalales > Viscaceae > Viscum > Viscum album. Next base: position 1,955,148,054 of record OY728130.1, read on the forward strand.
AGCAGACTCGAACCAGACCCACAGAGCATAAGCACATTCAATATCGATAAACAGTAGAAACAATAAATATACACAACTACAGCAAAAAGTAAACACAACATCATGCTAATCACTTGTAACTACCACTGGATAAAAACATGCATCCAATGCAGGTCATACATATCCATATGTAAAGGCGCCAATGGCTAACCAACTTTAGCTACAGAATAAGTAAGCATGCTGATACAGGAAGTAAGAAAAACAAAGTAAACTCCAACTAGACAAAACCTCAAGGTCCATACCATCTCTATGCAATAGCTAATGCGGCCTAGCTCCTGAAGCTGGACTCTTTCCTGCACGTAAATCCATAAATTATGCACGCATCCCAAAGGGCCCATGCATGGTGTGAGACGAAACTCAGTAGGATACCACCCAACAGTGCATACCTAATATAAGTGTTTAAGCATGTATGCATTTATAAGGAAAATAGTAAGCAGTACGATGCACAAATAAACACAAACTCCACTGGTCCTCAGCAGCCACCATGGAGTGTCACCTACTTTTTCCAACACCGGAATATCTGTCATGTAACCTGACACCATGTTCCCCCTAACACCACATGTCTTAAATACCGACTTCCCGAAGGCATGCCTGAAAAATAGTAACATGGAGGAACAACGATGTCTATCCTCAATAAGTAACCGGAGGGACAGTGATGTCTACCCTCAAAATAAAGTAACCGGAGGGATAGTGATGTCTTCCCTCAAAATAAAGTAACTGGAGGGACAACGATGTCTTCCCTCAAATCACGGCAAGCCTCTGCCCCCAACCCGATAGTCCCAATGTTATCCCCTGAAGGCTCCTAAATTTCAATGTGGCCTCCTACGGTAATCACCCCCAAACCAATAGTACCTAAAATAAAACTAACGAGGGCCTCTACCCACACGATTGGTCAAAACCAACTCATCACGGAGTCTCTCTGTGTGCACACTACTCATAGTTCTGAGTGAGTGGTGATCACCAAAATAGTGTCCAAGCCACAACACCACTGACACATTATGTCCCTATAACCATGCCACTCAAGTTTGATGGCCTCTCCATCCCAGTAACCTGGGCCATGCCTAACCTGACAGTCATCCTGCCTCAAGTCGACCCCCATGACACCCAATCCCGTGGTCAAAGCTACCCAAAGTAACCTGGGCTGAGCCTAACCTATGATCAGCATCACTCAAGAATATTCGGGTCATGCCCAACACAACCCAAAGGTTCAAGCATATGCAATTCAACAATTACATTTAATCAAAATACATAAACAGGAAAAACAATCTAAACAGTTTTATGTGCTAACCAAGTGATGTCCCATACCAGCACTGGGGTCTTTAAGGTCTCCAAAAATTCATATCAATGTTCAATACACTAAACTCAATAGTTTAAAATAATAAAAAACAATTACAACCATTTTGGCATCCCCTAGCCAAAATGCCCCGATGATAAATGGCTCCTTGACCAGCCTCACTCAAGAAAAATAGTAAAAGTGTATACCCAAGGGCATCCCATAGGTTAAATAAACAATTAAACATGAAATAGCAGGTAAATTAGGGTCTCACTCAAAATACCTGAAAATGCCTCATAGGTTGTGCCACCCAAAAGTCTACGAAAACACAAAAAGAGGTATGCACCACCTACCTGAGACTTGTACAATGATACTCCTCTGATAAAATCCTCCAATTAGGTTGAAAACATGGTAGATCTATAAAATAATCAAAACCTATCAAACCCCTATAACTCATCCTATAATATAAATCAAGAAGAACATCTCAAGATGAATCAAGGCCTTAACAAGGGGGTTCCAATGGATTAGATAGTTTTTGAATTTGACTTCAGATGAAGAAACGGGAGAGATAAGAAGTTCTGACAGCCTGGTTAATGAAACATGGCTACCCCCTATGCCCTCTGTCTCAAAATAAGGCTACTTACCATTTTAACAAAAAAAGTACACGGTGTTTACTTTATAACTACACGCTGTGTTTCATTTTATTGTTCATAAGATGGCTGAAATTTCACCGAGGACTTGTCGACTGACTATACGGCGTGTACCTATGGTACATGGCGTGTAACTCTTTACCCTGTCGACATCCCCAACATGCCATGTATATCCCCATACATGGCCCCTCTACACTGCGTGTACAAATCATACAGAGCGTGTACTTGCTAAAAACATTCTACCCAGCCAACAAGCCTACACGCCATGTATGGCCTCCACATGGTCAAGGGTACACTGTGTGTCTATAACTACACAACATGTAGTAAGAAAATTCCTACATGGTCACCACATGACATGTACTCGGAGATCAGATGACCGGTACTCACATAACCCATACACGGTGTGTAATTTAGAGTACACAGCGTGTAGTCTGGAAATTTCTAGAACATCCCATATTTTTCCAGTTTTCTCAGGGACAAGTCAAAAATTCAAACAGGGTCAGGATTTTGACCCATTCTAAAAATCCAGGTTCTTACACAAACCTACATAATTCATCACATTTCAACAATTTCCATAAATACAACATAATAAAAAAACCCAAAAAGGACAAGAGATCATCAAACTAACCATTATCTTATGGGGTTTGAATAATTTTTGTGATCTCTCTAATTTTTTACCTTTTCTAGAACTTGAGAGAAAGAGCTGATCATCTTTATCTTTGTGATCTGGTTGAGACATGCCCTTAATTTTATCCTCATTCCATGACTCCATCTCTAAAACATAAAAAGTAACAAGATCATCTTCATTACCCTTATGAGCAGTTTTTAAAACTCCAGGCTGCTGCTGCTTTGTTCCTCTATCAATTAGTCACCAACATCAACTTGATATAATAAGTCAAACTGATTTCTGGACTCTTTTTTGTACTTTAACTTTTTAGTAGTGTAATTACCACTTATAATCTTAGCATAAACATTGGCAATTTTATTTTGAGCATCAAAATACAACAAATGGGACTTTGCCAAACTATTTTCCTTTCTTCTTCTTACTGGTTGCCTCAAATTTATGGTGAAGGGTCTTTTGGTGCTATGGAAGAATCTCAAGGAGCATTATGATCACCTTTGACTTGTAATACTGCCAAGAGAAAAGTTTTAGTGGAGTCATTTGCGATTCCTAGATTATAAATTGGTAAGTTAATACAACTTCATAATATTTAAAATAACATTGCAAATAAAATTATACAGAGATACTATCACTGATATCAATATGTTAAAAAGAACTTATTCTACTTTGCATTCATCAAATGTAATTTTACAACAACAATATCGCAAGAAAGGTTTTACAAAATACTCTGAATTACTTTTTTTCCTTCTTGTTTCTGAAAAAAATAATGAGCTCCTGATGAGAAATCATGAATCTGGACCTATTGGTGTGGTTTTATTCCTTGAAGAGAATGTGATTGTTTTAATCAATGTCATGGTAAGAATCAACGCAATTGAGGTTGAGAAAATTCATTTTCTCGAGGTGGTCATACACTAAATGAGAAGAGGAAATGGAATCACCAGAAGTGGTCCAATAATGAACACCCACAAATGAAGAAAGAAAAGAGAGATAAAAATAATTGCTTTCAATGTGGCATGAAGGGGCATTGGTCACGTACCTATCGTACACCAAAGAATTTTATTGAGCTTTGTCAACAATATATCAAAAGAAAGGAAAATAATGTTGAATAAAAATTTTCTGACCAGAATTTGAAATATGATGATGATATTACAAACTTTGATATTTCTGATTATTTTTCACATCCTGAAGGTGATGAGCATATATATCAAGCATGATTTCTCATGACAAATTTGAAGTTTGATTTTTTATTTTTTGTATTCTTGTGGTTGAAATAAACTATGGTTTTTGGTTTTGTAGTATTTTTAAATATCACATGTTTCATTTTGGTTTTTTTTATTTTATTCCTTATATGCATTTTTATTTTCATTAATAGAAATGGATGATATAAATTGGTTTGTTGGGAATAATTTCTGTAATGAAGATATTTTCCTCATCGATAACGCAATAATGCACACAATTATTAAACATGGGAAATATTATATCCCCATTAAAATGGGTAGTGCTCATGTTTGTATATTAACTAGCAGTGCATAATTAATCACAATCTCCAGAAGAGCAAGAATATTCCTACCTAGTGGTACACAGACTATGATAAATAAGGTTTTTTTTTCTCCCAAGTCTTGACACAATTTGCAAAGTTTTAATGATATTTGTAATAATAGATATCACATAGAGACTATGGATAAAGGAGGTTCTGAATATCTTTATATAACAAGCATTAAAAATTAGTACAAATTGGTTTAAGAGAAGCTTTTAAGACTTTTGTCCTGATTGTAATTTATCAATATCTGTACAATTGAATCAAACATGGTAAACCAGAGTTTTACCAACCATGATACATTTATTGTGTGGCATGACCATTTGGGTCATCCTGGATAAATAATGATGATTAAAATAATTAAATGCACACATGGTCATCCATTAGTTGATAAAAGGATCCTTTCACCCCATGATATCTCATGTGATGCTTGTTCTCAAGACAAATTAATCATAAGACCATCACCATCAAATATTTGGACCGAATCCCCGATGTTCTTAGACCTAATTCATAGTAATATATGTGGACCAATTCATCCACCATGTGGACCTTTCAGATATTTTATGATCGTGATTGGTGCGTCAACTCGATGGTCCCATGTGTGTTTATTGTCCACTCACAACCAGGAGTTTGCAAAATTTCTTGCCCGAATAATATGGTTAAGGGCGCAATTCCCTGATTATTCAATCATGCATATTAGGGTTGATAATGATGGTGAATATTCATCACATTCTTTTAATATTTACTGCATATCATTGATAATAAGTGTTGAACATCATGTAGCTCATGTTCATACACAAAATCATCTAGCTAAATCATTTATAAAGCGATTACAACTTACCTCTAGACCATTACTTATGAAAACTAAATTTTCTATTTTAGCATGGGGACATGAAATTTTGCATGAAACAAAACTGCTTCAAATAAGGCCATCAAGCTATCATGATTATTCCCTTTATAATTAGTTATAGATATGAACCAAATATTTTACATTTAAAGATATTTGGTTGTGTTGTATATGTACATGAAGAACCCCTGTAATAAACAAAAATGGGATCCCAAAGGAGATTGGGGATATATGTTGGTTTTAAATCTCCATATATCATTAAATATCTTGAGATTATAACAGGAGATGTTTTCAAAACAAAATTTTTTGATTTCAATTTTGATGAAAAATTATTTCCAACACTCAAAGGGGGAAATAAATCAACTTTAGAAGAAATATCATGGAAGGTAAATTCATTGTTACATCTTGATCCTCGTAAAAATATGAGTAAAATTGAATTTCAAAAGATCATTAATTTTCAAAATTTAGCAAATTAATTTCCTGATGCATTCAATGATTCAAAATGGGTTACAAAATCATATATACTTTTTGTGAATGCATCAGTAAAAATATATGTCCCGAAAGGAAAATCTGATGGTATTAAAAATGATGCTTCCAATCCGTGCCTAAAGTGTGGGATGTCAATTGGTTCAAAAGATAAAAATTCCCATCAAATAAAGGGTAAAATGTATGTTGGTTGAAGATATGAATAAATCCGAAGAGAATGTAAATGTACCAGAAGTACAAGAACGTGATCAAGAGGAAATTTCAATAAATTTCACCAACATTGGAAGATGTTGGAACCAAGTGGAGACCATTGTTGATAATTCATTTTCATACAATGTAGCCCTTGAAATTTGGATGAGGATCAAGAACCTAAAGTAGTTAATGAATGTCGTGAAAGGACAGATTGGGATCAATGGAAAGTTGAAATCCAATCTGAGCTACACTCGCTTGATAAACGTGATGTTTTTGGGTCAATCATGAAAACCCCTAAAGGTATTAAGATTATTGGATACAAATGGGTATTTTTTAGAAAATGAAATGAAAATAATGAAGTCGTGAGATATAAATCATGACTAGTTGCTCAAGGATTCTCACAAAAACCTGAGATTGATTATGATGAAACATACTCTCCCATAATGGATGTAATAACCTTTCGGTATCTCATGACATTTGTTATACATGAGAAACTTGAATTACTCCTGATGGATGTTGTGGCTGCATATCTGTATAGTGATATTAATAATTATATTTACATGAAAATCCCAGAAGGATTCAAATTGTCGGTAAAATATCATGAATCTCAAGATCTTTATCCAGTTAAGCTGAATAAATCATTATATGGATTAAAGAAGTCAGGGCATATGTGGTATAATTTTATGAGTAAATATTTGATGATGGAAGGTTATAAAAATGATCCAATTTGTCCATGTGTCTTCATTAAGAATATTGGATCTAAATTTTTGATCATTTTAGTATATGTTGATGATTTAAATATAATTGGGAATAATGATGAACTTTCCAAGGCAGTTGAATATTTGAAGAAAGAATTTGAAATGACAGACTTTAGAAAGACAAATTTCTACCTTGGATTGAAAATTGAACATATTAAGGATGAAATTTTCATTCATCAATCACAATATACTGCTAAAGTTCTGAATAGATTTAATATGAATGAATCACATCTATTAAGTACACTAATGGTTGTACTATCTCTTGATCAAGATAATGATACTTTTAAACCATGAGAGGATGATTATGAACTAATTGGTCCTAAATTACCATATATGAGTGCTATAGAAGCACTGATATACCTTGAAAATAATACAGGACTAGATATATCATTTTCTGTATATTTATTAGCAAGGTATATTTCTTCTCCTACTCGTTAGAATTGGAATGATATCAAACATGTATTAAGATAACTTCAAGGGTCAAAAGATTAGAGGTTACTTTATTCAAAATCGTTAGAACTAAATTTGGTTGGTTATGCTGATGTTGGATACTTTTCTGATCCACACAAAGAAAGATCTAAAATTGGATATGTGTTTACATATGGTGTAAATACTATTTCTTGGCATTCTACAAAATAAACCATTACCACGACTTCTTCCAACCATGGTGAGTTGGTTGTTATTCATGAAGCAAGTCGAGAATGTGTTTGGTTGAGATCAATGATTAATAATATTAGAAATAATTGTGGATTAGATATGAATAAAAATATTCCCACCAAATTATATGATGACAGTACTGATTTCATAGCACAGTTGAAAGGTGGGTTTATTAAATGTGGCAGAACAAATCATATCTCACCAAAATTATTTTTCACTCATGACCTTCAAAAGAACAGTGAGATTGATGTCCAAAAAATAAGGTCTTGTGAAAATATCGTAGATTTGTTCACAAAGGAATTTCCAACTTCAACATTTGATAAATTTATTTATAAAATTGTAATGCGAAGACTAAAAATTCTATCGTAATTTTATAAGGGGGGTTGGGAACACTATACTATTTTTCCCTTAATCAGTTTTCCCACTGGGATTTTTTATACGGTTTTTAATGAGGCAACATAGCATGGAATCATATTAATTTTTCTTCACCTGTTTTTACCAAATGGTTTTTTAAGTGAAGATTTATATTAGATTCCATGAGATTATGACATCCAAGGGGAGTGTTATAAATTCAAATTAATTGTGTGGATGTCATAAATAAAAATGAATGAGTTCTATTAATTTCTCAACAAGTATCTTTATATAGTCAAACCATTTGTATTCCCACCGTTGGATCTGATTCATTAGAATTAATTTTGTATGTTGGATCAAGCCTTTTGTAATCTACAAATACAGTGACATGATAATGGAATTGGGTGTGTGATTTTGAGTGACCATATACTTGTGTTCTTTATTTTCTATTCTATTGTTATTGAAACATTTTACTTCGCCATTGTCATCCCGAACATTCAACATCATTATACGCTTTGTTTCACAACACCTTCAATCAACAAATTTCATAACAGTTACAAAGATTTAAATTTTAAATCAGATTCATTTTTAAATAACAAATTAATTTATTTGAATACATTGGACTTAAATACCCTTCAATCCTATTGGATTGAAATTATAAAAAAAATTAAAACCCAGAAATATTAAATCAAAAAATATATATAATAAGAATTTATTAATAATAAATATAATTGGAAATATAAAACAATAATAAATATATAATAATATTAAATAAAACTAAAAGTATAATAATGATTAATAATTAGTTGTATTCTTATAAATATATAATAACTACTAATATTTTTTTAACTATATACATTTTTTATATTTATTTACTCTAAATTGTCGGTGGAATTTTACATTAAAATTTTACACTGTTTTAATATATTAATATATTATATGTTCATATACTAAAAATTTGTATTAAAAATTCCCACTGAAAAAATTCTTTGTATATTTATATTAGTAAATATATTATGTATAGGAAATAAACACTAGAAATTTCAAAGTTTTCGTAGGAAATTTCCATGGGAAATAAATAGTAGAAATTTTCACTATAATTTTTCATTGTTTATTTATGTATTGATATACTCTAACTTATAATTTAAATTGAAATCCAAACTGAAAATTTAAAATGTAAATTTTCTTTTCAAATTTCCACAGTAAATTTCCAGTGCAAATTTGCATTGTTTATTTATGTATTAATCTATTTTCACTTGTAGTTTAAATATAAATTTGAATTGAAAATTTTTGATGAAAATTTTCGTCCTATGATCCTAGGTAGTGAAATCAAACTCAAATACAAGTAAAATATATCATCAATAAAATCAATATGAAAGAAATAAATTACACCGAAAATAGATCATACCAGGAATTCACTTGTCGCAACAAATGTAGATTCCACCAAGAGCTTTAAACTTTCACTGTGACTTTTTATAGAAAATTTTTAATGGGATTGTATGACTTTCCAATGAAAATTTGTATTTAAAATTATATTGTATATTTATATGTGGGTACATGAATATATATATGTATGTATATATACATGCATTCAAATTTTGTATTGTAAATTTTCACTAAACATTTTTAGTATAGATTTATATTAGTGGGGATTTAAAGTGTAAATGTAAAACAAAAAATTTAAATGAAAATTTACACTGATATTTGTATATACGTTCTGAAAATTTCCACTTATCTTGAAGTTTATAATTCAATATTACCATGTTTATTTGTATTTTTATGTTTATCTTTGTGTTTTTTTAGTTTTCATTGAAAATTTCTATCATACATTGTAATTTTATTGGAAAATTTCAGTGAAACTTTTCACCTAAGGTTTCTAGTGGAAATTTGCACCAAAGGTTTTTAATGTAAATTTATAATGAAAATTTAAATTTTTTATTTATTTATAAATATATCTTAATTATAATTTAATGTATAAATTTTACTGCACTAGAAATTTCCAGTGCAAGTTTGCATTGAAAATTTTCAGGGAGAGTTTGAACTAGAAATTTTCCTAGGAAATGTCTAGTTCAAAGTTTATATGCAAAACTACATTATTTTTTTATGTATTAATATATTTGAACTCCAAATTTAAAATGAATTTATTTTATAATTTTTATATTCAAATTTTTATTTTAACTATAATAAAATTTAAGTTGAAATGTTCACTCAAAATTAAATTTCGTGTATAAATTTACACCAATGACTGGAAAATTTCAATTTGATGATGTGGGTTTCCAATGTAAATTTACACTTAAAATTATATTTTATATTTATATTTGTATATATACAAACATATATATATGTATGTATATATACATGCATTCAAAAAAATTTAATGTAAATTTAAATTAATTTTTTTAATATATATTCATTTCAGTGGGGATTTATAGTGTAAATGTAAAAAACAAAATTCCAATGCAAATTTACATGGATCTTTGTATATATGTTATGGAAGTTTCTAATGTAACTTTTCACTTGAAATTTATAATTTAACATTACCATAAATATTTGTATTTCTATTTTTTTTTTGTGTTTTTTCATTGAAAATTGTTATCATACATAGAAATTTTATTGGAAATTTTCATTCCAAACTTGCAATATGAATTTTAAACATAAATACTTAGTAAAAATATATATCGAAAAATTTCAACTGGAATTTTGAATGAAAATTTACACTAAACATTTCATGTGTAAATTTTCACTAAATGTTATTACGGTGATAGGTACACAAATTTAGAATATTCTTCATTTCCAGATTGTATACATGAGGATCTTGGGAAGAGATTTTTTTTACTTACACATGATTTTTAAAGTGTTTATAAACTCTTAGAAATCCATACATCTACACTATAAGTTTTCAATGCAAATTTTTAATGTAAATTTCTGGTAAAAAATTATATTTTTTATTTATGTATTAATATATTTTAAATTTGAAGTGAAAATTTGAATTGTAAATTTCATGTGGAAATTTACAGAGGAAATTGTCACTGGAAATTTTTAGTGTAAATTTCCACTAGAAATTTCCCTATGGAATTTGTAGTTTAATTAATAATTATTAAATTAAAAATATAAATAATCAATATTATATATAATAAATATCATAATAAATATTATATATATGTGTGTGTAATAAAAATTATACATATATTTATATACTAATAAACAATATATACTAATTGCATTATAATAAAATTTAAATTATAAATAATACATTCAATAGTAATATTTATATTATTATGTATATTTATATTATAAAAAAATATCATGGTAAATATATGTTTATATATTTTAAATATATATATTAAATATTAGATTATATATATACGAAGAATAAGGACCAGCGACGGTATAAAAAAACAAGAATGCACAATGGGGGCATTTTGGTTCAAAAACCCAATTTGAGGGTCAGGTCCATGTGCCAACTTAAGACAATTTAAATCCCAATATGAATACAATTTTTATAGGCACATGGATGTACTATAAATCCACATGGATATAGATCGGCCTGCTGACTATTGATTTAATGTCTTTTTCTAAAAAACATACTTGGTTTTCACATCGAGTTTACCACTGCATTCAATGCAAGTTTGAAGGTTAATATAAAATTTATGAAGCCAATCACATATTATAATTTTATTCATAATAATAATAAAAATGAATAAATTTTTTTTATTGGTCAAAACACATTTCACGTGGATTTATGAGGTGGACAGTAATGGGAATCCCACATTGGAAATATGGGTAGAATTCTCATAGCTTATCCCTTATAAAAGGACCCTTGAGAATTGGTATTTTCAATAAAAAATATATTTTTCTAAATGATTTTAAAGTATTTTAATATATATATATTTAGAAAAAAATTTGTATATATATATAAACAAAACAAAACAATAGTGTGATTAGTCGTAATAATTGGATTTTGATTTTTCGAAATTCGAATGGGTGCCCCTCACTAAGAGTTGTATCATTTTAGTCAAACCAAGGTTTTATTTGACAAAAACGATGAAATCAAATTGGTGCAACTCACACTAATTTTGATCTATAAATAAGCAATGATGAGATCACTTATTAAATTAATTTTTTCAATATTAAATTCTCTAGATAAAATTTCCCAACATCAGTGTCGTGTGGCTGTTAGTTTTTGGTGATCATCGTCCCCAAAATCGTAGTGAAATACTCGAGGGAAACTTCCACCAATAACCCTACACTAATAAGTGTGGTTGGATCAATCCCTTTTAGACAGTGATTTAAATTCACATATTGAGATTCAATCTATCTTCTCTATCTTCCTGATTATTTTTTCAATAATCAAAAGGGTTTGAATCAAAGAATAACCTAGAAGATAGATTCTGAATCCCTCAAAGTGATGAACCAAGACATTGTCAAACTTGACCGTTTTGATGAAAAAAAATTCTATCGGTGGTAGGAAAAGATGAAATTTCTTCTTACAATGTTGAATATTTTTTATATTCTAGTATTGAATCTTCCTCACGTTCCCCAATGAGTTTGCACTGACACACACATTAATATAACTCAAGTTGAGCACATTCAGGCAATGAGGAATAAATGTGAAGGTGATCAAGTTTTTTATAAAGGAAATATTTTTAACACATTATTAAATCGTCTTTATGACTATTTTCACCAAATGAAGTCCACTCGGGAGATATAAGATGCACTCAAGTTCAAGTAAAAAGTTGAGGAAGAAGGTACCAATAATTTTCTTATTGAAAATTATCTAAACTTTAAGGTGGTTGATAACAAGATATTGTTGGAGAAAGTTCATGAGCTATAAGTTATAACAAATAAAATTCTTTCCATTAAGATTAATATACCATAGAATTTCCAGGTTGGTGCAATTTTTTCTAAATTTCCACCTATGTGGAAAGATTTTGGTAAATCACTCATTAAAAATAGTGAGGCTATTTCCTTGAAATAATTGAAAAATTTTCTTCACATTTAAGAAGAATCCATATTGGGAGATGTGTGTATGGCTTTTCAATTTGATACCAAGATTAATATTATTGAGGGAAAGGTACAACCAAAATATTCCTTACATGTCAAGAACAAAATTCAACAATTCAAGAAGAAAGAAAATCCTTCTAAGAATAAAGGAGAACGCTTTGTTTGTGGAAAACCAAGACATTTTTCAAGGGAATGTTTCTATTGAAATAAATTTGATAAACCTACTACAAATATTCCAACCGAAGAGAATATAATTGGAATGATATCCAAAGTTAATATAACTTCGATAAAGATGGGATGATGGATTGATTCTAGAGCAATACTGCATGTGTGCAAGGATTTATCGATGATCAAAATGTTTGACGATTGTACTATCATGAAGGAAGTTCACCTTGGAAATAATACATGCATCAATGTTAGTAGATAAGGAAGCATGAAGATAGAATTTAATTATAGGATAAAGTTTAATATTTTTAATGTGTTATGTGTACCAAAAATTTGAAAAAAATTAGTTTCTAATGATCTTCTTTATTAGAAGGGATTTTAGGTATCATTTGAATCTGACAAGGTTATCTTGTCGAAGGGAGGCATGTTTCTGGGGAAAGGGTACTCAAATTATGGCATGTATCAACTATCCATTAATAATATGATTGAATATTATGATTACTTGATTGATTCCCCTAATTTATGGAATTATCATTTAGAAAATGTTAATTATAACTCATTAAAACTAATGGAGAAGTTAAACTTAATTAACATTGGAAATGAATTTAATAAATGGGAAACATGTGTAGTATCTAAAATAGTTAAGAAACCAGTTAATAGTTTTGAACTAAATTATGATATATTAGAATTAGTACATTTTGATATTTTTGAATTAAATGGTTTATTAACTCGCAGAGGAAAAAGATATTTTATTACTTCTATTGATGACTACAGTATATATTTACACATATATATTCTTAGAAAAAAGGATGAATCCTTTAATATTTTTAAAAAGTATAAATTCAAAGTTAAAAACAAATTAAACAAAATGATTAAAGTATTATTCTCATATATAGGTGGTTAATACTTTATGAACAAGTTTAATGAGTTATGTGGAGAAAATAATATAATTCATCAAATCATTTCTCTTTACATACCTCAGCAAAATTTCTTAGTTGAATGGAAAAAATCATACTTTATTAGGAATAGTAAATTGCATGATTAATAAATCTAAATTACTATTAAATTTATGGGGAGAAGCTTTATTACATGCATTTCATATTCATAATAGGATTTACTCTAGGAAAACTAAGTTATCCATTTATGAGATTTGTAATGGTATAATACCTAATCTTTCTTATTTTAAAGTTTGGGGGTTTTTAACTTACTATAGAGTTCCTGATTCTAAAAGAACTAAACTTGGTCCTAGATAAATTAAAGGTATTTTTTCTGGATATGCAGAAAATAGAAAAACATATATAATTATGGATTTGGGAGTTAATATAATTATTAAATCAAGGGATATAGATATTTTTTAAAATAATTTTTATAAAGATGACATGAAGGAAGTTATTCCTCAAACTTCTATCTTTTGTACTCCATCTAGTTCAAATATAATATTAGATAATAATGATGATTCTTGATTTGGACGTAAATGAATTACATGAATTAGGAAGGAGAAACATCTACATGCATATTTTATTTCTCTTAATTTCATAGTTTTCCTTGTCGAGAGAGGTCAAAATAATCATATCCTGAATAAGTATTCTATAGTATTGACTATATAAGATAACCTAAAGACATAAACAAATGTTATGACTTATAGAGATGTTTATTTCTAGAAAGAAGAAATTAATTATGAAATGGATTCCATTATAGGAAATAATACTTGGGTTATTATTAATTTACCAAGAGGTTCAAAACCTATTGGTTGTAAATGGGGTTTTAGGAAAAAATATGATTCAAATGATAACATTAAAACTTTTAAATCTAGATTGGTTGCTAAAGGTTTCATACAAAAGTAAGGGATTTATAATTTTGATACTTATTCTCTTATGGATCGGATTAATTCAATAAGGATTTTATTTGCTTTAGATTCAATTAATCATTTGTATATCCATCAAACAGATGTCAAAATTGGTTTTTTAAATGGAGAATTAAATGAAGAAATTTTCATGGAACAACCAGAAGCATTTTTTACAAGGTAATAGAAATAAAGTGTATAAACTAGTTAAATATCTTTATGGATTTAAATAATCTCTAAATAAATGGCATGAGAAATTTGACTCTATTATTTTATCTAATGGATTTACTCATACCAATGCAGATAAATGTGTTTATCCAATGTTTACAAAAGAATATGTAGTTATTGTGAGTTTATATGTAGATTATATGTTAATTTTTGGAACCAATATTATTGGTGTAAATGAAACAAAGAGTTATTTATCCTCTATGTTTAAAATGAAGGATCTTGGAATAGTTTATACTATTATAGGTATTAAAGTTATAAAATATAGTGGGGGTTATTCTTTAATTCAATCTCATTGTATAGGAAAAATGTTAAATAAATATGATCATCTTGGTTTAAAGGATGATAATACTCCATTTGATTCTAGTGATGTTTATGAATACTGGCAGAGCCATAACACAACTTGAGTATACAGGTGCAATTGGTTCTTTAATGTATATAATGCATTTACCTAGACCTTATATAGTTTTTTTGGTATGTAAATTGAGTATAAATGATATTAATCATGGTGTGTATCATTGGATATATATAACGAGAATCATTGGATACTTAAGAATGACCAAAGATTTAAGTTTATACTATAATGTTTATCCAGTTGTATTATAAGTATACACTGATGGAAGTTGGATTACCCATATTGGTGATAACCAATCCATACCTAGATTTTTTTTTACTCTTGGAGGTTGTTCTATTTCTTGGGTGAGAAAGAAACAAATATGTATTTCACATTCAACCATGGAGTAAGATTTTATTGCCTCAAAGGCATGTGGAAAGAAATATTGAAGGGAAACTTCCATCAAGAACCCTACAAAAACAAGTGGGGGTGGATCAAACCCTTTTGGACAGTGATTTATATTCACTCATTGAGATTCAGTCTATTTTCTCCATCCGCCTAATTATTTTTTCAGCATCACATGCATACATCCCATGTGTGAGACTCCCACCCCTCTTGAAAGTCCTCTCTTACCCTCTCATTACCAAGGTATCATTGTCCCCCATTAAAAATTCATTTCAAAATCTGTATATTGTCTCTCTTGCCTCCCTCTCTCCCCTTTTCTTTGCATATGAGACACACCAGCAAACAACACACTTGCACTCTCAGTTTCTCCCGTCATCATCACTACCTTCTACTATAGTTCTCACCTTCACTCATCATCCATATGCACCACTATTCTTGGATATGCCTTTTTCATGCCCATTTTTGCCTCCCATCCCTCCAAACCACACTTCCTTGTTGTCTTCATTGTCCTCCCTCCCTCTATACCACACCTTCCATTCTCCCACCCCACCCTCCATAAATCCACATCACAACTCCTCTTTGTCACCTACCTCAAGAAATTCCACATTATCCATACCCCCCCACCTTCTAGATCAGAACTGTCAGACATCATCAATGTTGAGTGTCAGGACCTCCTCCCCCTAAAGTAATCTCTCCTGGGTTGGAAATGAAGGAATATATATAATGACTCTTAAATTCTGACTTCAATAGGACCTGAGTTAGCGACTAACATTGAAGGTATAAAAATATCACATATGAAAGACCATACACTCAATAATAAATATATAATTAGGATATATAATTAATAACCATCAAGAAACATAATTACATATAATATAAAATAAAACCAATCATCTCACAATACATGAAAATTTTCAAAAAAAATCAAATAAAAGTATCCAAGTTAATACCAAATCCCTACAACATCGACTCAATAGTATCTCTAACATCCAAGCTAGTAATGTCTATATTGGTCCCCAAGGCCCTCCTAGAAACCTGAAAAAATAGTTTTCATATACATATGATGAGCATAACATGTATACACCATAGAATCATATTCAAGATATCTCATAAAAATGTGAAAATATCATACTAATGCACCAATGAAAAAATAACAGAACCAACATGCACCTAAATAGGTTAACCAACCAATAGCAACCTCACCATGAAATTTTTACTAAAGAACGCATCTAATGTAGTAGCATAACATCAAAAGAATACAAAACAGAGGCACCCTACAACAACTTCTCCATTTATTTACCACTCTAACTCCCCAAAATCAAACATCATGTGCTCGCATCTCTTCTATACACATCACATCACATAACCATCCATCTCTGATGTGGGTTGGGACACATCACTACCTAACCCACCCTCGCAAGTTCTATCATCTTGTTCTAGCATTAGTCATTGTCCACACATCACAACCACATAACATTATCACTTCTCATATACAAAGAAGTAGAGTATCATGAACATAATAGAAATCAACCTCATTCCCTCCTCCTACTATGCATGACTCCCACCACACATCACATCCTCATCATCATTGAACGATATCCAATACCAACACATCATCACTAAGTGATCTATAACAACAATCTATCGCCATTGGGTGATCTCCAACTTCAACCTGTTATCACAAGGTTTTCTCAAACTCAAACCTATCATTGTCACTATTGCTGAAGGAAGAGTGAGGAAGATGTGGTAGCCATCCATCTTATTCACTACTATATAAAATGTTGGGAAAAAAATTTGGAACCCAAAACATTTTATTATTGGTAATGTTAAGAAAATTTGGTGGGGTGTGTATAGAAATAATATCAAATATATGATAAATAGATAGCACACCACACCCAACATAGGGGTTAACTGTCACACCCCAGTGTTTTTTAGGTACTTATATCCCTTTTTTACCATATTTCTTTTTTGTGTTTTCTTAGGTCACTTTTGGTGATCTTTGGATGTTTTTTATAGTTTTCTAGGTCAGTGCATGGTTAGGGAAACTATATGAGACTTCCCAAAAAACTGTATAGTTTGTTTTAGTGTCCTAGAGAAGGGAACATGGTTAGTCCAAACTATGTGGATTTCTCCTCAAATCATGTGGCATGGGACAGAAGGGTTATGTACAGTTGGTACATGGTTTTTCAAACTATGTGGCCAAATCATGTGACTTCTTTAGTAGTCTAGAGAGAATCACATGATTAGAGAAATGTTTTTACAAAACATGCAATAAAACTATATGATTTGAATTAATTAATCCTATTTTTTTATTTTATGACTTGAAACTCATTTTTTCCACATTCCTCTCCCAATGGAATTGGATCTCAACCAAGAAGACTCCTCTTGGAGATTTTGGAGATTTATTTATCTTCCGGTGATCATTTTCAATTAATCTTAGGGTGTTGGATAAAATTTTTCAAAGGTATGTTCCAGTTCTTTGTTTTTACTCTTTTTTTTCTTGATCCAATATTATATTCTTGAAAAAACCCATAGATAAGAGCTATTGATTCTAAATATAAGGTTTTTTCCATGATCTAATTGGGTTTTTTATAAATACATCATGAAATTGGTCTTTTTTGTCTAAATCTTCATTGATCAATGTGTGTTATTTGAGAATCGTTATGGAATGTGATTTATCTCTATCATGTTATTCTAGAAATGATGAATCAAATATTATTATTTGAGAATTCATGGCTTAGGGTTATTCCTTGTCTTCTTAAACCCTAATTTAGTCTTGGGTTGTGGATCCTATGCGAGTGTTATAATTCCAAATGTTTTGATATAGGTGGTTTCAAGATTCATCTTTATTCTTCAAATCGTGTTTACTTGCTCTTTGAATTTGGTTTCTAAAATGGTTGTAAAGTATGATTTATGTATTTGTCTTGGAAATGGTTTTGAAATTGTTTTAAAAATGCATGAGCAATGTTTTGATGAAACTTTTGGCTTTGGTAACATTTATGAAAATGGATTTCTACCTTAGTGTTGTTCAAAGAAATGGTTTAAAATCATGTTTTTTTAGTTTCAAAGATAAAATGTACTTTTAATGATTCTAATGTGGTAAAATTGAATGTGATCAATAATGATGAAGGGATCCATCCTTGAGGGTGAACTCTTTCCCCTAGACCTATTCTATTAGGGTAATGTGTACACTAAGTTGCCTAAGCTTGACCCACTCCTAGGAGTGAACTCTTACCCCCATTACCCATTCTACTATAGTAATGTGCACACCAGGTGGAATAGTAATCATTGTAATTGAATTAGGATCCTCTCTAACCCAGAACTAATGTGTTTCAAGGGATTATTTTCTCTATCAATACCCCTTGAAAAGTATGTTTGGAATTTTTATGGAAATTCTTTGAAAACTGAGTTGTTTTTATGATTTACAAATTATGAAAAGGGGTGATTTATCCATGATTTGTATCAAAGTGTGTATAATTGTATATCAGTCCTTATTTCAATTTAATTGATTATAATTTTTTTATTTTATAAATTATTCTCATGGAACTCTTAATAAGATCATACTAGGATCTTTTTCTCGCACCCTCTATACACCATTGGGTGTATATAGATCTTGTTTTATCCAATGTAGGTAAGGGAAAGGCATCACAAGGTGGATGTGAGTTTGTTCATTATTAGGTTTTGGGGGTCTAGAGATTACATCATGTGTAACATCCCATTACCAATCTATTAGGTACGTTCTTAACCTCTTTATGGTTCTCATTTTTCCCATTTTTTGTAGAGTATTGAGAAGGAATTGGGAGGATACCTATAATGGTGAAATCAGAGATTTGTTGGTCTTTCTACTTTAACCATCTTTTTCTATAGGTTGAAGGAGGAATTACATGTCATGTAACCGGGTTACATGATATGTAATGGTTGTGGGGTGCAAGTCATGAAATGGGTCATGTTGTGAATGGTTATATGTTGTGAATGTCGGTTTAACATTGTGTATGTTTTAAATAACAAATTTTTAATTTGAGGCAATGAGTTTTTCAGTGTACTTAAAAATCATGGAATTAACGACATGAAAGGTAGTTTCACGTCATGTAATTCCTAGAGTAGAGATGTTTTAGGGTGCCACTCAGGTTGTTGGTGCCCATTCGACCACCTTTTTTCCTTTTCTCTCGAACTGAGGCTCCTCTTTGATGATTTTTTGAGAAACTATTCTTTTCCTATCGATCTGTTTGGCATGTGATCTTCATTGTGATCTCAATTCATCTCTCTAGGTGAGTAACCCTTCCATGTCTTCATTACCATTGATCACAGTATCACCTTTGGGTTTTATTATAGGATCTGTAAATCTAATTTGGTGTTCTCTCTTGTCTTCTTCAAAGATCTGTTGTGTGATCTCCTTCTAGAGGTTGTTCCTTTGTTGGTCATGGTGCGTCGAGCTTTAGTTATTGAGGTATGTGGTTTCCTCTTCTCCACTAACCCTTTTATTTTCCAATTGGATCAATCTTTTGATAAGGATTGTATTCTAGGTTCTCCACTAGTTTTGTTGGGTTTATTTATTGGTGGATCCTGTTGCGGGTGTGTGAAACCCAAGCTTTGAGGTAGGTGGTTTTGTCTCTAGCCTGTGATAATAAGCCTAATTTTGATTTTTCTTTATAAATTGATTTATCTAATTAGCATGACTGTTTGTGTGTGTTGAAAAAGGGTTTTTGAAGAGAAATAGGATTTCCTTGGTTTTTGATAAATGAAAATGGAATGGGTACTTTTGAAATATTGAAATGATTTGTGAAAATGAGCACATGGGTTACCTTGGGTACTTAGGTGGAAGGTTTCTCTTGATTAAATCCTCTATGTTTTGTAATTATTAGAAGGTTTTATCATGGGTATTTCTTATATTTTCTAGGATCATTGTTCTAGGGGTTTAATATTGACATTGTTAGGGGGTTTACTCATGGGGTATTCATCTACTTCCTAGGACTGTGTTCTAAGAAATGGACTATGCACTTGATTTGTTGTGGTATTATTATTCTGCTAGTCTGACGTATAGTGTTCCTTGGTACTGATTCATATACTACTACTTATTTTTGTACTTCTTTGATTTATAAGTTTGCCTTGATATGCATGTTATACCTGATTTTGTTTAGAACTCTGAAAAAGAGAAATTTTTACCATGTTTTCTATAAAATTTATTTACTACTTATCATTCCATATTTTATTTAAAATAAGAATACATGAATTGTTATACATATACTTGATATAGAACACCTAAGTGGGTTCCTACTAATCATGTTAGCTCACACCCTACGCACCTCCTCGGTGGTGCATAGACCTTTGTATGTCTTCCAATGCAGGGAAAGGCAAGGTGCTGCAATGAGGCGGTGAGGTTCATGTCAGCTGGTTTTGGGTATCTGATGGTGAGATAGGGGGAGTTAGTCCACATCATCACATGGTTTAGTTTTTTGGTTTTAGTCCTTGTAATTGGACTTCTTTTTGGAGCTTTGACTACTTTTTTAGTTGTTTGTTTCTGTTGTCTTTTTACTATTATGGCATATATATTCCACTAGTCTTCCACTGTCTATTTTATTCTGTGTATACATACATGCCATGTGTTTGATTAGGTTGAGAAAAATTGTTCCCCTTGGCATGTTGTTTGATTCCCAGGTGCTTGTCGCCAGCCCGTGGGGATCGAGAACGCCCTTCATGTATGTAACAGAATGGGTCAGGTGCCAGATTTGAGGGTAACCCGGGTCGGTTCGTTACAATTTGTTATCAAAGGGAAGGTATGTCCTCAAGAGTCCTTGTCTTGGGATGTCTATTAGACTGGAGATAGGATTTTTGGTACTTGATAGGTATGTTTCGATGAGTTCCATGCCAAATATTTTCATAATGAGACTCAAGTTTCCATGGGAAGTTGGGATACATGTCTCTAGTGTTGGGTTTGGTTTCAAATATCATTTTCTACTTATTGGTTTTCTAGATTGAACTGAGATTCATTCTATTGTTTGATCATTATTATGTTTCATTGTGCAGAAGTATGCCTTTGATACATCTTCCATGAGATCCTCAGGAAGGTGAAGTTGATGCTCCTCAAGGGAATCCACCTATAGATCATAATCTCATTGAGACTATCATACGAACAGTTCATGCTGTTAATTAGGATGCACCATAAGTTCATAATGCAGTTTTTGAGGTACAACTAGGAGTTAGAGGAGAGAGAAATTGATCATGGGAATTCTTGCACAAGAATCCACTGTCCTTTAAAGGGACTGTTGAACCTCAAGAGGTGAAGGATTGGATGTATAAGATCGATCAAATCTTCAACTTTATGGAGACACCTAAAATATTAAGGTGAAGTGTTCAGTGCTCAAGATTGAGGTTTATGAAAAGTGATAGTGGTATTATATGGTCCAGGTAGATAGGCATGTGGACTTGGATTGGAAGGGTTTTAAAACACTGTTCATCCAACATCTTTTTTCAGAGTCTCTAATGCTAGAGAAGTATATGGGGTTACTGTCTTTATAACAGGGAGAGAATTTGGTAATTTAATACACCGACCAATTTGTTGTGCTCGTCCGTTTTTTCTTCATAAGAGGTGTGGAGTGCCCATTTGAAGGCTCAGAAGTACCTATAAGGTTTGTGACTGGATATCAGATCACATGTGTTCATGTTGAAACTTTCTACATAAGCAGAGATAGTAGATAGATATATGATGTAGGAGATGGATATGGTAGGAAAGGTTGGTTTTTATAACCCTTATCTTCCATCTAGTGGTAGTTTTAATGGCTTGAATGGGAAGAAAAAGAAGTGGAAGGATCATCACAGAAGTGGTGGAGGTGAATCTCAGTAGAGAGCCTCCTC
The DNA here is from genome assembly GCA_963277665.1 of Viscum album. Classification (NCBI taxonomy): domain Eukaryota; kingdom Viridiplantae; phylum Streptophyta; class Magnoliopsida; order Santalales; family Viscaceae; genus Viscum; species Viscum album. The sequence continues at coordinate 1,955,170,294 of OY728130.1, forward strand.
TACATCCTTTGTTTCAACTGTAAATGTGCTTCTTAATTGCTATTAGTGCAGTAAGGGAGGGCACACAATATGTTATTATCCTATTCCTGTAAATATGTGAAATTTATGTGGATGCATTAGTCACTTACAATGCTTCTATCAGGCTATGATTACACCTCATTATAGTTAGGGTTTGTCGGCTCCAAAGGCTACTGCAGTGCAGTCAAAATCTTCAAAGACTATAGAGACCCAACTATAAGTCTTAGGAGTTAATAATTTTTACATAGTAGATGAGTGTTCATAGGAATTTGATACATGTTCGGAAATAGTGAGAGGTACTATCCTTATTGTATATTCAATTGTAATTTATTTATTCGATATCAGTGCCTCCTACTCTTTTATATCTGCATGTTTTGTTGATATTCTTAAACTTCCAATGGAACTTATGTTCTTTATAACATAGTTGGAGACACCTCTTGGTAAGAGGAAAGAGAATGGGTTTTGGTGTCCTTATTGTTCGTTAATGATATCTGATACCGAGTTGGTATGGGATTTTCTCATTCCTGATCTAGATCTGTTTGACGTCATCATTAGTATGGATTGGCTTATCGCTCATCGAGCTAAGGTTGATTGTTATCATCGACATGTTTTGTTTCTTACTGCATATGAGAGATCTCATGTGTTTTAGGGGGAGTGGGACATGAGGTATGGTCATGTAGGACCTTCCCACCTAGAGCTCAAAAGTTTGTTGTCTATTATTGCGATCAAGCCTAATGATTGTTCTTCTACTATAGGTCTTCTCGTAGTCATTTGGGACTTTTCTGACATTTTCTCAAATGACTTCTATGGTCTTCCTCTAGAGAGAGAGGTAGAATTTATGATTGAACTAGTTCAAGGTACACAGCCGATATCGATACCTTCATATTGTATGGAACCAGTTGAGTTGAAAGAGATCAAGATTCAGTTGGAAGACCTGTTGGGAAAAGGTTTCGTTCACCCTAGAATTTTACCTTGGGCATCCCCTGTGCTCTTTACCAAGAAAGTATATGGTTCAATTCGGTTATGTGTGTACTATCAGAAGTTGAATTGGGTGACGATAAAGAAAAAATATCCTTTGCCTCATGTGGATGATATTCTTGATTAGTTAAAGTGGGTAAAGTGGTTTTCCAAGATTGATCTTCGGTTGGGTTATCATCAACTCATAGTTTGGGAGTCTGATATACTGAAGACAGCTTTTAGAAGTAGGTATGACCATTATGAATATATTTTTATGTATTTTGGTTTGACTAATTCTCCTGTAATTTTTATGGATTTGATGAATCAAATATTCCATCAATATCTTGACACTTTTGTGGTAGTGTTCATGGATGATATTTTGGTTTATTTGAAATATGAGCATGAGCACAAGCACTATCTAAGTTTGTTTCTGGAAATTATGAGAAGTCACCATTTGTATGGAATGCTTTCAAAATTTAGTTTCTGGATTCAACAAGTTAAGTTCTTAGGGCACAAGATTTTTGAACATGACTTATCAATTGATCCTAAGAAGGTGAAGACTATCTGGTCTTAGAAGGAACCAAAAAATGTCTTTGAGATAGGAAGCTTCCTTGGTCTTACTGGGTACTACTGATAGTTTTCCAAGTATTTCTCTAATTTGGTGTCACCTTTGACTCCTCTTACCAGGAAAGTGGTGAAATTCATGTGGGATGCAAAGTGCCAGTATTCTTTTGATTATCTAAAATGAGTTTTGACATCAGATCCTATTTTGATCTTAATTGAGCCCAGTAAGGGGTATGTGGTATTTTATGATCCTTATGGTGCTAGTTTGGGATGCGTTCTTATACAGAATGACCATGTGGCAGTTTACAAATCTCTTCAGCTTTGACCTCATGAGAATAATTACCCCACTCATGAATTAAAACTTGATGTAGTCATGCATGTGCTCAAATTTTGGTGGCACTATCTTTTGGGGGAGAGGTCTATGGTCTTCTCTAATCACAAGAGTTTGAGTTATATATTTTCTTATAATGACTTGAATCTCAAACAAAGATCATGGGTATAATACCTTCATAATTTTGACTTCGATATCACCTACACCCAAGGAAGGGAAACATCATTGAAGATTCTCTTAGTAGGAAAGCATCATCATAGTCTATTCTAGAATCAAAGGATGAGTGGAACCTTATGGGAATTTCCACTCAGTTGCACCTAGATGCTCAAGAAGATGTTTCAGGTATAGTTTTGACTATTTTTCAATTATAATCATCTCTTCTAGATTCTATTTTGTAGATTCAGTTGCAGGATGATGGGTTTAGTAAAGTTTGAGAAATCCTTTATAGTGGGGAGACCATTTCTGGTTAGTCTCTTTATTCATATGGTATGACCTACTTTGAGAAAAGAGCTATCATCCCAACATATATAATAAGTTTTGTCTTGTTTTATTATCATATCTCTTCATGGTCCATTCATTCAGTCACTACAAATATGTATTATGACACGAGGCGATGATTCTAGTGGTTGAGTATGAAGTGTGACATCACAGATTCTGTGTCTTTCCGTTACGCCTGCCAACGGATAAAGGCATAACACTTGAAACCTTATGGTTTACTTCAGGATATTCTAATGTTTATTTAGAAATGATATGAGGTATCCATGGATCTTTTTGTTGTATTATCATAGACTCCCCAAGGAAGATCTAGGTGGTTGTTGATCAGTTGATGAAGTCTACTAATTTCATTCTGATCAAATACATCACTAAAGTTGAAGATTTAGGTAAGCTATATATGTAAGAGATTGTGAGGTTACATGGGAGTTCTTATACCTTTGTTTCAGATAGGGATCTAAGATTTACCTATAGGTTCTCAAGGAGTCTTCAAGAGGAAATGGGAACTCAGGTCAAGTTGAGCATAACTTACCATCCATAGATAGAAGGTCAGATGGAGCGTGTGATTTAGATCCTGGAGGATATGCTTCATGCCTGTGTCTTGGATTTCAAAGGATCATGGGATATCCATTTGGTACTAGTTGAGTTTATTTATAACAATAGTTATTAGTCATCAATCAGAATGGCTCCCTTTGAGGAATTGTGTGGTCTCCTGTGTAGATCACCTCTTTTTTGGACGGAGGTGGGTGAAATATCTTTAGTTGGACCAAGTTCAGTTCAGGAGATGTCCACAAAGATTTAAGATGTACATCGAAATTTAATAATAGCCCAGAGTTGAAAAAAATTGTATGCGGATCGATGGTGTTGACCTTGGGAGTTTTCCATAGGTGACTAGGTTTTCTTGAAATTTTCTCCTCAATTGGGTCACTGTTGACTTGGAAAATAGGTAAAGTTGGCTCCAAGATATTTTGGAAAATTTGAGATCATTGAGTTACTTGTAAATGTTTCTTAATAGTTATCATTTATAGTTCAATTGATGGGTATTCATGATGTTTTCTATAGGTCTTAGCTCAGGAAGTATCACCCTGATCCCACTCACATTTTGAGATGAGAAAAAATTGAGTTAGTGTGATATGTTTCTATTAAGGAGAAACCATTGGAGATTGTTAACTCTCAAGTGAAATTATTTCATAGGAATTCTATTTTGTTGGTTAGAGTTCTATGGAAACATGTATTAGATTCTCACGAGATTTTGGAACGTGAGTCATTGATGAGGGAGTAGTGGCCTCATCTTTTTCTAGGGATTACATCTTCCACATGAATTCTTGGGGATGTAAAGTCTTTATAGTGGGAAGTTTGTAACATCTCGTTATCAATATATCATGTATTTTCTTAACCATTTCATGGTTCTATATTTTCCCATTGTCTTTAGAGAACCAAGAAGGAATTGACATGATACCTATAATGGTGAAGTCAGAGATTTATTGGACTTTATGCTTTAACCATATTTTTTTGTAGGTTGAAGGAGGTATTATATGCCTTATAACTGGGTTACACGATGTGTAATGGTATCTAGGTGCAATTTTTGAAAGGGTTCACTCTGTGAAAGGTTACACATCATGAATTTTGATTTCACATCATGTATGTTTTAAATAACAGATTTTTAATCTGGGGTGATGGTTTTTTGGTGTACTTAAACAGCATGGACTTAATGACATGAATGGGAGTTTCACATCATGTAATTCCATGAGCATGGATGTTTTAGGGAATCGCTCGGGTTTCTGGTTCCCATTCTACCACCTATTTTTCTTTTCTCTTGAACCGATGCTCATCTTCAGTGATTTTTGGAGACACCATTCCTTACCAATCGATCTGTTCAGCGTGCAATATTCATTGCGATCAGGGTGTATCTCTCCGGGGGAGTAATCTTTCTGCTTCTTCATTTTCATTGATCACTGTAGCACCTTTGTGTTTCATTAGCAGATCTATCAATCTCATTTTTTGTTCTCTGTTGTCTTATTCCAAGATTCGTCATTTTATCTTGTTCCAGAGGTCATTTCTTATTTGTTTGTGGTGAGATGAGCTTTCGTTCTTGAGGTATGTGGCTTCCTCTTCTCCATCAAACCCTTTATTTTCCAATTGGATCAATATTATAATGAGGATTGGATTATGGGGTTTTGGTTTGTGTTGTTGGGTTTCATTGTTGGTGGGTCCCGTTGCGGGCATGTGTGACCCAAACATTGAGGTAGGTGGTTTCGTCTCTAGCCTATGATAATAATCTTGATTTTCTATTACTTTATAAATAGATTTATTGAATTTTCATGACTTTTTGTGTGTGTTAAAAAAGGGTTATTAAAGATAAATTATTTTCCCAAGTTTTTGACAAATGAAAAGGGAATGGGTACTTTTGAAACATTGAAATTGATTTGTGAAAATGAGCACATGGGTTACCGTGGGTACTTAGGTGAAAGGTTTAGCTTGAGGACATCACCCATGTTTTTTGATTATTTGGAGTTTTTCTCATGGGTTTTTCCTTTGTTTCCTAGGCCTGTTGTTCTAGGGGATGAATATTGACATTATCAAGGGGTTTACTCATGGGGTATTCTTTTTCTTCCTAGGTCTATATTCTAGGAACTAGAATGTGCACTTGGTTTATTGTGGTATGACTATTCTACTAGTCTAACCTCTAATGATCCTTGGTACTGATGCATATGCTACTACTTCTATTTGTACATCTTGTCTTTCTGAGTTAGCCTTGATATGCATGTTATACCTGCTTTTGTTTAGAACTGTAAAAAAGGGAAATGTTTACCATGTTTTCTATAAAACTGCTTTACTACTTATTATGCCATTTTTTATTTAAAATAAGCATACAAGAATTATTATACAGAGACTTGATATAGAACACCTGGGTAAGATCTTACTGATTCTGTTAGATCACACCCTGCGCACCTCCTCAATGGTGCGTATAACATTGTATGTCTTCCAATGCAGGGAAATGAAAGGTTCCACAGTGAGGGGGTGAGGTTCATGTCAGCTGGTGGTGAGATGGTGGGATTTTATCTACACCATCACATGGATTAGTTATTTGGTTTTGATCCTTGTAGTTGGACTTGTTTTGGGAGCTTTGATTACTTTTACAGTTGTTTGTTTCTATTGTCTTTTTGCTGTTATGGCATATATATTCCACTAGTCTTCTACTATCTATTTTGTTATGTGTATACATATATACTATGTGTTTAATCAAGTTGGGTGAAATCGTTCCCTTTGGTGTATTTTTCAATGCTCGAGTGCTTACCGCCAGCCTATGGGGATCGGGAACTCCCTTCGGGTATGTAACGAAACAGGTTGGGTTCTAGGTTTGAGGGTGACCCGAGTCAGTTCGGTGTATCATGTCACATTGAGTTAGGACTTTATAGTTTTTGAGTACTTCGGTCATTTTATGTATCTTGGAAGTTTTTTTCCTGGAAATTGTATCTTTTATACCGCTATATTTTTTTTGGAATACCAATATTATTCTATATATTTATTACCTTGTTATAGGTTCTTTATAGAAAAATCATTCTCAAATGTAGTTCTTGATGCCCTGGCACTTGTTTCCATCCCATGGGGATTAGGAATTCCCTTCGAGGGGTGTCAAGTCTTGTTCAGGTTACAAATAGTTGTGTAATCTAGGTTGGTTTATGAAAAATTAGTATCTAAGGGTGGTTTTCATGTTCTTATTGTTGGTATGCGGTTTGGTATGTATTGGTAGATAGGATATAGGAATGTGGGGAGTTAAGGGGTTGGTTGCGAGTGAATGTTTGTCCAGATCTCATCATGACAAGCCTTAAGTTACCATGAGTGGTTGATGTGGCATTATTTGATCACATTTTTTCACATCTATTTTGGTGAAATAAATATTTTTGATATGTAAAGTTGAGATTATAATGGAGAATCTTTTAATATCAAATGTATCTGACTAAATGTGGTGTTCATTTAATATTGTAATGGAAATGTCTATTTTTTGGTGGTTAATTAATTAAAGTTCATGGTGTAAGTATTATATGAACTGTTTGATATTTTTAATTAATGTTAATTGTGAGTTTAAATGTTGATTAATTTGAAAATATGTTTTTTTAGCTATCGTGGTGAAAATATGGCAAAGGGTTAAAGAACCCATAAGTGTTATAAGATAGACCATGCTACTATCATTTTCTCAAGTTAAGTTCAAAAAATGACAATCTCTAGGATTGACTACATGTAAAAATGGATTGATCACATGTTTAAATGGATCGACCATGCATCTTCCTAGTGGTGAAAAGGGTAGTATTGGCCATAAGTCAAAGGGAATAAATCGAAAGTGAACTCAAATAAACCATTGATGAAAATTGACAAAGGAAGGATGATGTGCCTTGATGAGATTGATTGTGCATTAAACTAAAGAGACCACACCCTCAAAATGAAAAAGAGAACATAATGATGTGTCAACCATTCCAAAAATTCAAGCTACCTCAATTCAAAAAAATATATCAACCATGCCCTTTATTTTTACATTTTCTATAATAAGAATTCAAAAAATTGAGGAAAATCCACTTGATGTACAAAAATAACAGGGGGAAGCATCCACCCTTCTATTCATGGTCAATCTAAATTGACCACACCCTATCACTTTCCCCAAAATAACATCTTGAAATAGAATCTTGACACCACGATGAGCCAATATTTGATGGTTATTGAGGCCTCTATCCTCCACAAAATCAGATATGGATATGCTAGTTTTCATGATCGATAGTGAGGGAATCACCAATGCTGAAGAGAATAAATTCGACACCACCTCAATTGAAGCCTAACTCCCCTCTCAAATATGGTATTGAACTAAGAATAACCCCATAAAGATGAATACAATGTCCCTCCCAACATATAAACCAATTGAAACTGATGCTTCTTATAGATAAATTCTAAGGCTACACACAAACACATCGAAATATGAGTCAATATGCTTATGAAGAATCCACATCAACACCCTATACTAAAGCTTGATTCTGTATCCCCTATAATCTATCCAGCTTTCCATTTTTTAACCATATCCAATTTCATCTTATAGGAAAACATGAGGAGTGTAAAAATCAAGCCTGAGCTAATAAATCTAACTCGAGAAGACACCCTACCCAGTCCTACAGTGCCTCGAACATCTGATACTTTGAATTCAACAGTTGGATGAGATGAGAAAAGGTCCAAGCCACCGAGGCCTTCAAATTAGACCCATTTTTGAAATCCAATACCACTATATAAAAATCTAGGATTGAAATACAATTTTAGTCCACACTCTTCATGTACAATGCCGTATATGAAAATTGTTTATAAGAAGAAAATTTTTCCACAAAATGTTACTAAATAATCTTCATTTCTAAATTGGAAGAAATCATGTAGGGATAAGAAGATTAGGATTCAGTAGGGTGTACAGGGTTGGTTAAGAAAATACTACATACCTATCAATGAGCATGTATGAAAGGGATAATGTATGAAAGATCTGAATTTTGTCTATATATTTGAAGAGATGGATTTAAAAAAATGGGGGGGGGGGGAGACTCCTGAGGGAAGATAGAGACAAAATATAGGAGGTGATAAAGAGAATTAAAAAGCACCAGGAAACACAAAACTTCTATAGTTTAAGAGGAAGTTTTGAATCCCTTTCTGAGGGATTGGTTTTTTATTCTTTTTTACTCTACTCATTTCCCTTGTTTTTCAATCACCCTTTTAATTTATTGAAGAATTTTATTGTGATGTTTGAATAAACTAAAATTGGGGAATGAGATTGAGATGGTAGGTATTTTAACTTCATTTGAGCATCAAGTGTGGCTGGAATCTACCCTTTTTTCTCATTTTTCAAGTAATACATGTACTTTAATTGCCAAAACATAGTGAGAACTAGTTTGGTTTTATTATTCTATATTTACTTATCATCTGTAAGTCCATCTAGAAGAGAGAAATCCATGAAATGGTATAACATCAAGAAAAATTGAGAAGTTATTTTTGACTATCCCTGTTTGCTTCATTGAGTGGGTTAGTGGATTCTACATTTGAGAAACTGAAAAATCCATCATATTCAATTTGACCATTCGAGAGAATCAACCAGCCACTTTTCACCAGACCTAGTAACACTTATCCATGAATGAAGATAAAAAATGAAAAATATATGACTTAATAAAAACCATCTAATTGAATTTATCTTTTATATATATATACTCCTCCCATATTTTCATGTGAACTCTGTTCTCTGATGATTATTCCCATTCTTCCCACTTGTTCTCACTCCACTAATTCCATCACCGCCACTTTTTCTATCTTTTCACAATTTCCTATCACCTTTTTGTAGTTTTTTTCTTGGTCTTACACAATACTCATTTTCATATGTCCTTCCTTGTGGATCAACCCATACTCAATACCATACTAGTTTTAAGTAGGGTTTTTAAATATTTAATTTTTCCTAAACCTAGTGATGACCTAGGGGCAATCCAAATTTTGGTGCCATAAAAAAGGATGGGCATGTGAGACCAAGTAAAAATCAAAAAAAAATTAAAGTACACTAAAAAGGGTGTGAATTCAAAATTGTTTATTAGTTGATAGACTAGAGGACTTCATACTTGAAATCAAAAAACATTTGAGAGATTTAAAAATATAGAAGAAGCCTACAATTGAAAATCCTAAGGAAGATCTGAATAATCAGAAAAATTATAACTTAAACAAAGTAGGAAATGTCAAACTTCCACAACATGGTAATGATATAATGGATAGAGTCAGGCTTAAGTAGTTTTAGGTGTATATAGTTTCAAACAACCCATTATGCATTAGGAAAGCCCCTAAGTCTAGAATCTATGATATCAAGCAATCCCACTTGTTTATGATACCATCCTACGATGGATTACCTAATGAAGACTCAATAAACTTCATTAGGGACTTCTATAGAATAGTGCATCAACTGCCAATTAGAGGATTGAGTGAGGAAGAGTTAAAACTGAGTGTATTTCCCTTTTGGATGAAAGTAAATGAAAAAGTTTGGTTCCAAAAAATTGATGAATAAATTTTTGATTCATGGGACCAAATTTAAAATTCTTTTGTCATGAAATTTTACCCTTGGAGGATGATTTATGAGATTAGGCACAAAATCACTGGATTTTTACAAGATGAAGAAGTGTTATTCCATGAATCTTGGGATAGATTCAAGGGTATTCTTAGGTAGTGATCCAAACACTAGTGTACACCATAATTTCTCATGGACACATTCTATAACAATCTCATACTTTACCTTAAAAAACTGGTTGATCAATCCTTTAGAGGAGATTTCTATGATAAAAATATAGATGATCTCAAACAGATTTTCAATAATTTGGTACATAATTAAAAAAAATGCTCCAGAAGGAGAACCATTATTAGAAATGAAACCACTCCCACTCCCCAAGTTGAATCACAATCTGTTGGATTTTACAATGAAAACACTCAAAATACACTTATGGAGAAGTATCACCAATGTGGGATGTTTGACTATTCATAGTACTATTGCCCTAATTTTGAAATGACTTCCCAACTCCCTTAAAATGATAATTTTTCTAGTTATGGCCCTATAATGTAACCAATAGATGACCCGTTCTCAAATAATTACAACCAAGGCTACCAAAACCACCCCAACCTTTCTTAAAGAGAGCAGGGAGTGTTGAGACCTGCTACTCCCCCCATTTTCATACTACCTATGTAGAAATTACAACCCCAACCAAGGGTAGAGACTTATAATTTTCAAGATTAATTCAAGGGTATTTTACAATAACTTATTGATAGGTTCAATGAACAAAAAGAAAACAAAAATTGATAAGGCACAATAAGAAGCTAGGTTTAAACATCTAGAGTTAAAAGTGGGTTAATTAGTTAGAAATGCAGGATCTATAGGAAAATGAAAATTACCTAGAATTACTAATCCAAATCATAGTGAGAATAAAATTATAGTCACAACTAGGAGTGGTCTATAAACTCAAAAGAAAGTTATAAAAGATCTCAAATCTTCCCCCCAATCAAAATCTGGATAAAACTAAAAACAAAACTTTGGAAGCTGGTGAATCTAGAAATATAAATAGCCCCATTGAAAGTCTGTTGAGGCATATTTTACCTGATAAAAAACATAAGATAAATACCTGAAACTCAAGAACAATAAAGGAAACAAATATATTGAATAATAAGTTTAAAGGATACCTATAATTGTGAGAAATGTTTCCCCACTAATTCCCTTTCCATGGAGAATAAAAAAGGTTAATCGAGATTAGAAACTATTCAAATTTATAATTTTTTTAAATAAATTGAACATAAATATTCGCTTCCTCAAGGATTTCAATCAAATCCCTTCTTATCTAAAATCACTCATGAATATTTGTTTGAACAAGAAAACCTTAGAATAATTTTATACTTATAACTCCACAGAGGAGTGTAGTGTTATCATTCAAAATAAGATACCTCCCAAACTTCAATATCCAGAGAGCCTTATAATCCCCTTCACCTTTAGTGATATAGTTGGATAGTTCAATTATCTTTGTGATCTTGGAGTAATAATTTATTTGGATTCCACTATCCATGTTCCAACCCTTTATATTAGGAGTCCAACAACCCACAACTGTGGTGTTAAAAATTTTAGATCGATAAATTAACCACCTGATTGGTAGGGTAGATGACTTGTTAGTAGGAGTAAGAAAGATCTATTTACCAGTTGAATTTCTCATTTTGGATATGGAATGCAACAAATAGGTCCCTGTCATTCTTAGTAGGCCCTTTATTTCCACAATAGGGTCTATCATTGATGTATTAAAGAGAAAATTATTTTTTAATATGGCTAACTAGAAAGAAGACTCAATTTTTTTATAAAAATTAAAGAACCCAATGAATAACTAATTTTTCCAGAAAATGAGCAATTAGAAGTTAAAGAATTTTTTGATGATGAGAAACATGAGTTTTTTAGGATTCTTGAGGAAATCAATGGTACACTTGAGTTTCCTGAAGAAACTTGCATGTTAATTAGTTCTACTAATGACAGGGAACCTTTGGATGAGTTTGAAGGAGAATTCCTGGAACACCTCAATGGATTTAGTATAGAACACATATTAACCCCACTCAAAGAATATGGGTGTGAGGAATAATTTTATGACAACAAAAGTTATGGAGATGAATCCTTTTACACTGCCTTCTTTAAATGATAGCACAAGTACCTTGGACATCCCAAACCCAAGTATATACCCTCACACCAAGAACAACCAAATATAGAGCTCAAGACCCTTCCAAATCATTTGAAATATTCATTTTTAGGATAATGATAAACTTTTTCAGTCATTATTTCATCCAAATCAAAGGAAAGTCAAGATGATAACCAACTCAGTGTCTTAAGTAATTTTTGTATGTCATTAGCTAGTCTATTACTTATATTAAGGGAATAAGTCCATCATTCTACGTACATAAAATCTCCATGGAACTAGAGTTTAAACCAAGGGAGTAAGGATAGAGAATACTTAAACCAAATATGAATGAGGTAGTTAGAGATAAAGTAATTAGGTTTCTTGATTCTGGAATAATATTTCTCATTTCAGACAACCAATGGGTAAGTACTATCTAGGTTTTCCCTAAAAAGAGTGGAGTGACTATATCAACCAATGAAAATAATGAGAAAATTCAAAACAGAACTATGAACAAATGGAGGGTATTTATAGACTATAGAAAACATAATTATGCCACCAGAAAAGATCATTTTTTAATTCCATTTCTATACCATATGGTTGAGAGGTTGGATAAAAACCAATTTTTCTTATTTTTAGATGGTTTTTTGGTAAGAATTAGATTTACATATCCCCAAAAGACCAAGAAAACAATAACCTTCACATTTCTATTTGGAATTTTCTTATAGTCTAACTCCCTTTGGTTTTCATGGTACTCCTTCCACCTTTCAAAGGTGTATAATGGCCATATTTTTTTATATGATTTTGAGATTTTTAAGTATTCATGTTTGAATTTTCCATAGTAGGTTCTGATTTTGAGGGTGGTTTGAAATATATGGAAACTTCCTTTAAAAGGTTTTAAGATACAAACTTTGTATTAAATTGGGCTAAATTTTAGTTCACAAAAATTGAAGGAGTTTTGTTAGGTCACAAGGTTTCCAATAATGGATTAGAAGTTGAAAATTCTAAAATTAAGGTAATCCAAAAGTATAAACCACCTAATAATGTCAAGGGGATTATAATATTTTTAGGATATGATGGATTTTAAAGGAGGTTCATCAAGGATTTTTCTAAAATAACAAATCCAATATATTCTCTTCATGTTAAGGAATACCATTTTATTTTCATAAGGAATTTTTACACTCATTTAATTTACTCAAGGAAATATCATTTCCCAACCCATAATTACTACCCCAATTGGAAACTTCCTTTTGAGGTTCTGTGTGATGTTAGTGACATCATAGTAGGAGTTTTTTTAGGCCAAAGGAAAGATAATAAGTTGTATGTAGTGTACTATGCTAGTAAACTGCTTGATAAGGCTCAAAGGAATTATACCACTATAGAGAATAAACTTTTTTAGTGGTGTTTTATTTATAAAAGTATAGAAAACACTTGATAGTATCAAAATTCATTTTCATCATGAATCATTAAACTCTTAAGTATATATTTTCCAAGAAATATTCTAAACCAAGACTGATAATATGGGTCATGTTGTTACAAGAGTTTGACTTGTTAATCAATGATAAGCTTGGGGATGAGAATTTTGTGGTTGATCACATATCTAGGATGCCCATTACTCAAAGTGATGGATCATGGGAGATAAAATCATCACTTCTAGATGAATTTTTTTTATTGTTTTTTCTTGGAAAGTTCCATGGATTGCTAATTTTTTTAACTTCCTCACTGCTAGAATTATACCTAAGGAATTTTCTTAGAACCATAGGAAGAAATTTATTTCTAAGTTAAAGATTTTTTCTGGGATAAAACTTTATTATTTAGGATATGTTCCAATGTAATTTTTATGACATGTGTTCCTGATAAATACATGTTTCCTATTCTTGAGAATTTTCATTATTCTTCTTGGGGAGAACATCAAGGAAGTGATAGAACTACTCAAAAGGTTTTACAATCTAGTTTTTACCCACCAACACTATTTAAGGATGTTATAAGACTTATTGTAGGATGTGAAAAATTTCAAATATTTGGTAATGTGGGTAGGAAGAAAGATCTTCCCTAAAAGGGAATTTTAGAGTTCAAATTTTTTTATGTTTAGGGGATGGAATTTATGGGACCTTTAATTCCACCTATGGGAATGAATAAATCTTAGTTCCTGTTTAATATGTATCAAATTGGGTTGATGTAGTGGATTTTCTAAATAACTAGGCTATCATTGTGGTTAAATTATTCAAGAAAAACATTTTCTCAAGGTATGGTGTGCCCAAGGATTTCATTAACAACAATGGTTCTCACTTCAAAAACTTCAATTTAAAAGCATTGATTGAAAAGTATGACTGTGTACACAAAACTGGTACAACCTATCATGTATATTCAAGTATACAAGTTGAAGTCTCTAACAGAAACTTAATTTTTTTTAGAAAAACTGTGAGAAAATCTAGGAAAGATTGGTCCTTAAAGATGGATGAGGCATTATAGGCTTATAAGACAACCTTTAAAACTCTCATAGGAATGTCTCCATATAGGATTATTTTTTGGAAAGTCTTATTATTTTCTTTTAGAGATTCAAAACAAGTCCTTTTAGGAAATAAAAGATTTAATTTTTTATTTTAATTCTACTGGAGAGAGAATATTTCTTAAATTAAGTGAATTGGATAAAATAAGGTGATAATTTTATGACAATTATTGGATCTATAATAGAAGGAAAAATATTTTTGTGATTCTAAAATTCAAAATAGGCACTTTCAAGTGGGTCATAAAGTACTTTTGTTCAATTATAGGTTTAAGTTGTTCCTGGTAAACTCAGATCCAAGTGGTATGGTCCATTCAAAATTTCGAGAATGTTGATAAATGGAGTTATTGAGTTAGTTGGGAAAGATAAAATTCCATTCCTGGTCAATGGACAAAGAGTGAAGCATTACTTTGAGGGGTAGTTAAGGGGATTGGATACAATATCCCTCATTAGAGGTTGAACCATTTTTAATGTCTAAATGAACACCCTAAACTTAGTTCTTTATGAGATTAAACCCATGGTTTATTTTGTTGTGTTTTGTGTTTTATTTTGTTTTACTTTATAGTATAGATTTTTCGTGTCTATCTTCTTCTCACCTATTCCTCCAAGTTCTTTAACTAAGATTACCATGTTGTGAATTTTCCAAGAGCTAAATTTCAACTGATATCAAAGTATCAATGGATATTATTGCTCAATATTTATGGATAAAACTCTCCCTAACTCAAACCTCTGGTTATTTTCATTTATAATTTTTTAAATATTGCATGCTAATGTTGAGATATTTGAATTATGGATAAAAGATTAACATGATAATCATAGGGTTCTTATAAAATGAAAATGTATGAGTACTTTAGATTAAACACTAACAATTAAGCTCTATATGTTGGTTCTGGGTGCAGTGGAAGCGTGTGATGGGTGGTGCCCAATTTTTCTTTTTTCCAAGATTGAAGATTAATCTGAAATTTTAGAAAATGTTGAATGCATTGATCAATGGAATTAAATCAAAGAATTAGATAATATAAATCACTCTAGAACTAGATGGAGGATCATCACATATTATTTATAATTAATTTAATTAATTAAAGAATTAACTTTGTTGAAATTATTTCTTCATTGATGAATCTGGTGACATATCTATGTTGCACCATCATTGAGTTGTAGGAATCAAGTGTAGATTCCCTCTAGAAGTGATCCACACATGTTTCTTTAATCTCCAGACACCACCAAAGGAATCTTTGGGTGCTAGCATGATAGATTCTTACACTTGTGTAGTCCACCTTTGATTGCTTCAAGAATCGCTTCCAAATAATTCTCCTTGATATAGTGGAGGAATATTTATCTTAATTATTGGGAGCATTCTTCTATAATGGGGCTCTCTAAGGATTGAGATAATTATCCAAATATATTATGCACAACCAAAACAAAATGAATTTACTCTCTTGAGAAAATAACATAATTGGTTTTATATATCACTAGGGTTAGAATAAAATAATTTCACAAGTTCCTTTAATTATTTATTTAATCCTAGAGAAACCACATGTCAAATAGTAATAATATTATTATTATTTCTCAATATGCACTTAACTTGCGAATTAAATTAAATATTATTTAATCAAATAATGTTCAATATTTATTATTTCTCACCAGATCATTTAAACTCGGTCTACTATTCCTCCATAATATTTATCAGGCCTTGAATAATAACTACTTATTTATTAAATAAATATCACTGAATTATTCACCAATAAATAAATAAATTTTATATTCACTAAATAGAAAATAAATATTTATTAAATATTCCACTCATATTATATTCTCTCAAATAACAGGTGATGAAATAAATGTGATCAAGAATACATGAATAAGTATTAAACCATGTCTAGTAATAATATTTATTCAACTTTTTAAATAATAAATAATAATATATTATTTAAGTAAGATTCCGGATACACTTAGTGTGTGACCCTCTAGGCCTCTTTCTCAGTGCCATTAGGTGAAACAGCCTAAATTCCAAGGTTAACTTCTAAAAACATGCTAAGGCAACCATAGAAAAATAAGTCAATGTCGCAATGAAATGTTACCTCATACAAGAACTTATTATGTAATATAATCCCTTTATCACGATATCTCTAATCAATCAGGTTGTATTCCAGTGCGATTAACCAAAGTGCCCGATGTATCTTTCTTTGATTTTTTGGAAAATGAACTTACCTATAGAACACCATAGCCATGGATTTATTTAGGCTATATCATTTCCATCAAATTCCATAAGATACCAAATTCTGTTATAATAAAAGGGACAAATCCTTTCTAACATTATTCATTAATGCCATATTACTTATGATGCACCCAATGAATCCTACCTCACCACAAACATATGTCATAATGGTTTTTGTTAATACATCAAAGTAAGTGACTCATAATATTCCTTAATAAAAATATTAAAGTATAAGGATCAATACACACATCCATATATAGGAATATCCAATGACACATAAAAATGTGGATTTTCTACTGGCACGTCTCGTTCTCATAATATCCAACTAGATATTACCAATGGCGTATACCATGAGAAAGTGCCTCAAAGTCCTATGAGTCTCCACCCTTGATAGCATATATCATTTGTGTCCCTCAAATGATATCATCTGGATATAGAATATATATTCAAGAATAGTGTCATAACACTTCCATGTTCTCATCATAGCGAGGAACTACTATGACCTTTTATTGAGACAACTACTCTTAGAACATTATCACATAATATGTTATGAAAAAAGAATTGTCATGATATGATGAGGAGTTTATTAATATTAAAAACCATGAATAAAAGTTATCATAAAGTACACATAAGTTAGTTATAGGGCACCAACTCCAACAGACTCTCACTTGCACTAGAGACAACTTCTAATAACCTTAATCCCTCTAGCTCTCACATGATACTCATGATTCTACTGAGATAAAAAATTAGTCAATGGGTCTTCCATGTTCTCTTGTATGGGTACTCTAATTACTAAAACTTCACCCTATGATAGAAATCCCTCAAGATGTGATACTTTCAAAGTTTATTCTTTTTCTGTTAGTGTGAACTTATATATTTTTCAAGATCCACCACTATAGTATGATCATAATACAATGTGATAGGGTCTTTACTACTTGGTACCACACCAAGCTCTTGGATAATGTTTTGAATCCAAAAAAAAACCTTAGCTACATTAGAATCCATTATATACTCAGACTCTAATATAAAATCAGCGATAACTGGATGCTTTGAACTCTTCTAGCTCACAACTCCTTTTTTGCGATAGAAAACATGTCTTGATTTCAATTTCAGATCATTAAGATATTTATAAAAATTAGAATCAGTATAACCCCTGATGACCAACTCCTTTTCTCCTCCATACACCATGAAAATATTCTTAGTTCTTCTCAGATACTTAAGGATTTCCTTAATATTTGGCCAATGTTGTTCTCTAGGATCCTCTTGATATCTTCCTATCATGATTGGTGTATAGTAATCATCAAGTATAGTACATAACATGGAATACATTATTGATCTATCATTGAAGCTTATGGTATCTTACTCATTCTCTCTTTCTCATGTTGTGTTTGGGGAAACATTTTCTTAGAAAGATTTTAATCATGTTAAACTAGAACCGATCCCATATTGGATTATTCCATACTAAATATATTTATTATATGGTCAACATATGTACTTTGACTTAGTATAAGAATCCTCTTTGATCTATCATCAATGACCTTGATCCCTAGATTATAAGTTTCTTCACCTAAGTCCTTCATGGAGATGCCCTTGTTTAACCAATCCTTAATAGACTATGATACTGGTATGTCATTTACAATAAGTAATATGTCATCAACATATACTACTAAGATAAAAACCACATTTCCACTAAACCTCTTGTAAACACATAGCTCTCATTCTTTCTTAATGAAACCATATTCTTTTATGGCTTCATCAAATCAAATGTTCCATGACCTAGATTCTTTATCCAATCTATAAATGGATCTTTTCAAATTGAAAATCCTTTTAGCATCACCTGGAGTCACAAACCCTTCTGGTTGTGTAATATAGATATCTTCATGAAGGTTCCCATTAAGGAATGAAATTTTGACATCCATCTGACAAATATCATATTCATGGTAAGATGTTATAGCAAGTATAATTCTAATGGATTTAAACATAAAAAATAATAAAAAGGTTTCATCATAGTAAATTCCTTGATGTTGTTTAAACCCTTGAGCCACTATCCTTTCTTTATAGGTATTTGATTTACCTTCCATGTCCAGTTTCCTCTTGAATAACCATTTGCACCCAACAGTCTTTACATCAACTGACGCATCGACCAGAAATCAAACTTGGTTTGGATACATGGAATACATTTCAGAATTCATGGATTCTTTCCATATTACAACTTCTAAGCTCTCAACTGCCTCTTTATAGGAGATAGTTTTATCATTGTAAACCAATAATGAGACACCATATTTAGTGACTAGAAACCCATATCTCTATGGTTCTCTTACCTCTCTTATGATCCTATGAAGTACTTGTGTTTCATGAACCACTTCTTCCATGGGGACCTATGTAACCTATTCCTACTCCAACTCTTGTGTATCTTGAGAATCTACTTCATCGAAGTCAATCTTGATCCCACTATCCTTTTTGAGGATGCACTCCCTCTCAAGAAAGATGGATTGTCTAGAGACATTCACTTTCTTGTCTGAGGGGTTGTATAGGTAGTATCCCTTTTTTCCTTAGGATACCCTATAAAGATACACTTTGTGCCTTCGGGTGCTAGTTTTTTTTTCTAATAAGGACTTAACAAACACCTCAAAACCCCATACACATGTGTGTGACAAAAAAAGTTTCTTTCCACTCCATAACTTGAAGGGAATTCCATATTCTTCTTTAATTGGAACTTGGTTTAATGTATATGCCACATTTTGTAATGTATATCCTAAAAATGATAATGGAATATCTACATGATTCGTCATGGAACTTACCATGTCTAACAAGGTATGGTTCCTCCTTTCACTAACACCATTCCATTATGGTGTATAAGGTGGAGTGAGTTGAGATAGAATCTCAAACTCCTATAAATAGTCAATGAACTCTTGGTTAAGATATTCACTACCTCAATCCGATCAAATCTTTTTTTGCTTCTTACCAATTTGATTTTCTACTTCATTATAGAATTCAATGAATTTGTTAAATGACTCAGATTTATACCTCATTATGTATACATATCCATATCTACTCAAGTCATTAGTAAAAGTTATAAAGTAAGGATACCCACCTCTATATTCTTCTGAAAATGGTCCACACACATAAATTTGTACCAATCCTATAATCTCTATAGACCTTTCATCCTATCCACCAAATTATGGTTTGGTCATTTTTCCTTGTAAACAAGCATGACATCTATCAAGTGTTTTTAGCTCAGAAGATTCTAAATAACCATCTTGATAGATATTTGTCAAATGATTCTCATTTACATGAACAAGATGGTGATTCCAAAGTTGGGTGTTATATGATTCATGTGAACATGATTCATTATCAATTTAAAACACTTGGTTTTTATAATTTAATACATAAATACCATTTTTTAAATGTACCATACCATAACATATGTTGTCCTTGTAAAATAAAAAACTTTTATTTATAAACATAAAAATAAACCCATTTGTATCTAGGCATGATACATAAATTATGTTCTTGGTAACTATAGGTACATAATAACAATATTTTAAAACCAAAATCATTCTCATTGGAAATGAAATTTGGTAGTCCCCAATGGACAGAGCATCCAGGCTTGCACCATTATTAGATCTCAAATCCACCTCTCCTTTGTAAATATTTTGAAATCTAATTGGTTCTTACATCTGGATATAGATGTTAGAACCACAAGTTGTATCTAATAACCAATGTGTAGATATGGAAATATTACACTCAGTAAAGAATTTACATTTATCTTCCCCTAGATTCTGGGTGCAATTACTCTTCCAATGGTCTGGCTTTCCACATGAAAAACATACCACCTCCTTTTATTTTATGTGCCTATATATATTCTTCTTCTTATAAGGATGGTTCTCGGGAGATCTAGAATGTTTATAAGTCTTGGGCCCCTTTTCCTTGTTCTTCATTTTCTCATTCACCATAAGGACTATGGGTTTATCATGCTCCATGTACTTATCCACTTGGTGAATTGAAGTAAGAAGTTATAAAAGACTCTTATCATTATTTCTCATACTGTAATTAATAATAAAATTGGAAAAGGTTTGGGTAATTATGAAATTATGAAATCTGTATGCAACTCATCTAGGAATTTAATCTCTAAGATGTCCAGGTGTTCAATGTAGCTGATAATCTTGACTACATAAGGCTCAGTTGGCACAAACTTTCCAAGCTTAGTTGTAAACAAAGTATTGGATATCTCATACCTCTCTTGTATCACCTTCTCTTGATAGAGATCCTGAAGGTGAGACATAATACTATAGGCAACCTC
Source organism: Viscum album (assembly GCA_963277665.1). NCBI lineage: Eukaryota > Viridiplantae > Streptophyta > Magnoliopsida > Santalales > Viscaceae > Viscum > Viscum album. The sequence goes on from OY728130.1 coordinate 1,955,190,871, forward strand.
ATCCTCATATTGCTTCAAAATATCATTAGAAATGAATGATAGAATGAAGCATTGAACATCTGTAGCATCATTCAGATGTTTCTCAGAGAAAGATAGCTCTTCATCACTTGCCTCTTTACCAAGCTCTTTAGTAAAAGGTTCTTCTAGCACATATAATTTCCTTTCATGGTGAAGTATGACATGTAAGAACCTTTTCCATTCTTGGAAATGTGTTCTAGTTAAAAGGTTCTCCTTATCAAGTATGGGTCACAATGATAAGTTTGATTTCATTTTTATTACTATTTATAAAAATAATATAAGAATAATTTTAATACTTTATCTGATAAAGTTTAGACAAATAAATAAATATTATATTTATTAGTCTCCCACTATTTTATCAAAACCCAATAGCCCTCACTATTGGATTCAGAATATCTTGTTTCTTGGACATCCTAGTGGAAATGATCCATATTCCCCTTCTCATTACCCCAACTTTGGTTGGTCAAGTAACTTGAATGGTTTTAGGTATGCATTCCAAATTCCAATTCTATCAACACACAGTTCCTTGATCTGTTGAGTGGACTCCCCAATCCTAAAATCCTTAATTGTATTTACTGAACCTATGCTTCTCATTTACACTAAGTCCCGCTTTGGAAATAAACAATTTATGTGAACTAAGTTAATTCAACCAAAAACTTCAAGTTAGATATCTATAATAATTGAAATCACCCCAACTTTGGTTGGTCAAGAACTTTGAACTATGGTTTGATTTTAAGAGAAGTAGTGGAAGGAAATACTGACTTAATATATATATTTGATGGATTTTATCCTTTATTTATAAATTTCCAATTATTATCTTTATTAAAATCTAGTTAATATTAATTGGATTTACTTTTGTGATTAACCATGTATTAGATAATATTTACACATTAACCAATTTATTTTAGTTTTATCTTGCATTCTCATTAATTTCATTAAATTATATGAACATGACAAAACATACATAATGAAATAACCATGAAACTTGATAGAAATAAAATAATAAAGTGGTATGATCATGATATTATACTAATAGTTGGATTATCTACCAGTTTATAAACTAACCGCTGACCTAGGGAAAAAACCTCGAACTAATTAAGGTTCATGTTATAGCATTCCACCTGTCTACCTATGTATCTCCTTGGATTGGTTTCTCCTCAACTCTGAAAGTAAACCGTCTACACTAGCTTGGGAGATATATCCTTTATATATTCCCTTTCCTCGCACACATGTGAGGGGAAAAGGGGTATATATAAAAGAAACCATGGGAAACACATGCCCTATATAAAAATAGGAGAAAAAGCACGCATTCCAACAATTTAATTTAATGATAAATTAAATGAAACCAATCACATACAAAGGTCTGGTATATATCATGATCATCCACATTTATGAAATTAATTATGTATTAAATAAAAATTAGCATTCAATTATTAATCATTCTTATTTAAGATAAATCATGATCAAATCAATTAATTATTATCTTAATTCTTATCTGAATTTCCTTGATATTCGTATCCACTATAATTTTAAACAAATTAAATAAATTCATTTAAAATTAACTATGTATGTAAATATACCTGGGAGGAAACACAATAAATACCTTCTCGAATCTACCCAATATGTATTATACACGTATATAGTTTTACCTTTTGTGACATATAGAATACATGACTTATCATGTACTTTAATGATGAGTACAATTACATGAATTATGTTATTTTTCGATCATGTGTTATGCTTCAATGCATGTAGAGTAACAACTATAATATGACTCATACATGATATGACGATCTAAACATTACAAAGATATTGATTAAACATTTATATGTATATATATTAAAACCCATCACATGGTGTATCCTGTTAAATTAATGACCACACATACGAATATGTATCAAGGTTTACATAATATAATAATTAAATTTTAAATCTGTGTAATTTGGTATAAGTGTACAATGTGTACAGGCGAACTACACAATGTGTACATATATCACTGTCTTTATAAGGTACATGCCTAGGGAATCGATGTGTAAATCACACCTCGTAAACTATAGTACATTGTGTGTCTAATGGGATACACACCATGTGATCTTTTAATTACACAGTCACTAGTCAGGTAGGACATATATTGAAATATACAACCTATCTTTGACTCAAATGGACTACACATCATGTGTGTGGGCTACATCATGTGTACTTCGGCTGACTATGCGCTAGTCTATCCCAGTCAACATGTGGTTTAAGAATTAACTATAACATGTTTAATCAATGAACATGGTTTGAGTAATTTTTGAATTAACACCTGGTGCATTGAGTATTAGTACATGATGTGTAACTTTGGTTACATGGCGTGTAATCCTGAGTTATTTGGCCAGAATCCATGGAACCTCCATATGAGTTCCTTGATTTTATTTTAATCATAAAATTAATTGTTTTGATTAGATTTGTAAGAAATGAAGGAGGGAGAATGATATCTCACAATTCTAATTAAAATAATGATTAAAATTGAATTGAAAAACTAAATCACAAATGTGTCAAACATCAACAATGTTTAAATAATTATAAATAATTATGCAACTTCTCGGATTCCACTTGTAGGTTCCATGTGTAGCAGAAGCGTGCGATGGGTGGTGCCCAAATTTTCTTTTTTCCATGATTGATGGTTAATCTAAGATTTTTCACAATGTTGAATATAGTGATAAAAATTTTAAATCAAATAATGAGACCATAGAAATCATGTCGGAACTAAAGGGAGGATCATCACATATTATTTATAATTAATTTAATTAATTAAAAAATTAATTTTTTTGGAATTATTTCTTTGTTGATGAATATGGTGATATATCTATACTGTATCATTATTTTTTTATAGGAATAAAGTGTAGATTCTCTCTAGTTGTGATCCTCACATATTCCATGAATCTTCAGATATCGCTGAGGGAATCTTTGTGTGCTAGCATGACAGATCCTTACGCTTGCATCATCCACCTTTGATCACTTTAAGAATCACTTCCAAAGTGTTTTCCTTGATTTGGTGGAGGAAGATTTCTCTCTGTTCTTGGCAGCGTTCTTAGAGGAGGGATATCTCTAGGGCTGGGAAGAATTTTCCAAATCCTTTGTGCACAACCAAAACAAAATGAATTGACTCTCTTGAGAAAATAACATAACTAGGTTTATATATCACTAGGGTTAAAATAAAATAATTTCACAAGTGACCTTAATTATTTATTTAATCCTATAGAAACCCAATTTCAAATAATAATAATATTATTATTATTTCTCGACATGCAATTAACTTGTGAATTAAATTAAATATTATTTAACTAAATAATATTCAATATTTATTATTTCTCACCGAACCATTTAAACTTGATATGATATTCCTCCATAATATTTATTGGTCCTTGAATAATTATTATTTATTTATTAAATAAATATCACTACATTATTATCCAATAAATAAAAAGATATTATATTCACTAAATATAAAATAAATATTTATTAAATATTTTGTTCACATTATATTCTCTTGAATAATTGGTGATAGAATAAATGCAATCAAGAATACATGAATAATTACTAAACCATATATGGGAATAATATATATTCAACTTTTTAAATAATAAATAATAATATATTATTTAACTGATATTCTGGATACACTTAATGCGTGACACTCTAGGCCTCTTTCTCAATGAAATTAGGTGAAGCAGCATAATGTCCAAGGTTAGAATCTATAAACACACCAAGGCACCCATAGAGAAATAAGTTAATTCAGCAATGACATGTTACATTTTATGGATTCTTATTTTGTAATATAATATCTTTATCATGATATCTCTAATCAAGCAGGTTGCATGTCGGTGTTATCAACCAAATTGCTCAATGTCTCTTTCTTTGATTTCCTAGAAAATGAACTTACCAATAGAACACCATAGACATAAATTTATTCAAGTTATATAATTTCCATAAAAGGGCCTGAGATATCAACTTTCTTTAAAATAGAAGGGATAAATACTTTCTTGCATTATTCATTAATACAATATTACTCATGATGCACCCAACGAATCCTACCTCTCCACTAACATATTAAATCATGGTTTTCATCAATACATCAAAGGAAATGACTCATAATATTCATTAATAATAATCTTAAAATCTAAGGATCAATACACATGTCCGTAGATAAGAATATACAATGACACATATAAATGTAGATTTTCTACTGGTGGGTCTCATTCTCATAATATCTTACTCGATATTACCAAGGGCGTAAACCATTAGAAGGTGCCCCAAAGTCCTATGAGTCTCCACCCCTGATAGCCTGTATCATTTGTGTCCCTAAAATTATATCATCCATTTATAGAACATATATTTTAGAATAGTGTCTTAGCACTTCTGGGTTCTCATTATATCAAGTAACTTCTACGACCTTTTAGTGCGATAGCTACTCTTAGGAAATTATCACATACTATGTTACAAAAAAGAACAATCATGATGTGATAAGTATTTTATTAATATTAAAAACCATGAATACAAGTTATTATAAAGTACACAAAATTTGGTTCTAGGGAACCAACTCCAACACCACATTCAATGGAGTGTTATTTATTATTCTACATCTGCTCATCTCTTACTGCATGTTATCTAACTTTATGTGTGCGTTAATACCCCTTAATTTTATTGTGAAAAAAAAATTGTGAACCTGTCTTTCTTGCATGATTTTTTAGATTGCTTATTTCTAGAGTGTTGGAACATCTATTTGAGTTAAATTTCAAACATGGATATCACCACTAACAAATAATGTTTTTATCTCATTCTTCACCATTCTCCTACTTGAACTAAATTGAAAAATATATTTTCTATTTAAAAACTTTAAAAAACATAAAATTTCAAAAAAAAATTGTTTTTGGACTCAATTTGTATTTGTGGTAAAGTGAATTTTTATATTTCTTATCACTCCCTCAAATATCTATGAACTTCTGAATTGAATATCTCTTTTGAATGAAACTATATCCCATATTAGGATTTAACATTGGGTAAAATGTTGGGTTTTGAGTCTGGGGAGAGGGTACTTTCTCTATTCCTTATTTGTGATTTAATTATGTACACATAAAGACCCCAATTTTTTTCATAATGCCTCCCTTTTATGCATTATTTCAAAATGTCTATAAATACAATCATATTTTTTGTTTTAAAATAAATATTTTGTGTGTCTATAGGTTAGGAAGATAAGAAACCTTTATGTACTACCTAGTAGAAAATGTCATGAATAATTTTGAGGGATTTAACTGAGTCTAAAGTGTGAGGATTTAGTGATTTCTAAGTGATCTTTTCCACTATCTTATGGAAGTTTTGTTTGAAAACTAGAAAAAGTAAGTTTGATAGGTTATATTCTTATGAAATTAAAACTATAACATGAGGAGGATTCAGCTTGAACTTAAACACAATTACTTATCCTTGATGAAATGGAACACCTTAGGGAGATAAATCAATTGAGGGTGATATAAATCTATTGAATCTAGAGTAAAACAGGAAAATTGGGATCCCATGGTGGTTCTACAAGAAAAGGGTATTGGATGTGTTTCAGTAAATAAATCCAAATTTAATAAGTGCCTTACACAATTCTATGTACAAATTTATGGTTAGGAAAAATTCAAATAAAGTGATTGAGTAAAAAATTGAGCTCATTAAGGTAAGGGGAACATTGAACCCAAATGAATAGGGGGAAACTATATTTATTTGTATCAACAAAGAAGAAATTGTAACTTTGTTATAAGGAACCTAGGAGATGGTGAAAGTTTTTTTCCCATTGTTATAATTTTAATTACACTTGGGTCTCTCTCATATATACTCTCGAAACTATAATTTGATCTTGTGTTGAATTAGGGCAGTGTGAAGAATTCACATAGGAGGCATGACATTCTTAACAATTTATAATTCAATGATTTTCAATAATTTTGGTGTATGCACTTGAACCTAGGTAGGATGACCATCAATTTTTCTTGGGAGTCTATCTATAAATAAGTTTAAAGAGTTTAATTTCTCAAGAGTGAAATTGATTAAGTGTGAGGGAATTTGATGTGGTTTTATTTTATCACATTTTTTCATATCTATTTTGGTGAAATAAATGTTTTTGATATGTAAAGTTGTGCTTATAATGGAGAATATTTTAATCTAGAATGTGTCTGATTGAATTTGGTGTTCATTTAATATTATAATGGAAATATCTATTTTTTGGGTTCTTAATTGATTAAATTTATTATCATATATCTTCTTTGAACTATTTTATATTTTAAATGAATTAGAATCAAGATTTTTAATGATGATTAATTTGAAAATATTTGTTTTTTAATCTACTGTAGTGAAAATATGGAAAAGGGTCAAAGCGACAACATGTGATATAAGATAAAATGTGTGAATTTTGTTTTCTAAAGTTAATTTCATAAAAAATGAAAATATACAGGATTGACCACACATGTAAATGGATTTATTTCACATGAAAATGGATCGACCGTGTGTCTTCCTAGTGGTGAAAAGGGTAGGATCGATTTTATGGACAAGGTGATCAACTAAAAGTGAACTCAAATCAATCATTGTTGAAAATTGATAAAGGAAAGATGTCATGACTTGATGAGATAAAATGTTCATTAAACTAAATCAACCAAAACCTAAAAATGAAAAAAGAGAATATAATGATGCATCAACCATTCCAAAAATTCAATCTACTGTAAGTCAAAAAAATGGACCGATCATGACCATTATTTTTATGTAGACCATTATAATAATTCAAAAAATAATAACAGACACTTTCTATACAAAAAGAAAAGAAAGGGGGAATCATCCACAAACATATTCATGGTTAATCTCAATTGAATACTCCCTATTGCTTTTCCAAAAAGAATATATTGAAACAGAAGCTTGACATTGTGTTGATCTTATAGTTTAAGGTTACTAATGATGCCATCCTCTATCAGATTAGATTTAGAGAAGTAGGTTTTTGGGATTGATAGTGAGGGACCCACCAGTACTGAAGAGAATGAAGCTAACATTACATATATTGAAGTTGAAATTCCCACTTGAAGATGGTCATAAACTGAGTGTAACCCCAAGAAGATGAATTAAACACCGCTCCCAACATATGAAATAATCAACGTCAATTATTCTTGTTGAGAAACCCTAAGGATATTCACAAACACATTAAAATCTGAGTTGATACACTTATGAATAATTTTCATCAACACCCTCTACTGAATCTTGATGTCGCACCACCCATGATCACTGAGCACAACATTTTTTAAAGCATAGCCAATACTATTTTAAAGGTCAACATGAGGATTTTAAACCTCATCTTGAGCTATGAAAGATCACTTGATAAGGCACCCTACCCAGTCCTACAGTTCCTCTGACACTTGATGCTTCAAATTTGGAGACAGGATGACCTGGAAACGAGTTTGAGTCATTGAGGCCTTTAAAGGAGGCACAATTTTGAAACCCAATTCCACTCTATAAAAATATAGGTTTGCTATATAATTTTTATCCACACTCGGTTCAATTACACATGTGGAAACTATGAAGTAGAGTATAATTTATCCACAAAATATCACCAAATAATCCACATGGTAGCCTTAAAAGAAATCATGTGGGGACCTAAAGATGGGGAGTCATTAGGGTGTATAAGGTTGGTCGATAATGGACTGCATACCTGTCATGGAGCAGGTATGAAATAAAGTAGGTATGAAAGATCTAGATTTTATCTATATATCTTAAGAGAAATAGTTAAAAAAGGTGGGGAGATACTACTTCTAAGGGTAGACAATGACATAATACAAGAGGTGATAAATAGAATCGAAAAGCACCATGTATCACCACACTTCTGTAGTTTAAGAGGAAGCTTTAAATCCCTTGCAGAGGGCTTGTTTTTTTTCTTTTTAATTCTTTCTTTTCCCCTATTTTTTAATCACTTTTTTGACTTTATTGAAGAATTTTTAATAATGGTTGGATAAAATAAAATTAGGGAATTATATTGATATGGTAGGTATTTTTACTTCATTCAAGCATTGAGTGTGGCTGGAATATACCCTTTTTCTCTTCCGTCAAGTAATAAATGTCCTTTAATTACCGAAAATTAGTGAGAACTAGTTTAGTTTTGTTGGTAACTATTTACTAGTCATCTGTAATTCTACATGAGAAGAGGGAATTCCATGCAAGGGTATAACATCAGGCATAATTGAGAAGTTATTTCTATCTATCCCCAGTTTATTCATTTAGTGGTTTAGTAGATTCTACAATTGAGAAACTATAAAATCCATTCATCTATAGGTCATCCATTCGAGAGAACCAAACAATTTTTTTACTAGACCTGTTAAAACTTGTCTTTGAATGATGATAGAAAAAGATAAAAATATATTACTTAATAAAAATCATTCAATCATATTCCTCTTTTCCATCTCTGGACTCCTCCTCTATTTGCCTGTGATCTCTATGATCTGTTGATTGTTCCCCTTCTTCCCAATTGTTCTCACTCCACTGATTTAATCACCACCACTTCTTCTATCTCATCACTATTTCCTATCATTTTTTGTAGTTTTATTTTATTATTTTGTCACAAAAAATACTCTTTTTGGGAATTCATTCCCTGTTGATCAACCCCCACTCACTACCATAATAGTTTTAAGTAGGGTTTATAAATATTTAATTTTTACTGAGCCAAGTGGTGACCTAGGGGTGGACCAGTGGTCAGGAAGTGTATTTTTGAGATTTAGAGTGTTTTGATCCTGGTTTTCCTTGTATTATGCCTCTTTATAATTACACTTTAATTTTATTATCCCAAGTTAGAATTGATACGTAAATATATATTTTTTGTGTCTCTTTATCTATTAATGTGTAGCACCATTTCCCATAGAATACTTATTATGATTATTTGGTAGGGTTATGTCAATAAACCACAGTAGAGAAATACTCAAATTTATCATAATCATATTGAAGTAGTTGTTTGTATGGTCCAATCGACGGACCAAAGTGTAGCACATGATCTTATTTAGTCTAGATAGAAAAAACCTCAATGGGATGTGGATAGGAATAGGGATTAGGAATTTCAATGCCAGAAACTGTCATATTTCTAATGGATTAACATTCCAAAATAGGTAGATTATTGGTTGAGAAAAATCAAGAGGCTTTTTGAATTCATAAAAATTCATGATTTCGTTAAGGTGAGATACACTATTTTCAAGTTTTAAGGCCCAGGTAGAAGGTGGTGGGAATCAATTGTTTTGGATAAGAAACATGAGGTCTTGAAGTGGAAAAGATTCAAATACATTTTCACTAAGAAATTATGCCTATAGTATATGAACATGGAGAAATCCATGTAATTCCTCACCCTTGAGAAAGGTAATCGGTTAGTTCTAGAGTACGTTAATAGCTTTACTACACTCACTCTATTTTCCCCTAAGGTCATATCTAATGAGAAGATGTAGGTTCATAGTTTTTAGACGGGTATTTGATTTTATTTTTGGTTATAGGTCTTTATATTAAATCTAACCACATATTTTGAGGTGGTGGATAGGGTGCTAATGGTAGAGATTGACCTGGTGGGAAAGTTAGGGCTGACTGGAGTTCCTTTTACCACCACCGGTAGCTCCAATGGTTCTTAAAAGGGAAAGAGAAAGTATAGTGAGTTTTGTAGAGGAAAAATGGTGGTTCTCCTCAAAATTATATCCTTATTCTATTATCAGTAGTTAATGGTTTGACTTTTTTTTAGTATGTTCAGATAAGATACACAAAGAACTTATTTCTTGTGCCTCTAAAATTTTGCAATTTGTGTGGGTGTTGTGGACACTTGCAGAAGTTTTGTTAGGATATATATTTTCATTGAATTTTCATAGCCTTATCAACACCTATAGGATATACAGTGTGTCAATTTCTTCAAAAAATATAAAGTTCTATCCACATGAATCTGGAATTAAGAAGTTACATGTGGTAGAAGAGTCTTCAATGGAAGCTGATGTAAGTATTATGATGGTGAGAGGTACCTTTTTTGTTGTTTCTACTTTAGAGATTTTATTTTTTGAAATACTTATGTCTAATTACTTATTTTCTACTCATATGGTAGATATTATAAAATTTCAAATGGAACTCATTCCATTTTTTATGGAATTGGTGATGCCTCTATGAAAGAATGAATTTGGTTTTCGATGTCCCTTAAAATCTTTATTTATGTGTGATGTATTTATAATTTGGAATTTATTGTTTCTTGACTTAGACCTCTTAAATATTATTATTGGGATATACTAGTTGATTTCTCACAAATCTTGGATCAATTTTTATCCTTCATGTGTTTCCTTCACTAATCCTTATGGGAGATTTCATGTGTTTCAAGGAAATTTTGATCCAAGGACCAGTTGGGTGGGACCACCTATTCCATATCTTGGTAATTTTATGTTTTTATCTATATCTAATTTGGGATAGGAATATATTAGTGGTGATCTCCCTCTGTTTTTCAATGATCTTATTAAAGTGTTTCTAAATGACTTCTCAGGTTTATCTCCAAAGTGGGAGGTGGAGTTCATGATTGACTTAGTGCCCAAAACTCAGCCGATATTGATTTCATCTTACCGAATAGATCTAAATAAGTTAAAGGATACAAATATTTAATTGGATGCTTTTATAGACAAGGGATTTATATTCCCTAGTGTTTCACCTTGGGAATCCTTGCTTCACTTTTCTAAGTTGGATTATGAAACTCTTTGCTTATGTGTCGATTATTAGAAGTTCAAATGAGAAATAATCAAGAATAAATATCTTGTGTCTTAAATTGATGAATTTTTCAATTAGTTGAAAGGGAAAAAGTGGTTTTATAAGATTGATCTTTGTTTTATTTATCACTAACTTAGGATCAAGGAATCAAATATTCCTAAGACCACTTTTAGGAGAAAGTATACCTATTTTGAGTACCTCATATCGTCCTTTAGTCTATCTAACACTCCTACTATCTCATGGATGAAATATTGGTGTACTTAAAGACTGAGGATTGTCATCTTCATCACTTGAGTCATGTTTCGGGAATCCTAAGGGATCATTTCATGTATGAAAATTATCAAAATTCATATTTTTGATTTTAGAAGTTAAGTTCTTGGCAGATGTGATCTCGGAACATGGTATATTGGTTGATCCTAAAAAATTAGCGGTTTTCATGTCATGGGAATAACCAAAAAAATATTTGAGATTCAAAGCTTCTTATGTTTAGCGAGATATTATTAGTGGTTCGTAAAGGATTTATCAAATATTTTTACCCCTTTGACTACTCTCACCTAGAAGGGGTGAATTTCTCTTAGTATTTGAAGTGTCACACACCCTTCAATGATTTAAAGATATGTATGATCACGACATCAATTCTGACTATGCTAAAGGATGGTAAGGTATAGATGGTTTATTATGCTGCTTTAGGTTCTGGTTTGGGTTGTGTCCTTATACAGGGAGATCATGTGGTGTCTTATAGATTACATCAACTTCAACCACATGAGAGGAACCGCCCAAATAATGATTTAGAACATTAAGTGGTTGTACATGCACTTAAAAGTTAGTGTCACTATATTTTTGCGGAAAAGTTTATCATTTAATCTGGAAAAAAAGTATGGGTTACATATTTTCACAAAAATATTGAAACCTTTGACAGAGGTGATGGGTAAAATACATACAGTCATTCAACTTTGACACTGCCTATAGTCTGGGAAAGGGTAATGTTATTTTTATTCTCTTAGTAGGAATTTTCCTTCCCAATCCATGGAGGAATCAAAGGATGAATGAGTCTTGATGGGGACCTTTTCTTATATACACTAGGGAGTCAAGGAAGAGGAGTCTGATAATATTCTGGCAAGTGTTCATATGATATAATCTATCCTTGAGAAGATTCTTTAAGAGAAACAGTAATGTAACAACCTAGAATTATATCAATAAAATTTTCCTTCTTATAATTATTTCATATAATATAAATCACATAAAATCACTTTGATATCAAAATAAAAAATTTATAAATAAAGAATGAATTAATTAAGAGGTATTTCTAGAAGTTAAGGAATCTATACTAATGAAATAGTAATTTTCCATTAGGAATAGTAATATGACCCTTATGAAGAGTAAACCTGCTAAATGAATAGTAACTTCACCCATGAAAGTATAAATAAATTTTGGACATCTTATAAATTAAAATATTATATAATTATATTATAGTATAATTAAATAAATATTTTAAAAATTATTGATTAAGAGTTGGTATTTTTGTAAGTCATAAATATTTAATTGAAATTTTATAATTAATAAAATGATTTAAAAGAAAATTTATTTTCATGAAATTTATTAATAAATTAATATTTTTTTGTCTTATGATTTTAGGATAATTAATGAGACCTTAGTTAATTTTTCTGTGTTATAAAATCAGTTATAAATTTAAAATCTATATTTTTTGACTAAATGATAATTTTAAATAAAAATTAAATTTCTCCTATTTAGAAAATCATTCTCATAAAATGGAGTTCATTTTTTAATTCTACACATCAAAAAATGTTTAGGTTTAATTTTTGGGATTTTTCTAAAATACTTGAATTTTTGGTGAATAGTAAAATATGATAATTTACGATTAACATTAAATACATAAATTATTGAGTCATGGAAGATGTATGGCCAATTTAAGACCATAATATTGAAATATAAATCATTATTTTAATATATTTGGTGATAAATTTCAAACTATTCATCGTCTTTTCAAAATAATAAATAAATAAATAAAATATTCAAAAAACACCCCTCTCATCCACTATAAATACCACACTTCACCACCTCTTCTCCTAACATCATACAAGACTTGAACCTTGTCTAAATTATACCCAATACTATTCCCAAGACCCTCCTCCATTTCCAAGAGATCTTGGTCTCATAAAAAGTCTAAAACCAATCCCCTTAAGAAGGTTCTCAAGGAGGAGAATTCATGAGGTAAAAATCCTCTTTCTTTTCTTTTATTTTCTTTTCAATTTCTTTTATTTTCTTATACTTCTTTCACCTACCTTGTTCAAAGAGACATTATAAATTCATTATCATTTATATACTTTAATTATATCATTTTAGTGTAATATCCATCATCAAACTCCTTTCTCTCTCTCTTTTATTCTATAAATGAAAACACCACCTGTGATGTGTCAATTTACCGACATCATGGACGATGCATTTTCATTTTCTGTTAACGCCTTAAAGGATGGTTATAAAACCATAATTATGGTTAAACCATATTTTATTATAAATATTATAAGTTATTTAGTATTTTTTAACTAGTATATATACAATATATTAATTAATAAGACAAAACTATTTCGTGATGATCGAAAAACCACCAAAATGATCTAAATGATTATCATTGAAGTTATATCTAATGAATCATCCTAATATTTGGAAAAAATAATATATAATACCATAAAATCTTATAGATGTTTATTAATAACATATAATTCCAATTATAGATAATTATACCCATTTTACATGAACTTTATTACTTATAAACAAGCGAACTAATCATGAAAACCAAGGAAACGAACACTCCCAAACGATACAATTATATCTTATAACTCATCAAAAGGACCATAAATGAACTTAATAAAATTATATTAAATAAAATACATGTATAAAATTTTATTAATTAATTAATTTATGGATTTAATTTGATTATCCAGGATGTTAAGGTCAAATGCAGAACACTTTCAGATATAAGGTAATGGTTTTCTTCTCAAACCTCCATTTTCATTCGGGTTATGATTTCTCCCTCTATATACCAATTTAATTCTTAATTATTTTTTATATAATTACTCTAACTTCTATGTATACATTCCAACCTCATGTATCCATATCATTTCATCTTTCATTTATGTGGAAATACATGTTTTACAAGGTTTCTTCTCAATTCTTCCCGATACGCAAGCCCGATTAAAGGGAACGTCTTGATTTTTTTACCCATTTTTCAAGTACCATCCATAATCTGTTTTAAGACACAATTATTTTTTTAAAGTAAATAATTTTTTCATGGAAAACTATATTTAGTTATTTCTGGTTTTATAAAAACAATTATGATAATTATAAATGATTTTTCCAAAATAACTCTTCTTTGAAAAGTAAAAGGGGTATTTTTCTCAAGAATTCCTCATTGATTTATTAGATTATTTTCGTCTATTTCAACATATATATTGAATTTTATTCTTTATTAAGATTTATCTCATATCATTATAATCTACCATATTTTATTAAATGGTTTGTGATTAGTTTCACTATGGATGTTCTATCTTGATACCATTCACCATGTTACTCAAAATGGTTAGTGATTATGTTTACAGGTTGGGGAAAGTTATTTACATTTCATTTATATATGTTGTTTATGTTTAACCCCATTCATATGAGGAATTAATTTTACTTATAAAGTAATGGGTGGGACCCACTATATCCCCTTGATGCATCGGTAGGTCTCATGAGACAAAACAGATATGGACTTGGTTGAGGCCCAATCCATTTTCAAATATAGTTTTGGCTGAGGGCTTAATCATTTTCAGATGTCTTGGTGAAGGCCTTGATGGTATGTTTCAAATGTATAACATATGAATTCCCTCATAATGATATTATTAATTTATTATCCATGTGAATATTATACTAGTATAATATCCATGGTTAAGATTCTTTCTCATGTGATTATTTATATGGCATTATTTATTCATATTTTATTCTTGCCATATCATGTTCAAGATTATGTTCTAATGACATGTGTTTTTAGTCATTCACAATGCCTTATTATTTATATTAGCTTCCTCTATATTACTTATCCTTATTGATAATTTGTGATAACCCCTTTATTATGTTTTATTTTTCCCCAGTATATGAAGATGAATATTATGAATGACTTTCAAGGTTAATCTAAGAGTTTTTGGGTGTTACCAATGTAGTTTTTATGTTGTTTTTTCCTTTAAAGTTGTAATTTAAAGTTTATTTATGTAATCTGGCTTCCAAAACTACTAAAATTATAAGTCACTTGGGATTTAAGTCTTGTATCTATGCCAATGTATTAATATAAGGCATTGACTCTATGCTACTGGGGTTGAGGTATTTACAATTGGTATTAGAGCAAGTTTAGTAGAAACTTTGGAAACAAGATTTAGAAACCATAGATTAAAGAAAATTACCTTAATAATGACTTTAAAGATAATAATAGAATAAAATCCAAGAATTTTTGTAAGGTGGATATTATGTGGGTCTCCCTAGCAATACATCCTTGTCTAGATACTATAAGTGGATGTGGTTCTAGCACAGATGTACCTAGGGGTAACAACTCTGATAAGGTGTCCCAAGCCTGATTCAGGGTAACCTGGTATAGGACAATGAGCCTTACTATGTACTTTTTTTTGACACTCCTAGGGTATATTATTATGATAATTCACATTTTATTTACAAACCATTATAAAGGATTTAAAAGTAAATATGTCCCCAAAGAAACCATGTTTGTGATTATGAAATTAGCTATGCATAAATTTCCAATTTATTTTAATTATTTCACTAGTTTTGGGATTATAAATTATGTTTCATAATTTTATGACCTAATATACTATATTTCATTTTTTATAAATTATTCCTAGTTGAAGGAATGGGAACCATATCAATGCAAACAATTCTAAGAGTGATAATGATCATTTCATCGACAGGTTTAAGCTAGTCTTTCAAAAAGAACTAGTCTCTCAAACATTATCATCATATGAGGAGATATTATCATGCTATAATAATAAGGTGAAATATTTTTCTAAGTATTATAACTTCAGAGGAAAGCATGAGAACAATAGTACAACAAGGAAAAATTTGGATAAAGGAAAGAATAGAAAGAAGTATTTTCCCACTTGTGATAATTGCAGAAAGAAGCACCCTGGTACTTGCTTAAAAGTAATAAGAGTTTAATGAAAGTGTGGAGAGAAAGGAAACCGTGATTTTTATTTCAAGGGTAAGGAAAAGGTTTCCAATGTATAATGTTTTAATTGCAAGGATATTGGACACTACACAAAGTGTCAAAAGAATATACCCCAAAATAGAATAATAGATCATGGTCAAGCCTATGCTAAAATCACAGATGAAGAGGGTGATTAATATACCTATCCTTAGATTAAATAATTATGTTATTTGAGTATTTTATCAATAATTATCTGGTTATAAGATTCATGAGATATATAAGAATTTTACTACAATACTTCTTCTTTAAGAAATTGGAAGCATGTGATAATTACCACCAGTAATCAAGAGGAGTGATTATATTGTATGTTAATCTTATTTAAAACACATGAATTGGGAAATATAACACTAAATACGTTCTTGATTTTGATATAATAATAAATAGATGTTTATGGGATAGTATTGGTGACCATGAAGGTGGTTAGTGATCTGATGGTTTTCGTTATACTAGAATTATTAGATGTTTATATTCAAGGACAACCTGAGATTTTACTCATGTAAGAATGAATGTTTTATAAAGGATTGAAATATATTAACGTATTCATATATTTTTTATGTGAAAATAAGAGCAACATTATTTTGGGAATCTTATGTTAAACTAATTTTGGAATTTTAGTGACATTCCTTCTAAATTTTTATCCATTGAATATGGACAGACATATTTTAAATGAGTCTTAAGATTAACTACTTGAGGAATGGATCAAGTTAAACTTTAAAAAGTATTTTTCATTTATAACATATTCTAACATTCTTGGTTTCTTCAAAAATTTAATGGTTGAAGGAATGACTAAAGGATCATATAATTTGTTAAAAGTGATTCAGGCATGAAAAATTCATCTTGAACTTTTATTTATAGGTGTAAGGGATGAAGTGAAAATATATTTAAGCACAAAAAAGTATGAGATTATTATTATTACATGTAAATTAATCAAGTATTTTTATTTCTCATGTGCCTATTTTTATAGTAAAAGAATCTCTCAACTCTAGGAAAAGGATTTTAGAAAAAAATGCCATCTGTTTACTTTTCATTCTAAGAAATCAATGGTCTTTTAACCGATCACGTGATTTATGATTTTGTGATGGTAGACTTTATAATGAACATGTTTTCTATCACCCTCCATCAAAACATGATAGTTAGATTTCTCTTCTTTGTCCATATCTTTATGAATGTTATTCTATTTCTGAATCTTAGTTTTTTGGTGAACTTCACATTTCTCACTACCTCTTTTTAAGAGGAAGTTTTATTAACCATATTTATGATGTGGGTTTCCCAAAAAGTAATTTTCAAGTATCAACCTCTTATTTTTTAAAATCACAATTTTAAATTGCGAGGACACAATTTATTAAAGGAGGAGATAATGTTACAATCCAGAATTATATCAATTAAATTTCCCTAATTATAATTATTTCATATAGTATAAATCACATAAAATAATTTTGATATCAAAATAAAAAATTTATAAATGAATAATGAATGAAGTAAGAGGTATTTCTAGAAGTTAAGGAACTTATACCGATGAAATAGTAACTTTCCTTTAGGAAAAGTAATATGACCCTTATGAATAGTAAACTGAAAAAATAAATAGTAAAATCACCCAGGAAATTATAAATAAAATTTGGATGTATTATAAATTAAATTATGATATAATTATATCATATTATAATTAAATAAATATTTTAAAAATTATTGACTAAGAGTTGGTATTTTTGTAAGTCATAAATATTTAATTATAATATTATAATTAATAAAATTATTTAAAATAAAATTTATTTTCATAAAATGTATTCATAAATTAATATTTTTATGCATTATGATCTTTGGATAATTTAATGAGACCTTATTTCATTTTTCCGAGTGTTATAAAATCAGTTATAAATTTTAAATCTGTTTTTTTTAGTAAATAAATATTTTAATTAAAAATTAAATTTATCATATTTAGAAAATTATTCTCATAAAACTTATTTATTTTTTGAATTATACATGTCGAAAAATGGTTAGGGTGAATTTTTGGTATTTTTCTAAAATACTTGATTTTTTAGTGAATAGTAAAATATGATAATTTAATATAAAAGTTAAATACATGAATTATTGATTCATAGGTGATGTATGGATGATTTAATCCCATAATACCGAACTATCCTTCATTATTTTTATATATTTGGTGATAATTCTCAAACTATTCATAGTCTTGAGCCAAAATAATAAATAAATGAATTAAATATTCAAAAAACACTCCTCTCCTCCATTATAAATATCACTCCTCACAACCTCTTCTCCTCACATCATCCAAGACTTGATACTTGTTTAAATTATTCCCAATACTCTTCCCAAGACCCTAATCCACGTTTAATATCTCTTAGTATCATAAAAATACTAAAACCAATCCCCTTAAGGATGTTCTTAAGGAAGAGAATTCGAGAGGTAAAAATCATATTTCTTTTCTTTTATTTTCTTTTCAATTTATTTTATCTTCTTATCCTCCCCTCACCTCCCCTGTACAAAGAGAAATTATAACTATGGTATCATTTATATACCATAATTATATCATGTTAATGTAATATCCATCATCAAACTCCTTTTTTTCTCTCTCTCACTCTTTTATTATATAAATGAAAACATTGCCCATGATGTGTCTATTTACAGACATCATGCACGATACATTTTTATTTTCAATTAACACCTTCAATATTGATCATAAAACCATAATTATTATTAAAAAATATTCTATTATAAATATTATAAGATATTTATTATTCTAGAACTAGTATATATACATGATATTAATTAATAAGACAAGACTATTTTGGGACGATCGAAAACCCACCAAAATGATCTAAATGATTACCATTAAAGTTATATCTACTGAATCATCCTAATATATAGAAAAAAATAACAATAATAAAATTAAATCTTCTATATATTCATTAATAACATATAATTCCAATTCTGGAGAATTATAACTATTTTACATGAACTTCATTACTTATAAACAAGCGAACCGATCATGAAAACCAAGGAAATGAACACTCCTGGACGATAAAATTGTCTCTTATAACTCATAAAAAATACAATAAATGAACTTAATAAAATAATAATAAATTTATAAAATTTATAAAATTTCCTTAATTAATTAATTTATTTATTTAATTTGATTATCCAGGACTCTAAGGTCAAGTGCAGAACCCTTTCAGACATAAGGTAAGAGTTTTCTTCTCGAACCTCCATTTTTATTCAGGTTATGATTTCTCCCTCTATAATCAAATTTATTTCTTAATTTTTTTTATATTATTATTATAAATTCTTTTTATACATTTTTAACTCATGTATCCATATCATTTCATCTTTCTTTTATGGTAAAATACACGTTTTACAAGGTTTCATTCTCAATTCTTCTCAATATGCAAGTCTAATTAAAGGGAACATCTTGATTTTTTTACCCATTTTTCAAGTACCATCCATAATATATTTTAAGACACCATTATTTTTTAAAAATTACTAATTTTCTCATGAAAAAATATATTTATTAATTTTTGGTTTTTTAAAAACAATTATGACAATTATAAATGATTTTTTCAAAATAACTCTTCTTTGAAACGTAAAAGGGGTATTCCTATCAAGAATTCCTTGATGATTTATTAGAGTATTTTTATCTATTTCAAAACCTCTATTGTATTTAATGATTTATTGAGATTTTTATCCTATTATTATCATCTAAAATATTTTATTAAATGGTTTATGATCAGTTTTACTGTGGATGTGCTGTCTTGATACCATTCACTATCTTACTCAGAATGGTTAGTGATTATGTTTACAGATTGGGGAAAGTTATTTATATTTCACATGTATATGTTTTTATGTTCAATATCATTCATATTAGTAATGAATTGGACTTATAAAGTGATTTTTAGGGCCTACTATAGACCCTCAACGCATCGGTAGGTCTCATGAGACAAAACAGTAATGGAGTTGGCCGAGGCCCTACCCATTTTTCAGATATGGTTTTGGCTGAGGCCTGAATCATTTTAAGATGTATTGGATGAGAACTTTATGATATATTTCAGATTTATAACATATTAATTACCTCATAATGATATTATTAATTTATTATCCATGGGAATATTCAACTAGTAGAGTATCCATGGTTAATCTTATTTATCATGTGATTATATGAAATTATTTATTCAGCTTTTATTCTTTCCATATCATGTTCAAGATTATGTTCTAATGGCATGAATTTTTAGTAATTCACCATGCCTTATTATTTATATTAGATTTTTCAATATTAATTAACCTTACTGAGCATCTGATCTCAACCCTTATGTTTTATTTTCCCTAATATATGAAGATGAATATTATGAATTACTTTCAAGTTAATCTAAGAGTTTCTGGGTGTTACCAATGGAGTTTCTATATTTTTTCCCATTAAAGTTGTAATTTAAAGTTCATGTATGTAATATAGATTCCAAAAATACTAAAATTATTTGTCCCTTGTGATTTGAGTCTTGTATCCATGCCAATTTATTAATATAAGTCATTAACTCAGGGCTATTAGGGTTGGGGTATGTATAAGTAATATAATGAGTTCTGAAGTGTTAGTGATTCTTTATATGGTGGGGAGACCATTTAGGAATGGTCTCCCTCCAAGTAAGGTTTCCTTTTTTTGGAACTGATAAATTGTTCCATAGACTACCAGTAAGTCCCTATTGGGATATTTTCATCATCCTTTGTGGGTGGTACACCCCAGAACCTTGAATATGTTTTATGACATGAGGCACCAATTTTGGAAGTCTAGTATAAAATGAGGTATAGTAAAATTCATGTCTCAATCTTGATTGTTCCTAAAAATAAATTTTGAGCACCAAAATTCTTCTAGTTTTCTTTAGCATCCTCTAATACCAATATTGGAGTGGAATGATATTTCATTGGGTTTCATTGTTTAATTTCCTAAAAATATCCAAGGAAAGAAATCCATTTGGGTGGAGATTAATCAATAAACTATGTCAGATCATTTTATACTAATTTATAACACTACTAAATTGAAATACTTGGGTAAGTTTTATGTAAAAAAGATTATATGGTTTAATGGTATTACTATGAACATTTATCCAGATAGATATGATCACTTTACCTCTTGATTTTCAAAGGGCCTCTAGGAGGCATTGGGCACTCAAGTCAAGTTGATCACAATATATCATCCCTTAAAGTATTGATAGATAGAAAGTATAGTTAGATTATGGAATATATTATTTTTACTTTGGTCTTGGACTTTATAGTTTCTTGGGATATCCATCTAAGTATGGTTGAATTTTCTTATAATAATAGTTACTAATCATCCATCATAATGGCACATTTCGAAGTGTTATATGGCCATCCTTGTAACTCTTTTCTTTATTGATTTGAGGTGGGAGAAGCTTCCTTGGTTAGAGAAAGTTTGATTAAGGATATTACAATGGAGTTCCAGTTGATTCATCATCATTTTTTGATTGATCAAATCCAGTATAAGTCTTATGTGGATTTACGTTTTCATCCTTTGGATTTTTTTTGTTGGTGACCAGGTGTTCTTGAAAATATCACTCCAGTTAGGTCAATGATGGATCTAAAAGTAAGGGAATATAACTCCTAGGTATACGAGACCATTTGAGATCAGTTAATGGTTGGTAAAGGTGGAATTATGGTTGAATTTACCAACTCATTTTCATTTGATCAAAAACATCTTTCATGTTTCATAACTCAAAAAGTATCAGTCAGACCCATCACATGTTTTGATTTGGTAAGACCTAAACATAGAACCTAACATGTATGTGACTAAGCAACCACTTTAAGTTGTTGATTCTCAAGTGATGGTTCTAAATGGTATTTCTATACCATTTGGTTTGAGTTTTTTGGCATCATGGTTTTTATTCTCATGAGACAATGGAGTGGGAGCCTTTGAAAATAGATCAGTGGACACATCTTTTTTGGGTCCAAACTTCTTCAACTTTGGTTTCTGGGGGATGAAAGTAATATGGTGGAGATAATTATCACACCCTGATGTTTCTTTTAGGTAATTACATCCCTTTTATTACCATATTACATTTGGGTTTTTTCTTGGGTCGTTTTGGGTGACTTTTGGATGTTTTTAGAGTTTTTTTGAGCTTGTGCATGGTTGGTGTATGGTTAGGGAAAACTATGTGATTATTCCTAGGAAATTGTGCATCTTGTGTTAGAGTCCCAGATGAGGATGCATGGTTAGGAACAAAATTAGTCAAAACTATGAGACTTTATCCTCAAACCATGTGGCATGGGAAAAATTGTTTACACATGGTTGTAACATAGTTTTTCAAACCATTTTAATAAACAGTGTTGCTTCTCCAATAGTTCAGAGAGGGCACTCAGTTGGTGCATGTATTTCCAAATAATGAGGCTAAACTATGTGTCATGAATTAATTAATCATAATTTTTTTTATTTTAATACCTAAAACTCATCTATTTATCCTCATTCCTTTCTTAGTGAAATTGGATCTCAACCAAGGAGACTCCTCTTGGTGATTTTAGAGATTCCTTGCCATCTAGTGATCATTATTTAGTGATATTTGGGTGTTGGATGTAGTTTTTTAAAGGTATGTCCTGTTCTTTTTTGTTTCCATTTTTTCTTCTAGATTTGTTATTATCTTCTTGAAAAAATATTGGATCAGGGTTGGTGATGCTAGATAAAGGTTTTGTGTCATGATATAATTTGGTTTCTTATAGATCCACCATAGATTATGATTTTTTGTTTGAATCTTTATTTATCATTATGTGTTCTTTAGGAATCATTATGGTAAGTAATTTATATCTTACACATTGTTTAATAAATGATGTATTGGAGATTATTATTTTAGAATTAATATATGAGGTTTCTTACTTGTCTTCTTGAACCCTCGGTTCTTCTTTTCATGTGGATCCCATGTGAGTGTTGGAATTCCAAGTATTTTTTGGTTGGTGGTTTCATTATTTGACTTTATTCTAGAAAATATTCTTTCTTAATATTTGAATTTAGTTTCTAAAATGGTTGGAAATAATAATTTATGGTTTTATATTTGAAATGGTTTTGAAATGGTTTTAAAAAATCATGAACAATGTTTTGATGAAATGTGTGGTTTTGTTAAAATTTAAGAAAATGGATTTCTCCCTTGGTGTTGTTAAAAAATAGCTTTGAAGCGTTTTTTGTGTGTTTTCAATGATGAAACTCCCACTGAATGATTATAATATGGTAAACATAAATTTAATCAATGATGATGTATGTATCCATCCTTGGGGATATAATCATTCCCCATATACTTGTTCTAGTAGAGTAATGTGTGGACTTGGTGTCCTAAGTTGCGGTAAGGAGCCACTCTCGGGAGTGAACTCTTACTCCCTATGACTATTCTACTAGGGTAATATGCACTCCAGGTGGGATACTGATCATAGTAATGAAATTATGATCCTCACTAACCTAGAACTAGTGTGTTTCAAGTTCTTGTTTTCTCTGTTGATAATCCTTATAAAGTATGTTTGAAATGTTTATTAAAATTATTTGAAAACTGGGTTGTTGGTATACATTAAAAATTGTGATAATGGTTGATTTATACATGTTTTATATCAAACTATATTGAATTGTATCTCATGCCATATTTTTATTTACTTGAGCACAATTGGTTTATTTTATAAATTCTACTTAGGAAACACTCAGTGGGATCCCATTGGGATCTTTTTCTCACACTTTTCATACACCTTTGGGTATATGTAAATATTGTTTTATCTGATTTAGGTAAGGGTAAGGTGTCGTGGGGTGGTGGTAATTTTGTTCGTTAGTAGGGTGTGGGATTATGGAGGTTACATAATGTCACATGGAGTTAGGACTTAGTAGTTTTTGAGTATTTTAGTTGTTTTATGCATATTTTCAGTTGTTTTGTATGGATATTATATCTTTTATTCTACTATATTTGTTTTAAAAGTCATGAATTATTCTATATATTTATTACCTTTTTATAGTTTCTTTGTTTCAAGATCATTCCTAAAGGTAGTTATTGATTTTCATGCACTTTTCACCAACCCATGGGGATTAGGAATTCCCTTTAGGTCATGTTAGGACTAGTATGGGTTACAAATGGATGGATAATATGGGTTGATTTGTGATATTCACAATAAGAACACCAATTTTTCTCTCAACATCACCACAACATCTCACGACCTCTACCACTATCCTCTTCTACCACTGATGTATCACATCACACAACCACCACACACAATCCACATAATCCCACTTTCTAATTACATGTTTCACCATCTCCATAATTATTGAATTTCTACTAACTCCCATTTACTAATCTATTTCATATCAAATTAACACAAACCATTCATTTATCATTCAATTATTTTAATCCAATTACCATGCATCAATTTCATCTCATTCTTATTTAAATCCAACCTATGATAATTTAGTTTCATCATTTCAAATTCATTTCATGGCTAATAAGGAAACTAAAAAACAATAAATTATAGCTCATCCACCCCACATCAACCAACACCACATCTCAAAATATGTCAATCCATCACCACAACCCAACCATTTCACCATAACAACTGAATAACAATAACCTCATAAATCAATAACTACACATAAGCCCTCATCGCTTCCCATACTGAACAAACATATCCTCATTGCCACCACATTCCACCTCAAACCTGATCATCACTATTACCAGTAAAATCCCCACAAGATCTCCAAAAACATCACACATGAAAACAAAACTATCACATCAACACATAATAGTACATTCCATCTTCTACATCTACCATAATTTTAGTTCAATGTCTTACATATCATGAAATATTCTTAGCATTGGTATTATCACACAATTCCAAATTTCTATGGACAACTAGTTCATTAACCATATATAAGTGATTATATTTTTTCATGCATGGGGATATCAATCAAACAATCACATTGAGGGTATCATAATTCATAATAATCACATCATAAATAAGGTTCCTGATAACAATTATTTTCAATAATAACAATAAGAAAGTATCATAATAAGTAATTTCACAAAAACAACAAACACATGAAATTTCTCCCCATTCCCATCAATTTCATTTAAAACAATTCATTATATTTATTATGTTGGACCTTAATATCCACCCATTGGATGTAAAAAGAATGTAATCTTGACACATACACTTAAAAAGGGAGATAACATAGATCCCCTACCTCAAAAAAATATCTCTAAATCAATGCACAAGGATGTAATGAAGAAAAGACATCCTCAAAATGAACATCATACCGATGATGGATCAAAAACCTAGATTAAAATACCCTATATTAATCTCCATCCCCCAAATTAACAAAACCATTCATCTCCCTAAGCACAAACTTCTCTAGAATGAATAACATTGAAAAAATTGAGAAGTAAAAGAGTGGAATCACCTTATAATTTCCATTTATCAATATTTGAATACCAAGAATCAAATCTAAAAGGAGAGGGTGAAAGGTCTCCTAAAATTTCCAAGGATTCAAATAAGAATTGATAGAAAAGGGTGGAGGAAGATAGGGTTCAAAGGAGGTATACAATCAATAGGAAATCTATAAATTACAAGACCAAAACGCAACACCATATATTATGTTGAAACATTCTTACATGGAGCGGGTTCTGTGGTGAAAGGAAGAAGACCACACCATAATGGGGCTAGGAAAAACTGTGCATAAGAAATATGGTGTACTACATGCTGCAAATCCTATAAAGTAGGAGATGGATCATGGTGAAAAGGAACCACCACATCATAGAATTCTAATTAAAAAAAAAGGTCACACTGTAACCTATCTCTATGATGTATAGACCCCAAAATAAATAGAACCACTAAAACTCACCTCTCTAGGACTCTATGTTTTAGCCTCCTCGCCACACCATAACTATAAAGAAATAGGAAGAACCACTAAAAATATACTTCCTAGGGAACCACGCTGCAACCAAGATATCCACACCACTATACCAACCTATAATAGGCCTCTATAATGAAACTATATCCTACATGACACAAAAGTTACACCCTATGAGTGCTACACTGAAAACAACTAGTCATTCTTGAACCGCCCTCAAAGCGGTAAGGGTTCCAAAAATTCAACCCCTTGTACATCCATCACCTTAATTCCCATAATTTAATGGGTCAGAAAGTCTAGAATGTTTCATTATATACCTCTCAAACAATTCTCAGACTCGATAATCTAAACCAAACCTGTAAAAGGATTAATAAGGGGTCATAATAACTACCCTGTGAGATAGCACTCAGGGGTCTCGCTACAACTAAAACACTACCATCAGGCAAGCACACTGACAAAAGGGGAAAACGCATCTCATAAACTAGCAACATTCAAACATAAAATCATTAATGAAGAAAAAAAACAAGAAACACTCAAAAAAATTAAAAATAGATCAGGTTAATGGGAACACATCTATATCTCATGCTCCCAACTACTCTCCTACAGGTCACCATGACTCCACAAAACACAAACCAAGTGAATGGATTTTCCACATAGTAACTTCACTCGATGATCCTAGGTATCTACTAGTCGCTCTACAATTTTCTCATTGTATCAGTATCCAAATATCCTTAGTTGATAACATGGGAGTCATGGTGAAGATATATATGGATTTAGGATATGTGGAAGACATCATGGATCATGTACAACCATAGTGGGAGCACCAATTGATAAACCACCATTCCCATGCACTCAAAAACCTCAAAAGGCCCAATGAATCGAGGATAAAGCTTACTTCCCTGAACAAACCTATGTTTCCCCTAATTAAGAAAAACCCTCAATAACACATGGTCTCCAACCTCAAAATCTAGGGGACTCCACTTAAAATTAGTATAAGCCTTCTAGCGGTCTTTCTTCGCCTTCATCCACTCTAGAAACATATGTATCTTCTCTGTTTTTCTCTATATCACATCATTACCAAGAACTAATAACTCCCCAACCTTAATCCAGTATAATAATGAATGAAATGTTCCTCTATAAAATGACTCAAATAGATACATACCGATGAATGTGTGATAACTATTTTTATAGGTGAACTCAACCAAAGGTATGTTCTTTAACCATGATAAAAAATCTATAACACAAGCCCACAATATATCCTCATGCATCTATATAGTTTTCTCTGACTTCTCATCTTCCTAGGGCTGAAAAGTAGTGCTAAAGCACAACTAGAAGCCAAAAGCATGCTAAAATCCTCTCCAAACTCATGAGGTAAAATGTGAATTCCAATTATAAATTATGGTCCTTGGTACCTCATGAAATCCAATCACATAATCCATATACCACCTTTCCAAAACATCCACAACACTCAACTTCCAAATCTCTAGGAAATGAGTTGACTTTGTTAAGTAGTCCATGATTCCCAAAACAACATTAGATATTCCTAGGGACTAGGGTAACCTAGTTTTGAAATACATTGAAATTTCCTCCTACTTCCACTTGGGGACATCTGAGGGCTGCATCGAACCTCAAATAACATGGTGGCCGGTTTTCACCTATTGAAAAACTAGACACCATGTCACGAACTCCTCCACTGACCGCTTTATTTGATTCCACAAAATCTGACTCCTAAATCAATGATAAATCTTAGAAGCACTCAGATGTATTTATAAGGGTGATTTGTTAAACTCAATGAGGAATCCCTCACACATCACCAATGGAATAAAAATTTCCCCCAGAAACATTATCTGGTTATAACTATCCTCTGACCTCCCCTCTGCAGCATCACTATGGACAACATGATCTCACATCACTTCAACCTTAGAGTATCTCCATTAAGATTCATCCACCCACTAATTTAAATATGATTCTATAGTCATCTGATAAAGAAAACCTACATCACTAGATTCATATACATAAAATGTATCATTGAAAGCTCTTCCACCCCTCTAAGTGTCACTAGACTCTAAAAGAAAATATCCTTGTAACTTCCTGCTTAAGGAATCAGCCATAATTTTTCCTTTATCTAGGGTATAAGAGATCTCAAAATCAAAATACTAGAAAAAACTCATCCACCTTTAGTGTTGAGGATTCAGATCCCACTGAGAGGAGACATACTTCAGGCACTTGTGATCCATGAAGACCATAAAGTGATTGTTGTTGAGGTAATATCGCCATGAATTTTGGGAAAACACCACCGCTACCATCTCTAGATCATGGGTGGCATACTTACACTCATGGGTATGTAACTACCTAGACAAATAAGAAAAAACCTCCCTTTGATGCATTAAGACACATTCCAAGCTTAGAAAAGAAGTGTCACAAATGACCTCAAACGTCACTCCTTCCTTGGGAAACCAAAGCATTTGAGCACTGATCAACCTCTCCTTCAGGTAGTCAAACACTAACTAAAACTGATCATTCTAGATGAAATCTTGTTCCATCTTGGTTAAATCTATTAATAGGGATGAAATCAGAGAGAAATCTAACACCAACCTCTGATAATTTCTTGTAAGACCGAGTAATCCATGAACCTATTCTGAATTCTTGGGTGTTATCAAGAAATAACTACCTATACCTTTGATGGTATTATGACCAAACCCTATTAGGACACCACGTTCCCAAGGAAATTCACTTCTCACGTACAAAATTTATACTTGGGTAGCTTTTTATATAGTTGGTGGTGTCAGAGAACCTGTAGGATAACCCTATTATTCTTGAAATGATCCTCTTATAAATTTATTAAATAATGATTTCATCAATAAACATGACCATTAACTAGTCTAAGAACTCACAAAATATAGAGTTCATAATTCCCATGAACATTATCAGTGCGTTCGTGATGTTGAACAACATGACCATGAACTCGAAGTACCCAAACCTATATTTGATGAAATAATTTAGGATATTCTCATCCTTTATCCTCTTATGATGATATACAAACCATAGGTAGATCTTTAAAAACTATCTAACTCCCTTCAGCTGATCGAACATGACATCTATCCTTAGAAGAGGGTAACGATTCTGGACCAATACCTGATTCAACCTTTGGTAGTCTATACACAACCTTAGGTTATTGTTTGACTTCTTGAAAAAAAATACTAGAGTACCCCAAGAAGACACACCAAGTAAGATGAATCCCTTATACATCATATCATCAACTTAGAGCATCAACTCTTATAACTCCATAAGTGTCATCCAATAAGGATCCATCAAAATTAGAGAGGCACTCGGTTGTAACATTATTCCAAACGTGAAATCACGCTAAGGGTTTAGTGTCACAGTATAATATAAGAATACATACAGAAACTCTTCAACAACCTTGCAAACCAAAAAAACTTAGTATTTTACTAACAACTATACCAACTAAGACAAAATCGGTTCCACTTGTCTCCCACCCATTCGATAGCCTCACTGTAATGCCCTGAAAATTACTTTATGTTATTAATAGAACTCTTATTTTATAATTATTTTTTTATTATAAGAACATAAAAATAATTTTAATTTCTATAAGTACTTTTAACATCATGTGTTTATATGAACTAGTACAACTATGAACATTAAAAAAATGCATACTAAAAACTATCAATACATTATTTCATTATTTAAGAATTTAATTTTAGTCTAAAAAATCCTAAAATGATATAGAATATTACAATGGAGAAAAAATTAAAGGATAAATAAAGAAAAATATAAAATTTGGGTCACCTAGATCCTTTATAATCATCCCACCCCTGAATAAAACTATAACAAAGAAACAAAGAGTTAATAATACAATATTCATTTTGGAAAGGATATCGAACCTTGATAGAATCAAAGTGAATGATGAAGTGTAAGAATGATGGTGTATTTATTGGTAAATATGATCATTAGACATTATGTTTTTCAAGTAATATGGTTGATAAATATTATTACCATTAGTCAATAAAATAGGTGGTCATTATTATTTCTAGTTACGTAGTTTCATTTTAATGATTTTTGGGGTTATTTAATGATATAACCAAAATTTTATTATTTACAAATACTATAAAAGTATTTCAATAAAATATGTTATATGTGGATGTTTTAAATAGAAATTTATTTCATTAAATAATATTATAAAATTATTTATAAATGGTGATATATTTTAATGAAGCCCTAAGTAATTTCTCTAATGGTCAAAATGTTGATTTTTCTATTAAATTGTAAATTTTCATTAAAATAATGATTTATCTAAAAAATAAAATTATCATACATATAGAATTATTTTTATTAAATAAATTTCATTTTTTTACCCAGCACATCAAAATTATCTTAGGATGAATTTTTGTGAATTTTCTGACAAAGTTGAATTTTTGGGGAAAAAGTGAAAATTGTTGCTTTTCGAGCACAGTGATTTAATTACATCATTATTATGTAATAATGATTAAAAAATTTATTAAACATTTTATAAATAAAATTTTAATTTAATAAGTATAAAAATGAATTTTTACATATCAATTTTAATTTAGAAAATATATGCTTTTTCTATACCAAAAATTAAATTTTTGAAATAAAATTATTTTTTTCGATTTTGTGCATTTATTGGTTTGAATGAAATGTTTGTTTCATTTTTTTAAGGACTTTAACATCCAAAAACACTCTACCACTCATTAAATATCCATAAAATTGGTTGTAATTCAATTTACCCACAAGTGGTTGGCTTATATAATAAAATAATCAACACTTAATCCTTTAAAACCTACCCCTCCTCAAGTATAAATGCAGCCATTAGTTATCTCTCTCCACTAAAAATCAATAATACATTAATTTTTGGTCATTTTATGTCCCAAATATTCCCTCTAAGGTTCCCTCAAGGTGTCATGGTGCCACCCTCAAGTTTTAGGAAGTAAATCTTCAAGGTAAGAGATCTCTTTCTCTTATTTTCCATTCAAGCTTATTCATTATATTTAGCCTTTTTAATATTAATTATATTTGTTTTAAAGAATTTATAAATGTCACTTTAATATTAATTTTTTTTATAATGATAGATCATTTATCCCCTCTTGTTATAACTATCACCTAAGTTGTTACCATGCTGAAATTTAGTGAGGGATCTCTCTCTTTTCTTTTCCATTCAAGATTCTTCTCTGTATTTATCACTTTTAATATCAAATAGATATATTTTAATGTCTTTATAAATATAAATATTACCTCCCTTATTATTTACAAGTGACTAAATACCTCTTTCACTCCCATTAATACCTCTTATGATTCATTATGTACCCCGTTATGCTGCCGAAATTACCCTATGATTTTTTTATGCCAAATTTTTATTTAAGCACCCTTCTTTTCTTATGAATTTTAATTCTCAAAATTTTATATTATATTATGTTCTTATATATCCCTCATACTATCCTTTTAACTTCAAATTAATTATATACCCCTTTCTTTCTCATTAAACCATTTTATGAATCTTTATGCACTGTCGTTATGCATGTCACTGCGATTTTCCACGCCAAACATTTGTGAAGTATATACCTGTACCCATTTACACTCAAGGGTATTCACCTAGTTGTACCTATACTTAATTTATTGGGTACTTCCATGCATGTAAGACACATTAATTAATCATGAGATTAAATGTGATGAAATATTTCCTTATGTTATATGATCTATGTGAAACACTTATGAATATACATGATATGATTGTGATGGGTGCACCTAGATAGAACTCCAATGAATTTAATTATATTTTAATATCATAAGATTCTATGTATGGTGCACGGGAGGTTATCCTAAGCACACTATGTTATGATGTCTTGGTGATTATCCTTGACTTATACTTATGATGTCATGTTTAATATTGTTGTTGCATTTCTATGTTACCTTTATGCTAACATGTTGTATCATACCTCATTGTTCATGATTATGAATCTAAACTCTTATGTTACATTGTTATGCCTCTTGATACACATGTATTGATTTACCCTATTCCATGCTTTCATTATTCCCTTATTGAGATTTATAGCTCACCCCTTTCTTAAGTATGTATCCAAGTTATCCCATGCAGTTTTAAATTAGCAGTGGAATATTATGAGAATGTTAAAGAAGTTTTCAATAATGTTGTTTAATCCATGTAACAATTTGATATGATATGTACCTAATTCCCAAAGACACTATGATTATTAATATTTTATGTTTTACTAAGTATGATTTTATGTAATAAATCATGAATTAATATATAATAAAGCAAGGTTTGTCATAGTTAGTATTAGAAGAAAGTATAGTTATTTTTGGGATTGAGATTAGAAAACATTAGAGAAAGCTTTAAGGATAAAACTAAACATAAGAAGACATCCCAAAAATTTGGTTAAGTATAGAGTAAGTTGTTTCCATGAGAATAAATCCCTATTTGGATACTAAAAGTGGATTTGGATCTGGCATAGATGTTCCTAGAGGTAACAACTTCAAAAACACCATATTGTGCCAGAATTGACTAAGAACTAGTGTGTAATGTCTCGAGTTTTTGGAGTGGGTCAAATTCCTTGCTCATTTTGAATTTTCAAAGTTTGTTGGTTAGAATGATTTATTTCTTGTTTATTGAAACCTAATTATAATATTTTCCTTGACCCAAGGCCTTGATTTTAGATTATTATTAATGTTTAGCAAGTGTCTCAGGGTTTCAAATGAATCAGAGGCCGAAAACCCAAACTTTGAAGAAGGAGAATACTAGGGCGCATGGTTTAGGAAAATTTTATGGTCTACCAAGTGTAACAATGTGACCCTATATGTATTTTGGACATGGATTTTCAAACTATGTTAGCGGGAGAACACGGCTATGCAGAACCTCTGAAATTTTTAGAATAGGGGATTTACATGGTTGGCGGATGGTTTGGTAAATTGTGCGCTATGACCATTCCAAGTGGATCCTTGGGAATGGGCTACCGCACGAGCTGTGCACGATTATCCAAACCGTGAGACCCACATAAAAGTGGTAAATTAAATATTTTACCCTTATTTATTTTATGTTCCTTCTCATAATTTCTTCTCCATGTGTGTGCTTCTCCTCGAGGGTCTGTGGAGCACCTTCTCCTCCTCCTCCTCTAGGTGTTTATCTATATCCCTCATCTGAGTTCCATTCTTCAAGTTGTTGGGTGTGTTGGAACCATGTCGATAATATCCCAAGTCCTCTTGGACCTAATGGATTGAATGCCTTATTTTTTATTTTATTATGTATAATCCCCCTTTTAAGGGTTTAAGGGGAACCCTTACATGACCTTTAGGCCCAAGGCACAAGGCCCGACATGACCCGAAGGCCTAGAGGAATACTATTTTCATTACATGACCCGTAGTCCCAACCCACTTGAACTGTCCCTCCCCAGATTTTGCATCATTGATCACCTAGCTCCCCACCTTGCATTGTTGATCGGATAGCATTGCCCCACACAAAGTTGCACAGTACTTGGTCTCGATGGCGGGTGTCATACCCTCTCATTCTTCCAATTCAGTTAGCTATGCTTATGGTGACTCCTACTCTCTGTGTTGATCCTATTCTGGGACCTGCTCTATATGAACTGGGCTACTCCATGGTCTCTATGGCTCGAAGGCCCTAAGGCCTGAAGGCCTTTGATGACCAAAAGGCCCCGAAACCCGTAGGTCCAAACCAGTGGCATGAAGGCCCAAATCAAATGAATAGTTCTAGATGCTATAGTACCAAACATTACTTTCTACAGTACTACTACAGTGTCTTCTATAATACTGCTATAGTTGTAACACCCCAAGATTTAAAAGTACGTTATTTCTTCAAAGTAATTCAATAACTTGCACTACATGCAACACCGAGTTCAAGCGCACCACAAGATTACCAAATTGGACGTTCAAAAGAGATTATGAATAGTATTAACTGAATCTTAAACATTATATAATCCTTATAATTTTAGAATCCATATTATGAGTTTCTTAGACATAATGTAAGAACTAATTCATTTTTTTCAGATAAAAGGAGTATTTTAAAAAAATGAAATTTTACCGTCTTTTAATAGTGAACCCTTTTAAAATCCAATATTTAAAACATATATATATTCAATTTGAAAAAATAAACTTCTTTTTAGAATCAGGACATAAGAATTTATTTTCAATAAATTTTTGGTGTTTTTCTGATAACTTTCATATTTGGGTGAATAGTGAAAAATAATATATTTTAACTGAAAAAAACTTTTTTAATCAAAATAATTTATACTGTTAAATTATACATTTTAATGGTTTATAAGTATAAATAGATTATATTTTTACCATTTAATCCAATTCAGGTCATTGTAAGTAATTTCACTTTGAAATTGGACATAAACAAGTGTTAATCTTTTGATAGTTATTATTTCTTAAAAATACGCCTTTTAGATTTGACAGCGGGAATTAATTTTAAATTAATAAATGAAACTTATATGTTTTGAATTTGGTAAAACAAACATCATTTTTGGATTCGGAATATCAAAATTATCCTAGGTTGAATTTTTGGTATTTTTCTGAAAACTTTCAATTTTTGATGAATAGTGAAAAACACTAAGTTATAGTTTAAAACCGAATTTTTATTTAAATTATTATGTATTTAATTTAAATTTATTTTAGGTCAAAATAGATAAATAATACCTATATAATTTCAATTTAATTCATTGGAGTCACTTTATAATAATTCTATAAATATATATATATATATATATATATTATTGAACTTTTCACCGTATTTTACCCATCTCTTAGGAGAATTTGCAAATTCACATAAAACTTAATTTTACCGCTTCTGTGAGTGGAATTTCAAAAATCCGAGAGAAGAGGTTAATATCAAAGAGTAATATGTGGTTCAATAAGATAAAAATAATTTTTGGTGAATAGTAACTTTTTACTTTTATTTACCACGGTTAAAAGTAAATAGGGTAATTAAGGGTAAAAATGATATTAATATTACCCTAACACATGTCCTAACTCTATTGGATAAGTGTAATTAGACCGAAAATAACCTTAGGAATAAAATATGACCATTTAGGTCCACTTGGATTAGATTAAGACATTTATTATTATTTTATTTAAAGAAGAGTTAAAAGAGTTAAAATCAAAGTTCAATAACTAAACCATTTTTAATATAGGGTTATACATTAGATAAATTAGACTATAAATATTCATTATAAATATAAAAATATTTCCTACATAATTTTATTTTATTTATAATTTTTAGAGATTAAATAATTAAATTTATTAATGAAAAAATGATGATGCAGTAATTACCTTATTAATAAAAGAATCAAATAAATGGTATTATAAATATTAAAATAAATATAATTTCAAAGTTTTTATGACATAAACGAATTTTCTAGGTTAATATGACATGTTATGATTGATTAAATTTATTGTTTTTTAAGTAATCATGCTGTTATTATTTTAACAAAAAACAAATACCAAATAGTGTCAAAATTGACATAAAATAGTTTTTAAAACAAATATTATATTAGTAACTGATATAATGGTCTTAAAAATATAAGGTTAGGCCAAAAGACTTATATAATAATATATATGATATTAAGGAACCAATTGTGGTTATATTGGTAGTTTATATTAAGTTTATGAACCATATAGTGTAAGAATACAAGAAGACGCGGTAAAAGTTAAATTATTTAACTTAGATTTAAATCTAAATGATAAGGTTAAAATGGTAACCTAAACTTGTCTAAAACCTATTGGTTGAGAGTATTTCGACCCATACCCACCCTACCCTTTAAATAAGTCACTTTGGAGCCATTATAAACTGAATATTAATTTATTATAAAATAATATTTTATGTTTTTCCTAAGGTTCCCCTCACCCCTCTTATAAAAGGGCACTCCCCATTCTCTCTAATTCACACCTTAAAAGCCTTTTGGCTAGGCCAAACTCTTCCCAAATACTCTCTCAACTATACTTCCTTCATCCTAGAGGCCCTCCTTTTGTCAGAAATCCAACCTAAAGAGCCCTTTTGATCAAATCAAAAGGAAGAACCCGAAGAAGAGGTAATGATTTCACCACCCTCTTTCGAATTCTCTTATTCTTCCACTTACTCTTTCTTTTTTGTTTCCATTATAAAATAATAACTCATATATCTTATATATAATATTATGTTATTATAAATATGGAAAAACTATATTCATTATTCTATCCATCTTATGAATGATAATGTCACCATGAGTGCGTACGTACGGCTTACCGTCTCCACACCGTGGTGTAATTTGTTATTCAACACTATGTTATTTGGATGGATATAACGATGCGTAATATGTATATAAATAATGAAAATAACATTATAATGTCTCTGTAAAATTAATATACCATCCAATTCAACACCTTTAAGGAAATCGTATTGTTGCTCATGCATACATACGGATTACCGTCTCCACGACGCAATGAGATTCCTTTCCACGTTCACCATTCCTCGACAATTATAAAAATATATATTAATAATAAGTATGTAATATATGACATAATAATGCTACTGGATATATATGTATATATATGTAATTGCATATATCTTATTCACTTAGTTCTGTTCAATAAGATATGAAAACGGAAACAACGTTTATGCGTACGTACGGACTACCGTCTCCATAAACGGTGTTTTTCATTTCATATATATGTCTATTATAAATATTTATATTATAAATATATATGATATATAAATCATTTTTTATATTCTGGAAGTATTTAAATCTTGATCTAAGTGATACAATCAATATTAACAAGTTAAAACACGTCTGATAAAGAAAGCGATTATTACCCGAAATGTTAATTTAACATGGAAATTATTATTAAATGGGTAGTATAAAGTCATAAATTAATAATGTATGATATCATAATTATTAATATGGTTCTGGTATAATTTAATAACATACTACGATCTTCATACAGGAGGTTAAACATTCCCTCGACTAAAGGAATGTTCAAGGTAAGGGTTAATTCCTCAATCTCATTATTATCTGAGATTGTTTATGTGTAAGTATTTACTGGGACATTTTTATCATCCATGTACATTTTTCATAAAAATGATTTCAAAATGAATATTTTAAGGATTTTTTAAAGGTACTCTTTATCAAGATCATAATTTTAAATATTTTAAAGATTTATCTTTCTAAATCTTTTTAATTAATGTTCATGTTTTCAAAAGGATTTTAAGGATTTATTTATATGGACATGAATGTTTTTAAATGATAATTGTTTTCAAAAGTTTCAAATTGGTATGGGACACTATGATTCAAAAATCTATTTTAAATTACTTCCTTTATAAATGTGTGACTTTTAAATGATTTCACAAAAAGTATATTTCTCTCAAAATATTTTACTCGTCATTTTCAACTATGTCAACATCCTTTACTGGATATTATTTTTGATTGAGGTTGATTTATTATACAATATTCCATATTGTATTGAATGAGTTATGGTATTTTTGACTGTGGATGTTTTATTTTTATACCATTCATGGTTTATAGTTAATGTATTGACATTTCATATGCTAGTTTTAATACGAATGTTTATGTTATGTTTAAACTTTTTCATATGAGGAATACAGTGGACTTAGTAAGTGACGGGTGGAGCCCGCTATAGCTCCTCGATGCATCGGTAGGTCTCATGAGAAAAACTAGTGTCTTGGCACAAGGCCTTGACAAAAATTCTATTTGTATTCTTGGCACGAGGCCTTGACTATGTGGTAATGATGTTCGGTATTAGGCATTCCCTCATTGTGAAATTAGTTATTACATGTGATTATTCGACTAGTAGAATATCCATGTGCATGTTTATATGGTAATGTCTCATTTATTTTTACCATATTATGTTCAAGTTTATGTTTAAAAGGATGCTGTTTTTAATACACATCCTACCTTAAAAGTTTATAGCTTTTGCTAAATTATTTACCCTTACTGAGCATCTGAGCTCACCCCTTTCTTATGTTTTATTTTCCCAGGATTCCAAGAAGTGTATTATGGTTGAAATGCAGGGTTAGGATAAAGGGAAAAATGGAGTTCTCAAAGAACTATCTATTTTTTGTTTTATGTTTCAAATTTTAATGTAATGTTAATGTATGAAATATATTTTCCAAGACTGCTAAACTGATCGGTCCTTCAGGACTTGATTCCTTGTAATCGTGCCAATGTATTAAAATAATGCACCGGCTCTGGGTAATTGGGGTCGGGACGTTACAGTTGGTATCAGAGTAAGTTTAACAATAACCTTTAAAACTAGATTTAGATAAACTCTGATTAGAGCACATAGCTCTAAGACAGACTTTGAGGATTAGTATAGAAGAACTTCCTAGAATTTTGGTATTGTAGAGATTTTGTGAGTTTTCTGAGAAATAAATCCCTATTTGGATATGAGAAGGTATAGGTGGCTCTGGAACAAATGTACCTAGGGTTAAAACCCAAAAACACCGCTTTGAGCTAGATTTTAATGGGAACTGGTGCACGACAACGGGCCTTGCTGCACTCTTGGTTACGACACTCCCGGGGGATATGCTTAGGATAATTCTCTTTTTCTTTACAAACCATTATGCAGTGTTTATGAGTATATACTTCCTAAATGAAAACATCTTCATGATTATGGATTATATCCATAAACCTATCAATTTAGGTTAGGTATTTTACAAGTTTGTAATTATTCATTGCAATTCATAAACTGACCTAGTTTATGCCGTTGTATAGAAATGGCGCACAGTAGAAGGAATGTGAACTCCAGCAATACGTATGATCCAAAGAGTAAGAAGGATCATATCTTTCATGGTATTAATCCAACATTTAGATGGAAAATAGTCTCCCATATATTCTCAACATATGAATAAATAGTATCATGTGTTAATAAGATCAGTAAAGAATTCTCTAAATCCTATGGCTTTGAAGGGAAGCCAGAGAAGAAAAGGATGGTAAAAAGAAAGATGGATAAAGGGAATAAGGGAAAGAAGGATTTTCTAATATGTGATAAATGTGTAATGAATCACCTTGTTAAATGATTGAAGGGAATGGGAGTTTGTTATAAGTGTGGAGAAAAAGGAAAACAAGTACATGATTACAAGGGTAAGAAAAAGTTTTCAAATGTAAAATGCTTCATTTAAAAGGCGTTGAGACACAACACAAATCAATTCCCCATTCATAAGAGTATACCGCAAATGATGTTATTGGTTAATAATAAAGTTATGATACTACCTCAGATGAAGAGGAATGACAAGTTTTATTATGTTGTTATTATAGAATTATTTCATTTGAGTGTTGTATCAACAGTATATTGTTTACATGAATTATGGAGATAAATAAGGATTGTACTACCGTACTATTTTATTGAGTATTTGAGATTATATGGTTCTAAGAAAAGTGACTTAATAGTAAGCTACACTTTTTGGAAAATAAATAGTCAAAGGAAAGGTAATCCTTAATATGGTCCTGATAATGAGGTAGTGACTTTGGAATAAGAGATAGTTGACTTTTGTAATTCAGGATGTTGTGGTGTTGTAAAAGAATACGCGATGAAGGCATTCACAAGTTATTACCTACAAAAAGGTCCCTCATTATGTTTAACTTCCTTATAAACTTTGGACTGAGATTTTGGATATAAGTATTTTGGATAATTATAAAGGTTGGAATGGATTAATTTTGAAATTGGATACTATTGTTAAGGATATTTTTGGATTTCCATAAAAAGGACAACCCGGAGGTCGGACGACAACCTGTCACGTCCGGCAAGGCCGCGAGACTTGAAACTGCAACCAAAGGGAGACAAGGGTGTATCACCTATCACTGACCCACATGAGGTCTTGGATTGAATAATGTAGTTTTTTTAAAGGGTCTGATATGTGAATTATAAATTAATTTTTTTTGGAACCCTATACTAATAGGATAAATAGAATATATTTTTTAAGTTCTATAATCTTTTAGAGTAAAAGATGAGTTTTTGGTAGAAATTAGTTGAAGGATGGAACTCTACTTGAAAAGTATACATTTTTTTCTTCTCTTATTCTATAAAGAAATAAATTCTTAAACTTTAGGTAAGGCATTCTAAAACCAAAAATGTTTTATCATAATACCTTGCGTTTTGTTGAATCGATGGTATTTTAAATCATCATAGATTGGTGGATTTAAGGCCAAAATTCTACAATTGTTTGTAATTGATGACCTCAATCAATCTTTATAAATATTTAAATTTTTCCTCCAATTAGGTGTCTCTAATTTCCACCAATGTTCTCCTAATCGAGATCATAATTTGGTTGTGACTTTTTCATTCCACTTTTCCTCTTATTAAGACTAAATTTTATTAACCCAATTTCGGATGTTGGTTTCCCCACAAAGGTATTTTCTATTTTCAACCTTTTATTTTCAAAGAACAATTTCAAATTGTGAGGACACAATTTATTGAAGGAGGGAAGAATGTAACACCCCAAGATTTCAAAGTACGTTATTTCTTCAAAGTAATTCAATAACTTGCACTACACGCAACACTGAGTTCAAGCGCACCACAAGATTACCAAACTAGCCGTTCAAAAGCAGTTATGAATAGTATTAACTGAATTTTGAACATTATATAATCCTTATAATTTTAGAATCCATATTATGAGTTTCTTATACATAATGTAAGAACTAATTCATTTTTTTCAGATAAAGGAAGTATTTTTAAAAAAATGCACTTTTACCTTCTTTTAATGGTGAACCCTTTTAAAATCCAATATTTGAAACATTTATATATATTAATTTGACAAAATAACTTCTCATTTAGAATCAGGACATAAGAATTTAGTTTTAATGAATTTTTGGTGTTTTTCTGATAACTTTCATGTTTGGGTGAATAGTGAAAAATACTATATTTTAACTGAAAACAACTTTTTTAATCAAAATAATTTATATTGTTAAATTATAAATTTTAATGGTTTATAACTATAACTAGATTATATTTTTACCATTTAATCCAATGCTGGTCATTGTAAGTAATTTGACTTTGAAATTGAACATAAACAAGTGTCAATCTTTTGATAGTTATTATTTCTTAAAAATACGCCTTTTGGATTTGACAACGGGAATTAATTTTAAATTAATAAATGAAACTTATATGTTTTTAATTCTTTAAAACAGATATCATTTTTTGATTCGGAATATCGAAATTATCCTAGGGTAAATTTTTTTTATTTTTCTGAAAACTTTCAATATTTGATGAATAGTGTAAAACACTGAGTTATAGTTTAAAACCGAATTTTTATTTAAATAATTATGTATTTAATTTAAATTTATTTTAGGTCAAAATAGATACATAATACCTATATAATTCCAATGTAATTCATTGGATTCAGTTTATAATAATTATATATATATATATATATATAAATTTTATTGAACTTTTCACCGTCTTTTACCCATCTCCTAGGAGAATTTGAAAATTCACATAAAACTTAATTTTACCACTTCTGTGAGTGGAATTTCAAAAATCCAAGAGACACAGTTAATATCAAGGAGTAAAATGTAGTTCAATACGATAAAAATAATTTTTGGTGAGTGCAAAGTACGTTATTTCTTCAAAGTAATTCAATAACTTTCACTACACGCAACACCGAGTTCAAGCGCACCACAAGATTACCAAACTAGCCGTTCAAAAGTGGTTATGAATAGTATTAATTGAATTTTCAAAATTATATAATCCTTATAATTTTAGAATCCATATTATTAGTTTCTTAGACATAATGTAAGAACTAATTCATTTTTTTCAGATAAAAGAAGTATTATAAAAAAATGCACTTTTACTGTTTTTTAATGGTGAACCCTTTTAAAATCAAATATTTGAAACATTTATATATTAAATTTGACAAAATAAACGTCTTATTTAGAATCGGGACATAAGAATTTAGTTTCAATAAATTGTTGTTGTTTTTCTGATAACTTTCATATTTGGGTGAATAGTGAAAAATACTATATTTTAACTGAAAACAACTTTTTTAATAAAAATAATTTATAGTATTAAATTATAAATTTTAATGGTTTATAAGTATAAATAGATTATATTTTTACCATTTAATTCAATTATGGTCATTTTAAGTAATTTCACTTTGAAATTCGACATAAATAGGTGTCAATTTTTTATAGTTATTATTTCTTAAAAATACGCCTTTTGGATTTGACAATGGGAATTAATTTTAAATTAATAAATGAAACTTATATGTTTTTAATTTGGTAAAACATACATCATTTTTGGATTCGGAATATTGAAATTAGCCTAGGGTGAATTTTTGGTATTTTTCTCAAAACTTTCAATTTTTGATAAATAGTGAAAAACAATGAGTTATAGTTTAAAACCAAATTTTTATTTAAATAATTATGTATTTAATTTAAATTTATTTTAGGTCAAAATAGATACATAATACCTATATAATTTAAATGTAATTCATTGGAGTCAGTTTATAATAATTTTATATATATATAAATTTTATTGAACTTTTCACCGTCTTTTACCCATCTCCTAGGAGAATTTGCAAATTCACATAAAACTTAATTTTACCGCTTCTGTGAGTGGAATTTCTAAAATCCAAGAGACACAGTTAATATCAAGGAGTAAAATGTGGTTCAATAAGATAAAAATATTTTTTGTTGAATCGTAACTTTTTACTTTTATTTACCATAGTTAAAAGTAAATAGGGTAATTAAGGGTAAAAATGATATTAATGTTACCCTAAAACATGTCCTAATTCTATTGGATAAGTGTAATTCAACCAAAAACAACCTTAGTAATAATATATGACCATTTAGGTCCACTTGAATTAGATTAAGACATTTATTATTATTTTATTTAAAGAAGAGTTAAAAGAGTTAAAATCAAAGTTTAATAACTAAACCATTTTTAATATAGGGTTATACATTAGATAAATTTGACTATAAATATTCATTAGAAATATGAAAATATTTCCTACATAATGGTATTTTATTTATAATTTTTAGGGATTAAATAATTAAATTTATTAATGAAACAACGATGATGTAGTAATTACGTTATTAATGAAAGAATCAAATAAATGGTATTATAAATATTAAAATAAATATAATTTCAATGTTTTTATGACATCCACGAATTTTCTAGGTGAATATTACATGTTATTATTTATTCAATGTATTTTTTTTTGAAGTAATCAAGCTGTTATTATTTTAACAAAAAACCAATACCAAATAGTGTCAAAATTGACATAAAATAGTTTTTAAAACAAATATTATATTAGTAATTGATATAATGGACTTAAAAATATACGGTTCT
Organism: Viscum album; assembly: GCA_963277665.1. NCBI lineage: Eukaryota > Viridiplantae > Streptophyta > Magnoliopsida > Santalales > Viscaceae > Viscum > Viscum album. The sequence goes on from OY728130.1 coordinate 1,955,234,142, forward strand.
GCCTAAAGGCTTATATAATAATATATTGGACATTAAGGAACGAATTGGGGTTCTATTGGTATTTTATAGTAAGTTTATTAACCATATAGTGTAAGAATACAAGAAGACACGGTATGTCACGACCTGTCCTCGGGGCCCGTGCCATGACTACCCCAAGCCCACCTTCCATAGTCCAGGGGCTGACGACTAGCAACAAAGGCATAAAACTCGATAAAAGAGAAGTAATTTCCTTTAGAGAAGTAAACACACAACAGAGTATGCAAGCTAGAGTAAACACAAAGTAAACTGAGTACAAAAGTAAGTGCTGAAAAGTAAATGGGCCAGAATACAAACCCAACTGAAAGTACAGTACAACTGAAAAGAAAGTAAAACAGCAGTAAAGTAAATCAGAAACCACTAAGTCTTCCTCCGGATATCCCACCTAAAGGGTGGGTACATATGGTCTCCTCATCTCCTCGGGTCCGGTCGTCCGCTCGGTGTACGTCCCGCCAAGTGGTCCATCTCCAGGTATCGTCCAGCTCCACAAGACTCTACCTTGATCAGTGTTGTACGTCTTCTGCATCCAACACAACGTAGTGTGGTCATAGCCCGTGCAGGAGTGAGTATACGATACTCAGTAGGGACCCCGAGACCCCCGAAGGTCTCCCAGTATCCACAAAGGATAAACCACAAAGGAAAGATACAATCATGAAGTATCAACCGACTCTACTTAGGTATATGCCCATACATATACCTAAGTCAACAATTCCAGTTCAGCTCCTACTCTCGAGCCCAAGTACAACCCAGTCCACACAGGAAAGCACAACCCGGTCCACACAGGAAGGTAAGTCAATCACATTGATGATAATGATTGAAAATTAAGACTCATCTCACACAGGTATACATCTTTCATATAGCGATAGAAATGATCATATGTAGTCACTGATTCATCTAAGCTGTCGGACCCACAAAGGATACAAGTCCAGCTAAGCTATTGGACCCACATAGGATATAAGACCAGCTACTTTGCTGGACCCACATAGGATACAAGCGCAGAGGTCAATACTGTCAGACCCACACAGGATACAAGAACAGTAGTCATCGTCGTCGAACCCACAGAGGATCCCAATACGGTAGTCGTCGCTGTCGAACCCACGGAGGATTCCAGTACAGTAGTCTTCACTATCGAACCCATAGAGGATTCCAGTACGGTAGTCGTTGCAGACGGAGCCAGCTCTAGGGTTCCCGCTCACAGCACGCTCGATTCTGGGATGGTCCGCTCCTCGATCCAAGGGGTCGATACATCAACTGTCACGAAGTCCAGAGTTGATGTATCCTGAAGTTCCATCTCGTCAAAAGGAACTCAATGCGACAGACGGCGCGTCAATCGGATGCCCAGTCTGAGAGATATTGGCTTTTTCGTTCTAGGGGCCCAGTTGGAAATATGTTCGTTCCAAACCCGGACGTTTACCAAATCTAACCAAAACTCACTTAGAGTATCACAAAATGACCGTCTCGTCAAAAGAGTCTCAGTGTTGTAGATGGCGCGTCGATCGGACGCACGGTCTTTAAGTTATTCTCGTTTAAGTAAATAACGGACTCGGCATGTTTAGGTCGGTGGGCCAGCGGGTCGGGTTAACCTAGTTTGACGGGTCCGACCCGATAGGGGTGTCGGACCGATCCAAAGGAAAAAACGCAATTTGGTCTAAAGGACATGGACCGGCCCGTCTGGCTCGACCCGTTGGCCGAGTGGTCCGAGGCAATGGCGCGGCCCCCAGCTACACAAACTGATGGTGCCTAGCGACGCCTCCCTTCCCAAACCGGCTGGCCTTCTGGCGCAAGCGTCCCGCAGGGGTGGACCGCGGGTCTTCCAGCGCGGCGCCCTCCATGCGCCGTGAATCAGCTCCGCCCGGCCCGCCGGTTTCTCCAGCGCAGCGCCCTCCTGGCGTCGTGGCTCGCCTCCGCTCGGTCGGCCAACGGGCTGGCTGGTTCTTCCGCTGACACGGCCCGCAAATCGGGTCGCGGTTCTTTCCGCATAGTCTACGTGTTGACGCCTGCTTCCTCTGCCGCATTCTCGGCACGGCGCGACGGCGCCGTGATTCCTCCACCTTCGGTTGCCGATTCCAATAAGATCGAGAAACGACAGAGGCTCGGCAGTCCGTGTTTGTTCAGCTCGTGCCCTCCGCGTTAGTCGGTAACAATCAGCTGAAGATGAATAAGGTTTCACGAAGCACAATGAACAATTTTATTCAAATAAAATTGGAACAATTCACCCTACCTCAACAATTGATGTCGTACGTTGGCGTCGCGGAAGACGGAGTCGCGAGGTGAGGATTCGTAGACGTCGTCGTAGTGCATCCGAGGAAGTGACGTCTCCACTCTTGATGCGGAGAAAAGATATAAGGCATGTCTTCATTGGAGAGTTCCCCATGTCAGTGTCTCCTCTCTTGTCACGGAGGAAGAAGAGGATGGAGAATCATGGTCGTCGGGTCATTCTACGTTGAAGAGTCGATGTTCTTCATTGGAGAAGATTCATTCTTCGTTGAGGATGATCTTCTTCAACAAAGGGGGAATCCTCTTTTTCTTCACAAGAGTTCTCCCAAAATCCCCACACAACAAGCCAACCCAATTAAAATAAGGCCATCCCTTATTTTAATTAAACTTTCCATGCATTTAAAAATTCAAAAATCAAATCCCCTTAATTAATTAAATGTAGAGTTTTTTAATTACTTGAGAGGTAGGTTGGAAAAATTTAATGGAGTGAGAGAGGGATAGGAAGAGTTACTCACTTAGAGAGGAGTTAACAATTTAAGTAGGGGGGTTTAAGGAGTTTAGGGAATGTGAAAGGCTGGGGATCATGTGTTCCCCACCTCACAAATATCCTCACATGGGTAGTTAGGTGCTTATGGGTCCCACCCCAACTCCCCTGTGTAGGATATAACCACATTAGAAATAAAATAAAATTGTTCCACAATTTTATTCACTTATTATTTAATCCACAAATTTTAACTTCTCCTCTCGTGAAAATGCAACTGCGGTAAAGGTCCTCTTAAGCAATTACTGGTGTTGCGAGTTCATCGGTGCCCTTGGATTTCAATTCTGAGCACCAGTTCAAAAGATAGAAAAACCCGCTCGTTCGTTCACTGAACATACCCGAGCTAAACTTCGGATAATTATTCTGGGCACACCGGGCCTCGGAATCAAGTGCCGTCAGAAACTGCGTACTCGTAAAATTACAAAGAATTTAAGAAAAAAATTTCCTTGAAATTTCTGGGTCTTTACATTACTCCCACCTTAGGTTTTTACGTCCCCGTAAAGCTACAACATAAACTATGGAAACAAATGAGGGTACTGAGCATGCATCTGAGCCTCCCGCTCCCATGTGCTCTCCTGGAGGTTCTCGTGTTGCCAACGAATGCGCACTAGAGGAATTGACCGTCCATGTAGGACCTGCTACTATCGATCCTCGATCTCCACCAGGAGCTCCGTGAATGTAGCCCCATCATCGATGTCCAACTCCCTATGGTCGATGATATGTGTCAGGTCGTGCACGTATCTCCTCAGCTGAGATATGTGGAAGACTTCATGCACAAGGTGCAACTGAGGTTGAAGGACCAGGTGGTAAGCCACCTCGCCTACCCTGCTGAGGATCTGGAATGTTCTGATGAAGCACGGAGATAACTTGTTGCCCCGGCCAAATCTCCATAATCCACATCGAGGTGAGACCCGTAAGAAAATGTGGTCCCCATCCTCGAACTCTAGTAGTCTCCATCTCTTATCAGCATAGGACTTCTGTCTGCTTTGTGCAGTCCTCATCTGCTCTTGGATGATCTGCACCTTCTATGTTGTAGTCTGAACCATTTCTGGTCCTACGAGTGCTGACTCCCCAGGGTCAGTCCAGCACAGAGGTGATCTGCATGGTCGGTCGTACAATGCCTCGTATGGTGCCATCCTTATAGTGGAGTGGTAGCTATTTTTGTACGCAAACTCCAATGAGGGTAGGTGATCCTACCAACTGCGACCAAAGTCAAGGACACATGCATGGATCATGTCCTCGAGTGTCTGAATGGTCCTCTTCATCTGGCCATTTGTCTGAGAATGAAAGGCGGTGCTCAGGCGTAGCTGCGTCTCAAATGCCTCCTGCAACTCCTTCCAAATCCGAGAAGTAAATAGAGCATCTCGATCGGAGATGATACACAATGGAACACCATGAGGTCATATGATCTCCTGAACATAGAGTCGTCCCAAGCTCTCCACTGAGCCCTACTCTCTGATCGGTAGGAAGTGGGCCGACTTGGTGATTCGGTCTACGATCACCCAGATGGAGTCATGTCCTCTGGAAGTATGTGGAATCCCCGTCACGAAATCCATGGATATCACATCCTACTTCCACACCGGGACCTCTAAGGGCTGTAACAAACCTTCTGGTACCTGGTGCTCCGCCTTCACCTGCTGGCAGGTGAGGCATCGTGAAACAAACTATGCTACATCCTTCTTCACACCCGGCCACCAGTGTTGTTGTCTGATATCTTGGTACATCTTTGCTACTCCTGGATATACTTCCAGAGGGGAAGTGTGAAACTCCCTCAATACCTCCTCCTATAATGAAACTGGTACCATGGTACATCCCCTAAAGAGGATGACGTGCTCTCCTCCTTCATAAAATCCATCAGGTGCATGTCTTGTGGATATCTGTGCATGTCGCGTCTCATAGTCAACGTCCCCATGATGTGCCTCCCTGACTCACTGAAGAAGTGGAGGAGTGACTATGAGTGAATGTAGAAAGGCTACTCCATCCCTATCCACGAAGGATATCTGCAACGTGGCTAGCTGCTCTGTCGCTTCTCCAAGTAGGTGAATGCCCGACCTCCTGCTGAGAGCATCATCTACCACGTTCCCCTTCCCAGGAGTATATACTATCTCAAAGTCATAGTCCTGGAGGAACTCGAGCCATCGCCACTGTCTCAGGTTCAGTTCCTTCTGTGAGAAAATGTACCTGAGACTCTGGTGGTCAGAGTAGACTGTAAAGCGCTCTCCCATCAGCTAGTGTCGCCACATCTTCAAGGCGAAGACCACTGTTGCTAACTCTAGGTCATGGTTAGTGTAGTTCTGCTCGTGCTACCTCAATTGGCGTGAATCATAGGTGATCACTACCCACTCCTACATCAGGACACAGCCTAGTCTGGTCCCTGATGCATCGTAGTAAACCAAGTACCCAATGCCCTCCTCCGGTAGCCTCAAGATGGGTACACGGGTCAATATCTGTCTCAGCTCCTGAAAGCTCTACTGGAATCTAACTGACCACATGAAGGGTTTCTCTTTCTTTGTCAAAGCTGAAAGCAGTGCTGAAACTCTGGAGAATTCTGGCACAAATCTCTGATAGTACCCATCCAGTCCTAGGAAACTCCGCACCTCCGTCACGCTCCTGGGTGGCTCCCAAGCAAGAAATGCCTCGATCTTCGCTGGATCCACTACAACTCCCGCCTTCGAGATGATGTGCCCCAAGAATTGTACCTATCGAATCCAGAACTGACACTTCGATATCTTACCATAAAGATGGTTCTCTCGGAGTGTGTCCAGTACAACCCGCAAGTGGTAGGCGTGCTCCTCCTCAGTAGTCGAGTAAATCAGTATGTCTTCAATAAAGACCATGAAAAACCGATCGAGGTAAGGCTGGAAGATCCTGTTCATGAGACTCATGAACACTACTGGATCATTGGTCACACCTAATGGCATAACCAAGAACTCGTAGTGGCCATACCAACACTTGACGGCCATCTTCTGCACATCCTCGTCTCGAACTCTGAGCTGGTGATAGCCTGACCTGAGGTCTATCTTAGAGAACCATCGTGCTCCCTTGAGTTGATCAAAGAGGACATCAATCCTCATAAGGGGATACTTGTTCCTCACGGTCACCTAGTTCAGGCGATGATAGTTGACACACAGTCGCGAGCTCTCATCTGCCTTCTTGGCGAACAAAATCAGAGAATCCCAGGTTGAAACACTAGGTCAGATGAAACCTTTTCCCTGTAAGTCCTTCAACTGTACCCGCAGCTCTCGAAGCTCAGTGGGATCCATCCGATATGCTGGAGTAGATATTGGTGATGTCCCGGGGTACAGGTATATGTAGAAATCTACCTCTCTATGAGGACATAGTCCTAGAACGTCGTCAGGAAAAACATCTGCATCAGACTCTGCACGTCAACTGCTTTGAGGATGAGACTAGCCAACTAATGTGTGATTGGTTGCTCTATCCTCTGTGTAAGTTCATCCTACGCTGCAAAGGCTCACTTCTCACCGGTGAAGGTGAACCTGGTCCCATCCATGCGAACACACTGCACTTTGCGCCTAATACAGTCGATTTGGGCATGGACTGTAGATAACATGTTCATACCCAAGATGACGTCATAAGGCCTCAACGCCGCTACAAGAAGATCCCAACCGAAGCTCACGCCTCATAGAGTAAGCTCACACTGCCTGAACCAGTGTTTAATCATCGAGTCTGCTCTCGTAGGAGTCTCTAGACGTAAGGTTTGAGCCAACAGCTCCATCGGAATCTCCGAGCTCCGAACAAGGGTAGCGGTAATAAATGAATGACTCGTTCCTGTGTCTATAAGAACTGCAGCAAAGGTGTAGTAGACACAGATAGTACCTCGAATCATCTCAGGTGCGTCGTGGTCATAAGCCTCCACTTCCTGGAGTTGAGCCTGCCTCTGCTAGCCAGCTCCCTGTGGTCGGGGTGGACCTCCTGGGGTGGTGGTGGTAGAGCCTCGAAGCATCGTCCACCACCCACTGCTCGGCCAGCTCCTCTTCCTCGTCTGACTGCTCCCTGCAGACCGCCACGGTCGAACCTATGCCTCTACTTGGGAGGTCCCTCCACTGTCTGTTACTCGTCTTCATGGCGGTTCGGGCAGTCACGAGCCATGTGGCCCTGCCTGCCGCATGCATAGCACTGTTTTCTCCTCGTAAGGCTAGCTCTATTTCGGGTGCCCCACACAACTGATCCTGTATCCTAAGGTCGCCCACCTGATGGTCTGGCCTTCTTAGACCCCTGTGACACCTGTCGACTACCGGATGTAGAGGACTCTGCTCCATGTCACCCTGCGGTGGGTCTTTCTGCTGGTGTCGGATCAGCAAGGAAGCTCTCCACAAGAAGGGATCGCTCCAGTACTCCTGCCTACATCGAAATACTGAGGGAGATCATTGAAGCCTTGATATTGTGCCTCAGTCCTTGCTCTAAGGTCCGGTCCTGGAAGAATGGGTCTCGTACCATGTCTATGGAGTAGCGCGAGAGGTCGGTAAATCTTTCTAAGTACTGGGCTACTGTCATGATGCCATTCCACAGCTATAGTAACTCCTGGATGCGCACCGCACAGAGGGTGGCTGGAACAAACTCCGAGCGGAAGAGGCTCTCGAAGTCCGTCCAAAGTAGAGATGCCTCGTCGTGCACCTGGAGCATCAGGCTCCACCATATACCTGCTTCTACGTGTAGGAGACTCACGGAAAGAATCATCATAAGGTCTGCTGGTGTTCCTACCAATCTGAAGACTCTGGCGATAGCCTCCAGCCAATCCTCGGCTACCTGAGTATTCGTATCTATGCGGAACCTGGGCAGCCTCTATTGTTGAAACTCGTGCAATGCACTCAGGCGACGTGCACTCTCCGCTGATGGGGCTAGTGGTATCGGTGGCCCAGCGGGTAGTGGTACCGCGGGTGCCTCTGCTGTAATGGTGCCCTGCACCGAGGCCTCATCGCTCGGTGGGTTGTCATCCCGCACATAACTAGGAACCCTAGTTGGATGCCTTAGTGGGACCATCTTGAGAAGAAACAATTGTTCCACGGTTAGTACAGTATACCTGGTGAGCTGACACAAAGTAATCACAAAGAAAACTTTTGAAACACACATGCAATCAATGTTTTCATGCACTAAGTCGTAAATTAGAATTCAGGGTCCTGGTGTATGGATACGTCTTCCGCCGCACCATCAATGGACTCTCGAGACTGATAAACATACTCAATACTCTTAACAATATTTCTTCTTAGAGAAGAAATTATCACAGTCCTGATTTATGCGGTAAAACCGACTCCTCTGATACTAATTTGTCACGAATCGTCCTCGGGGCTCGTGTCGTGACTACCCCAAGCCCGCCTTCCATAGGCCAGGTGCTGGTGACTAGCACCAAAGGCATAAAACTCGATAAAAGATAATTAATTTCCTTTAGAGAAGTAAAAACACAACAGAGTACACAAGCTGGATTAAACACAAAGTAAACTGAGTACAAAAGTAAGTGCTAAAATGTAAATGGGCCAGAATACAAACCCAACTGAAAGTACAGTACAACTAAAAAGAAATTACAGCAGCAGTAAAGTAAATCAGCAACCACTGAGTTGTCCTCCAGCTATCCCACCTGAAGGGTGGGTACATATGGTCTCCTCATCTCCTCGGGTTCGGTCGTCCACTCCGTGTACGTCCCTCCAAGTGGTCCACCTCCAGGTACCGTCCAACTCCACAAGACACTACCTCGATCAGTGTTGTATGTCGTCTGCATCCAACACAATGTAGTGTGGGCATAGCCCGTGTAGGGGTGAGTATACGATACTCAGTAGGGACCCCGAGACCCCTGAAGGTCTCCCAGTATCCATGAAGGATAAACCACAAAGGAAAGATACAATCATGAAGTATCAACCGACTCTACTTAGGTATATGCCCATACATATACCTAAGTCAAAAATTCCAGTTCGGCTCCAACTCTCGAGCCCAAGTACAACCCAGTCCACACAAGAAAGCACAACCCAGTCCACACATGAATTTAAGTGAATCGCATCAATGATAATGATTGAAAATCAAGACTCATCTCACACAGGTATACATATTTCGTATAGAGATAGAGATGATCAGATGTAGTCACTGATTCATCTAAGATGTTGGACCCACACAGGATACAAGTACAACTAAGATGTCGGACCCACATAGGATACAAGACCATCTACTCTACTAGACCCACACAGGATACAAGTACAGAGGTCAATACTGCCGGACCCATAAAGGATACAAGAACAGTAGACATTGTCGTCGAACCCACGGAGGATCCCAGTACGGTAGTCATCGTTGTCAAACCCATGGAGGATTCAAGTATAGTAGTCTTCACCGTCGAACCCACGGAGGATTCCAGTATGGTAGTCATTGCAGACGTAGCCAGCTCTAGGGTTCCCGCACACAGCACACTCGATTCTGGGAGGGTCCTCTACTCGATCCAAGGGGTCGATACATCAACTGTCACGAAGTCCAGAGTTGATGTATCCAAAAGTTTTTTCTCGTCAAAAGGAACTCAAGGCGATAGACGGTGCATAAATCAGATGCCTGATCTGAGAGATATTGGCTTTTTCGTTCCAGGGGCCCGGTTGGAAATATGCTCATTCCAAACCCATCCATTTACCAAAGCTGACCAAAACTCACTTAGAGTATCGCAAAAGGATTGTCTCGTCAAAAGAGTCCCAGTGCCACATACGGCACGTCGATCGGATGAGGTCTTTAAGTTATTCATGTTTAAGTGAATAATGGGCCCAACCCATTTAGCTCGGTGGGCCCGCGGGTCGGGTTAACCCAGTTTGACGGGTTCGACCCAGCAGGGGTGTCGGACAGATCTGAAGGAAAAATGCAATTCTGTCCAAAGGACAAGGACTAGCCCAAAGTGGCATGGCCCGACCCGGCGGGGCACGGCTCGGCCCGACCTGGTGCTGCCTGGCTCAGCCCGGCCCGGAGCGGCCTAGCTGGGCGCGGCCCGGCTGGCTCAGCCAGCTGGCAGAGCGGCTCGGCCCGTAGGATGAGCGGTCCGAGGCGGGGGCACGACCCCCGACTGCCCGAACCGGTGGCGTCTAGCGGTGCCGCCCTTCCCAAACCGGCTGGCCTTCTAGTGCAAGCGGCCCGCATGGGCGGGCCGCGGGTCTTCCAGCACGGCGCCCTCCTGGTGCCGCGGTTCAGCTCCACCCGGCCGGCTGACGGGCCGGCCGGTTCTTCCGCCGACGCAGCCCACAAATCGGGTTGTGGTTTCTTCTGCATAGTCGGGGTGTCGGCTCCGACTTCCTCCGTCGCGTTCTTAGCACGGTGTAATGGTTTTGTGCTTCCTCCACCTTCGGTCGCCGATTCCAAGAAGATAAAGAAATGATGGAGGGTCGTCGGGCCGTGTTTATTCAGCTCGTGCCCTCCGCGTTAGTCGGTAACAATTGACTGAAGATGAACAAGGTTTCACGAAGCACAATGAACAATTTTATTCAAATAAAATTAGAACAATTCACCCTACCTCAACAATTGATGTCGTATGTCGGCATCGCGGAAGACAGCGTCATGAGGTGAGGATTTGTAGACGTCGTCATAGTGCATCCGAGGAAGTGACGTCTCCTCTCTTGATACAGAGAAAAAAATATAATACATGTCATCATTGGCGAGTTCCCCATGTCGGTGTCTCCTCACTTGTCACGGAGGAAGAAGAGGATGGATAACCATGGTCACCGAGTCGTTCTACATTGAAGAGTTGATGTTCTTCGTTGGAGAAGATCCGTTCTTCGTTGAGGATGATCTTCTTTAACAAAGGAGGAATCATCTTTTTCTTCACAATAGTTCTCCCAAAATCCCCACACAACAAGCCAACCCAATTAAAATAAGGTCATCCCTTATTTTAATTAAACTTTCCATGCATTTCAAAATTCAAAAATAAAATCCTATTAATAAATTAAATGTAGAGTTATTTAATTAATTAAGAGGTAGGTTGGAAAAATTTAATGGAGTGAGAGAGGGAGAGGAAGAGTTACTCACTTAAAGAGGAGTTAACAATTTAAGTAGGGGGGTTTAAGGAGTTTAGGGAATGTAAAAGGTTGGGGCTCGTGTGGGCCCCATATCACAAATAGCCTCACATGGGTAGTTAGGTGCTTATGGGTCCCACCCCAACTCCCCCATGTAGGATATAACCACATTAGAAATAAAATAAAATTGTTCCACAATTTTATTCACTTATTATTTAATCCACAAATTATTACTTCTCCTCCCGTGCAAACGCAACTGTGGTAAAGGTCCTCTTAATAAATTACCGGCATTGCAAGTTCATCGGTGCCCTCAGATTTCAATTTTGAGAACCGGTTCAAAATATAGAAAACCCCACTTTTTCGTTCACTGAACGTACCTGAGAAAAACTTCGGATAATTATTCCAGGCACACCGGGCCTCAGAATCAGGTGTCGTCAAAAACTGCGTACTCGTAAAATTCAAATAATTTAAGAAAAAAATTCTTGAAATTTCCGGGTCTTTACATGGTAAGAGTTAAATTATTTAACTTAGAGTTAAATCTAAACGATAAGGTTAAAATGGTAACCTAAACTTGTCTAAAACCTATTGGTTGAAAGGATTTCAACCCATCCCCACCCTATCCACAAAATAAGTCACTTTGGAGCCATTATGAACCGAATATTAATTTATTATAAAATAATATTTTAAGTTTTTCCTAAGGTGCCCCTCACCCCTCTTATAAAAGGGCACTCCCCCTTCTCTCTAATTCACACCTTCAAAGCCTTTTGACTCGGCCAAACTCTGCCCAAATACTCTCTCAACTATACTTCCTTCATCCTAGAGGCCCTCCTTTGATTAGAAATCCAACCTAAGTAGCCCTTTTGATCAAATCAAAAGGAAGAACCCGAAGAAGAGGTAATGATTTCACCACCCTCTTTCGAGTTCTCTTATACTTCCACTTACTCTTTCTTTGTTGTTTACATTATAAAATAATAACTAATGTATCTTATATATACTATGATGTTATTATAAATATGGAACAACTATATTCATTATTCTATCCATCTTATGAATGATAATGTCACCATGCGGGAGTATGTATGGCTTACCGTCTCCACGCTGTGGTGTAATTTGTTATTCAACACTTGTTATTTGGATGGATGTAATGATGAGTAATATGTTTATAAATAATAAAAATAACATGGTAATGTCTTTGTAAAATTAATATACCATCCAATTCAACACCTTTAAGGAAATGGTATTGTTGCTCATGCGTACGTATAGATTACCGTCTCCACGATGCGATGAGATTCATTTCCACGTTCATCATTCATCAACGATTATAAAAATATATATTACTAGTAAGTATGTAATATATGACATAATAATTCTACTGGATGTATATATATATATATATATATATATATGTGTGTGTGTGTGTGTGTGTGTTTACTTACATATATCTTATTCACTTAGTTCCGTTCAATATGATATGAAAACGGAAACAGTGTTTATGCGTACGTACGGACTACCGTCTCCATAAATGGTGTTTTTCATTTCATATATATGTATATTATAAATATTTATATTCTAAATATATATGATATATAAATCATGTTTTATATTATGGAAGTATTTAAATTTTGATCTAAGTGATACAATCAAGATTAACAAGTTAAAACACATACGATAAACAAAGCGATTATTACTCGAAATGTTAATTTAACATGGAAATTATTATTAAATGGGTAGTATAAAGTCATAAATGAATCATTTATGATATCAAAATTATTAATATGGTTCTGGTATAATTTAATAACATACTACGATCTTCATACAGGAGGTTAAACTTACCCTCGACTAAAGGAATGTTCAAGGTAAGGGTTAATTCCTCAATCTCATTATTATCCAAGATTGTTTATGTGTAAGTATTTACTGGGACATTTTTATCATCCATATCCATTTTTCATAAAAATGATTTCAAAATGAATATTTTAATGATTTTTGAAAGGTACTCTTTATCAAGATCAGAATTTTAAATGTTTTAAAGATTTATCTTTCTAAATCCTTTTAATTAATGTCCCTGTTTTCAAAATGATTTTAAGGATTATTTATATGGACATGAATGTTCTGAAATGATAATTGTTTTCAAAAGTTTCAAAGTGGTATGGGAAACTTTGATTCAAAATTATATTTTAAATTACTTCCTTTATAAATGTGTGACTTTTAAATGATTTTACTAAAAGGATATTTCTCTCAAAATGTTTTACTCATCATTTTAAACTATGTCAACATCCTTTACTGGATATTATTTTTGATTGAGGTTTATTTATTATAAAATCTTCCATATTGTATTGAATGAGTTATGGTATGTTTGACTGTGGATGTTCTATTTTTATACCATTCATGGTTTATGGTTAATGTATTGACATTTCATATGCTAGTTTTAATACAAATGTTTATGTTATGTTTCAACTTTTTCATATGAGAAATGCAGTGGACTTAGTAAGTGACTGGTGGAGCCCTCTATAGCTCCTCGATGCATTGGTAGATCTCATGAGACAAACTAGTGTCTTGGAACAAGGCGTTGACAAAAAATTTATTTGTAGTCTTGGCATGAGGCCTTGACTATGTGGTAATGATGTTCGGTATTAGGCATTCCCTCATTGTGAAATTAGTTATTATATGTGATTATTTGACTAGTAGAATATCCATGTGCATGTTTATATGGTAATGTCAAATTTATTTTTACCATATTATGTTAAATTTTATGTTTAAAAGGTTTTTGTTTTTATTACACATCTTGCCCTAAAAGTTTATATCTTCCGCTAAATTATTTACTCTTACTGAGCATCTGAGCTCACCCCTTTCTTATGTTTTATTTTCCCAGGATTCAAAGAAGTGTATTATGGTTGAAATTAAAGGTTAAGATAAAGGGAAAAATGGCGTTCCCAAAGAACTATATATGTTGTGTTTTATGTTTCAAATTGTAATGTAATGTTAATGTATGAAATATATTTTCCAAGACTTCTAAACTGGTCGGTCCTTCTGGACATGATTCCTTGTAATCGTTCCAATGTATTAAAATAATGCACCGACTCTGGGTAACTAGGGTCGGGGCATTACAAGAGTAACCTAGAAATTTGCCTCCACCCAATTCTGAACATGGGTCTCTTGGATTCCAAGTAGGAGCTCTTACCACTCGGGTACGAGCTCGTTGGCCCAAGTCCTCTTGCTTCTCTTTTCCTATTCTATCTCCTTATGGTGCACTAAATCTACATGATCCATTTTACCCTATTTTTAGGGTGTTCATCTAAAACACCAATTTCTTCCAAATCAGCTCGAGTTAGAGGCTAAGATTGGATGAGAAAGTGTCTTCCAACATGAGGTAGATTATGCTTATTGTTCTCTATGATTTTTTATTTTTTTTAGGGTTCACTCTATAGGCGTCATGTGGGTTGACCAAGAGAGACCCTAATAATTAAACGGTTGTTATTTAATTAATTAATTGAGGTTGAGGGATGTCTTTGGGTATGAACTAAACTATTTATAATTATTAAGACCGATGAGGGGGCATGTGACCACTTTGGCAGGTTAGGCTGGGTGGGTTAAATTATATAAATTAAATTGATATATATATTAATTACTTGTTATGAGTTCCATGGGAACTAGATGGTCTTGGCCCAAGGATCTATATGGTGATGAACATATGGTTTGAGGTGACATTGGTCATCAGGAGGGGCTTGGACCAGATACTATGGGTGATGTTGATCACCAGTTGGGTGACTTGGTCATCTGGATAAGGCGATGATATTATCAGGTTACGAACAAGGCTTGTGTGATGTTAGATAGTGTTGACCACTGGATTGAGTGGAATAGTTATAGGGGAACTAGGTGTTAGGATGATGTTTCTTAGGTACTTATTTGGTGATTTTCACTCACCCGTGTTGGACAATGCACCATTTGGAGTCATGTGCACATAGTAGGTCTCGGATGATATGGTGGTGTTGACCACTCATATGGGTAAATACATTTGTTATATGTAGCTTAGGATGGTGTAAACCATCATTATGGTTGGAGGTTATTTCCATAGAAATCCACATGGATGGTGAGGATCCATTGGTTGATAGTGTTGAGACCATTGGTTGGGGGATAATTCTAGTTATGCATTGAGGTTTTGGGGTAGGATTATTTGGGAGGATGGTTGTTACTATTCCTTGAGAAGTCAACTGTTGAAATTATTATTATTATTATTATTTTTAGGGAAGACATTGTTGTGCCTTGGGATGTCAGGCTTTGAGCCAATGAGAGCTTTCAAGTTGGGGTCCATGAGACCGAGTACTTTTTCTTGGGTGTGCCTTCAGTATATCAGTTATATGGTTATTGGCATGAGGTGTTGGGTGATACTTTAGAGGTAGAACCTAAGGGTTCAATTGTGACAATTATCATAAATGGATGCCTTGGGATTTAATCTAAGGATCCTCTCTAATATGGTTATTCCATTGTTGGATGAAGTATGTGATTTTTCCTTGTGGTTGTTGAGCACAAGGGAAGTAGGTTATTATATGATATGTATGTGATGTTGATTTATTTATTTTAGTACAAACCTGTTTGATCATAGATGTAGGATATAAACATGTTGGTGGTAACCTACTGATATTATTCTCACACCCTGCATGAGCCCTTTGGGGCACATGTAGACTTTATGATCTTATGAATAGGTAAGGGACTGAGCTCAAGAGATGAACCTTAGGGATCATGTTGGACCTTTTGCATGGGATGGATAGTGAGGACCTTGGGTCCCTACATCAACTGTAGTTATATCTTTCAGTTATTTGTTTTGTATCATCATGTTATTATATGTATGTAATGAGGTCGGACATGGTCACCCCTTTTTACTTATTATCTTGTATGACCTATTATTGATTCATTTTTAGTTACAAATGGCATTTTGGTTTATTTACTTTTCCTTTTTTGTCTGCCTATGCTTCATCTATTGCATGTTTTTCTTCTTCTGCTACGGTGGGTTATCGATCCAGTGTCTTATGGTATTTATTTCCCACTATTAAATTTATTTATACCATTATTATTATCATCATCAGAGGTTATAGTCTCCCCACTATCACCTCTTCACACCCTCATTTCTAGTCAGAAACCTTTGGAATTCTGAGAGGTGTTTCTAAAGCTAGTGGTACTCTGACCCAAATCACTATTTGAAAGTGGAATCCGGGTCAGGTTGCTACATGGTGTATGAAAATAGATCTTACTACACACCTGGTTTGACACTCCCAGGGGATATACTTTGGTTATCATAAATGTTTTACAAACCAACAAGAAAGGATTTATAAAAAATTTAACATTTTATATTAAAATAAAGAAAATATTAAATTATATGATCCTAGATGCCCAATGTTAGAAAATCATAGGATTAAAATATACTTTATAATGTCATGTTAGGAATCCTGAATTTCTCAATATATAAACTTGTAAATGAGTTATGATATTTGGAAAGAAGGGGAAACTGATCCTAAGGTATATTGAACCATTTAAGGTTGGATATAAATTTTGAGGATGAAATTTCTTTAAGGGGGTAGAATGTAACACCCAAAAAATCACTTTTTTATTAACATAACTCTTATTTTATAATGATTTTTTATTATAATCACATATAAATAATATTAATTTACATAATAACTTTGAACATCATGTGTTGATATGAACTAGTACCACTAGGAACAATAAAAAACACATACTAGAAACCATCAATGCATATTTTATTATTTAAGAATGTTACATTCAGTCTACAAAAATTCTTAAAATGATACTAAATATTACAATAGGGAAAAAACAGAGGATAAATAAAGTAAAATATAAAAATTTGGGTCACCTATATCCCCTATAATCATCCCACCCACAAAAATCACTATAATAAAGAAATATAGAGTTAGTAATACAATATTCATTTTGGAAAGGATATTGAACATTAATAAAATCAAAGTGAATGATGAAGTGTAAGAATGGTAGTGTATTTATTGGGAAATATGATCATTAGCCTTTATGTTTGTCAACTAATATGGTTTATAAATATTATGACTATTAGTTAATGAAATAGGTGTTCATTATTATTGTTGTTCATGTAGTTGCATTTCAATGATCATTAGGATTATATAATGATATAACCAAAATTATATAATTTTCAGAGACTATAAAAATATTCTATTAAAATATGTTTTATATGGATGCTTTAAATAAAAAAATATTTAATTAAATAGTATTAAAAAATTATTTATAAATTATGATATATTTTAAGGAATCCTTAAGTAATTTTTATAATGGGAAGAATGTTGATTTTTCTATTAAATAGTTAATTTTCATTAAAATAATGATTTATTTAAAAATTAAAATTATAAAAATTATAGAATTATTTTGGTAAAATAAATTTCATTTTTTGACTCATCATTTAAAAATTAAATTAGGGTGATTTTTTGGGAAATTTCTGACAAAGTTGATTTTTTGGTGAAAAAGTGAAAATTGTCACTTTATGAGCATTGTGATTTTATGACATTAGTATTACGTCAGCAAGGTTAAAATTTTAATGAAACATTTTTTAAAATAAAAACTTATTTAATTATTATTAAAATTAATTTTTAAATATTAATTTTATTACATAAAATTTATACTTTATTTTTTAAACAAAAAAAAATTGGATTTTGAAATAAAATTATTTTTTAGATTCTGCACATTTATTAGGTTTTCTAGAAGGTGTGTATCGGTTTTATAAGAAAATTAAAGTCCAAAAACACTCTACCACTCATTAATTAGCTATAAAATTGGTTGTAATTCAATTTACCCATAATTAGTTGACTTATATTATAAAACTATCAACATTTAATCCTTTAAAACCCACCCCTCCTCAAGTATAAATACCACCCATTAGCCATCCCTATCCACTAAAAATTTACAAGACAAGAATTTATAGTCATTTTACATCCCAAATAGTCCCTCCAAGGTGATCTCATGGTTTCAAGGCACCACCGTCAAGTTTTAGGAAGCAAATCTTCAATGTAAGGGATATCTTTCTCTTCTTTTCTATTCAAGCCTCTTCTTTGTATTTAACCTTTTAAATATCAATTTGATTTGTTTTAAAGCATTATATAATGAAACTTTACTCTAAAATTTATTTTTATATAATTTTATATCATTTATCCTCTCTCGTTATAACCTTTACCTAAGCCGTTACTATGCCAAAATTTAGTAAGGGATTTCTCTCTTTTCTTTCCCATTCAAGATTATTCTTTGTATTTAGCCTTTTGAATCTCAATTAGATATGTTTTAATGTATTTATAAATATCAATATTAATTAAATTATTATTTCCAAGTGATTATATCCCCCCTTCACTCTTATTAATCTCTCCCATGATTTATTATGTACCCCTATAATGCTGCCGAAATTACCCTATGATTTTTCCATGCCAAATCTTTATTTAAGAACCCTTCTTGTCTTATACCTTTTAATTTCAAATTATTAATATTGGATTATATTCTTACTTATCCCTCATAATTTCCTTTTTAATTCCAAGTGATTAGATACCACTTTCTCTCTCATTAAACCATTTTATGAATCTTTAAGTACTGCCATTATGCTGCCAAAATGTCAATGTGATTTTCCATGCCAAACATGTGTGAAGTGTATACCCGTATCCATTTCCACTCAAGGGTATTCACCTATTTTTACCTATACTTTATTGATTTGGTAATTCCTTGTATTTAACCCACATTCCTTGATCATGGGATTAAATGTGATGAAATATATCCTTATGTTATATGGTCTATGTGGCACACTTATGCATATACATGATATGATTATGATGGGTGCACCTAGATAGCACTCCAATTCATTGAGTAATGTTTTAATCTCATGAGATACCATGTATGGTGCACAAATATTTATCCTAATCATACTATGTTATTATTTCTTGGTGGTTAACCTTGACTTACCCTTATGATGTCATGTTTAATGTTGTTGTCACATTCCCATGTTACCTTTATACTATCATGTTATGTCATGCCTCATTGTTTATGATTATGAATCACTCCTCTTATGTACATTGGTATGCCTCTTGACTCACATGTATTACTTTACCATATTCCATGCTTTTTTTATTCTCTTACTGGGATTTATAGATCACCCCTTTCTTATGTATGTCTCCAGGTTATCCCGTACAGTTTTAAATGAGTAGTGAAATATTAGAAGCATGTTAAGAAATTTTTCAATAATTTTGTTTTATCCATGTAACAAGTTGATATGTTATGCACTTAATTCCTAAAGACACTAGGATTCTCAAACTTCCAAGTTGTACTAAGTGTGATTTTATGTAATAAATCATGAATTAATGTATAATAAAGGCAAGGGTTGCTATACCCACTCATCAAAAAACACCACTCGATGGACTTATATGTTAGAGAATGCAAGTCTCTTCTAGAAGAAATAAAAAACTGCATACACATAATACAACCAATCTATTTCAAGGATAACATCATATGACTATATTTTTAACAAGAAGATTCCCCCATTGACTGGTGCTTCCCCATCATCAATCAACATCCCCAATACACATCAAACAAAATGGGATGACCACCAATTGGTAAGGATGATGCTGAGGTCACACTACAACAAATCTAGACTATAAAAAAATTAATCACATTTATCAAAAAAAAAATGGCTAATTTAGAGATGTTTTTTAGTCGTGTTTTTAAACATAACTAATTTTATATTTAGTGGTGTTTTTAAGAAAACATATCTAATTTATCAATGTTTTTATCCATGTTTTTAAATGTGTATGTTTAAAATTTTAGTCAAGTTTTCTAAAAAATATGGCTAATTTAGTGATATTTTTTTATTTATGTTTAAAAAAGTGGCTAATTTAGCCCTGTTTTTAGTAATGTTTTTAAATGTGGCTTTTTTTTAATCAATCCGCATTTTTAAGAAAACATGCCTATTTTAGAAATGTTTTTAAAAACATAACTATTTTAATGATGTTTTTTATCAACATTTTAAAATTTGACTAATTATATATATAAATAGCCAATATATTAATTTATGTATTCATATATAACATAAATATTAATATATATTAACAAATGATAACACACACACACACATATATGTAACATATAATAAGATATATATTAATTTATACAAATATATATAAATAATAACATATAACAACATATATTTTAATTTATATATAAATATATTATCATATATATGTGTAACATATAATAACATATATGTTAATATATAACAAAAAATACATTAATTTATATATTAATATATAACAAATATGCTAATTTTTATATAAATATATTACATAAATTATGTATATTAATATGTATATTAAATTATATATATATTTATAAGTATGGAGACACAAATATATTAACACACATATAAATATTATATATATATTTATTTATTTATTTAATTGTAATTACGATTATTTTATATATATATATATATATATTATTTATTTATATTCAAATATAATAAAATATGCATCAATATAACAAAATATAAATTTTTAATAGAATTTAAATGAGGCTTTATTATTCTGCTAGCAGATGTTTAATATTCAAGTCACAAGTTAAAAACTCTCATGGGGAGAATTATCTACATGGGGGAGGTGGGTCTGACGTCAGGGGGATGGTGGTCATATGGGAGCATGGGCAGGGTCAACACTAGATTATGGGGTGGAAATGTGGGGGGGGGGGTATTCCAAAAGAAGGTAATAAAATAAATTTATATCAATTTTTTTAATAAATTAATTAGACAATAGTATATCAAAAACTCTGCAAAAAATAATTAACCACATCTATGGGAAATCTAGCTATTGGATAACTAACATTTGTAAAAAACATGGCTATTGGAAACTTATTTACCTAAGTTTGTAAAAAACATAGGTTAATGGTATGTGTCTAAAATGTGGTTAAATAAACGACATTTATAAACTTTTCTAATTTATCCACAAAAGTTTTCCCTATGTTTTTACAAAACGTAGGTAAATGAATTAACTATGTTTATGAATGTTTCTAAACATTAAACCAAAATGTGGATAAATTAAATCTTTCTTGTAATGGAACTAGAAGCCTCTCCACCTCCATTTTTAACACACAAACCAAAGTAAGAGTAACGAAGGAGTGAAAATATCTAGAATCAAACATGTCAACAACTAGGGTGGGCGATAAACTAATCACACATCGAACAACATATGGTCCCTCTAGCACTTAAACCTATATAGAATGCATCTCCCTAAACCTGGCTCATCTACCGCTCTACTAAAGGCATCATGACCATGCTCAGGTATGGGCCCCTGAGGACATGAACCATCATGAGGCTAACCCCTATCAGCTCTATCTTCCCTCGATTGAACGAAATCCTATTTCCCTACCTACTAAAAAAAGTCAATGACTCCTTGTACTTATACTGTCTCGGAGGAAACAAAAACTTCCATTGAAAGGAGTCTTAACTTCCCAAACCAATCTGACTTCCCTGAGCATTTGGGTACCAAGTATGATGATGACCTTGACCCCCAAAAACATAGAATGAGAATGGTAGGGCCCTAGTAGACACTCAAGAACCAATGACCTTGAAAAAGGATGAAGTAAGCTACTGGATCTAAATCCCTGCTAATTGGAACATCGACTGCCTAGGCCTCTAAAATCCATGTTTATTAATATTCCCTACTAACCTACTTCTTAGGGATCTCCTCTATGAGAGTGAATCTGTTTGATCATCTCCACTTTGTTCTACACCACCAAGTATATAGGAAGCATAAATGGGGTGACTTCATATTTTATTATTGATCACAATTCCTCCTCCATAAGTCATGATCTAAACTCCTAGTCTAAAAAGAGGTAGAGAGTGAAACAAAAAAAGTTCCTAAAACTTAATCCTGAGATCTGACACGCTCAGGCTCTCCCACTAAAGGGAGAGTAACTCATTCCTCTTTATTACATTTATAATAAAAAATAAGAACTCCAAATGAAACTCCTTTTGTAATTAAACCCATGAAACATATGCATCCCACTGATAACTGAGAAATATCACCCACCACTGATGTGTCACCCCTCAAATATAGGTGATTTCCAATGGAACCCAAAAATCATCTTGATCTCAGATTAGGCTAAAAGTGATCTCAAGTTCTTCTATCTAATTCCCTATATCTAGATCATAGATTCTACCCTTGTACTTTGCTAGAAAATTCTTCTAAAAATAATATAAGGCCCTCTTACGTGACTCATCCTCATCTATTGGATCAACCCTCTGATGATCAACTGAGTTAGCCTGTTGAACCTCCATTTCTTGGATTATACATGTATGATGACCATGATCCATTCTTAAAAAAATAAGGTTATCCCCAAGTTCGATAGCATGGAATTTCAATATTTATTTAATTAAATTCATTTTAACTTAAAAAACCACCATGTTCAATCACAACCACCAACAAGCATGATGCATGTACCTCTCCTAGGTCTCTACCCCACAAGTGACACCACTTCACTTTGTCATTCAATAAGATCAGAGTCCTTGCACTGGATTATAAGTGGCCTTAAAATATCATTTTCTGGTTGGTATCCATATTTTATATCACGTACCAAGATCCATTGATATCATTACCCTACCAACCCATGTAGTCCTTGTAAAACCTCAAAATTTTAAAATAATAACATCATATTTGACAGTGTGTATGACATCTAACACCAAGCATAGAAAGTAATATAACATCATGAGACTTTATGATATATTTACTATTTAAAATAAATTCAATCTATTCTAAATATTTCAATGCATGAAACACTTAGTTTATCTTGTGTTAAACATAAGAACAATTTTCTTTGACAGCTTGCATTAAATACATGACTGAGTTTTACCAAACAACAATTTAATAATAATATTATTATTTAATATGATAGTTATCACCTAGCCATTGGAATGAAAGGTATGAATAGAATTAACTAACTTTTGAAAATATATATTTTATAAAAAATTATTGTTTATTTATTTATTATAAATAATAATAATAATAATTTAAAATAAAAAAAAAGTTTTTTGAAAAATAGTATTGTTTTCTAAAGGATGGTTTAGTCACGATTTGCTCACATAATTTAAAATTAATTTTTAGTACTTTTAGAAAATTTATATGAAAAAAATAAAATTAATTTTTGAAATCAGGATACCAAAATTATCATAGGGTGAATTTTTGGGATTTTTCTTAGAAGTTTCATTTTTATGAATAGTGAAAATAAAGGATTTTAATTGAAAAATGAATTTTCATCTAAATAATTTATAATGTTAAATTATATTTTGATTTTTTTAAAGTCAAAATAGTTAAATTATAAATATAATAATCCAATTTAGGCCATTTTAATCATTTTCGTATTTAATTTTGATATAAAAACATTATAAATTTTTGAACATTTTCCCTTTAAAACCCCACTTTCTCGTCACATCTACGTGATTAATTTTAAATTAAATTTTTTCACTTATGTGAGTTTAATTTGGAAAAATTGATTCTATATTCAGAATCAGTATAATTCATATTATCTGATAATGTAAACATAATTTTTTACCATAATTATTAATAAAAATAGTTAAAATTAATTATAGTGATTAAGGTAAAAACAAGTTTACTTAATGGTTAAACTTAGAATATAAGGTGTAACAATTACCCAAAACATGTACAAACCCCATTTTATGGCCAAATTTTGACCTTATTTCTTATATTATCGAGAATGGACCTTATTGTGTCCTCTTGACATGAAAAAAACTTGGGTAGAATTCACTCTTTCAAAAAATTGCAAGTGTGCCAGTCACCCCACTTATAGACGACCTCTTCCTCTCCTCTACACTTCACACCTTAAAACCATTTTTTTAGAAAATAAATACCTAAATCACTTCCAAAATTCCCTAAAATCATAATAAAATCCTTATTTTTGTTATAAATACAACCTAGAAAATTTTTAGTGCAAACCTAAGGAGGATAACTGAAGAAGATGTAATGTTCTCCAACAAGCATCATTATTTTACTTCTTTTTCCACCTCCTTCAATTTTTATTATACCATGATGATATAATAACATCAGTATATTATACATACTATTATTTTTTTATAATAATATAAAGACCTAAAAACATCCCCACTTCCATCAAATGAGTTATGAAATCATTTTTCGTGTGTACAATGGACTACAACTACACGAACTGATGTCATTCATTTTTTTCATTACCACCTCTCAAGGTTGGGTATTATGATATATATAAAGTATATATATATATGATACTTATAAAATATTTATACCTCTTTAGTAACTATATAATATATATTTTATTACCTTACATTCCCTAAGATATATGATAACGTCGCTCGTGTGTATGACGAACTACTGCCTCACGAAGAGATGTGATTCGTATTTCACTAACGCTTCACATGGAAGGTAATAAAGATACTTTTAATGATTACATGTGATATGCATGAAATAATTATGATATTAATTACATATTCATAATTATTTAAAGATAATATATATCATTCTCTTTCTTTCCTTTTCACTCACGTAAAGATGATAACATCGTTCATGTACGTGTGGGCTACCGCCTTCACGAAGCGATGTGACTCTATTTTCATCACCAAACCACATGGATGATATATATAAGTATATAATATGGTATATATGATATTATGGTCATTATTTAAAGGTAAAATATTACTTACCTCCTTTCTATAACGATCATTGAAGGATGAAAACATTACTCATGCGTACGTATGACCTATCATCTCCATGATCATATCGTACTTTATTTTTAATAACCACCATTAATTATTGGTTTTAAAAGTAAAATTGATTTATATATATGATAATTTTTTCATTATTAATATTCTAGAGATGATATAACTATATAATATTCACAAGAACCAAAACTCTCATAACAAAATATGCATCAGAAAATAAGGCAAGTAACACCCAAAACAATGAAAATAATGAAAGATTATTAATGAACATGTAATAAGATTTTATAAAAGGATAATATATGATATTATAAATATCAATATGGTTATATAATAAGTTAATAACTTTTTTAAAACCACTATACAATAGGTTAATTAATTTTCAACAAAAAGGGAGTATAAGGTAATAGATTTTGTCTCAATTTCATTTCATTGAGGCATATTATAATGTTATGCACCTAATTTATTTTATATGGTGTATATAATGTCACTTTGACTTGTAATATCATGAAAACATTAATTATTCATGGTATTTTAATTTTCAATTTGAATTATTTCATCTATGTTTATTTGAATTAAAAGTTACCAAGTGGTAAGATATTTCTTAACTCAATTTTCACTCATTGGTTTAAACTTCTACTTAGTTGATTATGTCATTCTAATATTATGTGTGTAATAAATTTTGATTATGTTATGTTGTGTTTCCAATTTTTTTATGTGTATTTATAGTTGATACACATAATATATTAATCTATTAATTCTCACTTCAACTTAATGATCATTTTAAGAGTTTATTTCACAATCTCATTATAATCGAGATCGTTTATTCTTGAATATCAATTAATGAAAATTAATTGATAATTTCTTAAAAACCATTTAATTTTATTCTCCTCTATTTATCCATGATATTTTCAAGTAATATTACCATTTTCTACTCTTTTTTACTTAAAATGTTTTAGAAAAAATTTTCAAGAAAATCTTTCTTTGTTTCTCTCTTTGGTCGGAAATATCTTTTCTTCAAAAACCATGTTTTCTAAAAATGTTTTCAATTTTTTTAACCTTTTATAAATTATTTATCAAAGGTATTTTCACCCATTTTTAATATTTACAAAATGTGTTCAAAGTAATCTTATGTTTTTTCAAAACAATACCCATTTGGTGTTTACTGAAAATGGGAAAGGTATCTTCTTGTCATTTTATAAACAAGGCACTTTCCTAACCTTTTTTGTAGTGAAAAAG
This sequence comes from Viscum album, assembly GCA_963277665.1. Lineage (NCBI taxonomy): Eukaryota > Viridiplantae > Streptophyta > Magnoliopsida > Santalales > Viscaceae > Viscum > Viscum album. The sequence continues at coordinate 1,955,259,925 of OY728130.1, forward strand.
GAATGTTATTTTTTACTTTTATAGCATGTAAAAAATTAATAATCATCATTTCCATCATTTTTTTAATATACCTTTAGAATTTTATAAGGATCTTTTTAAATAAAATGTTTTAAAATTGATTTTCAATGAAAATTATTTTCAAAATGTTATTCAAAGTAAAAAAATGATATTTTTGTCAAGAATTTTTTTAAATATTTTTTATGGTATTTATATTCATCAATGATAAAAAAACATTTATTATTACTCTAATTTTTATATTTTTATACCACCCTTATTCTTTATCTAGATGGTTTATGATTATTTTTACTAAGTAAAGTATTGATATTCACTTTCTTGATTCATTTTTTGTCATTAACTTTGCCTTGAATTATTCATTTTCCTGTGGAAAATAAATTTTCCCTAAATTTAAATATTATTTATAATTTTTATTTTTATTTCCTATATTGTATAACATTTCTACATATGATGTTTACTTTGATAGTTATTTGATTAATTGGGGAAATATTGGTAATTTGTATCCTTTACTCAATACATATATTTAGTGATGAGGCACATTTTTCATGAATTAAATAAATTATTCAATATTTAAGGAATGATTTTGATATGAAATACATGGGTTGGGGTCCAGTTAATTAAATCCCCTTGACGCATCGGTAGTCTTATGAGACAAAATATATTGGCCACAAACCCTTCTCGTTTGTAACCAAGTAGTTTTAAACTGTCCAGAGGATAGATATTGATAATAAGTGTCTTGTGAATGGTTTTGAAACAAATTAGATGGGTTTTTACCCATCATATTTTAAACTATCTTAAGGATAGGTATTGATGGTAAAGGTTTCATGTGCTTTGGAAACATGACGTCCAATAATTAAGCATTGTCTTAATTCAGAATTCAATTATTATTATCCATGATATTTTCACTATGTTATAATCTGCGAATGAATTTCATTCTAATATTATTGATTATAGATTTTCTTACCATGATATTAAAGTTTTTTAAATATAATGTGTGTTCAGTTATTTACCTTTCCATATTGATTATGTTTTTTGATTCATGATAGCTTCTGTTGTACTTAACCCTTACTGGTCATTTGAGCTTAACCTTATTTTATTTCCTTTCCATAAGATTCCATGAAGTTTAATATGACTAATTTGAAGGGATATACTATATGGAATAAAGTTATTCTTGAAAAAAATATTTTTTATTTTGTGTATTCAATTATAATGTGAGACTCAGGTATGTATCTAGTTTAACAAGGTTACTAAACTGATCAGTCCTTCAAGATATGACTCCTTGTATCTTATGAAAATGTGATAAATCTAGAACTAGCTTCAGGCTGCTGGGGTCGGGGTCACTACTGGTATTAGGGAAAGTTTTATAGGAACATTGTGAACCATATTAGAGAACATAACCTTATGATAGACTTTGAGGATAAGTATAGAAGAATATCCTAATGATTTGGTGAGAAAGATATTATGTGGGTCTTAATAAAAAATACATCTCTATTTGGATACTACAAGTGGATGTGGTTTTGGAACAGAGGTACCTATGGGTAGTAACTCCAAAAAAGGAATGTCAATATTGACTCGAGTGTTTCCTAATACCCAAAAATGGGCCTTACTACACACTTGGTTTGACACTCCCTGGGGATATTCTTAGGATAATTAACATTTTATTTACAAACAATTATGAAGTATTTGAATATATAATGACAATGAATGAACTATTTTACACCTTATACCAAGGAAGGACCTATTTTAAAATAAATCAGATGAAGTTTTTATGTATTGGTATTCAATAATTAAATTGTATAATTGTTTTTACCAATGGTATTTGGGTATAAGAATCATGAAATGTCTACGGATTGCATTAAATTTTATAATCACATGTGTCTTCATTAACTTAAGAGTTATGATCACCATAATGGTTATGATTTTAAGGTTGATCAAAAGTCTAAAGTCTTAAACATAACTTTTAGAAATTTGTGTGGTAGGAATGTCACAAGATTAAGGATACATTGTAAGAAATTTATGGAAATACAACTCATTGGTTTAAGCCATGTTTTAGTTGATGATTTATTTGAGGAATAATTACTTTACATTTTATAGAAATAATTTTAAAGGTATTGATAACCATTAGGGTTGATATGATAATTAATGACATTGTAATAATATTCAAATAAAATTATTATACTTTTTTAAAAAAAAGTTTTATTGAAAACCCAAATAAAAAGGTTATTTAATGATTGATTTTATTTCAAGGATTTCCATCATATTTTTTGGGAATATTTTATGAAATATATTAATATTGTTTTAGAAAAAGGATAACCTGCATTTCAAGTGACAACCCGTTACATCCAGTAAAGTGGTGGGGCTTGAACCCATGACTGAAGGATGATAAGGGTTTATCACCTACCACAAGCCTACGTGATGTCCTGTTTAATATTTCATTATTTTTAGTTAAATAATTTGATGAATAAATATTAATAATAAACTATTGGTATGAATTTTAAGGTTTAGAAATTAATGTATTAACCATATTAAAATTGTAAAATATTTAGAGAGAAAAGTAAAGACTTTTCACTATTTTATGGATCTTACGCTCTATTAAAAGTGAATTTTAGTGCTCCAGGCATAAAAAAATTCATTTTTTGGATATTTATTTCTTAGAATAAGGGATGAATTATAAATTTATCAAAGCACAACCAAAGGATAAAATTGAGATTATAAATAAAAAACATATCAATTAAATATATTACCTTATATTCTTAGGTAGTGAAAGAATTACTCAACATTAGTAAAATTATTTTGAAACAAAAATCTTATCCTAATAAATTCATTTATGTTGAATCGATGGTCTTTTAAATCATTATAGATTTATGGATTTGAGGTCCTCAAATTTCCATTGATCATTTATTTTCTTATGATCAATTACCTCAATCACTCTCTATAAATATTTATGATTTTCCTCCATGTCCATATCTTCACTTTCCTAAAATGTTCCCCTACTTAGAAACCCAGATATGTGTTATTTCATATAAACTTTGTACTTCCCATTCTCTCTTATTAAGGGGATATTTTATTACCTATTTTATGATATGTGTTTTTTTCAACAATGGTATTTCAAAATGTCTAACCCTTTATTTTCAAGATCAATTTTAAATTTTAACGATGCAATTTATTTAAGATGGGGAGAGTATAACACCCTGAAATTTTAAAATATGAACATCATATTCAATAGTGTGTATGACTTGAAACACCAAGTGTAAAAAGAGATATAATATCATGAGACATTACAATATAAAAACTATTTTAAATAAATTATATCTATTATATAGCATTCAATGAATGTAACACTGATTTTAGCTTGCATTACATGCAATAACAATTTTATTTGGTAGCTTTCATTATATGCAATACAGAGTTTTACTAAACAATAATATACTATTAAAAATATATATTTACAAAAATTTATTGGTTATATATTTATTATAAATAATAATAATAATAATTTAAAATAATAAGAAATGTTTTCTAAAAAACTTTATTTTTTCTAAATGAGAGTTTAATTGCGCTTTGCGTGGACAATTTAAAATTAATTTTTAACACTTTTATAAAAAATATATGAAAAAATAAACTTCATTTTTAAAATTAGGATAAAAAAATTATCTTACGGTGAATTTTTTATATTTTTCTGAGAAGTTTCATTTTTTGATGAATAGTGAAAAATACTGGATTTTAATTGAAAAATGTCCTTTCATCTAAAACATTTATAATGTTAAATTATATTTTAAATTGGTTTTAAAGTAAAAATTGTTTAATTATACATATATTAATACAATTTAGGTCACTGTGATAATTTTTATATTTAATTTTGATATAAAAACATTGTAAACTTCTGAACATTTTCACTTTAAAAACCTGTTTTCTCGTGACATTTGCAGGATTAATTTTAAATTAAATTATGTCACTTATATGGGTTGAATTTATCCAAATAGATTCCATATTTGGAATCATAATAATTTATATTATATAATAAGTTCAACTTAATTTTTTACCATAATGATTAGTGAAAATAGTTAAAATTGATTATAGTGATTAAGATAAAAACAAGTTTACTTAGTGGTTAAACTTAGAATATAAGGTGTAAGAATGACTCAAAAATTATAAAAATCCCATTTTATGTCCATATTTGGACATTATCACTTCTATTATTGATAATTTACCATTATCGGGACCTGGTGACATGAAAAATAACATGGGTGTAATTCACTCTTTCAAAAAATTACAAGTGTCCCACTCACCCCACTTATAAATCCCCCCCCCCTCTCTTTTCCATTTCACACCTTGAAAAAACATTGGTTCAGATACGAAATATCCAAATAACTTCCAAAATTTCTTCCCCTAATCCTAAAATCATAATTTTTTGAATAAATCCAACCTAGGAGGGCTTTTGTGAAAATCTAAGGAGGATACCCAAAAGAAGAGGTAATGTTCTTCAACAAGAATATTTATTTTACTTCTTTTTCCACCTCCTTAAATTTTTATTATACCATGATGATATAATAAACACATTATATTCCATATAATGGGATGTTTTTATAATTGTTTGATGACTTAAAATAATCTCCACTTCCATCAAATGGGTTATAAAATCATCGTTCGTGTGTACAATGGATTACTACCTCGCAAATCGATGTTGTTTACTTTTCCATTACCACCTCTCAAGGTTGGGTATTATGATGGATATAAAGTGTATATATATATATATATATATTATATTTATAAAATATTTAAACCTTTTGAGTCACTATATCATATATATATTTTTACCTTACATTCCTTAGAAGATACGATAACCCTACTCATGTGTACGGTGAACTACCGCCTCATGAAATGATGTGATTCATCTTTCATTAAAAATTTACATGGAATGTGATAAAGATAATTTTAATGATTATATGTGATATAAATAAAATAATTATGATATTCGTGACATATTTATCATTCTATAAAGATAACATATATCATTATATTTCTTTCCTTTTCAGTCATGTAAAGATGATACACTACTACAAAAAAATATCCTTTAACAGTGCTTGAATATGTCTTTATAAGTGCTAAAAAAGCACTGATAATTTGAGCATGGCTAAAGTATTGGATCTTTTATCAGCGCTAAAAAATCACTGTTAAAGTCCCCCTTTAACATTGCTAAAAAATCAATATTAAAAGGGTCCTTTAACAACACTTTTTTTAGCACTGTTAAAGGACCCTTTTATCAGCATTTTGTAGCACTATTAAAAGGGGCCTTTAATAGCACTAAAAAAGCACTGATAAATTTCCCAGTGATAAAGGGTATATAAATTTTTTCCACACCCCACATAGCCCCCTTCATCAGTGCTTCCCACCCCCACCCCTTTATCAGCACTTCCCCCACCCCTTTATTAGTGTTTTAGATAATCCCACCCTCCCACGTGCACCCCTAACTTCAGTGAGTTTTGAACCCTAGACCTCCAGCATATACATCAAAGCCTTTTCACTCCCTTATACTATTTTGTTTCATATTTTATGATATATCTATATATTTATTTATATTTCATTACATTTTTTATCTATATATTTATATATATGTTTATATATTAATTAATATATTTTATATTTAAATATTTTTAATTATTTATTTATAAAATTAAATTTTTATGTGTGAATATATAAAAAATATGTATATGTTGTTATATAATTGTTTATAAATAATAGTACATTGTGAAAAATTATAAAATTTTAAAACCATAATATTAATATGAATGTAACACCTGGGAATAAATTTATTCCCCACCAAAAAAAGGTGAAAATACCCCCATAAATGAGCCTAAAAATCCATCGAATGTTAAAAAATTAGGGTAGGCCAACTAAAAACTCAGTTTTGGAGGCCTTATGGGACTTTATTTGCCTTTAAAAATGTGATAGAGATTTACCTATGTCAGTAAGGTCATAGAGCTCATCGCATTCTTTGATTTGATATGTGGTAGGGCCCAAACAGACACCTGAATAAAAATTTATGGTTGTTTAAAGTTTGAGTTACATTTTTAACTTATTTAAGATCTTTTATTTATTTTTTTTTTATTTTTTTATCTTCAAATTGATATTAAATGACTATTACTTGGTAATAATAAGTAAAATATTAATTAAAAATATTTTTTAATTATTTTATATGTTATTTCCACTAAATATCTTATATATTAAGTGTAAATGACAATTTACCTCATCTAAGACATATTTTAAAAAATATATATTATATTTATATCAATATCAATATATTTATGTTTTAATATTTTTTTTAATGATATATACTTTTTGAAGTATACTTTTATTAGTTCACATAAAAAAGGGCTGATAAAGGGGGGTCTTTTATCAGCACTTCTAAAAAATCATTGATAAAACCCCCTCTTTATCAGCACTTTTTTACAAACACTTATAAAAGAACCCATTTATTAGCACTTTTTTAAAAGTGTTGATAAAGACCCCCCCCCCCAATAATGCTATTTTTATTACTATTAAATATCCCCTTTAACATCGCTAAAAAGTACTGTTAAAGACCCCCTTTAATAGTTATTTTTTAGTACCGATAAAAGGGGTTTTTAACAATGTTTTTATCTAGTTCTATTAAATTCCTAGCATTGGAAAAACCCAGTTTTTTAGTAGTGATAACATCATTCATGTACGGGTGGACTACCGACTTCATGAAGAGATGTGACTCTCTTTTCATCACCAAACCACATGGATAATATATATAAGTATTTAATATGGTATATATGATATTATAGTCATTCTTTAAAGTTAAAATATTACTTAAATACTTTCAATAATGATCATTGAAGGATGAAAATGTTACTCATGTGTATGTACAACCTATCATTTCCATGATAGTGATGTACTTAATTTTTCATAACCATCATTCATGATTGGTTTTAAAAGTAAAATTGATGTTAAAATATGATAATTATTTCATTATTATTATTTTGTATATGATATAATTATATAATATGTGCAAGAATTGGAACTTTCATAACAAAACATGTATGAGAAAACAAGGCAATTAACACCAAAAACAATGAAAATAATGAAATATTATTAATGGATGGGTAATAAGATGTTATAAAAGGATAAAATATGATATTATAAATATTAATATGGTTCTATAATAAGTTAATAACATGTTTAAAACCACTATACAAGAGTTTAAATCATGTTCAACAAAAAGGGAGTGTAAGGTAAGGAATTTCATCTCAATTTCATTTTATTGAGGCATATTGTAATGTTATGCTCCTAATTTATTTTATATGGCGTATATAATTTCCATTTGATATGTAATATCATGAATAATTCATTATTAATGGTATTTTAAGTTTCAATTTTAATTATTTCATCTAATGGTATTTGAATTAAAAGTTGCCAAGTGATAAGAGATTTCTTAACTCAATTTCCACCCATTGGGTTAAAATTATACTTTTTTGATTATGTCATTCTAAGATTATGTGTGTAATTTATTTTTATTATATTATGTTTCATTTAAACTTTTTTTATTTTTATTTATTGTTGATACATATAATTGATTCATTGATTAATTATCACTTCAACATTATGATCATTTTAGAAGTTTATTTTACAATTTCATTCTAATTGAAATTGATTTTTCTTGAATATAATTTGAAGGAAATTACTTGATAATTTATTAATAAACTCTTTAATTTTATCCTAATATAGTTATTAATTATATTTTCAAGTAATAGTACAATTTTATCACTCTTTTTTACTTAAAATGTTTTAGAAAATGTTTTTAAGAAAATTCAACTTCATTTCTCTCTTCGGTCGGAAATATGTTTTCTTCCAAAACCATGTTTTATAAAAATGTTTTAACCTTTTAAAAATTATTTATCAAAGGAATTTTAACCCATTTTTACCCTTTAAAATTATTTTTCCAAAGTAATATTATATTTCTTTCAAAATAATACCTGTTTGAATTTTTCTGAAAATGTGAAAGGAATCATCTTGTCATTTTTTAAACAAGGCACTTTCTTAAACTTTTTAAAGAACAAAAGGAATGTTCTTTTTAATTTTACAAAATGTATGGAACTACCTTCCATCATGACCATAATTTATTTAAATCTTCATTTTCAAGTTTATGAGGATGTTTTTTTTAAAAAAAAATTAAAAGTGATTTTCAAAGAAAAGTATTTTCAATTCAAAATAAAAAGGATATTTTACTAAAGAATGTTTTTAAAGATATTTTTTTTGTATTTATATTAATAAATGACAAAAAATATTTATTCTTACTCTAATGGGTATATGTTGATATCACCTTTATTCTTCCTATGGATGGTTTGTGATTATTTTGACCAAGGAAAGTAGTGATATTCACTTCCTTGATTCAGTTTTTTTCATTAAATTTACCTTGAATTATTCACTTTCCTATGAAAATCAAATTTTCCATAAATTTCAATATTATTTATCATGGATATGTTTATTTACTAAAACATATACCATTTTTACATACCGTGTTTACTTTTATATTTATTTGATTAACTGGGGAAATATTAATAAATCCACATCATTTACTCAATACATATATTTAATTATAAGGAAAAAATTTCATGAATTAAATTGATTATTCGATATATGAGGAATGATTTTGAAATTTAATACATGGGTTGGGGTCCATTTAATTCAATCCCTTTAATGCATTGGTAGTTTCATGAGACAAAATTAGTTGGCTGCAAACCCTTCGTGTTTATAACCAAGTAGTTTTAAACCCTGTGAAGGATATATCCTGATAGTAAGTGTCTTGTGAAATTTTTTTATTGTACACTATCAATTGGATCTCAATAGATCTCCCTACGTGATCCGTTCCATCAGTGCTTCTTCCTCAGATTCAGTGATTTCTACTCTTGATCCCCCTGAGATGATTAATTTATCTCATAGATGTGCAGATAGGGTCTCTACTTCTGATAGAAATGTCTTGAAATCCTTTAAGGAGGCTCTTCTTAGTGATTCAATTCTTAATCTTCCTCCTCAGCTATCTCCCATCCCAAATATTAATCTCTATCCCAATTTTTTGGCTAATGTTGATGGTTTTTTGGTGGTTTATCTTTTTGAGGGAGAACTCTCTGAAGTAGCGGCCTTCCATGATCTTACTCTGGTTGCTCGTTTTGGATGCGACAAACCTCCTTTAGGTTGGTCCTAGTCCTTCGTTTTCTCTTGGGGTCTTAGCCATCTAGTTGTGGTATCTGATCTTTCGAGATATTACTTTTGTATCCATATGTTCAAAAAGGAAGATTTTGTTCGGGCCTGGTCTAGGGAAGGTAGGATTTATGGAAAATTTTATTTTTAGTTGTCACGTTGGTCTTGGGATACACATTTTGACAGGGATTCCAACATGGTTGTGGTGTGGATTCGGCTTCCTAGTCTACCCTGTTGATGGATGTTCGTTTTTAGGACAATGGACACCCCATTTCTTTGTCAAAGGGGGGTTGGTGGTGGTAGGTGGTGGGTGGAAAAACCCCACCAAATTCATCTAGCGGGATAAAGGAAGTTAGGGGAGAGGCAACCTATATAAAGGAATCTCTCCCATCAACTTTAACATAACTTGAAACTTCACCATCTCATCACCCGTGATCCATCTTTGAGTTTGTTATTTGTGAGCTTATTTCCCCATATATTCAAGAGAGATATTATGAGAGTTTTCTCTTTGTAATAGTGAGATATTATATACCCATTTTTACCCATAGTGAAATCCTTCTATTTGCTCGTGGTTTTTTACCCATTCCATTTGGGGGTTTTTCCACGTTACATCTGGTGTTATTTATTTTTCTACATTTTTCACTTTATTTTATCTCTTGATTATTGTTTCACTGGTGGACCAATCATTTATGGTCCCAACAGGTGGTATTAGAGGGTAGGTTCTGGCCTGGTGTTTTTCACATTTTCAAGTATTAATAATTTTCATTAATTTGAGTATGATCTATGATTGAAACTATGGTTGATATGTCACATAAAAAAATTATTGAAATTATTAAATTCACCTTTGTGAAATAGAGGAGGTTCTGTACTGACAGCGTGTCCATATGGCAGTGAAATTCGAGATTTAAAAATTCAACAGGAATAATTTTTCAATGTGGAAAATGAATATGCAGGCAGTGCTGCGGAAGGATAATTGTCAAATGGAAATTGACGAAAAGACGATGGGTGTGACGAATGAGAAATGGAATGATATGGATGAGAATGATATTTCCAACATTCATTTGACTTTGGAAGACAAAGTCCTATTGAGCATTTTGAAGAAAAAGAAGGCTAAGGAAACATGGGAAACTTTGACGAAGCTATACAAGGCCAAGTCACTACACACTAAAATTTTCATGAAGAGAAAATTGTACACTCTTCGAATATAGGAGTCATCGTTGGTGACTGACAAAATCAAAAACCTCAATACCCTATTCTCTCAGCTCATGGCATTGGGATATAAAATTGTGGATACTAAATGTGTAGAGATTATACTCTAGAGTTTGCTAGATTTGTATGACCAACTCATTATCAACCTCACCAAGAATATCCTGATGGATATGCAGCTCTTTAATGATGTTGCAGTCACAGTTCTTGAAAAATAATGTCGGTGCAAGAATAAGGAGGATAGACATACAACTTTGCACCAAGTAGAGGCTCTGTTGATGGAGAGAGGAAGGATGATGGAGTGTGGTTCCAATGGAAGCCAAAATCATGGCATGTACAAATCAAGGAGCAAGAAGAAGAATGTAACATGTTTAAATTGTGTCATGAAGGGGCACGTCTAGAAGGATTGTTTAAATAAGAAGAGTGGTGAAAAAATCTCTTAGGGTAATTTGATGATTACTTATGGAAAAGGATATATACTAGTCCGTGAAGCGATGACGATTTCTAGAAGCAGAAAAAAATCTCAACGATGCATGGATTATCGACTCGGGAGCAATATGGCACATGATTTCTCAATGATAATGGTTTGAACAATATGAAACTATCCCAAAAGGAATTGTATACATGGGGAATGATCACACCCTAAAGATTTTTGGATTTGGTACCATCAAACTGAAGATGCATGATGGCATAGTACGGACCGTCCAATGAGAACGTCATGTGAAGGTCCTGAAGAAGAACATATTGTCTTTGGGACAATTTGATGACATCAAATGAAAGACTCGAATCAAGAATGGAGTGATGAGAATTGTGAAGGGCGCACTTGTAGTAATGAAGGCGGAGAAGATCTCAAATAACTTGTACGTGCTTATGGATGAAACGTGCATGAAGGAAGAGATAGTTGTCGCATAAACTACCTCTATGGAAGTGTTGATGATGTTATGGAATCATAAACTTGGCCATATGTCAGAACGAGGCCTGAAGATTCTTACGAATTAGAAGTTGTTGTCTGGTATAACAAAGGTATCCTCACCATTTTGTGAGCATTGTGTTTTGAGAAAGCAATACAGGTTAAAGTTTGGGACGTCAACAGCAATAAGTCAAGAGATGTTGGATTTGATCCATTCCAATGTTCGGTAAGCATCACTTATATCCCTAGGAGGATAAAGATACTTTGTATCCTTCATTGATGATTATTCTAGGATATGTTGGGTGTTCCCAATCAAGAGGAAATCATATGTTTTTAAAGTCTTCAAAACATTCAAGTGTAGAAGGGGCTTGAATCTGGAAAGAAGATCAAGTGTATGAGGGATGATAATGGTGGAGAATATACAAGCAAGGAGTTTGATAATTTTTGTCAACAGAAAGGAATCAAGAGATAGTTCATGGTGGCGTACACTCCTCAGTAGAATGGAGTGGCAGAACGGATGAATAGAACCTCGTTAGATAGAACAAGGGTGATGTTGAAGACTATCAGAATTTCCAAAACTTTTTGAGAAGAATTAGTAAATACCGCCTGTTACATGATCAACAGATCTCCTTCAATGATAATTGATCTGAAGACACCAATGTATATGTGGACTGGTAAACCCACTGACTATTCTTAGTTACATACTTTTGGAAGTCCAATATATGCATTTTTTAATGACCAAGAAAAATCGAAGTTGGGTTTAAGATTCAGAAAATGTATCTTCTTGGGGTATGCAGATGGTGTGAAGGGGTATCATTTGTGGGACCCCACTACCCAAAACTTTATCATCAGCAGAGATGTCATTTTTTGTAGAAGACAAGGTGTAAATGACAACTAATCAAGACATGGAGAAGGAGAATATAGAAACTACAATAGTCTAAGTAGAGGTAAAATCCAAGGAAGAATCATTTTCCTTTGAAACATTACCAGAGCACGAAGATCAAGTACCGGTTGAGTTTGGACCATGACGGTCAACTCGGGAGAAAAGAACACCCGTATGGCACTCAGACTATGTCACTGAGAACAATATTGTATACTGCTTACTGACGGAGGATGGAGAGTCATCTTCTTTTGTGGAGGCGATCTAATGTAACGACCCAAATTTTTTCAATGGAAAATCCCTTCTTATAAATATGTCATAAAATCACATGAAAACACAACATAATGAACTAATAAGTGCTAAGTAACCTTTAAACATAAGTTTGTCACTTCTGTATTGGGAATTTTGAAAATCTGACATACATAGTTGTGTTCAAGATGATTTTTAGAGTCTAATGAAACAAAAATAATTTTTGGTGAATAGTAACATACCCTTATGAATAGTAATATGACCCTTATAAATAGTAAATCATCCAAAATAAGAGTAACCTTACCCGTGAATAATTAAATAAAATTTAGACATCTTAGAAAGTGACAATTTGACTTTAGTAAATGTTTTGGTATTTTGTAAGTCATAAATAATTAAATATAATTAATTAATTAATTTAAAAGATAATTTATTTTCCTAAAATGTGTTCATAAATTATAAAATCAATGTATTATAGTTTTTAGACAATTTTATAAGACTGTGCGTAATTTTTGAAAGCACTATAAAATCAGTTTTAATTTTTAAAAACTGTTTTTTAAGTAAATTATGATTTTAATTAAATATTAAATTAATCATATTTAGAAAATTATTTTTGAAAAATGGACTTCATTTTTGAATTCTTCATGTCGAAAAATGGTTGGGGTAAATTTTTGGTATTTTTCTGAAATACTTGAATTTTTGATGAATAGTGAAATACCGTAATTTAAAAAAATAAGCCAAATAAGCTAATTATAGAGTCATGTGTGATATTTTTCTGATGTAAGCCCACTTGGTTCGGGATCACATTATAAAATTACTATTCTTGGTCATTCAAGACTCACTATTTATTGTCTTAGGGTAAATTAATAAACTAATGAATTTTATATTAAGGAAACTTCTCTCCCCTCCACTATAAAAACCACCCTTCACACCCTCATTTCCTCACACCTCTCAAGCTCCAAGCCTTCTCTAAACTCTGCCCAAAAATTTTCCCTAGCCCCTCTGCCATGTTCAATATCTTATAGTCTCATCAAAATACCAAGTCTATCTTCCTTAAGGAGAATCTCAAGAGGAGGATTTAAGAGGTAATTTCTCTCCCTCTTCTCCTTTAATCTCCTTTCAAGTTCATGTTCATTTCTTGATCTCTACCCACATATATTCATACAAATGGTATTGTAACTCCAGTATTATACATATAATGTAATTTTATGATGATAATGTGATATTATATCATAAAACCCCCTTTCCCTCTTCCTTTTATTTTATTAAAGAGAACGTTGTTCATGAGGTGTTAATTTATCCCCTTCAAGAACGACATGCTTTTTTCTTCCATTTCTACCTTCAGATCTGGTCATGAACCCATTTTTATGGTTGAACCCGAATTTTGTATATGTATTATTTCCTATTTAATGTTCTGAATATAACTTATGTCCATTTTACTAAGTGATAAATTAAAACAAGTTCGTTGTGATCGAAAAACTGCCCAAATTAACCCAAATAATCATCATTTAATTCTTATCTAATGATTCACCCACAAGGATCTAATATGATTAATTATAAGATCATTAAAACTCCTGTAATATCATTAATAACATTTAATAGTATTTCTTGATGTTTACCCATGTTCTACCTGAACTTCAATTTAATAATACAAGTGAAACACTCAAGAAAACGATAAAAACAAACATTCCCAAACAATGTTTTTTTTAAACTCTATAACTCATCAAAACACACATAAAAACACTTAATAAAACCATAATGAACCATATTAATGTACACAAGTATTTTTATTTCTAATTAATGAATATAATATCATTATACAGGACATTAAAGAGAAGGAAGCATTTGGATACAAGGTAAGGGGAAATTCTCGAACCCAACTTTCATCCATCGGGTTCTCCCTCTTTCACTCCATTTTTGATATGGTTACTACTATAAAATTATTTTTTCATCATTGTCTTTACATTTTTGGGATATACATGTTTTCCACTATTGTTTATGTTAAACAAAATGTTTTCCAAAAGAACTCTTCTTTTAAGAACACACCTTTTACTTCTCACTCAAAGTGGATGGTTCTTGTAACATGTATGTTATTACCTCTTTCATTTGGGAACCCAAAGTTTATGAATGTGTTCATATGAAATGAAACCCATTAATTTACATGGGTTATTTATGTTCATTTTTTTATATGTGTTCTATGTGGAAAGCATGATAATGATAATGTTATGATGTGACGGGTGCGCCCGAAATTATATAGCGCAATATGAATGTTTCAAAGTGATGGGTGCACCCAGAATTATACAGCGCTCCAATGCATTGGGTAAAGTGATGAATATCATGATTAAATGTTTAATGATGTGTGAAAAAGATTCTATCTTGGTTCACAAGTATGTGTGGTAGTTAACCACTAATACATGATGTTTCATTTTTATGCTTTGCCACATTTCAAGTCTTTTATTTATGCTCCTCTCATGTTCATGATCTTTTGCCTATGTCATGATTATGCTCACCCCATGCTATATTATTCTTATCTATCCTCTTATTAGGATTTTAGCTCACCCCTTTTTATGTATATCCTCAGGTGGCTACATGTACTAAGGAGAGTACAAGTGCCAATAAGAATCTAGTGAAGAAGAAATTAAATAAATGTGTATGCTTGATGTTGTAATTGTTATGTGCGGTCCTAGTTTTCCCAAGACACTAAACCTTTGGATCCTCTATGTGTAATACTATTATGTTTTTTATATTTAAAATGAATAACTATTAATGTAAGAAAATTTTGGGTCGCTATAGTTGGTATCAGAGGAAAGGTTTAGTTAATTTGGGAATTAGGATTAGTGAACCCTAGAGAAAACCTCTAGCATGAGACTAAGTACAAATATGCACACAAGAATATTTACGTAGGGATCCCATATGTTATGTTTTTGGTATAAATTGTTTAAATGAATAAGTTATTCATGGATTGTTTACTTATGTTTTGTTATAACCTTTTCTATTATAGAAAATGGTGGAAACCAGGAGAAATCAGGCCAACAACTCATGCGAGGGCCAATGTAACGATTGCCCGAATGACATACCCAATGATTTGGGAGGTGGAGTTCAAAACTTCATGGCGATGCTTACCCAATTATCTTAGGTTATTAACAATAACCATAATAATGGGGAATTTCCTCCTTCACCAAAGAGGGAGAAACTTTATATCGAATGTTTTATGCGGCAATTACCACCGACGTTTAGTGGATCTTCTGATCCACTAGTTGCGGAATAGTGGGTAAACTCCATGGAGAAGATCTTTTCCGTTCTTCACTATTTTGAGACGGAGAAGGTGACCCTAGCTGTTTATCATCTAGATGAAGAAGCCGATCAATGGTGGGATTTGATTAAGAACACCAATCCAAGGTAGGAAATTGAAGAGATGGAATGGGAAGACTTTAAGATAATGTTTCTTAATAAGTATTTTCCACGAACTCTTCATACGAATATGGAGAGTGAATTCATAGATCTCAAGAAAAAAGAATGAGAATCTGTTACAACCTATGAAGAAAATTTAACAAGGCTTTCAAGGTACGCTTCGGGTTTTGTTATCAACAATGATAGCAAAATTGATATATTTTTTAGTGGATTAAAACCACACCTTCAAAAGGCTCTTGCAATTCGAGACTTTGGGAGTTATGAAGAAGTTGTTCGATATCACCTCAAAGTGGACATGGAGTTTGGAGAATGGTCCCATGGATATGGGTATAAGAAATGAAATATGGAGTTTTAAGCTGGAGGATCTAATGAAAAAAGTGGAAAGAAAACTCAATTACCCACATGCCAAAAATGTGGGAAGTTTCACCATGGGAACTAACTCAAAGGGATAGGGAAGTGCTTCAAGTGTGGGAAAGAAGGAAACCATGCTCAAGAGTGTTAAAAAGACACGAAAATGAATGATAATCTGGTAGAATAAAGGAGAGAACCATTCATGGTTCAATGCTACAACTGTAGGGAGCTAGGGTACTATGCAAGTCAGTGCACTAAACCTCGAGTTCTTGAGGGTAATCAACGTCAGAAACCACCAAAGACAAAGGAACAAGGGAAGCATTATGTCATCACTACTGCGAAAGTGGAGCAAGATAATGAAGTCGTACAAGGTACACTTCCTATTTACTCAAGAATGGAAAACATCTTATTTGATTCTGGTTCTATGCATTCCTTTATATCTTGTAAGTTTGCTAGAACTATAGAATCGAAGCCCCGAAACCTTGAAGTAGAGATATCTATAAAAACACCAAGTGGTGCAATCATTGCAACCCAAGTGTTTGACTCTTCTCCTGTTGGCATATGTGATAATATTCTTCCAGCGAATCTCATAATAATTCCCTTGGTAGAATTTGACGCTATAATGGGAATGGATTGGATCTCATTATATAGAGCACATATCAATTGTCAAGAAAAGGAAATATCTTTTCATATTTTAAACCATCCCATGCTCCTCTATAAATGCAAGGAAGATCATGAATCTCCTTTGAAAAATCCTTCAATGGTGTGGGTGTTGATTCCCTATAAAGAAGCATACCTCACCCAAATGGTTGAGTCGAAGTAAAGTGACAACCTTGAGGAAATTTCCATCTTGAGGGAATACGGAGATGTTTTTATTGAAGAGTTACCCGAAATTCCCCCAGATTGTGAGGTATAGTTCTCAATTGAACTCATACCCGGAGCTACTCCTATCTCAAAGTGTCCCTATAGGATGGCTCCTATCAAACTGGAGTAGTTAATGAAGTAGCTACAAGAGCATCTGGACAAAGGGTTCATATGCCCTAGTGCATCACCTTGGGGTGCGCCAATGCTCTTTGTGAATAAGAAGGATGGAACAATGCGGTTGTGTATCGATTATCGGGAACTTAACAAGATCACCATAAAGAACAAGTACCCTCTTCCAAGTATTGATGACTTGTTCGATCAGTTAAGAGGAGCTCAATACTTCTCAATGGTGGATCTTCGTTCTGGATATCATCAGCTAAAGGTGAAGAAGGAGGATATTCAAAAGACTGCCTTCCGTACAAGGTATGGGCACTATGATTTTTTGGTGATTCCCTTAGGACTTACTAATGCCCCTACAATCTTAATGGATTTGATGAATAGAGTCTTTATACATTACCTTGACAAATTTGTGGAAGTGTTTATTGATGATATTCTCATCTACTCCAAGATAAAGGAGGAACATGAAGACATCTAAGACTTGTGTTGGTGACATTAAGAAAGGAGAATTTGTACACCAAGTTTAGCAAGTGTGACTTTTGGATGAAGCAAGTCACGTTCTTGGGACATGTGATCACAAGTGAGGGAATTCTTGTGGATCCTTCAAAGACAAAGGTGATTGAGGAATGGACCAGACCCTCTAGTGTCACAGAAATCCATAGTTTTCTTGGATTAGCTGGGTACTACCGAAGTTTTGTGAGAAACTTCTCACAATTGTCAAGACTGCTAACTAAGTTAACAAGAAAAGGGGTAAAGTATTTCTGGACAGAAGAATGTGAGGGAAGCTTCAAGGGGATAAATAGAAGGTTGATCACTGCACATGTACTCACACTACCGAAAAGTGGAGAAATTTTTGTGATATACAGTGATGCTTCAAAGAAATTCTTGGGTTGCATACTCATGCAAAATGATAATGTGATAGCCTATGCCTCACGATAGTTGAAAATCCATGGGCAGAACTACCTGACGCATGATCTAGAGATGGCAGCCGTGATTTTTACCTTGAAAATCTAGTGGAACTACCTTTATGGTGAGAAGTGTGACATATACACCGGCCACAAGAGCCTAAAGTATATATTTACACAAAAGAAGCTCAACATGCGTCAAAGGAGATGGTTAGAGATAATCAAGGATTAAGATTGCTCTATTCACTATCATCCTGGAAATGTGAACAAGGTAGATGATGATCTAAGCAGAAAAGAACCTACTACTCTATCCATGATGCGGATTGAGAAAGACCCTATCTTCTTGGATATTCAAAGAATGGATTTGGAAATCATAAGGGTAAGGGATACATCCTACCTTGGACAAATGATTAAGCAACCATCCATCCAGGAGAAGATTAAGGAAGCACAAAGGGATAATGTGGAGATACAAAAGAGGGTGAATGCAGTAAAGGAAGGGAAGCTACAAGAGTTCCATATCGATGATGATGGTGTGATTCGGTTTGGAATGTGGTTTTGTGTGCCTTCATCACCTGGGATAAAGAAGGAGCTATTGGACAATGCACATAGCTCCACTTTCTCTATCCATCCTGGGAGTACCAAGATGTATCGTGATCTTCGAGAACACTTATGGTGGGATAACATGAAGAAGGATATTTTGGAATATATATCAAGGTGCTTGGTATGTCAGCAAGTTAAAGCTGAGCGACAAAAGTCCAAAGTTATGATGCATCCATTGCCTATACCCATGTGGAAATGGGAAAATGTTACTATGGAATTTTTCACGGGTCTCCCAAAGACGTTGAAGGGAAATAATGTGATATGAGTTATGGTTGACCGACTCACCAAGACTGCCCATTTTATTTCTATTCGGGGAAGATCTATCGCTTGAACAACTTGAAAAGATATATGTGAAGGAAGTGGTGAGACTTCACGGTGTTCCACTCTCAATTGTCTCTGACAGTGATCCAAGGTTCACATCTAAATTCTAGAGGATACTTCAACATGCTTTGAGTACTGAATTAAATTTCAGCACGGCCTATCACCCCCAAACTGATGGCCAATCTGAAAGGACTATTCAGACACTTGAAGATATGCTAAGAGCCTGCTCTCTTGAATTCAAAGGTGGTTGGGATCATCATCTCACATTGGTTTAGTTATCATAAAACAATAGCTTCCACTTGAGTATTCAGATGGCTCCATATGAAGCTCTATATGGAAAAGCGATGTAGAACTCCAACCTGTTGGGATGAAGTTGGAGAAAGAAAGATACTTGGACCCAATCTTGTTCAAGAGATGACAAAGAAGGTTCAAGTCATCCAGAAAAACATCAAAGCTGATCAAAGTCGGAAAAAGAGTTATGCTAACAACCGTCGAAGTACCTTGGAGTTCGACGTTGGAGATAAAGTCTTCCTTCAAATATCTCCATGGAAGAGATTCGTGCAATTTGGTAAGAAAGGGAAGCTAAGCCCAAGGTATATTGGCCCCTTTGAGATCCTTGACCGCATAGGAGTTGTGGCCTATCGTCTTGAACTTCCACCAAATATGGCTCAAGTTCATGATGTGTTTCACGTATCACTCCTGAGGAAGTACATACCAGACCCCTCACATGTACTAAACTCAGAGGTGGTACAACTGTAAGATGATCTCTCCTATGAGGAGAAGTCGGTAAAGATTCTGGATTGAATAGATAAGGTTATACGCAACAAGACAACCCATCTTTTTAAAGTGTTGTGAAGGAACTGTAAGTTTGAGGAAGCAACTTGGGAACCAGAAGAGGTCATGAAGGAGAAGTACCCTCACCTATTTGTGTAAAGTGAAATTTCGGGGGCGAAATTTCTTAAGGGGGGAAGAATGTAACGACTAAAATTTTTTCAATGGAAATTCCCTTCTCATAAATATGTCATAAAATCACATGAAAACACAACATAATGAACTACTAAGTGCTAAGTTACCTTTAAACATAAGTTTGTCACTTCTGTATTGGTAATTTTAAAAATTTGACATACACGGTTGTGTTCAAGATGATTTTTGGAGTCTAATGAAACAAAAATAATTTTTGGTGAATAGTAATGTACCCTTATGAATAGTAACATACCCTTATGAATAGTAATATGACCCTTATGAATAGTAAATCATTCAACATAAGAGTAACCTTACCCATGAATAATTAAATAAAATTTAGACATCTTAGAAAGTGACAATTTGACCTTAGTAAACGTTTTGGTATTTTGTAGCTCATAAATAATTAATTATAATTAATTAATTAATTTAAAAGAAAATTTATTTTCCTAAAATTTTTTCATAAATTATCTAATCAATGTCTTACAGTTTTTATATAATTTTATAAGATCCTGCGTAATTTTTGAAAGCACTATAAAATCAGTTTTGATTTTTAAAAACTGTTTTTTTAAGTAAATTATGATTTTAATTAAATATTAAATTAATAATATTTATAAAATTATTTTTGAAAAATGGAATTCATTTTTTGATTCTTCACTTCGAAAAATGGTTGGGGTAAATTTTTGGGATTTTTCTGAAATACTTGAATTTTTGATGAATAGTGAAATACCGTAATTTACAAAAAAAAAATAAGCTAAATAAGCTAATTACAGATTCATGTGTGATGTTATGATTATGTAAGACCACTTGGTTTGGGATCACATGATAAAATTACTATTCTTGGTCATTCAAGACTCACTATTCCTTGTCTTAGGGGAAATTAATAAACTAATGAATTTTATATTAAGGAAACCCCTCTCCCCTCCACTATAAAAACCACCCTTCACACCCTCATTTCCTCACACCTCTCAAGCTACAAGACTTCTCTAAACACTTCCCAAACATCTTCCCTAGCCCCTCTCCCACATTCAAGAGCTACTGGTCTCATCAAAAGACCAAGCCTAGCTTCCTTAAGGAGAATCTCAAGAGGAGGATTTAAGAGGTAATTTCTCTCCCTCTTCTCCTTTAATTTCATTTCAAGTTCAAGTTCATTTCTTGATCTATACCCACCTATATTCATAAAAATCATATTATAACTCTATTATTATACATATAATGGAATTTTATGATGCTAATGGTATATTATATCATCCAACCCCCTTTCCCTCTTCCTTTTATTTTATTAAAGAGAACGTTGTTCGTGAGGTGTTAATTTGTCACCTTCAAGAACGACATGCTTTCTTCTTCTATTTCTACCTTCAGATCTGGTCATGAAACCATTTTTATGGTTGAAACAGAATTTTTTATATGTATTATTTCCTATTTTAAGTTCTTGAAATAACTTATGTCCATTTTACTAAGTGAAAAATTAAAACAAGTTCGTTGTGATTGAAAAACTTCTCAAATTAACCCAAATAATCATCATTTAATTCTTATCTAATTATTCACCCACAACGATCTAATATGATTCATTATAATATTATTAAAACTCCTATAATATCATTAATAACATTTAATATCAGTTCTGTATGTTTACCCATGTTCTACCTGAACTTCAATTTAAGAATACAAGTGAACCACTCAAGAAAACCATAAAAACAAACATTCCCAAACAATATTTTTTTTTTAACTCTATAACTCATCCAAAGGCACATAAAATCACTTAATAAAACCATAATGAACCATATTAATGTACACAAGGTTATATATTTCTAATTAATGAATATAATTTCATTATACAGGACATTAAAGAGAATGAAGCATTCAGATACAAGGTAAGGGGAAATTCTCGAACCCAACTTTCATCCATCAGGTTCTCCCTCTTTCAATCCATTTTTGATATGGTTAATCCTATAAAATCATTTGTTCATCATTGTATTTCCTTTTTTGTTATATACATGTTTTCCACTATTTTTTATGTCAAACAAAATGTTTTCCAAAAGAACTCTTCTTTTAAGAACAGACCTTTTACTTCTCACTCGAAGTGGACGGTTCTTGTAACATGTATGTTATTACCTATTTAATTTGGGAACCCAAAGTTTACAAATTTTTTCTTATGAGATGAAACTCATTCCTTTCCATGGGTTAGTTATGTTCATTTTTTATATGTCTTCTATGTGTCAAGCATGATAATGATAATGTTATGATGTGACAGGTGTGCCCGAAATTATATAGCGCAATATGAATGTTTCAATGTGAAGGGTGTGCCTGGAATTATACAGCGCTCTAATGCATTGGGTAAAATGATGAATCTCATGAGTAAATGTGAAATGATGTTTGAACAAGATTCTATCTTGGTTCACAAGTATGTGTGGTAGTTAACCACTAAGACATGATGTTTCATTTTTATACATTTCCACATTTCAAGTCTTTTATTTATCCTCCTCTCATGTTCGTGATATTTTTCCTATGTCATGATTATGCTCACCCCATGCTATATTCTTCTTGTCTATCCTCTTACTGTGATTTTACCTCACCCATTTTTATGTATATCCTCAGGTGGATACATGTACTAAGGAGAGTACAAGTGACAATAAGAATCTAGAGAAGAAGAAATTAAATAAATGTTTATGCTTGATGTTGTAATTGTTATGTATGGTCCTAGTTTTCCCAAGACACTAAACCTTTGGATCCTCTATGTGTAATACTATTATGTTGTTTATCTTTAAAATTATTTAGTAGTAATGTAAGAAAAGTTTGGGTCGTTATATCCAGAGTCCATATGTATCCTCATGGATGGCAGTGATGCAGGAGGAACTTGAAGCCCTGCACAATAACAAGACTTGGGATCTTGTTCCATTACCTCATGGAAGGAAGGATATAAAAAACAAATCGGTCTTTAAGATCAAGTGGGATGTAAAGGACCAGGTGGAAAGATATTGTGCATTACTTTTAGTCAAAGTATATTCTCAAAATGAAGGTATTGATTTCAATGAAATATTTTCTCCTGTTGTTAGACTAATGACTGTTTGGATAGTTTTTGCAATGTGTGTTATATACAGCTTACATCTAGATCTGCTGGATGTGAAGAATGTTTTTCTCCATGGTGATCTTGATGAAGATATCTATATGCTCCAACGAGAAGGTTTTTCAGAAGAAGACAAAGAGAACTTGGTTTGCAGGTTGAAAAAATCTGTGTACGGTCTCAAGCAGGCGTCGAGGTGTTGGTACAAGAGATTTGATTCTTATATCATGAGTCTTGGATACAACAGACTTCATTTAGATCCTTGTGCATATTTTATGGGTTCTAATGGTAATGATTTCATCATTATTTTATTGTATGTGGATGACATGTTGGTTGTAGGCCCCAAAAAAGATCAGATCCAAGAGACGAAGGCACAATTGGCTATGGATTTTGATATGAAGGGCTTGGGACCAGCAAACAAGATTCTTGGGATGTAGATTTACAAAGATAGAAATAATGGGAATATTTGGCTATCATAGAAAAATTACTTATAGAGAGTCTTAAAACACTTCAACATGCAAGACTGTAATCCAATCTCTACCCCTCTTCCTGTTAATTTCAAGTTATCCTCCATGATGAGTCCTAACAGTGAAGTAGAGAGGATGGAAATGTCTCGAGTACCGTATGCATCAGCAGTGGGTAGTCTAATGTTTGTTATGGTTTGTACTAGACCAGACATTCCACATGCAGTGTGAGAAGTTAGTCGGTACATGGAGAATCCAGGATGGGATCATTGGAGCATAGTGAAGAGGATCCTGAGATACATCATGGAGACCTCAGATACTGTATTATGTTATGGAGGATTAGATTTCACTATCAGAGGTTGTATTGATTCAGATTTTGCAGGCTATTCTGACCAGAGTAAATCCACTATTGGTTATGTGTTTACTCTTGTAGGAGGAGTTGTGCGTTGAATTTCAAAGTTACAGTCAGTTGTGGCATTATTCATGACAGAAGCAGAGTACATGGAAGCTACATAGGCTTGTAAAGAGACAATTTGGATGAGAAGGTTTTTGGAGGAGCTCGGGCATAGACAAGAGAAAATTCCATTGTTTTTTGATAGTCAGAGAGCCTTGCACATTACAATGAATCAATATTTTCATTCTGGGATGAAACACACTGGGGTACAATATCACTTTGTCTGAGATATGGTGAAGGAATTGTGGACATGTATAAGATTCACACTAAAGAAAATCTGGTAGATTTACTGATGAAGGCGGCTGACTCTGATAAATTCAGATGGTGTAGATCCTTAAATGGTCTTGCAGATACATGAGCAGCATTTTTTGTAGATAAAAAGGATGTATAGAGATGTGATTGGTTCTCAATAAAATATCCAAGTGGGAGATGTGTTGGAGGACATCCATTTTCAAGATTATTCCCCCCTCCTTTATCAAAGGGTGGCTAGTGGTGGGTGTCCAAACCCCACCAAATTCATACAGCGGGAGAAAGGAAGGCAGGGGAAGAGGAAACCTATATAAAGGGATCTCTCCCATCAGCTTCAGCATTAATTGCAACTTCACCATCTCATCACACGTGATCCGTCTTTGAGTGTGGTATTTTTGAGGTTGTCCCTCTTAAAGCACCCAAGGCTTTGGTTCTTTTGGGGATAGTTTTTTCGGTTCCTTATTCTTAGAATTTTGGTGACTTCGATCAGGAGGCTCCTCCTGTTCCTTTATTTGGTTCCTTTGGATCTGATCTCTGTAAGCTTGCTGGTTCTTCGAGGTTAGAATCTGAACCTGTTCGTGACCATTTTGGGAGTCCCTTCTAAAGTTGTTCTCTCAGAAATTTTGAGTTGAGCTTGCCTATTCCTTCCCATAGTTCTTGTCCCCTCAATCCCTTCCTTGGGATCTGGGTGTTTTAGCTTCTGTTGATAGGGTGGTTGTGGAAAATGTTTGTGTTCCTTCTTCTGTAGCTTTGAGTTTTCCAGATGTTTCAATCCTGGATCACCATTCTCTAAGGAATCTTCCTGTTATTTTGATGTGAAAACTTTCTAAATCTTATGGTTCAGAAGGTATGTCCAGTTGTAGATTCATGTCGTAGGGGGTATTGAAGGAAATTTGGGAGGCTCAGCATGCTCCTGAGAGAAAACTGATTATCTCTCTCTATCCAGATTGGTTGCAGTCAAGGCCTCAAAATTATCCCTCCTCTTCTGCCAACAGGTTTTCACTGCTTGATGAATCCATGGACCCGAAGATCTTTGAGATCGTTGCTCCATCTCCAGCTGCTCCTATCTTCTCCAGGTTGAATTCAATTTCCTCTAAGGGCCCTTTAACTTGATCAAAATCCATAGAAGTCAAAAAGGGATGCTCGACATTTTATTCAGGTGCCTCTAGTTTTGAGGGCCTTTCACTGTCCTTTTGATGTGTTCAATATTAATTTGGAATGTTGGGGGTTTGGGGGCACAAGCTAAATGTGATTTCATATCCTTGTAACTTAGAAATCATCATGCTTCGATTGTTGCTATTCTTGAACCCAAGCAAGAAGTTTTTCATATTTCTTTATTACCCAAAACATCAGTATTTTACATTACTTAAATGATTCTTCTTATAACAATAATATTTGGGTCTTTTGGAGTTCATATTTATATGTTTTTCTAGTGGATGATACTTCTCAATTTTTAGCCACTAATATTCTTGTCGGAGGGTATGGCATTATTTTTACCTTTTTTATGATAGCTATGAGGAAGGGGAAAGGAAATATATTTGGCATCATCTGTATCTATTCCAATTAGGGAACAAACCATGGTTTGTTGGGGGAGGGGGAATTTTAATTCTATCGTAGATATATCAGAGAAAAAAGAAGGGGATAGAGGTCCAAATAGTGTTATGCAGGACTTCAATAATTTCATGGCTTCTAATGGTCTCATGGACTTGGGTTTTGTTGGTAATAAATTTTCATGGTGTAATAATCGTAAAGGGTTGAACAGAGTTTGAAGTCATCTTGATCGATGTCTCTCTAATCTTTAGGGACTGGATTTCTTTGGTTTGGTTTTAGTGACTCATCTGGATAGGTCTCTATTTGATCACAACCCTATTCTAGTTGAGTTGAAAAGGAGCATTTCTAGGCAGCACTCTTTCTTCTATTCATCTTCCTGGCACCAGAGGGAGGGATTCACTCATATGATGAGAAAATATTGGGAAAGTGCTGAAGTGGAGAGTAATTAGGATGGTCTGTGTAACCATATCAGGAGACTCAATAAATGCATTTAGGATTGGCTGAAGTCAACCCCAATGGAGGATGTTAACTTGGATGATCTGAAAGGTGATATTGAAAATTTAGAGGCAGAACTTCAAGACTGTTGGGATGATGATAAGTTCTCTATACTCAATGTTAAACACAAGCTGTTGGCTAAGAAAATCTTGTAGATTGAGAAACATTATAGAAAAAAATTGAGAGCTTTGTGTCTGAAAGAAGGGGACCGAAATTTTGCTTTATTCCATGCTTGCCTGAAAGATAAGAAAAAAATGTGAAAATCAATCTAGAATTGGAAGATGACTCCTTTACCTTGAATGTTGAGGTTGGGGGAATTGGTTCTTTATAATTTTGAAAACCACTTGGTCAGTCCTTGTTCCATCATGAGAGATGGCTCAAACAGATCTAATAAAGAAGAAATTTTTATGAATTGTATCCAGGAGGTAGTGAGTTCCAATGACAACAATTATTTGGTGGAAATTCTTAAGGAGGAGAAGGTGAAGAAGACCATTCTCAACTTGAAACAGGATAGTGCCCTGGGGCCTGATGGTTTTCCCGACGCTTTTTATGTGGTGGCATGGGACTTTGTGATGGCTTAGGTTATTGGTGCCATTTAGTACTTTTTTAGAGGATCTCTTCTTCCAAGAAGGGTGTGTGTTTCTAGAATGGTCTTAATCCCAAAGGTTAAAGATCCCACTATGATTAATCAGTTTAGACTTATCTGTTTGTTTGACTTTTCTTATTAGATTCTTATCAGTCTTATTGGTAGAAGGCTGAGTGGAATCATCCCAAGGATTTTCTCAAAGGAATAACATGGTTTTGTTAAAGGAAGTGGAATTTATGGGGCTATTAGTATTGCTCAAGAAATTGTTGGGGATATTAACAAGCATGACATTGGTTCCAACATTATCATCCAATTACATATGGATAAAGCATATAATCATCTCGAATATAGTTTTATCATTCATGTGATGAAAATATTGGGTTTCGAAGAATGGTTCTGTGATTTATGTTATCAATGTTATTCTTCTCCATGGATCATTATTTCTCTCATGGGGAAAGGATTTGGATTTTTCAAGAATGTGTGTGGTGTCAGACAGGGAGACCCATTATCTCCTTTTCTTTTCATATTATCTTAGGATTACCTCTCCAAGAACATCAACTATTGTTTGGTTAATGGAAGGATGTCCCCATTTATCAACAGATATGGCGGTAACCTTGTCTCGCATCTTATGTTTTCTGATTATTTCCTTGTGTTTACCAATGGAAAAATAAGATCCTTAAGTCAATTCATGTACATTATGTAAACTTATGGAAATATCAGTGGTCAATTCATCAATGTTCAGAAGAGTAAAGTTTTCATTTCTAATAAATGATCAAGCCATTGTTGTGGTGTTATTCAGGAGATCTTGGGGATCCACAAGAAACATGCTCCTATGACCTACCTCAGAGCTCCCATTTTGAACGGATGGATTAAGAAGATTTCGTTTGATGATCTCATTAACAAAATCACAGGAATAATTAGAAATTGGAGGAACAAGTTTCTATCCTTTGGAGGGAGGGTTACTTTAATCAATAGTGCACTTTCTTCCATCCCTATGCATGTCCTATGGATCATCAATCCACCAGAGGGGACAATTACCAAGATGGAATGTATCATGAATTCTTTTCTCTGGGATTCTATACAGGAGGGACATTGTCACTAGGCCTCGTGGAAGCATATAGCCATCCCTATTGAAGGAGGTGGTCTCCGTAATATTTCTGACACTATGCACTCCATGCAAGTCTGACTAGCATGGGAAGTGTGTTGAAGGAAAATCCTCATGGGCAAGAGTCATTCATGATAGAAATGGGGATAGATTAGGAGGATTGGACATGCAATAGGGTTCTCTCTAGGGTTTCTAAATGTACATTGAATCATTTGGAAGTCTTGTAGGATTATTATCGATGGGTGATTGGTAGAGAGGATATCAATATGTGGAAGGACAACTAGGTGGGGGAGAAAATGTTTTTTCTAGGGTGTCCTATCCCCGATGCCTCCTTTAAAGAGTCCAGCATGCATCCAACATTGATGGATTCCATTATTAATGAGGACCAAAAGGTGATTTTTGACAACATATGCTTGGTTGATTCCCATGACAGGTGTTGCTTTACAGGTTCTTCGTTTGTCCGCTTCTCTAGCCGGGATTTCAGACTCATCTTCCTTGAACAAAGCATGACAAATGAGTGAGTTTCAAAACTGCGGTGAAAAGAACTCCAAACCAAAATGAATTTTCTCATATGGCACATCAGGAACCAAACTATTCCTATGGATGAAAATGTGAAATTCAAAGGTGTCTACTTGGTCTCTCAGTACTTCTGTTTCACCACATATAACAGGGAATCCACGGTGCATCTATTTTTTCAGAGTGAACGGGAAAGAGCTTTATGGGCATTAGTTGGATTTCAAATAAGGTCTGATGGGTAGTATACTTCTGATTATATCACTGAATGGATCTAGGGAGCAGGTCCTCATGATCTAGATGTTCGAGTTTGTGTGCTTATGTTTGTTGCAGTCTGCTAGTCACTCTGGGAAGCTGCAATGCGACTAGGGGGGGATTCCTTTGTTCCTTCATATACATTCAGATTCTCATGAGGGCGCTAATAGTGGAATTAGGTTTTCTTATCAGAGGTGAGCATAGTTATGATCTTCTTCACCATTTTCTTCCCAGGTTACCAGTGACCGTGGGAGCTCCATAGGCAGTGCAGGGCTAATGGGTATGATGGATTCCACCATACAGGGGCTTGAAACTAAATGTGGATGGCTCCTTTATGGTCAAGATCACGAGGGTATGTGGTATATTGAGAGATGGATTTGGCTTAGTTATTCTTGGGTTCAGTGCTATTTATGGCTCTGATAATGCCTTGGGTGCGAAGGTAAGAGCTATGATCACTAGAATTGATCTTTGCGATAGGTTTAATATTATGGTTGATGAGATTTAATCAGACTACGAAACTGTGGTTAAGATTATCAAAGGGACTGCAGACCCACCTTGGGATTTGGAGTATTATGTTAGGAAGTGTAAGTTACTTATAAGGTAGGATAACACTGTTGGGCATGTTTGGAGAGAATAGAATTTTGCAGCTGATGGGTTAGCTTGTGTAGGTAGAGCGGATGATGTTCTCATTATTTATAGTACCCTCAGATCATTACCCCTCAAATGCATGCAGACTATCAAAGGCGATGCCCAGAGGTTGCATCACTTCAGGCCTCCTTGACTTTCCTCCCTCTTGTTTTGTATGTTTTGTATGTTTTGTATGTTGTGGTTGTATGACTCCTGTTTCATTCTTAATAAAAATTTAAATTTCAGTCAGTCTTGTGAAAGGTCTTGACACAAATCAGATGGGTTTTTACCTAGCATGTTTTAAACCATCTTGATGATAGATCTTGATGGTAAAGGTATCATGAGTCTGGGAAACATGACATCCAAAAATTAAACATTGCCTTCATTTAGAATTTAGTTATTATTATCCATGATATTTTTTCTATGTTATAATCTATGGAAACATTTCATTCTCAGCTTATTTATTAAATGGAATGTGTTGTCAATTATTTACCTTTACATATTTATTCTTCCTTATCTTACCATTATAGTCAAGTTATTTAAATGGCATGCATGTTTAATTACTTACCTTTCTATATTGATTATTTTTATTGATTCATGAAAGCTTTCGTTGTACTTAATCCTTACTGAGCATTTGAGCTCACCCTTATTCTTTTTTCTTTCCTTAGGATTCCATTAACTTTACTATGACAGATATCAAGGGATATTCTAGAAGGAACAAAGTTATTCTCGAAAGAAAAAAATTTGTTGTAATTTGTGTATTCAATTTTAATGTTAGACTCAAGTATTTATCTAGTTTATCAAGACTGCTAAATTTATCAGTCCTTTGGGATGTGATTCCATGTATATTATGCCAATATTTTAAAGCAAGCACTGGCTCGAGCTGCTGGGGTCGGGGTCACTATAGTCCTCACAAGTGCCTAAATCCAATATCCATCCTATCTCTCAACCTAAAACTCTTCTACCAAACTGTCATTCCCCCCTGTCCAAACGTACCCCTCTTAGGCTGGTAATAAAGGAAAAGAGATAATGATCCTCAAAACTAGCCTTCAATAGGCCTTGTGTTGGCGACTAACATTGAGGGTATACAAATCTCACTTGTTGAAGACATTACCCTCAATAATAAATATAGGACCGGGAGATAGAATGAATAACCACCAAGAAAATCCATCATATATAATATAAAAAGAAAACCAATCATCCTACAATGCATGGACAATACTAAAAAAATAAAAATAAAAATATCCATGTGAATACAGAAAAGACAAGTTCTACAGTAGTGAATCAATTGTAGCTCTAATATCCAAGCTAGTAATGTCTAGCTTGGTCCCCAAAGTCCTCCTAGAAACCTGAAAAAAAATCTGTATATACATAGGGTGAGCATAACATGTATACTTAGTAGGATGATACCCAAGATCTTTCATGCACTTGTGAAAAGAGCATACTAAGGAACCAATGAACAAAAAACAGAACCAACATGCACCTAAACTGGTCAACTAACCAATCCTAGCCTCACCATGGCATGCTCACTAAAATACACATACAATATAGTAGTATATTATTAAAATAAAACACAATAAAGTAACCCTAAAAGCACTTACCCACTAATTTGTCCCTCTCACACCCCATACCAAACATCATATACTCACATCACATCACATAAACGACCATATCTGATGTGATTCGGGATGTATCCCTACCTTGCCCACCCTCATAAGTTCTATCATCCCATACTAGCATCAGTCACTGTCCACACATCACAACCTCATCACATCATCATGTCTCATATCCAGAGTAGTAGGGTATCATAAGAATGAAGGATATAAAAATAATACCCTACTCCTATCACACATGACCCCCACTGCACATTGAATCCTCATCATCACTGTGAAATCTCTAACACCAACCCACCGCCATTGGTTTACCTCCAACACCAACCCATCATCACGAGGAAATCTCTAACATCAGCCTATCATCGTCACTACTATTGAAGGAAAATCAAGGAATATGGGGTAGCCAACCATTTGATTAACCACCATACTAGATGTTGAGGAAAACAATTGAAACCTGAAACATATGGTTTTTGTTAAGTTTATCCAACTTGGGTGGGGAACATATAGAATAACATTAAATACATGATAAATAGATATCACCCCACACCCAACCTAAGGTTTTATAAAAAGAGCACCAACATGTCTCTCAACATCACCACAATATATCACAACCTCTAACACTATCCACTAACACCAATAATACATCACATAACAAAACCACCAAACACATTCCACACAATCTCACTTTCTAATTACAAGTTCCAACATTTCAAAAAAAATTGAGTTTCCACTAACTCCCATTTAATAAGTTGTTTCATTTCAAATTAACACGACCCATTCATTTATCATTCCATTCATTTAAAATAATTACCACACATCAATTTTATCCCAAGATTATTTAAATCTATCCCATGATAATTTAGTTTTAGAATTTCAAATTCATTACATGGTTAATTGGGAAACTAACAAAACCACACCACACCACATATCATCCACCCCACATCGACTAATTCCACATCACAATATATTCCAATCCATCACCATAACCCTAATATATCTCCTAAAAAACCTGATAACAAAAACCTCATAAATCAATCATTGCATATTTATCCTCATCACTTCCCATACCAAATGTAGCCTCAATGATGCCACATTCTACCTCGAACCTGATCATCACCATCATTGATAAAATCTCCACAAGATCTCCACACACATCACACAATACAACGTAGATATCACATAAACACATAAAGATGCATTCCATTTTTGAAATCTACCCCAATTTTAGTTCAATGGATTTCATATCATCACATGTTCTTAGTATGGGTATTATCACATAATTCTAGATTTCTACAGGAAACTTGTTCATTAACCATATATAAGTGATTATCCTTTTTCATTCCCAGTGGCCTCAATCAAACAATCAAAATAGGGGTCTCATAATTCACAATAATCACAACATAAACAAGGTTCCCAAGAACTGTTATTTTTAGCATTGATAATAAGAAAGTATCATAATAAGTAATTTCACAAAAAAAGTAAATACATGCAATTACTCTCCATTACCATAAATTTCAGTTAAACACGTTCATTATTTTTATTAATCTATCCCATAATATCCACCCATTGGATATAAAAATCATTTAATCCCTATACATACACTTAAAAAGGGAGAGAACGAGGATTCCCTACCTAAAAAAATCTCTCCAAATTATTGTGCAAGGATGGAATGAAGAATATACACCCTCAAAATCAATATCTCACTAAGGATGGATCAAAAAATTAAATCACAACACCCTATATCAATATATATCCACCACATTACCCAAACCATCCATCTCCCCAAGTGAAACTTTCTCAAAAACAAATAATAGAGGAGAATTGTGAACGAAAAGAGAGGAATCACCTTAGAATTTCCAATGATCAATATCTAGAATCCAAGAATAAAATCCCATAAGTATAGGGTGAAAGGATTTATAAAATTTCTTAGGATTCACCCAAGAATTAAGAGAAATGATAAGATAAAGATAAGGTTTGAAGGGGGTGTAAAATTTATAGGCAATATGGAAATTAGAAGACCACAATGCAACACCCCAATTTACACCACAACATGCTAACATGGAGTAGGTTCCATGGTGAAAGGAAGAAGACCATACTGGAATGAGGATAGTAAAAAATGCATTTAATAAACACAACATGTTCCACACCACAAATCCTATATGGAGGGATAAGGACCATGGTGCAAAGGAACCACATGCCATAAAATTATTACGCTAAAGAAGAAGGACATTCCACAACCCAACTCTATGACATAGCGACCTCGAAATCGACATAGCCAACAAAACTCACGTCTATATGAATCTATGCCACAACCTCCTCACCATGAATAAGCTATGGTGAAATAGGAAGAACCACCAAAACTACACTTTTCAAGGATCCACACTGCAACCAATCTCTCCACACTGCCTTGCCAACCTCCAACAAACCTCCATGACATAGCTCTATCCTTCATATCGTAGAAGGAAAACCCTAGGAGTACTATGTCATAAACACCTAGAAACACTGAAACCACACTCAAACAACAGGGTCACCAAAAATATTACCCCTCATTCCTCCATTAACCAAATTTCCACAAAGTAATGGGTCAAAAATTCAAGACAGTTACATTGTTCATGACAACTTTCCCCCTCTAGGCCCAATGTAACACTACAAACAACTTTTTATCATCCCAATAACCTTGATCGATGCATTATGTGTTGTAAACTAAATATCCAACACCCAGGCATCTCAAATCACCTAGAATATGAGTGTTGTTTTTTCTTTAAAAAAATATTTTCATAATGAGAGAAGAGGGGAAAATAGAGTGAGGGAAAAATTAAGCACACTAAAAATCACTTTTATTTCATCAAAATCAATTAAATACCATCATAATGAAGAAAGATCTAATTTATGTAGAAAAATAAAACAATAATAAATTTGGGTCAAGTCAAAATTCCAGATCAAAGATTTAAACCCCTTAATTAGGTTTCATTAAGTTGAAGCAATAATTTGGTGCCATTAATGTCATAAATTTATTAACCCAAAAATCTAGGTCAATAGGGCCATGTCTTGATTAAAAACTTTCATTCTTCTATCTTAATCCATACATGACTCAGATTCATGAATTCTAGCAGACGCCACTTCACACCCATCAACACATTTGTTAGAACACCAACTCTTTGTTCTTTAATGCTTCTTATATCATCAAGATCACCAGCAAGATCTTTAACCGTATTTCTAAAATGTTATTTTTCAAACAACCATTCAAGAAAGTTAATGATAAGTCCATACTTATTCAGAATATATTTTCCCCAAACAACCTCATCGAATACTTAATGATAGGATACTGAAACGTCAACTTCCATAAGAAATAGATCAATGGGGAGATTCACTTCTTTTGTCTTAGAATAAATGTATATGAGCATTCGAGGATGAACCGGTTTCTTATTGGTGCTTTAAGGACACATGGTTTCTAGAGACATGGGGGAGTCCCTACTAGTAATGGTATAAAGAGGGTACCTAGGTTTTTCACTCTATGTAGTATGATAGTTTTTATATCTTCTCCACATTCCAAGGATTATGGAACACTTTACACCCCTATCACGATCTGTAATTCTCTTACCACTGGCTTGTGTTGTAGGTATTTCAGCATGGTGAGATCGGTAGATAGTGAGAATCTCCATAACCACCTACATTCCAATTCCACTCCATATCTTCTTGGAAAATAACATCCCTACTTACATGGAGTTCATTTATGAAGTGGGTAATACAAAAAATGAGATTTATAACCTTTCTTCACACTAAGGTCCTCCATGGGATAGCTACGATCATCAAGCCTTACAAGATTCGTGTACCCAAACACCTTCAGATGTGCCAAGTGAGGTTTCCTACCAGTCGAGGCTTAAAATAGAGTATCCTCTCCCAAAACCTTTGTTGATAGGCAGTTTAGTAGGTAAAACACATGTCCCACTACCTCACCCCAAAATATTACAAGGACTTTCATGCTTTTGAGTAATGACCTCATCAAAGAAATGAAAATGTGATTCCTCTTCTCTACCACACCATTCCACTATGGGGTGTGTAGTTAAGTGATATTTCTATTAATTCCATACTCATAAAAGATTATTAATTCATTTTAAAGGAATTCATGACCACAATATGTACTTAGTGTCCTCACCTTATGTTCAGATGAACTCTCCATTAAATGTTTGAATTTATCAAATATGAAGCAAGCCTGACTCTTTTCCTTTATGATGTTGACCCACATTCAGCAGATTTAATCATCAATAATTAGAACAAAATAGTTGTCACCAGAAAGTGAATGGTGTGATAAGTCCACATAGATTTGTGTGCAACAACTCCATATTATTTTCTACTCTGATGTTTTCATTGGTCAAGAATGGAATTTTGGTTTTATTAGATATTAAAAATCCTTTACACTACTTTTTTTTGGTGTGTAATCACTATGAGCCTGACAACCATTTGCTTCTCTCCTATCAAATTCAAATCATGTTAATTGACATGGTTGAGCCTTATGTTCCAAAGCCATGTCAAGTCATCTTGGTTTTCCACAATACATGTTGGCTAGAAAATTTCCAATTAGATTCTGTACAATCGGATCAATGAATGTCTCACCATCATAAAAAATATATCACTTTTTTCATATATCTTCATGGAAATACTAACATGAACCACCTCATTCCCATCCTCTATTTGTTTTGTAAGAACTATAATATTATTACAAATCATAGGTATGTAATATACCCCTGGTAGAATGCATTGATTTTTATTCTTATATGAGAATGATATGTATCCTTTTCCCATTATCTATATAGTGGATCCATTTCCAAATTTCACCTTACTAGTGATTCTCCTATCAAGATTCTAAAACTTCACTCAATGGCCCTCCATGTGGGTTTGGTCTTGTTTTCAAGATACCAAACATCGGTGTAGACTATTGTATGTGCACTAAAATGTACATAAATGAGATTCATGTACACTTATATAATATATATGATATTATATATAATGTAAATTTAATTAATTTGCATGATGCATGAATAATATATATATAAGTGTATGATATATATATATATTGAATATGTGTGAAATTCATATTCTTGATATGTTGCATTCGATGCAACAAGTTGTATAGTTTCTCCCAAAAAGTTACATCAAGTTACAAACCAAAGGTTTATTTATTTAATTTTACATTTATTCATTGAAGCGTGTTCAATGAATAACCTACCCAACGGATAGTAACACATGAGATGCATTATGAGTAGGAGATAACTTGGGTATTGGCTATAAAATAGGATGAGATCTTCTTTTTTGGGTGTGCGATGTGTATGAGACTACCAAAAATCTATCAAACCACTCTTCCTCCTAAGCAATGTTAGTATCGCTTGAGAAGTTTCTATCACCCCTTTAGTTTCTTGAGCATCCTCATGAAACATTTTTGGATCCCTCAGCCGGTGTATTTCCATGGAGGAAGAGTGATTTTATTCTCTTTTCCTTATGATATCCCTCAATCACACTATATCAAAGAAATATGATGGAATTCACTGCAACATGGGATTTATAGGTACTCTATTTTTGTGATATTTCATGCATTTGATTTCTTGAAGATAGATCTAATATGTTTTTTGGTTTCCTTCCACTGAAAATGATCATTAAATGATCATACAAAACATATCATTGGTATAAGAGTAAGTTTCTTCAAGAATTAAACATGTTTTTACAACTAGTTATTGAACAAAAAATGTATGGCAATGTTTTTCCTTACATATATAGGCTACGTAATGGTTAAAACATCACACAATTTGTATATGTAAAGGTAGATTAGCTTTTACCCTTATACAAGGAAGCTACGTAAGGGTATACATAAAGGTAATCAGGACTTTACCTTTATGCCAATGATAACAAGAAGACTTACCTTTATGATAAAGGTTCACGTAGGGGCCGTCCATTACTTTCCCATCTCACGTAAAGGTAATCCATAGATTTCCTTCATGTAAGGGGAATACATAAATGTGTTATTTATATGAAATTCATTTCATATAGGTTATTTCCTTCTAACCCTTACACAATTGGCACTGCATAAGGATTTTACCCTTCCGCAAAGCATCTACATAAGGGTAAAGGAAGGATACCCTTATGCAGAATAGGGATTCTATGTAAGGGTAAATATAAAAATGTTTAAAAACTTATTTTTAAATATTAAATGATTTTTGTGGTTTATAAATATTATATAAATTATGTTAAAAAGTATTTTAGGATATTTTAATTTATAATTAATTAATTAATTAATTAATTATAAAAGGTTTATAATTAATTTAATAAATTTTTATGAAACATTTTCCCCAAATATTAAAGGTTAATATTTGAAAATACCTTTTGAAAATTAAAAGGCATGCCTTATGATCTAGAAATAAATTTTTTATTTAGAAATCATAAGAGGTGAACTATAAAGTGTTTATAAATTACAAAACATATGATATCTAGATTATATAAAATGTTTATATAATAGAAATTGAATTATAAAATGTTTATAATTCATGAAATATCATATAAATTCTATATAATAAAAATTATAAAGGATTTCATACTGAAATGAATATAAAATTTTTATATTCTTTCTAAATTATAAAAATCTTATAATTATCATTTATTTATGAACGGTTCATAAACATCTCAAATTTTGAAAAATAAATAAATTGTTTATTTATTTGTTAAATTTATTTGATATTCATGTTTAGTAAATTGTTTATGAAATATGAATATTATGTATTCCCATTTACATGATAAATTAATTCTAGGATAGATCCTTGCACATCATGCAAGCTTCAGTATCATAAAATTTAGTTTTCATCTACCTTGACCTCAGTTTGTAATTATAGTTATGAGATTGAGAATAGTTTTTGAATTAGTTTGTGTATATTAGGTGATAGAATTATCATGAATTGAATTATCTCTTGAGTAAAGTCTCCCTAAGTATACGGAATTAGGGATGAACCACCTACTTTCCTATAGGCTTATGCCTTGTCTAGGAAAGTGAATGAGGTTGGATATCTATCGCTTCAAGCTACTCATATGGAGTTTTTCAATCTCATACAAATCTATACCTTTACATAAAGCTTTCATGTACCTTATACATATGATTTATTTAGATATGTATGAATATGTTTGGATTCTGTTATTGGGTGAGTAAAAAAACTTCTAGGTTAATTAAAGAGTTACACGTTAATATGGTTTAAACACATTAATTTAGTGGTTATAATTGGGATTTCCAAAACTAAATTGTTAGATTCATGGATACACAAAAAGGTATAAAACATGAGAAGATAGTTATTACATAAGATGTAATATTTATAAATTTAATATGAATGTTATGTATATTAAAATAGTGAGACAAAACCCCCCTAAATACTAAGTGTGAGATTCCTTCAAAATAGGTACTTGTCAAGACCTCAATCATTCAACGAGGTATTGTCAAGTGCATCAAAATTACCTTTGGATTATCTTATTCAAGGAAATAAAACTATAAGTAACTTTGGATTTTCATGCTAGTAATTATCAAGCTTAGCACTATTATCCCTTGATTGCCTTTAGTTATATTATTCTTGGAATTTACTTTGAGTTACACTAGCTGGGAATCCTTAAAAATTAAGATAACAAAGGAATAGTGTTGAGTGAATCTATATGATGGATTTAGATAAGTGGTTATGAGCTCAACTATCCAAGAATCATAAATTTTATGATTGGGATGATACCCTACCTAAATAATCATGTATTTCTTCCATGATAACCAGTAAGACATGATAAAATATGGATCTTATCTTGCTAAATGGAAATGATTTCTGGGGTCATCATTTTTAGTGGGAACAATCTCATTTAAATCCCTTAATTAAAAGA
This sequence comes from Viscum album, assembly GCA_963277665.1. Lineage (NCBI taxonomy): Eukaryota > Viridiplantae > Streptophyta > Magnoliopsida > Santalales > Viscaceae > Viscum > Viscum album. Next base: position 1,955,298,802 of record OY728130.1, read on the forward strand.
TATAATACATGATACTCACCTACTGATATGTCTTTTTTTAGATTATAACATACTTTACATTAATCATATTGAGATCATTAATAGGTATGAACTATAAAATAACTAAAGAATGGTATTTATGAATGAGAATTGTTCTTGAGGAGAAACATATAGATTACTCAAATGAAAATTCTATAGAAATAAATTTCTATAACTATGACTCATGGGTATTAGATACTGGGTGTGAATCACACATTTGTGTTGACAAACACAAACTCTGAGATAGGATGGGATTGATGCAAGGTGATGTAGATCTTCATATCAGTAATGGAGTAAGAGTTGTTACATTATAGGTCAGCATCTGTGATATGATTTTACCGAGTGTATTGATCCTAGAATTTAAAATTTATTATTATGTTCCAACCATAAACAAGAATTTGATTTATGTATCTTGTTTCAACAAGATGGGATTTTAATTAATTATTAAGATCGAGAGTTGTTCTATATATAAGAATGAAATGTTTTATGTAATTGGGAATATAATGAATAGTTTATATATTCTTAATATGGATAATCCAATTTATAACATACAGAATAAGAAGGTCAGAGTTGATTCTAATCCCACTTATATTTGGTATTGTTTACTTGGAAATATAAATAAGAAACACATTCAAAGATTCCATAGAGATATATTATTGGACTCATTTGATTTTGAATCATTTAACACATGTGAATATTTTTTATTAGTCAAAATTAAAAAGTCACCTTTTGGAAGAAAATGTAAGAGGGATAGTGGATTATTGGATCTTATACATAGTGATGTATGTGGACTAATGAGTACATAATAAAATAGTGTCCTTAAGTACTTCATTACTTTTAATAATGAATTTAGAAAGTATGGGTATGCGTTTATGATGAAACAATAGTATGCAACTTTTTAAAAGTTTAAAAAGTTTTAGAATGAAGTACAAAATCAACTGGGAAAAAGTTTTAAATTCCTCTGATCAGATCAGGGTGGTGAATACTTGATCTAGGAGTTCATAACTCATATGATAGATTGTGTAATTTTTTCACAACTCACTCATCCTATAATGCCACAATGAAATGGTGTATTTGAAAGGAGGAATCGTAGATTTTTATGCATGGTTCGATCGATGATGAGTCTAAGTGATCTTCTTATTTCATTTTGGGGTTATGCTCTAGAGACTGCTATATTCTTACTAAACCACATTCCATTTAAATAAATCACAAAGAAACCATATTATATATGGTATGGTAAATTTTATAGTTTTTATTATGTGAATATTTAGGGATGTGAAGCATTTATACGATGATTGGATTTTGATAATCTTGACTCAAAATCTAATAAATGATTATTTATTGTTTATCCCAAAGAAACCATGGGATATTGTTTTCATAATCCTATTAAACACAAAGTGTTTTTTGATTGAAGAGGTGTTTTACTTGAGAAGTAACATATTAGTATAGGTGTTAGTAGGAGGATAATTGAACTTGGATAAGTTCAACACTAACAAACAAGAATTGTTCCTAAGATAGAGGTCGAGCTAGTTCTACAAAGAGTTGTGGAATAATAACTGACTCAAGTTACATAAGAACCTCTAAGGTATGGTAAGATTCATTAGTAACCAAGAGATATGGATTTATCGTGGCTAATAATGATGAAGTGACATTTATAGGATATGAAACTACTTCCTATAGAGTGTCCCTTAAGTGTTATGATTCTGAAAAATAGTTAAAAGTAATGGAATCTAAGGTGGAATCCATGTACACTAATCGAGTTTGGAACTTGGTGGATGCGCCTGAAGGGGTGCATCCCATACTATAGTTTGAAAGTGGGTTTTCCATAAGAAAACTATAATGGATGGAATAGTGTTTACCTTCAAAGAACACCAAGTGGAAAAGGGTTACAAACAAGTCCATGGTATCAACTATGAAGAGACATTTTCATGCGATGATAAATTCCATATAGATTTTTCTAGCCATAAAAACTCACTTTGATAATGAGAATATCATATGTATGTTAAAACCACATTCCTTAATTAGAATTTATCCAAAGAAATGTATATGTTATAGCCCGAGGGTTTTGAAGTTCCAAATGAGAATGCAAAGGTTTGAAAGTTGTATCAGCCTATTTATGGAATTAAGCATCTTAGAGTTGGAATATCTAGTTTAATGACACAATAAAACAGTTTGGTTTCATCAAGAACATATATGATTCATGTGTATACAAGTGTCTTAGTGTCATTATAGTATTACTTCTGATATTTTATGTAGATGACATACTATTAATCGAAAATGATGTCCTAATAATTCATTCGGTGAAGTTTTAGTTGGGTAAATGTTTCTCAATGAAATACATGGGTGAAGAAACTTACATACTACGTATGAAGATATATAGAGATATATCTATGAATTTCCTTGGATTTATTAGAAAACATATATTGGTAAAGTGATAAAGTGGTTTAGCATAGAGAACTCTAAGAAGGGGTCATTTCCAGTGTTTCATGGCATGACTATTAGGAAGATTAAGGATCCTTCTAAAGAGTTGGAAAGGATGGATAATATTACTTATGCATCTTCCATATGATCTATTATGTATTCCATGTTATGTACTTAGCCTCATGTCTCATATGCTTTAAGCATAACTTGTAGATACCAATCCAATTTTGGTGAGATTCATTGGATTGTTGTAAAGAACATATTTAATTACTTAATTATGACTAAGGATATATTATTAGCCTTTTTAGGAGATGATGAGCCTTGTTTAAAGGGTTACATAGATTCCAGTTTCCAATCCGATAAAGATGATATGAAATCGCAAATCTGGGTTCATGTTTTTCTAAAATGGTGGAGCAATTTGTTGGAAGAGTTCCAAAAAATCCACTATAGAAGAATCAACAATAAAGGAAAAATATATCACTGCATCAGATGTTATGAAGGAAGATGTTTAGATCAAGAACTTTATTTCTAAACTTGGAGTGGTTCCTAACATTGATAGAGCAATTGAGTTATATTGTGATAACAATGGAAATGTTTCTTTGGCTAAGAAACCTCTGTATCACCAAAGGACTAAACACATACTTCATAAATACCATTTCATGTGAGGAATAATTGAGAGGGGTAATGTAAGTATCATTCGGTTGGATAATAATGATAATGTAGTTGATCAGAGCAACAAGAGTAGCAGCCACCAGAAGCAGAGCTAACCAGATTGGAAGAATGAGAGGGTATGGAAGCCTCCATTGGGACTAGTCACTATGCAGCTTTATATGGGGAAATTCTAGTCAATCAGCAATACAAGGTGGGGAGCTAGGTGATCAATGATGTAGAAGTTGGGGAGGGGTAGTTCTAATGGGTTGGTCCTAAGGGTCATGTAATGGGCATGGTTTGCCTCTGGGCCTTTGGGTCATGTATTGTGGGTCAATCAGGCCTTGTACCTTGGGCCTACAGGTCATGTACGGGTTCCCCTTCAACCCTTAAAAGGGGGATTATCCATAATAAAATAAAAAGAAGGCCTTCAGTCCATTCGGGCATTAGTTAAATCATTACGAATCTCTAGGTGTAAGGTACATGAGAGACTTGGTTGTAATGGTTGTAAATGTATCATGTTTTTATAATAAAGGAAATATCTAATTATAATTCATTCATGTGTAATGGAATTAATTTTACATGAATGGTCGAATGATAATATCCCCTAAAAGTAAGAATCTAAGTTGTCTATAATCGATAATCATTACATAGTATTATGGGTGATGGATTTTGAATGAATTTAATAATGATTATCATAAGTTATAGAATAAATTTAACCCCTTTTTCTAGGATCTCCATGAAAGATAATATAAAACTATGTATAAAAATAATATAAAGAAATATTGTTGTAAACATGTGTACAGTACACCAAAGAAGTCACCACATCATTTTCAAATGTCATCACATGGATTTGAGAGAGATCATTAAGTGGCATCTAAACAACATCCCACTTCTATAGTGTACCCATGGGATACATTGAATCATTTTACATTCGAATGGGATTATTCTTCCATTCATGATATACTAGAATTTCATATAGAAATAAGGAAGGAGAGGAGAGATATGGGTCTTAGGGAGTTTCAGCCAAGAAAACATGGAAGCACACACCCACTACCATCACATGGAAGTAATTTATATAGTTTTTATAAAACTCACCTAAATAGATTTCATTTATTCAATAATTAAAATGCATGAATAAATACTTCATATAGTATATGCATTCATCATATAAATGCTTCACCTACCATATGTTTTATTTTATGAAATGATACTTTAATGATAGACGATATCGGAATACAAAATGGTATCATCACATGAAAAATATAAAACCAAATCGATACAAACCATGAATGTGAACAACCTATATATATCACACACATATATAAAAGTCTTTAGGGTATATAACCATTAATACCCCACTTTCACTAAATATTTATAAATTTCATTCCATTTCATCATATATTTTATCATATATAATAACTTTTGAAATCATATCCAAAACTACTTTCATATATTTTTCAAAAAATCTTTTTTAAATTCATAATAAACTTCACCATGTATCAAATCATATGAAATACCGAGTGAATACCCATCCAAAACACTTTTATATTAACTATAAAATACTTTTAGAATAGATCTATAAGTCAAATCTCATCCTCATTTATTCAACCACAAAGTGTGATTTCATAGGAATTTATAGTGTTGACAACAAATATGAATCTTCGAGTACATATATGTAGGCAAATAGTGGACTATATTAAAGCATCAATGATACTCAAACTATAAAGGGATTAGACATGATCTACATCAAAAAAATGTATCTCTATATGTGTTTCCACCAATCTGTATCATATGAAAACATGAATTCTCATATTTTCCCTTTGTCCAAGACATCAAGTAACCATGGTACATAAAATATGTAGATCTCATATAGCCAACTCATATGTTCTCAATTCTCAGAGTATAGACTGATTTGATCGATGAATCATCACATTTCATTCATCCTTATAGATAATCACATCACATGTACCTTATCCAGATAGATACACAATATCTAGGTGTGTCCACACACTCCCATAGTCTATCTCAATCAAGGGACTAAATTTTATACTTTTCATACAAGAGGAAAAATCCCATCATGGTTAAGCTCTAACCGACGACATGATCAAAAATATACCAAAACACCCTCATATTAGCTAAGTTAATATGCAGACTTGTGTAAATAGGGTATCAAAGTATAAAAGTTCTCATGCTATGTATATCACCAACCTTAGGAAATGGGGACTCAATTATGATCCAAACACCCCTAGTATACCACAGAAATATATATAATACTCCATGTGTTATACTTAGTAGGTTATCTAATGCACACAAAGAATCTTATTATTTGTTTTCTACCTCATGATCATACTTCATATCTATATATGACAATCCTACTCATACCAACCTTAACATTTTTTCAAAACCAATAATACTCCATGAAGAACACCAGTTAGGGATAAACTCAAAGTCAGACTTTGAGAGGTATATTATCATTACTCTTCATGAAATGTGTGTGTGTATATACATTTATATAGTCAGCATGAAATAATGATAAATTGGATATTTCCTCTAATATTATACATAAAAATATTCTTAAAATATTTAAGAATATTTAACAAAAACAACATAATCACCAATTTTTCATATCATATATGATAAACTACTAGATTATCCTTATGTTTACTACACTTTCTAGGTTTTGTTAACTCATTACAACATATATAATTTGTATCACATCTCTATATGACCATATTATAAAACCATATAATCAAACTCTTTAATGAGAAACATCTATTGATTAAGTTAGTTTGAATAATGGTGAGATTTATGAATCATATTCCAAGATATTCAACTTTTTGAACACATTGAAACTTCTTAACTCCACAACATCAAATGTTTTTATGTTGACTTTTTTTGTCAACTTAGAACTACTTATAAGTTCATCACCATCACCATTGGAACTATATTCCATAATTTCTTTCCTTGAAATAATGTAACTACTTACATTATTATTTATCCTACCTCCTAAACTCTTTTAGGATAAAGTGATAACCACTTTTATTAACTAATGTAAATATTTATATTTCTATTTACAATAATACCCTAAAATATTTTAGGACATAGATTCAATTTTCATTTTAATTGGTACAATCCTTCAATAAATAGTGTCTTTAACTTTTTATGACAACTAAATGTAACTCTTTTCATTCTTATTTATCATCAAATATCCTAAAATATTTTAGAATGTTGAGTGAAAAAAACTACTCTAATTTTAGGCTGGTATAATCCTTTAAGAAATAGTGATATTCACTTTATAAATGGTAACTAAATGTAATAATTTAAATTTTTATTTACCATCATATATCCTAAAAATTTTAGGTTATTAAGTGTAAATCACTTTAACTTAAGATTGGTGTAATCCTTTATTTTTCAACTTTGAACTTATTTAAGTCCAAACATACTCCCACTAGCCTCTTAGTCATTATATTATTTTTATAATATCTTTATAAGATACATAAAGCCTTTTTTGTTAAGAAATAAAATTTACTTCATTTTTAGAAGGAACATTTAACAAATAAACTATTGTTTCAATGTGTGATATTTTATGTGTTTAAATTATTTTTTATTTGAGAAGAAACCTTTTTTAAAATATGCAGCTGAAAGGTGTGGGAAAAAATTACCTCATCTTTTAACAACTATCTAGATAAACACTTTTACCTTGTATACTCATATTTATCCATATCTTAGTATCTGAACATGTTAGAGAACTAATGAATCATAAACTATGTGTATAAAATTAATCATCTCATGGTGTTCATACCAACTCTTTGTTATTAAATATCTTCTATTTTCACATAATAGAATATACACATCTGTTACTTAGATTCATTTGCGCTTGATAAAATCATTTGCATTCAAATCCTCAATGAAATGACTATGTACTTAATCTCATGAAGATAAACTATATGATAAATAAGTTATTCCTTTGATTTTTAACTCGTGTATATTTACAAAAATTTATAAAATATACATTCGGTATCACATACCATTAAAAATTAAAGAATTAACTTCTATAACATCTATAACTGACAAGGAAATTCCATTTAATTTCACAAAATCCTTTAGGTATTTCTTGGATAATCCAATAATATTGAATTATTAGTCTTGATTCTTAATAATCCTAGGTTTCAATGACCTTGATTATCTTCTTGAAGAAACATTATTTAACTTTTCAACCAAATTTTCTTCTTCCAGTTTGAAATTTTACCTACTTATATAGTTTATATAGTAATTTATAATTCTATACATCATGTTCCTAGTTCATATATATTTCCAAAAAACTTAGAATATTGGGTAAATTTTCTTTGGATTCAATCATATTGTCAAACCCTTTCTATAAATGAATAGAGGATAAATTCCCTAACCAGAATAATCCATTTTTATCCTCCCCTTATAGCATGTTATAGAATTAAAAAAACAAAAAACGTGTGTATTTAAAACATCCATCTTTTTTCATTTAAAAAAGTGTTGTTTACATGCTCTTATAATGGGATAAATTAGATAAAAATACACATCTTATGACATGTTTATCCAAGATTGAAGTATAAAAGTTATCAATGCATCAAATCCTTTGATCCATTTATTAAAAGAAAACTTCATGTTTCAATTATTTTTATCTTTTTACCTTATGTATATTTGAAACACTTTTTAAAACATATGGTTGATATCATATATAAGTTAGAATAATATAATTTATTTATATAACCACTAAAGTTTTAAGGAAATCATTGCTCTCATTGATTCATCAACATATTCAATCATATTGAATACCATTTGGAATACCCAATCATATTGAGTATATGTGACTAAAATTCCTTAAATAATTGGGGAACCCAATCATATTGAGTATATGAGTGGAGAGTAATATTCCTTTAGTTATTTTTTTCAAATAATTCCTTTAAAACCTTAAATAAATCACTTTATGCCTCTATAATCATCTAGATACACTTATTTAACAATTTCAACACTTGGTTACTAAGGAAGGAACTATTCTGACACATAGAATTTTTTTTAAGAACTTTTATTTAATCACTAATCATGATTAAGAAATTTTCTCAAGTTAGAAATCTTAATATCTACTTACATTAATCTTCTCCTTATTACTAATTGATCACAAAGTTTAGTTTGATGATAATGATGATATTTTCTACAATAGGATCTTTTATTATATGAGTATCATGTATTATTAACCATTTAATATGTAATTTTATTTATTGATCTCTCACTTATATAATGATCCATTTTAAAGACACATCATATCCATTAGTAGGCCAAGATCCATATTTTACCACAACTTACACTAGTTATCATGTAAATAATCCATAATTATATCTAGTATACAAAACTTTTCAATCATATCATAAATTAATATTGGATATTTTAGTGGAAAAATCTTTATCCAATCCACCATATGAATATACTCAACTTTATTCCTATGGTATCCTAACCTTTAGGGTTTCCTATCTAAGTGTAACCCAAAGCAAGTGCCAAGAATAAGATGATAGAGAACAATCAAGGGGTACTTGTTTGAGATTGACAATACCATCAAGATAATCCAATATCACTTATAACTTTCTTTCCTTACACAAGATAATCTAGGGGTGCTCATGTTGGGATCAATAATAATTAGTTGAATGATCGAGGGTCTTGACAAGTGATGATTTGGAAGTAATCTCACACTTAGTTTTTGAAGGGGATTTTAATCTCACTATCTTATCTCATATTATTCCATTCTTATTTATGGATTCTTCTAGTGATTTAGTTTGGAATCCTATTTCATCTACTAAACCAATATGTTCAAACCATATTGATGTGTAACTATTTACATAACCCATAGCTTTGTGTTACTCAACCAAAAATAGAAGTCAAGTATATTCACATATATCTGAATGCATCATATAGATAAGGTACATGAATAGTTCATATAATGGTTTAGAGTTATATGAGATTATCAATATCCTCACAAGTAATATCAGAGTGATAGATAGCCAACCCCATCCACCAACCTAGACAAGGCATAAGCCTATAGGTAGGTGGGTAGTCTGACCCTAAGTCCCTATATCCAGGGATACTCTACTCAATATAGAATCTAATTTATCATAACTATAACTCCTAATATTCATAAACTATATTCAATAACTAAATTAAAGTTCATAAATTCAATTAAAAATCGAGATCAAGGTAGATAAAAAACAAAATCCATTGTCATACCTAGCATGTAATCTAAGGCTCTATCTAAAGCAGTTTAACAATTAAACTAAAGCATACACAATATTCACATTTCTAGAACAATTTACTAAACTTGAATATAATTGGGAATAAAATTTTAAATAAAATAGAAATTCAAATGTTTAAACATGAGGTAACCATTCATGAAAAATTCATAAATAAAATCCAACAATAAACCCTTTTATAATTTTATATTTTAATATTATAGGGAAAATTAACTTTTTTTTATTATCAAAACACTTTTAAGGGAAAAGTGAGAAACCTAAAAGTCTAGAAATACAAAAAAAACCAAAACAAACCAAAGAAAAAATAGGATCTGCCTCTCCCGAGAAACTACCTCATGTCGACAAACCCTCACCAATGCATAACAACTTCGATAACTATCCCACACAAAGGTGCGTGGGCCTGGAACCGATGGTAAATCCATACCCTATCTGTCTTCAAAATCCAAATGGCATGAAAATTTGAAGGATTCATGCTATGAACCCCATATGAGGAAGATCCAGTAAAGGTGGGATTCATTACACCAAAAATGCATCAGCAGACACATGAAAAACAAGGCCAAAAGCATACTGAAACTGAACCAAAACACACCCAACCCAAAAAACAACCACTACCAAATTAACCACAGTAGTTAAATAGAAACTTAATATTACCAGAATTCTTTTCCCTAAACAATTTCCATGAAATAGATATTACTCGTATGCTAGGAGTCTCCATCACCATATTTTCAAACTGAGAGGCAAGCTGATCCCAGGTCTGTATATACTCCTCAATGCTAATTTTCCCTTTTTTGAAACCCCCAATAAGGATTAGGTCATGTTTTTTCACCCAAGAACATTTCTCCTTATTGAGGGTCGCCTTCAGAGGCCGCCCCATCATCTTTGATGCCTCCTCTTCAGAAGCATTAAGGAGAAAAACCTGCTCAACCACTTTATCTTCATAGCATAACAATAATTCTAAGGGTTTCTCCCCCTAAACCTCTGATCTCTTATGAATCACCTCCTCATTTTCAACCTTTTTTATAGTTAACCTTACTTAGAAGACCGGGTCTCTAGAGGAGGTGTCAAGGATGAGTATTCCTTCCTACCCTTCCTCCTCCTATTAATCATGTTACTCCTTAGGCTTGACATTTCATCTATTGAATGTATGTCTTCATCTCCTTTTCCCTCCTGCATGCATCCCTGGACTACCTCCGATGAGTTATTAAGGTCAGCATTCAAATCTACCTCCCCATCACAGGATTAGAAAGCCACCGCTGAAGCAGGCCCGTGAAACCCTTGCTGCAAATCACCACTAACTGACCCCTAAAACTCAGCCAGAAAAATCTCCTCACTATCCACCATCTGCAACATAGCCTCCTAAATTCTAGTCTCCTGAGTTCCCACTCAGACCATATCCTACTAAGCCAGACTATTCTCCTCTACACCAAGCGAAGGAGAGGGTCTGTCCAAGTCCAGCCTCAACCTATTGAAAACATTAGAAAATGATGGATTGGATTGGGGCACCAATTTCTTCTTCATAGGAAACCGAGAAGATGGCTGGCTATACCCTACCACAAATTCCACCTCATGAGGAACTGGACTACCGAGAGTCTTCTCCTCTAATTTAAAACTATCAGAGGAATCCCCCCCCCCACCAACCTTGTCTTCCACCATGGTAGACTTCTACTTTGACATATGTACCTTCCCCTACACCCCATGTTTCTTTCCATAATCATTGCTCCTCAATGCAAACTGAGACCCCCTATGATAGAAGTCCAGTGAGTGACCCAAGCGCTTGCATCCCAAACAGAAATCAGTCCAATTTTCATAAAACACCCACTCTTTGCAGAGGTATTCCTCACCCACAGTGATCCATACATACTCAAACAGAACCCTTGAAGCATCCAATTACACACAGACTCATGGATTTATGGGGTGACATAGAACTTCAGTTTGACTATCCAAACATATATACCTACCGATCAAATTCCCTAGCATACGCATAACTGAAAGATTTTGAAATGATAGGGGGAGATTGAGGAAACTTACCCAAGTCGTCATGGTTGTAGGATCACACTTCATATTCCAATCAAAGGACCACTGAAAGAGTAAAAATATGAAATCGTTAAAGTTGTGAGATGCACTTGACCAGGCCTTGATGAGATCTGCCTTCAAGGAGGAGTGTATCATAATATGTCAATTTTCCAATAGACCCACTGTCACCTTGTCCTGAAAATCCCAAGTTCTAAATATGTGTCTATAGAACAAGTCCATTGAAGGACGTTGATGATAAAACCTAGCAACTAAAGTGTTCTTCAGAAGATATGATGTTTCTGTGAACTCTTTAGATGATAACTAGAGGTTAGGTCATCCGTCGAGAAACTCTAAAACTTTCAGTCCGATTGGAACTTGAGGAAATGGAGGAAGTAAATTGGGCTTCGTAAAGGGGGTGAACGAAGAATCCACCCCATTGATGGACCCCTTTTATTTTTGAACAATTCAAAATAATTAATTATGAACAATTCAAAATAATTAATTATGAACAATTAATAATTTAAATATCAATTACTTTATATTTTAACCTTTTTTCATAATTTATAACCCTTTATAAATTATCTCTTATGATTTATAAATAAACATATTTATTTTTAGATCATAAGTTATGAAATATAATTTACTTAAAAGGTATATATTAACATTTAATATTTAAGTAATATTTAATAGTATATGTTTTATAATCATTAATTAATTAATTAATTATAAAACCTTTATAATTAATTAATTAATTAATATCCCCAAAATAAATTTTAATGTGATTTATAATAATTTTATAAACCATTTAAATCATTTTATATGTTAATAACTCTTTTTTAACAATTTTAAAACAATTCTATTTACCCTTACATAGACAATCTGTGTAAGGTTAATCCAATTCTAGAGCCCTCACATCAGGGTAGTGTTGGAGTTGGTGCCCTAGAACCAACTTCTGTGTACTTTATGATAACATGTATTCATATTTTTTAATATTAATAAACTTCTTATCACATCATGATTTTTTTTCTATGTAACATAGTATATGATAATGTCCTAATAGTAGTTGTCACACTAAAAGGTCATTGAAGTTCACCACTATGATGAGAACCCAGAAGTGATATGACACTATTCTTAAATATATGTTTTATATCTAAATGATATCATTTTATAGACACAAATGATACATGCTATCAAGGGTGGAGACTCATAGGACTTTGAGGCACCTTCTCATGGTGTACACCCTTGGTAATATCTAGTAAGATATTATAAGAACGAGACCCACCAGTAAGAAATCCACATTTATATGTGTCATTCGATGTTCCTATATGTGAACATGTATATTGATCCTTAGACTTTAATATTATTATTAATAAGTATTATGAGTCATGTAATTTTATGTATTGATGAAAATCATGATGACAAATGTTCACAACGAGGTATGATATATTGGGTGCGTCATGATTAATATTGTATTAATGAATAATATGAGAAATGATTTTCCCTTATGTTCTTTAATAGAAGTTGATATCTATGTCCCTTTGATGGAAATGATATATCCAAAATAAATCTGTAATCATGGTGTTCTATAGGCAAGTTCATATTCTGAGAATTCAAAGAAAGAGTCATCGAGCACATAGGTTGATGGTACCAACATGCAACCTTCTTGATTTGAGATATCGTGATAAATGGATTATATAACACAGTAAGAATTCATATGAGGTTTCATGTCATTGTGACATTAAATTATTTCTCTATGGATTCTTTTTCATGTTTCTAGACACTAACCTTGGACTTTAAGTTACTTCGCCTAATGTCACTAAGAAAGAGGCCTAGAGGGTCACATGCAAAGTGTATCCAAAATCTCAATTAAATAATATAATATTATTTATAATTTTAAAAGTTGAATAAATATTATTCCTACACGTGGTTTAATAATTATTCATGTTTTCTTGATTGCATATATTTCATCACCAGTTATTCAAGAGAATATAATTAGAACGAAATAATTAATAAATATTTATTTACTATTTAGTGAGTATAATATTTATTTATTTATTAGAAAATAACACAGTGGTATTTATTTAATAAATAGTAATTATTCAAGGTCCAATAAATATTGTGGAGGAATGACGAACCGAGTTTAATGGTCTGGTGAGAAATAATAAATATTAAATTTTACTTGACTAAATAATATTTTATTTTATTCACAAGTTAAGCACATATCAAGAAAATAATATTATTATTATTATTATTTGACATGGGGTTCCACATGGATTAAATAAATAATAAAGGGAACTTTTGTAATTATTTTATTTTAACCCCAATGATATATAAACCCAGTTATATTATTTTCTGAAGAAGTCAATTCATTTGTTTGGTTGTGCACAACAGATTTGGAGAATTCTCTCAAGACCGAGTGAGCTCCCTTATACAAGAACATTCCCAAGAATGGAGAGTGATCCCCCCCCCCCTCCTTCCACTCTCGAGTCAATAGATATCTACATAATCCTTTGGAAGTGAATCTCAAGGTGATCAAAGGAGGACGATGAAATAGATAGGAACTGCCATGTTAACACCTAGAGATTCATACGGCGACATTCAGAGATTTTTGGAACATGTGTGGATCACCGCTAGAGGGAATCTACTTTTATTCCTACAATGCAATGACACAACAAAGTATATCTATTTTTAGAACCATCAATAAAGAAATAATTCCAAGAAAGACAATTCTTTAATTTATTAAATTAATTATAAATAATATTTGATGATCCTCCATCTGGTTCTAGTGTTCTATCCCTTGTTTGTTTTCTTTGATTCAATTTTATGGATCATGGCATTCATCATTGTATAGATATAAAATTGATCATCGATCATGAAAAAAGAAAAGTTGTGCATGACCCATCACATGCTTCCACTATGCCTAGAACCTTCAAGTGGTATCAGAGTGGTCACATAATTATATATAATTATTCAAAGATCATTGATTGATTTATAAATTTGTGATTTAGTTTTTTAATTCATGTTTAATTATTCTTTTAATACAAATTGTGAGATCTGATTCTTTCTCCTTCATTTCTCACATATCTAATCAATATGATTAATTTTATAAATGAAATAAAATTGAAGAACTCATTAAGAGGTGCCAAGGATTCTGGATAGATAACATAAGAGTACATTCCATGTAACTAGAGTTACACACCATGTACTTTTGTCCAATGCATCATGAATTAATTCAACAATTAATTCAATACATGTTCATTTATGACACATGTTGTAGTTAATTATTACATCGTGTGTTGAATGGGCCATCCTAGTGCACAGTTATCTAGAGTACACATTGTGTATCCCACATACATGACATGTAACCCCTTTGAGTCATAGATGGGTTGTGTGTTTTAGACACAACCTACATGACTGGTGTCCATGTAACTCAGATTCCACACACCATGTAGTCCCGTTTACACATTGTGTACTCCATTTTTTTCTAAGGTATGATTTACACACTGAGTCCCTAGGCATATACCTCGGATAGACTATGAGTGATGTGCACGCCATGTATCTTTCTTGTACACACCATGTACTTATACTAAATTACATAGATTTAAAATTTATTTATTATACTATGTAAACCTTGAGACATGTGTTTGCATGTGGTCATTAAGTTGATAGGACACGCCATGTGATAGGTTTTAATATATATATATATATATATAAATGTTTAATTAATATCTGTGTAATGTTTATATCTTTATATCACGTATGATTCGTATTACAGTCATTACTCTATGTGTATTGAAGCATAACACATGACCAAAAAAACATGTAATTCTTATAATCATTAAGTTGATAATACACGTCATGAAAGTATGTGATAAGTCGTATATTCCATATTTCACAAGAGTAAATATTATATGAGTATAATACATGTTGGGTGGATCTAGACAAGTATTCACCATGTTTCCTCCAAGGTACATTTAGGTACACAATTAATTTTAAATAAATTTATTTAATTTTTTTATAATTATGATGGATGAGAATCTCAAGGAAATTCAGATGAGAATTAAGATAAAATAATTGATTAATAAAATATAATAATTAATTGATTTGAGAATTATTTATCTTAAATACAAACTATTAATAATTGAATGATATTTTTATTAAATGTGAAATTCATTTCATGCATGCATATGATCATGATCATAGACAAAAACTTTGCATGAGATTGGTTTTATTTAATTTATTATTTAATTAAATTGTTGGGTTGCATGCCTTCTCTCCTCTTATTATGTAAGGGCATGTGTGCCCACGGATTCTTTTATGTAAAACCCTTGTTTCCTTCACCTGTGTGTGAGTAAAAGCATATGTAATGGATGGATCTCCCTAGATAGTGGAGGTGGTTCAAGTTTAGAGTTGAGATGAAACCAATACAAGAGAGATACATTGATGGACAGGTGAAAAGCTGTAACATGAACCTTAATTGGTTCAAGGTGTTTTTCCCCTAGGTCAATGGTTAGTTTATCAACTGCTAGATAAAGTAACCATTAGTATAATATCATGATCATACCGCTTTATTATTTTATTTCTGTCAAGTTTCATAGTTATTTTATTATGGGTGTTTTGTTGCAATCTCATAATTAATGAAATTAATGAGCATGCAAGATAGAACTAAAATAAATTGGATTATGCATAAATATTATCTAAGACATGGTCAATCACTTAAGTTAATCCACTTAATAGTAAAAATAATGTAATAAAGTTAATAATTGGAAATTTGTGCATAAAAGGATGAAACTAATTATATATATTATGTCGGTATAGCCTTCCACTACTTTAGTAAAGATCAAACCATAGTTCAAAGTGCTTGACCAGCCAAAGTTGGGGTGATTTAAATTACCAAGGAATTATAACTTGATTTTTTGCGTTGACTTAACTTAGTTCACATCAAGGGTTGACTTCCAAAAAATGACTTGGTGAAACCGATAGGCAAAAGTTGAAGAAATCCAATTTAAAGATTTCAATATTGGGGAGTCCACTTAGCGGATCAAGGAATTGTGAGTTAATAATGTTGGAATTTGGAATGCCTACCTAAAACTATTCAAGTTTCTTGACCAACAAAATTTGGGTTAATGAGAAGAGGAATATGGATCCTTTCCAATATGATTTCCAATCAATAGGATATCCTAAATCCAATGGTGAGGGTTATTGGGTTTTGATAAAATAGTGGGAGGCTAATAAATATAATGTTTATTTATTTGTCTAAATTTTATCAGACAAAGTAAAAAAATCTTATCTTATTTTGTGGAAACAACATTAAAATGAAATCAAACATATCATTTTTATCCACACTTGAGAAGGATAACCTTATCACTAGAACAAATATCCAAGAGTAGAAAAGGTTCTTAAGTGTTATCCTTCTCTATGAAAGGAAATTGTATGTGCTTAAAGAACCTATTCCTGATGCACTTGGTAATGAGGCAAGTGATAGAGTTAAAACTTTTTGAGAAACATTTGAAAAATTCCACTGATGTTCAATTTTTCATGTTATCATCCATGTCCAATGAGATTTTGAAGCAACATGAGGATATGGATGCGTATATCCTGATTTATCTCCTTTAGGATCTTTATCAAGAGAAGGTGAGACAATAGAGGTAAGATATATCCAATGCTTTGTCCACAACTAATCTTGGAGAATTTTCACCATATGGGCCTCATGTAGTTAATCTTATTGACTACATTGAACTCTTAGACATCTTAGGGATTAAATTCCCAGATTAGTTGCATACAGATCTCATACTTTCATCACTTCCTAAGACCTTCTCTATTTTTATTGTTAATTAAAACATGAGCAATAATGAGAAGAGTCTTTCATAACTTCTTACTTTGATTCTCCAAGTGTAGAAGGACATGGGTCATGATAAACCTGTGGTTCTTATGGTGAATATGTAATGTCCTAGAAATCTCTAATTCATTCCTTTGTTGAAATATGGTGTTTGGGGTGTTCTGGGAGGTCAAGGTGACTCATTTCAAGAATTTTCCAAATTTACAATTTTACAATGGTAGAACATTTCACAGGTGAGTCAGAAATGATGAGTCAGCAACAGTGACTCATAATGGTGACTTGTGATGGTATCTCACTGAACATTGAATCTATGAATGGTGACTCACGAACAGTGGCTCGCTGAATGGTAGCTCACCGAACGATGACTCACTAAATGGTGACTCACCGAACGGTGACTCACCAGATGGTGACTCATCGAACAGTAGCTCACCAAATGGTCACTTGTCCAATAGTGATTCATACAATGGCGAATCATCCAATGGTGATTCATCCAATGGTGACTCATCCAATGGTGACTCATCTAATGGTGGGTCATCCAATGGTGAGTCATCCAACGGTGAGTCTTCTAATGGTGACTCGTCCAATAGTGAGTCATCCAATGATGACTCATCCAATGATGACTCATCCAATGACGAGTCCTCTAAAGAAAACTCATCAAATTGTGACTCATCAAACATTTACTCTTCCAATGGTGACTCATCCAACAATGACTCATCCAATGGTGATTCATGAACAGTGTTTCCAATTTCCTATAGTTACACCACTTTGACATTATCTTTGACGTAAAATGCATTCAAAGCCTTGTTTTAAAGTATTTAAGGCCTATTTAAAGCCCATAACTCCTATATAAATTTTACTAAAGTTTGGGGTACCTTTAATTGGTCAAAACACGTAATCCTAACTAGATCCTCTTTTAATGGAAAATCTAAATTGTATCTAAACCGCTACTCCATTTAGATTTTCAAAAGGCTGAGATACCTTCCTCCCTTGTTCTTCCTTCTTTTTTTCCTTGGTACAGGAAGCCAAGAGTTCTTCCTCCCATAGGATTCATGTTTTGTGTTGTATCCTTGGATCATGTACCCACTTGGATTTTTTCCTACTACATGTGAACCCTCTGTTTTGGTGCAACTAGGAAGTTTCGGTCTGTCTTTGATATAAGGTATGTTCTACCTCTGTTCTTTTGGGTTCCTTGACCTATTTCCTACTCTTTATCCTTTTCATGTGATGGCATGTGATCTCTATGTTTCTAATGGATCTCTCTTGGTTATTGGTTGGTGCGATGGTGTCGTGGCATCCTCGAGTGGATGTACTGGTTTCAGGAGAAGTGATCATGATCCGTTGTGTTGGTTGTTCTCATGAAAATAATGTCAGAAACCTTTTAAGGTAGGGGATTTGTTTCTTATCTATTTTATTTATGTGAATTCATATAGTTATCATGATTTATCCCTTGGACCACAATGAAATTGACATAATAATTATTTGAACTAGATTACAGAATTGGTATCGATTGTTTAGCAATGTTATTGCCTCTTTATTTGCTAGATAGTGATATATCTATGATTTTCTTATTTAAAATGCCATTTTTTATGGAAATTGGTAAAGAACTTAAAGCCAGGGTTAATTGTAAATTTATTTTATAAATTATTAAAGTGGTATGTTAATGAACCTGGTTGCGGTTGTATTTTGATGATAATCAAATTGATGCAGATATGAATGTTTAACTGAATTGGTTGATGAACCTGAAGTATGTTGATTCTTGTTAAAAAAATTACTAAAGTAATGTTAAATTAATTTTTTAATTAATTTTTTATAGCTTTAGAAGCTTATTTATTAGGTTTCCCATAGTTGGATCTTGTGATAATGAATTAGTTAATTCAAGATGGAATAAAAACTCACTGTATGAATAAAATATAATAACTTTGTTGGGAATGAGTTTCCCACTTATTGTAAAGGTCAAGTGCCTTGTACTTTAGAGCCATGAGAGATTATTGTGTGTGAATACTAAATTCCTTGTTTAAGGGATGAGAGCCCATTGATATGTTTGTTTCCTGTTTCTTGGGATGTGACGTGAGCCAGGGATGGCTGAGCCTAGATGGTTGTTGTAGTATTTGGGGGCAGGGAGGCCCATTTGTTATGGCAGAATTCGATGCCTATAGTGGAGAGATGCATTGTTTTACGCACGTGGGTTTTAGGGAGGAAACTGAAGATGATGGAATGGGTTGAAGCTGAGCTTACCCATTGATATGAAAGTTGGATTCTTGTTGAATCTACTGTTTGTTTATCTTCTTTACTTTCCTCATTACTTGAGGTAGCTATTTTTGCTTACTCTCCTTCCAAAATAGGTGAAGACATGTGGGGTTTTCCATGTACTTTCTGTGTTTAGCTTCTCAAGGATGGATGGGTCTACACTCCTTCTGTAGGTGGAAAATACTTGACAGGTAGCTCATCTACTCACCATGTTGAGCCCCTTGTGTTTGGTAGCTTAGAATGTTTTACTAGAAAACTTGAAAATATGGAAATATGGAAATATGGAAAGTGGTAATGTTGTTAATAAATGAATAATTGTTTAACCCATGGGGTTGGATCTTGCTGGGATGCAATGATGAGGTTGTGATTTTGAGAAGTCATGGACTCGGTTTGGTTATGTCTAGAGGGCATGGATCCTTATTGAAATGCTAATGTAATGTAATGTGATGTGTAATTTGTAATGGTCAATTAATGGTTAAATAATTAATTAAAATAAAGTAAAATTGATTAAAAGGGATAAAGTAACTTATGTATCTCTTTAAATGGTTATGTGATTATAGGATATCTAGTCTTAGAAGTGGCATCCTAGAGTCCGAGAGACATTAGCTACAATTGAGTCTAAAACTTGGTTGTTTCCATAATTTAGTTGAGAGATGTATTATATCATGTAATTTTTGTGTTTTTATACACTAATCCACCTTGTCGGTTAGGTAAACTGATAGCCCAAGGATTCTGATCCCTGAGGGGTTTTTCCCCAACATCTCGGTGGGAGGATGGGTGGAAGACTACCCCCTTTGACCATGCACTCTTCTCTTATTAGTTACCTGTGTTGGTATGCACGGAGGTTATTTTTACCCATATATGTGTGTAAAGGGATGTAATGGGTTGTGGTTATTTCACACACATATATTATAGATATAGTTTCCTATGGACTACTATAGGTGTAATGTGTATAGTTTATGATGTCTTGAGGATCCTTACTCGGTGTATGGGTTGTAATGGCTTGAGGTATAATACCCGATGTATGATAAACACTATGTGAGATGTGGTGGCTCTCGAAAACTACATGTTTACTTTGCTTATTTGGATGTGGTGGTGAGTTTCATGATGTACAAGTTGTGGTTTTTTACCCAGGTGTCTTCAGGATAGCCTTTTTGGAGAGATATGCTCAGGACGTGCGGCGTTGGGGAAAAGTGGAAAACTAGTGGGGAAGTGGTAGTGAGGTACCCTTGATATTCTTTATTTTATTATATACTCTTGTATGTGATACTTGGTGAGAGTAGCCATAGTGAGGATGGAAACTTAGTATACCTATTTAGGTGACAAGTTTGTTTCACTTGTTTTTCACTATGCTTTAGCAAGATTTCTTTTCTTTTGCATGAGAGACTCTAGGGAGGATCCTACTGAGTATACTATTATACTCACCCTAAGTTTATACAAACTATTTTTTAGGTTAGTTGGAGAAAGTTGGAGATCAGGCTGGTTACTACTAGATTGGGGTTTGTAGGAGTTGTTCGGGCTTCATGGTCACCGTCATTTTACTTTCTTTTGGTACTTGCAGTTTTCCCTTTCAGTTGTAGGAGTTATTGCATGAAATTAAATATGTGCACTTGGGTTTATTTTATATTATAGTATGAGTAGGAGTTGGTTGGTTCCGATCTTATCTCTCTCTTTCACATGTGTTTCTATCAAAGGATAATATCTCTTATCTGTGTGACATACCATAACATATTTTGTCCTTATAAAAGAAATAACTTTTATTTCCAAACTTGAAAATAAATCCATTTGTATCTAGGAAATATACATAAATTATGTTATTGGTCACCATAGGTACATAATAAAAATCATTTAAAACCAAAACCATTCCCATTAGAAATGAAAGGTGGTAGTCATCATTGGAAAGAGCATCCAACCTCTCACCATTAGTAGCTCTCATATCCACCTCTCCTCTGTAAATATTTCAAAATCAACTTGGTTCCTATATTTGGATGTATATGTGAGAACCACAAGTTTTATCTAATACCCAATGTGTATATATGTAAATATTTCACTTGATAATGAATGCACCTTTAGCTTCCCCTAGATTTTGGGTACAGTTCCTCTTCCAGTGGCCTGGATTACCACATGCAAAACATACTTCCTACTTTTCCTTGACTTTCCTATGGATCTTCCTCTTCTTGGAATGATGGTGCTCACGATCATTAGATTGTTTATAGGTCTTTGAACCCTTTTCCTTGTTCTTCCTTTTATTATTCAGTCACAATACCCTCTCCTCAAAGTGTACCCCTATAGGGCCAGCAATGGGAGAATAGAGATAGTGACCCCCCAAGTCCTGCCTCCAATAATCCCCAGGTTGGTGAATAGCTTTGAAGTTATAGTAAACACATAGATGAGAGGCATTATCCTCTTAGAGAAACACATGTGAAATAGAGAGATAATATAGGCACCAACTAACTCTTACTCTCACTACAGTATAAAATAAACCCAAGTGCACATATGTAATGTCATGCTTAAACTACTACAACTGAAAGAGAAAACCGCAAGTACCAAAAGAAAGTAAAATGGAAGTTACCACGAAGCTCGAACAGTTCCCACAAACCACAAGCTATTAGTAACTAGCCTGATCATTAACCTTCTCCAACTGACCTGAAAAACAGTTTGCATAAATTTAGGGTGAGTATAATAGTATACTCAGTAGGTTCCTCCCCAGAGCCTCTCATCCAAAAGTAAAGAAATCATTCTAAAGTACAGTGAACAATAAGTGAAACTAACTCATCACCTAAATAAGTATACTAATTTCCAATACTCATAATGGATACTGAAAGGAACTGTTATGGGCACTCTCAAATGATATTCGGTTTCGGGTTATTTAGGTGCAACAGAGTGGCTGACCAAGATCGTATCTCAAAGGAGGAAGTGATTTAAAACAACATATTAAAGGTATTATGAAAATAAAATAAAATAAAATAAAAAACTTATAAGGATGGGGGGTTTTTCAATGCTTATAAAATAATAAGAATAACTATGCTGGAAGAAGATTGTATTTTTTGTTTTTGTTTTTGAAATGAAATTTTATTAATAAAACATAATAAAAAGATGTTTTTTATAAAATATTTTTAAAAGGAGTAATCGATATAACTCTACCTATTCACTTACTTATTAATCATTATAATTTTATTTAATATCCACTTATTTATGATCCTATAATTTGTTAATTCTCGCACTCTATGAGAAGTAACTTTACCATAAAAATGAAGTAAATTAAACCCTAGGCTAGCTTCGGAACATGCAATCATAGCACCGTAATTTAATTAATGTTATAAGTATAGATTATAGTTAATGGTAAATTAGGTCATATATCCATTATAGAAAATGAGGATTAATTTTTTTAGGGGTTATATTTTAACTCTACAAATTTATCCTGTGTGCTTTTGTTTCACCGATTAAGATTGCGCACTCACAATTCACACATCACTCGACCTCATGAGTTTTGTGTTAATTATTAAATTGATTGATTAGTTTCTTTTAATTTAAAAACACAATTCATAAATAATAATATGTGAATTAAAGTATCCCATTTATTCAAAATAAATAAATTAAGAAGGTAATAGGTAGATCAATTACTAAGAAAACTACTCTTCGATGGGTGGTGTAGTCATCATAGAAGCGAATTGCATTTGCAACAGTTTAGAATGGGTATAGCCCAATAACGCTTACACTCTTGAGTTATAGACCAAAGATTAATATTAAATAATAATAAAATAGAATAAAACATAAGAAAACATAATAAATATAAGAGGAATGAATAATTTTATTATGCAAACACAAATATTACAACATGAAGAAGAATAAGATGGCTTTGATGAAGGGATCTTTGTTTAAAGAGCTACCCTTCTTTAAATTCTTCGATAATTGGAGTTTAACCACTTATAATCTTCCCTAAACTTTCTAATTCATGTCCCAACCCCTAAAAATGAGAAAAAAACCAATTTATAGAGTGAATGGGAGGCTAGTTTTTAAGAGGTTTCAAGTGTGAATGTAGAAATTCGGCCAAATAAATTAAGCCAACTTGAACTGCCTGTTTGACCACCAAAACATGTGAACCATATGTCCTTACAGAAGGATTATTTGTGAAAAAAAATTTCATAGATATTTTCTTTAAATATTGTCCTAATAAAACAAAGCATGAAAAAGTTATGGCCCAAATACAGAATTGATGTCCAATCTGGCGATTCCACCCCATCTTTGACTTCATGGACCTTTTACACCAATACAATGCACGATTTAGCTCTCATGTCCTGAATTAAAGTTGTATCCCATTAATTCAGGAACACATTAAAAAAATTTTAAGTTCAGATAATTCATATAAAAATATTTATGTCTGAATTACTACAGTTCACTTTAAAGGGTAAAACTGGAATTTTCATCAAATTTTCAAATGAATAATCTAGTCCCAAATATTTTACAAATGAACACATTTATCACATTGTGAGGAAATTATATCATTTATTATCAATAAAATAATCAATAAAAATGTGTTTTATCAACTCCCCCACACTTACCCTTTTGTACTCCTGGGAAAAACCTCGTATCATGTAATCCAGAAAATTATGAAAAGATATGCATGTTTATATTTATCAATCCACAATGGAAATATAAGAAAAGTAAGAATTCGATCAATCTTCAATATCAATAAATTTAAAAATCATTGTCTCATAAATTGTGTCAAAATAAAATCTAGTGTGATTAATAACAATAATGAGAGAGAAAACAAGTCATGGGTCTACCATGTCACTAATTTTCCATGTGTGTGTGTGCTAATAATTTCAAGCTAGTATCTAAAACCTTTATCCAGTATATTCATATCAATTAAAACAATTCTTCTTACCTAGTTTAATTCAACAAATCTGTTCTACATTCCATTGCAATTAGATTTCAAGACCCACTCACATAAGAATTCCCAAAAGTTAAACCTTAAGCTCCCAACCTAGATATACCCACATGTTTTACATTTCATCACTCCCCTCTTTATTAATATATATATATATATATATATATATATATTTTTGATTTAATTTTTTTTGATGATTTTTTTTTGTTTTTTAAGGCGTAAAACTATCAGATATCAGGTACACATACATAGTTCAATTTGGTATAGTAATGAAATTGATTGGAATAGAAATAATCATATGAACCAACCATTGATATAAGATGAATTTTCTTACCTAACTTGGATAAACCTTAAATTGAGTAGGAAAAATTTCACAAGTCATGATTATGTGAAAAGATATGTGGATAAATCAATGACACAATTTACCATGAAAAAATCACAAAGAATGGTGTCAACATCTAAAAGGTTTTGTTATGACACAACCAACCATATCATCGACGAATTCAATTTTTATAAAAATCAACCCTTGATGATGAAATATTTCTCATTCTTATCATGGAACCAATGAATTTTGAAAACATGAATTTTCCATATATTCCATATCTAAATGATCATGTTACATGATATTTTCCTTTTTATTTTGTCTTTTTAAATATTTAACATAAAACTTAATAGAAAACACTCAAAAACACACAAATGAAAATCCTAAATATCTACCCTGAAATGTTGTCCCCTCCCCCACACTTAAAATATTGCATTTTCCTCTATGTGAACCTATGATATGATATATGCACATGAAATTTATAATTTTAATTAGGAAAAGAATATAAAAGTGAAAGGGTTAGGACCAGCCTAATATGATCAAGTGATGATGGGGTCATGTAGTGTGATGAAATCCACTGCATCAGTAGGAAGTCCCTCAATGTATTTATTCAAACGTTGCCCATTTACTGTAAAGATCCTTTCAATGTCCTCTTGTGTAATATCCACTACACCATAAGGAAAACCATTAGTCACAACATAAGGACCTAACCACCTAGAATGAAACTTACCAGGCATCAGCTTCAGTCGTGAACTATAGAGCAAGAATTTCTCTCCAAGTTGAAATTATCTTTTCTGGATCATTTTTTCATGAGATTATTTTGATCTTTCCTTATAGAGCCTTGAGTTATCATATGAGGACAATCGAATCTCCTCAAGCTCTTAAATTTGAAGCTTCTTTTGGATTCCATCTTGGTCCAAATCCATGTTACATTTCTTTATAGCCCAATAAGCCCAATGTTTAACTTCCACAGGTAGATGACAGGATTTCCCAAAAACAATCCGAAATGAGGACATACTAAAGGGGGTATTGTATGTTATCCTATAATCCCACAATGCATCATCTGAGTTCATGCTCCAATCCTTCCTATTTGGCTGCACAATTTTCTCCAAAATTTGTTTCAACTCCCTATTTGAAACCTCAGCCTCACCATTTGTTTGGGGTTGGTATGGTGTTGATGTTTTGTGTGTCACCCCATACTTCCAAATGAGGGAAGATAAATTCTGATTGCAGAAGTGTGTCCCTTGGTCACTGATGATGGCCTTTGGTACTCTAAACCTACAAAAAATATGTGTCCTGAAAAATTCCAGTACACCATGAGAATCATTAGTCCTGGTGGCCTTAGCCTCCACCCATTTACTCACATAATCAACAGCAATAAAAATATACAAAAACCCAAATGAACTAAAAAAAGGACCCATAAAATCGATGCCCCATACATCAAAAATCTCACAGAATAATATGGGTTTTTGGGGCATCTCATGTCTCCTAAAATATTATCAGTGTGTTAGAAACGTGAGTACGACTTACAAAACACATGAAAATCATGGAATAAACTAGGCTAATACAATCCAGAGTCCAAAACTTTCCTAGCTATGCATTGGGGTCCAAAGTTCCCACCACAAGCAAGTGTAAAATAGAATTGTAGAACATACTCAAACTCATGATCAGGAACACACCTCCTAATAACTCGGTCACTACACATACTCCATAAGTAGGGATCATCCCACACATAAAATCTAGACTCACTCTTTAATTTTTGGACTTGATGTTTCTTTAAATTTGTAGGAATTTCATAGGCCACAAGGTAGTTCACTAAATCAGCATACCAAGGATGCATACATAAGATGGAATAAAGATGCACATCAGGAAAAGTGTCCTGAAGTGGTACCTGGTCCAAGGTGTCATCCTCTAGTGTGTGAGTGAGCCTACTCATGTGATTCACCGTTAGGTTTTCCGACCTCTTCGTGTCCTTTATCTCAATATCAAATTCTTGAATAAGGAGCATCCATCAGATAAGTTTGGGATTTGCGTCTGGCTTCTTCAAGAGGTACCTCATAGCTACATGGTCAGAAAAAGAAACTACTTTAGAGCCCAATAAATATGAACGGAATTTATATAAAGAAAATATGATAGCAAGAAACTCTTTTTCTATGGTTTTTTAATTTGATTTGGTTGAATCTAGTGTCCTTGATGCATATGAAATCACATGTGAACATCCCTCCACCCTCTAAGATAAGATAGCCCCAACTATGAAGTTGGAGGCGTCACACATAAGATCAAAATAAATCTCCCACCGTGGGGGATGTATGATAGGTAGAATGGTCATACACTTATTTATCTCATCAAAGTAAGTACTATAAGAATCATCAAACACAAAATCAAAATCCTTTTGAAGTAATTGTGACATAGGAAGAGAAATCTTACTAAAATATTTGATGAAGCACCGATAAAATCTTAAATTCCCTAGTAAAGATATAACATTACACACACATGAAGGATAGGATAAGGATGAAATGATATCTACCTTAGATCTATCAACCTCTATCCCATGTTTTGACACTATGTGCCTTAAGACAATCCCATGATCTACCATGAAATGATACTTTTCAAAGTTTAAGACCAGATTCTTCTTAATAAAATGATTCAAAACCTTTCCCAAAATAGAGATACAATCATCAAATGAAGACCCATGAATTATAAAATCATCCATAAATACCTCCATGAAGGACTCAATGGAATCTGAAAAAATACTCACCATGCATCTTTGGAAGGTACCTGGGGCATTGCAAAGTCCAAATGGCATCCTTTGGTAGGAAAACGTACCAAATGGAGAAGTGAATGTTGTCTTATCCTGATCCTCTAGAGCAATAGGAACCTGAAAATATCCAAAAAAATCGTCCAAGAAACAATAATGTGTCTTCCTAGCTAGTCTCTTAATCATTTGATCAATAAATTGGAGGGGGAAATGGTTCTTACAAGAGGTTTGATTTAGTTTCCTATAATCAATACACACACGCCAACTATTTTGCACCCTCATTGGAACTAACTCATCTTTCTCATTTTTAACAACTATAACACCACTTTTCTTAGGCACAACCTGAATAGGACTCATCCACTTAGAATCTTAAATGAGATAAATTATACCTGCCTCAAGAAATTTTTCAACCTCTTTTTTAACAAATTCCAAAAGGGTTGGATTGAGTCTCCTTTGTGGCTGCCTAACCGGTTTAGCCTCATCCTCCAAAAGAATCCTATGCATGAAAATGGAGGGGCTAATACCTGATATGTCATCCAAGGTCCACCTGATTTCCTTAATGTTATCCCTCAAAAAATTCAAAAGTTTTTATTCATGTTCAAAAGGGATATTGTTAGTAATGATAACTAGTAATTTATCACCACTTAACAAGTATGAGTATTTGAGATTAGGTGGAAATGGATTGAGTTCCAATGTAGGGGGTGATGTATGGATGGAGAAATTGAAGGAACTGAAATATGTGCACAATGAACATCAGTATCAGAATATACATCATCAAAATCAGAGAATAAAGCATCAAATCCATCAGTATACTCAACATCCATGTCATAATCAGATTTCACATGATTAAAATCATAATATGATTCCATTTCAAAATCAAATATAAGAGAGTCTTGTGCATTAGAAACAGGTGTGGAAGTACTCTTATACATCAAACTAGATCCAATACTCATAATCTCCCTAAGAATAGGACAATCAAATTCCATGGGGTTTTTATTTTGTGGTTCAAAATGGGAGATAAAAAATGTAGAATGGTCCTCTGAAGGGTACTTCATGGAGTACATAACATTAAATATCACAACTTCATCCCCAAATTCAACGGAAAGTGTACCCTCATTGAAATTTATGATAGTTTTTGTAGTTTTGAGGAAGGTTCTACCTAAGATAATGGGAGAATGAGAACTTACCTGATCATCCTCCATGTTAATCATGTATAAATCTACTGGAAATATTATGTCTCTTACCTGGAAAAGTACATCCTCAAAGACTCCCACTGGATATGTTATAGCTCTATTTTCTAACTTCACCACTACTCTTGTCAACTTCAACTCGTCAACCTGCAAAGAAGATAATACAGAGTGAGGCATCACATTTATGGAAGCTCCTAAATCACAAAGTGCATCATAAAAGTTTAAATCCCATATGGTTCATGGGATGCTGAATTTCCCAGGATCCTTGCACTTTTTTGGCATTACTAGAGTTGGTGTAATTAGTGCTGACACATTCCTTCTAATATTGATCCTCTCATTTCCCTTGATCCCTCTTCGATTGGTACAAATTTCTCATAAGACTTTATCATACCTTGGGATTTTCTTGATAGCTTCAAGTAGAGGGATGTTGATCTCCACATGCTTAAATGTTTCCAAAACCTCTTTTTTCATTGCCTCTTTAACCATCTTCTTGGTTTTTACAACCCTGTTTGGAAATTTAAGGGTTTTAGGAGGAACATCATCAAACTTTTTCTTACCTTTATCTTTTTCCTTGGGTTTCTCATCAGCTGATTTTGAATGGGTCTTCTTTGGAGTTGAGGTGAATCCTGGCAGAATGATAGGTGTAGATGTATCATTTGTTTTCTTCCCACTTATCAATGTGATGGCACTGATATTTCCTTTGGTATTTGGAGTAGGTTGGTAAGGTATATTTCCAGAATTCTTACTTACCAGTTCATAGAGGGCGGTGGTAATCTGGCTCTTTTGATTCTTCAACTCCCTCAGCTTCGAACCTTGACTCTTCAGCTCATTCTGTTGATTGATAACAATTTTCTTCAAAAGGTCATAAGTTTTAGAATATACCTTTGTTTTATTGTTTCCTTGTTGTTGACTTGTTGATGCTTGAGCTTAAAATATCCTTTGGGGTTGTTGGAAACCCTGTTGGTAGGGTGGAGGCTTCTGGAAGTTTCGTTGAAAGGGGGGACTTTATTATTGTCCATATGCATACCTCATGTCCTATTGATCCTTCCATCCTTGGTTGTATGTTGGTGAAAATGAATCGAGATTATTTTGTGGATATGGTTGTTGTTACTGCTGATATGGACTCCCAGGAAACATTGTTTCACAATTTTCTGTTTCTTGTAGTCAGGGGAAACAGTCAGTTGGGTGGCTTGTCTCAGTGAAAATTCTACAAAGCCTTGAAGGAGGGGGTTAGGATGTATTTTGATCCAATGTAATCTATCTCACCATAGTGGTCAATTCTTCCAACTTGGTATTAATCAAATAACTTTCAAGAGAAGAATTACTTACCTGATGTACTCCTCGAACATGTGGTGTACCTTGATCTCCAAATTGTTGAGATTTTTGGGCCATCTTGTCAATCAATGCACATGTAGATACTGGTGTCTTGATCACCAATGCTCCTCTAGTCGCGACATCCGCCATGATCCTCTCCATAGGTGTTATTCCTTCATAAAAGTATTGGATGAGGAGTTTCTCACTAATTTGGTGGTGTGGGCAGCTTGCACACAACTTCTTGAATCGCTCCTAGTACTCATACATTGACTCCCCTTAGGCTTACTTGATCCCAGATATCTCCTTACAAATGGAAGTGGTCCTTGATTCTGGAAAAAATCTCTATAATAAAATACGTTTCAAATCATTCCAACATGTTACATCTTCAGGTTGTAAATAATACATCCAATCTTTTGCAGCTCCATCAAGGGAAAATGGGAATGCTCTTAGTTTTAATTGATCTTTAGTTGGTTTTAAGTTTAAGAAAACCACATTAAATTCTTTAAGGTGTTTATTGGGATCCACATCAGAGAGGCCTTGAAATTTTGGAAGTAGGTGAATTAACCCAGATTACAGTTCAAAGTCTGATTCGATATTTGGGTATGCAATACAATTTGGTTGATAGTTAATATCAGGTGAATCAAATTCTAGAATGGTTCTATTAAGTTCATTTCTAGTATTTTAATCCATTGGTTCTTGTTTTATGTTTTAATTTGAATTGTTTCGAATTTCAATGTTATTGGAGTGGAGAAATTCTCTAACTGTTTGAATGTTGAAACATACCGTAGACTGAGAATGTCTGATTCAAGTTCTTAGACTACATTCAATCTCAGGGTCAAGATCTAAAAGATCATCAGGATTAGTTTTTGTAATAAATAAAATAAAAAATGAAAATAAGGAAATTGGACTATAGTAAAATAAAATTGAGAAGTTTGAGTTGATGGTCCAAAAAGAAGAAGAATAAAATAAAAGAAGAAAAAAAATTCAGATTGGGTAAAGAAGGAAGAAAGAAGAGAAGAAGAGAATAAAATGTAAAATAAAATAAATACCTCAAGTTGGTTAAAATAATTATTTTCCTCCCTAGAAAAGGAACCAATTTGAAAGGCGCTGTCATGGGCGCTCTCAAATGAAGTGTGACTTTTGGGTTCTTAGGTGCAGTAGAGTGGCTGACCAAGGTCGTCTCTCAAAGGAGGAAGTAAATTTGAAAGCTTATTAAAGGTATTTTGAAAATAACATAAAATGGAATAATAACACTACTTGAAAAGATGTGGGGAGTTTTTTACCATTAATAAATCTAGAAGAAGTTTTCTAGAAGAATATTGTATCATTTTTTTTTGTTTCATTTTTGAATTAATGTTTTATTAAAAAGAAACAAAAAGAAGATGTTTTTTAGAAAATATTTTAAAAGGTGTAATAGATCTAACTCTACATATTCAATTATTTATTAATAATTATAATTTAAATTAATATCCACTTAATTATGATCCCTTAATTTTTTAAATCTTGAATCCTGTGAGAATTAACTTTACCACAAAGATGAAGTGAATTTAACCCTAGGCTAACTTTGGAACATGCAATCGCAACACTCTGCTTTGATTGATGTTATAGGGTTAGCTTATAGTCAGTGTTAAATTAAGTCACATATACTCTCTAGAAATTATAATTAATTGAGTTTAGGGATTATATTTTAACACTACAAATTGAACTTGTGGGGTTTTGAATTACCAATTAAGTTCACGCTCTCACAATTCATACAATTCTCGACCTTGTGTGATTTATGTTTATTGTTCAATTACTTGATTAGTTTCATTTAAATTAAAAACTCAATTAATATATCATATTATGTGAATTATATTATCTCATTGATTTAAAATAAATTAATGAAGGAGTTGAGAGGTAGATAGATTACTAAAAATAACTACTCATCCATGGGCGGTGTAGTCATTGTAGAAACGTTTTTCATTTACAAAGGTTTAGAGAAGGTATAACCCAATATCATTTCTACTCTAGATTCCAAAAAAATTAGGAATATTAATATAAGAATAAATTTGAAGAAAATAGAAGAAAATAGAATAAATAAAATAATAACAAATAAGTTTATTACACAAACAAAAGCATTACAACATGAAGAAGAAGAAGAAGGCTTCGTCGAAGGGATCCTTGCTTCAAGATCTACCCTTGTTGAAATGGTTGGAGAATTAGAGTGGATCCACTTTTCCTCTGACCTCAACTTCTTAATTAACATCCTAAACCCTCCAAATGAGAAGAAACTAATTTATAGAGTGGATATAAGACTAGGTTTAATGAGGTTTCAAGTGTGAATGGGGAATCTCGGCCTAATATTTTAATCCAATTTTCACCACCCATTTGACCTCCAAAACGCGTGAACGAGTTGTTCTTACAGTATAATGATTTTTGAAAAATTGGGTTGGAGAGCTCCTCTCAAAATTTGGGCTCACTCAAAGCTTGGATGAAGAAGTTATGACCCCAATATAGAACCAATGTCCAATCTAGCAGGCCCAGCCCACCTTTGACTTAATGGTCTATTTAGTCCAACCAAATGCACAATTTAGCTACAATTTCTTAAACAAAAGTTGTATTAAATTAACCCAGTAACACAATTACAAAATTTCAAGTTAAAATAATAAATATTAAAATATTTATCTTCCAAATACTACAGTGCACTATAAAGGGTAAAACTGGAATTTCCATCAAATTTTCAAATGAATGATCTAATCCCAAATATTTTATAAATAAACATATTTAACACAATTTGAAGAAATTTTATCATTTATTATCAATAAAATATTCAATAAAAAATTATTTTATCCTTAACTTAAAATGAATAAAAGAAAACAATTAATTAATGTTAAAGTCTTACATATTCAAAGTTTAGGATCTCTAACTACTTTTTTTGTAGGTATGGATCTAGGTCGACGCCCTCATCAGGTTAGTATAGAATATGTTTAGCAGGTTGTTCCAGTAGATCACCACAGAGTAGAGGTTGAAAACAATGACACATGGAGGAGGAAACTCCAAGATTTTTAACAGCAGAGACTACAAGAGTATAAGGGCTCCATTTCAGATGCAGTCATAGAAGACTGGTTGGAGGAGGTTGAGATGTCCTTCATTTCGATCCGTGATTGGAAATATAACTGGGTATCATTGGTTGTGACAATTCTGCATGGTTCAGTGAGTAAATGGTGGTTATTATTCCTTGGGGATCATGAGGAGTTGGCAGTCTCTTGGGAGGAGTTCTGAGACCAGCTCAGAGTTGAGTTTCTTTCTTCGACCGAAAAGGCGACCAGTCACTAGGAGTTTCTTACCCTTTGGTAGGATATCTTCATTGTGTGAGAGTTCAAGATCCATTTTAGGAATATTTTGTGATATGATTCAGACCTATTTTCAAATGATAAGGCTAGGGTGAGGCATTTTGAGGATGCTTTATGTCCAGAGATCCAACACCAGGTCACTCTGTTTATGTTGAAGATATATCTTAAGGTGTTAGAGAGGGAAGAGGCCATTGAGAGGATGTTATCCAGAACTGGATCATCGTAAGAGGGGAGTTTTCAGGATTCCTCATGAATCAGATTTGTGGTCTGGGGTTCCTGGTTTTCAGGGAATAAGAGTTTCTGTTCGGCCAGGGGTAGGTCCCAGCCCTCAATGTCTCGTTTCTCTAGGGGAATCAGCTCTCAGGACTATGCTAATGGATCAAGTACTTGTTTTTATTGTGGAGGCCAAGGTCGTCAGTGGAATGAGTGCCTGAAATTTCTAAGCAGTCAGAGTGTTTCAAGTGTTCTGCTATAGGTTCCTCCTTTGAGGTAGTTTCTTTGAGGCAGAAGTAGTATGTTTCACTAGCTTTGGATTAGCAGAGAGTAGATGGGGCAGGTATAGGAAAGCCCTGGGATTCCCCCCATCCTCATAGAGTTGAGTGTGGTTATGGAGGTAGTCGTTAGTATGGTTAGAGAGTCTATAGAGAAGGTCGTGTTTAGCTTCATGTTTTAGCGTTTCCAGCTCCAGGTGAACCAGATGTCATTCAAGGTACCCTTTTCTTGTTTTCAACTTTGGTGCATGCCTTATTTGATTTAGGAGAGACGCACTCCTTCATATCACCTGCCCTTTTCCATTCCTTGGGACTTTATGTATAGATTCTTTCAGTTCCCTTGGCATTGACTATGTTCATTAGAGGTCTAAATGAGTTGTTTTACGTATGTAGAGACTGTGTGCTAGTGCTGGGGAAACACCACACTTGGGTGATTTCTTGTTTTTTATGAATACAACCATATGATGTTATCCTTAACATGGATTGGTTTTATTCATTGCAAGTTATCATGGATTTATTCAAGATGCAGGTGGTGTTCTTTGATGTTAATGGAGAGTCAGCAGTGTTTTTCAGCGAGTGAGACCCTCAGATGGGACAGAGGAATGTTCCTTCCTTATCATCCTTGATGTATGAGATGATGTTGAGTTCATCATATGTTCATAATTCGGTGTTTCCTAGGGTCGTGGAAGAGTACCCTGATGTCTTTTTAGAATAGGTTGTAGAATTTCCCCCTCGATGGGAGATCGAGTTTTGGATCAAGCTACAGCCAGGCGTGTCTCATATCTCGATGTATCCATATAGGATGGGACCTTCTGAGTTGAGGGAGCTGTGTATACAACTCGATGGTCTGTTGTAGTGCAGTTTTATTTTTCCAAGCATGTCACATGGGGTGCACCGATTTTTTTTTTGAGGAAGGATGATGGCAGTTTGTGATTGTGTATCAATTATCATCGCTTGAACAAAGTGAAATTAAAGAACTATTATCCTATTATATAGATTGATGATTTATTCGATCAACTGAAGGTTTTAAGTTGGTTCTCAAAGATCAATTTGTATTTAGGATATCATCAAATTCTTGTGAAGGATGAGGATATCCTGAAGACTTCTTTCTATTTTAGTTATGGGAATTACAAGTTCATTGCAATGTTTTTCGGTGTGATGAACACTCTAGATGTGTTCATAGGGTTGATGATCGCTTTGTTCCATGATTTTCTAGATAAGTTCATGGTGGTTTTCATTGATGAAATACTTGTGTACTCTGCATTTGAGGAGAATCATATAGGACATTTGTGTACTGTTTTGGGAGTTCTTCGCCATGATAATTTGTTTAGGAAGTTGTCATAGTGTGAGTTTTTGGATTAAGAAGTATATTTATTGGGGTATGTTGTATCCTAGAAGGGAGTATATGTGGATCCATCAAAGATAGAAGCAGTTGTGTCTTGGGTATCCCCCAAGATAGTGGCAGAAGTGAAAAGTTTCCATGGTCTTGCAGACTATTATAGGAGGTTCGTAGATGATTTATCTCAGGTTTCAACTCCTCTAACAACATTGACTAGAAAGGATCAGGTGTTCATGTGGGCTGACCAGTGTTAGGCATATTTTGAGTATCTGAAGTAGAAGTTGGTTAGCGCTCTGGTTCTTTATCTTCTAATATAAGGAGTTCAGTTTAAGGTTTTTTGTGATGCTTTGTGTATGGGGTTAGGATGTGTTCTGATGTAGCATAGATAATTAATTTCTTATGAGTCTCGGAGGTTGCGTTCCCACGAACGTAGTTATTCCAACCACAATCTCGATTTAGTGGTAGTGGTGTTTTCTCTGAAGTTGTGGAGACATTACCTCATTGGTGAGTGTTTTGTGGTCTTCACCAATCATAATATCCTGATGTGTGTTTTCTCCCAACATGACTTGAACTTGTGACAGCATTGGTGGATGGAGTTCTTATAGGATTACAACTTCAAATTTTATTATACACCTGGAAAGGGAAATGTTGTAACTGATGCGCTGAGCATGTAGTCTCATAGTGATGTAGTTCATGAATCAGGTGATTCCTAGAGAGTGATGGAATAAATTTCAATGTTACATCTGGATATGGGAAAAGTTGGTGGCATAGGTTGTCTTTTTCAGATGATGGTGAAATCATCTCTGGTGTAGCAGGTAGAAGAGTCCCAGTTGAGGGATCTTGAGGTAGAGGTCTGGAGGGACCAATTTATTTATGGTGAGGCCACTAATGGTTTTTCTGAGGATTAACAACACTAGGTTTTGTTTTAGGGAAGGTTTTTCATTTCATTGGTGATGTGTGATATGGTTCTTGGAGAGTTCCATAGATCGGCCTTAGCGGTACATACTAGCATGAAAAAGATGTACCAAGATTTGAGAGGTCAGTTTTGGTGTCCTGGGTTGAAGTGTGCAGTTACAGAGTTTGTATCTCGATGTTTGGTCTGCCAGAAGGTGGAGATCAAGCACCATGTTTCAGGTGGTTTTCTTTAGCCATTAGATGATACTCATTGGATGTGGGAGTATATCTCAATAGAATTTGTTATTATTTTACCTCAAGATTAGGGAGGCTATGACTCTATATAAGTGGTAGTGGATCATTTGAAAAAAACACCCCACTTTATAGTGATCAAGGAGTTGAGCTTAGTGGAGGTTTTGTCAAGGTAGTATCTGGAGAAGGTGGTGAGACTCCATGGAGTTATGAAGAAAACCATTTCTGATCGAGATCCTCATTTTATCTCCAGGGTGTAGAGAGGTCTCTAGCATGATTTTGGTTCTCATATATTCCTTATCACTGCTTTTCATCCACAGACGGATGGTCATACATAGTGAACTATCCAAACTCTTAAAGACATGTTGCGCGGATGTGGAGAAGAGTACTTGGGAATGTGAGTCTTAGAACAAAGTAGCGGACTATCTTGCCTCACTCAAATCTCCAGGTTCGGGGATAGTCTTTTTTCATGATGTCCATAGCTTGAAGCAGGAAGGTATCAACATCATTAGAGGGGATTCCCTCAGTCTCCACTACTTTAGACCCCCATAGTGTTGTGGTTCTTGAAACCTTCCTTTGTAGGCCGACTTGTATGTTCCCTTTTCCTTGAATAAAAATTTTAATGATGATGATGAGTTGTAGATATGTGCTCAGTACCTCGAGTTGTTTTATGTTTATATCTTCTCTTGTAACATTGTTCATTTGTTGGTTTTATACCCCTTTCTATTTATGATATGACTTTCTCTTGTTTCTTATTGTTTCTTACTCTCTTTTGAGAGGTATCTCCTCAGGGAGAGTGTTTAAGATCTGGTTGTGGTTGTTGCATGGATTCACATTATTCCTTGATGAAGAAGTTGAGCTCATGTAGTGGCAAGAGCTTTGAGAGGTATCTCTAAGGTTGATTGTTTGGACCCCTTTTTTTGTTTCCTCTTTGGGTTGGTTTTGGATTCTCGAG
This sequence comes from Viscum album, assembly GCA_963277665.1. Lineage (NCBI taxonomy): Eukaryota > Viridiplantae > Streptophyta > Magnoliopsida > Santalales > Viscaceae > Viscum > Viscum album. Next base: position 1,955,336,004 of record OY728130.1, read on the forward strand.
GTCGAAAATAGTTTGAGAGGTATCTGATGAAATGACCCAGACCTCTCCAGTCCATTACTTAGTTGAAATATGGTGTTTGAGGTATTTTGGGAGGTTAAGGTGACTCATTTCAAGAGTCACAAAATTTCCTGTTTTCCAACAGTAGCTCGTTTCACTGGTGAGTCAATAACAGTGAGTCGGCAACAGTTACATGCAATGGTGACTCGAGATGGTAGCTCACCGGACGGTGACTCACTGAATGGAGACTCACGAATGATGGCTCACTGAATAGTAGCTCAACAATGGTGACTCACTAAATGATGACTCACATAATGGTATCTCACTAAATGACCACTCATCCAATGGTGACTCACCCAATGGTGAGTCATCCAATGGTGACTCCTCCAATGGTGATTCGTCAAATGGTGAATCTTACAATGGTGAGTCATCAAATGGTGACTCATCCAATGGTGAGTCCTCCAATGGTGACTCGTCCAATGGTGAGTCATCCAACGGTGACTCAACCAATGGTGATTCCTCCAATGGTGACTCATCCAATGGTGACTCATCCAACGGTGACTCATCCAACGGTGACTCGTCCAACGGTGATTCGTCCAATGGTGAGTCATGAATAGTGTTTCCAGTTTCCTATAGTTATGCCCCTTTGATGTTATCTTTGATGTAAAATGCATTCAAAGCCTTGTTTTAAGGTATTTAATGCCGATTCAAAGCCCATAACTTTTATCTAAATTTTACTAAGGGTTGGGGTTCCTTTACTTGGTTAAAACATGTAATCCTGACCAGATCCTCTTTTAATGGAAAATCTAAACCATATATAAATTATTGCTCTGTTTTGATTTTCAAAAGGCCAATATACCTTCCTCCCTTATTCTTCCTTATTGTTTTTCCTTGGTACGGGGCTCCAATAGTTATTCCTCCCGTAGGAGTCACGTGTTGTGTTGTAGCCTTAGATCGTATTCCCCTTTAGAGTTTTTCTTGCTTCATTCTCACCCTCTATTTTGGTGAAATCAAGAAGTTTCAATCTATATTCAATATAAGGTATGTTCTACCTCTATTATTTTGGGTTCGTCAATCTGTTTCCTCCCATTTCTCTTTACCATGTGATGGCATGTGATCTCCATGTTTCTAATGGATCTTTCTTGGTTGTTGGTTGGCATGGTGGTTTTGCAACGTCCTTGGGTGGATGCAGTCATTATGGGAGAGGTTATTGTGATCCATTGTGTTGTCCATTCTCATGCAAAGAAATTCAAAAACCTTTTGAGGTAGGGGATTCATTACTTCTATATTTTATTTATATGTAATCATAGAATTATCATTATTTATCCCTTGAATCACAATGAAATTAACATAATAATTATTTAAAATGGATTAAACAATTAGTATCGATTACTTAGCAATGTTATTGCATCTTGATTTCCTAGATAGTGTGATATTTATGACTTTCTTGTTTATCATGTCATTCTTGATGGAAATTGGTAAAGAACGTAAAGCTGAGGTTAATTGTAAATTGATTCTCTAAAGGATTAAAGAGTTGTGTTAATGAATATGATTGCTATTGTATTTTGATGATAATCAAATTGATGTAGATATGCATGTTTAACTGAATTGGTTGATGAACCTGAATCATGTTGATGCTTGTTGATAAAAGTAATAAAGTCATGTTAAATTAAATGTTTAATTAATTTGTGATAGCTTGAGAAGATTATTTCTTAGGTTTACCATAGTTGGAACCTATGATAATGAATTGTTTATTTAAATATGGAATAATAACTAGTTTTATGAATAAAGTATAATGCCTTTATAGGGAATGAGTTTCCCTCCTGTTGTAAAGGCCAAGTGCCTTATGCTTTGGATCCATGAGATCTCGTTTTGTGTGAAGGGTGGATGACTTGTTTAAGGGCCGAGAGCCCATTTCTATCTTTTTTTCCTACTACTTGTGATTTGATATGGGTTTGGGATGGCTGGGCATGCATGGTTGTTGTGGTATGTAGGGGTAGGGAGGCCCAGTCATCATGGCAGCAGTTGATGCCTAGAGTGGTTAGATACATTGTTTTATGCATGTGGGTGTTGGGGAGGACACTAGAGATTATGGAATGAGTTGAATTTGGACTTATCCATTGATATGAATGTTGGATGCTTGTTGAATCTGTTGTTTTTTTATCTGCTTTACTTTCCCCACTACTTGAGGTAGCTGATTTTTATTACTCTCCTTTAAAGAGAGGTGAAGACAAACGGGGTATGCCATGTGATTTATGTGTTTAGCTTCTCAAGTATGGATGGGTCTACACTCCTACTATAGGTGGAAAATAATCGATGGGTAGCTCATCTACTCACCGTGTTGATACCCTTGTGTTTGGTATCTTATAATGTTTTCCTAGAATACCTAAAAATATGGAAATATGGAAATATAGAAAGTGGTAATGTTGTTAATAAATGAATAATTATTTAACTCATGGGGTTGGATCTTTCTTAGAAATGATCGTATTCATAATAATCATTCTTTTAACCTCAATGCAGGAAAATCTCGGATCCTTGTGGCAATCCAAGAGGCTGCTTTTATTCAAAAAGACTGTTGCAACAACTCAGTTGGAGATTTTGAGATCCTTCGCCGTCTTCGTGTTCCTGGAAATTATCCAAAGCCCAAACGCACCTTCGAGGTTTTCTGGCAGGCTCCACTGCAGGGATGGATCAAAGTTAATGTTGATGGTGCATCAAAAGGAAATCCAGGTCCTGCCAGTTGCGGTGCTATTTTCAGAGACTCTGCTGGACAGTGTCAGGGCTGTTTCTTCGTTGGATGCGGTCACTCGTCATCGCTGGAGGCAGAACTGCTGGGTGTCATCCATGCTGTTGATTTTGCTCTTCAAAGAGGCTGGAGGAAATTATGGATTGAGAGTGATTCATCCACCGTCATTCATGCCATTTGGAATGGCAGCACTCATATGGCCTGGAAGCACACTTCACGTTGGATGAACTGCCTTACCTTGCTCCACAAGATTGATTTTATCGCCACCCATACTTACCGTGAGGCGAACTCTGTCGCTGATGCTCTTGCCAATAAAGGAGTTCACCAGCAGATGACTTGGATGGACTCCCTGCCCGATGATTTATTTGAACTCTTTGATAGAGATTGTAAAAAAATCCCCTATTTCAGACTCTTGTAACTTTCTTGTCTTTTTTAATAATAATTTGTGCTTTGGTCTTTGACCAAAGCATTACCTTTAAAAAAAATTAATTAACATAAAGTAAAATTGATGAAAATGGATAAAGTAACTTAATGTGTCTCTTTAAATGGTTTTGTGCTTATAGTATATCTAGTCTTAGAAGTAGCAGTTTGGATTTTGAGATACATTATCTATAGTGGAGTCTAAAACTAGGTTTTTTCCATAGTGTGGTTATGAGCTATATTATATCCTGTACTTTTTGTGTTTCTATGCACTACTCCACCCTGTCGGTTAGGTAAATAGACACCCCAAGGATTTTGAGTCCTGGGGGTCGTTTTCCCTAATATCTCGTTGGGAGGATGCGTAGCTAACTACCCCCTTTTACTTCGCACTCTGCTCTTGGTAGTTACTTGTGCTGGTATACAAGGAGGTTAGTTTTCCCCATATATGTGTGTAGAGGGCTATAATGGCTTGTTGTTATTTCACACACATATATTCTAGATATAGTTTTTTATAGAATACTATAGGTGTAACATGTATGGGTTGTGATGGCTTGAGGATCCTTACTCAGTGTATGGGTCGTAATGGCTTGAGGTATAATACCCGATGAATGATACATGTTATGCGATCTATGGTGGATCCCCAAAACTACCTAGTTTATTTGGATATGTGGATGCAGTGGTGAGTTTCATGAGGTTCATGTTGTGGTGATTTTACCATGTGTCTTCAAGCTAGCCTTTTTGGAGAGAGATGCTCAGGACGCACCATGTTGGGGAAAAGCAGAAAACCAGTGGGAAGTGGTAACAGGGTACCCATGATATTCTTTATTATATTATATAATATTATATGTGATACTTGGTGAGAATATCTGATAAAACATATTTTTATTGAATATTTTATTTATAATAAATGATATAATTTCCTCACAATGTGGTAAATGTGTTCATTTTTAAAATATTTAGGATCAGATCATTCATTTGAAAATTTGAGGAAAATTCAAGTTTTACCCTTTAAAGTGCACCGTAGTAATTCAAATATAAATATTTTTATATGCATTATTTGAACTTAAAATTTTGTAAATGTGTTTCTGAATTAATGGGATAAAACTTTCATTCAGGTAAAGAGAGCTAAATCGTGCATTGGATTGGTGTAAAGGGGCCATGAAGTCAAAGATGGGTTGGACTCACCATATTGGAAATTAGTTATTTATTTGGGATATGAATTCTTCATCTATACTTGGATTAGGCCCAAATTTGGAGAGAAGCTCAAGGAGCCATTTTCACACAAATAATTATTCTATAAGGATAGCTGGTTCATGTGTTTTTGTGGTCAAATAGGTAGTGAAATTTGGATTAATTTATTTGGCTGAATTTCCTCATTCACACTTAAAACCTCTTAAAACCTAGCCTACCATCCACTATATAAATTGGTTTTTCTCTCATTTTGATGGGTTGTAACGTGAATTAGGAATTTTATTGTATAGGATAAGAGTTTCAACTCCAATTATCCAAGAATTGAAATAATGGTAGCTCTTGAAGTAAGGACCCCTTTATCAAAGTCTTCTTCTTGTTCTTCATGTTGTAATATTTATGTTTGCATAATAAAATTATTAATTACTCTTATATTTATTCTATTTTCTTATGTTTTATTCTATTTTATTATTATTTTATATTCCTATTTGGTCTGTAAATCAAGAGTATAAGTGTTATTGTGCTATACCCATTCTAAACCATTTCAAATGTAATTCGCCTTTACGATGACTACATCACCCATGGAAGATTAGTTTTCTTAGTAATTGATCTACCTATTACCTTATTCATTTATTTATTTTTAATAAATGGGTTACTATAATTTCCATATTATGATTTGTGAATTTTTTTTTTTAAAATTAAAATAAACTAAGAAAGGAATTGAACAATTAACACAAAACTCACGAGGTCAAGTGATGTGTGAATTGTGAGAGTGCAATCTTAATCGGTGAAACAAAAGCACACATGATGAATTTTTAGAGTTAAAATATAATCCCTAAACACAATTCATCCTCATTTTCAAGAATTTATATATTCCCTAATTTACCGTTGACCATAATCTAGACTTCGAATGTCAATCAAAGCAGGGTGCTATGATTTCATGTTTCGAAGCTAGCCTAGGGTTTAATTCACTTCGTCTTTACAGTAAATTTATTTCTCACAAGGTTTGGGAATTAAAAAATTAGTGGATCATAAATAAGTGGATATTAATTCAAATGAGAATGATTAATAAGTAAGTTAATAGGTATATTTAGATCTATTACGCTTTTTAAAATATTTTCTAAAAAACACATATTCTCGTTGTGTTTTATTAATAAAATTTCATTTCAAAAACAAAAACAAAAAAAATACAATCTTCTTCAAGCATACTTATTCTTATTATTTTATAAAAATTGAACACCCCCATCCTTATAAGTTTATTATTTTATTTTATTTTATTTTCAAAATACCTTCAATATGTTGTTTTAAATTACTTCCTCCTTTGAGATATGACCTTGGTCACCTACTCTATTGCACCTAAATAACCCAAAACCAAATATCATTTGAGAACACCCACAACAACACCTTTTAAATTGGTTATATTTTCAAGGAGGAAAGTAATTATTTCAACCAATTATAGGTTTTTATTTTATTTTTCATCTTATTCTCTTCTTCTCTTCTTTCTTCCTTCTTTACCTAGTCTGTTTTTTCCTTTTCTTTTTCTTTTGTTTTCTTCTTATTTTTTAGACCATCAACTCAAACTTCTCATTCTTATTTTATTATGGTCCAATTTTCATCATTTCATTTTTATTTTATTTATGACATGAACCAATTATAAAGATCTCTTAGATCTTGACCATGACATTGAGCACAGCCTTAGGGCTCGAATCTGACATTCTCAATCTATGGGAAATTTAAACATTCAACCAGTTAGAGAATTTCTCCATTATAGTAACATTGAAATTGGAAACAATTCTGAATCGGACATAAAATAAGAAACAATGGCTAAAAACAATAAAAATTAACTTAATAGAACCATTCAAGAATTGGCTGCACCATATATTAACTATCAACCAAATTGTATTGCATACCCAAATCTTGAATCAGACTTTGAACTGAAATCTGGGTTAATTCACCTACTTCCAAAATTTCATGGATTATCTAGTGAGGATCCAAACAAACATTTAAAAAAATTAATGTGGTTTTCTCAACCCTAAAACAAATAAATTATCTAAATATCAAATAAAATTAAGAGCATTTCCATTCTCACTTAATGGAGCTACAAAAGACTAAATGTATTATTTACAACCTGAATATGTAACTTGTTGGAATGATTTGAAATGAATTTTCTTGTAGAGATTTTTTCCAGAATCAAGGACCACTTCCATTCGTAAAGAGATATCAATAATCAAGCAAGTACAAGGGGATTCAATGTATGAGTACTATGAGCGATTCAAGAAGTTGTGTGCAAGCTGCCCGCATCACCAAATTAGTGAGCAACTTATCATCCAATACTTCTATGAAGGCCTCACACCTATGGAAAGGATCATAGTGGATTATGAAGCTAGAGGGTCATTGGTTTACAAAACAACAACAACTGTTCATTCATTAATAGACAAGATGGCACAAAACTCTCAATAATTTGGTGATCGAGTTACTCCACATGTTAGAGGAGTACATTAGATAGGTCCTTATTCTATTAAAAGTCATTTGATTGATACTAAGTTAGAATAATTGACCACTATGGTGAGGAATATTTATTTGGCTCAAAATGCATCCCAACCCACTCCCACAAGGCCTTGTGGAATTTGTACTGAAACAGACCACCCAACTGACTTTTTCCCCCAATTAAATGAGATAAAGGATTGTGAGGCACTATTCCCTAGGAGACCATATCAACAGCAACAAAAACCACATACCTAGAATAATTATGATTCATTTTCACCAACATACAACCAAGGGTGTAAGAATCAATTATACATGAGGTATGGATTTGGACAACAACAAAGTCCCCCTTTTCAATAAAATTTTCAGCAGGCTCTGCCATACTAATAGGGTTTCCAATAATACCAAAGGATATTTGAAGCCCAAGCATCAACAAGTAAATAACAAGGGAATTATAAACCAAAGTTAGATTCTAATACTTATAATATTTTGAAAAAAATTGTTCTTAATCAGCATAATGAGTTGAATAGTCAAGGTCCAGATTTGAAAGAGTTGAAGACGCAAATGAGCCAGATTTCCACCGCCCTCCATGAACTGGTAAGCAGGAACTCTAGAAATCTTACTTCCCAACCTACTCCAAATATCAAGGGTAATTTTAGTGCTATCATATTGAGAAGTTGGAAGCAAACAATTGATATATCTACATGTACCATTTCACCGGGATTCACCTCAAATCCAGAGAATACCCATTTCAAAACCACTGATGAGCAACCCAAGTAGAAAGAAAAAGTTAAGAAAAATATTGATGATGTTCCTATGAAACCCCTTCCATTTCCAAATAGAGTTGTAAAAACCAATAATATGGATGAATAGGCAATGCAAAAAGTGGTTTTGGATACATTTAAGCATGTTGAGATCAACATACCTCTACTTGAATCCATTAAGAAAATCCCAGGGTATGGAAAATTATTAAAATGACTTTATACCAATCGAATATGTCTCAAGGGAAATGAGAGGATCAATCTTGGAAGGAATGTGTTAACAATCATTACACCAACTCTATTAATTCCAACAAAGTGCAAGGATCTAGGGACATTCACCATACCATGAACCATAGGGGAGTTACACTTTTCTGATTTATGTGATTTAGGTGCTTCCATAAATGTGATGCCTCACTCTATATTCTCTTATTTACAGGTTGGTGAGTTGAAGCTGATGAGATTAGTGGTGCAGTTTTCGAATAGAGCTATGGAATATCTAGTGGGATTCCTTGAGGGTGTATTTTTTTGGGTAAGAGACATGATCTTTCCAACAAATTTCTATGTGATTAACATGGAGGATGATCAGGTAAGTTCTCATGCTCCCATTATCTTAAGTATCCCCTTCCTCAAAATTGCAAAAACTATCATAAATGTAAATAAGTGTGTACTTTCCATGGAATTTGGAGATAAAGTTGTGATATTTAATGTTATGTAATTCATTAAGTACCCCTAAAAGGACTATTCTTCTTTTTTGTCTCCCATTTTGAACCACCAAGTAAAAACCCCATGGAATTTTATTTTCCCATGCTTAGGAAGATTATGAGCATTGGTTATAGTTAGATGTCAAAGAGAACTTGCACACCTATTTATAATGCACACTCTCTTATATTTGATTTTGAAATGGATTCCTATTCTGATTTTGATAACTCTCACACTGATTATGACATGGCAGTTGAGTATGCTGATGGATTTGATACTTTATTCTCTGATTTTGATGATGTATATTCTGATACTAATGTTCATTGTGTACATATTTTATCTCCTTCAATGTCTCCATCCATACATCACTCCCTACACTATAACTCAAGCAATTGCTGCCAAATCTAAAATACTCATACTTATTGAGTGGTGATAGATTACCTATTATAATTACTAAAAATGTATCTTTTGAACATGAAGAAAAACTTTTGAATATTTTGAGGGAGAACATTAGGGAAATCTGGTGGTCCTTGGCTGACATATATGGTATTATCCCATCCATTTTCATGCATTGGATTCTTTTGGAGGATGGAACTAAACTAGTAAGGCAGTTGCAAAAGATACTGAATCCAACTCTTCTGGAAGTTGTTAAAAAAGAAGTTGAAAATTTTATTGAGGTAGGTATAATTTATCCCATTTTATATTCTCAATATCTGAGTCCTATTCAGGTTGTGCCTAAGAAAATTGTTGTTAATAATGTTAAAAATGATAAGGAGGAGTTAGTTCCAATGAGGGTGAAAAAAAGTTGGCATGTGTATATTGATTATAGGAAACTAAATCTGTCCACTTGTAAGGACCATTTCCCCCTCCCATTTATTGATCAAATTCTTGAGAGACTAGATAAGAAGATACATTATTGTTTCTTGGATGGATTTTCTAGATATGTTTAGATTCTTATAGATCCATAGGATCAGGAGAATACAATATTAACTTGTCTATTCAGTACATCTTCCTACCTAAGAATTCAATTTGGACTTTTCAATGCCTCAGGTACCTTTCAAAGATGTATGGTGAGTATTTTTTATGATTTTCTTGAGACCTACATGGAGCTATTTATGGATGATTTTATGGTGTATGGGTCTTAATTTGATGATTTTATCTCTAGTTTGTGAAATGTTTTGAATCACTGCATTGAGAAGAATATGGTCTTAAACTTTGAAAATTTTCATTTCATAGTAGAGCATGGGATTATATTAGGTCATGTAGTGTTAAAAAAAGGGATATAGGTTGATAGATATAAGGTAGATATTATTTCATACCTACCATATCCTTCATGTCTGTGTGATGCTAGATCTTTCCTAGGGCATGCATGATTTTATTGGTGCTTCATCAGTGATTTTAGTAAGATTGCTCTTCCTATAAAGACCTGGCCTTATTACATACATAATATTGAATTTAGTCAAGAAAATGCTTCCTTTTTCATTGAATATATTTTCAATTTTATAGCTTTATAAAATTAGGACAATACATTCATGACATTACACATTATTATAGAGTGGATATCATAAAAACGGTTTCCATTATTTTCAAAATATAAAACATTAAAACTTAAAACAAGACTCCTCGAAAATTCTTCAAAATTTAACATAGATTCCTTCCTTTTATTACACATCCATTAACCTATGAAAAATCATTTAAAAACTTTGGATGAGCACAAAATCTCTGTAAGGGATGGAAAATAAAGAAAGATCACATTTGTCCATGAATACTCGTAACATATGAAAGCATTTTCAAAAGACATTCTTATCACCCATATATACTTACTTTGTGTAACATGATATTTACACAAGATCAACATAAACATGAGAATATAATCATAAAGGAATCTTGGGGAATTACTTACATAATCTTGTAACCATTCTTGGCTACCTTATAATTTGTAACCCTCACAGCTACCTTACTTTGTGTAATCATCGCAGTTACACTTGGAGTACCCATACGGACGACCTCCAAATTACTCATACCCAATGAATTGGAGGGAGATATAGGTCCCACCCTTCATCATAAATAATTCCCAAGAACCAAAACATAACCATACATCATGAAGAATTCCATAAAAACATTGCTTTGGAATTTTGTAAAATCGAATTTAAAAAGAGGATTTTTAATGAAAATCCCCTTATAAATATCATACAATCAAAGAGAGACTTAGTAGAGTGGATGTATTATGTATATATATACGGTAAATACACATAATAAAACATAATATAAACATAACCCATCACACAAACAATTTAAATAGCACATAAATAATGAAGTAGAAGGTTAACCCAAAGAATGGAAATTGGGTTAAGAATTCCCTTACAAACATCATATAATTGAAGTGAGACTTAATAGAGTGAATGGAATATGTATATATAATGTAAATACACATAAATCATGATAATATAAACAATTTTCATCAAACAAACAATTTTAATACCACATAAATAATGAAATAGAATGATAACCCAAAGAATGGAAATCAGGTTAAGAATTCCCTTACAAACATCATATAATTGAAGTGAGACTTAATAGAGTGAATGTAATATGTATTTATACTATAAATACACATAACTAATTATAATATAAACAGTTTTCATCAAAAAAAATTAATACCACATAAATAATGAAGTAGAAGGATAACCCAAAGTATGGAAATCGGGTTAAGAATTCCCTTACCTTAGGCTTGTCTTACTTCAAACTTGTTTAAACTTCCTGTATAATGGTTAGAAGAGTGTTATTAGTATTTTAAAGAAAAAAATTCATGTTAATAACATCTTATATGATCATTTAATAACATCATTTCACCCTTAATTGTTAGTATTTTCCCCTTGCACTGTTTTTGGGTTAATTCTTTACATGATTTCTATGATTGGTTCATGGTGGACATTCTTGTCGATTGGAAGTGAAAATACAGAATTGGAATGGAGTAGTATTTACATATATCTAGTAACATAAATTATACCATTTATCATTTTGAATTCTTTCATGAGGATGATTCATAAGTTAAAATATTAATGATGTTTGTTTAGATCATTTTAGTGGTTCTTTGATAATATCGACCTCATTTCGTTTTATAAATTAAAACCATGTGTTAAAACGAATTATAGAACCATGGATGAGATATAGTACATATATTATAACTTTTTTCAACCATAAAAAATTGTTTGATGACCAGACTTGAAGTAATTAATGAAAATTGAAATCACATTGTCCACGATGTCTGTAATTCGATACATCACGGACAATATTTTAATTCCTTGAATAAGTGGGGGAGGAGAAAAATAATGATGATGAATTTTCCATGAAAATGAGAGCATCCAGAATATACAATATTCTGGAGCTTTCATGCCTCTTGGTTAAGAGTAGGTGAGGAAAGAAGAAGAAAAGAAAGGAATCTTAAAATAAAAGAAAACTTGATAAACTTCTCAGGAAAATTCGGCAGCCTAACGACGTCTCTTAAAATTTCATAAAAATAGTTTGATGAGAGGAAGGGGATATCTCATCATTAATACATAATATGATCAGTAAGGGGGGATATTTAATGAAATATACCATCATAAGCCAAAGGTAATGGAATAGAATAACATAAAATGAAAGAAAAGAAAGAAAATAAAAGAGGATGTTTACCTCTTGATCTCTTCTCCTTGAGATCCTCCTTAAGGGATTTGGTTTTGGACTTTTGGTGAGACCAGAAGCTCTAGGATGTGGGGAAGAATATTGGTGAGGGAATTTGGCAGAAATTAGACAATGATCAAGGCTTGAGAGTTTTTGGAGGAAGAGGGGAGTGAGGGTGGTATTTATAGTGGAGGGGAGGGTGTATTTTTCATTATTTTAATCATTATTATAATATTTTTTCTCAAGACTATGAATAATCTTAATTCATGTGACCCCAAATATTAAAAATGGCATGTGAGTTCGAACTAATTGGTCTTAAATCATCCTTTCATCACCTACGATGCAGTAAATCAAGTATTTAGCATTTATCGTATTTTATCGTATTTTACTATTCATAAAAAAATCTTGAATTTTAGAAAAATACCAAAAATTTACCCTAACCATTTTTCAACTTTTAGAATTAAAAAATGAAGTCCATTTTTGAAAAATAATTTTATAAATATTATTAATTTAATTTTTAAATAAAAGCATACTTAATTCAAAAATTATTAGTTTTAATTCTACAACTACTTCTTTTTCACAATGAAAAATTAACCTAGATGCAATTATCTTCTATCCTTAAGAAAATAAAATAATAATAAAAATTACTATTCATTAGGGTCATATTACTATTCATATTACTATTCATAAGGGTATGTAACTATTCACCAAAAAACATGTTGATTCCAACAGACTCCAAATAACATACTGAACACAATTGTAGATGATAGTTTCTTAAAATTCAAAACATAGAAGTGGAAAAATTATGTTTTAAAGGATAGTTATAAATATATAATTAAAACAAAGTTTCATTCATTTCAAATTTTTTTAAAAAAAACATGGATGTTACATTATCCCCACCTTTCGAAAATTGTGTCCTCACAATTTTATTTACTTATTTAACAAGTGAGGGTACCTGGATCATGGTGTCCACCTGGTCTCATCATCATCTTGCTAACATAAATAGAAGGTCCATGCATTGAAACAATGATTTAGAGATCCTTCAAAATCATTTGCTTCCTTTATCCAAATACACCTTATACAACTTGGGTCATATGGGTGTTCACAGAAAAATAGTTTTGGAAAATAATCATCTATGACATATAATTTCAAAACATATGATAAAACTTGATTTTTTATAAAATAGTTGGACCAAGTTTGAGTTGAAACTTTCAATCAATGGTACTTTTAAAATACCATAAGTATGTGCTGAAATATTATACTGTAAAAGCAAATATAAATAGGTTGTGCAAGGGTCTCCTTCTTCAGCACCTCTTTCAAAATCATAATATGCTTCAAAATCTCTTGATAAGGAAAAATATTTGAAAATTCCTTGGTAATATTTACCTTTCTTGAAAATATGAGAATATTGAGAAAATATGATTTTATTAAATAAAACCCATTATCCACAATGGTATCGAGGTATAGTGGAGGTGTTTGATATCTCAAACAATTTTTTTCAAATGAGTTGTATGTTAGAAAACGTTGCAATGTCATCTGTACATGACTTTGCAATAATTATTGCAAGAAAGTCATCAGGAAGATATAGGAATGTCATTTTAGATCCTCCTCCTTCCATTTGTAACTGACTTTCCTTAATCTGAAAAGTTATAAAACAAGTATTTAACTTAATGAATAGACATACAGACTAACCATATGTTTAACAAAAACTCTTAATCCCTAAAGTTGTCTAAACCTTTCCTTTGATACCAACTATAAGGACTCGGAATTATTATATACATAATCATGAATTTATTCAAGAAAACACTTCATTTTTTATTGAATATCTTTTCAAGTTTATAGCTTTATAGAATTAGTACAATACATTCATGACATTACACATTATTACAGAGTGGATACCATAAAAACAGTTTCCATTTTTTTCAAAATATAAAACATTAAAACTTAAGACAAGACTCCTTGACAATTATTCAACATTTAACATGGCTTAATTCCTTGTATTAAACATCCATTAACCTGTGAAAAATCATTTAAAAACATGGTATGAGCACAAAATCTCAGTAAGGGATGAAAAAGAAGGAAAGATCACATTAGTCCATGAATACTCATAACATATGAAAGCATTTTCAAAAGACATTCTTATCACCCATATATAATTACTTTGTGTAACATGATATTTACACAAGATCCAAGAAAACATGAGAATATAATCATAAAGGTATCTTAGGGCATTACTTACATAATCTTGTAACCATTCTTGGCTACCTTATAATTTGTAACCCTCACGGCTATCTTACTTTCTGTAACCATCACAGTTACACTTGGAGTAACCATACGGCCAACCTCCAACTTACTCATACCCAATGTATTGGGAGGAGATATAATTCCCACCCTTTATCATAAATAATTCCCAATAACCAAAACATAATCATACAATATGAATAATTCCATAAAAACATTGCTTTGGAATTTCGTAAAACTGAATTTAAAAAGAGGATGTTTAATGAAAATCCCCTTATAAATATCACAAAATTGAAGAGAGACTTATTAGAGTGTATTTATTATGTATATATACTCTAAATACACAAAATAAAACATAATATAAATAGAACCCATCACACGAACAATTTAAATAACACATAAATAATGAAGTAGAAGGTTAACCCAAAGAATGGAAACCGGGTTAAGAATTCCCTTACAAACATCATATAATTGAATTGAGACTTAATAGAGTGAATGGAATATGTATATATACTGTAAGTATACATAACTCATGATAATATAAACAATTTTCATCAAACAAACAATTTTAATACCACATAAATAATGAAATAGAAGGATAACCCAAAGAATGGAAATCGGGTTAAGAATTCCCTTACAAACATCATATAATTGAAGTGAGACTTAATAGAGTGAATGAAATATGTATATATACTGTAAATACACATAACTCATGATAATATAAACAATTTTCATCAAACAAAAAAATTTAATACCACATAAATAATGAAGTAGAAGGATAACCCAAAGAATGGAAATCAGGTTAAGAATTCCCTTACCTCAGGAATGTCTTACTTCAAACTTGTTTAAACTTCCTGTATAATGGTTATAAGAGTGTTATTAGTATTTTAAAGAAATATTTTAATGTTAATAACATCTTATATTATCATTTCATAACATCATTTCACCCTTAATTGTTAGTATTTTTCCCCTTGCACTGTTTTTTGGTGAATTCTTTACATGATTTCTATGATTGGTTCATGGTGGACATTCTTGTCGATTGGAAGTGAAACTCTGAAATTGGAATGGAGTATTATTTACATATATACAGTAACATAAATTATACCATTTATCATTTTTAATTCTTTCATGAGGATGATTCATAAGTTAAAACATTAATGATGTTCGTATAGATCATTTTAGTGGTTCTTTGATAATATCGACCTCAATTCATTTTAAATATTAAAACCATGTGTTAAAACGAATTCCAGAACCATGGATGAGATATAATAAATATATTATAATTTTTTTCAACCATAAAAAATGTTTTTATGACCAGACTTGAAGGAATTAATGCAAATTGAAATCACATCATCCACGATGTCGGTAATTCGACACATCACGGACAATATTTTAATTCCTTGAATAAGTGGGGGAGGAGAAAAATAATGATGATGAATTTTCCATGAACATGAGATAATATAGAATATACAAGATTATTTATCTTTCATTCCTCTTGGTTAAGATGAGGTGAGGAAAAAAGAAGAAAAGAAAGGAATCTTAAAATAAAAGAAAACTTGATAAATTTTTCACGAAAATTCGGCAGCCTAACGACGTGTCTTAAAATTTTATAAAAATAGTTTGATGAGAGGAAGGGGATATATAATCATTAATACATAATATGGGAAGTAAGGGAGAACATTTAATGAAATATCCCATCATAATCCAATGTTAATGGAAGAGAATAACATAAAATGAAAGAAAAGAAAGAAAATAAAAGAGGATGTTTACCTCTTGATCTCTTCTCCTTGAGATCCTCCTTAAGGGCTTTGGTTTTGGTCTTTTGGTGAGACCAACAGATCTAGGACGTGGGGAAGAAGATTGGGGAGGGAATTTGGTAGAAATTAGACAATTCTCAATGCTTGAGAGGTGTGGGATGAAGAGGGGAGTGAGGGTGGTATTTATAGTGGAGGGGAGGGGGTATTTTTCATTATTTTAATCATTATTATAATATTTTTGCTCAAGACTATGAATAATCTTAATTCATGCGACCCAAAATAGTAAAAATGGCATGTGAGTTCGAACTAAGTGCGCTTACATCATCCTTGAATCACCTATGATGTAGTAAATTGAGTAATTAGCATTTATCGTATTTTATCGTATTTTACTATTCATAAAAAATTCTTGAATTTCAGAAAAATCCCAAAAATTTACCCTAACCATTTTTTGATGTGTAGAATTATAAAATGAAGTCCATTTTTGAAAAATAATTTTCTAAATATTATTAATTTAATTTTTAAATAAAATCATACTTAATTAAAAAATTATCAGTTTTAATTCTACAACTAATTCTTTTTCACAATGAAAAATTAACCTAGATGCTATTATCTTCTAGAATTAAGAAAATAAAATAATAATAAAATTTACTATTCATTAGGGTCATATTACTATTCATATTACTATTCATAAGGGTATGTAACTATTCATCAAAAAACAATTTGGTTCCAATAGACTCCAAATAACATACTGAACACAATTATAGATGACAGTTTCTTGAAATTCAAAACATACAAGTGGAAAAATTATGTTTTAAAGGATAGTTATAAATATCTACTTAAAACAAAGTTTCATTCATTTCAATTTTTTTTTAAAAAAACCGGTATGTTGCACTTCCTTTATCATGATTACTTCAAAAGGATTCTAATTTTGTGTTTGATGATTCTTAAAGGACTTACTTTGATGAGCTAAAATAGTGTGTGACCACTCCAACAATCATACAGTTCCCACGGTGGGACATTCCATTTAAGAAGATGTGTGATGCTTCAAACTTCATAGTTGGAGAAGTCTTATCATAGAGGGTGGAGGGTTTTTCACATGTGATCGCCTATGCTTCGAGGACATTGGATTAAAACCAATCAAACTACAAAACCATGGAAAATGAGTTTATTTTAATTATATTTTCTTTAGATAAATTTTTTTCATATTTATTGGTCCCTAAAGTAGTTGTTTTTTCTGACCATACAGCTCTGAGGTACCACTTGAAGAGGCCAAATGTGAAGCCCAGGCTTATCCGTTAGATGCTTCTTCTTCGAGAATTCAATATCGAGATAAAGGATAAGAAGGGTTTAGAGAACCTCATGGCAGACCACATGAGTAGGATTACTCACACATTAGAGGCTGACACCCTGGACCAGGTACCACTTCGGAACACTTTCCCTGATGAGTATCTTTATTTAATCTTAGGTACACATCCTTGGTATGCTGATTTAGTTAACTACATTATTATCTCTGAAATTCCTTTAAATTTAAAGAAACATCAAGTCCAAAAATTAAATAGTAGGTTGAGATTTTATGTGTGGGATTATCCCTACCTCTGGCGCATCTATAGTGATCAAGTCATTAGGAGGTGTGTTCCTGATCATGAGTTTGAGTATGTTCTGCAATTATGCCATACACTTTCATATGGAAGACACTTTAGACCCCAATGGATAGCTAGTAAAGTTTTAGACTCTATATTATATTGTCCTAGATTATTCCATGATGCTCATGTGTTTTGCAAGTCGTGCTCATGTTTCCAACACACTGGAAATATTTCTAGGAGACATGAGATGCCTCAACAACCCATTTTATATTGTGAGATTTTTTATGTATGGGGCATTGATTTTATGGGTCATTTTCCTAGTTCATTTGTTTTATTGTATATTTTGGTTGTCGTTGGTTATTTTAGAAAATGGGTGGAGGCTAAGGCCACCAGGACTGATGATTCTCATGTTGTAGTGGACTTTGTCAAGGCTCAAATTTTCTGCAGGTTTAGAGTACCAAAGGTCATCATCAATGACTAAGGTACACACTTTTTCAATCATAATTTGGCTTCCCTCCTTTATAAGTATAGGGTTACACACAAATTATCAACACCATACCATCCCCAAACAAATGGCCAGACTGAGGTTTCAAATCAGGAGTTGAAAAAAAATCAAAGTAAACCATATAGCCCAATAGGAAAGATTAGAGAAAATTATTGGATAATTTTTTGTGGGATTATAGTACATCATACAAGACCCCCATCGGTATATTACCATTTCATATTGTTTTTGGGAAAGATTTTCATCTCCCTATAGAGGTCGAGCATCGGGCTTATTGGGCTATAAAGAAATGCAACATGGATTTGGCCCAAGCTAGAATTCAACAGAAGTTAAAAATTAAAGAGCTTGAGGAGATTCGATTGTCATCATATGAGAACTCAAGGATCTATAAGGAAAGATAAAAAGTATCTCATGACAGAATGATCCAACAAAAGTACTTTTATGTAGGAGAGAAAGTTCTAATCTATAGTTCATGACTGAAGCTAATGCCTGGTAAGTTTCATTCCAGATGGTTATTCCCTTATGTTGTGTCTAATTTTTTTCCTTATGGTGAATTGGAGATCACAAAAGAGGACATTTAAAGGAGATTTACAATCAACAGGCAATGTTTTAAGCAATGCTTTAAGGGAATTCCTACTGATTTAGTTTATTTCATCACACTACATGACCTCATCATCACTTGAGAATATCAGGATGGTCCTAACTCTTTCACTTTTATATTAGTTTTCCTATTTAAAATTCTATATTTCATATTCACATATCATCTCATAGGTTCACATTGAAGAAAATTCAATATTTTAAGTGTGGAGGAGGGGACAACATTTCAGGGTAGATATTTAGGATTTTCATTTGTGTTTTTTTTTTGAGTGTTTTCTATTAAGTTTTATGTTAAATCTTCAAAGGGACAAAATAAAAAGAAAAATATCATGTAACATGATCATTTAGATATGGAATATATGGAAAATTCATGTTTTAAAAATTCATTGGTTCCATGATAAGAATTAAAAATATTTCATCATCAAGGGTTCATTTTTATAAAAATTGAAAGTCGTTGATGATATGGTTGGTTGTGTCATAATAAAAACTTTTATATGTTGACCCCATTCTTTGAAAAAAAATTCATGGTAAATTGTGTCATTGATTTCTCCACATATCTTTTCATAGAATCATGACTTGTGAAATTTTTCCTACTCAATTGAAGGTTTATCCAAGTTAGGTAAGAAAATTCATTTTATATCAATGGTTGGTTCATATGTTCATTTCTCTTCCAATCAATTTCATTACTGTACCAAATTGACCTATGTATGTGTACCTGATATCTGATAGTTGTACTCTTTAAAAAATAAAAAAATCATCAAAAAAATTAAATAATATATATATATATATATATTAATAAAGAGGGGAGTGATGAAATGTAAAACATGTGGGGATATCTAGGTTGGGAGCTTAAAGTTTGACTTTTGGGAATTCTTAACTGAGTGGGTCTTGAAATCTAATTGCAAAGGAATGTAGAACAGGTTTGTTGAATTAAACTAGGTAAGAATAATTATTTTACTTTATCTGAATATACTGGATAAATGGTGTAGATACAAGCTTGAAATTATTGGCACACACACACATGGAGAATTAGTGACATGGTAGACCCATGACTTGTTTTCTCTCTCATTAGTGTTATTAATCACACTAGATTTTGTTTTGACACAATTTATAAGACAATGAATATTAAATTTATTGATATTGACCCTTGATCTAATTCTTACTTTTCTTATATTTCTATTGTGGATTGATAAATATAAACATGCATATCTTTTCATAATTTTCTGGATTACATGATACGAGGTTTTTCCCAAGAGTGCAAAAGGGTAAGTATGGGGGAGTTGATAAAAAACGTTTTTATTGAATATTTTATTGATAATAAATGATATAATTTCCTCACAATGTGATAAATGTGTTCATTTGTAAAATATTTGAGACTAGATTATTCATTTGAAAATTTGATAAAAATTCCAGTTTTACCCTTTAAAGTACATTGTAGTAATTCAAACATAAATATTTTTATATGAATTATTTGAACTTAAGATTTTTTAAATGTGTTCCTTAATTAATGGGATACAACTTTAAATCAGGACATAAGAGCTAAATCGTGCATTAGATTGCTGTAAAAGGGCCATGAAGTCAAAGATGGGGTGGAATCGCCAGATTGGACATCAGTTCTGTATTTAGGCCATAACTTTTTCATGCTTACTTTATTAGGCCCAAATTTAAAGAAAATATCTAGGAACCATTTTCTCAAAAATAATCCTTCTATAAGGACATATGGTTCACATGGTTTGGTGGTCAAACAGGCAGTTCAAGTTGGCTTAATTTATTTGGCCGAATTTCTCCATTCACACTTGAAACCTCTTAAAAAATAGCCTTCCATTCACTCTATAAATTGGTTTTTTCTCATTTGGAGGTGTTGGTACATGAATTATTAAGTTTAGGGAAGATTATAAGTGGTTAAACTTAAATTATCCAAGAATTGAAATAAGGGTAGCTCTTGAAGCAAATATCCCTTCATCAAAGCCTTCTTCTTCTTCTTCATGTTGTAATATTTGTGTTTGCGTAATAAAATTCTTTGTTCCTCTTATATTTATTCTGTTTTATTATATTTTCTTCTATTTTATTCTTATTTAATCTTCCTCTTTATTCTGTAACTCAAGAGTATAAGCGTTATTGGGATATACCCATTCTAAACTGTTGCAAATTCAATTCGCTTCTATGATGACTACACCACCCATGGAAGAGTAGTTTTCTTAGTAATTGATCTACCTATTACCTTATTAATTTATTGGTTTTGAATAAATAGTATATTTTAATTCACATATTATGATTTATGAATTGTATTTTTAAATTAAAATAAACTAATCAATCAATTTAACAATTAACACAAAACTCATGAGGTCGAGTGATGTGTGAATTGTGAGAGCGCAATCTTAATCGGTGAAACAAAAGAACACAGGATAAATTTGTAGAGTTAAAATATAATACCTAAGAAAAATTAATCCTCATTTTATATAATGGATATATTCCCTAATTTACCATTAACTATAAGCTAGACTTATAACGTCAATCAAAGTACGGTTCTATGATTGCATGTTCTGAAGCTAGCCTAGGGTTTAATTCACTTCATCTTTGTGGTAAAGTTATTTCTCATAGGGTGCGAGAATTAACAAATTATAGGATCATAAATAAGTGGATATTAATTAAAATTATAATAATTAATAATTAATTTAATAGGTATAGTTATATTGATTACTCCTTTTAAAATATTTTATAAAAAAATATATTTTTGTTGTGTTTTATTAATAAAATTTCATTTCAAAAACAAAAACAAAAAATACAATCTTCTTCCAGCATAGTTATTCTTATTATTTTATAAGCATTGAATAACCCCCCATCCTTATAAGTTTTTTATTTTATTTTCAAAATACCTTTAATATGTTGTTTTAAATTACTTCCTCCTTTGAGATACGATCTTGGTCAGCCACTCTGTTGCATCTAAATAACCTAAAACCAAATATCATTTGAGAGTGCCCATAACAGTGAATTTCAGTATCCATTGTGAGTATAGGAAATTAGTATACTTATTTAGGTTATGAGTTAATTTTACTTATTGTTCACTGTACTTTAGTGTGTTTTCTTTACTTTTGCATGAGAGGCTCTGGGGAGGAACCTACTGAGTATACTATTATACTCATCCTACATTTATACAAATTATTTTTTAGGTCAGTTGGAGCAGGTTAAAGATTAGGCTAGTTACTAATAGATTGTGGTTTATGGGAACTATTTGAGCTTCATGGTCACTTCTGTTTTACTTTATTTTGTTACTTGCAGTTTTCTCTTTCAGTTGTAGTAGTTTAAGCATGACATTAAATATGTGCACTTGGATTTATTTTATATTTTAGTTAGAGTTTGAGTTAGTTGGTGCCTATATTATCTCCCTATTTCACATGTGTTTCTCTGAGAGGATAATTCCTCCCATCTATGTGTTTACTATACCTTCAGTGTTATTCACTAACTCGGGGCCTACTAGAGGCAGGACTTGGGGGGTCACTATCTCTATTCTCCCATTGCTGGCCCTAGAGGGGTACACTCTAAGGAGAGGGGATTGTGACTGAATAAGAAAATGAAGAACAAGTAAAAGGGTCCAAATACCTATAAATAATCTAATGATCCTGAGCACCATCATTCCAAGAAGAGGAAGATCCAGAGGCAAGTCAAGGAAAAGGAAGAAGTATGTTTTGCATGTGGTAATCCAGGCCACTGGAAGAGGAACTGTACCCAAAATCTAGGGGAAGCTAAAGGTGTGTTCATTATCAAGTGAAATATTTCCATATATACACATTGGGTATTAGATAAAACTTGGGGTGCTCACATCTACATCCAAATATAGGAACCAAGTTGATTTAGAAAGATTTATAGAGGAGAGGTGGATTTGAGAGATGCTAATGGTGAGAGTTTGGATGCTCTGTCCATTGATGACTACCACCTTTCATTTCCAATGGGAATGATTTTGGTTTTAAATGATTTTTATTATGTACCTATGGTGACTAAGAACATAATTTATGTATATTTCCTAGATACAAATGGATTTATTTTCAAGTTTGGAAATAAAAGTTGTTTCTTTTATAAGGAAAAAATATGTTATGGTATGTCACATTTAAATAATAGTATTTATGTATTAAATTATTAAAACCAAGTGTTGGAAATTTATAATTAATCATGTTCACACAAATCATATAATACCCATCTTTGGCATCACCATCTTGGTCATGTAAACAAGAAGCGTTTGACAAAGCTCTATCAATATGGTAATTTATACTCATCTGAGTTAAACCCACTTAAAAGATGTAATTCTTGTTTACAAGGAAACATTTTCAAACCACCATTTGGTGGAAAGGGAGAAAAAGTGAAAAATCTTTTAGGATTGGTACACACTGATGTGTGTGGACCATTTCCAATAGAATCTTGAGGTGGGTATTCTTACTTCATAACTTTTACTGATGATTTGAGTAGATATGGTTATGTATAATTGATGAGGTATAAGTTTGAGTAATTTAAGAAATTATAGGAATTCAAGATTGAAGTAGAGATTAAACTTTGTAAGAATATAAATAAGTTTCAATTTGATCAAGGTGGTGAATATCTTAACCAAGAGTTCATCTACTTTCTACAGGAGTTTGGGATTGTATCTTAACTCACTCCACCTTATACACCATATTGGAATGGTGTTAGTGAAATGAGGAACCATACCTTGTTAGACATGGTAAGGTTGATGATGAGTCATGCAGATCTTACATTATCCCTTTGGGGATATGCATTACAAACTGTAGTATACCCATTAAACCAAGTTCCAACTAAAGTGTAAAACAGAATTCCCTTCAAGTTATGGAGTAGAAAGAAACCCGTGTTGTAATATACACATGTATGGGGTTGCGAGGTTATTGTTATGTCCTTCTCGGGCAACAAAAAAGCACCTCAGGGAACAAAGTGTATCTTTATAGAGTATCATAAGGAAAAAAGGGATACTACCTATACAACCCCTTAGAAAAGAAATTGATTGTTAACATACAATACATTTTTCTTGAGAGGGAGCACATCCTCAAAAAGTATAGTGGGAGAATGATTGACTTCAATGAATTTGATGATTAAGATACAAAAGAGTTGGAGGAAGAACAAGTTCCATGGGTCCCCATGGAAGAAGTCATTCCTAAAACACAAGTACTGTGTAGGTGCACAAGAGAGGTAAGATAACCAGAGAGATATGCTTTTCTAGTCACTGAAGATGGTGACTCATTATTTATTTAAAATGATGAAACTATCTCCTACACGGAGGCAGTAGAGAGATTAAAAGCAACAAGATGGAAAGAATCCATGAATTCTGAAATGGATTCCATGTATCAGGACCAAGTTTGGGTTTTGGTTGATGTGCCAGTTGATGTAAATCATGTTTAATGAAAATTAGTATTCAAGAGGAAACTGAACATTGAAGGTAAAGTAATTTTTTATAAATAAAGGTTAGTTTCTAAATGGTTTAAACAACATCAAGGAATTAACTATGATGAAATATTTTCACCAGTTTCTAGGTTTAAATCCATCATAATTATACTTGCTAAACTATCTTACCATGACTATGAAATTTGGAAGATGGATATGAAAACATCTTTCCTTAATGGGAACATTCAAGAGGATGTCTATATGACACAACCAGAAGGATTTGTAACTCTAAGTGATGCCAAGAATATTTTATAGTTACAGAGATCCATTTATGGATTGAATCAAGCATCCAGTTCATGGAACATTCGATTTGATGAAGCCATAAAAGAATTTGGTTTCAATAATAAATGTGAGCCCTGTGTTTAAAAGAGGTTTAGTGGAAATTCATTTGTTATCCAAGTATTATATGTTGATGATATATTACTTATTGGAAATAAAATATTATTCTTACAATCAGTTAAGGAATAGTTAAATAATTGTTTCTCCATGAAGGACTTAGGTGAATAAACCTATATTATAGTAATAAAGATCATTCATGATAGATACAAGATGCTACTTGGACTAAATCAAAGTACATATGTTGACTAGATACTAAAGATATTTAGTATGGAACAATTCAAGAGGGTATTGGTTCCATTGTCACATGATTTACATATTTCTAAAAAAATGTGTCCTTAGACGCAAAAAGAGAATGAGATAATGAGAAAGTTCACATAATCTTAAGTAATAGGATCAATCATGTATTCCATGATATGTACTAGACTTGATGTTTCCTATGAATTTATCATGGTAGGGAGATATCAAGTAGATTTATGAGAACAACATTAGACTGATGTTGAGGCTATCCTTAAGTATCTGAGAATAACTAAGGATATGTTCCTAGTGTATGGAGGAGATGAGGATCTAGTCATTATGGGTTATACTGATGCTAGTTTTTAGATATACTATAATGATCTGAAGTTATAATCAAGATTTGTTTTCTATCTCAATGGATGAGTTTTGAGCTGGTAGAGTTCAAAGAAACCAATTTTCACTGATTATACAATGGATTTTGAGTATATGGTTGCTTTTGATGTAAACAAGGAATCCATTTGGATTTGGAACTTGTTATATGAGCTTGATGTGGTACCTAGAAGCAAATACCATATCACATTATATTGTGATAATATTGCAGTGGTGGATCTTTCAAAAGATTCAATGTCACACTAACGGAAAAATAACATTCTATGGAAGTATCACCTCTTGAGGAATTTTCATTAGAGGGGTGAAGTTTCAATAATAAGAGTACCCATAAAAGAGAACATGGAAAACCCCTTGACTAAAGGTCTATCTTAGTAGAAGCATGAGTATCATGTGAGAGCTAGCGGACTGAAGGTTGTTAGCAGTTGGCTCTAGTGCAAGTGGGAGTCTGTTGGAGTTGGTGCCCTAGAACCAACTTATCTGTACTTTAATATAACATGTATTCATAGTTTTGAATATTAATAAACTTCTTATCACATCATGATTATTCTTCTATATGACATAGTATGTGATAATTTCCAAAAAGTAGTTTTCACACTAAAAGGTCATGACAGTTCCTTGTTATGATGAGAACCCGGAAGTGCTATGACACTATTATTAAATATATGTTCTATGTCCAGATGATATCATTTGATATACACAAATGATACAGGCTATTAGGGGTGGAGACTTATAGGGCTTTGAGGAACCTTCTCATGGTGTATTCCCTTGGTAATATCCAATTGGATATTTTGAGAATGAAACCCACCAGTATGAAATCCACATTTATATATGGAATTGGATGTTCTTATCTTCATACATGTGTATTGATCCTTAGAATTTAAGATTATTATTTATAAGTATTATGATTTGTGTATTTTGATGTATTTACAAAAAATGTTATAACATATGTTTATGGAAAAGTAGGATATGTTGGGTGCATAACGAGTAATATTATATTAATGAATAATACGAAAAAGGATATTTCCATTCTATTTTTTAATATAAGTTTATATCTCTAGACCTTTTATGGAAATGATATAGCCTAAATAAATCCATGTCCATGGTATTCTATAGGCAAGTTCATATTCTGAGAAGTCAAAGAAAGATACATTGAGCACATAGGTTGATGGCATCAGCATGCAACATGCTTGATTTGAGATATCATGATAAAGGAATTATGTTACATAGTAAGAGTTCATATGAGGTTTAATATCATTATGACATTAACTTATTTATCGATGGGTGTCTTGGAATGTTTCTAGATGTTAACCCTGGACATTAGGCTGTTTCACCTAATACCACTAAAAAGGAGGCCTAAAGGGTCACACACTAAGTGTATCCAGAATCTCAGTTAAATAATATAATATTATTTATTATTTAACAAGTTGAATAAATATTATTCCTACAGGTGGTTTAATAATTATTCATGATTTCTTGGTCGTATATATTTTTTCACCAGTTATTCGAGAGAATATAATGTGATTGGAATATTTAATAAATATTTATTTGATATTTCTTGAATATAATATTTATTTATTTATTGGTGAATAATACAGTGATATTTATTTAATAAATATTCATTACTCATGGCCTGATAAATATTGTGGAGGAATGACAGGCCAAGTTTAATGGTCCGGTGAGAAATAATAAATATTGAAAATTATTTTATTAAATAATATTTTATTTAATTCACGAGTTGAGAACATGTTAGGAAAATAATATTATTATTATTATTATTTTACATGGGTTCTATAGGTATTAAATAAATAATAAAGGGCACCTATGCAATTATTTTATTTTAACCCTACCGATATATAAACCCAATTATATTATTTTCTCAAGAAGCCAATTCATTTGTTTGGTTGTGAACAATGGATTTGGATAATTCTCTCAAGACCTAGAGAGCTACCTTCTCCAAGAACTCTCCCAAGAATAGAGAGCGACCTTCCTTGAATTTCCACTCTCAAGTTAATAGAGATCTACAAAATCCTTTAGAAGTGATCCTCAAGATGATCAAAGGTGGACGACACAAGTGATAGGATCTATCATGATAGCACCCAAAGATTCATATGGTGACATTCATAGATTTTTGGAACATGTGTGGATCACTGCTAGAGGAAATCTACTTTGATTCCTAAAATGCAACGATGCAACAATGTAGATCTATTGTTATATCCATCAATGAAGAAAGAATTACAATAAAGGTAATTCTTTAATGTCTTAACTTAATTATAAATAATATGTGATGATCCTCCATGTGGTTACAGTGTTCTATCCCTTGTATATTTTCTTTTATTCAATTCCATGGATAATGACATTCATCATCATATAGATCTCAGATTGATCATTGATTGTGATAAAAAGAAAAGTTGGGTATGACCCATCACACACTTTCGCTGCAACTAGAACCTACAGGAAGAACCATTTTTATTAATTCTATGTAAGGTTATACCTCTAGTTGTGCTAAGGTACCACATATGTTACCTTTATACAATCCTTAAAATCGATCTATAACATTTACACAATTCAACTAAAACATTATGCATGAATTTGGATCAGGGGAACTTTATTTAGAACTCTTCTGTGTAAGGGTAACCATAAAATTACTCATACCACATAAAGGTAATTAAGGTGAAGACGTTTATGAGCATTAACTTTATGTAAACAAATTACATAAATCTAATAACCAAACTACCATTATGTGAGTAATGAATATTTATTTTAATCCAAAAATTTTCAAAAAAACACAAAATGATGCTCTATTTCTCATTTTACTCATTTTCCTTGCATGATTTCATAAAAATTAATCATGGATTCCATTTGATACCACTAAAGGGTTTTGAAAAAATCTAATAATTATTATAAAAAAAATTTGAATCAATTTAAACACCTTTCTAAGGATCTATATTAAATATAATATGAAACTATGTATAAAATTTAAATGAAGAAATATTATTGTAAACATATGTTAAATACGGTAAAAAATCCATTACATTATCTTAGAATGTCATCACATGGATTTGATATAGATCACTAAGTGGAATCCAAACTATATCCCACCTTAATAGTGTATCCATGATTTCACTAAATCATTTAACGTTCTACTGAGATTATTCTTCCATTCACGATGTGCTAGCATCTCATATGAAAAGAAGGATGGAGAATAGGGCTATGGGTCTCAGGTAATTTCATCTAATAAAACATGGAAGCACACACCCACTACCATCACATAGAAGTAGTTTATATAGATTTTAGAAGACTCTCCTTAGAATCTTGTATTTATATATGCATTAAAATGCATAAATAAATTCTTCGGCCAGTATATCCATTCATCATATAAATTCTTCACCTCCCATACGTCGCATATCATGAAATGGTAATTTAATGAAAACCTATGTGAGAATAAAAAATGGAAACATCTCATTTAAACCATCAAACCAAAGTGATACATCCCATGCATGCAGACAACCTATATATATCATATATATATATATAGAAAGGCTTTAGGGTATATATCTATCAATGGATTGTAATGATATGATAAGGTTATCTTGCATAGATTCTTGTAATCATTAAAAAGAGTTGTATTTTAGTTGTGAATAATAGATTCATGAGGTAATAAGTCAAAACATGTTACTTGGATTGATCCACTGAAGTATATCTCATGGAATGTCATACAGTCATCAATATAGTTAGGGGTGTATGCTTATTATCAATCCCTATTACCCAAGGTTTTAAAGATACCTAACATTAGAACCTTTATACTTTGATACCTTACATACACAATTCTACATGTTGACTTAGCTAATACAGGGGTGGTTGGGTATTTTTTTGATCATGTCTTTAGTTAGAGAATAACCAAGATAAGATTTTTCTACTTGTATGTCAAGTTAAATACATATGCCCCTTGATTGAATTAGACTGAGGAAATGCATGTTCATTCTTATTTGTTTTATATATGATGTATTCAACTACTTGGATAAGTGATATGTGATGTACTTATCAAATAGATGAATGACATGTGATGTATTTATCAACTTGGTTGGTCTTTTTTAGATAAGCATGAAATAATGATATACCAACACTAGATTGATATGATCCATGTCTAGTGACCACTCAGTTTCATGTAAAATGGATTATATAGGTATACATATGATGTATATGATATATATTGTGGTATACATGTTCATATAGAGATATGAGTATTTTTGATAGAGATCACACCAGACCCCTTAGTAGATTGAGTAACATCGACAATTTTATAGAGGATTCTCTTTTATTACATCTATAAAATAGGGATTTCATAGTTGCTATCAATTATATTAAGGCTCATAGGGTCCCACAATTAGGTCCTTGGATAAGGATAAAATTTTGGACGTGGTGTTTATTTAAAATTAAGGGATTTTGATAAAAATTGTATCCAAGAGAGTTTTTATGGATTCACAAAGAGTTTTTAATGTTTTTATAAAGTACTTTTAGTATTTTAGCCAAGTGGGAGATTTTTGGATGTGCAATAAAATTTACATGCATGAGATGCATGTACACATATATAATATATATTATATTATATATAGTGTACATTTAATTAATGAATAAGACACACACACACACACACATATATATATATATATATTATCTAATATGAATGAAATACATATTATGTATAAGTTGCATTCGATACAAAAAACTATACGGTTTCGGTCAAATGGTTATATCAAGTTATAAATGAAAGGTTAGTTTATTTAAGTTTTCATTTATTCATTAAAGTGTGTTGAATGAATAATATTACCAATTGACAGTAACACATGATATACATTATGAATAGGATATTCCTTAGGTAATTCATATAGAAGAGGATGAGATCTTCTCCAGTGGGTGTGTGATCTATATTAGACTACCAAAAGTCTACTAAACCTCTCTTCTTCTTACGTGTTTTTGTCTCACCTAAGAGGGTGCTAGAACCCCTTCAGTTTCTTGGGTATCCTCGTGAAATTTTCATAGATACCTCAGTCTATGTATTCCCATAAAGGAATATCAATTTTGTTCGATGATCCTTGTGATCTCCCTCAAACACACTCCATCAAAGAAATGAGATGGAAGTCACTACAATAAGAAATTTACAGGTACTCTGTTTTTGTGATATTTCATGCATTTGATTTCTTGAAGATAGATATCCTATGTTTTTTATTTTTCTTCCACTAAAAATGATCATATTAAATACATCATGGGTGTGATCCTCATATACACCACGTAATTTTATTATAACATTTTCTTTATTTAACAACACTATTGTTATGAGTGGGTGCCTTAAACACAACTCATGTATGTACTTTGATTACCATAAAATATATACAGTTTGATATATACATGTATTTTCTCTTACCATGACAGTACAATTACTTCTTCATGTACTATATAATTGGTAATATCCATAGATTTCATGTTTTATCAAAATGTTATAACAATTATAAGCTCTAATGAGAACCTCAAGATACCATGAAATTAATATTAAACATATGTACCATGGTCTATATACATTATTCTGATAGGAAATAGATGATATTAAACTATCAGGTGTTGGGTATCATAATAATTAGGACTTTATCTCATCAAGTTCTCACTTGTAAATATCGAGTATATAAGATCATGAGGACCAACCTGCCAATAAGAACACCACATGTTACGGGTTTCATTAGTTGTTCTTATATATGAGAATGTGTATTGGTCTCTTGAATTGAGATCATTATCAGTGTGTACCATTTGATTTAATACTTTGATTATAGATTAAAATCATGACATTAATGTTTTTGTGAGGTATCTTGCATTGAGTACATAGTTGGTGGTATGGCATTGATTATACGATCAAGACATGATTTTTTGCTTCCAAAAGGAAGAGATATCTCAGGTTAGTTGACCAAGATGGTAATAACATCACTAAATCCATGGTCATGTTAGAAGAAGGTAAGTTTTTCTAGTATGGTCAAGAATAAGTAAATCAAGAAAGTATGGTGATAATAATTTTGTTATCTACTTTATGAGATGTTAAGACAAAGAGAATACATTATAGAATGTGTGTTTGTAGGAGAGGTTGTCATTGCTATGATGATACCTTATCTCCTTAAGGGCCCTGATGGGTTAATAGACTCTAATATTGGTCTATGAGTAGTACTCATTGTTATCAAGATAAGGTCTTATAAGGGAACACATTTAATGTTTTAAAAAGTCTAACATATCATATTAAATAGGAGTTTAAGACATGGTGGGCCTTGCCATATGGTTCGGGTGATGTCCAATTTTTGAACGATCACCGAGAAATAAATAAATCCATATTATTCAAGTTTAGAATAAATGGTATTGAATTTATTTATTAATAATATTAACAATTTATTTAGTGAATATGATGGAAAATATTTTACTAACATATATTATTACATTCAAGGTTTGTTTAATATTTGTGGTGGGAACGATTAAAGTAAGGTTCTTATTTTATCATATAATATATTTTTTATGTTAAGATTAATTAATAAAAATATGAATGAAATTTATGACATAGTTAATAGGTCATAAGATGTAATTTATTGCTAATTTAGTAGGTTATATATATTTGAATGCCACGGTTTAATTTTCATGGATTATAAATCTACCAATTTAAGTTGTAGCAAGCCCAAATTTAGATGACTATCCATCCTCTGAATTTGAGAGCTCCTTTCACATATCTACTAAATCTTAGTGAGAGAAAGAAGTTGTTTCAAGAAACTGGTCCAAGTTCTTCTTCACAGATTGAAGTAACAATGTAGGGGTGATCCTCTAGAGATTGAAAGGTTCATCGGTAATCTGCAATAGCACCCAGAATCCAATGTTTAATAATTTACGAGACTCTTAAAGTGTGTGTGGATGATATAGAGGGATCTGGCATCAGTTCCTTTAAGTAGTGATCGTCGATGATGTGAAGAACATGCCTATTTTTCTAATTTAAATACATACTAGTTTGATTAATTTTGTGCTTAAAACCTTCCATATGGTATCCTTGAGTTGTTTACAGGACAACGTATCTTCAGTGTCGATGTTATGAAATTGAACCAATAAAAAAATTCCCTATTTTTTTACTTTCATTGTGAATTTGGTATCAAAAAGTGGTATCACAGTGACCACATGATCATTTAATCTAGGTTTAAATTAAATGTTCATAAATTTTTATAATGGGAATTGTAACTATCCCAACACTATGAATGACAATACAATCCATGCTTAGGTGGATAAATTATGGTCATATGAAGTTTTAAATTGGATTAAAACTGATATTATTGAATAACATACATACATATATATATACTAATAAAAAATAAATAAAATAATGATAATAAATTTAAAAAAGGTCTTGTGCGGGCAGTTATCATTACCCATACAAAAAATTTTCCCTCACTTCTAATAGGGGCAGAGTTTTAAATATCATCCACCACTATGGCTGGTGGTTTATAAAAAAACATATTTTTTATTAGATCTAGCAGCACCAACCATCCCTATCACCAGCCCCATACACAGTTTCACTGGGCACCGCTGGTCTTCTGACCTGTTTCGGGACAAGTTGGCCCTTATCTAAACTTCCTAACTGCATTCGGGCCTAAAAGAAGCTTAGAACCCCTTCAGGGGAGTTTCAGTCCACCCAGGTGTCTGTTTTTTTTTAAATAAAAAAATTATAATGATTTAAATTTTTTAGGGTTGTATGAATTATAATTTTTAAATTAAAATTAGATTCATTTATAATAATTCATATGAAATTTCCCCAAGTAATTTTTTTAAAAAAATTAATTTTTTTAGGCATTTATATTGTGTGTCAACTGATCATCAGTCTTGACCAACCAATGTATGTTTGTTTTTTCATTTATTTATTTATTGTAATGTTTTTTTGTAATAATTAATTAATAAATAATGTTTTACACATTTTATCTCTCCCACTTTGTATGTATAAGGGTTTGTATGTCCACATGTACTATTTTGTATGTGTATTTTTTATTCCCAAGTATCTATGTATAATGATGAGGATGGAAGAAAATTTGGATCATGATGAGAAATGGTAGTATAAGGCTCCGGCCTTAAACATTACTTAATCTTGAGTTATTATAAGATTACACATTGAGGATCTTTTCAGGTTTAGAGTTTTAGAGAATTAGATCATAAAACTTGCGTTATATTCCACATTTAAACAAAGTGGTTACATAAAGATAGTATTCATTTTTCCCATCAACGGAAACATATTTAAAATAAAACATGGATTCTCTCTTGAAACTTCCTTGACACTATCATCATATCATGTACCTTTCCCTTGACCTGTGAAAAACATTTCAAAAAAAACTTGGGATGAGCATAAAAATCTCAGTAAGGGTTATAAAAATATGTAAAAGAAACATGAGTTCATATATACATAAGAATGAACTCATACTTTACCCATAAACCATAGGCACTTTAACATACCTCATCAAATCATGAATAAATCATAGGAATCATAAGACATAAAAGGTAACTTGAGGCATTCATAACATTCTTACGTAGGGAGTAACCCTCTTGGTTACGTTTGGAATACCCACCACAGTATATTCCCTAAATCTCTTCGGAGAAACCTTAACGTTTCACTCCTTCGCATTACCCAATGCATTGGAGAGATATATCGGGCTCACCCACCCTTAGTTTATCACGGAACCACCCGTCTTCATAACAATTCCCAAGAACCATAACATAATCGTACCACATAATACATGCATAAAAAAACATAACATTTCCACATTTCAATCACAAGATATCAATAAAACACATTGATATAAAAAACATTATGAAAACCATTTTCAATACCAAAATAAAAGAAAATTAAAACATGGTATTTATTTTTCTTTTAAAAAGAAGGTATGGCTTGTAGAGGAAGTCGAAACTCAAATAATGGTCATGGCGGCGGAGAAGTCGTTGTCGCCGCATACGTATGACAAAAACATTCCCTTTTGTCGTTTAGTAAAACGATTAGTATAAAAAAGATTCCTTTTTGGATAAACGTAAAAGTTAAAGGGGTTTATACACCATATAAAATAAGGTTGTGTATAAAACAAAATATGTCTCAATGAATGGAGATTGAGACGAGGTCCCTTACAAAGACGGTATCCTTGGTTTAAGGATAAATCAATTACATAATTATGTGTGACAAACGAATACACCAAATATAAGTGGATATTAAGTGTAAAAAAATCAGAGGTTATTCACACATATTCATAGAACAACATATTCAAGGAGTACAAGTTTATCCCAAAGAATCAAATTTGGGTTAAGAAGTTCCCTTGCAAAAATTTGACAGCCTAACGGCGTCACTATAAAATTCATAAAATGAGTTGATGAGAGATAAAAAGGGTATATCATCACATGGAAATAAAATTTAAATCAATAAGGATATATAAGAACATATCCCAACATAATAGTATGTGAATTAAAAGACATAACAAAAGAAGTCTTTTAAAAAGAGGAGGGTGAAAGGTTCCCTTACCGACATGGGTATCTTTCGAAACATACACCCCGTGAAAGAAGGACAATAAAACATTGATGTAAATACTAATAAATGAAAGTATATTACATAATGAGTAAAATAATGGGAATTACATACACCACTCAAAGGAAATTGTGGCAAATGTATCATAAATCTCACGGGAATAAAAGTGAGATGAGAAAACTCTTACGAAAACTCGGCAGCCTAACGACGCCACTTAAAAATTCCAAAAATTAATTGATGAGATAAAATACGGTCTCTCATCATATTAACATAAACTTTACATCAAGAGTAATATAAAAGAACATCCCCCAACATAACAAAGTGGATCTTAAAAGAAGTGACATAAAGGAGAGTACTTAAAAGGAAAGCGAGAGGTTGGATCTCTTACAAAAAATTTGGCAGCCTAACAGCGCCACTCAAAACTTCCAAAATTGATTGATGAGAGAAAGTAGGGTATCTTATCATATGAACATAGAAAATTACAATATGAGTAATATAAAAGAACATCCCAATCATAATAAAGATGAGCTTAAAAGGAATGACATAAAATAGTGTACTCAAAAAGAAAGAGAGGGGTAGGGTCCCTTACCTCGGGTCCGACTTGACTCGATCGTTCTTTAATATCCTGAATAATAAACTTGAGTTAATTTCTACTTCCTTAAGAACATTTTTCAAGTTCATTATTCCTTTTATATCACTTATTACCATGTCATGAACACTATGTTATTATTTAAGCTAATAACGGTCGTTTTAACGATCATTGGTACTTGAGTCAAAAATAAACTATTTATAATTAAAAATTGTTCATATGGTAAAATATCCATTATATCGAGAATTGTATTAATTATGTAGATATAATATATATCATATATATCCAGTATATTCATGCATTTATAATATTACATAACATTTAGAGTTAAGAAATGAAATGCACCGTTCATGGAGACGGTAAGCCGTACGTACGCATGAACGCTACTTCCATTTCTATTTCATATTTAATGGAATAATGATACATAATACTATTTTAATTAAATTATGGTATCATATATAATATCATTAAATATATCCTTTATATGTACCACATATGGTATTAACGAATCAAATCACTTTGAGGGGGCGGTAGTCCGCACTTCCTAAAATGAAGATATCGCGTATACCCATAATGGAAGCCATAAGGGTATGCCATAAATGAAAAATACAGAAGCTTAAGTAAAACATAAACATATTATATATCATATATAAATATAGTTACATCTTAATGGCCACCATGAAAGGTGTTAAGATAAGATTGAACAATCATTGTTTCGTGAGGCCGTAATTCTCCATCCACAGAAACAGTATGTTCTTTAACCATTAGACGAAGGTGTGTGTAAGTGTAGCTCGAATCCTTAACATAAAAATATCCTTGTATATTTAATATACTGGTTTTTTTACAAAATAAAGTAATAAAAATAGTTTAGGGGGGTGGAGAAGCAAAATAAAACAAAAGGACTCAAGTGAAGACATTACATTAAAATCGGGTAACTCCCTTTGGTTTGAGCTCAAAGGCTTCCTTGGGAAGACTTCTGACCAAAGTGAGGCTTCTAAGAGTTAGATAGGGATTTTTAGAGACAAAATGGGTAGGGTTTTTCCGAGCCAAAGGCTTTGGAAGTGTGGGTAAGAAGGTAGAGGTGGGGGCCTTTTATAAGAGGAGAGGAGGGGCACTTTTGGAAAGTAAAGAAATGTTACTTTATTTTAGAATGAGTTTCGGATTTTAATGATCCCACATTGATGTGTTTAGAGGATAAGGTGATAAGGGTTCAAAATCCACCCATACAATAGGTTTTTGGCATGTTTAGGTCTTAGATTTTACATTATCTTTCCATTTTATTTAAATCGTTAAATAATGAGGTCATCGTTGCATCATCATGATGTCATAAATAATTTAATTTATTTAATGCCTAAAAATTATAAAAAAATACTATGATGTAGGAAATAGTTTTAGATTTCCAATGACTATTTATAGTCAAAAATATGACTTGTATAACCCCATGTAAAAATTGTTTTAGTTAAACAACTCATGTTTGTGACATTTTAATTTTAACATTAAATAAAAAGGTATTTATGTCATTTTCCAACCAAAGTGGCTCCATGGGGTCCCCAAGTTGACCCATGGATTGTCTTGGTCGGCCATGACTCATCCAATGAGGGTAGGACATGTGTCTAGGTTATTTCATATTATTAAAACATTATTTTTACCTTAAACTACACCAATTACCTCTAATCGCGATTAAGAACTTAATAAGTTACTATTCACCAAAAAATTATTTTAATCCCATTGAACCACATTTTATTTCTTAATGACAACCATGTATGTCGTATTTTTTAAATTCAAAACACAAAGGTGGCAAATTTTCATTTAAACGGAAAATCAGTTTTTATAAGTACCACTTAGTGGTTTCACTATTCATCAAAAATTGAAGTTTTTCAGAAAATTACCAAAAATTAACCCTAAGATATATTTGATATTCCGAATTCAAAAATTATGCCTATTTTAAAAAATTCATAACATATAAGTTACATTAATTAATTTAATAATCAATTCCTACTGTCAGAACAAATAGCGTGTTTTTATGAAACAATATATATCAAAAGATTGACACTAGTTTAAGTCAAATTTAAAAGTGAAATTAATTCCAATGACCACTATTTGATTAAATGGTAAAAATATATTCTAATTTCACTTTAAAACCAATTAAAAAGATAATCTAATCATATAAATAAATTATATTAAAAAGAGGTTTTCAATTAAAATACAACATTTTTCACTATTCATTAAAAATTGAACTTTTTCGGAAAAATACCAAAAATTTACACAAAGTAAATTTTGATGTCCCGATTCTAAAAAAGAATTTTATTTTTTCAAATATAACACATAAAATTGTCAAAAGTGGATTTAAAAGAGGTTTTCCATCAAAAGGCAGTTAATCGACCTTTTAAAGAATATTAGAATGTTTATGCTTAAAATTGGATTCATTCGCATTTTTAATCCTCTAGAATTTATTGTAAAAAGTAAAAATATTTGACAAACATATATAATCATTTTTTAGTTAGTTCTATTCATTCTCGCCATCACAACAGCTAGGCGTTAACTACCATTTAAAATAATATTATTTTATTATTAGAGTGCAATGTAAGATTCCCAAGAAACTCGTTGTGGCGTGTTGGGTACGCCATCGAGCATAGCGCCCCTTTAAAGTTATATTAATATTTTATTCACAAATATGGATAAATGTGAAAATGTCATACTCTTTATTTACCTGGGGTGTTACATCCTTCCCCCCTTTTGGGAATTGCGTCTGCGCAATTTTAAAATTGGGCTTGGAAACTTCATTGAAAATCACACATCGTAACAAGAGTCAGTAAAACAATCACTTAAAAAATAAAGAAAGATAAGTACAAAGGTCACCCGAGTTAACCCATACTAGGATTCCAAGTATGAAAATATGAACATGGAGGAAAAAACAAAGGGTCATGTTCTGATGGAGAGTGATAGTAAACATGTCTAGGAGAAAGTTAACCATAAGAAAATCACAAACTTGTGATGGGTTAAACGGTATTCGATTCCCTAGTAGGAAAAGTTAACAGACAACATTTTTGTTTTAAGTTACTTTTCATTGAGGAATTTATTTTTGAGCTTAAATAAATCATAATGAAACATACTTACTTATCATGTAGACTTTCAACTTTTACTAGATTCCTTAATCAAACTCATATTTTCTCCAAAAGACGAGTATTTAGGAAGACTTGTTCGCATTAAGAGTACTATAATCAATTTCTAGAGAATAACCTAATCCACAAAAGAGAACTATATACTTCCCAAGTCTTTAGACTCTAACCAAAACCAAAACCAAAAAGGTTAGTACAAGATCAGATAATCCAGAAAAGGATAACCCTTTATAAAAAGAAAATCTATTCTTAATCTCCAAAATTTGTCCAACAAAACCCAAAGTTCAACGAGGACCATTCGATAAACAATTTTTCCATAAAATTATTCAAAGTAAACCAAACTAAGATTGAAACCCAAATATTTGAAGGATTTAGTCACATAGTCTTCCAAGTTAAATCGTAACATTTATCTCCAAACAACATCAGTTGCTCCTAAATTCTCGTATTGAAAAGTAATTAACCTAATCGCATATCCTCCATGATAGGTTAATCATTTTCATAAATAACCCAAAATCAACTTACTCTTAATTCATAAAGTCACCTAACTAAAAATAATAAGTCATACTAACCAGGGACTTCACGTAGTTCAGTGGTAGGCGATAAATACCAGTTGCACTTTGGTTGTGGGTTCGATTCCCACAGCTTTGTCCGACACGACGGGTTGTCACACAGTCTGCGTGTTGTCCTTTTTCCAAACTATATAATTCTCAAATCATTCCCCAAAAAAAGATAAAATCATCAAAAATAACCATAACATAATTTAACCTCAATTTTATCTCATGCCTTTCACTTCCATCATAACATATAGTAACCCATAATTACCTCAAAAGTAAGGATCATATAAACCCAAATGGTTCTTTATAACTATGTCCACAAAAGAACAGATAACTATTCCTTGAATAAAATTTTCATATATTAAACATCAGGGTTACACATACTATAAAAAGTCTTCTAATGTAACCCCATCATCAAAAGAGACTTAATACTCTTAAGAATTTCACCATAACTCTTGAAGCCCTTATATGTTGACTTCTTACTCATTTAACATTCTTCATAATCCATTAACCATTCCTTTCCAACTTATTCTGAAATACTTCTTTCCTACAAACAAAATCATGAATCATATCCTAAGATTCCAAAATAGGAAAACAAAAGTTATGAAATAATCCATACCTCTGATTGGTCATTGTCAGTTTCTTCATCCTCAATCGGAATGGCATTAGGTATTGGTAAATGAGTATTTGTACGATATTGGTGATCCCATTCACGAAACTTCTTTATAGGACATGTGTTTGCATAATGACCATGCACACCACATTTAAAACATTCAATTGATCCCTCATAAAGAACTTCTTTCCCTTTCCTCGAGTCAACTGGATGCTTCCTTTTTCCATGGCAGGTTCTTGCTTTATGACCTTCATTTCCACATCTATAGAATATTTCTGTCACTTTGAAACATTTTCCTAGGTGTTTCTTTCCACATATTTGACACATAGGTTTTTGAACACACTTACCTTTATGATTGTTACCTGTAGTTCCGTAGGGATTTGTTTCTCGCATATATGATGCCTTAGAGAAATCACCAAGGTTTAGGTGGTCAATCATGACTCCAGATAGTTGGTTGAGGATAAATACAATAGTTCTCATTTCAGCTCCCATATCATTCAGTTGCTCGCTCAAAAAACTGTCACAGTTTCCTTCACATCCACTGTTACTTTGGTGCCTGCTAGATCCAGCCATTTACTAAAACCAAAAAGGTCAGTGTGAGTATATCAACAAAACCATCATGTACTAATGAGGAAGATAAACACTAATATATACTTACTCATTCACTTTATCTAAAACTAGGACTCTTTCTGAAATCCTAACCATTATGGTAATGTCACTTATGCTTAAAGAATACCCTAACCTCTAAAGTTATCTAAACCGACCTTTGATACCAACTATAAGGCCCCGGCTTTAAACATTACTTAATCTTGAGTTATTAAAAGATTACACATTAAGGATCTTTTCAGGTTTAGAGTTTTAGATAATTAGATCATAAAACTTGTGTTATATTCCACATTTAAACAAAGTGGTTACATAAATATAGTATTCATTTTTCCCATCAACGGAAACATATTTAAAATAAAACATGGATTATCTCTTGAAACTTCCTTGACACTATCATCATATCATGTACCTTTCCCTTGACCTCTGAAAAACATTTCAAAAAAAAACTTGGGATGAGCATAAAAAGCTCAGTAAGGGTTATAAAAATATGGAAAAGAAACATGAGTTCATATATACATAAGAATGAAATCATACTTTACCCATAAACCATATGCACTTTAACATACCTCATCAAATCATGAATAAATCATAGTAATCATAAGACATAAAAGGTAACTTGAGGCATTCATAACATTCTTACGTAGGGAGTAACCCTCTTGGTTACGTTTGGAATACCCACCACAGTATATTCCCTAAATCTCTTCGGAGAAACCTTAACGTTTCACTACTTCGCGTTACCCAATGCATTGGAGAGCTATATCGGGCTCACCCGCCCTTAGTTTATCACGGAACCACCCGTCTTCATAACAATGCCCAAGAACCATAACATAATCATACCACATAATACATGCATAAAAAAAACATAACATTTCCACATTTCAATCACAAGATATCAATAAAACACATTGATATAAAAAACATTATGAAAACCATTTTCAATACCAAAATAAAAGAAAATTAAAACATGGTATTTATTTTTCTTTTAAAAAGAAGGTATGGCTTGTAGAGGAAGCCGAAACTCAAATAATGGTCACGGCGGCGGAAAAGTCGTCGTCACAGCATACGTACGACAAAAACATTCCCTTTTGTCGTTTAGTAAAACGCTTCATATAAAAAAGATTCCTTTTTGGATAAACGTAAAATTCAAAGGGGTTTATACACCATATAAAAGAAGGTTGTGTATAAAACAAAATATGTCTCAATGAATGGAGATTGAGAGGAGGTCCCTTACAAAGACGGTATCCTTGGTTTAAGGATAAATCAATTACATAATTATGTGTGACAAATGAATACACCAAATATAAGTGGATATTAAGTGTAAAAAAATCATAGGTTGTTCACACATATTCATAGAATGACATATTCAAGGAGTACAAGTTTATCCCAAAGAATCAAATTTGGGTTAAGAAGTTCCCTTGCAAAAATTTGACAGCCT
Source organism: Viscum album (assembly GCA_963277665.1). Classification (NCBI taxonomy): domain Eukaryota; kingdom Viridiplantae; phylum Streptophyta; class Magnoliopsida; order Santalales; family Viscaceae; genus Viscum; species Viscum album. The sequence continues at coordinate 1,955,377,525 of OY728130.1, forward strand.
AACGGCGTCACTACAAAATTCAGAAAATGAGTTGATGAGAGATAAAAAGGGTATCTCATCACATGGAAATAAAATTTAAATCAATAAGGATATATAATAACATATCCCAACATAATAGTATGTCAATTAAAATACATAACAAAAGAAGTCTTTTAAAAAGAGGAGGGTGAAAGGTTCCCTTACCGACATGGGTATCTTTCGAAACATACACCCCGTGAAAGAAGGACAATACAACATTGATGTAAATACTCATAAATGAAATTATATTACACAATGAGTAAAATAATGGGCAGTAAATACACCACTCAAAGTAAATTGTGGCAAATGTATCATAAATCTCACGGGAATAAAAGTGAGATGAAAAATCTCTTACGAAAACTCGGCAGCCTAACGGCGCCACTTAAAACTTCCAAAAATGGATTGATGAGATCAAATAGGGTCTCTCATCATATTAACATAAAATGTACATCAATAGGAATATAAAATAACATCCCCCAACATAACAAAGTGTATCTGAAAATAAGTGACATAAAGGAGAGTACTTAAAAGGAAAGCGAGAGGTTGGATCTCTTACAAAAAATTTGGCAGACTAACGGCGCCACTCAAAACTTCCAAAATTGATTGATGAGATAAAGTAGGGTCTCCCATCATATGAACATAAAAAATTACATTATGATTAATATAAAAGAACATCCCAATCATAAGAAATATGAGCTTAAAAGGAATGACATAAAAGAGTGTACTCAAAAAGAAAGAGAGGGGTAGGGTCCCTTACCTCGGGTCCGACTTGACTCGATCGTTCTTTAATCTCATGAATAATAAACTTTATTTAATTTCTACTTCCTTAAGAACCTTTTTCAAGTTCATTATTCCTTTTATATCACTTATTACCATGTCATGAACACTATGTTATTATTTAAGCTAATAACGGTCGTTTTAACGATCATTGGTACTTGAGTCAAAAATAAACTCTTTATAATTACAAGTTGTTCATGTGGTAAAATATCCATTATATCTAGAATTGTATTAATTATGTAGATATAATATATATCATATATATCCAGTATATTCATGCATTTATAATATTACATAACATTTAGAGTTAAGAAATGAAATGCACCGTTCATGGAGACGGTAAGCCGTACGTACGCATGAACGCTACTTCCATTTCTATTTCATATTTAATGGAATAATGATACATAATACTATTTTAATTCCATTATGGTATCATATATAATATCATTAAATATATCCGTTAAATGTACCACATATGGTATTAACGAATCAAATCACTTTGAGGGGGCGGTAGTCCGCACTTCCTAAAATAAAGATATCACGTATACCCATAATGGAATCCATAAGGGTATGCCATAAATGAAAAATACAGAAGCTTAAGTAAAACATAAACATATTATATATCATATATAAATATAGTGACATATTAATGGCCACCATGAAATGTGTTAAGATAAGATTGAACAATCATCGTTTCGTGAGGCAGTAATTCGTCATCCACAGAAACAGTATGTTCTTTAACCATTAGACGAAGGTGTGTGTAATTGTAGCTCGAATCCTTAACATAACAACATCCTTGTATATTTAATATACTGGTGTTGTTACAAAATAAAGTAATAAAAGGAGTTTAGGGGTTGGAGAAGCAAAATAAAACAAAAGGACTCAAGTGAAGACATTACCTTAAAATCGGGTAACTCCCTTTGGTTTGAGCTCAAAGGCTTACTTGGGAAGACTTATGACCAAATTGAGGATTCTAAGAGTTATATAGGGATGTGGAGAGACAAAATGGGTAGGGTTTGGCCGAGCCAAAGGCTTTGTAAGTGTGGATAAGGAGGTAGAGGTGGGGGCCTTTTATAAGAGGAGAGGAGGGGCACTCTTGGAAAGTAAAGAAATGTTACTTTATTTTAGAATGAGTTTCGGATTTTAATGGTCCCACATTGATGTGTTTCGAGTATAAGGTGATAAGGGTTCAAAATAAACCCATCCAATAGGTTTTTTACATGTGTAGGTCTTAGATTTTACATTATCTTTCCATTTTATTTAAATCGTTAAATAATGAGGTCATCGCTGCATCATCATGATGTCATAAAGAAGTTAATTTATTTAATGTCTAAAAATTATAAAAAAAATAATATGATGTAGGAAATATTTTTATATTTCCAATTACTATTTATAGTCAAAAATATGACTTGTATAACCCCATGTAAAAATTGTTTTAGTTAAACAACTCATGTTTGTGACATTTTAATTTTAACATTAAATAAAAATGTATTTATGTCATTTTCCAACCAAAGTGGCTCCATGGGGTCCCCAAGTTGACCCATGGATTGTCTGGGTCGGCCATGACTCATCCAATGAGGGTAGGACATGTGTCTAGGTTATTTCATATTATTAAAACATTATTTTTACCTTAAACTACACTAATTACCTCTAATCGCGATTAAGAACTTAATAAGTTACTATTAACCAAAAAATTATTTTAATCCCATTGAACCACATTTTACTTCTTAATTACAACCATGTATGTTGGATTTTTGAAATTCAAAACACAAAGGTGGAAAATTTTCATTTAAACGGAAAATCAGTTTTTATAAGTACCACTTAGTGGTTTCACTATTCATCAAAAATTGAAGTTTTTCAGAAAATTACCAAAAATTCACCCTAAGATATATTTGATATTCCAAATTCAAAAATGATGTCTATTTTACAAAATTCATAACATATAAGTTAAATTAATTAATTTAATAATTAATTCCCGCTGTCAGAACAAATAGCGTGTTTTTATGAAACAATATATATCAAAAGATTGACACTAGTTTAAGTCAAATTTCAAAGTGAAATTAATTCCAATGACCACTATTTTATTAAATGGTAAAAATATATTCTAATTTTACTTTAAAACCAATTCAAAAGATAATCTAATCCTATAAATAAATTATATTAAAAAGAGGTTTTGAATTAAAATACAACATTTTTCACTATTCATTAAAAATTGAACTTTTTCGGAAAAATACCAAAAATTTACACAAAGTAAATTTTGATGTCCCTATTTTAAAGAAGAATTTTATTTTGTCAAATATAACACGTAAAATTGTCAAAAGTGGATTTAAAAGAGGTTCGCCATCAAAAGGCGGTTAATCGACCTTTTAAAGAATATTAGAATGTTTACGCTTAAAATTGGATTCATTCGCATTTTTAATCCTCTAACATTTATTGTAAAAAGTAAAAATATTTTACAAACATATATAATCATTTTTTAGTTAGTTCTATTCATTCCCGCCATCACAACAGCTAGGCGTTAACTATCATTTAAAATAATATTATTTTATTATTAGAGTGCAACGTAAGATTCCCAAGAAACTCATTGTTGCATTTTGGGTACGCCATCGAGCATAGCATCCCCTTTAAAGTTATATTAATATTTTATTCACAAATATGGATAAATGTGAAAATTTCATACTCTTTATTTACCTGGGGTGTTACAGGTAGAGTAACAAATGAAATAGGATACATTATACAGGGTGGATACTACAACTAGATTTGTTCAAGGCTCTGGTATTTATCCCTAAGTTCTTAGTTGATCCATTATCTACTAAATGATCAACCAGTAGTAAATGCTTGTGATCAGTCACATTATTTTTTATTTATGCATGGTTTATTGTTATTTTATGCATTCATATTTTATGTTAACACATATAATTATAAGAAAGAATATATAGATAAATGAATTAATACACAGTAAATGTTTTCTATTATGAATGGTAAAGTTATGAGTGAGATCACATAGAAAAAGCATATTAAAAAGAAAAATATTTCATTCTCCAAGAATAATTAAAATCTCTCAAAAGATATATTAATCCAAATGTCTTCCATAACTTGAATTTTAACAAAACTATATGTATGAGGTGCTTGTGAGCCCTAGTTGAGGGTGCCTCTTACTACTGGAGAATTCTTATAAAAGTGGTGGGTTGACTTAACTAAAGCCAGTAGAAAATTAATATTCATAGATATATTATTGAAAATTTATAGGAAAAGTTTTTAATAAATCAAGGTTATGATTTTTAGAAGTTGGGACTTCACTCAATAGTTTAAGGAGTCACAAGTCATTATGGTTGGATAGCCGAAATTCTACCTTAAAACTCTCAGAGTAGTGACATATCCACATCTTAGACCATGAAGATAGTTTTTTAGGATCATTGCTACAAAAATACTCAAGTAACCTAGTGTTATAAATCTAGTAATTGAGGGTTAATAGGATTCAATGAAATAGTGGTAGGAATTTAATGATAAATTAATTGGTAATGTCTATCGTTAATCAAGATAAAGTACTAATCTGCTAAATTTATTTTTTGTAGATAAAATGGAAAACAACACCATCAGTTAAATATCACTACAATCAATACTGTATAAATAGAATATCATGACTATCCATTACTTTTAGGAGTGGTACATGTGATTGTGCATAATAATACTCCAAGAGATGAAGCTTTATGTGTTGGAATCCAAACTTCCTATTGATCCCCCCCCATAAGAGAAAGAAAGTAGGACCAAGGAAAGTATACAAATAATTTATATGATGTGTTATATGTACAATGAATCATGTTTTCATCTATGTCTAGTGAGCAGAAACAAATTCATGAGGATTAAGATGCCTATAAAATGATGTTTTATCTCTAATATATTTATCAAGAGAGAGCCCTATAAGAAAGATATGAGATATCCAGTACATAGTATATGTGTAGTCTAATAAAAATAATTCAAGAAGGTCCTAATGTACTAAATATGATTGGGTACATAGAGAGAATAGAATCCCTTGAGTTCAAGGTAAACCAAGAACCAATGACTGATCTCATTTTTTCCACTTTTCCACCAAGATTATTGACTTATATTATTAATCATAATATGAATAAAATGAAAAAGTCACTCTTAGATTGGATTTGGTTCACCAAGTAGATCAGAATATAAATAAGGATAACTCTTTAGTAATTATGGTGAATAAGAGGAGGAAGGGAAAGGTGAAGGGATTTAAGGCTAATTCTAAACCAAAAACACCAATACATCATCCATCTAAGAATACAAATATATATAAGGGGGAAATGAGAAGAAGGATGACTACTTTTCCTATAGAAATAAGGGCCATTGGAATAATAATTACATAGTTGGTAAGAATAATAAAGGCAATGCTTCTAGCTTAGCCATATTTTTTTTAAATGCAATTTGTCTGTATAAATAATTTGGGTATTGGATACAATGTGTGAATCATGAATTTTTATTCACATATAGGAACCAAGTATAGTCTAGAATATTGAAAAGGGTGAGGTGGATCAGTGGGGTGGAAAGGATGTGAGACTAATAGTCTTAGCAGTGGTAAATTATCATTTGACTTTGTATAGTGGTCTGGTTATTATATTAAACAATTGTTATTATGTACCTTTTATTATAAGAAACATAATATCAAAGTTAAGTCTAGACACTATGGGATTATATTTAAAGTTTATAAATAAATATTGGATCTTTTATAAGGATAATGTATGTTGTGGCATGACACATCTTTACAATGGATTTTATATACTTGAATTTGAAAAACTTTTATTGGAAATCAATAAAAAACCTATGAGGATGGATCATATTATACCCACCTATGGTATTTCATTCTTCCTTATGTAAACAAAAAACATTTATATAAGGTACATCAATCCAGGTTTTTAGACACTACTGAGTTAAAACCATTGGAATCATGTTTATAAGGGAAAATGAATAAATCACCCTTCACTAGGAAAGGTGTAAGGGCCACATAACTAATTTAATTAATTCATACCAATGTATGTGGTCCATTTCTAGTAGAGGTAAGGGGTAGGTTTTCATACTTCATTACTTTTACTGATGAATATATTAGTTATGAATATATCTACTTAATTATGTATAAGTTAGATTCCTTTTATATATTTAGGGAATACTAGAATGAAGTAGAAAATCATTTTCGTAAGAAGATAAAGAAACTTTGCTTAGGTTGAGGTAGAGAATATCTAAACCAAGCTTTCGTCAGTCACTTGAAAGAGTGTGGGATAGTATCCCAACTCACTCCTCCTTATACACCCCAGTGGAATAGTGTAAGTGAAAGGAAGAATCATACCTTGATTGATATGATAAGATTGATGATGAGTTATGAAACTCTACCATTATCCTTTTGGGGATATGAACTATAGACAATGACTTATAAACTGAACCACGTACCATCTAAGGTATAAGATAGGATTCCATATGAGTTATGGTATAAAAAGAAACCCACCCTATCTCATATACATGTATGGGGATATAAGGAATTTGTTAAGATAGTACCTAATGACAAAGGAGCATTCCAAAACACAAAGTGCATCTTTATAGGTCTTCCTAAGGGAGCTAAAGGATATTACCTATATAAACCTTTAGATAGAAAAGTTATTGTGGAAATAAATTCCATTTTTCTAGAAAGGGAATAAGTTTTCAATGTAAATAGTGAGAGCAAGATTGACTTCCATGAAGATGATGCTCAAGATGCACAATATTTGGTATGAGAAAACTCTTCATAAGATAAAATGGTAGATTATGATGTTCTATAAACACAAGTACTATATGGGTTGACTAGAGAGGTTAGAGAACTAGAGATATATCATTTTATTTTCACTTAGTTATGTGACACATTAATCCTAGAGAGTGATGAACCTCTAACCTACAAGAAAGAAATAGATGGAAAGTATGTTGTGAAATGGTAAGAAACTATGATTTATTAGATGAAACCCATGTACGAAAATCAAGTTTGGATTTTGGTATACCCTGAAGGTGATATAAAACCTATTTAGTGTAAATGGGTATTAAAAAAACTGGACATGAATGGAAAATTTAATGTATGTAAAGCATAAATGGTTGAAAAGGGTTTTAGGAAACATCAAGGAATTGACTATGAAAAACCCTTCTCACTAGTCATGATACTAAAATCCATCAGAATATTACTTACAATATAATTCTTCCATGATTATGAAATTTGTAAAATATATATTAAAACTACATTTCTAAATGGGAAGTTGTTTGAAGATGTCTACATGAAACAGCCCGAAGGGTTCATTATGTTAATGAATTCCAATAAATTATACAAGTTACAGATATATTTTTATAAATTAAAGTAGACATAATGATCATGGAATGTTAATTTTAATGAGTCCTTAAGATAATTTGGTTTCGTTAAGAATGAAAAAAAAAATCCATGTGTTTATAATAATGTTGGTGGAAATTTCATATTTTTCCTAGAATTATATGTTGATGGAATATTAATTATGGGAAATTAAGTACAAGTATTATAGTCATTTAATACTTGGTTAAATGAATGATTCTCTATTAAATAATTAGGTGAAGTAGTCTATATTATTGTGATAAAGATCTATTGATATATATTTCAAAGGTTGTTTGGGATAATTCAAAGTACATATATCGGAAAAGTATTCAAAAGGGAAAATATGGAAAAATATAAGAGAGGGTTTTCCCAATGTCACATGGTTTGAATATCTTCAAGAAGATGTTTCTACAAACACATAAAGATATTGAGAGGATGAGTAGAATATTATAAAATCTCTTTTTTATATATAAAGCTTTGGAATATATTTATTAATATTTTTTTATCCAGAAACTGATATGGAATGATAATTTGAGGCCTGATGATCTCAGAAATGATTTCATAAAAATATTAAATATATTAATATCACACATGCACAGTTTTTTTGAAATAGTGGAATAACCCCTAAACAATGACTCAAATAAAAATTTCAAGACTTTCATTGATTTTGGAACATAAGTTTTACCCTAGATGTGATATAAACTTGGTCAGTGTTGGTTGTTGGACTTGGGTTCCATCATGGAAAAAATAATTAAATAAATTGAAATATTTATTTAATTATTTTAATTAAAAGGGCTAACCTAGATATCTTTTATAAATATATTATTATGTAAAATTCACAAGGTTATCCACATAACATTTAGAATTGAGAGGATAGCATAGAGGAGCATTGGTTGATGTTGGTATCATGCATCTACGATTAGTATACTACAAGGATCACCAATGACAACGAAATTAGCATATCTCTCCAACAATGAAGATGTGATTTCCATTATTTGTTAGTGATTGATCCTAACCTAAGGTAGGGCATTATTTTCTATGGTTTATTTCCTCATTGTTTATCCCATGAAGAAATCAAAACAATTCTTCCAACATTTTGATTCATGGGTTGATCATGCTTGTGGGTTCAGGTTTATTTACTTTTTGTATTTAGGGGAATTTATTTGTTTGTTGTTATTACTCTTCATTCATTGTTATAAAAGAAAAGAATCCAGGCCAACCAGAATAAGGTCGAAGTTTGTTCCTTATTTTTGGTTTGTTCATTTCTCCCATGTTTCTTCACACGATCCATCACTAGAATTTCATTGGCTTGTGGTTCGATAAAATACCTAGTATTTGATAATTGAGTGATCGTTCTTCATCATAAGGGATTGATATCATAGGTTTAGTTCATGATCAATGGTGTGATCACGGTATGATGATGAAAGTGGGTGGTCTGAGGAGGATCGAGACTATTTTCGTTATTCCTGATTGATCTTTGGGTGTGCAGCAATGATGAGGTGTGATAGTGAACATTTTCCCAAGTGAATCAATGGGAATAATATGACCATCGGTGACAGTCAACCTTGGTTAACCCAAATTCAAGATCCATGGGAGGGATTTATGGAAAATCTATTGGAAGTGGTGGCACATATGGATGATGTGTGAAAACCCTAAAAATTCTATAAAATCATTCATTACAGAGCATGCATCCAAAGAATACATGTCGTGTGGGGTCCCTGGTTGTAGTTATAGGGTTTCACATTAAATTCAATATCACTTGCTATGGTCCCTACCACATGCAATGTGACCCAGTACTGGTGGATCAGCGTGTATCCTGGAGTATACATAGGAATAGACACAGCTAGGCACATGGTCATGGGTAGAGTACATGGGCATGACTTGATACTCAAGCATGACCCAGTACATGGCCATGACCACAGTTCATGGGAAAAACCTAAATTACACAGGAATGACCATATGTACACAAGAATAGGTTGTAGGCACATTGAGTTATAGCCCAAACTCTACATATCATGTACCCCTCAATAACACACTATGTATATGGAGGTTTATATGTCATGTGAAATAGAGAGGCACGAGAAGACCCCCTAGAATCTGGGACATTTAATGTACCCATAGTATATGCTATTTACCTTTTTCTAGGGTAGTGTGAGGCCCTATATCTATTTAGTATAAACCAGTTTTAGTTCAGTATCATTCCTTAGTCTATCACTATGAGGTTACAGTGTGGCATTACATCCTCAGTGTGGGATTGTGATCCCCTCTTCGGGTTCTGTTTTAGATAGAGTTCTTGGTATCCCTCCATGAGACCTAGGATGGGACCCCCTATCATATCATTCCTAGGTGGGTTTTTTGGTATTATAATGACCACAATGAATTGGGTTTCAATCCACTATCTAAAAGTTTGACCCAATAGAGTTGGTGGTGTCCCCCAATAGTTCTTGGTGTGATCCCCTAGTTGGAAATCATGATCTTCAGAGATCCAGTGAGTATATCCTGGTGAGGCTAGATGAGCATGACCACTCAGATGATTGTTTCCAATGATATCATGACTCATGGAGTAATACCTCTCATACAAGTGTTACCCTGAAACCTTGAGAAGAATCTTTTGGATAATAGTATTGGTTGAGACCTCTTGAGACTGATTATTTGTTATGAGTACATTTGAGTTTTCTCTATTTATCATTATGTATAAAATATTGATTGAAATACCTATATATTGATGATATGACTACTCTTTATTCTTTATGTCTGGTTATTTTGGGGTGTCCTATTGGGTATTGCTATACTCACACCTGCATGGGCTCTTCCTACACATTTCATGTCTTATACAGATGATAGGCTATTTGACAGAGTCCTAGGAGGACCAAGAGTGGGAAGAGATTAGTATTATTATAGACATTCTAGGGTTATTATCGGTGTTTCATTTGATGATAGTCCCCTTATTATGAGTAGGTTTGTCACGAAACAACCCGGGTCGACCCTAAACTGGTCACCTGAGCCAGTCAACGACATGGCCCCAGAGGCATTCCCGATCCTCCCGGGCTGGTGACAAGCGCCAGGGCATCAATAGAGGACAATTAGGAATGATTTCACCCAGTGAAAAAAAAAAGCAGTGGAAAAAGTAGAATAACGCAAAGTAAATAAACAACATGAAAAGAAGGAATGGCCAACAAAAAACAGCTAACCTACCCACATCCGAAACTCCTCGCGACTCCGAGAGTTACTCACCAATCCACAACCAACTCTCGCCCATGTAAAGAAATCTCAAGTCGAACCTACAATAGAAAATAAAAACAGGAAAACACTATAAGCGTGAGTATTAAAACTCAGTAGGAATTCCTAACAAACTAATCCCAATGCACTAACCTTAAATAAAGAATTTACTAATTCCAGGTTTGTACTAAATTATATAAAATATGGATTTCTACACACACACTTTCATTTCTAAAACAAGTAATAGTCCATTGCCCTTTTTAATTTAAAAACAAGTTTAATGTTTTAAAGGAATAGGTGCATTGCGTTTTAAAACATTTTTTTTAGAACAATTTAGAAATCCAAATTTTAGCTATTAGTTAAAAGGAAAACCACAAACAACACACGCTAAGGGAAATGGAAAAAAAGTGGCACATAGGGTCCAACAACTGAACTAGACCTCTCCATCAGCTGCCATATACAAATAAACACTAAATACAATATGGTTCGAACCTAGAATCTCATGAACAATCCAGAACGTACTATACATATGACTCGTCCTGAAGGCATGCCCTACTCAATGAAATCATAAATCCCTAACACCCAGTGTTTCCCTACATGGCCTAACCAAGGGGACCAATCCCCTAGCAGAGAAAAGTTTGTACTAAGGGCCACTAGACAGTGTGTAATCTAAACTAGTGCAGTAATCATTCTCAGAAAATTCACTCACTATGCCAGGTTCCCATGTCAACATGTATAATAAACTGGGGTGAGTCAACAATGTAAATCAACCAGTCACGATATATAATCACCACACACAACTCACACAATCAATGTACACAAAAAGATCACCCCTAAGACACCTCCAAGAAAGTTTTCCAAAATAATTTATTTTATCAAAGTGCCAAAAAGGCCTGATACAACTTTTAAAAGAAATTCCATTTCTCAAGAGAAACCAAACCATTTGATCACTCATCAGAAGAAAACATTTACCAACAAACCAAAACCACAATTTAAAATCCATGAATTATGTTCAAAGGCCAAATGGGTATTCTTTCACTATTGTGTGTCAGTTCATCCAGAAAATAATGCAGGTATCGTGTATAAAATAAACAGTTTCATTTACATCAAGAAATTATTCCAAAATTAATTATCTAATATTATTTCTCATTTATTGAAATTAAAAAAATATCAAGCAACTAATAAATTCTAAATTTAAAGTCAAGTGCAGTGGGAGACCAACCTCAAACATGTCGCTATTTGTCGACGACCACTCGAACCAACCCTACGCACTTCCATCCACATGCATTTATACATATATATATAAATACCCATAACTGCATTAGACACATTCCCCACTCCATGAGGGAATATTTACAAAGAGGTAATTTATTTATATATATTCCTTACCTTATGCATGCACATGTTGGTGTTCTTGACACCCACAACTTGAAACCGTAAATCAAAGTTAAACATGATACACCACAAATATTATAAACCTTAAAAAAAATAGAGACCCTAATTAAGATGTTATGAAACCAAACAATAAGATTTAAACCTCACATTGAATGGAAATGACACCCCAAAATCAGACGGCACTGCCCAACACCCTACCAATTAATTAAAAATAAGTAAACAACATCCATAAACCTTAAAAATAGAGGTGTGAAACAAAAAAATGAAAGGAACACATTACCCTAAAATATTGACATCAAAAAAAACACACCAACACCATACTAAAATATCATCTTCATCCCTTGAATGATCTATTAAATCAAGTGCACAAGTTATAAAATACAACCATGCAATACAAAATGGATATATATCCAAAACGCACCCCATTTCACACAAGAATACCATATAAAAATCAAACACAAGTTAATATACTTCCAAAAGATCTTTCGCACATAAATTAGTTGATGATAACTCAAAAAATCATAAATCCCCTAAATCACAATTAAGCCACAATGAAGAAATTCGAAAATCCTTACCTGAAAGCCATGGTGAACCCACTACCCTTGACAGCAGTGGCTAGAACCGACCTTGATGGAACCTGACGACCCCTAAAATCAATACAAAAAACCAAAATCATCAAAACCAAACCAATTACAACACAAAACAGTAATCCAAAAGTCTATCAAATAGAAGAAACAATTATTCGAAGTAGAATGCACCTGCAACTAGGGTGTAAGAGGACAACCGAGCAAGAAGGGCCACTAGAGGTGTGCCGCGCAGAATATCCCAACCAGAAATGAAGGGTGGTGCGGTTCTAAGTGGTGTGAAGTAGCAAGAGGGGGGATGCGGAGATGCAGTCACTATGAGGGAGGTCCATCCGAGGGAGGGGGCGGCCGAAGTGCTATCGCGCCAAAGGAAGGAGGGAGGCAAGCCGTAGGGCCCTCACCGGTGGGGGGTAGCATGAGTGGGAGGAGGAAGGTGGGGTGTAGGTGGTGGCTTGCCGGAGGGAGGCCGCGGGAGGGAGAGCAGTTGAAGGAAGGGAAGTTCACTGGTGGGTAATCAGGGCGGCGCAGCATGGGAGAGGGAGAAGGGAGCGACGTCGGCTGGCCATGGGGGGAAGTAAGGCGCGACACGGAAGGTAGGGAGGGAGAGGGTGGCGTGAGGTAGGGTTCTGGGGGGAGGGATGTGTCACGCTATGCCATGGAAGAAGAGCAAGAGGGGGAGAAAAAGGGAGAAAAAATAATGGAATAAAAGAAAATAAAAGAAAATAAAATAATATTTAATAAATAATGATAATATTAATATTCATAACAACTTGATAATAATTTTAATAAACTTGATGATAATAATATTATTAACCATAATAATAATAATAATAATAATAATAATAATAATAATAATGAGATAAAAATAATTGTAAATAGATTAATAAGAACAATATTGATATTATTAATAATAATCATAATATAAATTATAATAAAATTTATATGATATTAATAAACCTAATATACTTAAAAAATCAATAGAATGTTAATAATAATAACTTAATAATAATAACCCTATATTAATAAACTTGGTGAACATAATAATAATAATAATAATTACCATTATTATAATTATTAAAGTAACTCATTAAAACTCATTTTATTTATTTTTATTGAACATGAGGTAGGCTGCACAGTGACCCGAGCAAAGTCACGCGGCTTTGAACATGCCCTGCCCATGCACAGGACGCTGTCAAGGGCAAAGCATTCATTCATTAATAAAAAGAAAAAAAATCAAAAGGGTTTGGCCTGCAGCTCGATAAAAAGTTTCAAATTCTGATAAAATAATAAAATAATATTATTTCAAATTTTCGGGTGTGATAATTCTCCCCACCATAAAAACTTTCTGCCCCCAGAAAGTCACCCAGCCAAATGAGGAAACAAACTCGAGTTTGAAACTGAACGAGTCCAACAAAAACTTGAAATCGGTGTGACTTTTCACTCCATCAGTCACACCCGACCAATTTTAAGGTAAACTGCAAAGAGAAGAGCCATCAGGAAATGAGGAGGGTTCTCCCCACTACAAGAACCTGACTAGAATAACCAACATTGAGAATCTCAGCATGAACTAACTCTGGAACTGCTAACTTGATCCAAGAGGAAATTTCCACACAAACCAAACCTCAAAGAAGGCACGACAAGATTTATGGTGGGTCTCCCCACCATTTAAGAACTGACCAGCTTAAACCAATTAACACGAATCGACACGAGAAACCCAGCACAAACTGACCCATGAACTCTCCGCATAAACCAGAACCCCACCACATGGGGTCCTCGACGAAATACCCTAAACTGAATAGCGGACCAAAACCCTATTAATTATTTCCCAAGATGAATGTGTCTCCAAAATGAGAACATCCTAAAACAAGAACGGATCACCAATGGAGCTATCCACACAAGAGATACAATCATCTTGAGACTCACGGTCATAAAGAGACAAACTTTGAAGCTCATATTTGAGGAGGCACAACTACTAGAATTACAAGAAAACAAGACCACCATGCTTTTTTTCAACCAAGGTGCGGTATTCAAAGAACAAAGACCACAATGAGAAAAAGAGACCACTAAGCCTCTTACATAAAAATAGAACCTTCAAAGACGAGGAAGCTATAGTAGAGGAATTCAAACCATCCCTATTTTAGTACTGAAGAAAAAAGTTAGACAAAGTTTCCCCACACCCAAAGATTCCTGACTACATGAAAAGATTCACTTTGAGACCTGTGGTTGGAGCTCTGATGTCTTGAAGCATCTGCTTCCCTTTAGTCAAGAGCTGACATCCTCCGGTCGACACTCCTTCTAACAATTCCGCTAGAAGAACCTCTCTAAGTTTCCCAAATGGCCACATCGATGGTAAGTCTTTGAAGGATGACGACAAGGAGATTTAAGGTACCCAAACCGGCCACACCAGACCCCACACAAGAGAAACTTTAACTTATTTCACGATGCTATCTCCAGAGATAAAGGAATCAACCCCTTGAAATTCCTGACGTAAGCCTTCACTATCTGTTGGCCTCACTAGACACTCACGAGCTCTACCACTTTCCTCACCTTCACCTCCTTAGGTATAAATCATCAGATAGAAGTAGTCTTAAACACCTTACAAGACATCCCATCATGAAACGACACTAGGATTTTCTCCCACACCAATCCAAAGTTGAACCCTAAAATAAACTCGAACCAGCACGGACTCAAATAGCTTTGGGAGTTTCCAATAACCTGAAAACACTAACGATTTCACCAAGCCAATCTGCTACCTTCGATGGATCACGATCACCACAGAAGATGGACAAAAACTAAAAATAGTTCAATTTCACCACTCCGCTAAGAGTCTGGGTAGAACCAACAACTAGAATAGACTCACTAGAAACCTCTGGGAATTTTCTGGGAAGTATACTTAAAAACAAGAGGCACAAATCCGAATCAAAATTCATCATAAATCAAAATTCCCCAAATCAATCACAAACTAAAGCTCAAACTCAAATAAATATTCCAACCACAATTCAATATGTCACAGCCAAGATCCCATGAAAAAGAATTCCAAACACGAAAAGAGAACACTAAACAATTTCTTACCTTTCAGAACATTTAAATTACCTTTTTAAAAACCATTTTTCAGAAAACAAAACAACTTAAGTACCCGCCATTGGTATCCCATGAAGTCTCGCATATACATATACCATTGTGCTAACTCATGCACCCATCCACACATACCACCAATCATCCTTGTGCCACATGTGTACCACTATATATGTGATCCCTCATAGGAATACCAAGGGTCAATTTAAGACACTTCTCATTTTCAAAATAGATCATTCAGCATAAAGCACAAATTCCCAACCAATTTGAAAAAGTCACTTATCATTAAAGAAATACATTTCCAAATTCCAAAACATTTTCCAATTCACTTTCCAAAAAGTGTTAATGAGATCCCAAAACAACTTCCAGAACACCTCCCATTTTTTTCATTTGAAATCTCACATTCCATTAAAAGAAAACAATTTCCATTTCAAAACCACTTTTTCCACTCCAAAACCACATTCCCTTTTGAAAACCCCTTTTTCTATGAACCACTTTCATCTTTAAAATCCACTAAAGTTGGTAAAAACTTATCCCAAACACTACTCACATCAAAACTTCCAAAAATAAAAGACTAGTGGCTATGCCAACTCAGTAACATAGCTTAGCAGACCATGCTCCGAGCGAGAATCCACCATAAGAAGTATCTTGAACCATGCACTCGGGTCGTACATGGGTCACTACTCCATGCAAGCTCGTTTCGTAACACTAGATCACTTCCTTGTCATCCATCATCCACATAGACTAAGAAAAAGAAAAACTCAAATCCCAGACTACCCCTAGAAACTCGAGTCTCAGGATGGGAAAGGGTTCATGATGTCCTTCCTACACCTACCTCTTGAGTCCTGATGCACCTAATCACCAAGCTACCTGAAACCCCAAATAAAAAGGGACTCCTTTGATACCATTTTTTCATGAACCAACCCGGGTCGACCCTAAACTGGTCACCCGAGCCAGTTCGTGACATGGCCCAAGAGGCGTTCGTGATCCTCCCTGGCAGGCGACAACCACCAGGGCATCAATAGAGGACAATTGGGAATGATTTCTCCCAGTGAAAAAAAATAAATTAGCGTAAAAAGTAGAATAATGCAAAGTAAATAAACAACATGAAAAGAAGGAATGGCAAACAACAAGCAACTAACCTACCCACGACCGAAACTCCTCATGACTTTGAGAGTCACTCACCAATCCACAACCAACTCTCGCCAATGGTGAGCAAGCTCAAGTCGAACCTTCAACAGAAACTAAAAATAGGAAAACACTATAGGCGTGAGTATTAAAACTCAGTAGGCGTGCCCAACAAACTAATCCCAATTCACTACCCTTAAATAAAGAATTTACTAATTCCAGGTTTGAACTAAATTATATAAAATATGGGTTTCTACACACAAACTTTCATTTCTAAAACAAGTAATAGTCCATTGCCTTTTTTAATTTAAAAACAAGTTTAATGTTTGAAAGGAACAGGTGCATTGTATTTTAAAACATTTTTTTTACGAATAATTTAGAAATCTAAATTTTAGTTGTTAGTTAAAAGGAAAACCACACACAACACACAACACACACTAAGGGAAATGGAAAAAAAGTGGCACACAGGGTCCAGCAACCGAACTAGACCTCTCCATCGTCCACCACATACAAATAAACACTAAATACAACATGGGTCAAACCTAGGACCTCATGAACAATCTAGAACATACTATACATGTGACTCATCCTAAAGTCATGCCCTACTCAAAGATGTCATAACTCCCTAACGCCCAGTGTTTCCCTACATGGCCTAACCGAGGGGGCCAATCCCCTAGCAGAGCAAATTTCATACTAAGGGCCACTAGCCAGTGCGTAATCTAAACTAGTGTAGTAATCATTCTCAGGAAATTCACTCACTATGCCAAGTTCTCATGTCAACATGTATAATAAACATGTGTGAGTCAACAATGTAAATCAACCAATCACGATATAAAAGCACCACACACAACTCACACAATCAACGTACACAAAAAGATCAACCCTAAGTCACCTCCAATAAATTTTTCCAAAATAATTTATTTTATCAAAGTGCCAAACGGACCGGATGAAACTTTTAAAAGAAATTCCATTTCTCAAGAGAAATCAAACCATTCTCTCACGCATCAGAATAAAAAATTTTCCAATAAACCAAAACCACAATTAAAAATCCACAAATTATGTTCAAAGGCCAAATGAGCATTCTTTCACTATTGTGCGTCAATTAATCCAGAAAATAATGTAGGTGTCGTGTATAAAATAAACAGATTCGTTTACATCAATAAATTATTCCAAAATTAATTATCTAATACTATTTCTCATTTATTGAAATTAAAAAAAATATCAAGAAACTAATAAATTCTAAATTTAAAGGCGAGTGCAGTGGGGTACCTACCTCAAACATGTCGTTATTTTTTGATGACCACTCGAACTGACCCTATGCACTTCCATGCACATGAATTTATATATATATATAAATACCCCTAACTGCATTGCACACATTCCCCGCACTATGAGGGAATATGTACAAATATTTCATTTATATATATATATATACTCCTTACCTTATGCATGCACATGTTGGTGTTCTTGACACCCGCAACTTGAAACCCTAAAGTAGAGTTCAGCGTGCTACACCACAAATATTATAAACCTTAAAACAAATAAAGACCCTAATTAATATGTTATGAAACCAAAAAATAAGATTTTTACCTTACCTTGAATGGTAATGACACCCAAAAATCAAACGACGCCACCCAAAACCCTACCAATTAATTAAAAATAAGTAAACAACATCCATTAACCCTAATAATAGAGGTGAGAAACAAAAAAACAAAAGGAACACATTACCCCAAAACATTGACGGTGAATCGAAACACACCAACACCATACTAAAATATCATCTACAGCCCTTGCATGTTCTATTAAATCAAGTGCACAAGTTATAAAATATAACCATGCAATAAAAAATGGATTTATATCCAAAACTCACCCCGTTTCACACAAGAATACCATATAAAAATCAAACACAAGTTAATATACTGTCAAAACATCTTTCGCACCCAAAATAAGTTGATGATAACGCAAAAATCATAAAACCCCTAAATAAAAATTTATCCACAATGAAGAAATTTAAAAATCCTTACCTGAAAGCCATGGTGAACCCACTGCCCTTGATGGAAATGGCTAGAACTGACCTCGACGGAACCTGACGACCCCTAAAATCAATACATCAAACCAAAATCATCAAAACCGAACCAATTACAACATGAAATCGTAATCCAAAAGTCTATCAAATAGAATAAACAATTATTCGAAGTATAACACACCTGTAGTTGGGGTACGGAAGGCCAACCAAGCAAGAGGGGCCACTGAAGGTGTGGCGCGTAGGAAATTCTAGCTGGAAATGAAGGGCGGTACGATTCCAAGTGGTGAGAAGCAGCAAGGGGGGGTGACGTGGAGATGTGGTCGCGATGAGGGAGGTTCGTCCGAGGGAGGGGGTCGGCCGAAGGGCCGCCACACCGAAGGAAGGAGGGAGGCACCCCATAAGGACCTCACTGGTGGGGGGTAGTGCGAGCAGGAGGAGGAAGGTGGGGGCGCCAGTGGTGGCTCACCAGAGGGAGGCCATGGGAGGGAGAGCGGCCGAAGGGAGGGGAGTTCACCAGTGGGTGAGCAGGGCGGTGCAACATGGGAGAGGGAGAAGGGAGCGACATTGACTATCCATGGGGGGAAGTAGGGTGTGACGCAGAAGGCAGGGAGGTAGAGGGCGGTGTGAGGTAGGGTTCTAGGGGGAGGGTTGTGTCGCGCGATGCCAGGGAATAAGTGCAAGAGGGGGATAAATAGAGAGAAAAAATAATGGAATAAAAGAAAAGAAAATAAAATAAACAAAAATTTAATAAATAATGATAATATTAATATTCATAATAACTTAATAATAATTTCAATAAACTTGATAATAATATTATTATTAACCATAATAATAATATTATTAATAATAATAAGATAAAAATAATTGTAAATATATTAATAAGAACAATATTGATATTATTAATAATAATAATAATATAAATTGTAATAAACTTGATATGATATTAATAAACCTAATATGCTTAAAAAAATCAATAGAATTTTAATAATAATAACTTAATAATAATAACCCTATATTAATAAACTTGGTGAACATAATAATAATAATAATAATAATAATAATAGTAATAATAATTACCATTATTATAATTATTAAAGTAACTCATTAAAACCCATTTTTTTTATTTGTATTGAACATGAGGTAGGACGCACAGTGACTCGGGAAAAGTCACGTGGCTTTGAACACGCCCTGCCCATGCACCAAACGCTGTCAAGGGAAAAGCATTCATTCATCAATAAAAAGAAAAAAATCAAAAAGGCTTGGCCTGCAGCTCAATAGAAAGTTTCAAATTATGATAAAATAATAAAATAATATTATTTCAAAAGTTCAGGTGTGACAAGGTTGGACTCTATTTCTAATTTTGGGTGGGCTTGTATTTGGACCCTTTATCACTTTCAGTGCTTTTTTTATACTCTGGTTATAAGATTATAGATGCATGCATGCATTGGTATCATCTGCACTTTATTTTCATCATTTTATGAGCTTGGATATGTGTTCATACATATAGGTACTTAGGATAATATATCCCATGTGTGGGATATTCCTACACAGTGTTGGTCATCAGCCCTTGGCCTATTGGAGGTGGTCTTGGGGTTGTCACACTCAGCTTATCATCATCCAGGAAGGCCTCAGTGAGTCTGGTCATTAAATAGTGGTATCAAAGGGTGTTTCTACCTTAAGACCAAAGTTGGAGTTATTTCTAGCTATGAGGTTTCGTTTGAGATCTATGGAAATAGTATTAAAGTGTTTCAAGTTCAGATCTCAATCTAGTGACTCCAGTTTTGGTGTAGCAACCAATATATCAATTCACTTAGACTTTGATAACCTACTTATTGACTTGGTACATGTAGACACTGGTTGTAGGGGAAAAAATTGGTATATAAATCATATAGGAATGGTTTATGGTTCCATTTCATTCTTGAGTCAGCTCCCTAGATATACTCATTGACCATGGTGCATCTTCTTTATTTTAGGATGCCTTCGCAAAGACAGTTGTAACGTCCTGGATTTTCTCAAAGGCATGGACTATTAATTTTTTGTTTAATTCCTTAAAAATAACTTAATAATGATGAATAATCAAGTAAAGTAGGATTCAAGTGAATATGGGACTCATTCGGAGCCCTGAAATGGGAAGAAGCAGACCGGGCCGCATGGTTATAGAAAACTATGTTGCCCAACCCACATTGTTTCCCTAAACCATGCAGTTGCAAACAGTGGGGTGTAGAGGTCCACATGGTTTGTTTGAAACCATGAAACCCCATGTGCACACCTATGTGGCCACCTAAAAGTTTTTTATAGAGCCTTTTAGCATGGTTTTCACACGGTTAGTTAAACTGTGCACCTAACCGCACAGTATGCCCTCTTGAAGCAGAACCTATCACATGGTTGGCGCATAGTTTGGAAAACCGTGCAACCAAACTATGTGACCCTTCCTGTATGGGTAAAATACCCATTATAACCTTAATTAATGTTTTTAAACCTCCCTATTTTATTTTCCTCTACCTCTCCAGTGAGATTTCTCCTCCCCCTTGGTGTGCGATCTCCTCCTCCTCTCATCCATGGGGTATTGATCTATCTACCTTGTTTCTCATCTAAATAAATCATCATCTAAATTGTTGGATCTATCTTGGTAAGCTCATCCTTCCACACCCTTCTATTTCAAAGCTCCCCTTCAACCCGTTGCACTATTTTTGTGTGACAGATTTTTCCCTATTTCCAGATTGTTTGAAAAATCCTGTAATTTCTTTCATTCTAGGTCGAATCAAGGCTCAATAACGGATGATTAGAGTGATAATACATTATGGTAGCTGTTATAGGTCTTCCCCACTCATTTCTTCACTTTTTAAATGATGTGTTGTCATTCTTCATGCCATACCCTTCTAGTGACACTTCATTCTTGGTTAATAAATTAATTAAAATAGTTTTTCATGTCCTTTGTGACCCTACCATGTGAAAAAACCCATCTGTGGGGTTTTTCACCTTGTTATTGGTCACCCCTTATGTGTGAAACCTTAAATAGAAAATTTCCCAATGCCTTGATTTATGGACCACCATATATATGTGAGTTGAATCTTGATTAAATTCCTTAAATTATAATTATAATTTAGATAAATGCTTGTCCATGAGATTATCCCTTGATATTCATACCTCTCACTTTATAATTGAATTTCTTATGCTTGATGATTCACCTTGGCCATGCTTAATTTTTTATGCACATCAGTTGGTTGCCTATGATTATTGACTTATGACATTGCCTTCCTTTTATGCCATGTTATGTGACTTATATCTTGAGATTATAATATTGAAATTCTATTAATGACATGTGATTCCAAATATTCTATTCCTTATCACTTATGCCTCATTCTCATGCCTTGATCGTGTTTAATGCATTATGTCGTTTCCATATAATTTCACCATTTTTGTTGGGTTTAATTATATAGTTTGGTTATCTTGGTGAGCATGTGGTATTGGGATATTTATTTGATGGCATGTGATTTTATATATATATATATATACACCATGCCTTTTGATGTGCCTTGGTTGATATGGCTCACCTATTATGGGACAGGGCAGAACATGGGTCCGATTTTAGGATGTCATGGATGGACTCGCCATGCTCAGTTGGATCAACTTGACACGCTGAGAGAGATATTTTGCCTTTCCAGGTACAGGCCCTCTGGGCGGTTTACTTATACTCATGAATGAAACTAGTTCCCTAGGGGAGAACTGAGGATGGACTTGTGGGCAATATGATTATGCCATGCCTCGAGTGATACCTGATCCCCTATGTGAGATACTTGGTATGGACTTAGAGTCACCATTCCATGAGTGATGCAAGTAACGCCTATAAGGGTTTCCTTAGAAAAGAATCGGTGGAATTGAATCTATCAGAGATGCATGTAGTGACCCTTGGGATTCTATTTAGATTGCCTTGGATAGGCTCAGGACTCCACCCATAATTTGAAGAACTGATTGCTTGTGATATATGTATTGTTTCATATTTATATTGGAGTATGTTGTGATGAAATAAAAATGAGACCCCAAGGGAAATCACAAGTGTGGGGTTATGCCTTCCTTAATTGATTTGTTTACAAAGGCCCTTTTATACATGTTATGACTTGCATAGGTACTTCGTTTTAGGAATCTGGTTTATGGCTAAGAAGGTGGTTTTGTTCGGGTGTCCATTTAGGAACCCTGGATGAGGTGTTTGTTATTTATTTGTTTATTTCCCTGGATTTATTATTATGGCACACTATCATTCATTTTTTCTGCATGAAATGTAATAGCCTAAACATCATTGAGTGGTGGTCTACTGACAGTGTATCTCACACTCTGCTTGGGAATCCCTTGGAACCCAAGAAGATTTTATGATCGTAGGTATGGATAAATGGAAGCATGTGACTTATAATGATTTATTGATTTAAAACTTAGGATGGATTATGTGGTATAGGATTGAGCCTATACTCAATATTCTTATTATGGTAGTTTTTAGATTTTTTATATTTTTTTAGCATGCAGTATATGCTTGTATACCCAACCCCTATGATCCCACTTTTTTTATATACATTTGGCATACCATGATCATCATTTTGTATCTATTATTGTTATTCATCCTTTTCCAGTTATCTATTTATTTTTCTTGGTTTATTTATTGGATCTTCTGCTGTTGTTTTTTATTACTTATGCTTCCACTATTTTATTATCTATTATTTACTGCTGTGAATACTCTGATCTATGTGGGAATGTCAAATCCCTAACTTTGTAATTACTTTATTTTACTATTTCTTTCAGCTTTGGAAAAAAATTTCAGGGTTCGAGTTGAGTCCCAATTTAAATTTTTGAGTTTTTATTGAAAAATGTGTGTTTTGGGTTTAATGGCATTGACGCACGGGCAGAGCATGGTTTGGAGACTATGCGGCTATGCCCTAGTCACCGTGCGACCTGCCCAGTATTCAAAATAAATTAAAATTTTAAAAGAATAATGAAATGAAATTAAATGAAAGTTAATACAAAATAAGAAAAAGTAAAATAAAATTTAAAGGTAATATTTCAATAATAATAATAATAATAATATTATTATTATTATTATTATTATTATTATTATTATTAGGAATGTTATTGTTCTTATTCTTATTATTATTATTAAGAATAATATTTATTAATTGATATTATTATTATCAATGGGAGTTCTTGGTGGGTTTTAGGCTGGTGCACAGGCACCGCACAGTTAGCAAAGACCGTGCGGTCAGCCCAGGTACCCATACGATGACTTTTGGAGTGGACAGAAGCTACCGCACGATTCGTGCATGGTAGCTTGATCCGTACACGGACCGCATGGTTGCAGTATTCAAAGAAATAAAATAAAATGAATCAAATGAGATTAAAAAATCAAATTGAGAAAAATAAATGTTTTAACCATAATAATAATATTATTGTTGTTGTTGTGGATATTATTATTATTATTAAAAAATTGTTATTTTTTATTATTTTTATTATTATTAATTTAATTATTATTATTGTTGTTGTTGTTATTATTAATATTGTTATTAATATATTATTGTTTTTGTTGTTGTTGTTATAAATATTATAATCAAAACGAATATTAATTATTACTATGAATAATACTTTTATTATTATTATTATTTTAGATTATTGTTAGTGTTATTACAATTAATTTATTAGGTTGGTTTTATTTTTTAGGGTTTTTTTCTCTCTCGCTCTCCACTTTTCTCTCCCCACGACGCACCCCTTTCCCTTTATCCTTCCTTGTTTGGTGCCCCTCCCCTGTGCTCCACCTGTTGGTTGGCCTCCACCTTCGGCTGCTCTCCCCCTTGTTGGTGAACCTCCTGCCAGCACACCCACCTGCGGGTGCATCCCCCTACCGACACAACACCCACCTGTCGGTGCGCCACCCCAATCGGAACACATCTCCAACACAACCTCCATTTTCATAGGCTCCCCCTCTCTCGTGCAGCCTCCTCCCTCCTTCTGGCTCACACACGAACCACCTCAGTTGAGGTCGTCTGACGTGCCACCTTCCTTCCTCTGACGAGCCTCCTTTTTCCACTGTTTGGTGTGTGGTGAGTGTTATCTCCACCAATTTCTTCTATTTAGGGTTAAATTCTAAAATGCAGGCTCCTCTCTTGATGCTTTATGTTGGATTTAGCTTTCCTTGAGTATGTTTGATGTGCGATTGAGGTTCTGCATCGGTTTCAAGAAGTTCTTCGTCAATTGAGGTAGTATCCCTTTGCACATTGCCTTTAAATTTAATATTTTGTTGATTTTGTGTTTTCACACCATCCTTATTTATTAATTAGTGATGTATTATTTTTATAATAGTTTTTCTATGTGAAATGTGGTGTTTTTTTCAATTGTTTTGAATATGAGTTGTGAAATTATTGATCGTTCACACCATTTGTTTGAGAAATATCATGGTTGGCTTTTGTAAGTAGTTTATAATTTTTAGAAGCATGTTTTGGTTTTATATATATATAATTATGTTGTCCAAAAAGAAAAAGGTTTATTGGTATTTCTTAATGGATTTATAAAATTAATTTGGCATGAAATTGGCTATATTTTGTGTGGGTTTTTTGGTGCAATGTTTTAGGAAAATGATTTTATGAATTGTTTGAAAAGTGTGAACCTTATTTTTAAATGCACTTAAGGTGTTGATGAATTTGGAATATGTTTTTAAAGTAAAATTAAGTACTTGATGTGTTGAATGTGATGTGTACTTTTCAATAAGAATTTATAAAATTTTAATTGATGAAATGTGTGTTTTGGAATTAATTTTGGTTTTTTTGTGGATTTATAAAAAGGAATTTGGACCTTGGAATTGGTTGAGAAATGGTTTTTTCTTATTGTGTTTGTAAAAAGGTAATTTTGTGAAGTGTTCAAGTGATGATAAATGAATTAAAAGGGGGGTTTAGTGTGAGTAAAATAGAAATTGGTTCGTTTTATGGAAAGGGTGTTTCCCTTGAAGTGTTTGGTATTGGTTTGTGAAATTGGTGGTATGTGTGTCTTATTGTTTGGATTTTTCGGAACACCCATTTTTGTTAATTTAGCATGGGAAACTAGTATAATTATGAGTATTACTGAGAACGATTTATGTGCTAGTCTAGGTTATTGCACTAGCTAGTGGCCCATAGCAGGGGATTATTTTATTATCATTGTTATGGGATTGGGCCCTTTAGTCAAGCTAGGTAAGGAGAAGATCAGGCATTTGGGCATTATGACGTCATCAGGTAGGGAATGCCTTCAAGATGAGTCACATGTATAGTATGTTCTAGTTCTCCTATGAGTTCCTAGGTATTCTTGTGTTCCTCCTTTACTAGTATGGTAGGTTCCATTTCCCTTGTTGTGTGGAATCATGATCTTTGTGCTTGGTTTTGGTGTTTTATTGATAAATTGAGAATGTGTGTGTTTCCGACGCTTTCGCCGGGGCGCGCGCGCATCCGTCCGTGGAGGAGGGGGACGCGCGGCTTTGTTGCCCCGCATTCCCGCTTTCCAAAGGCGGGCGGCATTCGTTCCTTGTTCAGGTACGTCTGCTCCTTGATCGAAACGGGATGATGGGATGTCGGTTCTTCCTCCTGTGGATTCCTCCTCAGAACTCATCACCTAGTCCGGGTCTCCCTTATAGATTTAATACGTAGTTCGTGAAACTCTTCCCGGTGCCATATCGTCATGGACGCCGGTTAATTAAACTACTTCCGTCAAGACTTTCCATAGGGTCTTGACATGGTAGCGACCTTCGGTCGGAGTAAACGGCAACATCAGGAATGTCGGGGCATCTCTGGGTGCGTGGACATTGGGGAACCTGTATTCTTCCTCATAAGAGGGCATCTCAAGGGTGCAGAACCCGAGGCGTACATCTGAGGTTTTCCTCAGCTTCCTGTGTTTAGCATAGGGTATGTTGCAAGATTAACGTCTAGCAGAGACGGTTACACCAAAGGCGTTCCATCCGAGGTTTTCCTCAGGCATCTCATGTTTATCACGAGGTAGTCCGCGAGTTTAACGTCTTGCGAAGACGGAATGAGGGTGATCAGAACGTCCCATAGAGACGGACCAGATTGGTATATCCCTATGAGGGAACACCTGGAAGGTTTACCAAGGCGATGGATCAGAACGCCCAATGCGGACGGATCCGAGGCGGTGCACTCCCTATAGGGGGAAAGGGAGATGAATCGGGGTGTACACAGAGGACAGCGACCCGGAGACATGATGGGGCTTACACATGGAATGCGGCCCATGCGCCGCTAGGAGCAGCGAGGAGGTGGATGGCATGATTCCACTGGGACGTGGTGGCCCGGGTGAGAATCAGGATGGGTGGTGGATGAATGAATGAAGTGGAGGGGGAATGAAATAGGACCATCGCAGGGGGCGACAGTGGAGTTGGGCTTGAGCCTTGAAGAGGCTTCCTACGTATCCCCGTGGCAGGGAATCAAAGTCCACGTAGTTCGGGATGGTGCCGGTAAACCGACGTGAATTGGGTGATGGGTGGGCTTGAACCTCGTGGAGGCTTCCTACGTACCATGCCTTAACACGGATCAAAGACCTCGTAGTTCAAAAGGTGATGATCGCAATGGCTTACCACTGGACCAGGATGGGACCCGACGTGGAATGACGGGTGGGTGTGTCGGTGAGCCGACGTGAAAGTGGACCTTGGTCCAATGGGTGGTGGGCTTGAACCTCGTAGAGGCTTCCTACGTACCATGCCTTGACACGGATCAAAGACCTCGTAGTTCGGAGAATACAGTTTAACGTCATGCGGGACGAAAGTGAACCCTGACGTGAATAAACGACGGGTGAGCTTGAACCTCGTGGAGGCTTCCTATGTACCATGCCTTGACACGGATCAAAGACCTCGTAGTTCAAGTGGTCACAACGGCTTACCGCTGGACTGGAATGGGACCCGACGTGAATGAGCGACGGGTGGGTGTGTCGGTGAACCGACGTGAAAGTAGACCTTGGTCCACTGATGGTGGGCTTGAACCTCATGGAGGCTTCCTACGTACCATGCCTTGACATGGATCAAAGACCTCGTAGTTCAGGTGGTCACAACGGCTTACCGCTAAATTGGGTCACAACGGCTTACCGCTGGATGAGGATGTCAACGGCTTACCGTTGAATAGGATCACAACGGCTTACCGCTGGATTGGGTCACAACGGCTTACCGCTGGATGGGGATGTCAACGGCTTACCGCTGCATAGGATCACAACGGCTTACCGCTGGATGGGGATGTCAACGGCTTACCGCTGCATAGGATCACAACGGCTTACCGCTGGATGGGGATGTCAACGGCTTACCGCTGCATAGGATCACAACGGCTTACCGCTGGATGGGGATGTCAACGGCTTACCGCTGCATAGGATCACAACGGCTTACCGCTGGATGGGGATGTCAACGGCTTACCGCTGCATAGGATCACAACGGCTTACCGCTGGATGGGGATGTCAACGGCTTACCGCTGCATAGGATCACAACGGCTTACCGCTGGATAAGGATCACAACGGCTTACCGCTGGATGGGGATGTCAACGGCTTACCGCTGCATAGGATCACAACGGCTTACCGCTGGATAAGGATCACAACGGCTTACCGCTGGATGGGGGTCGCAACAGTGGATGGGGCTTACGCGAGGGAGCTGCCTGGGTGCCACTAAGGAGCGACACTGGTGAATGGGGCTTACGCAAGAAGCTGCCCGGGTGCCACTAAGGAGTGGCACTGGTGAATGGGGGCTTACGCTAGGAAGCTGCCCGGGTACCGCTATGGAGCGGCACTGGTGAATGGGGCTTACGCTAGGAAGCTGCCCGGGTGCCACTAAGGAGCGGCAATGGTGAATGGGGCTTACGCTAGGAAGCTGCCCGGGTGCCACTAAGGAGTGGCACTGGTGAATGGGGCTTACGCTAGGAAGCTGCCCGGGTGCCACTAAGGAGTGGCACTGGTGAATGGGGCTTACGCTAGGAAGCTGCCCGGGTGCCACTAAGGAGTGGCAATGGTGAATGGGGCTTACGCTAGGAAGCTGCCTGGGTGCCACTAAGGAGTAGCACTGGTGAATGGGGCTTACGCAAGGAAGCTGCCCGGGTGCCACTAAGGAGTGGCAATGGTGAATGGGGCTTACGCTAGGAAGCTGCCCGGGTGCCACTAAGGAGTGGCAATGGTGAATGGGGCTTACGCTAGGAAGCTGCCCGTAATGTCTTCCTCATGTCTGGCCATGAGGGCATCCCAACTCACTGGTGAATTGGGCATCCTATCATTCGTTAGATAGGGAGAATACTACAGTTTAGAGTCATTTAGGTAGGACTATTGGCATCTCATGCTATGAGCATAAGGCATCTCTCGTATAGGGTGAGAGGCATCCTATGTTTGGAACATAAGGATGTACTACAGTTTAGAGTCATGTAGAAAGGACTATTGGCATCTCATGCTAGGAGCATAAGGCATCTCTCGTATAGGGCAAGAGGCATCCTATGATTGGTACATAGGGTGTACTACAGTTTAGAGTCATGTAGAAAGGACTATTGGGTAGAAGATGCCTAGAAATGGTTGGTGTTGGGACTTACGCAAAGCAGCCCTTTCTGGTTGAACCTGGCATAGGAGCCAAGTGATCGGGTTTGGAGGAGTTGCCTGAGGGATGGTTCGACTCGAGGTACTCGGGGAATTGATGATGAGAATCTCGACTCACGACATGGAATGAAACCAAGAGGATATGTCAACTCAAGGTATTTCATGGTGTGTGGAGGAGTATCTCAAATCATGGTGTTCCATAGGTGGTAGGTGGGAGCGCATAAGGGCGCAATGGAAAATCCCGGCATCCCGGCCCGAAGAGTTCGCGGTGCGACTCTCCATTTTTCATGGGGGTCTGTGACGGTAGCGAAGGGACCGGCCCGGAGGGCCGGGACCGCGGCCCGGCACTGACCCCGAGCGGGGGTGCGGGGGCGCAGCCCCCGCGGTATGGACCGGTGGGCGCGAAGGTAGGATCCTCGCGAAGGATAGGTCTTCGCGAAGTAGCTTCGCGAAGCATGGCCTCGCGGAGCAATGGTCTCTCGCGGAGCATAGGGGTCTCGCGGAGCTTGGTCTCGCGGAGCAGCATCGCGGAGCAAGGGCTCGCGGAGCTTGGTCTCGCGGATCAGCATCGCGGAGCAGCATCACGGAGCATAGGCTCGCGGAGCATGGACTCGCGGATCCTCCGCTCGCGGAGCAGCAACGCGAAGGAAGCTGCTCGCGGAGCATGGCTTCGCGGAGCCGCAATGCGGAGCTCCGCTCGGCCGCCCAAGGGGCGAAGTGGCCGTGGCCGTCCTCTCGAGAAGGGGGGTGAGCTGGGTATTTATAGGAAGGGGCGCCGCGAAGCAGAACTTCCGCGCCGCCTCAGGAGCTTCGCGGCGCGCTCGCGAACGTCAAATGCGCTCGCGGAGCATCACCGCCTCTGGAGCTTCGCGGCGGCTCGCGAACGTCAAATGCGTTCGCGGAGCATCACCGCCTCTGGAGCTTCGCGAGGCCACGATGGTCGGGGCGCTTCGCGGCGGGGCTTCGCGGGACCGCACTGCACGGGTGCTTCGCATCGGTGCTTCACATGAGTGCTTCGCGAGGGGTCTTCGCAGCGCATCGCAAACGTCAAACGGGTTCGCGGAGCCCCTCGCCTCATTGCTTCGCGGCGGTGCTCCGCGATCACGGAGGGGGGCTTCGCGGATGGGCTTCGCGAACCAGATTTCCAGCCCAACTTCAAACGTCCATAACTCCTAATCCGTAACTCCGTTTGGGCCCTACGACCTACCAAATCGAAGCTTGCGAAATGGACTACAATCTTGGATCATGTATGGAAGCATTTGGAAAATTTTGGGGACGCGTTTTTCGGGGTCTACAAAAGCCACCCCTAAGAACGGGGTCCCACGAGGACGAGAAGGGCGAGGCGGACCGCGTTCTGAGGAAACGACTGAGGAAAACGCGTGCATTGGGGTCCATTGTACCTCGATCGCATTGAGGATAAAATCAACTAAATCTCTAAGCCTGTGTGAGCTATGATCTGTGCAGGAAACAAGAGATAATAGGAGCTCCTATACGAGAGTTTAAACCGACGGAAGGTGCGGGGGGATCGACATGGGATGTCAATCGCCATTTGGGGGAATCCTAAAAGAGAGGGGGGTCATGGCTGGAGAGTATGTCTCTCTGAACAGCCGACCTGCTTTTCCCACCCTGCTCTGGTGCACGAGCGGGGTAACGCCAGGGGCGTTAGAATCAATCCAAACAGAGGGAAGTGGGAGGTGTGAATCACAATACCCAAAATCCGGAACACTATGGATGCGGCGTGACAATAGAGGACAACCGTTAGCCGTGGCGGTGAAACGATATCCTTATTGCGTTAGCCTGAAATGGGGACAACAAATGAGCATCGACCGCTGACCATATTCGCAACGCGGGATTTTATCAATTTGTTGTCGATCAATCTTTTGGGACGTTGGCCCAGGACAGTTGGCGGACCATAGGTCAGACATCCATACTGTTAGGGGGTCCTTTCAGACATGACCCGTCTTCCGGAACGTTGGCCCAGGACGGTAGGTGAGCCGATGCGACATGAGACCAGGCCGTTAGGGGGTTCCTTCAGACATGAAAGAGGACGAGGGTCCGAATAAGGGGCACGCAAAGCGTGGAACATGGAGTGACGGTCTGTCCGAACAGAATCCAGCACTTAGGTAGTTACACCACCGTGGTGGGAGTACGCCAGATGGGCGCATCGGCCTGATCACGGATCATTCTTTCTTCCAGACAAGGCCTCTGGCAAGGGGGCCTGTCGCTTCCCAATGGGATCATGGGGCATCCTGAACTTGTTCCGGGCAGAATTGCAGCTACATTGTTCCCCCCTAGGGGTCAGGCCAGAGGGCCAGAAATGGGGAGGAACATGATTTTGCGATTCATGGGGCTGGACCCTAGGTGAAATACCTGGGTGTCTCTACGTATCCCATGATGATGGGAATCAAGCCGTACGTAGTTCTGAAAGCGCATTTTAACGTCATACTGGACGAGGAACAGCCTGACCGTGTTGGTACACATCCGGCCAAAACTACTAAGCCCACGTGAGTCGTGCTCGATGTGGGAAACAAGTAGTAGTGGTGGGAATTTCCCGACGCAGAGAGGGGCAGGTTGGGGCAAAGGGGTGCTCGGTGACTACCGGCCCAATGACACTAACACGATCATTCAGCGCATCTAGATGCGCGAAGAGAAAGAGCCGAGTATGGTGGAGTTCCACTTGAACATGAGGGAGTGGAAATGTGTGAATCATGACGCTCGAGATTCGGATCACGATGGTGACGGCGTGGCGATGGAGGACTACTGCTGACCATATTCGCAACACAGCATCCTATCGCGTTAGCCTGAAATGGGGACAAACAAATGAGGGTCGACCGTTGACCATGTTCGAAACACGGGACCGTGTCACAAATGTTGTCGAACATCCGCAGGGACGTTGGCCCGAAACGATTGTAGGGCCCTTAGGTCCAGCATTCATGGAGAGCCCTTAAGCTTAGTATCCACGTCGTCCGAGGGTCCTTTTGGATGTGGAAGAGGATGAGGATCCAAATAGTGAGCTCACGAAGCTTGGTCATGGGATGAGGGGAATGTCCCTGTGAAAATCCCATGCTTCGGGCTTTTTGTCAAAACACATCTGAATACGTCAACGAAACGTATTAGAGAGAGGGAGCAGATTCCTTTCCCTTGGGGAAATCTTAGTTTATGGTCATAGAATTCGGACCATGGATTGGAAAAAGGGATCAGGGGACGCATAACATCACAACCTGACATGAATGAGCTCGAGTCGAGGGACCGAACACCAGGGTTAGGCTGGGCCCGCGGGGAAATACCCGGGCGCTCCTACGTATCTCATAAGGATGAGAATCAAGCCATACGTAGTTCTGGAGGGTGGCAGGGTAAGGTACCAGTGCCAGGGGAAAGGGGAAGTGCGGACGTGGCCCTTGCACTAAAAGAAGCGGAATTTGATGTATCTTGTTTGTTCTTTGAGGTGAATGGTTTTTTTTTGTGAAGCGACAGGCCTAGAACAGTAGGTCGCGATGTCGCCACATGAATCAAGCCGCGATGGGCGTTGACAAATGGCATGGTGCGTGGCCAATACCTAACGTGATGTCCTCTACAGCGAGGTCAACACAATGCGGTGCCGTTTTTCGTCGTGCGGCCAGGACGATAATGTCACAGTTTAGGGTCGTATGATAGGACCAAGCATGCATTTTATCGTCATGCAGCGCAGACGTAGCAGAGACGATGCTAGGCGGGAAATGTGCGCAGTGTTGTAAAACACAATTGACGGAGACATGATCTCACATCAAATTGTACGCCATCCGGAGGTGAAACAGGGAGAGAGACTGGCTTCCTGAATGGGTTGTACCCAGAGACAGGGCGTCTGGGTGGTCCTACGTGTCCCATGAGGATGGGAATTTGAACGTAGTCCTGAATGGGTCTTAGTTTATGGTCTTAGAGCTCGGACCATGGGAGCCCCAAAGGGCGTTAGATTGCAGCTTTGGCCCCCTAGCATGCAAAGGTGCACTGAGGGATAGCGCCAAAAGTGTCCAGATTCCACCTGGACATGATGGGGTGGAAAATGATGTGAATCATGCGACCAACATTCAAGGACTGAAGGGGATGGCGTGACGACAGAGGATTACTGCTGACCATGTTCGCAACACAGCATCCTGTCACGTTAGCCTGAAATGAGGACTAACAAAACGAGCATCGACCGCTGACCATATTCGCAACGCGGGATTTTATCGATTTGTTGTCCGAAACCCTGGAGGGCGTTGGACCGTATCGGTAGGAGAGCCCTTGGGCGTAGTATCCAGGCCGTACTTGGGGGTCCCTCCGGGTGTGAAAGATGATGAAAGTCCGAATAGATGGGAACACGAAGCTTGGAAAGTGGAAGGAACTTGACCAAGTTGAATCTGACACTCTTGGTCCTAGACCAGAGTACTCTTAATACATGGGTGAACCACTGCGGGGAGCCAAGGGACTCAACCTTGAGGGTGATCGAGAGATGGCAGATTCCCAGGGGAAGGGGGGCATGATGCCCACAACCTTGTATCATACCTACGCACCCCCCACTGGAGAGGGATGGACCAAGTGGTCTAGGTGACCGGGAAATCAGGATATCTCCCAGAGATGGGGCTGGACCCGAATCTTAAACATCCAGGTGGTCCTACGTATCCCATTATGATGGGAATCAAGCCACACGTAGTTCTGAAGGGTGCCTTTTAATGTCATGCAGGACAGGGGATAGGAGGACTGAACCTCAGAATGGGGGAGTGCGTGGTGCAGCTATTGCGTACCTGACGTGAACGAGGACGTAGTCCCACACTGCGCCACGCAGTCCTGTGATCAGGGTCCTGAAGGTAGGATTAGAGAGGTAAATTTGCTAAGCTCAAGCTGGGTCCAAAGACAAGGGGTCTTGAACGTAGTTCCAGATGAGAATCTTAGTTTATGGTCTTAGAGCTCGGACCGTAGGTGGTGACAATTCCCGAATAAGCACAGAGGTCAACCTAATCCCTAAGCCCACGTGAGATAAACTCGGTGTGGGAAACAAGGGGGGGATCCTCATTGCAATACTTGGGGCATCCATTAATGGGGAGTCAGCAGAGAGTTTCGAAGGACACCTTTGATGTAGCTTGTTCCTCAAACGCGCAGACGTGCACGGGGGAAAAAGTACCAAGAGTCCCGAAATTCTACTTGGACACGATGAAGTGATGAAGGGTGTGAATTGTGCACCCGGCATTTGGGATTAATGGGTTGGCGTGACGACATAGGAAAACTGTTATCCATGAAGGAAACACAGCGTCTGTATCGCGTTAGCCTGATGTGGGAGCAACAAACGAGCATCGACCGCTGACCATATTCGCAACGTGGGATTTTATCGATTTGTCGTCCGAAACCCTGGGGGGCGTTGGCCCGTATCGGTAGGAGAGCCCTTGGGCTTTATATCCAGGCCGTTCTTGGGGGTCCCTCCGGGTGTGAAAGATGGTGAAAGCCCTGATGCGGGGATACGCAAAGCCTGGAAAGCGGGTGCGGACGTGTCCGAGTAAAGCTTGGCATTCCAGGTAATGAACCAGAGTACTCTTAAGCACATTGGTGAACAGCCGAAAGAGGGATCGATGAAACAGCTCAGTGGTGTGGGAAACATGGCGTGGTCACTACGAGACCCTCGTAAATGAGGACATAATCCCACACCGCACCATATGATCTCCTCATGGAGGAAGGATGGGCCAAGGGGCCAAGATGGGATGAGGATTCCCGAGAGATGGGGCTGGACCCGGATCTTGGACATCCAGGTGGTCCTACGTATCCCATTATGATGGGAATCAAGCCACACGTAGTTCTTGACATGCAGTTTAACGTCATGCGGGACTTGGGTGGGGAGTAATATACTCCTAAGCAAGGTGTATAGTATGGCGAAAAACCGACGTGAATGAGGACGTAGTCCTACACCATACCGTACAATCCTATAAGATAGGTCCTGGGCCGCGGCCTAGAAAGGCCGAGGGGCCTGGGGCTGAGCCTCGGTCAGGAGGGCCTGACCGGTTTGTAGTTTAACGTCTTACATGAGGACGGGGGGCCAGGGGCCCAAGGAGGCCAAGGGGCCTGAGGCTGAGCCTCGGAAGGGGAGTGGTATGACATGGTACATGATCCCGACGTGAATGAGGACGTAGTCCCACACCACACCGTACACTCCGGGTGAGGAATCATGGGATGTGGGCCCGATCACTAGCACCACCTGGGGGAAGTTTGTCACCTCAGGATGGGGCAGAATGAATCACTGTTGACCATATTCGAAACACAGCGTTCCTATGGTGACCCGCATGGGGGAAACAAATGAGGGTCGACCGCTGACCAAATTTGCAACGCGGGACTTGTATCGATTTGTTGCTTGAGAAACCCTCGGGGGCGTTGGCCCGTATCGGTAGGAGAGCCCTTGGGCTTTGTATCCAGGCCGTTCTTGGGGGCCCCTCCGGGTGTGAATCCATCCACGAAAGGGGCAAACACCTCCAGGGGGAAATGTGCAGCCGGGTCGAGGTTTGCTCGACGTGGGTCGGGGCAAAAGTGTGCACCCTGCCATGTCTTGACCCGAGGGGAAGATTTTGGCTTTTGGGCTGGGCCGACGGACAAAATGTCCGGGCGTTCCTACGTATCACACAAGGATGAGAATCAAGCCATACGTAGTTCTTGGCATGCAGTTTAACGTCATGTGGGACGAGGGGCATCTCATTCGAGGATGTGTACGGTATGGTACATGATCCCAACGTGAGGACGTAGTCCTACACTGTACCGTACGATCCCGTAAGAGGGTAAGTCGGAGAGAAACGAGGGGGCCTAGGGCCAGACCTCGGTGGAGATGGGGCCAGGGGCCCAAAGGGGCCGAGGGGCCTGAGGCTGAGCCTCGGTCAGGAAGACCTGACTGACTTGCAGTTTAACGTCTTGCAGTGAGGACGGAGATGCAGTTTAAGGTCATGCGGGACCGAGTCGCAGTTTAGGGTCGTGCAGGACCAATGCAGTTTAATGTCGTGCAGGACGATAATGTGCAGTTTTACGTCATGACGGACAAAGATGAACAGTTTTACGTCATGCAGGACGATGATGCAGTTTAATGTCATGCAGGACGACAATGATCAGTTTAACGTCATGACGGACGAAGATGAGCAGTTTTACGTCATGCAGGACGATGATGCAGTTTAATGTCGTGCAGGACGATAATGATCAGTTTAACGTCATGACGGACGAAGATGAGCAGTTTTACGTCATGCAGGACGTTGATGCAGTTTAATGTCTTGCAGGACGATAATGATCAGTTTAACGTCATGACGGACGAAGATGAGCAGTTTTACGTCATGCAGGACGTTGATGCAGTTTAATGTCTTGCAGGACGATAATGATCAGTTTAACGTCATGACGGACGAAGATGAGCAGTTTTACGTCATGCAGGACGTTGATGCAGTTTAATGTCGTGCAGGACGATAATGATCAGTTTTACGTCATGACGGACGAAGACGAACAGTTTTACGTCATGCAGGACGATGATGCAGTTTAAAGTCTTGCAGGACGATGATGATCAGTTTTACGTCATGACGGACGAAGATGAACAGTTTTACGTCATGCAGGACGATGATGCAGTTTAAAGTCTTGCAGGACGATAATGATCAGTTTAACGTCATGACGGACGAAGATGAGCAGTTTTACGTCATGCAGGACGATGATGCAGTTTAAAGTCTTGCAGGACGATAATGATCAGTTTAACGTCATGACGGACGAAGATGAGCAGTTTTACGTCATGCAGGACGTTGATGCAGTTTAAAGTCTTGCAGGACGATAATGATCAGTTTAACGTCATGACGGACGAAAATGAGCAGTTTTACGTCATGCAGGACGTTGATGCAGTTTAATGTCGTGCAGGACGATAATGATCAGTTTAACGTCATGACGGACGAAGATGAGCAGTTTTACGTCATGCAGGACGATGATGCAGTTTAATGTCGTGCAGGACGATAATGATCAGTTTAACGTCATGACGGACGAAGATGAGCAGTTTTACGTCATGCAGGACGTTGATGCAGTTTAATGTCTTGCAGGACGATAATGATCAGTTTAACGTCATGACGGACGAAGACGAGCAGTTTTACGTCATGCAGGACGTTGATGCAGTTTAATGTCTTGCAGGACGATAATGATCAGTTTTACGTCATGACGGACGAAGATGAACAGTTTTACGTCATGCAGGACGATGATGCAGTTTAAAGTCTTGCAGGACGATAATGATCAGTTTAACGTCATGACGGACGAAGATGAGCAGTTTTACGTCATGCAGGACGTTGATGCAGTTTAAAGTCTTGCAGGACGATAATGATCAGTTTAACGTCATGATGGACGAAGATGAGCAGTTTTACGTCATGCAGGACGTTGATGCAGTTTAATGTCGTGCAGGACGATAATGATCAGTTTAACGTCATGACGGACGAAGATGAGCAGTTTTACGTCATGCAAGACGATGATGCAGTTTAATGTCTTGCAGGACGATAATGATCAGTTTAACGTCATGACGGACGAAGATGAGCAGTTTTACGTCATGCAGGACGTTGATGCAGTTTAAAGTCTTGCAGGACGATAATGATCAGTTTAACGTCATGACGGACGAAGATGAACAGTTTTACGTCATGTAGGACGATGATGCAGTTTAATGTCGTGCAGGACGATAATGATCAGTTTTACGTCATGACGGACGAAGATGAACAGTTTTACGTCATGCAGGACGATGATGCAGTTTAATGTCATGCAGGACGATGATACAGTTTAATGTCGTGCAACTAGGACATGGTTGTTACGCAGTTTAACGTCATGCAACTGGGACGGTAAACCACGCGAATTGTGTCAGTAGAGGAATGGTCATCTCTACTCCATTCTAGTGGTTCGAGATGATGGGGGATCTATATGAGGGGAATTCCTTAAAACCCCCTAATCATGAAGATCCTTCCACAAGCTGGTTTCAAGGCCACAGGGAGGACATCTGTGGTTGATGCCATGTGGTAGTTGGGATGACACAGAGTGTCGCAAGGGTAGTAGGGATGACTACATTACCTTGACCTATAGGGGCGAAGAATCCCGGAGTGTCGGTACGACGGGGCAATGGAGCCCGAAAGGCATGGAAGCCTGGGCGTCGGCGCGACGGGGCGATGGAGCCCGGAAGGCGTGGAAGCCTGGACGTCGGCACGACGGAGCGATGGAGCCCGGAAGGCGTGGAAGCCTGGACGTCGGCACGACGGGGCGATGGAGCCCGGAAGGCGTGGAAGCCTGGAAGTCGGCACGACGGGGCGATGGAGCCCGGAAGGCGTGGAAGCCTGGAAGTCGGCACGACGGGGCGATGGAGCCCGGAAGGCGTGGAAGCCTGGACGTCGGAACGACGGGGCGATGGAGCCCGGAAGGCGTGGAAGCCTCGAAGTCGGCACGACGGGGCGATGGGGCCCGGAAGGCGTGGAAGCCTGGAAGTCGGCACGACGGGGCGATGGGGCCCGGAAGGCGTGGAAGCCTGGACATCGGCACGACGGGGCGATGGGGCCCGGAAGGCGTGGAAGCCTGGACATCGGCACGACGGGGCGATGGGGCCCAGATGGCGTGGAAGCCTGGACATCGGCACGACGGGGCGATGGGGCCCGAAAGGCGTGGAAGCCTGGAAGTCGGCACGATGGGGCGATGGCGCCCGGAAGGCGTGGAAGCCTGGAAGTCGGCACGACGGGGCGATGGAGCCCGGAAGGCGTGGAAGCCTGGAACGTCGGTACGACGGGGCGAAGGAGCCCGGGAGGCGTGGAAGCCTGGACGTCGACACGACGGGGCAACGGGACCCGGCAGGCAGGGAATCCTTCATGCCGAACGATGGCGGTATTAAGAGCACCTCCGTAGATGCTAGTGAAAACAGAGCGGGGTCGACAAAGTGCCGATAGTGTTGGGGAAGGATTCACCATCCCTCATGAGGCGGCCGAGTCGGCGAGGATCTGATGGAGTCGGCGAGGAGCCGATGGAGATGGGTGGCTGAGCCACCTGCGCGGCCTCTTGAGGTGGCGGAGTCGGCGTGGAGCCGATGGAGTCGGGTGGCGGAGCCACCTGCGCGGCCTCTTGAGGCGGCGGGAGTCGGCGAGGAGCCGATGGAGTCGGGTGGCGGAGCCACCTGCGCGGCCTCTTGAGGCGGCGGAAGTCGGCGAGGAGCCGATGGAGTCGGGTGGCGGAGCCACCTGCGCGGCCTCTTGAGACGGCGGGAGTCGGCGAGGAGCCGATGGAGTCGGGTGGCGGAGCCACCTGCACGGCCTCTTGAGGCGGCGGGAGTCGGCGAGGAGCCGATGGAGTCGGGTGGCGGAGCCACCTGCGCGGCCTCTTGAGGCGGCGGAGTCGGTGAGGAGCCGATGGAGTCGGGTGGCGGAGCCACCTGCGCGGCCTCTTGAGGCGGCCGAGTCGGCGAGGAGCCGATGGAGTCGGGTGGCGGAGCCACCTGCGCGGCCTCTTGAGGCGGCGGGAGTCGGCGAGGAGCCGATGGAGTCGGGTGGCGGAGCCACCTGCGCGGCCTCTTGAGGCGGCGGAAGTCGGCGAGGAGCCGATGGAGTCGGGTGGCGGAGCCACCTGCGCGGCCTCTTGAGGCGGCGGGAGTCGGCGAGGAGCCGATGGAGTCGGGGTGGCGGAGCCACCTGCGCGGCCTCTTGAGGCGGCGGAGTCGGCGAGGAGCCGATGAAGTCGGGTGGCGGAGCCACCTGCGCGGCCTCTTGAGGCGGCGGGAGTCGGCGAGGAGCCGATGGAGTCGGGTGGCGGAGCCACCTGCGCGGCCTCTTGAGGCGGCGGAAGTCGGCGAGGAGCCGATGGAGTCGGGTGGCGGAGCCACCTGCGCGGCCTCTTGAGGCGGCGGGAGTCGGCGAGGAGCCGATGGAGTCGGGTGGCGGAGCCACCTGCGCGGCCTCTTGAGGCGGCGGGAGTCGGCGAGGAGCCGATGGAGTCGGGTGGCGGAGCCACCTGCGCGGCCTCTTGAGGCGGCGGAGTCGGCGAGGAGCCGATGGAGTCGGGTGGCGGAGCCACCTGCGCGGCCTCTTGAGGCGGCGGGAGTCAGCGAGGAGCCGATGGAGTCGGGTGGCGGAGCCACCTGCGCGGCCTCTTGAGGCGGCGGGAGTCGGCGAGGAGCCGATGGAGTCGGGTGGCGGAGCCACCTGCGCGGCCTCTTGAGGCGGCGGAATTCGGCGAGGAGCCGATGGAGCCGGGTGGCGGAGCCACCTGCGCGGCCTCTTGAGGCGGCGGGAGTCGGCGAGGAGCCGATGGAGTCGGGTGGCGGAGCCACCTGCGCCGCCTCTTGAGGCGGCGGATTCGGCGAGGAGCCGATGGAGTCGGGTGGCGGAGCCACCTGCGCGGCCTCTTGAGGCGGCGGGAGTCGGCGAGGAGCCGATGGAGTCGGGTGGCGGAGCCACCTGCGCGGCCTCTTGAGGCGGCGGAGTCGGTGAGGAGCCGATGAAGTCGGGTGGCGGAGCCACCTGCGCGGCCTCTTGAGGCGGCGGAGTCGGCGAGGAGCCGATGGAGTCGGGTGGCGGAGCCACCTGCGCCGCCTCTTGAGGCGGCGGATTCGGCGAGGAGCCGATGGACCGTAGTCTTCAAACACCGAATGTTACTCATCCTCTCACATATAATGGAGAGGGAATTCACATGGATGATGCCTCAAGTTTCCCAACACATTTGGTCTACTCACTATTGATGGAGAAGAGTTTCACGTCGGGTTCACCATTTCTGTTTCCGACGCTTTCGCCGGGGGCGCGCGCGCATCCGTCCGTGGAGGAGGGGGACGCGCGGCTTTGTTGCCCCGCATTCCCGCTTTCCAAAGGCGGGCGGCATTCGTTCCTTGTTCAGGTAGGTCTGCTCCTTGATCGAAAGGGGATGATGGGATGTCGGTTCTTCCTCCTGTGGATTCCTCCTCAGAACTCATCACCTAGTCCGGGTCTCCCTTATAGATTTAATACGTAGTTCGTGAAACTCTTCCCGGTGCCATATCGTCATGGACGCCGGTTAATTACACTACTTCCGTCAAGACTTTCCATAGGGTCTTGACATGGTAGCGACCTTCGGTCGGAGTAAACGGCAACATCAGGAATGTCGGGGCATCTCTGGGTGCGTGGACATTGGGGAACCTGTATTCTTCCTCATAAGAGGGCATCTCAAGGGTGCAGAACCCGAGGCGTACATCTGAGGTTTTCCTCAGCTTCCTGTGTTTAGCACAGGGTATGTTGCAAGATTAACGTCTAGCAGAGACGGTTACACCAAAGGCGTTCCATCCGAGGTTTTCCTCAGGCATCTCATGTTTATCACGAGGTAGTCCGTGAGTTTAACGTCTTGCGAAGACGGAATGAGGGTGATCAGAACGTCCCATAGAGACGGACCAGATTGGTATATCCCTATGAGGGAACACCTGGAAGGTTTACCAAGGCGATGGATCAGAACGCCCAATGCGGACGGATCCGAGGCGGTGCACTCCCTATAGGGGGAAAGGGAGATGAATCGGGGTGTACACAGAGGACAGCGACCCGGAGACATGATGGGGCTTACACATGGAATGCGGCCCATGCGCCGCTAGGAGCAGCGAGGAGGTGGATGGCATGATTCCACTGGGACGTGGTGGCCCGGGTGAGAATCAGGATGGGTGGTGGATGAATGAATGAAGTGGAGGGGGAATGAAATAGGACTATCGCAGGGGGCGACAGTGGAGTTGGGCTTGAGCCTTGAAGAGGCTTCCTACGTATCCCCGTGGCAGGGAATCAAAGTCCACGTAGTTCGGGATGGTGCCGGTAAACCGACGTGAATTGGGTGATGGGTGGGCTTGAACCTCGTGGAGGCTTCCTACGTACCATGCCTTAACACGGATCAAAGACCTCGTAGTTCAAAAGGTGATGATCGCAATGGCTTACCACTGGACCAGGATGGGACCCGACGTGGAATGACGGGGTGGGTGTGTCGGTGAGCCGACGTGAAAGTGGACCTTGGTCCAATGGGTGGTGGGCTTGAACCTCGTAGAGGCTTCCTACGTACCATGCCTTGACACGGATCAAAGACCTCGTAGTTCGGAGAATACAGTTTAACGTCATGCGGGACGAAAGTGAACCCTGACGTGAATAAACGACGGGTGAGCTTGAACCTCGTGGAGGCTTCCTATGTACCATGCCTTGACACGGATCAAAGACCTCGTAGTTCAAGTGGTCACAACGGCTTACCGCTGGACTGGAATGGGACCCGACGTGAATGAGCGACGGCGTGGGTGTGTCGGTGAACCGACGTGAAATTAGACCTTGGTCCACTGATGGTGGGCTTGAACCTCGTGGAGGCTTCCTACGTACCATGCCTTGACATGGATCAAAGACCTCGTAGTTCAGGTGGTCACAACGGCTTACCGCTAAATTGGGTCACAACGGCTTACCGCTGGATGAGGATGTCAACGGCTTACCGTTGAATAGGATCACAACGGCTTACCGCTGGATTGGGTCACAACGGCTTACCGCTGGATGGGGATGTCAACGGCTTACCGCTGCATAGGATCACAACGGCTTACCGCTGGATGGGGATGTCAACGGCTTACCGCTGCATAGGATCACAACGGCTTACCGCTGGATGGGGATGTCAACGGCTTACCGCTGCATAGGATCACAACGGCTTACCGCTGGATGGGGATGTCAACGGCTTACCGCTCGCTTCAGCTGATAGGATCACAACGGCTTACCGCTGGATGGGGATGTCAACGGCTTACCGCTGCATAGGATCACAACGGCTTACCGCTGGATGGGGATGTCAACGGCTTACCGCTGCATAGGATCACAACGGCTTACCGCTGGATAAGGATCACAACGGCTTACCGCTGGATGGGGATGTCAACGGCTTACCGCTGCATAGGATCACAACGGCTTACCGCTGGATAAGGATCACAACGGCTTACCGCTGGATGGGGGTCGCAACAGTGGATGGGGCTTACGCGAGGGAGCTGCCCGGGTGCCACTAAGGAGCGACACTGGTGAATGGGGCTTACGCAAGAAGCTGCCCGGGTGCCACTAAGGAGTGGCACTGGTGAATGGGGGCTTACGCTAGGAAGCTGCCCGGGGTACCGCTATGGAGCGGCACTGGTGAATGGGGCTTACGCTAGGAAGCTGCCCGGGTGCCACTAAGGAGCGGCAATGGTGAATGGGGCTTACGCTAGGAAGCTGCCCGGGTGCCACTAAGGAGTGGCACTGGTGAATGGGGCTTACGCTAGGAAGCTGCCCGGGGTGCCACTAAGGAGTGGCACTGGTGAATGGGGGCTTACGCTAGGAAGCTGCCCGGGTGCCACTAAGGAGTGGCAATGGTGAATGGGGCTTACTCTAGGAAGCTGCCTGGGTGCCACTAAGGAGTAGCACTGGTGAATGGGGCTTACGCAAGGAAGCTGCCCGGGTGCCACTAAGGAGTGGCAATGGTGAATGGGGCTTACGCTAGGAAGCTGCCCGGGTGCCACTAAGGAGTGGCAATGGTGAATGGGGCTTACGCTAGGAAGCTGCCCGTAATGTCTTCCTCATGTCTGGCCATGAGGGCATCCCAACTCACTGGTGAATTGGGCATCCTATCATTCGTTAGATAGGGAGAATACTACAGTTTAGAGTCATTTAGGTAGGACTATTGGCATCTCATGCTAGGAGCATAAGGCATCTCTCGTATAGGGTGAGAGGCATCCTATGTTTGGAACATAAGGATGTACTACAGTTTAGAGTCATGTAGAAAGGACTATTGGCATCTCATGCTAGGAGCATAAGGCATCTCTCGTATAGGGCAAGAGGCATCCTATGATTGGTACATAGGGTGTACTACAGTTTAGAGTCATGTAGAAAGGACTATTGGGTAGAAGATGCCTAGAAATGGTTGGTGTTGGGACTTACGCAAAGCAGCCCTTTCTGGTTGAACCTGGCATAGGAGCCAAGTGATCGGGTTTGGAGGAGTTGCCTGAGGGATGGTTCGACTCGAGGTACTCGGGGAATTGATGATGAGAATCTCGACTCACGACATGGAATGAAACCAAGAGGATATGTCAACTCAAGGTATTTCATGGTGTGTGGAGGAGTATCTCAAATCATGGTGTTCCATAGGTGGTAGGTGGGAGCGCATAAGGGCGCAATGGAAAATCCCGGCATCCCGGCCCGAAGAGTTCGCGGTGCGACTCTCCATTTTTCATGGGGGTCTGTGACGGTAGCGAAGGGACCGGCCCGGAGGGCCGGGACCGCGGCCCCGGCACTGACCCCGAGCGGGGGTGCGGGGGCGCAGCCCCCGCGGTATGGACCGGTGGGCGCGAAGGTAGGATCCTCGCGAAGGATAGGTCTTCGCGAAGTAGCTTCGCGAAGCATGGCCTCGCGGAGCAATGGTCTCTCGCGGAGCATAGGGGTCTCGCGGAGCTTGGTCTCGCGGAGCAGCATCGCGGAGCAAGGGCTCGCGGAGCTTGGTCTCGCGGATCAGCATCGCGGAGCAGCATCACGGGAGCATAGGCTC
Source organism: Viscum album (assembly GCA_963277665.1). Lineage (NCBI taxonomy): Eukaryota > Viridiplantae > Streptophyta > Magnoliopsida > Santalales > Viscaceae > Viscum > Viscum album. The sequence goes on from OY728130.1 coordinate 1,955,422,166, forward strand.
GCGGAGCATGGACTCGCGGATCCTCCGCTCGCGGAGCAACAACGCGAAGGAAGCTGCTCGCGGAGCATGGCTTCGCGGAGCCGCAATGCGGAGCTCCGCTCGGCCGCCCAAGGGGCGAAGTGGCCGTGGCCGTCCTCTCGAGAAGGGGGGTGAGCTGGGTATTTATAGGAAGGGGCGCCGCGAAGCAGAACTTCCGCGCCGCCTCAGGAGCTTCGCGGCGCGCTCGCGAACGTCAAATGCGCTCGCGGAGCATCACCGCCTCTGGAGCTTCGCGGCGGCTCGCGAACGTCAAATGCGTTCGCGGGAGCATCACCGCCTCTGGAGCTTCGCGAGGCCACGATGGTCGGGGCGCTTCGCGGCGGGGCTTCGCGGGACCGCACTGCACGGGTGCTTCGCATCGGTGCTTCACATGAGTGCTTCGCGAGGGGTCTTCGCAGCGCATCGCAAACGTCAAACGGGTTCGCGGAGCCCCTCGCCTCATTGCTTCGCGGCGGTGCTCCGCGATCACGGAGGGGGGCTTCGCGGATGGGCTTCGCGAACCAGATTTCCAGCCCAACTTCAAACGTCCATAACTCCTAATCCGTAACTCCGTTTGGGCCCTACAACCTACCAAATCGAAGCTTGCGAAATGGACTACAATCTTGGATCATGTATGGAAGCATTTGGAAAATTTTGGGGACGCGTTTTTCGGGGTCTACAGTGTGTTTTTTTATAAAGGTTTCAAGGAAAATGTTTTGAAGGAACTAGTATTTTCCCCATTCTCACTTTCACAAAAAAATGAAAACTTTCTATTTGTTACCCTTTTCCCTTCTCCCCTTGAGCCTTATTTTGAATCATGAGGGAAATGGATTGTGATTGTTTGTTTTAAAATGAAAAGTGTGAAAAACATTATATGTATATATTTTATTTCAAATTTGAAAATCAACGTTTCTTTATTTAAATCATTTTCATTGGGAATAGATTTATTCAGGTATACTTGCTGAGTTTTAATACTCGTGCCTATAGTGTTTTATTGTTTTTAGTTTCTACTGTAGGTTCTGGATTGAGTTGATTACCTCGCAAAATGGTTTGGTCGTAGATTGGAGAGTGATCCTCAGGGACACATGAAGTTTTTTTTGGGTATCAGGTTTGGTTTTGACCACAAGTATTGTATCAGTACTGTAGCGCACTATAGTAGTGACGACTATAGCAACAGTGGGCACTGTAGTGGAAGCAGGTCACTATAGCGGCGGCAGGGGCACTATAGCAGTGGTGGGAACTGTACGGTATTGTAGCAGGCAGTATTGTAGCAGTACTATTCACAAAATGGGCCTTGGGCCAAAAATTTGTCCCTACGGGCCATGTAATGGGATAAATGTCCACTAGATTTTCAGGCTATATAATGGGTATACCTCTACCCAGTTAAAAGAGGTATTTGATTTGCTTTAATAATAAATGAAGCTTCAATGCCAACCTTTAAAAAAAATAAGTAGTGTAAAGTTTGAAAAGTATATTTAGTTTGGTCTCTCTTTTATTTATTATGATGCCTTTGTTTGTTTCATTGGGCGAAACCATTCCTATTGTCCCTTATGATTCCCTTAGTGCTTTTCGCCAACCCAAGAGGATCAGGAATGCCTCTCGGGCCTTGCCATGGATCGGCTCAGGTGACTGGTTGAAGGTCGACCTAGGTTGGTTCATGATAAAATGGTATCAGATCTAGGTCGACTCTTTAGTGGACCTTTCTTATTAGAGTGCCCATTGTTACTTGAGGATTTCAAGGTATAATGAGTAGGATTTTCATGAGTTAGGATATAGGGATGGAAAGGACGTCATGAACCCTTTCTCATTCTGAACCTCGGGTTACTCAGGGATGTTCGGGTTTGTTGGTGTCATTTAGTTTTTTTGGATTGTTTGGTGTTGGGAAATGAAAAGGAATTTGAACAAGTGGTATCTATGAGCATGTAGGGCCTAGAAAACCGTGTGGATCCAAAGACATAGTCCTAAATAAATCCTCATGATGGTGGGTGTGATTGTAATATGGCTGCCAACCATATTTGCAAGTCACCCATTCGACACTAGTTTCCCTTTATGAACCATTTTGGGTCTTTATTAATTCTATAAAAATGGTTTTGAAAATTCCTACTCTGGAATTGTGAAAATCAGAATTTAAAATGGTAATGAAATTGTTTTGGAAAGTGAAAGATGGATCTTCATAACTAATTTTAAGAAAATATTGGAAATGGGCTTTCAATTGAATGGTTGGAATTTCTTTTGGAAATGTTTTGTACTGACCTTTGGTGTTTCCATGGGGTGACCGCATGCATAGGTATGCATGAGAAAGTGGATGGGTGCCCAATGAGGCATATGGATGTGAATGGGTGAGGCCCATGGGATACCATTGGTGGGTGTTAAATACATTAAGCTTGTTTCTTTTTTTTCAAAAGTATTTTTAAAGGAAATGAAATGTTTTGTTAGCTTGTAGTGGTGTGGCATACCCCTTTTATTTTGGGAATGACGTTTCTTTTGTGGTAGTTGAGATAGTGAATCCTTGTCATTGAATTTGTTTTGATTGATCTTATTATTTCTTTTTCTTAGTTTCTTCCCCCACAAAGATTCGATGGATACCCAAGGTGCATCTTCAGGTGGAAAATATTTAGAAAACACTCCAATTGATCAACCCATTGACTGCATCCTTGAGTTTTAGAAGTTGAATCCCCCTCTCTTCTATGGTCAAGCAGATCCTCTCAAGTATGAGGATTGGATGTGGAGGATTGAGTGGGAATTCAGTTTCCTTATATTTCCTGAATCATTAAAGGTAAAGTTGGATACCTTCATACTCGAAGGTCCAACCTGGAAATGGTGGAAGTATGTGTCTCGAATAAATCCCTAGAGAGATATTACCTATGATTTCTTCAAGTATTCATTCATCTAAAATTACTTTTCTTAGATGATGAAGGTAAGAAAGAGAATGGAGTTATACGGTCTTCAGGTAGGGTGTTGGATCAGTATTGTAATTCTATCAATGCTTCTTGGACCTAGGTCTGTATGACCTAGGGTATGTCACAAACAACCCCATAAAATATCGACATTTCGAGTTTGGGCTCCATTCTGAACTACAATCAAAGGTGGAAGAGATCAACCTAACCACTTTCTCCGAAGTGGTGAGGTAAGCCTTTCAAGATGAAGCTGACTTAGTAAGAGGAATTGATATGGTGAATCCTGCTCTGATTTTTGGAAGTGGTGCAGAGGGTGTGATAAGAAGAATGGGAAGTGGACTGATGCTAGTGGTGCTGGTAGGGGAATTAAGAGGCCTCAAGACCTCCAGTCAACTTCTTTAGAGTGCAATGTCATGATCTGTCATCGGTGTGGTAAGCAGGGTCGTAAGAGTTTGTTGTGCCTGAATTCTCCAAGAATCTTCCACACCTTTGGATTCTTGGGTCACTTACAGTGGTTCTGTCGGGGTGTTTCTAAGAAGTTTCATGAATCCAAACCCAACTCTTAGAAGGTCTCCTCAACCTATCTACAAGATTAAGGTGATGTTTGGGATCAATTTGGGGTTTTCTCTTTGTAGTGTTCCTTGGATGTAATAGTCATATCTGGTGGTGCTTTGTGGTGGTTCTTTCCCTTTAGTTGTAAGGATGGTTTTTTTTAACCCTTTATAACCTCTATTTTAATGGAAGTGTGTTTTTTGAAATTTTGATTTGTGTGTTATGTTCGAGAGTTTCTAATGCCTAACTGTGAGTCAGAAGATGCTTAAAACATCAGAGATCTATCCATAGGTCATAAAGTAAAGTAGGTGCATAGTTAGGAGAACCCCAATGGTGTAAAAAGGCCTTGGTTTAATTTATGTCCTTAATGTGGATGATGGAGGAAGTTCAAGCCTCTGGTGTAGTTGTTTTGTTCCAGTTGGTCCTGTTTGATGGAAAGAGACGTGGGGATCTCGTTTCCACATTATGACCCATTTGAGTGTAAGAGTCATCCCTTGGTTATTATGATATATAATTGTCACATTTTCTTAAAATCTCTATGGTTGTGTCTCACCAGATGGAGGCCTCTATTTAAAGATCCCTTGTGTGGCCTATTGGTGGGAATCAAGGGTAGTCTCAGTTTGTGTTCTTCCATGGGTGGGAATTTTTTGGTGTGTTGTCGGTTGTGGTTTTAAGGATTTTTTATTTGGTCCCTCCCATCCCCTCCCCTCCCCAATGGTGGGTTTTTGGTCCATATGGGAAAGTTTTTGAGTTCATTTAATTTTTTGGTTCTTATGGTGGTGATACCCATCTCGGGTCTCATTGAATTCAGTGTTAGACTATTTATTATGGTGGGGAGTCCATCCCCCCCCCCATGTCAGTATCTTAGCTTCATTCCTGGTATCATTTTATTGGTGGATGACCTTGTACATAACCACCTAATTCTAAGTATTTCCTTTGAGTGAGTATTGAAATGGGAGTGTTATGGCGGTTTCGTTGAAGTAAGGTTATGGAGGCTTCCCTGAGATGAGGTTTCAAATTTGTTCATTTTTTTGGGTGGATGGTATGAGTTCCATTTTGAGGATGTTTAAGGTATTCATGTTTTAAGGCCGGATTTAGTGTCGTGAAAGTTTTGTGCCATTTGGATCAATCAACTGTAGGTGTCTAAGCTTTTGGGGGTGGGTGGCACTTAGCTGGGAGTTTATTTCGGTCTACCAAGTTCATCTTGTTAGCCTTTCTCTCATTGGTGGTGTTTTTTTATCTCTTCATTTATCATTCTTTGGTAATCTCCTTGAACTATGAGGGAGTATTGGTTTTTGTTTTTGGGTTAAACTTTGTTGTGGATTTTTGGGGACAGAAAGCATTATGGTGGGGAGAATTGTCACACCCCCAACCTTTGTAATTAATTTATTTTACTATTTATTTTGACTTTGGATAATTTTTTAAGGGTTTGGGTTGAGTCTTGGTTTGAATTTTTGAGTTTTTATTGAAAAATGTGTGTTTTGGGTTTGACGACATCTGGCGTATGGGCAGATCACGATTTGCAGACCGTGCAGGTACGCCCTGGTCATTGTGTAACCTGCCCAGTATTCAAAATAAATTAAAATTTTAAAATAATAATTAAATGAAATTAAATGAAAGTTAAAACAAAATAAGAAAAAGTAAAATAAAATTTAAAGGTATTGTTTCAATAATAATAATAATAATATTATTATTATTATTATTATTATTATTATTGGGAATATTATTATTATTATTCTTATTATTATTATTCTTATTATTATTATTAAGAATAGTATTTATTAATTGATATTATTATTATCAATGGTAGTTCTTAATGGAATTTTGGCTAGTGCACAGGCACTGCACGGTTAGCAGAGACCGTGCAGTTAGCCCAGGTATCTGTGCAACGGCTTCTGGAGTGGATAGAAGCTTCCACACGGTTTGTGCACGGTCGAATATGAGTTGTGAAATTGTTTAAATGTAATGTTTTGTTCAATTATTTTGAATATTCATTATGAAATTGTTGAATTGTGCACACCATTTATTTGAGAAATAGCCTAGTTTCCTTTTACAAGTAGTTTATAATTTTTAGAAGCGTGTTCTGGTTATATATATATAATTGTGATGTCCAAAAATAAAAAGGGTGATTGGTATTTCTTAATGAATTTCTAAAATTAATTTTGTGTAAAATTGGCTATATTTTTTGTGAGCATTTTGGTGCAATGTTTTAGGAAAATGATTTTATGAATTTTTTGAAAAGTGTGAACTTTGTTTTTAAAGGCACTTAAGGTGCGGATGAATTTGGAATAGGTTTTCAAAGGAAAATTAATTACTTTATGTTTTTAACGTGATGTGCACTTTTAAATATGAATTTGTAAAATTTTAATTGATGAAAGGCATGTTTTGGAATTGATTTTGGTTTATATGTGGATTTATAAAAGGGGGTTTGGCCCTTGGAATTGGTTGAGAAATGGTGTGTTTTTATTGTGATTGTAAAAAGGGAATTTTTCGTGCAAGTGATGATAAATGCATTAAAAGGGGGTTTGGTGTTAGTAAAATGGAAATTGGTTCGTTTTATGGAAAGGGTGTTTCCCTTGAAGTGTTTGGTATTTGTTTGTAAAATTGGTGGTATGTGTGGCTTGTTGTTTGTCTTGTTTGGAACACCCTTTTGTGAATTTAGCATGGGAACCCAGCATAACTATGAGGATTATTGAGAATGATTGCTACACTAGTATAAGTTGTTTCACTAGCTAGTGTCCCATAGCAGGGGGTTATTTTATTATCATTGTTATGGGATTGGGCCCCTCGATCAGGCTATGTAGGGAGACCATCGGGTGTTTGGGTGTTATGATGTCATTGGGTAGGGAATTCCTTCAGGATGAGTCACATATATAGTATGTTCTAGTTCTCCTCTAAGTTCCTAGGTATTCTCATGTTCCTCCTATACTAGTACAGTTGTTTCCATTTCCCTCATTGTGTGGAATCGTGATCCATGTGCTTGGTTTTGGTGTTTTCTTGATAAATTGAGAATGTGTGTTTTTGTTATAAATATTTCAAAGAAAATGTTTTCAAGGAACTAGTATTTTCCCCATTCTCACTTTCACAAAAATTGAACACTTTCTATTTGGTAGCCTTTTCCCTTCTCCCCTTGATCCCTATTTTGAATCATGAGGGCAATGGATTTTGATTGTTTATTTTAAAATGAAAAATTTGAAAAAACCTATATTTATATATTGTATCTCAAACCTAAAAATCAATTATTCTTTATTTAAATCATGTTCATTGGGAATATATTTATCTGGGCCTACCTATTGAGTTTTAATACTCATGCATGTAGTGTTTTCTTGTTTTTAGTTTCTGCTGCAGGTTTTGGCTTGAGTTGATCGCCTCGCGTGATGGTTGGCCGTAGATTGGAGAGTGACCCTCGGGGTCACATAGATTTGTTTTGGGTGTCAGGTTCGGTTTGGGTCTATTTTCTAGTATAGTTTGTTGTATATTTAATTATGACTTAAGTAGTGTAAAGTTTAAAAAGTATATTTAGTTTGGCCTCTCTTTTATTTATTTTTTTTTCTTTATTTGTTTCATTGGGTGAAATCATTCCCATTGTCTTGTATAATTCCCTTGGCACTTGGCACCAGCCCAGGAGGATTAGGAACACCTCTCAGGCCTTTCCGCGGATTGGCTTGGGTGACCGGTTCAGGGTTGACCTGGGTTGGTTCATGATAGAGAATATTTTCCCCATGGACACATCCTAGGCCCTTGCTTCTAGTCAGAAATCTCTGGAATTTGGGTAGGGTGTGCTTGGGGTCTTGTGGACACCATCTCAGGTCACAGGTCAGTGGAACTTGGGGTGAGATGTTGCAACATCCAACTAGGATTATATTGTGTGATCATGAGGATGGTCCATTAAGTGAATAGGATTTAGTACAAGGGTTTATATACGATGTAGTACCTCTGGGTGGTTTTCTAGTTATGCCACCACCTTTTGAGTAGTAGATTTCATCAGTAGTACTAATTGAGAATGTGCACAAGATAAACACACTCCATGAGTTTTAGAGGTAACAACCTCCTAGGTTTCAGGGTGAGCCAGACCCCTAGGTAGATGATGACTGGATTGGGGTGGTTACCTGAGTTTTTCACCTTGTGATGAAATCTACATATCATATGGTGGTCCTAGTGGTGAGTCTTCTTCAGGTATCTACAGGGAGATAGTTGAGTCTAGTGACTCATTCACATTATGAGACAACTCTCTCCTTGTTTTACTTTGAGCATCTATTTTGGGAGGAGTTCTATCTGACCACATTATGATCAGTGTGAATTCATGAGATTTTGTAGTTTTAGCAGGGTAGTATGACTATAGAGAAGTATTCAAAGAGTTTAACTGGCCTTTTATGATACTCTCTAGATATGGTTTGGGATTCATTTTTCAGATCACAGAAATTTAAGAATGACTTATGCCAATATATTAGAGATGGAGTAATATATCTTTGCATCCCCACCTATGTTGGAGTGATTGGATGGTATTTAGTAGAGGAGAACTTACTATAATAGCATACACCAACAATAGGTGCTAGTAGTGGGAACATAGAAGATGAGACCTTGGTAGTTAGTAGCCGACAACAGTCATAGGGATCTAGAAACATGAGATGTTTTAGGAGATGATCATAGGATAGAGGATCAGCGGTTCAGGGATCTCAAGTCATCCTAAAGATAGATGGTGCTTCTATTGAGATGGTTGGGGACATCTCTCTCAAGATTTTCTGACCTGCCACATAGATAACAGAGATATGGTTGATGGACCACCTAGACTAAGATAATGGAAGAAGCAAGGAGGTCCATAGGGAGGCAGATGTGGAATAGGAGTATGTAGATCAATAAGAGGTGGTGGGTAGTTTGACCTATTCCTACCACCACCCCTAGGTGGTATGTGCCAGGCTCAGGGAGCTAGTGTTTAGGGGAGAGGATAACTGTAGGAAGTGGAAGCCTATTACCCTGAGGCTCCCGTGATGATTAGAGGTACATTCCATGTCTTATCTACTTTAGTTGTAGTTTTTATAGAAACAAACATGATCCACTTTTTTCTTTCCATTTCTCTAGTTTGAGACTTAGAGTTTTTGATTGATCCCTTGGATCAACCCTTTCACTTAGAGACTTCTGTTGGAGGTGAATTAGTGATCACAAGCTTATATCGATGGTGTGACCTAACTCTTGGAGGTAATAGCTTCTTATGGGATATATTTACATCAACTATGAGGCCTTATGACTTCATCTCAGTTATGGATGAGTTATCCATAGTTCATGCCTAGATTGACTTTTTCAGGTAGAGGATGTGATGCATCCGTGGTGACGGATTGAGGTTTTCCTTCGTGGGTGAGAAGGATGAAAGAACCAAGCATGCAACAGAAGCCCAAAAGTGGAAATTTTAAAAAAAAAATCATCGATGAACAACATGAACATGTCAATTTTGTCAAAACACTACCCAATTACTTCCTCAAGATCACACGTGAAGAGTTTTAAGCACAAAATTAAAACCATAAAAACCTAGTTTAGATACGAAGTCGCGCTTGACGTCTTCTCATCATTGGTGATCGCTTCTTGAAGAATATGAAGCCTAATTCCTCTAGATTTTCCACACACACTTCAAAAATTTGTTGGAGGATCGATCGTCAAAATCCAGGTGCTAGCACAGAGTTCCAACGATGCTTTTGATGCTCCAACGATCACCACATCACCTTGTTTGTGATTCCTGAGAGAAAGATTGATATGATCTCCTTGGATCCAGAGCCTCTCTCTCTATAATTTGGGGGAGAGAAGTAGAGAGAGTCTATGAATAGTCCTTGGCAAGTCCCTCTTCTCCTCTATTTATAACGTGAAATAAAATTACCTGGAAATTCTAGCCTGACCCCAAATAATTAACACATTACATAAATAATATTTTGACTACTAAACTGAGTCAAAAAATATCATTTATTATTATTATCATTTTTTCTTGTAATATAATAAATATATTATGTGATAATACCTAATCCATTATCTCAGCTCAGACTCCCACAAATATTAAATGAACCTTGAATATAATAAGATAACATTCATTCAAATAATATTTTCATGTATTTACTTTAAAACTTGTAAATAAAATTAATAAATAAATTCAATGCTCATTATTCTTAACTTGAATAATGTAAATTTATTTATTTCATCGGTGAATGTATATTCTTAAATACACTATTGTGTGTGACCCTCTAGGACCTTATATCTATAGTAGTGAATACTATTCATAGACCAAGAGTGAGATCTAGCAACCCATCATGACCCCTATAGAGATAAGGATTGTCACAGTAGTGACAACCAGCCTATGAACACATACTGTGCAATATAATCTCTTTGTCTTTAATATCTCATAAAGAAGGATGCACACCCATGTCATCACCTTTTTATTACTTTATTATTTGTTGATCTAACTAGATGGATTTACCTTGGATGACCATGGCCATAGATTTATCAGGGTATTACCATCCTGATCACATGGCCCGAGATATATAACTTTGTTAACTTGGAAGTGAAAAATACTTTATTGACCATTCAACAAATGTCATGCCACCAACGACATACCCAACACAAACTACCTCACCGCAATTTTGACATCATGGTGTTTATCTTGCACCAAAGTACGTGCTAAAATGACATATATTGACAATGATATCAAGTCAGAAGACTATTACACATGATCGTAAATAGGAACATTCTATGACACCCAAAACATGTGGTGTTCCTTTTGGTGGGTCTGTTCTCACGATCTCACCACTAAAGATCATCAAGTGAGAACTTCATGAGAATAAGTCTCAATACTTATGATCCCCCAACACCTGATAGTGAAACATCTAATTTTTCCAGTCAATAAGATGTATCTAGACCATAGGACCTTTGTTTAAGATTAATATCATAGTATATCCAATTTCTCATTATAGCCAGGGGATCTGCTATAACCTTTTGATACAACAATTAATCTATGGACATTACTATTAAATAGTGGATGCAGAAATATCCACACTATAATGGTAAGTTATCGTCATGTATAGCTAACTTCTACACATGATGTGGTAATCAAAATCACTGCATGGTTGGGTCTAGGTCATCCACTATTTAAACACTCACACTTTCACTAGAGCCAACTTGATAACCAAACTTGTTAGCTACTCACATGATCAAGATCATGTTTCTGTTGAGTAACGGCTTCAGCTGCTGGGCCTACCATGGTTCGGAAGCATGGAAATTATACTATAGTGACCTCATCTCCTTGAGTAAAACTTCCCTTTTTACCACTATCATAAATTGACATCTTTGATAGTAATAATATCATAATTTACATTATAATAATGTTTTACTTACTAGGTGTGATTCCAAGCACTATAAAAAATCATTGTGTTTAACTGCTTTTTAGTTGCCTTAGAAGCTGTAACGTACTCAGTATTTGTAGGTATGGCTACCACTGGCTCATATGATCTTATCTCGCTCATTAACTTAGCCTAAATGTGATACTAGATCATATAGATCTAAGGAAGACTAGTGTGTGTCCCCTGAAACTAGTATTCTTTCTTCTCCACTTACCAGGTACATATATTTTATTCTTGCTGAAGTACAATTAGATAGTTCTGACTTCTTCACTTGTAGTGCTCCTAAATATTACTGATATTTTCCTACTATAAATTATATCCTAGAAATATTAGTTCTTTTACATATCATGGCATACATGATTGATTCATCGCATAAGCATATGGACTTCAACTCACCAAATTTATCTCCTCCCATGTCCCAACATGTCAACCTAGAGAGATAATGTCATGTGATATTGGTAACAATTCTCAGCTTGTATTTTTCAATACCATGTCACTATATATACAATTGACTAGGTCCAAGTAAAATTTAGAATTACCTCAGTATATCATGTTCCCTAGAACTTAGGCTGCTACTTTAAGTCAATCACTGGAGAATAAATTTCATCCTGGTCTTAACTAACTTGAAGACCACTCTGTTTTCCATATGTTTCCAAACATATTTTACTTGAAAAAACTTGGTGCTCCCACGAACCTCTTGTAGACACATGTAAAACATTCATTGAAAATGTATATTCTATGATACCATGGATTACTTTAATCCAAAACTAGATATTAGTAACTCGCAACCATTATTAGCATTCTGTGACATAACCATCCCTTTCTGGTTGCGTCATATAGACACTTTCCACGATTAGTGGTCATGACATCAAATTCTTAATATAATCATAGAATTTAGCTATGAAAAGTAAAATTCTAATAGATTTAGGCATAATGACTTGGTGTAACCAATCGAGCCTTATTGGTACTATGTTTGTACCATCCATGTATCAACTCATTTGAATACCCACCATTGTATTCAAAATAATAATCCCCTTTCACTTTGATACATGGAATCCATTATTTAATTTTAATTGGTCTTTTCAATCTTAGATAATTTCCATAAACTGCTTACTTATAGGAAATATTATTCACAATGAATAATAGATCACCGACCGTGGTGAATATAAAAATCATCACCATGGTTTTATTCTTCCTATGTAGTATGTGCCTCTAGAACATACATGTTACACATGCACTTATGGAACTAGTTCCTATGACAACTACGTTTGCATCTTAAGCATTAACTAAAACCAATTCAATCGATCTCCCACTATCTCAAAAGAGATGTTCACCTTTATAGAAATGCAGTCAATCACTTGACTAATACTTTTCTATCTTGGGGATTTATGTGATATCCTAACCGACCGTTAGTATAGTTACATAGATACACAATGTGTTTAACTTGATGCATGTTTGTTTATGTCATAACAAACTCTTTGCATCCAAACACATTAAATAATGTATTTTCATCATACTATGACTCATATGACATCCATTTGTCATTTTAGTTGACATATGGTTATAGGAAAACCTCGTTATTTTTAAAGCATGTCATGAAATATAATGTAAGTTTCTATAAGTTTCAACATTGATGTTACTTACATCATAACTTTGATGTATAAAATGTGCGTTTGGGAATTGATCCACGCTACATTTTATTGATCAATATTGACATGTAAGACTTCATCATTGATCCTCCTCATTAACATCAATGTTGTGATATAGATAAGGTAATATGCATTTAGTAATTACTACACACTACATTATCATGATCAATGATTTCATAGTCAAGATATTCTTCAGCATGTCAACTCGAAACAACTCATATCTTTTGACCATGCATATACTTCACCTTTTCATTCCTTAATTACTTAAAGGAATCATATGAAGTATCTTTACCACTATTTTTCCCTTGAAATAGTTCATGCTCACTTGTTGAACTAATTTCAAAATATTTGTGACATACCTTTATTTCTAAAGGTTTCTTTGTCCAAACTAAAGTCTTCGATAATACCAAATGTGTTTAGCTGTACGGAGCCTAAATATCGTACTTTGTGTATTCTTGACGTCCGGTTTTAGTGTTTCTTGACAAAGAATTATCTTGCCACAACTGGGTATAAGTCTTACATTTTTATATTCGTCACTCATTGCTTATTATTAATGTATCACTGAAATAGTGATTGAGTATTAAATACCAAAAACAACATTCATACTTGAACCTGGAATAAAGTCTCTGTGTCCAAGGACACAAGAGATTAATGTTTTGGTTATACTCAATAATAGTTCTACATGAATCTTTCACTTGGAAATAAAGAAGTCATGTACTTATCACTACTAGCCTAGGTATCACCCTTTCTCAGCCACTTAGAGAATACACCTGACTTCTAGTAATATTTCTATACTCTCTTAGTTACCATACATATAGTATTAAATACTCAATAAGTAAAACTAAAACATTAAAATTGATAAATATTCTTGAAGAAGAAGTGGGTAACTTGATTATTTATTTATTTAATTATGATTAAACTTCCATAATTTTATTTTATGATATTCAAAGAAAATAACCTCTATTAATACCTCTTTCATTGAAGGACGTTGCAAATGTGCCCTTAACATTACTTGCCTTTGTCCTTTTCACCTTGTCTTTCAATTTTTTCTCTATAAGAATTAATGATGAATCTGTCTTTTATATTCTTATTCACTTGGTGAACTTTACCAAAATTGGTAATGAAGCATTTACTCAATACTTGATCATTTTGTAACTTTAAATGATACTTGAGTAAAGGGGTGAAAATGATATTAGAATAGGATGTATTGAAATATCATGACCCATCTTTCAATTTACATAGATCCAATGTAACCATTACCTATTCATATCATTGCTTCGCTTTCTCCTTGCAAACCACTCGGAGATGAGACTTCATGTCATATCATCCATGTCATGATATAGCGACCGCAACTAACACTGGATGTTGATGAAATCATAATGATATAACCATCATATGGTCTAAACATGAGTCTCTTGTAAGAAATTTTCACCTTCGCTTCTTGAGGCAGTTTAATAGATATAGGGACACTAACACCTTGTGCGCAAGTGCCTGTACTATTCTTGGATACTCATTCCAATAAGGACATTTCCTTTGTCTAATATTTTTATCACGGTTTTTAAACTTGTGGTATAACTTGCTATTTTTCTACAAAAATAGATTTTAGCAGATTAGTACTTTTATCACAATTAACTTTTAGAAATTTTGATTAATTAATTAAATTTTTAAATAATTAAATAGTTAAATCATTAAATCATTAAATGTCTCCCACTATTTTATCAAATTCTAGGAACCCACTATGCTAGAATCAGAATACTATGTCGCTTGAGTATTCTAGTGGCAAGGATCCTTGAACCACCCCTCATAGTCTACAAGATTTGGCTATACCACTACTGGAGGGTTCAAGGTAAGAGTTTGGAGAGCCAACCACATAAAATTGTGGTTCCTTGATCCATTGAGTGAAGTCTCAACTTCTTAAATCATTACTTGATTTACTCAACACTTGCATCTAAAATTACAACAAGCTAGATTTAGTTATTTCTTTGCTGTAATTTTAGTTAAGTCAATCCACCACTCTCATAAGAACGCCCCAATAGTAAGAGGTGCCCTCAGATTTGGCATGATCAGCACCCCAAACAATCGGTTTTTCCCAAATTCGAATGATGGAAGGTAGTTCAGTCTTAATATTTCTTTTGAGGGTTTTATTATTTTTATGTGACAAAAGAAATCATTTTCTATCTTATTCAAACATACTATGTGATCACACTCACAACTAAATATGAAAGAAATTTAAATATATATAGAGTCACATGTTTATTTTATCTTTCATTCTTATTTATTATTTCTTTGTGATGATGCATAAACTAGACATGCACAAAAATAATAAACCATGAAAAATAAAATATCAACCTAATCATGAGCTGGTACTAATGGTTGATCCATTGAGTGAATAATACACCAACCTAAATCCTAGGGGATATACCTTGAGTCTAATTGCTTGCGACCTGAAATGTAGGACCTTCCCATCCAATGCATCCAACTCCTGTCTGGTGTGTCTCCATTACATGGTGCGAAAAGCATCACTTTTCATCTTTTCATTATACAAAAATATTTGCACGCAGGTGAGGGGAATTGGGAGCATAAAATAAAACTCTGTAGTGTATGAATAGGTCCTTATACATATAATAACACTGATATTATTCACATATTTCCTTATAATTAAACTAATTATTACAAAACCATTGCAATAAATTAATTAAATGAAAAATGCACTAAACATGCATTGGTCGGTCCACAACTCATGACTAGTCTAATACACATTAATTCACATATTTAAAATAAATGCAGAATTAAAATTAAACTTGTATTAAAATAAAATCAAGTTCATTATAATTGAATTAAAAATTCACTCATATTTTTAACGCAATATTTACGTCGTTCGGTCCCGATTAGTTAATTTAATTTTAAAACTAGAAAATTAGTTAATTAATTTAATTAAACACAAAATTAAATTAATTTATGCCACATTAAATATTAAACCAAAAAATAATATTTAATTAATTTAATTATCAATTGAAATTAAATTAATCGTTTTAATTAACTTTTGATTAAATTAAAATAACTCGGGCCTCAAAAACCTCGGGCAGGGGTTGTGCAGGTCGGGGCGAACCCTTGCATGTCCATTCTGAATCCTGTAAAACCCATACAGGATATTCTCAATCTGGAGGGTGTGTCCAAACCCATTCCAGGTTGGTCAGACCCACCAGTAGCCTAGGCGAGCAGAATGTTACCTCCTGCTGTGAGGTCGACTCGACAGCGGATCCGACGGGTGCAAGTCTGCTGGTCAAAGGACCAAAAGTCACCACAGGGTTTGTGGTCGGAGGTGGCATTTTTTCCCGGTGTCCTTCGTTGCACGGTGGTTAGACCCGAGGTACGGCAGCCGGAGGGGAAGTCGGCGGGGCTGTGCAGTCGCTCAGTGAGAGAGACCGACAGGGTCTCAGATTGGTGTGATAAAGGGGTGGCGGGTCAGATATTGTCCTAGTAGAGGGGTAGCGCTCACCGTCAATGCATATCACCAGAGGGAGTTCTATCAGGCGGGTTCTAGTGAGCATATGAGAGGTCTGGTTCAAGGCATAGGGAGTAGGTGAGTCCAGCGGCTAGGTCGAGCAGATCAAGGAGGCGACCCAGCGGTCAGGGAACCACCTCAGGCTGCTGGTATTAAGTCATAGGGGAGGGCTGGGAGGGTCTCGGCTGGGCAAGAGGCATGGACTCCAGAGGATGGAGGCCGCGACATGGGGTGTTATATATTTTATTCAAAATATTTATTGTTATAATTTTATTTAAAATTATTTAAATAGAGTGTTTTTTCAAATTTGAACCGGTGTGTCTCTCACCAAGAGTTGTGTCTTTTCGGTTCAACCAATGTGTTCTTTTATCAAAATGGTGAGATTGAAGTGGTGTGTCTCTCACCAAGAGTTGTCTTGTTTCAGTCGAACCAATGTGTTCTTTGACCGAACTAGTGCAATTCGCACCATTTCTAATCTATAAATAAGCGATGATGAGATCGCTTATGATTTAATTTAATTTCAATCCTAGAAATTCTCCAGAGTTCTCCCAACATTGGTGCAGTGGGGTAATCGGAAATTGGTGTTCAATTTTCCCCAAACCTTGGTGAAATCCTTGAGGGATACTTCCACCGAGAACCCTACACCATCAACGTGGGGGTGGATCAAACCCTTTTGGACAGTGAACCCGATTCACGCATCAAGGTTCTAACCGTCTTCTTTTCTTCCCAACTTTGTTTCTAACAATTAAAAGGGTTTGAAGAGGCAGAACCTAGAATATGGATTTATCAAATCATCTCTACGAATACTTCTGCCAAATACAGACTGCTCGAGAGATTTGGGATGCACTCAAATTCAAGTATAAAGCAAAGGAAGAAGGTACCAATAAATTTCATTTTAGTAAAAATGGTAAATTGCATGATTAATAAATCTAAGTTACCATTAAATTTATGGGGCTAATCTTTATTGGATGCATGTCATATTCATAATAGGATTGTATCTAGAAAAACTAAGATATACTGATAAAACACTATTTTATTGAATATTTTATTGATAATAAATGATATAATTTCCTCACATTGTGTTAAATATGTTTATTTATAAAATATTTGGGATTTGATCATTCATTTGAAAATTTGGTGAAAATTCCAGTTTTACCCTTAATAGTGCACTGTATTATTTCGAAGATAAATATTTTTATATTTATTATTTGAATTTGAAATTTTGTAACAGTGTTCCTAACTTAATTATCTACAACTTTTATTCAGGACACTAAAGCTAAAGAGTTGATTTGGTTGTTGAAATTGGGCCATGAAGTCAAAGTTGGGCTGGGCTCGCCAGAATGGAGAAGGTTCTGTATTTGGGCCATAGCCTCTACATACGGGCTTGGATTGAGCCCAAATTTTGAGGAAAGCTCGGGGACATGATGTGGCACAAATCATCCTTCTGGAAGGCCGGTCAATTCACGCGTTTTGGAGGTCAAATGGGCGGTGCAACTTTCATTAAAATATTTGGCCGAGATTTTGCATTCACACTTGAAACCACTTTAAACCTAGCCTCCCCTCCACTCTATAAATTAGTGATTTTCTCATTTGGAGAGGCTGGTTCGTGCATTGGGAGATTGGAGGCAGAGGAGAATTGGTTTCAACCAAATTCTCCAACCATTGTAAGAGAGGTAGCTCTTGAAGCAAGGATCCTCTCATCGAAGCCTCCTTCTCTCCTTCATGTTGTAATTGTTTTGTTTGTGTAATAAACTTCTTTGTTCTTCTTTTATTTCTTCTCTTTTCCTCTGTTTTATTTAAATTTATTCTTCTCTTAATCTTCCTCTTGGGGCTGGAATTCTTGAGTAGAAGCGATATTGGGTTATACCCATTATAAACCTTTGCACATGCAAAACGCTTCTACGATGAGTACGCCACCCATGGAAGAGTAGTCTTTTAGTAATCGATCTATCTTCTACCCTCTTCATTTAATTATTTTGAATCAATGAGCTACTGTAATTCACTTAATATGATCCATGAATTGTGTTTTTAAATTGTAGAAACTAAGCAAGCAATTGAACAATTAACACAAAAACACGCGAGGTCGGGATTTTGTGTAAATTGTGAGAGCGCGATCTTAATCGGTAATACAAGACCACACGGGATAAATTTGTAGAGTTCAAATATAATCCCTAAACACAATTCATCCTCATTTCCAGAATGGATATGTGCCTTAATTTACCACTGATCATAAGCTAATCTTAGAACATCAATCAAAGCAGGGTGCTGCGATTGCACGTTCCAAAGTTAGCCTAGGTTTAAATTCACATCATCTTTGTGGTAAAGTTAATTCTCGTAGGGTTCGGGATTTAACAAATTAAGGGATCATAATTAAGTGAATGTTAATTTAAATGATAATGATTAATAATAAAGTGAAGAGGTAGAGTTAGATCGATTACGCTTTTTAAATAGATTTCTAAAAAAAACATCTTCTTGTTGTGTCATTTAAATTGAAATTCATTTCAAAACTAAAAACAAAAAAAAATTATGCAATCTTCTTCCAGCAAACTTCTTCTAGATTCATAAACTACAAAAAAACCCCAATCCTTCAAAGTAGTGTTTTTATTCTATTCTATTTTATTTTATTTTATTTAGAATACCTCTAATAAGTTGTTAAATTCACTTCCTCCTTTGAGAGACGACCTTGGTTAGCCCCCTAAGCTACACCAAGTAAACTAAACATTAGCTTCATAGAGTGTTGTGCTTGGAGTTTTATCCAACGTAACTCACTTTTGAAGTTCTTTTGAGAGCGCGTGCGACAACGCTCTTTCAAATTGGCGCCGTTGCCGGGGATCGAACCCGGGTCACCCGCGTGACAGGCGGGAATACTCACCACTATACTACAACGACGCCAATTTGAAAGAGCGTTGTCGCACGCGCTCTCAAAAGAACTTCAAAAGTGAGTTACGTTGGATAAAACTCCAAGCACAACACTCTATGAAGCTAATGTTTAGTTTACTTGGTGTAGCTTAGGGGGCTAACCAAGGTCGTCTCTCAGGGCATGTAGTGTCAAAACATGGGATAGAGGTTGATAGATCTAAGGTAGACATCATTTCATCCTTACCCTACCCTTCATGTGTGCGTGATGTTCGATCATTCCTTGGACATGCTGGATTTTATCGACGCTTCATCAGAGATTTTAGTAAGATCGCTCTACCCTTATCTCGATTACTTCAAAAAGATATTGACTTCAATTTTGATGATTCATGCAGGGTATCATTCGATGAGCTAAAGAAGTGTCTGACCACTCCACCGATCATACAGCCCCCACGGTGGGAGATTCCTTTTGAGCTTATGTGTGACGCCTCCAACTTCGCGGTTGGAGCTGTCTTATCTCAGAGGGTGGAGGGACGTTCACATGTGATTGCCTATGCATCGAGGACACTAGATTCAGCCCAATCAAACTACACCACAACAGAAAAGGAGTTTCTTGCTGTTATATTTGCTTTAGATAAATTTCGTTCATATTTATTGGGCTCTAAAGTAGTTGTTTTTTCTGACCATGCAGCTTTGAGGTACCTCCTAAAGAAGCCAGATGCAAAGCCACGACTTATCCGTTGGATGCTACTTCTTCAAGAGTTTGACCTTGAGATAAAGGACAAGAAGGGGTCAGAGAATTTGGTGGCAGACCACATGAGTAGGCTTACTCACACACTAGAGGGTGATACCTTGGACCAGGTACCACTTCGGGACACTTTCCCCGATGAGCATCTCTATACCATCTCAGGTAAGCATCCTTGGTATGCTGATTTAGTTAATTACATTGTTGGCTCTGAAATCCCAGTAAATTTGAAGAAGCATCAAGTCCAAAAATTAAAAAGTGAGTCTAGGTATTATGTGTGGGATGATCCATACCTCTGGCGCATGTGTAGTGACCAAGTCATTAGGAGGTGTGTTCCCGATCATGAGTTTGAGTCTGTTTTGCATTTCTGTCATACACTTGCTTGTGGTGGACACTTTGGACCCCAACGGACAGCTAGGAAGGTTTTAGACTCAGGATTATATTGGCCTAGTTTATTCCATGATTCCCATGTATTTTGTAAGTCATGCTCTCGTTGCCAACACACTGGAAACATTTCAAGAAGACACGAGATGCCCCAACAACCCATTTTATTCTGTGAGATTTTTGACGTTTGGGGAATTGATTTTATGGGACCTTTTCCTAGTTCATTTGGTTTCTTGTATATCCTTGTTGCTGTCGATTATGTGAGTAAATGGGTGGAGGCCAAGGCCACCAGGACTGACGATTCTCATGTTGTTGTGGATTTTGTCAAAGCACAGATTTTTTGCAGGTTTGGAGTACCAAAGGCCATCATCAGTGACCAAGGGACACACTTTTGCAATAGGAATTTTGCTTCCCTCCTTCGGAAGTATGGGGTGACACACAAAACATCAACACCATACCACCCCCAAACAAATGGCCAGGCTGAGGTTTCAAATCGTGAGTTGAAACAAATCTTGGAGAAAACCGTGCAACCAAATAGGAAGGATTGGAGCAAGCGCTTGGATGATGCATTGTGGGCTTATAGGACAGCATACAAGACCCCCATTGGTATGTCCCCATTTCGGATTGTTTTTGGGAAAGCGTGTCATCTCCCCGTGGAAGTCGAGCATCGGGCATATTGGGCTATAAAGAAATGTAACATGGATTTGGCCCAAGCTGGAATTCAAAGGAAGTTGCAAATTCAAGAGCTTGAGGAGATTCGATTGTCATCATATGAGAACTCAAGGCTCTACAAGGAAAGATCAAAAGCAGCTCATGACAAAATGATCCAACAAAGGGAGTTTCATGTTGGAGAGAAAGTCCTTCTCTATAGTTCACGACTGAAGTTGATGCCTGGTAAGTTGCGTTCCAGATGGTTAGGTCCTTATATTGTGTCTAATGTTTTTCCTTATGGTGCAGTGGAGATCACACAAGAGGACACTGGAAGGAGCTTTACAGTCAATGGGCAACGTTTGAAGAGATACATTGAGGGACATCCTACTGATGCAGTGGATTTTATCACACTGCATGATCCCATCATCACTTGATCACATCAGGCTGTTCCTAACCCTTTCACTTTTATATTATTTGTCCTATTTAAAAATTCTGAATTTCATGTGCATATATCATCTCACGGGTTCACATTGAGGACAATGCAATATTTTAAGTGTGGGGGAGGGAACCTTTTAGTTTAGTAATTTCAATAGTTTTCCTGTTAAAAAAAAAAAACCAAAAAAAATTGTGTGTTTTTCAAAATTTGTGTGTTTATTTTACAATTTTCTGTGTGTTTTTGAAACTTTTGAGCTGAAATGATTCTCATCACCATTTTTAAATCCATATCAATAAGTGAAACAATTTACCCCTTGAAACTAAGCTTAAATGAATGCTGAAATGACTTTGTTTCAAGTTCAAATATTTAGTAATTTCATGGAAAGTACACCGAATTTTGAATCCCATGCCACATCTCACTGTCTTTAAATTTGAAATCACTTTCCTGTGAGGCTTCTGAACCATTATTTTCATATTCTTTACATTCACCTCACTTCTTGAGAGAACCAAACCATACTTGATTTAACCAGAACTTGATCTATTCCTGTCAAAACTTGAGGGTTTGAGGTACTTGTGTTTAAATGATTGAGGCATTTGTTTGGTATTAAAGCCCCCTTTTCAAAGAATCTTTTTTTAATGGCCTACCTTGAATATTTAATCCTTGTATCCCTTAGAAGCCATGCACAGCCTGTTAGGTTAAGCCACATTACAAGCCAATTTTCCCTATCCAACCAACTCTTGAAGTGAAATTGCATAATCTAGTTGAGCTTAAGTGTGGGGGAAGCTGTCTTGTGTTGTGCCACCACATTATGTGATACTTTGGGTGGAAAATTAAATTCTGAAGAGATGTGTTTGCTGCTAAAGAAAGTCATTATATTGAAAGCTGTGCCTTTTCTGGAGCTTTCATGACAAGTGAAGCTGTGCCTTTTCTGGAGCTTCTAATTGAGGTGGAAAGTTGTGCCCATCTGGAGCTTTCAAGAAAATCATGTTTTAGAAGATTGACATTTTTTATGCTGAAATGATGAATGGTGTAAACCTTTCATGACTTTTCATGATGATGGAGCTGAATTGATACTATGGGGATTGAAGAGAAGACCATATTTAAGTGAAAATTAGATTAATGCAATTTTGCTTTAAAAGAGTCAAGCCCTCCTCATTCAGCCTCAGAGTTTTTCACATCTTAATCCTACCAACCGAAAGCCACAGAACAACCCTGAAAAGTCCTCATGATAAACATATGTCCTTGACTCACATCGGGTAGCGATGTAGGAATCTATCAAGCCTATGGTGACCCTTGTATGAGTTTGGATGAGAAAGACATTGCAAAAAAATTGATATTTGAGTGATGAGAGAAAATTCAAGCGAGGTAAGTGTTTTGTGCATGGGTGGATAAATGAAGTGGAAATATATTGAATGATATAAATGGAGAACCTGAAATAAGGTTTTTTATGAGGCATGATATCTTTTTTATTCTTGGTGTGAAATTGATTGATCTTAAAGATATGTGTTTTAAAATTGGTTTTGATTTGATATTGATATTTACTTGATATGAGGTTTTGCCCAGGTGTGCAAAAGGGTAAGTGTGGGGGAGTTGATAAAACACTATTTTATTGAATATTTTATTGATAATAAATGATATAATTTCCTCACATTGTGTTAAATATGTTTATTTATAAAATATTTGGGATTTGATCATTCATTTGAAAATTTGGTGAAAATTCCAGTTTTACCCTTAATAGTGCACTGTATTATTTCGAAGATAAATATTTTTATATTTATTATTTGAATTTGAAATTTTGTAACAGTGTTCCTAACTTAATTATCTACAACTTTTATTCAGGACACTAAAGCTAAAGAGTTGATTTGGTTGTTGAAATTGGGCCATGAAGTCAAAGTTGGGCTGGGCTCGCCAGAATGGAGAAGGTTCTGTATTTGGGCCATAGCCTCTACATACGGGCTTGGATTGAGCCCAAATTTTGAGGAAAGCTCGGGGACATGATGTGGCACAAATCATCCTTCTGGAAGGCCGGTCAATTCACGCGTTTTGGAGGTCAAATGGGCGGTGCAACTTTCATTAAAATATTTGGCCGAGATTTTGCATTCACACTTGAAACCACTTTAAACCTAGCCTCCCCTCCACTCTATAAATTAGTGATTTTCTCATTTGGAGAGGCTGGTTCGTGCATTGGGAGATTGGAGGCAGAGGAGAATTGGTTTCAACCAAATTCTCCAACCATTGTAAGAGAGGTAGCTCTTGAAGCAAGGATCCTCTCATCGAAGCCTCCTTCTCTCCTTCATGTTGTAATTGTTTTGTTTGTGTAATAAACTTCTTTGTTCTTCTTTTATTTCTTCTCTTTTCCTCTGTTTTATTTAAATTTATTCTTCTCTTAATCTTCCTCTTGGGGCTGGAATTCTTGAGTAGAAGCGATATTGGGTTATACCCATTATAAACCTTTGCACATGCAAAACGCTTCTACGATGAGTACGCCACCCATGGAAGAGTAGTCTTTTAGTAATCGATCTATCTTCTACCCTCTTCATTTAATTATTTTGAATCAATGAGCTACTGTAATTCACTTAATATGATCCATGAATTGTGTTTTTAAATTGTAGAAACTAAGCAAGCAATTGAACAATTAACACAAAAACACGCGAGGTCGGGATTTTGTGTAAATTGTGAGAGCGCGATCTTAATCGGTAATACAAGACCACACGGGATAAATTTGTAGAGTTCAAATATAATCCCTAAACACAATTCATCCTCATTTCCAGAATGGATATGTGCCTTAATTTACCACTGATCATAAGCTAATCTTAGAACATCAATCAAAGCAGGGTGCTGCGATTGCACGTTCCAAAGTTAGCCTAGGTTTAAATTCACATCATCTTTGTGGTAAAGTTAATTCTCGTAGGGTTCGGGATTTAACAAATTAAGGGATCATAATTAAGTGAATGTTAATTTAAATGATAATGATTAATAATAAAGTGAAGAGGTAGAGTTAGATCGATTACGCTTTTTAAATAGATTTCTAAAAAAAACATCTTCTTGTTGTGTCATTTAAATTGAAATTCATTTCAAAACTAAAAACAAAAAAAAATTATGCAATCTTCTTCCAGCAAACTTCTTCTAGATTCATAAACTACAAAAAAACCCCAATCCTTCAAAGTAGTGTTTTTATTCTATTCTATTTTATTTTATTTTATTTAGAATACCTCTAATAAGTTGTTAAAACACATATCTTTAAGATCAATCAATTTCACACCAAGAATAAAAAAGATATCATGCCTCATAAAAAACCTTATTTCAGGTTCTCCATTTATATCATTCAATATATTTCCACTTCATTTATCCACCCATGCACAAAACACTTACCTCGCTTGAATTTTCTCTCATCACTCAAATATCAATTTTTTTGCAATGTCTTTCTCATCCAAACTCATACAAGGGTCACCATAGGCTTGATAGATTCCTACATCGCTACCCGATGTGAGTCAAGGACATATGTTTATCATGAGGACTTTTCAGGGTTGTTCTGTGGCTTTCGGTTGGTAGGATTAAGATGTGAAAAACTCTGAGGCTGAATGAGGAGGGCTTGACTCTTTTAAAGCAAAATTGCATTAATCTAATTTTCACTTAAATATGGTCTTCTCTTCAATCCCCATAGTATCAATTCAGCTCCATCATCATGAAAAGTCATGAAAGGTTTACACCATTCATCATTTCAGCATAAAAAATGTCAATCTTCTAAAACATGATTTTCTTGAAAGCTCCAGATGGGCACAACTTTCCACCTCAATTAGAAGCTCCAGAAAAGGCACAGCTTCACTTGTCATGAAAGCTCCAGAAAAGGCACAGCTTTCAATATAATGACTTTCTTTAGCAGCAAACACATCTCTTCAGAATTTAATTTTCCACCCAAAGTATCACATAATGTGGTGGCACAACACAAGACAGCTTCCCCCACACTTAAGCTCAACTAGATTATGCAATTTCACTTCAAGAGTTGGTTGGATAGGGAAAATTGGCTTGTAATGTGGCTTAACCTAACAGGCTGTGCATGGCTTCTAAGGGATACAAGGATTAAATATTCAAGGTAGGCCATTAAAAAAAGATTCTTTGAAAAGGGGGCTTTAATACCAAACAAATGCCTCAATCATTTAAACACAAGTACCTCAAACCCTCAAGTTTTGACAGGAATAGATCAAGTTCTGGTTAAATCAAGTATGGTTTGGTTCTCTCAAGAAGTGAGGTGAATGTAAAGAATATGAAAATAATGGTTCAGAAGCCTCACAGGAAAGTGATTTCAAATTTAAAGACAGTGAGATGTGGCATGGGATTCAAAATTCGGTGTACTTTCCATGAAATTACTAAATATTTGAACTTGAAACAAAGTCATTTCAGCATTCATTTAAGCTTAGTTTCAAGGGGTAAATTGTTTCACTTATTGATATGGATTTAAAAATGGTGATGAGAATCATTTCAGCTCAAAAGTTTCAAAAACACACAGAAAATTGTAAAATAAACACACAAATTTTGAAAAACACACAATTTTTTTTGGTTTTTTTTTTTTAACAGGAAAACTATTGAAATTACTAAACTAAAAGGTTCCCTCCCCCACACTTAAAATATTGCATTGTCCTCAATGTGAACCCGTGAGATGATATATGCACATGAAATTCAGAATTTTTAAATAGGACAAATAATATAAAAGTGAAAGGGTTAGGAACAGCCTGATGTGATCAAGTGATGATGGGATCATGCAGTGTGATAAAATCCACTGCATCAGTAGGATGTCCCTCAATGTATCTCTTCAAACGTTGCCCATTGACTGTAAAGCTCCTTCCAGTGTCCTCTTGTGTGATCTCCACTGCACCATAAGGAAAAACATTAGACACAATATAAGGACCTAACCATCTGGAACGCAACTTACCAGGCATCAACTTCAGTCGTGAACTATAGAGAAGGACTTTCTCTCCAACATGAAACTCCCTTTGTTGGATCATTTTGTCATGAGCTGCTTTTGATCTTTCCTTGTAGAGCCTTGAGTTCTCATATGATGACAATCGAATCTCCTCAAGCTCTTGAATTTGCAACTTCCTTTGAATTCCAGCTTGGGCCAAATCCATGTTACATTTCTTTATAGCCCAATATGCCCGATGCTCGACTTCCACGGGGAGATGACACGCTTTCCCAAAAACAATCCGAAATGGGGACATACCAATGGGGGTCTTGTATGCTGTCCTATAAGCCCACAATGCATCATCCAAGCGCTTGCTCCAATCCTTCCTATTTGGTTGCACGGTTTTCTCCAAGATTTGTTTCAACTCACGATTTGAAACCTCAGCCTGGCCATTTGTTTGGGGGTGGTATGGTGTTGATGTTTTGTGTGTCACCCCATACTTCCGAAGGAGGGAAGCAAAATTCCTATTGCAAAAGTGTGTCCCTTGGTCACTGATGATGGCCTTTGGTACTCCAAACCTGCAAAAAATCTGTGCTTTGACAAAATCCACAACAACATGAGAATCGTCAGTCCTGGTGGCCTTGGCCTCCACCCATTTACTCACATAATCGACAGCAACAAGGATATACAAGAAACCAAATGAACTAGGAAAAGGTCCCATAAAATCAATTCCCCAAACGTCAAAAATCTCACAGAATAAAATGGGTTGTTGGGGCATCTCGTGTCTTCTTGAAATGTTTCCAGTGTGTTGGCAACGAGAGCATGACTTACAAAATACATGGGAATCATGGAATAAACTAGGCCAATATAATCCTGAGTCTAAAACCTTCCTAGCTGTCCGTTGGGGTCCAAAGTGTCCACCACAAGCAAGTGTATGACAGAAATGCAAAACAGACTCAAACTCATGATCGGGAACACACCTCCTAATGACTTGGTCACTACACATGCGCCAGAGGTATGGATCATCCCACACATAATACCTAGACTCACTTTTTAATTTTTGGACTTGATGCTTCTTCAAATTTACTGGGATTTCAGAGCCAACAATGTAATTAACTAAATCAGCATACCAAGGATGCTTACCTGAGATGGTATAGAGATGCTCATCGGGGAAAGTGTCCCGAAGTGGTACCTGGTCCAAGGTATCACCCTCTAGTGTGTGAGTAAGCCTACTCATGTGGTCTGCCACCAAATTCTCTGACCCCTTCTTGTCCTTTATCTCAAGGTCAAACTCTTGAAGAAGTAGCATCCAACGGATAAGTCGTGGCTTTGCATCTGGCTTCTTTAGGAGGTACCTCAAAGCTGCATGGTCAGAAAAAACAACTACTTTAGAGCCCAATAAATATGAACGAAATTTATCTAAAGCAAATATAACAGCAAGAAACTCCTTTTCTGTTGTGGTGTAGTTTGATTGGGCTGAATCTAGTGTCCTCGATGCATAGGCAATCACATGTGAACGTCCCTCCACCCTCTGAGATAAGACAGCTCCAACCGCGAAGTTGGAGGCGTCACACATAAGCTCAAAAGGAATCTCCCACCGTGGGGGCTGTATGATCGGTGGAGTGGTCAGACACTTCTTTAGCTCATCGAATGATACCCTGCATGAATCATCAAAATTGAAGTCAATATCTTTTTGAAGTAATCGAGATAAGGGTAGAGCGATCTTACTAAAATCTCTGATGAAGCGTCGATAAAATCCAGCATGTCCAAGGAATGATCGAACATCACGCACACATGAAGGGTAGGGTAAGGATGAAATGATGTCTACCTTAGATCTATCAACCTCTATCCCATGTTTTGACACTACATGCCCTAAGACAATGCCATGCTCTACCATGAAATGACACTTTTCAAAGTTCAGGACTAGATTCTTCTCAATACAACGATTCAACACATTTTCCAAACTACTTAGACATTCATCAAACGAAGATCCATACACTGTAAAATCATCCATAAATACCTCCATGCAGGTCTCAATAAAATCAGAAAAAATACTCACCATGCATCTCTGGAAGGTACCTGGGGCATTGCAAAGTCCAAATGGCATCCTCCGATAGGCAAATGTCCCAAAGGGACAGGTGAATGTAGTCTTCTCCTGATCCTCCGGAGCTATAGGAACCTGAAAATATCCAGAAAATCCATCCAAGAAACAATAGTGTGTCTTCCCAGCTAGTCTCTCAAGCATCTGATCAATAAATGGGAGGGGGAAATGATCTTTGCGAGTGGAATGATTTAGTTTCCTATAATCAATACACACGCGCCAACTGTTTTGTACCCTCATTGGAACTAACTCATCTTTCTCATTTTTAACAACAGTAACACCACTTTTCTTAGGCACAACCTGAATAGGACTTACCCACTGAGAATCTGAAATGGGATAGATTATACCTGCCTCGAGCAATTTCTCAACCTCTTTTTTAACAACCTCCAGAAGGGTTGGATTGAGTCTCCTTTGTGGTTGCCTCACCGGTTTAGCTCCATCTTCCAAAAGAATCCTATGCATGCAAATGGAGGGGCTAATACCGGATATGTCAGCCAAGGTCCACCCGATTGCCCTGATGTTCTCCCTCAAAAGATTCAAAAGTTTTTCTTCATGTTCAAAAGAGAGATTGTTAGCAATGATAACAGGTAATTTTTCACCACTTAACAAGTATGAGTATTTGAGATTTGGTGGCAATGGCTTTAGTTCCAGTGATGGTGGCTGCTGAATGGATGGAAGCATGAGTGGCGTAGACATCTGTGCACAATCATACATATCATCTGAATGAGAGAACAATGCATCAAATCCATCAGAAAAATTAGCAGCCATATCATAATCAGAGTATACATGCTCAGAATTCGAATATGATTGAACAAATGAACCAATCCCAAGATCAGAAAGATCATGAATTAAAGGGGATGAAGTAGAATGAGACATCAAGTTGGACCCAATACTCATTATTTCATTAAGAAGTGAATTGTCCCCAAGAGATTGGGAATCAAAAATAGAGGGACTATCACATGGAGACTCAGAATGAGAGAGAAAGAATGCTGAGTGTTCCTCTGGTGGGTACTTCATAGAATCCAGGATTTTAAACCTCACGATTTCATCCCCGAATTCCATGGAAAGAGTACCCTCATGAACATTGATAATGGTCTTAGCAGTTTTGAGGAAGGGTCTACCAAGAATGATAGGGGCATGAGAACTTACCTGGTCATCTTCCATGTTTAGTACATAGAAATCAGCAGGGAAGATCATGTCCTTTACCTTTACCAACACATCTTCAAGGACACCAGCCGGATATGCTGTAGCTCTATTCGCTAGCTGCACCACTACCCTTGTAGGCTTGAGCTCACCAATCTGCAATGAAGAGAAAACAGAGTGAGGCATCACATTTATTGAAGCTCCTAAATCACAAAGAGCATCAGAGAAGTGAAACTCCCCTATGGTGCATGGGATGGTGAATGTCCCGGGATCCTTGCACTTTGTTGGCATTGCTAGAGTTGGTGTAATGAGTGCTGAGACATTCCTTCCAAGGTTGATCCTCTCATTTCCCTTGAGCCCTCTTCGATTGGTACAAAGTTCTTTTAAGAATTTGGCATACCTTGGGATTTGCTTAATGGCCTCAAGTAGAGGAATGTTGATCTCCACACGCTTGAATGTGTCCAAAACCTCCTTTTGCAATGTTTCTTCAGCCATCTTCTTGGTTTGAACAACCCTGTTTGGAAAAGGAAGTGGTTTAGGAGGAACATCATCAATCTTTTTCTTACCTTTATCTTTCTCCTTGGATTGTTCATCAGTTGGTATGGAATGTGGCTTCTCTGAAGTTGAGGTGAATCCTGGTGGAATGGTAGGTACAGCTGTATCGTTCATTTGCTTCCCACTTCTCAATGTTATGGCACTAACATTCCCCTTTGGATTTGGAGTGGGTTGGGAAGGTAGATTTCCAGAATTCTTACTTACAAGTTCATGGAGGGCGGTGGCAATCTGGCTCATTTGAGTCTTCAACTCTCTTAGCTCCGAACCTTGACTCTTCAGCTCATTCTGTTGATTAAGAACAATTTGTTTCAAAAGATCATCAGTGTTAGAGTCTACCTTGTGTTGGATATTCCCTTGTTGCTGACTCGTTGATGTTTGAGCTTCGAATCTCCTTTGGGGTTGTTGGAAACCCTGTTGGTAAGGTGGAGGCTGCTGGAAGTTTGGTTGAAAAGGGGGCCTTTGTTGTTGTCCAGAGCCATACCTCATGTCTGCTAGATCTTTCCACCCTTGGTTGTATGTTGGATCAAACTTCTTTTGGGGATATGGTTGTTGTTGTTGCTGCTGAAATGGTCTCCCAGGGAACACTGCTGCACAATCTTCTGTTTCTTGGAGTTGTGGGCAACAGTCAGTCGGGTGGCTTGTCTCAGTGCAAATACCACAAGGCCTTGAGGGAGGGGGTTGGGATGTCTTTTGAGCCAATGCAATCTGCCTCACCATAGTTGTCAATTCTTCTAACTTAGTATCAATCAAATGACTTTCAAGAGAAGAAGGACTTACTTGATGTACTCCTCGAACATGTGGTGTACCTCTATCACCGAATTGTTGGGAGTTTTGGGCCATTTTGTCGATCAATGCTCGCGCAGCTACTGGTGTCTTGTCCACCAATGCTCCTCCAGCCGCAGCATCTACCATGCTCCTCTCCATGGGTGTGAGTCCTTCGTAGAAGTATTGGATGAGGAGTTGCTCACTGATTTGGTGATGTGGGCAGCTTGCACACAACTTCTTGAATCTCTCCCAGTACTCATACATTGACTCCCCTTGGGCTTGCTTGATCCCCGATATCTCTTTTCGAATGGATGTGGTCCTTGATGCTGGAAAAAATCTCTGCAAGAAAAGACGTTTCAAATCGTTCCAACAAGTTACATCTTCAGGTTGTAAATAATACATCCAATCTTTCGCAGCTCCATCAAGTGAGAATGGGAATGCTCTTAGTTTGATTTGATCTTCAGAGACATTTCTAGGTTTTAGGGTTGAGCAAACCACATTAAATTCTTTCAAATGTTTATTGGGATCCTCACCAGAGAGGCCATGAAACTTTGGAAGTAAGTGAATTAACCCAGATTTCAGTTCAAAGTCCGATTCGAGATTTGGGTATGCAATACAATTTGGTTGATAGTTAATATCAGGTGCAGCCAATTCTCGAATGGTTCTATTAAGTTCATTTCCATTGTTTCCAGCCATTGGTTCTTGTTTTATGGTTGAATTTGAATTGCTTCCAATTTCAATGTTCTGATATTGGAGTAATTCTCCAACTGGTTGAATGTTGAAACTTCCCGTAGACTGAGAATGTCTGATTCGTGCCCTAAGGCTACGTTCAATCTCAGGGTCAAGATCTAAGAGATCTTCGGGATTAGTTCGTGTCATCAATCAATGAAAGATGAAAAGAAGGAATGTGGACCATAGTAAAATAAAAATTTGAAGTTTGATTTGATGGTCCAAAAAGAAGTAGAAAGAGATAAAAGAAGAAGAAGAAAAAAAAAATCAGATTGGGTAAAGACAGAAGAAAGAAGAGAGGAAGAGAATTAAAATGTAAAATAAATACCTCTAATTGGTTGAAATAATTACTTGCCTCCCCGGCAACGGCGCCAATTTGAAAGAGCGTTGTCGCACGCGCTCTCAAAAGAACTTCAAAAGTGAGTTACGTTGGATAAAACTCCAAGCACAACACTCTATGAAGCTAATGTTTAGTTTACTTGGTGTAGCTTAGGGGGCTAACCAAGGTCGTCTCTCAAAGGAGGAAGTGAATTTAACAACTTATTAGAGGTATTCTAAATAAAATAAAATAAAATAGAATAGAATAAAAACACTACTTTGAAGGATTGGGGTTTTTTTGTAGTTTATGAATCTAGAAGAAGTTTGCTGGAAGAAGATTGCATAATTTTTTTGCTGAAATGATGAATGGTGTAAACCTTTCATGACTTTTCATGATGATGGAGCTGAATTGATACTATGGGGATTGAAGAGAAGACCATATTTAAGTGAAAATTAGATTAATGCAATTTTGCTTTAAAAGAGTCAAGCCCTCCTCATTCAGCCTCAGAGTTTTTCACATCTTAATCCTACCAACCGAAAGCCACAGAACAACCCTGAAAAGTCCTCATGATAAACATATGTCCTTGACTCACATCGGGTAGCGATGTAGGAATCTATCAAGCCTATGGTGACCCTTGTATGAGTTTGGATGAGAAAGACATTGCAAAAAAATTGATATTTGAGTGATGAGAGAAAATTCAAGCGAGGTAAGTGTTTTGTGCATGGGTGGATAAATGAAGTGGAAATATATTGAATGATATAAATGGAGAACCTGAAATAAGGTTTTTTATGAGGCATGATATCTTTTTTATTCTTGGTGTGAAATTGATTGATCTTAAAGATATGTGTTTTAAAATTGGTTTTGATTTGATATTGATATTTACTTGATATGAGGTTTTGCCCAGGTGTGCAAAAGGGTAAGTGTGGGGGAGTTGATAAAACACTATTTTATTGAATATTTTATTGATAATAAATGATATAATTTCCTCACATTGTGTTAAATATGTTTATTTATAAAATATTTGGGATTTGATCATTCATTTGAAAATTTGGTGAAAATTCCAGTTTTACCCTTAATAGTGCACTGTATTATTTCGAAGATAAATATTTTTATATTTATTATTTGAATTTGAAATTTTGTAACAGTGTTCCTAACTTAATTATCTACAACTTTTATTCAGGACACTAAAGCTAAAGAGTTGATTTGGTTGTTGAAATTGGGCCATGAAGTCAAAGTTGGGCTGGGCTCGCCAGAATGGAGAAGGTTCTGTATTTGGGCCATAGCCTCTACATACGGGCTTGGATTGAGCCCAAATTTTGAGGAAAGCTCGGGGACATGATGTGGCACAAATCATCCTTCTGGAAGGCCGGTCAATTCACGCGTTTTGGAGGTCAAATGGGCGGTGCAACTTTCATTAAAATATTTGGCCTCCAAAACGCGTGAATTGACCGGCCTTCCAGAAGGATGATTTGTGCCACATCATGTCCCCGAGCTTTCCTCAAAATTTGGGCTCAATCCAAGCCCGTATGTAGAGGCTATGGCCCAAATACAGAACCTTCTCCATTCTGGCGAGCCCAGCCCAACTTTGACTTCATGGCCCAATTTCAACAACCAAATCAACTCTTTAGCTTTAGTGTCCTGAATAAAAGTTGTAGATAATTAAGTTAGGAACACTGTTACAAAATTTCAAATTCAAATAATAAATATAAAAATATTTATCTTCGAAATAATACAGTGCACTATTAAGGGTAAAACTGGAATTTTCACCAAATTTTCAAATGAATGATCAAATCCCAAATATTTTATAAATAAACATATTTAACACAATGTGAGGAAATTATATCATTTATTATCAATAAAATATTCAATAAAATAGTGTTTTATCAACTCCCCCACACTTACCCTTTTGCACACCTGGGCAAAACCTCATATCAAGTAAATATCAATATCAAATCAAAACCAATTTTAAAACACATATCTTTAAGATCAATCAATTTCACACCAAGAATAAAAAAGATATCATGCCTCATAAAAAACCTTATTTCAGGTTCTCCATTTATATCATTCAATATATTTCCACTTCATTTATCCACCCATGCACAAAACACTTACCTCGCTTGAATTTTCTCTCATCACTCAAATATCAATTTTTTTGCAATGTCTTTCTCATCCAAACTCATACAAGGGTCACCATAGGCTTGATAGATTCCTACATCGCTACCCGATGTGAGTCAAGGACATATGTTTATCATGAGGACTTTTCAGGGTTGTTCTGTGGCTTTCGGTTGGTAGGATTAAGATGTGAAAAACTCTGAGGCTGAATGAGAGAAAATTCAAGCGAGGTAAGTGTTTTGTGCATGGGTGGATAAATGAAGTGGAAATATATTGAATGATATAAATGGAGAACCTGAAATAAGGTTTTTTATGAGGCATGATATCTTTTTTATTCTTGGTGTGAAATTGATTGATCTTAAAGATATGTGTTTTAAAATTGGTTTTGATTTGATATTGATATTTACTTGATATGAGGTTTTGCCCAGGTGTGCAAAAGGGTAAGTGTGGGGGAGTTGATAAAACACTATTTTATTGAATATTTTATTGATAATAAATGATATAATTTCCTCACATTGTGTTAAATATGTTTATTTATAAAATATTTGGGATTTGATCATTCATTTGAAAATTTGGTGAAAATTCCAGTTTTACCCTTAATAGTGCACTGTATTATTTCGAAGATAAATATTTTTATATTTATTATTTGAATTTGAAATTTTGTAACAGTGTTCCTAACTTAATAATCTACAACTTTTATTCAGGACACTAAAGCTAAAGAGTTGATTTGGTTGTTGAAATTGGGCCATGAAGTCAAAGTTGGGCTGGGCTCGCCAGAATGGAGAAGGTTCTGTATTTGGCCTCCAAAACGCGTGAATTGACCGGCCTTCCAGAAGGATGATTTGTGCCACATCATGTCCCCGAGCTTTCCTCAAAATTTGGGCTCAATCCAAGCCCGTATGTAGAGGCTATGGCCCAAATACAGAACCTTCTCCATTCTGGCGAGCCCAGCCCAACTTTGACTTCATGGCCCAATTTCAACAACCAAATCAACTCTTTAGCTTTAGTGTCCTGAATAAAAGTTGTAGATAATTAAGTTAGGAACACTGTTACAAAATTTCAAATTCAAATAATAAATATAAAAATATTTATCTTCGAAATAATACAGTGCACTATTAAGGGTAAAACTGGAATTTTCACCAAATTTTCAAATGAATGATCAAATCCCAAATATTTTATAAATAAACATATTTAACACAATGTGAGGAAATTATATCATTTATTATCAATAAAATATTCAATAAAATAGTGTTTTATCATATACCCTTATGAAATTTGTAGATGAAGAAGACCTAATCTTTCTTATTTCAAAGTGTGGGGTGTTTAGCGTAATATAGAGTTCCTGATCCTAAAAGAACTAACATTGGTCCTAGAGAAATTAAAGGTGTTTTTTTTAGATATGTAGAAAATAGAAAAGCTTATAGAATTATGGATTTAGGAGCTAATATAATTGTTGAATAGAGGGATGTAGAGTTTTTTGAAAATAAGTTTTATTAAGATGATGTGGAGGAAGTGATTCCTCATATCCCTATTTCATGTACTCCATCTAGTTTAAATACAATAGTAGAAAATTATGATGATTCTTGAGTTGAACCTAAATGAAGTACAGTAATTAGTAAGGAGAAATATCTACATCCAAATTTTATTTCTCCTGATTCCATAATTTTTCTTGTTGAAGGAGATCAAAATAATCATCTTCTGAATAAGTACCCTATGGTTTTGACTATATAAGATGACCCAAAGACTTATAAAGAGGCCATGTATTCTCGAGATGTTTCTTTTTGGAAGGAAGAAATTAGTGATGAAATGGATTCTATTATAGGAAATAATCTTGGGTTATTGTGGATTTACCAAGAGGTTCAAAAACTATTGGTAGTAAATGGGTATTCAGAAAGAAATATGATTCCATTGGTAACTTTCAAACTTTTAAAGTTAGATTGGTTGCCAAAGGTTTTAGACAAAAAGAAGGGATTGATTATTTTGATACATATTCCCCTATAGCATGAATTACTTCAATAAGGATATTATTTACTTTAGCTTCAATTAATCATTTGTATGTTCATCAAATGGATGTCAAAACTGCTTTTTTAAATAGATAATTAAATGAAGAGATTTACATGGAACAACCAAAAGGGTTTGTTTTACAATGTAATGAAAACAAGGTATGTAAACTAGTTAAATCTCTTTATGGTCTTAAACAAGATCCGAAGCAATGGCATGGGAAATTCGATTAGATTATTTTATCTAATGTTTTTTCTCATAATAATGCGGATAAATGTGTTTATTCAAAGTTTACAAAAGAATATGGAGTTATTGTGTGTTTATATGTGGATGATATGTTAATTTTTGGAACCAATATGATTGGTATAGTCGAGACAAAGAATTATGTATCTTCTATGTTTAAAATGAAGGATCTTGGAATAGTTGATGCTATTCTAGGAATTAAAGTTAGAAAAAATAGTGTTGGTTATTCTTTAAGTCAGTCTCATTACATATAAAAAATGTTAAATAAATTTGATCATATTGGTTTCAAGGATTTCAATACTCCATTTGATTCTAGTGTTAAACTTTTTATAAATATGGGTAGAGCTGTAGCACAACTTGAATATGCTAGTGTAATTGGTTCTTTAATGTATGTGATGCATTTCACTAGACCTGATATTTCTTTTGTGGTATGTAAAATTAGTATATATACTAGTAATCCTAGTGTGGATCATTGGAGATGTATAAAAAGAATTTTTGGATACTTAAAAAGACCAAAGATTTATGTTTATACTATAATAATTATCCGGCTATATTAGAAGGATACACCAATTCAAGTTGGATTACCAGTATTAGTGATAACCAATCCACTTCTGTATGGTTGTTTACTCTTATAGGTTTCGTTGTTTCTTGGGAGAGCAAAAAAACAAACATGTATTTCACATTCGACCATGGAGTCGGAGTTTATCACCTTAGCGGCATGTGGAAAGGAAGTTGAATGGATTAGGAATCTATTATTGGATATTAGATTGTGGCCTAGTCTGATGCCTCCTATTTATATCAGTTGTGATATTGAAGCAACATTATCAAGGGCATATAGTTTCATGTACAATGGAAATTCTAGAAATATAAGTTTGAGACATGATTATGTGAGAAAAATTTTACAAGATGTTACCATAACAATTGTTTATGTGAGATCGTGTAAAAACCTTGTGGATCCATTTACAAAATCTATGTTGAGAGAGGTTATTTGTGCAACTAATAAAGATATGGGGTTAAAACCCATAGAATAAATCATTTTAGTAATGGAAACCCAACACTTTATTTAGGTAGATCCTATTCAAAGTGTTTAATGGGTAAAAACAAATTACGAAGATGATTATTGATATTGACAATTATAACCCCAATTTTTGGTGTCAATATCATCTATTATGACAAGAGGTTGAGTTTTAAAATCTTAAAAAATATTAAGACTCAATGAGTTATGTGCGATAATAACGGAAGCACATTGTAATATTTTGCCTATGTGAACTTAGAAGTGGTGCCACTTCTTATAGGAGTTAATGGGTTTACTCATTAGAGAGTTCATGAAAAGGATATAAGCACATGGCCTTAAAAGTGATAAAAAATGAGATGTTGGATGAAAGTTCATTATATGTATGATTTCTCTGGTTTATCTTAAAGGTTAATAAGTTTAATGTTTCAACAACTTATAAATCTAATAAACTTTGAGATATTGATACTAAGTAAATGTTTAAATCAAAAGATACCTTTATTATGTATAATGAATCACCTATGATCTGGAGAATTAATATTTATGAATAAAATTGGGGGATTTTTATATATTTTATTCAAAATATTTATTGTTATAATTTTATTTAAATTATTTAAATAGAGTGTTTTTTTTAATTTGAACTGGTGTGTCTCTCACCAAGAGTTGTGTCTTTTTGGTTGAACTAATGTGTTCTTTGATCAAAATGGTGAGATCGAAGTGGTGTGTCCCTCACCAAGAGTTGTCTTGTTTCAGTCGAACCAATGTGTTCTTTGACCAAACCAGTGCAATTCACACCGTTTCTAATATATAAATAAGCGATGATGATATTGCTTATGATTTAATTTAATTTCAATCCTAGAAATTCTCCAGAGTTCTCCCAACATCGGTGCAGCAGGGTAATCGGAAATTGGTGTTTGATTTTCCCCAAAACTTGGTAAAATCCTCGAGGGATACTTCCACTGAGAACCCTACACAATCAACGTGGGGGTGGATCAAACCCTTTTGGATAGTGAACCTGATTCACGCATCAAGGTTCTAGCTGTCTTCTTTTCCTGCCAACTTATTTTTCTAACACAGGGCGTAGATGCGGGGCAGCAGCCTGAAGCGACACTAGGGGGGAGGGGGGGAGGGTAGGGTACTACCGAGAAGGTGGGGTCCAGCTGGTGTAGTTGGTCAGTGAAGCGGCACCCTAGTACGGTGGACAGAAGGGGGACAGGGGGGCCATGACCTTCCCTTTACAAATTTTTCCACAATCCCTTTTTTTATTCACTATAAGAAAACCGCCATATAGCGGTGGTTTTTTTGCATTTAGTGGTGGTTTAAACCGCCGCTACATATTTTGGCGGCAGTTTATAGAAACCGCCAGAAAATTTGGCGTCGGAAAACTATTAGCGGCGGTTTTTTTCATTTAGCGGTGCTTTAAAAAAAGCGTCGTAGCTGAGGCATTTCGCGGCGGTTATCATGACTTTAGTGGTGGTTTTTACGAAACTCGAATTTTATTTTATTAGCGGAGGTTATAACAGCCACTAATAAAATAAAATCTGGGTTTCGTAAAAATGACCACTAAAGTCCTGATAACCGCCGTGGAATGTGGGCGGGGGATGCGGATCTGTAGCAGCGGTTAAAACTGCCACTAAACGTAAGTATTTTACATTTAGTGATGGTTTTAACCACCACTACAGTTTTACCTGTATACTATTCGCGGTGGTTAAAACCTCCGCAAAAAGTTGACCAGAAAAAAAATTGCTGCTTCCACTACACCACTGCCCTGAAAACAAATCAAACCAGAAAAACCAGACACAATCTCATAAAATAACATCAATTCAATGATGTTTTGGACCTTTCAAGGATATCAAATTGGAATAAGTGGTTTTTTATAAAAACTTTTATGGTTAAATGGGTTGTGAGATAACTAAGGGGATAAATAATGAATGGAAAATGTGGGAATATCCATGTTATAAGATGTAATTGAAAATACGTACAATGGTTTTTGTTATGAATTAATAGTAAAATATAATAGCTATTGGAATTACGTTAAGTGCAGTGAAAGTGATAAACTATGTGAATATTGGTGAAATGAAATAGGTTCACCCTTGATATTGTAATTTTTTAAAAAGGTCAAGTGTGTTTGACCTTGTGGAATGTGTATTGATGGATTAGTAAATGATGAGGGACATAGTAGATCCCACCCATGGGTAAGAATTTTTTTACAAGGAATTCCTTATCTTTGATGTGGGATGGATAGACATGAAATTTTACATAATGGACTTGATATGATGTATATGGAGTTTTCTATGCTTGGATAGTGTATTGACATGGCTTTCCAGGCACTAAAGCCTATGTGTATGATATGAGTGAACTGATTAGTGCACCACAGTATATGAATTTGAAATGATTAATGAATTACCATTGTTGTTAATAAAAATGTAAAACCCATTTATATTAATGGAATATAATTTTGACATGGCTGAAGAAGGTTTGGTGGGATTTGATGTCATCATAAAACCAAAGGATATACAGGGTTAAATGCTTGATATTTAATTATGGAACTTGTTTACCTTTTCTTCCTTGTTCATTATTTAATTGTACTTATGTATATAGTATTATTGTTATTATAATATTTATTTGTTTAGACACTATTGGTGGTGTCTTATTAACCTATACTCACACCCTTTTTAGGATTCCATTGATACCTGAGTAGATCTCATGGTTGTAGGGAAGTATAAGGGAAAAATCCTTTTGATAGATGGTTGGTTTGGGATATAGTGTGGATCATGTATGAGGGAACTGGATGGACATCAAGACCCATTTTAGGATTTTTATGGGGGTTTTTTTTCTTAACACGTGACACTTGTATAAACTGACATGTTTACTATATTGGTTGCGGGGATTTACCCAATTTTTGGAATTGAATACATCATGCATGATTATTCTTATAACATACTTGGTTATCATTTAAATTGATTTATATTATTGTTTTACACTGGTAAAGAGGGTATATTATCCCCACATACCTCATTAGATCCTCAATACTAGTAGGAAGCCTCTTGTATATGAGGAGGCATTCCTATGGTCATGTGGCACATTGGTTTGGGGAACTAGTTTAGTGGAACCTAGGTAATGGCATCACAATGTTGTATCAAAGCCATTTTATTTTCTATTGAATAATTTTTTTGAAAGTTTTATATGATATTAAGGTGTTTCAGTCCTTGGTAATGTGTTTTTTGTGGGATTATCTAACCCATATATGGGGGGAAACCCAGGTTCTCGGTGTGGGATTGTTGTTCTTGTTGTTTGATGTTATAGTTGGATGTTATTT
Source organism: Viscum album (assembly GCA_963277665.1). NCBI lineage: Eukaryota > Viridiplantae > Streptophyta > Magnoliopsida > Santalales > Viscaceae > Viscum > Viscum album. The sequence goes on from OY728130.1 coordinate 1,955,462,434, forward strand.
CACCTTGGGTGATACGCTAGCTGTGATATATTATTGTTTTCTAAGGTTTTATTCATGGAATGACATGTAATTTTTTATATATTCATGAATAATTTTAGGAAATCAAGATTTATATAACATGAATCATATTAGGCTCAAATAGAAAACAAGGTTATGTTTGTGTTATGGAAAATGAAAATCATTTTATATTGGTTTCATAAAAAATAGTTCATAATAAAGAGTTATCAATCCATATGTTTTTGTGATTCACGGTGTCATAGGATACCAACGCCAGAAGGGTTTACCTTCTTGGATGATGATATTGAATAATTACATATTATAATATTAAGCATTGAGAATTTATTCAACACATCAACAATGGGTTTAACTCCTAGTCATCCAAAATCTCGACTACTAATTCAAACACGGGCCTAAATGGAATGATGTATATCACACTCAAGAAATCAAGACATAAAAGTAAACATCAAAAATCAATAAAATGCATAAAAGGAAACATGAGAAATCAAGAAAATGTTAGGACATGAAAATGTGTGGTGGAAACTATGTGCCACACATGGTACATATACAAACCAATTGTTCCCATATTTGTTCAACACATCAATAATACAACTCTACTCACGGTCTGATGATGCATCGTCACCCTCTCCACCTCCATCTCCACTTTCTGTTGTCACCAGTAAGAATATTATATTGAAAATTAAATATTGTTTCATATTTATATTAAAACTTAAACCCAATGAAAGTTTTCAAACTAAATGATTTTGATTTTTTGTGATTTACCTACTGACCACCAGTCAATACACTACCACCGGGGGAATATCTTCTCATCTACTGATGTATAGCTGTCATCGCTTGCTACAAAGCAGATATTTGAGCCCCCTGATCTTGAACTGTGGTTCGTAGAGAAGCAATCTCCCTCTGAGCATCTTTGGGTATGGACTGACTATAAACAAGAGTATATGAAGCCGGAATCCCTGGTGGCATGCCAAAGACCTCAGATGGTATGGGTATGAAACCCATCCTGCACACTCTACCAGGATGCTCCTTCCCAAGGACTTTAGCAACTGGGTCATCCTAGGAGACTGAGTAGGACTGCCCAGGATTGGAATCCCATAGTTCTTTAATTTTTACCTATAAATCAAATATCAATATATATTAACACAGTAAAAACTGATAATAAGTTGTTATAATAAAAAATTGACTTCATACCCCAACTTCTTTGGCAGGCTCATTAACAAAACTTCCATCTGATTTTTTGTGAACATCCAACCACAGTTCAGTTCAGGATGCTTCGTGCCCTAAACTATGTGACTGCATTAAGAAAAGATAAATCAAAAATTCAATATATTAAATATATAATATTGTCTTATAAATATTTAAAATAATTAAAATATTACCAATGTCGTTCGGCTTCTAAAAAAGATTTTTGAGCCCATAGTGTGAGGGATGACTTGCTTAGTCCAGTTTGATGCATTCTGTCTTGAGAGATCCTGAAATAAATAAAATGAAATTTAACAGTAATGTATTCAATGTCATCTCCTCTTCATATAAATTTATAAATGTAAAATGAGGATAATATAATAATATATATTTCAATACCATCTGCTTCTCATCACGATGTCTGTCAACAAAAACTTTCCATTGTTCTTTCGGTTCCCCACTGGGTAGCTTCTCATACATTTTTTGCACGGTTAACAAAGTATCATTGACATCACACCACAATATCCATTTGAAATCTTTCCATTTCTTACCAAGATTTTTCAACATCCACTTCCGTGCTATCAGATTAGCAACTATAAAGTGGAAGAACATCTGTATTCAGAAATTCATTTTGAACATATTAGTAACATGACATTCAATTGAACCATAATGTAATAAAATTACCTTTATTTGGGAATCAAAAACTTTATTTTTCCAGCTTGGAGGCATATGTCTCCAATCATCATAAGAAATAGGAAGGGAAATAGGCTCCGCTGCCAGCTGGCCTAGAATCTGGCCAAGTAACCCCGCGGCGTCATCCATAGGGACCCCATAAGAATCAAATGGTAAGACTATCTTCTCTCCATTCATATTCCAAACATCTGAACTTTTTAAGTTTTTCTTCACGGTTTCATTTTTTTCATCTTCAATGAGAAAAAAATTAGTATAAACAAAATGAAATAAATTTATTTAATTAAAATTTGTACCTATGACAGTGACACTCCAATATATCTGTGATGAACTGGAAAGGGCGTGTCACCATCCCACTAATGAGGCTTATAAAGGGGGATTCAACAACTCAGCTTCAAATGGGACACCCACAGATGGTGTGAGAGATAGTGCAGGGGGAGATGGTGTAGGGGTGTAGGCAGCTGGTGCCTCAGATGTCGTGGGGAGGTATCCATATGGATCGTCATCTGTCACAGAACTAGATGAAATAGTGTACCACTTTTTCATTGGAATTCCTATGATTTAATCAAATAAAATTTAGTTCAGAATATATATTTCAAAAAAAATTATGCAGAAAAAAAAAATTTAAAAATGATAATAGATGCCCAGTACTAACAGACAAAATATATATAACAATGATAATTAATGACTGTAGAAATGAAACAAGTGGTTGATGAATGAATAAATAATTGTACATACAATCATTTTCCCCTTCAATAATGTCGGTTTCATGCTCCATTGATTCATCCACTTCATTCATCCTTGCTAGAATAATATTTTCAATATCATGATGGACAAATAATTATGCTTCCTGTTGTTGATGAAATTCAATTTCAGAGGTCAAATCTTCCACCTCATCACCCATATCATACAAATCTCTTTGTATTACGTGAACAACTACACTCCACCCTTAATCCACAACATCATTCACATAATATACCATTTTTTCTTATGATGATAATATATATGGATCATGCAGTTCACAATCACCAACATCCATCAAGCGAGAGAAGTTCACAGAAGTAAATTACAAGGAATCTCTTTTAACACCTCTGATAATATCGACCCATTTGTATTTAAATAAAACAACAGAAAAATGTTCGTGGTAGTTTAATTCAATAATATCATGCATCTTTCTATAGTATCCCACTTCATAAAATGTAAATATACCACTATTCTGTGTTTTCAAACCCACTTCTCGATCGACTATACGAAATCTAAAGCCATTCAAATTATAAGCGTTGAACTTTCTAACTTGTTTTATAGGACCTCTATCAAGAAACTTAAAATCTTCTGACAAGTCTGCTCGAGTATCAGTATTCATGATCTGAAAAAAGAAATATAATTTAATAGATTTACAAAATGTATGTGTCAAACTAATATTCGTATTTATTGCAATATTTATGAACTTACATGTCATGCAAACCATTCTACAAGCTCTTTATTAACAGCTTTCGTTATATCTTTCTCCTTTCATGTTCAACCTATCATTCGTCTCTTTGTTTATATCCTCAACTCTTCAATAAATGGATCTGCAATTTCACTATTCAGCAGCACATATCTATGTTCCAGTAATAATTCCAATTCTGTCAGTATAACATTTGAGTTCCTTCCAACTGATCAGCCAATAGCAGGAAATATTTTTGATTTCTGATGCATTTGAGATTGAGTTGATGTGTCTTCAACACGTCCAACTCGATTAAATATTATCTCAATATCATCCAAATATCTAGAACAAAAGGTAAGACACTCCTCAGCCAAATAGCCTTCAGTAATAGAGCCTTCTAGTTGAGCTTTATTTCTCACGTATGCTTTCAAATGCCCAAGATATCTGTGAAATAAAATAATAATATTATGCATTTATTTAAATGCCAAAAAAAATTTACTTAAATGAATAACATATAAATAAAATACCTCTCAATTGGATACATCCATCAATAATGAACGGGACCTCCTAATTTAGCTTCCTCAACCAAATGCACAGTTAAATGCATCATGACAGTAAAAAAAATGGAGGAAAGATCATCTTCGTTGCACAAAGGGTAAATACAAACCTCTCCTGGAGGTTTTCAAGATGAAATGGATGTAGAGATTTCTCACATAATTGCCTGAAAAATGTGCAGAATTAGAGTAAAACAATAGTAACTTTTTTAGGTAATAATGTACGCAATGTCAATGGTAGTAACTGTTGTAACAAAATATGTGAATCGTGAATTTTAAATCCATGTAACTTACGATTATTCAAGTCAACACACCTCGAGATGTTACTCGAATACCCATCAGATACCTTCACATTATTTAAAATTTAAAGGAATGTATCTTTATCCCTATTTTTCATTGCAAAAATGGCCGGAGCATACTTTTCATTCTCATTTGGCCAGAGATCACGTTTTATTTTCATTACTTGTAAGTCTTTGCAAGCATTGAGATGATCCTTCGAATTTCCATGCTCATTAAGTAATGTGAAAATAAAATTATCACAGACATTCTTATCAATATGCATCACATAAATATTGTGTCATAACAAATTAAATTCTCAATACAGGAGTTTGAAGAATATACTTTTTTTCTTCCATTGTTGCATTCTGATTTCACCTGATGATGCACTTTGGACCGGTTTTTCACTATCATTCAGATGATGAACCTCCCCAAATTTTGTTTCAACATTTTCAAGCTATGTCAATATTTCAGAACCATTTAAAAACTTTGGAGGTGGTCTACGATCAATGGAACCATTAAATTTTGATCTGTTCAGCCGAAATCTATGAGATGCATCGAGAAATCTTTGATGGCACAAGAAGCACCATTTTCTACTGTGAGGTAGCCGTTTGGGATCAAAATCAAAGTTACAAACGGGACAATACAAACCCATGTAAGTGTTCCAACCAGATAAATTCCCAAGCCCAGGGAAGTCACTAATGGTCCAAATTAAAGTAGCATGCATTTTGAACATTGTTTTAGAAGAAGCATCAAATGTCTCAACATCGTTGCTCCATAAATCCTGAAATTCATCAATCAAAGGCTGAAAGTATACATCAATATCATTTCCAGGAATTTATTTTCTAGGAATAATCATCGAAATGATAAAATATGTTTGTTGCATACACATCCACAGAGGCAGATTATAAGGGATCAAAACAACTGGCCAAATGCTATAACTGGTACTCAAACTCCCAAATGGGTTGAATCCATTGGCAGCCAATCCCAATCAAACATTCCTACGATCAGCTGAGAAATCTAGATGTAATGAATCAAATGTCTTCCACGATTGAGAATCTCATGGATGTCTCATTAACCCATCATTGTTTTTATCTACAGAATGCCACTTCATCTGTTCAGAAGTTTTCAATGACATGAATAATCTTTGCAATTGAGGCTTCAAGGGAAAGCAATGAAAAACCTTTACAGGTGTGTTCTTTTTCTTCTTCTCTATGAAATTATGTTCATTCAGACTTCCAACATCACCCTTTAACTGCCATCTAGAAGAAGAAAATTTCTTGCAATTCTGTCTACTTGAATCCTCTCTCCAATAAAGCATACAATCATCGGGACATGCATGTATTTTTGTATAATTCAGACCAAGCTTGTTAACAACTTTTTTTATATCATAAAAAGATTCTGGGATTTTTTCTTTAGGAAATGTATCATGAATCAATTCCAATATCATGGACATTTCCTTATTTGTAATTACACATAGACATTTGATATGGTACAACTTCAGCAGAAATGAAATCTTTTAATATTTCAAACACCCACTATAAAACTCTTGATTTCCATCATCAACTAAATCATGAAACACATTTTTCTCAGTGAGGTTTTCTCTTACATTTGGCTTCACATAATCAATAGGAGGATCCAATGATATGTTAAAATCTTGATCTGCTTGTGTTATAGTATCAAAAACATCACTTGTAATGTTACAATTTGTAGCACCCTCTTCTAGTTGTTCTGGTATGTTTTGATGCTGATAGTGGTGTCTTGCAGTGATGAATGCATCATTTATGAGGTTTTGCATTTCATTTTCCATTGTCGGTGAACTTGGGACCTCATTCTGTGGATTAACATCAGTACTCAATCTTTCTGTAACGTTCGATTCTCTATGCCAAACCCAACACAAATATTGACTGGGGAATTGCTTCAGTATTAAATGTTCATAAACTTTATCTCTCTTCAACCATGTTCTAAATTTACATTTAGGACATGGACATATTATTCTCCCTTCAACAGATCGATTATAAATTGTAAAATCTAAAAACTCATTCAAACCCTTAACATACTGAGGTGTGTTCCTTGGTAATGTGATCCAGGTTTTATCCATGTATATCACAATGTGCCTATATAATAATAAAAAAATTAAAATACATAGTTAGTTTAAATAGAGAAAGAGATTCATATATACGATAGTGTAAGATTACAGAAACATAATATAATATAGATGAGCCGCTGAGTTAGATATGAACCCTCTAGTGTTTGGAATAGGGGAAGTTTCTTTGGTAAAGAGAAATAGTGTTCTAACAATACCATATTACTCAATTACCACATGGTCAATACTAAAAGTTATGCTAAACAGTATTCCTATCATGTTTCTCCCAAATCTCCAAATTTTCAACCCTTGAATTTTGAAATCCTTTATAGCATCAAAATATAATATTAGATAACAAAAATTAACATAAGCATAACTTGGTTGGAATCATAGTTCATGAGGAAAAAAATAATGTTTCCAATCTTGATGAAAAAGCATAGAAATGGAAAGATGTAACCCTTAATTGGTTCTGATTGCGTGACTCTAAATCACAAAGAAAATTGTATGGGCTTCATGACCATAAACTAAATGACCCATGTTCCAAGACCGTATCTACACCTTCATTTTTTTGGAATTATTGGGAAATTTGAACTGTTTTCCGTTTTTTATAAAAATGCTTTAATGATTATCAGGGAATTATTAAATTAAAATGAGAATACTACTATTATTTTACAAAGACATATTCTAGAAAACCTAGGTTAGATCCTACTTATTCTACTATCTAACACCCTATTCCCCTCTTATGTGGTCATTATGATTAGTTTTATTGAGTTATAATTAATTATGAGATCATCCATATTCATGATACCATATTTTACCAATTCATATCAAGTTAACTTGAAACATCTATTCATGTAGGCTACCCCAGCTTATGGTACACACATCATAAACTTAAACAATGTGAACAAATTGTAAAGAGAAACCTTAAACATCATCTATATCGGTACAACTTGCATGAACTAAAACTATATAAGTAAATAGACACATAACTCATCATGGTGAAAAATTGTAAAGAGAAACCTAGGTAAAAATTAAGTCTCCACTAACTGGATATGACGCTAACATAATCTAAGTTAAGCATTTGGAATTGAAAAATGGAAGAAATCCTGTTAGGTTGAAAATACATAAAGGGAAACCTAATAAGAATACAATTCCTTATGAACTAGGCCTCCCCAATATGAGGATCAAGAAAAATTTAAGGTGATAAAATAAATAACTTAAATCTTGTGGGGTTCATAATATTAATCTAGAAGAAGTTAGGTTGTACTCTCTAGGACCTTTTGACTATGAAATTTTTTAAGCATTCACTTGTTCTCTCATCCCTAGTTTATCAGTCCATAGGTATATTGAATAAGAGAAGGCTATATTCTTGGACTACCTATTCCTCTCAGGAAGTGAGAAAATGATGGATAAGAGCATATAAGTTCCATTAATTGAACCCAATTGTGCCCAAGCCATAAAAGAGTTGGAGAAGAAACTCCACTTTATCAATATTCTCCTCTATCCCCATGATGATAGAAAAAAATTGGCACCAAACACATTTTATCACAGATTAGTTTTTTACAGTGATGTTGGGATCCAAATACTATTTACTTGATTCTGTAAGTAGGAAGCTAATGATACTGTAGAATCCTCCCTGTTTTATCCCCCCATGAAGCCACTATAACCAAAAGATAGAGAAACTAAGAATGTAGATGCTTTAGGACAACAAGTAAACTAGGATATTGTTCAGAGTGTAAAACATGATTTTGTGGAAGCTTTTAAGGGACCTATAAATGTGGAACTTAATTTAGGTAAATCATTTAATAGAACTTCTAAAATAGAATCCACTGAAATTTTAAGGGGATTTTAGACCCAATAAATCAGATGTGTTTTCGTATAGGAGGTCCAGTTTTTTTTAACATTGATGGGAAACCAGATGAGATAAACGTCAAAGTTGGAATGAATATTCTTGATTACCCGATGCTATAATGATTAGACATATTTGTTTTGGATATGTTGTTTCAATACCTCACTTGGAAAGGATTTGTATACTTTTAATTTAAAATAATTATTCTTGAAAACCATTGGGGTAATAAATGTAGAATAATTTGTTAAATTTGAACATGTATGTGTATAAGAGATTAAATATACTTCAAAATTCACTCATTTTTTCACTATTCATGAGAGGCAACACCTAGAAAAGGACTAAATGAATAGATCATTATTTAAGGTATCCAAACTAAGGATCTATCAATATTTTTAATGTTATATATTACATGCTTCCTAGAAATTGATAATAAGGATTTGGTTGGAGGAAGAGACTTTGGATGGAATATTAGTGTAGGAGACACCGTTGTTCAGATATGTGAAACTAGGAGCATCAACACGAGATTTAAACACAATATGTAGAGTCAGTCCTATGATAGTAATGTAAGAGAAAATCAATCAATGGGATGAGTTTCTTATAATCCATATCACATCAATTGAATAGGTTTTTTATAGTGCATCTTGAATTTACACATGAATAATTAATTCATATCACCACTATAGAATTTACACCATTGTTCCATGAATGGGAATCTTAAAAAATATTTTCATAAAATTCTATGACCAGTTGGTGAAACAAGATCAACTCTACCTCTGGTTTTGTATGCTCAGATGGAATAGTCCTATTAGACTAGTTCTTAAAAAAAGACTTAGGAAAACTAAAAGGCATCTAGGAACAATTAATTTTATTAGGATGGGCCTAATTAGAGAATAAATAACTATCTTGTGACATTTGAGAAGTAGTTTTATACATAAGTGAAGGATATCATGAACAAGAAACATAATTCCTATATGGTTTGGGGTACCATTTGTCTAAATATGGAAATTATGGATATCATATATGATATTTTTTTATTGGATACATCCATCATTCTTCTATTGTTAATCAACATGTGGAAACTATTCCTCATACCATCAGTGTCAAAACACCTCATAGATAGTGGTAGTGAGGAGTATTGACATGGATATAATTATACATGACTATTATTATAGTATAATTTATCTAGTTTATTCAGATCATATACATGTATTTCATTTATTTAATCTTTTGTATGAACTACATGGTGAGATTTAAAGCTGGTATAGTCCACCAAGATTATTAGGTAGTGTTCACATCTCTATACAGAGATCTTCATGAATTCACTTGGGATTTAGTTCTAAATACAGTTAGAATTAAAGATATAATAATTGTGGTTGGAAAAATCAAGGACTATTTAGTGTTAAAAAATTTGATTTTTGCTAATGAAACATGAAATGTAACTCTTCCTATCATAGTGGATTGACACACCAACATCTTTCAAAATGATTTCTCTAGGTTACCATCCAAGAATGAAATAATGTATTATATCAATCTACTTCAATGATCATTCCCATAACTGACTATTTATATCCCATTTATAATGAATAACCCATTAACATGTATTCCATTTACAATCGTAACTCAGTTATCACATATATCAATTCAATACCTTAACCCATTTAACACAATCACATTATATCAAATTCCCCCTTATGTTATGTCATCAAAAAAACACATTTATCACTTATTTCATTTAATAAAACAAGTTAGCATGCCAACCTAATTGTCGGGGGTTCTATCTCACTAACCCATATATCATTTAAATGACTATGTTCTCAACATATCTTTAAAATAAAATCATGGAATAAAACACAATTCAAGATACTCAATTGAAATAATCTTGAATCCACCCTTCAAAAACGAGTCTTCCTCTTTTAAAAACTCAACATGTCCCAAGAATTTCATATCTATTTACAACCATAAAAGGAGATTTTAAATCATTTTCAAAAAAGGGGAACCACACCCTCATTTCTAATCACCATTTGAAATCTATTAAGATAACCCCTTTTTCCTATAACATTGAGGTCAACACCTCCTTTTCAAAAAAATACCCACTTTCAAAACATTGTTATCCTTCATGGAAAACCATAACCAAATCAAAGTGAAAAATTCTTATTTTAATCCATTTCAGAATCCAACTAGCCATTTCAAAAAAAATACCAATTCCATATTTCAAATATCCCATTAACCTTGATTGCATACCAACTTACAATTCTCTACCCATTCACTTTCATAATTATATTATTTCAACATTTTAAAAAATATTTCACCAACCTTAAGGGGTTTTCATAACCCAAGGGTAGACCTAGGTACAATCTAAAACATCAATGGGCCCAACAAAGTCCTCAGAGGGTTTAATAAATCAATCTAATTCCTAATCTCACTTTTCTAACTTAGGAACACAAAACATAGTAAATAATTAAATTGGAACAACCACATACGTATATAATACATAAATTTTATGAGAAAAATCTTCAATACCACCTGGGGTCGCGGGGTCGTCGGGGTCGCGGGGGGCCGGGGTCGCCGGGGTCGCGGGGTCACCGGCGTTGCTGGCATCGCGGGGTCACGGGGGTGATGGGGGGCTGGGGTCGCGGGGGAAGCGGGGACAGCGGGGAGAAGCGGGGTCAGGGTGGGGGGGGGGGGGAAGGGTCGGTTGCGTTAAAATAAAAAAAATGTTTCTCGGAGGTTTATTGTAAACCACCGCGAAACCATTTAAAAAGCAGCAGTTAACAGAACTGCCGCTAAAACCAATTTTTGTTGTAGTGATTATTTTGTTTTTCCGCTTGACCCACCAGTGAAAGACCTTTTTTTTTTGCTGACCGTGCCAAGAAAAAACTCAAAACTTCTAAACCCTACAGATTTAGTGTTATAAAAAAATTATATTATTATAATAAAAAAATAATATGATTTCATTATTATAATAATAATACAATTAATTTTAAAAAATTAATTTAAATGAAAAATTGTTTTTCCGGTGAGTATTTCGGCCACGGGATTTCCAATCGAAATACAACACATCACCAAAATTCAGTTTTGAATCCAAATTCAAGTCTTCGGATGGTCGCAGACTAGCCATCCGATGTTCAATTCTGATTTTTTCTACGACGTTGAAACCGTAACAATTCCCTTTACTATATTTAATGCAAATTTAATTTTTGCTTGGCTTAAAATCAATACGCGAGGCTCTAATATCACTTGAAGGAACCAGACACGCATCGAAATCCCAAGTGGGAATTTTAAATTTTTTTCATCGATGAATGACATGAACATGTTGACATCGCCGAATCATTTCCCAATTACTTCCTCATGATCATGTATGAAGAGTTTTAAGCACAAAATTAAAACCATAAAAACCTGGTTTAGATCCAAAGTTATACTCGACGTCTTCTTGTCGTTGGTGATCACTGCTCGAAGAATCGGAAGCCGAATTCCTCTAGATCATCCACACATGCTTAAATATTTGTGGGAGTGTATCAAGGTGCTAGCATGGAGCTTCGATGACATTTTTGATGCTCCGACGATCACTACACCGCCTTGCTTGTGATGCCTCAGAGAAAGCTTGATCTGATCTCTTTGGATCCAAATACTCTCTCTCTAGAATACAGTAGAGAGAATTAGAGAGAGAGGGGGGCCATGAATAGTACTTGGAAAATCCATATTCTCCTCTATTTATAATGTGAAATGAAATTACTCAGAAATGTCAGATTGGCCCTCGAATAATTAACACATTACATAAATAATATTTTGACTACTAAACTGAGTCAAAAAATATCATTTATTATTATCATCATTTTTTCTTGAAATATAATAAATATATTACGTGATAATACCCAAGCCATTATATTGGCTCGATCTCCCGCAAATATTAAATGAACCTTGAATATAATGATCTAATATTCATTCAAATAATATTTTCATGTATTTACTTTAAAACTTGTAAATACAATTAATAAATAAATTCAATTCTCATTATTCTTAACTTGAATAATATGAATTTATTTATTTAATCATTGATCGTATCTTCTTAGACAAATCCCAGACCCCATTGGTGGGGCCCACCATGTCCAAAACTCGTATTCTATTAAATAGGGTAAATTCTTGAATATACTATTGTGTGTGGATCTCTAGGCCCTTATCTCGATAGTAGTGAATACTATTCACAGACCAAGAGCGGGATCTAACAACCCATCATGGACCCTATAGAGATAAGGATCGTCACAACAGTGACAACCAACCTATGAACATGTATTGTGTAATATAATATCTTTGTCTTTAATATCTCATAAAGTAGGATGCACACCCGTGTCATCGCCCTTTTATTGCTTTATTATTTGTTGATCTAACTGGAAAAATTTACCTTGGACGACCATGGACATGGATTTATCAAGGTACTACCATCCTGATCAACATGGCCAAAGATATAGAACTTCTTTAACTTAGAAGCGATAAATCCTTTCTTGACCATTCAACAAATGTCACGTCATCAATGACGCACCCGATACAAACTACCTCTCCATGATTTCAACATCATAGTTTTCATCTTGCATCAAAGTACATGATAAAATGACATACATTGGAAATGATCTCAAGTCAGTAGATCATTACACATGATCGTAGATAGGAACATTCAATGACACCCAAAACATGTGGTGTTCCTATTAGCGGTATGTCCTCATGATCTCACCACTAGAGATCACCAAGTGAGAACTTCATGAGAATAATTCTAAATGATTATAAGCCCCCAGCACCTGATAGTCAAACATCTACTATGTCCAGTCAGTAAGGTGTATTTAAACCATAGGACCTTTATTTAAGATTAATGTCATAGTATCTCCAGTTTCTCATTATAGCTTGGGATCTGCAATAACCTTTTGATATGACAATTAATCGATGTACATTACCATTAAATAGTGGATGCAAAAATATCTACACTGTAATGGTAAGTGATCATCATGTATAACTAACTTGTACACACGATATGGTAATCAAAATCATTGCATAGTTGGGTCTAGAAAACCCACTATTTCAACAAAGTAAACCCGAGTAGAGCAAGATGGGATCATACATTGGAGGATATAACTAATTACTCACCAATTGGATAGTATTACCCTTGGACTGGTGGCATCTATGGGATTTTAGCTTTCTGCAGTGGTGGAAGACTATGAGGAAGTCTTTCTTGAGGATGTTTCAGGCTTACCTTCTTACTGAGAGATAAAATTATGCATTGAATTACGCCCAAGAATGACCCTGATATTTATGTCAGCATACCATATGGATCCCGCAGAGCTTCGTGAGCTGAGGTTACAATTATAGGTCTTATAGGGTAAATTCTTTATTAGACTCAATGTTTCCCCCTAGGTAGCCCCCAATGTTGTTTACTAAGAAGGCATACGAGATCTTGAGGTTGTGTACAGATTATTAGTTCCAGAACCAAGTGAATGTGAAGAATAAATATCTACTTCCAAGGATCGACAACCTATTCAATTAATTGAGAGGGGCATGATGGTTCTTGAATATATACCTCAGATCAGGCTATCACCAGCAATGAGTACGATATGTGGATATACTGAAGACGAAATTCTGATGTATCTATGAACATTATGAGTACTTGGTGATGCCTTTATACATGAATAACACCCTACAAGTTTCCATGGGACTCGTGAAATAGATCTTTCATCCTTTCTTAGATTATTTTTTAGTGGCCTTCATCAATGGCATCCTAGTGTACTCATCAACTGAGGAGGAGCACACGAGACACTTGAGGATGGTTCGAGACAAACTTTGAGAGAACCAACTTTTTGGGAAGCTCTTAATGTTTTAATTTTTGATTCATGATGTCCACTTTCTGGGGTATTTCATCTCAGCTGAGGGTGTCATAGTGGACCCGATGAAGGTTGAAGTAGTTCTAGCTTGGTATCCACCCAAGAGTGTGAAGGAGGTGCCGAATTCCCTTGGGTTGGATGACTATTACATGATATTTGTGCCTTATTTCTCTATCATATCGACACCTTACATGGATTTGACTATCATGACCCAACCTAAGATGTGGCTCGAGCTGCAACTACCCCAAGCCCACCTTCATAGGACTGGGGGTGGTGACAAGCGTCGGAATACATATCCTAAATGAAAGGTCTTTGCCTAAGTACCTATATGCACACAATTAACCATATCAATGCATAAGTGTATAGGAATAATAATAAAAAGATGCAACATATAGAATTTAAACCAAGCATGCAAAACCTATAGGGTGTAAAAGAGTATGACAGTGTAAACTAAAAAGAAAATGGAAAAAATACACGCCCAACCAGAAATATGTCTCAACCTAACATAAAACTAGAAAATTAAACTACTGAGAGATCCTAACTCCTGATCTCCAAGATGTGACCATTGTATATGGTCTAAAGTACTAGACATCCCTAAGCTCCTCTAAAGTCACTGCCGACTAGTCTGTCAATTTTATAATACACAACACATCTGGGAAAATACCATGCAGGCGTGATTATATACATACCCAATAGGACGCCTCAAAATCTAAAGGGGGAGAAGTAAGAGATACAATAGGAATAGAAAGATAATAGATAGGACACAGGATGTGAGATACAGTGAAATAGAATATCTCAACCCAAACCAAAAGTGGAAGCACCTCATCCAAATACAGGGGGATCAACATGTACTACGCATTGATTCTTTTCCACCTATAGTAAGAGAGTAAACTCATCCAACCATGAGATGCTAAACACAAAAAAACACGACATAACCCAAAGTTATGGATATAAAAAGGTATATATATGCTTAGTCAAATAATCCCAAATGAGATATTAAGGTTATCTCCATCTCACAACTCATCCTAAGAAGAAGAGTCACCATCAGTTCCAAAATTCCATCAATGATGCCCAGTATCTCACGTGTTTGCCTAGAAGTAACCATCGAAGTCAATCCACACCTCATCACTATGCCTCATAATCAAGGGGCCACAATCTATAGGTAGATAATCCATTCCCTAGTACAACAGGAGTTTTCCACTCTGATAGTCAATGGAGGACCCATTCCCTACCTAGTAGGAGGGTTCCACTATGGTGGTAGAGGACCCATGCCTAGCCCAACTGGAGAGTTACACTATAAAACTCATCAAGGACCCACGCCCATATCTACTAGAGGGTTCCACTAGAAAATTAATTGAGGACCCATTCCCATATCGACTAGAGGGTTCCACTTGGGATGTCTATAGAGAACTCATGTCCTGTGATGACAGGAGAGTTCCACTTTAGTCATCGAGGATCCATGCTCGAATCGACTAGAGGGTTACACTCAGAATGTATGTAGAGGACCCATGACCTGTAATGACATGATGGTTCCACTCTAGGAGCCAATATAGGACCCATGACTAGCCCATCTATAGGGTTACACTCTAGAATTCGTTGAGGACCCATGCCCATCCCAGTTGGAGGGTTCCACTCAGAAGTTTATGGAGATCATGTGCGATTACTATCATCATTGAGCATCACCTAACCAAGAATCATGCCCAGAACATTCCACATCATATCCCAAATTCCACAATTGAGGGAACCATCATGTTCTAAATAGAAAAACACTCAAGATAGGCTATTCGTGATCCAAAATTTGAGTTCAAACGAAGGAGATACATAAGCTTGAAGTTTCCTCAGAAGGAACCAAGTAATAAACAATGTGTGAGGGGGCCCACAAGGCATGTGGTCCCACTCCACTTCCTGGTCATGTCCCTAGCTAGAACATAACTCCCAATCCATGTAGAATTACACACCATGAAAGTAGACTACACAACATGTACAAACTATCCAGGATCGGACCATGTCCTTTTGGATGTGTCTGTGAACATGACCGTGTGTTTGTGTACTTGACCCTATGTCCGTGTAATTTAGTGCATGGTTCTATGCATGACCGTGTACTCCCACATGGATTCTTTCCCATGTGATCCATCACACGGCTTGTCCACCCAGCAATGAGGTACATGGCATGTAGGAGGGATACACATTGTGCCATCCTTATAATTTTCTGAAACCCTAGTTGTCGCAGCCAGGGGGCTACACATCATGTTTTTATTGTAGTACATAGCATGTAGTCAGGTTTTTCACAAAAACTTATATCTTCTCCCCACACATTGATTCAATCTATTTCTCTGTAGATCCTACCTCGTTTCCACCCTGAATCGACAAATCTAACTGTGGGTCGTCACTTCCAGCTATCATTCATTGGAAATTAGATTTCAGCATTCCTCAATGATGTGTCGCACATTCCATGCACCCCTGAACCTTATGTCATTGAATAAATTAGATACTAATAATTAAAATTATAATCCATACCTTGTAAAAATCCCAGATCTATCCTTGTTTCATCGAACCATTCTTTTTTTGTCAAACTGTCATAATTCTAGGGGTCCGGTCAAGCGCGATACCACCATCCAATGTCGAACTAGGACCACAGGGTCCTATCGGTGAAGAACGTGAAGAAATTTGGGGAGAAAAGCACAATAATAGAGGTTTAACCATCATTGGCCAAGTTTTATTTTACAATGATCAAGAATATATAAATTCAAGTTAGAAAACATTAAAATAATATAATTTAATCGATACACGGGTGCATGAAAAGGTTGCAGTTGGTAAAATTACAAGAAAGGGATTGATCAGATCAATCAATTTAATCAAAAAGGGAGCACACCACAAATTGAAGAGTCCTAACTGTAGATTGGATCGATCGTCATTGAAGAACATTCTCTCTAATTATAGAAGAAATTTGTTGTGTTCACTGCGTCCCAACCTACTCCAATCTAGAGTTTCATCATCGTCCGATGTGATTCACCAATGGAAGGAGGAAGGAGAAGCTCTCTATGGTCCCAGGGTTATGAGGCTAACCCTGGGAAATTCACCATAACAATTTATTTATAGTAAAATTATTAGTTTTAAATGAATTAATTAATTAATTAATTAACCCATTGAACATACATCTAATGGGAGAGATGTTTGAACACCCTGTGCCAACCAATTTTAGGCTGCGCCTAGGGTAAAAACCATGTTCCAAACTCAACTGTGGTATTAGATTTCTGATTTGAGCCTTCATTTAAGAGTTATCCTATTTTATTTAATAATTGTGTGTGCGTAGTATAAAATATATTTAATATTTTTATAAATTAATTTTGGGCACACCGGGCCTCGTAATAGCACGTTGTCTCAGTGCCTAACTATGGAAATATATATAGAAATATTTCAAAGTCTTACAAGGAAAAAATTGGGTCTCTGCATCATTCCCTCCTTCAAGCTTTTCATCCCCTAAAAGAAAAACTAAACAAAAAACATAGGATATTGAGCCCGCATATGGATCTCCCGATCCCAGGAACTCACATGCACATTCTTGTGCTGCTACAACATGTGAACCAAGGGGATGGTCCATCCATGTAGGACCATCTCCCGTCGATCCTCAATTTCCAACAGGTGTTCCACAAAGGTGGATTTATACTTGATGTCTATCTTTCCCCAATTGATGACATGCATAGGTTCATGCATGTATCTCCTCAGTTACAACACATAGAAGACATTGTGCACCGGCTCTAACTATGGGGGTATGGCGATGCGGTAATCAACCTCACCAAGCCTCTACACATTCTCAAATGGACCAATAAACCTTGAGGATAACATGCCTACAATCCTCATCATGGGGAGACTCTCAGGAAAATGTGGTATCCCTTATCAAACTCCAAGGGCCTATAATGAAGAAATATTTATGTCTTCTCTGGGTTGTCCTCATCCACTCACAAATGACCTAGACCTTCCCCATTGTTACCTGCACCATCTCTGGGCTCACAAGAGATGTCTCTCCAACATCTTTTTAGCACAAGGGTAACCTGCAAGTTCTCCAATATAGGGATTCAAAAGGTTTTATGCTAATAGTAGAGTGTTAGATATTTTTTTATGAAAACTCTACCAAGGGAAAGCAATCCTCCCAGATCTGACTGAAGTCTAACACGCAATCCCTCAGCATATCCTCCAACACCTAGATAATATGCTCGGTCTGCCCATCTATCTAGGGGTGAAAGGTTGTACTCATCCTAATTTGGGTCTTAAATACCTCCTACAGTCCTCTCCACAATCATGATGTAAATTATGCATCATGATCAAATATTATAGTCAAGGGAACCTCATGAAGGAGAACAAACTTCTGTATATACAACTGACCCAAACTCTCAACCGAAATCTACTCCCTGATAGAAAGGAAGTGTGCCGAATTCATGAGTCAATAAACTATCACCTAGATGGTCTCATGTACCTTCACTGTGTGTGGTATCCCTATCAAAAAGTCCATGGATATGTCATCCCACTTCCACTCCAGGATCTCAAGGGGCTGCAACAAACCTACCGGAACTTGGTGCTTATCCACCGTCATACCTACCTACTGGAGCTCTACAAGATCCTAAATCTAAAATGATTGAAAACAATAGGGGTAGTACTCTTCATAGAAAAACTGCTGGAAGTCAGGCTATGAGAGTATCGACTCATTGTTTATTTGTGTAACAAGGCTCCACAAAAGCCAAATTATTCTAGGGGAAATTATAGATACCATTAAAATCACCTGATCCATCAGGGTCTGAATGAGCCTAAAGACATCGACCAAAAAATATAGAAAATCCTTTATTGCCTGAGGATTTGACTCACCACGGAACCTCAATGGCCTTTGGTGTTAGAACTCGTGGAGTGCACTAAGCTTGCGTGCATCCTCAACCTGCTCTGACGGGATGATTTACTACTTGATAGGTGAGGGTGTTTCTACCTACTCACCTGGAGGAAGGGGCTCATGGTATGGACCCTAAACTAATTCCTCATCTCTCATTGGATTTTTATTATGATCTAGAGTTGGTATTCTGGATGACAGTCATCGTGGAGGCATCCCAAAAGTTATCATGATGTACCATGATCAGATGATCATATATATATATATATATATCAACAATGAGGAGATGACTCAAGAAGGATAGTCCAAGACTTAGTCCTCTATGATATGTGTATCATTGATCCCCACAACCAATGTCTCGATATACCGAGTTGACAAGAAGGTAGTCAAGGTCCTGGTGAATGGATACGTCAGCCTATCGTACCATCACTAGATTCCCTAACCTGAGAGCTGTACTCGAGACACTTTGATATCATTGGACTAATCCCAACCAAATAATCATAAGGTGACTACTCCAAACAATTTCCCAAGGAATGAACTGCTCTAATACCAATCTGTCACGACCCGGCCCAAGTCGGGGCTCAAGCCACAACTACCCCAAGCCTGCCTCTATAGGCCAGGGGTGGAAACAAGCATTAAAAGGCATATCCTAAATGAGAGGCCTTTTATTATGTACCTATACACACACACCCAACCATATCAATGCATAAGTGCAGAGGAATAATAATAAAAATATGTAGAAGCTAGAAAGTAAAACAAGCATGCAAAACCTCTTGGGTGTACAAGAGTACGATAGTAAAAATTGAAAAGTAAAGGGAAAAAATACACACCCAACCATAAATATGTCCCAAACTGATAGAAAAATGGAAAAGTAAAATATTGATAGAGCCCAACTCCTAATCTCCAACCTGCAACCACTATACACAGTCTAAAGTACAAGGTATCCCTAAGCTCCTCTGAAGTCACCGTTGACCTGTTCGTCGCCTGCATAAGACATGAAAAGTTTGGGAAAATCCCATGAAGGGTTTAGTATATAAATACTCATTATGACACCCTAAAATATGAAAGGGGAGAAGTAAGAGATATGATTGCACCGCAATTCGCTGTTTCATTTTCACCCTTACACCATTGTTTTAAACTAATTTTGCACCATAAATTCAAAATATAATATCAAATTTCATTTCATGTTTTGTTTAATTATTTAATATTTATCACTATTAAAAATTTCAATGTTAATTTTTTTGATAATTTCATCAAAGGTGTAAGTGATTTGGAGGTCCCATGACGAAGTTCAAGAAAAATGGTCCAAACTGCGCAAGATCCAAGCACATCAGTGAAATAAACTGCACATTACTACTAAAATGTGCATCCAAATGGGATAATATTTTTTATACTGGTCCTAAATTCAATGGGATAAATTTCATATTAAGAAACACGAACCTAATTCTTCCATATGTTGGCCCATCTAGACTAATCTATCCAGAACACCGAATCTACATAAAGTCAAAAGTGGTGTGTTGTGATATGTCCATATCTCAAGATGTAGGTGTCCAAATGAATCCAAACTTTTGGTGGATATATTCAAGAGGTGGGGATACAACTTTTTAATTTTATCCAAGGTGAGATAAGGCTATCTGGAGGTATAAAACCATGTGCCAAGTGGTTTTAATAAATCTATGTGTACAAAACCACCTTCCACTTTTCCTATAAAATGGAGCATTGGGCTCCTCATTTGCAAGTTTGTCCATGAAGAAAATATATAATATTTTGGAGACCTAAAGGAGTCCTATCCTCATCCAAGAAGTTCTGGAGCCCCCTATCTTCATAGGGGGGGTCAAGGATGAAGGTGAAGTTCCATTCGAGCCTCCTCCTCCTCTCGATGGCGAGCTAAACAATGGATGATCATTTCGAGGGAGATAAACATACTTGGGAGGGAGTTCTGTCACTTGTTATTCTACTATTTTTCTATAATTTTTATGTTAAATATTTCAATTATATTTAACCTTGATGTGCTTCTCCTCTGAATACATTTATTTTGTTATAATTAAGTGAAACACTTTTTATCTCAACACCGATTGGGTTGAGATTTCAAGTAGGGATCTTGGGTTGTTCCGATTGGGAAACAAAATCATCCTATTTCTCTCACATATATATAATATATTAGTATGTTTTGGTATCCTTAACTCTATGCTTGAGGTCCAATCCTTGACAACATGATTGTTGTGTTAAGGGTTGCTACTTTGTGCAACTATTTATGAGGCAAGAGGGGAATCAAGATCTTGACAACCCTCAACCAAAGAATTAAACAAAACCATGTCAATATTTTCAGAAAAATGAACTATCCAAGATGTGTAATGAACTTGAAATGATCTCCTTCTCTCATAATTCTTAAAACACCACCTTTATTTATCAACTATTAAACTCTTTAAGTTAAGTTATTTTATTAAAAATGTTTTCAAAATCACCCCCTTTTTAGTACTTTTTATTAAAATTGTGTACTCTAAAGCTATCAAAGCTCCTTGAGAGATGACCTAGGGTCTTCCCTATACTATAAATAAACCTTAAAACATAATCAATTTTACGTGTGATGAAAACGTGTTCAAGATACAATAGGAATAGAAAGACAGTAGATTGTACATAGGATGCAATATACAGTGAAAATAGAACAGCTCAAACCAAACCAAAAGTAGAAGTAACCTCATCCAAACACAAGGGGCTTGACATGGTGTGTAGTTGAACTACATATATTGTCTTTTCTGCCTATAGTAGGAGAGTACACCCATCCAACCACGAGAAGCTAAACATGGAAAGCACGTGGCATACCCTGTGGGTCTTTACATCTAATGGAAAGAGAGTAATCAAATCCAAAGGTATGGATATATAAAGGTATATATATATATGATCAGTAAAATAAGAATAAACAGGAGATTAAGGATATATCCATCTCACATATCAACCCAAGAATAATAGTCACCAGTAGTTTTAAAATTCCATCAATGATACCCAACATCTCACGCATCTCCTAGAGTAACTGGAAAATTCTAGCCACACCTATTCACTATGTTGCACAGTTGAGGGGCCAAAATCTCTATGTATAAGACCCATGACCAGATAAAATAACAAGTTTACACTCTGATATTTGATGGAGGACCCATGCCCTTCCCAGTGGGAGGATTCCACTCTGGTGGTAGAGGACCCATGTCTAGCCCAGCTGGAGTGTTCCACTCTAAAAGTTATTAAGGACCCATACCTAGCTTGAATAGAGGGTTCCACTCGGTAAGTCATTGAGGACCCATGACCAGCTCAAATGGAGGGTTCTACTTGGGAAGTTTGTAGAGTGCCCATTCCCTATGTTGATAGGAGGGTTTCCACTCTAGTCATCTAGGACCCATGCCAAGCTCGATTGGAGGGTTCCAATCAAAAAGTATGCAGAGGACCCATGACTTGTGCTGATAGAAGGGTTCCACTCTAGGAGTCGGTAGAGGAATCATGCCCATCCCAACTGGAGGGTTCCACTCTATAAGTCATCGATGACCCATGCCCAGCTCGGTTGGAGGGTTCCACTCAGAAATCTCTGGTGATCCTGCGTGATCATTGTCGTCATCTAGCATCGCCTCACCAAGCATCACACCCAGAAAATTCCACAATATATCCAAAAATACACAACCAAGGGAACCATCATGTTCTACACAGAAAAAAACTCAAGATAGGATACTCACAGGCCAAAATATGAGTTCAAACAAAGGAGATACAGAAGCTTGAAGTTTCCTTAAAAGGAATCTAGTAGTACACATTGTGTGAGGGGACCCACACGGTGTGTGGTCCCATTCCACTGCCTGACCATGTCCCTAGTCAGTGCATGACTCCCAATCCATATAGAAGTGCACACTATGCAGGTGGACTACACATCGTGTCCAAACTATCTGAGATCGGGTTGTTTCCTTCTGGCCGTGTTCGTGTACATAACCCTGTGACCATGGACTTGACCCCGTGTTTGTGTAGTTGACCCTATTTTTATGTGCTTCAGTACACGGTCATGTGCCTGGCCATGTACTCCCATACGGAGTCCTTCCCATGTGATCCATCACACGAATCGCCCACCCGTGGATGAGGTACATGGTGTGTAGGAGGGATACATGTTGTGTCATCCTTATAATTTTCCAAAACCCTAGCCACTGTAGCCAGGGGCTACACACCATGTGTTCATCGTAGTACATGGTGTGTAGTCGGGTTTTTTAAAAAACTTAGATCTTCTTCCCACGTTTTTATTCAAGTCATTTCATTGTAGATCCCACCTTATTTCCACCTGGAATTGGTAGATCTAATTGTGGGTCATCGCTTCTGATCTTCGTTCATCGGAAATCAAATTCTGATGTTCCTTGGTGATGCGTCATATGTTCCTCACACCCTCAGACCTTCCTATATTGAATAAATTGGATACCAATCATTAAAATGACCACCCATGCCTTGTAAAAATCCCATATATGTCCTTTTTTCAACTATCCATGCTTCATTTGTCATACCATCATGATTTCGGGGGTCCAATCGGGCTCAATACTGCCCACCAATGTCAAACCAGGACCGCGGGGTCCTACCGGTGAAGTACATGAAGAAATTTGGGGAGAAAAGAAAAAGAACAGAGGTTTAACCATTATTGTCCAAGATTTCTTGACCAACGATCAAGAATAAGGAAATTTGGGATATAAAATATTGAAATAATATAATTTAATCGATACATGGGCACATGCAAAGGCTGCAGTTGGTGCATATCCAAGAAAGAGATCGATATGCTCAATCAATTTAATAAAAAAGGGAATAGACCAAAAATTGATGAGTCATACCTGTATATTGGATCATTTATCATCAAATAACACACTTTCCAATGATTAAAGGAATTCATTATGTTCGTTACATCTCGATATGCTCTGATCTAGAGTTTCATCATTGTCCGATGTGATTCGCCAATAAAAGGAGGAAGGAGAATCTCTTGAAGGTCCTAGGGTTATAAGGCTAACCTTGGGAAATTATCCATAATAATGTATTTGTAGGAAAATCATTAGGTTTAAATGAATGGATTAATTAATTAAATAATTAATTAACCCACTGAACATACCTCCAATGGAAAAGATGTTTGAACACCCTGTGCTGACCTATTTTAGGTTTCACCTTGGGTAAACACGATGTTCCAGACTCAGCTATGATATTAAATTTCTAATTCGGGCCTCCCTTTAATATTTATCCCATTTTCTTTAAGAACTGTGTGCATATAGTATAAAATATATTTAATATTTTTATAAAAGTAATTATGGGCACACCAGGCCTCGAAATCGCATTCTGTCTCAACGCTTAGCTCTGGAAATATACATAAATATATTTCAAAGTCTTATAAGGAAAAAAGAGAGTCCCTATATTGAACCAGAATGGGTATCCTTTCGTTTATATAGAGAGGTTCCAGCAGGCATTTTAGGAGTTGTGTTAGATATTGATGAGTGACCCCATCTTGAGGTTGCTAAAGGAGGGTGATGAGTACTAGTATTCTGTAATGTCTTAAGGACCGTACTTGGATGTGTTACAATGAAGAGGTACGAATTTATTACCTATGGGTCTCAATAGTTGATACCACATAATCATAACTACACAACCCATGATCTAGAGTTGGCAGCAACAATCTTCACCCTGAAGATGTTGCAACACTGCCTCATGGGTGGGCGGTTGGTTATCTATTTTGACCATAAGAGTCTCAAGTATATATTCTCTCATAAGGATATTAAATTGATAATTATTCAATGACTATAATTCCTCCAAGGTTATAATTTTGAGATAGTATATACTCCTATGAAGGGGAATGTAGTAGCAGATTCTCTCATCATGAGATCTTGTTTGCAGTTGTTGGCTGAGGTGTTGGAGCAGTTAGCCTCATTATAGTTACCCCTCATGGATGAGGATGGTTCATCTTATCTATAGTGGATGTTTGTTACCCCACCACTTCTAAAACATGTTAGCTAGAATCGACATGGAAATACCAACTATGATACCTTACATGATCAGATATCCATTGGATATACTCCTGATGGATTTTCTAAAGGGGAGAGCATGTTATCCTTTTCAGAGGATGAATGATGGTACTAGTGAAATTACATGAGAAGGTGTTGAGGGAGTTTTATACATCCACTTTGGAGGTACATCTAGGTGTGGAAAATATGTTATAGGACCTCCAATGTTAGTTCTGGTGATTAAATGTGAAGAAGTTTGTAGCAGTTTTTCTCTCTCGATGACTCACTTATCAGTAGGTGAAGGCGGGCACCAGGTTCCTACTGGTTTAGTTCAACCCCTTGAGGGTCCAGAGTGGAAGTGGGATGAGATATTTATGGACTTTTTTATGGGGCTTCCATAGAAATCTAGAGGACATGATGCCATTTTGGTGATCATAGAATGACTCATTAAGTTATCCCACTTCCAAGCTATCTGATAGCATAGTTCAGTAGAGACATCGATACACCTTTACATGCAGTATATGGTCCGGATTAAATAATTTCTCTAAATTATCATTTCAAACCATTATTCTTGCTTCATGTCATGATTATGGAGTGGATTACAAGAGGCCTTTGTAACTCAGTTGCATTTGAGCACAGAGTTTCACCCCCAGACTGACAGCCAAAATGAGTAGACCATTCAGGTTCTGGAGGAAATGCTTCAAGATTGCGTGTTGGAATTTATCCATAGTTGGGAGGATCATATACACTTGGTGGAGTTTACATACAATAATAGATACCATTCTACCATTGGTATGACACCATTCAAGGCTTTGTATGGTCGACCCTACAGGTCACCACTATGTTGGACTGATCTAGGTGAGTGAATACTCATGGGACCAGATTAGGTGTGATATATGATAGAGAATGTTCAAATTATCTAGGATAAGATGAGTACTTCATAGATCCATCATAATTCTTATACAAACTAACAATGAAGGACTTTGGATTTTGAGGAGGGAGACCATGTGTTCCTGAGGATCTCACCTCGGCATGGATTGTGAAGATTGGGGTGGAAATATATCTCCTAGATTCATTATCCCTTTTCGGATACTATGTAGGGTTGGAAAGGTGACACAAAGCTTGACCCTACCACCACAGTTAGACCAAGTACATGATATCTTCCATGTGTCGCAGCTGAGGAGGTACGTGCACGACCTGTTGCATGTTATCAACTGGAGTGAGCTGGACATCGAGGATGAAGCTACCTTTATGAATTACCCAGTAGAGATCGAGGATCGGCGGGAGAAAACCTTATGTGGGTGAGCAATTCCCTTATTGAGTGTCTGGTGAAAGCATAACAATCTTTAGGAGAGCACTTGGGAGTGGGAGACCCAAATATGAGATCAATACCCCCACCTTTTTTAGTAGTCTTTTTCACTTTTCAAGATGAAAATCCTTAAGGCGGGGAGAATGTGACATCTCTATTTTTTCCATATAAATATTTTGAATATATCTAATAATATTTTTGAAGTTAGGTTCTAAAACAGTGTGAGATTCTGAGACCCGATGATCCTATAAATGATTTAATAAAAATATTAAATATATTAAGATCACACACACACAGTTTTTTCTAAAATAGTGGAATAACTCCCAAATAGGGACTCATATGGGAAATATGAGACCGTCATTGATTTAAAAACATGGGTTTTAGCCTAGGTGTTGTTAGATTGGTGTAGCCCGATCTATTTGGATGATGTTGGGTTGAAAGCTAGCAACCCATACTATGCACCAGGATGCAACTCTTGTGGTTCGAGCTCTGCGGTGAGGTCATTGGGGGTTGTAGGGGGAAATGTGTCCCTTATCTAGGGACCGAAGGCCACTAACCCAAATTTTGGGACACTATAGAAACTCTGAATGATTGTAGTAGAGCTAACAAGACGACACTGACATGACACTGTAGCAATGGAGAATTCAGCATGAATACTGTAGCAGCTCGGACTTTGGAGATTGCAGTATTGTAGCTCTACATACTTCTTACCACCGACCACTGTAGCAGCTTGGACTTAGTGGATGTAACACTATAAAAGTGCAGACTTCCATCCACCTTTCACTATTTCACAACAGAATTTCTATGTGGTTGGTGGAATAGTTCTTTATTCTCTTTATTAGCTCATTTAGAGCTAGGGTTTTGGTGTGTGAAACTCTGAGATCTCCCTATAATATTTGTGCTCCCAAATCATAGTGAAAATTTGCCTCTCTGTGGATGTAGGGATTATTCCCTAACCACATAAATCACTATGTTCTTATTCTTGTTCTTGTTCTTATTCTTTTATTACTATTTTTTCTTCTTCTGCAAACTCGTGATATCGCTACGACTCCTGGCATTTCTACAAATGGGGCGACATAAACTTGGTCGGTGTTGGGTGTTGGGAATGGGTTTCATTATGGGAGAAATAATTAAATTAATTTAAATATTTATTTAATTATTTTAATTAAAAATCCTAACCTATATATCTTATGTAAATAAGTTGTTATAGACAATTTATAGGGTTAACTGCATAACCCTGAGAATTGAGAGGAGAGCATGGAGGAGAGTCATTGGATGTCTTAATCGTGTTTTGATGATCGATATACTGCAAGGATCGCCAATGATAATAGAGTTAGTGGATCTCTCCAATGACGAAGATGCAGTTTTCGTTCTTCATCAGTGATTGATCTCAACTCGATGTAGGGTGTTGTTTTCTGTGATTTATTTCCACTTTGTTTATCCCACAATGAACTTGAATCAATTCTTCCAACATTTTGATTTCTGGTTTGATCATTCTTACAAGTTCAGGTTTATTTCTTCCTAGGATTTGGTGGGATTTATTTATTGATTATTATTACTGTTCATTCATCATTCTAACGATAATGAATCAAGCCCAACCCAAACACAACCAAGGTTCATTCCTCATTTTTGGTTTGTACATTTCTACCATGTTTCTTTACATGATTCATCACTGGTATTTCCTTGGTTGGTAGTTCAATGAAATACCCAGTATTCGATCATTGCACGATCATTATTTAGCAAAACGGATTGATACCACGGGTACGGTTCGTGATCGAGGGTGTGATTGAGGTGAGACGAAAATGTTGGGTGATCGAAGGAGGATTAAGATCAGTTTGGTGATTCCTGGTTACACTTTGGGTGTGCAACAATGGTGAGGTGCAACAGAGAACATTTTACCAAGAGAATCGGTGGCCAAAATCTAGCCATTAGTGATGACTGATCTTGTTTGACCTAGATCCATGATCTGTGGGAGGGATTTGTGGTGGATCTAGCAGTGGAAGTGACACATATGAACAAGGAATGAAGAACCTGTGGATTCTGGAAAATTCCACGATACATGGTGTGTATCCGAAGAACCCACTTTGTGTGGGGTCCCTGGATGCAATGTTAGGATTTTGTGTAAAATTAAATATCACACACTATGTGGTCCCTACCACACACCATGTGACCTGGTGTTGGTGGCTCGATGTTTATCCTGTAGGATACACGGGCACAGACATAGCCATGAACATGGGCATAAGTAGAGTACATGGGTATGGCCATAATACATGGGCACAACCCAAAGTATGCCAGCACGACCATATGTACATGGGCATGGGATAACGGCACACTGAGTGCTGACCCAACCTCTATACGTCATGTACCCCTCAATGACATTCCATGTATATGGAAGTTTACATGTCGTGTGAGACAGTGAGACGTGAGAAAACCCCTAGGAAGATGAGACACATCGTGTAACCATCGTACACATCATGTACCATTTTCTAGGGTAGTGTGAGGCCCTATGTCTCATCAGTATCTACTAGGTTTAGTTGGGTGTGATTCATTATTCTATCCCTACAAGGGTACAATGTGGAATTATGTCTTTGATGTAGTATTGTGATCCCATCTTTGGGTTCTATTTTGGATAGAGTTCATGGTATTCATCCATTTTTCCTAGGGTGGGATCCACTACCGTATATTTTCTAGGTGGGGTCCATGGTATCGGTGTGATCACCATGCACTGGGCATCGATGCCCTATCTAGCAGTTTGATCCAGTAGGGCTGGTGGAATCCCCCTGCGGTCATGGGTGTGATCCCCTCTCTAGGAAGTGTGATCTTTAAAGATCTAGTGAGTACATATTGTCTAGGCAAGACAAGCACAACCTCTCAGATGAGTGACATCAATAACAACATGGCTTGTGTAGTGAGACCTCTCAGACGAGCGTTACCTTAAACCCTTGAGTATAATTTTGTGACTTGCAATATTGGTTGAGACCTCTTGAGACCAGTTTTCTATTATGAGTATACCTGGGTTTCCTATGTTTATCATAATGTCTCATATCTTGATTTATATACTTGTGTATTGATGAGATGACTACTCATGGTGTTTTATGTTTGGTTATTTCAGGGTGTCCTACTAGGTATTGTTATACTCACCCCTGCATGGGATCTTCCCACACATATTGTATCTTCTAAAGATGACATTCCATTTAACGGAGTCCAGGGAGGATCGAGAGCAAGGAGAACTTAGTATTGGGATAGATATTATGAGGGTCTTACTAATGTTGTATTTGACATTATTCCCCTCCTTATGAGAATATTGGAATCTATTTCCAATTTTGGGTGGGGTTTTATTTGGCCCCTTTATCGCTTTCAGTACTTTGTTCGCACTCTGGTTGTGGGATTGTAGATGTATGCATGCATTGGTATTATTTTCACTTTGTTTTTAGCATTTTATGAGATTGAAGATGTGGGGTGGATATGCATACTCGGTGTTGGTCGCCAACTGTTGGCCCAATGGAGGTGGGATTGGGGTTGTCACACTCAGTTTATCGCCATCCAGGTAGGCCTCGGTGGGTCGGTTCATGAAAAATCCATTATTCTTTGTCACACTCAGTTTATCGCCATCCAGGTAAGCCTCGGTGGGTCGGTTCATGAAAAATCCCTTATTCTTTGACAGTGTGATCTATCATGTATATCGTGTTATGTATTAGGTTCAATGTTTCTTTTTCTTTAATCATAGTTGGAATACAACAATCTAATCTAGGAGAGATGCTTTGGGAAGCTATAAAAACTATCCTAAAGTACTTGAGACATGCAAAGGATATGTTCTCGATGTATGGAGTAGATGAGGAGCTAGTAGCACATGAGCCTTAGCCCGGTTGGTAAGGACTCTATAAGTGCATCCAAGTGACCCAGGATCAAATCCAGGCAAAGGCATAATTTCCAGGCTACTATAATAGACCGTAGCAGTACTGTAGCAGGTATTGTAGTAGGGATTGTGCAGTACTGTAGAAGGTATTGTAACGGTAATTGTAGCGGGTACTGTTTGGTACTGTAGAATTTAGGAATATGCCCCCATTTGGGCCTTCGGGCCACTGATTTGGTCCCCAAGTCCTTTAAGGCCTTCGGGCCACCCTGGTCTTCGGGTCAGTAAGGCCATCGGGCCACCTCAAGGCCTTCAGGCCACCTTTAAGTGCAGATGCAAACCAGACAACCTATAAGGAACAAGCTCTACAAGGAGGATGAGCAAAGGATCTTTCAGCACAATAGAAGCTAAACGGATTGCAAGAATGAGAGGGTATGGCACCTGCCATTGGGACAAGCCTGTGCATGCACAGGAATGCCTAGTCGAACATCCATGCGAAGGTAGAGAGCTAATTTCACAATGAAGATGCTAGGGAGGAGCAGTTCTAAGTAGTCAGTCTGGGTTTTATGTAATGTTTGAAAGCCTACGGGCAATGAATTCCTCTAAGGCCTACGAGCCATGTAATACTTACACCTATGGGCCTTGTAAGGGTTCCACCTCACCCCTTGAAATGTGTATTATCAAAAATCAATAAAAAATGAAGGCCTTCGGACCATTGGATGGATGAGGAGCTAGTAGTGAGGGGATACACTAACACTAGATTCTAGATGGATCAAGATGATCTAAAATCATAGTTGGGCTATGTATTTTGCCTGAAGCAGTGAGTATGAGAAGATCAAAGAAACCCACGGTATCTAATTCTACAAAATAATCCGAGTATATAGTGGATTTCGATGTAGTTAAGGAGGAATTATGGATATGCAACTTTATCTCAGATATTGGTGTTGTGCCTGGATAGATAGTTTTATCTCAGATATTGGTGTTGTGACTAGCAATGCGGACTCTGTTACAATTTATTATGATAATACTACTACAATGGTACTTTCCAAAGACATCAGGTCACCCCATAGGAAAAATAATATACCTCATAAGTTTCATCTCTTGAGGGATTTTACTCATAGAGGTGAAGTCACAGTTATAAGAGTTTCCATGGAGATAGCGTAGAAACCCCCCACCTCCTCCCCGAAAAAAGTTATATCTTAACAGAAGTATGATTCTCATGTGAGAGCTAATCGGTTGAGAGTTGTTATCAGTTGGATCTAGTGAAAGTGAGTGTGTTGTGAGTGGGTTCCCTAGACCCAAATCATGCATGTACTTTGATTACACATGTGTTTTCTCTTACCATGATAGTAACATTACTTCCACGTGTACTATATAATTGGTAATATCCTTAGATTACATGTTATATAAAATGGTTATAACAATTCTAAACTATAAATAGAACCTAGATATACCATGATATTAATATTAAAAACAAGTCATATGGTCTAGATACATCATTCTAATAGGACACACATGATGTTTTACTACCAGGTGTTGGGGGCTTATAAGCATTGAGACTTCATCTCATGAAGTCTTTACTTAGTGATCTCAAGTATATGAGATCATGAGGACTGAACTACCAATACACTACAAGAAAAAAGGACATTCATGATGGTTTAAACCACCCCTGATTATTTTCCATTAGTTTTTAAAACTACCATGTTTAGTTCTGCCGAGAATTAAACCACATCTTTTTTTAAATCAATGACAATTCTCTTAAACTGTTGTGGAACCCACATTGAGAAATGGTTTAAATCATCAATAATTAATTAATATTATACATTTTTTTAGTCATTGTAAATGGTTAAAACTTCCATGTATCCTTTTCACAGCGGTAACAATTAAGTTGTCGAATTTTCCTTATATAGCAATGGTTAGAAATGCAGTTGATTCTTTTCACAACGGTTTTACAAATTTCATATTTTTAGCGGCTTTTATTTAGTGTCTAGTGGCAGTTTAAATCATCACTAAATGATACATGACAGTTTTCCAAGATTAGCGGCAATTTAGACCATCGTAGATAACAAAATAAATTCTAAAATTTGCACATGTAATCAATCTCCTATACCAATAATTCAAAACACACAATTATAAAAACATATGACAAAAATGAATGAAATTAACATTATAAAAACAACTTCAACTATATTACACCATTTCAAACACATAAAACATATTAAACAAGTCCTATAGGCATTAAAACAACCCATCAATTCATTCAAATGTCATGAAAACCAAAGGATGCATCAACATAACACGTCATAGACTATCAAGCATTGCATCTCCATCACTATGGATACCTCAATATGATACATGATCATAATCTGGATGACTTCAAGCCTCCATTTTTCATGTTTATAATATTTAAAAACATAAATTAGATTTGGTTAAATAACAATACAAACAAATTTTTTTAAAAAAACATGTTTGTACATACTGTGACTACCGCATCATAGATGAAATGGATTCAGGAATACTCCATATCATGCCCAAAAATAAAGTAGGAAAATCATCCCCTGCCATAGCAAACTTCTCACCCTGAGCTCTCATGTGTGACTCATGTACCTGTACTTTGTTATCCAATATCATAATTTTTTTCAATGCAGGATCATGACTACTAATAAGACCCATGGTAGGAAAAGGAATCACAATGAATGATGTCGAGGGACTCCCAAAGAATAATGATGGGGATGGTTTAGAACCCATTATCTACACATGACCTAGATGCTCATTTCCTAGAACTTTTTCAATAGAATTGCTCTGGGAGATCAATGAAGACTGCAAGAGATTTTCATCCCATGCCACCTTAATTTTAACCTATATATTGAAGAATATAAAATGATATCTATAGAGAAAAATAAAATATTAATTAAACTAGTCAATCTCTATGCTCTAAGATGATTCACTCACATAACTCATGTCTGACTTTGTATGCACATCTAACCACATTTCAGTTTTTCCAACCGACCAACCCTCAAAGTTTGTATGATTAAAAACCCAAAATTATAAAATCTTAATAACTTAAAATTAAACACAGATATATATTTTATAATAATTCAAATATTACTTTACTCAATTTTCTCATGGGAAGATTTCATTTCTGCCTGGTCTAGGGAGTCTCGGTCTTGTGGAAGACGGTGATTTATTCTCTTTTGTTGGTCGATGGACGTTCATGCTAACAAGGATTCTCATTTGATTGCTATGTGGATCTAAATTCTAAGATTGTCACTGCCTTTTCAAAACCTGATGCTTTTAAAACTCATAGGAGTCTTATTTGGCTAGTTCTTGTTTGCAGATGATGTGACCTTGAGGATGAAGAATACCATGGTAGCTCGTATCTGTGTGGAGATGGATATATCCCTCCCCTTTCCACATCAAATACTCCTACAAGTTGGGTCCTCTATTTCTCACTGGAAACACATATTCTATGACACCAGGGCTGGTTTTTTCTTACAGGGCTGCCTGTAAGGTCATGTGTAATCATCATGCCAGTGCTTGGGTTTAGATCAAGAGTCAAGTTGTGTCCTAGGTGGATCTGAGTAGGGTTGGTTGGGATTTGAGTTGATATCCCTCCTTGTCTCTCATGATCTACTGGTCCAGGACTCTTCTAGGATGACCTCTTCATCTCATGTATCTTTTGAATCCCCTCCCCTTGGTCCTCTTCAAGGCATTTTCTCTCTTCTAGAGGGTGTTTTCCATGACCTAAATGGGTTTGTGGAAGGGTAGGTGTGTACTCGTTGTGCGTTTATTCCTCCTAATGGTGTAGCTTCTATAGAAAACGAGGTTGTATCTTCATTTGGAGGCCCTCCCCTAAAGGTAATTGGGTTAGATTGGATAGGATCTCCCCCCTCCACCTAAGGCCCAGCTCATTGGCGGGCTATTGAATAATAATGCCTCTATTGGCAGGGTTGACCTTGATCTGATTTCTTTGTTTTCTCCTCCACCCTCTCAAGTTTCAGATCAATCGATTTTTCTTTCCCTTATTCCTTTCATCTCCCCAAATCATTATGAAGTATTGACTAATGAAGACATTGGTTATCTGGAATCCTCTCCCCCCAAATATCTCAGAAGTCTGGTTGATCTTCTTTATCGAGATCTGGATAGAAGGATTACCAGATTAGCTGCTAAATCTCAAGCACGTACCTTTCTAGGTTCTCCCAAAGACCTACCCCTTATATCCTTCAAGGCCTCCTCCTCTTCCTCTCAATGATTTCCTTCATAATCTGGAACACCATAGGAATAGTTCCCTTGATAAAGAAAGAATTCCTAATAAATGAGATTAGAACAAACTGAGTCTCTCTAGTTGTTATTCTTGATCCCAAACACAAATAAAAATATATTCATCATTTTAAGAAGAAAATTCATATAGCCAACTATATGCATGGATACCCAATCAATAATCATGTGTGGATCTTCTAGAAAAACTAGCTACAAGTGTCCCCTATCAGGTCTTCTTCCCAAAAAATGATAGTGGTGGTCAGTTCCTCATCCTATTCAATTTATATGTCCAGTGTCTATTCCAAATGTGATAACCAGGAAAGAGAGATCCTTTGGAGAGGCCTATCAGCCTTTGACCCATGCTCTCAAAGTTGGTTCGATGGAGGTGAATTTAATACTATATTTGACCCCTTAGAGAAACAAGGGGGAAATAATTTCTATGGGAAGACAATGAATGATTTTAACTCTTTTATAGTAGACAATAATCTTCTTGACCTGGGTTATTTTGGCGATCATTTTACCCAATGCAACAACAAGATTGAAAGGTGAAGGACATGGTTTTGGCTGAAAAGGTGCCCAACTAACTTGCAAGGCATTTCCTCTTTTATCTTTGCATCAATTTCTCACTTGATCCAAGCTCTATCGGACCATTCCCTCTTACTCATCAAGTCGGATAGTGCAATGGGGGCCTCTTCATGCTTCCACTTTCTAAATAGTGGATGCAAGATGGTGATTTCATTTAGCTCGTCCAAACCTCTTAGGAAAGACAAATACAAGGACAATCTGGAGTGGCTCACCAAAACAAACTCAGGCGACTAAAGGGGGATATATTATCCTAGTTGGGAAGCAAACTAAATACTCTTGAAACCTTAAATAACTTATAAAAGTATGTCAACCTACCAGAGGCCAGGTTGCAAGAGCAGTGGGATGATGACACTCATATGTCTCTTACTCATGATAAAAAAACTGGCAGAAAGTCTGGAAGAGGAGGAAATCAAGGTTTGGGAGAATTTTAGAGCCCTTTTGTTGAGGGAGGGAGACATAAACATTTCTTATTTTCATGTTTGTTCCAAGGAATGAAGATTCTTAAGAGCCGTGAATTTGCAAATGGAGGATGGCTTCATCTTAAGTGATGTGGAGGCCATTGGTTTGCTAATTGTTTCTCATTGTTCTAAATTGCATATAGGTTCCTGGTCATATAGTGGAAGTGGGGTCTAGCCTTCAGAGGAAATAGGTTCTTCCTTTTTTGATAGTATATCGTGCTCCATTGATGACTCTCAGAATGGAATCATGGGATCCATTCCCTTAGAGGAGGAAGTCAATATAACAGTCCTAGACCTCAATTTAAAGAGTGCACCAGGCCCTAAAGGTTTCCATGGACCTTTCTATATTGCAGCATGGAGCATTATTAAAGATGATGTAGTGTGTGTTGTTCAAGAATTATTTAAATGAGGGCCTCTTCCTAGGGTCATGTGTGCAACCACCCTGATACTCATCCCGAAGGTGCAACACCCTAGTTCCTATGACCAGTATGAACCTATCAACATGTGCAATTTCTTCTACAAGATTCTAGCCATAATTCTAAATGATGGACTCTCTTGAAATCTTCCAATAACAATCTTAGGAGAACAATACGGTTTTTTCAGGGGAAGGTATATCCAAGGGAGCATTGGTTTCCCTCAAGGGATATTAAGGGACTTGATCGTAAAGTGGTTGGAACCAATATAATGGTCAAAATTTACATAGAAAAAAGTCTATGATAGGATGTAATAGAATGTGATATTAAAAGTCATGAGGAGATTTGGTTTCTTGGAATGGGCATGTGATTTAATCTTCAAATGCTTCACCTCTCCTTGGTTTTTAGTTTCTCTCATAGGAATGTAGTTTGGTTTCTTCAAATCATCCTGAGGGATTTG
Source organism: Viscum album (assembly GCA_963277665.1). NCBI lineage: Eukaryota > Viridiplantae > Streptophyta > Magnoliopsida > Santalales > Viscaceae > Viscum > Viscum album. The sequence goes on from OY728130.1 coordinate 1,955,498,586, forward strand.
TTAAGGGGATCATTTATCCCTAAGCCTATTCATTCTTTCCTAAGATCTTCTTAGCTGGAACCTCAAGGTTGTAGTCACAAGAGGAGAGGTGTGGAAGGCATTCTAGGCCTCCCAGGAATCTCGATTTTTTTACAGATGGTATGATATTATTTATCAATGAAAGTTCTCAATCTATCAAAAAGTTTCTAAGCATACACAGCTCTTATGAAAAGTGGTTTGGGAAACTAATTAGCAAGGAGAAGGGCAATATTTTTATCTCTAAAATATTACATCTTCGATGATCTCTCCTTATAGAAAGATGAATCGTCTTAACTAGAGGCAACTTCCCAATGAACTACCTTGAGGCTATGTTGTCCACTAGAAGAGTTATGTTCCAACACTTTGAAGGTCTTATCGACAAAATTTTTGGTCTTATCAACAATTTGAAAAGTCGGCTCCTATCTTTCGGAGCAAGAATAACTCTCATAAACAGTGTGTTATCCTCTATCCCATTGTATGTGTTGTTTGCCACTCGAGCACCCAAAGCTTCTATTAAACAAAATGAAATCTCTTTTAATGGTTTCCTACAGGACTTGCGTTAAGAAGATAGTTATCATTGGGCTATCTAGTCTCGGTTGTCCAAAATATATGGAGGGGTCAATGTCAAAGATCTTGGTGAATTCTTGTCGAACCAATAAACCAAGCTATCCTGGGATATACTTGAGGAGCACTCTAGATGGATCATTAGTCGCAGGAACGTCTCTATTTGGTCTGAAAATTGGATTGGCAGTACCCTTTAATTTCCAGGAGGCCTGTATCCCAGTATACATTTTCATGAGGCCAAAGAGCACCCGACATTCCTAAATGAAGATGAGAAAACCTTATATTCTAGCATCAATGTGGTTAATGAGGATGAATATATCGCTTTCACCCCATCCAGCTCAGGTCATTTCTCTGCCAGTACATTTCAGAAGCTCTCTCACATTTCCCAGATCATGGATCCTAGTGTCAAGGCTATATAGAACAATGAGGTTCCTTCTAAGATTAGTTTTTTGGTATGGAGAATCAAGCATCGGAACATTACTACTAATGAGATGATTTATTGCAAAGGCATCAATCTGGTTTCTAGATGTTCCTACTACTGATACAAAGTCGGTCGACCACCTATTCACTAAAGGTGAATGGGCAAGTTTTACGTGGGGTCTCCTTGGCACTTGCATGGGTATCTCGATCAACCTTCAATCTTTTGATCAACTTCATGTGAGTTGGTACAACAACGTGGAGCTCTTTTTATATATTGCATGTGCCCGTCGCTTGGCCTTTGGTGCAGGTTGCTAGTGTATATGGGAAGCTCGCAATGAATACAGGCACTCAATCTCACAGGTTCACATTACATGTTTGAGGATGATGCTTCTTTGCTTAGTAGAGAAGCTAGCCATACAAGGTATGAGTAACCATCAATCTGCTTATTTCAAGGGCATGTGCCACATTTCCAGGCAGGGTCAGGTAGAGGGAGTAGTGGGCTCATAGGGGCATTGGGTGGCATGGATAAGGTCTAATGAAGGCTCAAAGTGAATACCAATGGAGCTTGTACAAGAAGAATGGTGTGTGGAGGAATAATGCAGAACATTCAGGGCTCAGTGAAATTAGCATTTAGTGCTTTCTATGGTGAGGGAACCTGCTTATTGCAGAAACCCGAGCTACGTTGAGTGGCCTCCTTTTAAGCACATTTTATAACCTCCACCTATCTAAAGTGGAAACAAACTCATCCATTCTTGCAAAATTCAAGGAGTTGTAGACATCTGCTTCATCAGATATCATCCCTCGTGGTGAGAGGGAAACAAAGCTACGAACTTTTATGCTTCCAAAGGTATCTCAAATAACAACCTCTAAATTTTACCCAGTTTAGCTCCACAAGATGCATTCGAACCCTAGGATCTATACCTGCTTTATCTTGAAAAGCGCTATGTCAAGGACATGTATTGAGCATAGGTTGAACTAGGGTTTTGGGGCGAAAAAAATATGTGAATAATTTATATGTTAATATATTCAAGTGTTGTTAACATTGTTTATTAAAAGATGAAAACTTGATTATATGAAATAAATAATTATATGATGATTAATGGAAATGTTAAGTGTAATGTTACATAAAACGATAGGCATATAATATTATTTTTATATATGTTTTTAAATGATGGATTATTATTAAAAGTTAAATATATTATTTTTTATGTGGATAAAGAAATGTCATCCAATATTAGAATTTATTTAATTAAATTAAATAAATGATCTATGAATTAATGATCAGTTATCCATAAATGAATTTAGTAAACTCCCACGATAAAATAATGCTTTTAAGTTGCATTTTATTAATTTTTGGAAGTTTAGATATATTTGAGAATTATTAGAAATTATTTATTTAATTGTTTTATAGAATAATGTGTTGGATGTATTATTTTTATTTTTAATTTGGCTTGGGATGTAGAGTAATTAGAAGATAGAAGAGGAAGTTTATTTGGTCAAATGAACAAAAGCCCCATCCAGTTGAGAAAGTACAGCATCAGCATAAAGCATGTATTGCAACTTCAGCATCAAGATGAAGTATTTTTCTAGTTGCAGCATATCAATAAGCATGAAGCAGAGTAGAAAGTAATCCAGAAAGACATCAGAACCATTAGAAGATTTAACCATATGTACCTGCAAGAATAATCAATAATATTGCTCACAGCATTCAATAGGAACCATAAGCATCTTCTACAAGGCACTGCCAGACATCTGTTAGCATTTCAATTCAGTTCATAAAGCAACCAAATGAGTCTATTGTTTCACAGACATCATCAATAAAAGTGCAGGATGACACCCATATAAAAAATGAGTCAAACTAGAAGAATCCATGATCAGTAAATCTCACTATACATGATCAGTACTTCCCTGCATTTGTGTGTTACATGATTTTCATTGAAATGTAACTCCTTCCTCCAAAATCGATGTAAATAATCAAACCAGCATAAGTCATCACATTTCAACAATTTCCATAAATGCAACATCGGAAAAATACTCAAAAGGGACAAGAGATCACGACTTGTCCATTACCACCAGGGAACAACCACACATCCACCGGTCCAAGAAGTACACAAAAAATTCATGTATCCATCAAACAAACCCCGTATCAGTGCAGCAAAATCCATGCCAGAAGAGTGGAGAAGCTATCTTCTACCAAAATCAAAGAGTAAAAATCAACAGAAGCATCCTTATTCTTTTGCATCCTATTATCAGGTTTCATTAATATCCTAATGTAGAAGCTCCACTAAAACAACCCGCTTTCCTTTCTTCTTCTTACAGGTTGCCTCTCATCATGCCCTCAAAGCTCACAAAATGTGCAAATAACATTTTGCATCTTAGAAAATCAACAGGTATTTAATGAGTGTCCAACAGATTTCCAATCAACACATTGATTTTCCAAGGTTTCCCCCCAACTCGGGAGGAAAACCCTAGCAACAATGGAAGGTTTGCATTGAGCCATTCTTTCTGCGACTGCTACTTGGTTTGCAGCGACATGCACTATATTACCCTTCTTCACTATTCGTTCTGTAGCAAAATCTTTCAGCAAAACAAAGCATACCTATTGGTTGGTACATCAGATGTAGACTTCTTATACACACTACGTTCATCCTTTTCTTTTGATTTTTTTGATTTTTCCGCAGCTTTACAAGAACCGCAGAATGGAAAAGCTCTTTATGCCTTACAGTTTCAAGATCCATTGGGATCAGACCAGATTCTAGGGTTTTCAGATGAAGATGATGGCTTTCCTCCTCCATCCTCCAATTTGATGATGATGATGATGATGATGTAGGAGCTCCACACAAAAGGATGATACAAAAGGTAGAAGCTACAGAAAAAAGGAACAAAAGACAAAAAACAAATCTTCTGCCAAAGAAAACTAACTGGCAGCCAAGTCTTCAAGCTTGATCAGAATATCACCATGTCAGCCACCAATACATTAGTTTGTAAAGGTAGCATCTTCATGTCAAGACATGAATCAACCAAACAGCCAGCCTGCAGGTCAAACAGCCAACCCAATAAGGCTTGCAAACTCGCACCGGAGCAGGGCAGCCACAGCAGATGCATGACTGAAATGCAATCTTCAACCAGTGACTCATCACACTGTGCAGGATGCATTAAACAAAGCCAAGCATGACAACACTGAAATCAGACATATGAAAACATAACAACCATTAATGACAGCACTGTAGAAAACATCTTCAAAGGATGAAACAGAAAATTGTCAAACAGATGGACAAAAAAACAACATGACAACAATGAAAAATGCATATTACTTGAGGCATCAAAAAAACATCCAGTGACATCAGAAGGAAGGTCCAACGGAAGCAAAAGATACAACAACAAACAAGCCTTGAACCCAATTAAATGGGATTGGCTACATGGATCAAACATCGTCAATTAGCTCTATTGACGACCATATTTTTATTGAAACCATTCAGAACAAGATCATCTTGAATGATTTGTTTAAATGCTCTTTTATGTGTACCTCTACTTTTAAAAAATGAATTTGTCATTAAGTTAACCCTATTAACAAGTGCATCTCTGGGTCTTCTTCGAACATGTCCAAACCATCTTAATTTAGCCTCGGTTGTTTTTTCGTCAATTGGAGTCACTTTAATTTTCTTACAAATGCATTCATTTCTAATATTATCCATCTTAATATGTCCACATGTCCATCTAACTCCGCTTGTGTGGGTTTTATATCTTACATTGCCGGTCTCAAGCCTGAATAACGGAAGAGGGTTGCATTAGGTAGTCAACAGTAAAATAAAACTTCATTGAATCTTTTCATGACATGGATCAAATGCACCAACCAAAACAAAGGACAATCACAACTTTTTCAATCCAAACGGAACACGGCCAAAAATATAATTAAGTCTTACTCCAAGGTTGAATTCTAAAAAACCAAATTGGGATTGCTTCTGGCGTCCTCTTTTATTTTGGAGATCATGCGTTTTTTGATCCTGATATAGTCATTGATAAGAGGTGGGTCGTGGCCAGTGAGAAGGTGGGAAGGGAGTCTCCAGGGTGGTGTGCGAGGTGGGCAGCAGCATGATTTGTGCAGCTGGAGACTACAACAGAGATACCAGGGACAGTGTTAAGGGATTAAAGAAACTGCCAGGGACAGAACTGTAATACGCTATTATTAGTTGTTAGAGATGTTGGGCAGTTGAGAGTAGCTAGGAAAATAAATAGAGGCAGAGATAGTGGGTGGAGGGGACCAGATATTTTTCTTTTGGCTTACAGCAGTGGCTGTTTGGGAGGTAGACGCCTTGGCCTACGGGAAGAGTCTTCCTCAAGGAGTTCCTACACCTTCCTTTTCTATTTCTTCTAGTTCTTCTGTAATTCTAAGAGCAGTCCAAAACGCTACTGTCAATATAATTTTTTCAGTTGTTTCTTCTCTCTTTTCTATCACCCAAGCATCCACAGTCCACGGTCCACGGTCCACGGTCCACGGTCCACGGTCCACGGTCCACGGTCCACGGTCCTATCAATTTGGTGATTTCATTGAGAGAGAGAGTTTGACGTCGTAGGATCGGGATTCTGTAGCTTTTGAATGCCGCCTGAGATGGAGACCAGAATGGCTACGATTGAGTCGTTGTTGATGCAGGGGCAGGGGCAGGAACGGATGGAGTCCAAATTAGAAGTGCTACGGCCAACAAAGCAGCCATGAGACCAAGCAAATAGCATGAAGGAGATTCAGACATATTTAGACGCTCTCACGAAGCAGGTGTACGAGCATACGCAGAAGTTCACGGAGATTTCTGTCCGGCAAACTGAACCGGAAAGGAAGAGGCAAGTTACGGATGAGCTGAAAACTTCAAAGACGAATCATCTCAAGGAGGAGCATTGCCTCGCTGTAAGTATGAGAACCGTGGTAATAGGATCAGACGAGGAACAGTTGGTTCAAGGACAGACGGCGCGTGCACAAGCGGACAAGTGGCAGGATGAACGGCGAGGAGAATACTTATGGAAGGAGGCAGCGACGTATGGTTCAGTCACAGTTCGGCTTCAGGAGAGCGAGCAGCAGTCGCGACAAAAGTTGCAGCCCAAGCAAACCCAACCACAGGTACTCGCTGAGTATTCTGGTCATCCACCGCTTTCTCTCTGATTAGATTTTTTGAAACCCCCGCATGAGATGCAACGAGTCGACCAGGAAAAGATGAGAGATTTTGCCTTTTTTTCTGTTCGGCAATCTTCCCCTGGTTTTCCTAGATTCATGCATGTCGAGACGAGACCAGAATGTTCAAACATGGTTGTTTCTTTGAAACCCCTCTCTGTGGTGATATTGAGTCCGAATCAAGGTGAACTAAGCAAGGTAGCATGGAGTGAAGCCTACAGTGCTAGAAGAGGAAGTACACTCATTAGAACTTAGCAAGGAGGCAGTGCTACCAAAGCCTGCTCGAGCGTCGCCACTGGTTGGTGCGGCGATGGACAAGGGTGACAGCAGGGGCGTCAATGCAGTTAGGTTACCAAGGTTATACGGCTTATCAGCGGGGTCCGTGTATAACACACACACCAGATGTGATGTTTCTTTGAACAAGGCAGTGCTTCCTCTCAATTCTGGCCTGAAGTCGAGGAAAACATCACTGTTCGGGAACATTTCTTTCCAGGTTGGTTTGTACGAGAATGCAGCTACCCTGTGGAAAATCCTTTCTGCTTGGAATTTTTGGATTAGTACAGGACATAAGAGCGCGAGTCTTCCATTCATACATGTTGATTTGGATCAAAGAGATTCTAGAAGGGAAAGCTGGATTGTTTTTACCTTGATTGTGTTTGCAGAACTTAGGAGTTGGCAAAGTGCATGTATTATTAGCATTGATGAGTGCACACAAACTCTAATTCAATTGGTTAATGTGATTGATGAATTAGATAATAGTTATGCGGTTTTGGTTCTTTTAGCAACTAATCGTTTTGACACATTCGGTCGAGTGGTCACAGTGGAAACATCTGTTGGTGTTAACAGAGCAGCCATGGGAATTCTAGCATGTGGAACAGAGAAAGTACTTCAAAGTAGTTCAACACTTGTCTTCGTGTTGAGTGGAAAACTCTGTTATTGGAGGGCCTTGTGAGGCTGGAAATGCTGTGAAGTTGGTTAACCAACCACCTGTTGGAGTTCAATTAGCACCAGGAGATGAAGCAATGGGTTTTGGGGACCGTTCTGGCCCTAGTAAGAGAATATTGTGTGATAACTTCACTAACAGGGGAACATCTTGGATGTTTGAAAACTGTACTCCTTACAGGTTGGGCCCTGATACCACCAATGTTTTTGGCATTTTAAGAAAGACTATTGGCCAAAATTTTGATGGATTTAGTTGTACAATTCTTCAGCAGGAAGGTGCTCTCGAGTGCGGTGATGTAGTTTACCCCATCGCAAAGACAATAGGGGCGCTGTTAATTGTGTTGTCAGAAGACCAAACGATGGGAAGTTGGTTGGTTACGATTCTGACTATGTTGGTGCAATTTCTGCCATTGTGGATGACTTCTACGGTTCCTATGATGCAGGTAGTGTATCTACTTCACCCTTATAGCTGGAAAAGTGCTTGTAGATGTTGGGGCTGGCGGTGCTGGAAAAGCACTTGTCTGCAGTTTTGGTGTGCTTATGTTGGGTGTTTTAAGTGGAAGGAGGCTGACACACATTTCCCACGCCCTTTGGACCTCTGCCATGGCAACTTCAGTATTTGCCCAGATTGATGATGATTCGCGGGAAGGCTGGGGTGAAGAAGAAGATGTAAAGTGCGTTGAATCCTGCATTTTTGTTTGTGAACTATTATGGCAGCAAGGCTTCTCCAAAAAATGGCCAGTGCGGTGGACAGGCGACTCAGCCGGAGTGGCAACATGGACAGTGGCAAAGGATATGAAGACACGAATTCCCATCTTGAGGACAAGATGGTTTTCAAGAGGACGGGAATGATAGGAGGTGGGTCATGGCCGGTGAGAAGGCTGGAAGGGAGTCTCCAGGGTGGTGTGAGTGTTGTCAGTGTCGGGTGTGGGCTATCAGTGTTGGGGAGGTGGGCATCAACATGATTTGTGCAGCTGGAGACTACAGCAGGGATACCAGGGGAAGTGTTCTTAAGGGATTAAAGAAGCTGTCAGGGACAAAACTGTAACAAGCTATTATCAGTTGTTAGAGTTATTGGGCAGTTGAGAGTAGCTGGGATAATAAATAGAGGCAAGGATAGTGGGTGGAGGGGACCCAATATTTTTCTTTTGGCTTACAGCAGTGGCTGTTAGGGAGGCAGACGCCTTGGCCTACGGGGAGAGTCAACCTTGAGGAGTTCCTTCACCTTCCTCTTCTATTTCTTCTAGTTCTTGTGTAACTAAGAGGAGTCCGAAGCGCTACTATCAATATAATTCTTTCAGTTGTCTTTTCTCTCTTTTCTATCACCCAAGCATCCACGATCATATCAGTCATCCAGACCAATTTTACCTACTTTATACAATTTAAAGGTGGACTCTTGTTCTTCAATCCATTGAAAGAAATCCTCGCTTGGGGTTGAAGAACGTACTCAAGTTTTTCCTTTTCTTCTTAACTTTGGATACTAGATCGGTTGACAGCAGATGTAGTAACCATATTCTTGAAATTTGAATGATCTTTACAAGTTGGCATTTTTTTGGTTTCTTCAGCATCCTCCAATTGTTTTTTAACTTTTCCAGTACTTGACAGAGAAAACCCGTTCCTCCTTGTCTTTATGATCCGGTTGAATTTCATTATCATGTGATCTCTTGATTTCACCCTCATTATCTAACTCCAACATCTTTGAATAGTCAGAAGAAGCAGGGATTAGTATTTTCCTTCTCCTTCTCCTGCACTTTGTTCTGCGGATGATTATCATCATCCTTACAGGTAGATTCTGAAACAAGTTTTTTCTTACAAACTGTTTTTAGAATAAACCGCTTCACTTTACTTGTTGATAATAGAAGTACAAGCCTGCTTCTCATTGGGTAAAGCTTCCTTGTTTTGCAATTCACCTACAGAAACGTTTCCAGTAATCACAACACAATTCTGTTTCTTATTTAAAACATCTTTGTGGGTCTGCAATACACCTTCGAAACCAGATCCAGCAGTATTTTTCTCATTAGATTTTTCTAAATTTATATATCAGCATCATATACAATTTCACAACAAGTCTTTTTAATGGATTCTGGGGGATGCAAATCAGTCTCAGCAACAGTTTCACTGTCTTATGCATTAACATGAATTTTCTTCATATTATCAGTTTTAGAAAGAGCCTCAATTTTCCCCTTCCCAGTCTTTTCATCAAAGTAAAACCAGTCCAAAAAAAGGAAGGAAACTTTCATATTCTCTCTAAGAAAAATGTTATCCTCTGAAGAAAGTGTTAGGAAGAGATCAACTTATACTCAAATTCTAGTGAAATGACTATAGTGGAGTTTCTCCATTTCTTTATCAAATTTTGATGGGTACACCAATGGAGCATGCAAAATCCCAAAGAATTTTGGAATGCCAATAAACAGAGTTCAAACCAAAAATTCTAACCCAGATTTGGACTCCAGAATTAAAAACACCAAATGGGTTAAAATTAATGTTCCATTCTTGAATAGAGAGAACCAAACCCCTAGGTACACCTCTTCAAATCATCAAAGGGGATGATAGCGTGGTAGTACCCTCAACATATTGCAGTCATTCTCTAGTCTTCAAAACCCCAGGTCAAGGCCATTCGTTTGACCATATCTCCAAATCTCCAAGCAATTTCACCCTTCGGCGGAACAAACTAGCCATGGTAGTACCCTCAACATATTGCAGTCATTCTCTAGTCTTCAAAACCCCGAGTCAAGGCCATTCGTTTGACCATATCTCCAAATCTCCAAGCAATTTCACCCTTCGGCGGAACAAACTAGCCACAATGGAGTATTTTCATAGGGCTAATCGTTCCGAAATGGCACTTTGATTTGCAGAAACATGGACACCATTGCCTCTTTGAAATCGACAAAGGACCACTTATCTGTCAATTTGTGAGATACAAAACCAATCGACTTACTCGTTTTCACTCCATCTAATGCTTACAAAGTAGACTTATCATACTTGCGCGGTTTTCAATAGACAAACAGATCCCGGTGGCCCACAATATCTTCGAGTTTCTTTTGTGAAAATTCTCATGGGACATAAACATTTCAATTAAAGGTTACATCACTAGACTTCATGGATAGCAATGTTCCACGCCACCCATGGAAAACCATGGCAGAAAGGACGCAGAACCTGCAACCACTCATCTCTCCAGAAAATACCAAAGGGATATTCAATAACACAATCCTCACAAAAATAAAAAATAACAGAGGGGAAAAGGTTAAAACAATGTTCAGTTCCATCTTATTGAGTAATGATGCTGGAATAACAGAAGCGAGTTGCTTGCATGCCTGGAATTCATCAATCAGCCTCTTCCCTGGTTCCCAGTACGGTGATGTCCTGGAACCGCTTCCCGGTATTGCAACGATCCCAAATCTGCTCCACTCCCTTCTCGACGGCCTGTTCACCGAAGTACGCACCGACGACGACGAAGGTGGTGTAGACGGATGTCCTGCGCATGAAGATTTCGTAGATCCCATCGACTAATCTGGCGCCGGCTTGTCGAATGGCGGAGGCCATAATTGCTTCGGATTCTCTTCTCTTCTCCGCGCACCCTTTCTTGCGTAGTTTCCAGAAATGGCCCTTTCGATAGAGGTTAGGGTGTAATTTAGGCCCCGCTCAGCCCGGCTAAAAAACCGGGACGTGATTCGGGTTGATCCGAACAACCCCATGAACCGACTCGAATCCGATCTTAAACTGACCCAAATCATTGGATCGGGTCACGATCAGATCCTTATGGACTTTTATTAATTTTAAAATAAATTATATAACAAGTAAAAAACGTTTTTTAATGTTTTTTAAATGTTTTTGTAAGTTTTTTTAAAACGCTTATTTTAAAACTTTTTTTTAAATGTGTTTTTAAAACGTTTTTTTTAACATTTATTTTAAAACGTTTTTCTTAAAAGTTAGTTTTTAAAATGTTTTTTTTAAATTAAACATTTTTTACACAATTTTTTAAAACATTTTTCTTAAATGTTTTTTTAAAACCTCTTGTTAAAACGTTTTTATTTCCTTTATTTTACAAATAGTACACAGCAAATTTAGCTGGGTTTTTTTTTTATTATAATGGGGTAGGCTAGAAATTATTTAGGGAAATGGGTGCCTTTAGCGCCACTTCAAGTGGCGCTAAACTGTTTTTTTTTATATATATTTATTATGTTACATTTAATATAATTATATAGTTTTTATATTTATTATAATTATTATATTTCTAATTATTATATATTCAATATAATATTAATTAGAGAATTATAATAAATTTATAATTATAAATATAATAATTATGATAAATATATAAAAATAATAAATATATAAATATAGTAAAAACAAAAATATAATAATTATATAATTATAAATATAGAAAATACAAAAATATAATAACTATATAATTATAATAAAAGTTATAAATATAATAAATATAATAAATGTAGTAAATGTAATTATATATTTATGTATACATTACATATATATTTTTGCATTGTAAATATGCAATTTTAATTATATATAATGTATATATAAATATATAATTACATAATGTAAATATATAATTCTATATATATACATTATATATATTTTTTACATTATAAATATGTAATTATAAAAAATATGTAATTATAATTAATATATGCCTATAATAATTATTTATTTTAATTATATATTTATTATATTTAGAGTTATAAGTATATATTTATAATATTTATAATTATAATTATATATTTATTATAATTATATAAATATAAATAGAATAAATATATAATGTATATATAAAGATAGAATAATTTGTAATAATCAAATATTAATAATAAATAATTTGTAATTTAATTAATGACAATTAATTATTTATAACTAATTTATAATTATAATAACTTATAATTATAATAATTTGTAATAGTTACAAATATAATTACTTATAATAATTTGTAATAATTGTATTTTACACATATAACAAATAGTTAAAAAAAAAGGAATTTCATAAAAAACGTCGACGAGAACTATTTTTTAAGAAATCAGACACTTATTTGAAACTTAAAAATGTTTCAAATACTTGTCTTTGAAAGACTATAATAGATAAACTATAACACCGATATAGATTAGACTTTAGTCATTGATTAAACATATAATAAATATTTGAAAACAGAATGAATTTAATGAAAAATGTTGATAAAAAATAATTTATAAGATTTCAATTTGAAAGACTATAAAACATAAACTATTACACGGATATAACCGAAACTTTAAACATTGATGAAACATATAATAAATAGTTGAAAACAAAAAGAATTTCCAAAAAAAAATGTTAGTGAAAGATATCATTAATTATTAAATTTAAAATAGAGAACTTTAAAACAGTAGAAGGGTTTTAGATAAAACAGTAAGTGTGTCTTCCTCCACTCTCACTCGGAGGTTTACCATGGACGTCTCTCCTTCGTTGAACGGTACAAACCCAAGGGCGTCAGAATTGGGGGGTTAATTTGGATATGTGACTGATATTTCGGTAAAAATGAGGGTCTGTCCAGATTTAATGAAACTGAATTGAACAGTTAAGCTGCATGTAAGACACTGTGGTGGTGTTCCCCCCAAAACGAAAGGTGACTTCAACCTTTCTTGATATCCAGTATAGATTTTGATATCCAATTCACTGCAACAAATACCAGAAATGGTGTGTTTATGTGGAGGTTCTGGTATTTGTTGCAGTGAATTGGATATCAAAATCTATACTGGATATCAAGAAAGGTTGAAGCCGGCTTTCGTTTTGGGGGGAACACCACCACAGTGTCTTACATGTAGCTTAACTGTTCAATTCAGTTTCATTAAATCTGGACAGACCCCCATTTTTACCGAAATATCAGTCACATATCCAAATTAACCCCCCAATTCTGACGCCCTTGGGTTCGTACCGTTCAACGAAGGAGAGACGTCCATGGTAAACCTCCGAGTGAGAGTGGAGGAAGACACACTTACTCTTTTATCTAAAACCCTTCTACTGTTTTAAAGTTCTCTATTTTAAATTTAATAATTAATGATATCTTTCACTAACATTTTTTTTGGAAATTCCTTTTGTTTTCAACTATTTATTATATGTTTCATCAATGTTTAAAGTTTCAGTTATATCCGTGTAATAGTTTATGTTTTATAGTCTTTCAAATTGAAAGCTTATAAATTATTTTTTATCAACATTTTTCATTAAATTCATTCTGTTTTCAAATATTTATTATATGTTTAATCAATGATTAAAGTCTAATCTATATCGGTGTTATAGTTTATCTATTATAGTCTTTCAAAGAAAAGTATTTGAAACATTTTTAAGTTTCAAATAAGTGTCTGATTTCTTAAAAAATAGTTCTCGTCGACGTTTTTTATGAAATTCCTTTTTTTAACTATTTGTTATATGTTTAAAGTTTCTGTTTTTTATTCGTTTCATAGTATATATCTTATAGTCTTTCAAAGTCACGTACTTGAACCATTTTTAAGTTTCAAATAGGCGGTTTTGAAAGCTTATAGATTACTTTTCACTAACAATTTTTTTGGAAAATCCTTTTGTTTTCAACTATTTATTATATGTTTAATCCATGTTTTATGTTGTTTTCGAGTATTTCTTATACGTTTAATCAATGTTTAAAGTTTCATTTATATTATTTTGTATATACTATCTATTTTATTTTCTAATTATATGTCTAAATAACATTCATTTCTCTAAATAAAGAGGGGTTTTAACATATATATCATGGCATCTGAATAAATCAACATCGATGCCCCCCCGGTACCACAACGTGTCGTCTGAATCTCACGTCCTCCCCGTGTTCGACGTACGTGTCGCTCCAGTGTCCTATCAACGGGATCCTCTGCTACTGGTGCATCTGGTGCCTCCTCATGATGTTGTGTAGAGGGCTGACCAAAATCATGCATGGATGACTGCCCAAAATCATACGTGGATGACTGCCCATAATCATGCGTCGAGCCATATGGTCCTGAGGCTCCTAAAAATGGTAGAAATGACATACTGAAGAAGTCCTCGCCGGGAGGAGAGGGGGCTGCCACAAGCTGTGTCACCTGATCCAGCTCGTAGTCTATAGTAGTCATCGGAGATGATGGATGTGGTCTATAAACGTCTCCCTGCTGTGCAACCTCATCAATAAGCTGGACATGATCATCTCTATGTGGTGCTGCCACATCTGCAGGAGGTGCTCTTGGATGTCTATCTCGCCGCCTCTGCCCCTCCCGAGGTCCTCGTCTCTGTCTCTCAGCTGGCGGTGGTGGTGGCGGTACATCGTCATCAGCAGGCATAGCAGGCACATCATCACCCTCACCCTCAGGAGCTCCAGCTGGAGGATATGGATCAGGATATACATGTGGCTCCTCGTCATAAAAATTGTCTCGTATCATCCGGAGATGGTCGTAGAGAGCCAACACATCTCGATGAACTACATCACGTCTAATATATTCCTCCTCCTGAGGATGTGTGATATGTGCGAGATGATCAATGCTGTCTGTCTGAAAATGAAATGACATTCAAATTAATACCATAAAAGAGTTAAACAAATATAATATATCTTAATAAGTTTACCATCTGCTGAATGCCAATCCCCTGACGTGTAAGATGCATGATGGTATGACGTCGATACCAATCTGCATAATCCCCCTGGGCAGATAACTGATACTGTGTTGTGGGATATCCATATCGAGAAATACCATATCGGGCACGCGCGTCCCACAACTCAATATGAGATGCATGAAACTGCCGCCAGTTCGTCGACTGTCTACCTGTAAGTACAATCGAATGCAACCCCTCTGGCTGTCCTGGTGCCATCGGGATATGCTGTATATAACCGAACTGGCGCATGACCCGATCGGGCTGGTGCCACTCAATGATATGGAAGTGGATGAGTGACACCACTGCAGCACGATCTCCAATCATAGCTGTGCAATATGGTGGAAGTGATGCATAGACATAACCTGTATATGGAGTCCACGAAACCTGAAATGTAAACTCAAAAAGTAAGTGACATATTAGCAAGATAATGTTGGTAAGATTACATTGTAAGAACTTAAAATAGTGATAACGAAATATAAAAAATTATTGTTTGACTTACATCAGCTGGCACTAATGCATCGAATATCTGTCGAAAGTTGTGCACACTATGTCTCGGTGTGTGTGCATGCTTCTGAGACTGACTCCACCTGGATACAAAATCGTAATACACAGTAAGTTGATAAAAAAAAAACAGAAGTACTAAATAAATGAAAGTAATGAAGTAAACATACCATCGTCCACGAGGACAATCCTGAAATAGCTCTGCTGCAAGAGGTGCGATAGCTCGAGGAGCGATGCGTGGAAAACGCTCCCAGACCCACATCTGTACTAAATCCATACAACCAGCAATCTGATGTGCATCTTCCTGACAACTGGTACAAAGGGATCTGTACAGATGTGCTAATATAGCGGATCCCCAACTATATGTAGCTGTATGATCAAGATCCTCAAGTAATGGGAGGTACATCATGTGTACCAAAAGGGTGGAGTAGTCGACGCATAACATGCCTCCGAGTAGTCGCAAAATATATGCACGTGTATGCCTAATGAGCATCTCCTCGTCTGCGTCATCAGGAATAATAGCAAAATTCTCATCAAGCCATGTCATGCGCAATCGCGAACCCACGAGGACACCTCGTACGCCAACGACATCAACGCCTAATAGTCGCTGTATGACGACAGCCCAGTTTCCACTAGTGGCACCCGTAACTGCCTGTCCATGGATGGGCAAACCAAGAATGTAGATGACGTCCTATAAAGTAATGGTCATCTCCCCCTCCGGAAGATGAAAAGTGTGTGTCTCTGGCCGCCATCTCTCAACCAATGCTGCAATCAAATAATGATCAATAGTCTTGACGTCACACATAGCGACTCCATAAAATACCGCACGTCTAAGGTATGAAGAAATAGCTGCCGAGGGCGCATCGTGATGAAAATGATGTGCTCTCCGAACAGCAAGCTGTCGAACAGGTCGTCGCGCCAACACAAGACGCGACACATGCGTCTCCTGACCAGATAATAGTGGCTGCTCCATCTAATTGTACAAATAGTAAAACATTAATTTCATGTTAGTCATCACATTTATCATTTAAGGTATGAAATTTATCACTGTAATGTATGAAAGAAGCGTGTAAATAATTTAGGATATGTTCAATATATAAAGGAATTTATGATATGTTCAACATATAAAGTTGATGATATATTCACTTTGAATGTTTTCAAAATTCAACGATGACATTGGATTTTGAAAGATGTCGACGTCACAATAATTGACCAAAATTATTAAAGGAATTAATGATATGTTCAACATATAAAGTTTTGGATTGATTCTCCAACTCAATATGCTCAGTCAACATCGTTTAGAAGGAATATGAAAAAAACTTTGTTCCATGTACGATTGACATGAAAAAACATCCTCCTTCTGCATCGTAGCTTTACTCGACCTAGTAAAAAACCAACTGTCACATATTCACGACCTCCGAATGAATATATGACAGTTGGTTCTTCACTGGGTCGACTAAAGAGGGGAATTGCCAATGTTGCAGAATGAATCAATGTTTTTTTTGGAGAAAACACATTCTCATGGTTGAAAACGAGGGGCATAATGTTTTAATAATTTTCAAGAATATCAATAATTTATGTTCATCACTCTATTTAACAATTATGAAGAAAAATATGAGAGGGGCATAATGTTTGAATATCTTTATTTGTCATTTTCTAGGCTAGTAGTCTCATATTCTGTTATATCCTCAATTTATTCTTCACTATTATTCACTCTAGATAATTCTCAGATTTTGTTAAATCCTCGATCTTATATTTTATATATTTTAAAATTTCTTGTTATTTTTCTAAAACAACAACCACTTATTTAAATGATGATGATATATTCACTATGAATGCTTTCAAAACTCATCGATGGAAAAATATTGATTACACGTACAATATGTTTACAGTAACTGATGGAGTACAAAAATCATTTTAACCATTAGATGATTGCCCTATGTGTCTAGGGCAACGTGTCTTCGTATGACCCTCCTGTCGGCATATGCTGCACCTTCGTCCAGGTGCCTGTTCAGTAGGTCAATCCATCTCATTCCGAATACGAGTCGACTTTGGCCTCCCTTTAGGTCGAAGTCTACTGATGTTCGGTAGAAGCGTGGGTGTGTCATCAGAGAGCTGAAAATTCTGATATTCTCCGATTGGCATCCACGGAGTATTGTAGCATGAGTTGATACTGTCAAGTCGATAAACTGGATCAACAAACTACTCCCAAGATACGTGTACGTAACTACAAGCTACAATCACATGGCCACAAGGATATCTCAATGCTTGAAACTTACCACATTCACAGTAACGCTTCTCCAGTAAAACAATTCGGATCCGACCATTGCTACAAGCCACAGCATCACCGGGCTCAGCGACCTCAAATCGTTGCTCTGGACGATTAAATGCGGTGACACGATAAGTTGTAGCTTCCTAAAGAACTGTATCTAAATCGCGTTGGAAATGGTGTCCATAACGCATCCCTCTGTTCAATCCCTCTTCAGCTTGCTTTCCCCGTTCCAGAAAATACTTGACACTACGATAGAAGGTCTCTTGTACCAAACCTACAATTTAGATTTAAGTCATTATACTAATAGTATATTATAATTATGTTTTTCTGATCAACATATAATTAAATATTCATATTTACCTATGATTGGTAATTTTTGAACTCCCTTGAAAACCCCATTTATGCATTCTACGATGTTGGTAGTCATATGACCATATCTCCTCCCATCATCATATGCCAACGACCATTTCTGTTTTGGAATTTGCACCATATAATCATAAACTTCTGGATTAACTCTTTGAATATCTTGAAGACGCTCCCCCATTCTTTGTTGTTGAGGCTTGTATGCTATTATACAATAAAAAATCTGAACAAATAATGATCATAACTATGATAGGATTTGTTAATACAAAAAATGATTTTCATACCAATTTTCAAGATTGCTTTCTTCATCGACTCATTCTTGAATCTCTTTCGTAAATTGCTAGCAATGTGTCGAATATAGTATCGATGATGGGCATAAGGTGGTCTCCATGAAAGTCCCTCAGATTGTACTGCCTCTTTGATTGCACGGTGACAATCTGAGATAAGGCAAATCCCTTCCTCGCCCGTAACAAACTCACGAAGACATGAGAGAAACCAACTCCATGATGAGAAGT
Source organism: Viscum album (assembly GCA_963277665.1). Taxonomy (NCBI): domain Eukaryota; kingdom Viridiplantae; phylum Streptophyta; class Magnoliopsida; order Santalales; family Viscaceae; genus Viscum; species Viscum album. Next base: position 1,955,516,957 of record OY728130.1, read on the forward strand.
TCTCTTTCTCCACAATTGCAAATGCCAAAGGTAGAGGGGCTCTATTTCCATCTTGTGTGGCAGCAATCAATAAAGTTCATGTATACTTTCCATACAGAAATGTGTCATCTATTTGTATAAACTGCTTGCAATGCCTAAAAACAGCCACACATGGTAAAAATGTCCAAAACAATCTATAAAAAACAACCATTGACTGGTCAACTTGGTTGTATTGGTTAACATATTCAATAGTATTTAACTGATAGATCACTTGATTATTGTGGCGTAAAATCTCCAAAAGTTGTGGTAAAACTCTATAAGAGTCATCCCAATCACTATACACTTTCACAATAGCCTTTTGACGTGCTGCCCATGCCTTCCAATAAGAGATTTGATACCCAAAAAGTTGTTTTATTCGCTCCATCACAAGAACAACAAGAACATCTTGACAAGCTCTAATCATTTCAACAATAACTGTTGAAACAAAGTCAACATCTAATGAAGAATGTTCCTGTGACAAGCTTGGGTTCACACATGTGTGTGGAGTAAATCTTGTGATGCGCCAGTTGTGAAAAGTGTTATCAATTATAGCTCGCATACGCATTTGACAGTTCAAATCATATTTGTCACAACAGATCAAATAATAAGATCTTTTTGACTCTTCTACAACATAAGAGTAATGTATGTCAATGTGATATTGTTTTATCACATTTTTTATTGCATCTTTACTGTCAAACTCTCTTCCAATATACAGAACACCTTCATCTTCCACTCGATCTGTGCCCCCAATGATTCCTGGAAATTATGAAGTAGGAGTAATTACTGACCAATTGAATTCTGGCAAGCGATTCATGACTTCCGTCGACCATGAACTCAATAGTGGGGGGTGGTTCAATGGTCTGTTAAACCTCACATGAGTAGGCACTAGTTGTTCTTCCGCATGCGCTTCCTCTTCATCTTCAGCTTCCTCTTCATATTCTTCTTCTAAATTGTCATCTTCCTCAAAATTATCAACCAACACATCTATAGTATGTGGGGGACTATCTATTAAAATTGTGGCCGAGGGAAATGATGGTACCAATGTTGATGGAACTTCTTGATGTGTTCTAAAAGGAGCAGATGACATTGTCTCGTGAAATTGTGATGACCCAACTTCCAATGTCGATGGGATCTCCATTGTAGATATGGTCACATACAACTCCATCATTTGATTGGCAGGTAGAAACTTAACTAATGACAGTACGTATTCCCATTCTTCATCATCAGTTATCGGATAGGCCACATGCCAAAATCTATCAACATATTGTAGATGTCTGTATATGATAGATTCTATCACTTGGTTACTCGTCAGTTTCAACTTTCGATGAATTTTCCTTTGAAGAGTTCCCAAAGTTGTACAGCCTCCAAGCATTACAACAGCTTCTGGTTGTATACTATAACTACATCCTTGTTCTGTCTCAATTATTTGTCCGTTGCAATAAATATAAGCAACCATCTTTTTTATCTAAAATAAACCTTCGTTATTAATCACATATGATCAAACAATCTAATTATGTTTGCATGCTTTTAGAATTTATGTAATTTATGTTGGAATCCTAGTCCCTCCACCAAATCAATATGTTCAAACCATATTGATGTGTAACTCGCTTTACACAACCCACAAGTTTGTGTTATTTACCCAAAAATAGTAAGTCAAATATATTCATACATATCCACATCCATCATATGGATGAGGTACATGAACACGTCATGTAAAAGCATAGAGTTATCTGAACTTGAAAAACTCAACATGAATAAGCCCGAAGCGACAGATAGCCAACCCCATTCACTTTCCTAGACAAGGCAAGCCTCCAGGAAAGTAGGTGGTCCGACCCAAAGCCCCTCTATCTGGGGATACTTTACTCAAGCAAGAATTTCAGTTCATGACAACTCTAACACTTAATATGTAAAAAATATATTAAACTACTAAATTCAAGTTTATAACTACAATTACAAACTGAGGTCAAGGTAGATGAAAAACTAAATAAATTATCATACTTAGAATGGAATGAAAATATATATTATATAAACAATTCTTAATATAACTACTTCGCTAATTACTGTAACTACTTCGCTAATTACTGTAACTACTTTGCTAATTACTGTAACTACTTCGCTAATTAGTTAAACTACTTCGCTAATTAGTTAAACTACCAATTGGATTTCATTGATTACCCAATTAGATTTCATTGATTACCCAATTAGATTTCATTGATTACCCAATTAGATTTAATTCACTACCTAAATAGATTTAATTAACTACCTAAATAGATTTAATTAACTACCTAAGTAGATTTAATTAACTACCTAAGTAGATTTAATTAACTACCTAAGTAGAATTAATTAACTACCTACTTAAATTTAGTTAATTACCTAATTAGTGTTCATTAATTACATAATTAGTGTTCATTAATTTCCTAATTAAAATTACTTAATTAACTAATTAGAATTGATTAATTAAGTTGACTTAGAATTGATTAATTAAGTTGAATTATAATTGATTAATTAAGTTGACATATAATTGATTAATTAATTCACTAATTACAATTAATTATTTCACTAATTACAATTAATTAATTAGCTAATTATAATTAATTAATTAGCTACTTAGAATACTTAATTAACTAATTAGAATTGATTAATTAAGTTAACTTATAATTGATTAATTAAGTTGACATATAATTGATTAATTAATTCACTAATTACAATTAATTATTTCACTAATTACAATTAATTAATTAGCTAATTATAATTAATTAATTAGCTACTTAGAATACTTAATTAAAATTGATTAATTAAGTCGACTTATAATTGATTAATTAAGTTGAAATATAATTGATTAATTAATTCACTAATTACAATTAATTATTTCACTAATTACAATTAATTAATTAGCTAATTATAATTAATTAATTAGCTACTTAGAAATCATTAATTAGCTATTATAATTAATTAATTCACTGATTATAATTAATTAATTCACTGATTATAATTAATTAATTCACTAATTATAATTAATTAATTCACTAATTATAATTAATTAACTACTATTATAATTAATTAATTAACTAATTATAATTCATTAATTAACTAATTAGAAATCATTAAGTAGCTAATTATAATTAATTAATTCACTAATTATAATTAATTAACTAAATATAATTAATTAATTACCAAATTACAAATCATTAATTAAATAATTATTAATAATTAACTCACTAATTATTATTAATTAATTCACTAATTATTATTAATTAATTCACTAATTATTATTAATTAATTCACTAATTAGAAGTCATTAATTACCTAATTAGAACTGATTAATTAACTAATTAGAAATCATTAAGTAACTAATTAGAAATCATTAACTAACTAATTAGAATTCATTAATTAACTAATTAGAATTCATTAATTAACTAATTACAATTAACTAATTAACTAATTAGAATTAACTAATTAACTAATTACAATTAACTAATTAACTAATTACAATTAACTAATTAACTATTTACAATTAACTAATTAACTATTTAAAATTAACTAATTAACTAATTACAATTAACTAATTAACTAATTACAATTAACTAATTAACTAATTACATTTAACTAACTACAATTAACTAATTACTAATTACAATTAGCTAATTACTAATTACAATTAACTAATTAAAATTAACTACTTACTAATTACAATTAACTAATTACAATTACTTAAATACTTACTATTAATTAACTAATTAAAATTGACTAATTAACTAATTACAATTAATTATTTAATTACTTACAAATATTTAACTACTATTAACTAATTAGAATGTATTAAATAACAAATTACAATTAAATAATTTGATACTTAAAAATAATTCATTCACTATTATAATTAATTATTAACTACTAATACATAATTAGGTTTTAAACTAATTCTATAAAGTAAACAAATAAATTAATAAACAAATTCCATAATCTAATTACATTAACTAAACAATTAAATACACAATTTAAAATATTAAATAAATGTAAATAAAAACTTACCTCGAATTTGCAGAACTTTAAATTTGCAAAAAGATCCTCGGTTGGATGAGGATGAGGGAGAGGGAGGAGGGAGAATGAAGAGAGGTAAGAGGGAGAATGAGGAGAGGAGTGGAGTGGAGGGAATGAGGAGAGGAGGAGGGGGGAGGGGGTTTTATAGCTGCAGGTGGAGATCAGCGCCACTTGAAGTGGCGCTGATCCTTTTATCCTAAAGGTATCAATGCCACTTAAAGTGGCACTGACCAATTATTACCGGTTTTCCGGTTAGTGCCACTTGAAGTGGCACTATGGCGTTTTTTTCCATTAGCGCCGATTCAAGTGGCGCTACACTGACCCATTTTCCTAAAAAATAAAATCAGTAACCCATTTTCATAAAAAAAAAATTCCCCCACCCCAAATTTTCCAAAAAAAGTACATAACAAATAAAAATTAATAAAGTGCACTATTTATTTGTGTAATGACAAAAAATAGTGAAATGTATTTAATAAAAAAATACATTATATATCTACTTCATTACAAAAAAGAATTACAACAATCTTAAAAAAAATAAACCATCTGATTCTGATGTTGTGTTGTTAGTGGGGCTTGACAACATATCAAGCTCGTTATCAACGTTGATAAATTCTTGTTGTCGATCTTGTGCGTACAAATGATCCCTAGTGAATATAAGAGCTTCAGCCATGTCTGGTGTAAGTCGTGTACGATAATCACTAATAACTCACCCACTTGCACTAAAAGTAGACTGAAGCACAGCCGATTGTCGCCTATCGACCATTCAAGGTTCCAATGCTCTGCTAATGTGTATAGCAACACTCGAGTTGAATCCTCGATGATGATACTTTTCAATAATCGATTGTTTTTAAGTGATTGTATTTTGATCGGGAGGTTTGTTTGCATAGCTTAAATGAAGTGATTAATGGTTGGTGTTTGATTTAACAATTTGATAAAGTTTGAGGTGAGTTCATTATTAGGGAGTTAAGTTTGTGATATCCTTGATTTTTGCTTTATATTGCATTAAATTAACACCTATTTTACAAGATGACGTTGATTGGAATTCCTAAGTGTCAAGGCTTTAATCCAAGACTTAACTAAACTTAGGGTTATAATATCAATCATAGCTTATTGATGGTAATGTATTTATGGTTATAATAATTCATGGAAACCACACGTTAAACAAAACAAGTCATTAATCCATGACATGTTAAGTCCAATATACACAATGTTAATTTGAAGAATATTTATCGAGCAAATACTCTCAATCACTTAACATCCATAAATTTTGACTCACCCCAATGAGATATTTACTCATCCATTGAGATGATTAGTAATCCGGTTTATTATATTTATGATTATGAATTAATAAGAGAAGAAAAAGAAAGAGATAAGAAAAGATTTGTGCGTCAAACACACACACACACGAACGTTGATGAGAATTAAAAACAGAATTTTGATTGAATGAGGAAGAAAAAGAAGGGAAGGGTTTCAATTTGATTTCAAATATTTTAAGAGCATTAATTTTTAAGAATAGAGGGTGGATGGTTAAAAAATAACATAAAGAAGAAACTTTCATTAAAATTTAAACGAAATTGAAAACAAGTTACGCAATTACAAATGAAAGGAACACAAAAGTAAGTGAAAACAAAGAGAGGAGGAAGAGTCTATCAAGTGAAAACTTGAGTATGGAAGGTACTCCCAATCCTTTGGAAAGGCTTTGGTAATTACAATGTACGATCCTCTCTTCTAAAATGTCAACTCCTTGCAAGGAGAGGAGGGAAAATGTATTTATAGCCCAATGTCATGGGCTGTTTGCATTCCAAAAATTTCCCCTCCACTTGGTTCGAATATTGGACCATCCAGAGAGCCAAATATTGAGATATCTTATTCTTAAAATTTGTATATAACAATGTTGGAAGTCTACTCTCAAAATTTGGAGACATTTTTACTTATGGGGACAAAGTTATGGCGGTTTGAGTAAACAATTCCGAACTGTTCATTCCTATCCATGCTTTTTTAAAGGCCATAATGTGAACGGATTTGTGTACAAGAAGATGCCATAATTTTTGAAAACTTTCTTCAAAAAATTTTCCCTACAATATCTTGGATTTCAAACTAAAAAATATCATCTCCAATTGATTTCTATATTAGGAGAAAAGTCAAATTTGGTGTGTTGATCTCAATTCCCGGACAGAATTGTGGGTTGAACTTCAAAGCTTCATTTGGCCCCCTTGTTTTTGGATTTGGGACTCGAAATTTTTATACATGACTCCTTGAATTATTCTCCAAACTTTGGAGGAGAATAAATGAATTTGGACTTCTGGATTGAGACTAGTAATTCAATCTTCATGGATGGTCCAGTTTCTTCACAGATTCTTTGGGCCTTCTTGTGAGGACCATATGACCCTTCAAATGGAAGAATTGGGCATTGATTACTTCTAATGATATGTTTTAAATTGAATAAGGAATCCTACAAAATAAGAAACACACAATTTGGATTATTAGGGTGGTATTTATTATTAAAATTTTAAACATACTTGAATCTGGATGAATTCAAATAGTGGTCAAAAATTATATTTAATATTTAAACATCAATGTTTCAAACAAATTATGAATATTTCATATAAAATCAGTAAAGGGAGTATATTATAAGTTATTAAAATATTAATAAAATCAAATCCCCCACACTTAGTCTTGTGCATGTCCTCATTGTAAGAGTTGGTGTCCAAGAAACCATATGGTTTTACTTTGATTACATGGATATTTAATGTATTATTACATATTGTTCATTGTTCTGCATGAATATGATATAATAATGTTCTAGAGTATTTGTTTCATTGATAAGGTCATGGCAGTTCCCCGCTATGATGAAAACCTTGAAATTATATAACAATATTATTAAATATAGTTCTGTGGTTAGATGACATGCTATGATGGGACACATAACATGCAGACCGTCAGGTGCGAGTACTCATAAGCAGATGAGACTTCCTCTCATGAAGTTCACACTTGGTAATCTCCAAGATAAGAGATTATGAGAACAGACCCACTAGTAGGAATTCCTCATATTTTGGTGTCATCAGATATTTCTATCTGTGAGTGTGTGTAATGATCCTTAGACTTTAAGATTATCATTAATACGTGTCACGACTTACACACTTTGATTTACTGACGAAAACCATCATACAGACATTTGAAAGGAAGTAGGGTACATTGGGTGGGTCACAAGTGACATGTTATTAATGGATAAGTAGAGAAAGGATTTGTCCCTTCCATTTATGGAAGTTGATATCTCAATCTTTTGATTGAAATAGAACCATTACATGAAATTCCATGGCTATGGTGTAACAGCGAGTTTATTTCAGGTAGTCAAAGAACGATGTATCAAACATAAAAGTTGATGAAACAATCATGAAACCTACTTGATGAGATATTGCGATAAAGGGATTATATTGCACAATGGGCATTCGTATGTGGATGTCATTGTTGTGACTTTACGTTCTTTCTCTTGGGTTCCTTGACCCGTTGCTAGACAATACTCTTGGACTTTAGGCAAGCCCACCTAATTCCAATGAGAAAGAATCCTAGGGGGTCACACACTAAGTGTTTTTGGTGGTCTTGGTTAAATTCTATTTGAATTTAATTAATGAAATAAATAATATTCTCAAGACCGTGGAATAATTTTATTCAAGTTATAATGATCGCATAAATTAAATTAAATATATTTATTTATTTTATTAAACATTTAATAAATATTTATTTACTAGTTTGTAAATAAAATATTTATTTAAGAGAATAATTTATTTATTTATTTATTCGGGTGTTCAATAAATGAAAGTGGAGTTCGAGCGGACCAAGGTCGGTCTGATAGTAAAATAATTATTTGCAAGACGGTAAATAATTATTTAACTAGTTGACACAAATTAAAATAACACTACTATTATTTTATGACGTAGAATTTTATTTATAATTCCATTTTTTTCAAGTTGGCACACCATAAATAATGATGCAATATTATTATTAAATGCATGAGTTTTCTCTAAGTTCATAAATGTATTTAATTGTTACTATGCAATTAAATATTGTAACTAAAATTCCATGTATATAAATAGGCAAGTGCACTTATTGTACCAGACACCACACCACACGCCTAGTGAATTGAGAATTGTTGAGCCAAACAATTTCTCTCTCGAATCCTCTTCTATCCCCTCTCAAGAACGAGAGACGTTCTTCAAGGCCGAAGAACAAGCGATTAAGAACAGCCGACACAAGACACTCACTTCTCCGTGATAGCACCTGGAGAACGAGCAGTGTTGATTAGAGACCATCGGAGCACGTGTGGATCACTGCTAGAGGGATTCTATTTTGGATCCTCATAAGCGCAACGAGATAATCCGGAAGGGTCATTCCAGATGATCAACATCATCAACGAAGAAAAATACCAAAGATACATGTATTGTTTTTCTTTATGAAATTAATTAAATTAATTATAAACATGATGTGCAAGATCCTCTCTAAGGTTTCAGTCCTCTTTCTTCTATCTAAATCTTTGATTATATTCCATGGAGACTGGAATTAATCATCGTATTGATCTCAGAATAATCATTGATTATGGTAAAAATTAAATTTGGGTACCGTACTAACCACTCTTTTATTGCGCTCGGAACCTTCAAGTGGTATCAGAGGGATTACATCATAGTCTATAATTATTTAAATATTTTGTTGTTGAATTACACATTTAATAATTTAGTTGTTTCAATTTAAGTTAATCATTCTGAAAATCTAAATTTTGAGATCTATTCCTCCTCTTTTGTTTCTTGTTTACCTTACAGAAACAATATTTTCTTTTAATTTTGATTAAAATAAAATAGAGGATCTCATTCGGAGGTTCCAAAGCTTCCTGGCCGTACAACACCAGAACACACAACATGTATTCGGCAGTACACGCCATATAGTCAAGATTTAATGCATCAGACTGGTTCGCCAAACCAAGCCGTGTGTTGGAGTCTTTCTATAAGTCTTAAATGACTCTGTGTGTTGACCAGGAACATGTGGCACACAGTTTCTGGATTACATGCTATGTGGCCCAATGGACACGACGTGTAGTCCCTTTGGGTTAGGGTTGGACTATGTATCCCATACATAGCTTGCCCAGATGGAGACCATGTAACGAGGAACTACATGACGTGTGGCCCACTGGACATGTCGTCTACTCCAAAGATTTTCAAAGTATACTCACACATCGTTTCCCTGGGTGTGTACTTCAGATAGACGGTGAAAAATAATACACACCATGTAGTTGGAACTACACATTGTGTACTCATCCAAATTATGTAGATTTATTAAAATTTATTATTATATTATACAAACCCTTGAGACGTGTACCATCGTGTGGGCATAAAGCTAAGGCACAACACGTGATAGGTGTTTTATATACATGTGTTTAATTTAACATCTGCGTAATGTTCATTTCTACTCATTGGGTAGTTATGAATAGGAATTCACCAAGTTGCCTCTAAGGTACAAGTTACGTACAAAGATAATTTTAAATTAATTTATTTGTTTAAAATTATGATGGATGAGAATCTCAAGGAAATTCAGAAAAGGTTTTAAGATAAAATAATTGATTAATTAAAGATGATAATTAATTGTTTCGAGCGTGATTTATCTTAAATAATAACGATTAAAGAATTTATTGCTAGTTTTATTTATGCATAAATATCATTTCATGTATAGATGATCATGAGCTAGACCAAGACCTTTGTATGTGGATTATTTATTTTAATTTATTTATTTGAATTGAATTTGTTGGTCTGAGGGCCTTCTCCTCATTAATATGTAGGGTATGTGTGCCCAAGGTTTCTTTTATGTAAAACCCCGTTTTACCCCTCACCTACACGTGAGTTAAAAAAAGGCATATGTAATGGATGGAACTACCAAGATAGTGGAGGCGGTTCAAGCCGGAGTCGATACGAAACCAATCCCAGGAGATACAAAGGTGGACAGGTGGAAGCTGTAAACACAAACCCAAAAGGTTCAAGGTGTTTCTCCCCTAGGTCAGGGTTAGTTTATCAACCGCTAGATAAACTAACCATTAGAAAAGCTCATGATCATGCTATTTAATTTATTTTATTTTTGTCAGTTTCCTGGTTTATCATTATGTATGAGTTGTCATGATCATATAATTAATGAATTAAACAAGCATGCAAGATGGAACTAAAATAAACTAGACTTATGCGTAAATATTATCAAGACATGGTTAATCACTTAAGTAAGTTCCACTTAATATTAACAAGTGTGTGATAATGATAATAATATATTCACGCATAAGAGATAAAAAATCCCTCAAATAAAATATTTAGTCAGAACAAGCCTTTCATTACTTTATTAAGGGAAAAACTCAATAAAACTATGTGTTTGACCAACCCTTGTTAGGACACTTAATTTTATACAGGAAGACCTTATGAAAGGTTTCAGGTTGACTTAACCATATTACATTAAGAGGATCATCCCTTTCTAGACTTGGTGTAATATTGGAGGCAAGATTTGAGGAAATACAAAGTCATGATTTTGGGATTGGGGAGTCCACTCAACATATCAAGGAGTTGCAAGCCTGTAGTTGGAAAAGACCCACCAACCTAAATACCTTCTAATAGCTTGAACAACCCTTGTTGGGGTTATGCGAAGGGGAATATGAATCCTTTACACTAGAATATCATGACAACTGGACATTTCGAGTTCAATGGTGAGGGCTATTGGGACTTGATAAAATAGTGGGAGACTTAATAAAGTTCATTATTTCTTATAAAATGTAATCAAGAAAGTAATAATGATCTGCTATTTTAATTATAGAATAAAAACAAAAAACTCGTCAACCACACTATCCCTACGATCGATTCTAGATAAAGACAACATCCTCACCAGTAGTAACTTCCAGGAATGGTTTGACGCCTTCGGGTTATCCTACACCATGAACAGAAGTCTTACGTGTTGGATTCAGCATTACCTGATCCGCCTGCCAAAGAGGCGAGTGATGAGAATTTCATGTGTTTGATGCTATCATCAATGTCTAGTGAGCTCATGAAGTCTCATAAAAAAATAAAATCTTATAGCATGCTCGAGAACCTCTTTGGTCTTTACCAAGAGAGAGAAAGATAGGAAAGGTTTGAGATCTCTAAGTCACTCTTTCAGAGTAAGCTTAGAGAATGTGTCCTAGATGAGCCTCATGTAGTCAAGATCATTGGCTACATTGAGCGCCTAGAGGTTCTAGGGTTTAAACTCCCTGAAGAACTGGGCATTGATCTCATTCTTGCATCACTCCCTCAGAACTTCTCTAAATTTGTTTTCAATTTCAATATGAACAACATTGAGAAGTCTCTATCTGATCTTATTATCCTTATTCTCCAAGTGTACAAAGATATGAAGAGCGAAAAGCCTTATGTCTTTATGGTGAATAAGAGGAAAGGGAAGGTGAAGAGATTTAAGCCAAAATCTTCTTCATGTCCTTCTAATAAAAGGAAGATCAAAGGGGAGGTGAGGGAACATGAGGCTGTTTGTTTCGCATGTGGCAAGAAGGGCCCCTGGAAGAAGAACTGCACCCAGTCTAAGAAGCAAGGGGAAGCTTTAGGTGTGTTTGTTATCAAATTCAATCTATCTTTTTCTACAAATTGGGTATTAGATATAGCTTTTGGTGCTCACATATGTATCAAAATATAGGAACCAAGTAGATTTTGGAAGATTGATCGAGGGTAGGTAGATCTACAAATAGCCAATAGAGCCATACTTGTTGTTGTAGCTGTTGGGGACTACCACCTCACATTGCCAACTGGGATGAACTTGGTGTTAAAGGGTTGTTATTATGTGCCTTCTGTTACTAAAAACTTTATTTCTGTATCCAGATTAGATACATATGGATTTTTTTTTCAAGTTTGTAAATGAATGTTGCTTCTTTTACAAAGATAACATTTGTTATGGTAGGGCACATTTATACAACGAAATTTATGTGTTGGATTACACAAACCAAGTAATGGAAATCGATAACAAAGATACTTCACATGACTTATACCACACCCAAATTTGGAATCACCAGCTAGGTCATGTAAATGAGAAATGATTGAAAAAGTTATATCAAGATGGATATTTAGATTCTTTCGAACTAAAACCACTTGGCGTATGTCATGCATGTTTACAAGGCAAAATGACCAAATCCCCATTTAGTGGGAAAGGTGAAAGGGCTAAATAACTTCTTGAATTAGTTTATACCGATGTGTGTGGACCATTTCCAGTTGAAGTAAGGGGAGGGTACTCATACTTCATAACTTTTACTGATGATTTTAGTAGATATGGATATATCTACTTAATGAGGTATAAGTCAGATTCTTTTGATAAGTTCAAAGAATACAAGAATGAAGTTGAGAACCATCTTGGTAAGAATATTAAGAAACTTATCTCAGAACGAGGTGGATAATATCTTAATCAAGACTTCATATATTACTTACGGGAGTTTGGGATCCTATCCCAACTCACTCCTCCAAAAATGCCCCAGTGGAATGGTGTGAAAGGAGAAACCGCACCCTGTTGGACATGATGAGATCAATGATGAGTCATGTGAGTCTTCCATCATTCTTTTGGGGATATGTGTTACAAATAGTGGCACACATACTAAACCAAGTACCAACTAAATCGATAAATAATATTCCATATGAGTTCTAGAGTGGAAGAAAATCCATGTTATTGAATTTACATGTGTGGGGTAGCGAAACATTTGTTAAGGCCTCTTTAGGTAACAAAATCACACCCCGAGGCACAAAGTATTCCTTTATAGGATACCCCAAGTAAATAAGGTGATATTACCTATAAAACCCCTTAGACAAAAAGGTTATAGTGTTAAGACATTCCATATTCCTTGAGAGGGATCAAATCTCCAAAAGAGATAATGAGAGCGAGATAGACTTCGATGAAGTCAAGGCTCAAGGTACATAAGAGTTGGTATAGGAACAGATTCCACAAAGCCCCGTGGAAGAAGAATCTATTCTAGAGACACAAGTACTGCATAGGAGTACAAGAGAGGTTAGAGAATCGGAATGGTATGGTTTTCTAGTTACCGAGGATGGTGACTCCTTATTAGTTGATAATAATGATCCTCTAACCTACAAGAAAGCAGTAAGTGGCACAGACGTTGCCAAGTGGCAAGAAGCCATGAATTCTGAAATGGATTCCATGTACCAAAACCAAGTCTGGATTTTGGTAGATCCTCTAGTTGATGTAAAGCCTGTTGGTTGAAAATGGGTATTCAAGAAGAAATTGGACATGGAAGGACAATTCAGTACCTATAAGGCACGAATGGTTGCAAAAGGTTTTAAATAGCTTCAAGAAATTGAATACGATGAAACCTTCTCACCAGTTGCAATGCTAAAATACATCAGAATTATAATTTCCATTGTGGCTTACCATGACTATGATATTTGGAAAATAGATGTCAAAATAACATTCCTTAACGGGAACCTTCAGGAAGATGTCTACATGACACAACCTAAAGGGTTTGTGACTCCAAAGGATGCCAATAAGGTATGCAAGTTGTAGAAATCCATTTATGGATTAAAAAAAGCATCCAGGTCATGGAATATTCATTTTTATAAAGCCATAAAATAATTTGGTTTTATAAAGAATGAATGTGATCCTTGTGTCTACATACAGTTTAGTGGGAGTGCAGTTGTTTTCTTAATAGTATATGTTGATGACATATTACTTATTGGAAATAAGATACCAGTCTTACAGTCTATTAAGACATGGTTGAATCAATACTTATCCATGAAATACTTGGGTGAGGCAGTGTATATTCTTGGGATAAAGATACACCATGATAGATCCAAGAGATTATTGGGCCTAATTCAAAGTACATACATTGATAAAATACTGAAGAGATTCAGTATGGAACAATCCAAGGGGGGATTATTGCCAGCATTACATGGCATTCATCTTTCCAAGAAAATGTGTCCTCAGACACATGAGGAAAGAAAGATAATGGCAAGGACTCCATACACATCAGTGATTGGGTCATTCATGTATGTCATTCTATGTACTAGGCTGGATGTCGCCTATGCATTGAGTGCGGTAGGTAGATATCAAGCTGACCTAGGTGACCGCCATTGGATGGTAGTCAAGACTATCCTAAAGTATTTGAGGTGTACTAAGGATATGTTCTTGGTTTATGAATGAGATGAGTAACTAGTCATCAGAGGATATGCATATGCTAGTTTCTAGACTGATCAAGATGACATGAAGTCGCAAACGGGATACATCTTCACTTTGAATGGAGGTGCAGTGAGCTAGAAGAGATCAAAGTAGAGTGTGGTCGTAGATTCTATAGCAGAGTCCAAGTATATCACAACTTCTGGGGTAGCTAAAGAAGTAGTTTGGATGTGAAGCTTCATCCAGGAGCTAGATGTGATACCTAGCAGTAAAGATCCCATCACACTGTACTGTGATAATACTACAGCGGTGGATCTCGCAAAAGAGCCAAGGTCACATCAATAGATGAAGCACATACTTCCGAAGTATCATCTCTTGAGAGATTTTTCTCAGATAGGTGAAGTTGCAGTGAGTAGTATTTGCATGGAAGACAATGTGGCATACCCCTTGACTAAAACCTTGACTCAGCAGAAACATGATCATTATGTGAGGTCTAGTGGACTGAAAGTCATAGGTAGTTGGCTCTAGTTCAAGTGGGAGTTTGTAATAGTTGGTGTCCTATAACCAACTAGTTTTACTTTTATTACATGGATATTTAATGTATTATTACATATTGTTCATTGTTCTGCATGACTATGATGCAATAATTTCTTAGAGTATTTGTTGCATTGATAAGGTCATGGAAGTTCCCCACTATGATGAGAACCTTGAAATGATATAACAATATTCTTAAATATAGTTCTTTGGTTGGATGACATGCTATGATGGGACACATAGCATGCAGACCATCAGGTGCGAGTACTCGTAAGTAGATGAGACTTCCTCTCATGAAGTTCGCACTTGGTAATCTTCAAGATAGGAGATTATGAGAATAGACCCACTAGTAGGAATTTTGAATGTTTTGGTGTCACTACTAGAAATCATTGTTTTCCCAACACTTGTATACCAACGGTTCTTTTGAACTGTTGGTATAGGTGTTCTTTACCAACGGTTTGCATGAACTGTTGGTAAAGATGAAATTTAGATGAGGTTTCCCAACGGTTTCATCAAACTATTGGGAAAGCATTGTTCTTTACCAACAGTTCATGAGAACCATTGGTAAAGATGGATTTTAGATGATTTTTCCCAACGGTTTCATAAAACCGTTGGGAAAGAATTGTTTTACCAATGGTTTTTAATAACCGTTGGCAAAAAAACCCCAATTTCGACTAAGGCAGGTGACCCCTCGATTCCAAAAGCAGATTGCACGACTCCAGAAGTGCTGCCTGACTCCCAGAAGCCCTTGAGAAGCCCCATCATAGGTTCACCTCTTCCATTCGATCAGCTGCCAGGTTAGACTCCTTCCACCTATTCTCAAGGATATCCTTCCACTTCTTCTCAAGGACATCCTTCTATTCTCAAGGATATTGTTATTCCCTATTTCTAGGGATTTTGGAAAATTTTATGATTCACTAATCCACGAATTATGTACTCAAATCACTACATTTGTGTACACATTGTTTATTTAATGTTTTCATTACACATATACATTTATAAGGTCATGGTGTCTCTTTCTTGTGTTCTAATTTTAAAGATTCATAGTTTTTTTTAATCTCAATGCTTCAAATATTACACCTTAGTGTATATGAACTCATAAGAAATTATTTGTAATATTTATTCATATCATTTCATGAAAATCACTCCTTTCATTAAGATCATGTCAAACATGAAGATCTTATTCATCTTAATTTTTGTACACTATGTGTATTACATAACAAGTATGTATCATGTTTCTATCAAAATCTCTATATATATAAAATGACACACTGTTCAATTATCCTTTTCAAAATAGAACATATGGAGTATCTTCTCGAACTTTTCAAAATAGTATGTGGTCCCTAATTATTCTTCACAGAAGAAATAAGAAATACTTAATCGTACAATCCAATGTTCTTTATGAATAAAATATCTACAAAGGGAACTCTCGGTGGGACCTCTCCTTTTCCCATGTAGTACTTCTTCCTTATTCATGAAACTAATTCACAAAATGTCAAATTCACAATATAAATGAATATTAGTTTTCCTAATATAACCATTAACCATTATACCTTCAACATCATACATGAGTTATTCAATCACCTTTTTAAAACACAATGAACATTTTCACTGATTTGGGGTTCCTCAAAATGCTTTGGAAAATAAAAAAAAACACACGTATTGAATCGTGATTCTCATATGGTTTCATGGATACAAGTTCATCTTGAAAATCATGACTGCGTGGTTCAAATATCAAGAGGACCATGGGATTATTATTCTTCACAAAAATGAATTTGTTTTCTGCAACTATGTTTTTTTTTTGTTTTCAGTTTTGATTTGGCCGAAAGGGGATCTTTGTGGTCATTAATCATGGTTGTGAATGGTCATTGAGGATGTAAGATAGTATGACTTCATTTTACTTGATATATACAATATTATTATTGATTTATGTTCAATTTTATTATCTTTGATAAGTGATGTTGTTTAATAAGTTGTTATTAATGGTTGTAATAATGACGATATGGTATAAGGGTTCACATGGTGTGTATAACAGTTGACATAGTGTCTACGACAATCTAGTGTCATGGGAATGTACATGGGAATGTACACACATTACATGACTTGGTTAGCCATGTAAATATACATGGCCAATCCCTTACGGTGAAAAGTATGTTTGGCCAAATGGGGTGCTGAAAACGTCCCATTTACACATGGATTTGTTTCATGGTTATGCCCACATGATGTGTTGGATATACTATAGAGTAGGTAGTAATTAGCTCAGTCAAAACACTTTCATCCCTGAAATTCAAGACTACATGGTTAAATGGAAGAACCCATGTTCTAATGACATGCCTAACATGGTTTCTAACTCACCTCACCTAAAAATAAAATAGAACACTGGTTAAATGAAAGAATTCATCCTAAACATACACTATAACATTGGTTAAATGGAAGAAATCATCCTCGTTACTGAATTCCATACACATTTGGGAAAAAAACCATCATTCAAGAACATCACTGTAATGTATAGGCTTTTCACAAAACACATATCCCTTAAATGTCATGAAATTACAGTAGGCACTGATTTAAAGTTGTCATGTTTATAGGTGGAATCTTTGTAGCTTTGGATAATATATTCTCAAAACTATAGAGTGGAACCCCATTCGGTGTTTTGAGGTCCACCCAGGACAACCCCCTCCTTCTTGGACCCAGGAAACCCCCCCCCTTCCTGGACCTTGGACAGCCCCCACCCTCCTCCCTGGACCCCAGACAGCCCCCACCCTTCTTCCTAGACCCTGGACAGCCCCCCTCCTCCCTGGACCTCAGACATCCCCCCACCTTTCTAGACCCAGGACAACCCCCCTCCTTCCTGGAACCTGGACAGCCCCCCCACCCTCCTCCCTGGACCCCGGACAACCCACCACCCTCCTCCCTAGACCTCAGACAACCCAAAAATCATTATTCGTATGTGAGATAAAACACAATAGAACTTGAAGGTCCCTCTCCAATGAGTGGACATCTGGGTTCGGGTCACTAATGAGTGGCATCCTGGTTTGGGATGTCACAATTCTTAGATATCCTTTTTATAGGTGTTTCTAATCAAATACATACCTATAACTATTGAAGGTCCCTCTACAAAATCAATTGGGACATGATTCAATGAATACACCCTACCAACCTATGATCTATGGCCCCAAAACTAGGATCCTTTAATCCACGGTTAAGGTGAAACTTGATGAGGCCATAACTACTTTTGATGTGATCTTCATCCTACTCCTCATCCTGATCTCTCAGAAGAAGTTAAAGTATAAAACTCATGTACTCCCAACAAGACCCTTAAGGGTTATGTATTCCTTGATCCACTTCCAATATCTTACTGGGAAATCCTTGAATATAGGCATTAGAAATTCTGTATCTTATTTTCTTATATACACTGTATTTTTTTGTATTTCTTAATATGATTCTCATATAGAGCAAAGTGTCAGTTATGATTTTATTTAAAGTAAACAATTATCATTTACCTAAATATTTTTTTGATTGAACTTCAATATTATTGAATTGCTTTGAAATGACTTATTGAATTTTTTTTACAGAATGGATAGAAGTTGGATGTACGAAACTGATCGGATTTCAACCGATTTTCAAAATAATTTGAACAGCTTTTTAGATTTTGCATTTGACAAGGCTTCATATAGTGGCCGCATACACTTCCCATGTTCTAATTGTGTTGGAAGACCTTGGTTGAGTCGTGAAGCAGCTAGCTATCATATAACCAAATATGGTTTCCAAACAAACTATTATGTGTGGTATCACAATGGAGAGAAAATGGAATCTCAAAATGTTGATGATCCAAATGATAAGACTGAATTGGAGAGTTTGATATATGATCAGTTTCCATTTATTCGACATCATGAGAAGGAAAGGATGTCCAACCAACAAGATTTCGATACAAGCACACATGATGTGTCCAATGAAAATGATGACGTTGATAGGGTGAAAAAATTGAATGATTCTACGACGAATCCAGTATATCGGCAATGTGGTAAAATGAAAAAGTTGGAATTTTTAATCCGATTGTTTCATGGGAAAACTATGTATGAGATTTTAAATACTGCAATTGATTAGATTCTTACCTTCTTGAAGGACTTACTTCCAGATAATGCAGATATTCCCTCAAACCACTATATGGCATGGAAGTTAGTTGATGGACTTGGATTCTCAAAAAAAAAATTCATGCTTGCCTGAATGATTGTAGCTTATTTTGGGAGGAAACTGTTGAAAGAAATGATTGTATCAAATTTGTAACATCCCGATGGAAGCCAAAAGATGATGGAACACCATCTCATGTGCCAAAAAAAGTAATGTGGCACTTTCCATTGATCCCCAAATTACAAAACCTTTTCATGTCTGATGAAATATCAGTAAAAATGCGATGGCATGACACTGAGAGAAAAAATAATAATGAAGAGTTGGTTCACCCTGCATATGAATTTTCATGGTAGAGATTTGATGCTTGATATCCTGAATTTGCAGCCGACATGCGTAATGTGAGTTTGGGTCTTTCATGTGATGGTTTTAATCCATTTGGGTAGATTCTTACTTCACACAACACATGGCTGATTTTCATACACATTTATAACCTTCCCCCATGGTTGTGTATGAAAAAGCCTTACACTTTCTTGAGTATACTGATATATGGACCTTCTGATCCCGACAATGATATAGATGTATACATGTAACCTTTAATAAAAGAGTTGAAACTTCTTTGGGATGTGGGTGTGCCCACATATGATGCATGTTCGAAAGACATATTTCAGATGTGTGATGCACTTATGTGGACGATCAATGATTTTCCTACTTATGCAATGATGTCTAGATAGAGCACAAAAGGAAAATTTTCATGTCCTGTTTGTATGAAGAATACTCGATCGAGAAGACTGAAATATCATCGTAGTTTTAGTTTTATGGGACATCGACGATTCTTGCGAATGAAACATCCATATAGAAACAATTGTCGAAGATTTGACAATACCATGGAGACTGACGATCCACCTCAGTGTATGTCTGGAATTGATGTGCTTAATGAATTGAAAGATTTTAGTTATTCATTTGGGAAGGGTGTAATGAAATCTAGAAATAGGAAAAATGTTTCCAATGATACCTGTTACAATTGGAATAAGAAGAGTATATTCTTTGAGTTGTCGTATTGGTCAACCAACTTGTTACGTCATTGCTTAGACGTAATGCACATTGAAAAGAATATATGTGAAATGTTGATTTCGATTCTTCTAAATGTCAAGGGGAATACAAAATATGATTTATGATCTTGGAGTGACTTGGTAGATTGGGGGATCAGACCAGAATTGCATCCTGTCTGTATCAGTGAAAATAAATGGCAAGTTCCATGTGCTTCTTATGTGATGACACCTGCTGAAAAAAAAAATCAATTTCTGGAAGTGCTAGAGACTATTAAAGTTCCTGATAGCTATTCAAGCAATATATCAAAACGGGTCAACATAAAAGAGTTGAAGATGAAATCTTTTAAGACTCATGATTATCACATCCTGTTGCATGAGTTGATTCCAATAGAAATCCATCATCTATTTTCTAATAATGTAAGAGTATTAGTTATTCGGTTGTGATATTTGTTTAGAGATCTTTGTGCTAATAAGTTTTCCAAATCCTTCTTGCAAAAACTGTTGACAGAGACACCATT
Organism: Viscum album; assembly: GCA_963277665.1. Classification (NCBI taxonomy): domain Eukaryota; kingdom Viridiplantae; phylum Streptophyta; class Magnoliopsida; order Santalales; family Viscaceae; genus Viscum; species Viscum album. Next base: position 1,955,537,421 of record OY728130.1, read on the forward strand.
AATTTTGTGTGAGTTAGAGAAAATATTCCCTCCATCATTTTTTACATGCATGTTGCATCTGACTGTCCATATTCCGACCGAAATACTTAATGGAGGACTCGTTGCTTTCTGTTGGATGTATCCAACTGAAAGAAACATGTACACATTGAAATTATATGTCCGGAATAGGAATTATCCCAAAGGTTCTATTGTAAACGGTTACTTGGCTCAAGAATTTATGGATTTCTGCTCAATGTATTTGTCTGATCTTACTATGAGAATAAACAAACCAATGAGAAATTAAGAAGAAAGGTATGAGCAAATTGAACCCAGTTTTCCATCACTTCCTCAGATAGGAAGAATTCTAGGATCATATACATTGACGACATTAAGCCTTGAAGATCAAGAGATGACACATCACACAATGTTGTTCAATTGTGATTTCTTCAATGAGTATATCAAGTAAGTAAATTATGCATGTATCTCTTATCTTATCTCTTGTAATTTTAAATATTTGTTAAACTATTATTATTTTTATCTATAAGGAACATAAAGAATTGATATATAAAAAGCATCGTTCTTTATCTTTGAGAAGGAAAGAGACTTTGCAAAACAAAGGGTTTTCTGCTTGGCTGAAATTGAAGGTAAAAATATTTTTTGTAATAACTAAATAAAAATAATATTTAATTATGTTTACTATTTTTTTATATTTCAGGTATCGAGTTTTCCTATAGAATCTGTTTCTGAGGAAATAAGAGCTTTGACTTTTGGTCCTAATACCATGGTTCATGCTTGTAAATCACTTGTGATCAATGGATACAAATTTATTATCATTGAACGAGCAAGAAACATGAGAACACTATATGATGGTGTTATGATAACTGCCACAATAGACTGTTATGCCAGTTCATCAGATAATAGACCTTGTTCTGAAAATGTAGCTTATTATGGAGTCATGGAGAAAATAATAATTTTGGATTATTACTCACATGATCGATTCACGATGATGAAATGTCAATGGTTTGATTCAATGATGAGGCAAGGCACCTTTATTAATGATTGTGGATTTCGAGTTATTGACATGACTCACACTCTTTCCACCGATCAACCATATGTATTGGCATCAATGGTGAAACAAGTTTTTTATGTCAAAGATCATTGTCATCCTAAATTCGGTGTAATTATTGATGTAAATCCCAGACATGTTTTTAATGATGGTGATGATGAAGTTGACACTATCCCTACTGCAATTAGAAGCAATCCGTTTATTACTTATGATGACTCTAATAACTCAATTTTCAGAGTTGATTGTGAACCTGAAGTTGTGGTGGGAAATATATAGAATCATACAGTCGTGTTCTCACCTACATATTTCACCTACATAATTCAGAGTGTATATCCTAGTACTTACCTTCAAACCACCATAAATATTCTATTTCTTTATGTTTTTTTATCAGAATGGTTTTTCTATATTTTGTTTTTTGGGTTACACACTAGTTATCTATTTCTAATTACTTCCATATTTGTTTCCATTGTAGGAAATGACACCCATTGAAGAGAGGCAGCGGAAAAAGATGACAGAAAATAATTGTCGCATGAAATAGATGGGAGTTCCTCCACTAATCCCCATTGTGAGTATTTTATTTCAAATATATATATTTCAATAACTTATAATATCATGTGTTTACTTTTGTGTTGATTTTTTTTAGGATTCACCCCCTAGATGAGAGATATCTGATGAGGAGCTTGATATTTCTCCCAGTACAGAGGCTGGTGGTAGGAGGGGGGGTGGTGTCAGAGTTAGAGGATCATCTGGTGGTCCTGGTACTGAGGTCGGTGGTACGAGGGATCATGGTGCGAGAGTTAGACGATCCACTGGTCGTACCCGATTGTACTATGCCCCTACTACAAACATATCTTCTGCGCCCCATTTTAATCCTGGTGTGTCCTTAGGGACACACAGGGTATTTAGGCCTCCGATGTTTACACTACCAGTTGGCCAGATGTCTGTGCCATCATCTTTTGCTTCTGGTTCATTATCTCTGAGCTATTATATTCCACCTTCTTCGACTCCTGCTCTGACACAGTATGTGGCTGAGGAGCGTACACTGAGGGACGCTCCACCTGTACAGGATATTCCTTCAGCTTATGCACATCCAATGATGCCCATTGATCCGACTACCATAGGTATATTTATATAACTCTAACAATTTTTTATACCAAAATTTATTTTTATTATAACTTGTACTGATTTTTTTAATAATAGATTCATCTACTGATAGGAGGTGGAGGAGGGGGAGTACTCGCTTGTGTGCAGTATGGAACCGCCAGACACAGTTGATGGTTGAATATAATAATGATGGATAGATGATTAATAAATCTGGGCAGGAATGTCAGAGTTTTTTGGTGACACTAACCAAATACTCCGACATCATTCCAGTTAGCCCTCTTTCTTGGAGACATCTGCCACACGAAGTCAAGGATAATGCGTGAGAACAAATATGGGTAAAAAATCTATTAGATTTAATGTAGTATTTTTTTTGTATTTATATTAATTAATCTATTGGGTGTCAGCTTCGGTTTAACTTCTCTAACGGCGAAGGTGCACGACCAGCGCGTTTAAAGGAGCTCAGAGAGTTTTGGAGAGCTTATAAGCATGAACTATATGTTGGCTGGTGTGATAGAGTGAGCACGGAGTTGGAGACATTACCTGTCATGGATGACTGCCCAATAGAGCAATATCGCCAAATGATTACCCATTGGGTGACTGCCAAATTTAAGGTATTAATCCCATTTGAGGTATTTAAATGACAATTTTCATATTTTTCATTAATATTATCTTATTTATTATTAAAAATTATTTAGGAATCTTCTAAAAAAACAAAAAAAAATTGATTCAAAGAAATACCTCTACACTTTGGGGCGCACTGCTATGCCAGATCATGAGAGGCAGCTGGTACGATATAGTTTATAAATTTTCTTTAGGACTTGCCCTTTTTATTGTTTCGTACTTAAATTATGTGATTTATTGAATATTGAATATATGATTATACTTTCACTTTATATTGTTTCAATGTCATTACATAAGCACAAATTGAATATTTAAGTACGTATCCCTCGAGAAAAATTGTTTTTCTCGAGTAGAAGGAAAAAAGATGGAACTACAGTTAATGAACCGACATAAGAAAAGATTGTAAGTTTTAATTTGTTTATTTCAAAGTTTAATATCTATTTTGAAATTTAATAATCTATTAATATTTTTAACAGGATGCTTTAGAGGACCTTGATTCCCAGGATCCTGACAATTTAGGGCCACATGATCATTTATATCAGGTTTTGGGAGATGAGCACTCTGGTCGAGTACGCTGCCAACCTGGTAAGAATATAGTCCCGACGAGGCATTGGTCCTCTCCAGGTATCCATTATAGTACCACCGAGTTGGAATAGGTCAAGGATCATGCAATACAGTCTGATAAAAGGGTTACATAGTTGGAAGAACAGGTTCAAACGAGGGAGAAAGAATTTATGAAACTGATCAAAGATTTATCTTCATCACTTCCACCAGAGGCCAGCGCAACTTGTCAGACATATATGTCGTCGATGGGTGCATTATCCAATGCACCAGGTGGAAGTTCTAGTAGCGGTCAAGATGATGAAGTTCCTGGTGATGATGATAATACTGAAGAGGATGATGGCGAGAATGAGGATGAGGACGAGGGCGAGGATGGGGCCAAGGGCAAGGATGGGGCCGAGGGAAAGGATGAGGCCGAGGATGAGCATGGGGATGATGATGAGGACGACGAAAAGGACAGAGATGGTGGCAAGGATGAGGATGATGATGACAGTGGTGATGGTGATGGTGATCAGGGGTAGATTTATCCATTACATTTTTTAATTCTGTATAACTCTTTATTTTTGAACCTGGTTTTTCACTCTGGTATGGATATTTTTGAATTCAGTATAACTCTTTATTTTTGACCAAATACTGGACACTTTTGTAATTCCTTTTATAAAAAAAAATAATAACTTTGAATAATTATTGAATCCACTAAATCTCCTCCCAATTCTATCCTTCCAAATATGTCTTCTTTAGAAAAATAAACATTATCCAATACCACCAGAAGGTTGGAAGGCTAAAAAGAACTAGCATCAACCAAACATCGTCCCTTAGTCCCATCTCAAACCTAAAAGCTTTTATGTAATCATTTTTGAAAAGATCTAGTGCAATTTTCACCAACTCAACAAAGTGGTTGGAGAACTCTAGAAGAGTACGCTTCACTTTTTCCAACTTCAAAAACTCCAAATTATTTTACACGTGTAAAGTTTCATGATAAAAAGATGGTTAAATATCTTATTGAATTAAACCTAGGTAAGACCTTTTTGAAACTTATCCTACAATATATAATCCCAACATATTCATTCTGGTCATTTGTGACGTGTACGAGTCGTCAACCGTGCCTCAATCCGAGACACGGTTTGGATGGTACCACTCAAAGTGTCTCACTTTTATTTGAAATGGACAACATTTTAAGTGAAAACAACAACTGGAATACGGAAAAACTGACCAAACACATATGGATTCTATTGATACTTCAGTAAAATGATCCATGGGTTATTTGTGATGTGTATGAGTCAAAAACGACTCAATCCAAGGCAAGGTGTGGCCGGTAACACTCAAAGTGTCTCACTTTTGTTTGAAATGGACACTGTTTTAAGTAAAAACAACAGCCATACGGAAAACCGACCAAACGCATTCATATTCTGTTGATAATTTAGGACAACAATACATGGGTCATTTTTGATGTGTATGAGTCAACCACGCCTCAATCCAAGGCACGGTTTGGCCGGTACCACTCAAAGTGTCTCACTTTCATTTGAAATGGACAACATTTTAAGTGAAAACAACAATTGGAAAACGGAAAACTGACCAAACGCATTCATATTATGTTGATACTTCAGGAAAAAGATCCATGGGGCATTTTTTATATGTAATAGTCAAACCCGCCTCAATCCGAGGCACGGTGTGGCTAGTACCACTCAAAGTGTCACACTTTTGTTTGAAATGGACATTGTTTTAAGTAAAAACAACAACCATACAAAAAACCAACCAAACGTATTCTAATTGAATTGATACTTTAGAAAAATGATCTATGAGTAATTTTGGATGTGTAAGAGTCAACCATGCCTCAATCTGAAGCACGGTTTGGTCGGTACCACTCAAAGTGTCTCACTTTTATTTGAAATGGACAACATTTTAAGTGAAAACAACAACTGACATATGGAAAACTGACCAAACGCATTCGTATTCTATTGATACTTCAGGAAAACAATCAATGGGTCATTTGTGACATCTATAAGTCAACCTTGACTCAATACGAGGCATGGTGTGGCAGGTATCACTTGAAGTGTCAGTCTTTTGTTTAAAATGGACACTGTTTTAAGTAAAAAAAATCATACAAAAAACTGACCAAATGTATTCTGATTGTGTTAATACTTTAGAACAATGATCCATAGGTCATTTTTGACATGTACGAGTCAACCGTGCCTCAATTCAAGGCACGTTTTGGCTGGTACCACTCAAAGTGTCTCACTTTTATTTGAAATGGACAACATTTTAAGTGAAAACAACAACTGGCATACAGAAAACTGACCAAACGCATTCAGATTCTATTGATACTTCAGGAAAATGATCTATGGGTCATTTGTGACGTGTACGAGTCAACTCCGTCTCAATATGAGGCACGATGTGGCTGGTACCACTCAAAGTGTCGCACTTTTGTTTGAAATGGACACTGTTTTAAGTAAAAACAACAGCCATACAGAAAACTGAGAAAACATATTATAATTGTGTTAATACTTTAGAAAAATTATCCACGGGTCATTTGTGATGTGTATGAGTCAACCACGCCTCAATTTGAAGCATGGTTTGGCCAGTACCACTCAAAGTGTCTCACTTTTATTTTAAAAGGACAACATTTTAAGTGAAAACAATAACTGGCATACGGAAAACCGACCAAACGCATTCAGATTCTATTGATACTTTAGGAAAACGACCCATAGGTCATTTTTGATATGTAAGAGTCAACCCCGACTCAATCCAAGGCACGATGTGGTGGGTATCACTCAAAGTGTCTGTCTTTTGTTTAAAATGGACACTGTTTTAAGTAAAAACAACAACCATACGGAAAACCGACCAAAATTATTCTGATTGTGTTGATAATTTATCAAAATGATCCATAGTTCATTTATGATGGGTACGAGTCAACCGCGCCTCAATATGAGCCACGGTTTGGCCGACACCACTCAAAGTGTCTCACTTTTATTTGAAATGGACAACATTTTAAGTGAAAACAACAACTAGAATACGAAAAACTAACCAAACACATTCAGATTCTATTGATACTTCAGGAAAATGAACCATGGGTCATTTTTGACATGTAAGAGTCAAACCCGACTCAATATGAGGCACGGTGTGGCCGGTAAAACTCAAAGTGTCGCACTTTTGTTTGAAATGGACACTGTTTTAAGTAAAAACAACAGCCATACGAAAAACTGACCAAACGTATTCTGATTGTGTTTATACTTTAGAACAACGATCCATGGGTAATTTTTGACGTGTACGAGTTAACCGCACCTCAATCTGAGGCATTGTTTTTCCGGTACCACTCAAAGTGTCTCACTTTTATTTGAAATGGACAACATTTTAAGTGAAAACAACAACTAGCATACGAAAAACTGACCAAACGCATTCGTATTCTGTTGATACTTTAGGAAAACAATCCATGGGTAATTTGTGACATGTAAGAGTAAACCCCTCCTCAATATCAAGCATGGTATGGCTGGTACCACTCAAAGTTTTTCACTTTTGTTTGAAATGGACACTATTTTATTTAAAAACAACAGCCATACGGAAAACCGACCAAACATATTCTGATTGTGTTGATACTTTTTCACAACAATACATAGGTCATTTTTGACCTGTAAAAGTCAACTTCACCTCAATCCGAGGAACGGTTTGGCCGATACCACTCAAAGTGTCTCACTTTTATTTGAAATGGACAACATTTTAAGTGAAAATAACAACTGGCATACAGAAAAATGACCAAACACATTCGTATTATGTTTATACTTCAGGAAAACAATCCATGGGTCATTTTTGACATGTACGAGTCAAACCCGACTCAATAAGAGGCACAGTGTGTCCGGTAACACTCAAAGTGTCACAATTTTGTTTGAAATGGACACTGTTTTAAGTAAAAATAACATCCATATGGAAAACTGACCAAACGTATTCTGATTGTGTTGATAATTTATCACAATGATCCATGGGTCATTTTTGACATGTAAGAGTCAAACAAGTCTCAATCCGAGGCACGGTTTGGCTAGTACCACTCAAAGTGTCTCATTTTTATTTGAAATGGACAACATTTTAAGTGAAAATAACAATTGGCATACAGAAAACTGACCAAACGCATTTGGTTTCTGTTGATACTTAAGGAAAACGATACATGAGTCATTTTTGACATGTATGAGTCACCCCCACCTCAATATGAGGCATGGTGTGGCCGGTACCACTCAAAGTGTCACACTTTTGTTTGAAATGGACACTATTTTAAGTAAAAAAACAACCAGATGGAAAACTGACCAAACGTATTATGATTGTGTTGATATTTTAGCACAATTATCCATGGGTCATTTTTGACGTTTAAGAGTCAACCGTGCCTCAATCTGAGGCATGGTTTAGCCGGATTCACTCAAAGTGTCTCACTTTTATTTGAAATGGACAACATTTTAAGTGAAAACAACAACTGGCATATGGAAAACTGACCAAACACATTCGAATTCTATTGAAACTTCAGGAAAATGATCCATGGGTCATTTGTGATGTATACAAGTCAACCCTGACTCAATCCAAGGCATGGTGTGGTGGGTATCACTCAAAGTGTCTGTCTTTTGTTTAAAATGGACACTGTTTTAAGTAAAAACAACAGCCATATGGAAAACCGATGACCAACTGTATTCAGATTGTGTTGATACTTTATAAAAACGATCCATAGGTCATTTGTGATGTGTACAAGTCAACCAAGCCTCAATATGAGGCACAGTTTGGCCAGTACCACTCAAAGTGTCTCACTTTTATTTGAAATGGACAACAATTTAAGTGAAAACAACAACTGGCATACGGAAAACTAGCCAAACACATTCAGATTCTATTGATACTTCAGGAAAATGATACATGGGTCATTTGTGATGTGTAAGAGTCAACCCCGATTCAATCCATGGCATGGTGTGACTGGTAACACTCAAAGTGTCACACTTTTGTTTAAAATGGACAATATTTTAAGTAAAAAAACAGACATATGGAAAACCGACCAAACATATTCTGATTGTGGTGATACTTTAGCACAACAATCCATAAGTCATTTTTGACATGTATGAGTCAACCACACCTCAATACAAGGCACGGTTTGGCCGGTACCACTCAAAGTGTCTCACTTTTATTTGAAATGGACAACATTTTAAGTGAAAACAACAACTGACATACGGAAAACAGACCAAACATATTCGGATTTTGTTTATACTTTAGCACAATGATCTATGGGTCATTTATGACATTTAAGAGTCAACATTGCCTCAATCTGAGGCACAATGTGGCCGGTACCACTCAAAGTGTCTCACTTTTGTTTGAAATGGACAACATTTTAAGTGAAAACAACAACTGACATACGGAAAACCGACCGTATTTGGATTCTATTGATACTTCAGGAAAATGATCCATGAGTCATTTTCGACATGTATGAGTCAACCCCGCCTCAATCTGAGGCAGGGTGTGGCCCGTATCACTCGAACTGTCTATATTTTGTTTAAAATGGACATCATTTTAAGTAAAAACAACTGGCATACAGAAAACTGACCAAACATATTCGGATTGTGTTGATACTTGAGCACAATGATCCATGGTCCAACCTCACACAATTCACTTCTCATGTGAGAAACTCCTACCCCTATTCTAAAATACATGTAATTTATTACGCCAAGGACAACTACATTCCCTAAGTCACACAATCTCATTGATACACACCCATTATCATCATCACTAAGTTCAAAGACACCCGCCCCAAACCATGAGACATTATATTTGTGTTTGGTTGAAGTCATTTATCTATTTCCTTATTTTGGGATTATTAGCTTCTAATTTCTTTATTCAATCGTGTATGTGTTATACAAAATGAATTTTTTTATGTATTCTTAATTATGTATAAAACATATAATTACGTATTCATTTTTTTATGTATTGTATTCATAATCGATAATTAAATTATGTATGTATTCAATTCAGTATTCAATTCAGTATTCAATTATGAATTGAATTTCAGATTGCACATGTAATTGTCTCTCAGAATTGAATTCTAAATCAATTATGTATGTTTATAATTGCCTTATGAGTTATGTTTTCATTCTATATGTGTATAGTTTCTTGAAGGTGGAAACTAATTGATTTAGAATTATGTTTTTCATTGTATATGTTTTCATTCTATGTATGTATTCAATTCAGGCCTGGAAATACAGGTCTGGAAATCACTCAAAGAGGCCTGGATAGTAGCACCTCACCAGTCACAGCAGCATCTCAGAGCAGCCTTCTGCTATAATTTCCCAGCATGCCCTATGCCAACGGTTGTAAACCGTTGTCATAGGGAGTTTTATACCAGCATGGCCTATGCCAACGGTTTACAATCGTTGGCATAGGGAGTTTTATATGAACTCTTTGCCAACAGTTTCAAACCGTTGGTGAAAAATTTATACCAACAGTTATGTACAACCGTTGGTATAAGGTGGATATCTTAAGATATGCCAACAATTTTCCACAAACAGTTGGAAAAGCTCTTTCCCTACGCCTTACTTCCCCATGGTTTTGATAACTGTTGGTATATATTATACCAATGGTTATCCAGCCTTTACCAATGGTTTTGAACTATTGGTAAAGACTTATTTTCCAGTAGTGTTTCATCAGATATTTCTATCTGTGAGCATATGTAATGATCCTTAGACTTTAAGATTATCATTAATATGTGTCACAACTTATGTACTTTGATTTACTAATGAAAACCATCATGCAGACAGTTGACGAGAAGTAGGGTATGTTGGGTGCATCACGAGTGACATGTTATTAATGGATAAGTCGAGGAAGGATTTGTCTCTTCCATTTATGGAAGTTGATATATCATCCCTTTAATTGAAATAGAACCGTCGCACAAAATTCCATGGACATAGTATAACGACGAGTTTATTTCAGGTAGTCAAAGAACAACGTATCAAGCATAAAATTTGATGACACAATCACGAAACTAGCTTGATGAGATATTGTGACAAAGGGATTATATTACACAGTGCGTGTTCGTATGTGGATGTTGTTGTTGCAACTTTACATTCTTTCTCTTGCACTACTACAAAACAGGGCAAGGGAAGCACTTCCCTTTATTAGTGCTAAACAGAAAGCGCTGATAAAGAGGTGTTCCTTCATCAGTGCTAGATAAAAGCGCTGATAAATCTAACCTTTATCAGCGCTAAAATAATCACTAATAAAGGTATACCCTTTATCATTGCTTTTTTTAGCACTGATAAACGGGACATTTATGAGCACTATTATTAGCGCTGATAAACGTTTTTATTCTTAATTTATATAAAATTATAATATTTATAATAAAAAATAATGTTTTTTGTATAGATTAACAATTATATACCAATATTTATAAATATATACTCTTTATTGTTATAATTATTAATAAATAAATAAATATTTATCTTATATGTCATTTTAAATAAATATATAAGAATATAAATAAATTATTAAATAAAAACTGCTGGAACCTTTATCAGCGCTCATTAAAAGCGCTGATAAAGGTTCCAGTGATTTTTATTTAAGAACCCTAATAGGCCCCTCCTCTCTCGCACGTGTTCAAGCTTTCGTGGAAGTGGAACCCGAACCCTCCCCCCCTCCTCCTCCTCCGTCACCAGGTTTTCCTCCTCCACCTCAACCGTCATCCTCCACTACCGCCGCTGCCTCCACCGTTGCTACCTCCACCGCCACTGCCTCCTCCATGGCTACCTCCTCAGCAGTTTCCTCCACTACGGAAGCCTCCTCCGCCACTGCCTCCACCACCGCTGGTATGTAGTCTTGTTAAATGGAACATGCTTCACCATACATGTATTTCATATAGATTTTAATGCAACATGGCATTTATCTCCAAAATTTACACCACATGACTCATCTTCTAACACAAACTTGGAATAAGTTTCATTTTAAATGTTACATGTCATGTGATCCTAGGTCACACACAATGTATCTCCAAGACATATACTTCAACATAAAACCATGTACATGCCATGAAATAATGGTAGAACCACATGATATGTGTTTTAATTCACTCACACCATGTATAGATACCATAGAAACTTGATGTGTATGGACTATACACCCTTAGTGGTCATGTAAGGACTACACACTGTGTATTCCACAAAAATGTGATGCATAGCCGGTGAGGTGACTTAGTATGTATCTAAAGTACACACCTTTAGCTCAATTTGTTCTATATGTCATGTATTTTTAGAGGCATAATACAGTCTTTGTAAGACTAACTTGGAATTAATTTGATATATGTCAGATTAAATCAGGTAAATCTTATCCATACACGATGTTCACCCTATTGGACACACCATGTATATGGATTTCACATGAGTTTAGAAATGGTAGTATACAACCAACCTTGACTGAGAACCCTACACATTGTGTACCCATTGAACAAATTGTATGCTATGTTATTTTCATTATTATTATTTATTTTTCACTTAGATGATAGTATTTCATGTATGAGTAACACATTATAAATATCTTCTCATGTATATCACAATAGTATGATTCCCTCAATCATTGGAAATTGCACACGATGTGGTTTGGATATTTTAATTATCTTCACTCTGTTTGAGAGTTGACAAGTGACAAGTGAGTTGTTTGGAGAAAATATGGAGTATGGTACTCCCCCATGTTTTGGTGAAGAGTCCTCCATGTATAGGTTTTAGGTACTCCATGGAGATATAAAAAAGACAGGGCACATTCCCCCGTATATAGATAGAGTTCAAGTACTTTCACATGTTTTGGGGTAGGTTCCTCTATATCATCAGAGTTAGTACTCTCTCATGTATCGATGGGGGGTCCTCTGTCAGTGGATTCAGTACTCCCCCATGTGTCGGGGCAGGGTCCTCCAAAAGGGTTAGGTACTCCCTCGGTAGACACACATATAAATCAATGGCGTGTAATTCATAACTACAGTTCTAGAGATATAACATGTATATTATAGAAGAATTTAAGATCAAGAGTCTCAAAACTAATAAAAAATTAACATGTAGATTTCTTTGGGATATCATCATCCTTTTGAGCCTTTTTTATTTCCTTTCAGTTATGAATTGCAGTCAGATTGTCGATTATGGGTTATGTGGGACTTACACTACCCAAGGTATCACTAATTTCTTGTATGATATGATCCTTCATGGGAATGCACTATGATGACTGGTTTCTTCCTTTTACATGGTTTTATTGACATTAGATTATGTCTAGTTCCTTTATGATACCTTATATTACCCCTTGGTCTTAGGTTTTGGTTGACCTATTGTTATATCCTTACACTGTTTTTTAAGGGTTTCCTACTGGTTATGTTTACAATCACACCTGTATGGCCTTTACAACCACATGTGATGTGTTTATTTTTATATTTTATAGTTTGGAGATGAAATTTGTGGACATAGAGTTAGTGAGGTTAGAGTAACAGTTAAATTGTATCCAATGATGGTTCATAGTAGAGGCATTTGTAGATGGATTATATTCTAGGAGACCCTATAATTAGAAGGTGGCATACCATAACTAGAGTTAGATGTACCTAGTTATTATATCCATCTATATATGTATTTACCTTTCTAGTTTTTTCCTATGTGGTGTTGTACTTGGCATTGATGTCCCATGTTCACATTGTATACAGCTCGGTTGTTATATATCTATTTACTGGTGTTATTGGATTTTATTATATATCGGTGAGCAATAATGTTGTAGGTTATTATAGTATAAGCCATAACATGTGTTTTATACCTTACTAGAGCTAGCCTCTAGCCCCTAGACTATTGGAGGTAGGATTATGGAGGCACTCTATGCACACTGCTGACCCAGGTGGGGTCCTGGATGATCAAGTCATACCGGAATGGTATTAGAGTAGTTCAAGTATTAGAGACATTGTTTAGATTTGTTTTTCTTGTGAGTTTTGGTTTAGGAATAGGGAAATAATTCTAAGGGGGTATTGAGTAAAGCTATCAGACCAAATAGACCAGTTTTAGTGAAATGACTGGTGTATCCTTACATTCAGACTCTTATAACCAATTAGTCAACCTGAAACTCTAAATCATTATTTGTGAGGTAAAATTCAGCACATGCATCTTATAGTTTTTAGAAGTGATGTTTTATATCATTCCATTTTCAGATCACATAGTTATTATCTATGTAAAATGTGGGTACCTACTATTTAGTAGAGGATGTTTCCCATATAAAACTAGCTCTAATTTAGAGATAGGATCATGCGTTCCCATACTAGTGCTTGAGCCTCTCATGGTTGATTTATCCATCATTGAATCAGATATTAATTAATGATTGTGTTTAGTTTGGATCTTCCTTGTAGGGAGGATGATAGTTCCTACTGAGATGAATAAGACCACCTATAGTCTAGATGTTCTATGTCCAATTTGGTGTTGTGTGTTATATGCTTTGTGAACTCCAATTATAGATTCCTCATGGAGTTATAAGGTAAGGAGGATCCTTGGATAGTAGATTATTGGGTAGATTCTATGATTTATGCTTCCTATATAGTTTGGACATTCGTCAAACAAACAATGATTCTTGCACTTGATTTATCTTTTATGGTGTAGTGAATCATTCATGGTTATTCAAACCCACAAAAAACTGTCCTACCATGATTGGGGTTTGAGATTCTACCTAGGTATGTGGTTTCGACTTGTTTGCTGAATCAATGATGCCTTTTTTCCTTTGATCGCGTGTTGTATTTTTGCATGTAAATATTTTAAAACCTGAAAAATAACAACACAAAATACATAGCATAAAATGTGGAATTAAAATAATAAAGAAATAAAATTTAAAAATTGAAATCCTAAAAAAACTAAAAGGCTACCTCATCCCTAGAAACAACACCAATTTGATAACCCTGTAAGGCATCGTTAATTATCTATGGTACCGTGATTTTTTTATAAAACCCAAACAATGATACTTGATTAATTAAAACATAATATTAGGAAAGTTTGAGATCGAACCCATAAAGATGATGAATATGAATAAAGAATGTATGAATTCCAATCAGTTGACAAAAGAGTATTAAAATGGCATGAAGGAGTTTATCAAGTTTGCAGAAGATCATGCATGTGACCCTTCTCAAATCCTTTGTCCGTGTTTATGCTGTTGTTATTCAATACAAATTAGTCCGGAGGAGTTGGAAGAACACCTGATCTATCACGAAATAGATCGAAGTTATACATGTTAGAATAAACATGGGGAAAAATGAATGTAGGTAGTGGCTCGGATAACATGACTTTTTATGGATCATCTGATATGATTACAAGCGTGAACAATGAAGACGATTGTATGGAGGATATGATTACAGATGTGAATGATGATGGAGATCGTATTGAGGAAATGACAAGGATAGTTGAAGATGAACTTCGTGATTTCCCAAAAGTGTTTGTAAAGTTAAAGAGTTGTGCAAAAACGCCATTGCATACTGGTTGCACAAAATATATAGCTTTGTCAGCTGTACTGAAGTTGTATAATTTGAAAGCAAGAAATGGGTGGAGTGATGCCAGTTTTACAGAACTACTTTCTCTCCTGAATGACATGCTCCCATAAGATAATGATCTCCCAAGCCTAACACATAATTCCAAATGAATGCTATGATCGATGGGTATGATCTCTGAAAGAATACACACCTGCCCGAATGACTGTATATTGTTTCACAAGGACCAAAAATCACTTAAAGAATTCCAAAGTATGGTGCTTCTCGATACAAGAAAGATGATTCCAGTCCTATGAAAGTTGTATGGTACTTTCCAATCATTCCAAGGTTTAAACGCCTATATGGAAGTGAGGATACTGCAAGGAAATTGACATGGAATGAAGATACAATAATTAAATATAGGAAACTACGTCACCTGATAGACTCTCCTCAGTGGAAGAGAATTGATCATGAGTATCTTGAATTTGGAAACGATCCGAGAAACCTTCATCTGGCGCTATCTACAGATGGGGTGAATCCTTTTAGTTTTCAAAGAAGCAGTCATAGTACATGGTCGGTTATGTTGGTAAATTATAACTTACCACTGTGGTTATGCATGAAACAAAAATACATCATATTATCTATGCTTATATCAGGACCAAAACAACCAGGTAATAATATTGATGTTTATTTGGCTCCATTGATCGAGGATTTGAAAATATTGTGGGATTCAGGTGTTATGTTGTATGATGCTTACAAAAATTAAGATTTCACTTTGAAAGCCATGTTGTACGGGACGATAAATGACTTTCCTGCTTATGGAAATTTGTTAGGATATAACATTAAAGGAACTCAAGGGTGTCCCATTTGTGAACAAGGTATATATTAAATTAGGTTGAAACATCAATTGAAAACCGTGTTTTTAGGACATCGCAAATTTATACCCCGACGACATAAGTACTGATCTTGGGCGACATCATTTGACGGAAGTTCAGAAGAACGTACAACACCATCTCCACTAATAGGTGATAATTTTTTTGAGAAAGTAAAAGATGTGGACACTAATTTTGGTAAACCTTTTTTAAAAAACCTTACGAAAACTGGTTGAAAAAAGAGATAATTTTTTTTGAATTACCATAATGGAATTGTCTGTATGTCATAAATTTTCTTGATGTTATGCATGTTGAAAAAAATTTATGTGATAGTGTCATCAACACATTTCTAAATGCACCCGAAAAAAAAAGGATGGAATTAAGGCTATATTGGACATGGTTGAGATGAGAATATGAGAAGAGTTGGCACCAGTGAAGGGTGAAAAATGAACATTTCTTTATCTTGCTACTTATACTCTTTCCAGGCAGGAGAGATATCAGTTTTGAAACTTCTTTAATGATGTAAAGGTTCCATAGGGGTATTCATCAAATATCAAGAACATTGTGTTAATGAGTGATTTAATATTAAAGGGTCTGAAATCACATGACTGTCATGTTTTGATGCAAGATCTAATTCCTATAGCTTTACATTGAATTTTTCCTAAGAATGTCCGCCATACATTAATGAAGCTCTATTTATTATTCAAAGCTATATGCAGCAAAGTTATAGACCCGACAAAATTTCCAACTATGGAAAGAGAAATTTTCTTCATATTATGTGAATTGGAAATGTTCTTCTCGTCGACATTTTTCGATATGATGGTTTATTTGATGGTTCATTTGGTGAGAGAGATTTGACCATGTGGTCCTGTACATTATAGATGGATGTACCCCATTGAATGGTATATGAATATTTTGAAAGGGTATGTCAAAAATCAAAGTTGGCCAGAGGGTTGTATTGCGGAGCAATATATTGTTGAAGAAGCTGTTGAATTCTGTACTGAATACCTGTCTGGTGTGGAAAACGTTGGACTACCGAAATCTCGTCACACTGGGCGGCTTGAGGGTGAAGGAATTTCTGGAAGAGAGTTTGTCACAATCAATATTACAGATTGGGAGCAGACTCACCTTTACGTTTTACATAACAGTTTCGACATTGACCCATATGTTCAAACCCACAAAGAAATTCTTAGGCATTTGAATCCTTCTAGGGATGAAAAATGGATATCAGATACACATAATTGATAGTTTATAGGATGGTTTCAGGACCATGTTTTTAAGCAGTTAGATGAAAATCCAGACTCAATTTCAGAACGACTTCGATGGCTAGACATAGGAGCAAGTGTGTATGTATTATCTTACAATGCTTATGCAGTTAATGGTTGTACATTCTATACTAATGAACATGATGAAGACAATACCATGCAGAATAATGGGGTTACACTTGTGGCTAAAGCGATTAATGTTTCCGGTACTAAGGATAGAAATCCAATTTATGTGAATATGTCATACTTTGGCATCATCAAACAAATATGGGAGTTGGATTATACGAAATTCAAAGTGCTTATTTTTCAATGCAAGTGGGTTGATAACAGGAGTGCTGTTAAAATAGATGAATTAGGATTCGTGAAAGTTAATTTCAATAAGGAAGGAGATAAAGACGAACCATTTATAATGGTATCACAGGCAGTACAAGTATTTCATGTTCCAGACCCCGCAAACTGAAATTGGTCAATTGTTCTATTATCGACCAAAACAACTGAATGGTCAGATGAAAGTTAAATAGAGGATGACCCTTTTATAGAGACTTCACAATCATTTCGTAGCGGTCCCAATGTAGACAATGTTTTGTATGTCATAGGAGACCACAATGAAGGGATTTACATAGTCGATATAGGGGTTAAATATCTTCAGCCTTTAAAAAAAATAGAGTACAATAATCAGGTTATTTGTTTACTATAATATACATTGTGTTACGTTATATTATTATCTATTCACTACTACTTTTTTGTAATCTAAATTAAATGTTAAACCACTTATGAAGATAATGACTTCTGCACCTGCTGATGCGCTCAATCCCGAGGCACAAAATGTCTCTCAACCAGCTGCTGGTGGTCCCAGTGCAGAGCAACAAAAGGTTTCTCAACCTGTTGTTGTTGGTCCCAGTGCTGAGGTACAACAGGTTTCTCAACCTGTTGCTGCTAGTCCTAGTGCTGATGCTAGCGCTCTGGAAGAACATAATGATGATACTTCTGAGGAAATGGTAGGAAATGAAACCCTGAAAGCGCAAAAAAAAAAACAAGAGCACTGTAGTTTGAAAATGTTAGCCAAAATACTTAAGGAAAAAGAAAAAGGCATCAAATTTGAGGTGGGATGGAATAAGCGAGGCCAACATGTTAACCCCAACAGAGCCATCTTTAGTAGCTACATTGGAATCGTCACTTGGAAATGCATGTCGATTGATGTACAGTTGTGGCACCATGTTGTCACTGGGCTTAAGACACTAATGTGGGAAGAGATTAAATTAACATTATAATATCATTTTTTAATTTATTAAAATAAAATAAAATACTAAAACATTGAATTACTCTTCATAATCCATTGTAGAGTTCATTTATAGCAGATGCCTTTCACAAGGAATATGTATTAAGAGTTGTAGGAAGGATTCATAGAGTTTTCCACACAATTTTAACAAAATATCATCTTAAAGATACTGAAGGAAAAATCAAGCCACACCCACCACCTCTTTATGCACACTTGATATCCCAAGGAGCGTGGGATGTGTTTAGCAACCGTTGTGGGGAGCAGACTTTTTAGGTACATTGTGTGGGATAATAAGTTGTTTGACGTTGCTTATATTCATCACTTTGATTGAAAATTTTTTATTTATGAAACAACGACTGAGTGCTGAAAATAAACAACGCGCAACAGAACCTGTGTACCCTTACTATAAAGCAAGGATGGGGTACACTTCACTTGAGAAAAAAATTGCTACGTCTTTTAAATCTACCGTACTAATTTTATGTGACATAAAACAACACCATAACCATGTTTCTCTTTTTATATGAAGATTGATGAATCGAAATCGAAATCCATATCCATCCCACACCATGTGCTATAGAAGGAGGCTCGTGTAAATAAAGAGGGGATACTGATATATGAAAACACACAAAAAGTGTGGGAAACATGTGTAAGTATGACATAATATAAATTTGATTTTCTTTAAATCGATATTATATAACAATGGCTACTTATTTTTCTATATTTTCTATCTAACATAGTCACAGGAATCAACAACACTCGCACCAGATGCAGACATAATTTCAGCATCCTTAAAGCAGCCAGAACAGTATATCCACGTCAGAGGTGTGGTTTTTGGGGTGACACCCTGAACATATTTTCAAAAACAAAAATAAGAGGAGGATCAAAATGAAAATGGAAAAGATGCAAGAAAAATTAGCTATTTTTCAAGAATAATTACAATACCAGAGAGTGATGATATCAAGTTTGATGGGGGGAGGCAAAGAGAAGAAACAAATCAACAACAACCCGTGCGTGATGATCCCGCCCCACCCCCCATCAGCTTTGAGGCGAGCCATTCCCCTAAAAAACCTGACTTAGCTAAGGTAATCAATGTTTTAATAATTGTTTCTGTGAAATGTGAATCACATAGACATTGATACCTTTCTTGTAATAATATTCTACAGGGTGAAAATGAATATGATTTATATCTATCAACTCCCACCTATCGCCTTATAGCGTGGGCTATGGTGTTCAATACGCAGAAGGACATGCTACACAACAGAAAACTTCCAAAAGATTATTTTAGAGTGTCAATTAACATAGCTAATGAGTAGATTGTCAAGCTACCTATTCCAAATTAAAATGACAACATTCATACAATTGAAAAAGCTATTGGAACATTCATCGCATGGCCTGAAATTCTTGTAAAAAAACATGTCCACAAGGAGGTATCCATTTCCAATTTATTTTTCAAGCTGGACCATTAACATTTAATGAAAAAAGGTTTGAACCGATGAATTTTATTTCAGAACGACAAAGAAAATGGGGTGAAATAAAATATCAGCTCCAAAATATCTCAAGGATCAACCAACCGATTTAAACGGTCTATTGAGAGCACCTTCACCCCACCCATTCTATATCCACAGTTAATATCATTGCAGGATCATGTGGATACAAAGTTAATAGATGGAAATTCTCACACAGTTGATTTTTAAAAAAATATGTATGGAGAGAAAACATCAGATTTCATTAATGTTGAAAATGTAAATGAAATCCTCAAGTATGAATGGTTAGGTGCCTCAGTTGTAAATATATACATGAGGTATGTTTTCATGATTTTATTTTAAAAAATATGATATACTCTGATAATTATGACTAAATACATTTCATATTTTTTGCAGGCATATATATGAAAAAAAATTGAAGGGATTTCCCCATGAACAAAAATTTGGACTCGTTAGTCCTCACATCACCTCTTCAAAACATGAAATAGATTCTGATAAAGAGGCTACAATAATGTCATCTCTGCTCAAATCATTTGAAAACAAAATTACAGATGACATACTCTTTTTAATACCAACGATTTAGGGGTAAAATTATACAATTTAATCATATCAACTATATTTTCATTTCTTTCTTTACTTATTCCTTTTTGTGTTTTTAGGTAGCATTGGATGCTGATTACAGTCAATTTGGATACTCCAAAGATTTATTTTTTGGATTCAATACATGGATATCCAACAAACCAACCTTTCATGATGGCATTTGTTAATTTGTAATACACTAGATCCAAAATTTTAAAACTAAACATCTAGTTATATAATTTATATTACATTTTAATGAGGATTCTGTTATGATAGGGCGGTGCATCAATATCGTCTACTTCATGGAATGAATCCAGGGACTAAGGATAAGAACACCTATAAGATCTACAACTAGAAAAGTATCCTAGTATATATAATAACATTGCACTATCCAAACACATATCAAAACAAATTACTTATTTTTGTTGATGTTTCTGTAGTGTCCAAAAAAAAAACGGAAAGGACTGTGGTTATTATGTTTGTAAATTTATGAAAGAGATCGTATTTTATCAACAAACTAGCATCCCTGATGAGGTATTTTCAAAAATAATTATGAGTTCATTTAAAATATTTATTAATCCTTTAGGTATTTATATTTTTTCAGTACTACCATGACTGTCGCAAAAACTCATATTCACAAGATGATATAGATGTGTTTATAAATTAATGGGAAACATACCTGATGGAAGATTGTACACAAATAGGATGAAGGTGAATTTCTACTACTTATGTTATCCATATATGATCATTGATATCTCCCATGTTTACACTTATTGAGCATATATAATCACCCTTTATTATGTTTTATATCCTTAGGTTATAAAGAATGGTTTTAGAAATGATTTTTCTTTCTAGTAAAGCATAACTCATTGGACTACAATGGTTGATAGTGTGGAAGTTGACCAATGCATAGTCATTAAGTCCACTCACGAGCATCTTAAAAGCTTAATGGGAACCAATATCTTGGATTTTCAATTTTCTAATTAGTTTCCCTTATATGTGGGTGGGAGTGTCTAGGAGGGAGGGGGGTGTCCAGGAGTGGGGGAGGGGGGGGGGTCCAGGAGGGGGTGTGTCCAGGAGGGAGGGCGTGTCCAGGTGTGAGGGGGGGGGGGGTGTCCAGAAGGGAGGGGGGCTATCCAGGGGGTGTCCAGGAGTAGGGGGTGTCAAAAAGGGATGGGGGTGTCTAGGGGGGGGGGTGTCCATGAGTGGGGTGTCTAGGAGGGGAGGGAGGGGGTGTTCCCAGAAGGGAGGGGGTGTCCAGAAAAATATCCATTCAATTCCATTCAATACTGATAATATACAATGGGTAGATCACTTCTAGAGTATCCTGAAGTGGGTCTGTAGTGAGGCGTCAAAAGTTCCAACCAACCAAACCAATTCCAAGCCCATGTAAAGGAACAAGAATTATATTCCAGTTCAATTTGAGGCCCAATATTTCTTATTTAATGTTATAAAGACCCAACATATGCATCATCTACCTTTCTAACATTAGATTTATGTGAAATTTCGTTCCTATTTCTCCAATATATTTTTTTGGTGTTTTTACTTGATTTGTTGAACTGTATCTCTTCAAAATATATATGATTTTATAATTCATACTAGTGAATGATGGTGTATGAATAATATATATTCTATCATAAAATATATGATGAAAATATAGTTGGATAAATAAGGTTATTAATGGGTATACACTAAAGAACTGGGAGGGAGGGGGTGTCCAGGAGGGAGGGTGGGTGGGTGGGTGGGGGTGTCCAGGAGTGGAGGTGGGGGGGTGTCCGGGAGGGGAGGGGCTGTCCAGGGGGTGGGAAGGGGGCTGTCCAGGGAAAGGGAGGGGAGCTGCAAGGGGAGGGAGGGGGGTTGTCCAGGAGGAGGTAGGGGGTTGCAGGTGGAGTGGTGGGAGGGGGGAGGGGTTATCCAGGGGTAGGGAGGGGGATGTCCAGGGGGCTATCTCAGGGAGGAGAGAGAGGGGAGTTTTCCAGGAGAGGGGGTGTCCAGGAGTGGAGGGGGGGTGTCCAGGAGGGGAGGGGGGGCTGTCCAGGAGGGGAGGGGGCTGTCCAGGGGGTGGGAAGGGGCTGTCTAGGGAAAGAGGCTATAAGGGGAGGGGGGGGGGGGCTGCAGGTGGAGTGGTGGGAGGGGGGGGGGGCTGTCCAGGGGGGCTGTCTTAGGGAGGGTAGGGAGGGGGGGTTGTCCAAGAAGGAGGGGGTGTCCAAGAGTGGAGGGGGGGGGTGTCCAAGAGGGGAGGGGGGGCTGTCCAGGAGGGGAGGGGGTTGTCCAGGGGGTGGGAAGGGGGCTGTATAGGGAAAGGGGCTGCAAGAGGAGGGGGGGGGGGGTTGTCCAGGAGGTGGGAGGGGGGTTGCAGGTGGAGTTGTGGGAGGGGGGGGGGGTGCTTTCCATGGGTAGGGAGGGGGGCATTGATGTTAACCGGAGCGTCGAGGTATATCAAAAAACATGATAAAAGACAGTTTTGAGCCTTTGACAAGATCACCATGTTGCCTTTAAATAGACTTTAATATCTTTATTTAGTCCATCAAAGACATTACTAAAATCCCAAAAGATAATACTAAAATTCAATTAAATGTAGGCTATAGAATCCATGCATTCTGTGCCAGGTTTTTTCCAAAAGTTTCACCCAGGTGCTTAAAATAAGAATTTGTTGTAGTTCACTGCCTCAAGAGTGATGGTGTGGTTCCATCAATGGGGTTTTTTCCCTCCAAACAAGAATGTCAGACGGTACCATTAGATTAAACAACACTGATTCATAATCAGCTGCGGTCTGAATGGAAGTGCAAACACATTTTATGGCTAAGTTCTTGCATTTTTCCACTCATGTGTCCCATCTCCTCAGTTCCCTTTCATCGAACAAAGGTTTTCAGTTCCTTGGGAAACTTGGTTTCCATCGCATGCGACTGTGATCATGTTATCCATGTTGTTCTCACCTATGTGATGTATCCTCCATGATCACTGTTGACCAAGCGTTGTCTGCCGCAGTTTCTTCGAGTCCATATGCATGATTTTCTAGTTTCACCATACTTTCCAACTGCCGCACGTGGTCCCATGGCAAACAAAGTGTAGACGGATCCTCTTGCTCAGTTTCAATCACATTTGCCGCCAATGATGCGATTGTCATCCCGATCACATCTCTCCCATTTGTCTCCATATTTTCGCCTCTGTCAGAACATGTCAGTATCCTCCATAGCCAGCATCAACTGATCATCTTCCTTTGCCTGCGTCTCAGTCATTCCCATCGCCAATGTAAGTCTCTCCCCCTCTTATTGAGACACTTTCTCCATGCTGCGCAGCATGTTAGTGGTGTGTTTTCAGTATTCAACTTGCTCCGTCAACTCATGTTCCCACCTTCGCTGCTCTTGATCCCACTACTGATGGTGCAACGTGAGAGCTTCCATTTTGGATACACTGACTTAATTCTAAAAATTTCAAGGGTTTCTTCCTATTTTTGTAACAGAAAAGTTTTTATGACAATATGTTCATTTGTTCATACCCACTAAAATCTATTATTATTATTGTTAATATTGTCATAGATAGATTTGTAGTTGATTTTCTTTCATTTTCCAAATATATCATTTGGTTTTTACTGGTTCAAGTTCACTATAGATTTGTAGAACAATATGTTTTTTTTCTATCCAGGGGGGCTGTCTTTGGGAGGGGAGGGAGGAGGGTTGTCCAGGAAGAAGGGGGTGTCCAGGAGTGGGTGGGGGGGTTCAGGAGGGGAGGGGGGATGTCCAGAAGGGTAGGGACTGTCCAGGGGGTGGGAAGGGGGTTGTCCAGGGAAAGGGAGGGGGGTTGTCCAGGAGGAGGGAGGGGGGCTACAGGTGGAGTGGTGGGAGGGGGGGGGGTTGTCCAGGGGTAGAGGGGTCTGTCTAGGGGGGCTGTCTTAGGGAGGGGAGGGAGGGGGGTTGTCCAAAAAGGAGGGGGTGTCTAGGAGGGGAGGGGGGATGTCCAGGAGAGGGGGGGGGGGGGGCTGTCCAAGAGGTGGGAAGGGGGATGTTTAGGGAAAGGGAGGGGGATTCAAGGGGAGGGAGGGGGGCTGTCCAGAAGAATAAAGGGGGGCTGAAGGTGGAGTTATGGGAGGGGGGGTTGTCCAGGAAGGAGGGGGTGTCCAGAAGGGGAGGGGGGCTGTCCAGGAGAAGAGGGGGTTGTCTAGGAGGTGGGAAGGGGGATGTCTAGGGAAAGGGAGGGGGGATGAATGGGGAGGGAGGGGGGGCTGTCCAGGAGGTGGGAAGGGGGTTGTCTAGGGAAAGGGAGGGGGCGGCAAGGGGAGGGAGGGGGTTGTCTAGGAGGAGGGAGGGGGCTGCAAGTGGAGTGGTGGGAGGGAGGGGGGTTCTCATCCATGCAATCTTAACAAAAAAATATTTATAAGTCAATGAATCATGTTTAGACTCTTCTAAAATATTAATTCAATCAAAGGAAATATGGACATGTAAAGGTTGCAATAGGTAACAATTGACATTTTATTAATGTATTCTTTCATATTAATGTTTAATTTATTTCATCATTGTATTACTAACATAATATTTGTTTTCTTATATAGGTGAAATATTTTTACTGAGTTCGAATGCTTTGTTAGGCAACTAATACCATGGACGATTTTTTTTAGAGTGGATCATGGATGCAAAAAAGGATGAAACATTAATGTTTTTAACTGTTTGTTGGATAATTGTAATTGTAACCAAATTAAACATTGTTTGAAATGTATATATCAGTGTGTTGTTTTGTATTCATTATTTCAAGTAAATGTATATAGAATTTTTGTTCTTATATGCTTTTTGTGTAGGTGTTGTTTATGCTGTGTGTGCAGGTGCTGGGTTTGCACAGGCAATTTGGCCTTTATCAGTGCTAACTAAGCGCTGATAAATGTATAATATATCAGCGCTCAAAATAGAACTGATAAAGGTGGTATTTATTAGTGCTATTTTTAGCGCTGATATATTATCCATTTATCAGCGCTAAAAATAACACTGATAAAGGGGACTCCCCTTTATCTTTGCTGTGATTAACAACACTTTTTAGCGCTGTTAAAGGTGGATTTTAATGCTATTAAAAGCCCTATTTATAGTAGTGTTGGGTTCCTTGACCTATTGCTAGACAGTACTCTTGGACTTTAGGCAAGCCCGCCTAATTACAATGAGAAAGAATCCTAGAGGGTCACACACTACGTGTTTTTGGTGGTCTCGGTTAAATTTTATTTGAATTTAATTAATGAAATAAATATTATTCTCAAGAGCATGGAATAATTTTATTCAAGTTACAATGATCACATAAATTAAATAAAATATATTTAATTATTTTATTGAACATTTAATAAATATTTATTTACTAGTTTGTAAATAAAATATTTATTTAAGAGAATAAATTATTTATTTATTTATTCAAGTGTTCAATAAATGGAAGTGGATTTCGAACGGACCAAGGTTGGTCTGATAGTAAAATAATTATTTTCAAGACGGTAAATAATTATTTAACTAGTTGAAACAAATTAAAATAATGCTACTATTATTTTATTACGCATAATTTTATTTATAATTCTATTTTGCGCAAGTTGGTGCACCATAAATAATGACACGATATTATTATTAAATGCATGGGTTTTCTCTAAGTTCATGAATGTATTTAATTGTTTCTATGCAATTAAATATTGTAACTGAAATTCCATGTATATAAATAGGAAATTACACCGATTGTTCCAGACACCACACCACACGCCTGGTGAATTGAGAATTATTGAGCCAAATAATTTCTCTCTCAAATCCTCTTCTCTCCCCTCTCAAGAACGAGAGATGTTCTTCAAAACCGAAATACAAGTGACTAAGAATGAACGACATAAGACACTCGCTTCACCGCGCTAGCATCTGGAGAATGAGCGGTGTCGATTAGAGGCCATTGAAGTACGTGTGGATCACCGCTAGAGGTATTCTAGTTTGGATCCTTACAAGCACAACGAGATAATCCAGAAGGGTCATTTCGGATGATCAGCATCATCAAAGAAGAAAAATACCAAAGATACAGGTATTATTTTTCTATATGAAATTAATTAAATTAATTATAAACATGATGTGAAAGACCCTCTCTAAGGTTTTGAGCCTCTTTATTCTTTATTTAAATATTTGATTATATTCCGTGGAGAATGGAATTCATCATCGTATTGATCTTGGAATAATCATTGATCATGGTAAAAATCAAAGTTGGGTATCGTACTAATAACGCTTTCGCTGCGACCGAAACCTTCACTCATGTGCAATAAATATAAAAACATAACAAAATCATTCCCACTTTCCAATAAATATTAAAATTTTGTTTTCACAAATCAGGGGAGGTTTAGACCATTTCACTCATTCATATTGAATTCCTTTACAAATTTTTATAGAAATCATGTTCCAAAAAATCATTTTTCATGCTCAAATTTAGAAATGGAAAATGTGGGAACTCAAAACTCACTCCTCTCAAGATGATAAATTCATTTACGGAGGTTCACTCTTTCACCAACCAAAAGTGAAAATATTAGAGTTTTAAAGAGCTCTCAACTTCCATTACCTATCCTAAAGTGCACAAGAATCAAAAGGTCTTTTTAAGAGGTTTTTATTTGGCTATGGGGTGGTAGGAATATAATGTCCAAGAGAGAGGAGAAGAGGGGTAAAACATCAACATGAGTAAAAAAATGAACATTTTTTTTGAAATGAAATATGGAAGGAAATGGAAACACATATTTATAAGGGAATGATTGTGTAAAGAGAGACACAAAGGAGGAATAAAATTTTAAGGGTATGAGAAGATGAAATATTTACAAAACACAAAACTTCTCCCAATGACATAAGAATATATAATGAAAGTGTTCTTTTTTCCTTTTCTTTTCTTCTTCTTTTTTTGATTTTTTCAAAAGTTGAACTTGAAATAAATCTCAAACTCATCTCCCAACCCATGTTTTATCTCCTCATGACACTAATTGTAATAGTTATAACAAGATCAAAGGTTGAGAAAAAGTAGTTTTTGACTCTCTCAAGACACAACCCATTTTTTATGTTTTTTTGATTTTTTTCTTTTTTTTAACACTTTTCAATAAACTTTTCAAGATTACATAAATGATAATACATTCTCCAAAACTCATTGAATTACAACCTCTCCCCCACACTAAAATGGATGCTTTCCCTCAAACATATGATAACATGTTGAAAATCAATAAAAGGGCACCCAAAAATGAAATCCATTACCCCACACTTAAATTTCAATAAATAATGAAATGTAAATCCATGTTGATGTTGGGTGGGATAAGGTATTGGTATTGTAATGTGGCTATCAATGAAAATGTTTTCATAGGCTCAAAGGGGCTTTAAAAAGTAGGATTAATGTAAGGGTAATGGGAGGCTATTTGGCTATTGTGATTCTCGTGAGGTTCAGAAAATGCCTCTATCATATTAATGCATACAAAAATAGGAAATTCAACTCAAATGTCCACAAAATCAAGACTCATAATTGGGGGTGAAAACACACATGTTGAAAATATGGCTGTAGGTGGACTTGGCATAAAAGATAATTTTTTTCCTCATGGTTGGGGAAAATCATTTTCCAAATAAAAAATCGAGCATTCAAAATTTGTTGGTTTTGAAACAAGATTATTTATCCAAATTCATGATGAAAATAAAAATTTTTTGGGATGAAAACATGTCTTTTGAATCCCCAAAATGGTTGTATAAAATTTCAAAACTGGATGGTGAGTAGGTATGACTCTTTTTGTTTTCGTTTGTTTTTTAATTTTTTTAGTTTTTTTAGTTTTTTAGCGTGTTTAACATACACACCCACACAAAAGAGAAAGAGAGAAATAAAAAAAAGTTTGATGATAGAAGTGGTAAAAAAATGAAAGAGAGAGGAATAATAAGAAAAAGGGAGAGAGAGAGAAGGAGGAAGAAGAGAGAAAGAGGGAGTTAAAGGGAAAGAGGTGCCCCCTGGTTTGGTTTTGGTGGGTCGCCATCTCCATCCAGTGGTGGGTTGGTAGAAGTTGTGGATCTGATGGAATTCAAGGTGGTTCCCAGGATGTGTGTCCTCTCATGATGATTATTTAACCGATGTTCATTAACTGTTAATGTCCTTTTTGATGAGGTGTCTTGGACTTTCACTGCACCAAATGGGTAAACATTAGTAATAATAAAAGGACCTTCCCAACAAGAATTAAGCTTACCTGGGTGAAGCTGAAATCAATAATTGAAGAGAATTACCTTTTCACCTTCATGAAATACCTTTCCCAAGATGTGTTTATCATCGAGTGCCTTGAATTTTTCTTTTTAGATATTAGAATTCTCATAAGAATCAAGTTGAAGCTTCTCCAGTTTAGCCAATTATAACAATATTTCTTCACCAGATTTTTCAAAATCAAAATTACAAGTTTTCATGACCCAAAATGACTTATGTTGGATTTCAACTAGAAAATGACTTACTTTACCAAAAAATATCCTAAAAGGAGACATCACAATGTGAGTTTTATAGGAAGTTTGATAAAACCAAAGTGCTTAACCAAGTCTCTCAGGCCAGTCTTTCCTTATGGGCTTAAAAATTCTCTCAATAACTCTTTTTAATTCTCTATTATAAATTTCAGCCATGTCATTTGTTCGGGGGTGATATGCAGTTGAAGTTTTATGTATAACACCATTCTTTTTCAAAATAGATTACATGGTTCTATTACAAAAATGGGTTCCTAATTCACTGATCAAGGCAAGGGGAGTTCCAAATCTGTGGAAGATGTGGGTTTTTAGGAACTCACTAACAGTATTTGAATCATCATTTCTAGTGGGTTTGGACTCTACCCACCTAGAAACATAATCTACCGTAAGAAGAATGCATGAGAATCCTTTGGAAGGGGGTAATGGTCCCATGAAATTGTTTCCCCAAACATCAAAGATCTCACAGAAGATTAAAGGCTTTTGGGGCATTTAATTTCTTTTGGAAATTGTGCCAAACTTTTGGAAAGTGGAATATGATTGAAAGAACTCATGTGATTCCTTGAAGAGTGAAGGCCAAAATAATCCAGAGTCTAGGACCTTTTGGGAGGTTCTTTGTGGTCCAAAGTGTCCACCTATGGGAAGTGAGTGATAGAATTCTACGATGGAGGTATGTTCATCTTCATCACACACATCTCCTGATTACCATGTCAACCCCAATTTTCCAAAGTTTATTATCTTCCCAAAAATAGTTTTTTGAATCACTTTTCAACTTTGTTTTTTGTTATTTTGAAAAATTTTTAGGAAAAATACCAGAAACCAAGTAATTTACAATTGGGGAATACCATGGTATTTTTGGAGCGAGAGATGAAAGGTGCTCAGTGGGGAATTCATGATCAATGATTTCTGAATGTGAAGAATTAGAAATTATACTCAGGTGATCATCCATAGGGTTTTCTTTTCTTGGTCTCTCTTTGATTTCAAGGTCAAACTCTTGGAGCATTAGGATTCATCTTATTAGCCTCGGTTTGGAACCAATTTTCTTGAGTAAGAACTTCATAGCAGAATGGTCACCTAAGATATAGGGATGGAATTTATCTAAGTCAAAAACCAATACTAAAAGTTCCTTTTTAGTGACAGTATAGTGATATTGAGTTTCATCCAATTTTTTTGAGGCATAATGATGACATGAGAAATCTTTTCTCTTCTTTGACCAAGAACAACCCCAATGGATCTATCAGAAGCATCACACATAAACTCAAGGGTAATGACCAATCTGGGGGTTGGATTATTGGCGTAGATGTAAGAGTAGTTTTGAGTTCAATTAAGGCTCTCTTTCAAGCCTCATAAAAATGGAAAGTGACATCATTTTGGTGAAAACCGAGTGAGTGGGAGAGAAATCCTACTGAAGTTATGAATGAATTGCTGATAGAAACCGACATGACTTAGGAAAGAACATATGTCTCGAATAGAAGTGGGTTTAGGAAGTGATTGGATCACTTCAATTTTGGCAGGATCAACTTCAATACCCTCTTTTAAAACTATGTGCCCTAGAACAATCCCATTTGCAGCCATGCAGTGACATTTTTTAAAATTTAACACAAGGTTACACTTGACACACTTTTGAAGGAATAGAGAGAGTTAATGAAAGTAGGATTCAAATGAATCACCATAAATGGTAAATTCATACATGAATACCTCCATGAAATGTTCAATGAATTCAGAAAAGATACTCATCATACACCTTTGGAATGTTGCAGGAACATTGAAAAGGCCAAAATGAATTCTTCTATATGCATATGTTACAAAGGGGCAAGTTAATGTAGTCTTTTATTGGTCCTAAGGTGTGATTAGGATTTGAAAATAGATAGTGTATCCATAAAGAAAGCAATAATGTGACTTTATGGACAATCGTTCCAGCATTTGATTAAAGAATGGAAGATGGTAGTGATCTTTTCTTATTTCTACATTCAATTTCCTATAGTTGATGCACGCACGCCATTTGTTCTTCACTCATGTTGTGACTACCTCACCATGTTCATTTGTGATAATAGTTATCCCACCCTTCTTAGTTAAAACTTGAATTGGACTAACCCATTCACTATCGAAAATTGGGTAGATAATACCAGATTGAAGAAGCTTGGTGATCTCTTCCCTAACTACCTCAAGTATGAGTGGATTGAGTCTTCTTTGTGGTTGTATAATTGGTTTGGATGATTCTTCAAGATAGATGTGATGCATTCAAAGGCCTGGTTTGATTCCTAGTATGTCATCTAGGGTCCAAACTAAGGCCTTTTTGTTTTCCAATAACACCTGAACAAGTTTGGATTCCTCAGTTTCAGTAAGTGAAGCGGAGATAATAATAGGATATGAGTTATCATGGAAAAGGAATTCATATTTTAGGTTTTCGGGAAGAGGTTTCAGATCAGCATCATCTCTCATTTGTGGGTTAGACAACTTAGGAATGGAATAAGGGCTTTCAGTTGCTTCAGATTCATTTTCCTTAATACTGTCCAAGGTGGAGTAGTAGAAATTAGAGTTGATGTGGTATTCAAGAGAGTTTTCAAGATCCTCTAGATAGATAAAGTTTATGAATGAGAGGTCCACATCAACTTTACCATTTATGAATTTGTTAATAATGGTGCATATTTAACAAGATACTTTATCATTAGAACATGAATAACATGATGGATTGGGGTTCAATTGACTCTCAGAAGTGTCCTCAGAAGCATGGATTGAGAATGCAAAGTGATCCTCAGATGGGTATTTCATGGCTTGGAAAATGTTGAACTTGACCAGTTGGTCACTAAATTCCATGGATAAGATGATTGAATGGACAACAATATTGGTTCTAACTATCATTAGGAATGGTATTCCTAGAATTAGGGGAGATTGAGAAGAGTTATTCTCACCTTCCATGTCAAGGACATAGAATTAGGGAAGATAAGATCATTCACATGAATAAGGACATCCTTGATTATAGCCTCAGGACTAGTAGTGCTTTGATTTTCCAATTGAATGACAAAACCCATTGGATGTAAGGGACCTAGACCAAGGTTGGAGAATATGGATTTGGGCATGACATTAATTGAGGCTCCTAGGTCCATGAGTGCATCATCAAAGTTGGAATTTCCAATTTGGCATGGAACCGTAAAGGTCCCAAGATCTTTGCACTTCATGGGAATGGATTTTTGGGTTGAAACATTCTCGATGGTCTTAAGTTGTCTCTTATAAGTGCACAATTCCTTGAGAAACTTTTCATACTTGGGTATTTGTTTGATGAAATCTAAGAGGGATATATTGAATTCAACACGTCTAAACATGTCAAGTATTTCAGGACCAGGTTCAAAGGGATTCCTTGATTTAGAAACAACTTGAGGAAAAGGAATTGGATTCCTAAGTGGAATGTAAGTAGGTGAGGTAATGGCTTTAGATTCCATTTCATGTTTGTTTTTCTTTTCATTTTCTAGGTCAACATTAAAAGGGGGTTAAAGGGATTATATTGAGGCATAGAAATTTGCTTCCCCATTATAAGTGAAATTACACTTACATTACCCTTGGGGTTGGGTAATGGTTGTGATGGGAGTTTGGAAGAATTTGATTTTTGTTTCTGGCTCAGGTGGGATGTAAGTTAACCAATTTGTGTTTTAATGTTTTTAAGGTTGGAACAGGTTAATAAGGCAAGATCTTCCACTACACTTTCCAATGGTTTCTTGGAAGAAGAGGCTTGTACTAGATTGAGATTGCCTTTATTTTGGTTCTTGGGAAATTGATTGTATTGGTTTTAAAATTGGGAAGGCTCACTAGGATAGTGGAATCTAGGAGGAGTATTGTTCCTTTGATGTTGAGAAACAAAAGGATAAGGTTGATGGAAGTTACCACCACCTTGACCATATTGGAATTGGTTTGGATTTTGATTAGGGAACTAGGGGGATGAGTAATGGTATTCCCATATCTCAAGTTAGGGTTATAGGTAGAAGAGAAGGGCTCAAAGTAAGGTTGGTTAAAGTTTCTAGAAAATTGACCTGATTGTTGAGTGTTGGGGTTCTGCTGAGAATATGTTGCATTGAGCTCCATTGGTCCAGATGAATAAAGTGTATCATCTTGAAGTTGTGGAAATGTGTCAATTGGATGAGATGGGGAGATGCAGATTCCATAGTTCTTGATAGGTCTAGGGAACAAATATTGTGGAGAAGATGAGGTTGGGGCTTTGGAAGCCACAACTAGTTGTCGCACAAGACCTGTAAGTTCACTCATCCACTCTGTCATCTTGTTCAGATCTATCGATTGATTATCTTGAGCTTGTTTGACTTGATCATGTGCTTGTGTATGGAATTATTGTGTGCTTGCAGCCATGTTTCTTATGAGATCTCTTGCAGCTATAGGAGTTTTATCAACAAGAGCACCGCCACTTGCAACATCAATGAGAGTTCTATCCATGGAAAATAACCCCTTATAAAAGTATTGGATCAAGAGTTGGTCTGAGATTTTGTGGCGTGTGTAGGTTGCGATAATATTTTTGAAACTCTCCCAGTATTCATGGAGTGATTCATTTTGGAATTGACAGATGCCACTTATTTCCTTTAGGATAGAATAAATACGATAAGAAGGAATGAATTTTTCTAAGAAAAGTCTCTTCATGTCATTACATGTGGTTATAGAACTAGGAGGAAGATAATAAATCCACGACTTAGAAGTGTCAACTAGGTAGAAAGGTAATGTTCAGAGTTTGATTTGTTATTTAGAAACCCTTAAGGCTTCATGGTAGAGCACACCATTTGGAAATCTTTAAGATGAAGATGTGGATCCTCACCGGTTAACCCGTGGAAATGAGGAAGAAGATGAATCAAACCTGATTTAAGATCAAAGTCAGCTTCTATGTTTGGATATTGAATACTAAAGGGTTGGTAATTTATATCAGGGGCAACAATTTCTTTAAGGGGTTTTCCATAGGATTAGCCATATCTAATTTAATTGGCTATACAAGGACTAGTTCTTGAATGATTTGATTATATATTATGTTCCTCTTAAGTTGGTGAAGATTTCTATCTATTTTAGGGTAAAACAAATCTGAGTAATTGTTTGGGAGGCTATGGGTCATTTAGAGAAAATTTTTAAGGATGAGGAAGATGAGGTTTTCTTTGTGTTTTTTTCAATTTTTTTAAATTTTGTTTTTTTACAATAACAAAAAACTAATGACTAATTAATGAACCATCCCTAGAAACGACGCCATTTAAAAGCATGGAATATTGTCGCCTATCGACCATTCAAGATTTTAGTGCTCTGCTAATGTGTATAGCAACACTCAGGTTGGATCCTTGGTGATGATACTTTTTAATAGTTGATTGTTTTTAGGTGATTGTATTTTGATTGGGGGGTTTGTTTGCAGAGATTAAATGAAGTAATTAATGGTTGGTGTTTGATTTAAAAATTTGATAAACATTGGGGTGAGTTCATTATTAGGGAGTTAATCTTGTGATATCCTTGATCTTTGCTTTATATTGCATTAAATTAACACCCATTTCACAAGATGACGTTGATTGGGATTCCTAAGTGTTAAGGCTTTAATCCAAGCCTTAACTAAACTAGGGTTCTAATATCAATTAGATATTGTTGATGGTAGTGTATTTATGGTTCTAATAATCCATGTAAACCACACGTTAAAAAAACAAGTCATTAATCCATGACATGGTAAGTCCAATATACACAATGTTAATTTGAAGAATATTTATCGAGAAAATACTCTCGATCACTTAAAATCCCTAAATTTTGACTCACCCAAATGAGAGATTTACTCATAAATTGAGATTATTAGTAATATGTTTTATTATATTTATGATTATTAATTAATAAGAGAATAAAACGAAAGGGATAAGAAAATATTTGTGCATCAAACACACACACACACGAACAATGATGAGAATTAAAAATAGAATTTT
The DNA here is from genome assembly GCA_963277665.1 of Viscum album. Taxonomy (NCBI): domain Eukaryota; kingdom Viridiplantae; phylum Streptophyta; class Magnoliopsida; order Santalales; family Viscaceae; genus Viscum; species Viscum album. The sequence continues at coordinate 1,955,572,081 of OY728130.1, forward strand.
GATTGAATGAGGAAGAAAAAGAAGGAAAGAGGTTTCAACTTGATTTCAAATATTTTAAGATAATTAATTTTTAAGAAAATATGGTGGATTATTAAAAGATAATATTAATAAGAAACTTGCATTAAAATTCAAAATAAATTGAAAACAACTTACGCAATTACAAATGAAAGGAACACACAAGTAAATGAAAACAAAGAGAGGAGGAAGGGTCTCTCAAGTAAAAACTTGAGTATGGAAGGTCCTTACAAGAATTTTTCAAGGATTTGGTAGTAATAATGTATTCTCCTATATTCTAAAATTGCAACTCCTTTCAAGGAGAGTAGGGGGATATATTTATATCCCAATGTTGTGGGTTGTTTGCATTCCAAAACTGTCCCTCCACTTGGCTCAAATATTGGACCATCCAGAGAGCCAAATCTTGAGATATCTTATTCTTAAAAGTTTTATATAACAATTTTGGAATCATAATCTCAAAATTTTTAGGAATTTAGAATTATGGGGCCAAAGTTATGGTGGTTTGAGAAAAACAATTCTGAACTGTTCATTTCTATCCATGCTTTTTTGAAGGCCATAATGTGAATAGATTTGTGAATAGGAAGATGCCATAATTTTAGAACACTTTCTTCAAAAAATTTGGATGCCCATATCTTGGATTTTAATCTGAAAAATATCATCTCCAATTGATGTCTATATCAGGAGAAAAGTCAAATTTGGTGTGCTGATCTCAATTCCCGGACATAATTGTGGGATGGACTTCAAAGCTTCATTTGGGTCCCTTGTTTTTGGATTTGGGCCTTGAAATTTTCATACATGACTCCTTGAATTGTTCTAAGAACATTGGAGGATAATAAATGAATTTATACTTTTGGATTGAGCCCAATAATTCAATCTTTATGGATGATCTAGTTTCTTCACAGATTTTCTAGGACTTCTTGTGAGGACCATATAACCCTTCAAATGGAAGAATTGGCCACTGATTCCTTTTCTAATGATATGTTGGAAATTAAATAAGGAATCATAAAAAATAATAAACACACAATTTGGATCATTAGGATGATAGTTATTATTAAAACATTTAACAGACTTGAATCTGGATGAATTCAAATAGTGCTAAAAAATTATATTTAATATTTAAACATTAATATTTCACAAAAATTATGCACATTTCATATAAAATCAGTAAAGTGAGTATATAATAAGTTATGATAATATTAGTAAAATCCTAGACTCGGATGAAACTGAAGAAAAGGTAACACTAAATAAATCATGATCAATTCATGTTAGTACATGCCATGGTGATTCAAAATCTTTCCACCAATTTAAAATATCAAAATCATCTTCATTATCAATTGGTGGAGAGTTTAAATATCATTTCAGTTCAGATGTGCTTGCACTACAGGATTCAGAAAGTCGTCTATTTTTTACAGTTGTCCATATAATTCCATTGCCTCGAGATGAATGTGTAGGTTGTGTGGGTCGTATACCAATATCAACATGTACAATAACTTTATATTCATTATATAATTGTTTTAAAAAATAAAATATACCTTAAAATTTAGATTCGTCATCAAAAATAATTTTGAAAAATGTTTTCAAACTAGTGTCTTTACATCTTGGATCCAATATAATTGACATTCCAAATATTATAGTCAATAGATCAAAATATTTATCAAAATTTTCTTTCATGACATTAATAATGGGTATATAATATTCATAATCAATATATTTTATAAAAACAGACATTATATTTGTTAAAGCATGTAAAAATAAAGGTGATATAGGAATATATACATGTGAAAATATTCGAGTCGATTTTTCAAATGCATGCAAAAAATCTTTATATAATTTAACTCAGCTCCAAACATTTTTCTTCATGGATAATACCCCCTTCACGTACTGTTGTAGATTGAAAAAAATGTATAGATTTTCTTTGCTTTAAATATAATTTTAACATATAATATGTGGAATTACATATATTTTCTACATCTAATTATAATTTTCGTTCTTTTATATTTTCCTATTGAAAAATATTTCTATATACTTGTACACGATTAACAGAACTATTAATAATGCTAATGCATTTTATAATAATATCTACAAAATATTTATAAATAGATAAATCATCTTTAACAATCAAATATAAAATATGAGTACAACAATGAAGATGAAATATTTTCCATCACATGGTAATTGTAATGCAGATATAAGATATGTCACTATATTATTATAATAAGATGCATTATCCATAGTAATTGTAAATAATTTATTTTTCAAACCCCATTCACAAATATTATCTCTTAATGCAACACCAAGTGAATGACCAGTATATGGAAGTTCAACTAATTTGAATGAAATAATTTTTTTATGCAGCTTCCAATAATTATCAAAAAAATGAGTTGTAATGCATTGATATTCCATATGTTGATTAGAAGTCCATAAATTAGAAGTTAAACAAACACATCCATTTATTTTTTTAAATATTTGTAATATTAGATTTAATATTGTTAAATTTTTGTATTTTTCTCTAGTAGTATTTCATGAAAAAATGTTTATATTGAGGAGTAAATGCTCCTTGAACTAAATTAGTAAAATCTGGACATTCACTAGTATTAAAATATTTTTCTTTTTTAAATTATATAATAAACTATCATATCTTGTGCATGTATAGGATCATAAGAAAAAATACTTAATTTATTAATTTATAATTGCATTTAAATTATAATATATGGTTGATTTCTTCTAACATGTGCATTGACACACCTTTTAAGGTGGCTAGTTCCATTATTAGATGAACCACTAAGTAACTTAGCACAATATTTACATTTTGTTTTTAATGTGGTTGGACCCTCGAATTCATTGATATAAATTTTTTCAAAGTGATACCAAACATTGGATTGATTTTTAGGTCTAGACGATGATGGAACTTGATGACGATGAGATGAAGATGGAATATCAACACTAGGTGAACCAATCGATTCAAGATCAACTAATTGATGAGGATCCATTTTAAAAAATAAAAAAATTATAAACGTAAAAATAATAATATAAAATACTGTATTGAGAGTGTATGATGCAAAAAAAATTTGATACTATTATGCACACATGACTTGAAAAATTAGAAAAATCACCACAATGATGTTTGCGTAGCGCTAGCAGCGACCCGATCCTGATAGAAGAGTTGTATAATGTAAGAGTAATAAAGTTGAAAAAATGAGGGAGTTGGGTGTGTTATTTAAAATGAAAAACATGCACATTTTTTTTATATCAAACAGTCATATGATCGTTTGGTTTTATATTTTAACCACCCAACACATTTAAAACGGTTATATGACCGTTTATTTTTTTAAGTGGTCTGCAGGTGAAAAAATAGTGGGTAGCGAGAAAACATAGGTGGGGGGGGGGGTGATGTGAAACAAGTCAAGGGGGAAGTAGACACATATTTTTAGAAAAAATGATTTAATATATATGTATATTTTTGTTTTATCGATAAAAAAATAAAAAATGGAAGAGGGGGGTTTGGGGGGTGGGAGGGCTGTGCATGCTACGGGGGGGGGGGGGGGGTTGGTAAGTTGTATTTTTTTTCTTAATATATATATATATAGTTTGATCAATTAAAAAAATGGAAGAGGGATTTGGGGGGCAGACCAGCGATCTGCGCACGCTATATGGGTGAATTTTTTGTATTTTTTTGAAAACTTTCAATTTTTGATGAATAGTGAAAAACACTGCGTTATTATTTAAAACCGAATTTTTATTTAAATAATTAGTTATATTATTTTAATTTATTTTAAGTCAAAATAGATACATAATAAATATATATTTTCAATGTAATTCATTGGAGTCATTTTATAATAAGTTTAGATATATAAAATTTTATTGAACTTTTTACCTTCTTTTACCCACCTTCTAGGAGCAGTTACAAAATTGCATAAAACTTAATTTTACTGCTTCTTTGGGTTGAATTTCAAAAATCTGAGAGACACGGTTGACATCAGTAAGTAAAATTTGGTTCAATAAGATGAAAATATTTTTTGGTGAATAGTAACTTTTGACTTTTATTTACCACGGTTAAAAGTAAATTGGGTAATCAAGGGTAAAAATGATATTATAATTACCCTAACACATGTCCTAATTCTATTGGATAAGTGTAATTCAAATGAAAAAAACCTTAGGAATAAAATATGATCCTTTTGGTTCACTTGGATTAGATTAGGACATTTATTATTATTTTACTTAAAGAAGAGTTAAAAGAGTTAAATTCAAAGTTTAATAAATAAACCATTTTTAATATAGAGTTACACACAATATAAATTCGACTATAAATATTCATTAGAAAAATAAAAATACTTCCTACATAATGATATTTTATTTATAATTTTTAGACATTAAATAATTTTATTTATTTATGACACAATGATGATGCATTAATTACCTTAATAATGAAATATTAAAATAATTGATATTATAAATATCTAAATAAATGTAAATTGAGACTTATGATGAATTCAACTAATTTTATAGGTTAATATGACATGTTAGGGTTGATTTAATAAATTTTATTCAAAGTGATAAAGTTTTTATGGCTTTCAAAAAAATCAAATACTAAATAGTGTCAAAATTGACATAAATGAGTTTTTTAAAAAAATACTATATTATTAATTGATATAATATTCCTAAAAATATAAGGTTTGGACAAAGGACTTAGATAAGGTTTTATATATTAATAATGAACCACATGGTGCTCTCTTGGCTTGTTATAGTAAGTTTATTAACCATATAATATAAAAATACAAAGAGACATGGTAAATGTCAAACTATTTAAGTAAGAGTTAAATCTAAAAGATAAGGTTAATATGGTAACCTAAACCTATAAAAAACCTATTGGTTGAGAGGTTTTCGACCCATCCCAATATTATCCTCTAAATAAATTATTTTTTATCCATTATAAACCTAAAATGATTTTATTATAAAATAATATTTCAAGCTTTTCCCAAAGTGACCCTCACCTATCTTATAAAAGGGTACTTCATATTCTCTTAATTTAACATCTACAAAGCTATTTGGATCGGCCAAAACCTACCCAAATATCCTCCCAAGTTTCTTACCTTAATTTTAGAGGCCTTCCTTTGGTCATAAAGCTAGCCTAATGAGCCCTTTTGATCAAATCAAAAGGAAGAACCCGAAGAAGAGGTAATTATTTCATCACCTCTTTCAAGTTCTTCTTCCAGTTCCTCTTTATTTGTTGTTTCCATTATAAAATAATAAATCTAGTATATTATATACACTATGATGTTATTATAAAAATTTTACCACCATATTCATTATTCTATCCATTATATGAATGACAAAGTCACCATACATGCGTACGTACGATTTACCATCTCCACTTCGTGGTGTAGTTTGTTATTCAAACACTTCATTATTTGGATGGGTATAATAATGAGTATAACTAATGTAAATAATAAATATAACATGTTAATTATTCTTTATATATGATATACCATCCAATTACATACTATTTCACCATCAATATAATGATATTGTCGCTCGTATGTATGTACGTATTACCGTCTCCACGAATGTGATGAGATTCATTCCCCATCGTAATAATTCAAGAATAATTTTCATTTTATGATTAAAAATAATGTTTATGAACATAATATCATTATGTATATGAATAAAATACATCATATCCATAACAAACATGACTTACGTAACCAAGCATATAAAGGAAAACGAATCAGTTAACACCTGAAAAGATGATACTACTAAAATATTATTAAAAAATCAATATTATAGGATCATATATGATATAATATTTATGTATATGATTCTTGTATAATTTAAAAAAAAATGTTTTAAATATTATACAGGAGGTTAACATACCATCGACTAAGGAAAAGTACAAGGTAAGAGTTAATTCTACAATCTCTTTACTTATCCGAGGTTGTTAATACGTAAGTATCTACTGGGACCTCTTTATCATCCAAATCCATGTTTTCTTAAAAATATAATTCAATTTTTTACTATTTACTAGAATACGGGTTAAATTCATTTATACCCTTATTTGACCACATATTTTTTGAAAGGAATCTTTCCATCGTTTTCCAAACAAGGTACTTTATGACCTTCTCGACAAAATTAAGGTAAGAATGTCTTTTTTTAACTTATACAGAGGGTGAGGCTATTTTACACTATTATAACATCATAGAAACCTCCCATAAAATCTTATAAGAATATTTTAAAAATAAATATTTTCTTTTATAATTATATTACTTTTAAATGATTTCAAAATAGAAAGAGATATTTCTCTACAAAAAGTTTTGATTTCATTTATGTCAACATCATTTGATGGATTTTAAGATTGTTTGAAGTTGATTATTAAGATACAAATATTCCATGTTGTATTGAAGGTTTTGTGATATGTTTGACTCTGGATGTGTTATTTTTACACCATTCATGGTTTATGGATAAATTATTGACATTTCGTATGCTAGTTTTAATATTAATGTTTATGTTATGTTTAAACTTCATATGAGGAATGAATTAGACTTAGTAAGTGATGGGTGGAGCCCACTATAGCTCCTAAATTCATCGGTAGGTCTCATGAGACAAAATAGTGTCTTGGAATAAGTCCTTGAAAAAATATTATTTATAGTCTTGGCACAAGGCCTTGACTATGTGGTTATGAAGTCTGGCATTATGCATTCCATCATTATGAAAGTGGATATTGATATTGCATGTGATTATTCGACTAGTAGAATATCCATGTGAATAAGTAAATGGAATTATTTAATTTTATATTTGCCATATCATGTTGAAGTTTAAGTTTAAAAGACTTTTGCTTTAGTCTTATACATTGCCTTAAATGTTTATGTTTATTCATGAAAGTTTCCTCTATATTGTTTGTTGAGTCAAAAGTTCTCTTTTGACTTTTACGTCTTGTTTTGGAAATCAAAAATTTATTTATATATTCTTATCATACTAACTATTTTTATCATACTGACTATGTTTATCGTACTGACTATGTTTATCGTACTGACTCTGTCAATCGTACAGACTCTGTCAATCATACCGACTCTGTCAATCGTACTGACTTTTGTGCATCATACTCACTTTGTATCATATCAATACATTACACTAAGTAATATTTATAATACTCATATTTTTATCACTTTCTTGTTTTTATCATTTATCAACACATGGCAATCGTACTCATGTTTATCATCTTCAGATATCTTTTGTTTTAACCAAAATGATGTCGTGTTTTCTGTTTCAATATAACCGTTATAATGCCAGGTGTCCAAGTCCCTCTGAGTTTTCCATAGAAATATGACCGTTGGAGGAAATGTGACCGTTGGAACCTGAGGCCTATAAATAGGAGGTCATTTGAAGCTAATAAGAACAATTGAGAGACTTTGATCATTCTTTTCTACTATCAAGTTCTAGAGAGAGACGCTGTGACTTCTCTCTTACTTCGTGCGAAAGCCTTGAGATTACAAAACGTGAACGACTCGTTCTTAGTTTTTGTATTTCAATAAGTGCTTTGTTTTGCTTTGTGCGACTGATCAGGTGATAACGATCGAGGGCTTTCAAGTGTTTGAAAGACAGAGGTGCTGATTACCTGCAAAATCGAGGGCTTGTGGGAATAATAAGACAAATGTACCGATCATCGCATCGAGGGATTGTGGGGATAGCAAGACAGACGTACCGATCATTGTATCGAGGTCTTACCAAGGTGGTGGTAAGATAGACCTCTTATCCTAGGTGAAAGGATACCCTTCTCTTTGGGATAAAAGAATTGTAATAATTTTACATTTCCACTGCTGTTTGTATTAGAAAGTAAATTGTATTGTTTTCTTTCTTCATTTCATATTCATTTATAATTGTTTCAAGTACAATTATACTGTTACATATTGTATCGATAGATTCTATATGCTTTATGGTATAATCCTTCACTATTTTATTACTCTGATTATTTTATTCATTTTGAATACAATTGCTTTACACTTCTTATAGTATTACATCACATAATACCTTTATACTCAATACAATTGTGGTTAATTGTATTTGATGTGAATTTTATTAGTTTAATATCATTTAAACTAATTTTCTTAAGTGTTTAAACACAATGTTTTTAAACCTACAATTCACCCCACTCTTGTATTGTTCCATATAATATACATATTCATCTATATATAGATCCAACAATTGGTATCAGAGAAGGTTTCCACTGATTTGTATTACTAGCCCTATTTCTTTCTTTCAAATTTTTGTTTCAACTACTTACTGAACTAACGTGTGGAGTAAAAAAGATTTTGTTCTATTAGATGACAGGAATGAATATTGGATCAATTGACAATATAAATCCAACTAGACCACCTATATTTTATGGAAATGATTACGAGTACTGGAGAGATTGAATGAAGACATTTGTTATCAATACTGGTGTAGACAATTTTATTATACTTACTGGAGGTTACAAAATTCCTAACAAAGAAGTCAGTACTTTCACTAATCAAGAAAATAAAGAATATCAACTGAATTACAAGGTACACAATACTTTGATATATTCTATGACTAGGAATATATACAACCAGATATCATCCTGTGAAGCATCCAACTGTATTTGGAAGAAATTGTAAGTCACACATTTTGGTACATCCAAGGTTATAGAAACAAGAAGAGAAATTCTTCGAGCAGAGTATCGTGGATTTCTTTTTTCCTTATGGAGAACTGGTATGTAAAGTAGAACAAATATTCATGAAAATTGTCAACAGTTTACAATCTATGGGAGAAAAAGGTCTTGATGATGAAGCTATTGTAGACAAAATTATTGATATAATTCCAAACAAATGAGAGTCAAAAAGGAAATATATTGATGAAAATGGAAAAGTTTCTCAGATTACTCTTGATTAACTCTTTGGAACTCTTCTACAGTACGAGACAAGAATGAAGAGTGATGATTATTTCAATAAAAAGAAAAATGGAAATGGAAGTGTAGATTTTAATACTACATCTAAAGCTAAAACACTTGAAATAATAACAAGATAAAAAGCGAAGAAAGTTGTTTTATTAGAATCAAGTGATTGTGATCATTCAGATAATTAGTTATCCAATCTTGCTCGAAGGATGAACAATATTGTGGGAAAGAAAGACTTCCAATACAAATTCAAAAAGAAAGATAGGAAGGATAAGAAAGATTTAGAGGTAACTTGTTATGAATGTAAGAAAGTAGGTCATATAAGATCTGATTATCCTTTACTGAAGTGAAAAGATAGAAAGGAGAAACATTCTGAAAGAAATAAGAAAACGTATTACAAGACAAAGACAGAGAAATTCTTGAAGGTAAATGATACTTGGAGTGAAAGTGGTGGTGATTCATCAGATGATTCTTCAGAATATGAATCCTCAAGACAAAGGAATATTGGACTTATAGCCAGACTACCAATTGAAGATCATTGTTTCATGGCTAAGGTACACAATGCTGAAGCTATTAAAAATGTTTCCTTGAATGAAAATTATACTGATAATAAATATTATGAATCTTCAAATGATGAGTCTTCATCATCAGAAGATAATACATTACTGTCTTATGAAGAAGCATCTAGGTTTTCTAAACTTCTTGAGAATAAAAATTCTAAACTCAAGAAAAAGATTGATAAAGAAAATTCTAGAATTTCAATTTTAACTAAAGTATCAGATCTTTCTAATGATCTTGATATGAAAACTTCTGATATTTAAAGTATTTTAAAAACCCTTGAGAAAGTCAATTAGGATAAGGATAAAATTTCTAAGGATCTTGAAAATGTAATTTCTAAGAAAAATGTTTTCGAGCCTAACTCTAGTTCAAAATAAAATGTTTTGGAGGATAAAAACTTAGTTTTAAAACTAAAGTCAGAAATTTTTTCCTTGAAGAAATGTTTTTCAAACTTTACTTATGGCAAGAAAAACTTTGATAAAATTTATTCTAAAATTCGACCTTTGAGAAATCATTCTGGATTTGGTTATACTCATTCTAAAATGGTTTTTAGTAAGAACTATTTTGTTCCTCAAAGTACCCCTTTTTGTACTAAGTGTCAATATGGTGGACATTGGAAAAGAGATTTTTCTCTTAATAAAACTTAGTCTTTAGGATTTCATAAAGATAATTTTTCAAAAACAAATGTAGATTCCTAAAATTATTTTATCTAACCCTTCTGGATCCAAACAAGTTTGGATTCCAAAAAAATAATTATTTTTTTTCAGGAAAATAAGAAGTGTACCAACAAGAATATTTGGTACATGGATAGTGGTTGTTCTCGACACATGATCGGAAACAAATATTTCTTTGAAAATATTTTCGAAACAAAAGGTGGAAAAGTTACCTTTGGAGATAATGCTCAAGGAAAGATTGTTGGAATACGTAATATTGTTTTTCTTGGAAAAGTTCTTATTTCAAATGTTTTGTTTGTTAAAGGTCTTAAGAACAATTTCATCAGAATAATTCAATCATGTGATGAAGGATACCTTGTGAATTTTATAAATGATAAATGCCTAGTTCACAATTCCAAGGATGAATTAATTCTATCTTCCCATAGGCAAGAGAATGTTTACACTATTAACTTAGAAGACCTTAGGATCCAAAATTTACCTTGCTTAAGTGCAATAGAAGACCAATCATGGCTATGGAATAGAAGACTAGGACACTACAACCTAATAAACCTTTGTAAACTTTCAAAGAAAAGACTTGTAAAGGGACTACCAGATCTTAGATATGATTCTTCAAAGATCTGTAATCCTTGTCAATTTGGAAAGCAACATAAAACTAGCTTTAAATCAATTAATGAAGTTTCAACTTCTAATGCATTACAGCTAGTGCACATGGATCTTTTTGGTCCTTCACAAACTAGAAGCATTGGAGGCAAATACTATGTATTTGTTTTAGTTGATGTCTTTACTAGATTTACATGAGTCTATTTTCTAACAAAGAAATCTGAATCCTTTTTCTATTTCAAATTTTTTAGAGACCAATTTAAAAATGAGAAAAACCTACCATTGATAAATATCCGTAGTGATCATGGTGGTGAATTTCAAAATTCATATTTTGAAACTTTTTGTAGTAAGAAAGGTATTACTCACAATTTTTCAGCACCAAGAACTCCTCAGCAAAATGGTGTTTTTGTGAGAAGAAATCGTTTTCTTTAGAAAATGACAAGAACCATGTTGAGTGAATACTCAATTGCTAAGCATTTTTGGGTTGAAGTTGTTAGTACTGCTTGTTATACTATAAATCATGTTTTAACTAGATCTTTTCTTAATAAAACACCTTATGAATTGTGGACTGGCCAAAAACCTAAAGTTTCATACTTCAAAGTCTTTGGATGCAAAGTATTAATTCTGAATACTAAAGAGAATCTACACAAATTCGCACCAAAATCTGATAAAGGAATATTTCTAGGCTATTCTACAACCTCTAAGGCTTATAGAGTTTTCAATAAAAATACTTGTACTGTTGATGAAATAGTGCATGTTAAATTTGATGAAACTAATCCTTTTGTTTTCAAACAACCCCAACCTACATCTTCAAATGTGTTTTCTAAAACTTTTTATAAACCTATATTAGAATATCCTTCTGATAAGGAAAATTTTCAAGAAAGTGTTCCTAAAACTTTTACCCCAGAAGATTTTCTACCATATGTTGATGAACAGGTTTTACAAAACCCAAATCAATTGCTTCTTAGGAATCATCCCAGTGATAACATCATTGGCGATATAAATCAACCTGTAAGGACCAGAAATTCCTTGAGAAATGAAATAAACACCTTGCCTTTATTTCCCAATTTGAACCTAAAAGTCCAAGTGAGGCCTTAGATGATGAAGATTGAATTAAATAAATTCAAGATGAACTAAATGAATTTGAAAGGAATCAATTCTGGACTTTAGTTGAAAGACCAAAAGAAACAACTGTAATTAGTGTAAAATGGGTTTTCAGAAATAAATGTGATGAAAATGGAATCATTGTAAGAAATAAAGTAAGACTTATTTATAAGGTCTATAATCAACAAGAGGGAATAGAATATGAAGAAACATATGCTCTGGCAGCTAGACTTGAATCTATTTGTATTCTATTAGCCTTTGCAGCATACTTTAATTTCAAATTATTTCAAATGGATGTTAAATGTGCTTTTCTAAATGGTTTTGTTCAAGAAGAAGTTTTTGTTGAATAACCTCCTGGTTTTATAGATTCAAAATATCCTAATTATGTTATTAAACTTACCAAAGATTTATATGGACTTAAACAAGCCCCTAGAGCATGGTATGATAGACTTACAAGATTTCTTTTACAAAACAATTTTGCAAAAGGTACAGCGGATCCAACCCTTTTTATAAAAATGGAAAATAAAAATGTTTTGATTGTTCAAATTTATGTTGATGAAATCATATTTGGATCAACTCAACAGTATTTAACTGATTCTTTTTCAAATTTAATGAAATATGAGTTTAAAATGAGTATGATGGGTGAGTTAACATTCTTTTTAGGTTTTCAAATTTCACAAAAACCAGAAGGAACATATATATCTCAACATAAGTATATCAAAGATTTACTCAAAAAGTATGGATACGAAAATACTAAAAGTATTAGCACTCCAATTGGTACCTCAAATACACTTGATCTTGATGAAACTGGGAAACCAGTAGATCAAACAAATTTTAGAGGCATGATAGGAAGTTTGTTATACTTAACAGCTAGTCGACCAGACTTAATGTTTTACATATGCTTATGTACAAGATACCAATATAATCTAAAAGAGTCCCATTTAAAAGCTGTAAAAATAATCTTTCAGTATTTAAAAGGAACTCTATATTTAGGTCTTTTTTATTCTTCTAGAAATGATTTTGTTTTAAAAAGTTTTTCAGATTCTGACTTTGGTGGTTGTAAAATGGATAGAAAGAGTACATATGGAACATGTCATTTCTTAGGATATTCCTTGGTTTCTTGGTCCTGCAAGAAACAAAACTCAATAGCACTTTCCACTGCTGAAGCTGAATATATAGCAGCTGAAAGTTTTTGTGCTCAAGTGTTGTGGATGCAACACACACTCACTGACTATAGATTGAGATTTTCCAAAACTCAAATTCTATGTGATAATACTAGTGCCATAGATCTTAGTAAAAACCCAGCACATCACTCTCATGCAAAACACATAGATATTAGGCATCACTTTCTTAGGGATCACACACAAAAATGAGATATTATTTTACAATTCATCGGAATGCAAGAAAAACTTGTTGACATTTTTACAAAACCATTACCTTATGATAGATTTGAGTTCATAAAACAGAATCTAGGAATGATTACATTAAAATAATCATTCATGTCTACTTCACGTTTTACACTTCTCCTTACATTAAAATCCTCTCAAAATGGGGAGAACATTTTTTTACTTTACCTTATATATTTCTTAAACTTTTCATTCTTTATTCATTTATTCTTTTGGTTTTCTATATTTCTGATTATAGTTTTGACTATTTGGTTATTGTTTTAATCATCTGTCATCTTGTTTTCCTGATTATCGTATTAATTTGCTTTCCATCAGCACGTCAACCTATGGTAACAACTTTGTTTTCCATCGGCATGTCAACCTATGGTAACAACTTTGTTTTCCATCGGCACGTCAACCTATGCTTAAAACATTGTTTTCCCATCGACACATTAACCTATGGTAAAGACTTTGTTTTCCATCGGCAAGTCAACCTATGGTAACAACTTTGTTTTCCATCGGCGTGTCAACCTATGGTAACAAATTTGTTTTCCATCGGCACGTCACCCTATGGTAATAACTTTGTTTTCCATCGGCCTGACAACCCATGGTAATGAATTTGTTTCCCATCATCTTGAAAACCTATGGTAATAAATTTGTTTTCCATCGGCTTGACAACCTATGGTAATGAATTTGTTTTCCATCGGCTTGAAAACCTATGGTAATGACTTTCTTTTCCATCGGCCTGACAACCTATGGTAATGAATTTATTTTCCATCGGCTTGAAAACCTATGGTAATGACTTTGTTTTCCATTGGAATAACAACCTATGGTAATGAATTTGTTTTCCATCGGCTTGAAAACCTATGGTAATGACTTTGTTTTCCATCGGCCTGACAACCTATGGTAATGAATTTGTTTTCCATCGGCTTGAAAACCTATGGTAATGAATTTGTTTTCCATCGGTCTCAAAATAGAACGTATTCTTTTCCTCTAACTCATGTATTTTCTTTTTGCTATTGTATTATACTATGTTAATACTATTAAACCAACAATTTCCTTAGAATCTCTGGTAGGTACATTCTTTATTTATTTGTTTTGTTTTTCTTATTTTTTTAAAAACCCCTTTAAATCCCCACCATTGATTTTTTTCTGCTAATCTCAACCATATAAGATCAACAACCATCCTTTTTTTGCCTATAAATAGACCCCCCTCCCCAAACCCACACCGATTTTTCAGATCTCATGGCGAAGCTCTACCCCTTTGTTTTAAGCCTCCGTACGATCTTCCCTTTTCTGCATTTATATGTCTCAGTCCTCTTCCAACAATCCTGCCGAAATATCTTCAAAAACGTTTTCAGAGAAAGACTTCTTCAGAGAAAGGTTAGTTTCTCAGGACTTCTTTGACACGTATGATTCAAAAATTAGAAGGATTATTTTGTTTCATGGCTGGGAACATCTTTGTGTTGAAAATCCTGTATCTCAAGATCCGATTCTTATTGAATAAGTTAGTCAATTCTACAAAACCGTGCCTTTTGACAAAAATATGATGATCAAAATTGCTGTGTATGATAGAAAAATCTCAATGTCTATGAAACAAGCATCACACTTTCTAAATGTCTCAATAGAAGGTGATTCTTTTTTTCTATCTCATAAACTACCAGAGGAAGTTGGTATGTTTAATAAAGAAAGTGCTGAAAATTATTTATTTCTTATAAATGAAGAGAAGAGAAAAGTGGCTCATTTATATCTATATAATAGGTTCGTGGTGCTTTGGATGTAAGGTTTTCTTATCCCAAGGAAAGGTGATAGATAAACTCTTAAAGTCTCTGATATTTTTATGCTAGAATATCTTGTAAACATGAGAAAGGTAAATCTCACAGGGTACATTTTTGAAATAATCAAGAATGTCAAGTTATGAGTGATTAAATCTCATTTGATTATGTATCCCTCTATTCTTACAAAGTTCATTCTTGAGAGCTTTAAGTTTTGTAATATTCCTTTGAAAGGGAAATTGAAAGAACTGAAGCCTTCTTGGATAAGTAAGAATACGTTGAAGAAGTTGTATGTTTGTTTCGATGAAAAATCAAATATTTTTGTCAAAGATGCGGAAGCTGAATCGGAACCAAACCAATCGACACCAAATCAATCATCACCTTTGCCAATCAGAGATATTCCAACTGTTATTGCTCCTCAAAAGTCAGATCTGCAAACCAGTACTAATCCAAAGAAGAAAACTAAATACAACAAGGATGTTGTGGCCAAGTGGAGGAAAGATAGAGAATAAAGAAAATAATGTGATCCTAAGTTCGGTCTTGATCTAGCTGAAGCTTTAGCTGAGAGAATCATAGTAGAGGATACTCTTCAAGCTGCGAATAAAAATAAGACTCTTTTGAAAAGGAAAGCTCAAGACTTTGATGTTTCTAAAATCATGAAAATGGTTGAGGAGGCTAGTGCTCAACTAACGGAAGAAGTGCATCAAGAACCTATTGTATAGAGTCTTCCATATAAAGATAAAGGGAAACAAATTTTGAAATAAATATAGGAAGTTGAATAAGAGGATGAAAATTTTCTTTTGGAATTTCTTCAAAGTTCAAAAAAGAGTAGAGAAGAATCTTTTCAAAAGCAAAGTGAAGGTATTAAATAGGTTCCTCATGCTGATCAAGCACCAGCTGAATATCTTAAAACTCCAAATAGAATTCCTTCCCAAGTGAAGCAAGGTGCTCAATCTTCTCATACCGAAAAAGTAATCATTATTAGTGACAAAGTGGAAGAATAAATAAAGGAGAAAGAAAAAGCAAAAGGAAAACATCCAGTTGAAGACTCAAGCCGATCAAATGAACTAGATTCATACGATGAGGATACTGATTCAGAACACACAATTTCTCTCAAGAAGAGTGATTACATTGTTCATGTTTTGAGGAGAATTAATAAGACTATTCCTTATTTTCCTAGACTTTAAGGGAAAATTGATTTCGTCACTAAAAATCAAAGGAATAAGTTTGGTTCTGTAAGAGAACGTAGAAAGAGAGTATTGTCGATTAAAGCCGATTTAAAAGTACTATCTAAAAGTTTGGATACTCATAAGAAGGCTTTCAATATAATGACTAAGTGGTCATACAAAACAGAAATCTCAGTGAATGTTCATGAAATATCAATTGAAGACTTAAGAAGGCTTTCAAATGATCTTGCTATTGCTTTCAACAATCTTGATAAAGAAACCATTTATAGGATGAATCAGGTGTCAAAAACTCATGGAGCTGATATCCCTTTAATAAAAGAGCTACAAGAGAGAATGAATGCTTTCCAGTTAGAGTTTTAGAAGGTTTCATCTTTCAAAGATGAAATAGTTCTATTGAAGAAGAAAAATTCTATGTTATATAAAGAAAATAATAATTTTCAAGACAGTATTAATACTCTTGAAGAAGTTATCAGAGTCCAAGAAGAGACTATCAAGAATCAGGATCAGCTTTTTTCCAATCAACAAGAGCTTCTCAAATACCAAGGTGATTCTATCTCTGAAGACAAGAAAGAAATTAAAAATATGAAATCCATTCTTCATGAGATGATAAAGAAAGAAAAGGAAAGAGAAAAAAATGAGTGTTATTGTATCTTTCTTTTTTCATTTTTAGAATTCTATAGACTTTTGTTATCTCAATGAGATTTATGTTATCTTTCCTATTTCCCTACATTTCTTTTCTCTAATTCTTTCAGGCAACTCAAGATTACCCCATTCTTTTTGTAAATCACAAAGGGGGAGAATGTTTTATAAAGGTAGAATGATTTAATCAAATACTTCTAAATCAAGGAAAATTTATGAATATAATCCTTAGAAAAGTACATACCTAAGGGGGAGTTAGTTGTATTCAATTTATTATTCAGAAGAGTTTCCAATAACTCAGGGGGAGATAAGTATTTATTTTTGTTTTTTACTTTATGTTTTGTGCTTTCCAAAAAGGGGGAGATTGTTGAGTCAAAATTTCTCTTTTGAATTTTATGTCTTGTTTTGGAAATCACAAATGTATTTATATATGCTTATCGTACTGACTCTGTCAATCATACTGACTAAATCATACAAACTCTATCAATCATACTGACTTTGTCAATCATACTGACTCTGTCAATCGTACTGACTAAATTGTACAGACTAAATCGTACAGACTCTGTCAATTGTACTGACTCTGTCAATCGTACCGACTTTTGTGCATCATACTCACTTTATATCATATCAATACATTACACTAAGTAATAATTATAGTACTCATATTTTTATCACTTTCTTGTTTTTATCCTTTATCATCACATGTCAATCGTACTCATGTTTATCAACTTCATATATCTTTTTTAACCAAAACGATGTTGTGGAGTTAGTTATAAACTAATCAAAATGATGTCGTGTTTTCTGTTTCAATATGACCATTATAATTCCTGGTGTCCAAGTCCCTCTGATTTTTCCAGAGAAATACGATCGTTGGAGGAAATGTGACAGTTGGAACCTGAGGCCTATAAATAAGAGGTCATTTGAAGTTGAGAAGAACAACTGAGAAACTTTGATCATTCTGTGCTACTATCAAGTTTTAGAGAGAGATGTTGTTACTTCTCTCTTGCTTCGTGAGAAATACTTGAGATTACAAAACGTGAACGGATCATTCTTAGTTTTTTTATTTCAATAAGTGCTTTGTTTTTCTTCGTGTGACCGATCAGGTGATAACGATCGAGGTATTTCAATTGTTTGAAAGATAGAGGTGCCGATTACCTGCAAAATCAAGGGCTTGCAGGAATATCAAGACAAATGTATCGATCATTGTATCGAGGGCTTGTGGGGATAGAAAGACAGACGTACTGATCATCGTATCAAGAGCTTACCAAGGTGGTGATAAGACAAAACTCTTATCCTAGGTGAAAGGATACCCTTCTCTTTGGGTTAAAATAATTGTAATACTTTTACATTTCCGCTGCTATTTGTATTAGAAAGGAAATTGTATTGTTTTCTTTCTTCATTTCATATTCATTTGTAATTGTTTCAATTACAATTATACTATTACATATTGTATCGATAGATTCTATACGATTTATGGTAGAATCCTTTACTATTGTATTAATATAATTATTGTATTCATTTTGAATTCAATTTCTTTACACTTCTTATAGTGTTACATCATATCATACCTTTATACTCAATACAATTGTGGTTAATTGTATTTTTTGTGAATTATATTAGTTTAAGATAATTTAAACTAATTTTATTAAGTGTTTAAACACAAAGTTTTTAAACCTACAATTCACCCCCTATTGTATTGTTCCATCTAATATACATATTCATCTATATATTGATCCAACATTGTTATCCTTACTAAGCATCTGAGCTCACCCCTTTCTATGTTTTATTTTTCCCAGGATGTGAAGAAATATTTTATGGTTGACCTACAGGGATAGGCTAAGGATATAAGTGTGGTCAATGGGGAAATTTTTTGTTGGTGTTTTTATTTCATGATGTAATGTAAAAACTTATAAATGTATCTAGTAATTTCAAGGCTACTAAACTGATCAGTCTATTGGGACATGATTTCTTGTATCATGCCAATATTATGTAATAATGCACCGACTCTAGGTAACTGGGGTCAGGGCGTTACAGTTGGTATCAGAGGAAGTTTAGTACAAACCTTTGAAACTAGATTTAGATAAAATCTAATTAGAGAACATTACCATAAGATAGACTTTGAGGATTGGTATAAAAGAACTTTCTAGAATTTTAGTAACATAGATATTTTTTGTATTTTCTAAGAAATACATCCCTGTCTGGATATGAGCAGGTAGAGGTGGCTCTGGCACAGATGTACCTAGGATTTAAAACCCTGACAAGGAGTTTTGGGCTTGACTTGGGGTATCCTGGTACATGAAAACAAGCCTTGCTGCACTCTTGGTTACGACACTCCTGGGGGATATGATTAGGATAATTCACATTTTCTTTACAAACCGTTATGAAGGATTTATGAGTATCTACCTCCTCAAAGAAAACAATTTTTTTTATGATTATGGATTATATCCATAAATTTATCAATTTATGTTAAGTGTTTTACAAGTTTGGAATTATGTATTTCGACTCATAAACTAATCTAGTGTATGCCATTGTTTAGAAATGGAGCCTAGTAGAAGGAATGGAAACTATATCAACACACGTAATCCATGTAGGGATTTCCCTCCTACTCAAGATAATTATAGTAGATCTGGTGATTCAACTAGTGTTGATTATCTTATCACCATACTGGGACAACTCACTCAGGTTATGAATAATAACCTTACCCGTATGGAGCACCCTGATCCAAAATGCGAAGGATCAATGTTAGACCTCTTCATGAGGAAAAAACCACCAATATTTAATGGGAGTACAAATCCATTAGTAGTTGAGCAATGGATAAATTCTTTAGAGAAAATATTTCATGCTTTGGGGAGTAGCGAAAGGGAAAAAGTTTCCATGACAGTTTATCGCCTCATGAGAGATGAAGATCAATGGTGGCCATTAATCCAAAACACAAAGGAAGATGAAGAATTATAAAACATGGAATGGAGGGAGTTTAAAGATATTTTCTTTGAAAAATACTTTCCTCGTGACCATCAATCGGATATGGAAAGACAATTTTTGAGCCTGAGGAAAAAGTAGGATGAAAATATCGCAAAATATGAGGCTAACTTTACAAGGTTATCAAGGCATGCATCAAATTATATACGTAACCTAAGGAGTAAGATTTATTGATTCTTTGATGGGTTAAAACCATTTCTCCATTGAGAATTAGTCTCACAATCCTTCTCATCGTATGAAGATATTGTCTCATGCGCTATCAAGATAGAAAAGGAATTCTCTAATTCTTATAACTTCAAAGAAAAGCAAGATAAGAAGAGATCTGCTAATCACTCTGGAAATGGAAATAAGGGGAAGGAGGTAAATGTGAGAAGAAACACCCTGATACTTGCCTGAAGGGAATGAGATTCTATTACAAGTGTGGGGAAAAAGGACACCAAGCTCATGATTGCAAGGGAAAGAAAGAGGATGTCAATGTTGAATGCTACAATTGTAGAGAAAAGGGACATTATACAAATGAATTTATTAAGCTCCAAGGGAACTTACCTCAAAAAAGGCCAAGGGAGAAAGAATAAGCTTATGCGATCAATACTACTGAGGTTGAAGCTCCGAAAGATGTGTTGGCAGGTAATTTAATGGTTTCATCAAGTTTAGCCAATGCTTTATTTGATTCTAGATCATCACATTGTTTCATATCTTTTTATTTTTCTAAGAAAATTAAATATTTTCAATATGTATTAACAAGGGATCTATCAGTCAAAACTCCTAAGGTAAGTATCATTGTAACAAAGTTTTGTGAATCAGTTCCCATTAGGGCATATAAATGTTCTTTATCTGTTGATCTCATCGTAATACCCATGATTGAATTTGATATAATCCTTAGAATAGATTGGATTTCAAACCATGATGTGAAAATTTATTGTAAGAAGAAATAGGTTACAATTTTTGATGATGATAAGGAGTACCTTATCTTTAGAGAAGAAACTTCACCACCTGATTCTTATCTAGATCCACCCCCAGTAGCTTTACTAAATTCAATTATTGGGGAGGAAGAGAATGAAATAATTATGGGTGAGGAAAAGAATTTTTGAATAGAGGATGTACCTATTGTTCAGGAATATGTTGATGTGTTTTCAGAGGATTTACCTAGACATCCTCCAGAATGAGAAATTGAGTTTTTCATTGATTTAATTCCTGGTTCAAGGCCCATATCGAAGACCCCTTATAGAATGGCCACTGTGGAATTAGTGGAACTAAAGAAACAACTAGAGGAATTGAGTAATAAGGTATTTATTCTCCCTAGTGTTTCTCTATGGGGAGCCCCTGTCGTTTTTATTAAGAAGAAAGATAGATCTATGAGGTTGTGGATTGACCACAGGGAGATCAATGATATAACAATAAAGAACAAGTATCCCTTAAATCACATTGATGATTTATTCAACCAACTTCATGGAGCTCAATATTTTTCAAAGATTGAAATTTGATCTGGATATAATCAGTTGTGTGTGAAGAACGAAGACATTCCAAAAACAACATTTCGAACTAGGTACAGGCATTACGAGTTTACAGTAATTCCATTTGGATTGACTAATGCACCCTCTATCTTCATGGATCTAATGAATAATGTTTTCAAGGAATATCTTGAAAAATTTTTAGTGGTATTTATTGATTATATCTTGGTATACTAAAAAAGATTCAAAGATCATGAAAATCACTTGCGCACTATTCTGAAAACCCTCAGAAGAAATGAATTATATGGGAAGTTTAGAAAGTGTGAATTCTGGCTTTAAGAGATTTCTTTTCTTGGACATATTGTCTCCAAGGATGGAATATCTATTTATCCTTCAAATACCAAGGAAATCCAAGAATGTCCAGCACTGATGAGTATAACTGAGGTATGCAGTTTTTTTGGTTTACCAGGTTATTATCAACGTTTCGTCCATAATTTTGCCTGGTTAGCTAACCCATTAACCAAGATCACACGTAAGGGGGTTAATTTTTTTTGGAAAAAAGAGTGTGAATAATTTTTTTGAAGAACTAAATAGAAGATTATCCAATGATTCTATCTTGACTCTACCATTAGGGAACGATGGGTTTATTATTTATAGTGATACTTCAATGAAAGGACTTGGTTGTGTCCTTATGCAGAATGATAGAGTTATTGACTATGCATCACGACAGCTAAAAATTCATGAGAAAAACTATCCCATTCATGATCTTGAGTTAGCAGCTGTAATCTTTGCTCTGAAGATATGGAGACACTATCTCTATGGTGAAAAAATGTGAGATTTATACTGATCACAAGAGTTTGAAGTATATTTTCTCACAGAAAGAACTCAACATGAGGCAAAGGAGATGGCTTGAACTACTCAAGGATTATGATTTCACTATACACTACCACCCAGGGAAGGAAAACAAGGTGGAAGATTCTTTGAGTATAAATAATCATGGAATTTTGAACAAGATAAGAGTTGAAAAGGATTCTATTTTCATGGATCTAGTAAATATGGATATGGGAATAACCATGGAAAGTGAAACATTAATACTTTTTCAAATGGTTTCCAAACTATCTTTACTAGAAATGATAAAGAGTTTTTAGACCGATGATGAGGAGTTTCAAAAGAAGATTAAAGCTGTGAATGATGGGATATTTAGTGACTTCATATATAAAGATGAAAATTTGAAATTTGGGAAGAGAATTTGTGTTCCTAACATACCTGATCTAAAATGGGAATTATTTGATGATGATCATAGCTACAATTTATCTATACACCCTAGAAGAACCAATATTTATAGATATTTTAAGGAACATTTTTTGTGGGACAACATGAAGAGGGAAATTGCTGATTTTGTGTCAAGATGTATGGTTTGTCAACAAGTGAAAGCTGGAAGGAAACAACCTAGAGGAGTCATGCAACCTCTTCCCATACCTGAGTGGAAATGGGATAATATTACGATGGAATTTTTCATGGGGCTACCAAAGACTCCTAGAAGGAATGATGCAATATGGGTCATTGTTGATCATCTTACCAAGTCAACATATTTTCTTGCTATAAGAGAAGATTTACCACTTGAATTTCTAGAAAGAATATATATTAATGAATTTGTAAGACTCCATGGTGTACCCCTATCGATTGTTTCTGATCACGATCCCCATATTACATCAAGATTTTGGAAAAGTATTCAGAAGGCCTTGGATACTGAACTTCGTTTGAGCACTGCCTACCACCCTCAAACCGATGGACAATCAGAATGGACTATTAAAACCTTAGAAGACATGTTGAGATCTTTATCACTTGACTTTAAAGGTATGTGGGATCAATATTTATCTTTGGTAGAATTTTCCTATAACAATAGCTTCCATTCAAGTATTCAGATGGCACCATATGAAGAGTTATATGGAAAGAGATATCTCACACCAACTTGTTGGGATGATATTGGTGAAAGAAAACTTGTAGGCCCAGAACTTGTTGAGGGAACAATGGAAAAGGTGAAGGTTATCTAAACCCACATCAAAGCAGCTCAAAGTAGGAAAAATAGCTATGTTGATAATCAGAGTAAGGATTTGGAATTTCAAGTGGGATATCATGTTTTCTTGTAGGTATATCCATGGAAGGGTGTTATACGATTCGGTAAGAAGGGTAAATATAGTCCCAGGTACATCAGATCTTTTGAAATTCTAGAACTAATTGGGGCTGTAGCTTACCATTTTACAATGCCGCAAAGTCTCTCAAAATTTCATGATATGTTCCACATATCACTATTGATAAAATACATGCCTGACCCAATGCATGTACTCACCTATGAAGAAATTGAATAGGAATATGACCTGTCTTATTGTGAAGAGCTTGTCAAGATTCTTAGAGAACAAGTGCTGATAAACTGGACGACTCATTTGGTAAAAGTTCTATGGAGAAACCATAATATGGAAGAGGAAATGTGTGTAAGAACCCATACCTTATTTTCAGTTATGTTTTTCCTTTCTGGTCGTTTTTGGAGAAAAGAGGAATTTATGGAAATTTTCTAAGTACACGCCGTGCACTTTATGAGTACACGCTGTGTACTTTGATGACGTAACAGGTCGTGTGCTGGCTGTGTAGTAGCCACATACACAACCATGTGGGAGTGACTAGAGGCCGCTTAAAGTAGAGTACAGAAAAGACAAGTACACGTTGTGTACTCCAAAAGTACATGCCGTGTACTTTTCTTTTTTTCATTAAACGCACCGGGGTCGTGTCTGACGGACAGAAACCACTTCTTTTAGGTTTCGTTCATCTGAGGGTGCCAAGCATATGAAGATCTTCGACGAACCTCCGATCCTCCATCCGTTCTCCGATTCGATCACCATTGATTTCATTGGAATCACATCGGTGAGTTATCTCTTCTGCTTGAGCCTTGTTTTTAAATTCCTCTTCTTTTCCAAGTTATCATGGGTTGAACGTTTTGCACGTTTTCTTAGATATATGAAGTTACAAGGAGATTCAAGCTTTTTGGTTCAAGTATATTGATCTCCTAACCCCGAGGTAGGTTGTTTGTACCTTTCAGTTGAAAGTCTTTGAGTTTTATGTGCAAATTCCACCAATACCCTAGAACATGGTATTGCGTGTTTACTGTTTTGACCCTATTGTTTCTCTGCTATACTGGTATGCCTATTTAGATTATTATTGATTAAGAATAGGGTGAATTGTTGTATTTTGGATGTATTTACCATGCATGTTTTTCCTGTTTTGACCTTTGGGTCTTGTTTGCCTGTTAGGCTGCTGTTTGCTTTCCCATGCCTAGTATTGTAGGATGGAGTGACTTTTGTTCTGACATGCTGTTATGCTGTAGACTGCTATCCAAGTAGTTCTTGCGGTTTAATTTGTCCGTTATACAATTCTATGCTTTCTTGACTTACACAGGTCTGTGAGAACCTGGTGTATAGACCATAGGGAGAATTGACGTTGATGGCTTCTCCAGAGTGTCTTTATAATTATACGATGTGAGACCACATGGGGAATTGACATTGAGTGCTTTCCCAGAGTGTCTGTAGTTCCTCAATGCGGGACATAGGGGGAATTGACGTTGATTTATTCCCTGGAGTGCCTTTAGTACGATACGATACTATATGGGGGAATTGATGGTGAGTGCTTCCCCATAGATTCTATACTTTAGCTGAACCAGAGGGGTGAGACTGTGTGTGATGCCTAGAGGGTTGCTTGTTCTTGATAGGTAGAACCAGAGGGGATAGGTTGTGGGTACTTCCCAGAGGGTTACTTATTGTGTTATTTGTTTTTCTGTTGCATTCTGTGTGGTATTTTGAATGCTTAAACTGTGGATTGTTTACTGCTTAGTGCTTCCTCATTTATTGATTTCTATACTTTTACCTGCCATATACTCACTAACTATTAGGCACAGATCTTCGGGTAGTTTCCTACTGGGATTTATTCTCACACTCTGTTTGGGACATGCTTTTGGGCCCAAACAGATTATATTGCTGTAGGTATAGACAAGGGCAAGCTCCCTTCGACTTCAGGTACTTGATTTCTTTGGAGCTGGAGAGCATGGGACCAAGCCGAGGCTTGCGATGCTGAGGAGTTTCTCATCTGTTTTTCTTTTTTACTTTGGTTTAGTACTGTATTCAGAATTGTGACTTATTTGTATGCTTTCCTAGACATATATGTACTTGATTGCTTTGGAGATGGAGAGCATGAGACCAAGTCGAGGCTTGCGATGCTGAGGAGTTGCTCATCTATTTTTCTTTTGTACTTTTGTTTAGTACTGTATTTAGCATTGTGACTTGTTTGAATGCTTTACTAGACATATATGTATCATGCATCATTTACATATATTTTTTCTCTAGTTTTTTCTCTATTAGTCTTCCACTGTCTACTGTTATTGGATATTTACTGCTTCCACTATTGTGTTTCGTTTACTTCCGCTGTGTACTCTGCCAATAAGGACATAGTTTCCCCACCATCACATCCAAGGCCCTCACTGCTAGTTGGTAGCCTCTGGAGTTCGGGGAAATGTGCTTGAGGCCATGTGACCAACTGGGTATGAGGCACCCCTAGGTGGCTTCCGGAACCGGGGTGTTAACACCCCTGGAAAAGTGAGACTTAAAAAGACTAAATGTTACTACCCATGTCAACAAGGTGCACCTTTCTTTTCGGGAGCCTACCTGATTAGAACTCCATAGTTAAGCATGCTTGTCCTGGAGTAGTAATCAGGATGGGTGACCTTCTGGGAAGTTTCCCAGGGTGTGTGTGAGTGAGGATAAAACACACTAAAGGAACATGTGTTGGCCTGTAGGGACAATCATTAGTCTGATAAGCGACCCTAGTGAGTAATAGTCTATGGTGTGTTGGGAAGGAAACCAAGGTATTATAGGAGACCCATGGGGTCAGATGACAAGGTTCATGGCCTGGGGAGGTGGGTCGTGACAAATGGTATCAGAGCCAATACCCAGCCATAAGTGCTTAGGCACTGCTTGAGTTTGTGGCTTGGGGTCCACAACGAGGACGTTGTGATTTAAAGGGGTAGATAATGTAACACCCCTGAAAAAGTGAGACTTAAAAAGACTAAATGTTACTACCCATGTCAACAAGGTGCACCTTTATTTTCAGGAGCCTACCTGATTAGAACTCCAAAGTTAAGCATGCTTGGTCTGGAGTAGTAATCAGGATGGATGACCTTCTGGGAAGTTTCACAGGATGTGTGTGAGTGAGGAAAAAACACACTGAAAGAACATGTGTTGACCTGTTGGGACAACCATTAGTCTAATAAGATACCCTAGTGAGTAATAGCCTATGGTGTGCTGGGAAGGCAACCAAGGTATTACAGGAGACCCATGGGGTCAGATGACAAGGTTCATGGCCCGGGGAGGCGGGTCGTGACAACGTGGGAACCCAATGAACTTATGATGAAGAACCACCCAAATCTTTTTATGAAGTGATATTATATAAATTTTTAGGACAAAATTATTTTAAGGAGGGTATAATGTAACACCCCAAGCTTCCACGGTACGTTTCCCTTTGAATAATGCAGTAGATTGCATTGTACGCAACTTGGAGTTTTAACACACCACGACCAATCAGACTAGCTGTTATGAATAGTAATACCCGCTTTTTGAAATTTTAAAAATTTTATTTTTCAAAATGGACTTCATTTTTGAATTCAGAAGATCGAAATTAGCTTAGGGTGATTTTTTGGTGTTTTTCTGAAAACTTTCAATTTTTGATGAATAGTGAAAAACAATGCGTTGTTATTTAAAACCGACTTTTTATTTAAATAATTAGTTATATTATTTTAATTTATTTTAGGTCAAAATAGATACATAATAACTATATATGTTCAATGTAATTCATTAGAGTCATTTTATAATAAGTTTAGATATATAAAATTTTATTGAACTTTTTACCGTATTTTACCCACCTTCTAGGAGCATTTACAAATTTGTATAAAACTTAATTTTACCACTTATGTGGGTTGAATTTCAAAAATCCGAGAGACACGTTTGACATCAGTAAGTAACATTTGGTTCAATAAGATGAAAATAATTTTTGGTGAATAGTAACTTTTGACTTTTATTTACCACAGTTAAAAGTAAATTGGGTAATTAAGGGTAAAATGATATTATAATTACCCTAACACATGTGCTAATTCTATTGGATAAGTTTAATTCGACCAAAAAAAACCTTAGGAATAAAATATTATCCTTTTGGTTCACTTGGATTAGATTAGGACATTTATTATTATTTTATTTAAAGAAGAGTTAAAAGAGTTAAATTCAAAGTTTAATAACTAAACCATTTTTAATATAGGGTTACACACAATATAAATTAGACTATAAATATTTATTATAAATATAAAAAGACTTCCTACATAATGATATTTTATTTATAATTTTTAGACATTAAATAACTTAATTTATTTATGACACAATGATGATGCAATAATTACCTTAATAATGAAATATTAAAATAATTAAAATTATAAATATTCAAATAAATGTAAATTGAGACTTATGATGAATTAAACTAATTTTCTAGGTTAATATGACATGTTAGGGTTGATTTAATAAATTTTATTCGAAGTGATAAAGTTTTTATGGCTTTCAAAAAAATCAAATACTAAATAGTGTCAAAATTGACATAATTGAGTTTTTAAAACAAATACTATAATATTAATTGATATAATATTCCTAAAAATATAAGGTTCAGAAAAAGGACTTAGATAAAGTTATATATGTTAATAATGAACCACATGGGGTTTTATTGTCTTGTTATAGTAAGTCTATTAACCATATAATATAAAAATACAAAGAGACATGGTAAATGTCAAACTATTTAACTAAGAGTTAAATCTACAAGATAAGGTTAATATGGTGACCTAAACCTATAAAAAACCTATTGGTTTAGAGGTTTTAAACCCATTTAACCCATACCCACCTTATATTCAAAATAAATCATTTTTAAACCATTATAAACCGAAAATAAATTTATTATAAAATAATATTTCAAGATTCTCCTAAAGGGACCCTCACCTCTCTTATAAAAGGGTACTTCCCCTTCTCTTAATTTCACACCTACAAATCCATTTGGATCTTACAAAACCTAACAAAATATCCTTCTAACTTTCCTCCATTCATCCTAGTGGCATTCCTTTGGTCAAAAATCTAACCTAAGGAGCCCTTTTGATCAAATCAAAACGAAGAACCCGAAGAAGAGGTAAATATTTCATCACCTCTTTCAAGTTATTTTCTTCTTCCACTTCCTCTTTCTTTGTTGTTTCCATTATAAAATAATTATTACAGTATCTTCTATATAATTTTATGTTATTATAAAAATGTTACAACCATATTCATTATTATATCCATCATATGAATGACAAAGTCACCATACGTGCGTACGTACGGATTACCGTCTCCACGTCGTGGTGTAGTTTGTTATTCAAACACTTAATTATTTGGATGGGTATAATAATGAGTATAATTGTTGTAAATAATAAATATAACATGTTAATTATTCTGTATATATGATATACCATCCAATTACATATGATTTCACCATCAATATAATGATATTGTCGCTCGTGCGTACGTACGGATTACCGTCTCCACGAACGTGATGAGATTCATTCCCCACCGTAATAATTCAAGAATAATTTTCATTTTATGATTAAAAATAATTTTTATGAACATAATATCATTATGTATATGAATCAAATACATCATATCCATAACAAACATGACTTACGTAACCAATCATATAAAGGAAAACGAATCAGTTAACACCCGAAACGATGATACTACTAAAATATTATTAACAAAGCAATATTATAGGATCATATATGATATCATATTTATGTATATTATTCTTTAATAATTTAATAACAATTTTTTAACTATTATACAGGAGGTTAACATACCATCGACTAAGGAAAAGTATAAGGTAAGGGTTAATTCTATAATCTCTTTACTTATCCGAGGTTGTTAATACGTAAGTATCCACTAGGACCTCTTTATCATCCACATCCGTGTTTTCTTTAAAATGTAATTTAAAATAGTTTTAATATTTACTAGACTATGGGTTAAAGTCATTTATACCCTTATTTTACAACATATGTTTTTAAAGGAATCTTTCTGTCATTTTTCAAACAAGGTACTTTATGACCTTCTCGAAAAAATTAAGGTAAGAATGTCTTTTTTTAACTTATATGGAGGGTGAGACTATTTTCCACCATTATAACATCGTCAAATCTTTCCATACAAGATTATAAGAATATTTTAAAAATCAATGTTTTATTTTATAATTATATGACTTTTAAATGATTTCAAAATAGAAAGAGATATTTCTCTACAAAAAGTTTTGATTTCATTTATGTCAACATCCTTTGATGGATTTTAAGCCTGTTTGAAGTTGATTATTATGATACAAATATTCCATGTTGTATTGAGGGTTTTGTGATATGTTTGACTATGGATGTGTTATTTTTACACCATTCATTGTTTATGGATAAAGTATCGACATTTCATATTCTAGTTTTAATACGAATGTTTATGTTATGTTTAAACCTTTTCATATGAGGAGTGAATTGGACTTAGTAAGTGATGGGTGGAGCCCGCTACAGCTCCTCGATGCATCGGTAGGTCTCATGAGATAAACTAGTGTCTTGGTATAAGGCCTTTACAAAATCTTATTTATAGTCTTGTCACAAGGCCTTGACTATGTGGTTATGAAGTCTGGAATTATGCAATCCATCATTATGAAAGTGTCTATTGATATTGCATGTGATTATTCAACTAGTAGAATATCCATGTGAATAAGTAAATGGTATTATTTGATTTTTTTCCATATTATGTTGAAGTTTAAGTTTAAAAGGCTTTTGTTTTAGTCTTATACATTACCTTAAATGTTTATGCATATTAATCAAAGTTTCTGCTATATTGTTATCCTTACTGAGCATCTGAGATCATCCCTTTTTATGTTTTATTTTTCCTAGGATGTGAAGAAATATTTTATGGTTTACCTGCAAGGATATTATAAGGATATAAGTGTGGTCAATGGGGACAAAATGTTGTTGATGTTTTTATTTCATGATGTAATGTAAAACTTATGAATGTATCTAGTACTTCCAAGGCTACTAAAATGATCGGTATTTTAGGTCATGATTCCTTGTATCATGCCAATGTTATGTAATAATGCACCGAATATGGGTAACTGGGGTCGGGGCATTACATTTTATGGGTTGGACTCCATACGGGTTAATGGGTCGGGCTCTTACAACCCAACCTAACCCGGGCTTTGCTGGGCTAGGTCGCTTGGGCTTTCTGGCTGCTGGGATAGAATTACACCCTTAGTTAGAAGGCCAATGAGCATCAGTTCCAACTGAGTGACATGACCAATCGTTAAGTGGGGAGGATTTTAAAAAAAAAACTGTGCTGAAAACCAATTTTTATGGCCAGCCAGGATGGATAGTCACCTGTGTGGGTAATATATCCACACAGATACAGATTAACCCACAATCTATTATTTTTTTTCAAGAAAACTCACATGGATTTACCCCACCCTACAAACCATGATTTTCTTTTTTCCATATCGTCCCCTCTCCCTATACACCACACCTTACCTTCTCCCACCTCCCACCCTCCATAAATCTTCATCATAACTCCTCTTGGTTGACTACCTCAAGCACCACTACGTTCTCCATTGTCTCCAACCTCATTCTAGACCCAAAATTTAAGACCTTTATAGCATCAGTCATCAAGGATTCCCCCCTTCATGCCCAATACATCCCCACACACAACTTGTTATCATCCCAATCACCTTGCTCGATTCCTTCTGCATTGCAACCAGAACATCCAATGCATGAGCATCTCAATTCCTCTGTAGCACGAGTGTTGGAAAATATCAGGTCTAATAACCTTCTTCTTTTCAACTTCATCACAACATGTTGGAGTATGACACTTCTTATTATATAGAGCCTCATAAGGTGTCATTTGAATGATAGACTAGAAATTATTGTTATATGAGAACTCCATCAGGGGAAAGTGATGATCCCAAAATCATTGGAAATCCATTGAACACGATCTCATTATATCCTCTAGAGTTTGAATCATTCTTTCATACTGATCATCCATCAAAGGGTGATAAAAAGTACTAAAACTCAGGAGGCTTCTCCAAAATCTCTAAGTAAACCTAGGATCTCGATAAGATAAAATGGGAAGTGGTAATCCATGTATTCTTACCACTTCTCTTGGGTATATCTTGACAAGTTGGTCAAGATAGAAATATTCCTTGATAGCAATGAAATTAAATGACTTTGTAATATGATTGAATACCACCTGGATGATGTTATTTCCTTTAGATATCCTTAGGAGTCCTATGACAAAACCCATGGTTATGTTTTCCCATTTCCATACTAGTATGGGAAATTATTTCATCATACCCTTAAACTTATTCCATTCAACCTTGACTTGTTGGCATACTAAGCATTGAGATACAAATTTTGCAATCTACCTCTTCATATTATCTAACCAGAAGTTTTGCTTCAAATACCTATACATCTTGGTGCTTACTAGATGAATAAAGAAGGTTGAGCTATGTGCATCATCCAGAAGTTCCCTCTTCAACTCTAGTTTTTATGGGGCACATATCCAGATTCCTAATCTTATAACTTTATCTTTAGAAAAGCTGAACTCTAGAATATTTAGTATCTTTTTCTATAGAATTTCATCATCTTTATGGGTCTCCTTGATCCTCTTAATAATTAATGGTTGAGAAGTTATTTGATCAAGGTAGGATGAATATCCTTTTATGATTCTCATGTCTATCTTTTGCATGTATAAGAAGATTAGATCTCTTTCAATCCCCATCATAGATAGGTTTGTAAGATCCTTTCTACTCAGAACATCTGTGTCACGACCCAAACCATTGAGCCCTGATAAATGACTACCCCAAGCCTGCCTCTAATATGTCAGGGGATGATGACCATCATTGAGCAGACATATCACACAAATTGGAGGCTTTAGCCTAAGGTACCTATACACATGCACCCACATACAACTCCATGAAACAGTGCTGATATAATAAAACTAAAATGAAAAATGCATGCATACATCCATCTCACAACCAAAGTATAGTAGAAGTACAAAAGGGAAAAATACAAGCCCATCAAAAACTATAAAATTTACCAACTTTCTTAGATATAGGGGATCATTTTCAAATGAAATTGCCAGAAAAATCCTCAATAAAGCACCGAAAAACACCTCAATTGGTCTATCTCACTAAACTCTGCCTACTTCAGGTCCTCCTAAGACACCATCGAAAGGCCTATCATCTGCACAAGACACAATATGTGCGGGAAAAGCCTATGTTGGGATGAGTATAAAAATACCAAATAGGCACTCCAAATACCCAAAATAAAAGGGGGAAATTGAAAGAAAACAATCTTCTCAACTCATCCAGATGGAACCCAAGTGAGAGATAAACTCCATCTCGATCACTGCTCGATTATAAAAAACTAGTCATCTCAATACACATGGTGTGTCAACCAAGAAACATGACAATACCATAAGTACTCCCAGAATCACCCAGATATACTTGTCTCATAATCCAATTCTCACGAGGAGCCAACTTTATAGCTAGTCACAAGATTTTACTTGAGAATCAAAGGAAACTCTCATCTAGGAGAACACACTCCCTAGTCCCTACCATCCCAGATGGAATGTTCGAGAGATACACTCCATCAAGAACTAATCTAGGTCGAACTCTAGTGTCCAACATCAGAGGTCCTATCACTACAGTCTTGAGCCATGAACAAGATCATAAGAACCCAAGTGGAGAGGTATACCCATCAAAACTGCACACAATCTAGGGAGCACTGCTCCAGAGCATACACTATGTGCATCCTCTATGAGGAGAGAGTAAGGAGGGACTCACACCTCATCGTTGCACCATTGCTGAGGGAGTACTAACTCCAAACCACCTCGTGAAACCACTGAATAACCCATAGGGATAGGCCCACCCCTCACTGTGTTGAGGGAGCACTAAATTCTAACTAGGTATCACACATAATAAGTGGAGGGCCCTGCTCCTCTCATTTGTTCTCCACAACTGAGGGCACTCCAACACCTATGGAGGACCCGCTCCCCGTCGCTACTCGAAGATGGGGGAGTACAACTTCATTGATAGAGGACCCTCATCCTAGCATGATAGGGGAGTACTACTCCATAGATAGAGGACCCACACCCTGAAACGATAGGGGAGTACTGACCCTACCTATATGATCATAATGGGGGACCCGAACCCTAACACGATAGGGGATTACTAACCCCATAGAGGACCCATGGCCTGGTACGATGAGGGAGTACTAACTCTACCTATATGATCATGTATGGAGGACCCGCAACCTAATGTGTCAGGGGAGTACTGACTCCAGGGATAAAGGACCCACACCCCAGAATGACAGGGGAGTAGAAAATATATGGATAGAGGACTCGTACCCTGTAACTTCAGGGGAGTATCCACTCTATCTGCACAACGAGTATGGAGGGATCGCACCCTGATACGACAGAGGAACTCTATCTCCATTTTCATGGATGATACGAGGGACCGACGCCCTAGTCCAATAGGGGAGTACTGACCTTGGGAGAAATAATCCATTGGTAGAGTACCCGCACCCACTATGGGGGAGTTCCATATCTATTTATTTGATAGGTAAGGGAAACTCATGCCCTATTCCTATAGGGGAGTACCGGTCCTAATGTCTCTCTTTGATAAACTACACTGATCACTCACATCGGTCAATTGTTGCTTAAAGGAGAATCTCTCTCACTAAACATCATGTCATAACACTACCATGGGTAGGGGACCCACACCCTACCATGCCAAGGGAGAACCAATCTATCAGCCTAAGAGTCTAGGGAGACCCACTCCCTAAGACGATGGGGAAGGATACCGACCCCAACATCTCTCCAGTGATCCACCCTGATCACTACCTATGATCAAGAACTACAAAGTAACATAGTTCTCAAATCATGCCATGTTGTATCTCCAAATCCACCATAAAGGCTACCATCACGTTCTACACAAACAACTACTCAAGATAGGCTACTCATAGGCTATAATCGGATCCCTAAAGAATGATATGTGCAAGGTGTAAGATCCCAAGAATAGTACACGACATGTACTAGGGTCCACACGATGTGTGAATCCACTTGAACACCTGGATATGTCCTCTTCCGCATGGATTGGATGACCATGTGAGCTTACATAGTGTGTACATAGAGTACACGGTGTGTCTTGCTTCACTCGGGCCCCTAATCGTGTCATTATCCCACACTCATGTAACACAACCCACGTTTGTGTACTTTTGCTGTGTACTCTCACATGACCACGTCTCTTGACACCGCATCCCTATCCATGTCCCCTAGCCACACGACCTATGATAACTACATGGCATGTAACCGTGGTACACAACGTGTAGTCCCTAAAAGTAATCTTCCCCAAATAGGAGGAACAAAAAAGGTGTAACCCTACACTACACATCGTGTGATCAAGAATTCTGAATGGGAATTCCTTGAGATATGACTAAAATGCCCCGGTTTCAATCAAAACCCATAGATCAACCCCTATAGTGTCCCTAGTAGTAATCTAAAGGATCTACAACATTAAAACAACATATAAAAAGGGGTATCAATAATTAAAACTCAAATATTCCTACATCATGGTGAAACACTGAAGCTTTGAGGTCAGATCCATGCCTGGGATCCCCTGCAGCATGATTCAGTGATGATAAGTGTAAAAAATGGAGCTCAGTGGCACCTCCTATTCTCGATTCAACCTCATGTCCATCTATTGACATGGGAGAATCTCCTCTTCTTCCTTTGATATGTGTGAGAATGGGGTGGGGGATATTAGTTTATTTTTAAAAAACTAATATCATCAAATTTCCCGCCAACACACCCTCGACCGAACTTCTGATGCTGAAAAATTTTATGTAGTGTATAGGGAAAACACCACATTATAAACTCAATTATAGTCTTAGATTTTCTATTTGAGACTCCATTTTAGAGTTATTATATGTTTACAAAGAAACCGCACACACATGATAAAATATATTTAATATCACTGCATCAAGGTACTTCAGACCATGAAATCCCATGCCAAATTTTCACTTGGCTTTAGAAATATTCCTATAAATATTCCAAATACTTAAACTGAAAAACCTAAGTCACTACATTCTCCCCACCTTAAGTATTTTCACCATCGAAAAGTGAAAGCCTAGGAAAAAAGAGAAAAACTGAGCTCTCCACTGGGTCTCCCATGCCAGTGATCTTACCAAAGTTTCCCGTGATGACTACAAGAAAACACTTATGGGAACCACTAAGACAAAAAAACACCCAATGTACAACTCAAACTAGGTTTACATCATGAAATATAGTGGGAACATGTCTCTTTAGATACAATAGGTGGAAAAAAGTCAAGAACCACGGTCCATCTATGATCATAGGGTCTAGCGGTACACCGCCTTGTTAACCTAACACAAATATTGATACAACCCAAAAAATATCATATGTACCTAGATGAAATGCACCATGACAACACATAACACCACACCAAATACCAAAGTCAAAGGAACTAATCAACCACACCTTGACACTATCTGCTTTGGGTGGCACTAAATCACCCTCACAGTTTTAATCTCATCCTAAAAATGTGTCTCAGTGGGGGGAATCACCCCTTTTCCTTATGCATATGAATATACATCAAACAAAACTACCACAAGTTTCTACCAATATACCATATCACCTTGGGTAAGCCTCAAGATGAAAGTGGTAAGAAAATAATACCTCATAGAAGTGTCTAACAATACCACTATATAAAGTAGAAAGAACATAGATAATACCTATAATCACCCTTAGAGCCTCTGAGTCATAGGCCTCTACAGCCTGAAACCGTCCTTGTCCCCATCCCCCAACTCCATGAGCCTGGTGTGGACCACCTGGGGGTGGTGGAGGAAACATATCGAAATGTCTGCCACCTCACGCTACTCTCCCCACTCCTTCGCCACATCCACCATTATGCATAACTCCATGCTACAAACACTACCTCTGCTAGAGTGGTCCACCAACCATATCCCACTCAGTAGCAAGGTGGGTTAGACAATCTCATGTGAGATGTACCTATCCATCACATGCGTAACAATGCCTCTCCTACGGCTGAACATATCCTCAACATGAATCATGATCTTCAGACACACATGCCTAAGCCTAGGAATGAATATGCCTTCTATGGTTCGATCCTTTTGACTAACTTTTGTTAGCTGCTATAGACATCTCAACCTCATGATGACCACTTCTGGCCACTTCTTCCCAACCCTCCACTAGGAATCTCTCTACCACCAGAGCTCATTCTTTCACCCCTACATAAAAGGGAAGGCACAAGGAGACCAAAACTACTTAGATGTCTCTAAATAGGCCCTACTCAAACGTTCATGCTCTAAAAAATGGATCTAAAACCATATACAGGGAGTATCGTGAAAGTTCTATGAACCTCGTTGAGTACTCTTCCACAGACATGCTACCCTGAGGAAGCTGTAAAAGCTCCTGGATATGCACCGATCTCAACATGGATGGATAGAACTCTTCTTGGAAGAATTAATCAAATTCTACTCAATAGAGCATCACCACATCGTGGGTATGTGTCACCAGACTCCACCATCTCCCGACCGACCCCTGCAAAAGAATCACCACTAGGACCACCATCTGATCAGGATGTGTCCTCAAAAGGTAGAAAACATGATTGAATTTCTCAATCTATTCATTAGTTGCTTGGGGGGGTCCATATCACCTAAAAACTAGGAGGTCTATGCCTCTAGAACTCATGCAGCATACTCTGCCTATGTGCATCCTTGGACTACACTGCCAACACAACTTACTGATCAATGGGAAATGGATCAACTAGTGGACCACCCAAAGGTACTACCTCAAGCCCAATACCCTACACCGAATCCTTATCACTATGAGGATCATCATCACACTCCATCCATGTAACCCTATTCAGTTGTTATCATAGAGACATCCTAGAATAGAATCAAGATTCACCACGATCAAAGATTATATCCAGGGAGATGACTCAAGAAGGACAAGGAACCCACAACCCAATCCTATATGCTGAATGTACTAACATTCCCTTGTGACTAGTACCCTAATATACCAAGTCGATAGGTATGTTATCAAAGTTCTGGTGGATGGATACGCCAGCCACCACATCAACACTGGAATCCCTAATATGAAATATGATCTTGAAACACTTTAGCATTATTGTTATGAAACTCAAACCAAGTTCATATCTAGAAAACCTACACACTATGGTCCCAAAGTGGAACCTGATCTGATACCACTCTGTCACAACCCGACCCACTGGGGCCCAAGCAACGACTACCCCAAGATTGTCTCCAATAGGTCAGGGGTTGGCGACCAACGCCAAGTAGGCACATCACACAAATTAGAGGCTTTAGCCTAAGTCACTTGTATGCACACACCCACATAAATCTCCATGAAACAGTGAAGATATAATAAAATTGAAACAAAAAATGCATGCATGCAACTATCCCACAACCAGAGTATAACAGAAGTACAAAAAGGGTAGAATAAAATCCCACCAAAAATTGTAAAAGCATCCAACTTGGTCAGATGGAGGGGATTGCTGTCAAATAAAACTTCTAGAAATATCCTTGTCCAAGCACTAGAAAACACCTTGGTCAGTCAAGCTCACTAAGATCTGCCTACTGGGTCATCCTGGGACTCCTTCAAAAGGTCGTTCATCTGCACAAGACACAACATGTGTAAGAAAATCCAGTAAAGGGGTGAGTAAAACAATAACCAGTAGGCACCCCAAATACCCAAAATAAAAGGGAGAAACTAAAAGGAAACAACCCACTTGACACATCCTAAGAGAACCCAGGCAAGAGAGAAACTTCATCTCGACTTCTCCTTAGCTATACATGACTAGTCAGCTCAATCAATATGGTTGGTCAACCAAGAAATGTGACAATAATGCAAGGACTCCCAGAATCACCCAGATATACTCTTCTTAGATTCTAAGTATCATGAGGTACTAAACTCATAGCCAGCTACATGATTCTACTCAAGGCTTAAAGGTAATGATCATCCAAGATAATAAACTACCCGAGACCTGTCATCCGAGATGGCATGTCCGAGAGATACACTCCATAGAGAACTACTCTGGATCCAACTATAGTGCCCAATACTAGAGGTCCTATCATTATAGTCTTACACCACATGAAAGCTCGTAAGAACCCAAGTGGAGAGGCACACCCCTCTCTACTAAACACAATTGAGGGACCACTTCTCTAGAAAATGCACTACCTGTATCCTCTCCGAGGAGAGAGTAAGAAGGGACCCACACCCCCACTATAGGATTGTAGCCTAGGGATTACTAACTCCTAACTACTTCACGAAACCACTAAAGAACCCATAGGAAGATGCCTAAATCTTTCCATGTCGTAGGAGAACTAACTCCTAACTAGGTATCACATATAACAAGTAGAGGGGACCGATCCTTTCATCTATTCTCCACAGTTGAGGGAGCTCCAACAACCATGGAGGACCCACTCCCCATTGTTACTCGAAGATAGGGGAGTAAAAATCCATTGATAGAGGACCCACACCCTGACACGACAGGGGAGTACTACTCCATAGATGGAGGACCCACACCCTTCCATGATAGGGGAGTACAGACTGTACCTATATTATCATAATGGTGGAACCACACCCTAACATGACAAGGGAGTACTGAACCCATAGAGTAACCATGGTCCGTTATGATGGGGGAGTATCAACTCTACCTATCTGATCATGTATGGATGACCTACACCCTTATACAATAGGGAAATACCAACTCTAGGGATATAGGACCTGCACCTCAGTATGACAAGTGAGTACCAACTATATGGATAGAATAACCACACCTTGGAACCTTAGAGGAGTACACACTCTATCTACATAATAAGAATAGAGGGACCACACCCTGATACAATAGGGGAGCTCCATCTTCATCTACATGAATGATACGAGGGACCCACACCCTAGTTTAATAGGGGAGTACCGACCTCAGGAGAACTACTCCATAGGTATAGGACCTACAATCACTATGGGGGAGTTCCATATCTATTGATTTGAGAAGTAAGGGAAACCTGCACCCTATTTTGACAAGGGAGTACCAATCCTAGTGTATCTCTCTGATAAACCACACTGATAACCCCTATCATTCAAGTGCCACTCAAAGGAGAGTCTCACTCACCAAACCTCATGTTGCAACATGGTCACATGTAGGTAACCCAAACCCTACTATGATAGAGGAGCACCACTATACTAGCCTAAGAGTCTAGGGGGACCTTCTCCCTAAGATGACAGGGAAGGGTACCAACCCTGACATCTCTCCAATGATTCACCTTGATCATTACCCATGATCAAGCACTATAAATCAACTTCATGCTCGAATCACTCTACATTGTATCTCCAAATACACTACAAAGTCTACCATTGCATTCTATATGGAAAAATACTCAGGATAGGCTACTAACAAGCTAGAATCCAAGCCCTGAAGAAGAAGATACACTAGGAGAAATATCCCAAGAACAATACAAGAGATATAATAGGGTCCACATGACCTGTGAACCCACCTGAACACCTGGCCGTGTCCTCTGCGACATGAATTGGCTGACCATGTGAGCTTACATGATGTGTAAATGGAGTACATGACATGTCTCGCCTCACCTGATCTTTTGGATCTGCCCTCATTCCGTTCTCGTGTATTGAACCCCATGTCCATGTACTTTGGTCATGTACTCTCACATGACCACATATCTTGACATGGAATCCTTGGACATGTCCCCTGGCCACACGACCTAGGCTCACTACATGATGTATAACCCTAGTACATGGTGTGTAGTACCCAAAATTCATCTTCCCCTAACGAGAAGAACACATAGCATTTCACCCTTCACTACACGCTATGTGATCGATAGTTTCAAACGAGAATTCCCTATGAGCTTTCCAAAACACCCCAATTTCCACCAAAACCCACAGATCAACCCCCACGGGGTCCCTAACACTCATATAAGAGCTCTATATCCTAAAAGAAACACATAAAAAGGGGTATTAGGAATTAAAACTAAAATCTTCCTACCTCATGGTGAAACGACAATGATTTGAAGTTATATCCATGCTTGAGAGCCACTACATCATGATCTGGTGATGATCGGGGCCAAAAACAGAGCTCGACGACACCTACTCTCCTCAATTAGGCCTTAGGCTCAATTGTCACAGTGGGAGAACCTCATCCTCTCCATTTTTTGTGTGTGAGAAGGGGGTGGGGGAGGATATTAGTTTATTTTTAATAAATTAATACATCAAATCACCCACCAATTCACCCTCGATCGAACTTCTTGTGCCAACAAATTTTATGTTGTGATTAGGGAAAACATCACGTTCTAAACTCAACTACGATCTCAAATTTCTAATTGGAGACTCTACTTAGGATTTATTCCAAATTTATAAATAAAATGCACACGTGTGATAAAATATATTTAATATCACCACCCTGAGGATCTCTGGGCCCCATAATCCCACACAAAATCTATGCCTGGCTTCACAAATATTCCTAGAAATATTCCAAAGCCTTAAATAGAAATACCCAAGTTACTACAATATGAATCTTTGTTTGTATTCATAGGATAGAAATGAATTAAAAAATTATAATCCTTGATTAGATCTAACCATCTTAATTGGTGCATATTGTTATTTTTTGTGTGAATATATACTTTAGGCTTTTATGATCTTTATATATGTCACAATTTTCCCCATAGAGATAATGTCTCCAAATATTCAATGTGGAGATCACTAAAACCAATTCCAAATCATGGGTTGGGTAGTTTTTCTCATGGATATTTAATTAGTGGGAGTCATAATCTATCACTTTATCACCTTTCATGAGTACAAAACCCAAGACCTTTTTAGATGCATTGTTGTAAATCACAAATCCTTCCCCACTAGTGGGTAATGTGAGCACACGTGCAATGATTAGCCTTTTGTTTAAATCTTTAATTCTCTCCTCACATTCATTAGTCTGAACAAGATTCACCCCCTTCGAAGTTATCTTGGTTAGTGGGATTTAAAATCATGAGAAGTTTCTCAAAAATCAGTAATAATACCTAGTTAATCCAAGGAAACAATAGATCTCCATCACAGATATTGGTATGAGTCATCCTTCAATTGCCTCTATTTTTAAAGAATCCACATATATCAATTTTCTAGTGATAACATGCCAAAGGAATGTTATTTTATCCATCTAAAACTCTCATTTACTATGCATCACATACAATTTCTCCTTTTACAAGGTCTTAAATACAATATTCAAATGATCATACCAAAAACTAGTTGAGGTAATACCTAAATAATCTATTCATTAATTCCATAAAGATAGTTAGAGAATTAGTGAGTCTAAATGGAAACACTATGAACTTATAGTGACTGTACCTTGTAAAAAAAGAATTATTTGGGATATCATCATCCTTCACCTTTACTTGATAATATCCCAACTAAAGATCCACCTTAGAGAAGTACTGGGATCCACATAGCTGATCAAATAAGTCATCAATATGAGCCAGATGATACTTGTTCTTTATCATTATTTTATTGAGCTCATGATGATCAACATAGAGGTGCATTAACCCATCATTATTCTTGAAGAAGAGGACCGACACACCCCATGGTGAAGTACTTGGTCATATAAAACCTTTATCCAAATTCTTCTATAGTTGCTTCTTCATCTCATCAACTTTAATAGTGGAAATTCTATATATATTCTTGGATATTGGAAAATATTTGGTTATAAGTTTTATTGAGAACTCAACCTCTCAGCTGGGAGGAACACCATACAATTCTTCAGGAAACACATCAGTGTGTTACAATATAATGACATGTCATCAAGGATGATCTTTTCCCTAGTCTCAACCATTTGATCTAGATATATTTTCTCATGAGGAAATAATAAAAATTCTCAAGATGATGATTCAAAAGAAGATTCATCCTCCTCATTTCACTTGAATAGAATTAGAGGGTGATTTACGATATG
Organism: Viscum album; assembly: GCA_963277665.1. Lineage (NCBI taxonomy): Eukaryota > Viridiplantae > Streptophyta > Magnoliopsida > Santalales > Viscaceae > Viscum > Viscum album. Next base: position 1,955,614,548 of record OY728130.1, read on the forward strand.
GAGGGTGATTTCCTTATCTCAATAATTTATGTTAGCTCTATACAAGAAAAGTCAATTCATACCCAAAATAACATCAAATTCTGATAAAGGGAGTATCACAAGGATTTTTGGAAAGTTTATCCTATAAATATGTATAGGGGAGGAGTTATATACTTGGGATGAAATAATTTCCCTAGATCAAGGCCATTTTCTGACCATATATCTAAATTTCTAATCAATTTCACCCTTTAGAAAAACAACCTAGAAATGATGGAGTATTTTCATAAGGTTAATCATTCCAAAATGGAACTTTTATTTACAGTAAAATAGACTCCATTGCCAATTTGAAATAAAAAAATCACTAATGATTTGTCAATTTGGGAGATAAAAAACTAACTAGTTTACTTGTTTTCACTACATCTAATGCTTACAAAGTAGTCTTATCATACTTGCGTAGTTTTCAAAAGACAAACTGATCCTAGTGGCACAAAATAATATCATCAATATTCTAGTTTATTTTTTTAAAATTATAATGGGGAATAAACATTTAAATTATAGGATACATCACCAGTGTTCATGGATAGAAATTTTCCACACCACCCATGGAAAACCATGGAAGAAAGTATGTAGAACCTATGATAACCTTGCTTTTTTATTTCAAACTTAAACTTGATTTATTACATAAACTTCACTAGATACAACATGGAATATCGAGAGGTCTAGTGTATTTGGGGATTAGGAACATTACATAACAACTTAAAACATGAAATACAACATCTTTATTGAAAACTTCCTTTACATGACCACTACATTCCCTCGTACGTAGCATTGCATGGGATAACCTGAGGACATACATAAGAAAAGGGTGAGCTATAAATCCAAGTAAGGGAATAATCATGGAATAACACGAGGAATAAAATACATGTTAGACAATAGGCATATCAATAGAGAACAATAGAAGAATAAACATAAAGGCATGATAAAGAATTATAATCATAACATGGAAATGTGGCAACAACACTTAACATGGAATTAGCATGAGCCAAATCTCATTGCACACGGAGCATGAGTAAATCCTTATTGCACATAAAGCACGAGTAAAAACTCGTTGCACTTGAATTATCATGAGTCAAAACCAATTTCAAATAACGTATCATGATACTATACTTTACCCAATGAATTGGAGAGCTATAAGGGCGCACCCTTCTTAAACATTTCATTTCATGCATAAGTGTGCCGTATGGATCATATACCATGGATTCAAAAAACATCATCATTTATTCCAAGATAAAGGAATGTGGAATTCATACATGAAAATTTATAATCAATAATTAAATGTTTATAAAGGTTAATACCTTTTATAGAGACATGGGCTTGTTATTCACTACACAATGACATTGTCTTGGAAAATCAGTGCAATTTCGGCAGCGTAACGGCCTGACGTAAGAATTCATAAAAATGGTTTATGAGAGAGAAATGGGTGTCTCATCATATGTACATTAAATGGACAGTAATGGAGGTCATATAGATACATTTACCAACAATTTTAATGGAATTTAGATGCATAATACAAAACGATTACTTGGATGTAAAAGAAGTGAGAGAAATTCCCTTCGGAATTTCGTCATAGTAACGAGTGTACATGGGAGGGATTTAATGAGAGAGAAAGGGATCTACCATCATTAAAACATAAAGGGGGAAGTATGAGGGAGGTGAGAAACCATACCCCAACATTTATAATTTAAATTAAAAGGGCATAACAACATTAATAAAATTGGACAAAAATGAGAAAGGAAGAAAAACCCTTACCTGGAAGTGTGCTTCCAAAGGCTTGAGAGAGGCTTGAGAGAGGCTTATTGGGATCTTGGTGAACCTTGGAAGGATTATAAATATATAAGGGAAGAAGTTGGACGAACTAAAATGGGTTTTAGTGAGGATAAAGTGGGAGGTTGGGTGGGTTTATATAGGAAAGGTGAGGGAATTCTTTATTATTTTGGGTTGGGACACCTCACATTAAACTAATTCAAACTACAAACCAGACCATGGTTTTTGTCCATGGTTTTTCCAAAGGGGAGTGGAAAAAAATATTTTATAAGGTTAAAGTCTGAAATTTTTAAAATAATGGGGTTGCTTATGTGGAGGTCAGTCACACTCCCAAGGAAAACAATTTAAAAAGACAAGATGTTTAATAAGCCTTAAAGGGTCCATTAATTCTTTGTAAAATAAGTCAAAGAAACCCAAAATCACATTATTTTAATGGTAAAACATATATTGGCCGAAAATAAGGCTTATAGTATTTTATTACATCATTATTGGGTCATTATGATGTCATAAAACACATTATATATTTAAACGATATTTAATTTTTACCCAAAAATTTGACTGTCTCAGAAAATTATGAAAAATTCACCGTTGGATAATTTCGATGTCCTGATTCCAAAAATAATATTTATTTTATCTAAATAATTTTCTAAATATGTTAATTTTCACTTTTAAAATATAAACCGACATTTATCGAAAATTCATGGGTTTTGACAAAAAATGGATTTCAAACCGTAATAAAAATTACGATTGCATTCATAAAATTATACAATCATTTATATTTGATAAAAATTAATTTAATAATAATAATAATATTTTACTAAAATATTATTTAATGCAAAAATCCATTAATTCATCAAAATATATTTCTTAGTTTAATATTAACTAAAAACACTATTTGAGCTTTTAAAACTATTTACAAGGTAACACAAATAACATGAAAATATATTCATTATTATATACAAAAATAATATACATAACCATAGTGCTAAGGTCTTGTTACATAACCCCTTATAACACCCGCATAAGACTGAAGGGTAAGGTGTGCGATGGTGACCAACTCTTGGGGTGTCTCGGATAACATTGCTCGGGTGGTAATCTCTATCAACTTCCACTTCTCTTGTAGGTGGTCCCGCTCGAGCTGAACCTGTTGAAGCTCAGCTTGGGATTGTTCAAGAGTGAAGCCCAATGACACCACCTCTTTTCCAAGCTCCAAAAATGGGCTTCGTATGGGGCACGTCTACTAGATGAGGTCATCGCTTCCTTTGTCTGAGTAAATTGGATTCGTTGAAGCTCTATATTTATACTAATCATGTGATCAATGTTCAACGACTATATTAGTAATGGTCACAATTATTAACATAAAACCAAATAAGTTGACATTTTATATAAACATTTTACATAAAGAGACATTTAATTAGATCAAGAGAGATTTTCATTAATGAATTTTTGGGTCGTTACAATCTTCCCCCCTTAAGAAATTTTGCCCTAAAAATTTCCTTTTCCCACACTAAAACAAATGTGGGTAACTATGCTTCATCACTTCCTCCGATTCCCACATCATTTCTTCAAACTTGTGGTTTCTCCACAACACCTTGACGAGGGGCATTGTCTTATTTCATTGAACTTTTTCTCTACGGTCTAAGATATTAACTGGTTGCTCCTCATAAGAAAGATCATCTTCTAAATGTACCACCTATGAGGAGAGTACATGTGAAGGGTCCAGTATGTACTTCCTTAAGAGAGATACATGAAAGAAATCATGCACTTTGGCCATGGTAGGTGGAATTGCTAGTCGATAGGCTACATACCCAACACGATCAAGAATATCTAAGGGACCGATGTACCTTGGACTTAACTTCCATTTCTTTCCAAACCTCATGAGATTCTTCGATGAAGATATGTGTAGAAAAACCATGTCTACAACTTTAAACTCAAGGTCTCGTCAACGGTTATCTACATAACTCTTCTGTCGACTCTGGGCTACCTTAATATGCTACTGAATAGTTTTCACCTTCTCCACCATTTCTTCGACCATTTTTGGTCCAAGCAGTTTACGCTCACCGACCTCATCCCAACACGCCGGTGTTCTACACCTTTTCCCATAAAGAGATTCATATGGTTCCATTTGGATGCTCGAGTGGAAACTGTTATTATAAGAGAACTCAACCAGAGGAAGATGTTGATCCCATCCTCCTTTAAGGTCCATTGAGAATGCTCTCAACATGTCCTCAAGTGTTTGGATAGTCTGCTCGGATTGGCCATCAGTTTGAGGATGATAAGACATACTGAAGTTCAGTTCAGTATTCAGAGCATGTTGAAGACTCTTTCAAAACTTAGAGGTGAATATTGGATCTCGATCATACACAATAGATAGTGGTACTCCATGCAGCCTTACCACTTCTATGATATATATCCGTGCTAGTTAATCCAATGAGAAATCCCCCCGAATAGCAATGAAGTGTTAAGACTTTGTAAGATGATCCACAACAACCCAGATTGCATTGTTGCCTTTGGATGTCTTCAGAAGTCTGGTGACAAAGTCCATGGTGATGTTCTCTCATTTCCATTCTGGTATAGGCAATGGTTGCATCATCCCCTTAGACTTCTACCTCTCTACCTTCACTTGCGGACACACCAGGCACTTTGATGTATATTCAATGATCTCCTTCTTCATATTATCCCACCAATAATGCTCTCAGAGATCTTGATACATCTTTGTGTTTCCTAGGTGAATAGAGAAATTTTAACTATGTGCATCATCCAAAAGTTCCTTCTTTAGCTCCGGACTTGATGGAACACATAGTCTTTTACCAAATCTCACAATTCCTTCTTTATTAACATTAAACTCTGAGGATTTCCCTTTTCTGATAGTTTCCACTTTTTCCTGAATTCCCACATCAACCCTTTGAGCATCCTTTAACCTTTCCAAAAGTGATGGTTGAGCAATCATTTGTGAAAGGATTGATGATGTTCCCTTATTTATGATTCCCATGTCCATCCTCATCAAATCTAAGAAGATTAGATCCTTTTCAATTCTCATCAATGATAGAATTTCTGGGTCCTTTCTACTTAGAGCATCCGCCACCTTGTTCGCTTTCCCAGGGTGGTAATGGATTGAGCAGTCATAGTCTTTAATAAGCTCTAACCAAATTTTTTGGCACATATTCAACTCTTTCTATGTGAATATATATTTGAGGCTTTTGTGGTCCGTATATATTTCACACTTCTCCCTAAAGAGATAATGCCACCAAATTTTCAAAGCGAAGATCACTACAGCTAGCTCGAGGTCATGTGTTGGATAGTTCTGTTCATGAACTTTCAATTACCTTGAAGCATAGGCAATGAATTTTTCATTTTCATCAACACACATCCCATTCCCTTATTTGAAGCATCACTGAATACCACGAAAAGTTCTCCACTTGTGGGTAAAGTGAGCACGGGCACGGTGATAAGCCTCCTTTTCAACTCCTTGAAGCTTTCTTCACATTCATCACTCAAAGAAAATTTTACTCCCTTACGAGTTAGCTTGGTAAGAGGGTTGGACAATCGTGATAAATTTCTCACAAATCGTTGATAATATCCAGCTAACCCCAAGAAGATACGGATATCTGTTACCGATGTTGGCCTCAACCATCCCTTAGTTGCATCTATTTTGGAGGGATCCACAGATATCCCATTTCTTGTGATGATATATCCCAAGAATGATACCTCCTTCAACCGGAACTCACACTTGCTGTACTTGTCATAGATCTTCTCCTTCTGCAAGGTCTCTAGTACAGTTCTTAGATGATCCTCATGATCCTCCTTAGTTTTGGAGTATATTAGAATATCATCTATAAATACTACCACAAATTTGTTGAGGTAATCTCTAAAGACTCTATTCATCAAGTCCATGAATATTTCTGGAGAATTAGTGAGTCCGAAAGGCATTACTATGAATTAATAGTGCCCGTATCTTGTACAAAAATTAGTCTTGGGGATATCTTACTTCTTTACCCTTACTTGATAATATCCTAACCACAAATCCACCTTGGAGAAGTATTGTGATCCACACAGCTGATCAAACAAGTCATCAGTTCATGGGAGAGGATACTTGTTCTTTATCGTGATTTTTTTGAGTTCATGATAATCGATGCAAAGGTGCATTGATCCATCTTTCTTCTTGACGAAGAGGATTGGTGCACCCCACGGTGAAGCACTTGGGTGTATAAACCCTTTATCTAGATTCTCCTATAGTTTTTTCTTCAGCTCTTCAAGCTCCACAATAGCCATTCTATACAGAGTTTTGGATATTGGCAATGCCCCCAGTATAAGTTCAATCGAGAATTCAACATCTCTTCTGGGAGGAAGACCAGATAATTCCTCGGGAAACACTTCAGTGAATTACCTCACAATAGGCATGTCTTCAAGGATGGTTTCTTCCTTGGGATCAATCATCTGAGCCAGATACATGTGCTCACAGGGCATTAATATCCATTCTTGAGATGATGGATCTAAAGAAGATTCATCTTACTCCTTTCACTTGTAAAGAATCAGGGGTCGATTCTGCACATGGAGAGTGATTTCCCTCTCATGGTAATTTATGTTGGCTCTATATATGGAAATCCAATCCATGCCAAGAATTGCATTAAATTCTACCAAAGGGAGTTTGAAGAGGTTTTCTGAGAAGTTCAATCCACAAATTATGACAGGGGAGGATTTATATTCATGAGATGCAATAATCACCCCATTTGTTGTACTCACTAACATCTTCACTTCCATGATTTTTAGTGGTGATAGTAATATTCTACTAAACTTTCAAGACATAAAAGAATTCATAGAACCAGAATCAACAAGTACGTTCTCTATTCTTGAATGAATAACTAGCATACCTGTCACCACTTCATTGTCAGGGTTCACTTTGGTAGTAGTGATGGAAGAAGCTCACCCTTACTACCTTTGAGGTTGTTGGTTTCCTCCTAAAACCCTTGGCTTAGGGAAATGATTTGCAAGATGCCCTGGTTATTTTCAGTTGTAGCAATGAATCACGCGTTGAGGTTCAAACAGAGTGTTTCTCTCCTCCGTCGCAGCCGCGGGTATTTCTTTCCAATAGTTTACAGCCAGGTTCCCTTATCTTCCACACCTAATGCATTTTCTTGTACCCTTTATACAATTTATTAGGTGCTTCTTTCCGCACCTTTGGAAAGTGGGGTGCTAGATCTTCTTAGCACTGTCATATTTATCCATTGTACCACCAACACTGAAGTCCACCTTACACTTCTTATCCCCATGATACCCCTAATATTCTACGATCTCCATTTCGACCTTGAGGGTACATCAGACAATTTTCTCATAGCTATCGAAGTCACAAATTTCCAGTGATTTCCGCAGGCTAGGTTTCAGCCCACCAAAAAAAGAAATCAACCTTGCATTCGGGGGTAACGACAAATCCGGAAGCATATCGTGCAAGCCGTGTGAAGTTTTCCTCGTATGCTCCAACAAATTTGTCGTCTTTTTTCTTGAGGGAAAGAAAGTCCCTTTCCATCTTAAGACGGAGGGTGCACAAAAAATATTTATCAAAAAAAATCTTCCAGAAATCCTTCCATTCCAATGCCTCAATCTCCTCCTCAGGCTTCATATTTTTTATCAACGTCCACCATTGATCAGCTTCACCATCCATACGATAAGAATACAAGAGAAACTTCTCTTTTTCAGAACTTTTAAGGATAGAGAATATTTTTTAAATGGAGTTGATCCATTGATCAGTGATTGAGGGATCAGATGATCCATTAAAAGTAGGAGGCCGTTGTCTCATGAAGCTCTCGATAGCGGCTTGTTCTCTCTTGGGGGGGGGGGGGGTTGAACGTTCCTCTTGACCCATGTTTCTATTCAAAGCTTGAGTTAGCTGAGATAGAAGCGTGACAAAGTTCGTGATTCCCGCTCCCATTGAATTGGGAATCTCATTAGTACATTCATCACATTGATCTTTATATCGGTTATTAGCCAGAGTCCTCCTATTACTGACCATTTTATGGAATAAAAGGAAAGTTAGGGGTAACACATAAAGGGTAATACAAGGACAAAACCGATGACTTATAAATAACTCTTATTTCATTAACATATGAATCTACCGGCTTCAGTCTATGTTATCCATGATCTACTTTATAACATATATTCTTAGTGATTTTTTTGTCCCTTAATAATGGTTCATACTAAGCTTGTGAATTTACCAAAGAATATCCCCTAGGAGTGTCGTAACCAAGAGTGCAGCAAGGCCCATTGTTGTGCACCAGTTCTCGTTCAAGTCTATCTCAAAGCGGTGTTTTCAGGTATTACCCCTAGGATACATCTGTGCCAGAGCCACCTCTACCTGCTCATATCTAGACAGGGATGTATTTTCTTGATAAACCACTTAATCAATACCCACCAAATCTTAGGTATGTTTTTATTATACTTAGTCTTGTCTCTAAGGCTTTACTAAGGTTTTCTAATCCTAATCTCAAAAATAACTAAACCTATCCTCTGATACCAACTATGGCAACTCAGCTTTTTATTTCAAACTTAAACTTGATTTATTACATAAACTTCACTAGATAAAACATGGAAGATCAAGAGGTGTAGTGTCTTTGGGGATTAGGAACATTACATAACAACTTAAAACATGAAATACAACATCTTTATTTAAAACTTCCTTTACATGACCACTACATTCCCTCGTACTTAGAATTTCATGGGATAACCTGAGGACATGCATAAGAAAAGGGTGATCTATAAAGCCCAGTAAGGGAATAATCATGGAATAAAATGAGGAATACAATAAATGTTAGAAAATAAGAATATCAATAGAGCACAAGAGAAACATAAACATAAAGGCATGATAAATCATCATAATCATAACATGGAAATGTGGCAACAACACTTAACATGGAATTAGCATGAACCAAAGCTCATTGCACATGAAGCATGAGTAAATCCTCATTGCACATGAAGCACGAGTAAAACCTAGTTGCACTTGAATTAGTATGAGTCAACAACCATTTCACATGATGTATCATGATACTATACTTTACCCAATGCATTGGAGCGCTATAAGGGTGCACCCTTCTTAAACATTTCATTTCATGCATAAGTGTGCCACATGGATTATATAAAATGGATTCATAAAACATCATCATTTATTCAACGATAAAGGAATGTGGAATTCATACATGAAACTTTATAATCAATAAGTAAATGTGAATAAAGTTTAATACCTTTTATAGAGATATGGGTATGGTATTCACTACACAATGACATTGGCTTGGAAAATCGGTGCAATTTCGGCATCGTAACGGCCTGACGTAAGAATTAATAAAAATGGTTGATGAGAGAGAAAGGGGTGTCTAATCACATTTACATGAAATGGACAGTAATGGGGGTCATATAGATACATGAACCAACAATTGTAATGGAATTTAGATGCATAATACGAAAGGATTACTTGGATGTAAAAGAAGAGAGAGAAATTCCTTTCGGAATTTTGGCATAGTAACGGGTGTACATGGGAGGAATTTAATAAGAGAGAAAGGGGTCTCCCATCATTCAAACATAAAGTGGCAAGTATGGAAGAGGTGCTAAACCATACACCAACATTTATAATTGAAATTAAAAGGGCATAATAATATTAAGAAAATTGGACAAAAATGAGAAAGGAAGAAAAACCCTTACTTGGAAGTGTGCTTCCAAAGGATTGAGAGAGGCTTGAGAGAGGATTCTTGGGAGCTTGGGAAACCTTGGGAGGATTATATAGAGATAAGGTCAGAGGTTGGATGAACTCCAATGGCTTTGAGTGCGGATAAAGTGGGAGGTTGGGTGGGTTTATATAGGAAAGGTGAGGGGATTCTTTATTATTTAGGGTTGGGACACCTCACATTAAACTAATTCAAACCACAAACCACCCCATGGTTTTTGCCCATGGTTTTTTCCAAAAGGGAGTGTAAAATAATATTTTATAATTCCAAAGTCCGAACTTCTTAAAATAATGGGGTTGCTTATGTGGAGGTGAATCACACTTCCAAGGGAAACAATTTAAAAAGACAAGATGTTTAATAAGTCTTGAAGGGTCCATTAATGATTTGTAAAATAAGTCAAACAAACCCAAAATCACATTATTTTAATGTTAAAACATATATTGGCCGAACATAAGGCTTATAGTATTTTATTACATCATTATTGGGTCATTATGATGTCATAAAACACATTATATATTTAAATGGTATTTAATTTTTACCCAAAAATTTGACTATCTCAAAAAATTATGAAAAATTCACCATTGGATAATTTCGACATCCTGATTATAGAAATAATATTTATTTTATCTAAATAATTTTCTAAATATTTTAATTTTCACTTTTAAAATATAAAGAGACACTTATCTAAAATTCATGGGTTTTGACAAAAATGGCTTTCAAACCGTAATAAAAATTACGATTGCATTCATAAAATTATACAATTATTTATATTTGATAAAAATTAATTTAATAATAATAATAATATTTTAATAAAATATTATTCAATGAAAAAATCCATTAATTCATCAAAATAGATTTCTTAGTTGAATATTAACTGAAAACACTATTTGAGCTTTAAAAACTATTTACAAGGTAAAAAAAATAACATGAAAATATATTAATTATTATATTAAAAAATAATGTACATAACCATAGTTCTAAGGTCTTGTTACATAACCCCTTATAAAACCCGCATAAGACCAAAGAGTAAGGTGTGCGATGGTGACTAACTCTTGGGGTGGCTCAGATAACATTGCTCGGGTGGTAATCTCTATCAACTTCTACTTATCTCGTAGGTGGTCCCACTCGAGCTTAACCTATTGAAGCTTGGCTTTATCTTGGTCAAGAGAAAAGACCAATGACACCACCTCTTTTATGAGCTCCGACAAATGGGCTTCGTATGGGGCACATCTACTGGATGAGTCCATCGCTTCCTTTGTCTGAGTAAATTGGATTTGTTAAAGCCCTATATTTATACTAATCATGTGATCACTGTTCAATAGCTATATTAGAAATGGTCACAATTCTTAACATAAAACCAAAGAATTTGACATTTTATATAAACATTTTACATAAAGAGACGTTTAATTAGATTAAGAGGGATTTTTATTAATGAATGTTTGGGTCATTACAAAACCCACAACCACTCATCTCTCTAGAAAATACCAAAAGGGGATTCAATAATACAATATTCACAAAAATAAAAAATAATAGAGGGGAAAAGGTTAAAATAGTTTTCAGTTCTATCTTATTGAGTAATGATGTTGGAAGAATAGAAGTGAGCTACTTGCATTTCTGGAATTCATCAATCAACCTCTTCCCTGGTTCTTAGTATGATGATGTCCTAGAACCACTTCTCAGTATTGTAATGATCCTAAATCTAATTAACTCTCTTCTAGATAGAATATTCACCAAATTACACACCAACGATGAAAAAGGTGGTGTAGATGGATGTCCTATTCATAAATATTTCATATATCCCATCGACTAATCTGGTTCCATCTTGTTGAATGGTGGAGGCCATGATTGCTTCATATTATCCTATCTTTTCTACGCACCCTTTATTGTGCCATTTTGAGAAATGGTCCCTTGTGTAGAGGGCCAAGGGGAATTAGTTCCAACCAGGATTCAGGATTACTTATTAAGTGGGAAGGAATTATTTATTTTTTACTATTTTTAACTGTACTAAAAATGGGTTTTTATAGGTAGCCTGCATGGATAGTTGGTAGTGTGGGTAAATCTATACAGATACAAATCAGACTTTGGACTATTGATTTAATGTTTTTTTCAAGAAAAACCACACAGGTTTACTCCAAAACTTTACCCCCATGTGTAAAGAAATTTAAGAGGTTAATATAAAAGTTATGAAGAAAATCACATGCACACACCTCACACGTGTAACCAAAACCCCTATCAAAATTCCCCCTCCAATTATAAAGGTCTCATCACCCCCATTAAAACTTAATTTCATTATTTTTTTTCATATTGCCTCCCCCACTATCCTCTTTTCTTTACATATGAGGCATAACAACAAACAACACACTCGAACTCTCAGTTTCTCCCGTCATCCTCGCTACCTTCACTCATCAACTAGACATGCATACCAGATGTGCGTCGTCCCCTCCTTAGCCTATAATATCTACCTTCATTAATCATCCATAGACACCACCAAGCTTGGATTTTCCTTTCTCCTACTTGTGTCTACTACCCCTCCCTCTAAACCATGCTTCCCTATTGTCTATGTCGTACTCTCTTCTTCCACACCACACCTCACCTTATCTCACCTCCCACCCTCCATAAACCCACATCACAACTCCTCTTCATCACCTACCTCAAGTAGAACTACACTCTCTTTCATCTTACATATCTCACCTCATTCCAAATCCAAACTACTAGACCTCACTGATGACAATAATCAAGGCTTCCCCCCTCCAAGCCCAACACAACACCATACACAACTTGTCACCATCCTAGTCACCTTGCTCAATGCCTTATGTGCTATGACCTGAATATTCAATGCACAAGAATATAAACTCCTCTGGAAAAAAAGTGTTGTTTTGGTTAAAAAAATCCACACAATGAGGGAATAGAAGAAAATAGAGTGAGGGAAAAAATATATCACCTTGAAAATCTATTTTAGTCCATCAAAATCAATTGGCTATAATTATAACAAGTAAAGATCTAATTTACATAGAAAAATAAAACAATAATAAATTTAGGTCATGTCAAAATTCTTGGACAAAGATTTAGACCCCTTTATGAGGTTTAATTAAGTTGACACAATAATTGGGTGTCATTAATGTCATAAATTTATTGACACTAAAATCCTGGTTAATGGGTCCATGTCTAGATTACCAATTTTCACCCCCCTCAATCTAGACATGGCTCAGATTCATGAATTCCAGAAAATGCCACTTCATGCCCATTAGAACCTTCTTTATAACATTAACTCATTGTTCTTTAGTGTTTACTCTATCATCAAGATCACCAACAATATATTTAACTATGTTTTCATCAAGTTCTTTTTTTAAGAAAAGCAAGAAACATGGCTTAAAATATTGAAAAAACGGTTATAAGAGTCAAAAGGAATGAAATTTACATTTATTCATTTGGAGAATATCAATTATCTCAAAAGGGATACTAAAATAGTGGATACACATGTTAATAGAGACCCCCTTGTTTGTAAGGTAGTCATCAGGTTGATTAGATTCACGATAGATGTGTGTGATGATATGGTTCATTGAGGCAAGTTCTTTGAGGCATTTGTTCCATTTGGAGGTGAGTTTCCATGCCAAATGGAGCTGCCCCATTCTAACCGCATGCATAATTGTCATTGATTCAATTTCAAACCAAACATTGTTCCAATTTCTTTGGTGTGAAATCTCAACACCTTTGATAAAACCCATCATTTCAGCTTCAAGAGATGTGGTATTACCATAGGGGCCATGAAGACCTTAAATAAAATATTTATTGTGGTCTTTGAAGATGATTCCATATCATACCAGTCCTGGGTTACCATGTGAAGAACCATCTGCATTGCATTTGATCCATCCCTCAAATGGGAGAGTCCATAAGAATTCAATGTTACCCCGAGGTCGAGGAAAATTTCCTTGAATATAAAGTTTTTGTAAAATAACAAGGTCTTTGATCGAGTTGTTATAGCAGTCATTGTGCAGGGTGTTTGCATGTTGCACCACAAACAAGATTTCAGAGAGTGTGATAGTAGGGTTGAAGACAACCCCTTCATGAAATCTTTTGTTCTAACCTCTCCAGATAAGATGAAACACCTTTGTACAAGAAACCAGAAAAAGGATACATACCTACGGTGAAAGGTGGACATCTAGTAGGTACAATAGAAATCTTGAAGCTTCAGTGTTCTATATAGGATGAATCCCGAACCAGTCAAAAAATGATTTCCAGAGAGAAGTGGCTGTGTTGCAGGATAAAAACAGGTAGTTGACATAATCACAATGTTGTTTTTTCATCAAGTTCTTCTCCACACCATCATTTAATACAATTAATGACATGTTTGTGCTACTTCAGCATGTCATGCTCCTAAACATCCTCACTGAATAATTCATCATAAGAGTCTAGAAAGTTAACTTCTATATGAAACAAATCAATGGGGAATTTTACTTCCTTAGTCTCAACATAAATTTTGATGACCATACAATATTGAACTGGTTCCTCATCAATGTTTTGTGTACTCATTATTTCTAGAGATGTAGGCAGAGACTCCCCATCGTTAGTGATATAGACATGGTTCCTAGGGTTTTCACTCCATGAAGCATAATATTTATCACATTTTCTCTAACTTTTGAAACTCATGGAACTCTTTACACTCCTATCATGGTCAATAATGCTCTTATAATTGACTCATGTTATAGGTCTTCAAATATGGTGAGCACTAGTAGATCATGATAATCCCCATCAAAAACTGCATCCTAATACCACTCCATATCTTCTTGGAAAAAAATATCCCTACTTACATGGAGTTTGATGTGATGAGGGACATAAAAATGATGAGATTTGTAACCTTCCTCCATGATGAGGTACACCATGGCCTAGTTATGATCATCATTCTTTTCATGATCAAGGCACCTAAACACCTTCATATGAGTTGAAGGTTCTGGGCATAGTGGAAGCGTCAGATGGGACATCCCCAACCCAAATTTTTATCATAATAGATGATTAATTTGAAATGTACATCGGCGATGAACATCGTGACCAAGGGAATTGAATAGAAAATTAATTAACATGACAACATCATAACAAAAATGTAGGATCATCACATAATGATTTATAATTAAGTTAATTAATTAAATAATTACCTTGTGATGAATTATTTCTTAGTTGATGTATATGAAAATGTATCTACATTGTACCATTGTTGAATTGTAGGAATAAAGTATATATTCCATCCAGTAGTGATCCACATGTACTCTACGAACCTCTGAAAGTCGCTATAGAAATCTATAGATGCTAGTGCAGTAGATCCCAATGCTTGTGTTATTCGTCTTTGACAGCCATGAGAGTCCCTTTAAAGAAGGATTCTCCTTGATCTCTCTCTAATTAAGAGAGGTGGTGGAGGAGGATCACTCTCCATTCTTGATAGCATTCTTAGATAGGGGCTCTCTAGGGATTAAGATAATCCTTTGGATGTCGTTGTGCACAAAAAAAATAATGACAACCCTTAGGGTTGAAAATAATATAACTGGGTTCAAATAGTGATATGGGTAGAAAATAATAATTTCACATTCACCCTTATTATTTCCTTAATCCTCACAAAACCCCATGTCTATAATAATAATAATAACAATAATAATAATAATAATAATAATAATAATAATAATATTTTTTTGACATGCGTAAAACCAAATAATTAATTAAATATTATTTCTTGAATAATATTTAATATATATTATTTATCACCAGACCATTAAACGTTATCCACCATTCCTCTATAATATTTATCATGACTTGAATAATGGTTATTTATTTAATAAATAAATATCTATACATAATTCACTAATAAAGAAATAAATATTATATTCACTAAATAGAAAATAAATATTTATTAAATATCCTGCTCACAAAATATTCTCTCAAATAACTAGTGATAGAATATATGAGATCAAGCAAAATTAAATAATTATTAAACCATGTATGTGAATAATATTTATTCAACATTTTAAATAATAAATAATAATATTATTTAATTGAGGTTCTCGATACACTTAGTGTGTGACCCTCTAGGCCTCTTTCTTAGTGACATTAGGCAGAGCTTCCCAAATTCCAAAGAACTCATAGATAAAGAAGTTAATGTTACAATGACATAAAACCTTATATGAATGTTTAATATGTAATATAACCCCTTTATCATGATATCTCTAATCAAGCAGGTTACATGCTGGTTCCATCAACCTATGTGTTTGATGTTTCTTTCTTTTACTTTTTAGAAATGAACCGGCCCACATAACACTATGGTCATGGATTTATTTAGGTTGTTTCATCCATATCAAAGATTTTTCAATATCAACTTATATTAAAGAAAAAAGGGACAAATTCTTTCTCATGTGATTCATTAATGCAATATTACTCATGATGTACCCAACGTATCCTACTTCACCATGAACATATGTCATCATAGTTTTCATCAATACATTAAAGTATGTGACTAATAATATTCATTAATAATATTATTAAATTCTAAGGACCAATAGACATGTTCAAAAATAGAAACATCAAATGACACATATAAATGTGGATTTCCTACTGGAAGGTCTCATTCTCATAATCTCCTACACTGGAAATTACTATGGGAATGCACAATGAGAAGGTTCCTTACAGTCTTATGAGTCTCCACCCATGATATCCTATATCATTTATGTCCCTAAAATTATTTCATCCAATTATAGAACATATATTTATGAACATTTTCATGAAACTTATGGGTTCTAATCATAGGGGGGAACTACAATGACCTTTCAATGTGAAAACTAATCTTAGAACATTATCACATACTATGTCACATGGAAGAACAATAATGATATTATAAATAGTTTATTAGTATTAAAAAAATGAATAAAGGTTATTATAAAGTACATAGAAGTTGTATCGTGGGAACCAAACCCAACATGGGAAATGTGAGGTTTCTTTCCAGTAAATGCTTCAAATAGGTTAAAATAATGTCCAGTTCCATCTTATTGAGTAATGATCCTAGAATAATATAAGTGAGATACTTTCATGCATAAAATTAATCAATCAACCTATCCTCTAAGTCCCTAGTATGATGATTTCCTAGAACCACTTCCTAGTATTATAATAATCCCAAATCTTCTCAACTACCTTTTTGATGTCCCGTTCACCAATGTCTGCATTAATGATGATGAAGGTGGTTTAGACGGATGTATTGCACATGAAGACTTCATATATCCCATAAAATAATCCAACATCATTTTTTCTAATGGAAGAGTCCATGATTTCTTCATATTCTCCCCTCTTTTTCATTCACCCTTTCTTACATTGTTCTGAGAAATGGACCCTTTCATAGAGGGCCAAGGGGCAGTACTACCAACCGGGCTATGGGCCTACTTGTTAAGAGGGGAGGATTTATTTTTTATTTTTTATTTTAAAAACTATACTAAAAGTGGGTTTTTATGACCAAACCGCATGAACAGTCATGAGGGTAAATCCACATGGATATAGATCAGCCCACAAATAATTGATTTAATGTATTTTTCAAAGAAAATAACATGGGTTTACCCTTTGAGTTTACCCCTGCATGTAATTCAAGTTTATAGGTTAATGTAAAAGTTATGAAGGATATCACATGCATACACCCTATATGTGTGACCACCACCCCTCTTGAAATGCATCCCTCACTGTTTTGACCCGATTCGCATCACACTACGTATTGATGGGGAGAGATGATCCCAATGGGATTGGGCAATGTATCCTTATTTTTTATGTTATTAAAGAGGTGAAACATTTTCATGATCTCGATGGATGATTGAGAAGGGGGTTACGTGTCCTCGTAATTGGAATATGTTGGGTACGATGTCCTTATATAGTCTCCAACAGGTTTATTTGTGGAGCCAGAAACACCCAACGACCTTGGTATCCATGATTCATGGACCTGATTTCAAAAGGAAGGTTCTCGTTGGATGATGATTTGGCCAATGATACTTCAAGACTCCATTGGTCGAGATGATGGGAGGTCAGGTTTAACACACCCTTTTGGGGGGAATTATTGCCTACTTCGGGACTCTCTTATAGATTTAATCCATGTTCATATATTCGTGAATCCTTGGTTCATTCTTGAATAGTGTATCCATGGGATACCCCTAGGTTTTAAGATCATCATGGATGTACATGGATTCAATGATACAGAGGAAATGATGAATTAAGCCACTTAATAAGGTACTCTAGAGTCTATAATCATCCAGGAGAGATATATGATGGTTTGATGTTGGGGTCAGACCCATAAGATGGGCTTCCTACATATACTCATGAGAGGAATTAGAGCCCATGTAGTTCGGTTTGGGTGGGTCTTACATATGGAATATGACCATTTGGGGGGACAGGATTGGGTGAACCCTTTTGGGAAGGTCACCCCTTTGAGTTCAGACCTTCAAGAAGGCATCCTACACATCCTGGTTTGAACAGGAATCAAAGTTCTTGTAGTTCAATATAAAAGTTGATTTTGTGGATGTTGTGATCATCAAAAATCTCTAAGATCACATAAGTCACACTTTGTGTGAGGAACAAGAGGGTGTGAGAGATTTAACAAACCATACACATCCTATTCTGCTAATGGAAGAGGCCGGGCCTATGGTGGAAGAAGCCAAGGCGATGGTGGGTGAGGGAACATAACAATGAACTATTCAATGTGAAATTAAAGTGAAGGTCATTAGGTCCTACCTGAAAGACTATGGTCTTAATCTATGAGGGATTCCCTATAATGTGTTATGGGAAAGGGGAGGAATGTTGCCTCTAACCAAAAGGGAAAAGAGAGCATGATTCCTTCAATTGATCACTATTTCTCATTGAATGTAAAATCAAGTGATTGTACTTAATCCCTAGAACAGGGAGGTTCACATCAGTATCCCAAGGTTGGACTCAGGGTTACTATTGGAATGTATACTTAGAGACATTCCAGGGGTCTGAACCATTGTGGGGACATCCTTGGTGACTCCACTTACCTTGGATATCTAGACTCAGAAAGGTGCACTGATGCACCTGATGATCTGACCATATGGGTTTGACGGCTTTGGAGGAGGCTTTGGCTTGATTCCAGTGGGCTGGTTTGTGGAGGAGCTATGGAGGACTGGACAATAATAGAGGGGAATGATTAGAATTAGAGGTAAGGACACCAAAAGACACCCCAATCCATGTACTATTTTCTCATGCGTGATGGGGGTAGCCCTATGTAGCATAATACTATATGAGTAGAGGGGTCATCTGCGTACAGAAGCAGGACATGGGCATGGGTATGGACCACTGCATACCAAAGTGGTACATGGTTCTGGATGTGGTTCACCACACCACTTCGGGTTTTATCTGTGTACTGATATAGTACGTAGTGCAGGGTTCGATCCGCATAACGATGCACCATGCAGAGCGCCATATTGAATGAGGGTCCTGGAACCTATGGTTTGAAAGGAGCTCATCTGAAAGGAATTTTTGGTTGGAGATGGAACCAATTGGGCTCACGGTTCAATGATGATTATTAAGTTCCTTCTTTTTATGGTTCGCGACTAGTTATACCTACATAAAAGTGGATCACAATTCACACTTCATCGATGATTTGAAATCAAAGTCGGAATCTTCCCCGTATCTAAATTCTTTCTTCGAGCCTCTAGGGTCTCCTTCAGGCTCTCTTCCACCCATCTCCTCTCTCTCTTCATCCTTCCTTATTCAATTCCTCCAATGATCCTTTTATAGAGCACTGGGGAAATCATATCTATGGGCATATGACATTATTTGCAGAATCCCATGAAGACATATCTCAACCCACAGAAGACTTGGTCAACCGAGGTTTGCGAAGACTGCAGTTCATGATTCATGGTTCATGGAACCTTTTCAACTTTCTTTGTTAGCAAAATGACGAGTTTGTGGGACGATATGCAGATGGAATTTCTACACTTGATTCTGCCAACGACACGGTTTGTGGTGTCCTGGGTTTTCCAGCCATCACCCCACGAGCCAGCTCCTTGTGGGTCCTTCTTCATACCAATAGTTTGTGGTTCATGTGCTCCATGAACCTTTCCCAATGATGGTATACGAGTCACTAAAACTATTGAAATAAAATTGATTTATTCAAGTTTCTTCTCAAATTTTCAATTCAATTTTCATCCATTTGCCTTGATGGACTTGTAGGAATGTTTTCTTCCCTCTACAAAGTGCTTGTGGGAGTATTTAATTCCCTTTTTAAGTTTTCAGGACCCTAAAAATACCCCCATCGGAATGGGGCCTGTTCAGAACAAAGAGGAGGCTATTCAGATGTAGAAGCGGTCCTGAACTAAAGTGGTTTGCGATAGAACATAAAAGTTCAGTATAAGGGGAACACAACTATTTATAAGGGCCCAGGTCATTTGTCTTTTACCATTTCTCATGGAGAAAAGTGCTCTTGACCTTCCCTTGGCTTCATCCGCATCTTCATATCGACTCCTTTGTAAAATATGTATTCACAAACCACTTTGTATGTTCCATGAACTGAACTATTCATAACTGCTTCTGCTCATGAACTGAATTCTTGGTTTCACAAACTACACTATGGAATTTAGATCTTAAGTCCAAACTTCTGTATAGGAACACGCTACACAATTATCATGTTCCACACACCGAACTTTAAATCAGTGAATTGAAATTTAATAATTATTAAACTGAACTTAAAATATCAAATAGAAAACTTTAAATATCAGCATGGTAAGGCCTTAGTTCATGGTTTATTCCTTCCGTGAACCACTTAGTTTTCTAAACAACGCTCTGTGGGCCAATGCCTCATGGTCTTTTTTCATACCGCGGATATACGTGGGATATTTCATCTGCGTACTAATGTAGTATGTGAGAAATGGATTCCACATACCATCAGTACACGAGAAATGGCTTCTGCATACTATCAGTACATAAAAAATGGATTCCACGTAACATTTATTGGAGCAGTATGTGGAGCCCCATATGAACCCTCTTTTAAAGTCCCTTGACCATTTTTGTGGCCCTTATCCAATAATTTTCTCATTGGAATAACTTTTTTGGTCTTTTGGATCTTTCTATGCAGATTGCAATGGCTCTTCCACAGACCGCTACTGATTTCATTATTCTTATCGAGGCTACCGCTACTACCCCTCTTTATGCTACTGATGAAAGATTGAAGAACCTAGAAGATCTGGTTGATGATAAAATTCTAGTTGCTCCACTACATCAATCTCTAGATAATCTACTTATGGTGAGTCAGAGGGAGTATTTGGTTTCAGACAGGCTTCAAACTTATGGGTTTGGTCTACTGTCCGATATGTAGATTCTAGCACCCAATCAGGTTGATCATCCTACTACCTAGATAACTAACACCTCCATCCCAAAGGCCTTGATTTCTTCCAAGGGATGATAACGCCAGAGAGACATCACTGTTGGGTCCCTATTGAGCGACACATCTTGAACCTTAGGGGAAGTGCAACGGAATCCAGAAAAGATGTTCCATTGTTATCAAAGAATTATGTGGAAGGTCACAACAAACAAACAACATGACTAGTCATTCAGGAGGGATCTTCTCTATAGAGGCTTGTTTAGTTTATACTGGGGGTGGCCTTTCTAGGTTCACAGGAGTTGCAAAGAATTTCGGGACGAGCTGCAATCCGTGGGACTATACGAGGTTGTCTGGGAATATCATACATACATTCACCGACCCAATTAACTTATTTCATAGCTGCTGAGCAGGTAGATCCCATACACCAATACCTTTCATTTAACCCACAGGGAAGTCAGAATTAGTCTTTGGGACAACTGTCTAATTTCAGGAGTCCCTATTGTTGGGGATATGTATGATGAATTCCTACCTCCTTCCTCTACTTGGGATAATGAGGAGAGGACTCCTCCTTTGGCCAAGAAACTCTTTGTTTAGGTGAAGGCACTTTTAAAGGAAGTCGATCCCTATTTGAAGCAGTACATTCCTTTCATTGAGTGGTTTGGTTCCTTTGTTAGAAAAATGTTCTAGAGCCTCATCCGCGTAGATCCAGGGCCTACCCTACCAAGAAAAAATGGAGGCGAGCGGGTACCTATTGGCCCACCTTAGAAGAGGGTAAATTTCATGAATGGGGATGGTGAATCATTCCTGAAGTTGACTGATTATTTTGATTGGCGGCCTTCTTAGACATGTTTTTGAGCAAATGGATCTTACCAGTATGAGAATATAGTGCTGTGAGATCCTAAAATTTCATCATGGACACTCATCTGGACACTGGTAGATGAATCAGTATAACTATTCTAGTGTTGGACAAGATTTATCGCTTGCTGGGCCGAATCAGTGAAGGGGGGCCACCTTAACGGATGATTGGGCCCTTCCAAATCATTTGGGGATAGATGGGAGCTCACATAAGAGGTTATACCTTTATAAATTCATTGAAAATTCCACATTCCATCCTTCGACCGTATATTTAGAGTAACAATAGGGTTATGCCAATGGCTTGGGCCTCACAGGATAAGAAAGAGGAGCATACTGAAAAGAATGAGCAAGAATTAATGGATCATCTCAACATTCATGAAAGTTTTTCTTATCATCCTTATGATTCCCCTACCGGTACTATTGTGAATAATTCTTCTGAATATTTTTTCAACCGTGGATACTTTTTTCTTTGAGAGAAAGCATCTTAGTTTCCTGCATCAGAGGGGAGATTATCTGCGAGGGGTATGTGCCTTGAATATTCAACCATCAATTTAATTATGTCCAAAATTTATGTCCTCCTGCTCTCAACAGTTCACATCAAGAGAAATATCTGATGATATCATGTCAACTATGGATGATGTTTACTCAGGAGTACACCCAATGCCATACCAGACTTCCAGATTTCGGGGATTCCGTACCCTTCCTCACCAGAAGCTATATTGAGGACTATGTTAAATCATATCCAGATGGCCAATTATCCAGTCCATTTCCTATCGTAACAACTTCTAAGGAATCTAGGGCCAAGGGGAAGGAGAAGCAAAAAGAATTTATTAGGACCTCTCGGCTAGGAAAAGTTTTTAGAAATCTTCTTGACTCTCCCTCAAGGAAAGTTGTGAAAGATGGGGTTGTAACTTCCTGGGTGGCTGAATGAGATGCCGAAGCTCCTGTTGGGAGCCAAACATTCATCCCTCCTAAGGATGATTTTCCAACATCCTGGAGGCAATGCAACCTTTTGAAAGGCTACCAATCCACTCGTGACCAGTCCCCTCATACTTTATGGAAGCTCCTCCAGACTAGGGAGGTTTCCCTTACCAACACTAGTTATGTGTCATCACCTGTTGATGTCTCTTTTTATGAGGATTTTGATAAGGTGGGTTGTTATCTTGAGGAAATCGAGACCTTGATCTATTATCGGAATGGTTGCCACAAATACTATCATTGGGTACTTTCCATACTGCGACCTGAAACTGATGATGAGGGCGATGATGTCGCTAGCTTGCCTATTGCAGCTACATCAGGAGAAACTTATTATATACTCCCAATGTTTCGTAAGTTTTTGTATCATGGGGGTCCTGAGACTGTAGAAATACTCAAAAAGAATTTACGACTGGCGATACCCACTCTGCTCTCTCGTCCCAATCTTCCAACACTAGCTATCCCAATCACAACTAGATTTCTAGAAACTTGGAGGGTCTAGGGCAAAATAAGGGAAAACACTTCTGATGAATATATTTGGAGACTACTTCAAGGAAGATTCTTCAACCTTATGGGTTTTAGAGGAGACATATCTCCCACATATATTTTTGATAAAGAATATCCTAATGAGATGGATGCTTATTTGAATGAAATGGAAAAGTGTCTTTATGCTCCCAAAGACAAGAATTACTGGTCTGGTTGAGTAGCATTGATGTAATTACTCCCACGGTCAATGACTATCGAGGGAGAGGTTGTTCTATCTATAAATCCTGGCTTTAAATTTCTTTATTGTGGAGATTATAAAGACCCCCCTCGTTTTTTTACTTTGTAAGAACTTTCTAGGTCTCAAGAAATGATTATTTCCCCAATTTATTTTCCTGGGGGCACCAAAGATGGGGAGTATACTTTTCTGATTGTGTGTGGGGGGATCTCCTAGATCCCAAGAACATATGGAAGTAGTCATCGCAAACCCTTCTAGGGAATTTCCCCCTCCCGTTCCTCGAGGTTCTCTTATTCAGGAACCATATCTGTGAAAATTGAAGAAACACAAGCAGAAATCCCAACTATCAAGATGCATTAGGAGGGGAATCACAAGTAATTGTCTGTTCACCTGATGGTTGAACTGAGTGACCTTATCTTTTTGACTCACTATTGCATGCGTATTTTGATATAGAGCCTATCAGCAACCAAATGACATTTTCTCAAGCATCTATAACTCCCATTCTCTTTATGTCGAAGGAAGGGTCACTAGTAATTGTGACTAACCAAAGTAGAGGAACAAGGCTGATTGAGGATGTTGGGGGTATTTTCAACCCTTTAGGAGTGCCTTCTCTTGATCAAACAATATCTAACTCAATATTATAAGAAAATCCAAAAGTTGAGGCCTTGTTTGAACATGTTGATTCTATTCCCTTGGAGAGAGATAGGACGACCTTTACGGTAGGGGCCAAATCCAATGACAAGCCCCAAGCCTCACAGGATCTTGTAGGGACTTTAAATCTTGAGGAACCAATTGTTCCTGGCCGAATGGACTTTTCCCCTATGGAGGGAGTCCCTTTGGAGATTGATAATCTGCTTGCATATGTTGGCCCCACCTTTGTATAAGTCACAACCGTAGAAGAGGCTATTGCCCCAACCCTTGAAAATTTAGAGCAGGATATTGTTCCTTTTTCTTCAGTTCTAAGAGAAGTTGTGGTATCGACCCTCATATTCTCAAGACCATTACCCTTTTCTAGAATGATCATCCCTACAGGCTTGATTTGAGCGGCCTTATGGGGGCTATCCTAGAGGTTTCTATTCCAATTGGGCATGGTCCCAGACCATTGGTGCCCTTGAATGACTGCAGGGCGTGACTGCTAGTTGAAGACGTGGTTCTACCATTATTGGGTAGCAATATTTCCGGGTATGTGGGAGGTATTGAAGCTTCGACAGATGTAAATTAGTTCTCCAGTCTTTTAATTGTACTTTTTTTTTTTGTTTCAGGAGCCGATGATATTTACCCACCTTTCCTCTACCTTCAGAATTGCAACCAAAATCATTAGAAATTGCGGTGGACACTCCCACTCTATCATCTATTACAATCATCATAGGTGAGGCTACTGAGGGCTCGAGTCTTGTTGTAGCCACTGAATCGAGTCCTTCCCTCATGACGTTTATCCCTGACTATATTTCTTCATTAGGGAGTGACTCCGAGACTAACCAAGAAGGCTTGGACGACCTTCATCCCATCCTCCAAAAGGCATGGAGGAATGTTTAGAGATTAATTTCTTAGACTCCTTTGGTTGAGATGTCGATGAAGTTACTGAAGTTACACCACCGGTTTTTGGTCCTAGGATTTGGTGGATTTGATTATCATGGAATCTATGATATAGTGAGACAAGTGGTTGCTACTAAGGAAGCAACTGGAACACTTGAATCTCAACTTTCTATTGCAGATTTGATGGATCATCTTGCTGCTATGAGGTAAATCATCATTGATGAAGCCTCTAATCAAGCTGGAGTTGTTGCAAGGATGCAACATGATCTCACAAAGCAAGAGTACTTAGTGTAACAACTTGACCAGGAATTGGAGCAGTAGATCCAGAAGCGAGAGTAAATTAAACAGAAGCAGGATCGTGCTGCGGTCACCATTGAGGGGAAAAGGCAGATGGAATAAGGAGAACGGACTGGCCTCAAAGCTATGAGGGACACAAAAGTTCTACGGGCAGGTGTGGAGGCTTAAATCATGAACTTGTTACAACTTTGTCAAGCCATCCAGGAGCCGCATCAATTATTGATGCAACTTTGAGAATCTGCCGAACATCTCTTGTAATGATCATGTATCACTCGAAAGGAGAGGCTCTAGGCTGTGGACTCTATCCACATATTTATTGAATATAATGGAACTATTTATCCCTATAATACTTCTTCTTTTACTTTCCCTATAATGTCAATTAATCACAATCAACCATATAAACATTACTCCGGTCAGGTATTAATTTTAAACTGTGAGTTGAAACCGGTAAATTGAAATCATCGAATCAGACTCTAATTTTTTTCTGATCCACGGGAATTAGCAAGTTTAGTTTGACTATTTCTGGGGTTATATGGAAAACTTTATGAACTTTTGTGCCTTTTCCATCATTACGCTAATTTTTTCCTAAGCCTATTTTGTGCGGGCTTAGCAGGTATAACTTGAATTTTTCTTAGGCCACCCTTTGCGGGTTTTTGACCTAATAATATTTATGTCAATTTTGAGTACTTGATAGCTCAACATTTTTTCCTAAACCATATATAGTATAGGTTTAGCAAGATGGTACTCAACTTTTATCCATGGGTGCCCTTTGTGGGTTTTCACTTGTGTGAGTATTGCGTCTTTTTTGTTGGCGGTTTATGGTCTTGCCAATTAGTCTTATCACTGATGTTTTAGGTCAAACAACTTTGACCAAACTTGATGGAGAAGGGGCTATAATTTGGGATTCATCATCCAAGAATGTCCTAATAACTCTCATACATTAATGAGGGATTTTTCTTGACCCTGACTTTGTGAGTTTTGTATATATATGAGGCTTGGAATCCATTTTAGGCATATAGAGGTAGGAGAGGACTCTCCTGGGGATGAATTTACCTTTTGTTGATGTTTTTTTGTAGGTAACGTATATATATCCACCAGGGAATGATGTATATAGTCAAATAAAGGTGTCAACAAGACACTAGCCTCCCATTTCCGATGGCCTGAGTGATTTATAACACTTTGGATAAGTTTTGAGGTTGGAGACCATGGTGGGTGGATTATATAAAGGATGATGTACGAGAGTATTAAGGACATTTATATCATCTTTTAATAAGAAACCACCCCCACACGAATTTTTCTTATGTAAGGGAGAGTCAGTGAATGATACAATTTAACATCATACAACCAGGACACTTGAAACCTATTATGGGAGATCATTTTACTCTAACTAAGGGAGAGTAAATGATTCATCAGTTCAATTAGATTTTTTTTCATCTTTGGGAATTAGAAAGAGGAAAATTATGTGAACCGTAATTGTAGCGACTCGGGTTTTTCCCTGTCAGACTTTGGAATATTCTTATTAATAATTCTAGAGTTAGACGCGAAGACGACATGCGATTCTGAGGCTCGGTGTTCCTAGAATAAATTTTATAAAAATATTAAGTATTTTTATACCATTAACATGGAAGAAATGGGTTATCTCTTAAATGGTATCTCAGATAGGAAATATGAGGGCATAGTTGTGTCCGAAGCATGTCGTTTACCCTAGGTAGGGTATAAGTTTAGTCAGTGCGGGCCTACTGTAGAAAAAGTCATTGATGGAGTTTTCATAAATAAATAAATAAATTTATTTATGGATGTTGATTTGAATAAATCCTGAACGGAGACTCAAATAAAAATTCTAAGACCTCCGTTGAGTTTGGAACATCGCTTTTACCTTAGGCGCGACATAAACTTTGTCAGTTTATGGTGTCAGGTTACTGGCGAGTCAGGGCACATGAGTTAGCGGAGATGATTTAATTAAAATTAAATCTCCTCACCCCCTTCCTCTCCTTGTGCACAGTAAGAGGCCAAATCCCCCTCTCCCCTTCCTATCCTCTTTGGAAACTATTAAAACGAAGTCTGGATCATCGAAACGAGGTGCCGTCGAACTCATATCTTGACGACGGTCACTCTTGGATCATGTAGTGGGAGTTTCAGAGCGCGGATCCGACCTCAAAGATTTGATGTTTGGCCATCGAGGTAGGAGGTTTTGTGTTTTAGTCCTGATCCCCCTTTTTATGTGTTTTTAAAGGTTATAGATCCCTTATACAACTGTTAGGGACCCCTGATGGGTCGATCTATGTGTTTTGGGGTGAACGGGGGCGATCCGGGCTGTTTGTAAGGAAATCCTGTTGAATTTTTCCATCAACATGGCGTCTAAACCAATCACACATGCCATGTGTTATTCTCATTCAGGGAAGAAGGAATTATGAATAGTAAACCACATATAGTGGGAGTACACGATGTGTAGTGGCACATGGGTGTGTGTTCGGGTGAAGAAGAACACATAATGGTGGTTTTTGAATAGTACACACCGTGTACTGGGAGTACACGTCATGTAGTGTCACATGGGCATGTGTTCGGGTGAAAAAGCACACAGGATGGTGGTTTGTAAATAGTATACACCATGTATAGTAAATTACACACCGTGTACTTTTACATGGGCAGACCCCATATACTCCAAAGTACATGCCATGTACTTTGTCCAGCCTGTTTTTGTCCGGGGGTTATTTAAACCCCTATAACTTGCAATCCAGGGGTTCGTTTCAGGTAATGTTTGCAGCCACGTGACCCTTGATTTTTATGTGGAAGTTTTGAGACCAATTTCAGGTGCTGAAACTGAAATTGGTGTGCAGGCACCACGGGGCCCGGTTTGGGCGTTTGCGGTGAGATGTGGCTTTTTTGTCGGGTGTGCATTTTGGATGAATGAGTAGTCGATTACATATTTTTTTCCAAGAGGATAATATTTATATAATCTGTTTGATGTATTCTAAGATCAATTCATGGGCCCCACTTAGGCTTGTTATGGTAAATAGTACATTTTCACCGGTTATCCGTTTCAGGCGAGTAATTAGCCCATCCTATGTGTTTTTCCATATAGAACATGATGGTGGATTCAGTTTCGGACTAGGATTTTCATAGTGTAGAGATGTTATGGGAAACCTGGGTAGATAATGTGTGGACCATCAGCAATTGAGTAAATTCCCTCAGTTCGTTCCTATGAGGGTTCATGTGGCATTACAACCCCAGTACATGTTTGTGATCCCCTCAATAGGATGAGTTTAGATAGAGTTATGGTATCCCTTTGGTGAGGAAATATAAATATCCTCAAGCTTTGCTTCCCTATATTGGGTTCTTGGTATCCCTGGGACTACTTATGCATGGGTGGTGATCCCCTATCTAGCAGGACAACCCTATAGGGTTTGTGGAATCATTAAGAATATGATCCCCCATGCAGTGGGTGGTAATAGTAGGGTTGTAGTATCGTCGATTATATGATACCCTACTTAGAGTTTGGTTTTGATAGGGTTTATGGTATCATTGGTATGATCCCCTACATCATGATTTATACCATATGGGGTTTTCGGCATTGTTGATCCCACCTTTATATGGGAAAAAATCCTCTATCTAAGTGATGTGATATGCGGAACATCAGATTGGGTTGTGGTATCCCTCAGTGGATCCTGTGAGTGATCCCCTGTCTGAGAGATCTTTGAGTTATCGACTTGAGTTCTTGTATCCCCTAGTGGATCCTAGGAGTGATCCCCTATCCAAGGAGTTTGGTGTTTCTGGTGTGTTTCGGCATGACATCCTTAACGACGATATCCGATGAGCGTGTTCTCTCAGATGGGCCAACTGGGATGGTGGTGTGAGACCCAATGGAGTGTATCTCTCATATGAGTGTCATCTGGGATGATAGATCTTGAAGATCATTTTCTCTTGATTATGTGTTTCTATAGAGTCTCGAGTAGAATATGATGCTAGCAATGAGGTCAGACCCTTATGAGGCTTGGTGCCTGAGATTAGTATATATGGTGTGTTTTCTAGGTTTCCCTTGGGGTGTTGTCACATCTTTGATGACATACCCTATGGTTTGAACTGAATGGTTGAGTTTAGCTGAGGATGATCATGAGATGGAGTTTCTCTCTCTTTTGGGTTCCCTCTGTTTGGGATGAGTGGACTGATACCTTTCAGTTTCTCCTTTTTCTTTTGGGTTTTTTGGGGTGCCTATTGAGTATCTTTATACTCACCCCTGCATGGGATTTTCCCGCACATGTCTTGTTTTTTATGAAGACCACATACCTTTTGACGGAGTCCTTGGAGGAACCAGAGTAGGTGGAGCTTAGTGAGATAGACCGACTGGGGTGTTTACTAGAGTTGGGATGAAGAGCTTTCTAGCGGGTGATTTTGACCGCGATCTCCTCCTTCTGAGTAGGTTGGATGCTTTTCCAGCTTTCTTTTGGTGGGCCCTATATTTTACCTTTTGTAATTTTTCTGTACTTTGGTTGTGGGATATATGTATTCATGCATTTATTTTCAATTTTTATATATCTCCGCACTATTTCATGGAGGTTTATGTGGGTGCGTGTGTACATGTACCTTAGTCTAAGGCCTCCCACGTGTGTGATAGCCTACTCAGTGCTAGTCGCCATCCCCTGGCCTATTGAAGGTGGGATTAGGGAGTCTTGGATTTAGCACTATTAGGTCGGGTCATGACAGATTGGTATCATAGGAGGTTCCACCATTG
This sequence comes from Viscum album, assembly GCA_963277665.1. Lineage (NCBI taxonomy): Eukaryota > Viridiplantae > Streptophyta > Magnoliopsida > Santalales > Viscaceae > Viscum > Viscum album. The sequence goes on from OY728130.1 coordinate 1,955,644,520, forward strand.
GGATCTCAGAGCATAGTTGGTCTAGCTGTGATCTTGGTTTGGGTTGCATAGCAGCAGTGTTAGGATGTTTTGAGTTCGGATTTTAGGCCAGGGAATCCAGTATTGGTGTGAAAACTGACATATCCATTCACCAGGACTCTAATAACTTGCCTTTCAACTCGGTACATTAGTACACTAGTCTCAAGGAAATAATGGTACATGCATCATATAGGATTGGGTTTTGGGTTTTCCTTATTCTTCTTGAGTTATCTCCCCAGATATACTCTTTGACCATGGTGCGTCTTGATTTTATTTCCAGATGCCTCCACAATGATAGCTAGTGAGGGTTCTACAATGGGATTTTGGTGATGATCCACCCTGAGTAGAGGATTTGGAGCAGGGAATAGGTTCTGAGGCTAGACCTCTAGGTGGTCCACCAGTTGAGCCACCACCTTCTGAGTAGCTGGTTGTGCCGGAAGTGATGGATGAGAATGTGTGCAGGATGAGTGTGTTGCATGAGTTCTAGAGGCAGTGACCTCTGAGGTATCAGGGTGATCCACACCCCCATGCAGCTGATGACTGGCTTGAGGCAGTCACCTAAGTTTTCTTCCTAGTAAGGACACCTCCAGATTAGATTTTGGTCCTAGCGGTAAGCCTTCTGCACAGTTTGACTGGGATATGGTGGGGTTTAGTGACACATTACCATGATGAGAAGAATATTACATGGAAATATTTTTATCAACTCTTTAGGGAAGAGTTCTATCCGGTTACACTAAGTTCAGTGCGGATACAAGAACTTTTGAATCTTTGTTAGGAGGGCATGACTTTGTTGGAGTACTCAGCAAGGTTTATAGACCTGTCACACTACTCCCTAGATATGGTTCGAGACCCATTCTTTAGGGCACAAAACTTAGAGAAATTCCTATGCAGAAACATTCGATCATGTGTGGTTTCCTTATGCCTGCCCACCTATGCTAGAGTGCTGGAGCGAGCCTTGGTGGTAGAGAGATTTTTGGCTGAGCAAATTCCGATTATTATTTCTGGGCACGTGGAAGCTGAGACCTCATCAGCTAGTTTGGTAGCTGTTATCTGCCGATTGGATCAAAGTTTTGGATGTGAGAAATGTTTTAGGAGGCAGCCCCAGGATGGAGGATCTATGGCTCAGGGTTCTTAGGGCTCGTAGGCTGGTTTTGGTTATCCGCAAGAGAGGCGGTGTTACACTTGTGATGATCGGGGACATCTTTATAGAGATTTTATGACCCACTATGCTGCTAAGAGGGAGCCGGTCGATAGGCCACCTTGGAAGAGGTAGAATCTTGAGTATGGAGGTTCTAAGGGAAAAAACATGACGATGGAGCTGGTACAGTAGTAGGAGGTGGCAGAAGGTATGAGTTTCCACAACCACCACCACCCCCAGGTATTCCATGATTGGATCAATAAGCTGGAGGATGGGGTGAGGACAACTACAAGCCTTATAGGTCATTGACCTAGAGGCTCTGTAGATGGACAGAGGCACGCTTTGTGTCGTTTCTACTTTCTATAGTAGTTTTGATAGACGCCATTAGGAAGTATGCTTTTTTTCCATTTCTTTCTCGATATTTTTTTAGAGAATTGGTAAGACCCTATGTTGGTGTTGTTCGATATGCTTCGAATGCACAATGAATATGGATCCTTCCCCCATTGGGACACATTTTTTTGGTGATGTGATTAAAAAAGTTCGGGAGATTCAGTGCCACCCAAAGTGGATAGAATCTAGGTGTGGTGGAAGAGTCCCTCAGACTTGTGTGTTTGGGGCAGGGTTGTGTGTTTGAGAGTGCATGCTAGTTGGCAACACAGGAACCCTTAATTGATTTTTTGTGGGTTTTGATGAACTTGCTGGTGTGGGAGACCCAGTTCAGAGTTAATTTTCTTTCCCTAGTGCTTATGGATTTTTAGGGATGAAAAGTCTTAAGGTGGGGAGGATGTAGCGACTTAGGTTTTTCTCTATCAGACCTTGGAAAATTCCTACGAATAATTCCAGAGCTAGGCGTGCAGACGACATGAGATTCCGAGGCCTGGTGTTCCCAAAATAAATTTTATAAAAATATTAAGTATTTTTATACTATGAACATGGAATAAATGGGTAATCTCTTAAATGGTAGCTTGGATAGGAAATATGAGGTCATGATTGCATCCAAAGCATGCCGTTTACCCTAGGCGGGGTATAAGTTTAGTTGGTGCAGGCCTACTATAGAAAAAGTTATCAAGGGTGTTTTCATACATAAATAAATAAATTTATTTATGGAAATAAATTTTAATAACTCCTAAATGGAGTCTCAGATCAAAATTTTGATACCTCTATTGAGTTCAGAACATCGCTTTTACCTTAGGCACGATATAAAATTTTTCATTTCATAGTGTCGGGTTGTTGACGAGTCGGGGCATGGGAGTTAGTGGAAAGGATTTAATTAAAATTAAATACCCTCCCCCCTTACCCCCTTGTGCACAAAAGGAGTTTGAATCCCCATCTCCTCCTTCCTCTACTCTTTGGAGATGAACAACCCAAAGGCTGGATCATCAAAACAAGGTGCCGTTGGACTCAGATCTTGACGGTGATCGCTCCCGAATCATGCAATGGGAGTTTCAGAGCGCGAACCCGACCTCGAAGCTTCGAAATTTTTCCATCAAGGTAGTCGATTTTGTGTTTTAGTCCTGATCCCACTTTTTATGCATTTTTAAAGGTTATAGAGCCTTTAGGAAATTGCTAGGAACCCCTGATGGGTTGATCTGTGTGTTTTGGGGTGAACGGGGGTGATTTAGACTATTTGCATGGAAATCCCATCATATTTTTCATCAGCATGATGTGTAAACCAGTCACACATTCCGCATGTTTTATCATTCGGGGAAAAATGACTTTTGAATATTAAACACCATGCAGTGGGAGTACATGATGTATAGTGGAACATAGACGTGCGTCCGGGTGAAGAAGAACACGTAATGGTGGTTTTTGAACAATACATGTTGTGTATTGGGAGTACACATCGTGTAATAGGAGTACATGTCATGTAGCGACACATGGGCATGTTTCCAGGTGAAAAAGCACACAGGATGGTGGTTTTTGAACAGTACATTCCATGTACAATAAATTACATGTCGTGTACTTTTACATGGGAAAACCCCATGTACTCCAAAGTACATTCCATGTACTTTGTCCAACCTGTTTTCGTTCATGGGTTATTTAAACCCCTATAACTTGCAATCTAGGGGTATATTTTGTGTGAAGTCTATGACCACATGACCCTTTCTTCGAGGAAGATGTTTCAAGACTGATTTCAAGTGTTGAAACCGAAGTCAGTGTGTGGGCCTCACGAGGCCCGGGTTGGGCGTTTGCGACGAGATGTGATTTTTTTACTGGGTGTCCATTTTGGATGAATGAGTAGTCGATTGTGTGTTTTTTTGAGAGGATCATATTTATGTGACCTGTTTGATGTGTTTTGGGATCGAGGTATGGGCCCCACTTAGGCTTGTTATGGTGAATAGTATATTTTTCACTGGTTATCTGTTTTGGGTGAGTAATTAGCCAATCCTGCATGTTTTTCCACATAGAACGTGATGGTGGACTCTGTTTTGGCCTAGGATTTTTGAAATGTTGTGATGTTGTGGGAAACATAGGTTGAAAATGTATGGACCATCAACGATTGAGTGAATTCCCTTGGTTCATTCCTATGAGGGTTCGTGTGGCATTGCAACCCCAATACAAGTTTGTGATCCCCTCAATAGGATGAGTTTAGATAGAGTTGTGACATCCCTTCAGTGAGGTCGTGGAAGGATCCTCTAGATTCACTTCCCTAGATTGGATTCTTGTTATTGTTGTGACTACTTATGCATGGGTGGTGATCCCCTATCTAGCAGGACAACCTTGTAGGTTTTGTGGAATGATCGGGAATATGATCCCCTACGCAGTGGGCGGTAATAGTAGGGTTGCAGTATTGTCAGTTATATGATATCCTACTCAGAGTTTGGTTTTGATAGGGTTTATGATATTTTTGGTACAATCCCCTACATCGTGAATTATACCATATGGGGTTTTAAGCATTGTCGATCCCACCTTTATATGGGTGACGATCCTCTATCTGAGTGATGTGATCTGTGGAACATCATATCGGGTTGTAGTATCCCATAGTTGATCCTGGGAGTGATCCTCTATCTAAGAGATATTCATGTTACCAAATTGAGTTCTTGTATCCCCTAATGGATCCTAGGATTGATCCCATATCCAAGGATTTTGGTGTTTTTTTCTGAGTTTCGGCATGAAATCCTTAACGGTGATTTCCGATGAGTGTGTTCTCTTGGATGGGCCAACTGGGACGGTGGTGTGAGACCCAATGGAGTGTATCTCTCAGACGAGTGTCATATGGGATGATAGAGCTCGACAAGTTTGTTTTCTTGGTTATGTGTTTCCATATAGTCTCGGGTAGAATCTGGAACTAATAATGAGGTCAGACCCTAATGAGGCTTGGTGCCTAAGACGAGTATATATGGTGTGTTTTCTAGGTTTCCCTTGGGGTTTTGTCACATATTAGATTACATAACCAGTGGTTTGATCCGACTAGTTGAGTTTCACTGAGGATGGTCATGAGATGGAGTTTCTCTCTCGTTTGGGTTCCATCTGGTTGGGATGAGTAGATTGATGTCTTCCAGTTACCCCCTTTTCTTTTGAGGTTTTGGGGTTCCTACTGAGTATCTTTATACTCACCCCTACATGGGATTTTCCCACACATTTATTATGTTTTGTGTAGACAACATACCTTTTGGAGGAGTCCCAGGAGGACCTGGAGCAGGCAGAGCTTAGTGAGATGGACCGAACGGGGTGTTTAACAGAGATGGGACGAGGAGCTTTCTGGTGGGTGATTTTGACCGCAATCCCCTCCTTTTGAGTAGGTTGGATGGTTTATCTATTTTCTTTTGGTGGGCCTTGTATTTTTCCTTTTTTAGTTTTTCTATACTCTGGTTGCGGGATAGATGTATGCATGCATTTATTTTCATTTTTTATATATATATGCATTGTTTCATGGAGGTGTATGTGGGTGCATGTGTAAAGGTAACTTAGGCTAAGGCCTCCCATGTGTGTGATATCCTACTCAGTTCTAGTTTCTAGCCCTTGGCCTATTGGAGGTGGGCTTCAGGAGCCATAGCTTGAGACCTATTAGGTCAGTTCATGATAATAATCTAGAAGGTTTCTGAATCCGGGGAGTGAGATGGGACATAAATTTCTTGCGGACACATAGAAACTGAAAAGGACTCTCCTGAGGACAAATTTTCCTTTGGTTGATGGACATTTTGTAGGAAACATATGTAGAGCCAGGAGGGAATGATATGCATAGTTAAACAAAGGTGTCCTCAGAACACTAGACTTCCATCTCCAATGACCATGAAGGATTATGGATATTGGGACCTTTCTGGACACAACATATGGATTATGGAAGGGGGTGTGCCTAAACATGAAAGGAAACATTTCTTTGACTGAACATTACCAGGAAAACCAGAAATAGGTGGAGGCATTTTTTATTCATACGCAGATCTACTTTGCACATAGAGATGGGGTACCTTTATTTTGTAGAAGCCTTAAGAGAGACCAAAGGTGAATCAGGCCAGGATGTTCTGATATATCCAGGATGTGGTTAGGGGGGATAATGTAAACCATGACCTTGAGGGTTCTTAAATCACGAGGGATGTTACAAGGCTTGGTATTCATTATATGTACTGAGGTAGGATAGGACTCTCCTGATGATGAATTTTCCTTTGATTGATGGTCATTTTTAGGCAACATATGTAGAGCCACCGGGGCATGATATGCATAGTCAAACAAAGGTGTCTGTAGGACACTGGCCCTCAATTTTTGATGTACATGGAGGGTTATGGGGATCCAAGATTACTCAAAGCATAAAGTTTTATGTATGGAAGGAGTGTATATGGATATTTTAGAAACATCTGAGCTATGATTCACCCATGGGATTGAGTAATCACCTACATAGATCTGTATCATACGTAGGGTAAGGCATCCATCCTATCTTTGGAGTACTGTGTAGTTTAATGTCATATGACCAGGACCTGAGGTTCCTTATGAGGAAGGGAACCATAACATTCATTTTAGGGTCATTCTACTAGGACCAAAATCCTGGACTGATTTTCCATGATGTCATGGTGGATCTCTTGTTAAGATCCCTAAGCTTATGTGAGTTATGATCGGTGTGAGAAACAAGGGATTATGTGGATTTCAGGTCACCACTTAATAATGGAATAATAAATGGAAGTGATCATTTTATGCTTAGACCAATGATATGAAATTTAACGTCGTGAAACTTGGACAGATTCCACACAATTTATCATCATGTGGGGTGGATGTAGGGTAATCCCGATGTGAAATAAGGTAAATACGATTACCCTTAAGCATCCCTTTAGATATGACTTGTCTGGGGATTATTTGCTTTGATTCAATTCATGTGTAGAAAAGGGGTATCTCAATACTTTCTATGGCTGAGTCCGGATCATAGGATTCAGGTCTACCACACATCTTCTTAGGGGGAAACCAAGTTACACATGATTCCCGATGAACATTACTTATGGAGGTCTAGCCCATACGCATGAAGGAAAGACATTATTTTGAAGTGGCTGAGCCAAAATAAGAATCTAAGAACTTCCATTGTGTGGTGCAGTTTAATGTCGTGCGGCTGGGACACTTCTGGCCTTTCACATTAGCGTCGTGTGTTAAGGACTTCAGAATCATAGTTTACCATCATATTGTAGTGACAACTTGTCACAAAGACCATAAATAGATTTGAGTTAATTGTGGTCAGGATATTATGGTATTACTTAGACATGAGCAATGATGGAATGTGTAAACCATAGTCCTGGGGGGGGAGGGGGGCTTGGATCATGAGGAATGACATGGTTCTTGGAATCCATTTGGTGTACCGAGGTAGGAGATGAATCTCTTGAGGATGAATTTTACTTTGGTTGATGGTCATTTTGTAGGCAACATATGCAAAGCCACCGAGGTATGATATGCATAATCAAAAAAATGTGCCCATAGGGAACTGGACTTCCACCTTTGATGGCCATGAATTTTTTTTGGGTACCCAAGCTTTCCCAGAGTATGAAGTTCTACATATGGTAAAAATATCTCTAAAAATGTAAGAAATCTCCAGAACATGATCAGTTGTGAACCCTAGAATCTTCTACATAGATCTGAATCATATGTAGGGGGAAGAATGATCTTTTTAATCCTTTTAGGTGTTGGAATTCAGACTTGTAACTTCCATTATTTCTTTTCATTTTATTGTTAAATGATTTTGAGGCATGTTTGGGACCTCTTAATGCTATGATTCTTGAGGAACCTTGCAGTTTAATTTCATGCGGTAGGACCTTTCATGCATTCCTCTATGAAGGTATGACATATGTATAGATTAAGGGACATTTATATTTTGTTTTTTGGGAGGATAGACCAGGATGAAGGATTCAATCATCACTACGTATCCTATAAGGGTAGGAATCAAGCTACACATAGTTTTGGAAAGGAATTCTCTACATAGGTCTGACTCGTACGTAAGGAAAAGTGGAATTTTTATTTCTTAGTGGTTGGACCAAGATTTAGGGTTAAGGTGTAACTACTTTTCCCAGTGATATAAGAATCATTCCATACATAGTTTTAGCAGATTCTATGAAGTTTAATGTCATATGGTAAGGACAAAGGTAATCCGACGTTAGTTATAACCATATTGCGGCTAGGCCCAAAACCTAGGGTTGGGAATCACTAAGTATCCATGATGAGATAGAGATCAAACCATACGTAGTTCTAAAATTTCTCTATATAGGTCTGGTCCATGTGTAGGGAAATGAGAGGGTATTTTTCTTTAATTGGTGGCTGGGCCAAGATGCTAAGTCTGGGCATCACTACGTATCCTGCAAGGGCAGGAATCAAGCCATATTACCTCCCTGTATAGGTCCAGTTTATACATAGGGAGTGGGGGGGGGATTGGTTTCATCTCCTATGGGTGCTGGGTCTATCATATTCCTCTATAATTTTTTTATACAAGGGAACCCTTACCACTGATCCTAAGATCATGTTAGTTATACTCGATGTGATAAATAAGGAGAAACAAGGATTTCACTCGTAGTATGGGGCAATATAGAATATAATAGGGGCATTATATTTCATGTGATGTCTTAGCCAAGATCGAGGGTCGAGTCATTGCTACATATCCCACTGATGAATGGGAATCAATCTATACATAGTTCTTAGGAAACCCTTCCTATTTTGGTCCGTCCTATGCACAAAAAGGGGAGGGTATTGATATATTTTCCTTGCATGAATTTGACTTATACGTGATAGATTGTGTTAGTTGGAACACAATAACTACCATGAATTTTAACGTCTTGTGGTTAGGACGAAGTTTCTATGTAGTTTAGAATCATGTAGTAAGGATGTATTTTGTGTCGCTATGTAGTTTAATGTCTTGAATCTAAGACGTAGTGTGTCTCTATTATGTAAAGTATTTCTTCAGAAACCTTGTATTGGTGGGAGCTATTGTGAGATTTTCATCCATTGATATCAATACATATGCTTCATTAGGGTAGAAATTATATATGACATATGTCCCCTCCCACTTGGGATTAAGATTTGGGGGTTTATTCTTGAGTATCATCAAGGTTTTGAGGACCAATTCCATCTCTCCTTCAAGGAAATACCGAATTTGAACCTTCTTGTTGAAGGCTCGTGCGATCTAATTTTGGTAGATTTCCAAATGTTAAAAAGTGCGCAACCTTTTCTCATCCAGTCGCTCCAACTTATCAAACCATTTTTGGGATTTCTCATCCATGGTCAGTTGATCACAAATGACAATGTGGAGTGATGGAACTTGAAATTCAATGGATAGAACCGCCTATCCCATATACTAGTGATTACAGGGTTTCCTGGGTGGTAGTGTGGGTCATGGTTCGGTAAGCCCATAAATCACGAAGGATCTTGTTTGGACACAATTTCTTGTTCTTGTCTACCGTCTTCTAGAGTATGTTGGATTGAGTCTTGTTGAAAACCTCTATCTTCCCATTGGCTGCCGTATGATAGTGGGATGAAAAATTGTATTTGATTCCATATTCCTGGTATAACTTGTCCAACTCAATAGAGCAGAAGTTGGTGCCATTGTTCATCAATATTGTATGAGGGACGCCAAATATGATAATGATGTTGGATTTCAAAAATATAACAATTATTTTTGTCCTGATCTCTTTAAGGGGTACAATTTCAGCCCATTTAGAGAAGAAGTCAGTTGCTATGATAATGAACTTGAATTGTCTGGATATGGTGGGAGGATATGGTCCCATGACATCCATCCTCCATACGGTAAATGGCTAGGAGTACTTAGCTGTGTGAAGTAACTTTGGGGGTTGGTGAATAATATTGACATGAACTTGGAAGGGATGACACTTCTTGTTGAATGCGGTACAGTCCAATATCATAGTGGGCCAATAGTATCCAAGCCTACAAATTTTACGGGAGATCTTGGCTGCATATTGGTGTGATCCACAAGTTTAGGTGTGCACTTCTTTCATGATGGAAACAGTCTATTCTCCATTGATGCACCTAAGAAGGACTCCATCAAGGACTGATTTTTAGAGAACATTTTATTGGTTTGTGCTATTGTATAAAACAAAGTTGACTGCCTGCCTCTAGATCTGTTCTCTTCTAGCCCTATCTGGTGGGAGTTCCTCCCTCTAGAGGTAATTTTCAATGGGATTAATCCAGCCGGTGGTATTTCTGTAAGGATCAGGAATGGGGATAATCTCGTCGATTTATTCAATATTATTCTGAACAAATAGAAAGAACATCTGATGGTGGGAAATGAAGATGAATGTTTCATCATGGTTTGGATCATCTAGGGTTGTGGCTGCATTTTCCAATGCACCGGCTTGAGCATTTTGTGACCGAGGGACATAAGTCAGTTTTGGTTCTAATGGGAATTCTAACATTATCTCTAGAACATGGTTCATCAAAGGTACAAATACTTCTTTCTTAATGGAATAGTCACCATTGATCTTCTTGATGACCAAATCTGAATATCCTTTTACCTTAAGGCATTCAGCTTGCGCATGAAGTGCTAGATCTAGGACTTCATTGAGGGCCTTTTATTCCACTTCATTATTTATGCACCCCTCTGAAAGCAGGAAGGAGTAAGGAAAGATTTCCTTTTCTAGAGATATGAGTATAACTCCCAACCCTACTTGGTTGCTCTTGGGATCATCCATTGTTTTACTTATTGGGCTTCTGAAGGAACTGTCGAAGTACATTTCCCATGCTTGGGGTTCTTCTTGGATGAGGAATACTTCTTCATCAGGGAGTTCAGTATCCAATGGGATCATTTCTTCGAAGGGGTGTTCCTCCATAAAATCTGCTAATTTCTGGCCTTTGATGGCTTTATGGGGGATGTACCATATGTAAAACTACTATAGGATGAATTTCCACCATGATAGGCATACAGTTAGCATAGGACAGTTGAGGATATACTTAAGCAAGTTGCAGCGGGAGACCAGATAGACCTCATGGTGTTGTAGGTAATCCCTGAGCTTCTAAACAGAAATTATTAGGGATAAACAGTTCTTTTAGATTCTTGAATATTGAGTATCAACATCGATCATTGTTCATCTGAGGTAATAGAGACTATTCTCACTGCCAGAATCATTATTTTGTGTAAGGAAAGAGCCTAATGACCATTCCAAGGTGGTTACGTACAAAAATGAGTAGTCTTATCTCAACTGGTGGCATCAGCACCGGTGGGATTAGGAGATATATTTTGAGATTTTCGAATGCTTCTTGACAATAATTATCCCACCAGTATGCAACCCCTTTCTTCATTAACCTGGTTAAAGGAAAAAACTTACCTACAAGGTTGGATATGAATCAAAGAATGTAGGCTATGTGCCCCTGGAGACCCCTCAACTTGATGATTTTGTAAGGTGGAGGCATGCCAAGGATGAATTTTGTCTTCTCAGGGTCGACATCGATTCCTCAATGGCGTATAAAGAAGCCAAGTAATTTCCCAGAGGTGACACTGAAAGCACACTTTAGGGGATTCATTTTTAGACTATATAGTCATAGTTTATTAAAGACAATTTCAAGATCTATGAGGTGGTTTGAGTACTTTCATGATTTAACCACCAGATCATCAATGTAACACTTAAATAATTTTCCCAGGAAGGTCTTGATAATGAGATTCATGGCACACTAATACGTAGTGCCAGTTTTTTTCAGACCATAGGGAATCAATTTATAGCAGAATACTCCTTGGGGGGCCCTAAAAGTAGTGGCTTCTTAATATTCTTAGGACATTCAGATATGTTTTTATACAGAATATCTATCCATTAAAGAGAGGTCCTCATATTTGGAAGTCATATCAATCAACAATTCTATGATTGGTATTGGAAATCATATTTCGGGTAGTGCTGGTTGAGGTCCATGAAGTCAATGCAGACTCTGATATGTCCACTCTTCTTTTTGATAAAGACTATGTTTTCCAGCCAGATTGGATATTAGACTTCCTGAATGAAGTTATCTTTGATTAGTTTTTCCAACTAAGCCTCTATTTTGGTAGCATGTGTTGGGTGAGTCCTTCTGGCAGCCTGCTTATAGGCACGATGGTCTTCCAGTAGACCCAGGTGATGAGTGGAAACCTCAGGATCGAGGCCTAGAATTTTTGTGTAGTTTTAGAAAAAAACATATTGATTCTCATTTAGGAAGGAGGTATATGCATTTTCTCCTCGAAAGGAATATCCACACTAATCAGAGTGGGTTGTGGGTTGTCTTTGGTGCCTAGTTTTATCTCTTTAAGTTCATCAATCGTGGTGGAGATTCCTTCATCAAATGCAAGAGGAGAATATTTAAGGTCTTCTTCTTCTTATTATTTATCTTTATCTTCATCCTCTTCATCATCATCTTCCTCTTCTGATGGAGAGAGGATTCTCAAGATGAAATCTTTGGGATTGGGAGAGAAATCTCAACTCTAATTTATGGAAACTAAAATAGCTCCTTTTTCCCCAACTGACTGTGGGGAATTTTCTGAAGAGGATGAAACTTACTTGTTCTATTTTAGAGATAGGACATCATCTTATGCCTTAGTGAGTAAGGAAGGAACTATCTGGGGACTTAAAGACAGGTTGAGAGCATTTTTATTTAAGCCTTCACCATCGTCATGGGGGTTACTGTGCTTTTCAGCATCCTTGGACTTGGCGGCCATAACAAAAATCTTGAAAATGACTAAGTCCGTATCTGAGATTGAACTTATGCACTCAAATTGGTTGATGGGTAATACATACTCTTCCCCAAGATGTTTAAGGGGATTGGTAGGAGCCATTTATAGTCCATTTGGGGTGGTTATACAATCATCGTCTTCAGCTAAAGACTGCTTCTCTTTCAGTTTATAGAACCCTACATCAATGTAATGTGACTCATATGATTCAAATGGATATTTTTCAGCATGCAATTTCCTGTTTTTTCCATTAGTGAAATATTTGACGCACTGATGGTATGATGAGGGGATTTTAGTGTGCTGATGTAGCTAAGGCCTCCCTAACAAGACGTTGAAGGTTGTACTTTTCCGCACTACAAGAAACTCGAAATCAGACATGAGGTCACCAAGCCAAGTTTTAAGTTTAATTTGTCCCAATATCTTCTACTTGTTTTTTTCATATACTAACAGAGTTGTGGTGAAGGGTGTCATATTTTCCTCTTTATAGCCCAACTGAAAAAGTGTTCAGAGAGGGAGGAGTTTGAATCTAGATCTATTATCGATGAAAATTCTATGAACATCAATACCATTTATCTTTCCAGAAACATATAAGGGTTTGATGTTTCCATTCATGATGGTGTCTTCATCCTGATCTATGAAGGAGATGCCAACGTAGAATTCTTTAGGATTGGTCTCTGTCCGATAGACTTCAGTAGTTGCTACTTCGGCCTCAAATTCTTGGGGACTTAGTAAGGCTTTGATGAGTGCCTCCCTAAGGTATGATGATATACTCAAGGCATCCAAGATCGATATATTTTCCAGTAATGAGGCTAGCTACTTCATAATATCAAATTTCTTCTCTAATGGTCGGAACTTCCTGGCTTGTGGATGCTCTTTAATGGGTGATTTAGGGGATTGACCTTTATACATAGATGGTCCGACCTCTATGAAAGGAGCTGATGGTGTTTCTGTTCTTTCTGAGTTTGGCCGAACTGGTCTACCTATATGCCTCAGGTGATTAGATGTTTTTTTTCCTCTGAAGAATAATCCAAGATGATTGAGCTCATATTTATTCTGGCAGGGGTAGGGGAACACTCTGGTTCCTGTTGTGTCTGTTGGAGGTTCCTTCTATGATTTTCCACAACATTAACGGTTTGAGTTAAGGTGTGGCCGAGAATCTGACTCCTACCATGATCACACCTTCCTAGGAACCCTCAGCCTCTGTGACCTCTTCCTCCAGATCTCCGATTGGATGTGGGGAATTTGGGTTCATAGCCATAGTCCCCATCATATAATGGGTCCATTAAGTGAATGAAATTAATGAAGCCAAAGATGAGTTCTTGATCTGACAATGATTCTGTCAACAATATTCTTCTAATGGTTCCATTTAGAATGGCGGTGCTCATTGTCCCATTTGGCAGGGCGGTGCCCGTTGTCCTGTTTGGCGGGGTGGTGCCTATTGTCCCATTTTTTAGAGTGAAGCCCGTGCTTGTAAGCGTTCTGGCATGAATTCCGAAAGTGTCAAGACCAGTTTCAAATTTGGTGCAAGCTCATATTCTTTCTCTTGCTTTTTTCCCTTCTGGACCTAGGAGGATTATGGGGATAAGGATAATGGTTGTGTTTAATCAGGATCTATTGGGGGCATGGTTGGTTTCTTCAACTATGCTTGGAGGATTCCATGAGCTCAGTTTATTGTAATCTAAGTCATCCAACTGTCAATTTTTTGTTCCTTTTTTTTGTGAATATTTTCCATTCCTCTTCCTCTCTTGTGTATAAGGTGGAGACATACGCCACTTGTGCTGGTGGTAGACCCAACTTGAATTGTCTGTAATCCACTATTTTTTTAGAAGATCCTTGGAGACAAAGAACTTTTGGATGGTGTGTCCCAATATCCGGTGATAGGGACAATAATTTGGATGGTCATCAAGACCCACTTCATCATCTTGATTTGGCTCTGGTAGCCAGAGCAAGTTGCAATTCATGGAGGCTACGAAGTAGCCACAAACTTGGTCATCTCAGAATGAGTAGAATTTATTTCTTCATTCCTCAAACTGATTTCTTTTGGCACCCCTTCACTCATCTTTCCAAGGTAGGGGTGGTTGTTGGTGTCCAGGGGGTCCTGTAAGGTTTGGTGGAGGCATAACAACTGGAGCCGGAGCCAGGGGTGGATTAAGCATGAGAAAATCTGCTTCATCTTTTCCCATTCTTTTTCTTGGGGCCTATGGGGCCACCTGAGACATGATATTGGTTCTCTACAAGGAGTCTTCTATCCTTTGAGTGATGACAGAGAAATATCAGAACCCACTCATGTAATTTATTGGGATGAGTGGTGTCTATAATTCATCATGGAGATTATTGATGAACATAGAAAGAATTTCATCCCGGGGTAGTGGCCAGTTTAGGGAGAAAGGTAGGACTTTCTATCTAGTTATGAAGTCTAAAACTCTTTCATTCTCTCACTGATTAAAGTTCATGAGATCATTGTCTGTTGTCTTAGGAAATGTTGAACTGAATTGGAATAGAAACTGCCATTATAGGTCCTCCTAGTCTATGATCGAGTTATATGGAAAGCTAATATACCACATGAAGGATAAAACCTATAGAGTTCACACGAAGCACCTGAGTTTTACTACTTCTTGTTGCTTTGGGTTGCCCATCATGGGGTTATAATAAGATGCATAGTGCATTAGATGTTGTTTTGGGTCCCCCAAACCATTGAACATCAGGAATAGGGGGTTCCCAAAGTTTGGTGGTGGAAAAACATTTCTCACCCAATTGGGGTAAGGTTTATGCTCTAGTTGTATCAGAGTGTGCCTCCCTTCCAGGGCTTTCAGTCTGGATATCAATTGCTCGACGAAATTAAAGATCCCTTGATGTATATCCTGCTGTACTTGAGCTTAGGTGGGTGTAGTAGGGGGAAAAGCTGGACGTGCTAGTGTTTCCAAAATTTGGGGCAGATACCCTAGATAGGGGTATCCTTTATGGGTTCTCCTGAATGTATTATGGCTACTTTACCAGTGGAGGGAAGTCTTGATGTCCTTCCGGGTCCAAACTCAGGTAGACCGATGGCCCCGATGCTGGATTGGACGGGTATCTAGCTTAGTTTCATTTATCAAGATGAGTTCATATGGTAGGGGAACCTCTTCTGGGAGAACTTGTTGACATTCTGATTGAGGAAAAAATCCGGAAAGATATCTCCCTCAATACAGCTCAACATTGATTCACTTTATCTCTTTCATTTATTCCTCCTTCTTGGAAAATATTTCCTTGAGTGTGAGGGACACATTCTCAGGGGGAGGACGAGGTGGGTCATAGATGACCTAGGATTTATTCTTCTCCTTATTGAGGATTCATGAGGGAGATAGTAATGGGTTTACTGAGGGTGTTCCCAAATTTATGGCAACTCTCTGTTTATGGGTATGCACACCATCATGCTCAGTGTGGGATACCTCTGAAAGGGAACCATATTCTCTTGCATCCTCTCCATTTTTATTATTTACTGTGAGATCCTTGGGATTTATGTTCACCATGTTCACTAATACGTACCACATTGGGGGTGGTGTAATCAGTGCTAAATGGTAGGAGATATTCTTGCATCCTTTGTAGGAATTTCTACTTCCATTATGTGGTTTTTTTCTAATTTCTTGGTGAATATCGACACAAAGGGATCCCTGATTTGACCTCATAATATTCCTTCATTTTGAAGGGTATGAACCACGATACAGGGTTGACCATGTGACCTCTCTGCTCATCGTTCTTCCTAGATGGGAGAAGACATACATTCACTATGTGGGAATTTGAGGTGAAAATGCCCCCAGTCCTGTGGGTTGGGGTCACTCCTATTCTTCCATTGATGCACTATGTCCTGGATTTATTGGTCTTAAAGGGGAATTTTGAGTTAAAAATTCCCCCAAGCCTACGGGCTAGGGCTGTTCATGTATTGCGGAAGTAACTATTTCTATTTCCACCTTCTTGATTTCACACCCTACCACATGGGTGTGAGTCTGGTATGGAACTAGGTTTCCATGAGATTTATTTACTTTCAAGTACATGAGGACTACTCATTGGTTGGATTCCCTTAGGCAGGAAGCCTGCTGGATGTTCTCAGTTTCCCGGCTTAGAAGCTTTTCAATGGCTTGATCTCATCGGGCTTGATGCTTTTGAGACTTACTCAAGGCCGGTTCTTGTTGAAAGTTCATCCTTTCTTGAGTAGGGATTTCATTTGATTTCATCCTTTTGGTAATGAAATTGCAAGATTTCATTTACTATGAGGTCTGTTGGATGGGACGAGGGGTGAAGTGTATAGATGCATGTTCTCCCCATTCCCGAATATGAACTCCAGACGGGGCATTATTGACGAGGCAACACAACTTGTGCAGCACGTGGAGGTAGTCTAGTTCAAGGTCTTTCTTTCAGATTTCTGATTGTGGACACCATGCAAACGAGAGGGTTTCTAGATTGATTAGATGAAAAATCTCTCATAATACGTTGACATGGTCTGCATACCCTTCATAGGGAAAGAACTTTTCTTTTAGCTAGAAAAGAGTTGTCTAAATATTGAGGTGAATGTTGTGCATACATTCCTCAAACAACTCCCTTGGTATGTCTAAGTGAGAAGTGGTCATGGGCCAATACATCATTGGTATATTATCCTTAGTTAGTTGTCTTCTCATGAGAAACATATCCTATTGTTGTTCTTCCGGGGACTTCTCTACTTGATATAACCATCTTGACTACTTCTTAATGATTTTTTTCCAAACAAAAGATCTGGTAGGAGCCTCATTGATATGTGAGCAGTACAGGGGTGGATTGGAAGATGAGAATGGACCCAGAACATCCTCTAGTTGATAAAGGATATGACTCGTTATAGACAGAGTTTCTAACATGTTTGACTTCATTTTTATGAGCACCTCGGTGTAGGAGGGCTTTTTCATATTGGTCCTAGAAAGGGGAGGACCTTCTTTCCAGTGTGAATTTTGATTGTGAGGAGGACCCTCAAAATTGGTGCTGCAATGGAGAGGGCTACCATTACAACTTGATTTACGACCACGAGGAAAGTGTCTATGGCGTATCCCTTGGGGAGGACCTTCAGGGCGAGCTGTAGTAGGAGGAGAACCTTCTTACTGCTTGATTTCACAGAGGGGAGGACCTTCTCGATGACTTCTATAATGGAGATGAATACTATAATATCTTGATATATAGATGCAAGGAAAATTTCTACAGTGTACATCCTGGGGAGGGCCTTCAGGATGTACTCCAATGAGGGGGGGGGGGAACTTCTCGTTTCTTGATGTTTCTATGGGGAGGACCTTCTAAGAAACTACTATTACTGGGAAGGAATTTGCAATGAATGTCATCATGGAGAGGAATACCATTATGACTTGACGTCCGACTGTAAGGAGAAACATATCTGCAATGTATACCTTGGGGAGGACCATCAGGGCAGATGACAGAAAGGGAAGGTCCTTCATGATATCTGATCTTATGGTCAATGGGAGGGCTTCCCTAACATTCATCAGGAGATAAGCTCTTATGATTGATCATTCCTGGCCCATGGAGTAAGCCCCCATGGGTGATCTAGGGAGGACCTTCATATATTCTAGTAGCAACATTGCGGGGAGGGCCTTCGCAACTGCTACTACCACTTCCATAATTTGGTAATGGACTGACAGGGTCTTGAGAATTTATTGATATATGCTTAAGGGTGTTAAAAACTCCATCTTCCAGCAGAGTAGAATCATGTATGTTCTCTTCATTTTTTGGTTGTCTTTGTCACATTTCATTTTTGGGTTCTCTCTTGTGGGTAATCGGTAATGTCTATTGTTGGTAACAACCTTCATATACAGGTCCCTATTTTGTTGGTTCTCGTGATGCTGTCATGATACGCTGATGGCCATCTTGAGTTTTGGTAGGGATATATGCCTACCCTAGAGTGGCCACCAAATTGGACCAATGTCCCCCAATTAGAGCGAGTATTCATTCCTGATCCGGTTGTTCGTATATTGCGGGATATTTTCATTGACCCTCCTGGACTAGAGAAGGGATTAATAACTTCTCTAGAATGACTAACCCATTTTGCGGGTAAGTCATTCTGTGTGAGAAAACTAGGTCGTGGGTATGGTTCCTCGCCTTGCCTCCGATGCAATGATATATTGACACATTTGGAGGATATGGTCTGTAATTAACGTCTGATATTCCATCATTTCCAGGATGTGCTGAGATACATCTTTGGTTGGAACAGGTATGAAGGCCCATTATGATGTCAGAGCAGGAGTTTGTTCCTGCTCTGGTCCTCCAGAGGTTTCTAGTGGATATTGGCAGTTCTCTTGTGTCAGGGTAGAGGAATGAGTCTGTTTCCGGTTTTCTTCTCTGTCTTCCACCGTATTTGATAGGTGGGCTTCTTATTTATGAGCAGGAATTTTCATATGCTCATTTTATGTTGTATTTGTCTCATGGGATTTGTATGAATCCATAGGAATTCTACTTTGCTCATATTTACTTGTTGACTTATTTGGATGGCGAGCTTTATATGCATCAACAGGTATTTATTCTTGCCTATAGCTGGTTTCCATCCTATTTAGATGATGAGTTTCTTGTACATCGATAGATATTTACATTTGCCTATAGTTTTCCACTCTGTCTGCACAGCGGGACCAGAGAGGATTGGAAAAAATGTGCACATGCTCATATTTCACCACCCTATTTCTATGGTGGGCTTGAGTGGAGGGGGAAAAGTTGTATGTCTGCCTGTTGAATGCCATAATGTTTGTATGATAGAGTTCCTCCTCAGAAATCAGGGTGATAGCCTGTTCCCGATTGTATGTTTTCTACCCTCGGTAGGTGGCCGTAGGGCCCCATGTCTCTTGGACTTTAGCAGGTTCCCTCATCATAAGATTCTCTTTAGGGTGAGGATACTTGGTCACCCAGTGTTGGTGGTGAAACTCTCTAATAGGGTCCCATGAGTAGAACCCCTGTGCAGCTGGGATGAAGTCATCAACATCAACTTCATCTATCTTCCTAAGAAAATGGAGATATTTGTTGTCACGCTCTAGGGAAAAGCTTCCAAAATGGTTCAAGATGACCACTAGGGCTGCCTTGTGTTGGGGTGCTGATCGAAGTTGAGGAGGCGGCTGGTGAGATGTTGTAGATTAGAGGACTTGTCTTGTGGTCTCCATTATGGGGAGAGTACCATTTTGGTGGTACTCTTTAATCAATGTGTTGGATACTTAGTGTTGAAGATGCTGGGTTGGAGAGGGGGTCCTGCTTTTCATCAGGGCCCCGAATGACTGTGGGATCATTGGAGTGCATGTATGTATTGGTTGTTAGGATAAAATTTGGATGAAAGGTTGGTATATGGAAACCTATAATATATATATATATATATATATGATACACACACACACACACACACATATATATATATGACATATATATACAACAAAATACCCATTAAAGTAGGATCTCCTGATCATATACATATTTAACAATTCAGCTTGGCCCCCTTATCCCTTTTTTTGTGAGGTGAAGGGGCTTGAGTGGGGTAAAACTGCCACCTTGGTTGACGATTCACGTTGGGTTCACCATTTTTGTTTCAACCCTATTTGCGTCGCACCACATATTTATAGGGAGAGACGATCCCATCAGGATTAGCCATTGTATCCTTCTTTTTTATGTTATTAAGAAGGTGCCACAATTTCATGATCCCGACAGATGATTGCGAAGGGGTTTACGTGTCCGTGCAATCATCCTATGCTGGGTATGATTTCCTCTAATGGTCTCTAATGGGTTTATTCGTGGAGCCAGAAACACCCAACAACCCTGGTATCCATGATTCATGGACCTGCTTTTCAAAGGCAGGCACTCGTTGGATGATGATTTGGCCAATGATACTTCAGGACTCCATTGGTTGAGAGGATGAGAGGTTGGGCTCATCACACCCTTTGGGGGGAATTATTTCCTACTCTGAGACTCTTTTATAGATTTAAGACATGTTCATATGTTCTTGAATCCTTGGTTCATCCCCGAAGAGTGTATCCTTGGGCTACCCCTGGGTTGCAGGATCATCATGGATGTACATGGATTTGATGCTAAGGAGGAAATGTTGACTTCATCCATGTAATGAGGCACTCTGGAGTTTATCATCATCCAAGATAGACGGATGATGGTTTGATGTTGGGGTCGGACCCATAAGATGGGCTTCCTACGTATCCTCATGAGTGGAATTAGAGCCCATGTAGTTTGGTTTGGGTGGGGCTTACACATGGAAGATTCCCATTTGGGGGGACATGATTAGGTGAACCCTTTTGGGAAGGGAACCCCTTTGACCCTGGGCCTTCAAGTGGGCATCCTATGCATCCTAGTTTGAACAGGAATCAGAGTTCTCATAGTTCAAGATAAAATTTGATTATGTGGATGTTGTGATCATCACAAATCTCTAACCCCACATGATTCACACTCGGTGTGAGAAATAATAGGATGTGATAGATTCAACAAAACACACACCTCCTCTTCCACTGATGGAAGAGGTCAGACCTATGGAAGAAGAAGTTGAGGTGACAGTGGGAGAGGGCGCAGAGTAATGGAACCTTCAATGTGAAATGAAAGTGAAGGTCATTGGGTCCTGCCCGAAAGACTAGGGGATTACTTCAGGAGGGATGACTCAGAATGTGTTCTGGGAAAGGGGAGGAATATCAACTCTCACCAAAAGGGAAAAGCGATCATGATTCCTTTGACTGATCACCATTCCTCATTGAATGGAAAAGAAATTGATCGTCCTTATTCCCTAGAATGGGGCGGTTCATTTCATTATCCCAAGTTTGGACTATGGGTTACCATGGGAATGTAGACTTAGAGACATTTTGGGGGTCCGAAATGTTGTGGGGTAAACCTTCATGAATCTTCTTACCTTGGGTATGTAGACTTACAAAGGTGCACTGATATGCTTGATGATCTAACCATATGGGTTCAATGGCTTTGGAGGAGGCTTTGGCCTGATGCCCATGGACTGGTTCACGAAGGAGATATGGAGGAATAAACGGTAACAGAGGGGCATGATTGGAACCAAAGGGAAGGACACCCAAATACACCCCATTTCACATACTGTTTTCTCATGTGGGATGGGGGAAGCCCCGTGTAGCATAATTCTATGTAGGTAGAGGGGTCGTCTGCGTACAGAAGCAGTACGTGAGTGTGGGTATGAACCACCATGTACCAAAGTGGTATGCGGTCTAGGATGTGGTTTGCCATGCCACTTTGGATTCCATCCACGTATTGATATAGTATGTGGCATAGGGTTCAATATGCATAGAGATGCACTATACACAGTGCTATATTGAAGGAGGGTCCTGGAACCTCTGGTTCACGAGGAGCTCATCCATAAGGAATTTTTGGTTGGTAATGGAACCAATTAGGTTCACGATTCACAAATTATTATTAAGTTTCTTCTTTTTATGGTTCATGGCTAGTTATACCGGTGGAAATGTGGTTCGTAATTCACACTTTATTGATGATTCGAAATAGAAGTCAGAATCTTCCCCATATCTGAATTCTTTCTTTGAGCCTCTAGGGTCTCCTTTGTGCTCTCTTACACCCACCTCTTCTCTCTCTTCATCTGTTCTTCTTCAATTACTCTTGTGATCCTTTTATAGAGCACTAGGGAAATAATATCTGTGGGAATGTGGCATTATTTTCAGAATCCCATGAAGAAATATCTCAACCCACAGAAGACTCTATCAACTGGGGTTTGCGAAGACTACAGTTTGTGAGTCGTGGTTCGCAGAACCTTGTCACCTTGATTCATTTGCGAAATTATGAGTTCTCAGGATAGTATATAGATGTAATTTTTTCACTTGATTCCACCAACAACACGGTTCATGTCATCCTGGGTTTTTCAGCCATCACACTATGGGCCAACGCCTTGCAGGTCCTTCTACGTACCAAAGGTTCGTGGTTCATGCGCTCCACAAACCTTTCTTGGTGATGGTATGTGGGTCACTAAAACTCTTGAAATAAAATTGATTTCTTCAAGTTTCTTATCAAATTTTCAATTCAATTTGCATCCATTTTCCTTGTTGGACCCATAGTAATGTTTTCCTCCCTCTACAAAGTGCTTGTGGGAGTATTTACTTCCCTTTGCAAAGTTTTCAGGACCCTACACTAACCCTCTGATTCCCAAGGTCACTTCAACCCCTGTTAAAACTTCATTTCATAATCCTCTTATCATCTTGACACCCTCTCTCTCTCTCCTCTTTTCTTTTCATATAAAACACACCAACAAAAAACACACTCAAAATATCATTTTCACTCATCATCCTCACTACCTTCACTCATCAACCAACCTCTAATACCAGACGCTCTTCATCCCCTCCTTTGCCTGTAATCCTCACCTTTACTCATCATCTAGACACACCACCAATGTTGGATTTTCCTTTCTCCTGCCCAAGTCCACTACCCATCCCTCCAAACTGCACTTCCCTATTTTCCATGTCATTCTCCCTCCCTCCACACCACACCTCTCCTTCTCCCACATCCCACCCTTCATAGACCAACATCACAAATCTTCTTCATCACCTATCTCAAGCAACACTACATTTTATGTATCCCACCACCCACCTCATTCCAGACCCAAACTACCAGACCTCTCTGATGTCAATCATCATAAATTCCCTCCTCCAGGCCTATTGTAGCACCACAAAAAACTTGTAATAATCCCATTCACCTTGCTTGATGCCTTCTGTGTTGTGATCTGTATATCTAATGCATCGAAATCTCAACTCCTCTAGTGCATGATTGTTTATTTGGTTTTTAAAAAATATATCTATACAATGAGGGAAGAGAATAAAATATATTGAAGGAAAAATATGGCACCCCTAAAGTCACTTTTATTCCTTCAAAATCAATTGAATAATATTACAATAAAGAAAGATCTAATTTATAAAGAAAAATAAAAGAAAAATAAATTTATGTCAAGTCAAAAAACTTGGTCAAAAATTTAGACCCCTTTATGAGGTGTCATTAAGTTGACACAATAATTGGGTGTCATTAATGTTATAAATTTATTGACACTAAAATCCCGGTCAATGGGTCCACGTCTTGATTACCAATTTTCACCCCCAATCTAGACACAGACCAGATTCATGAATTCTAGAAAATGTCGCATCCCTCTCATTAGCACCTTCATTATAACATCATCTCATTGTTCTTTAGTGATTAATATATCAAAAAAATCACCAATGATATCTTTAACTATGTTTTCATCAATTTCTTCTCCACACCATCATTTAAAACATTTAATGACATATTTATACTACTTTAGAATGTCTTTCTCCTAGACAACCTCACTGGCTAATTCATGATAAGATACCATCAATTCAAATTCTATAATAAAAAAATAAATGGAGAGTTTTACTTTCTCAGTATCACCATAAAATTTGATGTTCATATGGGATCAAACTAGTTCCTTGTCAATGTTTTATGTACTCATGGTTTCTAGAGATGCAGACAGAGAGTCCCCACTATCAGTGGTATAGATAGGGTACCTAGTATTTTCAATCCACTCATCATGGTATTTATCACAAATTCTACAAATTATGATGCTTTTGGCACACTTTACACTCCTATCTCGGTCTGTGATACTCTTACCATTGACTCATGTTGTAGGTATTTCAACACGGTGTGCTCTGGTAGATTGTGAGAATCTTTATTAGCACTTGCATATCCTAGTGACACTCCATATAATCTTGGAAAAAAAAATCCTTACTTACATGGAATTTTTTGTGACGATGGTCATGCAAATGACGAGATCATTAACCTTACAATGCACTGAGGTACACCATGGTCTGGTTATGATCATCATGCTTTGCATGATCCATGCACCAAAAAACCATCATAGGAGTTAAAGGTTTTAGGCGCAAGGGAAGAATTAGATGGGATATGACCAACTCAAATTTTTATTATAATAGATGATTAATATGAGATGTACATTAAAAATGAATGTCATTAACATCATAAATGAATCAAATATTAATTTAAATGAGAACGCCAAAACCACAACATAGGACCATCACCTAATGATTTATAATTAATTTAATCCAATAAAGAATCACCTTGTGATGAATTATTTATTTGTTGATGTATCTAAAAATTTATATATGTTGTACTATTATTTAATTATAGGAATAAGGTATATATTCACTCCAGTGGTGATCTACATGTTCTCTATGAACCTATGAACATCATCATAGAAATCTTCAGGTGCTAGTGTGGTAGATCCTAATATCGGTGTCGTTTGTTTTCAACCACCATGAGAATCCCTTTAAAGAAGGATTCTCCTTGATCTCTTAATAATAGAGAAAGGTAGTGGAGGAGGATCACTCTCCATTCTTGATAGTGTTCTTGGAGAGGGGCTCTATAGGGCTTAAGAGAATTCTCCGGATGTCTTTTTGCACAACAAAAATGTTGACAAACCTTAGGGTTGAAAATAATATAATTGGGTTTAAATAGTGATAGGTTTAGAAAATGATAATTGAACATGAAACCTTATTATTTCCTTAATCCTTAAGGAACCACATATATATATATATAATAATAATTATTATAAGAATAATAATAATAATAATATTTCTTGACATGTGCAAGACCAACGAATTGATTAAATATCATTTCTTGAGTATTTTTTAATATATATTATTTCTCACCAGCCCATTAAACTCTGTGATATATTCCTCCTCAATATTTATCAGGTCTTGAATACTGAATATTTATTTAATAAATAAATATCACTACATAAATCAATGATAAATAAATAAATATTATATTCACTAAAAAAAAAATATCTACTGAAAAAATATTCTCTCAAATAACTAGGGACAAAGTATATGAGATAAAGAAAACTTGAATAATTATTAAACCATATATGAGAATAATATTTATTTAACATGTTAAATAATAAATAATAATATTATTTAACCAAGGTTCTCGATACACTCAGTGTGTGGACCTCTAGGCCCCTTTCTCAGTGACATTAGACGGATCCGCCCAAATGCCAAGGCACCCATAGAAAAAGAAGTTAATGTAACAATGATAAATAAACTCATACATAGAATTACTATGTAATATAATCTATTTATCATGATATATCTAATCAAGTAGGTTGTATGTTGGTACCATCAACCTATGTGCTCGATGATTTCTTATTTTACTTTATGAAAATGAACCTTCCCACATAACCCTATAGTTGTGGATTTATTTAGTTTGTTTCATTCCCATAAAAGGTCTTGTGATATAACTTCTATTAAATAACATAAGGAAAAAAATTCTTTCACACATTATTCATTAATGAAATATTACCCATGACACACCCAATGTATCCTACTTCACCGCAAACATATGTTGTTATGATTTTCATCAATACATAAAAGTATGTGACTAATAATATTTATCATATTCTTAAAATATAAGGATCAATAAAAATGTCTACAAATAATAATATCTAATGACACATATAAATATGAATTTTATACCAGTGGACCATGTTATCATAATATCCAATACTAGAAATTACCAAGGATATACACAATGAGAAGGTTCCTCAAAATCCTATGAGTCTCCACCCCTGATAGCCTATATCATTTATGCCCCTCAAAAGATTTCATCTAGTTATAGAAAATATATTTAAGAATACTTTAATGAAACTTATGGGTTCTTATCTATTGGTCTAAGTGGACACTCGAGAGGGGGGGGGGGGGGGGGTGAACTGAGTTCCAATTAACAATTTCTATTTCAAAGATTTGTATTAAAATCCCCCAATTTATAAAACAAGTTAAACTGTAGTGAATTTATAAAGATTGTAAATGTTCAATCAGTTTCTCAAAGATTGATTATTTCTCAGTTAACTTAATTCGAAGATTAAGTTATCTTTTGAAACTAACTTACTGGTTCAAAATAATTAAAAATACTTGTTAGTTTAAATATCAGTGTAACTTTAAAATAGATTTATATTTAAAGTACTTTGCAGCGGAATATTCAAAATAGTTTTATCAAAGGAAAAAATCACAACAGTTTTAAAGAAAGAGGTTCAGTCTCAAGACGAGACTTAGTCCTCTCAGATAGTTTATATAAACTATGATCCACACCCTGGATCGAGGGTTTTACAATAGTACTCAGACTGTTCAGGTCCTGAGACCTCTGCCACAGTTCTACGTGGGAAAACTAAACAACAGCACACAGGCTATCCAGGTCACACTTGACCTCTTCCCCAATACATAGTGGGATACAATAAGGTGTAAAAAGTTTGGTGTGAGGAATTAGTATCCTCCAGTTCATCCCATGAGTTAGTGTGTGTCTAAATATATAGATGCACACACACTTATCAAAATGTTAAACAAAGGTTCACTAGAGAGAAAATAAATATATAATGAGTTTATAATTCTCTAAGTGATTACAGATGAGCTCTGGACTCGTTTGGATGTTGTAGATGTTATTTGAGTCCTTTCTGGTGAGGATGACACAAAAAAGAGTGTCATTATTCTTCTCAGCTACAGTTCTTCATCCTTGTGCATATGATGTTCAGTAGACACAACAACATGGATTCAGTGTTTTTTCTAGGTGAATGATCTTCTTGAAGCTCTCTGGTTTTCACAGGTGTTCTTCAAGTTCTTCTTTTGTTTCATTATCCTTTTCACACACATACGCACCCATATTCTCTTGTGTTGCTTTCTGTATTTTTTTTGTATATTTCTCATCTTCTCTTACTGTAGATAGATCTTCCTTTTTATTCCTTGAGATTTGGTAAAAATAATGATTACTTTTTGACATGTACAAGGTATAGTTCCCTAAAATCCAACAACCAACATTAATTAATAGCAGGTTCATTAAATTTAGAAAATATTACTGTTGGAATTAAATAAGAGCTAATAGAAATTAAAATAGTTTTCATGACTGTCGGTGAGTCTTGAGATCGATAGGTCATTTGAATTTGCATCGGTATCGGTATGTCATGTGATCATCATCAGCTTCGGTCGGTCATGTGATCAACATTGGTTTCAGTAGGTCATTTGATCAGCATCAGCTTCGGTAGGTCATTTGATCAGCATCAGCTTCGATTTCGGTAGTTCATTTGATTAGCATCAGATTTGGTAGATCATTTGATCAGTATCGGTGAGACAGTTGTATCATCAGTGTGACCGTTTTCATCAGTGTGACCATTTTCATCAGTGCGACCTTCTTCATCAGCCAGACCGTTGTCATCAGTGCGACCGTTGTCATCAGTGCGACCTTCGTCATCGGTCAGACCATTGTCATTGGTGTGACCGTTGTCATTGATGCAACCTTCGTCATCGGCTAGACCGTTGTCATCGGTGTGAACGTTGTCATCGGTGCAACCTTCGTCATCAGTCAGACCATTGTCATTGGTGCAACCGTTGTCATCGGTGCGACCTTCATCATCGGTCAGACCATTGTCATCGGTGCGACCGTTGTCATCGGTTTCGGTGTGAAGATTTCTTTAACTATCGGTGACTCAAGAATATAACTAACGGTGAGTTAATGGTGAGTAATAAATATGAAATTCTCACAAAGTGTCTGTGTAATTCATAATACTTCCAAGTCAATAGTAGAAATAAATAATCATAGATAAACATATGTAGACATGATTAAACATATATAAACACATTTAGAACAAATTGAATAAATGACTAAATTGACATATATAAAAACAATGATTTGTGATTATTAAAATAACTATCACACAGAGAGTTCAACAATCTCCCCATTTTTGATAATCACAAATCTATGGCATAAAGGAAGATGAAAGATGATATAACACTCAGTATTCTCCCTCTATATAAAAAGAATATATAATCGATATCATGACATTAGAGCTTAAAGCTTATTTAGAGCTTATATACTGGTCTCCCCTTTAGATATTACTTAAACTTATATATATTGTTCTATTCCTTTGATATATATTGATACTATTCTCCCCCTTTGGGAGGGATATGTGTATACAATTTCTTCCCCTTTGGTATTATAAAAAAAGAAAAAGAAAAAGAGAGAGCAGAGAGAGAGAGAAAAAGGTTTCATTGAAATAACAGTTGAAAAGATACAAGGAAAACTTAAACCTATCAAAAAAATAGACACAACTATTTATTGGGGTGCAGAGGAGCTCTCCCTTTATCATAGGGAGGAATGGAAGGGCCACAAGGTGGTTTGGTGGAAGGTTGATCTGGACAGATGGAGAGAGGAGGTAGCACAGCTCGGGCTGGAAGAATAGTGGGTGCTAAGGTCACTTGATGATGAGTAGAAGATCCTCCAGAAGGTGGTTGATGAATGACTGGCCGAATATTGGATAGAGCTTGAGAAACGGATATCTGACCAGGAGAAACACTGGATGGACTGAGAGGCTCAGCAGTAGGAAGAATAATTACCTTTTCTTTCACATGAAGATATGGTTTGAGTAGATTGATAAAATCCTGAATTACTTCACCACCATATTTCATGGCCTTCTCAAAGTCATCTTTGTTTTGCATGAAACTCTCCAGAGTGGGAGTAAAATCCTTCTACTATTGGACTTGAGCCTTAAAGGCTTGAGTGACTGGAGGTAGCCTTAAATTCTCAGTCAGGACTTTAAACTGATGGTTCAACTCATTCTTGGTATAAATTTTAGAAAAATAGTGATCCACTTTTTCTTTGATCTCTTTCTGAGCCTTAGTAGCATTAGCCGAATACAACTTCACCATATTGTGATTAATATCACTATTTTCCTTCATATTTTTCAAAGATTCCAAGTCCAGAATCTGTTCAAAGGCTGCTAACTCTTCTTTTATAACATCTTTTAAGGAATTAATCTCATGTCCATTGATCTTGGATACTTTGGAGGAGCTAGCTTGAGCAAAAAATTTGAGTTATCTCAGCCTTAAATTTTCTCAAATCATATTTCTTCAGGTGTTCTATCAAGTTTCTCAAAACTTCCATCATACCAGTGATGGTTGATCTAAATTCTCCTGACAGAGATATTAAGCCACTGCTCAAATCCTTGAGTGATTCATTCAGAGAAGAAATGTGTCTGCCAATCATCTCACCGGTATTGCACAGGTCTGGATTAATAATATTTACCACTCTTTGAGTTATATCATCCATAGAATCCTCATATAGATTCACAGGAGAAGGATCAGGAGCATTAGATAATTCCTCTTTCATTGTTTCTCTGACTACGTGGATCAACTCATCTTTAAATTGGTCAAAATCAGATTGAGAAACTGAAGGACCAGGTCTTTCTACTGTCACTTATACATTTTCAGCAACTGGTTCAGCCTTAACTGGATGGCTTACCCTTTCAGAATTTATTCCTTCTTCATCTTCCTCTGAATAATCCAAACCTAGAACTGCAAAACCTGGTTGTTCTTCCCATGCTTCTTTACAAGAGGTATACTTAGGTTTTTCAAAATTAGCTTTACCAGAATTTTCATGAGAGTCTTCCCCATCTACATCAAACATTTTCTGCACTATCCTTTCATCCTTAGGAACATTTTCTTTCTCATTTAATTGAGGTTGTGGATTAGCTTGGATCACATTGTGACCATCCACTGGTCGAGAATTTGCATCATCATCATCATCATCACCATTACCATTACCATTTCCATTATTGTTTACCAAAGTCTCATTAGTATTGTCTTTGCTACTGGATTCATACTGGTCATAATTTGAAACTTCAGTGTCAACTTATTTTTCATCACCTAGAAGGGGTTATGACTCAGGTAACTTAAGAGGTGGACTAGCTAGTCCAAATTCTATTTTTCTTTTCTTAGGACTTACTATATTAGGGTCACTCCTGTCATCAGGAGGTGACTCAGGTTCCTTTTCAGTATCGACATCATCATCAGCTTCATCTTCTCCTATTTCCTTCCTGCTGGATTCTCTAGTGTCCTTAAGAGATTTTGTCTCTTCTTCCTCATTAGAATAAACAACTTCCTCATCAGGTTTTAAACCGGGATCTCTCACCCCCTTTGGTCTCTTAGAGTGGTCAGTAGGATTAAAGGAGTCATACAACTTATCTTCATCAGCAACCCATGTCTTTGTCCATGGATTCCAGTTGATTTTCATTCTTTTTCAGATATCCTTGATAATACAACAACTACTAATTTATGATATATACTCATCTACATCTTCAACACAACTCGAATATTTTAACATAGTAGATACTTGCTTAGAATATAACAAGGTTGTAGCCTTCTTGGATGGCTTTACCATCTCAGCAATATGAACAGTAATGTATCTACACAAGTTGATCTTCTCATCATTTAGCAATAAAAAAAACAAGAAAACATCTTGATACTTCAAAGAAGAAAAATCACCCTTTTTGGGATAGATTTGGTTCTGAATAAACTTAAACAAGATTCTGCTTTCTCCATCCAACTCAGCAGCTGCTATTCTTATGGATTCAGATTTTCCAGTTAACATCTCCAGAGCATACTCATATGAAAAATATTTAGTGGTAGGAGGAATATTACCAGTATAATCCTCATATATACCTTTGTGAGGTACCCCCAAACACTCAACCCATTGATTTGATGAAAAAGTTATCTTCTTCCATTTGACTACTGAAGATAATCTTGCAGCTTCCACTCCATCTAATGCAATACTTAAATTCAAATAAAACTCATGCACTAGCTTTGGGTAGTATACTAGATCATTATTACAGAACCAGTCTTTCTATCCTTGCATCTACAACACTCTCAAAAGTGCAGACTTACTGGATAACACCCATTCGGAACTTACTTCCTTTTCTATGGTGACCACCTGAGTCTCCAGTTTCGGGTTCAAAGATTTTTGAGTTGTGTTTCTTGATTCTCCTCAAGCACGTTTCACAGGTGAGGAGATTTCAGATTCCTTGTCTTGTCACTTTTTCTTTTCCATTTGTAGATTCGAGAGGTTTGAGAGGTTCGAAAAGTTCGAGAGGTTCGAAAAACTGGGATTCAGAAAAAGTGTAGTTCGATGGGATATGGAAGGTCAAAAGTTATTAGGAATTAAAATAGTCACGGGTCATTAATTTTATCATTTAGGGTTTCAATATTAAATATAATGTCTATTAAGTAAAAAAAATTGTTTCAACAAACACTAACAGTTTTAGATGGATTGTGTAACTCAATCGGTAGCACAGATCAGTTTCACTTATCGGTTTCACTGATCGGTTTCACAGATTAGTTTCACTGATTGGTTTCACTGATCGGTTTCACTAATCAGTTTCACAGATTGGTTTCACAGATCGATCATACCTAACTCTTGTTTAATAATGTCTAACCTTTTAGAGATTAATGGTTTGGTGAAAATATTAGCCAATTGATGTTCAAAGTCAATAAATTCTAGAGAAATATCACCCTTTTGATAATGATCTCTCAAAAAGTGATATCTGACATCAATATTCTTAGTCCTAGAGTGAGACACATAATTTTTAGAGATGATAATTTCACTAGTGTTATCACAATTTATAGAGACATGTCTAAATTGATATCCATAGTCCAAAAAAGTGTGTTTCATTCATAGAATCTGTGCACAACAACTACCAGCAATAATGTATTCTGCTTCAGTAGTAGACAATGCAACAAAGTTATGTTTCTTACTACACCAAGATACCAGGGAATTTCCTAGAAGATGACATGTTCCAGATGTACTCTTCCTATCTAACTTGCAACCAGCAAAGTCAGCATCTGAATAACTTATTATGTCAAAATATTGTCCTTTTGGATAAAATAAACCTAAATTGGTAGCATGTTTAAGATATTTGAAAATCCTTTTAACAATAAGTAAATGAGATTCTTTAGGATTAGCTTGAAGTCTTGCACACAAGTATACACTAAACATGATATCTGGTTGATTAGCAGTAAGGTAAAGTAAGCTTCCAATCATACCTTTATAATTGGTTTGATCAACTGGTTTCCCGGTTTCATCATCATCCAACTTACAGGTGGTACTCATAGGTTTATCACTTCCCTTATTACTATCCAAACTAAAACGTTTTAAAAGATCCTTTTTATATTTACTTTTATTTAAAATAATACCATCTTTATTTTGAAAAATTTGAAATCCAAGAAAATACTTGAGTTCTCCCATTAAACTCATTTCAAATTCATTTTGCATAATCTTTGAAAAATCAGTACATAAATAATTTTTAGAAGATCCAAAGATAATATCATCAACATAGATTTGCACAATCAAAATATCTTTAGAAATTATTTTAATAAAAAGAGTGGGATATGTAATTCCTTTAGTAAAACCTTTAGAGATACGAAAATTTTTAAGTCCATCATACCAAGCTCTTGGAGCCTATTTTAAACCATATAAAGCTTTAGAAAGTTTAAAAACATGATTTTGAAAATGGGGGTTTGTAAATCTAGGTGGTTGTTCAACAAAAACATCTTCAATTACAAAACCATTTAGAAATGCACTTTTGAAATCCATTTGATATAACTTGAAATTAAGATGAGATGTATAAGTAAGTAAGATTCTAATGGCTTCTAATCTAGCTACAGGTGAAAAGGTTTCTTCATAGTATATTCCTTATTCTTGATTGTAACCTTGTATAACTAATCCAGATTTGTTTCTAATGATGTTTCCAGATTCATCAAATTTATTCCTAAACACCCATTTAGTACCTATGGTCAAGGTGTACTTAGGTCTTTATACTAATTCTCAAACTTTGTTTCTTTAAAATTTATTTAACTCTTCTTGCATAGCCATTACCCAAAATTCATCATTGATTGCATCATTGATATTTTTAGGTTCTAGTTGTGAAAGAAAGGATTGATGTTCAACCTGATTTCTCAGAGAAGCTCTAGTTTGTGTTCCACTATATAGGTTACCTACAACTGCATCTAGAGGATGGTTCTTTAGAATCCTGGTTGATCTAGTAAAGGTAGGACTGGAAATTTCAGGTTCTTCTCTAGGTTCGGGTTCATCAGAAGTAGGTTCTGGTGTATTTCCAGAGTTGGTTGTCTTTACAACAGGACCACTATCTTTATCATTAAGATTTAAAATAGACAAGTCTTCTTTAGTATCTTCAACAATAGGTTTAGATTCATGTGGATCAGTTTCATCAAATTTGATGTGAATAGATTCTTCCACACATTTTGTTCTCTTATTAAAAACTCTATAGGATTTTCTAGTAATTGAATATCCTAAAAAGATTCCTTTGTCACTCTTTGATGAAAACTTGTCTAGATTATCTTTAGTATTCATAATAAAGACTTTGCAACCAAAAACTCTAAAGTAACTAAGTTTAGGTTTCCTATTATTCCAAATCTCATAACGGGTTTTCTTAAGAACAGGTCTAATCAAGACTCTATTTATAATATTTCAAGCTGTATTGATAGCTTCAGCCCAAAAATAAACAGGTACATCATATTCATTTTGCATAGTTCTGGAAATTTCCTGAAGGGTTATATTTCTTCTTTCTACTACACCATTATGTTGAGGTGTACTAGGGGCATAGAAGTTGTGATTATATCCATTATGTGAGCAGTAAGATTCAAACTCATGATTTTCAAACTCACAACTATGATTACTTCTCAAGGTTTTAATCTTAAGTCCACTAAGGTTTTCTACAGACTTGGAGTATTTAATAAAGTAATAAGAAGCTTCACTTTTGTGAGATAAAAAGTATACCCAAGTATATCTAGAAAAGTCATCTAATAGAACATAAACATAGTGCTTGCCATTTAAACTAGAAACTCTAGAAGGTCCAAACAAGTTCATGTGAACCAACTCAAGAGGTTGAGAAGTTGAAACTTCTTTCTTTGATTTGAAAGAAACTTTATGTTGCTTTCCCTTTTGACAGGGATTACAAACTTTGTCAGCTGGGAATTCAAGTCTAGGTAGGTCTCTAACTAAGTTATTCCTAGTCATTTTTCTAAGTGAATGTATATTGCAGTGTCCTAATCTTCTATGCCAAAGCCAATATTCTTTATGAAAATCATTTAAACAAGTAATATTCTGCTTAGCTAAAGAATTCAAATCTACAGTATATATATTTTCATTTCTTAAGGCAGAAAATACTAAAACATTTTTAGAATTAAAAACTTTACAAGAATCATTTTCAAATTTAACATTAAAACCATCATCACATAGTTTAGAAATACTTAACAAGTTATATTTTGGTCCATCAGCAATTAAAACTTTAGAAATCAAAATTGAATCAGAGTTACCAATTTGGATTAGGCCGATGATTTTCCCTTTAGAGTTATCACCAAAGGTGACATATCCTCCATCAACCTTGATTAAGATTTTTAAGCATGAAAAGTCTCTTGTCATGTTTCTTGAACATCCACTATCCAAATACCATGTCTTCCTACAGAAACTTTTCAAGAAAGTTTCCTACAAAACAATTTTAGATAGAAAATGATTTTGGTACCCAGATTTTTTTAGGTCCAGACAGGTTAGCAAGAAAAAATTTCAGTACCCATATTTGCCTAATGGGTCTCATATACTTAATAGAATCAAGAGATTTTGATAGATAAACCTTGTTTGATCTATAACTATGTGAATAGCTAGTTGAGGCATATGAATTTTTATAACTAGGACTAGCAGCATATTGTCCAGATTTAGGAATAAATTTATTTTTTGTAATCTGTCTTTGTCCAGGATGATAACCTAAACCAGTAGTATACTTTGGTTCCACTTGTTTTCTTAGAATTTGTGTAAGTATGTCTTTTCCATTAGTAAATTTTTCCAAATCTTTCCTGAGTTTCTCATTTAAAAATTTCAGTTCAGTATTCTCTTTGAGTAATTGAGCATTCTTTTCCTTTTCTACTTCTAGTATAGATTTGACAATGCTAGTTAATGCATACTGCTTCTTTAAAGCTTGATACTTATCTTTCAACTCATTTCAGGTATCCTCTAGAATATTACAATATTCAAATAAATCTTCACTAGACATGTTTTCAAAATCAGAATTATCTCCAGAATAATAAGAGTTTAAAACAGAAGTATCCAATGTTACCTCAGATGTGTTTGTCATGAAACACATATTAGATTTTTGAGATTTTTTGTCTTGAGTGGAATCAGAATCACTTGAAATGTCTTCTGAAGCACTCCAGGTTTCTTTCATAGCTTTCTTGTATTTGCTGTCCTTATAGTTATATTTCTTCTTGAACTCTAATTTAGGGCAATCAGCTTTCACATGTCCTTTTCTCTTGCATTCTTAGCAGACTATATCATCACTTTTATTAGTTCTCCTCCAAGCCTTCTTCCAATAACCTTTATTGTCATACTTTCCCTTGTAATTTGATTTTATGAAAAATTTATTTTTCCTATAAAATTTATTAAATCGTCTGGATATCTGAGCCATCTCATCATCGTTGTCTGATGCACTTTCCTCATAGCTTGAGCTATCAATTTCACTTTGAAGTTTCCCCTTGTCCTAAAGTTTTGAAGTAGAAGTCTTGAAAGCTACAAACCTCTTACTTGGTTCATCATATTCTTCCTTGTTTACTTTTAGTTATTCCTCATACATCATTAGCTTACCAATAAGTTCCTTGACAGGAAAAGCACCAATGTCACAAGATTCTCTAATTGAAACTGATGTGCCTCTCCATCTTTTTGGCAATCATATGAGTATTCTCATAATCTTATCCTTAGTTGGAACAACCTTTCCAAGTAAGCTCATTGTATTTAAAATGTCGTTGAACTTGAGATACATATTAGAAATAGGTTCATCAGACTTCATTTTAAAATTATTATACTTAATAGTGTATGTGTTTAGTATCATTTATTTAACGTTGGTTGTTCCCTCATGAGAAACACCCAAAATATCCCAAATGTCATAAGCAGTTTTACAAGTAGATATTCAATTAAATTCCTCATCGCCTAAATCACAATACTGAGCATTCATTGATTTACAATTATTATTGTAAGCAACTTTAGTAGGTTCATCCCAAGTAATTCTTTTAGTTTCTGGAATCTTATACTGAGTCTCTATAGCAGTCCAGATATCAAATCCCATACTTTCTAAATGAATTTTCATTTTTAGTTTCCATTGGGCATAATTAACACCATTAAAGAAAGATGGCATATTGGTAGCTACACCTTCTAGTATATTATCCATAATTAAATTTTAGAAAATATATTTAAAGAGATAAAAATTTATAAATAACAGAAATTTTGAGATCTTTAGATACAAATAAAATCACAGTTGACAAATAGAGTGGTTGGAAAACTTTTATTAATAACCTTCCTCTGATACCAAATGTTGGTCGGAGTGGACACTCGAGTGGGGGGGAGGGGGGTGAATTGAGTTCTAATTAACAATTTCTGTTTAAAATATTTGTATTAAAATCCCCCAATTTATAAAACAAGTTAAACTGTAGTGAATTTATAAAGATTATAAATGTTCAATCATTTTCTCAAAGATTGATTACTTCTTAGTTAACTTAATCTGAAGATTAAGTTATCTTTTGAAACTAACTTACTAGTTCACAATAATTACAAACACTTTCTAGTTTAACTATCGGTGTAACTTTAAAATATATTTATATTTAAATTACTTAGCAGTGAAATATTCAAAATAGTTTTATCAAAGGAAAAAAGCACAACAGTTAAGGCAAGAGGTTCAATCTCAAGATGAGACTTAGTCCTCTAAAAAAGTTTATATAAACTATGATCCACACCCTAGATCGAGGGTTTTACAATAGTACTCAGACTGTTCAGATCCTCAGACCTCTACCAAAGTTCTACATAGGAAAACTAAATAATAGCACATAGGCTGTCCAGGTCACACTTGACCTCTTCAACAATACGCAGTGGGATACAATAAGGTGTAAAAAGTTTGGTGTAAGGATTTAGTATCCTCCAGTTCAGCCCAGGAGTCAGTGTGTGTCTAAATAGACAGATGCACACACACTGCTCAAAATGTCAAACAAAGGTTCACTAGAGAGAAAATAAATAGATAATGAGTTTAGAATGCTCTAAGTTATTACAGATGAGCTCTGGAATCCTTTGGATGTTGCAGATGTTATTTGAGCCCTTTCTGGTGAGGATGACATAAAACAGAGTGTCGTTGTTCTTCTCAGCTATAGTTCTTCAGCCTTGTGAATATGATGTTCAGTAGGCACAACAACTTAGATTCAGTGTTTGTTCCAGGTGAATGATCTTCTTGAAGCTCTCTGGTTTTCACAGGTGTTCTTCAAGTTCCTATTTTGTTTCGTCGTCCTTTTCACACACGTACGCCCTCATCTTCTCTTGTGTCGATTTCTGTGTAATTTTTGTATATTTCTCGTCTTCTCTTACTGCAAATAGATCTTCCTTTTTATTCCTTGAAATCTGGTAAAAAGAATGATTACTTTTTGATAGGTACGAGGTACGATTCCCTGACATCCAACAACCAACATTAATTAATACCAGGTGCATTAAATTTAGAAAATATGACCATTTGAATTAAATAAGAGATAATAGAAATTCAAACAGTTTTCATGACTGTCAGTGAGTCATGAGATCGGTAGGTCATTTGAATTTGCATCGGTATCGGTATGTCATGTGATTAGCATCGTCTTTGGTTAGTCGTGTGATCAACATCAGTTTCGGTAGGTCATTTGATCAGCATTATCTTCGGTTTCGGTAGGTCATTTGATTAGCATCAAATTTGGTAGATCATTTAATCAGCATCGGTGAGACAGTTGTATCATCGGTGTGACCATTGTCATCGGTGCGACCATTGTCATCGGTGGGACCTTCGTCATTGGTTAAATCATTGTCATCGGTGCGACCGTTTTCCTCGTTGCGACCTTCATCATCGGTCAGACTGTTGTCATTGGTGTGACCGTTGTCATTGGTGCGACCTTCATCATCGGTCAGACCATTGTCATCGGTGCGACCGTTGTCATTGGTGTGACCTTCATCATCAGTCATACCGTTGTCATTGGTGTGACCATTGTCATCGGTGCGACCTTTGTCATCGGTCATACCGTTGTCATCGATGCGACCGTTGTCATCAGTTTTGGTGTGAGGATTTATTTAACTATTGGTGACTCAAGAATATAATTAGCGGTGAGTCAATGGTGAGTCAAAAATATGAAATTCTCACAAAGTGTCTGTGTAATACAGAATACTTCCAATTCAATAGTAGAAATAAATAATCATAGATAAACATATGTAGACACGATTAAACATATATAAACACATTTATAACAAATTTAATAAATGACTAAATTGACATATATAAAAACAATGATTTGTGGTTATTAAAATAACTATCACACAGAGAGTTCAACATTATCATATCAGGGAACTTCTATGACCTTTTAGTGTGACAACTACTCTTAGTACATTATCACATCTCGTGTCACATAGAAGAACAACCATGATATGATATGTAGTTTATTAGTTTTCAAAACAATGAATATAAGTTATCATAAAGTACATAGATGTTGGTCCTTGGGTACCAATTCCAACATGAGAAAGGTGAGGTTTCTTGCTAGTCTAGGCTTCAAATATAGTTCACATTCCCAACACCTTTATCAGTGGATGGTTTATAAGGTACACTGCATGTCTCTCTATCTCACCCCAAAATCTTCTAGGAACTTTCATGCTTTGGTAAATGACCTCACTGAAGCCATGATGATGTGATTACTCTACCCCCACTGTTCTACTGTGGAGTGTGTGGTGTAGTGATATGTCTCTTGATTCTGCACTGCTCACAAAATCTTATTAATTCATTTGAAAGGAATTCACCGCCATAGTCCATCCTTAGTGTCTTCACCTTATGCCCAGATGAAATCTTCACCAAAAGTTTGAATTTCTTAAACACAAATCAGACTCAAATATTTTCCATAATGATGAAAACCTATTTCCAATGGATGTAATCATAAAAAATTATAAAGAATAGTTGTTACCATAAAGTGTTCATGGTGTGATTAGTATACATATATCAACATAAAACAACTCTAAAAAAATTCCACTATAATGTTTTCATTGGTCAAAAATGGGATTTTGGTTTGATTAGTAATAAAAAAACCTTCACATTGCTTGTTCAGGTGTGTAATCACTCGGAGTTTGATAGTCATATGCTTCTCTCCCATCAACTTCACAAAATGAAAATTGACACAGTCAATAATCATGTTCCAAATCCATATTTAGTCATCCAGTGATGTCATGAGACATGTTAGTTAGAAAATTTATAGTTGGATTTTATACAACCATCTTAGTGAATGTTTTATCATCATAATAAGTATGCCAATTTTGTCATATATCTTCATGGAACCACCAACCATTACCACCACATCCCCATCCTCTACCAGTAGTCCAAAACTTATAATATTATTACAAATTCAAGGTATGCAATATACTTATGGGAGAATGTGTTGGTCATCATCATTGAACTAGAAAAATAGAAAATTGGACTATTTCCACAGAACTATAGCCACGGTTTTCAAAACCATGGCTATAGACCATTTTTCCAAGGCCTATAGCCACAATTTT
Organism: Viscum album; assembly: GCA_963277665.1. Classification (NCBI taxonomy): domain Eukaryota; kingdom Viridiplantae; phylum Streptophyta; class Magnoliopsida; order Santalales; family Viscaceae; genus Viscum; species Viscum album. The sequence goes on from OY728130.1 coordinate 1,955,684,221, forward strand.
TAAAATAGTGGCTATAGGTCTCCCACCCTTGAGCGGGAGAAAAATTTCCCACGAAAAATAGAGCGGGAAGCTCTATTGCCACAGTTTTTATGCTACCTCCATAGTTTTTAACAATATATATAACATAAAACACACACACACACACACACACACACCCTAAGCTCTCCATGGTGTAGTGGTTAGGAGGATGAATCCTATAGGTGAGGTACAAATATTGAATTTAGCCGGTGACATATTATTTTTGGGCTATTTCCACAGTTTTTCAGAGCTATAGCCACGATTTAAACCATGGACATAGGTCAACTGTCACATTTTAAACCATGTTCATAGGTCAAATTCCATGGTGGATAACGAAGGAACCTATTTCCATGGTTTAAACCACGAAAATAGGTTAGACCCTATTGCCACTACCATAGCGGCCACTGTTTAGGAAAACTGTAGGTGTAGTCTATGACCACAGTTTTGGGCCCTATTGCCATGGTTTTCAACCATGGTAATAGACCGATTTTTTAGTTGTTTAGAACATAATGGACCCTTTTCCCATTATCTATATAGTGGGTCCATCATTGAATTTCACCTTACCAATGATTCTCTCATCTTGGTCCTGGAACTTCACTTGGTGTCCCATCACGTGGTTATTGGTCTTGTTATATATATACCAAAAATTTGTGTAGATGTAATTATCCTATATACCATGTAATTAATGCACCACATTTTCTTCATTTAGTACCAAAACACCTTATTATTTCTATGGTTATAAATGAGCTTGAGTTCTTGTGAGCTACTTGAGAACAACTTGAAAATACCTAAATTCAGCTCAATTTTTTCGAATTGATCTTGTGATTGAGCTACTCGAGTACTAACTCGATATAATTTAGAGTATTAGAATAACATAACTTAGTATCTCATGATACTAATCTAGAATCTAATTTTTTAACATAAAAATTTATTCAATATATATGTATTTAATTTTGAGCTCAACCTTAAATCTCAAGTAAAAATTCAAAATAAAATTTGCAATTAAAATTATAAAAAAGTATACTAATCAAACTGAGTTGAGTATAATCAAGTATCTTAATCAATACTAATTTGATATTGAGATTTATATCAATCTTGGAAATTGATACTAGATCGAGGACTGAGATGATCTCGAGCATTGAGTTCAAGTACTGAGCTCAAGCTTGAGTATTGAGACACTCAACTCGAATCAACTTGATTACACCCAAAGTTATTCATGAATACCTTGTATCTCCTCCCAATACTCTTTAATTATTAGCATTGGTTCTTCATCATAGGATAATATGATGTCATTATCCTCTTTACATCACTCATTCCAACACTCAGAGTCATAATGCCCCATTTTTTTATAGTTGAAACATTTTATGCGGTTCTTGTTTTGGTTGTTGTTGGAATGATTATTGATGTCATAAAAACATGACATGCTGATATTTACATGACCTACCTCTCCATGACCTATCCATTTTTCGCATCCTCTTCCCCAACCATTCCAGTTTGTATTATTGATATCATGATTTGATGATACCCTACCCTCTTTATGTGTGCGTAAAACCCACTATGCATAAGTGAGAAGAAGGTGGTTTCCATGGATATAAAATTTTCATATATTCTCCTAATACACTTTAAACTAACTAATAACCTCCTCGAATGACATAGTATTCATGTCTAATATTTTCACGAGTAAGGCCACAACCTGCATGTAAGTTTCAAGAACATAATCAAATAATTTCTTGATAAGTGCTCCATCCACCATGGTGGTTCCTAGTACACTGAATTTGTTTATAAATATAATGATTTTCCTGAAAAAATCATCAATGGAATAATTATCTCTAATTTTAAGTGATTCAAACCCACTCTTTAGTGATTTTTATCTTGCCTTATTCACCCAATCAATGCCAATATATCAGGTTTTGAGACTGCCTTTTTGGGGTTTTCATGCCTCACTAATCACCAGAAGATAAAATGTTTGAAATATTCAAGGAGGAACAAGATTTGGAGCTTCCAAAATCAAAATCACCCCATTAATTAAATTTACCAAAACTTAGGAAGTTTCATCATGTAAAGTACCATGTTTTTTTGAGTTATGAATTTCAAAAGGAATTTGAATTTCTAGTTCTAGAGAATGGTGTAGTTCATGAATTAGGACTCATATTGGAGTTTAAAATGTTTAACCATATATATAATATGTTTTTGGATGTAGATCAAGTCCTAATAGGTGTTTTGGGTGATCATGTGAATATTATAGTGAGAATAGGTAACCCAACTGCTAATTTTTTCTTTAGGCGCACCACTACAGTGAGGACCGCACTGTGGAGATGATCGTGGTGGAAAGAGAAACACATGGTATGGAGGGTGTGGTGACCTACTAGATTTAGAACTAGGTAATTATCCCTTTGCGAGGTAGGGAGGGAGAGATTCTTGTGATGGATCCCATGGTGTGGTGGAAAATAGAGAGGGAAGTCCCTCCTTGCCATGGATCCCACTGTGGTGAAAAGACAAAACACCTAGCTTGGAGGGAGTGGCACCTGGGTGAGCATGGTGCCTGAGAGGTTTCCCTATGGGAAACATGAAGGAAAACACACTCATGATGTATTACATGGAACATATAAAATGGTGACATAGACACTACCATATCTTAGTGCATGGTGTGGTGGGTGCATGAGATTTTTGTATGAAATGAGATGGGTGAGGGACTTAGACATAGTAGAGGGTGTGCCAGGACTACAAGGATCCCTAAGGGAGGTGATTTAATCTGTGGTGTATTTCATCATACCATGGTGAACCTAGGTTTTCTCAAAAGTGTTAGAATACCCATTTCACCCCTTAGGATTTTAAATCCATATCCTACTCTTTTCTTCTCCCTCACACATGGCCGAGCCGAGGGGGGATCTCCTCCCTTATTCATCATCAATTCCCCTTTGACTAGGGGTGGTTTTATGGTTATTATTTAGTTATTTGATATTTTTTCACCCCCTTTATCTTTTGTTCTTCCATACCTCTTTCTTTCTATGATTTTAGTGCGAACCAGATAGAGTTAGACAATGATTTTCACCAAAGCATGGTGGAAATGTCCCATATGGTGGGTCTTTTGTTCGGTGTAGATAGAGGGAATTCCAAGATGATGAATGCATGTTGATGTGTTCCATTTAATTAAAGGTATGCCAGCTAAAATCTTTTATTGAGGTTTTTATTTAAATTAAATTGAATAGGCAATTGAATAAGTTATATATATTGGGGATTTTTTATGGATTAGGTCTGAGTACATGTCAAGAGTAGACTACACCCTGTTGATCTCAGTTTTGGTAAAAAGACGTCTCTCGATGAGTTTTAGGTGGTTATATGATTGTTCCATGCAATTTTTTTTATTCCACATGGATGAGATCATATTATAAATTTATATAAACCAATTAGCACTACTGCGTTGGTACACAGAATAATGGAAGTTTGGGGTCAAGCCCTCAAGGAAGAGATGAAAATGGATTGTGACCTAGTAAATTGAACCTTGAAGTGGATTCCTCACATGAATATATGAAGATATTTTTTAACATAGACATATTGGATTAAATTTTAGTTGATAGAATAAGGGTTCCAGATCAATTTCAGGGAGGCTATATACAGGACATCCCAAAATCTAAGAAGGGATGTTCTATTGACTTAGACTATATAACTGTTCAAGATTCACCAATTTAGATTTGGTTTGAAAAATTGGATCTACCTAGACTGGAAACCAATCTTTGTTACATATGTGGTTTCTAGTCCATATGCATTAGGTGTAACTACACAGGTAAAAAATGAATCAAACTATTGTTCCTAGTTTGATTCATTCCAATTAGGTTGGGGTCCTTCCCTTGAAATCTCCTGGTCTAGATCATGCAAGGGAATGAAATGCAATTTTACTGTCAAACTAATTCCATAGCTAATAAATTACCCCAATTTTTATTTAAATATTCATTTAAGGTGTCACTACCCCTACTTTTGACCCATATCCCTAGGAAGATCATCCACACATGGAAAAATAATAATTCAATATACAGATAGGCAACACAATTGTTGCATACATGAATGCAACATAATAATCAATAATGTAATTGAAAACAATATTTAATTGAATGGAAACAATAAATTTACTATTAAAGTAGGAAGAAGAAACAAAAAATATCGAAATAAAAATTGGAATTCAAAACTTGTTGCAATGGAATCAAAGTAAGGAAAAAAATGAAAATGAGACAAAAAAGGGAGAAAAAAAGGATAGGTTAAAAGAATAAAAAATGGAATGAAAATATGACCCTTTATAAATGTTTGTCCACTGAAAAATATATAGGATAAATCATCTTATGGAATAAATAGGTTTTACGCTATAAGTCTTCTCACTCTTTGCCCGATACTTTTACATCATAAGGTTAGATTTTATGTTGTAAGTGACAAATTTGTGGTCTTTGGTGATTTTATATCTCTATTATTTATGGATTGAACAAAATTCTTGGGGTCTTAAAACCCCAAGAGTTTTATGGTGTAAGTGACAATCTTACGTCATAAGTTATTTTTAAATCTGTAATTTTTATAGCTTGAATTGGTTTTACGGTCTGGTCTATAGTTGGTCTATCTCAATGGATTTATTATATAAACTAGTTTTTATGGGTTTGAATTTTTAGACTTTAACAGTATCTCCTTATTTTCAACATCAACTTCAATTTTCTACAAAAAACCAACCAAAAATCAAAAAATCAAAGTCTAAAACATATGTGAAGTGAAATGAATTGAATAAAAATTATATACATGAATTAAGCTTATCAAATTCCCCCACACTTGAAAATTTTTTTGTCCTTAAGAAAAAAAAATCTCATCAAAGATTCCAAAGGAAGTAATTTTTATCAGACAATGTGTATTAAAACCAAGAAAATAAAACAGTGTTAGTAGAAAATGCTCTTCCTCTAAGATCAAACTTGAAAAGAAAACCAGTCATTCCTCATAATCAAGTTCTTTATTCAAATCCCTTTTCCCATTAATTTCAAAATTTTATCTATTTATTTAAAGCTATACCCATGTTACAATTTACCTCACCATGAATTTTCTCTCATAAATCAAGGTAAAATGAAACTAGAGTTATGCTCATACACTAAATACATGTTCCTAACCATAGAATTGCATTAGTTCTGACATCTCTACTTTATAAATAAAAATAATTCAATTAATCATGAGAGATGTTTAATAAGGTTCAAATGACTCTGAGCCTAAGGATAGGGGGTGGATGATAAAAACCAAGCTAAAAAATGGGGTTAAACTCTAAATTATAATGCATGATAATAAAGAATAGTGTAATAAAGAACCTCCTATAGAAAGTAGCATCTCCAAACTCCTAGAATCTCAAGGTAGGTCTATGGATGTATCATAAAAGTGTAATGAAAATATCATGATTATTTTTTTTCGAAAGTCGTGTTTAGGACAGTTCTCAAATCCACCACCTAAACACATATGATCTATCATGGGATTCATTGGTCTGGTAGTGGTGATTTTTGACCTTATTAATACACAAAAAAATTTATTTAGAAACATAATAATCTTGAAAATACATCAAAAGTGACCATAGACCACATCCCGTAAATGAGGTGAAAATGTCATCACACATCTCCTCAGTGACCATCATCACATGTCCAACAGAAATGATCATTCCATCACACTTATTCAAGTGAAAATCATGAAATATTAACAAATAGTAGGGTGGGAAGGGATAAAATGGGCTTGAAACTCGGCTCAATCCTAATAAGGTCATCTATGGCTTCTACGAGCTTAAGAAAAAAAATGTACAGGTGGGTCTTAGGAAAAATGGACTCAATTAATCAAAATGACTCAATCATTTTAACAGTGTATTTTTTTCAGTTATGGCCTCAATAATATTCCAATGAAAGTTATGATATGTTTACATGCCCCAATAATCTCTCAAGAAATATACTCAGAAAATAATGGGAAAATGTATAAAAGTGAAAACCACTCAATTTATAGTGACCAGTGATTAGTTAATCAATAAAAATTATAAAAATTTAGAATCAGAATTAATCACTCAACTCATCAATCATAATATTATTTTAAGCAGAAATAAATAATATATTTTAACAATTTACATATAAATTTTTTATTTTATTCACATGGGTGTAATGAGATTTCAAGTTATAGCATGTTTCTTATGAAAACTTTCTCCTAGACTAATGAGAATGGGAAATAATCAAAGTCTAAATGCAACACAACTCAAGAATGTCCCCCCAAACTTAAAATAGAATAGTGTATGTTCTATTTTGGAAAGTGATGTGGGAGAGATAAAAGTGATATCATAAATATATTTTAATAGTAATAATGAAATAATTATAGGGAATCAAGATCTCGCTAGAATAAATACCATGCCATGGGGGGAAATGATAGAGGTTTTTATGAAACTGGGCTACATGAAAAAATGTTAGAAAGAAAACATAACCACACTAGATAAATGATCTATTTGTAACACCCCAAGATTCCATGATACGCTTCTCTTTCAATAATGCAATAGCTTGCATTGTACGCAAGTTCGAGATTCTAACACACCGTGACCAATCAAAGTAGCCGTTATGAATAGTAATACCCACTTTTTGAAATTAAATAAATTTTATATTTCAAAATGGACTTCATTTTTGTATTCAGAATATCGAAATTATCCTATGTTGAATTTTTTGTAATTTTCTGAGAACTTCCATTTTTTTATGAATAGTGAAAAATACTTAAAAACAACTTTTTTAATCAAAATAAATTATAGTGATAAATTATACTATTGAGCAGTTTTAAAGTATAATTAGAATATATTTTTACCATTTTATCCAATGGTGGTCATTATAATTAATTTCACTTTTAAATTGTACATAAACAATTGTCAATCTTTTGATATATATTGTTTCTTAAAAAACGCTATTTGTCGTGACAGCGAGAATTAATTATAAAATTAATTAATTCAACTTATATGTTTGGAATTTTTTAAAAGAGGCATCATTTTTGAATTCGGAATATCAATTATAGCTTAGGGTGAATTTTTGGCATTATTCTGAAAAACTTCAATTTTTGATGAATAGTGAAACCACTAAGTGATAGTTAAAAACTGATTTTTCATTTAAATGAAACATTACCACTTCTGTGATTTTATTTTCAAAAATCCGACATACATGGTTGTAATTAGGAAGTAAAATGTGGTTCAATGAGATTAAAATAATTTTTTGGTGAATAGTAACTTTTAAGTTTAATTAATCGTGATTAAAGGTAATTAGTGGAATTTAAGGTAAAAATGATATTATAAAAATATGAAAATACCTTTACACTTGTCCTAACCTTATTGGATAAGTCATGGCCGACCAATACAATCCATGGGTCAACTTGGGGACCCCATGAAGCCACTTGGGTAAGAAAATGACATTAATAACTTTTTATTTAAAGTAAAAATAAAATTGTCAGAAACATGTGTTGTTTTACTAAAACAATTATTACATGGGGTTATATAAGTTAAAATTTCGACTATAAATATTAATTGGAAAGTTAAAAAGATTTACTACATCATGATATTTTTTTATAATTTTTAGATGTTAAATAAATTAAATTTGTTATGACACCATGATGATGCAGCGATTACCTCATTAACTAACGATTTAAATAAAATGAAAATATAATGTAAAATATAAGACTTACACTTGTCAAAAACCTATTGTATGAGTATATTTAGAACCCTTATCACCTTATACTAGAAATATATAATTGTGGGACCTTTGAAATCCGAAAATCACTTCATAATAATGTAACATTTCAGGACTTTCCAAGAGTGCCCCTCCTCTCCTCTTATAAAAGCCCCCCACCTCTACCACCTTATTCACACAATCAAAGCCATTTGTATTGTCCAACATCTACACAAATACTCTCTCAACTTCCCTATATTACTCCTATAATCCTCACTTTGGGCAGAAGTCTTCCCAAGGAAGCCTTTGGCTCAAATCAAAAAGAGTTACCCGATTTAAAGGTAATGTCTTCACTTATTCTCTTTTGTTTTATTTTGCTTCTCCAACCCCCTAAAATCTTTTTATTCCTTTATTTTTTAATAACACCATTATCTTAAATATACTATGATTTTGTTATGATAAGTATTTTGGCTACACTTACACACACCTCCGTCTAATGGTTAAAGAACATACTGTTTCCGTGGATGACGAATTACTGCCTCACGAAACGATGATTGTTCAATCTTCTTTTAACACCTCTCATGGTGGCCATTATGATGACACTATTTTTTATATATGATATATATTATGTTTATTTTTTACTTATTATTCTATATTTTTTATTTATGGAACACCTTTATGATTTCCATTATGGGTAAACGCAATAATTTCATTTTAGGAAGTGCGGACTACCGCCCCCTCAAAGTGATTTGAATCGTTAATGCCATATGTGGGACATGTAAAGGATGGAGTAAATGATATTATATATTTAATTATAATATAAATTTATATAATTATGATTTAATTCCATTAAATATGAAATAGAAATGAAAGTAGCGTTCATGCGTACATACGACTTACCGTCTCCATGAACGGTGCATTTCATTTCTTACCTCTAAATGTTATGTAATATTATAAATGCATGTATATACTGGATATATATGATATATATGATATCTACATAATGAATATAATTCTGGATATAATGGATATTTCACCACATGAACAAATTGTAATTATAAGAAGTTTATTTTTGAATCAAGTACCAAAGATCGACAAGATGACCGTTATTAACTTAAATAATTACATAATGTTCATAACATGGTAATAAGTGATATAAAAGTAATAATGAACATGAAAAAGGTTCTTAAGCAAATAGAAATTAACTCTAGTTTATTATTTAGGATATTAAAGAAAGATCGAGTCAAGTCGGACACGAGGTAATGGAACTTCTTAACCCAATTTCCGTTGTTTGGGTTAATCTCCTACTTTCAAATTATGTCATGATATTATTATGTCCTATCTTGTATTTTTACTTTATGTATGTGTACTTATAGTGAATACACATAATAGATATATTTTATTTAAAAAATCATCTTTTTAAGGACTTCGTCTCAATCTCCTTTCATTGAGACATATTTTATTTTATACACAACTTTCTTTTATACAGTGTACAAACCCCTTTGACTTTTATGTTTATTCAAAAGGAATATTTTTTATACGAAGAATTTTACTAAATGACAAAAGGGAATGTTTTTTTGTCGTATGTATACGGCGACAACGACTTCTCTGCCTCCGTGACCATTATTTGAGTTTCGGCTTCCTCTACAAGCCATAACTTTTTTTAAAATGAAAAATAAATACCAAGATTTAATTTTCTTTTATTTTGGTATTGAAAATGGTTTTGAAAGTGTTTTTATTATATCAATGTGTTGTATTGATATCTTGCGATTGAAATGTGGAAATGTTATGTTTCCTTGATGCATGTTTTATGTAATACGATTATGTTATAGTTTATGATATGTTTAAACCTGTTCATATGAGGAATGCATTGGACTTAATAAGTGATGGGTGGAGCCCGCTATAGCTCCTCGATGCATCGGTAGGTCTCATTAGACAAACTAGTTTCTTGGCACGAGGCCTTGAAAAAATCTTATTTGTAGTCTTGGCATGAGGCCTTGGCTACGTGGTTATGATAGTCTGACATTATGCATTCTATCATTATGAAAGTGGTTATTGATATTGCATGTGATTATTCGACCAATAGAATATCCATGTGAATAAGTAAATGGCATTATCTCATTTTAATTTTTCCATATTATGTTGAAGTTCAAGTTTAAAAGGATTTTTTTAGTTATACATTGCCTTAAATGTTTTTGTTTATTTATGAAATCTTCCGCTATATTGTTATCCTTACTGAGCATCTGAGCTCACCCCTTTCAATGTTTTAATTTTTCCAGGATGTGATGAAGTATATTATGAATGACCTGCAGGGATAGTATGAGGGGATATGAAGATAGGATGTTTTTTTAGTTTTGTTTTACTTTATGATTTAATGTAATAATTATGAATGTATCTAGTGTTTACAAGACTACTAAACTAATCGGTCTTTCGAGACTTGATCTTTTGTGATCATGCCAATGTTACGAAATAATGCACCGACTCTAGGTAACTGAGGTCGGGGCGTTACAGTTGGTATCAGAGGCAGTTTATTAATAACCTTAGAAGCTAGATTTAGATAAACTCTTATTAGACCACATAGCCCAAAGATATACTTTGAGGATTAGTGTAGAAGAACTTCCTAGAATTTTGGTATTATAGAGATTTTGTGAGTTTTCTGAGCAATACATACCTATCTAGATACGAGCAGGTAGAGGCGGCTCTGGAACAGATGTACCTAGGGGTAAAACCCGAAAACACCGCTTTGAGCTAGACTCGAACGGGAATTGGTGCACGACAACGGGCCTTGCTGCACTCTTGGTTACAACACTCCCGGGGGATATGCTTTGGATTATTCTCATTTTCTTTACAAACCATTATGAAGGGTTTATGAGTGTATACTTCCTTAAAGGAAATTTTTTTATGATTATGGATTATATCCATAAGTAGTTTAATTTATGTTAAGTGTTTTGTAAGTTTGTTATTGTGTATATCGATTCATAAACTAATCTAGTTTATGACATTGTTTAGAAATGGCGCCTAGTGGAAGGAATGGAAACCGTATCAATACACGCACTCCATGTAGGGATTTCCCTCCTGCTTATGATAATTATAATGGAGATGGTGATACAACTGGTGCTGATCAGCTTATCACCATACTGGGACAACTCACTCAGGTTATGAATAATAACCTTACTCGTATAGAGCATCCTGATCCGCAACATGGAGGATCAATGTTAGACCGCTTCATGAGGCAAGAACTACCAACATTTAATGGGGGTACAAATCCATTAGTACCTAAGCAATGGATAAACTCCTTAGAGAAAATATTCCACGCCTTGGGGAGTAGCGAAAGGGAGAAAGTTGTCATGGAAGTTTACCACCTCACTGGAGATGCCGATCAATGGTGGTCGCTGATTCAAAACACAAAGGAAGATGATGAAGTATAAAATATGGAATGGAGGGAGTTCAAAGAGATTTTCTTAGAAAAATAATTCCCTCGTGACCATCGAGCAGATATGGAAAGGCAATTTCTGAGTCTGAGACAAAAGGAGGATGAGAATGTCGCAAAGTATGAGGCTAACTTTACAAGGTTAGCAAGGCATGCAACAGATTATATACGTAACCCAATAAGTAAGATTGATCGTTTCTTTGATGGGTTAAAACCATTTCTCCGTCGAGCCTTAGTCTCAAAATCTTTCTCGTCGTACGAAGATATAGTCTCGTGTGCTATCAAGACAGAAAAGGAATTCTCTAAATCTTATGACAATAAAGTAAAATAAGAGAAGAAGAGAATGGTGGAACAAGAGACAGATAAAGGGAAAAAGGGAAATAAGGATTTTCCATTATGCGATAATTGTGGGAAGAATCACCTCGGTACTTGCCGAAAAGGAATTGGAGTTTGTTATAAATGTGGAGAAAAAGGTCACGAGGCTCATGATTGCAAGGGAAAGAAAGAGTCTATCAATGTTGAATTCTACAATTGTATTAAAATGGGGAATTATGAAAATGAATGTCCTAAGCATCATGGAAACTTACCTCAGAAAATGCCAAGGTATCAAGGATAATATTATGATGTTACTACAGTTGAAGTGGAATAATTAATGTATTGGTGCTTTTGGACTCAAAGATTATATTCTGGTTATAAGAATAATGTGATATATATAAGGATTGTACTGAAGTACTTGTTGTTTTCATTAAGGTTTTAATATGATGAAGGTAATCATATTTTAGTATGTGAAAATAAGAGAAACTTTACTTTGTTTGGGGAATCTGATGTTACAATTGATTTTGGAATTTAGAGAACTTTTAGAGAAAGTCTGGACAGATGTATTTTGGATAACTTTAAAGGTTGTAATGGATTAAGTTGAATTTTGGATAGTATTTTTTAAGGTTAAAACATTTATGAAGATTATTTTTGGAATATTATAATACTATAGTTTTAGGAAAAGTACAACCTGCAGGTTGGGGTATAACCCGTCGTGTCAGATAAAGCTGTAGGAATCGAACCCAAAACCATAGTGCGACATGCCTTTATTACCTACCACTAGCCTACAGGAAGTCCCTGGTTATTACAAAATAGTTTTCCTAATCTAAATGATATGTGTTAATATTTGGAACCTTGCACGATTAGGATAAATATAATATTTTTGAGTTCTATTATCTTTTTGGGTGAAAGATGGGTTTGTGGTCAAAATTTATTAAAGAATGAAAGTCTACATGACAAGTATTCTTAGTAAATCTCCTACATAAATTCCTCAACTTTATCAAAGGTAACTTAAAACAAAAACGTTGTCGGTTAACATTTCCTATTGGGGAATCAATGATCGTTTAACCAATCACAAGTTTATGATTTTCTTATAGTTAACTTTATCCTAACCCTGTTTTCTACAACTCTCCATCAGACCTTGATGGTTTGTTTTTCCTCCATATCCGTATTTTCATAGAATCCAAGTATGGGAAATCTTGGGTGACCTTTGTAATTCTCTTTCTTTCTTTTAATGTTCTATTTTTATTAACCCTATTTCTGATGTGGGTTTTCCACAAAGGTATTTTCCATTTTCAACCTTTTATTTTCAAAGAAAAATTTCAAATTGCGAGGACTCAATTTGTTGAAGGAGGGGAGAATGTAACACCCCAAGATTCCACGATACACTTCTCTTTCAATAATGCAATAGCTTGCATTGTATGCAAGTTTGAGATTCTAACACACCGCGACCAATCAAAGTAGCAGTTATGAATAGTAATACACACTTTTTAAAATTAAATAAATTTTATATTTCAAAGTGGACTTCATTTTTGTATTCGGAATATCGAAATTATCCTATGTTGAATTTTTTGTAATTTTCTGAGAACTTCCAATTTTTTATGAATAGTGAAAAATACTTAAAAACAACTTTTTTAATCAAAATAAATCATAGTGATAAATTATACTATTAAGTGGTTTTAAAGTATAATTAGAATATATTTTTACCATTTTATCCAATGGTGGTCATTAGAATTAATTTCACTTTGAAATTGGACATAAACAATTGTCAATATTTTGATATATATTGTTTCTTAAAAAACGCTATTTGTTGTGACAGCGGGAATTAATTATAAAATTAATTAATGCAACTTATATGTTTGGAATTTTGTAAAATAGACATCATTTTTTAATTTGGAATATCAATTATAGCTTAGGGTTAATGTTTGGCATTGTTCTGAAAAACTTCAATTTTTGATGAATAGTGAAACCACTAAGTGATAACTAAAAACTAATTTTTCGTTTAAATGAAACATTACCACTTCTGTGATTTTATTTTCAAAAATTTGACATAAATGGTTGTCATTAGGAAGTAAAATGTGGTTCAATGGGATTAAAATATTTTTTTGGTGAATAGGAACTTTTAAGTTTAATTAATCGCGATTAAAGGTAATTAGTGAAATTTAAGGGAAAAATGATATTAAAAAAATATGAAAATACCTTTACACTTGTCCTACACTTATTGGATGAGTAATGGACGACCAAGAAAATCCATGGGTCAACTTGGGGACCCCATGGAGCCACTTGGGTAAGAAAATGACATTAATAACTTTTTATTTAAAGTAAAAATAAAATTGTCACAAACATGTGTTGTTTTACTAAAACAATTATTACATGGGGTTATATAAGTTAAATTTTTGACTATAAATATTAATTGGAAATCTAAAAATATTTCCTACATCATGATATTTTTTTTATAATTTTTAGACATTAAATAAATTAAATTTTTTATGACACCATGATGATGCAACAATTACCTCATTAACTAACGATTTAAATAAAATGAAAAGATAATGAAAAATATAAGTCTTACACTTGTCAAAAACCAATTTGATGAGTATATTTAGAACCCTTATCAAATTATTCTCTAAATTTATAATTGTGGGACCTTTGAAATCCGAAAATCACTTCATAATAATGTAACATTTCATGACTTTCCAAGAGTGCCCCTCCTCTCCTCTTATAAAAGGCCTCCACCTCTACCAACTTATTCACACAATAAAAGCCATTTGAATCAGCCAACCTCTACCCAAATACTCTCTCAAATTACCTCTCTTACTCCTAGAAGCATCACTTTGGGCAGAAGTCTTCCCAAGGAAGCCTTTGGCTCAAATCAAAAAGAGTTACCCGATTTAAAGGTAATGTCTTCACTTATTCTCTTTTGTTTTATTTTGCTTCTCCAACCCCCTAAACTCTTTTTATTCCTTTATTTTGTAAAATAAAAAGTATCTTAAATATACTAGGATATTTTTATGATAAGTATTTGGGCTACAATTACACACACCTTCGTCTAATGGTTAAAGAACATATTGTTTCCGTGGATGGTGAATTACTGCCTCACGAAACGATGATTGTTCAATCTTCTTTTAACACCTCTAATGGTGGCCATTATGATGAAACTATTTTTATATATGATATATATTATTTTTATGTTTTCCTTATGCTTCTTTATTTTCCATTTATGGCACACCTTTATGATTTCCATTATGGGTAAACACGATAATTTCATTTTAGGAAGTGCGGACTACCGCCCTGTCAAAGCGATTTGAATCGTTAATGCCATATGTGGGATGCGTAAAGGATGGAGTAAATGATATTATATATGTAATTATAATATACGTTTATATAATTATGATTTCATTCCATTAAATACGAAATAGAAATGAAAGTAGCGTTCATGCGTACGTACGACTTACCATCTCCATGAACGGTGCATTTCATTTCTTACCTCTAAATGTTATGTAATATTATAAATGCACGTATATATTGGATATATATGATATATATGATATCTAAATCATGAATATAATTCTGGATATAATGGATATTTCACCACATGAACAACTTGTAATTATAAGAAGTTTATTTTTGACTCAAGTACCAAAGATCGACAAAATGACCGTTATTAACTTAAATAATTACATAATGTTCATAACATGGTAATAAGTGATATAAAAGGAATAATGAATATTAAAAAGGTTCTTAAGCAAATAGAAATTAACTCTAGTTTATTATAGAATATTAAAGAACGATCGAGTCAAGTCAGACACGAGGTAAGGGAACTTCTTAACCCAATTTTCGTTCTTTGGGTTAATCTCCTACTTTCAAATTATGTCATGATATTATTATGTCCTATCTTGTATTTTTTACTTTCTCTATGTGTACTTATAGTGAATACACATAATAGATATATTTTATTTAAAAAATGATCTTTGTAAGGACTTCGTCTCAATCTCCTTTCATTGATGCATATTTTATTTTACACACAACTTTCTTTTATACGGTGTACAAACCCCTTTGACTTTTACGTTTATTCAAAAAGAATATTTTTTATACGAAGCGTTTTACTAAAAAACAAAAGGGAATGTTTTTTTTGTCGTACGTATGTGGCGACAATGACTTCTCCGCCACCGTGACCATTATTTGAGTTTCGGCTTCCTCTACAAGCCATAACTTTTTTTTAAAATGAAAAATAAATACCAAGATTTAATTTTCTTTTATTTTGGTATTGAAAATGGTTTTGAAAGTGTTTTTATTATATCAATGTGTTGTATTGATATCTTGCGATTGAAATGTGTAAATGTTCTGTTTCCTTGATGCATGTTTTATGTGATACGATTATGTTATGGTTTATTATATGTTTAAACCTATTGATATGAAGAATGAATTGGACTTGATAAGTGACGGGTTGAGCCTGCTATATCTCCTCGATGCATCGGTAGGTCTCATGAGACAAACTAGTGTCTTGGCATGAGGCCTTGACAAAATCTTATTTGTAGTCTTGGCAAGAGGCCTTGGATATGTGGTTATGATAGTCTGACATTATGCATTCCATCATTATGAAAGTGGTTATTGATATTGCATGTGATTATTCGACCAGTAGAATATCCATGTGAATAAGTAAATGGAATTATCTCATTTTAATTTTTCCATATTATGTTGAAGTTCAAGTTTAAAAGGCTTTTGTTTTAGTTATACATTGCCTTAAATGTTTTTGTTTATTTATGAAAGCTTCCGCTATATTGTTATCCTTACTGAGCATCTGAGCTCACCCCTTTCAATGTTTTAATTTTTCCAGGATGTGATGAAGTATATTATGAATAACCTGTAGGGATAGTATGAGGGGATATGAAGATAGGATGTTTTTTTAGTTTAGTTTTACTTTATGTTGTAATGTAAGACTTATGAATGTATCTAGTGTTTCTAAGACTACTAAACTAATTGGTCTTTCGAGACTTCATCTTTTGTGATCATGCCAATGTTATGCAATAATGCACTGACTCTGGGTAACTGGGGTCGGGGCGTTACACTATTCATAGGATATATCCAAAATACAACCATTAAATGGGATGGAGCACATGGTAATAAAGAATAGATATCATCTATTATAAAAGTTCATGGAGAATAATACAAATGAAATAACCAATTAATTGATAAGAAAAAAAGATATTAAAAGAAAATAAACACCTAAAAAAACTCATAAAAGACTCAAAGGATCAAAATATGGTTTGAATCCCATAAATCACTAACAAAAACATTATCATACAAATGGATGGACAAAGATCAATTAGAGAATTCCATTGACTCAGTTGTCCTCAGCCTCTTGTGGAAACAAGAGGCAATTTTATATATATCTACTAGTCACTTGGGAGTATTCACTACCCTAAAAATGTCCTGAACAAACCTCTCATGCTGTAGCTGGAGCATCTATTCTGGTCATGGATAGAGCTCCTAGGGTGGTCCCTATATCACAACTACATGAGGAAATACCTCATGGGGAATGCCATATGGTATCCTACCCGTTCTATCATAATTGACAGAAGAATCATATGATCTAGACATAGAATATGATCTAGATATATCATATGATCTAAACATACCGACTAAGCTTTAACAATCCTAAAATACCTAAAGGGAACAAACCTGGGTTACATCTCAATTTTTGATTCATTTTATGTTGAGAGATAGACATGCCCCCAAATCAATTTAACTTAAAATATAGGACACACTCTTCTTTAAATGGATCTTTTTAAAATTTTAATCATTTCCTATTGACTTTAATAGGTGGTCCATTTCCTCACTGAATCTCAATAGTTCCATATAAAAATACTTTAATGACTTTAAATAAACTTGGGCATCAAGATTCTAGTTTTATGGGGAATAATTTCAGGTAGGAATTGAATAATAGAACTTTTTACCCCAGTGTGAATATCTATAAAGTGATGCATCGATCATTACATTGATATGTTTCTCCTTATAAATTTAGGAATTATCATAGGTGTCTCTTATAATTTCATCCATCTCATCCAATTATAGCAATTCGTGTTTCCCATCTTTTTATGTATCCAAGTTTAACATTTTAATTTCCCAGTATGAGTGATATTATAATTCTACTGGAAAATGATAGGGTTTTCTTTAGATAAGTCAGAAAGGAGTTATAGTGATGGGTTTTTTATAATCCGTTCGATATGACCAAAGTAAATCATTAAGTCTGATACTACAGTCCTTCCTATTTATATTGAATTTATTTTCTAGAATTTATTTAATCTCCCAATTAGATAGTTCCACCCATCCTCTAGTTTGTGGGTGGTAAGGAGTGCTAGTATTGTATCCAATTCCATAATTTTCAAGTATCCCTTCTATAAATTCATTCTTGAAGTGTGTTCCCTGATCACTAATGAGTAATCAGAAAAATCTAAATCAGGAAAAGTTGTTTTTATTTAGAAATTGCATGAGCACTTTTTGTCATATCAAGGGTGGTAGATTCTGCTTCTACCCACTTTGAAATGTATTCCACACTGACCAAGATGTACAGATTTCCATGGGAATTGGGAAACAATCCCATGAATTCAATTCATAAAATGTAAAATATTTATACTTCCATGATAGGGTTCCGAGGTATTTAATTATATTTCCCAATGGTTCTTATTCGCTAAAACTAATCACATATTTGGTCAAAAATTCTTGAATCCTGATGAAGTGTGGGGCAAAATAATCCACTCTAAAGAATTTTAGCCATAATACGCTCAGACCCATGATGTCCACCAATTTGTGGCATATGACAGAACTCTAGCACACTTTGAATTTTCTTCTCGGGAATGCAACATCACATTAAACCATCAACATAATTCTTGAATAATTTCTGTTCATCCCAATAGTAGTGTGATGCATTTGAAATAAATTTCATCCATTTTTTAAAATAAAAAAGTGGATAGAGGTTCCCAATGGCAAGATAATTTTTCATATCAGTGAACCATGTTCATGATTTCATATCCATGTTGATGAGTGTCTCATTAGGAAATTCATATTCAATTCTTAGCTCTTCTTCATCCTCAATAATGGTAATATGAAGTCAATATAGATGGTCAATAATGAAATTCTTGGCCCTTTTGTGCCCTTGATGAAAATTTCAAATTCTTATAGTGGTAGGATCCAATGTATCAACCTTGGTTTGACATCCTTTTTATTTATATGGTATTTTAGTGTCGTATGATCAGTGTAAACAAAATCTTTGGAGAGCACATGGTATAACCTAAATTCTTAAAATGTGAAAACTACCACCAGAAGCTTTTTCTCTATGGTCATATAATTATTTTGAGAATAATTGAGAGTATGGATGACATAATAAATGAGATAAAAAATATGTATAACTCGATGTCCTAAAACAACACCCACAACAAAGTCATTGACTTCACACATAAGCTCAAAGTATTTTTTCGAATATGGTGAGACAATGACAGAAAGGACCACCAAGTTATTTTTT
This sequence comes from Viscum album, assembly GCA_963277665.1. Lineage (NCBI taxonomy): Eukaryota > Viridiplantae > Streptophyta > Magnoliopsida > Santalales > Viscaceae > Viscum > Viscum album. Next base: position 1,955,703,188 of record OY728130.1, read on the forward strand.
AGATTATAAAAGGCCCATAAACATTCTTTACCTAATTCAAAATGAATGTCCTTAGATATTAGATGTGTCAATTATTGGGAGATTTGTGCAAAGTCTTTAACAAACCGACAATAGAACCCTATGTGGCCTAGAAAACTTTTTATGTCCTTCACAATGGTTGGTTTAGGAAACTATTTAATCACTTTGATTTTGGATGGATTGAATTTGATGAAATTATTTAAAATTTTATTCTATAGGACTATGACTCCTTGGACTATAAAATTCCATTTCTCCCAATTTAGAACCATACATTTCACTTCACAGCATTGCAACACCAGCTCCAAATTTCATAGACAGACATCGAAGGATTGTCCATACAAGAAAAAATCATCCATAAAGATTTATAAAAACTCCTCCTCCATATCATGAAAGATATGTGTTATTCACCATTAGAATGTCACTGGTGCATTAAACATTCCAAATGACATTCATTTATAGGTGAAGGTTTTGAATAGATAGGTAAATGTTGTTTTTTAAAAATAATTTAGGTCGATAGGGTTTTGATTGTATCTATAATATCCATCCATGAAACAATAAAATTCATTCCCAACTAATCTCTCAAGCATTTGATCCATTAATGGGAGTGAAAATTGATCCTTCTACATTCTAGTGTTAAGGTTTCTATAGTCGACACAAACTCACCATCTAGTAATGGTCTGAGATGGGATTAATTCATTTTCATTATTTCTAATTACAATAAAACCTAATTTACTTGGTACTACTTAAAATTGGATCACCCATTCAATATATTACATAGAGAAAATGATCCCAACATCAAGAAGTTTCAAAACTACCTTTTTGAACACTTCTTTCATTAGAGGGGTGAGTCACCTCTGAGGTTGATGTTTTGGTTTTGTGCCTTCATCTAGAAGAATTTTATGAGTGAAAATCATGAGGATTATCCCCTTAATGTGTGTTTCACTCTAGGAAATTGAATTTTTATGCCTCTTAAGGACTTTTATCTATTTATCTTCTTCTTCTTTATTTTGTTGCAAACTTATGATGACTGAAAATGCATCTTTTTTCTCTAATAATGAGTATTTTAGTGTACACTATAGAGTATTTAATTATAATATTGGTGGATTAATAACCAAGGGTGAGAAATCTAGAAATTAATCTCTCATTAGTGGTTTGATTTATTTTACCCCCTCGTATTCACTACCATCATCATCTTCATGGGACATAATCTCCCTCTCATCTTTAAGAACCATATAGTCCTCTATTTCTTAAATCAAGAAAATGGCTTGACAATAAAACCAGTCACCACTTTTCTTAGTAACTTTTACTAGATCAAACACTACTTGTTATTCATTGAATCTAAAGACCATTTAACCTCGATTCACATCAATTAGAGATTTACCAGTGGTGAGAAATGGTTTCCCTAGAATCATGGTGACATATCCTTCTTACTCTATATCAAGGATAATAAAATCAATAGGGAGTTTGAACATACCAACTTTGAATAAGATGTCCTTGATAATTCCCCAAGGACACTTAATAGATTAGTATAAAAGATAAAGTGTTACCCGTGTTGGTTTCAGGTATTTGAGTTCCAATTTTTGGAATACAATCATGGTCATGATATTTATTCTTTATCTAAGATCACATAAGTTTTTTCTAAAATTATACATATCTATGGAATAGTATATTGATATGATACTAGGATCTCTCATATTTGGTGGTATCTTTCATTTAACAACAACAAAGCATTCTTCATTTTAAGAAATGATGCCTAAGTCATCCATTTTATACTTATTATAGAGATGATACTTTAAGAATTTAATATAATTGGGAATCTTAATAATGAATTTAGTAAAGGGGATATTGATATAGAGTTGTTTAAATATCTCTAAAAATTTCTTATATTGACCCTTTATCTTTTCTTATCTCATTCTCTCTAGGAATGGAAGAGGGGTCTAAATGGTGGCGGTTCCACATAGATGTATTATTTTGTGTGATGCTCTTATACTTGATATTTTTCACTTGGCTATGATTATAGATTTTTTCCTTATCATATTTGTGTATACTCTCATTATTTTCTTTGTTGATGATCATATAACATGATTCTAGTTATTCTATCCTCTTTTCCTTTCCTTTTCATGGTTACTGAAAGTTCAGCTCATTTCCACTATGAAGAACCACAAACTTATCCTCCTCTATTATGCGTGTCCTGATATTACCAGGAAATGTACCTAGTATTTCATTCAATAGATCCTTAGAGATCTAGACTCCTTGGTGATCAAGGTTCCATAGAGAAGATTTTTGATTTTTCATCTTGTTTTCTTGAGTAGTCATTCAATGGTACACTTTTTGAACAAATACCATGAACAGTTTTTCTAGATTAAATTGTTGATGTGAGGATTGTGTCTATCTAGGTAGATCTTACTGAATTTTTTGATGAAAAGCTGGTGGAAAATGCTAAGCCCTAGGTAGAAAATGTTATTGTGGGAAGGTTTTTTGTGGTTGAGAATCATGGTTTTGTAGTGGGTAAACATGTGGTCCCTGATTCCATGGTGGGCCTTGACCACTCTTATATTGATAATAACATTGATCAAGTTATTTTTCTATTGAAATAGTCTTTGTGTGAAGAAGGGTTGCTAATATTGTGGTGGGTACTGATTTTAATTAATTTAATTACAATCCTAACTTTATTGTTATTTCATTCCTACTTGGAATTCTTGATAAAAATGTGGACCTCCACACATTTCATAGGATTGAAATTCTATAACAGTTGTAGGTGGTGGTATTTGGGGTTAAGTTAGCTGAAAATTTTCTTGTTTTTTCGTAAGAGCTTCAAACTGGGCTGTGAGGTGGCTGGTGTCTTCAACTTTATGCAACCCGCACTATGGGGTTCCTCTTTTTCTTTTACAAAGACTATCATTATGTGATATATCATCCAAAAGAGATATACTAACTTCTGGCATCTTGAGAATAAGTCCATTATCCATGATGGTGTCTACCACAGTTCATGGAGCTGGTTGCAATCCATGGTAAAAAGTTTGAAATTGTAGCCACACATCGAGTCTAGGATGTGGGAAATTTCGATTAAATTATTTGAAATACTCCCAAGCCTCCCGGGCTGATTTACTATCTACTTGAGTTATGTTTTGGATTTTATTTTATATCTTCCAGGTGCGAATAGGTGATAAATATTTTTAAAAAAAATTTATTGGCTAGGTCATACCATCGTTGTGATAGATTTAGGATCCTGACACTTCAGCTGATCCTTATCACTATCATGCAAGTAAAATCAAGAGAACCTAATCCGAATGAAATTAGAAGATACACCTTGATTCCTGAAAGTGTCACAAACCTTGAGGAAATTTGATAAGTGTTTATGTGGATCCTCACTCTGAATCCCACTAAATTGACCCATGTTCTAGATCATGTGGACGAGTCCAAGATTTATCTCAAATGTTCATTCCTAGATGGGAGGCCTAACAATGTTGGGAACATCACTACTGATGGATGATAAGACATAGTCCATGATGGTGTGATCTTGAAGTGGTGGTTGCACTACCTACTATTCATGTAGAAAAAATTGTTCATTTATAGATTAGGTTCCATGAGATTAAGATGCTTGACCATAATGGAACAATGACATGCTAAAATGTATCTCTCAATTTCTATTTTTAATTTAATAGGTTCACAATATTCCAGGCTCCTTGAATGAGTTATAGGGGTTTGGCTCATAAACTAATGCTTAGGGAGGATAAGAAAAAAGTCAAGTGTGAAAGTTTTTAAAATAAATTGGAGGGAGAATAGGTGTGAGGAAATCCTAAGTTCATTCCAAAGGTCATTGCATCGAAGAAAACAACTTATTCCCCAAAAATGGTTCCAAAATTTGGTTAGACCATGCATCATCATTGATTACACATGGGAGTGATTAGATTAGAAATTTATATAAACTAATTAGCACTACTATGAATATATACATAATAATGTAAGTTTGGGGTTGAACCCACAGAGAAGAGATGTCAACAACTTTTGACATAGAAATTTGAACCTCAAAGTGGATTCCTAAAGAAAATTTATGAAGTTGGGTTTTAAGATAAAAAAATTGGATTAAATTTTAGTTGGTGGAAGAGGGGTTTGAGATTAATTTTGAGGATCCTATACATATGATATCCCTAAATCTAACAAGGATAGGCTTATTTAATTAGACTGTGTAGTTGTTCATGAATCATCAATTTATCTTTGGTTCGATAAATTAGATCTAACTAGATCAACAACCACTCTTTGGTCCAGATGTGGTTGCTAGTCCAAATTCATCAGGTGCAACTACAAATGTAGAAAAAAATCAAATTATTGTTCCTAGTTTGGTTTATTCCATTTAGGTTGTGGTACTTCCCTTGAAATCTCCTTCTCTGGCTCATGCAAGGGAATAAAATAATATTTTATTATCAACCGAATTACTTTGACAATAAATTACACTAGTTTTCATTTAAAGATTACTTTAAGGTGCCTATACCCCTCTGTTCAACCCCTAATCCTTGGTGGATTATCTGTATGTAGAAAAAATAGAATTAAATATGTAGATAGGTAACACAGTTGTAAAAGACATGAATGTAACATAATAATCAAGAAAGGAATTTAAAACAATATTTAATTGAATGGAAATAAGAAGTATACTATATTAGAAATAAGAAGAAACAAAAAACATTATAACATCAATTGGATTTCAAAACTTGTTTTATTGGAATCACAACAGGGAAACCAAAATGAAAATGCGACAAAAAAGATAGAAAAGGATAGGATAGGTCAAAATAATAAAAAACAAAATGAAAAGATGACCCTCTATAAACACCCAACCATTAAAAAATATATATTCCAAAGTACCTTACCATATAAATAGGTTTTACACTATAATTATTCATTATTCACTCTATGCTTGATACTTTTTCACCATAATATTTTCTTTTACATCATAAGTGATAAATTTGTAGTCTCCAATGCTTTTATATCTCTGTGATTTACAACTTGAATGAAATTCATGAGGTCTTAGAGCCTAGAGTGTTTTATAACATAAGTGAAAATCTTAAATCATAAGTTATTCTTTATTCTAGATTTTTATTGATAGAATTTGTTTTATAGCCTGGTTTGCAGTGAGAATTTCTTAATGGATTTACCTCATAAACAAGTTTTTACAGTGTAAAAAGTCTAAATTTGTGGACTTGAAGCTCATACTTTTCAACATCAGCTTTAATTATCTACAAAAACCAACTAAAAATCACAGAATCAATGTCTAAAACATGTGTGAAGTAAAATTAATTGGATCTAAATTACATACATGAATTAATCTTATCATTATACCTATTTGAATTAAAATTTGAAATTAATTATAAATTGTTATAATTGATTTTAATAATTATGTATAATTTGTTATAATTAATTATTGGATGTTATGGATTGGTATAGGTTCTAAAATACTTAAATGAGGCTTGGAAAAGGTTGGGTGAGATTCTTTGGACCATAAATTAAAGAGTGTGACACTGTGAATGAGATAGGTGGTCTCATGAGCATAAAACTATGGTAAATTAATTTTATTCATATAAATAGGATATGTTGTCTCACCACCATATGAAATGAATAAAGTGTCAAGGGCCACTAAGGATGTTTGTTAACTGGCTTGATGCCTCGACCACCAGTGGTTGATGGATTGGTTAATATTGTATTCTTTAAGATACATGGACCCTAGAGGGGTGAAAATTAATCATGTAATCATAGTAGCCCTTAGTTTAGATGCCTTGGTGACCTCCAAGTAAAGGTATGTGATGGGTTTAAAGTGATTGGACCTATAAAGACTTTATATAAATAGGAGATACCTTATATCCCAAGGGCTGATTGATATGACTGTGGTTTCCTCACTCACTAGTATATGAGAATTAAGTGGGTATGCCCTAGGTAGATTGTAGAAATGTTGGGTGTGTGAGGACCTACTTAGGATGGTGGAAGGTGAGATGGGATTCATGCCACCTTCTTTGTATAACTTTCCATTTGAGGATAATAAGGTTGTAGCATGATATGATAATGATGAGGGCCACTCTTCAATCTAAGTGAGACTCAGAACTGAGAGATGACGAAGTTCCCTAGGATAGTGAAAACCAATGGGGGGGAGTTGAATCAGTAGAGATATTTTTACAATTTAAAATTCTATTAAATTAAAACCTATAACTCGTTAGAGTTATTATCCTTGTCAATTTTTTGTAACAAACTCAAAATAATGCAATGATAAGAAGGTAAACAAGGCACACAAGATTTACAAGGCTCGACCTTAGTGTGAGAACCTACTTCCTTTACATGGTAACCCTCATCGGTCCATGCAAATTAACTATTAGTAAGAAGTGAATACAACTTGAGACAACTCCCATTAGACTCCTTATATCTCCCAATAGGAATTATTTTACTGAGTCCCATTAGTTTACAAAGTTTTTCATACAAAACAAAGACAAAATAAAATTATGAACTTTGTAAAATTCTCCCAAAATATCATTCAAAAATCTCTATCTATTTTTCTCTATTCATTAAGTGTATGTTTGGTATGACATATCTCTATTTAGTGAAACTTAATCCTATGCACCTCACTAAAACTACTCCACTTTTCTAACCTATATTTTGTACAATTAAAAAACTACTGAAATTCATAATCTACTATGAAAATATGTCGGTTACTCTCTGTCTGGTTCTCTAATAGATGTCTCTGTCTAGAAACTCTTCTTCAACCAGAATATTAACTTGGTTGGGAACTTAGTTTGAAACAAAATCTGTATAATTTCATTTTTTTCCATGGTATAATCATGTTCTCTCAATAAATTTTTTGAATTGTACTTTCAGCCTTTTTAGGCATTCTGATAGTAGAAAATGCAAGAAACCATTTTCAGTTTACTACTCAAATGACATTTTCTGGATGCTTATCAATTACTCTAAAACTTTCAAAAAAATTCTTAAACCTTCATAAATTATTCAAAATCTTCACCCTTTTTCACACTTCCTTAAAAATCTACAAGATAAACCAAATTAGACAAATAAACTTATTGAAATACACAATTCATCCTAGCATTGACATATTTGGGACTTTATAAAGTCATGTAAAGTTTATTAGAATTTTTCCCAAAAGAGGTTTGTCTGATTACTTCATAAGGTCTTCTCCATCCAGTTATTCTTTATCTAATCTCCCTTTGTCTGATATACTTCTTCAAATTGACTCTATTCGTTGGCCTCCTCACAAATTTTCATCCGACTTTCTCAACTTTGAACATCATATAGATTGTTTGTAACATGAATATTTTTTTACTTTAACTTTAGATAGGCGGTCTATGTGGAAACTTGATATACCTTTGAAGATGGTAAACTACATTATTGTAACTTTTAAAGACTTCTATCACATGATACTTATCTTTCTAGTGTTTTACTTTGTTTGATACTTATAGATTAAACTTATACTACTTCTCGAACAATAAATTTCTTACAAAATTATACTTTACCCCACTCTAGACTTATTTAAATGTTTTGTACAAATGTGTACAAAATTTTCATTTCAGACTTCTCCCAAATTGTATAGACCCCCTTTGAATTTCATTATTATTTTATAGAACCACACAAATTCAGTAACAAACACTTCTTACTATCCATATGATAACATCTATCTGATGATCTATGTCTTTTTAGTTGTGTCTGATGATATGCATGAATTACCCTCTGTCTGATAACCTTTAAGACTTTCATGAAAACCTTAATCTGGTAATAATCACCCCGGTCTGTCTGGTATTCTACGTCCATTTTGGTTCATTCGGTAAACTACATCCATTCCAATCAGTTCATAAATCTGTGTCTATAATTATGTGTCTATAAATGTGTGTATGGAAAGTCATACTCTATAATCTCAATAAATATTGGATCATAAGAAATATTCATGATATTTTTAACTTTTAGAATAGTTTTATAATCATATAACTTTATAGGAAAGTTTCTTAATAAAGTTAAGGAAACTTCCTTCAATAACTTCATAACATAACTTTATTAACTTCCCAAAACTTTCTCACTTATTATAAAAAACATTCTTAAAAAATTATATTTAAAAAAAATAAAAAAAATAGGCTAGGTTATCAAAATATCTTCAATCACCCCTTTAAATTTTTTATCAACACTCATAAACAACTTTCAAAAACTCAGCCTTTTCACAAATAATATTTTTGAAAACTCAATTTTTTTACTCATAAAATTAAAACCTTTATAATAGAGAATGTACCAAAAACACACTACTGAAAAAAGTAATGTTTTTGAAGTAATTCAATCCCTAGGTGAAAATGTTTTTTTGGATATGATAAGATAAACATTCCATAAATTTTTTCACTCAACTTTTTCAATTTTTATTCTCTCAAACTTTTCAATTTTTCTTCTCACAATTTTTTTCTCTCATTAATTTTATGATAATCATAGCTTAAAATCCATAAATGTGAGAGTTGTATGACCTTTAACAAATTTATACACTTTCTCTCACTTTTTTCAATATAATCCAATGCATGGTGGGGGTATATTCCTTAAAAACTTTTAGAAATTCATTGGTGGAGGCTGAACATGTGGTTGCAGTCACAATTCTTTAAATTTTCACTTGAAATTTCTTTGTTAAAAACATAAACAATTTGTTTCTTTGTTGAAATATATTCCAACATAATATCTCCACCAAAAACTTTCTCTTTAATTAATGATACTTAATATTAATGTGGTTTGATCTCAAGTGTTTTACATGATTTTTAGAAAGATTAATGGAAATATTATTATCCAAAAGTATCTTAAATGATTTTGAAATATTCACCATCAAATAATCCAGATAAACTTTCATCCATATCATTTGAGTACAAACTTGGGTAGCAGAAACGTATTCCACTTCCATTATACTCAAATAACTGAACTCTATTTCTTACTATGCCAACACACTAAAAATTTTCACAGGTAAAAATTTCCACCTAATTTTGACATTCTATCATTATAATATCTATCCCAATCAACATCAGTATATCTAAGAAAGTTTATGTCACAACTTATTTTATACAATAACCCATAGGAATAAGTTCCTTTAATATATCTGAGAATTCATTTTTTAGTTCCAACAAATGTGATTCCAATGGATCACTCTGATATCTTTCACACAAAGTAAAAACATAAAAAATGTACTTTAAACTGTAATATAGATCAAGATTCCAATTAACTTCCAAAAATATTTTTGATTCACACTTTTCCTAAATTCATCTTTACTCATCTTCATGCCAATAGAAATGAGAGTAGAAACTTCTTTGAAATCCCCCATGCCAAAATTTCATAACAATTTCTTGGTATATTTTTCTTAGGATATAAAAAATATATATTTTATTATGTATAAATTTTAAGACTATAAAGAAATTTAATTATTTGAGCATTTAAATTTCAAAGTTTTTCTCTGTTTGTTCATAAAATTCTTCACAAGATTTTTCCTCATCACTTGTAAAAATTATATCATCAATGTAAATAATGACAATAAGGGTACCTATACTAATATTCCTCAAATATAAGTTTCTATAAACTTCTCCTTTAGAAAATTTTATTTTATTTAGGAAACTATAAAGTTTATAGTACCATGCCTTAGGATGTTATCCCAACCCATATAAATCTTTCTTCAACTTGAAAACCCTGGTTTCATCATTTCCAAGCACAAACCCATTGGACTTCTCAATATAAAATTATTCTTAAATTTATATATTTAAGAAAGATGAATTTACATCCATATGATAAAATTTGTAAAATTTATGATAAATAACTGATAAAACCATTCTTATAGTTTCCAATATCACAATAGGGGAAAACATTTCTTCAAAATCGACACCTTCCATCTATGTGTAACCTTTTCAAATAAGTCATGCTTGTTTCTTGAAATTCTCTATGTTCATTCATCTTGTTTATGAACACCAAAATTTCCCTAATAATATTCATTCCTACTAATCATGGAATAGGTTCCCAGGTTTCATCATTCTTAATATGATTTAACTCTTCATTCATAGCATCAACCCACTCTTTATGTCAGACTGCCTCTAAAACATATTTTGGTTCAATGTGTGAGATAAGTGATGTTTGATTCTATAATATCAAATTTCTTCTGGTTTAAACTAGATTTTTTTGATTTCCAATGATGTTATAAATTTTAACCTATTTTTATAGGGTATGAAATTTTAGATATTTTCTACTTATTTTAATTTCCTCATCATATGATTCTTGAGAATCTTCACGTACCTATTTTCGATCAAATTTATCTTTTTATTGGAAGTCTTAAAATTATCTTCCAAAAAATTTTAAAAACTTTTGTTAAATATGTTATATTTTCAACAAATTTCACTTAATAGGAATCCAAAAACTTTTTATATGTTTTTTCTAAATTTTGTAACTTCTTCTATTGGATGAAAATTCATTAAAAATTTATTCCTCTACTTGTTCATAAAATTTTACAAGATCACGATTTTTGATCTTTATAAAGTAATGAATCCCAAAAATATTGAAGTATTTTATTGAGGTATTTTTCATGTACCATATCTCAAAATGAGTCATGTTGGATTCTTGATGAAACAAACATCTATTTTTCACATGTACAATAGTAATAACAAATTCTCTCTAGAAAAACTTAGAAAGTTTGTACTCAACCATCATGATTTTTCACATTTCAAATATGCTTCTATTTTTTCTTTTCACCACTCCATTTTATTAAGGAGTGTATAGATCACTATATTGATGTTTGATTCCATGTTTCCTCAAATAGGATTCGAAATCATTATCCGTTTACTTCAGTCTGTTGTCTATTCTCAGCTTTAGAATATAAACACCTAACACCCTTTAAACTCACATTTTAAAGTATCTAAACATTTATATAGCTTATCATTCATGATTCATAGACATTATGTTTTTCATCTAGGTGAAATCATCAATGAAAGATATAAATTAAAAATCCCCCTTTATTTATTTATGTATCATAACCCCACAAATATCTGAGTGTATATGATCAAGAGGTACATTGGATTGGATTTCAAATTTCTTATGTTTTCGACTAACCATCTTCACTTTTGGATATATTGAATAAAAAAATCATCTTTACTACTCAACTTTGGTAAGTTTCTGATATAATATTCCTTATAAATTCATATCATTAATTTTTGGACAAGATTTACAAGTTTTTGGTGCCATAACTTATTTTCATCCTAAACACTTAAGTAACATGAGTTACAAAGTACTCCAATCGGAAAGATATTTCCTCTGGTTCTTTCTCACTTTTTAAAAACATTTTCATATTTAGAACTTATAATGATATAGGAATATATTAATTCATTAGAGTCATCACAAATTTTTCTTAAGCTTATTAGGTTGTGTTTGAGCCCATCAATATACAAATCTTCCTTAGACTTCAGTTTTCGAGCTATGATCTCAGCTATTCCTATTCCTATGATTTTAAGGAACTACCATTACTAAAAGTAACATCTCCTAATTCATGATTTTCAACATATTTTAAGTTATTTATATCACCTATCATGTGTGAGGTATATACACCATCAATAATCCATGGTTTTTTTCCTTTTTATAGCTTTTAGAGCTAATCTCTATAATGAAGGATATTTCCTCAACTTTCTTCTTTCCAGCTTCTTTTTATTTCCTAGTATAGAAAGCTGTTACCAAAAGAGTTTTTATAAATTCATAAGTAAAGTGAATCAGTTGGACACATCTTCCACAAAATTCCTCCAGACAATCAAATTGGGTTTGTATAGGAAACTTTCTATCATCATGTGATTTTTCCATTATTTCTCCCCATAGCTTAGGAAAGTTTCTCACCTTTATTCCACTACCTATCCCCCTGAGTTCATTCCTATTTTTTAGAAGAGACATATTATTCTAATAGTTATAAGCTTTATACCCATAAATTCCATATCTCCAATAAAAACTATCAAATTTTAGTCTTCTATAGAATTTGGATCTTTCCCTATATATTGTTTTCTGAGGTTCATTGCATCTTTCTATTTTTGTTACCACCTATCATGGGGAAAATTTATTATGGGGGTTATTTTCAACTTTTTATTGATATTATGGATTTCCCATAACCTTTCTCTACCCATTCCTTCTCAACATTTTTTCTAGCACATGCATGGTTAGTAAAATTAGATGAACTTTTATATTTAGTTGGTGAATATTTCACCCAATTCTTGGAATGAGATTTCTTAGCAGCTTGAGATGATTTCGACTTTAAATATAAATAATTTTTGACATTTTAATTCATCTTTATTAAGGTACTTTCAACCTCTAGATTTTTTTATTTAGTTTCACATAACTTATCTTCCTTAGAAGAAACTTTATTATAAATACCATCCACTATATTTCCATATTCTGTAACTTTCAAATTGAGGTTCTCAATCTATTCAATGTGCACATCTTCCTTTTTAAGAAAAAATTATTTTCATTTAAACTTATTCCAATTAACATTATTCATAACCATTATTTATTTCTTCATACATGTGTTTTTCTCAAGACATGCAATAATCTATGATCTCAACTGATATTCTCTATAGTTTTCTTTATTATCTTATTTTTTATTATCTTATTCTTCACTATTTGGGAAATATTCATTTTTATAAAAATTTTCAAAATAAGTTTTTTAACTTCTCAATATTTTTATCTTATGAAGAATTATTTTCAATATAATCAGATTCAACTTTCTTACTCAATATAATTATTCTACATTTAGAAATTTTTTTCTTACCACCAATGGATTTCTTTTCTTCACTAGAAGTTTTTTTACACTTATTCCATCAAGGTTTTTCTTTATAAGAATCTTCATATTCTCTTTCATTATTCTTAATAAAATTAAAAAAAAGTTTTCAATTCCTCCATACTTGAAGCATTTAACTGGTATTTTCCTCCATACTTTCCTCCACCTCTCTGTGAATTTTTAGAGATATAAAACATGTTTTTTTCATTCATTTCATCATTTTCATTATCTTTTGAACCACTGAGGTTAATAATATTAGTATACTTGATTTTTATATTTCTAATGATTTCAAAATCAACTTCATCCTTGATATTATTCTTTAATTCTTGAGTTTTACTCATTTCATTAGCAATAAGTAAGTTATGTATTTTTTTAATAGATAAGTCATCTTTATCTTCTAAAGAAAAGATTTTAGAATCAAGCCTATCTGAAAAGTTTCTCATGAGTTTCTTTAAAATGGTAGAATCTTAAAAGACATATATAAATCCTATAATATTGAAAACAACTTCATTAACTCTTGTGAAGTACTCAATGATAGTTTCTTCATATGCCACTCTGATATCTTTGAAATTACTATTCTAAATTTAAAGTTTTTATTCCTTTACTTTGGTGTATCCCTCAAAGACACTTTCGAGTTTGTCCCAAATTTACTTAGTAGTTTTGAGTATCATCACCTTCATGTAAAAATTTTCTAACAAATAAACTATAATAGAATTTATAACATTCCTATTAAACTCAATATTTCTTTTGTCATCAAATGTCATGGGATCATTTTTCTCAATGGGTGGAAAACCAATTGTAGTTGAATCAATGACCACCAGGACAAGTGATAGAAGACAGAGTATCATTCTATTTTTAAAACCATAATTAGTTTTTCCATTGAAGGAAAGAATACCTCTTTTGTTCACTATATTGAGATTTTCTATGATAAGGATATGATAATGGAACCTTGCCTCTGGTACCAATTGAAGTTCCATAGGTTCATGAGAACCACTAAGAGGGCGGGGGGGGGGGGGGGGGTGAATCAGTGGAAATGTTTTTATAATTTCAATTTTCTAAAATTAACCCTTGTAACTTGATAGAGTTATTATCCTTGTAAAATTTTTGAAAAAAACTCATAAGCATTCAATTATAAAAGGTAAATAAGGAACAAAATATTTAAAAGATTCAACCTCAGTGTCATAGCCGATATCATTTCCATGGAGACTCCCATAAGTCCATGAAAATTAACTATTAGTAAGAAGTGAATACAACTAGATCCAAATCCCATTAGAATCCTTTTATATCATGATAAAAATTATTATTCTGAGTCCCATTCGTTTATGAATTTTTTATTACAAAACTGATCCAACACAAAATTATAAACTTTGTAAATAGCTCGTAGAAGATCATTTAGAAATCTTTGTTTGTTATTCTCCATAAAATATGTGTCTATCTGGCGTGACCTACCTATATCCATTTCTTCTCCTTGAAACTTCACTACTTTTCTAACCTATATTCTATTTTATTAGAAAAAATACTACACCACAATATTTTATCAAAAACTATGTTTAGTTTCTCTAAAATGAAAATTTTGTTCAATGCTTTGATCAAATCCTATGTTTGGTAACTCTTCTTCAACCAGGATATTAACTTTTTTGGGAAATTAGTCCAAAATAAAATTTAAAATATTTAATATTTTTTCATGGGTGAACAATTTTATCTCAATAACTTTTTCATACTATAATTGCACCATTTTTATAGGTTCCCCTAGAATAGAAAATATGGAAAACCATTTTATTTTCCTACTCAAATGAAATTTTCTAGATGATTCTCAATTATTATAGAACCTTCATTAATATTTATAAACCTTTATTAATTATCTATAATCCTCACCCTTATTTATACTTCCTTAAAAAATATAAATATAAACCAATTGATAAAAATAGACTAATTGAAACACAGAATTCAACTTAGCATCAACATATTTGGGACTTTAAAAAGTTATATAAAGTTTCCCAGAAACTATACCTGGAAAATTTTTATTTAATGACTTCATAAGGACTTCTCCATTCAATTCTAATTTGTTTGATTTCCCTCTATCCAATATTCTTCTTCAATTTGACTACGTCCGTTGGAATCGTCACAAATGTTTGTTTGAATTTATCAACTTCAAACTTCATATAGATTTTTTATAATATAAATCTTTGTTACTTGAACTTCATACAGGACATATGTATGGAAAATTGATCTACATTTGAATATTTTTGACTAAATTTTTTCAACTTTTAAATACTTATGTCACATGTAACTTCTCTATGTGGTGATTTACTCTATCCAGTACTTATGGCTTCAAATTTGTACTGCTACTCAAACAATAAATTTTCTCACACAGTTATACTTTCTCACCCTTTATACTTCTTTAAATATTTTGTAAATTTTTTTTTAAAAATCATCATTTTAGAGTTCTTAAAAATTGTTCATCTCTCCCTTTGAATTTCCTTCTCATTTTTTGAAACCACACAAATTTAACAACAAACACTTCTTGATATCCATACGATCATATCTTTCTGATGATCTTTATATGGTTAGATATATATGATGATTTTATTCTACTACCCTTAGTCTGTTAACCTTTAATACTTTCATAAAAACCTCTATCTAGTATCAACCACCCTAGTTCATCTGATAGTCTATGTATTCTCTTATCCGTTTGATAAACTACTTCCATTCCAATCAGTTCAAAAACCTATGCATGAAACTCTATTTATAGAAATACATGTCCATAAAATTCATACTCCATCGTCTCACTCAAGCTTGGATCATGATAAATATATATGTTTTTTTAACTTTGAGAATATTTTTAGCATCATATTACTTCATAGGAAAGTTTCTTAACAAATTTAATGAAACTTCCTTTACTAACTTCATAATATAACTTTCTTAACTTCTAGTAACTTTATCACAAGTTAGAAAAAAAATTATTAACAAATTCTATTTTCAAAAAATTCAAAACTTTTTTTGGAATACTTACCAATGTATCTTCAGATGATGAAGGGAAAAAAACCATGTTGGATGTCTATGCCATAGTGTATCCCAAGAGACTTCGATGAGTTCCCTAGTGATATATCAACCCTAGAGAGGGTGTGTATAGGTAATGGGTATAAATTATTGTCTGTGTCACTTTCCATATGATGCTAAAAAGGTTGTAGAATGATATGATAATGTTTATGGATGCTCTATTATATAAGTGACATGATCTAACTCAATAGATAAGAAAGGGAAAATAGAACCCATATAGGGTGTATGTGCTTTATTGTGACATAAGGGACCTCAAAGAGTGACCTAGTGATATATCAAACCTAGAGAGGGTGCATGTGGGTAATGGGTAGATACAATTGATTGTGTCACCTTAGAACATGAATTGTTTGTATCAACCTAATATGGTTGTGGTTATGAGGATATGTCGTGAACTTAAGAGGATAATATTGATTATGTGAGACAAGTTTGAGTATATAAACAACCATTGAGATGTGTTTTATGAGATACCATGGGTGGGAAACAATTCCCATGAGTCTTATGAATGAATTACAAGGTTATATTCTAGGATTAATATTATGTATGATGAAAATTGGGATTCCTAGGATTCTCCCCAAGATACAAGCCTTTGAGCCCCATATATATTGGGATGCTCGAGATACTTCCCAAGATCCGGAGGGTGCACCTCATATGTGGAATTCCTTGGTTGTTAACTAAGATTCAACTTTTATTACTATCTATATTATCCAAAATATTACTTGGAATTTAGTGTCTACCTATATGGGGTTCCTAATATATACCCTAGGACCTAAACTTTGATTCTGATATTATGAGATGCCTAGGATACTCCCTAGGATATAGTGGATAATGCTAATATATATGGGTTTCCAGGATACTTCTGGGGATCTAAAGAATATGTTTGCTGACTATGGGATGTCTAGGATATTACCTAGGATTTGGAGATTATTCTTCATGTATATGAGATTCCTATGATACAACATAGGATCTAGACAATGAGCCTGATACTATTGAATTATCTAGGATTACCTCATAGGAATTGGTGCTTGCACATGCTACAATATGGTTATTTATATTGTTATAATTATGATGATTATTCCATGTTCTTGGAGACACTATTACATTATAAAAAGTAGGTATAGTCGATATTGAGTGTCACATTATAACCTAAGGATCAATGGTGGTTATTTAATAATGCTTACACATTATATTTAATTATTCATCTAAGAATACCACATGTCCATACACTGCTTTACTGGTTATGTATGGAAACCCATTGGTGGATCCCTATTGAGTTTTACTCACACCCTTCTTGGGTGTCCATGACACTTGTGTACCCAAGAATATCTTCACTAATCATAGGTTTAGGTTGAGAAGACGACCAATATTTTATGATCGAGTAGGATAACTCAGATGGGATTTAATGGCTGGATGAGGTGAGGCTTAGGGATGGTTGTAAATCCTCATATATTTTATTTATCTTGTATATATGGTTGACCCCTATGAGTGGTTAATTGTGTAATGCTAGAATGACCGTGTATCTATATGGTTGTATGCTTTCACATTCATTTGATATAACATGTTATGATTTATTTCTTCTACACACTCTAGTTATTTTTGATGGATGTTCTTTAGTTATTTTTTTATTATGTTTCAATCTAATATGAGGGTATAGTCTCCCGAAGGTAACAATTTAGGCCCTCAATGATGGTTCGTAGACTTTTTTGTATGAGAAGGTATGCTTGAGGTCTAGTAGCGATCTCCAGTCCAGGCACTGCTAAAGCTGGTGATGGATCTCGTTCTGGTTCATCATGAACAACTTTTTTAATAGAAATTCTAGGTTACTAGATATGATATTGTTATTCTTGGTTTCTACTATTATAGTTTCATGATTTATCCTAGAGTGAAATTCTTGGGTTTTGGATTTATGATTTATCAATTTTTTGATCTTGGATCATTGGAAAGAGGATTGTGTACATGAGTCATTCTTAGCACATATGACTCACATGACATATGCTTGATCATGTGAGATTGATATGACCAATGACGAGGGTTCAATTATTTAATGTGTTAATAATAACTTATACAATATTTTCGTATATAAATTATGGGTGGAATTATAATTATATGAACCATAATATATTTTCTTTGATGACAGGTCATGTGGATTCTACAAAGGGATGTTTCTTGATGAAGAATATACAACCCCCCATGTAAGGGATGTATAGTGATCCTTAGTAGGTTGGTGTGGACATTGGATGCCTTAGTGATGAACCTGTAGTGGGTAATTATGAAACTGGTTCTAGACTATGAAGTGGGTTCAGTTACTTAAAGTTTCAATAAAAACCTATATGGTGTTATCCCATATAGCTTCTTTGTGGAATTTTATTTAATCGAACTATATGACTATGGTATATTCAAAAAATATCTTCATAGAAAAATTTAATTATATATCAATGGTTGATATTGTAGTCCATAGGGTGGGTAGTCTCATATGTAGATTCCCAGTTAGAATTAGTGCCCCATTAGGATAATGAATTAGCATGTGATGCCTTATATGTTTATATATATGAGAACCTTAACGAGAGAGTTTTGGAACATGAGTTTTCATGTGATATTTGATATAGGAACTGATAGGTGTTTCCCATGAGTTATGACCTATATGATAGAGGAAATTAGAGATGGATTGGGAAGTCATGGTATGGTTGACCTGAGTGTATTCCTTGGAATGGATTGTTAGGAAACCATAGTAAATCAATTTTTTTCCATTCATAGAAACCTCAAATCACTAAAACTATTCAAGTTGAGTCATGGATTTTCTTAGGTTTTCCCAATTCAGGAAAATAACCCTAGAAATAATGGAAATTTTTATAGAGACTTTTTATATTATTTCTTCTTAGTTTATAGTAATATTCAATATATTTCCCATATTTACCATTCATTTTTTTATAAAAAATTTCAATAAAATTAAGGATACCTATTTTTTGGTACATCATATAATACCACATGCCTAAATAGATGAGAAAAATCCCTAATGGAATTTAAATTTTCACCTCATTGTAAGGTTAAATTTTGAAATAGAAATTGGATGGGAATTTTAATGTTGGGAATAGCTTAAAATATGTATTTTGGATGAGGAATGTGACTCGAGTGGCATCATAGAGATTCAAAATAACAAAAGAGTAGGGATGGGGTGGATAGGCTACTGATTACCAATAGCCTACAACCACCGACCAACTAGTGGTGTACTTTTGGGGGAAGAATTATCATTCTACCCCCTCAGGATTTTAAGAGGGGGAGCCCTCTTTATCCCCCTATTTTTGTGTGCACAAGTCGACAACACCCTCCCCTCAATCTTCTCCCTTACTCCTTATAGTGGGGTAGTTTTTGATGGATTCTGGTGGTGATATAAGGTAAGTCACTCTATTTTATTTCTCTATCCTTGGTCTCTCCATCCATCACCTATGATTTATGGGAAATTGTGTTTAGGTTTTAAGTGATGATTTCACTAGAGGAAGGTGAAATCTTCCTAAAATGAAGGGGGTTTCATGCTACTTTCATGAAGGGAATCTCGTAATGATGTCCACTTACCACCATCCGTTAATTTGATGAAGGTACATAACATCACCAAAATTATTAGGGTTTTACTTATAATTAAATTATTTTAGAAATTTAATCATCATATTATATTAGGGATTTAGATCGGGTTGTTACTAGGAGTCTTTTGCAGACCTCCTGTAGGTAGTTGGTTGGGGATTCAGTGTAGTGATGATAATCAGTGAGTTATCCAGAAATTATGCCTAACTATTTTAATTATTTAAATTATAATTTGTGGTTAAATGAGTTAAATATTTTTTTTAATTTGAATATAATTATTGTACTTTTTGAAGTGGGATAGGTGAACAAGATGTCAAGAAAAACATAGATAATCTTGAGTAGCAACTTTTCACATGAGAATTAAATGGATTTGGCTTCCTTAAAGGTAGGTGATCCTAGGAATTTCCCTATTAATTTATGTTTTCATTATGGCACATGTGTATGTTTTTCCCCACCACCTTATGTGACCAACCCTACCTTTTAATAATTGAAATTTTAATTTAAAATTTAATGTTTTAATTTACATGTAAATCATTAAACACATATGGTGTGCCATGGACCGAGAAAAGTACCAATGGGAACAATAAAATCTTGATCACTAGATTACTTTCCTCAACCATATATTACTAAGGCCATGAATATCATTGTGATGACCTGTGACATTTGGACCCCTTAAGGGGTGAGACTAGAGTGAGTGATACTTAGTGTCTTGCATTTAAGAGACCCTTGAGACCACTTGGAAGAGTTTAAGTGACTTATAAGACTTTGGATTGTGGGCCATATGTGACCCGGGTGATACCTTGGATCTCTTATCCTCCTTGAATTAAACCTTGGTCAAGTGCAACTTTCCCTTAAGACGTGACTAACAATGTGAGTATACCTTGGTTAAACTATTGATAATTTGGATGTGTGTACTCACTGAGCACAACCTAGGACATTGAGGTGGGCCATTATCCATCTCTCTAGACCATTGATAATGTAGATTACCCTTGTTTATTATTAGGTCCTACCATGTACAACACTATTGAGGGATGTGAAACCCTCATTGTGTTGGGTGTTGGTCTTAGACACGAGGCGGAGACCAAAGAACCCAATTAGAGTGCCCCCACTTTTGTGTTGACCTAGGGAACCTAAGGGATGCTCTAAGAGTTACCTGACCCTGACTGGGTGTGTAGTGACTAGTATAGAATACTATGGGTGTCACCTTAAAACCAGAGTCTTGGTGTGATATGTGGAGTTTGTAGTTGTATAGACAAGTTAGGCATGTAACCTACCCTTGTTTATTGATTTTCCATATATTGTATGAAACATAGTTAAGAGGTGGTTGTATTATGATACATATAGAAAATTTATTGGGGGAAATTTTATGTTCGAAATGGAAAATACCCTTAAATGATTTTTTATATTTTTTTGAAATAAAAACACCCCATTGGGTGGTATGGAAATATCCCTTCAGGGAGGTCATGATACTTCAAAAAACACCTCTTATAGGGTGTTCTGTGATACTTGATGCGTATACACTATGAGATGGTGTTGAAACTACTGGTGGGGATATCATGGTTATAGAGTTGAGATTATATTGGTTTTAGGTAGAGTATAGGTCCTACCATGTGCTATCTATCGGGGCTCGTAGGGTCTTCTATGTGCATGGTCAAGTCTTACACACTATTGGGGTTATTCTACCAGGTGTTGGAGTTGGTTACATAGAATCAACTTCTTTAGTACTTGATTATTATTTTTTATTTAATATAGTTTCTTATCACGTGATGTTTTTTCCTATGCATGAAATTTTCATGGGATACTGTAATAAGAATATATGTCACACTGAAAGGTCATAGTAGTTCCCTACTATAATGAGAACCTAAAAGTGCCATGAGAATATTCTTGAATATTGTTCTATGGTCAGATGATATATTATGATGGGACACAAATGATATATACTATTAGGAGTATGATGATCATAATACATTGAGACACCCTCTCATAGTGTTCACCCTTGGTAATATCTAAGATATCATATTATGAGAACATACCCAACAATAGTAAATACACATTTCTATATGACATTGGATGTTCCTATTTTCAGAAATATGTGTTTGAATCACCTATTTTGATAATACCAAATCATGTTTCATTTATGTGATAATCATGTTTCTACTAAAGAATAATCATGTTTCATTAATATTTATAGTCTCTATCCAGTGATACATAATAATGTTTCATTAATATTTATAGTCACTATCCAGTGATACTTATGTATTTTTAATCTCACTATTCTATTGTTTAATCTTACAGTGAAAAATTTATCTAAGTAAAGGTTACCGATAGAAAGGACACTATAGAAAGGTCACTGATAGAAAGGTCACCAATAGAAAGGTCACTGATAGAAAGGTCACCGATAGAAAGGTCATCAATAGACAGGTCACTGATAAAAGTTCACCGATGAAGGTCACCGATGAAGGTCACCGATGAAGGTTACCACTGAAGGTTACCATTGAGAAGTTTACCACTGATGTCTACCGCTGAAGGTTACTGATTCAAGGCTACCGCTGAAGGCTACCGATGAAAGCTACCAATGCACACCTACTGTTGAAGCCTACCATTATGAAGGCTACTGTTACCAGTCTACCGATGCTTACCCATCCATACTTTTTCAAATTCTTAAGATTATTCTAACAATCATATTTGGTAAATTTAATGCTTCTAACATTAATTAATGCTGATTATAGACATATCAAGAGACCGTATCTGGGGACAGTATGAGGTACGAGGAGGACCGCAGTGGTTTACTTATTCCTATTTTCGAATCTCAAATATAAAAGATAATACTGAGGAAAAAACCATACACCAAAGAAGAGAAAAACAATAGAGGAATGCATGAGAAAGAACTTACTCACTAGATCAAAGAGAACAAGGAAGAATCATTCGAGCACTTACACTGTGAACCCAAGAGTCTCATGAAGATCATTTCAGGAGAATAAATTCAAGGCTACCTTATATGCTTCATGAACTCTCAATCAACACAATAAGAAGAACACTCAGTTTCTGAAAGCTAGAACCTAGAGTTGTGACACTCTGTTTTGAGGACTACTTCTAGAGAAATACTCTAACCGCAAAGTCCTCACACCAAGGAGTTAAGAGCTGAACTTCAAACACATAGAGATTTCTAAACTCAATATTATAATCTTATCTCTACTATGTTATTTTATTTTACATTTTTGAAAAGTGTGTGGGTCTGTGTGTTATTCACACTTTCTTCTGTGCTTAAACTAGAGGATACTGAAAATATTCACATCAAACTTCACTTACACTTTGTTTACCACGTACAACTGTGGAAGAGACCATGTGTGCTCTGTATTGTTTGTTTTCCTACAAAGAACTATGGTAGAGGGTGTGAACCCTGGACAGTTTGTGAAAACTATTGTAAAGCCTGATACAGCCTCTGTATCAAGTTTATCATTTATATAAACTGCTTGGTGGCAGGTGATCACCATGTGGAGAGGATTACGTCTCGACTTGAGACTGAACATCTTGTTTAACTCCACTATGTACTATATTTTGTAATAATCTGTTTTATCTATTTTCTGCTGCTTATAATTTCAAAAACAGCAAACTGTTTTTGCATTAACTTTGATTGTTAGTTCTAGTTAGTGTGTGTATGTGTTTAATTCAGTAAACTTGTTTCAAAAGTTTAAGAAGTGTTTTACACTAATTCAACTTAGGACAAATCACCCTTTGAGAAATCGGTTGAACAACTAAACATTTATATCTATACTGCTTTAATTAAATGGGCCGTTTTAAAATTGGGGGATCTTTATCACAAAGTTTTTAACAAAAATTTTAAGTAGGAACTCAATTCACCCCCCTCTTGAGATTCCACTTTGACCAACAATATGTTTTGATCCTTAGAATTTAATATTATCAATAATGGATACAATGAATCATGTGATTTGATGTATTTAGGAAAACCATGATGATATATGTTCATGGTGAGGTATGATACATTGGGTGTATCATGAGTGATATTACAATAATAGATAATATGAGAAATGATTTATCCCTTTTGTACCTTGATGGAAGTTGATATATGGACCTTTGATTGGTGTGGAACTGCATACATAAATCCATGGCCATGGTATTCGGTGGGTGAGTTCATTTATGAGAAGTTAAATAAAGAGACATTGAGCATATAGGTTTATGGCACTGGCATGAAACCTGCTTGATTTGAGATATCATATTAAAAGGATTACATTACATGGTAAGCATTTGTGGGATGTTTTATGTCACCATAAGATTAAATTATTTCTCTATAGATGCCTTGGTGTGTTTCTAGAAATAAACCTTGGTCTTTAGACATTCATTCCTAATGCCACTAAGAAAGAGGCCTAGAGGGTCACACACTAAGTGTATTTTCAATATTAGTTAAATTCTAATATTGAATTTAATAAGTTTGAATAAATAATATTTATTTAGGTTTGGTTGATTACCATAATTTAATCACAAGTTATTTGAAAGGATAAGTGAGCCAAATAATAATAAATATTTATTTTCAAGATCTAGAGAATATAATATTTATTATATTTATTTATTAATAATATAGTTATATTTATTTATTAAATAAATATTCATTATTTTAAGATCGGTAAATGTAGACGAGGGAGAGCAGACTGAGTTTAATGGTCCAATTAGAAATGTTATAAATGATATTTATTTATATATTCTTAAAGGTGTTTCACATGTCAAATTAATAATAATAATAATATTATTATTATTATTATTTTACATGGGGTAAATTAATAATTATAATGTTTGGAAAAGGCTTGTTTGTAATTTGATAACCCTAAACCTTCCATAATAAATATTAAATTATATCACTTTCTATAACCACTCTTGGTGTGCACAATGGATATAGAGAGACTCTCTCAATACCAAGATAGATATATAGAGATATATAATGGGATCTCTCATCCTCCCCTATCAATCCATCGATAGTACATAAAAATTTCTTCCTCCTTATAGAAGAATTCTGTTGCGATCAACCATGAACAACAAAATCAATAAGAATTGGTCGTACTAGCACCCGATAATTCCACAATGATTTCCCAATATTTTGTTTTACATGTAAATCACTACTAGAAGGATTCTACACTTGGATACTACAATAAAATGATGGTAAAATGATATCTAGTCAAACAAATCATCGACAAAGAGAGAATTAAGAGTTGAGGTAATTATATATTTATTCATAAATTAATTATAAATTAAACATGATGATCCCCCTCTTATGGTTTTGATATTTTATTTAGTCAAATAATCTATAGTTTTTGTATTAAATGATGGTTTTAGTCATGTGTAGCAACGATTAATCATAAATTAAGACTAAAAATTGATTTAGCCATACCATAAAGGCACTTCTGCTATGCTATAAACCTACAAATGGTATCAGAGTGGTCACATATTTAATGTATAATTATTTATTATTCATTGATTATTTTCATGAATTTGTGTTTTCATTTAATCATATCGATTCATTTTAATATATGAAATCATCACCTATTCCCTTCACTATTCTTTCCAACATAACCAGTAAATAGTTAAGATTTGAAAAAATGAAGAAACATCTGAAAACTACCACTTAGAGATTACAAAGGTACATCCTTGATAAAAATAGAGTAAATGACATGTACTTGTCATATACATGTTATTTATTAATTTTTCTCATATGTATCTCACTCTATTAAGTCAGATCTGATAAAATCAGATCTAAGATCCAAATAAAGAAGATTGGTGTAAACATCATTACAGATTGGAACAAAGCTTGAAGAAATACATGTTGTGTATCCATAGTATATGATGTGTAGTACCCAATTTCTCATGGCCAAGAACACAGGGTGTCCCAGCATTACATGTATTATATACATGACATGAGGAATGATATCTTGTGGTGAAACTCTAAGGCCACACACCGTGTCAGTTGGGTTATATGTCGTGTACCTATAACTCTTCAATGACAGGTGACACGCCTAGTACCTAGAAATGTGATACAAACATGGGAAGAAGACAGTACATGTTGTGTAATTAACTACACACTGTGTAGTTTTCTACATATGCTGTGCTTAATTTAAATTGGATAGAAATATTAAACATATAACCAAACCTATTAACATGTATTATGTGTTTCATTTATTCGATAGTACACACTATGGAATAGTATTGATAATAATATATTTAATGTAATGAACCTAACCCCAGAAATCTAGATATGGTGTCTACTTTATTACATTGGAATAGATACAAGGGATCTAATCTTGAAGGATCGATCAATTTAGTAGTCTTGAAGAGATAAATACACACATGATTCCCATATTACATTGGAAATATAAAATACATAACATAAAATAATTCTTGAATCCTCAATATTATTCACGATATCCTTCTTCATATCTTGAGTAAAAGAAAACAAATATAAGGGTGAGATTAAATGCTCAGTGAGGGTTACATATAGTGGAATATATCCTGAGTAAATAAGGCATAATCAATATAGAAATGTATATAACTGAAAACACATTCCATTTAATAAATAATTTGAGCATGAAATGGAACCATATATAATATTAATGAAGTAATATCATGGATAATAAAAACTAAATTATCAATGAAGGGAATATATATTATTAGAATTCATGATCTCAAAAATCATGATATTTACACTATAAAATCCTTGTGCCAAGATAGTTTAATTTATGGGTAGGTATACACCAGAAAACCATTTAATACTAGCTTACTGATTTGTCTCATGAAACCTATTGATGCATTGAGGGGCTATATAATTTTGGACCCCACCAATCACTACATTTACAATGAATTACTCTTATATTTAATTATCAATTCAATCCATAAATGATATTCCTTATCAATAAATATCGATATTGAGTAAATAATACAGATTTATCAAGTTTTCCCCAATCAATCAAATATTTATTATAGTAAAACACCATATGTAGAAATGATATATTATTTAAGAAATAATTATATCCATGATAAAGAATGTGTATATTTAAGATAAATGTAATTCCAAATGTTTACAATGAAGTTAATGATTCTATTCAAAATTTAATGTCCAAATATTTATCAGGAGATGAGAGATAGCCATTAGAAAAGTTGATTTTGTAGTAAAATAAATTCATTTAAAGAATGGAAATGAATAATTTAAAACAAGTTTTCATCAAGAATTTACTTTTTTACAATCATTTAAATCTTATAGAATAATATAAAAGGAATAAAATATTTATTATAGTGATGTAGTCTATTAACATCATATACATTAAAATAAAACATTCCTTTTTTACTATTTATATGAAAGGTTAAAAATGGAAATTTTAGAGTTAAAATTAGAAAAATTGATTTCAATACCATTTGAGAATTCAATGATAACTTAAAATTAATTAATAAATAATTTGATTAATAAAAATTACTTTTTAAAACAATTTTGAAATATATAGTCATGAAAAAAAAATATACCTGATAAAAAAGAGAAATAAGATCAGATTTATTTTAAAAATTTATATTGAAAGAGTAACTTGAATTGAATCATTGATAATCATGAATAAATAAATATTCTTGTTAAATAACTCAAAGGGTTAGTATATAAACCACATAAAAGTAATTAGCTGCATGATACCAAGTATGTCTCAATGGAGTAGAAATTGAGATGAAATCTCTTTCCTCATGTTCATCTTACCTTGTATGTTCTTTTAACTTCCTGTATAATAAATTATGATTTATTATAATTACATAATATAAACACATATATATATATATCTATAATATCATATATGATCCATTTATAACATTTTACCACATGTTTGTTAATAATATTTTATTATTATCATTATTTTGGGTGTTAACTGCTTAGTTTTTCATGTATGTTTTGATTCAGTAGTTCCGGTCATTGTAATTTTATTATAGTTCCATAATCTCCATATTTTTATTCATGATATAAATATTATATATATCCATTAAATATATCCTTATTACCTTCCATGTAATCTCTTTTTGGAGGTGGTAGTCCACACGTATGCACGAGCGACATTATCATTTTCTAAAGGATTGGAAGGTAAGAAGGGATATATGATATTATAATTACATAATAATATTTATATCATAAATATAATATATAATTATTAGTTTCATATTTATAACCATGCATGTAAAGTGGTGATGAAAAATTAAATACACCGCAAATTGGAAATGGTAAGTCGTACGTACGCACAAAAAATGTTTTTGATTTTCTTAGGATAGAAAAGAGATGTAATATAGTTTTAACATAATAATAAGAATATATTAGTATATTTATGATACTGGAGTTATTATTTTATTTTGGTAGAACACATTAATAGGAAGTATAATAAGAGATGAACTTGAAAGAGTTGGTAAGGATGATTACCACTTTTTTGGTAGACTTTCTTTAGAAATACTATTAAGGGACCTAAGGTTAGTATTTTAGAAGGGAAAGAACCTATATAACTTTGGATTTTTATAAGGGAATTTTCAGGGGGTTTAGAGCTAGTTTTATCAATGTGGTGTAAAGAAAAGATAGAATGAATTTCCTTTTATAAGTGAGGAGAGGGGCATTCTTGGAATTTATTAAAGTATTAAATTAATATAAATTATTTATTATATAAAAATGGATCCAAATTGATATAATTAGAATATAATATGAGTATTAATCTAAATAATCTCATACAATAAAATTTTTACATGTTTTGGTTATGTTTTTACCATTAGTTTTAACTACTCATTAACCTTTTTAACAATCACTAGAATATTAATTTTTCTACATTTAAGGGTCAATAATGTTACTATAAAATGAAAAGTACCCATAAATGGACAATGGTTGATTTTTTTCAACTATATACTATTAATTTGGACTAGTATAATATCTTTATGAATTTTAAATCATTTAATACAATATTATTTATTATAAAATATCATCAATGTCATTTTTTGACACTATTCATTTAATTTGACTTTAAATACATAAAGACAAAGGAGATTCAAATATAATTTGTTAAAAGTTACCTAAAAAATCATATATATCTATAAAATTCATTTAAATCATTAATTATTTCAAATTATATTATTTTTAGTATCATTTATTTTGTTTTTCTATTAATTAAATATATGTTGTTTTGACATTGCGCAAACATTTAAGGTAATTATTTCATCACTAAAAATTATAAATAATTTAAAATGATAAAAATAAAAATTTATCTTTAAAATTAATATTATAACCAAATATAAGTTTTATTTATCCCTATAATTAAATATTATAGATATTAAAAAAATAAAATTTATATTTTTGTCTTTATCTCTCACTTAAATATTATAGAGGTCATACTTATAGCCAAATGGAAAAAAAGCCATATTTTCAATTTTGGGATGATTATAGATGAAATATAATCATAAAATGAAATTAATTAAATTATTGGGATTATTTTTACTGACTTATCACATTATTTTTAACCTCAATTACCTGATTTACCCTTTTTGTGGTGAAATTTATTTACTATGGTTACTATTCATAATGACAAAAAAGTAAAGGGAACTATTTAAAATTTTAACCTAATGATTAAAAATATGGAATTAATTTTTCATGATTCAATTTAAATAAGTTTCATAAATTAAATTAATAATAGAAATCAAAACACAATGAAAAACAGTTTTCAGAAAAATACCTTTTTATGTATAGAGATGTTTTATACTAAATTAAACCATAAAATTGATTCTAGTGAAAATAATTTTTATTATTAATAATATAATATAACAAATTTTATATTTAAACCATTTTAAATAAAAATTTAACTTTATATATTATTGAAACAAAAATACAGTTTTTAATAAAAATCAATATTTTCACTATTCATTAAAAATAAAAATTTTCAAAAAAAATTGAAAAAATTCAACTTAAGATAATTTTCATATGATGATTTAAAAAATTAATTTAATTTTATCAAATAGATTTTCTTGAAGTTTCGAAAATTTATTATATTATTTTCTCACAAAAAGAAATAATTTTTTTGAAGAAAATATATTTTGAAGAATAAAATGACTTTCCTAAAAATTGAGTGTTGATTTATTAAGAATCAATAAATAAATTTGTTCTATGTATTACCTAAATATATATTTTTAGTTATTATCATTCATAACCTCCAATTCAATGATTAGTTTATAACAATCATATAATATTTCGTGGTTTATTTTATGCTCGATGTTGCGTTTTGTATACGTTATCGAACAATGTTCCTTAAAAAACTCTGGATATTACATTCTTACCTCCTAAAAAAATTTAAAACTCTAAATTTTCATGGATATTACCTTCTAAACAAATTAGGGTGGTTATTATTCATAACTTCCTCAGGTTCCCAAGTTACTTCCTCTATTTTATGATTTCTCTAAATTAGCTTTACCAGTCATGTTATCTGATTCCTCAAAACTTTATCTCTAGTGTAAAGAACCTAGGTAGGATCTTCACAGTAAGATATATTAGGTTGTAATTATATTTATTTAGAGGTGAGAACATGTCTTGGGTTTGACATATACTTCCTTAACCAATAGATATGAAACACATCATGCACTTTAGAGAGGCTTAGTGGCATTGTTAATCGATAATCTATAGATCCAATTCTTTCTAGAATTTTAAAAGGTTTTATGTAACTAGGGATAAATTTTACCTTCTTACCAAACCTTATAATACCCTTATATAGATATACTTTTAAGAAAACATGATCTCCCACTTGAAATTCCAAATCTTTTTTTCAGTTATTGACACAACTCTTTTTTCTACATTGGGTTGCTCTAATATGAGTTTGAATAACCGTTACCTTTACCATTGTATCTTAAAAAATATATGGAACCATAATATTTCTTTCACCAACTTCTTCCCAACAAGTTAGAGTATGATATTTCTTTCCCTATAATACCTTATATGCCACCATTTGAATACTTGAATAGAATATATTCTTATAAACAACTCATACCAAGGGTAAATAATGATTCAACATACCTTTAATGTTAAGTGAGAATGACCTATACATGTATTACAATGTTTGAATTATACTTTTGAACAACCCATAAGCTTGAGGATGATAGGAGGTGCTCAAATAAAGTTCAGTATCAAGAGAATTCTGAATAATTTTCTATAATTTTGATGTAAATCATGGATCACGATAGAAACAATTGAACGTGGCACACTATGAAGTCTTAAAAATTCATTAATATAGAGCCACGTGAGGCACTCAAGAGGAAAATATTCTCTTATATCGGGGAAATATATAGATTTGGTAAGGTGATAAAAAAGAAATCATATTTTATCATTATTTCTAGGAGTCTTTGGTTATCCGATGACAAAGTACAAAATAATTTCATCCCATTTACCCATAAGAGTTGATATAGGTTGCATAAATCCTCCAGGATGCTGTATTTTAGCCTTAACTTGTTGAAAAACCAAACATTTGGACACATAATCAGTAATTTCCCACTTCATATTTTCCAATAAAAATGTTCCTTCAAATATCTATTAATCTTCGTGATACTAGGTTGTATAGAGAAATTTAAGCTATGATTATCATCCAATAATTATATTTTTAGCATAGGTATAAATGGAACACATAACCACTTAACAAATTTCAAAACTCCATCTTCATATATAAATTCTACCAATTTTCCATCATTCACAAATTTAATTTTGTTTTGAAATTTATCATCATCAGGTTAAGAACTCTATATCTTTTCTAATAAAGATGGTTTAACAATAATTTGAAAAAGGAGTGATTTTCCCCTTAATTAATAATTCCCATATCCATATTTACGAAATCCATGAAAATATGATCCCTCTAAATCCTCAATTTGGTCAGGAATCCTTGACCTTTCTTGCTCAATGCATCAATTACCTTATTTTCCTTAACTGGGTAGTAGTATATTGAGAAATCATAATCTTTTAGTAGATTGAGCCTTCATATTTACCTCATGTTGAGATCTTTCTATATATTCAAATTGAAGATTATGGATTCCAACTCAATATCATGAGTTGTATAGTTATATTCATGAGTTTTAAATTCTTTGTTGTATAGAAAATAAATTTATCATTCTTCATAAGGACACAACCAAGTCACTTATTTGAAGCATTACTATATATCAAAAATCCATAATTTCCTAATGGTAGAGTCTAAATATGAGCATTCAAAAATATCCTCTTCAATTATTTAAAGCACTCTTCACATTTCTTTTTCCATATGAACTTAAACCCTTTATGAGTAATCTTGGTTAACAGGTCAACCAATCAAGATTTTCTTTGAACAAATCACTAATAGTAACCTTCCAAACCAATGAAACTATATACCTTGTTTATGTTCATCGGTATAGACCATTCTTTGACCACCTTTTTATTTAAAGTATCAATTGAGATTTAATCCTTGGAAACAATATGAACAAGAAAAGAAACCTTATGAAGCAATAATTCATACTTTCTAAAATTTCCATATAACTCTTTTCTCTTAAGAGTCTCAAGAATGATACAAAAGTGATTATAATAGTTCTTATTGATTTTATAATATACCAAGATACCATAATAAATGTCACAATAAAATTATCAAGATATTACTTGAATAATCTATTCATTAGATACATAAAAATAGAGGATGCATATTTAATCCAAATGTAATTACTATAAACCCACAATGTCCATACCACCTTCAAAATGTTGTCTTCAAAATACATTCCTTTTTATACTTGAAATTGATGATATCTAGAATGAAATTAAATATTTAATAAATATTAATCTATGTGAATTTGATCAAAAAAGTCATCAATTTGAGGAAAAAGATACTTGTTATTTATTTTAATAGCATTTATTTCCCTATAATCAATACACAAACTCATAGATCTATCTTTATTCTTAATGAAAAGAATAGGGGATCCCCAAGGTGAAACACTAGGATGTATAAATTCCTTTTCACACAATTTTTTTAGTTGTTTACTCAACTCCACTAATTCCTTAGTGGCCATTCTATAGGTATTATTTTATATAGGTCTTGAGTCATGGATAAAATTAATAGAAAACTCAACTTCATGATCTAGTTGATGTCTATGTAATTCCCTAAAAAATACATCAATGTATTCCTGAATAATATATACATTAACAATTTTAAGATTAATTTTTTCATCCATAGGTTGTGCCTATTCTTATTCCCCAAGAATCTCATTTAGAAGAGCTACTAGAGGTGGATCTAGACATGACCCAGGTGAAAAAGTCTCCCCTTTAAAGATAAGAAATTATAGATCTTCATCACGAATCATAATTTTATTCTATTTTCAATAATTTTTTTCATTATATTTTTAAATCCAATCCATACCAAGAATTATATCAAATTTAACCATAGTTATAATATTCAAGTCTATAAATAGGTCATGTTTATGTGTCATAATGGTAACTGACTAACACATCCTTGTTACGGTGATATTTCCACTAGGATTTTTGACTGAAAAATAAATTCTTAAGGTGTTAAGGAAATATCTACTTTTCTTGGAAAATATAGTATATATAAAAGAGTGTAAAGATCCCAAATCAAATAAAGAATTATCTAAATTTGAGGCTATGATTAAATTACTTGCCACCATATATTTAGGAATTTCAACCTTAGATGTAGTGATCGAATAAGCTTGATCTTCTCAACTTGGACTCTTCTACAGTAGATTCACTTGATTCTTAGGAAATTGGTTTGAATAATTCCTCATTTATTTACAGTTGAAGCACTAGATAACAGTGATATCTTTCTTCCCCTTACATCCATTATCCAAATGACCATTATATTTATACTTGTAACAAACTCCCATTCCCTTAAGTAATTTTTAGGCTATTTATTTCTAAAAGTTTCACATGATGGGAATTTATTCATTCTCTTATTATTCTTTGAAACATTCTCTTTTTATTGGTGTTCAACCATCCTCTTATTTTATTTATTTCTCTTAAATATATAGTATCCAGAAAATTACTTCTCTATATTAATAAAACTTGATTCTATTTCATCATATGATGAAAATATTTGAGAAAATAGTTCCCTTTGGATATGTAGCTTAAGTCCATCAAATAACTGACCAATCCTACTTTTTGGATTACGTATGTTG
The DNA here is from genome assembly GCA_963277665.1 of Viscum album. Classification (NCBI taxonomy): domain Eukaryota; kingdom Viridiplantae; phylum Streptophyta; class Magnoliopsida; order Santalales; family Viscaceae; genus Viscum; species Viscum album. The sequence goes on from OY728130.1 coordinate 1,955,736,819, forward strand.
TCCAAATCATACCTGACTAATCTTGTAAAGTTATCCTCATATTCTGAAAACAATTTCTTACTTATTTTTTAATGTGTGCAGATTCCTCTCCATTTTATATTTCTATTCTCAAGGGAAGTATTTCTCAAAGAAAATCACCTTAAAAGTTCTCCATTCCACGATTTCTATTTATTCAACCTCTTTAAAGTTTTGGATCAATGACTACCATTATTTCACATCACCTCTCACTACCAAAATAAATTTTTCACTTTTATCACATAACAAAGTAACATATATCTTTTAAAGATACTTAATCCATTTCTAATATACTAATATATTAGTAGTTCCACTAAAATATGTAGGCTTTTGTCACATGAAGTAATCCAATATAGGAGAATCATGTTGTGGAACTACAAGTTGATCCATTTAGGAAAGGTTATTCATCATAACCTGAGTAATCTATCCTAATATGGATATGATACTCTCAATTCCAATACTAGCTGTATTGATTTTCTTACCAGGAAAATATTTATATTATCTAAAAGTTTCAATTACCTTTCTCCCATTAGTCACCATAATCAAATAATGGGACACACTAAGTTAGCACAAAATCATCATGAATATTGATCTATAAAATAAAAATATCTATAATGGTAATTTTTTCACATACTATAAGGGATTATCATAATTATCATGTTAGTTATGTTTATTTTAAAATCTAGTTCCCAAGGTTTCTACTAAACTTGCTCTGATACCAACTATAAAAACATCGGCCCTAAAAACCTAGATCTAGTGTCTAAATTATTACATTAACATAAATATAAGTTATCTAATCCCAAAGGATTGATCAATTTAATAGTTTTAAAGATCTAGATATATACATGGTTCATATATTATATTGGAAATATAAAATATATAACATAAATTAATTCTCTCATCCTTAATATTATTCATAATATCCTTCTTAATATCCCAGGGAAAAGAAAAAAAAATAAAAGGGTGAGCTTAGATACTTATTAAGGGTTACATAAAGTGAAATATATCATGAGTAAATAATACATAATCAATATAGAAAGGTAAATAACTAAAAACACATTCCATTTAATCAATAACTTGAGCATGAGATGAATCTGTGGATAATATCAATATAGTAATCTCATGGATAATAATAACTAAATTCTCAATGAAGGAAATGAATACTATTGGATGTCATGATATCATACTTCATGATATCTATACCGTCAAATACTTATGCTAATATAGTTTAATCAATGGGTATGTACTCACCAGAAACCCATTTAATGCTAGCTTACTAAATTGTATCATGAGACTTATCGATGCATCAGGGGGATATAAAATTTTGGGACCCACACATCACTGTATTCCCAATGCATTCCTCGTATAATAAATGATTAATTAAATTCATAAATTATATTCCTTATCTAAAAAATATCCATATTGAGTAAAGAATAAAAATTTATCAAGTTTTCCCCAATAAATAAAATATATTTCATAGTAAAAAACCATATGTAAAAGTGATATACAGTTTAATAAATAAGAATATCCATGATAAATAATATGTACATTTAAGATAAATTAAATGTAAAATTATCATAATAAATTGAATGTTTTAACTTAAAGTTAATGTAAAAAAATTAATCAATAGATGAGATATGACCATTAGAAAAGTAAATTTCATATTAAAATTAATTATTTTAATGAATGTAAACAAAAAATTTAAATAAGTTTTCATAAAATGTTTCCTCTGTAAAATAATTTCAATATTACAGAATATTATAAAGGGAATAAAATGGTTATGATGGTGGGGAAATTATTTAATTTTGTATATGTTAAAAGAAAGCATTCCTTGTTATTTTTTATATAAAAGGTTGAAAAATACACTTTAAGAGAAAAATATTATAAATATTACTTTAAATAACATGTAAAAATTAAATGTTAACTTAAAATGTACTTAATAAATCATTTGAGTAATAAAAAGTACTTTTTTTAAAATAATTTTGAAAAATATAGTCATAGAAGAAAAATATACCAGATCAAAAAGAGAAATAAGACCACATTTTATTTTAAAAATTTATCATGAAAAAGTAACTTGAATTGAATAATTAATCATAATGAGTAAATAGATATTCATTTTAAATACCAAAATGTTGAATTATACACACCACATAAAATTAATTAGGTGTATGATACCAAATATTTCTCAATGAAGTGAAAATTGATACCAAATCCCTTACCTCATGTTCGTATTGCCTCATATGTTCTTTTAACTTCATGTATAATAAATTTTTATTTATTATAATTAAATAACATAACTATATATATATATCATATATGATTCATTTATAACATTCTATCACCATTTTGTTAATAATATTTTATTATTACCATTGTTTTGTGTGTTAACTATTACATTTTTTATTTATGTTTTGGTCCACTAGTTATGATCCTTGTAATTTGATTATGGTTCCATGATCTACATAGTGTTATTCATGATATCAATATCATATGTATCCATTAAATCTATCCTTATTACTTTCATATAAAGAGGAAATGAAAAAAGGATCACATTGATTTGTGGATGTGGCAATCCACACGTACGCATGAGTGACATTATCATTTTCCAACGAATTGGAAGGTAAGAAGGGATATATGATATTATAATTATATAATAATATTTATGTTATAAATATAATATATATCAATTATTTTAATATTTATATCCATCCATGTAAATTGGTGATGAAAAATGAATTACACCGCTATGTGGAGACAATAAGCTGTACGTACACATAAGCGATGGTTTAACTTTTCATATGATGGAAAATAGATGTAATATGGTTATATAATAATAATAATAACAAAAATATATTAGTATATTTCTGATATTAGATTTATTATTTTATGATGTTACAACACATTAAGTGGTAGTATAATAAGAAATAAACTTAAAAGAGTCGGTAAGGATGATTACCACATCTTCAATATACTTCCTTTAGGTATCCTCTTAAGGGACCTAGGGTTGGTATTTTGGAAGTAACATAACCTATATAACTTTTACAAGGATAGTTATAAGGTAATTGGGAATGGGTTGGTCAATATATGTTTCTCAAAGTGGTGTAAAGAAAAGAGATAAGGGGTGTCCTTTTATAAGTGAGGGGAGGGGAATTATTGGAATTTAATAAATTATTAAATTAATATAAATTATATATCATATAAAAATAGATATTTATAAAAATATAATATAATATGATCATGTGTCTAAATAATCCCATAAAATAAAATTTGGACATGTTTTGGTTATGTTTTCACCCTTATCTTCTAGTTTTACCCCTCGTTAACCCTTTTGACAATTATGGGTGTTAAAAGTTTTCTACCCTTTAAGGGTTAATAATATTACTATAAAATAAAAAAAAACACATAAATGGTTAATTATTTATGTTTAAAACCATATACTGAATATAATAGTTTTATGAATTTTAAATCATTTAATAAAATATTATTAATTATAAAATACCATTAATGTCATTTTTGATACAATTCATCCAATTTTACTTTAAATACATCAAGATAAAGAATTAATTTGAATATAATCATTTAAAAATTCACAAAAATGTCATATAGATCTATAAAATTTATGTCACTTATTAATTACTTTAAATTATATTAGTTTTAGTATCATTTATTTTATTTTTCTATTAACTAAATAAATGTCATATCGGCATTGCACAACCTTTTAAAGTAATTATTTCATCACTAAAAATTAGAAATAAATTATCATGATAACAAAATAATTTATATTTAAAATAAATATTTATAACTAACTATAAGTTTTATTTATCCCTATCATAAAATATTATAGATATTAAAAGAAAAAAGTGACATTTTTTCCTTTATCCCTCACTTAAATATTATAAAGGTCAAAATTATAGCCAAATGGAAAAAAAGTCATATTTTCAATTTTTGGATGATTATATATAAAATAAACTCATACAATGAAATTAATTCAAGTGTTTGGTTGATTTTTAATGCTTAATCACATTATTTTTAACCTTAATTACCTAATTTACCCTTACTATGGTGACAACTATTTACCATGGTTACTATTCTTAATGACAACAAAAAAAAGATATATTTACAAAATTTGAAAATAATGATTATAAATATAGAATTAACTTTCATGATTAAATTTAAATAGTTTGAATAAATTAAATTAATATTAAAACACAAAACATAATGAAAAATAGTTTTTTTTAAACACCTTTTTATGTATAAAGATGTTTTTATACTAAATTTAACCATAAAATTGATTTCAATGAACATAACTGGATTATTAATAATATAAGATAAATAATTTTACTTTGAAACTATTTTAAATCAAAATTTAACTTTTTATATTCTTGAAACAAAAATACAGTTTTCAGTAAAAAGCAGTATTTTTAACTGTTTATTGAAAAATAAAACTTTCTAGAAAAATAAAAAAAATTCTCCCTACGATAATTCTCATATAATAATTTCAAAAATAATTTTCATTTTATAAAATAATTTTTTTTAAAATTGGAAAAAATTAATTATATTATTTTCTCATAAAAATAAATCAAAATCATTTTTGAAGAAAACATATTTTTGAAGAATAAAATGACTTTACTAAAAATTTAGTGTTGATTTCGTAATAATTAATAAATAAATTTGTATTGAGTATGAAATTAATATATATTTAATAATTTGGTTATTCTTATTCATTCATACCAATTCAACAATTATGTTATAACGATCATATAATATTTAATGGTTTATTTTAGGCTTGGTGATGTGTGTTGTATACGTCATCGAACATAATGTTCCTTTAAAAAACCAGGATATTACATTGAATAAATTTCCATGTTAAATTAAAAAATCTAAATTTTATGCATGACCATGACAAGTAGTTTTGACTATTACATACCATTTCCTCCAAATTACAGTTGTGTACATAATTAATTTTAAATGAGATTAATTTTGTTTAAAATTATAGATGATGGTGAGTTAATGATTCTTGGATGAAATTAAGATAAATTGAATTAATTAGATTAATTTGTGGTGCTTTATCTTAATTAATAAATGAATCAAAGTAATTGTTAAAAAGATTTAGAATCTATGCTCATTGCATATTGTGTGGATAATCATGAGATTAGACCAGCCCTGTGTCTATGATTGGTTTCTTTTAATTTATTATGATTAAATTAAATTTGATGGCCCATGTGTCATCCCCTACCCCTTATTATACAAGGGAATGTGTTCATGTGGTTTCCTTTATGTAAAACCCATTTATCCAATCCATTGGATCCCCCCACATGTTTGTGGTTAAATGATTATGTAAGGATGGAGATCCTTGGAAATAGGAGGCACCTCAAGTCCAGAAGCTGTGGAAAAACCAATCAGAGGAAATACATAAGAGCGAAGGTGGAATGTTTCAATACAAACGAAGTTATGGTTCAAGATGTTTTACCCTAGGGTTTAGTGTTAGTTTATCATTCATTAAATAAACTAAACATTATAGAATCTCATGGTTACTCTACTTATATTTTATTTCTTTCAGTTGCATGGTTAATTATTTATGTTTGTGGATGCTGCATGATTACTTAATAAATGAATTAGCAAGAATAAAATATAGAATTAAATATAACTAGATTATTTATAAATTTTATCATATATGGTTAATCACTTATTTAAAATCCACTTAGTATTAACAAGGCATGTGATAAAGATAAAATGATATTTTTCACATAAAGGATAAAAATCCATCAACTAAATATTAAGTTGGTATAGCCTTCCACTACTTAAAATTAGATTTGACCTCATAGTTTAAAGTTCTTGATGTACCCAAGTTAGGGAGATTTAAATTATCATGGAACTTTTATCTTAAGGTTTTGGGTTGAATTAACTTAGTTTGCATCAAGGGTTGACTTCCCAAGTGGGACATGGTATAACTAATAGGAAAAAATTGATGAAATATTTATTTAGGACTTCAAGATTGGGGAGTCCACTCAACGGATCAAGGAACTATGAGTTAATGTAGTTTGGAAGTTATTCCCACCTAAAACCCTTCAAATAACTTTCCAAGACCAAGCCTGGGTTATGAGAAGGGGGATATAGATCTTTTCCACTAGAATATCTATGCAATAATATATTTTGAAACTGATGGTGAGGGTTATTGGGTTTTTAAAAATAGTGGGAGATTAATGAATTTAAATTTAAATTTGATAAATCTATTTTGTAATAAAACTATAATAATAATATTATTTTAATTTATTGAAATGAAAGATCAAATGACTTTGATAATATCCCTGTGATCCATACTAGATAAGGATAGCCTTATCATAAGAAAAAATTTCTAGGAATAATATAGGTTCTTATATATTATACTATGCCATGAATGGAAATTTTACATACTAGAAACCCCACTTACTCAGTTGATTTCCAAAGAGGCTTGTGAGGAAGAATTATCTCTCTATAAAAATTACGCGGATGATGAAATGGATTCCCAATGTTTTATGCTATCCTTCTTGTAAATTATACTTTTAAAGAAATATGAGGATATAAATGCACATAACATAATTTATCACCTTCAGGATATCTATCAAGATAAGGTGAAATTAGAGAGATATGAGATATCGAATGCACTATTCACGTGTAATCTTGGAGAGTTGGTTCCAGTTGGGTCACTTGTAGTCAAGATGATTAGATACATTTAGCACCTGAATATCTTGGGTTTTAAGATCCTTGATGAGCAGCACACATATCTCATATTTTCATCACTACCTAAAAAGTTCTCCAGTTTTATTATGAATTATAATATGATAAATAATAAGAAGACACTATCATAACTTCTTACTCTTATTTTCCAAGTTGATAAATACATGGGGCATGAAAAACCTGCAGTATTTATGGTAAATAAGAAGAGGAAGAACAAGGTAAAGGTGGAAAATGATCATTCTAAGTCTAAGGCTCTAGAGAACCATACTTCTAAAAGAAGAAGATCTAGAGTCAAGGAAATGAACAAGATGCAATATGTTTTTCAAGTGGAAAGAACAACCACTAGAAGTAGAATTTCACCCAACCAAAGAGGAAAGGAAAATCTTTAGGTTCATTCATTATTGATTTTCATCTTTCCATATCTATAAGTTTGGTATTAAATATTTCCTACGATGCTCACATTTGTATCCAAATATAGAATCCAAGTAGATTTTGAAAGGTTTCTAGTGATGAGGTGGATCTAAGATCTACCAATGGATCAAGGATACCTGCTTTATCCATTGGAGACTACTATGTCATATTACCAATAAGACTGATTTTGGTTTTAAGTAATTTTTATTATGTACCTAGTGTTACTAATAACATCAAATCTAATTATTGTTTTGACATGGATAGATTTTATTTTAAGTTTTGGAAATAAGAGAAACTATTTTATAAAGATATCATATGGTATAATATGAAAAAAATAAATAATGTTCTTTATGTATTAAATTACAAAAACCAAATATTTAAAATTGATAATGAAACAAATACATGTGACTCATTCAAAACCCAATTATGGTATCACTATCTTGTTCATGTAAATGAGAGGTGATTGACAAAGATATATCAAGATGTTTACTTAGAATATTTTTAGATTATGTCACTTGAAATATGTCACAATTGTTTTACAAGTCAAGATAACTGAAATACCATTTTATGACCAAGGTGAAAGGGATAAAACGATTTTAGAATTGGTACACACTGATGTGTGAATACCTTTTCAAGTAGAAGCTAGAGATGGATTCTCATACTTCATAACTTTTACTGATTACTTGAGAAGCTATGTTATATCTACCTAATGAGATATAAGTTTGAATCCTTTGATATGTTCAAAGAGTTCAATAATGAGGTTGAGAATCAACATTTTAAGTATATAAATAAACTTTTATTGAATAGAGGTGGTGAATATCTTAACCAAGATTTCATCAAATTTCTATAGGTGTATGGGATTGAATCTTAACTCATTACACTTTATACACTAATGTGGAATAGATTCAATGAAAGAAGGAACTATGCACTACTACACATAGTAAGGTTAATAATGAGTCATGTAAGAATTACATTATACTTTTTAGGAAAATTTATTATAGAAGGCATCATACTTACTAAATCGAGTACCAACTAAAGCATAAAATGGTATTTCCTTCGGGTTATAGAGTTAAAAGAGACTTATTTTGATACATGTTCATGCATGGGGTTGCGATGTGTTTGTTAAGTCTAGCTCAAGAAAAAAAATATCACTCCAAGGCATGAAGTGTATCTTTATAGGGAATCCTAAGGAAATAATGGGGTACTATATATACAACCCCTCAGATAAGAAAGTAACTATTTCAAGGTAGACTGTCTTTATTGAGAGGAATAAAATCATCAAGGAGGATATTGGGGGAAAATTGAATTCAATGAATTTTATGGTCATAATACATGTAACGCCCCGAGCTTCCACGATACACTTCTCTTTCAATAATGCAATATCTTGCATTGTACGTAAGTTTGAGATTCTAACACACCGCGACCAATCAAAATAGCCATTATGAATAGTAATACCCACTTTTTGAAATTATATATATTTTATATTTCAAAATGGACTTCATTTTTGGATTCTTAATATCGAAGTTAGCTTATGTTGAATTTTTGGTATTTTTCTGAGAACTTCCAATTTTTTATGAATAGTGAAAAATACTTAAAAACAAATTTTTTAATCAAAATAATTTATAATGATAAATTTTTCTATTGATTGGTTTTAAAGTATAATTAGAATATATTTTGACCATTTTATCCAATGGTGGTCATTATAATTAATTTCACTTTTAAATTGGACACAAACAATTGTCAATCTTTTGATATATATTATTTCTTAAAAACACGCTATTTGTTGTGACAGTAGGAATTAATTATAAAATTAATTAATGAAACTTATATGTTTGGAATTTTGTAAAATAGACATCATTTTTGAATCTGGAATACTAATTATATCTTAGGGTGAAATTTTGGCATTGTTCTGAAAAACTTCAATTTTTGATGAATAGTGAAACCACTAAGTGGTGGTTAAAAAAACTGATTTTTTGTTTAAATGAAACATTACCACTTATGTGATTTGATTTTCAAAAATCCTACATACATGGTTGTAATTAGGATTAAAATTTTGTTCAATGGGATTAAAATAATTTTTTGGTGAATAGTAACTTTTAAGTTTAATTAATCGTGATTAAAGGTAATTAGTGAAATTTTAGGTAAAAATGTATAAAAATATGAAAATACCTTTACACTTGTCCTAACCTTATTGGATGAGTCATGGACGACCAAGAAAATCCATGGGTCAACTTGGGGACCCCATGGAGCCACTTGGGTAAGAAAATGACATTAATAACTTTTTATTTAAAGTAAAAATAAAATTGTCACAAACATGTGTTGTTTTACTAAAATAATTATTACATGGAGTTATATAAGTTAAATTTTTGACTATAAATATTAATTGGAAAGATAAAAAGATTTCCTACATCATGGTAATTTTTTTATAATTTATAGACATTAAATAAATTAAATTTTTTATGACACCATGATGATGCAGTGATTACCTCACTAATTAACGATTTAAATAAAATGAAAAGATAATGTAAAATCTAAGACTTAAACTTGTATAAAACCTACTGTATGGGTATATTTAGAACCCTTATCACCTTATCCTAGAAATATATCATTTTTAGACCTTTGAAATCTGAAAATATATTCATAATAATGTAACATTTCATGACCTTCCAATAGTGCCCCTCCTCTCCTCTTATAAACGACCCCCACCTCTACCACCTTATTCACACCTTCAAGCCATTTTTCTCGGCCAACATCTGCCCAAATACTCTCTAAAATTCCCTCTCTTACTCCTAGAAGCCTCACTTTGGGTATAAGTCTTCCCAAGGAATCCTTTGCCTCAAATCAAAAAGAGTTACCCAAATTTAAGGTAATGTCTTCTTTTATTTTCTTTTGTTTTATTTTGCTTCTCCAACCCCCTAAAATCTTTTTATTACTTTATTTTGTAACAAAAACAGTATCATAAATATACTTGGATGTTTTTATGAGAATTATTTTATTTACACTTACACACACCTTCGTCTAATGGTTAAAGAACATACTGTTTCTGTGGGTGGTGAATTACTGCCTCACGAAACGATGATTGTTAAATCTTCTTTTAACACCTATAATGGTGGCCATTATGATGACACTATTTTTATATATGATATATATTATATTTTTTTCCTTATGATTCTGTATTTTTCATTTACGACATACCTTTATGATTTCCATTATGGGTAAAAGCGATAATTTCATTTTAGGAAGTGCGGACTACCGCCCCCTCAAAGTGAATTGTATCGTTAATGCCATATGTGGTATGTATAGAGGATGAAGTAAATGGTATTATTCATTATATTATACTTGAATTATATTATACCTTTATATAATTATAATTTCATTCCATTAAATATGAAATAGAAATGAAAGTAGCATTCACGCGTACGTACGACTTACCGTCTCCATGAACGGTGCATTTCATTTCTTACCTCTAAATGTTATGAAATATTATAAATTCATGTATATAATGGATATATATGATATATATGATATCTAAATAATGAATATAATTCTGGATATAATGGATATTTCACCACATGAACAACTTGTAATTATAAGAAGTTTATTTTTGACTCAAGTACCAAAGATCAACAAAATGACCGTTATTATCTTAAATAATTACATAATGTTCATAACATGGTAATAAGTGATATAAAAGGAATAATTAACATGAAAAAGGTTCTTAAGAAAATATAAATTAACTCTAGTTTATTATTCAGGAGATTAAAGAATGATCGAGTCAAGTCAGACATGAGGTAAGGGAACTTCTTAACCCAATTTCCATTCTTTGGGTTAATCTCCTACTTTAAAATTATTTCATGATATTATTATGTAATATCTTGTATTTTTAATTTCTTTATGTGTAATTATAGTGAATACACATAATAGATCTATTTTATTTAAAAAATGATCTTTGTAAGGGACTTCATCTCAATCTTCTTTCGTTGAGGCATATTTTGTTTTAATACAAGACATTCTTTTATACGGTGTATAAACCCCTTTGACTTTTACTTTTATTCAAAAGGAATCTTTTTATACGAAAAATTTTACTAAATGACAAAAGGGAATGTTTTTTTGTCGTACGTATGCAGCGACAATGACTTCTCCACCTCCGTGACCATTATTTGAGTTTCGGCTTCCTCTACAATCCATAACTTTTTTTAAATGAAAAATAAAAACCAAGTTTTAATTTTCATTTATTTTGGTATTGAAAATGGTTTTGATAATGTTTTATTATATCAATGTGTTGTATTGATATATTGTGATTGAAATGTGGAAATGTTATGTTTCCTTTATGCATGTTTGATGTGATATTATTATGTTATGGTTTATGATATGTTTAAACCTGTTCATATGAGGAATGCATTAGACTTAATAAGTGACGGGTGGAGCCCGCTATAACTCCTTGATGAATTGGTAGGTCTCATGAGACAAACTAGTGTCTTGGCATGAGGCATTGACAAAATATTATTTTTAGTCTTGGCACGAGGCCTTGGATACGTGTTTATGATAGTCTGGCATTATGCATTCTATCATTATGAAAGTTGTTATTGATATTGCATGTTATTATTCGACTAGTAGAATATCCATGTGAATAAGTAAATGGTATTATTTCATTTTATTTTTGCCATATTATGCTGAAGTTCAAGTTTAGAAGGCTTTTTTTTAGTTATACATTTCCTTAAATGTTAATGTTTATTTATGAAAGATTCCTCTATATTGTTATCCTTTCTGAGCATCTGAGCTCACCCCTTCCAATGTTTTAATTTTTCTAGGATGTGAAGAAGTATATTATGAATGACCTGTAGGGATAGTATGAGGGGATATGAAGACAAGATGTTGTTGTAGTTTTTTTACTTTATGATGTAATGTGAGACTTATGAATGTATCTAGTGTTTCCAAGGCTACTAAACTAATCGGTCTTTCGAGACTTGATCTTTTGTGATCATGCCAATGTTACACAATAATACATTGACTCTGGGTAACTGGGGTCGGGGCATTAGAGTTGGTATCAGAGGCAGTTTAGTGCTAACCTTGGAAGCTAGATTTAGATAAACTCTGATTAGAGCACATAGCCCTAAGATAGACTTTGAGGATTAGTATAGAAGAACTTCCTAGAATTTTGGTATTATAGAGATTTTATGAGTTTTCCGAGCAATATATATCTATCTGGATACGAGCAGGTAGAGGCGGCTCTGGCACAGATGTACCTAGGTGTAAAACCCGAAAACACTGCTTTGAGTTAGACTCGAACGAGAACTAGTGCACGACAACGGGCCTTGCTGCACTCTTGGTTACGACACTCCCGGGGGATATGCTTAGGATAATTCTCATTTTTTTACAAACCATTATGAAGGGTTTATGAGTATATACTTCCTCAAAGAAAACATTTTTTATGATTATGGATTATATCCATAAACCATTCAATTTACATTAAGTATTTTACAAGTTTGGAATTATTCATTGCAATTCATAAACTAACCTAGTTTATGCCATTGTATAGAAATGGCGCCCAGTAGAAGGAATGTGAACTCCATCAATACATATGATCCAAAGAGTAAGAAGGATCATATCTTTCATGGTATTAAGCCAACATTTAGAAGGGAAATAGTCTACCATGTGTTCTCAACATATGAATAAATAGTATCATGTGTTAATAAGATAAGTAAAGAATTCTCCGAGTCTTATGGCTTTGAAGGGAATAAAGAGAAGAAAAGGATGGAAGAGAGAATGATGGATAAAGGGACGAGGGAAAAGAAGAATTTTCCAATATGTGATAACTGTGAGAAGAAACACCTTGGAACTTACCTGAAGGGAATGGGAGTTTGTTATAAGTGTGGAGAAAAAGGACACCAAGTGCGTGACTGCAAGGGTAAGAAAAAGGTTTCAAATGTAAAATGCTTCATCTTCAAGGAGTGGGTACACTACGCAAACCAATGTCCAAATCATCAGAGTATGCCCCAAATGATGTTATTGGATAATAATCAATTTATGATACTACCACAGATGAGGAGGAATGATTAGAGTTCTTATGTTGTTATTAAAGAATTTTGTCATTTGAGTGTTGTATCAATGATGCACTGGTTATAATAATTATGGAGTATATAAGGATTGTACTATAGTACTCTTTCATCAAGGACTTGAGATTGTGTGGAACCAAGAAAAGTGACTCCACAGCAGGTTAAATTTTTGGAAAATATATGGTTGAGAGAAAGATAAACCGTAATATTGTTCTGATACCGAGATAATGATTTTGGAATAATACATGATTGATTTGGATAAATTATATTGGAAATTCTTAACTTCCTTGAAACTGATTAATTATTTGTATACATTTTTGGATAGAAGGAGTATATCTAGTATTCTATAAGGAATAAGGGATCATGAATGTAATCAATAAGGATTTATGGTAATTCAGGATGTTGCTATGCTTTAAAAGAATACATGATGAAGGTGTTCACATGTTGTTACTCAGAAAAAAGGATCTTCATTATGTTTACCTTCCTTATAAAATTTGGACTGTGAGTTGGACATAAGTATTTTGGATAAATATAAAGGTTGGAATGGATTAAATTGAACCTTGGATAGTATTGTTTAAGTTTAAAACATTTCTGAATATTATTTTTGGAATATTATAATACTATAGTTTTAGGAAAAGGACAACCTGTAGGTCGGGGATAACCCGTCGTGACGGACAAAGCTGTAGGAATCGAACCCACAACCATAGTGCGACAGGCCTTTATTACCTACCACTAGCCTACAGGAAGTCCCTGGTTATTACAAAATAGTTTTCCTAATCGAAATGGTATGTGTTAATATTTGGAACCTTATAAGATTAGGATAAATATAAATTTTTTGAGTTCTATTATCTTTTTGAGTGAAAGATGGGTTTGTGGTGAAAATTTATTAAAGAATGAAAGTCTACATGACAAGTATGTATATTTCCTTACATTCATAGTAAATCTCCTAAATAAATTCCTCAACTTTATGAAAGGTAACTTAAAACAAAAAAGTTGTCAGTTAAATTTTACTACTAGGGAATCAATGATCGTTTAACCAATCACAAGTTTGTGATTTTCTTGTAGTTAAACTTTCTCTTAATTATGTTTTATACAACTCTCCATCAGACCTTGATGGTTTGTTTTTCCTCCATATCCATGTTTTTATAGAATCCTAGTATTGGCTATCTCGGGTGACCTTTGTACTTCTCTTTCTTTCTTTTAAAGTTATATTTTTATAAACCTTATTTCTGATGTGGGTTTTCCACAAAGGTATTTTCTATTTTCAACCTTTTATTTTCAAAGAAAAATTTCAAATTGCAAGGACGCAATTTATTGAAGGAGGGGATAATGTAACACCCCGATCTTCCACAATACGCTTCTCTTTCAATAATGCAATAGCTTGCATTGTACGCAAGTTCGAGATTCTAACACACCGTGACCAATGAAAATAGCCATTTTGAATAGTAATACCCAATTTTTGAAATTATATATATTTTATATTTCAAAATAGACTTCATTTTTGGACTCATAATATCGAAATTATCCTATGTTGAATTTTTGGTATTTTTCTGAGAAACTTCCAATTTTTTATGAATAGTGAAAAATACTTAAAAACAACTTTTTTAATAAAAATAATTTATAGTGATAAATTATAATATTGAGCAGTTTTAAAGTATAATTAGAATATATTTTTACCATTTTATACAATGGTGGTCATTATAATTAATTTCACTTTGAAATTGGACATAAACAATTGTCAATATTTCGATATATATTGTTTCTTAAAAACACGCTATTTGTTGGGACAGCGGGAATTAATTATAAAATTAATTAATGCAACTTATATGTTTGGAATTTTGTAAAATAGACATCATTTTTTAATTCAGAATATCAATTATAGCTTAGAGTGAAATTTTGGCATTGTTCTAAAAAACTTCAATTTTTGATGAATAGTGAAACCACTAAGTGGTAGTTAAAAAAACTGATTTTTCGTTTAAATGAAACATTACCACTTCTGTGATTTTATTTTAAAAAATCTGACATACATGGTTGTCATTAGGAAGTAAAATGTGATTCAATGGGATTAAAATAATTTTTTGTTGAATAGTAACTTTTAAGTTTAATTAATCGTGATTAAAGGTAATTAGTGAAATTTAAGGTAAAAATGATATTATAAAAATATGAAAATACATTTAAACTTGTCCTACCCTTATTGGATGAGTCATGTACGACCAACAAAATCCATGGGTCAACTTGGGGACCCCATGGAGCCACTTGGGTAAGAAAATGACATTAATAACTTTTTATTTAAAGTAAAAATAAAATTGTCACAAACATGTGTTGTTTTACTAAAACAATTATTACATGGAGTTATATAAGTTAAATTTTTGACTATAAATATTAATTGGAAATATAAAAATATTTCCTACATCATGGTAATTTTTTATAATTTTTATACATTAAATAAATTAAATTTTTTATGACACCATGATGATGCAGTGATTACCTCACTAATTAATGATTTAAATAAAATGAAAAGATAATGTAAAATATAAGACTTACACTTGTCTAAAACCTATTTGATGGGTATATTTCGAACTCTTATCACCTTATCCTAGAAATATATCATTGTGGGTCCTTTGAAATCCGAAAATCACTTCATAATAATGTAACATTTCATGGCCTTCCAAGAGTGCCCCTCCTCTCCTCTTATAAAAGGCCCCCACCTCAACCACCTTATTCACACCTTCAAGCCATTTGGATCGGCCAAAATCTGACCAAATACTATCTAAACTTCCCTATCTTACTACTAGAAGCCTCACTTCGGGAAGAAGTCTTCCCAAGGAAGCCTTTGGATCAAATCAAAAAGAGTTACCCGATTTTAAGGTAATGTCTTCTTTTATGTTCTTTTGTTTTATTTTACTTCTACAACCCCCTAAAATCTTTTTATTACTTTATTTTTTAACAAAACCAGTATCCTAAATATACTTGTATGTTTTATGAGAATTATTTTATTTACTCTTACACACACCTTCATCTAATGGTTAAAGAACATACTATTTCTGTGGGTGGCGAATTACTGGCTCACAAAACGATTATTGTTCAATCTTCTTTTAACACCTCTCATGGTGGCCATTATGATGAAACTATTTTTATATATGATATATATTATGTTTTTGTTTTCTTTATGATTCTTTATTTTTCATTTATGGCATACCTTTATGATTTCCATTATGGGTAAACGTGATAATTTCATTTTAGGAAGTGCGGATTACCGCCCCCTCAAAGTGATTTGAATCGTTAATGTCATATGTGGGATGTATAAAGGATGGAGTAAATTTTATTATACATTATATTATACTTTAATTATATTATACCTTTATATAATTATAATTTCATTCCATTAAATACGAAATAGAAATGAAAGTAGCGTTCATGCGTACGTATGGCTTACCGTCTCCATGAACGGTGCATTTCATTTCTTACCTCTAAATGTTATGTAATATTATAAATGCATGTATATACTGGATATATATTATATATATGATATCTAAATCATGAATATAATTCTGTATATAATGGATATTTTACCACATGAACAACTTGTAATTATAAGAAGTTTATTTTTGACTCAAGTACCAAAGATCGACAAAATGACCGTTATTAACTAAAATAATTACATAATGTTCATAACATGGTAATAAGTGAGATAAAAGGAATAATTAACAAGAAAAAGGTTCTTAAGAAAATATAAATTAACTCTAATTTATTATTCAGGAGATTAAAGAACAATCGAGTCACGTCGGACACGAGGTAAGGGAACTTCTTAACCCAATTTCCATTCTTTGGGTTAATCTCCTACTTTCAAATTATGTCATGATATTATTATGTCATATATTTTATTTGTAATTTATTTATGTGTACTTATAGTGAATACACATAATATATCTATTTTATTTAAAAAATGATCTTTGTAAGGGACTTCGTCTCAATCTTCTTTCATTGAGGCATATTTTATTTTAATACAAGACTTTCTTTTATAGGGTGTATAAATCCCTTTGACTTTTACTTTTATTCAAAAGGAATCTTTTTATATGAAACGTTTTACTAAAAGACAAAAGGGAATGTTTTTTTTGTCGTACGTATGCAGCGACAACGACTTCTCCACCTCTGTGACCATTATTTGAGTTTCGGCTTCCTCTACAAGCCATAACTTTTTTTAAATGAAAAATAAAAACCAAGTTTTAATTTTCATTTATTTTGGTATTGAAAATGGTTTTGATAATGTTTTATTATATCAATGTGTTGTATTGATATCTTGTGATTGAAATGTGGAAATGTTATGTTTCATTTATGCATGTTTTATGTGATACGATTATGTTATGGTTTATGATATGTTTAAACCTATTCATATGAGGAATTAATTGGAATTAATAAGTGACGTGTGGAGCCCGCTATAGCTCCTCGATGCATCGGTAGGTCTCATGAGACAAACTAGTGTCTGGGCATGAGGCCTTGTCAAAATCTTATTTGTAGTCTTGGCACGAGGCCTTGGCTACGTGGTTTTGATAGTCTGGCATTTTGCATTCCATCATTATGAAAGTGGTTATTGATATTGCATGTGATTATTCGACAAATAGAATATCCATGTGAATAAGTAAATGGCATTATTTCATTTTATTTTTGCCATATTATGCTGAAGTTCAAGTTTAAAAGGCTTTTGTTTTATTTATACATTTCCTTAAATGTTAATGTTTATTTATGGAAGTTTCCGCTATATTGTTATCCTTACTGAGCATCTAAGATCACCCCTTCCAATGTTTTAATTTTTCAAGGATGTGAAGAAGTATATTATGAATGACCTTCAGGGATAGTATGAGGGGATATGAAGACAAGATGTTGTTGTAGTTTTGTTTTACTTTATGATGTAATGTAAGACTTATGAATGTATCTAGTGTTTCCAAGGATACTAAACTAATCGGTCTTTCAAGAATTGATCTTTTGTGATCATGCCAATGTTACGCAATAATGCACCGACTCTGGGTAACTGGGGTCGGGGAATTACAATACATGAGAGGTGTTATAGGAATAGAATCCACAATTTCCTATGGAAAAAGTTGTCCCCTAAACAAAAGTACTACGTAGGAGCGCTAGAGAGGTAAGAGAACTAGAGAGATATGGTTTTATAGTAATTTATTATGGTGAATAATTATTAGTTAACAATAAAAATCCTCTATCCTACAAGAATGCATTAGAGAACTCAAAAATGCAAGATGAAAAAAAGCCATGAATTCTGAGATGGATTCCAGCTATCAAAACCATGTTTGGGTTTTGATCAACCAACTAGTTGATGTAAATCCCATTAGCCATAAATGGGTGATTGAGAGAAAAATAGACATGTAAGTTAAATTAAATACCTATAAAGAATTATTATTGGCTAAATGGTTTAAAAATGTCAAAGTATTAACTAAAAGGAAACCTTTTCTCCAGTTTTCATGATTAAATCCATCGGAATTTTTCTTTCCATAGTAGCTTACCATGACTATGAGATTTGGTATTTAGATGTAAAAACTACTTTCATTAATATTATCCTTTATAAGGATGTGTATATGACACATTGAGAAGGTTTTGTGACTTTAGAAAATTATAAAAAGGTATGAAATTTGAAAATACCCTTTTATGGATTGAAGCAAGCATCCAGGCCATTGAACATTCAGTTTGATGAATCCATAAAATAATTCAATTTCATTAAGAAAAATTGTTAACCATGTGTTTAAAATAGGTTTAGTGGGATTATGGTTGTTTTCATAATAGTACACGTTAATGAAATATTACTAATTTAAAATGACATACCGACCCTATAAGAGGTTAAGGTATGGTTAAGTAAGTGCTTCTCCATGAAGGACTTAGGTAAAACAACATATATTATAGGGATCAAGATCATGCATGATAGATACAAGATTCTATTTGTACTAAGCCAAGGTACATATATTGACTAGATATTGAAGATATTTAGTATAGAGAAATGAAATAGAGGATTGGTTCCAGTGTCACATGGTATGCATCTTTCCAAAAAAAAAAATATGTCCTCTTACACAATAGTAAAGAGAGATAATGAGTAAGATCCCATATTCTTCTAAAATAGGATATATAATATATTACATGTCATGTACAAGGTTTGATTTTACCTATGTTATGATCATGATAGATAAATATCAACCAGATCTAGGTGAACAACATTGGACTGCTTTCAAGGCTATCCTTAAGTATTTTTGGAAAACTAAGGATATGTTCCAAAAAATATGTAGGAGATGAGAATATATTCATCAAATATTATATATATTATAGCTTTCATATTGATTATAATGATCTAAATTCATAGTAAGGATCTGTATTTTGTCTCAATAGAGGAGTTGTGAGCTAGAAGAGTTCAAAGGAGCCAGTTGTCACTGATTCTATAATAGAATCTGAGTATATTGCGGCTTATGATGTATATAATGAAGAAATTTGTATTTGTGAATTTTTAAAAGAGATTAATGTGGTGACTAGAAGTCAAGACCTTATCATAGTTTACTGTGACAAGACTACAACAATGGCCCTATCTAAAGAGCCAAGATCACATCATTAGAAAAAGAACATGATTTGGAAGTTTTATCTCTTGAGAGATTTTTCTCAATGAGGTAAAGTTACAATGAGAATATTATCCATAGAGGAAAACATGGAGGACCCCTTGATGAAGTCTCTATCTTAGAAATGGAATGAGTATCATGTGAGAGCCAGTGGAGTGAGAGTTGTTATGAGTTAGATCTAGTGCAAGTGGGATTATGTTGGAGTTGGTTCCCTAGAACCAACTTCTTTAGTACATTATTACATGATTTATTTTATATATTTTCTTATTAAATCATGATTATTCCTTTGTATAGAATCTTCATGTGATAATGTCCTAAGAATAAATGTCACATTGAAAGGTCATAACAGTTCTCTACTATGATGAGAACCCAGAAGTGTCATGATAGTATTCTTGAATATAATTCTATGGAAAGATGATATTTTTTTATTAGAAATAGATGATACGTGATATTAGGGGTAGGAGGATCATAATCAATTGATATAGATTCTCATGGTGTTCTCCCTTGGTAATATTCAAGACAGAAGGTTATGAGAATAGACTCGCTAATAGGAAATCCACATTTCCATGTGTCATTGGATGTTACTATATTCAAACGTATGTATTGATCCTTAGACATTAATATTATGATTAATGGATATCATGAATCATGTTCTTTGATGTATTGATGAAAACTATGATGACATATGTTCATGGTGAGGTAGGATACATTGAGTGTTTCATGAGTGATATTTCATTCATGGATAATATGAGAAAGGATTTATCCCTTCTATCCCATGATAGAAGTTGATATATGAGGCCCTTTTATGGGAGTGTAACTACCTACAAAAATCCATGGTCATGGTGTTCAGTGGGTGAGTTCATTTTTGGAAAATCAAATAAAGAGACATTGATCATATAGGTTGATGACACCGACATGCAACTTTCTTTATTTGAGATATCATGATAAAGGGGTTGCATTACATGGTAAGCATTCATGGGTGGATAGATGTCATTGTGACATTAAATTATTTCTCTATGGATTACTTGATGTGTTTCTATATGATAACCATGAACTTTAGGCAGTCATGAATAATGCCATTAAGAAAGAGTTCTATAGGGCCACACACCAAGTGTATCCACAATCTTAGTTAAATTATAATATTGGATTTAATAAGTTGGAATAAATAATATTTATTTAGGTTTTATTGATCACCATGATTTAATCATAAGTTATTAGAAATGATAAGTGAGTTAAATAATAATAAATATCTATTTCCATGTTTCGGTGAATATACTATTTTTATATTTATTAGCGAATAATGTAGTTATATTTATTTATTAAATAAATAGTCATTATTTAAGGATAGGTAAATTTTTATGAGGGAGAGATGACAAAGTATAGTGGTCCAATTGGAAATGGTATAAATGATATTTATTCATATATTCTTAAATGTTTTTCACATGTCAAATTATTAATAATAATAATATTATTATTGTTGGAAATGGGGTCAATTGAGAATTATAATGTCAGGAAGAGGTTTTTTGAAAATTTCCAACCCTAAACCTTCCATAATAAATATCTAATTATATCACTTTCCATAATAACTCTCAGTGTGAACAACAGATAGAGATAAACTCTCTTAAGCCCAAGAGAGAGACCTAGAGATATATAACTTGATCTATCCTCCTCCTCTCTCAATCCATTGAGAGAACATCAAGATTTCTTCCACCTTTAATAAAAATTATATGGTGCTCGACCATGAATAGTGCAAGTGATAAGAATCATCCGTGCTAGAACCTGATGATTCTACGGTGACATCCTGAGATTGTGGTGCATATGTGGATCACCGCTAGAGAGATTATACACTTGGATACCATAGTGAAATTATTATATGATGATATCTAGTCAACCAAATCGTCTAGAAATAGAGAATTATGAGTTGAGGTAATTATTTATCTATTCATAAATTAATTATAAATTACATGTGATGATCTTACTCTTCTAGTTATAACTTTATCTTTAGTCAAGTAATTTGTAGTTTTCATTGGACATGAAAGTTTTAGTTATGTTCAATAATGATTACTCATAAATTAATACTAAAATCCAAGTTATCCATGCCATAAAGGTGCTTCCACTATGCCTGAAACCTACGTTGAGAACCATTGTATAGTGGGATGGCGTAATCCCTTGGTTGTTATTCAAGGATATATTATTCCCCAGGTCATTATACTATATACTAAGGTGGATCAGACCCTTGGTTAATTACCTATATATCAGGGTGAAAGACCTATGGGATGTTATTATGGTTTTCATGGTTATCATAATGTGCTTAGAGACACTTTGGCATTGGCCAAAGTAGGTATGGTCAATCTAGGTCATGGACTTGAGGATCAATGATGGATATTTATTTATTTAATTTTCAATAGTTATTTATTTATTTATTTTGAGCATGTCACATTCACATATCACTACATTGATGGTTATGCATGAGACCTCATTGGTGGTGCCTTACTGAGTTTTTTACTCACACTATGTTCAGGTGATCATTTCCCTTAGGTACCTGAGCAACCTTCACTGATCATAGGCACGATTTGGACAGAGAATCAAATTATCTTGATCGAGTAGGATGGATAATATGGGTATATAGATCTTGGAATGAGGTGTGACTCAGAGTTACAGTGGGGAATTTTGTATTTTATTTCTTTTGTTTATTATATATATGTGATTAGCCCAATAGGGGATCGTTATTGTATGTTGTATGATCGCTTATATCTCTTATGGTGCATTTCATTCATTATAGATGTTTTTCCTTATTAATTCTATTTACACTATTTGATATTGTGCATGATAATTGGTTATTTATTTTATGATTGAACACTCTGATATAGAGGGTATAGTCTCCTCACAATACCACCCTAGACCCCTGCTGCTAGTCAGTAGACTCTAGCATATCAAGATCTTCTCTTGAGGTCACATGACAACTGATGTAGTTACTATTCATAGTGAGCCAGACTGAGACATTATAAATTGGAATTAGAGGTTTTGTTTTTATTTATCATACTAATTTGGATAATGTATCCAAGATATATCAGAATGCATCAGATCTTATGAAAGATATTAGACTACTACATCATGAGTGTCATGACCCAACCTAGGTCAACCCTGAACTGGTCACCCAAGCTAGCCCGCAACAAGGCCCAAGAGGCATTCCCAATCCTCCCAGGATGGTAACAAGTTCCAAGGGCATCAAAATAGTGATGGAGGAAATTATTTCACCCAATATAAATAAACATAAAGTAGCAGGCCAAAATAAATAAACAAGATAGAATGATTAGGAAAGAACTGAAAAATAAAACTAATTGAACATGATGACCACTAAACTCCACATGAACCCACAGCTCACATTCCAATCTCAAGACTCAACATCGCCCATGGCGATCAAGATCAAATTGAAACCAGCACCTGAGACTAAAAATAAGAATGAAGTATAGGTGTGAATATTAAAACTCAGTAGGCGTACCCAAGTAATCTACCCCCAAATTAATTTCCTTTAAATAAAAGAATCATCAATTTCAGGTTTGAACTAAAATATATAAAATTAAGTTTTTCACACATTTTACCTTTAAATAAAATCATGGTCCATTTACCTTTTTACTATTCAAAACCATATTATTTTCCTAGGAGTAACCATATGAATTTTTAAAATAGAGATGACATTTTAGTTATAAAGGAGAGGGTGGGTATAAAACATTTACAAAACATTTTTATATAACCATTTGAAAATACTTTATCATTTTATCCAATAATCCACACTATTCCAGAGGCAAGATCAATAATCATACAACAAGGGAAATGGGAAATAACAGACAACAATATCTAGCCAACAATGCATCAAAAAATTCATGCTAGTAGACATGGGTGAAATGTAGAAGCTTGTGAATAATCTAGAACGCACTATACATGTGACTTATCCTGAAGGTATTCCCTACCCAATGAAGTCATTACTCCCAAACACCTGATTATATCCCTACTTGGCCTGATTGAGGGGTCCAATCCCATATCAATAATAACAAAATATAACCCCCTACTATGGGCCACTATCCAGTGCGTAATCTAAAATAGTGCAACAATCATTCACTGAAAATTCACTCACTATACTAGGTTCCCATGTCAAGATGTATAAAGAGGGTGATCCAACCAAACATCTAATCACATACACTTTTATAATAATAATCTGCAAAGGCATCAATTGAGTCACCCCAAGGATCAACCCATTTCCTTAAACTCATCAAATTAAATGGGTCCAGATGATTCCATAATAAGGAAATCCCAACCATTTAACATAAACAAGGCAAGAGAGTATCCAAAAAGGGTTTTCATAATAATTATTTTCACTATTTTCACAAAAGTTACAAATGGGCCTCAAACACACTCACAAAATCATCACCTTTTTTAAGAATCAAATCCATGTGCAAAGATTCCATTTTCCACTTAACAATCATTTAATAGAAATCATATTTAAACACTTTGCATCACACTTTCAAGACAAAACCACTTTCATGAAAATTTTCAAATGGGTCGCGCACCACCAACACATGACAAACTAATTTTCAAACCCAAATATGCATTTCCCTTAAATCCACAACCACTTGGAGAACTCATTCAAGAAACCCAAACTGACTTTTCATGTAATTAAAAATTTACAAATTCAAATCATGCTTTATATACTACATATTAATCAAAAAATAGAACTGGACATTTCATCGAACACTTGGTGGGAAACATTTAACAAAGAAATTCCATTTATCAGAAAATATTGTAAAAACCACTATTTTTTACACCAAAAAATTATTTCCAAAGAACTAAATAAACATCACTTCTACTTTCAAAACAAATTGGAACCCATTAAAAAATATATTTTAGAAACTCACGCACATTTATAACCCAATCATTCTTTAAAAAACACAATTTACTTACCAAGGAAAACCAAGAAATTTTATAAACACTTAGCATGCAAATTCACTAAACAATTTTATGTCATTCAAATAAAAAGATGAAATCACTCTATTTCACAACATACATTTATTATAAGAACCATACACTACTAATTATCATTAAATAAGGTGCTAAAATCATGAAATCAATAATACTTTAAATTTAAAGGCTAAGGCGTAGGGAAAGACTACCTCAAGTGGAGAGAACCAAGTCGAACAATTCATCACTCGACGCCTTTGACGAAGAACATTCCACATTTTCATGCACATACACTCACATATATATATATATATATAAACCTTAATCCAATGCACATATTTCCTACACCATGGGGGAATATGTGCAAGGAGGATATATATATATATATACCTATGTATGTGTGTGAGAACCTTTAAGAAGCTATCAAAAGATCTAATTAACCTATAGGGACCCAAAAATCACAAAAATACTCTAAATAAAATTGAAGTAAATGAAATAGGGTAAAAGAAACCAACCTAAAATGGAGGACAATGAACTGGATTGGATCGAAGCACTTCGCCTTCAGTGGAAGGCATCAAAACCCACATGAGGAAGACCTAGGAAACCCACCACACACCCTAAAAATGGAAGAAATTACCACAACCTGGTCAACCCATGACCTAGGGTTTGTATGAGACAAGAGGGGCCATGAGAAGAGGAAAAAATGCCAGAAAAATGCAAGAAGAAAGAATATTAGGACATATCTTGGGGAAATGGGATGGAAACCAAAGGAAAATGGGAGGATCCATGCAGAGGAGGCCCACCGCAAGGGGTGAGTGTGTGCGGCCAAAGGGGATCAGGGGGGCTACGTCAAGCAATAGGAAGGGGGGTTGGCTATATGAATAGGAGGGGAATGAGGGGGGGGGGGTGGCCGCGAGGAAGGGGGAATGGTTAGATTAGGGGTTTTTTAATTTTAATTTTATTCTAATTCAATTTATTTAAATTAAAAAAAACTCAAAAATTAATAAAATTAAATAGAAACTCAAAAATAAATAAAATAACCACAAAGTGTCGAGTCGGGGTGCGACAATTCTCCTCACCATGACACTTTCTTCCCCCAGAAAGTCCCAAGATATTTGGTTGATCAAAACAAAATCAAGGATTATTTACAACCATTGAAAGACCTAAAAACTCAAAGACTAAAGAACCAACACTCACTACCATTCAAAATTCAAAACTACATATTCTCAGAGTAAATTATAAGACCATCCACAAAGGAATCCAAACATCCAAAGGAAAAATCTCACCAGCCCAAAGAGCTAGAAAAAACAACGAAGATATTACAAATAGGAGACATACTCTTTTCTAAACACAAACTAACAAGGAACACCCCGAACCCTAACACAAAACCACTGAAGAAACTAGTTGTGGTCTGTTTGGAATCTCTACAAGAATCCTTTACACGACCCACTATCCAAGTCAACCAACAACTATGACCTGGGTCGGGCAGAGAGGAAACAAGAAAGTACTCCATCAAGAACACTTGGAAGTTGGATTCATCGTGAGCTCATCCCATGGTGTTCTCCCCACCATATTAGGACTCCAGACAAACATTTATTTCTCAAACTAAAACAACTCTCAAATCCTAATGAAATCTAGAAAAAACCAAAGAAACAAAGTATGGGACAACAAACACCAATATTCTACATCAACAACATTAAGAACATTACAAAGACATCCTCATTAAAAAGGAGTTCCCAAAATATTTAAAAAATTATTCTCCATACCCAAAAGAAGACAGCACCACATATTACATTAATTAGAACAAAAAAGAAATTTTCAATAAAAGAAAAGCTTCTGATTGAGCTTGTGTTAGTGGTAAATTCATCCACCTGAGCTGGAAGGTTCTCCAAAGGAGAGGATATGGCCCCATGTCACTTCTTGGTACCACCCTAGAAAAACCTTTACAAATGACCTAAATGACCATAGACAAAACATATCTTAGGTGCTTCAAGACATGAAAAATTCCTATGCCTCGACTTCCCACACTAAAAACACAACCAGTACTTACTCTTGGATGAATCTAGCAAGGAAGAAAACAACGAACTTTTTATATCTCTTCTTAACTGGCCAGATGTAGCTAAATCAAATTCTACCTAAACAACCTACCTCATAACTTCTTCATAATAATTAGGGAAATAATGATAAAAATAAAGTAATTATGATTGGAGACCCCTTTCAAAGAATCAAGCCTTCAAAAATTCATCCTTGATGAAGTTGGGGAGATATGGCACCAGCTCAACTCTTAGAACCTTTGGATGAACTCATGATATTGAGAACTACCAAGATCCATATCTGAAATGGAAAAACCAAATGTCTAAAGAAAAAATTGATCAATTGAAATACACACGATGAAATAACCACCCACAGATGCTTTTCAAAATCCCTTAGAAATCAGTGGGGATGTAATCTAAAAAGAGAGATCACAAAACCAAATCAAAACATATCATAAATTAAAATTTCACTCCGAATATTTAAATCAATAAACCAAACAACATCATTTCAATAACACCCCCAACACATCAAATACAAATCCCAAAATAAAAAATACAATCACAAAAATGCAACATCACACACTCCCACTTTTTAAAACCTCAAATCCCCCTTTTTGAAGAACATTTTCAGAAAACATAACAAGCCTTACAAACCAAACACCCACCATTGATATTCTGTTTAGCCCCACATATGTACATTTTCGTGCTAGCTTAATCACCCATCCATACATTCTAATAACCATCCACTTTACACATACATACATCCATATACATATATGTGAGAACTCATGGGAATACCAATGGCCGAATAAAATAAACATTATCACTTTACAAACCACTTTAAAAATACCCCAACCAATTTTAATATCACACATCATCGTCAAAGAAAAACATTTTCAAATTCAACATTCATTTTCCCAAATTCACATTTCACAAAACCTTTCAAAACCCCCCAAAACATTTCCTAAAATAACCCCCATTTTCAAAACAACCCATTTCACTCTAAGAAATATTCAAAGTTTGGGTTTTCGAAATCTCATTTTTTTGATAAAACATTCATAATTTTATCAAACTAAACATCATTTTAAAATATAAAAAAAACACCCCAAAACCATATTAGGACAACCTAAAATACAAATGAAAACAACTTACCAATCAATGGGTCAAAAATACCAAAATATCAAAAGGACCCAAAACAACTCCCTAAGGGAATCTAGTGTCGATGGGTGTCTTGGTTGTATGATTGGCAGCCATATTCCAATCAAACCATCATCGCAGAGAGTCTTTTAGGATCATGTCCTCGATTCCGCATGGGTTTCCAGGCCCTGTAAGCTCACTAAGACAACCATCCTGACTCGATTCATTTTTCTATATACCAAAAAACCCACAAGAACCAAATAAAAAAATAAAACACATAATTCGGATGGTAATTCAAGGTTCGGTCCAGAAAGTGTTGGCCAAATAGTCCTAGAAACCTAAACCCCAAGATTTGAAAATCAAAATCCTTCTACCTTGAAATCCCAAATAAAAAAGGGAGCTCTAAAAGCTAAGTCCTCAAAGGAACCACCACTCTGATACCATTTTCCCATAAACCAACCTAGGTCAACCCTAAACTGGTCTCCCAAGACGGCCCATGACAAGTCCTGAGAGGCATTCCTGATCCTCCTAGGCTAGCAACAAGTGACAAGGGAATCAAAATAATGATGATGGGAATTATTTTTCCCAATATAAATAAAAATAAAGCAGTGGAATAATAAAAGAGAAGCCCAAAATAAATAAACAAGATGGAATGATTAGGAAAGAACTGAAAAATAAAACTAACCGAACCTAATGACCACTGAACTCCACGTGCCCCCTTGGGTCACATTTCGATCCTAAGACTCAACATCACCCATGATGATCAAGATCAAACTGAAACCTACACCTAAGACTAAATGAAAGAATGAATTATATGAGTGATTATTAAAACTCAGTAGGCATAACCAAGTAATCTACTCCCAAATACATTTCCTTGAAACAAAAGAATCGCCAATTTCAGGTTTTAACTACAATATATAAAAGTAATTTTTTCACACATTTTCCCTTTAAAGAAAATCACAGTCCATTTCTCTTTTTACCATTCAAAACCATATTCTTTTATAAGGAGGAACCATATTAATTTTTAAAAGAGATATGGCATTTAAATTATAAAGGAAAGGGTGGGTATAAAACATTTATAAAACTTTTTTGCATAACCATTTGAAAACACATTATCATTTTAGCCAATAATCCACACTATTCTAGAAGTAAGCTCAATAATCATACAAAATGGGCAATGTGAAATAACACACAAGAATATCTAGCCAAAAATACATAAAAACATTCATGATAGTAGAGAGGGGTGAAACCTAGGAGCTCGTGAATAATCTATAATGTACTATACATGTGACTCTCCCCAAAGGCATTCCCTACCTGATGACATCATAATTCCCAAATACCCGACCATCTCCCTACTTGGCCTGACTGAGGGGCCCAATCCCATGGAAATAATAACAAAATATGACCCCCTACTATGGTCCACTATCCAATGCGTAATCTAAACTAGTGCAACAATTGTTCATCAAAAATTCGCTCGCTATGCTAGGTTCCCATGTCAATATGTATAAAGAGAGTGATCCAATCTATGACAACTGAGCATCTAATCACATACAAATGTATAATAATAATCCACAATAGGAATCATCTGAGTCACCCCAAGGATTAACCCCTTTCCTTAAAGTTATCAAAGTAAATGGGTCCTAAGGATTCCACAGTGAGGAAATCCCAACCATTTAACATAAAAAAGGAAAGAGAGTATCCAAAAATGGTTTTCATAATAATTATTTTCACTATTTTCACAAAATTTTCAAATGGGCCTCAAACACACTCACAAAATCATCACCTTTTTCAAGAATCAAATCCATGTGCAAAGATGTCATTTTCCACTTCACAATCATTTAAGAGAAATAATATTTAAACACTCTGCATCACATTTTCAAGCCAAAACCACTTTCATTAAAATTTCTAAACAGGCCTCGTGCCACCAACAGATGCCAAACCAATTTTCAAACCCAAATACACATTTTCCTTAAATCCAAAACCACTTGGAAAACTCATTCAAGAAACCCATACCAACTTTTCATGTCATTACACATTTAAAAATTAAAATCATGGTTTACATACTAAATATTAATCCCAAAATACAACTGGACATTTCATCGAACACTTATTCTGCATCATTTAATAAAGAAATTTTGTTTATCACAAAATAAGGGAGAAACCACTATTTTTCACACCAAGAAATTATTTCCAAAGAACCAAATAAACATCACTTCTACTTTCAAAACAATTTGGAACCCATTAAAAATATATATTAGAGAAACTCACACACATTTATAACCTAACCATTCTTTAAAAAAACACAATTTACTTACCAAGTCCAACCAGGAAATTTGATAAACACTTGGCATGCACATTCAATAAACAATTTTATGTCCTTCAAATACAAAGAGAAAATCACTCTATTTCACAAAAAGAATTTATTTTAAGAACCATACATTACTAATTAGCATTAAATAAGGGTGAAAAAAGCATGAAATCAATAATTATTTTAAATTTAAAGGCCAAGGCATAGGGAAATCCTACCTCAAGTAGAGAGAACCAAGCTGAAAAATTCATCACTCGATGCCTTTGATGAATATTGTTCCACAATTTCTCGTACATACACTCTTATATATATACATATACCCCTTAATCCAATGTATATATTCCCCATTCCATGAGGGAATATGTTCAAGGAGGATTTACACACACACGCACACACACACACGTACCTATGTATGTGTGTGTGAACCTTAAAGGAGCTACCAAACGATCTAATTAAGCTATAGGGACCCAAAAATCAAAAAACACTCTAAATAAAATTGAAGTAAGCGAAATAGGGTAGAATAAACCAACCTCAAATGGTGGACAATGGTCCATAATGAACCAAATCACTTCACCTTCAGCGACGAACACCAAAAACTGTATGAGGAAGACCCAAGAGACCCACCTCACACCCTAAAAATGGAAGAAATTACCAAAACTCAATCAACCCATAACTTAGGGTTTGTCCAAGACAATAGGGGCCATGGGAAGAGGAAAAAACGTTGAAAATATTCAAGAAGAAAGAAGGGAATGACATACCTTGGTGAAACGATATGAAAACTGATGGAAAATAGGAGGAGTCGTGTAGAGGAGGCCCACTGCAAGGGGTGAGCGCGCATAGACAAAGGGGATCGGGGGGGGGGGTCGACCACAAGAATAAAAGGGTAAGGGGGTGAGGTTAGTCGTGAGGTAAGGGGGAGGGGTTAGATTTGGGTTTTTTTATAATTTTATTTTTATTCTAATTCAATTGATTTAAATTTAAAAAAAACTCTAAAATGAATAAAATTAAATAAAAACTCAAAAATAAATAAAATAACCATGAAGTGTTGGGCTAGGGAGTGACAATGAGCACCATTTCAAACAGGAAATCTTGGTTACCATGGGTGGGATTTCTATTCTTAGTATGAATTGTTATAATTATATATATGATTTCACCTAGTGTGACTCACATGGAGTTCATATTTATGATTTTTTATGGATTTTTCTCTTTTCTTATAGAGTCAAGATGTGTTTCATGCATAATTATTAAGAACATAATGTTAACATTACATTTATAAGACTAATAATGTGATTATTATTAATGGTGATAAAATTTTAGGAGTTTAAAGTGTCAAAAAAAATTCATACAATGTTTTCCCATATAAGTTATTGGTGTATTTATATTAAGTTCGACCAAAATGTACACACAAAAACACACACACACACATCTTCTATTGATGGTAGGTTGTTTGGGTCTATAGTGAGATGCATATTGATGACAATGATGTAGTTCCATGTGCATAGGAGGTTCAATGACAATAATGGGTTAGTATAAGAACATAAATCCTTATAATTAGACCCAATGTGGGTTTTTATTCTATAGTTTAAGTTATTTAAAGTGTTAGTAACAACCTATATAGCGTTTTACCATATATATTAAAAAAAAAATTTATCTAACTGGACCTCGTGATTATAGATATTTGACATGGATCATATAAGAAAAAATAGTTACACACACACAAATATATATAAGTATACCTTGAATGATGAGAATGTGATCTTTGAGGGATGAATTCCATCTGTGGAGACCTAGTGAGGACTTTCTCGACTATGTGATTCTTGAGGGGGTGGTTTTGTGTACAGATTCTCATGAGTTTCGGTGCCCCTATGGGTGGATGAGTTGGAATTAGATGCCATTGTATATGCATCTGTGACCACAAAGTGGGTGTTTGGCATGTGAGTTTCCTTAACATGGACCCTTGTGAGTTTTAGAACTATGATGTGTTGTTTTTAGTTTTAACCTTTGTGGGTTTTGGTTTACAAGATAGGTGGGAGGACCTAGTGACCCTATGACATGACTGAGTGTTTTGGTGAGTTAGTTCCTCGTTATTCTTGTGGCGATAACCATGAGATGGTTTAGCTTGTTTTGTGATAGACTTAGATATATGAAGCATTATTAGATTCTTATATTGATGGGATTGATGCTTTCAGGAACTATTAAGTTAATGGTAAAGGCATGGTTATTATTTGGGTATCCTTATGAAAAACACATTGAGTGATTTAGTAATGAGGCTAGATTTTTAGGGTGGGGACAAACATGTACTTGGCCCTATTAATTTCGGATTTTATTTCAAGTGTGGTGCAAGTGTGGGTAGGTGCTTCTACTTTTGGAATGACACCTGGGTTAGTGGGTGATCGCATGATGAACCATGGCACAAGTGAAGTTCCCAATTTTGAAGAGAATTTTTGAGGGTACTCTTATTTAAATAAAGTTGAACTGCATGTGATCATAGTCAATGGTTAGTTTTTAAGCCTAGTTTTGATGACGTGTGACTCATGGGATCATGAGTAAAGTTATGTGATGAGGTGATACAAGAGTAAATTCCATTATGTTTGGGTGATATTGAGGGAGCGTGAATGCTTACATGTGGTTCCTAATGAATTATGTATCAGGGGATAACCATGTGTGAGTTGGTAACTTATTAAATTTGATGCGATGCTTGTGGACTTAGGTGATTGAGGTTTGATGAAATGAGAAACATACCTCTATAGTGGTGGAGAAACTAAAAATGGATTGAGTGCGGTGGCACGATCAATGTAGGAGTTAATACAGGTCAGGTATTTATAGGATGGTGGGTGTGACTCAAGAGAAGCGACTCACACATGATATTAGGACCATTTGAGGCTACACTTGATAATTTGTATAAGGGGATCTATGTGGTGAAAACTAAACCACTAGATTTTTGAGGGTATAACCATCATTGTGAATAATAAATTAGTGAATGTTGTGGATGATGTTTTTTGAGCTAAAAATGGGAAGTGTTTATGTTTTTCCATGTCCAAATGTTGTGTTTGATGATGGAAAAGTTATGGGTAGTGGAGATAATATTTTTATCCCATGGGGAGATTATTAGGACACTCGTATGGTTGGGATAATCACATTGTTCATGAGTATGTGAACCTCATATGGAAAGGGTCATGGATATGAGAGACCAACCAGTGGATGATTGTGAGGGAACCAGATACTAGTCGACCTGTGAATTCAATTTTAACAAGATACCCTGGTGAATATCAAACATGAATTTGAATATAATTATATATGGGGTTTGAGTGTTGGATTTGAGTTTAAAATTAATTTTAGATGATCCAATGGTGCTTTAGTTTTTGTGTGTGTTAGTGTTCTAGGTATGGCATGATGAAAATTTTGGTTGGTTAAGGATCCAACCATGGAATTTCACTAGAAGTCAAGTAAAAAATACGATGGGAGTATTAAAATAGTAACGGGACGACTTTATAGAAAAATTCTCCGTGATCAGGTAATTTGGAAGTGCATCATTGGCTAAAGATGAGAATCTTTGTGATAGGTCATCTAGAGGAGGTCTAACTAATGGTTTTACGTGTAATTGGATGTGGAAATCCAAAAAACTATATAAATTGAGTCATTTTGGATATGATAGATATGTTTTAGGAATTAGACAAGGATTTTTATAAGAATATGACATGTTCATATTATAATTTTATGGTCAAATAACATCATTTTTGTCTTTTAATTTTTTAAAAAAGGATTAGTACCTACATTCAGTCAACATTCTTACAGGTTTTCAGGTTCAGTGAGTTAGGAACTACACTGAGGAGACTAGTGTAATGGTGTACTGGTGTTTTTGTTAAGAGATTCCTATGGTGAAAATTAACTTGATAGTGAATTGGTGTTGAGTCAATAAAGTTTCCTTATGACTTTTCCATTCCTATATGTTTTGAAAATCACACACTCTATCTTAAGGAAAATTATTTTTTTCCTAAGAATCATCTTAAAAAAGAAAATTTTCTTTCTACAAAGAAATTTTATCCTCACCTTTGTTTTCATTGTTCATTTTATATTTTCTCTAAATATAACTCATTTTATTCCTAAATATAAATTTTTTTTTCAAATCTAAAACCTCAGAATCCTATAAATCCATGGTTATAAAGAATTTTGTTTTCAGGCTCTGAATTTTCTGAAATTCAGACTTCGAATTCTCTAAAATTTAGACTCTGAATTCTCTGAAATTCAAACTCTGATTTCTCTAAAATTTAGACTCTGAATTCTTTGAAATTTTGACTCTGAATTCTCTGAAATTCAGACTCCAAATTCTCTAAAATTCATACTTTGATTTCTCTAAAATTCAGACTCTGAATTCTATGAAATTCAAACTCTGATTTCTCTGAAATTCAGACTCCGAATTCTTGGAAATCCAGACTCTAAATTATATAAAATTCAGACTCTGATTTCTCTGAAATTCAAACAATGAATTCTCTGAAATTTAGAATCCAAATTCTTTGAAATTTAGACTCCAAATTCTCTGAAATTCAGACTCCAAATTATTTAAAATTCAGACTTTGATTTCTCTGAAATTCAGACTCTTAATTCCTCATAATTCAAACTCCAAATTCCTTAGATTCTAGACTCTAAATTCATTGGAATTCAGACTCAGAAATCTTTAGAATTCAGGTTCTAAATTCCTTGAAAAATATAATCCAAATATCCATGAGTTATAGTCTCTGAATGTTTATTTGGTTATACTCTGAACTTTATTTTTTCTTTAGACTCTGAAAAATAGATTTGGTTAAAAAAAATTATTTTACTTACACTTGTAATAGTTATGAAACAATGTCATACAATCTGTTTCTAACTAACTGTTGTTTGAGTGACACGTGTACAAGTCCCTCTGAGATTCAAGGAAAAATATGATCATTGGAGGATGGAGCTGACCATTGGAAAAATGCCTATAAATAGGATCTCATTTGAATGAGCTCGTGGTTGGTTGATTAATCTAGAGATTTCATGCTGTTGAAGTGATTTCTAGATAGAGATACTCTCATGCCTTGTGCCTACTAAACGTCTTATTCAGATTGCTTCATGCAGCTCCGATTGTTTCTATGTACAATTGAGGACTTCTAGGGATAGGAAAATAGAGGTTCCAACTACCTTAATGTTTGATTACTTCTATGTATAGGAAGATAGAGGTGCTGACTACCTTAAAGTTCAATGGATTTCAAGGATATCAAGGAAGATTCTAATATTCCTATCGAGGGATTACCCTAGTGTGGGTAAGACAGACTTTTTTGAAAGTATAAATCAAGGGACCTTTATCCAAGGTTGTTGGATACCCTTATCTTTGGGTTAAAAGATTTAATACTTGTTACTTTTTTTGTTTCAAGTTTATTTTTGTTTTATTTTGATAAAGGAAGAAAGTATAACCTTCTTATACTTTCTTGTACTTTTGTATACCCTGATAAGTAAGATTCTATATGCTTTAAGGTCGAACATTTTCCTTGTAAACTTTCCTTAAGTTTCATTTCCAAAACCATATTTCTGGAACCTAGAAAGTTTGTAGAACAAAAATAGTTCTTTGGAATTTACCTTGTTTAACCTTGTTAAAAATTATTTTCCTTAAGGTTAAAAACAATTTTTTTTAAACTTAAAATTCACCCCCCTCTTGTAATTGAGAATCTACATTCATATTTCTATCCTACAATTGATATTAGAGAAGGTCTTTGAAATATTTATATTCACATATAAGTTTTCTTGCTCAATTTTTCCTTGCTTAGGAATATTTTTTTTGTGTTTACAAACTTTTATTATTAATAAGTTTTTGTGGAATGAATTTTTCTTTTAGATAGAAAGAATGAATATTGGTTCGATTAACAATCTAAATCATACTAGAACACCTATATTTTATGTGAATGATTATGAATATTAGAGAGATCATATTAAGAATTTTGTTATTAATACTAGAGTGGACAATTTTGTTATGTTTACTGGAGATTACAAGATTCCTGATAAGGAATTCAGAAATTCACCAATCAAGAAAAGTCAAAATATCAACTAAACTACAAGGTACGTAATACATTATTGTGTTCTATGACTAGGAATATATATAGTCATATTTTTTCTTGTGATGCTTCTAACTGTATCTGGAAGAAATTAGAGGTACTCATTTTGGTACATCCAAAGTTATAGAAACTAGAAGATCTATGCTTAGAGAAGAATATCATGGATTTCTATTTCCTTATGGAGAGCTAGTATTCAAGGTGAAACAAAGGTTTATGAAGATTGTTAATAGTTTGAAATCTATGGGTGAGTAATGTCTATAGGATGAAGGTCTTGTGGAAAATATAATTGATATCATGCCAAATGAATGAGAATAAAAAATAACAGCTATTGATGAGAATATTAAAGTATCTCAAATTACTCTTGATGAGATTTTTGGAACTCTTCTTCAACATGATACAAGAATGAAAAGAGATGATGATATAAATAAAAATAAAAATGTAAATGGAAGTGTAGCCTTTACTACTACCAAATTCAAGACTCCTGAAAGGGTTATAAGATCTAAGTCAAAGAAAGTAACTATTTTATCTGAATCTTGTGAAAGTGAACATAGTGAGAATGAACTAGATAATATTTCTCTAAGATTGTACAAGATAGTTAGAAAGAAATAATTTCATTATAGATATAAGAAGAAATAAAGAAAAGACAATAAAGACTCGAAAGTCACTTGTTATGAATGCAAAAGAGAAGGGAATATCAAACCAGACTGTCCTATGCTTAAGAAAAAGGATAGAAAGGAAAAACATTCTAAGAGTAATAGAAATAAGTACTAAAAGGATAAAGATAAGAAAGTTTTGAAAGACAATGACACCTGGAGTGCTAGTGGTGGATACTCTTATGATGAATCCTCAGAGTACGAATCTTCTGATCAGAAGAATCTTGGTCTACCAGACAGACTACCCATTGAAAATCATTGTCTAATGTCCAAGGCACACAATGCTGAATCTATCACCAATGTATCTTTAAATGAAAATGATACTGATGATAAATATTATAAGTCTTAAAATTAATAATCTTCTTCTGATGAAGATAATACATTACATTCTTATGAAGAAGTGTCTAGTTTTTCTAAACTTCCTGAGAATGAAAATTCTAAACTCAAGAAAAAGATTGATAAGGAAAATTCTAGAATTTCTATTATAACTAAATAAGTATCATATCTTTCTAAAGATATTGATAAGAAAATTTATGATTTTTAAAGTATTTCCAAAACCTTAAGGAAGTTAATTCTGAAGAGGATAAACTTTATAGAGATCTTGAAAATGTAATTTCTAATAAAAATATTTTAGAGACTAACTCTGTTCTAAAAATAATGTTTTTGAGGATAAAAACTTGGTTATTAAACTAAAGTCATAAATATTTTTCTTAAGAAAGTGTTTGTCAAACTTTACCTCTAGTAAGGAAAACTTTGACAAGATGTATTCCCAAATTCAACCTCTAAGAAATAGTTCTGGATTTGGTTATACTTATTCTAAGCCAGTTTTTAGTAATAACTATTTTTTCCTCAAAATGCTCCATTCTGTACTAAATGTTAGTGTGGTGGACATTGGGAAAAAAAATTATTTAAATAAAACTCAGTCCTTAGGTTTTCATAAAGCTTATTTTTCTAAGAAAATGTGGATTCCTAAAATCTTGCTTTCTGAAATTTCCGGATCTGAGAAAGTTTGGGTTCTGAAAGTTTAACACTCTTATTTTCAGGAAAATTAAGATAGTACCAACAACAATACATTTTACATGGATAGTGGATGTTCCTGACATATGAATGGTAACAAAAAACTTCTTTGAAAATATTATCAAGACGAAAGGAGGAAAAATAAATTTCGGAGATAATGCTTAGGGAGAAATTATTGGTGTAGGTAACATTGTTCTTCTTGGAAAACTTTGATTTCAAATGTTTTATTTTTTAAGGGTATTAAAAACAACTTAATTAGAATAATCCAACTATGTAATGAAGGTTACCCTGTGAAATTTATGAATGATAATTTCATAGTACACAATTCCAAGGATGAGTTTATTCTTTCTACCTACAGGCAAGAGAATGTATACACACTAAACATAGGAGACCTTAGGAGCCAAGATCTACCTTGTCACAATGAAATGGAAGATCAAACTTGGTTATGGCATAGAAGGTTATGACACTGTAATCTTAGGATCCTATGTAAACTCTCTAAAAAAATACTTGTTAAGGATCTACCGAAGCTTAGATTTGATTCTTCAAAATTTTGTGATCTGTTTCAATATGTAAAGCAACAAAAATAAAGTTTTAAACCAATCCATGAATTCTCAACTACTGATTCATTACAGTTGGTCCATATGGATCTTTTTAGTCTAATAAAATTTGGAAGCATTGGAAGAAAATTTTATATATTTGTCCTAGTTGATGATTACACAAGATTCACATGGGTCTATTTTCTAGCAAATAAATCTGAATATTTTTTTAATTTAAAATTTTTTAGAGCCCAAGTTAAAAATTAGAAAAACCTTCTATTGATAACTATTCATAGTGATCATGGAGGAGAATTTCAAAATTATAATTTTGAAACTTTTTTTAGTAAAAAGGGCATTAATAACAACTTCTTAGCACTAAGAACACCTCAATAGAATGGTGTTGTTGAAAGAAGAAATCAAATTCTTCAAGAGATAACTAGAACCACATTGAGTGAATATTCAATAGCTAAATTGTTTTGGGATGAAGCTATAAGTACTGCTTGTTATACTATAAATCATGTTTTAATATGACATTTTCTTAATAAAACCCCTTATGAGTTATAGAATGGTAAAAAACCTGGAATTTCCTAATTCAAGGTATTTGGTTGCAAAGTATTCATTCTGAATACTAAAGATAATTTACATAAATTCACACCCAAATCTGATGAAGAAATTTTCCTAGGCTACTCCACAACTTATATGGATTATAGAGTTTTCAATAAAAACTCTTGTACTATTGAAGAAACAGTGCATGTTAAATTCTATGAATCTGATCCCTTTGTTTTTAAATAACATCAATCTACATATTCGGATGTATTTTCAAAAACTGATTATCAACCCTTGATATAAGATCCTTCAGATAAGAAAAATGTTCAAGAAAATATTTCTGAAGCATTTACCCCAGAAGAATTTCTACCATATGTTGATGAATAGGTTTTACAAAACCCAAATCAGTTGATTTTTAAGAATCATCCCAGTGATAGTATCATTGGTGATGTAAATTAACCTATAAGGACTAGAATTTCCTTAATAAATGAAGTAGAACATCTAGAATTATTTTCCCAATTAGAACCAAAAAGAACTGATGAAGCTTTAGGTGATGATGATTGGATTAAAGTCATGCAAGATGAGCTAAATGAATTTTAAAGGAATAAAGTCTGGACCTTGGTTGAAAGACCTAAGAAAACTTCTATTATTGAAGTAAAATGGGTCTTCAGAAATAAGTGTGATGAAAATGGAATCATTTTAAGAAATAAATATAGATTAGTTGTTAAAGGATATAATAAAAAAGAAGGAATATACTACGAAGAAACCTATGCTCCATTATCTAGACTTGAATTTATCCGTATTTTACTTGCCTTTGCAGCATTCTTCAACTTTAAACTTTTTCAAATGAATGTTAAATGTTCTTTCCTTAATGGATATGTTCAAGAGGAAGTTTTTGTTGAACAACCTCATGGTTTTGAAGATATAAAACATCCTAAACCTGTTTTCAAACTTACCAAAGATTTATATGGACTTAAAAAATCCCCTAGAGATTGGTATGATAGACTTATAAGATTTTTGTTACAAAACAACTATGTTAAGTGAAATGCTGATCCAACCATTTTTATAAAGTAAGATAAGGAAAATGTTTTTATTGTTCAAATTTATGATGATGACATTATATTTGGTTCAAATCAGAAATCTTTAACCGATTCATTTGTGGATCAAATGAAATATGAGTTTGAAATGTGTAGTTTGGGTGAATTAACATTTTTCATAGGTTTTCAAATTTCTCAAAAACCAGAAGAACTTATATATCTCAACATAAGTATATTAAATATCTTCTTAAAAAGTATGTATATGACAATAGAAAGAGTATAAGTACTCCTATTGGTACCTCAAATTCACTTGATCTTGATGAACCTGGGAAACCAGTAGATCAAAAAATCATTTAGAGGTATGATAGGAAGTCTACTATACTTAAAAACTAGTCATCCAGACTTAATGTTTTCAATATGCTTATGTACTAGATATTAATCCAATCCTAAGGAGACTCATTTAAAGTTAGTAAAAAGAATTTTTTTATATTTAAAGGGAATCATGGATTTATGACTCTTTTATACTTCTGGAAATGATTTTGTTTTAAAAAGTTTTTTGGATTCTAATTTTGGTGGATATAGAATGGATAGGAAAAGTATATATAGATCTTTTCATTTCTTAGGAGATTCATTAGTTTCTTGGTTATGTAAAAAGAAACACTCAATAGCACTTTCCACTGCTGAAGTTGAATATGTAGTAGTTTGAAGTTGTTATGCCCAAGTTTTGTGGATGAAACACATACTCACAGACTACAATATGAGTTTTACCAAAACAAAAATATTCTATGATAACACCAGTTCTATTTCCCTAAGTAAAAACCCTACACATCACTCTTTTAAAAAACACATTGATATTAGGAATCACTTTCATAGGGATCACACACAAAAAGGTGATATCATTTTTCAATTTATCAAAACACAAGATCAAATTGATGACATTTTTACAAAATCTTTACCCTTCAATAGATTTGAATACATTAAACAAAATTTAGGAATGATAATTGTAAGGTAATATTCCATATAAATTTTTTGATCAAACCTATCTTCTTATAGTAAGAAACTTCTTTTCATAGGGGGTTACATTTTCTTGCTAGTCAATTTTTTTTGTAGCAAAATTTTTTTCATAGTCATATTTTTTTTCATATTCAAAATTTTTCCTTGTAAAATTTACATAGTTAAAATTTTCCGGAATCTAAAGTTCAAAAAGAAGAATTTTCCTTATTACTGTTTTTTTTTCTTGCATTCCAGAAGGTATGTTTCCTTTCTTAAATTTTTGTAATAATATTTTTACATGTTGGTATTTTCATCATGTTTAAGAAATTTTTTTGGATTCACTTTTTCTTAAATCTAATTTTTTATCATAAAAACTTTAAAAGATTGGAACCTACCAAATTTTTTCTTCAGCTATCATCTCAACCGTCAGATTTGATCATAAGTTTTTCCACCATTGGATCTCTTTGGGAAGATGAACCATTGTCTCAAACACCTATATAAAACCCCCTAATGGTTTTACCACATCGATATTTAAAGTATTGGTGTGATGAATCTCTACTCCTCTTCTTAAGGCCCCTTCCGAATTTCCCGTTTTTCCTCAATTCCAAATGCTTGTGGAAGCTTCTCCTCAGAATCAAATGTCATCAGTAAAGGAAATCCATGACTGGAAGATATATAGAGAAATGTTAGTATATTATAAATTCTTTGATAAGTATTATTCTATTATCTCAAAAAATATCAAGTTGAATGGCTGGGAGAGCCTATGTGTATCCAAACCGAAGGCACAAGATCCAGTTTATCCAGAGTTGTTGGTAGAATTATATGAATCCTTGAGTTTCTTCAATGAAGGAGGGAGGGATAATTTTTCATTTAAGAGCTATATAAAGACTTATTCTCTTTCTTAAAACAAGGTTTCTAATCTAATTGGAATTCCATTTGAAGTTGAAGATGAATTCTGTACCCATAAGTTACCATATGTATCAGGATAATTTGATAAGGAGAAGCCTATGGAATGCCTTGGTTTGAAGGAAGTGAAGAATCCAAAGATTATCCATCTCTCTACAAATATTCGTATTCTTGAATTATGGGTTCAGGGATTTCTCATTCTGAGAAAATGTGACAAGGATTACCTGAAGAAGAGTGATATGCATGCTTTGGAATTTCTGGTGAATCTCAGAAAGATAAATTTGGTGAAGTATGTTTTGCTGGAAATTATGAATATCAAGAATGGAACTCTGAAATCTCAAATTATCATGTATCAGGTAATTCTATCCAAGATTATAGTCCTTTTTATAGAATCATTTAAAATCCATTGTAGTTCTAATCCAATGAATTTCAAAGTCATGTTGTTTAGTGATGAAACCCTCAGAAGGATGAAGGTTGGCTTCAATAGTGAATCTAGAGATTTTTATGATTTATCTGATGCTGAAATAGAAGCCCTATTAAAGAAAAAGGAAGTGGATGAGACTTCAAAGAAGGTTGGAAATAAGTGGAAGGTGAAGGAAAAAGATAAGAAAGAAAAATCTCTTGCTATTAAGGAAACTCAATCAGCACCACCTAAGCCAAAGAACAAAAAGACTTATCTGGATGAAGTGATTGAAAAGTGGAGAGAAGATAAGAAGAATAATAAGGAAGGGGGGCCTATTTTTGGATTAGAATTTACTGAGGAAATTTTTTTAAAGTTGAAGGTTGCTGAGGATCTTGAGAAGAAATAAAAAGAAAAGAAGAAAAGAAAGAAGATGTCAGAGGATGAGTTTTTTCAATCCCTTATTAAGGATGCTGAGAATTACTCTAAATAAATTCAAGTTCCGAAATAATTTTTACAAGAATCACTTCTAATAACTCCAGGAAATAATATGGTGATTCTAGAACCTGAAGAAGAAGAATAATTAGTTCAATAAGAAGAAGTCCAAGAAGAAGAAGAAGAAGGAAGCGATGATACAAATAAAATGATAAAACAAGTGTAATAATATCATGAGAAGGAGAGTCCATCTAAAAATTTGTCAATTCAAACTTTTGAAGCTGAATCTTCAAAACCTTCTACCCCAAGAAAAGAAGAAAAGGGTCATTAATAAGTGAATAAACTATCTGAAGAAGAAAGTAGTGATCATGATTTCTTACAACTATAGGATCTTGTGGTAGGTCCCGAGAAAGAAAATATCGAGGAAGATAAAATAGTTCAACTATTAGATAGTAAGCATGAATCACCAAAATCAGCAGAAATCATTCCGAGATCTGATAAGGGAAAACAGGTGTTGGTTGATACACTTAAGAAATCCATAGTGATAAAGAAAGTTGTTGGTGGCTCATCGAATAGAAAAGCTTAAGAGATAGAGAATGAATCCTCACCAACCAATCAATCTGATTTGGAATCATCCTCCCTTGGACATGACTTTGTAGTCCAATCTTTGAAAAAGATGGTTGATACCATTCCATTGTTTCTGAGTATAGACTTGAGGTGCCAGTTGCTTCATCACTCCCTTAATCAGAAAGAAGATTCAGTTTCCATGCTTATGGATAAGTTTGTCAGGCTTGAGGCCAATTTCAAATATTTTTTCATTGTTTATGAAACTCACAAAAGATCATGCAAGTAAATCATGAAGTGGTCAAGGAAAACAATCTAAGAGATGAGAATCCTTGATGATTTCTAAGAAAGTGTGAAGGATACTTTTGAAACTGAAGATGGAAATTTCAATGATCTTACTAAAAGTTTTGAGGAAAAGCTAAGTCTCAAAAATACAACCTAGAAGTAGAAAGTCAAAGATCTAAATGGAAATCTAAATTCAGTTTCTTTGAATTGGAAAAGGGAAAGTGATCTTAGAATTGAGTTACAAGAAAAAATCAATAAGAAAGAAGAAGTTTTGAAATCTCAATCATAAATTATTAATGCTCGGGAAGAAAAGATCAAAGCCTTAGAGAAGAAAAATGAAGATCAAGATCATCTACTGAAGCATGTTGAAGAAGATCACAAGGATATTAAGAAGCTAAAAACCATTGTGAAGAAGCTAATTCCAATGGAGAAAGAAGGATAATTTTTTCCCAATCTGATCTTTTGTTGTATTTTCTTTCCTTGTACAAATTATTTCAATTGTAATGAAATTTTCATTATCCCTCATATATGTTTTTTTGTATAGTACTAATATTTCAGGTACCATATTTTTTTCCATTCACTTTATTCATTTTTGAAAATCACAAAGGGGGAGAAAGGAATGATAAAAAGAATACTACGTAAAGAAGATAATTCCCTAAGTAAAGGGAAGTCTATCTAATGGTAAGTTCTTATCAAATAATATTTTCGTATGCAAGAAAATATAAAATATCATTCAGAAAATCAAGA
The DNA here is from genome assembly GCA_963277665.1 of Viscum album. Classification (NCBI taxonomy): domain Eukaryota; kingdom Viridiplantae; phylum Streptophyta; class Magnoliopsida; order Santalales; family Viscaceae; genus Viscum; species Viscum album. The sequence goes on from OY728130.1 coordinate 1,955,781,253, forward strand.
ATATGATCATTAGGGATTTTAAAGCCTAAGGGGGAGTTAGTTGTATTCACCATGATTCATAAGTAAAGGGATATAAGTTTTATTTCCAAGTTTATAAAAAATATAAATCCTTATATTCTTTTTCGTAATGATGTTTGTGCTTTCCAAAAAGGGGGAGATTGTTGAGTCAATAAGTTTTCCTTAAGACTTTTCCATTCCTCTGTGTTTTAAAAATCACAAACACTCTATCTTAAGGAAAATTAATTTTTTTCCTAAGAATTATCTTAATAAAGAAAATTTTCCTTCTCCAAGGAAATTTTATCCTTACCTTTGTTTTCGTTGTTCATTTTATAGTTTCTATAAATCCAACTCATTTTATTCCTAAATCTAAAATTCAGTTTCACATCTAAAACATCAGAATCCTATAAATCATTGGTTATAAAGTATTCTATTTTCAGACTCCGAATTCTCTAAAATTTAGACTCCGAATTCTTTGAAATTCAGAATTCGAATTCTATGAAATTCAGACTTCGATTTGTCTAAAATTAAGACTTCAAATTATTTGGAATTTAGACTCCGATTTCTCTGAAATTCAGACTCCAAATTCTCTGAAATTCAGACTCTGAATTCTCTGAAATTTAGACTCCGAATTATCTGAAATTCAAACTCTGAATTATTTGAAATTCAGACTCTGAATTCTCTGAAATTCAGACTCCAAATTCTCTGAAACCCAGACTCTGAATTCTATAAAATTCTAACTCTAATTTCTATGAAATTTAGACTCTGATTTCTCTGAAATACAGACTTTGAATTCCTCATAATTTAGACTCCAAATTCCTCAGAATTTAGACTCCGAATTCATTGGAATTCTAAATCCGAAATCTATAGAATTCAGGTTCCTAATTCCTTGAAAAATAGAATCCGAATATCCATGAGTTATAGTCTCTAAATTTTTATTTGGTTAGACTCCGAACTTTATTTTTTTCCTTAGAATCCAAAAAATAGATTTGGTTAAGCAACATTATTTTACTTACACTTATTATAGTTATGAAATGATGTCATACAATCTGTTTCTAACTAACCATTGTTTGAGTGACACATGTATAGGTCCCTCTGAGATTTAAGAAAAAATATGACCGTTGGAGGAGGGAGTTGACCATTTGAAAAGTTCCAATAAATAGGATCTCATTTGAACGAGATCATGGTTGGTTGATTAATCTAAATATTTAATGATTTTGAAGTAATTTCTAGAGAGAGAGACTCTCATGCCTTGTGTGTACTGAACATCTTGTTCAGATTTCTTCATGTGACTTCGATTGTTGTTGTGTACAATTGAGGATTTTTGGGGATAGAAAGACAGAGGTGCTGACTACCTTAAAGTTCAAGGACTTCTGTGGATAGGAAGATAGAGGTGCCGACTACCTTAAATTTCAAGGGCTTGTAGGGATAGAAAGATAGATTCCAATATTCCTATATAGGTCTTACCCTCATGTGGGTAAAACATACTTTCTTGAAAGTAGAAATCAGGGGACCTTTATCCAAGGTTGTTGGTTACCCTTCTCTTTGGGTTAAAAGATTTCATACTTGTTACTTGTTTTGTTTCAAGTTTATTTCCACTATATTTTAATAAAGGAAGGAAATATAACCTTCTTATACTTTCTTGTAATTTTTTATACTCTGATAAGTAAGATTCTATATGCTTTAAGGTAGAATATTTTCCATGTAAACTTTCCTTAAGTTTCATTTTTGGAACCATATTTCCGAAACCTAGCAAGTTTATAGAAATTAAAGTGGTCTTTTGAATTTTCCTTTTTTAACCTTATTAAACATAGTTTTCCTTAAGGTTAAAAGCGAATGTTTTTTAAACTTACAATTCACCCCCCTCTTGTAATTGAGCATCTACATTCATATTTTGATCCTACAATTGGCTATTATGGGTTGAGATCTATAGTGGGGTGATCATACACTTTATGATCAATTGGAAAAGGGAACCTCTAGTGCCTTAGGGTCAATGATCATGGTGGAACATCATATCAGTGATTTGGTGATAATGATGGGCATTGGCTTGGTGTTTTGGTGTCTTGTGGGATGTTTTCAAAGTTGTGCTCTAGAAGCATATTTAGCACTCGATAATGAAATTAAAAATATTAGGGTTGAGTTGATAATTGATTTTGGTTTCAAAGTGTGATTAAATAAACACCAAGAATTCTTGGGGATGAGAAGTGTTATGGTGGGGATATTGTAATACTTTATGCTTGTATGGGTGAGGAAAATTTTAGAGGGAATTTAAATTTTCATCCTGTTGGAAGGTTGAATTTTGAAATGGACTTTGTATGGGAATTTTAAGGTTGAGAAATTATTAAAGATGTATTTTATATAAGTAATGTGGCTCAAGTGGTGTATTGGAGATTTAGGATAATGGAATATAAAGGATGGGGTGGCCATACTACTAATTACTAGAAACCTACAACCACGACCAGTAGGCCTATAAGCTGCAGGTGGCCACCAACCAGTCGGTGGCCCAACACAGTCTAGCTAGTGAGAGGCACCAGATGATCATTGGGGATATTTTCTTGGTCCTAATTATCATTCTCTCCCATGGTATTTTAAGATGGGGAGCCTTATTTATCCCCATGTTTTACTGTGCATGGGTTAACATCCCTCTACCCTTTATCTCTTTCATCCCCCTTGTTGTAGGGTTGTCTTTGATGGTTTTTAGTGGCGATCTAAGGTAAGTCCTTTAATATTTTCATGGTCCTTGGTTCCTCCTTCTATTACATTGGATTTTGGGTAATTTCATTTAGGTTTTAGTGATTATTTCACTAAATTAAGGTGAAATAAACTTGAAATGAAGGGGGTTTCATACTACTTATGTGAAGGGAATACCACAATGATGCACGCCTACTGCTGCTAGTTTATTTAATGAAGGTGTATTGTACCATTAAATTTATTAGGTATTTACTTAAAAAATTAAATCATTTTGGAAATTGAATCACTGTTTTCTGTTATGGATTTATATTAAGTCAGTATCAGGAGTCCATTGTGAACCTCCCATAGGTAGTTAGTCATGGATTCAGTGTGAAAAAAATAACCATTGAGTTTTCTGGAAAATATACCTAAATTTTTTAATTATTTAAATTATAATTCATTGTTAAATGATTTACATAATTAATTATAATTTAATTATAATTAATTATTGGACACTACAATGTGGTATATGTACACAAGATGTGAAGATGAGTGTGGATAAGCTTAGACAACAACTTTTGGGCTAAGAATTAATTTTATTTGGATTCCTTAAAGGTAGGTGGTACTAGTACATTCCCTATGGATTTATTATTTTATTATGGTGTATTTGGATGTTCAATATTTCCACCTTAGGTTATCGAGACTCTTTTTAATAATTTAATTGTTAAATTTAAATTTAATGATTTAATTTAAATGAAAATTGTTAAAAATATACATTGTTCCATGGACTAAGAAAAGTACTAAGGACCATGGAAGACCCTTGAGTACTATATTACTTCCCTTGACCACTGATGGTTGAGGCTGTGAATATCGTTGTAATGACCTATGACATTTGGACCATTTAAGGGGTGAGATCAGAGTGAGTGAGACTTAATGGCCCACCTTTAAGAGACCCTTGAGACCTATTTATAGCGGTGTAATGACTTAAAATAGTTTGGACCATGGGCCACAAATGACCCTGGTGACACCTTGGATCTCTTAGGCTCATTGATTTGAACTTGGGTTGATTAACCCTTTCCCTTGAGATATGACTACCTATGTGAGCAGGACTTGGTTAGACTATTGATAAGTTGGTTGTGTGGACCAACCTAGAAAAACCATGGTGGTCTATGATCTATCTCTTTAAATGTTTGTCAATATGACATGACCATGAGCCATATAAGTCCGTACCATATACAACACTATCAAGGATAATGATTCCCTCCTTATGATGGGTGTTGAACTAAGACTCAAGACTGAGAATAAGGATTCCAAGTAGGGTACCCCCACTTTTGTGTTGACCCAGGGGACATGAAGGGATATCTTAGAGTTAACTAACCCTAAGCAGGTGTGTAGTTACTAGTAAAGATGACTATGGGTGTTACCTTATAATTTGAGTCTCAGTGTGAGCCATGGAGGCTGTAGTGGTATAGGTTGGCCAGGCATGCAACTGACCATTATTTATTACTTTTCCATATATTATATGGCACACACCTAAGAGGTGGTTGTATTATAATTTCTATAGAAAATTCCTTAGGGTATGTGTTATGTTTGAATTGGAAAATTACCTCAGAGCGGTGTTTATATTGTTTGATATGACCCTAAGGGGTGTTCTATAAAACTACCTTTAGAGAGGTCGTGATACTAAAGAAAACACATATTGTAGGGTTATTCATAATACTAGATACATATACACTATTAAGAGGTTTTGAAACTACTAGTGGGGTTTCCATGGATTCAGAGTTGAGATTATATTGGTTCTTGGTATAGGATGTATCATTCCACATGTTATCTTCCAGGGATTATGGGGTCTTTAATGGGCATGATCAATTCTTATGCACTATTGGGGTACTACTGTTAGGAACTATTTAATAATGTTATGGATAATTCTCATGGTTTTTATTCTAATACGAAGCATTCCCTGGTCATTATACTAATATTGGGGTGGATCAAGCCTTAGAATCATTACTTGTATACTAGGGGAAAAGGCCTTTGAATTGTTGTTATGGTTGGAAAATTCATTAAGACATGATCACAGACACTCTGAAATAGGGAAAAGAAAGTATATTCAACCAGGGTCTCATACCTGAGGATTGATATTGGTTATTTATTTATTTACTTTTCCATATTTATTTATTTATTTTAAGCATGTCACATGCACATATCACTACATTTCCAGTTATGTACGGAATCACATTGGTGGTACCCTATCGAGTTTCATACTCACACCCTAATCAGGTAGCCATTTCACTAGGGAACCTAAGTAGTCTTCACTTATTGTAGGCTCAGGTTGGGTAGATATCAAGATTAGCATGATCGAGTGAGATAGATCACATGGGTATATAAATATTGGGATGGGGTATGGATAAAAGTTATAGTGAAACCTTTGATATTTTATTTCTCATGGTTATTATATATATGTGATCGGCCCAGTGACAATACTTATTGTATTATGCATGGCCACTCAGGTCTCTTATACTGCATTTCATTTATTATAGCCTGTTCTCTTTTATCGCTTATGTTTACAATGTTTCACATTTTGTATGATACTTGGTTATTTATTTTAAGATTTTACACTCTAATATAGGTGGAATAGTCACCTCATAGTTCCACCCTAGACCCCCACTACTAGTATGTAGCCTCTAGCATATGAATAGGTGTGCTTGGGGTTACATGGTGACTAGTCCTGTTACTATTCATAGTGAGTTGGTATGAGACATTAAACATCAGATATAAACTTCTTATACACAATACATTCATCCTTTTATTTTGATTTCTTTTATTTTTCCTCAGCTAAATAAGAAATATAGAATTAAAAATATCCTTATGACTTACATTTCCAAAATCCATTTATATCAAACCAAATTCTATGGTTTTCAGATGAAGTTTATCACTTTCCTCTAATTAATCTTGATCTATCATCCTATTTAATAATAACAGTAATAATAACAGTAATTAGAAAAGAATTATGATTTTGAAAAACCAATCCCATAGACCTAAAAATTTACTAAAAAAGAGAGTGAAAAAGGGAGGAATAAAATAAGGATATAAAAGGTAGGATATTGAGAAAAAATGAACAAAAGAAAAAGATCCCAAAAAACAAATCTTCTTCCAAAGAAAAGTAATCAGCAGCCAAGTCTTCAAGATTTATCATAATATCACCATGTTATCCACCAATACATTGGAATATAAAGGTAAAATATTTATATTAGGATATAAATCAACCAAATAGCCAACCTATAGGCCAAACAACCTATTTGGATATGAAGTATGTTTCAGTTCATTGGATGTTCATTCACTAGAATTTCATATACCAGAAATTCATCAATGGAAGGTGGTTAGATCAGTATATAGAAAATGGTAGAGAAATATATTTAGGTCGAAGGAGTTTCATCATAAGTTCATATATTTTGATGATATAAAGGGGGTATATAATGTTTGGTGAATAGGAAAACTCTAGAATAAAGTATTTGGAAGAGTTTACTAAAGCAAGCGGTTGAGGTCAACAATGTTACTGGAGATTTCTAGTCACGTACCATTTAGAGGCATCTCCATGAAAGTTGGAAGGAAACATTTACTGTATAAAAAACTGAAGTTTCTTATAAAAGGAAGTGGGGATTGATCTTCATAGTTAATCAGTGATAAAAATACTACATCCTGATTATATAATATGTACTGATGAAGTATTCATCAAAACAAAGAATTATAATTTGTTAATCATTCTTAATGAGTCTTACTAACTGTATTTCCAATTGACTGTAATATTTTACTTTTGGTGAATGGAAATAAAGCCACATTGTTTATCCAATTCACATAAAATAACTCACCATAATCACATTAATCTATTGTAATCTTTCATGTATTTATGTTTTATATATTTTTATTGTTTTGAATTCATGTGAGTTATGGTAGAGTTTTGTGTGAGGTAAAAAAAAAATTAGTGGGTAGGGTGGAAAGTCTTCCAATTTTCAGTATACTCAGTATAGGGAGGTTAAATTCCCAAGGTTCGATTTTATATTACACTAGTACATGTGAACTTTTGGTGGTTCAATATGAAAAATTTTGTTGGATCAAGGATCAAAGTGACACTGATTTCAAAGTTGGATATCCCAACCTATCAATACAACTAACCCACTAAGGATTGCAAAATTAAACCAAAGTAGGGAAACCACACTAGATGCATGGATGAAATGGAAATAATCTTCAACTAGTGACTCATCACACCATGTGAGATTCATTAAAAAAATACAAGCATGAAAACACTAAAATCATACATAAGAAAACATAACAATCATTAATTAAAGCACATCATAGTAAACATATTAAAAGGATAAAATAGAAAACTATCAAATGGATATATATAAAAACAAAATGATAATAATGTGAAGTGAATATTACTCTAGTGCATCATAAAAATATCTAGTGACATTAAAAGGAATGTCCAACCAAATAAAAGTATACAACAATATAAAAGACTTAATCTTAATTAATTTTGTTGGCTACATGGATCAAATTTCTCCAAATTTCTCTATTTAAGACTGTATTTTTATTGAAACCATTTAGAATAAGATAATGTTGAATGATATACCTAAGGATTTTTTTATTTATATCTATACTTATTTTTATAAGTTAATTTTTCATTAAATTTACCCAATTAATGAGTTCATCCCAAGGTCTAATTATAATATGTCCAAACCATATTAATCTAGTCTCAGTCATTTTCTCATCAATAAAATCCACTCTAATCTGGATCCACATTATCAAATGGAAAATTCCATGATTGATTCAGATTCTCTTATCTTTTCTACACACCATTTCTTGAAAAGTCTTGAGAAATGGCCCCTTCCCTAGATGTACAAGGCGTAGTAGTGCTAAGAAGGCTACAAGCCCACTTGTTAAGTGGTCTTAGACCAGGTTTAAAGGTGGGCGGGTTTATTTAAAAAAATGGACCAAAGATGGGTTTTTATGGGTATCTCGCACATACAGTTGTCGACATGGTTATATTTTCATAGATACAGATCATCTCATGGACTATTTATTTAATGTTTTTTCTTGAAAACTCAGATGGGTTCTCCCCTTGAGTTTAACCACACATATAATTCATTTTTGGAGGTTAATATACAAGTTATGAATTAGATAACATGCATTAACCCCACATGTGTGAACACCACCCCTCTTGGGAGGCCTAAACCTCCCTATGATTCCCATGTTCTTATAATCACACAATAAAACTTCATTTCATAATATGCCTTTCACCTCGTCTCCCTCCCTATCTCCTATTTGATTTACATATAAGACACACTAAAAAACAATTAAATCAAACTCTCAGTCTTTCTAGTTTCTCTTACCAACTTCACTCATCAACCAGACATGAATACCAGATGCTTTTCATCCCTTCATTTTCTCATAATCCCTACATTCACTCATTGTCTAAATTTACCATTAAGCTTATATTTTCCTTTCTCATTCTCATATCTTCCACCCATCCCTCCAAACCATGCTTCCTTATTGTCTTTGGTAGACTCCCTCCCTCCACGCCACACCTAAACTTCTCCCACTTTCCAACTTCCATAAAACTACATCATAACTCCACCTTTTCATGTTACTCAAGTAGCACCACATTCTTCATCACCCACCATCCACCGCCTCCTTCCATACCCAAACTACCAGAAATCATTGATGTTAGTCATCACATATTCCCCCCTCGAGAACCAATCCAACACAATACAAAAAATGTTGTTACCCCGGTTGATTTTCTAAATGCCTTGTGTTTTATGACTTTAACATAAAATTCATTTTCATCTTGACTCCTTTTGTGAATGAGTGTTGTTTTTTATTTTAAAATAAGTATTTACATAATGAGGGAAGAAAAAGGAAGTAGAGTGAGGGAAAAAATATCACACACTAAAAATATCTTTTATTCCATCAAAATCAATTGTCTATGATTTCAATAAGGAAATATATAATTTATAGATCAGAATAAAACTATAAAAAAATTCATGTGAATTCAAAATTCTTGATCAAAGACCTAAACCCCTTTATTAGGTGTGAGTAAGTTGACATAATAATTGGGTGTCATTAATGTTATAAATTTATTGACACCAAAATCCTGGTTAATGGGACCACATAATGATCAACAACATTCAATCACCCTAATCCAGACATGGTTTGAATTCATGAATTATGTAAAATGACACTTCACATCCATTAACACCTTTATTTTAACATTAGCTCATTGTTATTTAGTACTTATTTTATCTTTCATATTTTCAATAAAATATTTAATTATGTTACCACCAAATTCTTTTCCACAAAACCATTTAATATAGTTTATGACATGTTTTTAATCCTTCATCATGTATTGTTATCACACAACCTTACCGACTACTTCATGATAGGAGACCGACATATCAAATTCCATAAGAAACAAATCAATAAGTAGATGTGCTTCCTCAAACTCAGTGTAAATATAGATGAAAATACATGACCTAAATCATTCCTCATCAGTGCTTTATGTTCTCATGGTTTCTAGATACATGGGTGGAGTACCCACTGTTAGTGGTATGGATAGGGTACCTAGGGTTATCACTCCACAAAACACTAGAGTTGTCACATATTCTTCTCCTTTTGAGGATTGTGCCACAATTTACACTCCTATAATAGTCTATGATGATCTTGTTATCAACTCATGTTACATGTATTCCAACATGGTGATCTCTAGTAGATTGTGAGAATTTCCATCAGTAGCTCCATCCTAGTACCACTCCACATTTTCTTGGAAAAAAAATCCCTACTTATATGGAGTTCGTTGTGATTAGGGTCATATAAACAATGATGTTTGTAACATTCCTACATAAAGAGTTATAACATGTATTGTCTATTATCATCATTCTTTGCAAGATCTATTCACCTAAAAGACTTCATATGAGAAAGGTGATGTTTCCTGATAGTCTGAGATTCAAATATAGTATGCACTCCCAACACCTTTTTCAGTAGATGGTTTAGTAGGAACACCACATGTATTTATATCTCACCCCATAATATTATAGGGACTTGTATTATTTTTATAAATAACCTCACTAAATTCATGATGATGTCATTCCTATACTCCACCACACAATTCTTCCATAGAGTGTGTGGTGTAGGGAGAAATCTCTTGATTCCACACTTCTATCAAAATCTTATGAATTTATTTGAAAGTAATTCACCACAATATTATGTAATTAGTATATTAACCTTATTCATAGATGAAATATCCACAAAATTTTTGAATTTATTAAACAGGGAGTAGGATTGTATATTTTTCTTTATGATGTAGACCCATATCTAGTGGATTTAATCATAAAAAATTAAAAGGAAAAAGTTATTACCAGAAGGAGTGAATGGCATGATAAATACACACATAATAACATGTAATAACTCCAAAATATTTTTCACTCTGATGTTTTCATTATTTTGGAATGGACATCTAGTTTGATTGGTGATTAAAAATCCATTAAACTATTTATTTGAGTGCATAATCACTAGTATTCTAAAAGTCATCCGCTCCTCACCCATCAACTTCAAAGCATGGAAATTGACATGGTTGGTCCTTATGTTCTAAATACATGTCAAATTATCTAGGATCATCATGAGTCATGTTGGTAGGAAAATTTATTTCTATATTTCATACAACCAGCTTAGTGGATGTTTCAACATCACCATAAGTATGTCAATTTTTTCATATATCTTTATGGAACCACCAACCATTTCCACCATGTTCCCATACTCTACCAACATTCCAAAACTTATAACATTATTATAAATCTGAGGTATATAATATACCTCCATTAGAATGTTTTGGTTTTCATTCTTTCACTAGAACAAGATGGACCCTTTTCCCATTATCTATATAGTGGATACGTCATAAAATTTTACCTTACTAGTGAAGATCTCTTCTATATCCTAGAACTTCATTCAGTGGATCGTCTTATGGTTAAAAGTCTTATTGTATAGATACCAGACATTAATGTGGATGTGCTTCTCTTACACACCATGTAATTCAGGCATCAACTTTTCTTCATTTAGCAACATGAAACCTCATTGTTCTAAGTGAAAGGCTCAAGAAGGATTTGTGCAATCATTGAGAGGGGTAGGGGTAAATTAGTGATATTTTTTTCTTTTAATTTTTCTTTCTTATAAAAAAACCTTCAGGTAACAACCCAAAATTTTATAAATGAAATTCCCTTTTTCAATAATTAAATACCTCATAAAGTAATGATTTTATAGAAAACACATGCACTACTTTAGTTATTTTGAGCAGTTATATGGTCTATCAAATTTAAAAGACTAGTAAGCATAATAACCATTAAGTATATAATTTTTGTAACATGACCATTAATATTAGTATATAAATGGTTTTTATAAATACCAATTGAAACATATGGAATAATCTATGGCCTTAACTAGTAGAATTTTACCCCATAAAGCACATTTATCAGAGCTTTTGAGGGAGATGATATCATTGGGATTTACCCTTGATCAATACCAAGCCAAGGTTCAAATAATAAATCACAAATTAAACCATTTATTGGAGAAGTTCAATCTCATCAAGATCACAACCCAAACCATTTATGTCGAACCACCCGAAGAAAATCTCACCATCATACACCTTAACCTAAGGGTATCCACTAGTGTAATAAAGGGATATGTATCTAGACCCTAACGATATGAACTTGTATATATTAATTTTTAATAAAATAATAATTATATTTATCCTTTATTATTATTATTATTATTATTACTTTTTAAATTATTATATAATGATTTTTGATAAAAATTAGATTTGGATATGGTGAAACACAAATTGTATTTTTGGGAATTGTATAGTTTCAATCAAAAAACTATATTTTAATGAATTAATTTTTTTTTGAAATAAATTATATTTTAATAAAATATTATCTTTAAATAATTGTTATTAAATATAAATGATAATATAATTTTATGAAGTCAAAAATAATTTTTATAAGGGTCAGAAAACTGTTATCATAAAAAACCAATATTTTTCAATAAAAGTGGTTTTTTGATTTAAAAGTATAAATTGTCATACTTAGATAATTATTTAGAAAAAATAAATATTATTTTTCAAATAATCACATCAAAATTATCCAATGGTTATTTTTTCATAATTTTTGGTGATAGATGAATTTTTGGGTCAAAATTAAATACAACATAAATATACAATGCATATCATGAAATCATAATGACCCAAAAATGGTGTAATATATTCCATAAAATTTAACCAATACAAAATATATATTTATAATTTAAAATAATTTATTTTTTATATTATTTTATTAATTTTAAAAACTCTTAATAAATCCTCTAAAACCTATATTATATTTTAAGGTTTTAAAATCAATTATTTGTAAAAATGACTCATTTACACATCACCAAGGGTATTATTTTAAAGATATAGGTTATTAAAATTATAAAATAATAAAAACCACTTCACTTTGGTAGAAAACATGGATAAAACCATAGTAAGGTTTATGGTTTTGATTACTTTATCATATAGGATCCAAAACCTATATTTGGAAATTAATAAAGAATTATCTTCACTTTTTCTATATAGAACCACAAAAAATATCATTAATATTAAATAAAAGAACTTATAGAATTACTATACTCTTAAATTATCTCTATATATCCATCCCAAGGTGTACCCAATATCTTAAGAAGCTCCTCCCAAGCTTTTTGAAACACCCTCTCAAGGTAAGGGATCCTCTCCTTCTCCTCCTTATTCAAACACCTCCTTTGTGTTGTGCCTTTTATTTTCCATTTTTTCATATCAATATATTCTATCAAAAATACCCATTACTTCCCTTATTATTTTAAAGTGACGAAATATTCCTTTCCCTCTAATTAATCCCTCCCGTTAACCTTTTAGTACCCCCATTATGGTGTGGAAATTATCCTATGATTTCCATGCCAAAAATTTGTGTAGTGAATACCCATGTCCATTTCCACTCAAGGTTATTCACCTAGAAGTACCTATACTTCATTGATAGGTTAATTATATGCATATAAACCATACTCATTAATTTTTGGATTAAATTTGACGAAAAATTTCCTTATTTTGAATGATGTATATGGCACACATAAGCATGTATATATTATTATGGGTGCACCCAGATAGCGCTCCAATGCATTGGGTAATGCTTTAGTCTCACAAGATACAATTTATGGGATTAGGGAGTAAACCTAATAAATTATGATAATTTGTTCACCGTGTTATGTTTCCTTGGTAGTTAGCCTTGACTTATGTTTATGACATGATATATGTCGTTTTCACATTCCCATGTCGCCTTTATGTTATCATCGTATATCATGTTTCAATGTTCATATTTATGATTATCACCAATTTTATGTCCCATTGATATTACTATTGAATAATATTTAATACCTTCATCATGTTATGCTTTTTTTATTCCCTTACTGGTCTTTATAGATTTTCCCTTTCTTATGTATGTCCCCTAGTTATCCCATGCAGTTTTAGACGAATGATGGAATTTTAGGATCATGTTAAGGAATTTTTCTATAATGTAATTATATTCCTATTGCATGTTGCTATTATATATATATAATTTAACAAATAAACTAGGATTTATGATCTTTTAGGACCATATTATGTGCACCATTATGTAATAAATCATGAATTAAATTGTATTAAAGTCTACGATTATCGTAGTTAGTATCAGTGAAATGTCGAGTTATTTTTGGGATTAGGATTATAAAACTCTAGAAAAAACCTTAGGGGAAATACTAAACATAATAAAACACACCTAAATTTTAGTAAAGTATATATTAAGTGATTTCCAATAAAATACATCCTTATCTAGATAATACAAGTGGATGTAGATTTGGCACATATATACATAGGGGTAATAACCCTAAAAGGGCGTATTGAGAAGGAATCAATCATTACCTCATGCACGAAAATGGGCCTTACTACACATGTAGATTGAAACTACCAGGGGATATTCTTTGTTAAATTCACAAGCTCCTTATAAACCATTATTAAGGGAATAAAAAAATTCCCATAAGATTTTATATATGGAAATATATCATGGAAAACATAGATCGAAACCTAACAATTCATTGGTTAAAGAATATAAATCATTTATTAGTTATCCCTTTAATTTTCATGGTTTCCCATTTATGTGTTTAATATTTTAAAAATAATCATCCCTAATTTTCCATTTTTTCTAGTTAAATGGCTAGAAATAGGGGAAAACGAGCCAACAACCACTGCAACAAGCAATGTAATGGACACCCAAATGAGATTACCAATGTGATAGAAGTGAGAGTTATGAAATTTATGACAATAATTTATTAATTAACTCAAGTTTTGAACCGAAAACTAAATCAGTAAGAATGGAAAAATCCCCTAAAGAAAGAACAAGTTTCAATTGAGTCCTTTATATAACAAAGGCCTCTAACTTTCAATGGATATTATGATCCCTTAGTCATGGAATAATGGATCAACTCCATTAAGAAGATATTATATATACTTTAATGATTTGAGAAAGATAAGGTATTGTTGGATGTTTATAATATGGAAGGATAATTTGATAAATGGTGTATTTTTGTCAAAAACAGGAATTCTGAGGAGGAGATTGAAGTGATGGAGTGGAAGGAATTCTGGAAAATGTTTTTCGCCAAATATTTTCCTTGCACTCTTTGACTAAAAGTGGAGAGATAATTCCTTAACCTTAAGTAAAAGGATTATGAATCCATCAAGAATTATGAGGAAAACTTTACAATACTTGCACGATATGCCTCCGAATTTTTCATTACCCTCAAAAGCAGAGTTGAATGCTTATTTAGTGGGTTGAAGCCAAGTCTATGAAAATAATTATCCATTTGGGACATTTACAACTATAAGAAAATTGTATGATGTGAACTCAAAGTTAAAATGGAGATCATATAATCTCAAGGTTTTAATGATGGTAAGAAGTAGAAAATAGAGTTTCATTATAGAGGTATGATGGAGAAACCTAATGGTGGAAATAAATACCAACATCCCACTTGTCAAAAGCATGGGAAAAAGCATCCTGAAAATCTCCTAATGGGGACAAGGAAATGATTAAGGTGTGGGAAGGAAGGGCACATAGTAGGTGATTTCCAATGGAAAAACCCAAAAAATGTGATGGAAGAAAAGAATGGTCTTTTCAACCCTTAGACAATAGTACAATGTTTCAATTTAAAGGAACATGGGAATTATGCAAGATAATCTCCTAAGCCAATGTTTATAAAATAAAATCAACACCAAAAACCTCCAAGGTAGAAAGGGTGATCTTATGCCATTATAATTGTTGGGGTGGATCCTCTAAATGAAGTGGTGATAAGTATGATAGTTTTCATTCAATGATAGTGAACATAATTTTTTATTATATTTCTATTCATTCTATCATATCTCACAAGTTTAGTAGGAATATTCAAAAAACACATCAAAACATGGAATTTGAGTTATTGGTGAAGACAGTGACTGGTTCAATTGTTGTATCCCAAGTATATAACTCATCTCCTATATATATTTATGGTATGAACTTCCAAGATAACCTTATGATACTTACTTTAGTAGAATTTGATTCTATTATGGGAATGGATTGAATTTTATTATATAGATCCAATATAAATTACTAATATAATAAAATCACCCTCTTTATTATGAATATACCTCTAGTTTTATAAAAGTTAAATTATAAGGATGAATCTTATTTGGTACCAATATATAAAGCATGAATATTATTTCCATACGATCAAGCGTATCAAGATCAAATGATTGAGACTAAATAAAATACCATCCTTGAATACATTCTTATTTTGAGGGAATACACATATGAATTTACCAAATAATTGCATGGTATTCCTCCTAGATGAGAGGTTAAATTTTGAATTAAGCTTATACCTAGAGATTTACCAATATCCAAGACTCTATATAGAATGGTTGTTGTTGAACTTGAGGAGCTGAAGAAGTAACTACTAGATAATATGGATAAATGGTTTATATGCCCAAGTGCTTCATCATGGGGTTCACTGGTCTTCTTCATCAAGAAGAAGGATGGGTCAATGCACCTCTACATTGACTTCCATGAAATCAACAAGATCATGATAAAGAATAAGTATACTAAACCATGGATTGATTACTTGTTCAATTAGCTATGTGGATCCCAATACTTCTCTAAGGTGGATCTTCAGTCAAGATATTATCATTTAAAGGTGAAGAATGAGGATATCCCTAAGACTGATTTTTATACAAGGTTAGAGAACTATGTGTTCATAGTGATGCCATTTTTACTCACTAATACTTCAAAAATATTTATGGACATGATGAATAAAATATTTAGGGATTACCTAGAATTTTTTTGGTATTCTTTATAGATGATATTTTTATCTACTGAAAAAGAAATGAGGAACATCAGATGTATTTGAATTCGGTACTGAATAATTTTCGAAAGGAAATTTTATTTTCAAAGTATATTAAATGTGAGTTTAGGTTGGAGAAAGTAAATTTCTTGGGATATGTTATCACCAGTTAATGTATGTTTTTAGATCCTTCAAAAACTAAGGTAATTGAAGGATGACCAAGGAAAAAATCTATGATATAGATCCAAAGTTTACTTGTATTAGCTATGTACTATGATATATTTTTGAGAAAATTATCTTAATTATCAATATCACTAACCAATATTACTAAAAATGGATTCAAGTTTGTGTGGACTGATGAATGCAAATAAATTTGAATAAGAGACTAATCATTGAACCTGTGCTCACATTACTCACTAGTAGAGAAGGATTTTGTGGTCTACAGTGATGCATAAAAAAGGGATTGGGTTTTGTACTCATTAAATATGATAAAGTGATATCCTATTCCTCCCACTAACTAAAGATACATGTGAATAACTACCCAACACATGATCTAGAATTGGTTGTGGTGATCTTCATATTAAAGATTTGGAAACATTATCTCTATGTGGTGAAGTGTGACATATATATGGATCATAAAATCCTCAAGTATATATTCACACAAAAGAAGAATAATATGAACTAAATAATGTGGTTAGATATGATCAATTATTATGATTTTTCAATTTATTACCATCATGGTAAAGAAAAAAAGTGTTAGATGCTCTGAGTTGAAAGGATCCCACAACACAATCCATGATGTGGATTAAAAGGGATCCAATATTCTTGGACATGAAAATGATGGAAATGGAAATAATAAGAGTATATCCATCCTACATTAATCAAATAACTACCCAAAAATCCATTCTTGAGAGCATAAAGGATACTTAAATGGATGATAAGTTTCTATAGAAGAAGGTAGTGAATATTTTAGAGTTCAACTTTGCTGAAGATGGATTTATAAGGTTTTGAACCCATATATGCGTCCCATAAAAATTGAGATGAGGAGGGAACTTATAGATGATGAACACACTCATATATATATATAAATCTAGTAATCCCTAAGATGTATAGAGATTTAAAGAAAAAATTCTAGTGAGATAACATGAAGAGGGAGATTGATGAGTTTTTATATCGATGCTTGGTATGTTAAAAAGTAAAGTAAAAATGATAGAAGTTCAAGGGTATGATTCTACCATTCCCATACCATTATGAAAATGGGAAAAAATAACCATGAATTTAATTTTAGGACTCCCTAGTAAACCTAAATAAAATAACACTATCTTGGTGGTAGTCGATCTCTTTACCAAGTCAGTGCATTTTATTTCTATTAAGAAAGGTTTATCTCTTGTCTAACTCACCAATAATGCATGGATTTCCACTCTATATTGTATCTAATTGATATCCAAGGTTTACCTTGAGTTTTTGGATAAGCCTTCAACAAGTATTTAAACCATTCAACATCATATAAAATATGCACAAAATTGATAGAAAATCTATGTAAAAAATCATTGATGTGATATAGAGTTTGAGGTCAGAGATAAAGTGTTCCTTTTTTACATCACCATATAAGAACTTCATGAGGTTTATGTTTAAGGTAAAGATTATTCCTAGATACATATCCTCTTTTTAGACCCTTTATCATATTAGAGGATTGGCCTATCGACTATCACTCCCACCTAACCTATCTCAAGTACATGATGTGTTCCATGTGTCCCTCTTGATTAAATACATATCAAACCCCTCACAAGAACTGAATATAGAGGTGGTACCATTGTAGAATTATCTTTCATATGAGGAGTAGCTGTTTAATATCTTAGGTCATAGAGAAAAGGTTATATGAAATAAGAAAACTCACCTTGTCAAAGTGTTGTGGTGAAACCACAAGTTTGAGGAAGCGATATGGGAACCAGAAGAGGTGATGAAATAAAAGTACCCTCGTCTGTTTTAATTCATGAAATAAAAATTTTGAGGGAAAAAATTTTGAAGGATGGAATAATGTAATGACCCAAACTTTTATAAATGAAATTCTATTTTTTAATAATTAAATACTTTATCTAGTAATGAAGTTATAAAAAAATGAACTAATTTAGTTATTTTGGACCATTATATGGTCTGTCAAATTTAAAAGTCCATTAATCATCATAACCTTTGATTATATAGCCATTGTACCATGAAAATTAAGATTCATATATAAAGGGCTAAGATAAAGTCTAATTGAAATAGATGGAAGAAGCGATGGCCTTGACCAGAAGGATCGTATCTCATGAAGCCCATTTATTGGAGATTATAAGGGAGATAAAATCACTGGTATTTTCCCTTGATAAATATTAATAATATATTCAAAAAATAAATAAATAATTAAACTATTTATAGGAGATGTTCAATCTCATCAATATCATGGACCAAACCATGTACGCCGAACCACCCCAAGAAAATGTCGACATCCTACACCTTAACCTTAGGGAATTCATTGGTGTAATAAAGGGATATGTATCTATATTCTAATGGTATGAATATTTATATTTATATTTTTAATAAAATAATGGTTATATTTATCCTTATCATTATTATTACTTTTTAAATTATTAGATAATGAGTTTGATAAAAATTAGATTTTGGTACAATGAAACACAAAATGTATATTTGGGAAATGTATAGTTTTAATCAAGAAACTATATTTTAATTATTATTTTTGAAATAAATTATATTTTAATAAAAAAAATCATTAAATAATTTTTATTAATTATAAATGATAATATAATTTTATAAAGTCAAAAATAATTTTTGTATAAGGGTTAGAAAACTGTTATTATCAAAAAACCAGTATTTTTCAATAAATGTATATTTTTGGTTTAAAAGTGTAAATTCTCTTAATTATTTAATTATTTAGATAAAATAGATATTATTTTTTGAAATCATCATGTCAAAATTATCCAATGGTTATTTTTTCATATTTTTTTTCAATAATCAAATTTTTGGGTCAAAATTTAATACGATATAAATATACAGTGTGTATTATGAAATTATAATGACCCAAAAGTGATGTAATATATGAAATAAAAGGTATCCATGACCAAATATATATTTCCAATTTAAAATAATTCATTTTAAGTTTATTTTATTAATTTTAGAAACCCTAAATGAATCCTCAAAAACCTATATTATATTTTATTGTTTTAAAATCAATTCTTTGTAAAGATGACTCACTTACACATCCTCAAGGGTATTATTTTAATGTGATAAGTTCATAAAATTTTAAAATAATTAAAACCAATTCACTTTGGTAGAAAACATAGAAAAAAATCATGGGAAGGTTTGTGGTTTTTATTACTTTATCATATAGAGTCCAAAACCTATGTTTGGAAATTAATAAAGAATTATCCTCTCTTTGTCTATATAAACCCACACAAACTACCATTCCCATCCACTCAAAACCCTTGGATAACGAATATAATATTCCCTTAACTCTCTATTTACCTCTCTAAGTGTCTAAAATCTCTTAATAATCTTCTACCAATCTTTTGGAAACACTATCTCAAGGCAAGGGATCTTCTCCTTCTTCTCTTTATTTAAACACTTCCTTTATGTTGTGTCTTTTGTTTTCCATTTTTTAATTTTTCAATATTTTATAAAACATACCTATTACTTTCTTTATGATTTAAAAGTTATGATATACCAATTTTACTCTCATTAATCCATCCCATGAATCTTTAATTACCCTCGTTATGCTGCCGAAATTATCCTGTGATTTTCCATGCCAAACATTTTTGCAGTGAATAACCATGTCCATTTACACTCAAGGGTATTAAAATTGATGTAAATATACTTAATTTATAGGATAATTATATGTATTTAACCCAAAATCCTTAATCATTGGATTAAATGTGATGAAATATGTCCATATGTTGAATGATCTATGTGGAACCCATGAGCATGTACATATTATAATGGGTGAAACCAAATAATGATCCAATTAATTGGGTAATGTTTTAGTCACATGAGGAATAATTTATGGGATTAGAGAGTAAACCTAATATATTATGGTAATATTTCCACAATGTGATGTTATGATGGTTTTTATCATTGTCTTATGTTTATGACATGATTTATGTTATTGTCACATTCCCATGTTGTCTTTACGTTATCATCGTGTATCATGCTATGATGTTAATGTTTATGATTATCACCCCTTTTATGTCCCATTTATATGACTACTAACTAAAAATAAATACCTTCATCATGTTACTCTTTGTTTATTACCTTACTGGTTTTTATAGATCACCCCTTTATTATGTACATCCTCGGGTTATCATGTGCATTTTTAGAAGAAAGATGGAATTTTAGGAGCATGTTAAGGAAGTTTCCAATAATTTCATTGTATTTTATTTTAAGTTATTATTCTTTTTACCTAATTTTACAAATACACTTGGATTCATGATATTTTGGGATTTTATTATGTGTACATTTATGTAATAAATTATGAATCAAAGTGTATTAAAATACAGGTTTTCATACTTCACATTCCATTAAATAGTTATAACTCCACTGAAAAAAAAATCTCACAAGCACAACTATAGAATCAAAATAATTTACAAGGTTCAATACTCAACCAAAGTATCTAGTACTTGGAATGTTTTGAAAATAATAAATACTACAAAATCCACTAGAAAACAATCATTTTATGTGGTTACAACAAGGAAGGAATATCCATACACTTTCATTTCAGTATAATCAAACAACAATGCATGTTCTTCCTAGAACAAAAGATACAAAAAATATTTTCATAAAAACTTTGAAAACCTGCACCAACAGGCTCAGTATGTTGTCACTATTTTTCTTATACAAACTTCACTTTTTTATCTTCTTGAAAACACACTTCTTCTTCTTTCATTTTCTTACCCACAAGTAAGAACTTATTATTGGAATTTTTTATTAAAACTCTATACGTTCATAGTTTTTCCACTTTCTCTATCCATTTTTCTATTTGGTGACAACTTCCTCACACTTTGGTTTAAATTATTCCACCTGTTATAAAAGTTTGTCAGGTCAAAACCTTGTTCGTTCATTTCTTCTATTTGAATTTTTTTTGATAAAACCAACTTATTCTTCTTCTTCTTCAACCATGATATTCTGTGGTTGTAAAATTTACTACTCAATTTATAGATTTTGAATTTCAACTGGTATCGCTTTCTGAAACCAATTCTCCATCACTTCAACTTTTTCATGCATGATCATTACACCTACACACTTGTACTTTCATCCTATTTATATAATTATAACATGAATAAAAGTCAAGA
Source organism: Viscum album (assembly GCA_963277665.1). Lineage (NCBI taxonomy): Eukaryota > Viridiplantae > Streptophyta > Magnoliopsida > Santalales > Viscaceae > Viscum > Viscum album. The sequence continues at coordinate 1,955,802,708 of OY728130.1, forward strand.
TTTCACTTTTCATATCCTACTTAATGAAAACTTGAATTCAAATATATTGATCAGTACATTTTGAAATTTCATACATTAAAAACCTTCTTCAAAACTCAACAAGAATCATGGATCTTCATCCCATGATTTTTGGAACTTTGAAGATAAGTTTAGCATAATCACTTTTGATATATTTATGAAACTTTCATTAACAAATTTACTTCATAAAAACTCATATGAAAAATGTTTTTCAATAATAATCCATATATTTTCTTCATTCAATGAGATTCCATTCAATGATCCAAAAAAAAAACTCCATATGAACATTTTTGAAGTCTTCTCCAAGAAAAATTCTTCATCTGATACCTTATATTAGAAATCATTGACCGATGACTTCATATATATTATGGAATTAATCTATTGGGACTTTTTATGATGTTAAAACTTCAATAACTTCACTTTTGAACATCTAAAATATTTCTTCTTATCTTTATACATATCCATTTGATGGAAATTTGTACACAATGTTTGTCCGATTAACTTTATACCAAAATTTCATCTAATAATCTAGTAGAAACATAAAATTCAAAACATTGTACATATCTTCCTAATATACATTATAATTTTTTTCTGATGTACTTTAAACAAAAATTCACTTAATCATCTTATAGAAAACTTTAACTTCATAACTTTGTATATTTTTTTCTTGTATACATTTTACCAAAAGTTATTCTGCTAAAAAAAATTCTAAATTTTTTTTTGAATGGACTCTGTCCGATTCCTTTTCTTAGCATCATTTTATATTTCATCAACTTTTATTTCTTCAAAAAACTTCATAAAACTCAAAAGAAAAGTTTTTCCTATTATCTAGTAACAAAAAAACATCATAAATGTACATCACAAACCTCATACAGTCAGAACATCCAAACTTCTTAAAAATAAAATTATAAACTCATCATAGCCAAAAATTTGTCTAATTTTGTTTTCCTTATGAATTCCAAAAAAACTTGAAAATGATAACTTTTTACACTCAAAAAAATTTTCTAAACCTTTTTAAAAAATTCTTAGATCATGAGATATTTCATAAATCATTATGTTGTAAAATTTCAAAATAGTAAAGAATCACCAAATTTATAATCAAACATTCCATCCAATTGGATATTTGGAAACTATAAGAGATAAAATTTTAGCACCAAAATTCATCTGATTTATTCAGTTATAAAAAATTCCTCCAATAGACTCAGGTTAAGAAACATTCATCTGAACCTCTCCTTTTGATTCCATCTCTGTTGATTAACTTTGTTATAAAAGATTTACAAAGTGATGTTATTTTTTAAGATAAAAAAAGACAATAATTTATAAAAAACATTCTTTTTCAAAAAAAAATCCAACCAAAATTATTCAAAACAACTTCTAGAAACCTCAAAAAATCCTTCAGTGAACTTGGTCCCAATAATCTACCCCTTTAGATTTTGTTTTCAACCAAGAAATATAAATCATCAAAACTTTATAACTCAAGATATGTATTACCCATCTAACAATTCTATGACTATGTTAGTGAACTCAATGTTGGAAACAAGAATAATTGAAACAAAAAACCATATTTCCATAAGATGAGACTTAAGAAACTTCTTCTTATTGGAGTTGGTGGACTAGAACCAACTACTTTTTACTTTATGATAAACTTTTATTTATGGATTTTAATATTAATAAATACCTTATCACATCTTGATTGTTCTTCTACATAACAATGCATGTGATAATGTCCTAAGGATTGATTTTTCACTAAAGGGTTATAGCGGATCCCTACTATGATGGAACCCAAAAGTACCATAATAGTATTCTTGAATATATGTTATATGGTCGGATGATGTTATTTGAGGGACACAAACAATACAAGACATTATGGGTGAGGACTCATAAAACATTGAGTCACCTTCTCATGGTGTTTTTCCTTGGTAATATCCAGGAGGATATTATAAGAACAAGACCCTCCAGTAGGAAATCCAAATTTCATAGTGTCATTGGATGTTCATATCTGCAGATGCACACTACCACAAAACAGGGCAAGGGAAGCACTGCCCTTTATTAGCACTAAATAGAAAGTGCTGATAACAGGGTATGCCTTTATCAGTGCTATATAAAAGTGCTGATAAAGGTATCTCTTTATCAGCGCTAAAAAACGCTGATAAATGAATGTTTTATCAGTGCTTTTATTTTAGCGCTAATAAAACATACCTTTATCAGTGCTTTTAACAAGCACTGATAAAGGTTCTGTTAGTTTTTATTTAATAACCCTAACATTCCATCTTCGCTTGCACGCAGTCAAGCTCTCGCGGAAGCTGAACCAAGCCCCTCGCCACGCGACCTCGTCCTTCTCGTCCTCCTCCTTCCTCCTCCTCGTCCTCCTCGTCCTCCTCGTCCTCCTCCTTCTCTGCCGCCTCCGCCCCCGCTCCCACTACCACGACCACCTCTGCCTCTGCCGCCTCCACCCTCACTGCCGCGACCGTCGCCGCCTCTGCCGCTGTCGCCGCCTCCGCCTCTGTCGCTGCCACCGCCTCCGCCTCTGCCGCTGTCGCCGCCTCCACCCTCGCTGCCACGACTGTCGCCGCCTCGTCCTCCTTCTCCTCGTGCTCTCAAGGTGGGAGGTGAGTTCCATGGATGGTATTCCCTTGGTATATTATTTATATATTGTGTGTGTGAGGACTAAATAGTGAATATATATGTGAGATAGGAATGATACCATATCTTGAGCCTAATTCCAGTAAGGATTTACATAATAGAAAGTGTGGTCTTAATGTGATTATGATTATGTCTAGGGATGTGATCCATAATTAGTGATGAGTGTCGAAATAAGATATTTTATTGATATTTAGAAACACAAGTGGGTTGTTTTTGAATGATGTGGAATTGGATACCCTATAGGTTCCATAGGGATATCTTGACTCTAAGATGAAGTATATGGTAATTGGTTAGTTATGATGGTTCACATGTGTGAGAGGTCTACCAAGGTTATGTGTGATGACTTCTGTGGATAACCAACCCTTGTTTTCATTTTTTTTATTTTGAGTTACCATGGGCGGTAAGTTCTACCCCTTCGAGTTGAATATTTATGTATGAGATACAAAGGAAATAGTTTTTAATCTTATGGTTATATGGATTCCCAAAGATTATTCCAATGGAAATGATGATGGATCCATATTAATTTTCATCACATAGCATAATATTATAGTTATATGATTAGACAAAGATGAACCCATAATACAAAACATATCACCTAGTATGTCTGTCACATATATGAATAAATAAATTATAAAAAAACATGCTACAAAGCATAAAGGTACCATTAAATACTTACATTGGTTAACTTGTTTTAGAAATTGTTTAACTTCATCCGTGCCTTGTACTTGCACCCATGAATTTGAAGGTGAGTATGCGTACACGATAGTTGACCTTCTTAGAGAAGTGTTTCTGGAAGAGTATAAGAGACATGAAGCAAAGAAGATCATTAGAGTGTTGGAGCAAATGTGGTTGCTACAAACAATGTGGAAATCGGCTTGTGAAACGCGGCCTAAGTTACAACTTGCGGGTATTGTAACTTAGGCCACGTTGCACAAGCCGATTGCCACAATAAATAGCAAGATCTTCATTGCTTCATGTCTCTTATACTCTTCCAGAAACTCTTCTATAAGAAGGTCAACTATCGTGTACGCATACTCACCTTCAAATTCATGGGTGCAAGTACAAGGCACGGATGAAGATAAACAATTTCTAAAACAAGTTGACCAATGTAAGTATTTAATGGTACCTTTATGCTTTGTATCATGTTTTTTTCTAATTTATTTATTTGTATATGTGACAGACATACTAGGTGATATGTTTTGTATTATGGGTTTATCAGGAGTCTGTATGATTTCCTATTTCCACATTTCATTTTAAATAGCATGTTATAATTATATATTTACTGTACCCTAATGGATCAAATAGTCAGGCGTATTGTAGATGTTGCTATAATTCTGTAGGATTCTTTTTCCCCAATGGTAGTACATTTTTAGGATGTTTTCACTGATGAGGTATCAAATTTACTTCTTAATAAAGAGATAAACTTTATAATCTAGTTAGTTTTGGGAGAAAATTCAGTTTTTATCACAATTTCTAAAATAACACCAAAAGAGCATCAGTTGTTTGAATTACAATTTGATGATATAGAATATAATGGTTTCATATGGCATAGTACTTTACCATGGGGTTTTATAGTTCTCTAAAATAGATGGTTGATTGGTATTTATTATTTTGTTGGACTATTGGAGATTGAACCTGATGAGAGTCATGAATATGTATCCTCATCCACGCATTGATAGTCACATTGATCATCTATGAGGTTCTATGATCTTCTACAAGATAGATTTGACATTAGGATACCATTAGATGAGTTGGACATCGATGGACCTACCATGGACTGCTTTTATGAGTAGTTATGGCCTGTATTCTCCTGTTACTCATTGGTTTCCTCTTGTTCGCATGTCATGTATTTTCTAGGGTATCATTCAGTCTTTGTAAGACTAACTTAGAATAAATTTGATATATGTCAGATTAAATCAGGTATCTTATACATACACGATGTCCACCCTACTGGACACACCATGTATATGGATTGCACATGTGTTTAAAGGAATTTGTACCATGATTTGTTTTTATAAAACCCAAACAATGCTACCTGATTAATTAAAACATAATATTAGGAAAGTTCTCAAGATCGAACCCATAAAGACGATGAATATGAATAAAGAATGGATGAATACCAATTGGTTGACAAAATAGTATGAAGATGGCGTGAAAGAGTTTATCAAGTTTGCAGAAGATCATGCATGTGACCCTTCTCAAATCCTTTGTCTGTGTTTACACTATTGTTATTCAAGACAAATTAGTCCAGAGGAGTTGGAAGAAAACCTGATCTGTCACGGAATAGATCGAAGTTATACATGTTGGAATAAACACGGGGAAAAACCCAATGTAGGTAGTGACTTAGAGAACACGACATTTTATAGATCATCTGATATGATTAGAAGCGTGAACAGTGACGATGATCGTATGGAGGGTGTGATTATAGATGTGAACGATGATGAAGATCGTATTGAGGAAATGACAAGGAAAGTTGAAGATGAACTTCGTGATTGCCCAAAATTGTTTGAGAAGTTAAAGAGTTGTGCAAAAACGTCATTGTATGCTGGTTGCACTAAATATACAACATTGTCAGCCGTATTGAAGCTGTATAATTTGAAAGAAGGCAACGGGTGGAGCGACGCCAGTTTTACGGAACTACTTGCTCTCCTGAATGACATGCTCCCAGAAGATAATGAACTCCCAAGCCGAACATATGATGTCAAACGAATGCTACGATCGATGGGTATGATCTCTGAAAGAATACATGCTTGCCCGAATGACTGTATATTGTTTCTCAAGAACCACAAATCACTTAAAGAATTCCCAAAGTGTGGTGCTTCCCAATACAAGAAAGATTATTCTAGTCCTACGAAAGTTATATGGTACTTTACAATCATTCCTAGGTTTAGACGCCTATATGGAAGTGAGGAGACTGCAAGACAATTGACATGGCATACAGATACAAGAATTAATGATGGGAAACTACGTCACCCTACAGACTCTACTCAGTGGAAGAGAATTGATCACGAGTATCCTGAATTTGGGAACGAGACGAGAAACCTTCGTCTGACGCTATCTACAGATGGGGTGAATCCTTTTGGTTTTCAAAGCAGCAGTCACAGTACATTGCCGGTTATGTTGGTAAATTATAATTTACCACCGTGGTTATGCATGAAACGAAAATACATCATGTTATCTATGCTTATATCAGGACCAAAACAAATGAGTAATGATATTGATGTTTATTTGGCCCCATTGATCGAGGATTTGAAAATATTGTGGGATTCATGTGTTACGATGTATGATGCTTAAAAAAATGAACAGTTCACTTTGAAAGAAATGTTGTACGGGACGATAAATGACTTTCCTGCTTATGGAAATTTGTCAGGATATAGAATTAAAGTAACTCAAGGGTGTCCCGTTTGTGAACAAGGTACACAGTCAATTAGGTTGAAACATTCATCGAAAACCATGTTTCTAGGACATCGCAGATTTCTACCCCGACGACATAAGTACCGATCTCGGACGACATCATTCAACGGAAGTTCAGAGGAACGTACAACACTGTCTCCACTAACAGGTGATCAATTGTTTGAGAAAGTGAAAGATTTGGACACTACTTTTGGTAAACCATTTTCGAAAAACCTTATGAAAACTGGTTGGAAAAAGAGATCAGTTTTTTTTTTGAATTACTATACTAGAATTGTCTGTATGTCAGACATTTTCTTGATGTTATGCATATTGAGAAAAATGTATGTGATAGTGTCATCGACACGTCTCTAAATGCACCCGAAAAAAAGGATGGAATTAAAGCTATATTAGACATGGTTGAGATGGGAATACGAGAAGAGTTGGCACTAGTGAAGGGTGAAAAATGAACATTTCTTCCTCCTGCTGCTTACACTCTTTCCAGGAAGGAGAGATATCAGTTTTTCAACTTCTTGAATGACGTAAAGGTTCCAGAGGGGGTATTCATCAAATATCAAGAACATCGTGTCAATGGGAGATTTAAAATTAAAGGGTCTGAAATCACATGACTGCCATGTTTTGATGCAAGATCTAATTCCTATAGCTTTACGTTGAATTTTTCCCAAGAATGTCTGTCATACATTAACGAAACTCTGTTTTTTATTCAAAGCTATATGCAGCAAAGTTATAGACCCGGCGAAATTTCCAACTATGGAAAGAGAAATTTCTGTCATATTATGTGAATTGGAAATGTTCTTCCCACCGAAATTTTTCGATATGATGGTTCATTTGATGGTTCATTTGGTGAGAGAGATTCGACTATGTGGTCCTGTACATTATAGATGGATGTACCCCATTGAATGGTATATGAAGATTTTGAAAGGGTATGTCAAAAATTGAAGTCGGCCAGAGGGTTGTATTGCGGAGCAATATATTGTTGAGGAAGCTGTTGAATTTTGTACCGAATACCTGTCTGGTGTGGAAATCGTTGGCCTACCGAAATCTCGTCACATTGAGTGGCTTGAGGGTGAAGGAATTTCTGGAAGAGAGGTTTTCAAAATCAATATTACAGATCGGGAGCAGGCCCACCTTTATGTTTTGCATAACAGTTTCGACGTTGACCCATATGTTCAAACCCACAAAGAAATTATTAGGAATTTGAATCCTTCTAGGGCTGAAAAATGGATATCAGATACACATAATCGACAGTTTATAGGATGGTTTTGAGACCACATTTTTAAGCAGTTAGATGAAAATCCAGACTCAATTTCAGAACGACTTCGATGGCTGGCCGGAGGAGCAAGTGTGTACGTATTATCTTACAATGCTTATGCAGTTAATGGTTATACATTCTATACTAATGAACATGATGAAGACAGTACCATGCAGAATAGTGGGGTTACACTTGTGGCTGAGGCGATGCATGTTTCCGGTGTTAAGGACAAAAATCCAATTTATGTGAATATGTCATACTTTGGAATCATCAAACGAATATGGGAGTTGGATTATACGAAATTAAAAGTGCCGATTTTTCAATGCAAGTGGGTTGATAATAGGACTGCTGTTAAAATAGATGAATTAGGATTCGTGAAAGTTGATTTCAGTAAGGAAGGGGAGAAAGACGAACCATTTATAATGGCATCACAGGCAGTACAAGTATTTTATGTTCCAGACCCCGCAAACCGAAATTGGTCAATTGTTCTGTTATCAACCAAAACAACTGAAGGGTAAGATGAAAGTTCAACGGAGGTTGGACCTTTTATAGGGACATCACAATCATTTCGCAGCAGTCCAAATGTAGACGGCGTTTTGTATGTCATAGGAGACCACAATGAAGGAATTTACATAGTCGATAGAGGAGTCAAATCACTTCATCTTTTAAAGAAAAAAAGAGAGTAAAATAATCAGGTTATTTGTTTATTGTAACATACATTGTGTTACGTTATGTTATTATCTGTTCGCTCCCATTTTTATGTAATCTAAATTAAATATTAAACCACTTCTGCAGATAATGAATTCTTCACCTGCTGATGTGCCCAATCCAGAGGCACAAAAGGTCTCTCAACCAGCAGCTGGTGGTCCCACTGCAGAGCAACAACAGGTTTCTCAACCAAATGCTAGTGGTCCCAGTGCAGAGCAACAACAGGTTTCTCAACCTGTTGTTGTTGGTCCCAGTGCTGAGGTACAATAGGTTTCTCAACTTTTTGTTGCTGGTCCCATTGCCCATGATAGCGCTCCGGGGGAAGATATTGATGCTACTTCTGAGGAAATGGTAGGAAATTAAACCCTGAAAGCACAAAAAAAACAAGAGCGTCATAGTTTGAAAGTGTTAGCCAAAATCCTTAAGGCAAAAGCAAAAGGAATCAAATTTGAGGTGGGATGGAATAAGCGAGGCCAACATGTTAACCCCAACAAACCTATATTTAGTAGCTACATTGGAATCGTCACTCAGCAACGCATGCCAATTGATGTACAGTCGTGACACCATGTTGTCACCGGGCTGAAGACACTAATGTGGGAAGAGATTACGGTAACATTATGATATCATTTTTTTTAATTTATTAAAATAAAATAAAATACCAAAACATTGACTTACTCTTCATCATCCATTACAGAGTGCATTTATAGTAGATGTATCACACAAGGAATATGTATTAAGAGTTGCAGGAAGGATTCATAGAGGTTTCCGCACAATTTTAATGAAATATCATCTTAAAGATGCAGAAGGGAAAATCAAGCCGCACCCACCTCCTCTTTACGCACACTTGATATCCCAAGGAGCGTGGGATGCGTTTAGCAACCGTCATGGGGAGCATACTTTTCAGGTACATTGTGTGGGTTAATACGTTGTTTGACGTTTTATTGTATTCATCACTCTGATTGATAGTTTTTTATTTATGAAACAGCTACTGGGTGATGAAAATAAAAAATGCGCAATAGAACCAGCGTACCCTTACCGTAAAGCAAGGATGGGGTACGCTGAACTTGAGAAAAAATTGGTACGTCTTTTAAATATAACCTACTACTAGTATGTGACATAAAACAACACCATAACCATGTTTCTCTGTTTATATGCAGATTGATGAATCGAAATAGAAATCCATATCCATCCCATTCCATGTGCTATGAAAGGAGGCTCGTGTAAATAAAGAGGGGACAATAATAGATGAAAACACACAAAAAGTGTGGGAAACATGTGTAAGTATGACATAATATAAATTTGAGTTTCTTTAAATCTCTATTACATTAAAATAACTACTTATTTTTCTATATTTTATATCTGAAATAGTCACAAGAATCAACAACAACCGCACCAGATGCAGACATAATTTCAGCAGCCTTGAAGCAGCCAGAAAAGTATGGCCGTGTCAGAGGTGCGGATTTTGGGGTGACACCCCGAACATATTTTCAAAAACAAAAACAAGTGGAGGATCAAAATGAAAAAATGGAAAAGCTGCAAGAACAATTATCTATTTTTCAAGAATAATTACAATACCAGAGAGAGACGATAGCAAAATTGATGGGGGGGAGGCAAAGAGAAGAAACAACTCAAAAACAACCCATTCATGACGATCTCGCCCCACCCCCCACCATCTTTGAGGCGATCCATTACCCTAAAAAACCTAACTTAGATGATGTAATCAATGTTTTAATAATTTTTTCTGTGAAATGTGATTTACATAGACACATATACCTTTCCTGTACTAATATTACATAGGGTGAAAATGACTGTGATTTATATTTATCAACTCCCACCTATCGCCTTGTAGTGAGGGCTACGGTGTTCAATACGCCAAACGACATGTTACACAACAAACATCTTCCAAAAGATAATCTTAGAGTGTCAATTAACGTAGCTAATGAGCCGAGTTCCGAGCTACCTCTTCCAAATGACGATGTCGACATTCATAAGGTTGAATAAGCTGTTGGAACATTCATCACATGGCCGAAAGTTCTTGTAAAAAACATATCGACAAAAAGGTATTCATTTCTTATTTATTTTTCAAGCTAGACCTTTAACATTTAATGAAAAAAGGTTTGAACCGATGACTGTTATTACAGAATGACAAATACTGTGGGGTAAAACGAAATATCAGCTCAAAACTATCTCAAGGATCAACCAACTGATTGAAACGGTCTACTGAGAGCACATTCACCTCGCCCGTTCTATATCCACAATTAATATCATCGCAGGCTCATGCAGATACAATGTTAAAAGACGACAGTACTCACATAGTTGCTTTCGAAAAAGATATGTATGGATAGGAGATATCATATTTCATTAGTGCTGAAAATGGAAATGAACTCCTCAAGTATGAATGGCTAGGAACCTCAGTTGTAAATGTATACATGAGGTAAGTTTTCATGATTTGATTTTACAAAAGCTGATATACTCTGATAATTTTGACTAAATACATTTTATATTTGTCACAAACGTATATATGAAAAAAATTGAAGGGATTTCCCCATGAACAAAAATTTGGACTCGTTAGTCCTCACACCACATCTTCAAAAGATGAAATAGATTCTGTTAAAGAGGCTGCAATAATGTCATCCCTCCTCAAATCATTTGAAAAAAAATTACGGATGATAGACTCTTTTTAATACCAATGATGCAGGGGTAAAACTCTACAATTTAATCATATCAACTATATTTTCATTTCTTTCTTTACTTATTCTTTTTTGTATTTTTAGGGAGCATTGGATGCTGATTGCAGTCAATTTGGATACTCCAAAGATTTATTTTCTGGATTCAATGCATGGATATCCAACAAACCGACCACGCATGATGGAATTTGTTAATTTGTAATACACTAGATCCGACATTTTAAAACTAAACATCTAGTTATATAATTTATTTTATCTTTTAATGAGGATTCTATTATGATAGGGCGGTGCATCAATATCATCTAATGCATGGAATGAATCCAGGGCATAAGGATAGGCACGCCTACAAGATCTACAACTGGAAAAGTATCTGGGTATATATAATAACATTTCACTATCCAAACACATATCAAAACAAATTACTTATTGTTGTCTATGTTTCTGTAGTGTCAAAAACAAACAAACAGAAAGGACTGTGGTTATTATGTTTGTAAATTTATGAAAGAGATCGTATTTCATCAACAAACTAGCATCCCTGATGAGGTATTTTCGAAAATAATTATGAGTTCATTTAAAATATTTATTAATCCTTTGTGTATTTATATTTTTTCAGTACTACCATGACTGTCGCAAAAACTAATATTCAGAAGATGATATACATGTGTTTAGAAACGAATGGGAAACATACCTGATGGAATATTGTACACAAATAGGATGAAGGTGAATTCCTACCACTTATGTTATCTATATATGATCATTGATTATACTCTAACCTTCTTTGGTGAATTGAGAATGCTCCGATGTATTGAAATCTTAATTTATTACTCAATGTTTTCTATCTTCAGATTCATATTATTGATCTTTGAACAAATCAATATTGAAGTAAGGCATGATGGTGTGCAATGCGTATGGGGTGAACGACGAAACCACCGAGGATCAACAAAATCCATTTTCTGTATCTCATTTGTTTGAACTTGTATTTGAGAACATGTGTTGTTGTTTGACTTGCACAATTATTTCTAGGTAGATGCATGAGATAATCAGTATCGTTGATGGATTTTTTGGAACCAAAATATGTGTCCCATGATAATTCAAGTAAGGGAAAGGCTGGTTGAGATGAAATCCAAGCTCAAACGACCATTACATCATCAAAAGAATCAACCCTGTGATGCACCATCATGTAGAATCTGGTCCTCGTGATGTTTTGAGGTGTTTATGGAAGGTATGGGGTGTCTGATAAGACCCATGGCCACCATAAATAATGTTTACAGATAGCTCCACATGTTTTTTGTGCCTCATGCCTCTTTAAAAGGATCACGCCATTCAAATGGTCCATCTTAGCACGTATGTCCCATTCATCCCATTGCTACTCTTGGAAGAACCTGAGAATCTGACAATTCATAAGCCCCACAAGACCCATACTCATCCAACCAAGAGTATTCCTAGTGTAAAGGGAATATAAACATGGGTAATACCCACAACATACCTCTTTTAAATATATGGGTTTTGATCCTTGTAATCTAAATAGGGTACGTAGTAAACCTCCATGAGGTTAAATCCCAACCAATGGTAAACCATGGTGACCCCCTCACCGGGGTACACCTTCGCTTATTTTCCCTCTTGTATTTCTCTTAGTGGCATCAGAATAATTCTTCAAAATGAGAAACCTTACCTTTATGGGATGCACCACACTTGGGTCAGACCTCATTGGGAGTTTTGATCCATCTATTAGGTAAACATTCCAGGTGCTCCCTCCTAGAGATGTACCTACCTAATCCACCTTTATAAGTGTTTTGATCCACCCAGGTCTTACAACTCTATAAGACATTAAATCATGACCCTCTATCCTTGTGGGATGTTAAACTAATGGAATACCACAAGTTAAACATGGGTATCCATTAATATATTCAATATTAATGTTTAATCAGTCCTTATTAAGGTATTGTGGAGGTGTGGTTTTATGTTTTCCAGCAGATTTTAGAAGATTCCACGCTTTATGTAGGTGGTTACATGATTTTACATTATATGATGATTTTATTATCCTGTATTTGATTTCTAAGTGTACTATATGAAATGTTTGTGTGGTTAAAAATGTGTTATCAAAGGAATTTGGGGTGTGTATAGACTTGAAAGTTATTTTTAAAATGAATGCAGTTGTATTTCTTGTGGATTTTCATTCTTAAGTCCTTTAAATGTGTTTGAAGAAATGAGAAAGTTGTGTGATGGGTGTTTTCAAATGGATTTAATGTGTTTGTGAATTTTAAAGAGGGTTTTATTATGAGATGTAGAGATTCTATATATGTTTATTTACATTGAATGAAAGTACATGAGAATGTGTTGATATATATGATGTGTATAATGTAAATTGAGCACAATTTCCATACAAGGTATTTTCTTTATGATGTGCAGGGGACAGGGTGAGAGGGCAGGGGTGGTTTTTTGGGGGAGGGGGAAGGGGGCAAAGTGGTAGGGGGAAGGGGTAGGGGGTGTGCTGGGGAAGGGGGCAGGGGTGCTTCTTTTTTATGGAATGGGGGGACATAATATTTGTTTTATGTTTTGTGCCTCACTAGTATAATTGGTTATTTTATGTTTTGTGCCTCACTAGTATAATTCCATTTAGCAACCCCATTCTTTATTTCATTATTGTATTTACCAACATAATATTTGTTTTATTATGTAGGTGAAATCTTTTTCATCAGTTCAAATGCTTTGTTCAGAAACTACCGCCATGGACGACAATTTTTTAGAGCGGATGGATGAAAAAATGATGGAAAATCATTGTTTTTTAACTGTTTGTTGGATAAATTTAATTGTAACCAAATTAAACATTGTTTGAAATGTATATAGAAGTGTGTTGTTTTGTATTCATGATTTCAAGTAAATGTATGTATCATTTTTTGTTCTTCTGTGCTTTGTGTGTGGGTGTTGTGTGTGCTGTGTGTAGGTTTTGTTTGGACTATGCAGGTTTTGTTTGGACTGTGCAGGTGCTGGGCAAGTTCTGTGTAGGTTCTGGATTTGGATAGGATCTTTGGCCTTTATCAGCGCTAGTTAAGCACTGATAAATGGATAATATATCCGCGCTATTTTGAGTGCTGATAAAGGTAGTTTTTATCAGTGCTCACAATAGCGCTGATATATTATATATTTATCAGCGCTGAAAATAGCGCTGATAAATACTACCTTTATCAGCGCTCACTTAGCGCTGATAAAGGGGACCCCCCTTTATCTTCGCCGAGATTAACAGCGCTTTTTTAGCACTGTTAAAGGCCGTTTTTAGCGTTATTATAATCCATATTTGTAGTAGTGTGTGTATTGGTATTTAGACTTCAATATTATTATTAATGGGTATTACAAATTGCAAAATTATATTTATTGATGAAAACTATGACGACACACTATTCATAGTGAGGTTGGATATGTGGGGTGTGTCACGAGTAATAATGCATTAATAAATAATGCGAGAAAGGATTTGTACCTTCTATTCCATAACATAAGTTGATATCTCAGGCCCTTTGGATTGAATTGATATAGCCTAAATAAATATATGTCCATGGTGAGGAATGGGCAAGTTTAATTCCGGGATGTCAAGGAAAGAATAATCGAGCACATGGGTTGATGACACTAGCATGCAACCCACTTTATTTGAGATATCAAGACAAATGGATTACATTACACGATAAGCATTCATATTAGGTGACACATCATTGCGGTGTTAACTTCTTTCTCTATGGGTTCCTTAGCATGTTGCTAGATGCTAACCTTGGATTTTAGGAAGGCTCTGCCTAATGCCGCTGAGAAAGATTCTTAGAGGGTCACACACTAAGTGTATCCAAGTATCTCAATTAAATATTCATTTAACAAGTTAAATAAATATTATTTCCAATTATGGTTTAATAATTATTCAAGGATGCCTGATCACATTTATTTCAACACTGGTTATTCAAGAGAATATATTGTGGGTGAAATAATATATTTATTAGCGAGTAATGTAGTGGTACTTATTTGAGAAATAAATAGTCATTATTCAAGGTCTAATAAATGTGGTGGAGGAAATAAAGAAAATTGAAAAACAAAAGTACACACCGTGTATATTAATATACATGCCACATAGTTCTTCTAGGAATTTGTGAGAAATAATAATATTTATTTAATGAAATTATATTAGGTGTAATTCTCTAGGCGCATGTAATGTAATAATAATAGTCAAACACTATTATTTAACATGGGGTCTTACTAATAACTAAATGAAATAAATAAATACCTATGGGTAATTATTTTATTTTATTATTCTATGTATTATAAATCCAAATTACATTATTTTCATTAAGACTAGACATTATTTGTGGTTGTGCACAACAGATCTAGAGAAATCTCTCAAATCAAGAGAGAATTCCTTTCCTCTAAGAACACTCTTAAGTTACAAGAGAGATCCTCTTCCACTGGATCAAGGAGAGCGCTTTGTAAGAAGCTCTAAAGGTGATCGAAGGCAGACATCGCAAGCGAAGGCTCTTCCACTCTAGCACCCGGAGATCCCTTCAGCGATGTCCAGAGATACATGAAGCATATGTGGATCACTGTTAGAGGAATCCTACACTTGTCTTCTAATTACTCAATGATAGATCACATTGGATCATGAATGAAAACATCAATGGAGAGAGAATTCCATCAAGGTAATTCTTGTATTTAAATTAAATTAATTATAACCAATATATTATGATCCTATCTATGGTTCTAGGAATTCCCTCTTTCCTTTTTGTTCTTCGTTCTATTCCAAAGATCCAGTGTTTTATCATCGTGACAGATCTAGGATTGATTATTGTTAACGGTAAAATTAAAGTTGGGTACACCCATCCATGTGCTTCTACTGTGCCCAGAACCTACACTTCTTACACACTTTCTCAAACTGTGAAATTTCACAACATTTTCACTTTTTAATAAAAGAGTAATGTTTCCTACATCCACATCAACAAACTATTAAAAAAATCACACATGCTAAAATCACAACTTACCTCTTTTAAAAACTTCCCCTAAATACATAATTTCCTTAAAATATTTAAGCTCATACCAATGGATATATTTATGTTATATCATTTCCCCCCCTTGAGAACACTATCCAACTACAATATTAGAGAGGGGATAGATTCACATACCTTAGCATTAAAGAAAGGGAGGTTGTACACCCATGTTAAACCTCATCTATTAAAATTTTTCCTTAGGTAATGGTTTAGTTTTTTTCGGTAATGGTTTAGTGAATAAATCAACAACTTGTTCCTTTGTAGGAACATGCACTTGATTTAGTTCATTCTTCTAAACATTCTCTTTAATGAGGTGATATTTGATATCAATATACTTGTAATTATATAGTCACACTATATTTTTAGTGATATTTATATCACTTTGATTATCATAACCCAAGAGTAGGGGTAAAATCACCTCTATGAACAAATATTCCAACTGAGTATTCATCCACATAAGTTATGTTATGGTTTGAGGGGTAGCCACATACTCAAATTCAACCATACTGAGAGTAACCAAAATTTTCTTCTTTGTATTCCAACTCAAACAACTTTACACCAAAAATAAATCTCTAATAGATATGGATATTCTATCATCAACACTTCCTTCCCAATTAGTATTTGTGTAACTAAACAAATCAATATTTCCTAATCTGTCATATTTTATACCAAAATCAATTTTTCCTTTGATATATCTTAGAATTATTTTACCTTTCAATAGATGATAATATTTTGGAGAAATTTGAAATATTTCATACAAAGTAATAGCATAAACAATATCTATCTTTGAATCCTTCATATATAAAAAACTTCCAACCAACTTTTTAAACTCTTTAGGATCAACTTCCTTGCCTTCTCTATCTTTTGACAACCTGGTTCCCATTGAAATTAGTATAGAAACTAGTTTTAAATATTCCATTACAGACTTTATAAGAAGTTTATTAGCATACTTCTATTGAGATAGGAAAATATACTTCTTATTTTGAAATATTTGTATGACAATAAAGTATTTAATTTATCCCAGCATGGACATTTCAAACAACTTCTTCATCTCCTTATAAAACTTTTCACAAGTTTTTTCATCATTCCCAATAAAGATAATATCATCAACATAAACAATCACAATGAGGAAAGCCTCATGATTTTATTTGATGTAGAGGTTACTATAAACTCTTCCTTTATTGAAATTTAACTTTCATAAGCAAGTATAAAGTTTCCAATACCAAGATATTAGATATTTACTCAATACAAAAAATCCTTCTTCAACTTACACACATAACTTTAATCTTTCCCAATCCCAAATCCACATGGTTGTTCAATACAAACTTTTTAATCAAGTTCTCCATTAAGAAAAGATGAGTTTACATCCATATGAAAAATTTTATAACCACATTGTGAAGTGATAGAAAGAAATATTTTTATAGTTTATAATCTTACCACTAGAAAAAAAGTCTCTTTAAAATCAATGCCTTCAATTTTTGAGTAACCTTTACAAACTAGTTATGATTTATTTCTTATCAGTTCAATATATTTATTCAACTTGTTTTGGAACACCCACCTTGTACTAATAACATTACTTTCATTTTTTCTGGGTACAAGTTCCCAAGTATCATTCTTCTCAATCTGGTCTAACTCTTTATTCATAGCATTAATCCACTCCTGATGCTTCCAAGATTCATCAATATCTTTTGTATTAACATGTGAATATAAATAAGTATGTAAATTAGATTTTGAATCTCTTTTGGTTTGAACCTATTTTGGTTGACCTCTAATGATGTTATAAACTTATACCCATTTAATTATCCTAGGATGACATATAAAAAGTTTTTCCTCATCAATTAAGATAACCGAGTCCAATTCCTCAACTTTTGATGCATCAACATTGTTATTATCTTTAATAACCTTTTCATGTTACTCAACTAAAAACTCCCCATCTTTCATATCTTCCACATCTTCAAATTTTTATGAAACTTTCTTACCATATTTCTCAAGAACTTTTACATCCATAGAATCAGATATATTTCCCGTTTCTTTATTAAAACATTTTTATCCTCTTCTATTAGGCGTAGAGACAAGAAATATTCCATCAACAACTCTCTAATAAAAATTCCCAAGATTTTCACCTTTAAATTTTATAAATCATGGACTCCTGAAAACCCTTAGGTACTTCAAAATTGGGGTTTCATTATAATGCATTTCATAAGGATTCATATCAAAGTTTATTATGCAAAAATAATGATTCTGAATATAAACTGTTGTACCGGTACCCTACCTCTAAAAATAATGAGAAGTATTATTTTTTATCAACACCATTCATCCTATTTCCACAAACTTTCTATTTTTTCTTTAAATAACACCATTTTTATGGTTTGTAAGGTTTACTAAAATCATTATGAACACTATGTTTTTTTAACATAATCTCTAGACTCCTCATTTTTATATTCTCCACCATTATTAGTTCATAACTTCTTCACATAATATCAACATTATTTTTCTGATCTTCTCTTGAAGCTCTTAAACATTTTCAGAGTCTCTGATTTATATTTTAAAAACATTATACATGTAATTTGAGTAAAATCATCAATGAAATAAATAAATTACTTATCTCTATATGTATATTGTTTACTCATTTTCTGATAGATATTAGAGTAAATAAACTCCAAGGGATGTGTTGAATGTATCTCAACTTTATTATGAACTTATTTTGTTATATTATATTTCTATAAAATGGAATAACACAAATATATTATTCTTATCATATTAGGAATATCATGGATACCATCTATCTTTGTCAAAATTTTCATATTCCTTTAACACATGTACCCCAAACTCTTATGTCATAGTTTATTTTCTTTCATAATGTTAAGATAGCATGAACTTTCTATACAACCAACTTGGAACAAGTTTCCCTTTGTTTTTTGGAATTTTTTTAACAACTTTACCATATTTAACTCTTTTTAAAACAAAACCATATTTTTGGAAAAAAACTTTATTACCTACATAAAAAAGTTATAAAACACTTAACAAATTTTTTTTATCCCATAAATAAAAAAATCTCATTTGGATTTTAAATTTTATCCACCAATTATGGAAAATCAAATAACTTTTATTATAAGTGTCTCATTATTTACAAACATCACTATAATTTCTTTAAAATCTTTCACATTCTTAAAAAGATTCAAATCTCTTGTCATATGTGAAGAAAACCCACTTTCTAAAATATAAGGTCATTATACTTTTGTAGATTTGAGAGAAGTTTTAACAATAAAAGATTTTTACTTTCTTATTTCTTTCTCTATATCTAGATTTTGATATTTGTTATAAATTTTTTGTTGTGGTGGAGTCATCATAAGACACCCTTTTTCAAGATGTTCAGGTTGTTCATGCATTTCAAATATAGTTTCCAAGGGTTGTAATTTATTTTCAATTTTCACAAAAACATTATGAGTCTGTTTCTTTTAAGTGGGTTGAATTCCCCTAAATTTTTTTCTCCAATTTCTATTAAAATTATTTTAATGTTATTTATTAAACCAACCCATATTTTTTGTATGCTCTAACCGACCACAATTCCAGCAATATTCATTGAAAGAATATTTTCCTTTGTTACTTCCATATTGTTTGGAGCATTAAACTTTCTTTTCATCAACTTTCTTATTTTCCACTTTCAAAAATTATCACACCCAAAAGTTATTTTATCAACGAAAACTTTCTTCTTGATCTTATATTTCTTCTCATATTGAACAGAAACACCAGTAGTATCTACTTTTGTTTTAGACTTGAAAATATCAGAAACTTCTGATTTTTCAACTTTGTTTATTTTGGAAATAGACATGGTTTTCTAAACTTTATTATTATTATGAAAAAAATCATATTATTTACCAAATTTTAAAGTTAACTTTTGTTTATACTTATTAGGTTTTTATATCTTAGAACTTTCACCAGCCTCATTAATTTAGTTTTGGAAATTTTAAATTCCTTTCTCAGATTTATCAAGTTTTTATTGAGTAAGTTCTAACTCTTCCTCCTTTACCTTTAACTTTTATTCAAGCTCAATATTGAGGTTTTTCTCTTTATAAATCTCCTTATTCACAACATCAATATCTTTAAGAAACTTTGCTTTTTCTTTAAGAAAATATTCTTGATTGTTTATTGAGAGATTATTTTTCTTAAAGTTCTCATTCTCCCTTTTAAGTCTTACAATATTTTTAAGACATTATTTCAACCGTCTAATCAATATAAACTCTATAAAAGTATCATTTTCTTCATAACCACTACTTTCATCACTAGTGAACCTTTTATAATTCACTTTTTCAATAAATTTTTTTTATCATCTTTATCACTGATGTTTTTAGCTTCTTCTTCACTATTTTCATTATAGAGATATGATTTTTACCTTATAAGATTTTGAAATATTTATATATATATTTTCAGAGCCAGGAATTGAGACGGTGTGCGATTTCGAGGCTTGGTGTGCTTAAAATTAATTTAATAAAAATATTAAATATATTTAATACTGTGTGTTCATGGTTTCTCAATGAAAATGGGATAAATATTAAATAGAATCTTGGATCAGAAATATAAGACCACATTTGAGTTCATAATGCATTGTTTACCCAAGGTAAAACCTAGAATAGGTCGGCGCAGGGCATTTGGACATATCACCTATTGGTGGTACGTTCAGTAGTTTAATTAATAATTTAATTAATTAATTAATTTGTTTTAGACAAAAATTAAATGTATAAAAATTAATCACCATGGATAATCCTATAGTGTTATCCATATAAACCTTGGGAGGATTCAAGAGTTTCTTTCCCTCCTTCCGTTGGTGAATCACATCAGATGATGACGAAACTATAGATTGGAGTAGATCAGGACACAATGAACACAATGACTTCCTTTGATCATTAGAGAGCACATTATTAAATGATGAAAAATAAAATCTTCAATTAAGACTCATCAATTTTTGTTTTAAACCCTTTTTTATTAAATTGATTGAGCAGATTGATCCTTTATATTGATCTTCACCAATCACGGATCCTTATCATGCTCACACGTACCAATTTAATTGGGTTTTAAATGTTTTCTAACCCCAATATACCATTTATTGATTGTTGGACAATAACTATTGGATAATTATGGTTAAAATAATTTTTATTGTGACTTTCCACCTCAATTTCTTCACATTATTCAGTGGTTGGACCCTGTGGTCTCAATTCAATATTTTTGGGTGGCACTGAGCCCAATAGGACCCCCAGAATTGTAATGTATTTATAAGATAGGGATGAATATATGAATCAAGAATAAATCTAGGATATTTGTGAGTTTTTTTTTGACCATTTAAAATACCAGAGTCTGGATCTTCAATGGCGGAAGGTTTCGTACATGCAGCAGTGTATGCGTTTTCATGAAATCAACCAGATTTGAGTTTTCGGCCACTAGGGGGCTGAAATCCTCAGACTAATGCTAGATCTACTATTATTGTGTAGATATAGGGCTAGATTCAAAGAAAATAGGTCTAATTTAAAGCATGGATCATGTATTTTAGAATCTATGAAAAACCCAACTATACACTGTGTATAAGGATGGAGACATGAAGTGTAGGACCTTGGTTGCAATAGATAGGGTTTTGGATTTTTATAAGGATGGAATAATGTGTATCCCTCCTATACACCATGTAACTCATCCCTATATGAAAGATCCATGTGGTGGATCGCACAAGCAGGACTTTGTGTGGGAGTACACGACCAAGGCACATGACCATGTACCTAAGTACACATACACGACTTAAGTACATAGACACAACCAGAAGGACACAACCCAATCCCAGATAGCTAGGACATGCAGTGTAGTCCACCTACATGAAATGTACTTATACATAGGTTGAGATCCTTTTTATGGACTAGGAAATGACCAGGTGGTGGAGTAGGACCACATGGTATATGGGTTCCCTCACACACTGTGTACACCTTTGTTCCTTTTGAGAAAACTTCATGGTTATGTATATCCTTCATTTGGAATCAGATTTTAGCCTATGAGTATCTTATCCTAAGTTTTTTTCCATTTAGAATGTGATGGTTTCATCATTTGTGGATTTTGGGATACAATGTGGAATGTTACAGGAATGAATCTTGGTTAGATGATGCTGGATAATGGTAGTGATCACATAGGATCACTAGTGGCATTCTGAGTAGAACCCTCTAGATGGGATGGGCATGGGTCCTTGATAACATTTATAGTATAGACCTATAAATGGGATGATAATGGTTCATATACCTAATCCTATAGTGGAACCATCCTATTAGCATAGGGCATATAATCCTCTACAAACTTACCAAGTGGAACCCTCCAGCTGAGCTGGGCATGGGTCCTCTACAGACTTCCTGAATGGAACCCTCCAGTCGAGTTGGAAATGGGTCCATGATGACTTCTAGAGTGGAAACTCCAAATGGGGTGGGAATGGGTCCACTAACATTGGAGTGGAACCCTCCTACTGGGCATGGCATGGGTCCTCCATCGACTTCTAGGGTGGAACCTTAAAGTTGGGCTGAGCATGGGTCCTCTACCACCGGAGTGGAACACTACTACTGATCAGGGAATGGGTTGTCCATCAACTACCAGAGGTGAACCCACCTATTATACCAGGGCATGGGTCCTCTACCTAGATATTGTGGCCCCATGACCATAAAATATAGTGATGAAGTGTTTCTTGACTAGGATGGTTTCTTCTGGGTGTATGAGATACTGGGAATCATTGATGTAATTTTAGAACTGTTAGAGACTCTTCTTATTGGGATGAGATTTGATATGAAGGTCCCCTTAATTTCTCATTTGGGATTATTTGACTGATCATATATATAACTTCTATATCCATACCATTGGATTTGATTACTATATTTTCATGATAGGTGAAGACGGGTGGGGTATACCACTTGCTTTATGTGTTTAGATTCTCATGGTTAGATGAATTTACTCTCCTACTATAAGTGGCAAAGACTCGACATGTAGTTAATCTACTCACCATATTGAGCCCCTTGTGTTTGGATGAGGTTACTTCCAATCTTTGTTTGGGTTGAGCTGTTCTATTTCATTGTATCTTGCATCCAATGTACTATTCTACTATCTTTCTTTTCTTTTTGTATCTCTTAATACCCCCCTTCAGGTATGTATATACTCACTCCTGCATGGGATTTACCTACATGTGTTGTGTCTTATGCAGGTGATATATAGGTCGAAGATGACTTCAGAAGAGCTTAGGTATACCTAGTACTTTGGACCACAAACAATGGTCATAGCTTAAAGATTAAGAGTTGGTACCTCTCAGAATTTTACTTTCCACATTTTTTAGTTTGGGACCTATTTTTGGTTGGGAATGTATTTTTTTCCTTTAATTTTTAGTTTTCACTATCATACTTTTGTACAACCTAGAGGTTTTTCATACTTGGTTTACTTTTTAGTAGTTTCATACTTTTATTATTATTTCTATGCACTTGTTCATTAATATAGTTAGGTGTGTGCATACAAGTACTTAGAAAAAGACCTCCCATTTAGGATATTCCTTTCAGAACTTTTCACCACTCCCTAGCCTATAGAGGAAGGCATGGGGTAGTTTAGGCTCGATCCTTTACTTGGTTTGGGTTGTGGAAATCATCTTTTCCTTCTTTAGAAAAAATATTATTCCTTTTGATTTAGATAACTTTATATATTTATCCTTGGAATAGGATTTATATTTTCCTTAATTATTCTGAAATGATATTATTAATCATCTGTTATCATCATCACTTTATTAATCTTCTTTTATTTGTAGAAAATTTGCATAATTGTTCCCAAAATATCTGAAACAAAATCATTTTAGCAGTAAATTCCCTTTTTTAATTTTATATGCCTTTTTTACATGTTTAGATTACAAGGACATAAATTCATTAAAATTCATACTAACCTAATCTTCAGTTTTAGAGTCACTAACTTCTTTATGTTTGATTACATTCTTAGATTTTTCTTATTTGGAAACTTGGAAGGAAAATTCTCAATCAACCATTTCTTTACTCTTACTAAATTTCTATATTATCATCTCATATATGATGAGAGTTCTCTATATATCATCCAAAGATATAGTTTTAGGATCTGTATATTCTAAATATGAAACTTTTTTATCAAACTTATTAGGATGAATTCATTATAACTTTTCAATAATGGTTGAATATTCTTACTTTTCACTATGACATCTTATGGTTATTACAATGTAATTCAACCTTATAATTAATAATCAATTAATTCATAATCACTTATTTTTATATCTTCATACCTAGATTTGTAACTTGGATTTCTTAACTTTTTTATTTCCTTATAGATATTCTTCAACTTCTCCCAAATTCCTTTAACAGTTCCAACTCCTTTAAATCCAAGAAACTCAATTTCAAAGAGCAAGGAAAATATAGAATTTCTAGGTCTACCATCATTTTTAAAATTCTTTTTATCAACATATATAAGGAAAAATTTATCAACATGAGGAGTAAATATATCTATATAAACTTTGAGAACTTCATAACCAAGGTACATAATATATGATAACATTATGTATTGCTGAGTATAGTACTTATTTCCACCCAAAACAAGAATCCACATACTATTCATAGAATTTTTACCATATATATAAACTTCTATTTTATACAAAATTTTGAAAAGATTAAATGAAGGGAACCTTCCCTCTGATACCAATTCAAAGGATCAAGCATGATCTGTGTGATTACTGGGAGGGGGATGGGATGAATCAGTGATGTCTTTTTCTTTTTTTCTTTTTTATGAAATGTAACACTCTATGAT
Organism: Viscum album; assembly: GCA_963277665.1. Classification (NCBI taxonomy): domain Eukaryota; kingdom Viridiplantae; phylum Streptophyta; class Magnoliopsida; order Santalales; family Viscaceae; genus Viscum; species Viscum album. The sequence continues at coordinate 1,955,827,262 of OY728130.1, forward strand.
TTTGTGAAATATATATTTTTAAAATAAATTTAATATTTTTTATATTTTTCATTACACATAACACTAATTTTACCTTACATTACATGTAATAATGAGTGTATCTTTCATTACACTCAACACCAAGTTTAAACAAAACATGACATACTATTAAAATATTATTATTTAATATGATAATTATCAACAAGCTGCTGGAATAGTAGGTATGAATAGGATTAACTAAATTTTGAAAATATATGGTTTATACATGTATATATAATTAATTCTTTGGTGACCAATTAATTAGATATGAAAATAAAAACCATTTGAAATAGAGGAAATATTTTTCTGAAAAATTATTTTTATATAAAAAGCATACTTTATCTCAATAAATTAAAAAATTCACTTTATATGAACAATTTTAATGAAATTTATATATTATATATTCAATAAATATTTTAAAATTAATCTCATTTGTTTTCTTGGAAAGATATAAGAATAACTCTAATTTTATTCTTACAAACTCTATTAAAAAATAGTTTTGTCACATTTTTCACTTATTTTAAAATTAATTTTTTCCAATTTTAGAAAATTTATTTGAAAAAATGAAATTAATTTTTGAAATTATAATTTCAAAATTATCTTAGGGTTAATTTTTGTAAATTTTCCAAGCAGATAAATTTTTCAATGAATGGTGAAAAATACTATTTTTTATTAAGAATTATCATTTATTTTAAATAATTTAAAAACTTAAAAATCGTTTTAATATGATTTTAAAAGTAAAATTAGTTTAATTATAAATATATTAATCTAATTTATTTTATTATAACCAATTTCTTGTTGAATTTTGACATAAAAACTTTTTAAACATTTGAACATTTTCTCTTTGGAAAACCACTTTATCACCATGTTTGCGGGATTTATTTAAAATTAAAATTTTAAACTTATGTGAATTGAATTTGAAAAAATGGATTAAATATTTTGAATAATAATAATTTATATTATCTAATAAGGTCAACTTACTTTTTTACCATAATGAATAGTAAAAATAGTAAAAAATTAATTATCGTGGTTAAGGTTTACATGGGTTTACTGGGGGTTAAAATAAAAATATATGGGGTAAAATTAACTATAAACTTGTCAAAAAACAATTTTATGATCATAATTTGACATTATCACCTATAGGGTTTGATAATGGTCCATTTTGGAGCCATTTAGAAGATGAAAAATGTGGGTACACTTTATTCTTTTCAAAAATACGAAGTATGTCCTCTCGCCCACTTATAAAAGGTCACCTCCTCTCCTCTCCTCTTCACACTTAAAAAACCATTTGGTTAGGAAAATACCTAAAACAATAAATTCCTTACTTCCCTTCTCTCATCCTATATGTCTTATTTTTTTCATAAATCCAAGCTAAGAAGCCTTTTGGTGAAAACCAAAAGATGTTGTCGGAAGAATAGGTAACGTCCCTAACCAAGAGATTTATTTTATTTCATCCTAAACCCAATTAAATTATTATTAAATTATTATTATATAATAAACTCACTAAATTATATATAATAATATGCTATTTTTTAATTTCATAACCTAAATAATTCTCCACTTTCATTAAATGGGATACAAAATAACCATTCGTGTGTATGGTAGCCTACTGCCTCGCAAACCGATGTTATTTGTTTTTCATGACCACCTATCACAGATGGATATAATGATATATTAAATGTTTATATTTTATATTTATGATATTATTATATTTATGGAGTTATTATATCACATATACCTTCTTACTTTACATTCTGTGAGAATATGACAACGTCGCTCATGTGTACGGCAGACAACCACCTCATGAAGTGATGTGATTCTTTCTTCACGTACGCTTTACATGGAAGGTAATAAGGATAGATTTAAATAAAATTATTTTATATATATTTATATGAAATAAAAATAATTATTTAATGGTAATATAATATTTACCTTTCTTTCTTTCAACCCATCGAGAAAATGGAAACAACATTCACGCGTACGTATGACCTACCGTATCCATGAATAATATATTTAATTTTCTATCTCTAACTTTTATGGATTAATATAAATATATATATAATTAATATATATGATATTTATATCATTGTTAACATTCTATATATTATGGAACCATGATCAAAGTTATAGTACCTAAAATAAAAAATCAAAACATACATGAAAAACAAAGCAGTTATTATCCGAAACGTGAGTTTAACAAGGAATTGTTAATAAACAGGTAATAAAAGGTAATAAGTAAATAATATATGGTATAATATATATAATTATGATTCTGTAATATATTTATAATAAAATTATATTTATTATACAAGAGTTTTGAATGTGTACGAAAGAATTCGAGATTAAAGGTAAGGGATTTTCGTCTCACTTATTACTTCTAGGAGATACAAGCCATATTCACCACCTATTTATTTTATGTGGTGTGTATACTAGAAATTATTTTATTTTATGATTATTATCATTAAAATTATATTTATTTACATATTAATTTTATTATCTCTCTTTAATGGGGTTTATGATTCAAAATATACCAAAGTGGTAAGAGATTTATGTCTCAATTTGTCTTCCTTGAGACATATGTCATGTTATTCACCTATATTATTTTATGAGGTGTATATACAACAACATTTACATGTAATTTGATTAATTTATTTATTCTAATGATATTTTAAGTTTCATTTAATTTTATTTTTTTAATTGGTATTATTATTCAATGTTACCAAAGTGGTAATGATTTTATCATCCAATCTCATCATTTATCAGGATTATTTATGTTTATACTTATGATGAAGAAATATTATTATATATATCTCATAAAACACATGAATTTTATTCTCCTATGGTTATTTATTGGTAATACATTTTTTCTTTTATTTTTCTCTCTTTATGTACTCAATATTCCAAAAGAATGTTTTTAAAGAAAATCAACCTTATGTTTCTCTTCAGTAAAAAACCCCATTTCTTCCATATCCATGTTTTATAAAAAAAATTCAAAAATGTTTTAACATTATCCAAAGGATTTATTAAAGAAATATTTACCCATGTTTTACTTTTACAAAATTTTTTAAAAGTAATCATCATGTCATTTTCAAAAACAATTCTCCTTTGGATTTTACTAAAAATATGAAAGAAAACTTTGTTTTAATGTGTATTACATGGATGTGATTTCCATCATCATAAAAATTATTTTATTTGAATATTAATTTATATGTTTTCAAGGTTTATTTTCAATGAAAATAATTTTAAAAAAAATTTATGTTTAAAAAAAAGTTTTTTAAAGTGGAAAGGATATTTTCCTCATGAAATGTTTTAAATTATTTTAATGCTTCTTTCATAAGTTTCAAAGGTTATTTTAAAAAGAAAAGGATTTAAAAAATGTTTTATTTTTTAAAAAGTTTTTTTTAAATTGGAAATTATATTTTCCTACAAACATGTTCCAAGGTATATTTCAAAAAAAAATTCCTATCTAATATGACATATTTTTATGTTACTTATTCATTACTAGGGATATGATCCAAGGATACCGTTATTATTCTTTCTCTGAGTGGTTTATGTTTATGATGAAAAGATGTTTATGAAACCTATTTCTCTTACATAGATTATACCATAATAAAATTCTTATGAAACCCAATTCTTTCTCCATGGGTTATGATAAAATGATGAAATGGTTATGAAACCTATTTCTTTTCCATAGGTTATGCTATGATGAAATGTTTATGAAACCCATTTATTTTCATGGGTTCTAATATGATGAATGTTCAATGATCTTGTGGAACACATATGTCTGATTTTCAATATGTGATGGGTGGGACCTATATCTCCCTCCAATGTATTGGGTAAATATTGATATCTAATGAGATAAATAGGGCTAGAATGTTGAGTGAAATTAGTTTATTAAGGTATTATATCCAATATGATAGTCTTGGGAGTAAACCATGAATACAATGATGGTTTGAGGAGTGAACCCAATCCACCATTATATTCTTGGAAATAATCCCTTAACTACTAGGGAAATGATTTTCAATGCTTATGTGTATGCCAAAAATCTATGCCTTATGCCAATGTTATATTCTCATGGTTCATGTTCTTTGACACCATTATGATTCATGTATTATGAACTGCAAATATTTATTCCATGACTCAAGTTTATGATCTATGATATGAAGGGTATGGTTTTTAAATGTTATTATCATGTTCTCATACCCTTATGCTCATGATATGTTGATATCTCCCTAGTTTACCCTTATTGAACATCTAATCTCACCCATTCTTATGTTTTCTTTACCCATGTTATGCTAATAGTTATTATGTATGATATGTATAAGAAGGGTGATAATTGTGAATAACATAGGGGGGGTTGTGCAGCTCACTTATGGACTAGTTGTTTATGTGTGCATGTTTCTAATGGCACTATACCTTTATGATTCTCAGGAACGTGTTTGTGTAGTGTAATAAATATTCATCAAAAGATATGTAATATCTATGTACGAGAATTCTGGGTATTTAAAGTTGGTATTAGAGGATAGGTTTAGTTTACCTTTAGAAACTGGGATGAGAAAACATTAGTGAGATACCAATGGATATTTCTAAGAAAATTTCTATGGTTATGACTAAGGATAAATCTAAGGATGAATCAAAGTATAGGAAAATATCCTGGAATTTTGGTAATTGAAAAGGAATGTGGTTTACAAGAAATTACATCCCTATCTGGATACTATAAGTGGATGTGGATCTAGCACAGAGGTACCTAGGGGTAATAACTCTGAAAAGGGTACACTGATCTGGACTCGATCATCACCCGATACATGAGAATGGGACTTGTTGCACACTTGGTTGGACACTTCTAGGGGATATGCTTTGGGAATTCAAAAAATCATTATGAACCATCATGAAAGATTTAAATAATATCCATGAATGTCCTAGGTTAATCCTAAGGTATTATAGATTGAAAATAAGGTTTCATAATTTAGAAATCCTATAAATGATTTTTCATGATCATACAGTTTCCTAATATGAATATTATCACTCAAACAATGTTTTTTGGTTTATTCAATGGAGGGAACCAAATGAACTAGATTAACATTGAATGTGATAGAAAACGTGTTGATGAGAAACCAATTGGGATAATGAATAGAGCTAATGATATTGTGATTATTCCTAATTAGTTATCATGGTATATGATTGAAAACTTTCACCTTAACCAACTCTCAAATTGTAACGTCCCAGATATGGGTGCCACTCAACAGGTGCCCCGAACCCGGTTCGCCACGTGACCTCAAGCACATTTCCCCAAACGCCAGAGGCTTCTAACTAGCAGTGAGGGCCCAGGTCTGTTAGTGGTGAAACTATGCCCTCATTTTTCAAAGTGTAGCGCAGAGGAATAATAAAAACATTCAACAACAATGGAAGCAATAAACCATACAAATTTAAAATAACCAACTGCAGTAAAAGATAACCAATAGTTATATAGATGATGATGCAACATGTCTGAAGTTATAAGAAAATAGCCAGAACATGTTACACAACAATACAGTACAGTACAATACAGAGTACAGCAAAACAAAACAATCGACAGCATCGTGACTCTAAGCCCGGTCCCATGCTTCCCTACTCCTCAGTAGCAATCAATTATATGTATAGGGACCCTTGACCTTATCCACACCTGCAAAAAAGTAACCTATTTGGGCCGAAGACATGACCCAAACAGGGTGTGAGAAATAAATCCCAGTAGGCACCCACCAAAGGCCCATTCCCAACTGTTTGAAAGCATGCAACAACAGTGTGCAATAGTAAAATGTAATAAACTAAGAAGTACTCAAAAGTAAATAACTTTACCGGTTATATTTCTATTTTATTAGTTTTCTAAACATTCAATTTAAGATACCACCACAGTGAATATTCTAAGCAAAACAGCCAGAGTCCTCAGACACATAAACCCTTACCATCAGGTGAAGAGAATCCAAACATAGGAATATTCCCACAGTAATATTGAATATTTCCCACAGGTGTACGAGGTGTCACCCACAGGCACAGAATCAACTGCCCACAGGCATAGAAGAAGTTTCCCACAGGCTAAGTAGTACATTGCCCACAGGCTAATCACAGCACTGCCCTTAGGATAAACAAGTAATCGGGCCATCCCCAATATGTAAACAAGAAATATACATGCAACAAAAATTAAATTCCTCTCAAGGAAATTCTATAATCATTATTATAAAGGCATACCCTCGGGTATCCTATCCAAACGGCTAAATAGAGGAATACATGTAACACCCCGAGATTTTATGAAAAATATTCTTTTTAATATCATTAATGTCTCGTGTTGTACGCTACACTAAAAGGAGCTTTCACAACACGCATCCTTGACTTGACATGCATTACACGCAATCGCGACTTTCCTCGATAGCGTGTGTAGTACGCAATAACGAGTTTCACTAAACAACAATATTCTATTAAAATATTATTAAAACTAGATGTTATGAATAGCAATAACCACTTTTTTAAATTTTTTAAATTTAATGGACTTCATTTTTGGATTCAGAATATCAAAATTAGCTTAGGGTGAAATTTTGGTACTTTTCGGATAACTTTCATTTTCTGATGAATAGTGAAAATTAGTAAATTTTAATTAAAAACAACCTTTTTAATCGAAATAATTAATAGTGATAAATTATTAATTTGAGTGGTTTTAAAGTATATTTAGAATATATTTTTACAATTTAATACAATGTTGGTCATTGGATGTAATTTCACATTTAAACCAGACATAAACAAGTGTCAATCTTTTGATAGTTATTATCTCTTAAGAACACGCTATTTGTTTTGACGACGGGAATTAATTTTTCAATTAAGTAATGAAACTGATATGTTTTGAATTTGGTAAAATATACATCTTTTTTCAGTTCATAATATCAAATATAGCTTAGGCCTAATTTTTGGTATTTTTCTGGAAACTTTCATTTTTTGATGAATAGTGATACCACTAAGTGGTAGTTAAAAAAATGAATTTTTCATAAAACTTAATTTTACCACTTTTGTGAGTGGAATTTCAAAAATCCGAGAGACACGGTTGATGTCAGTAAGTAAAATGTGGTTCAATGAGATGAAAATAATTTTTGGTGAATAGTAACTTTTTACTTTTTTTTACCACGGTTAAAAGTAAATAGGGTAATTAAGGGTAAAAATGATATTATTATTACCCTAACACATGTCCAAATTCTATTGGATAAGTTTAATTCGACCAAAAACAACCTTAGGAATAAAATATGACCATTTAGGCCCACTTGGATTAGATTAGGACATTTATTATTAATTTATTTAAAGAATGGTTAAAATAGTTAAAATCAAAGTTTAATAAGTATATAATTTTTAATATATGGTTATACATAAGATAAATTAGACTATAAATATTCATTAGAAGGCTAAAAATATTTCCTACATAATGGTATTTTATTTGTAATTTTTAAACATTAAATAATTTAATGCAGTAATTATCTTATTAATGAAATATTGACATAATAGATGTTATAAATACCAAAATAAATGTAATTTGAGACTTTTTATGAATTACACTAATTTTCTAGGTTAATATGACATGTTATTATTTATTTAATTAAATTTTTTCGAACTAATAATTCTGTTATGATTTTCACAAAAATCAATTACTAAATAGTGTCAAAATTGACATAAAATAGTTTTTAAAACAAATATTATATTATTAATTGTTATTTTATTCCTAAAAATCTAAGGTTAGGCCAAAAGACTTAGATAATGTTATATATATTAATAATAAACAACTTGGGGTTCGTTTGGCTTCTTATAGTAAGTTTATTAACCTTATAGTGTAAGAACACAAAAAGACACGGTAAAAGTAAAATTATCTAACTTAATATTAAATCTAAATGATAAGGTTAAAATAGGAACCTAAACTTGTCTAAATTCTATTGGATGAGAATATTTCTACCCATACCCACATTAGATTCTAAATAAATAAATTTGGAGCTATTTAAAACCAAATTTGACTTTATAATAAAATAATATTTTTAGTTATTCCAAAGGTATCCCTCTCCTCCCTTATAAAAGGGCACCTCCTCCCTCTCTTCCTCACACCCCTTTGTGCCTTAAAGCTTGTCCAAACCCTTCCAAATTCTCTTCTACACTTCCCTAGAAACATCATATAGGTCCTGGTCTTCGTCAAAGACCAATTTTAGTGCCCTAAGAGAAGGACTCAAAGAGGCACTTCAAAGAAGAGGTAATGTTCGTTACCGATTCTTTCAACTTTATTTCTTCTTCCACTTCTTCTTATTAGGTTGTTTCATTATGAAGTAATAACATCAGTATCACTCATATACTTATATGTTATTATAATTATTAAACAACCCTATTTCACCATCTATCCATCCTACGGAAAACGAAATCACCGCGCGTGCGTACGTACGGAATACCGTCTCCATGCCGTGGTGTAATCTATTTTCCACCACCAACTTACTTGGATGGGTATAATGGTGTAAATAATAACTATATATGATTATTGTAAAGTGATATTTATTCTGAAATAGTATACATACACTCCAATACAATTCCACGATCATGAGAACGATATCATCGCTCGTGCGTACGTACGGACTACCGTCTCCACGACGCGATGAGATTCATTCTCCACGTTAACCATTAATGAATGATTATAAAATATATATAATAAGTAATCATGAAATATATGACATAATAATGCTACTGGATTTATGTGTATATATATGTATGTCATCTACTTAATTCCATTCAACTCAATAAGGAAACGAAAACAGCGTCCATGCGTACGTACGGCCTACCGTCTCCATGAACAGTGTATTTCTTTCCATTTACTGATCTATTATATATATGTATATTCTGAATATATATATATATAAATCATTTTTTATATTCTGTAATTAAGTAATCATGGTCTAAGTAATCATATGAATAATTACAAGTCAAAACACGGACGACAAATGAAACGATTTTACCAAAAACGCTCTTTAACATGGAATTTACAAAAGAACGGGTAATATAAAATTATAAGTGAACCATATATGATATCATAACAATGAGTATGATTCTGGAATAAGTAAATGACATTATTTAAATCATTATACAAGAGGTTCGGACACTTACGAAGAAAATCGGACCTAAGGTAAGGGAAAATATCACAATCTCATTTTTATCTGAGATTGTTTATACTTTGGTATTTAATGGGGTGTATTTTATCATCCACATCTGTGTTTCATCAATATGTAATATTATTTCCATCCACCTACAATTTTTTAAATCCTATTTTACCCTTCGGTGAGTTTTTAGTAAAAGATATGAAAGGAATCTTTTGTCGTTTTTCGTACGAGGTACTTTTTTGACTTTTCTGACAAAAGTACGAGAAGAATGTTTTTTTTAACTTATACGGCATGAATGGATTTTTAATACATTATTTCCAAGAATCTTCCTTTACAAGTTTTCAATTTTATTTTTAATCAACTTATTTTAGTTTAAAATTGTATGACATGTTAAGAAAGGAAAATGTTTTTGAAGTAGAAAGGATATTTTCCTTAAGAATGGAGATCAAGAGTTTTAACAAAATTATTTTTCCATATAAGATAATATAGGGTTCTATTTATATCCCTATTATTAAATGGATTTTATTATGTTGTGATGGAAATATTTTTATGTATTCCATTATCTTATATGAACTGTTTTATGATGTCACGATATTTAAGATTCCCATTTTTATTACATGGGTTATGAAATGATGTATGGTTTATGATTTTGTGGCACACATAAGAATGGTATCATTGTGAGATGGGTGGGACCTATATCTCCCTCCAATAAATTGGGTAAAGATTTTATATCTCATGAGATAGACATGGCTGGAACGGCAGGTTAAACCGGTTCAGTGAAACAGGACTGAAACGAGGAGTGAACTCGGTTCAGAAATGGACTTTGTCCACTAAGATAGTCTTGGCAATGAGTCTTGACTAATAAGAAATGATTCTCTATGATTATCTGTGTATGACACAAAGTTTCATGTTTTAAGTTATGATTATTGGGATTACATTTCACTACTATGATTTATCCCATGTTATGATATTATGATCTCTTTTGCAGGTTAAGATTTCCAAAATGTTATGTTCTTATGAATATGATGTGATTGATATTTATTTTGTTTACCCTTACTGAAAATTTGAACTGACCCTTTTATGTTTTCTTTTCCCCAGGATATAAAGAAATGTTTTAGGTAAAAAAAGGAGATCTTTATGGGATATGTTGAAGATCTTTCACCACGATTAGAAGATTATATTCCGAGTTTCCAAAGACACTAAACTATTACGGTCCTTGTGTGTGTGCTTCTGTTATGTACTAAGTATTCCACAAAAGTAATGTAATGTCCATGTACGTTAAGCTTCGGGTATCTACAGTTGGTATCAGAGGAAAGTTTTAGTCAACCTCTGGAAACTTGGATGCGAAAATGTTAGTGAGATCCCTAGAGATATTTCTAAGGTATGTCTAGGGATGTCCTTAAGGATAAGTATTCATATATGATATAGTCCTAGAACTACGGTAACGATGTTAGAATTTAACCTAAGATGTTAGATATTGAGGGTGCTCCCCCTTTACTATGTTGTTTTCCCTAGAATGATTTTTTCCTCTCACGCTATTCTTTTTGGGTTTTAGAAAATGGCTCGAAACAGGAAGATTCATGATAATGGAGGATATGACGGACAATGGAATGATATTATTCATGAGAAACCAAATGAAACGGGATTTGTAAGTCCAAACATCGTTATTATGCCTAATCAGCAATCTCATAATATGATCAATAATCTCAACTTTGGTAAGTTTCCCAACTCAGATAATAAGATAAAGATGCAGTTTCATGATGATCATAGAAGAAATAAAGTTCAATTTCCCTCATGTAAATCATGTGGGAAGAGGCATCGAGGAGATTGTTTCAAGGGAACTGGAAGATGCTTTGGGTGTGGAAAAGAAGGACACAAATCTAGTAAGTGCAAAGGAAAAGGTTCAGTTAACACCATGGATGAGGATAATGGTATTTCTACGACATCAAAAATGGTTAAATGTTTTAAATGTGGAATGTACGGGCATTATGCAAACCAATGCCCTAAGGGAAAGTCTCATGAAGAGAATCAGTACGGCCGTATGGGTAGTATTTATGTTGATGATGATGAAGAGACTAAAAATGATATGTGAGATGAAAGAATTGTTGAAGCTCGGTCAATGGTTTAAGAAGGTAGTGGAATGATTACATGTTTATCAAGTGTAATGTTGTATAAGTAATCTCATGGTACTATGGAATAAAGAGACAACTAAGGATTGTTACACTGTTGTCTTTCCTTGAGTTTTGAAAGTGTATGATTAATGGTACCAGTATCCATTAAAGGTTATTCAGATATTTTTGGAATATAGATGATATGCGCATAATGAAGGGATAAGGAGAAAATTAAATGTTTGATAGTATTCATGAGCTCATGATTGATATAAGGAGAAGATTATATCATGGTTTGAGTATATAGAATTTTTGGATTTTGGTATGTGGAAAGAGTTAACTTTTGACAGCATTCATGTTTTCACTAAGGTTTAATGGGTATTCATTTTTCAAGAGAATAAATGATTAAGGTATTAACATGATTGGAATGTGACCAACAAGATATATGGGGGATAAATGATGGTATTCACATGCTTGGTTGATGACATTTCAAGTAATCGTTTTCTTTATACTATGAGCTTGGACCGAAGTATTTTAGACAAGCCTAAATATTGGAATGGATTATGTTGGACATAAGTTAGTATTGTTTAAGGATAGAACTTTTTTTTTGATATTATTTATGGGATGTTATAGTAATGTAGTTTTAGAAAAAGGACAACCTGCAGGACGGGCGACAGCCCATCGCATCAGACAAGGCTGTGGGAATCGAACCCACAACCGAAGTGCGACTGGCCTTTATCGCCTACCACTGGCCTACAGGAAGTCCCTGTTTAGTAGAAACTAGTTTTATTATATTAAGAAGTATGATATATGAAGTATAAGTCCATTTTAGGAATCATATATGCTTAATCTCACTATAGATGGACGTGTGTAAGTTTTGATAACTTTTCTAACCTTTTGTTTGAGACTGATGGAATGAACCATCATTCTACCACATGATCTGCTAACACATCATGAATGACAAATTTAACTTCATTTCATTAAGAGATGAAGTGGAAATTGTCCAAAGAACGACCAACAGTGAGACTATACCAAAATCACGAAATTATTTCTTCTAATTCCAATTTCATCAACTTTAGGGAAATGATCTTGAAAACCAAAAATGTTGTCCTAGTGCTCTTATATCTGATGAATCATATGGTACCTTAGATCTTCACAAATTTATGGCTTTGTGATTTCTGGATTTTCCATATCCATGTTCTCTACCACTCTCCATCAGAACATGATGGTTAGATTTCTCTTCCATATCCATATTTTCACCTATGTGGAAACCCAGTTATTAGTTTATTTGGGTAACTGTTACGTTTCATAATTTTGTTTTTAAAGAATGGTTTTTGTATTACTTTTTACGATGTGGGTTTCTATTAAAGAAACTTTTGAGTAGTAAACCATTTATAACCCTGACGAATTTCGAGGGCGAAATTCATTTTAAGGGAGGTAGAATGTAACACCCCGAGATTTTATGAAAAATATTCTTTTTAATTTCATTAATGTCTTGTGTTGTATGCTACACTAAAAGGAGCTTGCACAACACGCATCCTTGACTTGCCTTGCATTACACGCAATTGCGACCTTCCTCGATAGCGTGTGTAGTATGCAATAACGAGTTTCACTAAACAACAATATGCTATTAAAATATTATTAAAATTAGCCATTATGAATAGTAATAACCACTTTTTAAAATTTTGTAAATTTAATGGACTTCATTTTTGGATTCGGAATATCGAAATTAGCTTAGGGTGAAATTTTGGTACTTTTCGGATAACTTTCATTTTCTGATGAATAGTGAAAATTAGTAAATTTTAATTAAAAACAACCTTTTTAATCGAAATAATTAATAGTGATAAATTATTAATTTGAGTGGTTTTAAAGTATATTTAGAATATATTTTTACAATTTAATACAATGTTTGTCATTGGATGTAATTTCACATTTAAACCAGACATAAACAAGTGTCAATCTTTTGATAGTTATTATCTCTTAAGAACACGCTATTTGTTTTGATGAAGGGAATTAATTTTTAAATTAAGTAATTCAACTGATATGTTTTGAATTTGGTAAAATAGACATCATTTTTCAGTTCATAATATCAAATATAGCTTAGGCCTAATTTTTGGTATTTTTCTGGAAACTTTCATTTTTTGATGAATAGTGAAACCACTAAGTGGTAGTTAAAAAAAATGAATTTTTTATAAAACTTAATTTTACCACTTCTGTGAGTGGAATTTAAAAAATCCTAGAGAAACGGTTGATTTCAGTAAGTAAAATGTGGTTCAATGAGATGAAAATAATTTTTGGTGAATAGTAATTTTTTACTTTTTTTTACCACGGTTAAAAGTTAATAGGGTAATTAAGGGTAAAAATGATATTATTATTACCCTAAAACATGTCCTAATTCTATTGGATAAGTGTAATTTGACCAAAAACAACCTTAGGAATAAAATATGACCATTTAGGACCACTTGGATTAGATTAGGACATTTATTATTAATTTATTTAAAGAAGGGTTAAAATTGTTAAAATCAAAGTTTAATAAGTATATCATTTTTAATATATGGTTATACATAAGATAAATTCGACTATAAATATTCATTATAAAGCTAAAAATATTTCCTACATAATGGTATTTTATTTGTAATTTTTAGACATTAAATAATTTAATGCAGTAATTATCTTATTAATGAAATATTGACATAATAGATGTTATAAATACCAAAATAAATGTAATTTGAGACTTTTTATGAATTAAACTAATTTTATAGGTTAATATGACATGTTAGTATTGATTTAATTAACTTTTTTAGAACTAATCATTCTGTTATGATTTTCACAAAAATCAATTACTAAATAGTGTCAAAATTGACATAAAATAGTTTTTAAAACAAATATTATATTATTAATTGTTATTTTATTCCTAAAAATCTAATGTTAGGCCAAATGACTTAGATAAGGTTATATATATTAATAATAAACAACTTGGGGTTAGTTTGGCTTCTTATAGTAAGTTTATTAACCTTATAGTGTAAGAACACAAAAAGACACGGTAAAAGTAAAATTATCTAACTTAATGTTAAATCTAAATGATAAGGTTAAAATGGGAACCTAAACTTTTCTAAATTCTATTGGATGAGAAGATTTATACCCATACCCACCTTATATTTGAAATAAATCAATTTGGAGCTATTTAAAAGCGAATTTTACTTTATAATAAAATAATATTTTTAGTTATTCCAAAGGTTCCCCTCTCCTCCCTTATAAAAGGGAACCTCCTCCCTCTCTTCATCACACCAATTTGAGCCTTCAATCTCGTCCAACCCCTGCCAAATTATCTTCTCCACTTCCGTAGAAACATCCTAGAGGTCCTAGTCTTCTTCAAAGACCAATTTTAGTGCCCTAAGATAAGGATTCAAAGAGGCGCTTCAAAGAAGAGGTAATGTCCGTTACCGATTCTTTCAACTTTATTTCTTCTTACACTTATTATTCTTAGGTTGTTTCATTATGAAGTAATAACATCAGTATAACTCATATACTTATATGTTATTATAATTATGAAACAACCCTATTTCACCATCTATCCATCCTATGGAAAACGAAATCGAAGCGCGTGTGTACGTACGGAATACCGTCTCCACGTCGTGGTGTAATCTATTTTCCACCACCACCTTACTTGGATGGGTATAATGGTGTACATAATAACTATATATGATTATTGTAAATTGATATTGATTCTGAAATATTATAAATACACTCCAATACAATTCCACGATCATGAGAACGATATCATCGCTCGTGCGTACGTACGGACTACCGTCTCCACGACGCGATGAGATTCATTCTCCACGTTAACCATTAATGAATGATTATAAAGTATATATAATAAGTAATCATGAAATATATGACATAATAATGATACTGTATTTATGTGTATATATATGTATGTCATCTACTTAATTCCATTCAACTCAATAAGGAAACGAAAACAGCGTTCATGCGTACGTACGGCCTACCGTCTCCATGAACGGTGTATTTCTTTCCATTTACTGATCTATTATATATATGTATATTCTGAATATATATATATAAATCATGTTTTATATTCTGGAATTAATTAATCATGATCTAAGTAACCATATGAATAATTACAACTCAAAACACGGACGACAAATGAAACGATTTTACCCAAAACGCTCTTTAACATGGAATTTACAAAAGAACGGGTAATATAAAGTCATAAGTGAACCATATATGATATCATAACAATGAGTATGATTCTGGAATAAGTCAATGACATTATTTAAATCATTATACAAGAGGTTCGGACACTTAAAAAGCAAATCGGACCTAAGGTAAGGGAAAATATCACAATCTCATTTTTATCCGAGACTGTTTATACTTTGGTATTTACTGGGGTGTATTTTATCATCCACATCCATGTTTCCTCAATATGTAATATTATTTCCATCCACCTACAATTTTTTAAATCCAATTTTACCCTTCGGTGAGTTTTTAGTAAAAGATATGAAAGGAATCTTTTGTCGTTTTTCGTACGAGGTACTTTTTTGACTTTTCCGACAAAAGTACGAGAAGAATGTTTTTTTAACTTATACTGCATGAATGGATTTTTAAAACATTATTTCCAAGAAGATTCCTTTACAAGTTTTTAAGTTTATTTTTAATCAACTTCTTTTAGTTTAAAATTTTATGACATGTTAAGAAAGGAAAATGTTTTTGAAGTAGAAAGGATATTTTACTCAAGAATGGAGATCAAGAGTTTTATCAAAATTATTTTTCCATATAAGATAATATAGGGTTCTATTTATATCCCTATTATTACATGGATTTGATTATGTTGTGATGGAAATATTTTTATGTATTCCTTTATCTTATATAAATTGTTTTATGATGTCACGATGTTTAAGATCCCCATTTTTATTACATGGGTTATGCAATGATGTATGGTTTATGATTTTGTGGCACACATAAGAATGGTATCATTATGAGATGGGTGAGACCTATATCTCCCTCCGATGCATTGGGTAAAGATTTTATATCTCATGAGATAGACATGGCTGGAACGGCAGGTTAAACTGGTTCAGTGAAATAGGACTGAAATGAGGAGTGAACTCGGTTCAGAAATGGACTTTGTCCACTAAGATAGTCTTGGAAATGAGTCTTGACTAATAAGAAATGATTCTCTATGATTATGTGTGTATGCCACAAAGTTTCATGTTTTAAGTTATGATTATTGGGATTACATTTCACTACTATGATTTATCCCATGTTATGATATTATGATCTCTTTTGCAGGTTAAGATTTCCAAAATGTTATGTTCTTATGAATATTATGTGATTGATATTTCTTTTGTTTACCCTTACTGAGCATTTGAGCTCACCCTTTTATGTTTTCTTTTCCCTAGGATATAAAGAAAGGTTTTAGGTAAAAAAAGGAGATCTTTATGGGAGATGTTGAAGATCTTTCACCATGATTAGAAGATTATATTCCGAGTTTCCAAAGACACTAAACTATTACGGTCCTTGTGTGTGTGCTTCTGTTATGTACTAAGTATTCCGCAAAAGTAATGTAATGTCCATGTACGTTAAGATTCGGGTATCTACAATGCTCCCCCAAGGTGGTCCTGGATCCAAGCAGTGATCTCAAACAATATTTTATTATCACTTTTAAATTACCTAACAATTCTAGGTATTTAATTCAACAACTCCTCATCCATACGACACCCCATTCATGGGGGCGTATCTCAACGGTACACAAAAACACACAACAGTTGGAATTTAAACACCAATCCACCTACCTCGATCACTCGTGATCGATATACCCGAACAACACCTTCTAAAACTTCCAAGAACGTCATAGATCTGAGGTAAAATAATTCTCGTTCAACCTAAAATAACTTCCCTTAGAGGAATAATTGGAAAGAAACACTCAAGGAGAAGGAATCTCTTACCCACGTTGTTCCAGCAAGATTGACGGAGGCGGAATCGGCTTCCCGATTCGTGATTGGCAGATCTCCAAAGCTCCGGCCGTCTCCTCAAGCTTCCCTACGGCATTCTAAACCTTCCCTGTGAATAGGGGAGGCTACTGCCCATTTTAAGCGGAAAAAAAATACACGGCGTGTACTCTCAAGTACAAGGCATGTACTTCCCATTTTTTAAACTGTTCCTCTGGCAGCTTCTCACCAGCGTGGCACTATTCATCTGTCGACATGATTACATGGCGTGTATGACTCTCTAAATAGTGTGTATTGTCTCCTAGCTGGCCACCGCCTTACTATTCGCCTGCCGACTGACTACACGGCGTGTAAATACAAACTACATGGCGTGTAGTCATTTTTTACACCTTTCATCACCGACATGGCTACACGCCACATGTACTCATCCTACACGGCCAAAATTACATGGTGTGTGAAAAAGTACACGGTGTGTAGTCCCAAAATTTAGGATTTTTCCCCATTTCCCTTATTTCCTCAAAAACAGTTAAACAAAGGAGAAAAGAAGAAACGTGTACCTCAAGAATAAGAACCAGGTTCTTACAAACATACCCATTTAAATAAATTCGTCCTCGAATTTCCCTTCTAAGGGTGGTGAAGATATAGCCGTGAACAACTCTGGCCATTGAGCACGTATGTCGGTCTTCCGCACCCAGGTTTCGTCCTGCACTCGGCCATGCTTCCATAGCACTCGTACGAGAGGAACTAACCGGACTCGGAGAACCTTCGTGCTCCTATCAACGATACAAATCGGATGCTCCTCAAAGGAAGAATCTACCTCAAGATCAACCTCCTCGGGCTGAAAGACGTGAGATGAGTCTGAATGATAGTGATGCAACTGAGATACATGGAAGACTCCATGCATGGCTCGGTACCTCTGTGGTAACTGTAACTGATAGGCAACCGGTCCGACTCTCTCCAACATCTCAAATGGCCCTACATACCTCGGTGAAATTTTACCCTATCTCTTAATCCACCTGTGTCCCAACCTCAGTGAAACACGCAAGAAAACCTGATCCCCGACCACGAACTCCAAGGGTTGTCTGTGGCGATCAACATAAGATTTCTGACGTGACTGTGCGGAATTCATCCACTTCTGAATCAACTGGACCTGCTCAGAAGTCTCCTACATGAGATATGGTCACAGTAAATCTGCCTCACCCACCTCTAACCAGCACAAGGGTGATCAGCATGGCCTACCATATAAAGCCTCGTAAGGTTCCATCTCAATAGTTTCCTGAAAACTATTATTATAGGAAAACTAGACTAGGGGTATATGATTCTCCCAAGATCCCCCAAAGTCTAGGACGCATGCATGAAGTATGTCCTCAAGCACCTATATCGTACACTCTGACTGACCATCGGTCTGATGGTGGTAAGTTGTTCTCAGAAGCACCTGTGTACCAAGTGACCTCTGAAAACTATGCCAGAAACGAGACATAAAACAGGTGTCCCTATCTGAAACGATAGAATGAGGGACCCCATGAAGATGTACGACCTCTCGAATATACAACTTCCCAAGATCGTCAACTCCAAAGATCTCCTTGATCGAAAAAAGTGAGCTACCTTTGTGAGTCTGTCCACAACAACCCACACGACATCATTGCCTCGAGGTGACCTCGATAATCCAATCATGAATTTCATCGCGACATAATCCAATTTTTATGCTGGAATGGGTAACTGGTGCAAAAGCCCAACTGGCCTCTGATGCTCCGCCTTCACCTACTGACAGGTGGAACAGTTCGTAAACAAAACCAGCTATATCCCTTTTCATTCCCGGCCACCAGTACTGACGTCTCAGGTCTCGGTACATCTTGGTAACTCTAGGATGAACTTCCCAAGCTGAAGCATGAAACTCCTGCATCATCTCCTCACATATATCCCATGTAACCCACACTCGTGCATAGAAATGCAATACTTCATAATCCCCTATCATCCAACCAGGAGAAGGGTCCCCACTGGTCACCGACTCCCGTAGAACTAGGCCTTCTGAATCAGATAGCTGTCTCATCGTCACTCTATCTAGGAGGATAGAAGTCACAGCTAAAGATGAAAGATAGGTCTGACCCTGACTGTCGTGCACCTCTAAATGCATCTCAGAGAACAAATACATAAGCTTCCATTCACCACTGGCCTCTTTCACTGCCTGTATTTGAGTCTTTCTGCTCAGTGCATCAGCTACTGCATTACCTTTACCAGGTGTATAGGAAAGCTCAAAATCGAAGGGCTGAATGTATTCAACCCACCTTCACTGTCTCAGGTTCAATTCACACTGGGTAAAGATGTACTTGATACTTTTGTGGTCCGTGAAAACCACAAAATGTTCTCCCAAGAGATAATGTCTCCAACAACGCAATGCATGAACAACTGCAGCCAACTCGAGATCATGCGTTGGGTAATTCCTCTAATGTGGCCTCAACTGCCGAGACCCGTACGCAACTACTCGATCACCCTACATCAACACAGCTCCTAGCCCAATACCTGATGCATCAGAGTAAATTGTATAGGTCTTTCCCTGCTCTAGGAGTATCAGGATCAGTGCTGATGTCAACCTTCCCTTCATGTCTTGAAAGGCTGTCTCGCAAGCTTTCGACCAAATTAACTTCACACCATTCTTAGTCAAACCTGTCAATGGCGCTGCTAAGCAGGAGAAGTCATGGATCAAGTGTCTGTAGTAACCAGCCAGCCCCAAGAAACTTCGTATTTCAAAAACGTTCTTAGGATGATCCTAGGAAACTACTGCTCTCACCTACTCTGGGTCTACTGCAACTCCTGCCTCTGAGATGATATAACCCAGGAAGTGTATTTGGTCCATCAAAAAGTGGAACTTTGAGAGCTTAACATATATTCGACGCTCTCTCAGTGTACTCAATACGATCTCAAGATGGGTAGCATGGTCGTGTCGAGTGTGAGAGTACACCAAGATATCGTCCACGAATACTACCACAAAAGAATCTAGATAAGGTTGGAACACATGATTCATCAGATCCATGAAAACTGTTGGTGCGTTTGTGAGTCTGAACAGCATAACCGTATACTCGTATAGACCATACCTGCTCCTGAAAGCTGTGAGAGGTATATCAGATGGTATAACGCGCAACTGATGATATCCTGATCTCAAGTCAATATTCAAGAACACTCATGATCCACTAAGTTGATAATACTTGGAAAGGTATAACGGTTCTTAACCGTCAACTGGTTTAGCTTCCGATAATCCACACAGAGTCTGAGAGTACCGTCTGCTTTTTTCGCAAAAAGGACCGGCGAACCCCAAGGAGAAGTACTGGGTCTGATGACACCCTTTGATTGTAACTCCTCTAACTGCCTTTTGACCTCCTATAACTTAGGCGTAGCCATCCTATAAAGAGGAATGGACACCGGTGCTGCTCCTGGAACAAGCTCAATAGAGAAATACATCTCTCGCTCCGAAGGTAGACCCGAAAAGTCGTCCAGGAAGACATCCCTGAAACGATCAACCACTGGAGGGAAATCCTTCTGAAAAGTCCCCTGGTCTTCTAGATATAAGCTCGAAATCTAGGCTATGACTCCACATCGCCCACGATGCTCTGGTCTAGCTCGACTCGCCAAAACATCCCATTCGCCCTTGTATAGAAACTCTCCGCCCTCTGGTGACGTGAAACTCACCCTGTGACGATAGCAATCTACAAAGGCTCGAAAGGGAACTAACCAGTCCATCCTGAGAATGACATCATAGATTTTCATCTCTAAGACATAGAGGTCCCAAAGAAAGTGACACCCACTAACCTCAAGGGGAACTCCTTACACTGATTCACACTAGCCGTTCTAGTCCCCAACAGAGTGTCTAACATCATAACAGCAGAAGAAGAAGAAAAACAGATCCCAAGGATCTCCACAACGGGTAAAGATATGAAACTTTGTGTAGATCCCATATCAAAAAGCATTGCAGATAAAACAGAAGCTACTAGAATAGTACCTTTGATAGTAGAAGGTCTGGGATCCTGCTTCTGCTGGGTCTGTTGCACTGCATATGTTTGCCCAGTGCCGCGGCCCTGCGACACAGCCTGGCTACCCTGAGTTGTCCCGCCCTGCTGCCTTTGAGATCCTGGTGTCTGGATACCACGGCCATATCCACCACCCCTTCCTACATGCCCTGATGTATTCCAGTTCCCCGACTGGTAAGAAGATGCCGGTCCTGGCCCCGCACGCAGAGTCTGCACAGAACCCCTCTCACTATCCATTAGTGGAAACGCCATGAAAAAGTGTTGTAAATGACCCATCCTACCGCAAGCTTGGTACTCCACTGGGTCTCGTGGATACTGAGGTCTCTTGTGCCCTTCCTTACCACACTGGTAGTACATGACCTAGAAACCTGAAACATTCTTCTGGATGGTACTACCACCCTAAGAGAAGTCCATTTGTCTCTTCCTCTTACCAGTAGAAATAGTACCATAAACTGGTGTTGAACTGCCCTGGCCCACACCACTAGCTTCCCGTAGTTTCCTCTCTGTAATCAACACCTGGTTCACTATAGCATGTAATGAATTCAACCTGAAAAGATTCACCAGTGCTCAGATGTCATATTGAAGACCATCCTTAAAGCATATGGCTCTCAGCATCTCATCGCCCACCAGAACTGGTGCAAAATGCTGCAGCTCGGTGAAGCGAGCAGAATAATCCATCACCGACATAGCGCCCTGCTGCAGATTCATGAACTCTCAAGCTCGATCTTCCTATCAGCGTCTTTGGGAAGAAGAAGTCATAGAAGGCTGTCTGGAAATCTTCCCATTCCATGTCTCTATGATGCTCTGACTGGGTGGTAACATCCCACCACCTCTTGGCAGAATCACGGAGCATATAAGTTGCGAGCTGGACCCTCTTCCCTGGAGACGTCTCAAGATTCTCGAAAATAGTCAGCATCAACCCCAGCCAAAACCCCGCAGCCTGTGGTCTTCCATACTCGGAAAAAATAGGTGGATGCTACTGCTGGAAGATACGTGCCAGCTCTGCCATAGATGTGGCAGCCGGCGGTGCTCCCTGGAAGGTCTGCATGAACCGCATAAAGCCTTCATGGAACTGCGGCTTCGCGCCTTTGTCCGGTATTACGGATGTTGCTACATCTGGCTCTGCTGGAGGATCAACTGGTAGCCCATGGACCACCATCTTCAGAGTATACTTGTTTCCACTCTCCTAGAGAACAACGCGTGAACGTCTCGCCGGCATGACACTATAAGTTCAAACGCACACCTTAGATCAAGATTATCATAGCTTGAAAATGAAGTAACCAAAAGGGTAACAGGAGGAAGAAGGCATTTAATATTGCACAACAAGACTACACGGCGTGTATACTGACTACACGGCATGTACTTAACTTTTCATCCCCTTCTCGGGTCCTTCTACACGGCCAAGACACACGGCTCCCGTTAAACAAAACTACACGGTGTGTATATAATCTACACGGCGTGTATGGTGAAATTTTCCAACTGCCTGTGTCATTTGTGACACGGTCGACTACTCGTCTTGATACTACACGGCGTTTTACACCTACACACGGTGTGTACACTACCCCATTTCCCAGCCACACGGTCAGGTCCACACGGTCTGTCACTGGTCAAGACTACACGGTGTGTCCTACAAGTACACGTCATGTACTATACGAGCTTTGTTGACCCGTGTTTGTTAGTTACACGGTCGGATACACGGCTCCAACTACACGGCGTGTTAAATATACACAAGGCATGTACATAAAAGGATTACACCGACCCACGTTGTTAGTTACACGGCCGGATCCCAGGTCAGACTACACGGCATGTTCTAAAGTGGACACGACGTGTATATATTAAGGTCTCCCCCATCCGTGTTGTTAGTTACACAGGCGGACTCCGGGTCTACACTACACGACATGTACTTATGGTACACGAAGTGTTCGCCCCAAGAAATTCCCTTCCCCGTGTCTCCGACCACACGGTCTATGAAACGGGAAGAGACTATATGGCGTGTACTTAGACTACACGGCGTGTACTCAAAAAGTTTTCTTTTCTTACCAAAAAGAAGAACATACATGGCATGTTTAAGGTACTACACGGCATGTACTCAAAAAGTTTTCTTTTCTTCCCAAAAAGAAGAACATACATGGCATGTTTAAGGTACTACACGACATGTATACTGGGTTTCTGGAGAGTATGCTTTATAAACTTCTCCGGAACCCAAAAAATACTGAAAAACAACACCTAAGTGCCAAATTTCGATCCTTGGGGGCCCATACTCCCCGCGAATCAAAGTTTGGAATCTTATATGTGTTATAACCTGATAAACAGCTAATAATCCACCAAATTTCGGTCAATGAGGGCCCATACTCCCCCAAAACCAAAGTTTGGCATCCATTATATAAATAGGATCACACAATAATACCCTATCAAATAGCATGTATCTATCCAAGCAGCTATCACAACAACATGCTTTTACTAGAACAACATCTATCAAAACAACATGCAATTTCTAATGCACCTACATGGCATGGAAACTATTCATGGAAAGTGATTTCTAGCATGTGCCTAAATGATGCATGAGATGGAATACCCTCATCTCATCGGGTTGAAACTAAATATAACCCATGAAGAAAATATAAACAGCACAATACAAGTACATCACCCTTCGGTGAAAATCAGATCAACTGTAAATTTACAAAAGCAGAAAAATTGAAATACGAGGTAAATTGGCTTTTCCCTATACATGGGTTAGCTACGCCCAGGCACATCTTATTACCAACTACCATTCTCATCCTATCCCTGACTAAGGCTCTAAATAGTAAGTTAAATAAAATAACCCCTTTGATACCACTTTGTAACGTCCCGGATCCGGGTGCCACTCAACGGGTGCCCCGAACCCGGTTCGCCACGTGACCTCAAGCGCATTTCCCCAAACGCCAGAGGCTGCCGACTATCAGCAAGGGCCCAGGTCTGAGAGTGGGGAAACTATGCCCTCATTTTTCAAAGTGTAGCGTAGCGGAATAATAAAAACATTCAACAACAGCGGAAGCAATAAACCATACAGATTTAAAATAACCAACTGTAGTAAAAGATAACCAACATTTATATAGATGATGATGAAACATGTCTCAAGTCATAATAAAACAGACAGAACATGTTACACAACAATACATTATAGTACAATACAGAGTACAGCAAAACAAAACAGTCGGTAGCATCGCGAGCCTAATCCCGGTCCCAGGCTTCCCAACTCCTCAGCAGCAATCAAGTACCTGTATAGGGACCCTTTCCCTTATCCACACCTGTAGAAAAGTAATCTCTTTGGGCCGAAGACATGATCTAAACAGGGTGTGAGAAATAAATCCGAGTAGGCACCCACCAAAGGCACGTGCCCAACTGTGTGAAAACATGCAACAACAGTGTGCAGTATTAAAATGCAATAAACTAAGCAGTACTCAAAAGTAACTAACTTTATCAATTATATTTACATTTTATTAGTCTGTTAAACATTCAATTTAAGATACCACCATAGTGAATATTCTAAGAAAAACAGCCAGAGTCCTCATACACATAAACCCTTACCCTCAGGTAAAGATAATACATACACAGGAATCTGCCCACAGGCGTACGAGGTGTCTCCCACAGGAAGAGAATCAACTGCCCACAAGCACGGAAGAAGTTGCCCACAGGCTAAGTAGTACATTGCCCACAGGCTAATCACATAACTACCCTCAGTCTAAACAACTAATCAGGACATGCCTAATATGTAAAAAAAAGAAATATACATGCAACACAAATTCAATTCCTCTCAAGGAAGTTCTATAATCATTATTATAAAGGCATACCCTCCGGTATCCTGGACAAATGGCTAAACAGAGGAACGCACCCCCAGGGTGGTCCTGGATCCAAGAAGCAATCCCAAAAAATAGTTTATTATCACATTTAAATTACCTAACAATTCTATGTATTTAATTCAATAAGGCCTCAGCCATACGATACCCCATTAATGGGCGTGTATCTCAACGGTACACAAAAACACACAACAGTTGGAATTTAAACACCAAGCCACCTACCCCGATCACTCGTGATCGATATACCCGAATGATGCCTTCTGAAATGTCCAAGAATGTCGTATATCTGAGGTAAAAGAATTATCATTCAACCTAAAATAACTTCCCTTAGAGGAATAATTGGAATGAAACACTCAAGAAGAAGGAAGCTCTTACTCGCGCGGTTCCAGCAAGATCGACGGAGGCAGAATCTGCTTCCCGGTTCACGATTGGCAGATCTCCAAAGTTCCGGACATCTCCTCAAGCTTCCCTCTAGCGTTCTAAACCTTCCATGTGAATAGGGGAGGCTACTGCCCGTTTTAAGCGAAAAAACAAAATACACGGTGTGTACTTCCCATTTTTTAAACTGTTCCTATGGCGGCTTCTCGCTAGCGTGGCACTGTTCATCTGTCGACATAAGTACATGGCGTGTATGCCTCTCTACATGGCATGTACTATCGCCCAGCTAGCCACCGCCTTATTATTCGCCTGCTGACTGACTACACGGCGTGTAAATACAAACTACACGGCGTGTAGTCGGTTTTTACACCTTTCATCACCAACATGGCTACACGCCCTGTGTACTCATCCCACACGGCCAAACATACACGGCGTGTGGAAAATTACATGGCGTGTAGTCCCAAAATTTAGAATTTTTCCCCATTTTCCTTATTTCCTCAAAAACACTTAAGCAAAGGAGAAAAGAAGAAACTCGTACCTCAAGAATAAGAACTGGGTTCTTACACAAACTCATCAAATAAAAGAAGGGTAGAGTTCACTAAGATATTGGGGGTGGAGACCATGGAGGAAATAAGTTTCAGTTTCCTAAGTGTTAATAATATAGGAAGAACCACCCAAGTGAATGTATTATAGGAATGAGAAGATGTTTTTAGTGTGAAAAATAATGACATAAAAAAAGTAATTATAGAGGAAAAATGAAAAAAATGGTTAGCATAATGTATGATAGTAATGGTATTCCTAATATATCCTTGATGGTTTAATGTTTCAAATGTGGAAAGTATGGGAATTATGCAAATTGATGTCCTAGAGGGAAATTTCATTAAGAGAATCAGTAAGGTGGTATGAGTAATGGCTATACTACTATTGATGAAGATTCTACGAATGAAATATGAAAGGAAAGAGGTATTAAGGAATAAGATGATGAAGACTAGTAAATGGATTAGGAATTAAGTTGAATGATTCAAGTATTTATATATTTGAATTAAATATTTATGGAATATATAAGGATTGTTCAGTAAAGTTTTTCATTAAGGATTTGTAAGAATATGTTGAATGGTTCTGATGACCTAGAAAGGTGATTTTATGGAAAGGTGATGTTTTATGGGAAAACATTATTAAGGGAATATAACCCCTAATATGTTCCAAATGATGATGAAAAATATTTTTAGTTTGGATAAATATTTGATTGATATGGATAAAGTAAACTGGATAATATTGATGACCCCAAAATTGATTAATTTTTTGTTGAAAAATAGTTATATGTTGTCATTGATGGAGTTTATAGATTTTTTTGTATTTATGGAATATATTAAATAATATATGTTTTTATTCAAGGAATGAGGAAGTGTGTATGTTTTCATTAAGGTTTTATAGTAATTCTGGTTATTACCATATTTCAAGAAAATATGTGATCAATATATTCACATATTGGGTATGTGACATTAATAGCTACTGCATGTTGTTTGGGGGATTAATGATAAGTTTATTTTTTAAATTTAGTGACCTTATTTCTAAATTTTTGGATTTCAATTTTGGTTATACATGGAGGATACTTATGGTTAACTATTCATGAAATGTATTAAGTTAAACTTTAGATGATATTGGATAACCCATGCTAAAAATTCAATTTTTGACAATAACTAGAGAAAGAAGGAATGATATATAATTATTTTATGGATCTTATGATCCAATAGTCCTTTAGGAATAAAAAAATATTATCTTCATTTCTTAAAGTAAGAGATGATGGGGAAATTGATTAAATCAAAACCAAAGGATGAGATTGCGCTTATGAAATGGAATGAAATCAAGTAAGTATATCTTCTCGTGAAAATTCCCCAACTTTAGGAAAAAGGATCTTGAAATAAAATGTTATCTTATTACCATAATTTATGATTATACCAAATGAAATTATTCACAACTTTTTGGTTTATGGTTTTATTGTTGTTTATTTTCACATGATCATTCACTTTGTGATCAATGATGTCTATCACTATCTATCATTAATTGGACACTACGCTTTTCTTCAATGTCCAAATATTCACTTTCCACCCATGTTATCCTATTTTGGAAACCTAGTATGTCTTGTTATAGATGAACTTTACCAATCCCTTTCTTACTTTTCAATAGGAATTTTTGTTAACCCTTTTTATGATGTGGGTTTCTAACAAAGGTATTTTCAAATGTTAAACACTTATTTACTGAGCACAAGTTCAAATTGCGAGGATGGAATTTATTTAAGGGGGTAGAATGTAAAACCTTGAGATTCTATGAAATATATTTTTCAAATAAATTTAATCTTTTTGATATTTTTCACTACACTCAAAATTGATTTTATCTTCTATTACACACAACACTGAGTGTAGTATTCATTACATGCAATACCGAGTTTAAACGAAATGTGACATACTATTAAAATATTATTATTTAACATGATAGTTATCACCTAGCCATGGAATAGAAGGTATGAAAAGAATTAACTAAATTATGAAAATATCTGGTTTAAACATGTATATATAATTAATTCTTTGGTGACCAATTAATTATAAATAAAAATAAAAACCATTTGAAAATAAAGGAAATATTTTTTCTAAAAAACTATTTTTATGAAAAAAAAATGAATTTTACCTCAATAATTTTAAAAAATAACTTTTGGTGAATTATTTTAATTAAATTAATATATTATATATTCAATTAAAATTTTTACATTCATTTTATGTGTTTTTTAGTCAAGAGATAATAATAAATAGAATTCTACACTTAAAACAACATTTTTTCTAAAAAACAGTTTTTTCACCTTTTGCGCACTTATTTTAAAATCATTTTTTGAAAACTTTAGAAAATTTCTTTAAAAAAATTAAATTCATTTTATAAATCATCATGTCAAAATTATCTTAGGGTGAATTTTTTATATTTTTTTGAGAATTATGAATTGTAAAAAATATTGGTTTTTATTAAGAATTGTCATTTATTTTAAAGCACATGAGCCTCAGTCCAGTTGGTGAGGTCTCTCTAAGTGCATACATGAGACCCAGGTTTGAAACTAGGTGGAGGCATAATTATGGGTACTGTAGCAGGTATTGTAGCAATTACTATAGCAGGTACTGTAGCAGGAACTGTAGTAGTTACTATTCAGTACTGTAATAGTAGGAACTATTCACCTTGGGCCACCAGTTTGGGATTGGAGTATTTAAGGCCATTGTTCCACCTGGGACTTCAGGTCAGTAAGGCTTTCGGGCCACCTTTAAGGCCTTCGGTACACCTCAAGGCCTTCGGGCCACATGATCAATGCACTTGCCCCAGACAGACTCTACAAAAAGGAGCAGCCCTAGAGAATGATTTAGAGAAGGTGCACTCACCCGGGCAGAACCAATGGATTTGGAAGAATGAGAGGGTATGGCTACACCATCAGGACCAACTTGTGCTTGCACAGGAATCTTAGCCAGAAGACCATGTGAAGGTGGAGAGCTACCATCACGATGCAGATGCTTGGGAGGGGCAGTTCCTTGTAGTTATAGTCTGGTTGAATTTAATAAGACCTTCAGGTCATGAAATTTCTCTTAAGACCATGGCCCATGTAATATATATGCCTATGGGCCTTTTAAGGGTTCCACCTCATCCCTTTAATGGGGGTGTTATCGAAAATTAATAAAAATGATGGCCTTTGGACCATTTAGGTCATTTATTTTAAAGCATTTTAAAAATTTTAAATTGTTTTAATATAGTTTTAAAATTAAAATTAGTTCATTTATCTATATATTAATCTAATTTAAGTAATTGGAATCAATTTCATATTGAATTTTCATATAAAAACTTCTTAAAATTTTGAACATTTTCTCTTTAGAAAACCACTTTCTCATCACATCTTCGAGATTAATTTTAAATTAAATTTTGACACTTATGTTAATGTAATTTTAAAAAATGAATTCCATATATTTAATTAGAATAATTTATATTATATAATAAGGTAAACTTACTTTTTTACCATATTTAATAGTAAAAATATAAAAAATAATTATCACGGTTAAGGTTAAAATGGATTTACTGGGAAGTTAAACTAAAAATAGAAGGGGTAAAATGAAATATAAACTTCTCCCAAAAACATTTTATATACATATTTAGAACTTATAACCTATAAGGTTATATAATTAACCATTTTGGATCCTTTATCCATGTAAAAAATGTGAGTATACTTTATTATTTCCAAAAATACGAAGTGTGTCCTCTCCCCCACTTATAAAAGGTCACCCTTTATCCTCTTCTATTCACACTTTAAAAACCATTTAGTTTAGCCAATAACTTCCCAAATAACTTAATTAATTCCATAATATCATTATAGAAGCATTATTTTGTTCATAAATAAAACCTAATAATCCTTTTGGTGCAAACCAAAAGAAGTTGGATGAAGAAGAGGTTACCTCCCTAACTGATCGTTTTGTTTTATTTATTCCTCCACCTCCTTAAATTCTTATTAAAACATTATGATATAATAAAATCAATATATTAAATTTAATTATTTGTTATTATTTTAATTTAATAAAGAAAATCCTTCTCCTCTTTCATCAAATGAGATATGAAATCATCATTCGTGTGTATGACGGACTACCACCATGTGAACCTTGTTATTCATTTTCCATCACCAACTCTCATAAATGGGTATAATGATGGATTAAATTTCTATATATGATATTTATAATATTATTATACTTATTTAATTATGATATAACATATAACTTCTTACTTTATATTCTATGGGAATGCGATAACGTCACTCGTGTATACGAAAGACTACTACCTCGCAAAGTAATGTGATTTGTTCTTCACATACTCTTTACATGGAAGGTAATAAGGATAAGTTAAAATAAAAATATTTGATATATTTATATGAAAAAACAATTATTTTTAATGGTAATATATTATTTACCTTTCTTTCTTTCAATCTGTCGATAAAATGGAAACAGTGCTCATGCGTACATATGACCTACCGTCTCCGTAAACAGTGTATTTCATTTTCTTTATATAAATTTTATGGATTAATATAAATAAATATATACTGAATATATATGGTATTTATATTTTTAGTAAAATTATGGCTATTATTTAACCATGATCAAATTAATAGGATCGAAAATAACAAATCAAAACATCCATGAAAAACAAAGTGGATATTATCCGAAACATGAGTTTAACAAGGAATTGTTAATAAACTGGTAATAAAATGTCATAAGTAAATAATATATGGTATAATATACATAATTATGTTTCTTTAATATATATATATATAATAAAATTATACTTATTATACATGAGTTTTGAACATGTACGATATAATTCAAGACTTAAAGTAAAGGATTTTCGTCTCACTTTTTACTTCTGTGAGACACATTCCATATTCACCACCTATTTACTTTATGTGGTCTGTATACTTACCATTAATGTATTTTATTATGATTATCCCAAAAATTATTTGGATTTACATATCCATTTTAGTATCTCTCTTTCATGGGGATTACGCTTCAAAAGATACCAAAGCAGTAAGGGATTTTTGTCCCAATTTGTCTTCTTTGAGACATACATTATATTATGCACCTATATTCTTTTATGAGGTGTATATACAAATAATTTTAAATGTAATATCATTAATATACTTATTATCCTTATATTTTAATTTTAATTTAATTTTATGCTTTCATGGAGCTTATGATTCAATGTTATCAAAGTGGTAATGGTTTTATGATACAATCTCATCATATATCAGGATTGTTTATGTTTATGTTTCTAATGATGAAATATTATGCTCTATATCTAAATAAACAAATGATTTTTATTATCCTATATTTATTTATTAAGAATATATGTCTTCTATTCCTTTTCATCTCTTTATTTATTCAATATTCCAAAAGAATTATTTTAAAGAAAATTAAACTTATTTCTCTCTTCAGTCGAAAACCCTCTTTCTTCCATATCTATGTTTTTTAAAAATGTTTTCAAAAATGTTTTAACATTATCCAAAAATATTTAATAAATAAAATTTTACCTGTTTTTGTATTTTACAAAAAAAATAAACGGAATATTCCTATCATTTTAAAAAACAAGGAGTATTTTTCTTTTACTAAAAATGTGAAATAAATATATTTTTTAACATGTACAGAATGAATAGGATTTATACCGTAATGACTATTATTTTCATTTAATCTTCCTTTATAAGTTTTCAAAGGTTATTTTCAAATAAAATTATTTTTAAAATGTTTTAAGTTTAAAAAATGGATTTTAAAGTGGAAAGGATATTTTTCTCAAGAAATGTTTTAAATGATTTTAAAGCTTCCTTTATAAGTTTCAAAGGTTATTTTCACCAAAAAGGATTTAGAAAAAGTTTTATGTTTTAAAAAGTGTTTTAAAAAGTGGAAAGACTATTTTATTCAAGACATGTTCAAAGTGATCTTTTAAAATCATTTTCAATCAAAGATTACATCCTTTAATGTTTCTTATGATTTACTAGAGATATGGACTAAGCATATCATTCTTTGTTCTTTCTTTGAATTGTTTATGTCTATTATGAAAAGATGTTTATGAAACTCATTTCTCTTCCTCAGTTTATACCATGAGAAAATTATTATGAAGAACACTTCTTTTTTCCATGGGTTATGATGAAATGATGAAATGAATATAAAACCTTCTTATTTTCTACAGGTTATTCTATGATGAAATTTTTATGGAAGACATTTATTTTCATGGGATCAGATATGATGAATGTTTATGATCTTATGACACACATATGCATGATGTTTAATATGTGAAATGAGGGACCTATATCTCCCTGTTGGATCATAATGTATATGTATGTGGAGAAAAAAAAGAGGGGTGGGGGGTAAATTTTAGGTTTAAAAACTTTTCATTTTTATCTGTAAAGGAATTTAGTTTTAAAGAATTTAAACTAATTCAATTAAAAATACCTATTAATGTATTAAAACATTAATCAGACATGGAATTGGGTATGGTTATAAAAGTATAATAATTATATTGATTGTGATAATGAAATCCAAAGGTTATAAATGAAATTAATCGTATTCACTGATGAAATGATTTAAATAGAGTAAGAAAATAAAAGATCATAATCATAATGGTTACGATGATCAGAATAAAACAATACAATGACTCAATCGCGTATTAAATTGTATTGAATATTTAAAAAGATTTTAATCAATTCAATAATAATTAAAAAGATCATAATCAAAGTATATTACAAAAATTATTGTAATTAGATTTGTTATGATAATAAAAATAGAAATAAAAAAATGAATATATAAAATTATTCACTTTATATTACAAAGAAATGGAAATGTAAAAGAATAAAATTATTTTAAACCAAAGAGAAGGGTATCTAATAACCTTGGATAAAGGTCCCTTGATTTATACTTTCAAGAAATTTTTTATTACCCACACCAAGGTATGTCACACCCGGGATTTTGGATTTATCTTTGGTCTCGATTCGGGGTAGGTTCTCAGTTGTTTTCTCAGGAATCAGGTGTGACAAGTTTGAATTTTTGAGGTATTATTTCATTTTATCTTCAGCCTTGTCCTTTTTTGTAGGGAAGGTATAAGAATTATGGGGCTTGTAAAATGAGTTTTTAACACTCATAGTGGATCCTTTTTATGGGGAATGTTTCTTGGATGGTTTATCCCCTTGAGTTAGATGAGTTTTGTGGTGAAAAGGGTAATTTTGGGGGATATATTCCAGGTCGCACGGTTAAGGATTACGATTAGTTTAACCATGAAGTAAGTGTGAAGGGGGACGCACGGTTTTCACACAATTTAACTAACCATACAGCCAAAGTGTGTAGCCCATCCACCACTAGATAGTGGCTAATTGCACAGTTTTCACACAGGTTGTTAAACTGTGTGAGTTAATTGTGAAACCCACTCGAGAAAGGGTATTTTTGGGTTTTATCCTTATTTTTAATTGTAGTTTCTTACCTTAGGCTCCCCAATTAGAAACCTATGAAAAAAACACATTCCATGGCGGTTTTTGGATCCTCTGAGCCCCTTCAAGTGTGATTTAAGGTGGTTTCTTGGTGATTCTTCACCCAGATGGAAAGGTTAGGGCTCCTCTCCCTTTCTAATTTCATTTTCTTATATTTTAAATTTCTCCTATAACTATAGTGGACATGTTTGGATGATTTTGGTATCTAGGGTGGTGTGAAATTGGGGTTTTGGTCATCTAGGGTTTCACTTGATAGATCTTCTCTCTTAGAACCCTAGTGGTGTGTTTTTGAGTGTGCGTTGTCGATGCTCCATGGATTTGAGGTAGGTCTCCCAAGAACTTTCCATTTTTAATTTAAGAATCATTAGTTTCATGAATTTAGAACCTTATATGATTTATAAATACTGATGTATGATATTTGGTTAAATTGTTTGATGTGAAAATGGTGTTTTAAGCCTTGTTTTTATATAACTAGAATTGTTTTGGAAAATGGAACACACCAAGTGTTTGATTAAATGAAAAGTTGGATTTTGTGGGTGATTTGTGATATCAAATTCATGTTATAGATTTGGAAATGTATTGGTAATTTGTGAAATGATGTCTTAGGTGCCTTGTATGGGTTTTCCAAGTGATTTTGGGTTTTATAAAGAAATGGGTATTGGTTTTTAGAATGTTTTGGAATGTATTGCCGGTGAAAGGATCATTTGTAATTTTTATAAGAATGGAATTGATTTTAAAGTGTGATGGAAATTTTTTAAGGAGATTTTGTAAATTAATTTGTTATGGAAAATGGGGTGTCATTCACCTATTTTTAAAATATGGATTGTATGTTTGATAAATGTTTTTTTTTTTGAAATTCTTAAAGGCCCGTTTGAAAACTTTGTGAAATGGATGAAAATTGTTTATTATAAAAACTTACATTAGATTTTTTTCATGAATTTTCTACAAGTAATGGAAGATATTTCCTCACTGTGGAATCCTCAGGATCCATTATCAGGGTTCCTTGGTTGGAACCCTTTGTGATCTATTTATTTTAAGGCATGAGATTAGTCCCTGGGGA
Organism: Viscum album; assembly: GCA_963277665.1. Classification (NCBI taxonomy): domain Eukaryota; kingdom Viridiplantae; phylum Streptophyta; class Magnoliopsida; order Santalales; family Viscaceae; genus Viscum; species Viscum album. Next base: position 1,955,861,831 of record OY728130.1, read on the forward strand.
GACCCGGGGTGAGGCATGTTGTGGATTATTATTATATATATGTGGTGATTGGATGATCATAAGGCATTAGTTGTCACACACCCATTAAATAATTGAGACATGGGAACTTGGAATATTGAGAGAATTTTTGAAGAATGATTACTGCACTGGTAGGTCATGATACTAACCCGTGGCCCATAGTAGGTGGATATATTGAGTTTATTGCTATGGGATTTTCCCTCGGTCTGTCCTGAGAAAGGGTGGCCAAGCATATTGAGTATTTTGATTTCATCATGTGTGTAATGATACCATATATGGGGTCTTAGGTACTGGTGTCTTCTAGACTATTCTTGATATCGTGGGTTCTCCCATGTCTGTTAGCTTTCAACTGCTTGCAATAATGATTGGGATACTTGTATGATTATTTCTATTTCCCTTTTTGTGTGATTTTTGTAGTGCCTTCTTATGTAGTGTTTTCTTATAAAGTGATGTGTTAGTTTCATAATGGTTTATAAAAAATTGTTTTAAAAGAAAATGGTTTTTTATCCTCTTTTTTTCAATTTGAAAATATATGCATCACTTTCCCCTTGAAAAGGTTTTGGAATCACTAATGGAATGAACCTAGTTTGGAAATTATTAAGGGTAATGATTTGTACTTAGTTTTTAAGTAAAAATTATAGAAAATCATAGTTTTATATATTGTAGCTCAAAATTGAGATTGATGTTTCTTTTATTTTAAAGGAATTGGATTGGGAATAGATTTTCGGACTAGCCTAATGAGTTTTAATACTCACGCCTATAGTTATTTTCTGTTTTTATCCCTGGTGAAGGTTTTAGCTTGAGTTCGGTCTCCATGGGCGACGATCGATCTTGTGTCGTAGAGTGACCCATGGGGTCACATAGAGATAGTGTTGTCTTCTTTTCTGGTTGGTTGTATTCTGTATTTTTGTTGTATTTTTAGTTTCTTGTATAAATGATGTCCAATTCAGTTTCATTTATATATGGAACTATTTTTACACCTTATGCTATTTAGTTTCTTATTTATTTATTGGGATAAATAATTCCCTTGTGTACTTTGTTGATGCCCGACACTAGTTGTCAGCCTATGAGGATTGGGAACACCCTTCGGTCCATGACACATATCAACTCAAGTGACCAGTTCAGGGTTGAATCGGGCTGGTTCATGACAAAATGGTATCAAAGGAGGTCATCTCTTTTAAAGACCTTTATTTTTAGAGAAAACATAGTTATTTGTGGATTTCATCATAGAAGGAGTAGGATTGTTGGGATTGAGGTGTCAGAATGAGAAGGAGTCATGAACCCTTTCTCATTTTGAACCTTAGGTTACCATGGGATGTCCAGGTTTGTTGGTTTCCTCTGGTTCTTGTGGGTTGTTTAGTGTTGGGAAATGAAAAGGTAGTTGGTAAGTGGCCTATGTGAGCTCATAGGGCCTGAAAATCCTTGTGGATATGGGGAAATTACCCTAGAATGATCCTTGTGATGGTGGTGTGATTGGAATATGGTCACCAATCATATAGCCAAGTCACCCATTGACACTAGTTTCCCCTTTTGAATCATTTGGATATTCCCTAATTCTAAAAATGTATTGAAAAGTCTTTTTTTATAATTGTGAAAATATGAATTTAAAATGGTAATGGATTTATTATGGAAAGTGGAAAATGGATTTTCATAACTTACTTTAAGGGAGGATTTAGAAAAGTAGGATTTTGTGAAATGATTTTTGTGGTGAAACAGAAATGGTTTAATGAGATTGGACTTTTATAAATAAAATATGGAGTTTATTGAAATCATTTGTTTAGAAAACAAGAATTTTTTTTGAAAAGAGTTTTATAATTCATTCTAGATGAGAAGAAATGAGTTTTAGTTAAAAATTCTTTATGAAATGAGATTTTTGGAAGTAGTGGAAATGTTTTAAATGATATGGATTAGTTTTATTGTGATTCGTTATTTTATTCTTGGTTTCTATTTTGAGTCTGGTGTGATTAAGATTTAAATTTTGAGTTTTTGGGTGTTTTACCTTGGTGTATGGTTAGTGAACAGTTTAGAAAAACCATGTGTCTTGCTCCAGGTAACTGTGCGAGATTTGGTTTGCTTCTGGTTGAGGGCACACAACCTACGCACGGTTAGTCAAACCATGTTTAAAGTGTGTTGGAAGCCACTACCTTAGGATAAAACCATGATGCACAATTTGTGCATGGATTTCCAAACCATGCGGCCAAACCATGTAGGTTCTCATGTTGTCTAGAAAGGGGCGCACATTTGGTGCATGGTTTAGTAAACCATGCGGCCTACCCATGCATAGTGCCCATGTGTCTCAAAAATGTGAAAAATTAGGGTTTATGGAAAATGGTTTTTTGAAAAAGGGTGTTTTCTTGGATTTTTTTTTTAAAATGATTGGTTTTTCTTAAAATTATTTAAGATCTAATGGAATTTTATGAGTTATGAAAATTTTTTTGAATGAGGTGAAAAAGATTTTCGGATGGAAATTCATGAGATTTTATTTTTGAGTATGATGTAATGGTTTGTAATGTGGAATCTTAAAATGGTTCTTGACTTGGTATTTAATAAGTTTTTGGAAAGTTTTATAAATCTTGAGATATGAAGTGGGTTGGGATGATGAAAACATGGGTGGAATGTTTTGTTTTAAAAAGAAAAAAAATATTTCGACATTTGGTACTTCATTGAGTACTCACATGCATAGATATGTGTGGAAAGTGTATCGATGATATTATGAGAGTATGAGTTTCAGTGAGGCATGGTTGATGGGTTCCCAGGGTGTCACAAGAATGTGCATGTGAGTGAGACTCTACAAAATACCATTGGTGAGTATGAAAATCCACCAAGGTTGTTTTTTTTTCAAAATTGCTTTTAAAATAAAAATTATGGTGTTTTTTGTAATCCAATTATCTCATGACTTTTTTTTCTATTATTTGAAAGTTTTGTTTATTTTGTGTGCTTCCTCATGATTTGGAGGTGATGTTTATGTTGTGGGGGTTTTTGGTCCGTACGGGGAAGTTTTAAAGTTTGTTTAATCTCATTAGTTCTTAATGGATGGGATACCCATAGTGTGTCTTGTTGAAAATTATTATATGAGAAATTAGTACAAGGTTGATTCAAATGGTGGGGAGTCCATTCGGAACTCCCCATGTCGGTGATCTATTTTAATTATTATTTTAGTCCAGTTAAAGTTGATTTCTTTTGAAGATGTTTGATTTCTGAGTTTCCTTTTTGGATTGGGTAAAAATTAGGCTTTTTGGAGTGTGCCCAATGGTTATCTTCGAAGTATGATTGTGAAGGTTGTGGATATAATTTCCCGATTGATTATTATGAAGTGTTTGTGGTTTGTAATTTATTTTTGGGCAAGAGGCATAAGTTCCATTAGAAGTGAGTGAAAAGCTCATGGTTTAAGAGACTGGATCATGTTAATATGGAATACTTAGGCATTGATCAATTAACTAGAATGTGTTGTGGCTTATGGGGGAAGTAAGTGTTTTTTGGGGGGGAGAATTGTCACACCTGAGTTTTTGGATTCATCTTTGGTCCATGTTTGGGGTGGGTTATTAGTTGCTTACTCGTGAACCGGGTGTGATAGGTTTGAATTTTTGAGGTATTATTTCCTTTTATCTTTGTCCTTATCCTTTGTTGGAGGGAAGGTATAAGAATGAGGGGGCTTGGAAAATGAGTTTATAACACTCCTAGTGGCTACGTTTTATGGGGTATGTTTTTTGGAAGGTTTATCCCCTTGAGTTAGATGAGTTTAGGGGTGAAAAGGGTATTTTTTTGGGAATTTTTCCAGGTCGCACGGTTAAGGTACACGGTTAGTATAACCATGTAGTAAGTGTGCAGGGAGTCACACCATTTTCACACGGATTAACTAATAATGCATCCAAATTGTGCATCCCATCCATCACTAGACAATGGCTAATTTCATGATTTGCATACAGTTTGTTAAACCGTGTGAGCTAACCGTGAAACCCACTTGGGAAAGGGTATTTTGGGATTTTCACTGTCTTTTTAATTGGGGTTTCTTCCCTTAGCCTCCCCCATTTGAACCCTGCAACCAAAATGCATCCCATGATGCCTTTTGGCTCCTCCAATCCACTCTAAGTGTGATTAAAGGGGGTTTCTTGGTTATTATTCACCCGAATAGAAAGGTTAGGGCTCCTCTCCCTTTCTCCTTTGATTTTATTCCATTTTCCTATTGTCCTTTAACCCTAGTGGCCATTTTGGATGATTTAGGTATTTATAGTGGTGTAAAATTTCTTGGTTTTGTTCATCTAGGGTTCCACTTGATAGATCTTGGCTCTTGGAACCCTAGTGGTGCATTTTCAGGTGTGGGTCATCGATGCGCCATGGATTTGAGGTAGGTTTCCCAAGCACCTGCCCTTTTTAATTTAAGAATCATTAGTTTCACGACTTCCACACCTTATATGATTTATAAATATTGATGTATAATATTTTGGTCAATTGTTTGATGTGAAAATGGTGTTTTAAACCATGTTTTGTTATAACTATAATTGTTTTGGTAAATGGCACGCACTAAGTGTTTGATTAAATGGATAATTGAACTTTTTAGGTGATTTGTGATATTAAATGCATCGTTTAGATTTATAAATGTATTGGTAATTTTTGAAATGATTTCTTGAGTGCCTTTTATGGGTTTTCCAAGTGATTTTGGGTTTTATAAAGAAATTGGTATTTTTTTAGCATGTTTTGGCATGTATTGGTGGTAAAAGGACTATTTGGAATTTTTATAATAATGGAATTGATTTTAAAGTGTTATGTAAATGTTTTAAGGAGATTTTGTAAATTAATTTGTTATGGAAAATTGGGTGTTTTTCACCACTTTTCAAAATATGGATTATATGTTTGATAAATGTTGATTTTTTTTAAAATGTTTAAAGGCTTGTTTATCAACTTTGTGAAATTGATAAAAAGTGTTTATTAAAAAAACCTCCAGTGGGTGTTTTACATGCCTTGTCTATCTGTAATGGATGGTATGTCCTCATTGTGGAATCCTTAGGATCCATTATCAGGGTTCCTCAATTAGAACCCTTTGTGATCTATTTATTTTAAGGAATGTGATTAGTCTTTAGGGAGACCCAGGGTGAGGCCTATTGTGGATTATTATTATATATATGTTGTGATTGGATGCGCAACTAACATTATTCTGTTCACCCCCATTAAATACTTGATACATGGGAACTTGGTATATTGAAATAAATTTCTAATAATGATTGCTACACCGGTAGGTCACTGTGCTGACCAGTGGCCCATAGTTGGTGGATATATTGGGTTTATTCTTATGGAATTTTCCCTAGGTTTGTCCTGAGAAAGGGTGGTCGAGTGCATTGATCGTTTTGATTTCATCATGTGTGTAATTCTACCATATATGGAGTATTAGGTAGTGGTGTATTCTGGATTATTCTTGATCTCCTGGGTTATCATATGTCTATTATCTTTGAACAGCTCGCTATAATGATTGGGATGCTTGTATTATTATTTACATTGACCATATTGTTTGATTGCAGTAGTGCCTTCTCATGTAGTGTTTTTTAGAAAGTGATGTGTTGGTTTCAAAATAGTTTATAAAAAAAAATTTTAAATAAAATGGTGTTTTATCCTCTTTTATGCAAGTTGAAAATATAATAATCACTTTCCCCCTGAAAAGGTTTTGGCATCACAATTGGAATGATCCTGGTTTTGGAAATGATTAAGGGTAATGAGTTGTACTTTGTTTTTAAGTAAAACTTATAGAAAATCATACTTTTATATATTATATCTCAAACATGAGATTGATTTTTATTTTATTTTAAAGGAAGTTCATTGGGAATAGATTTTTAGGTTAGCCTAATAAGTTTTAATACTCACGCCTTTAGTTCTTTTATGTTTTTATACCTTGTGTAGGTTTTCAGCTTGAGTTTAGTCACCATGAGAGATGTTAGATCTTCTATTGGAGAGTGAACCATGGGGTCACATGGATATGGTTTTGTCTTATTGTCTATTTGGTTGTATTGTGTAGTTTGATTATATTTTTAGTTTCTTGTATAAATGATGTCGAGTTCAGTTTCATTTATATATTTAACTAATTGTACATCTTCTATTGTTTAGTTTATTATTTATTTATTGGACGGAAACATTACCTTATGTGCTCTGTTGATGCTCGACGCTAGTTTCTAGCTCATGGGGATTGGGAACGCCCTTCAGGCTATACCATAGATCAACTTGGGTGACCAGTTCAGGGTTGACCTGGGCCGGTTCATGATAAAATGGTATAAAAGGAGGTTGGATCTTTTGAGGACCTTTATTTTTAGAGGGCACATCATTATTTGGGTATTTCATGGTAAAAGGAGTAGTATTTTTGTGCTTTAGGTGTAGGAATGGGAAGGAAGTCATGAACCCTTGCTCATTATGAACCTCGGGTTACCATGGGATGTCCGAGTTTGTTGGTTTCCTCTAGTTCTTGTAGGTTGTTTGGTGTTGGGAAATGAAAAGGGAGTTATGAAATGGCCTTTGTGAGCTTGTAGGGCCTAGAAAGACTTGTGGATCTGAGGAAATTACCCTAGAATTCTCCTTGTGATGGTGGTGTGATTGTAATATGGCTTCCAACTATAGAGTCAAGTCGCCCATCGACAATAGCTTCCCCTTTTGAATCATTTGGATCTTTCCTAATTCTGAAAATTGTATTGAAAAGTATTGTTGTGTAATTGTGAAAAGATGAATTTAAAATGGTAATGGATTAATTTTGGAAAGTGGAAAATGGATTTCCATAACTTACTTTAAGGAGGGATTTATAAAAGTGGGTTTTTCTGAAATGATTTTTTTGGTGAAATGGAAATGGTTTAACAGGATTGGATTTTTATAATTGAAATATGGATTTTATTGAAATCATTTGTTTGGAAAATAGAAATTTGATTTGAAAAGAGTTTTTGAATTCATTCTAGATGAGTTGAAACAAGTTTTTAGTTAAATTATCCTTGATGAAATTATATTTTTGGGAGTATTGGAAATGTTTTGAATTAGATGGATTGGTTTTATTTTGATTAATTTTTTCATTCTCGGTTTCTATTTTGAGTTTGGTGTCATTAAGATTTAAATTTTGAGTTTTTGGGTGTTTTCCCTTGGTGCATGGCCGATAAACAATTTAGGAAAACCATGTGTCTTGCTCCAGATAACCATGTGAGATTTTATTTACTTATGGTTAAGCTTTTATGACCTACACATGGTTAGTCAAACCATGTTTAAAGCATACAATAATCCACTACCTCAGGATAGAACCATGGTGCATGGTTGGCACATGAATTCCCAAACCATGTGACAAAACTATACAGGTGCTCATGTTTTCTAGTAAGGGGTGCACAATTATTGCACGGTTTGGTAAACCATGCATCCTAACCATGAAAAGTTCCCATGTGTCTTAAAAATTTTAAAACTAAGGGTTTGTGGATAACGGTTGTTTAAAAGTGGATGTTTGTTTTGGAATTTTTTTAAATAAAAAGGAGTGTGTTTTCTTAAAATTATTTTTGATGAAATGGAATTTGATGAGTTGTGTATTTTTTTTGAATGAGGTGAAAAAGATTTTTGGATGGAAATTAATGGGATTTTATTTTTGAGTATATTTCAATGGTTAGTAATGTGGAATTTTAAAATTGTTCTTGACTTGGTAGTTAATAATTTTTTAGAAAGTTTTATAAATATTTAGATATGAAGTGGGTTGGGATTATCAAAACATGTGTGGAATGTTTTGTTTTAGAAATCATAAATGTTTTTCTTTGACCTTTGGTACTTCCTTGAGTAGTCACATTCATAGATATGTGTGAAAAGTGGATGGATGATGTTATGGGGGGATTAGTGCTAGTGAGGCATGGTTGATGGGTTTTTGGGGTGTCACGGGAATGTGTATGTGAGTGAGAATCTATAGAATACCATTGGTGAGTATGAAAATCCACCAATGTAGTTTTTATTTTTTTCAAAAGTGTTTTTAAGCTAGAAATTATGGTGTTTTTATAATCCAATTATCATGTGGCTTGTTTTTTATTCTTTGGAAGTGTTTTTGATTTGGCGTGCTTCCTCATGATTTGGAGGTGATGTTTATGTTGTGTTTTGATATTGAGATTTTTTTGGTAGTGTGGTATTGAAGTAGTGTTTAGTGGGTCTATAGAAAGGTTTTGGGAATCATAAATCTAGTTTCCCATTGTGATATTGTTTGATTTATGTGTGTTTTGGTTCATGATCTGGTTTTGATAGAGATCTTGGTTTTCTCTTTTCTATTTGTTCACCTACAGGTGTCCCCCAATTAGCAATATTTCCAATTGATCAACCTATGGATTTCATTATCTAGTCTTGAAAGTTAGATCCACCTATTTAAAGGATACCTGAGGTCGTTTTCTAGAGTAGAGATCTATTTGGGATCGATTTAAAGTGTCTTTCTATTATGATGATTCTCTTGGTTTCGGTAGTTGTTCTTGGTCATGTTTGGTGTGTTTCATCAGTTTCCTTGTTCATTATGCTTCTTGTTAAGAGTTCAAAAGAATGGTGTGTTCATATTCTAACTCCTTATTTGGGTATAGGTGTGTTGTTTGAACTAGTGAGTTTTGTGGGGGTGTTGTGATCATTAGATCCTAATTGCGGCATAATAGATGCTTCAAACATTAGGGCTCATTCCATAGGACTTGGAGTAAATCTTTTTACATAGTCAAGAAATTTCTAGTAGTGTAGGGAGTTCAGATCAACTCGTGTCTCCACCATTATAGTGAGATAGTTTTTATGTTCCTGTTGTGGTATCTCTATCGTTATTAATTAACTCTCATTGCAAAGTGCATGGTGGAATTTTCCCTCATGAAATTACCATGATTGTACATTCTTGGTGGTATGTTTCTGATTAATGGTCCTGATTTTGATGGCCAGTGTGATTCGAGTGTGGATTTGGTTATGTCCATCCATAGGTGATGATTCATGGGCAGTTGTCAGTTTTTGTTTCAGTTTTCCAATAATTGGGACCCTTCCCTCCCCTCCTCTTGGGGTGGGGGCTTTTGGTCTATGTGGGGAAGTTTTAAAGTTTGTTTAATATTGTTAGTTCTTAATAGTGGGGAGACCCACTGTGTGTCTTGTTGAAAACTCTTCTGTGAGAAATTAGTACAAGGTTTCTTTAAATGGTGGGGAGTCCATTCAGGCCTCCCCATGTAGGTGATCAATTTTAGTTCTAATGTTAGTCCAGTTGAAGTGGATTTCTTTTTAAGTTTTTTGATTTGTGAGTTTACTTTTTGATTGGGTAAACATTAGGCTTTTTGAGTGTGCCCAATGGTTCTATTCAAAGTGTGGCTGTGAAGTATATGGATCAAATTTCCCGATTTATTCTCAAGAAGTGTTTGTGGGTTTTTATTTCATTTTGGGAAAGAGGCATAAGATCTGTTGGCAGTGAGTGAAGGGATCATGGTTTAAGAGGCTGGAACGTGTTAATATGGAATCCTTAGGAATTGATCAATTAATGGAATGTGTTGTGTCTTTTGGGAGCATAAAGTGTTTTGGTGGGGAAAATTGTCACACCTAGGTTTTTGGATTCATCTTGGGTCCTGGTTTGGGGTAGGTTCTTGGTTGTTTTCTCGGGAACTGGGTGTGACAGGTTTGAATTTTTGAGGTATTATTTCCTTTTATCTTTGGCATTGTCCCTTGTTGGAGGGAAGGTATGAGAATGGGGGTTCTTGTAAAATGATTTTATAACACTCCTAGTGGCTCATTTTTATGGGGTATATTTGTTGGATGGTTTATCCCCTTGAGTTAGATGAGTTTTGGGGTAAAAAGGGTAATTTTTGGGGACTATTTCTACGTTTCACGGTTAAGGCGCACAATTAGTTTAACCATGAAGTAAGTGTGAAGGGGGTCAAACGGTTTGTGAATGGTTTAAATAACCATGTAGCAAAATTGTGCATCCCATTCAGCACTAGAAAATGGATAATTTCATGGTATTCACACGATTTGTTAAACCGTGTGAGCTAACCATGCAACATGCTCAATAAAGGGTATTTTGGGATTTTCTACATATTTTTAATTTTGGTTTCTTCTTTTATCCTCCCCCATTCGAACCATACAACCAAAATTCCTCCCATGGTGGTTTTTGGCTCCTCCAAGCCCCTCAAAGTGTGATTCAAGGTGGTTTCTTGGTGATTTTTCACCTGAATTGAAAGGTTATGACTCATCTCTCTTTCCCATTTTATTTTATTCCATTATCATTTTTCTCCTCTTACCCTAGTGGACATGTTTGGCCAATTTGGGTATCTAGGGTGGTGTGAAATTGATGTTTTTGTTCATATAGGGTTCCACTTGATAGATCATGGCTCTTGGAACCCTAGTGGTGCATTTTCAGGTGTGCATCATCGATGCACCATGGATTTGATGTAGGTTTACCAAGAACTTGCCCTTTTTAATTTATTAATCATAGGTTCATGACATCCAAACCTTATATGATTTATAAATATTAACTTATGATATTTGGTTTAATTTTTTGATGTGAAAATGGTGTTTTAATCCTTGTTTTGTTATAACTAGAATTGTTTTGGTAAATAGCGCACACTAAGTGTTTGATTAAATGGATGGTTGGATTTTGTAGGTGATTTGTGATATGAAATGCATGGTTTAGATTTGTAAATGTATTGGTAATTTTTGAAATGATGTCTTGGGTTCCTTTTATGGTTTTTCCAAGTGATTTTGGGTTTTATAAATAAATGGGTATTGTTTTTTAGCATGTTTTGGCATGTATTGATGGTGAAAGGCCCATTTGGAATTTTTATTAGAACGGTCTTGATTTGAATGTGTGATGGGAATTTTTTAAGAAGATTTTTTCAATTATTTTTTATGGAAAATGGGATGTTTTCACCTCTTTTTATAAGATGGGTTGTATGTTTGATAAATTTTGGTTTTTTTAATTTCTTAAAGGCCTATTTGTCAACTTTGTGAAATTGATAAAAAGTTTTTATTATAAAAATCTATTTTAGATGTTTTCCATGAATTTTATATGTGTAATGTATGGGATATCCTCATTTTAGAATCCTCAGGATCCATTATCAGGGTTCCTCAGTTGGAACCCTTTGTGATATATTTATTTTAGGGCATGAGATTAGTCCTTAGGGAGAGCCAGGGTGAGCCCTATTGTGGATTATTATTATATATATGTTGTGATTGGATGATCAGCTGGCATTATTTGGATCACCCAATTAAATAATTGAGACATGGGAACATGGATTATTGAGAGAATTTTTTATGAATTATTTCTACACTGGTAGGTCACAGTACTGACCAGTGGCCCATAGTAGGTGGATATATTGGGTTTATTACTTTGGGATTTTCCCTCAGTCTGTCCTGAGAAAGGGTGGTCGAGCATATTGAGCATATTGATTTCATCGTGTGTGGAATGCTACCATAGAAGGGGTCTCAGGTATTGGTGTCTTCTGGATTGTTCATGATCTTCTGGGTTCTCCTATGTTTTTTAGTGTTCAACTACTCACAATAATGATTGGGATACTTGTATGATTATTTACATATCCATTGTTTTGTGATTTTCGTAGTGCCTTATGGTGTAGTGTTTTCTTGGAAAGTGATGTGTTGGTTTCAAAATGGTTTATACAAAATTTATTTAAAATAAAATGGTGATTTATCTTCTTTTTTTCAAGTTAAAAATATAATCATCACTTTCCCCTTGAAAAGGTTTTGGCATCACTAGTGGAATGAACCTGGTTTTGGAAATGATTAAGGGAAATTATTTGTACTTTTTTAAAGTAAAACTTATAGGAATGAATAATTTTATATATTTTATTTCAAACTTGAGATTGATGTTTCTTTTATTTTAATGGAAGTGCATTGGTAATATATTATCGAGTTATCCTACTTATTTTTAACACTCACACATATAGTTATTTTCTATTTTTATCCCTTGTGGAAGTTTCATCTTGAGTTCAGTCACCTTGGGTGATTTTCAATCTTGTGTCGTTTAGTCATATTTTTAGTTTCTTGAATAAATAATGTCTAGTTTGGTTTCATTTATATATTGAATTGTTTTTACATATTATTCTATTTAGTTTTTTGTTTATTTATTAGATGAAAATTTTCCCTTATGTACTCTATTGATTCATGAAACTAGTTTCTAGCCTATGGGGATCAGGAATGCCCTCCAGGCCAGGTCACAGATCAAATCAGGTGATCAGTTCAGGGTTGACCCAGGTTGGTCATGAAAAAAATGGTATCAAAGAAGATTGGATCTTTTGAGGACCTTTCTTTTTAGAGAACCCATCATTATTTGGGGATGTCATGCTAAAGGAGTAAGATTTTTGGGCTCAAGGTGTAGGAATGGGAAGTATGTCATGAACCTTTGATCATTCTGAACCTTGGGTTACCATGGGATGTCCAGGTTTGTTGGTTTCCTCTGGTTCTTGTGGGTTGTTTGGTGTTCGGAAATGAAAAGGGAGTTTGGAAAATTGAAAATTGTTTTGAAAAGAGTTTTGGAATTCATTCTAGATGAGAAGAAATGAGTTTTTAGTTAAATAATTCTTGATGAAATGAGATTTTTGGAAGTAGTGGAAATGTTTTGAATGATATGGATTGTTTTTATTGTGATTAATGATTTTTTTCTCTGTTTCTATTTTGATTTTGGTGTGATTCAGATTTAAATTTTGAGTTTTATGGGTCTTTTCCCTTGGTGCATAGACAACAAATGGTTTAGGAAAACCATGTGGCTTTCTCCAGGTAACCGTGCGATCTTTTGTTTGCTTCTCATTGAGGGAGAAAAACCTACACATGGTTATTCAAACCATGTTTAAAGCATATGTGAAGCCACTGACTCGGGATAAAACCACGATGCATGGTTGGATCATGACTTCCCAAACCATGTGTCCAAATCATACAGGTGCTCATGGTGTCTAGTAAGGGGTGAATGGTTGGCGCCCAGTTTGGTAAACCGTACAACCTAACCATTCATAGTTCCCATGTTTCTTAAAAATTTGAAAACTTGGTGTTTATGGATAACGGTTGTTTGAAAGTGGTTGTTTGTTTTGGAATTTTTTTTAAATAAAAAGGAGTGGGTTTTCTTAAAATTATTTGTGATGAAATGGAATTTGATGAGTTACAAATTTTTTTTAAATGAGGTGAAAAAAAAATCAGATGGAAATTAATGGGATTTTATTTTTGAGTATGATGCAATGGTTTGTAATATGGAATTTTAAAATGGTTTTTACTTGGTAGATAATAATTTTTTGGAAATTTTTATAAATCTTGAGATATGAAGTGGGTTGGGATTATTAAAACATGGGTGTAATGTTTTATTTTAGAATGCATAAATGTTTTGTTTCAACCTTTGGTACTTACTTGAGTACTCACATGAATAGATATGTGTGGAAAGTGTATGGATTATGTTATAGGAGGATGAGTTCCAATGAGGCATGGTAGATGGGTGCCTGGGGTGTCATGGGAATGTGCGTGTGGGTGAGACTCTACAGAATACCATTGGAGAGTATGAAAATCCACTAAGGTTGTTTTGTTTTTTTCAAAAGTGTTTTTAAGCTAGAAATTATTGTGTTTTTGTAATCTAATTATCATGTGTCTTGTTTTTCTATTCTTTGGAAGTGTTGTTTATTTGGTGTGCATCCTCTTGATTTGGAGGTGATGTTTATGTTGTGTTTTGAGATTGAATTTTTTTTGGTATTTTGGTCTTGAAGTAGTGTTTTGTGGGTCTCTAGAAAGGTTTTGGGAATATTTCAGCTGGTTTCCCTTTATGATAGTGTTTTTTATGTGATTTTTAGTTTTTGATATAGTTTTGATAGAGCTCTTGGTTTTATCTTTTCACTATGTTCACCTATAGGTGGTCCCCCATTAGCATTATTTCCAATTAATCAATATAAATATTTCATTCCCGAGTCTCAAAAGTTATATCCACCTCTTCAAAGGATACCCCGACCCATTTGACGGAGTATAGATCTATTTGGGATCGATTTAAAGTACCTTCCTATTATGACGATTCTCTTAGTTTTTGCAGTTGTGCTCCGTGGTGTTTGGTATGTTTCATTGAGTTCCTTGTACTTTATGCTCCTTGTTTAGAGTGAGAAAGAAAGGTGTGTGTATCTTCCATGTACCTGTTTGGGTAAAGGTGTGTTGTTTGAACTAGTGAGTTTCATGGGGTGTTGTGATCATTATCCTCTGACTGAAGCACAACAGATGCTGCAAACATTAGGGATCCATCCATAGTCCTTAGAGGGAATATATTCACACAGTCAGGAAATTTCCAGGGGTGTAGGGAGTTCAGCTCAACTCATGTCTCCACCGTTGTAGTGGGATAGTTTTTATGTTCTTATTTTGGTATCTATGTCACTATTATTTACCTCTTGTTTAAAAGATCATGGTGGACTTTTCCCTCATACAATTCTTATGATGGTACCTTCTTGGAGGTATGTTTCTAATTAATAGTCGTTGTGTGGATGAACCATATGAGTTGAGTGTGGCTTTGGTTATAACCATCCGATGGTGATGAGTTTTGGGTAGTTGTCAGTTGTGGTTTCAGTGTTCCAATCATTGGGCCCCTTCCCTCCCCTCCCCTTGTGGTGAGGGTTTTTGGTCTATGTGGGGAAGTTTTAAAGTTTGTTTAATCTCATTATTTATTAATGGTGGGAAGACCCAAAGTGTGTCTCGTTGAAAATTCATTTGTGAGAAATCAGTACAAGGTTGCTTCAAATGGTGAGGAGTCCATTCGGGCCTCCCCATGTCAGTGATCTATTTTAGTTTTGATGTTACTCTAGTTGAAGTGGATTTCTTTTGAAGTTGTTTGATTTATGAGTTTCCTTTTTTTTTGCTTGGGTAAAACATTAGGATTTTTTGAGTATTCCCAACGGTTTTGTTTAAAGTTTTGTTGTGAAGGTTGTGACTCTAATTTCACAATTGATTCTCAGGAAGTGTTTGTGGTTTTTAATTTCATTTCGGGAAAGAGGCATAAGTTTCATTGGTAGTGAGTGAAGGGCTCATGGTTTGAGAGGCTGGATAATATTAATATGGAATATTTAGGCATTGATCAATTAACTGTAATGTTTTGTGGCTTTCCCAGGGTGGATAGTATTATGGTGGTGAGAATTGTCACACCTAGGTTTTTGTATTCATCTTTGGTCCCAGTTTGGGGTGGGTTCTCAGTTGTTTTATCGGGAACCAGGTGTGATGG
The DNA here is from genome assembly GCA_963277665.1 of Viscum album. Taxonomy (NCBI): domain Eukaryota; kingdom Viridiplantae; phylum Streptophyta; class Magnoliopsida; order Santalales; family Viscaceae; genus Viscum; species Viscum album. Next base: position 1,955,877,021 of record OY728130.1, read on the forward strand.
GTTTGAGTTTTTGAGGTATTCTTTCCTTTTATCTTTGGACTTGTCCTTTGTAGGATGAAATGTATAATAAGGAGTGGGCTTGAAAAATTATTTTTTAACACTCCTAAGGCTCCTTTTTATGGGGTATGTTTTTTGGATGGTTTATCCCCTTGATTTGGATGAGTTTTGAGGTGAAAATGGTAATTTTTGGGGACTTTTTCTAGGTCATAAGATTAAGGTGCACAATTAGTTTAACCATGTAATAAGTGTGTAAGGGGTCGCACGGTTTGTACATGGTTTAGCTAACCATGCAGACAAAGTTTTTATCCCATCCAGGACTTGACAAAGGCTAATTTCATGGTTTGCACACGGTTTGTTAAACCATGTGAGCTAACTGTGCAACCTGTTAGGGAAAGTGTATTTTGAGATTTTATCCTTATTTTTAATTGGGGTTTCTTCCCTTAAACTCCCTCATTCTAAAACAATGACCAAAATACCTCAAATGGTGGTTTTTGGCTCCTCCAAACCCCCCAAGTGTGATTTAAGGTGGTTTTTATGTGATTATTCACCTGAATCAAAAGGTTAGGGCTCCCCTATATTTCTCCATTGATTTTCTTCCATTTTACCTTTCTCTTATAACCCTAGTGGCCATGTTTGGATGATTTGGGTATCTAGGGTGGTGTGAAATTAGGGGTTTTTTTCATCTAGAGTTCCACTTGATAGATCTTGGCTCTTGGAACCCTAGTGGTGTGTTTCTAGGTGTGCATCATCGATGCACCATGAATTTGAGGTTGGTTTCCCACGCACTCACACTTTTTAATTAAAGAATAATTAGTTTCATGCCTTTAGAACATTCTATTATTTATAAATATTGATGCATGATCTTTAGTTCACTTTTTGGATGTAAAAATGATGTTTTAAGCCTTGTTTGGTTATAACTAGAATTGTTTTGGTAAATGGAACACACCAAGTGTTTTATTAAATGTACAGTTAGATTTTATGGGTGATTTGTGATATTAAATGCATGGTTTAGATTTGGAAATGTATTTTTAATTTTTGAAATGATGTCTCGGGTTCCTTGTATGGGTTTTCCAAGTGATTTTGGGTTTTATAAAGAAATGGGTATTGGTTTTTATCATTTTTTGGAATGTGTTTTTAGTGAAAGGCCTCTTTAGAATTTTTATAATAATGTACTTGATTTGAAAGTGTGATGGAAATATTTTAAGGATATTTTTTAATTGACTTTGTTATGGAAAATGGGGTGTTTTCACCTCTTTTTAAAAGATTGATTGTATGTTTGATAAATGTTGGTTTTTTAAATGCTTACAGTCCTATTTGTCAAATTTGTGAAATTTATGAAAAGTATTTATTATAAAATCATAAAGTGGATATTTTTCATGCCTTGTATATGTGTAATGGATGGTATATCCTCACTGTGGAATCCTTGAGATCCATTATTAGGGTTCCTTGGTTGCAACCCTTTGCAATCTATTTTTTTAAGGAATGAGATTATTTCTTAGGGAGACCCGGGGTGATGACAATTGTGGATTATTATTATATATATGTTGTGATTGGATGATCAGTTGGAATTAGTTGGATCACCCCCATTATATACTTGGGACATGGAAACCTAAAATATTGAGGGAATTTTCTAAGAATGATTATTGCATTGGTAGGTCATGGTACTGACCAGTAGCCTATAGTAGGTGGATATATTTGGTTTATTGCTATGGGATTTTCCATCAGTCTATCCTGATAAAGGGTGGCTGAGTGTACTGAACATTTTTATTTCATCATGAGTGACATGCTACCATAGTTGGGGTCTTAGCTATTGGTGTCTTCTGGGTTATTCTTGATCTTCTGGGTTCTCCTATGTCTGTTATCTTTCAACTACTTCCAATAATTATTGGTATAGTTGTATGATTATTTCCATTGCACTTGTTTTGTAATTTCATTAGTGCCTTATTGTGTAGTGTTTTCTTGGAAATTGATGTGTTTGTTTCAAAATGGTTTATAAAAAATTGTTTCAAAAGAAAATGGTGTTTTATCCTCTTTTGTGAAAGTTGAAAATATAAGCATCACTTTCCCCTTGAAAAGGTTTTGGAATCACTAATGGGATGAACATAGTTTTGGAAATGATTAAGGGAAATGAGTTATACTTTGTTTTTAAGTAAAACTTATAGAAAATCATACTTTTATATATTGTAGCTAAAACTTGAGATTTACGTCTCTTTTATTTTAAAATAAGTGAATTGGGAATAGATTATAGGGCTAGCCTACCGAGATTTAATATTCATGCCTATAGTTATTTTCTATTTTGAGCCCTTTTGCAGGTTTCATCATGATTTCGGTCGCCATGGGCGACGATTGATATTGTGTTGGAGAGTAACCCATGGGGTCACATGGAGATGGTGTTGTCTTCTTGTCTGGTTGGTTTTATTTTGTAGTCTTTTCATATTTTTAGTTTCTTGAATAAATGATTTTTAGTTAGGTTTCATTTATATATTGAACTCTTTGTACATATTCTTCTGTTTAGTTTGTTATTTATTTATTGGGAAAAATGTTCCCTTGGGTACTCTGTTGATGTCCGACACTAGTTTTCAGCCCATGGGGATTGGGAATTCCCTTTGGGCCTTGAGTGGGGGAAAAGTAAACAATAATATTCCATAATTATTTTCCTCATACATATCTTAACATTCTGGAAGGTTCTTTCTTGAAAATGTCATCGAATAGGTATGTATTATTTATCTATAATCCTTAATAAACAAAATAAAATTATAAATCAAAGGTGGAGAAAATGATTTTAATCAATGAAATGAAAAAATGGAAGGATGAATAAGTGCCAAGGTTGTTATCAAATCCTACTATTTTTACTTGAATGTTTTTAATCTGTTTTTTGAAGTGAGTACATGAGTTTCAGGTTAATATTATTGAATTGGTATTTATCATTTTTCATATAATTTAATACATTGTAAAAGTTCTTGGATAATATTTTGAGTTCTCATTTTATGTCATACCATATTCTAAATTTAGAATGGAAAACATAGTTGTCTAAATTATACCCTCTTTTTTTATACCCTAAGTTAACCCAAGTAGAATTAGGGTGGAATAATTTGCGGCACATTGCTTCAAAAAGAAATTATACTATCCTATCTCAAGTACTTTATAGTTTTTATCAATAAGTGGAAGAAAATAAAATTAAATTATTAAGTATTATTAACAAACAATGAGGATAAAAGATGAAAATTTACGTGTGAAAATTGGATAAACATATTGACATGGAATTTTTTATTGGTATGGAAAAAAATAAAAATGGGAAGATTGATGATTCTAATTTTTGTATGTGTTTTATTTTTTTAATAAGTTAGTATCATTTCAATTTTTATTGAAGAAGAAGAACATATTAGAAGTCCATTTGGTGCTCCCAAAAATGTTTGTTGAATATTTAACTAAAGTTCCCAAGAAACTATGTGCATTGAGTTGAGAATTACTTAATAAATCTCAAATTTTGATCAAAGAATAAAAGGTTGAATAAAGAAGCTTGGATTTGTTTTTGGTATTTGGTACTACCAAAGAATATTATTATAAGGTATCTTTATTTTTGGAAAATATTCATTAGAAGTATTTGAAGTTTAGAAGAAGATCTATCCATAAGAATATCAAAGGTCATATGATATATTTTGGATGAAGTAAATAATCATGATGATTGATTGAATTGATATTAAATTTTAAATAAATGTACTGAGGAAAGATTTCATAAAACAAGTGAAAACCATGAAAATATTAATTTTTATAAATAATTGTTTGTGGAATAATTAAAATGGATGGTAATATATTTATATTTTTAATATATAATTCTTGAAGATGAAATTTGAGTACACTAGTGGAAAAAAAATTTAACACGTCGGTATTTTTCACATCAGTTCTATATAACCGACGTGAAAAGCTGTAAAAGTCGATTTATCACATCAGTTATTTTATAACCGACGTGATAAATCGATGAGAATTAATTTTATACATCGGTTATTTTATAACTGATGTAATAAAAACTAAGATTAGCTTTATTATGTTAGTTATTTTATAACCGACGTGATATATCGAATCTTGAAGCTTTATCACGTCAGTTATAAAATAACCGATGTGATAAATCTAATCTCGGAAATTTATCACGCTGGTTATCAAAATAACCGATGTGATAAAGAGACATTTATCATGTTGGTTATAAAATAATAGACATGATAAATTGTTTTCTACATCGATTATTAAATAACCGAAGTTATAAACATTAAAAAATAGTTTACCACGTTGGTTATTAAATAACATACATGATAAAGCTTTTAAATGATTTATCACACCCTGTATTCAGTCATTCTGTTTTCTTCAATCGGGCGACCTATGACTCATCTCTCTCATGTGGAAAACCTAGAAACTATTCTTCAAATTCATTCCCTCAAGCCTAGTTTTTTCAACATCATTATTCATATTTATTATCATCGGATCTATTAGGTCGACTCACAAAACTCAAGTAAGCCTCACATGGTGCGGTTTCAGTTTTTATTTTTCACAATTCCCTAAACTAATTTTTTGAGATGTTATTTTTCTTTTTTCTTTCTATCATGGTAAGTTTTATAATGTTCATTTATACCATTCTAAATTCTTTTCTGTTAAAATAAACCTATGGAAGTGATATCATGCAAGTTTAAAATTTTTGTGTGTTCTATCATGTGTGTGTGCACGTACAGGGGGTTTCCAAGGGGTTGGGGGTTGTGAAAGTGGGTGGGGGTGTCCAGGGGGGTTGGGGGTTGTCCAGGGGGTGTCAAAGGAGGTGGGGGTGGTGTCCAGGGGGATGCGGTGGTTTTACAAGGGGGTTGGGGGTGTCTAAGGGTATGGGGTGGTGTTCGGGGGGTGAGGAGGATATCCAAGGGGGTAGGGGTGTCCATGGGGGTGGGGGTGTCCATGCGGGTGTCTAGAGGGATGGGGGTTGTATAGGGGTGGGGGGGTTTTCAGAGGTTTGGGTTGCTATCCAGGGGGTGGGGGTGTCCAGAGGGGTGGGGGGACTGTCCAAGGGGGTGGTGGTGTCCAGGGGGTGTCCAAGGGGGTGGGGGTGGTGTCCAGGTGGGTAAGGGGGCTGTCCAAGGGGGTAGGGGTTTCCAGGGGTGTAAGGGTGGTGTCTAGGGGTGAGTGGGTTGTCCAAGGGGGTAGGGATGTCCAGGAGGTGGGGGTGTCCATGGGGGGGGGGGCTGTCCAAAGGGATGAGGGCTGTCTAGGGGGTGGAGGGATATCCAGAGGGTTGGGGTGTTGTCCAGGGGGTATGGGGGGATGTCTAGAGGGGTTGGGGTGTCCAAGGGGGTGGGGGTGGTGTCCAGGGGGGTGAAGGGGATTTCTAATTGGGTAGTGGTGTCTAGGGGGTGGGGGTGGTGTCAAGGCGGTTATGGGGTTTTCCAGGGGGTGGGGGTGTTCAGGGGGTGTACAAGGGGGTAGGGGTGGAGGTGGTGTCCAGGGGTGGGGGGTGTCCACGGGGGTGAGGGCTGTCAAGAGGGTTTGGGGGGCTGTCCAAGGGGTGGGGGCTATCCAAGGGGGTGGTGGTGTCCAAGGGGCATCCAATGGGGTTGGGGTGATTTCCTGGGGGGTGAGGGTGCTTTCCAAGGGGGTTGGGGTGTCCAGAAGTTGGTGTGGTGTCCAAGGGGTGATGGGGTTGTCCAGGGTGTGGGGGTGTCTAGAGGGTGTGGGGGGTCCAGGGGGTATCTAATGGGGTAGGGGTGGGGGTGGTGTCTAGGGGGTGAGGGGGCTTTCCAATGGGGTATGGGTGTCCAGGGGGTGGGGTGGTGTCGAGGGAGTGAGGGGGATGTCCAGGGGGTGGGGTTGTTCAGGGGGGTGTTCAAGTGGGTAGGTGGTGGGGGTGGTGTCTAGTGGAAGTGGGGGTGTCCAAGGGGTGGGGGTGGTGTCCAAGGGGGTGAGTGGGTTGTCCAGGGGGGTGGGGGTATCTAGGGGGTGGGGGTGTCCAGGGGGTTTGGGGGTGTCCAGAGGGGGTCAGGGTGCCCTTTAGGGGGTGGGGGTGTCCAGGGGGTGCAACCTAACCATGCGCAATGCCCGAGTTCTTTAAAAATGTATTTTTTACCATTTCCCCTATCGAATTTTAACACCAAAACGCCTCTTCCTCCCCCATTTAGAACATGAAACTGTAGGAGTATCCTCCTCCCCTTCTCTATGCCTCTCACCTTCTTACAATGGTTATTCCAAGTGGTTTCTACAAGTTTGGGGGTTATTTTTCTATATAATATCCTCCTTCTCTGTCTTCTTCGTTCATCATTTTTCTTCTTAGTTGTTCTTCTTCATTGGTTCCTTTGGTCTAGGGTTATTGTTTATTCATTTCTAAATTTAGGGTTTTTTCTTGTTACGGTTCTTCTTGGTATTCCTTACTCATTTGGACCTTCTTGAAGCCATTTTGAGTGGTCATCATTGAAGGCATCTTGGATTGAGGTAAGTTTCCCTATGTATTGGACTTTAAATTTAAGAATCATTGATTTATTGATCTTTATACCTTGATTTTATGCTTGTTTAAAATATATATTTTTTAAAAGATTAATTGAATTAAATCAAGTTGAATTTCCATTGAATTAAATTAAATTTTGTGGAATTATTTTGCATAGCCCTGCACAACAAGTGTTTGATTAAAAGCATGGTTGGACCATATAATCGGTTTATGATTTCAAAATGATGTTTTGCCTTATCAAATGTGTTTAAAATATTTCATGGGTTCCTAAATAGTGTATTTGGATACTTTTGAAAACATTTTTCTATTAAAAGAATAGGTGTGGCCCGATTGGCACTTTCAGAAAGTGTGTTTTCTTTGGAAAACTCTCCTTGGAATGTGTCTCTTGCCTTATCATTATCAAAAGGAATGGTAATGTCCTTAGTATGGGACTTCCATTGTTTGTTGATGGCCCCAAGGCAAGGGGAATTCCTTAGAGCGGTGTTCTAGGGTGATTCTTGTGGGTGTGTGGCGTATGTGTGTCTTGTGCTTATTTTTTATATATGGTTGATTGTTTGATACTCCTTGGATCACCCCCATTTTAGACATAACATGGTAACCTAGAATTGGTCATGGATTATTCGATAATTCTTTATGCAATAGTTTAAGATTATACTCTGGCTAATTGACCCTTAGTATAAATACACTCTGCCTTGGGGATGGTTTCTCTCAGGCGTTAGGGATATTTGATTACATCAGGCATGCCAAAAGGATGGATTAGGTTACAATATGTTCTAGATTTTTCCCTAAGCTCCTAGGTATTATCATCTTCTCTGATAATTTTTTATTTATGGAGGATAATCTAGGTGCCTCATCTGGTATGGTTACTTGAATATTGCTTACCCATTGCCCTCAGTATGTCATTATTGATTATGCTTCCTAATTGTGGTGTGTCTCTTTGGTAAAATTGAATGCTTGGTTTTAAATGTTTTCATGAGATTTTTTCTAGAAAAACTATTTTTATTTTCCTGCATTTAAAACTATCAGCAAATGAATCTTTTATTTAAATGAAACTCATAGGGACAGCCTCTACCCCCTAGACACCCCCTACCCTCTAGGACAACCTGGACAGCCCCTACCCCCATGGACAATTCTTACCCCCTTAGACCACCCCCACCACCCCCTGGACAGCCCCCTACCCCCTTGTACACCCCTTGGTATATATATAAGACAACAGTTTCATTGAAACCATTGGAATATTTTAAATTCAGGTAGTCTATACCAACGGTTCTTGTAGAATCATTGGTATAGGGCTATTACAACGACCATCATGCCAATGGTGTGTGAAACTATTGGGGTATTCTATCCCAATGGTTTTAGGGGCTATCCCAATGGTTTCAAAATCGTTGTGATATGTGTAATTTTCAGTAGTGAATGTATACATATTTTAATATTTACACTTCATATTTCTTTTTTACAGAAGGGTGAATTTGGTATCCAGTTCCATCAAGATGTATTCTTTGTGTACCTTAAGAAAAAAGGATCCAAGATGAATTTAAAAATATTATATATAACTATATTTTCTTTTTAAAATCATTTTCATTAATATTTTTTTCAAATACACATTGATTTGTTTTATATTTAAAAAAAATTATATTCAAATTATGATATTTTTCATATAAATATATATTTGTCTTATCTTAACAAGATGTATAATTTTGATATTTGTTATAGGTAATAAAGAGTCAAATTTGGGTTACGGCACATCGAATGAGTAATGAATATGAGGAAGGTGTTGATGCCTTTTTGGAATTTTCTAAATGAAATGTTCCAAGCAGTGACATTTTTTTCTGTCCATGACTGAAATGTTTGAATATGAAGAAGTTTAAAAATACAGAGATCAAAGATCATTTGATTTGTCATGGTTTTAATCCAAGTTACAGCCCTTGTATTTGGCATGGTGAAACTAGACAAATGTCAGATCTACTGATGATGATGATTTGAAAGATGGTAACTTCGATGGAATTGAAGAAATGATCCGTGATATTGCAGCAGAAAAAATTGAGATAGAACCAACAGTTGCGCATCTATATGGTGATACTGAAAAACCATTGTATCCTGGTTGTACAGATTCTATGGTTTTGTCAGAAGTGTTAAGATTGATTAACCTGAAGGTGAAACATGGATGGAGTGACAAAAGTTTTACAGAGCTGCTACAATTGTTTACATACATTATTCTAAAAGACAACGATCTTCTATATTCACATTATAAGGCCAATATAATATTATGCTCGATGGGATTGGGATAAAAGAAAATAAATGCCTGTCTGAATGACTGTATGATATATAGGAAGCAATCTGAATTTTTTTCAGAGTGACCTAAATATGGGACATCATAGTATAAGTTGAAAGGAAAATCACAGGCTTATGTAGTGATTACAAAGATCCATTCCAAGGTATTTTGGTATATTCCTATAATTTATCATTTGAAACATTTATTTTCTAATTCACATGATGAAAAAGGTTAAGATGGCATGTTGATGAGCAGATATGTGATGGAAAAATACATCATCCAGTTAATTGTCCACAATGGAAGAAAATTGATGAGCAGTATTATTCATTTGGAAATGAAATTATAAATCTCATACTAGGGTTGTAAACAAATGGAATGAATCCATACTGAACCCTCAGTAACACACATAGTTCATGTCCTATTTTATTGGTAATTTACAACCTCTCTCCTGAAGTTTGTATGAAGCACAAATATGTCATGTTGAGTATAATGATCACTGGTTTGAAGTAACCTGGAAATGATATTTTCAACTCCATGCAGTGCTTATGTTCACTTAAATTAATTCCCAACATATGGAAATTTTTTTGGATATAGTGTTAAGGGGCATAAAGAATGTCCAATTTGTGAACAACAGACTTCATATTGTCAATTGCATCATGGGAGGAAAACAGTGTACATAGGTCATGGAAATTTTTTGCCTATGGATCACTCTTATAGAAGAATAAAAAAGGAATTCAATGGCTCACAAGAATTTGGTATTAATCCAAAACCATTATCCCCTGATGAACATTTTGAGAGGGTGGAAAACCTTGATGTGACATTGGGAAAGACACATAAATCTGGTAATGATAGACATATTTTAAAGAAAAGGTCAATATTTTTTGAGCTACCATATTGGAGATATCATGAAGTGAAACATAATATTGATGTCATGCACATGGATAATAATATCTATGATATTTTGATTGTAACATTTCTAGATATTAAAGGAAATAAAAAATATAGGTTTAATGAAATATTAGACTTACTATCAATGGGAATACTTTTGGAGTTAACTCCAACTCCTAATGGAAGACGAGCATTTCTTCCCCCAGCTTGTCATACATTATCCAAGAGGGAGAAAATTAGCTTTTTTTAGTGTCTTAATGATATCAAAGTGCTTCAAGGTTATTATTAAAATGTAAAAAAAATTGTCTCTTTGAAGGATTTAAAGTTGATAGATATAAAATATCATGATTTTCATGTCATGATGCAATAACTTCTACCAGTTGCATTGTGTGGAATATTACCCATCTGTGTCAGAAAGACTATAATGAAGTTGTGTTATTTTTTCAATTCAATTTGTAATAAGGTGATTGATGTTAATGATTTGAAAATTTTGGAAAAGGATGAAATTTCTATACTTTTTCAATTGGAAATGTATTTTCCTCTATATATTTTTGATATAATAGTGCATTTAATGATTCATCTGGTTCGAGAAATAAAGATTTGTGGACCTGCATATCTTCGTTAGATGTATCCTATTGAAAGGTATATGAAAATATTAAATGGGTATGTTAAGAATCCATATCAACCTGAAGCCTCTATTATTGAAAAGTATATTTCTGAGGAGGTTGTAGAGTTTTATACGATCTACTTGGATATGGCGGAGCACATAGGATTGCCTCAATCTCACCATGAATGAGTTAATAATGAGGGAAAGGGGATTCATGGCTTGAAAGTCAAATCATTGTTAGCTAAATAGATGAAAAGTTTAGAATTATACATCTTGAATAACATAGTTGATGCTCAACTATATGTCACATTGCATATTAATGAGTTGAAACAAAGTTTTCTAAAGAAGAAAGAAATGTGGATTTTGAATGAGCACAACAAAACATTTTTATCATGGTTTAAAAAGACCTTGCTTGGTAGAACAGATGTATCAAATACATTAAGATGGTTAGTGTGTGGTCCATGTTTAAATGTGATAACATGGTCCGGTTATGACATTAATGGCTATACATTTCATACTAAAGCTCAGGAAAATAGAAGTGCAGTTCAAAATAGTGGTGTATTGGTGTTTGCAGAAGCAATGCATTTTTCGAGTTCTAAAGACAAAAACCCAATTTCAGTATCAACTGCATATTATGGAGTCATTGAAGAAATATGGGAGGTTGATTACTTTAAAATTAAAGTTCCTTTTTTTAACTGCAAATGTTTTATCAGTAACAATACTGTCAAACACGATGAATTTGGAATGACAGTTGTTAATCTGAATAGATTGGAAGACACAACAGATTCTTTTATAATGGAAACACATGAAAAAAAGATTTTCTATGTAATTGATCAATTAGATATGCAATGTTCTGTTGTTTTAAAAGGGAAAAAACAATATGTTGGTGAGGATAAACTTGATGAAGATGCTGATTTACGTGAGATCCCTACTTCCATGGAATGATTAGCAGAACATAATGATGAGTATGTTGAATACATGGTTTGTTCCATAAGGAATGATAATGATGAAGGAATTTGGGAAAAAAATCCATTTGTACTTTCCTAATATTATAGGTAACATATGTCTATTTATTGTTTACATTTATTATTTTCATAAAATGTTAGATATTGTAACTTTTTTCTTTATTAAAATTCGTATTAAAAAAATAAGTATAAGTTTTTGTTCATTTTATTTTTGTTTAGTTTAGATTATCATGTTTACCACTACGTAAATTATATATCTATTATTTTTGTTGAATGACAATTAATTTACCATGTTTACCATGTTTACCATGTCTACCATGTCTACCATGTTTACCATGTTTACCATGTTTACCATGTTTACCATTTTTACCATGTTTACTATAGTTTACCATAGTTTACCTTTACATAACTTATATATTTATTGTTTTTGTTGAATGAAAATTACACTACCATGTTTACCATATTTTACCATGTTTACTGTTGTTTGACATGTTTACCATATTAACCATGTTTACTATTATGTAACTTAGTTCAATTTTACATTTTTTGTTTACATTAGTATTATAGTATTTGAATTTGTATACTTGTGAACTAATGTTTGTTTTTTTTATTTGAAGGATAATGACAGATCAATCAGTTGATCAAACACATTATTTTGGAGATGATCATAATGATCATACCTCTGGGGAAGAACATTCACATGCTCCTCTTGATGTTACCCAATCTTCTTCATGTGCTCCCATAACAACAAAGAAGAGTTCAAGAGTTGGTAAACGTGGGTGCACACATTTACCAAAATTATCACTTTCCCGTACACAGGACCAGAGGATACTCATTGAGTTTGATGAGAATGATATGCCTAGAGGTCCAAATGCAAAATATTTTAAGAGTTTTGTATCAACTGAGGGTAAGAGAAAAGTAATCATTTTGTATGATGATTGGAGAAGTGTGGACAAAGCGATAATATATCAGTTTTGGGAGAAAATTTTGGTAAGATCTTTTTCTATTGTTTTCATATTATTTAAATTTTTCTAGTATAATATGTTTTACCTCTTCTTTATCAAATGAAATTTGATATTACTAACACTAGAGGAGTTATGAAGAAATTCTTATCGATGGCTTCTAGAAGATGGAGGGATTTCAAATCAACCCTCACAACTGATTTCATTTTTGGTCATAGGAGTCATGAAAATCCATGTCATATATATCCTTTCATAGATGAAGAGACATGGACACAGTTTGTTAAAAGTAGAAGAAAAGATTCATTTTTGGTAAGGGCAATGTAAACTTTTATAAGATTTATTATATAAATGATATTATTAATGTTTTTTTAATGATTTATTATTATTAATTTACAGTAAACAATGACATATCATCATGAGATCCAATCCAAACAAATATACCCTCATAGTTTATCTCAGGGAGGGTATACATTATTGGAAGAACAAATGATGGTAGAAAAATTACAAAAACTGAGAGCTAAGTCTTCAAGATTTGGAGAGTTTTCCCCTCCATCCCCTCCTAGACATGAAAAATGGAAGAGATCTTGGATGGGCAAAGGGGAAATATCTTTCGAAAGATTCGAGAATCGTAGTTGAGAGGATTTTAAGATATTTATTTTATTTATTTAAGTTAAAAATATTCTTTATATAATATGAATCATTACAGAAATGTTCAATTAATTAATGCATGATTCTCTTGAGGATCAGAGATTATAGGGGGCATTTACAGCTACTGGGAGGAAAGATATTTTATCTACAACATTGGGAAAGCCCAAACATCCTGGTCATGTATGAGGATATCTGACGGGTGTATCGGTAAGAAAATTGTTTCCATGTTCTTAAACTTCTTTTGTTGAGGTTGTTTATAAAAAAATAGAATCCTTGGAGGCTTAAGTTCCTAACATTAATGTGATGATGGAGGAAAATATTAGAGTGTCGATACATTCTATGTTTGCAAACATGAAAAGACAATTTCATACTACAGCTCCCACTCCTACACCTCCCCCTCCAGACCCCATTATTTATCCTCCACCTCTGCTAGTAGCTCCCACTCCCCCACCTCAGCATGCAGACCCCATTTTTTATCCTACTCCTCCATCACAACTTCTTACTTATTGCGAGTTATATGTTGATGATCCTCAACATCATATAGTTTCATATGGGCTGGTATATTGTATTGGAGATACAGTTCATCATCAACAGTTAGTGGTAGAGCATAATAGGGTCACTGTAAAGGATATTATAGATAGATCATCTCGAGTACCATTACCTACATATGAGGTGATAAAAGTTGGACATAGTATCGACCATTTTCTAATTTGGCCATCCAGACTTTTGCGACTCATTACCATAGAGTTATGTATGTTATATATTCTATTTTTTTATTAATGTTGTTTTAACATTTGAAAACTAATATATTTTTCTATTTATTTTTACAAGAATAATTAAAAGGTAAAGAAATATTGTATAAACAACAACAAAGACAAATGGCTCTGACATCAGATATAGATTCTAGTAGTCTTGACAGATTGTCAAGATATTCAAATTTTTTGGTGGATCATTAGGAATTTCCAATGGAAGCTCATGTTTTTGGACGTGTAATAAATGTGGGGACTATGAAAAATGATATCATGGAGCTTGTTACTGGAGATAAGTTGGTTATTAACATGGTGCAAATATTTTTCACGTAAGTCTTAACACCTTTTCCTTGCATTATATTTATTAAAAATGTATACGTATGTATTTTTTGTATTAGGTATCTTTATAACATGTGTGAGAAGAATGAGCGGACAGATGTATATGGATTCATGGACCCGCATTTGATTTTCCCTAAAGCACATGCATTGTATGGGGAACAAATAATGCTTTATATTGTTGAAATATTTGAACAGAATATAATCACACAATGTTGGATGATGCCTTTTTGTGAGAGGTATGAAACATATCTCTGGAAAAGAGTTCATTATATTTTATCATAAAAAACCAATAACCTTAAATTTTCTTTTATCAGTGATCATTGGATGTTAGGTGTTCTTTGACCAAGCGAGAAAACACTTTATTGGATATGCTCTATCCATGGTGATGTGCAGGAAAGTTTTAAGAATATGTTGGAAAAGTAAATTTCAATTTCTTAATAGTTGTATATATTATAATACATTTTAAATTTATCCTGTTCATATTATTTTCTAACAGGGGATGGGTCTACTTTCGAAAAAACACAAAGAAAAGGAGTACCAAGATCAAATATGTAAAAGTAAAGGTAAATATCCATTTATAATTTGTACTTTTTGATGTTTTACATAAAAATAATATTTTGAATTTACAATCATTTAAACAGAATTCTCATGAACAACAAGGAGTCGTCGAATGCGAATATTATATGTTAAGATTTATGTATGAAATAATTACAACTGGAACACTTGTGCACTTTGACCTCATAAGATTTCCTTTTAAACATTTCCATAATATTTCATTTGATTTTTTAATTGTATATGTTAACTACTATCCTTTTACTTTGTAGCTATTTGATGACCCTTAACCCTACAGTGCTCAATATTTCAAACACTTACAAGTGGAATGGTCAAATTATTTTACAGGTTTGATTGGATTTTAGTTTTTTTGTAGTGTAAAATGTAATTTTGAATATTCTCATTATAATTGTGTATTTGGTATTAATTTATGTTGGATTTAAGTTTTTTTTAGATGACATTGTATGTTTTGAATGTTATATATGTGAATGTTTAATTTTTCTCTACTTCTTATTTTGGTCTAGTTCTGATGGATTTTCTGGTATGGATTCTAGTCTTGGGGAGGTTTACAGGGGTGTGGGGGGTGTCCAGTGGGGTGGGGGTTTCCAGGGGTGTGGGAGGGATGTCCAGTGGGGTGGGGGTGTCCAGGGAGTCCATGGGGGTGGGAGGGTGTCCAGGAGGGTTGGGGGGGGGGTATCCAGGGGTGTGCAGGGTGTCCAGTGGGATGGGGGGTTTCCAGGGGTGTGGGAGGGTTGTCTAGTGGGGTGGGGGTGTTTGGGGTGTCCATGGGGGTGGGAGGGTGTCTAGGAGGGTGGGGGCTATCTAAGAGGGCGGGGGTTATCCAGGGGTGTCTAGGGGTGTCTAGGGGTGTGGGTGTCCAGTGGGGTGGGGGTCCAGGGGTGTGGGAGGGATTTCCAGTGGGGTGGGGTGTCCAAGGTGTCCATGGGGGTGGGAGGGTATCCAGGAGGGTGGGAGGGCTGTCCAGGGATGGGGGGGTTGTCCAAGAGGGGGGTGTCCAGGGGGTATCTAGGGTTATGTGGGGTGTCTAGTGGGGTGGGGGTTTCCAGGGGTGGGGGAGGGGTGTCCAGTAGGGGTGGGGGTTTCTGGGGTGTCCATGGGGGTGGGAGGGTGTCCAGGAGGGTGGGGGTTGTCCAGGAGGTGGGGGGCTGTCCAGGGGGTGTCCAGGGGTGGGGGTTTCTAGTGGCGTGGGGGGGGGTGGGGGGGGTTCTAGGGGTGTGGGAGGGTTTTCTAGTGGGTTGGGGGTGTCCAGGGTTTCCATGGGGGTGGGAGGGTGTCCATGGGGGTGGGAGGGTGTCCATGGGGGTGGGGGCTGTCCAGGAGGGTGGGGTTGTCTAGGGGGTGTCCAGGGGTGTGGGGAGGTGTCCATTGGGGTGGGGGTTTCCAGGGGTGTGGGAGGGTTGTCTAGTGGGTTGGGGGTGTCCGGGGTGTCCATGGGGGTGGGAGGGGTGTCCAAGAGGGTGGGGGTTGTCCAGGAGGGTGGGGGCTGTCCCGGGGGTGTCCAGGGGTTTGGGGTGTCTAGTGGGGTGGGGGTTTCAAGGGGTGTAGGGGGTGTACAGTGGGTTGGAGGGTGTTCAGGGTGTCCATGGGGGTGGGAGGGTGTCCAGGAGGGTGGGAGGGCAGTCCAGGGGAGTGGGGAATGTTTAGGGGGGGGGGTTGTCCAGGGGGTATCCAGGCGTGTGTGGGGTGTCCAGTGGGGTGAGGGGTTTCCAGGGGTGCGGGATGGTTTTCCAGTGGGGTGGGGGTGTCTGGGGTGGGGGTTGTCTAGGAGGGTGGGGGGATGTCCAAGGAGTTTCTAGGGGTGGGGGTGTCTAGTCGGGTGGGGGGGGGGGGTTCCAGGGGTGTGGGAGGAATATCTAGTGAGGGGGGTCCAATGGGGTGGGAGGGGGGTCCAGGGGTGTGGGAGGGATATCTAGTGGGGTGGGGGTTGTCCAGGGTGTCCATGGGGGTGGGAGGGTGTCCACGAGGGTTGGAGGGATATCCAGGGGAGTGGGGGATGTCTAGAAAGTGGGCTGTACAGGGGGTATCCAGGGGTGTGGGGGGTGTCCAGTGGTGTGGGGGTTTCCAGGGGTGTGGGAGGGGTGTCTAGTAGGGTGGGGGTGTCTGGGGTGTCCATGGGGTGGGAGAGTGTCCAGGAGGGTGGGGGTTGTCCAGGAGGGTGGGGGGCTGTCCAGGGGGTGTCCAGGGGTGGGGTGTCTAGTGGGGTGGGGGTTTCTAGGGGTGTGGGAGGGTTATTCAGTGGGGTGGGGGTGTCTAGGGTGTCCATGGGGGGGGGGGGAGGGTGTCCATGGGGGTGGGAGGGTGTCGAGGAGGGTGGGGGTTTTCCAGTAGGGTGGGGGCTTTCTAGGGGTGTCCAAGGGTGCAGGGAGGTGTCCAGTGGGGTGGGGGGGTTCCAGGGGTGTGGGGGGTTGTCCAGTGGGGTGGGGGTGTCCAGGGTGTCCATGGGGGTGGGAGGGTGTCCAGGAGGGTGGTAGGGTTGTCCTGGGGAGTGGGGAATGCCTAGGAGGGGTGGGGGCAGTCCCAGGGGTATCCAGGGGTGTGGAGGGGGGGGGATTTCCAGTGGGGTGGGGGTGTCCAGGGTGTCTGTGGGGGATAGGAGGGTGTCCAGGAGGGTGGGAGGGCTATCCATGGAAGTGTGGAACTATCCAGGAGGGGTGGGGGCTATCTAGGGGGTGTAGGGGGTGTAGGGGTGTCCAGTGGTTTGGGGGGGTTTTCAGGGGTGTGGGAGGGTTTTCTAGTGGGGTGGGGGATGTCCAGAAGGGTGGGGTATATCCAGGGGTGTGGGGGTGTCCAGTGGGGTGAGGGGGGTTTCCAAGGGTGTGGGAGGGCTGTCTAGTGGGGTGGGATGGTTTTGGTCTGGTTTTGTTATGCTTTTGGTCTATTTCTGGTTTGTTTCAGGTTTTCTTATGTAGGGAATAGTTGTGGTTGAATGGTTTTATTAAAAAAATTGTTTTTACATTGGTTATTTTATAACCGACGTAAATAATGCATGTTTATGGGTTTTAATGTCGTTTATTTGAAAACCAACGTAACAAATGCATGGGAATGGGTTTTTACGTTGGTTATTTCATAACCGACATAATAAATGGAACAAAAATAAGTTTTTACATCGTTTTTTTGATAAATGATGTAATAAATGGAATGAAATAAGTTTTTATAGCAGTTATTTAATAACCGACGTAGTATATATTTTCTCACGTCAGTTATCATTTAACCGACATGAAAAACCCTGGGCAGACTGGTTTATCACGTCGGTTAAAAACATAACCGACTTGATAAACTCTTCAGAGGTGTAGTTTATTACATCAGTTCTTCTATAATAGACATCAAAAAGTAGATACCACATCATTTATTTAAAAACCGTCATAATAAATCATGACTCTGAAGTGTTTTCCACGTCGTTGTTTGATGAACCGATGTGAAAAACCCTTCAAATTATTGTTTTTTTATGTCATTTTTAAAATAACTTCCGTAAAAACAATATTTATAACATCTCCTATAATAACGTCATCCAAAGTCCGATGTAAAAAATAAAAAATAACTACTATAAAAAACATTTTTTGCACTAGTGGTACATGGATTAGAATTTGTGTTTTTGGAATTCTTATATGATGGAATTTTATACAAGATATTTTCTATGAGTAATATTAAAAAAAATTGGCCATCCAAGACAAATAAAGGTGCCACCTTGATCTACTTCACTGTGGGAGGTGGCCTCAACCACATAGGAGAACCAACTAACTAATCTAGCATAATGAAAAGAGGAATAAAGAACCTACATAGGCTGATTGGTGTATTCAAAGAGGTTCATAGGTGTAGAGTATGTTCATAACCCTCACAAGGTTCTCACATAGGTGGCGTACAAGGGTTAGAGTGGGTTGGACCACCCCATGTGGTGTTTGAATGTTTTTTTGGTGTCAAAACTTTCTACTGGATTGAGAAATAAATGACACAAATTGTATTATTTGGAAGTATCAGACTATTTGAAGAACTGATGTGGTACTTGGCCATCATGTGAACTATTCAAATATATTTAAACTAACGAACATTTTTTGTCCATCCAATTTTATTTCTCTAAGCTATCTAATCACTTTTCATGATCATCTTAAACCTCTAGACCCTTGATGATTTTATTTCACCAGTATCACTACACTATAGGAAGAATTATTTCACTGTAATCTACATGGGAATCAAGATACCCATGCCTAAGTTTCTCTATACTTCATGGAGGGTTCAAAATCAATAGAGGTGAATATTTTGAGCTACATCATAATACATAAGCTTACATCACAAGATGAAGTTCATTTATTTCAATGGTTCTAGAAATTTTGAGGGAGTTTCACCATGGAGAGAATAGTTACGATATAGTAACCATGATTAAGCCAAAGAGAAACAACTACACCATGAAATAAGTGTTATGATACAACGTTTTCATTATTTCATTACAGAATAATTGTCTAGGATGCAATATATTGGAAGGTGATTTGTGAGGTTTTTACTCACACCACATAGAAATTCACTGCACCTTAGAGATAATATTTTTTCATGAAATAATTTTCTCACATGCACGTGAGGCTGATTACATGAAGAAAAAATATGTGAAGATTACTTGATTCTCAGTATCATGTGATATCGAAAAATAAGGATGGAAACCACCTGGAGTTTAAAATATAAAAATATTTGGTGATATTGATATTTAAATCGTGACTCGGAATTTTGTGGGATTTTTGAATGATTTAGGATTCTACATGAATTGTGGGTCAAATTCGATAATTGGAAGTTACAAGTTGTATTCAAATATAAAGAATAATGGGGATCCAAATTTTTTTATGATAATATTCACTTACAATGAATATATATTTGAGAAGAATGAGAATGAGAAAGTGTTCTTCAACACTGTGATTGTATAGAGACAAAATGATTATGTCAATAAGGAGATCTGATATATAGAACCTATAACATATTTTGATATATCTAAGTGAGAGAAAAATGAATAACTAATGCTTCAAATAGAGGAATCATCCCATGCATTAAATAATAAAAAGAGAAGAATATATGGATTATGGCATACTATATTTGATCAATCACAAGCCAAATATTATGAGTAATCCATCCTACAATATACTCTTATATTGTATAAGTTTGAAGAACTTTGAGGTAGCCCTTGATTAATGCATTCTTAAGACAAACCTTTTGACTGTTGTGAAATAGAGGTAGCCCAATAGATTTATACACATAGAAAAATATTATAGTAATTATTGGTGTCTATTAAAGAAGACATGTTCTATATTTCGTTGATCACTTAAGGAGGATTGGGTTGACATCCTACATCTGTGCTATATTGAATAACTTTCTTTGTACCCAGTTGGTTCTAGGAACATGATTACAAGTTCATACTCTTACTCATTCTTATATTTATAATAAAAGTAAAGTTGTGAGCATGGGATAATAACCACCATACATTAGGGACTAGTAGCTAAAGAAGATAAAACTCATTATCAAACCCTATTGTCCATTGTGCCTTATTGTTTTATGTGCATGATTTCTAATTATAGGTGAAAACAATAAGAGATTCATTTACTGAATAGGTAAAAGAGGAAAAGAAAGGGATAAAAGTTTAAAGTAGTAAAAATTATTCCCATATTGATTCACCCCCATATGAGTGTGGTTATCCCAAAAGTGGTCCTAACATTTTGTAGTGACATGAGTTATATTAACCTTCTTCACAATTCTTTTTGTTGAAAAATATTTTGGAAAAATGAAGGATACCTATTAGTTGGTACATCAAATTTATACTTCTTATACACACTATGTTCATACTTTTATTTTTATTTATTTTATTTTTCCTCATATTTATAATAACCATTGAATGAAAATGATCTTCATGACTTGTAATTTCAAAATCCATTAAAATAAGACCAAATTATGGGTTTTTAAATTGAAGGTGATCAATTTCATCTGATTTATCTTGATCCAAAATCCTATTTAATATAATAATAATAATAATAGAAATCCAATCCCTGATCACATGATTTTACATTATTTTACTCATAAAATTCATTAATGAATAAAAACTAGGGATCAATAGGTCTAGTGTCTTTGTAATAATTATAAAAAACAAGAACCTTTAAATAATAAAAACTCATGTATTTCTCATCCAATGTAAATTTTCTCACTATAATAATAAATAGTTAAACATTAATTAGTATTCAATATTTCCCAAAACTTTTCTACAAAATATAATCTTTTATAAATAACACATGTATTACTTTCCTTCATTACTTGGTAAAATGGAAACATAAGAAAGGGGTGATCTCAAATGCTTAGTAAGAGAATAACTTATCAACATGTCGTCAAGGGTTAGATCATAAGTATATGAGAAAACATGAGCATAGAGAAATTTCTTATAAAAAGGGATATGAAATAATGGGAGTTATCCATAAATCATTAAGGAAGTACACGTAATCTCAAAATAAAAAATAAGTACCATTATATAATAGTGTGATATAAGCATGGAAAAAGGAATAAGGAAATGATATCATAAGATCATATAATATTAAATATGTGGCATTAACATAAATCATGAAATCATAAACACAGGTCAAGGTTCACTCCCAAGATCATCATCACATACTAGAAAAGTCCCATAGTAGATTGGGTTCACTCCTCATTCCCATAAAAAATAGTGGAAGAATTCCTATAGTTGATTGGGTTCACTCCCTAATCCCATACATAACATCTCATGATATATAAATATTTACCCAATGAATTGGAGAGATATATAATTTTGGTCCCACCCATCACATAACATAGTGTGATTAGGATAACCACACATGAACCATACATGGTATATAATGAGATGAAAACATTACCCAATGAAATATAGGGATATATAATATCAGGCCCACATAGTGTGCTTAGACTAACTGTATGTGCACCATACATAATATATTATAAGTAAAAAACATGGAGGGATATGTAATTATAGGTCCACCCACCACTTAGTAAAAATCATGATACGTATATACATACATGTTCTACATAATGAAAATAAACCATAAACAAAGCATAAACATGATAAAACCCATGAGAAAGAAGTGGGTTTCATAATCACATATCAAAGAATAATAAAAGGATATATTATAAGGATTATCAAGATAATAAGTAATTAAATCATTTTGAATGTTCATATTTTAATATAGAAACATAGGTTTTGAACATTGAGTTTCAATATAGTAAAATTCATGATAATGATCAAGGATAAGTATGAATAAAAAAATGAATTGCATAGAAGATGTTTTTCAAAATTAGAATAGGATCTTTTAAGGAAGGAAATAATTTAATATTTACCTTTAGACCATAATTTTAATTGGATAGTTTTCCATAAAATAATTAGGATTTTTTAAAATCTATTCATGGTGAAAAACATTCTATGGATGTGACACTTGTCATAAAATAAGAAATCAGAAAGTTCCCTTAATCTGGGTTTACTTATAAGTGAGAATTTTGAAGGGAACATAAAACATGTATTAACCATAATAAATAATGGTATAGTAAAATATGTATATATGTAAATAATATATATAAAATATATGGAATAAATACATGAGAATAACATAGATAAGAATAGGAGAAAAATAAAGAGAATGCATAATCCAAAAGTAATGAGGGTGGTTTCAGAAGATCCCTTTTTATGTTTTACAAGTCCTTTTTTGAAATCCAAAATCATAAAAAATATAATAAAAAATGATTTGGGAAATAAGAAAATGGAAATATGAAGTTCATGTGAGATAACACAAAATTAGGTTTCCAATTAAAAAAATGATAACATTATAAGGAAGATAAATTATGGACAAGAAGGGGAAACCATATTTAAAGAGTGTAAAAATTATTATCAATAATGATATACTTTATGAAGATTAAATTCATCAAGACAAGTACATTTAATTAAAAATTAATTTCCCCTAACAGAGGGATATACGGATGAATGTAAAATCTTATTGTGGAAGAAACCAAGTGTATATGTAAGAAGTACATGTTGAGATCTTATAACACTAAAAAAGGTTGTTTTAGTTAAAAAACACCATAAGTGCCACAATATTTCAAATTTAAAATTCATAGAAGGTATAACATGATATTTATTGGAAAATCCATTTTATTTCATGAAATTTATGACAAAAATAAATCCACACCTAATTCATATACCATAAAAAATAACAAGTGGTGAATATTATTGATATCTTAATGAAACAAAATTGAGATCCAAAAACCCTTACCTCATATTTCCTCTTAGTTAAATGATCCCTAAATATTGAAATTATTTCACTATGTCCTTTTTATAAACAATTGGAAACAATTATTCTGTAATCACCTGGTGAAAATAGATTTCATATGGAACTCTCTGAGTTAATGTTCTAGAACTTGGTAGAAATAAAGTTCATCCAAATCACTACTAGTAAGTCAGAATCACTTCATATCTGTTCACTATAAAAAACATTCATAAATTGAAATTAAAAGTAATTAATTAAATAACACTATGTCTTTATGTGGTTTGAACTAAAAGTCCTACATCCATAGGAGAAACATTGTAGCATTTCATTTCTATGGAAAGAAAACTTTAAGACTTAGTAAATGAGGAGTCACTCTTGATTACTATTATATAACTAATCACGTATATTTATAACCCAACATCCCACACAAGATTCTCACCCTTCATATATAGATAGTAACTTTTAGTCATCTAGTAACAACGATCTCCAAAAAGTGCAGACTTTTATCTATTCCACTATTCCCGTCATTGATCTCTTATAGAAATCTTTAGAATTATTTCCACCTTAGGTAAACCCATAAACACCTAAAAATAAAGATGAAAATTCCTATATTTTGTAAATAAAAGTTGAAACATCTAGAATAACACTACTATGCACTGATCACATTGGAAGAATCTTCTTCTGAACAACCTCCTTCTGTAAACCTCCTTCCAGAACATTGAAAGAAAAACTGTCCACTACCACTACTTAAATGAACTAAAGTTATTATGAAGCCACTCCTTATGGTCGATAGATTTCAATAAACTGAAAAAGGATTCACACATTCACAATAATCTCCCACTCGAATACTGATTCAAAGAAAACACCACAACACCACCTTCAACTTCCACAAAACATCCTTTGATTTCCATTATATAAAATGATTCTACACCTCCTTTTGTTCACCCAAAACCAAATGAGGCTAAAATTTGACTCAATATTTCTAGACCCAAACTATTGGTAAATATATCCACTAGATTTCATTTCCATTTTCTAACTTTTGTAACTTTAACTCTCCATCTTCCAGGATCTTCTGGATATAATGGTACTTCATATTAATGTGTACTGATCATGAATGAAACACTGGATTCATAAAAGAATGAATTGCAATGTGGATATCAAGAAATAATAACCATTTCCCCTAGTTGAATACCAGTTATTTAACTAAACATCTTAACCATACCATCTCATTACTTTCTTTCATAACAACAACATACTCTACTTCTTCTATAGAAAATGAAATCACTAGTTGTATCCTAGACATCCAACTTACTGTGATTCCTCTAAAAGTGTAAACATATGTGTTTTTACTCTTCATATAATTGGAATAACCCAAAAATTATACATCTATAAACCCAAGTAATATATATTCATCTCTTAAATAAATATTTATACCTTAAATTCCTTTGAGATGTCAAATAACCCACTTAACTACTTCCCAAAAGGCCTTCCCTAGATTTTTCATAAATAGGCTGGCCACTCCCACTACATGAGAAATGTATATATGTGTACACACCATACTATATATCAAATTTATAACTATTAATTCATACAATACTTTTACCATATAATTCTTTTCTTCTTCTATTTTTAGCACTTAATCCTTCGAAAGTTTAAAGTGTCCAGTGAGATGAGTTTAAATCAGCTTACATCCACTCATTATAAATATCTCAATAACCTTTAAGATTTAATCCATCTATGGTAAAACAAAACTTTAATTATTCCAATAATGTTCAATCATCATGCATGAGATCTTATTAGCTTCACCAAGATCTTTTGTCTCCAAATTTCCAAACAAATCCTCCTTCAACTCCTGAATCAACTGAATATTTGGACCTACCAATAACATATCATCTATATACAATAGTAAGATAATTAATTCATTCATGTTGAACTCTTTTTGGTAGAAAGAGTAATTATAATTATATAAAGTGAAACCTTTCTCTTACACGAAGGAATCAAACTTTCAGTTCTAACATCTCGGTGCATGTTTCAAACAATAAATACTTATTATTAGTTTTCACACCAATACCTGATTCTAATTTTCCATGAAACCAACTAGTTAATTAATATAAATTTCTTCCATCATATTCCCATGAAGAAAATTCATCTTCACATCCATTTTTTCAAGGTAAAATTTTCTAAAAGTAACCAAACATAAAATGGTTCGGATGGTAGTATGTTTTACTACCATATAGAATATCTCATAGAAGTCAGTACCTTCCTTCCATTGAAAACATTTCACAAACAGACTAGTTTATATCACTTCCTTCCATAGTCCTATTATTTAAATTAGAATACCCACTTATTCTAATGTTTATTCTTCCCTAGTGGTAATTATGTTATTTCCCTAGTGTTATTCACTCACAGTGAATATAACTCCTCCTTTATTGATAACTATCACTTTTTTGGAATCACCTAGTGTATCCACTTATTCTAGATTCTATGGTTCTCCTAAATCTGATAAAATTAAGAAACTTAGATTAGTTTCATATATATGAAATGGTAATAATATCCTTATAGATTTTCAAAAATTGACTTGGTATTAAAATTCTTCCAGAACTTTAAATTTTGAAACTTCACCTTCTATAACTCTTTGCAAATCTTTTCCAGATTGTGATCTTTCAGATATAACTTCTGCCGGATAAACTTCCAAAAAAAATTAATTACCCTCTAAACTTCATTCTGGAATATAAGCCCTTCTATAATATTTAGATATATATGAACATTCTAAAACATGTGATCATATGGAACCACCATTCAAATAAAATTTAATTGAAGTTGAATTTGCATCCTTCAATTTCTTACCATTCCATAATATCTTCTCAATAAATATCACATTCTAATTTATAAAGACTTTCTAATTTTTATCATCCAAAATATAAAAACCAAATTCTTCATCTCCATAGCCTAAAAAGAATCATGATTTAAATTTATCTTCAAGATTATCTATGTCCTTTTAATCCATGTTCATGTAGGATGAACTTTTAAAAACTCTTAGGTGAGTAACATCTAAAAAAATTTCAAACCAAAGTTCTTCTCATAACTTCTATCCAAATGGTGACGCAGTACTTATATTGGTTAAGTGAGTTGTTGCACCAAATGATTCCACCCAAAACTCCTTAGGAATTCTATAATGTAACAACATAATTCTTTTCTTATCCATCAATGTGAGATTCATTCTCTTAGTTAAACTATTTTGTTCAAGTGTTCTATAAAATCTGGATATTTTTGTATATATATTCCATTTAAATTCAATAATTTTCTTCATATGAACTAAAATTAAAATTATGATACATTGATAAATTAAGTTTATCACCTTTAAAATAATATTATTATGTATCAATAAATTATCTAATATATTTAAATTCTTTCAATTGGAATGTTTTTATAAAATAGTATTAAAAACATTTAATGATTAAAAACACCTTCAGTCAATAAAAGTGGTTTATCCTTATATCATGTATTTTCAAATAAGATTTGAATATATAATTTTTAGAAATATAATTAGATAAAATTAACTTTATTTTTAATTTATAATATCAAAATTTACTTAGTATTAATTTTTTAACATTTTATGAAAATATAATTTTTTAGTCGAAAATGTGATTTTTATGAAAATTATAATTTTCATGACATTATAAATATTTAAGAATGACCTATAAAGTCATAAAATAATATAATTGATCAAATATTAAATTAATTAATTAAATTTTTCTTTTTAAAATATTATTTTAACTTAGAGAAACCATGACCAACATTTTTAAAACTAAAGTAAAAGGTTACTTTAATAAACAAAAATGGTTTATCTCTTTTCTTTAAATTAATTAATATTTTAGAAGAATTAGTTTATGGGTTTATTTTAATGTCACATAACCTTAATTTTATATATAATAAATCAATTTATGACATAAAAATTATTAAAATTAGTAATTTTAACTCGCACATAAATTGTATACTTAAAAACACGATTGTCTCAAAAACTATTTTTAAGCATTAAGAGAATTTATTTTAAAATAAAAAATTTTTAATCATAGTAATTTTAATTGATAAAATTTATATCATATAAAAGATTAAAATAATCAAATTAGGTGGTAATATCAACATTAACTGAGATCATTTTAAAAAGTTAACATGGGTGAAATGAAAAGTTTCCTATGTAAAATTGAACATGGGTAAAGTGAAAAGTGGAAGAAGAAACCAATGAATAGATCAAAGGTGTAACCAAATTTAGTGTATGGTATTATTTTCTTATATTTTATTTCCCATAATCTATAATTTATAATTATAGGATTTTTACCTTAAATAGTGTAAATAAATAATTTAATAAGTGAATGTGTTTTCAAAACTACCCTTTCATTCACTTATAAAAGGGAGAAATACCACCCATTAAAGGTATACACAATCCTTTGGTTTCCTTACCAAAAATATGAAGATTTACCTGTAGAAAAATCTCCCACAAACTTAATCTTTTTTCCATCTTTGGTTATCTTAAGTCTTTAATTTCCAAGGGTAATTTCAAGGAAAATCTAAGTCCCCTACGTGAGTGTTTCTTCTTCTTAGTCTTTCTTTTTAAATTTTTATTATCCTTATATTACCTGATCCCATTAATATAATGTATTAAATATAATTTATATACTAAAGTTTCATTATATTGATTTAACAATAACTATTCATTCCCATGAATCCACTAAGAAAAACATAATCATTGATTGTGCGATTGTGTGAACTATCACCACACGAAGCGATGCGGTTTGTTTTTTATAAGTTCCTTTTGTGGTTTGTACTAAGTATGAATATGATGAATATTTTGTATATATATTAATTATAACTCTTAAATTATTAATCTATTTTTTCTACCTCCCTCCTATTTTATGGAAAATGAAAGTGTGGTGTGTGTGTAAATGCGTACTACCACCTCCACATCAAAAACACATTTCATTTTTTATTATCACCCAACGTGCAATAATTTAAAAAGGTTTTTATGCATAAATATGATATTTATAACACTATTTATATTTAGTTGGTTGTGATTTTTTTTAAGTTTGTAATGTCTGGGTTCCAGATGCAACTCAAAGGTGCTTCATACCTGGTTGGCCTCATGGCTGCAAGAACATCTTCCTAAACTCCATAGGTTTCCAAATAGAAGCGAAGGACTATGTGTGTCAGTGGGGAGACTATGTCCTCATTAGCATATCATAAAACAATATAAATACAACAACAGTTCAATAGAAGAAGCAGTAAACCATACAACCGAAATAAACAGTAGAAGACTGATAGTATAAACAAAACCATAAGTTATATCATATACAAGATGATGATACATGTCATATGTTTTTAAGAAAATAACCAAAATAGGTACAAAAAATTCATATAAAATAAATTTCCCAAAAGTAAAAAAAATCCAAAATAATCATAGTAGCATCACAAGCCTCAGCTTGGTCCCATTCTCTCCTGTTCTTAAGCAGAATATCAAGTACCTGTATTTGGGAGCTTTCTTTATCGACACCTGAAATCATATAATCTATTTGGGTCCAAAAGGGTGACCCAAACATGGTGTGATATATTATCTTATTATTCAACCACCCAAGTTGTATTCCAATTAGTTAGTGAATATATATATAACAAGTGTGTAGGAAGTATAATAATAGACAAGGAAGTACTCAAAAGTAAACATCTATCTCATTTAATCAATTTAATTTAACAATTCAACATCGTTTAATTTATATGTCTTGAGATCTGGATCAATACCAACATCCCTCTTATATTAAATAGCACGAACAAATGCTAAACATTCCATATATAAAGATATGAATCAAGCTCGAATCCAAGCTTGTGCTTTGGTTTAGAATACGGTTCATATAGTATTCTATTATTAATTCAATTTCGAACATGTGATTGTTCCTAACATTCATAAGTTGGAATTTTGTTATCTCTTGAGGTATGATATCAAACTATGCCAATTATTAACATTCCTAATTTTTAATTCAAGTATCTCCCAGGTATGGTATCCACCAACACCCTACAAGCCTCTCCCGGTGAACCTCTCAAGAACCTGATATCGCTCTAGGTGGGGTGTGGAGTCCTTCCAATCTATTCTGTCCTCAATGGTCCTATATGGATCCCAAGTATCATCCATGGCATAAATAGTCAATTCCCTTTTTGATTCCTCCCATGTAATCCTTCATTTGGATCCATGATTCACTCGGCATATAAATTAAGCCTCAATGAGTCCATCAATGACATCCTTCATTTGAATCCATGATTCAACCAGGGAATAAATAGTCAATTCCCTTTCTGAGTCTATTCATGTAATCCTTAATTTATATCCATGATTCACATGGTATATAAATTAATCCTTAATGATTCCATCCATGGCATCCTTCATTTGGATCCATGATTCACCCATGGAATAATCAAGGTTTAGGCCATTGATTCCATCCATGGTATCCTTAAATTGGATCCATGATTAACCCATGTATATTGAACATTTCCTCAATTAAATTCCATTTAAACACTTCATTTAATATTTTCAAGTTCAATCCTAAAATAATCTATTTCAATCTCACCTCAAAAGGTGACTCAAGCATTGTCCAACCTCAAAAGGCTTGGCCTTTCAATTAATCACATGGGAATTCTCAATATAACAAACCTCACAACCCTAAAAATATATTACATGGATAAGATATCAACTATATCACATGGTTAAATCAATAATAAGAGAAATTAAGCTTAATAAACCAATACATGGCATAGGCATCATTTAAATCCCATGCATAATTCATCAAAAGGTCCATTTAACAAAAACACACAAGGGATGATTCATTCATGGTTCACAAACTATTGAAAGAATTAATGAGCCTATTAAAAAACATATAACATGACTATCCATACTAGGGTTCAATTTCAAGTTAAGCCAATACCCAAAAAATGGGCACGTGACACGATGACATATATAAACAACCTGACTATTAATGAAATGCACGAGACCACCTACCTTAGGTTAATGCTTAATAGATCATCCAATATCAGGTCCTGGTTTAGATTATATTGGTATAAATCTATAAAATAGATAAATAACATGAAAATAGGGCATATGAGTCTAAATCCAAATAGTGCAGCTGATAGCCAGAAGATCAGAGAAAGATTAAAAAGGAATTGAGGTATTACTATTACATATCCAACGAGATGAACCAAGATTAAATTGGGGTTTGGATGGAGATGGTACCTCAAATCCTAGGATATATCAAGGTGGATAGATTCTCAAGCTCCCTTTTTTGTGCATAGGAAAATAGGCCCAAAATTAGGTTTTAAAAGATTTTTTATTTTAATTAAAATTATTAGAATTATCAAAAACAGTAGGTTCACACGGTTTATGTGCATAGTTTACAAAACCATACATAAACCATGCATGGGTTACTATAGGTTTGGGGCATAGCGCAAAGTTTACCAACACAGTTTACTAATTGTGTGCAAACCAGGTGAAAAACAACTTTCAAAATCTGCTGAAATTGAAAACCTGAGCGCACAACTGTTCGGTCCAACCCGCATGGTTTTCACTAACCATACGACCTCCTATTTTCACCCAAAACCTTGGTTTTGGGATCCATACCATCCCCAGACACCCTCGATCCCTCTATGACCTCAATACGAATTCATATTAGGCCATATTTAAGAAATTAAACTAATAATTGATGGAAAAAAAGGAATTTGTACCTCAAATAAGAACTGAGTTCTTACAAACTTCCCCAATTAAATACATTCATCCATGAATTTCCCTTCCAAGGGTGGTGATGCATGATCTGAGAATAACTTTGGTCACTATGATTGTACATCAGCCTCCCACTCCTAGGTCTCTTCCTGTACTTGGTCATGCTTCCATAGCACTCGTACTAAAGGAACAGACCGACCTTGGAGAACCTTCATGCTACAATCTACAATTCATATAGGATGATCTTCAAAGGATGCGTCTACTTATAACTCAGCCTCCTTTAGCTGAAAGGCATGAGATGGGTCTGAATAGTAATGTCATGGTTGAAAAACATGGAAGATGTCGTGCATTTACTGGTACCTCTGAGGTAACTACAACTGATATA
This sequence comes from Viscum album, assembly GCA_963277665.1. NCBI lineage: Eukaryota > Viridiplantae > Streptophyta > Magnoliopsida > Santalales > Viscaceae > Viscum > Viscum album. The sequence continues at coordinate 1,955,907,898 of OY728130.1, forward strand.
AAACCAGATTGACTCTCTCCAAAATCATAAATGGCCCGACATATCTCAGTGAAATCTTACACTATCTCATGATCCTATTGTGTTCTAGCCTCGGTAAAACACGTAGGAAAACCTGATCCCTAACCTCAAAATCTATAGGTTGTCTTGAATGATTGGCATGTGATTTCTAATGAGAATACACAATATCCATCCACTTTTGAATTAACTGTACCCTCTTTGTGGTCTCCTAAACAAGATGATGTCCTAGCATAACTACCTTTCCTACCTCCATCCAACATAGGGGTGATCGACATGGCCTACCATACAAATCCTCATATGGATCCATCTAAATAGTATCCCAAAAGCTATTTTTGTAGGTGAATTCAACCAAGGGTATATGCCTCTCCCAATAACCCTTAAAGTCCAGGACACATGCTCATAGCATGTCCTCAAGAACCTAAATCGTGTGCTATGACTGGACATCGGTCTGGGAGTGGTATGTCATGCTCAAAAAAACCTGATTACCCAGTTCCCTTTGTAGCCCTACTAGAACTGTGAAGTAAACCAAGAATCCATATTGGAAATGATATAATCAGGGACCTCATGAAGTCATACTATCTCATAGATATACAATCTCTCAATCTCATCAACCCAAAAGGTTTCCTTGATCGGTAGGAAGTGAGATACCTTCATGATCCTATCAACAACAACCCATACAACATCATTACCTCAAGGATACCTCGGAAAACCAGTCATGAAATCCATCATGACATCATTCCACTTCCACTTGGGAATGGGTAGCTGTTGTAAAAGTCTATATGGTCATTGGTGTTCTACCTTAACTTGTTGATAGGTGGAACAGATCATGAAAGAACCATCTACATCTCTTTTCATACTCATTCACCAATATTAGTGATGTAAATATAGATACATCTTGGGGACACCTGGGTGAATTTCCCAAGATAAAGCATGAAAATACCACAACAAATCCTCATGCATGTATGCTGAAACCTGTAACACCCCAATCTTCCACGGTACGTTTCCCTTCGAATAATGCAATGGCGTGCATTGTACGCAACTTCGAGATTCTAACACACCACAACCAATCAAACTAGCTGTTATGAATAGTAATACCTACTTTTTGAAATTTTATAAATTCTATCTCTAAAAATGGAATTCATTTTTGGATTCGTAATATCGAAATTAGCCTAGGGTGAAATTTTGGTACTTTTCGGATAACTTTTATATTTTTATGAATAGTGAAAATTACTAAATTTTAATTAAAAACAACTTTTTAATCAAAATAATAAATAGTGATAAATTATGAATTTGAGTTGTTTTAAAGTATATTTAGAATATATTTTTACCATGTAATACAATGTGGGTCATTGAACATAATTTCACATTTAAACCAGACATAAACAAGTGTCAATCTTTTGATAGTTATTATCTCTTAAAAACACGCTTTTTGTTTTAACAACGGAAATTAATTTTAAATTAATTTCTGCCACTTATGTGTTTTGAATTTGGAAAAATGGATTCCATATTTGGATTCAGGATGTTCAAATTCTGTAAATAGGTAACTTTTATTTTTATACATTTTGGATAATTACTTCGGTAAATATTTTATTTACCATGGTTAAAGGGTAAATCCGGTAAACAAGGGTTAAAGAAATAATATTATAATAATACTAAATTACCCTAAAATGTGTCTTAACCCTATTGGTTGATACATGGTCGACCATGGGCATCTTTGGGTCGATTTTGGGACCCCATGGATCCACTTGTAAGTGATAGGGACACTTTATTTTAATTAAGTTAAAATAAATACAAAAATGACACAAGCATATATCTTTTAGCAAAAGAATTGTTACATAGTGTTATATATTTTGGATTTTAGACTATAAATATTAATTAGAAAGATAAAAAGATTTCCTACATGATGATATTTTATTTATTATTTTTAGACATTAAATAATTTAATTTATTTATGACACAATGGTGATACAGTAATTAATATAATAGTGAACAATTAGAATAATTGATATTATAAATACCCAAATAAATATAATTTGAGACTTTTATTGAATTAAACTAAATTTCTAGGTTAATATGATATATTATTATTTATTTAATTAACTTTTTTAGAAGTAATCATTTTGTTATGTGTTTCAAAAAAATCAACTATTGAATAGTGTCAAAATTGACATAAAAGAGTTTTTAAAACAAATATTATATTATTAATTGATATTAAATTCCAAAAAATCTAAGGTTCGTCCAAGAGACTTATATCATGATATTTTTATCATTAATGGACCACTTTGGGGTCTCTTGGATGAATATGGTAAGTTTATTAACCATATAATATAAAAATACAAAGAGACATTGTAAAAGTGAAAACTAATTAACTAAGAGTTAATACTTAAATATAAGGTTAATATAATGACCCAAACCTGTATAAATTATGTTGTTTGAGTGTTTTTCGACCCATACCCACCTTAAACTTTAAATAATCAACTTTGTAGCTATTATAAACCAAATATGAATTTATTATAAATTAATATTTCTAGCTTTTCCAAAGGTGCCCCTCACCCCTCTTATAAAAGGGCACTCCTCCTTCTCATTTCTTCACACCTTAAAAACCTTTTGGTTCGGCCAACCCCTGCCCAAATAATCTCTCAACTTCCCTCACTACAACCTAGAGGCCTTAGTTTGATCATAAATCCAACCTAAGGATCCCTTTTTATCAAATCAAAAGGAAGAACCCGAAGAAGAGGTAATGTTTTCACCACCCCTTTTCAAGTTCCTTTCTTCTTCCACTTCTTCTTTCTTTGTTATTACCATTCTAAAATAACAACTCCAGTATCTTATATATACTGTGATGTTATTATAAATATTTTACAACCATATTCAGTATTCCATCCACCCTTTTAATAACATGTCACCATACGTGCGTACGTACGGCTTACCGTCTCCACGTCGTGGTGTAATTGTTATTCAATATATTATTATTTGGGTGGGTATAATAATGATGTGTAACTTATTTAAATAATAAATATAACATGATAATTATTCTTTATATATGATATAACATCCAATTATATATTATTTTAATATCAAAATAATGATATTGTCGCTCGTGCGTACGTACGGACTACCGTCTCCACGAACGCGATGAGATTCATTCTCCATCATATCCATTCAAGTATAATTATTATTTGATGATTTAAAAATAATTTTTAAGAACTTTTTATCATTATGGATATGAATAAGATACAACCTATCCATGAAAAACATGGCTTACGTAACAAAACATACAAAAGAAAACGAGTAAGTTAACACCCGAAACGACGATAATTCTAAGATATTATTAACAAAGCAATGTTAAAAGATCATATATGATATCATATTAATGTATATGATTCATTAATAATTTAATAACAATTATTTCAACATTATAAAGGAGGTTAACCTACCCCCAACCAAGGAAAAGTACAAGGTAAGGGGTTTCTAATCTCACTTTTAATTTCGTGAGATTTCCATTATTCACCACTTATTTATTGCATGTGGTGTGTGTACTGCCCATGATTGTATTAATTGTGTAATATACTCTAATTTATGGATATTTACATCATCATTGTATGATCCTTCTTTCATGGGTGTATGTTTCTTAAGTTACCAAATTGATAAGGGAATTTGATATTTCAATTTCCACTCATTCAGCTTTACGCATACTTCATTGATTATTTTACTCCAAGATTATGTGTGGAATTACTATTCATTTTATTATGTCATATTTTCCACTCCCCTTTCTATGGATATACTTTTGATACACATAATCACTCCATTGATAAATTCTCAAGTGATCGGTAAGAACTTGATAAGAGTAATTTTAACTCAATCTCCATTTGTTGAGTTAAGTATCCAATTCATTAGTGTTGTTTTTACAAGAATATGTGTGAATGTCATCTGATTGATTTACACTAAATATCCAATAATATTGAGTGTATTTATATTTTTCACACATAATTATGTCGTTGATTTATCCTTAACCTAAGGATATGGTCTTTATAAGAGAATTCATCTCAATTTACATTCCATTGAGACTTCTTTGTTGTTATACACCAAATTACTTTTATATGGTGTATATATTGTACTTTGACATAGTATATCATGAATCCCTTTATTCTCATGATATTAAAAAGTTTTTATTACCTCAATTATTTTTATTCAAGTGTCTCTCTTTTGGTTAGAATCTCTAACTAAAATACCATTTTTTAAATGTTTTAAAGACGTATTCATATAAATCTTGCTCATTAATGTCCATGTTTTAAAAATAGTTTTAAGGATTTATTTATATGGACATTAAAGTTTTAAAATTAAAAATCCTTTTAAAAATATTCAAAATGGTATGGGACACTTTTATTCAAAAATCTATTTTTAAATGGCTTCTTGACAAATAGTGTGACTTTTAAATGATTTCAAGAAAAAGGGGGATATTTATCTCAAATAGTTTTGATGATTATTTTCATCTATGTCAACACCCTTCATTATTCTTGATTGAGGTTAATGTGATACAATACAATCTTCCATATTTTATCGAATGAGTTATGTTTGACTGTGGATGTACTATTTTTTATACCATTCATGGTTTGTGGTTAAAGTATTGACATTTCGTATGCTAGTTTTAATAAGAATGTTTATGTTATGTTTAAACCTGTTTATATGAGGAATGCATTGGACTTAATAAGTGACGGGTGGATCCCGCTATAGCTCCTCGATGCATCGGTAGGTCTCATGAGACAAACTAGTGTCTTGGCACAAGGCCTTGGCAAAATCTTATTTGTAGTCTTGGCACGAGGCCTTGGATATGTGGTTATGATAGTCTGGCATTATGCATTCCATCATTATGAAAGTGGTTATTGATATTGCATGTGATTGTTCGACTAGTAGAATATCCATGTGAATAATTAAATGGCATTATTTCATTTTATCTTTTCCATATTATGCTGAAGTTCAAGTTTAAAAGGCTTTTGTTTTAGTTATAAATTGTTTAAAGTTTTTATGCTTATCTATGAAAGCATATGCTATATTGTTATCCTTACTGAGCATCTAAGCTCACCCCTTTTAATGTTTTATTTTTTCTAGTACGTGAAGAAGTAATTTATTAATGACCTACAAGGATAGTATGAGGAGATATGAAGACAATATGTTGTTGTAGTTTTTTTTACCTTATGATGTAATGTAAGACTTATGAATATATCTAGTGTTTCCAAGACTACTAAACTAATCGGTCTTTCGAGACTTGATCTTTGTGATCATGCCAATGTTATGTAATAATGCACCGACTCTGGGTAACTGGGGTCGGGGCGTTACAGTTGTTATCAGAGGAAGTTTAGTACAAACCTTGGAAGCTAGATTTAGATAAACTCTGATTAGATCACATATCCCTAAGAGAGAATTTGAAGATTAGTATAGAAGAACATACTAGAATTTTGGTATTGTAGATATTTTTTGAGTTTTCCGAGCAATACATCCTTGTCTGGATACGAGCAGGTAGAGGCGGCTCTGGCACAGATGTACCTAGGGGTAAAACCCGAAAACACCGCTTTGAGCTAGACTCAAACGGGAACTGGTGCACGACAACGGGCCTTGCTGCACTCTTTGGTACGACACTCCTGGGGGATATGCTTTGGTAAATTCATAAGATTATTATGAACCATTATTAAGGGAATAAAAAAAATTCCCCTAAGAATATATGTCGGCAAATAGATAGTGGACAACCTAGATTTTAACATAGGGTACCCCAAGTTAGGATATATTGTTCAATTACAAGATTATCCTATTATGTCTATTTTTTTACATTCTTATTAGATAAGTATTAAAAAACCTTAATTGTATTTTATTTTTGTTAGTTGAAACATGGAGGGAGCAAGATTATGAACAACTCTTCTCTCTCTTCCTGAAGAACTACTTACAATTATTATCCAGAAGTCATGCGCAGACGATGTTGAAACTTTTTCAAATGTCCAAGTTACATGCAAACAACTTTATGATACATCCAATACCTCTAGCATTGCACGATTCTTTCAAGGATCAAGTACCGACTATGGGATAATGTTGCGCTCTCAACTTTCTTACCACGCTAAGCGTGGGAAGTACCATCAGGGTCTTTTCAAATTATTCACTTTATCTCAAAATTACGATGCACTAAATGATTTTCTAGATGCTGTAGAAGAGGGAGACCTTCGAGCAGCCTATATGTATCAAATTATATATTTATTTCTTTTGGGATATACGGAAACTGATTTACCAAAACCTTATTTTGAAATATTTGAAGATGAATCAGTGAGAATTTTTCTAAAAAAACATGTTAAAGACGATGTCTCAAAATTATATATAAGAAATACCTATTTTTTTATAATTCATAGATGATTCCATCGATATAATCCAAGATGGATGAGGAGTTTTTGGGTAAAGGAAGTAGATGATTTTGAAAAATTCCTGAGGTACCATTGTGACACATGAACGCATTCTACCAAAAGGCAAATCCGCCTAGTCTCTCGAGAGTTCATGTTGTGATCCACATATCTATAGTGAAAAAATACATGCCTGGCCCAACGCATGTACTCACCTATGAAGAATTAGAACTGGAACCCGATCTATCTTATTGTGGAGAGCCTATCAGAATTCTTCATACCAAAGATCAAGTGTTGAGAAACTGGATTACTCGTCTAGTAAAAGTTCTATGGAGAAATAATAAGATGGAAGAGGCAATGTGGGAACCCGAGGAACATATGATGAAGAACCTATGTGGAAATAAATGGACGATGAAATGTTTAAAAGTGTTAGTGCTCTTTATTGATGGGATTACTTTGGAATAATTTCCTCCTGTATTTGTAAACCTGCAATTTATCATGTGAAAATGATATTCATGGAAGAATTATATTTTCTGTTGCAGATATAGTTATAAATAACCATTTGGTCTTATATGATCATTGGGTTTGAGGAAATTACAAATTATTATAATTTGGGATGAAAATGAAAGGTATGAGATAAAATTTGTGGTTAAATTATGTTATGGTTATTTTGAGGAATTTATCTCATTTTGGTAATGTTATAAAATATAGTTTTTGAAAAAGGACAACACGTAGACCGTGTGACAACCCGTCGCATCAGACAAAGCTGTGGGAATCGAACCCATAACCAAAGTGCGATTGGGATTTACCGCCTACCACTGGACTACGTGAAGTCCCTGGTTAGTGTGACTATTATTTTTAGTTAAATGATTTTATTGATCAATAATAATTTGATTTTTGATCTTATGTCTTATCAAATGAATACCCTTAGTATAGGAAAATGATTTGGTGATTAAGTGATAAATGTTATTTTGGAAGTTGTTCGCTTTGTTGAGAACACTATATGCCAAAGGAAAATAGAGTACTATGGGATTTCATTTGAGGAGTAATGGTGGATTTTTATCTATGCTTTTATTGTGTATTTATAATGATTTGGGTTATTTATGGAAATGATTAGGTTAATTACTTTTAAGTATGTGAATTTAAGAGTAATTAATGTCATTTGGAGATACAATTTAAGGTGGAAGACTACATTCTTAATAAGTTTTGGTTTTCAATATTAGTTTTGATTATATTAAAGTATTCTAAGGACAATTGATTATTGAATGGTATTTATTTAACTTTGGGGTATTGTTGGTTTAATTTTGGAAATTAAGATTAGTGTTTATTTCTCTCAAGGAATATCCTTTTGGGGGATCATTAGATCTTGTACTAACCATTTTGGTATTGATTAATCTCTAAAGACAATGTAAATATATAGTTCATCCTGCATGGATCATGTGATTCTATAGAAGTTTATTCTAGCTCTTCCAGTGTGACCAAGTCTTCTTGAATACTCATCGTTTAAAAAAATGAGTTAGTGGTGGAAATTTATTAAAGAATGAAACTCTACTTAAAATGTAACTATATATCTTTATATTATTAGTCAATATCATAAATAAATTCCTCATCCTTATGTAATGTAACTTAAAACAAAAAAATGTTGTCCGTTTACTTTCCTGCTAGGAGACTAATGACCGTTTGTCCCAACACAAGTTTTTGGTTTTCTTATTGTTAACTTTCTCCTGATCATGATTTCTATCACTCTCCAATATAACTTGACACTTAGTTTATCATCCATATCCATGTTTTCCTACATGGAATCTGAGTATGGGTTATCTTGGTTGACCTTTATACCTCTCTTTCTTTCTTTTAAAGTGATAGTTTTATTGACTCTTTTTCTGATGTGGGACTTTCCATTATATTCCCAAGCACAATTTTAAAAATTTTGAGGATGAAATTTATTTAAGGAGGGGAGAATGTAACACCCCAAGCTTCCACGGTACGTTTCCCTTCGAATAATGCAATGGCGTGCATTGTACGTAACTTCGAGATTCTAACACACCACAATCAATCAAACTAGTCGTTATGAATAGTAATACCTACTTTTTGAAATTTTATAAATTCTATATCTCAAAATGGACTTCATTTTTGGATTCAGAATATCAAAATTAGCCTAGGGTGAAATTTTGGTACTTTTCGGATAACTTTCATATTTTGATGAATAGTGAAAATTACTAAATTTTAATTAAAAACAACTTTTTTAATCAAAATAATTAATAGTGATAAATTAAGAATTTGAGTTGTTTTAAAGTATATTTAGAATATATTTTTACCATGTAATACAATGTGGGTCATTGAACATAATTTCACATTTAAACCAAACATAAACAAGTGTCAATCTTTTGATAGTTATTATCTCTTAAAAACACGCTTTTTGTTTTAACAACGGGAATTAATTTTAAATTAATTTCTGCCACTTCTGTGTTTTGAATTTGGAAAAATGGATTCCATATTTGGATTCAGTGTGTTCAAATTGTGTAAATATTTAACTTTTATTTTTAGACATTTTGGATAATTACTTCGGTAAATATTTTATTGACCATGGTTAAAGGGTAAATCCGGTAAACAAGGGTTAAAAAATAATATTATAATAATACTAAATTACCCTAAAACGTGTCTTAACCCTATTGGTTGATACATGGTCGACCATGGGAATCTTTGGGTCGATTTTGGGACCTCATGGATCCACTTTTAAGTGATAGGGACACTTTATTTTAATTAAGTTAAAATAAATACAAAAATGACACAAGCATATATCTTTTAGAAAAAGAATTGTTACATAGGGTTATATATTTTGGATTTTAGACTAAAAATATTCATTATAAAGATAAAAATATCTCCTACATAATTATATTTTATTTATAATTTTTATACATTAAATAATTTAATTTATTTATGACACAATGGAGATGTAGTAATTACCATAATAGTGAAAAATTAGAATAATTGATATTATAAATACCCAAATAAATATAATTTGAGACTTTTATTTAATTACACTAATTTTATAGGTTAATATGACATATTAGGATTTATTTAATTAACTTTTCTCGAAGTAATAATTCTGTTATGTGTTTCACAAAAATCAACTATTGAATAGTGTCAAAATTGACATAAAAGAGTTTTTAAAACAAATATTATATTATTAATTGATATTAAATTCCTAAAAATCTAAGGTTCATCCAAGAGACTTATATCATGATAGGTGTATCATTAATGGACCACTTTGTGGTCTCTTGGATGTATATGGTAAGTTTATTAACCATATAATATAAAAATACAAAGAGACATTGTAAAAGTGAAACTAATTAACTAAGAGTTAATACTTAAAGATAAGGTTAATATAATGACCCAAACCTGTCTAAATTATATTGGTTGAGTGTTTTTTGACCCATACCCACATTAACCTTTAAATAATTAACTTTGGAGCTACTAGAAACTGAATATGAATTTATTATAAACTAATATTTCTAGCTTTTCCAAAGGTGCCCCTCACCCCTCTTATAAAAGGGAACTCCTCCTTATCATTTCTTCACACCTTAAAATTCTTTTGGTTCGGCAAACCCCTGCCCAAATACTCTCTAAACTTCCCTCACTACAACCTAGAGGCATTAGTTTGATCAGAAAGCCATCCTAAGGATCCCTTTTTATCAAATGAAAAGGAAGAACCCGAAGAAGAGGTAATGTTTTCACCACCCCTTTTCAAGTTCCTTTCTTCTTCCACTTATTCTTTCTTTGTTATTACCATTCTAAAATAATAAATCCAGTATATTATATATAATATGATGTTATTATAAATATGGTACAACCATATTCAGTATTCCATCCACCCTTTTAATAACATGTCACCATACGTGCGTACGTACGGCTTACCGTCTCCACGCCGTGGTGTAATTGTTATTCAATATATTATTATTTGGGTGGGTATAATAATGATGTGTAACTCATTTAAATAATAAATATAACATGATAATGATTCTGTATATATGATATACCATCCAATTATATATTATTTTAATATCAAAAGAATGATATTGTCGCTCGTGCGTACGTACGGACTACCGTCTCCACGAACGCGATGAGATTCATTCTTCATCATATCCATTCAAGTATAATTATAATTTGATGATTTAAAAATAATGTTTAAGAACTTTATATCATTCTGGATATTAATAAGATACAACCTATCGATGACAAACATGGCTTACGTAACAAAACATATAAAAGAAAACGAGTAAGTTAACACCCGAAACGACGATAATTCTAAGATATTATTAACAAAGAAATGTTAAAAGATCATATATGATATCATATTAATGTATATGATTCATGAATAATTTAATAACAATTATTTAAACATTATACAGGAGTTTAACCTACCCCCAACCAAGGAAAAGTACAAGGTAAGGGGTTTCTAATCTCACTTTTAATTTCGTAAGATTTCCATTATTCACCACTTATTTATTGCATGTGGTGTGTGTACTGCCCATGATTGTATTCATTGTGTAATATAATCTAATTTATGGATATTTAAATAATCATTGTATGATCCTTCTTTCATGGGTGTATGTTTCGTAAGTTACCAAATTGATAAGGGAATTTGATATTTCAATTTCCACTCATTCGGCTTTACGTATACTTCATTGATTATTTTACTCCAAGATTATGTGTGAAATTACTATTCATTTTCTTATGTCATATTTTCCACTCCCCTTTCTGTGGATATACTTTTGATACACATAATCACTCCATTGATAAATTCTCAAGTGATCGGTATGAACTTGATAAGAGTAATTTTAACTCAATCTCCATTTGTTGAGTTAAATATCCAATTCATTGGTGTTGTTTTTACAAGAATATGTGTAAATTCCATCTGATTGATTTACACTAAATATCCAATCATATTGAGTGTATTTATATTTTTCACACATAATTATGTCGTTGATTTATCCTTAACCTAAGGATATGGTCTTTATAAGAGAATTCATCTAAATTTACATTCCATTGAGACTTCTTTATTGTTATACACCAAATTACTTTTATATGGTGTATATATTGTACTTTGAAATACTATATCATGAATCCCTTTATTCTCATGATATTACAAAGTTTTTATTACCTCAATTATTTGTATTCAACTGTCTCTCTTTTGGTTAGAATCTCTAACTAAAATACCATTTTTAAAATGTTTTAAAGACGTATTCATATAAATCTTGCTCATTAATGTCCATGTTTTAAAAATGGTTTTAAGTATTTATTTATATGGAAATTAAAGTTTTAAAATTAAAAATCCTTTTAAAAATATTCAAAGTGATATGGGACACTTTGATTCAAAAATCTATTTTTAAATGGCTTCTTGACAAATAGTGTGACTTTTAAATGATTTCAAGAAAAAGGGGGGTATTTCTCTCAAATAGTTTTGATGATTATTTTCATCTATGTCAACATCCTTCATTATTCTTGATTGTGGTTAATGTGATACAGTACAATCTTCCATATTGTATCGAATGAGTTATGTTTGACTATGGATGTGCTATTTTTTATATCATTCATGATTTGTGGTTAAAGTATTGACATTTCGTATGCTAGTTTTAATACGAATGTTTATGTTATGTTTAAACCTATTCACATGAGGAATGAATTGGACTTAATAAGTGATGGGTGGAGACCTCTATAGCTCCTTGATGCATCGGTAGGTCTCATGAGACAAACTAGTGTCTTGGCACAAGGCCTTGGCAAAATCTTATTTGTAGTCTTGGCACGAGGCCTTGGCTATGTGGTTATGATAGTCAGGCATTATGCATTCCATCATTATGAAAGTGGTTATTGATATTGCATGTGATTGTTCGACTAGTAGAATATCCATGTGAATAAGTAAATGGAATTATTTCATTTTATCTTTGCCATATTATGCTGAAGTTCAAGTTTAAAAGGCTTTTGTTTTAGTTATAAATTTTTTTAAGTTTTTATGCTTATCTATGAAAGCCTATGATATATTGTTATCCTTACTGAGCATCTGAGCTCACCCCTTTCAATGTTTTATTTTTCCCAGGATGTGAAGAAGTAATTTATGAATGACCTGCAAGGATAGTATGAGGGGATATGAAGACAATATGTTGTTGTAGTTTTTTTTAACTTATGATGTAATGTAAGACTTATGAATATATCTAGTGTTTCCAAGACTACTAAACTAATCGGTCTTTCGAGACTTGATCCTTTGTGATCATGAAAATGTTATGTAATAATGCACCGACTCTGGGTAACTGGGGTCGGGGCATTAAAAAACCCATACACAACCATGTACTCACAGGTTCTCATCATTGCCTATGGTCCATCCAAGAGGAGGGTCCTCACCTTCCACACTCTCGTATAACTAGGCCTTCTGAGTTTGATAGTTTCATCATCCTCACTCTATCGAATAGGGTAGCAGTAACAGCTAAAGATGAAATGAAATTGTTCCCCTGACTGTCATGCACCTCCAAGTTCATCTCAGAGAACAAATCCATAAGCTTCCAATCACTACTTTCCTACTTCACTTCCAGTATCTAATTTCTCCTACTTAGTGCATTGGCCATTGAATTTACCTTACTAGGCATGTAGGAAAGATTAAAGTCAAAATAATAAAGGTATTCTACCCACCTTCACTGCCTTGGATTTAGATCATGTTGTGTAAAAATATACTTGAGGATTTGTTGGTCCATGTACATCAAAAAATTATCTCCTATAAAGTAATGTCTCCAAAATTACATTTCATGAACAAATAAAGATTATTCAAGATCATTCATCAAGTAATTCATCTTGTGTGGCCTCAACTGCTGAGACTCGTACGTGACTACTCGATCCCACATTATAAGAACTACTCCAAGCCCAATACTTGATGCATCATAGTACACAATGTAACTCATACCTAGCTCTAGAAAAATTAGTATCACCATTTTAATCAGTCCCCCTTTTAGATCCTTAAATTCCATCTTGCAGGAATCTAACCATACATACTTCACACACTTCTTGGTCAATCCTATCAACAAAATTGTTAAACATGATAAGTCCTATATGAAATTCTTGTAGTAACTAGCCATCCCTAAGAAACTTCACACCTCAAATACATTCTTGGGATGATCCTTGGAAACTACATCTCTCACCTTCTCTGGGTCCACTGATACTCCTTTCTCTGAGATGATGTGATCGATGAAGTAAATCTGATCCATCCAGAAGTATCACTTTGTGAGATTATCATATAACTAATGCTCTCTCAGTGTATTCAAAACAATATCAATATGGGTGGTATGTTCATGTTGATTATGAGAATACACTAAGATATCATCCATGAAAACCAGCAAAAAAAATCTAGGTATGGATGGAACACTCGATTCATCAGTTCCATGAAGACCACTGGCGTGTTCGTGAGACCGAACGATATAACTAAATACTCATATAGACCGTACCTCATCTGGAAGGATATGTAAGGCATTTATGATGGTATAACATGCACCTAATGGTAAACATATCTCAAATAAATCTTTGAGAAGACTCGAGCTCCTTAGATCTGGTCGAAGAGATAATTTATCCACAATAGAGGATATCAGTTCATAACTGTCAACTGGTTTAACTTTTGGTAATCCCAAAATAACATGAGGGTACCATCCAACTTTTTTGAAAAAATGATCAGAGAAACCCTTGGAGAAGTACTGGGTTAGATGATACCTTTTTCTTCTAAATCCTCTAGCTACCTCTTGAGCTCTTGAAACTCCATCATAACCACCCTATAAGAAGGAATGGATACCAGTGCAGCTCCTGGTACTAGATCGATAGATAACTCTACCTATATCACTAGAGGTAATCCTTATAATTCAGCTGGGAATACATCCCTAAAATTATCAACAACTGAAGGGAAATCAGTCTGACGTTTCCCCTGATCATCTAGATATAAACTCTCAATCCGTGTTGTCATCCTACCCAGCCCATGATGGTCGAGTCTAGTTCGACTTTCCTAGACATCCCACTCACCTTTTTGAATGTAATTTCTTCCCTATGTTGATGTAATTATCAACCTTCAGTGATAAAAATCAATGAAATAATTAAAGGGAACCAACCAGTTCATCCTAAGAATGATATAAAATCCTTTCATCTCAAGGATGATGTGTTCACATACAAAGTGACACCTTCCAATATCAAGGGGGAACTCCCTAAACTGTAGTAAATCCTACTTTATAATTCCCAAAGGAGTGTTAAGAGTCGTGATTTAATTAGAAGAATAAACACTGAGCCCAAGGATCTACACAACAGGCACAAATATAAAGCTATGTAAATCATTTATATCAAAGAGTGTAGAAGCTAAAGTGGAGGCTGCTAGAATAGTACCTATGATAATATAAGGTCCTAGATCTTGATCCTCACAATTATGTTGCACTGCATATTCCTGGTCTGTATCATGGCCCTGTGACACTGTCTGACTACCCTAAGCTGATCCACCCTGCTATCGTTGTGAACTTGGGGTATGGATACCATGACCACGACCACCACCATAGCCCATTCAGATAGATTTACCCCAGCTTCTTTCCTGATGAGAAGTTTTTGACCCTACTCCTAAATTTGGAGTCAGTGAAGACCCTCTCTCCCTACCTTCTAGTGGAAACATTCTGTAGAAGCGCTATACATAGCCCATCTTTTCACAAGCTTGACACTCAACTGGATCCCTTAGACACTATGGCCTCATATATCCCAACCTACTGCACTATTAGAACCTCACCTGGATACCTGAAGGTGTGGTTTGATTACTAATATCACTATGTGGAATCTCTAGAGGATTCTTCCTACTACCAGTTGAAGTGGTACTAGATCGAGATTTCGAACTTCCCTAACTCACACCCCCAGCCTCTCTCAGGTTATGCTTTGTGATCAACACCTGATTTACTATTACATAAATGGTATACAGTCGAAATACATTCAGCTATGATCAGATGTCATACATGAGACTATTCTCAAATCACTTGGATCTAGATAGCTCGTCACTATCAAAATTGGTGTGAAGTGTTGGAGCTCTGTAAAAGAGGCTAAATAATCCATAACTAATAGCATGCCCTGCTCCAGATGTAAGAACTCTTAGGATTTATCGGCCCTCAAAGTCTTGGGATATAAATAATCATAGAATTTCGTATGAAAATCCCTCCATGCCATATTCTTATAATGATCAGTCTAAGTTATAACATCCCATTATATCTTGGTGGAATCACATAACATGTATGTAGTGAGATTTACCCTCCTCTTAAGAGGCGTCTCTAAGTGCTTGATGATAGACAACATGTCCTCTAGCCATGAATCCATTTCCTGTGGTCCACCATCCCTTGAAAACGTGGGTGGATGCTACTGCTGAAACTCACAGGTCAACTCTGTCATAGTTAGGGTAGGTCGTTGTGCTCCCTAAATGGTCTACATGAATCATAAGAACCCATCAAAGAACTATGCATCAACACTTATGTAGGTTACAACAACTGGTGCTATAGTTGGCATGATTGGAGGATCCACTAGTAGCCCAAAGCCTACCACCTCCAGAGTATGATCATTAACACCCTCCTGGTGTACCACTGGAGGTCGTTGTGGTGGCATGCCTCTACAATTCCAAACACATGCCTTAGTGCAATATCATTATCACGGTTTTCAGCTCAAAAGTGCATATATCAAAATAGGATAGGTAAAAACCTTCCTATTTAAGAACTCACCCCTCTTCCTGCCCCATGGGTCAAGTATGGGTGTCAAAAAAGTCAATTATAATCAAGATATACTACCTACTTCCCACTACTAAGGCCGGGTCAGGTCAAGTTCTCTACCATAATCCATTTTAGTTTCCATTCCATTATCATTTGAATTTCATACTCATTCAAATTTATATCACATTTCATTTAATAAGGTTAAAGTCATGGTCTGCCAAATTCAGATCCATGAGGTCCCATGCTCCATAGGGACCAAAGATTGGCATTCATTTCATCCATACCATAACATAATTCAATATACCTATCACAATATCAGGCATACATATCATGATACCTATCAAAACAACATGAAACCAATAATTCATTATAAATGGCATGGCATGTGAAATCTAGAAGGTGTCTATATTATGCATGAGATGGCATACCCTCATATCATCAGGTTTCAATAGAATAGAAGTAACACCCCAAGTTTTTTAAAATAAATTAAAATGCATGAAACTTTGTTTTAAGTAGATATTTATAACTATCCTTTAAACATACTTTTTCTACTTTTATTATTTTAATTTCAAAAAATGGTCATCTACGATTGTGATCAGTAAGTTATTTGGAGTCTAATGGAACCAACTTAATTTTTGTTGAATCATAACATACCCTAATGAAGAGTAATATGAATAGTAATATGACCCTAATTAATATTAAATTGTATTATTATATTATTTTCTTAAGGCTTTAATATAATGACATCTTGATTAATTGTTAAAGGTGTTAAAACATGAGATATAGATTTAAAATTGTTATTTTTTAATAAATTATGATTTTATTTAAAAATAAAATTAATAATATTTAGAAATTTATTTTCAAAAAATGGAGTTCATTTTTGAATTCTACATGTCAAAAAATGGTTAGGGTGATTTTTTAAGATTTTTCTGAAATTCTTGAATTTTTGATGAATAGTAAAATATGATAAATTATAATAAATGCTAAATACTTATTTTACTGCATCATAGGTGATTCAAGGATGATTTAAGACCACTTGGTTCGAACTCACATGAAATTATTACTATTTAGGGTCACATGAATCAATACTATTCATAATCTTGAGAAAAAATATTATAATAATTATTAAAATAATGTAAAATTTCTCCTCTCCTCCACTATAAATACCACCCTCATTCCCCTCCTCCTCTCACACCTCTCAATCCTTGATCATTGTCTAAGTTTGTCCAAATACCCTCCTCAAGGATCTTCCCTACGTCCTAGATCTCTTGGTCTCATCAAAAGTCCAAAACCAAGGACCTTAATAAGGATCCCAAGGAGAAGACATCAAGTGGTAAGAATCCTCTTCCTTTTTCATGTGTTTTATTTAAGATATTAATAACACTCTTTTAACCATTATACAAGAAGTTTAAACAATTTTTAATTAATACAAACCTGAGGTAAGGTAATTCTCAACCCAATTTCCATTCTTTGGGTTAACATTCTACTTCATTGTTTAAGTGGTATTAAAATTGTTTGTTTGATGAAATTTGTTTATATTATGATTAATTATGTGTATTTATAGTGTGTTTATATATTCCATCCACTTTATTAAGTCTCTCTTCAATTATAATATATTTACAAGGGACATATCTTTTAAAAAACTCTTTTAAATTTCCATTTTATGAAATTCAAAATAAATATTTTTATGCAATTATTCATGTTGTATGATTGTGTTATAGTTCTTGGAAATTTTTTATGGTGAAGGGTGGGACCTATATCTCCGTAAAATTCATTGGGTATGTGTAAGTTGGAGGTCATTCTTATGGTTACTCCAAGGGTAACTATGATGGTTACACAAATTGTAAGGTAGTTGTGAGGGTTACAAATTATAAGGTAGCTGAGAGGGTTACAAGATTATTTAAGTAATGCCCAAAGATACCTTTATGGATCTATTTATGTTCTATATGTTTTGTGTAAATATCATGGAAATATCAAGTTTTAGGAAGTAATTTTTTATGGGTGACAATTATGTCTTTTTAAAAATGATTTCATACGTTACAAGTATTCAAGGACTAATGTGTTATTTCCTTCTTTGTATATCCCTTACTAAGATTTTTGTGCTCATCCCAAGTTTTTAAAAAAAAATTCACATGTTATAAGGATGTGTAAGACAAATAATGAAGCCAAGTTAAATGTTATAAAGATTTTTTAAAGAAATCATGTTTATTTGAAAATTTTTATATTTTGGAAGAAATTAATATTGTTTTTAAGGTATTCACTTTGTATTAATATGTAATTTTATGAATATTTTATGACCCAATTATCTAAAGATATAAACTTGAAAAGATATTCAATGTAAAAGGAAGTGAGTTCTTGACTAAATTCAAGATTATGTAATGTAATAAGGACAATTTCTTATAGTTGGTATCAAAGGATAATTTAGATAACTTTAGGGGTTAGAATGATGTTAATAGAATACCATAAATGATTTTTACTCTATGGTTAATTTTGAAATGTTATAGAATTTAAATATTACCATGTTTATTAAACTAAGATATGTTTGTTCAGAATGGTTATCTATAGAAGAAACATGGAAGCTGAAGAGGAGAGGCACCGACAGAACGATATCCATCCAAATCTGCATCCCAGAATGGTAAGGATTAGAACCAAGTAGTTTGTGATAGTAATGGATAAACTAACACAGGAAATAAATGGTGGTAGAATCCATTCAAGAGAACAAAAAGATTTACTAAAATGGAACATAACGAAAGTGGAACATTTTATGAGACAACACCCACCTTCTTTCAATGGATCTTCTAACCTAGTAGCGGCTGAAGGATGGATTAAGGACCTTGAAAATATATTTGATGTTATTTTTTGTTCAGATAATCAAAAGGTAAGTCTTTTCATTTATCATTTTGATGGTGAATCTGATCATTGGTGGTAAATGGTCAAAAATATCAGGGATAGAGAGGATATTGATTCCTTAGAGTGGGATGAATTTAAAATTATTTTCCTTGAAAAATATTTTCCTAAGGTGGTGCAACTTAGGATAAAGAAGAAATTACTTAAATTGAAGAAAAAGGAGGAAGATTCAGTGACTGTGTATGAATAAAACTTCACCTGACTGGTGAGGTATTCTCCAAATCTTATTCTGGATCTTGATAGAAAAATCAATCGCTTTTACTCAGGATTAAATCCAAGTTATCTAAGGACATTGTCCTCCCGCGAATTTAAAAGTTAGGAAAAACTTTTCTGATGTGCTAAGAGGGTATATATGGAGTTTTCTGATGATCATGTGTACTTTGAAAATAAGGAGAAGAATAGGTCTAGATGGAAAGTGATGGGTAAGAATCAACCAAAGAAATTTGATGGTAAGAAATTATAGTTTTTAGTTTTTGAAAAGTGTGGCAAAAAGCACCCTAGGGAATTCCTTAGCAAAACTGGGAAGTATTTTTGATGTGGTAAGTTTGAACATATGGCCCAAGATTGTAATGAAAATGATCCTAGGAATAATCCTAATAAAAAAACTATAAATTGTTCTAAATTTGGTGAGATGGGTCATTATGAAAATGTCTTACCAAAGAGAGTTGTGAATGATTAAAAGAAACCAGACTATAAGAAGAAAGGTGTAGTGAGATACTTTGTGACAATGTCAGCAGATGTCAGGCCATCCAATCAAGTTTTATCAGGTACCTTGTTTGTTTACTAATATTTTTCTAAAGTTTTGTTTGACAAGGGGTCTATATATTCCTTTATTTCTGAGAAATTTTCTAGTAAATTGGAAATATCACCTCAAAAAATGAGAAAGGAACTTATTGTTAAAACACCGGGGGGAAATATTATAGTAAACAAGAATTATAAGAATCTTTCTACTATGGTATGTAGAAATAATTTACCTGCATACCTTGTTGTTTTTTCCTTAGTAGAGTTTTATTTCATTATGGGAATGGATTGGCTTTCTGTTTATCATGCTAACATTAACTGTAGAGATAAAGAAGTTGTTTTACAGAAAGAGTTTTAGTTTTTATACAAGAACAAACCCATACAATTGATAACATATTAGGAAGCTAATAAATTGTTGAAAGATGGAAATGAAATTTATCTTGCTCATATTGTTGAAAATAAGGGAACTGTTCAGATTAATGATGTGCTAGTGGTAAATGAATACCTTGATGTTTTTCTTGATGAGTTACCTGGTGTCAAACCTAATGGGAAGTTGAATTCACAATTGACTTAGTTATTGATTCTAATCCAATTTCAAAACCCCAATATCAAATGGATCAAATAGAACTTATTGAATTGAAAAATCAGTTGTAGGAGTTTCTTGATAAAGGATACATTCATCCTATCACTTCCCCATGGGGTGATCCTATTTTTTCGTTAAAAAGAAATATGGTTCCATGAGAATTTTCATTGATTATAGATCCTTGAATAACATCACTATTAAAAAAAGTATCATTTTCCTCATATCGATGACTTGTTTGATCAAATCTAGGGATCTTAGTACTTTTCAAAGATTGAATTGAGATCCGGATACTATCAGCTGAAGGTAAAGGAGGATGACATCCTAAAAATATCTTTTCATACTAGATATGGAAATTATGAATTTTTTGTTATGTCGTTTGGGTTAAATGATTCACCTAATGTATTCATGGATTTTATGAATATAATATTTCATGAGTTCTTGGATAAGTTTTTGGTTGTGTTTATCGATGACATTATGGTATTTTCCAAGAGTTAAGAGGAGCATACAAAACATCTAAGGGTTATTTTGGAATCCTTAAAGTAAAAAAATAAACTGTATGGAAAATTCAGAAAGTGTGATTTTTGATTACAACAGATTTCTTTTATTGGGAACATTATAAATAAGGATGGAATAACAGTTGAAACTGCCAAAACAAAATTGGTTTATGAATGGAAAAAACCTACAAATGTTATATAGATTTTTAGTTTTATTGTATTAGAAGATTATTACTGACAGCTTTTTAAAACAAATTGCACAGTTATATAGCCCTCTAAGTAAGTTAACTCAAAAAGGGGTTAACATTATTTGTATATAATAATTTGATGTTTGATTTCAGGAACTGAAGATGATATTGGTGAATGATATAGTTTTGTCTTTGCCTTTCTAAAATGGTGAGTTTTTCATCTATAGTGATGCTTCATTTAAGGGACTTGGTTGTTTTCTGATGTAGAATGGTTATGTAATTGTGTATTCTTCAAGATAACTAAAACCTCATGAGTTAAATTATCCCACACATGATTTGGAATTGGGAGCTGTGGTTTTTTTATTTGAAAAATTGGAGGCATCATTTATACGGAGCCAAATGTCAAATATATATTGACTATAAAATTCTAAAGTATATATTCACTCAGAAAGAATTAAATACGAGGAGGATAAGATGGTTTTAACTGATAAAGTATTATGATTTCATGATCAATTACCATATGAGAAAAGAAAAAAAAAGTGGCAGATTCCTTGAGTCGAAAATATCATGCATCGTTTACCATGTTATGTTCAGAACATGATACCTTGATTAATGATTTTATGAATTTTGGATTAGAAGTTGTTGGTGTAGAAAATAACTATGTTTTGTTTTATGTTTCAGCCACTTCCAATGCTGGAGTGGAAATGGGACAATATATCCATGGACTTCATTGTGGGATTACATAATACTTCTCAAGGTAACAATGTGATTTGGGATATTGTTGATTAGATAACTAAATCTACACATTTTCTTTATATTCGAGATATAATGTCTTTAGATCATGTTTCTCGATTGTACCTCAAAGAGATTGTCAGGTTACATGGAGTTCCTCTTTCCATTGTATCTGATCAAGATCTTAGGTTCACTTCTAATTTTTTGAAGGACCTTCAGAAGTCGTTGGGAATAGAATAAAATTTCAGTACAAATTTTAATCCTCAATCAAATGGGTAGTCAGAACAAATTATTCAAACTTTGGAGGATATGATTCGAGCTTGTTCAATGGACTATCAGGGAAGTTGGTATCAATATCTTTCTTTAGTTGAGATTTCTTATAATAACAGTTTTGATTCCAGTATACAGATGGAACCTTTTGAGGAATTATATGGGAAGTGGTGTCGAAATCCAGATTTTTGGGAGGAAGTCATGGAAAGAAAGTTTATGGGACCATAATTAGTAGAGGAAGTGGTTGAGAAAGTGAAGATAGTGCAACATCACATGAGGAAATCTCAGAGTAGGAAGAAAAGTTGTGCAGAAAATAGGAGGAAGGAATTTTCTTTTGTGGTAGGTGATCATGTTTTTCTTATAATCTCACTATGGAAAAGTGGAAAAGTGTTATGCATTTTGGTAAGAAAACAAAGCTAAGTTCATAGTTCATTGGACCTTATGAAATCCTAGAGAAATTTGGACCAGTCGCCTACCGAGTAGCTTTCCTCCGATTTTATCTTAGGTACATAATGTTTTTCATGTTTCGATGTTGAGAAAGTATGTGCCAGATTCATCTCATGTTTTGAGCCCAAAAGTAGTTCAGTTGGAAGAGAACCTTACTTATGAAGAGAAACAAGTTCAACTTCTTGATCTAAGAGAACAAGTATTACGGAATAAGGTAATACACAATGTAAACTTCTTGTGGAGAAACCACATGGTTGAATAAGAAACATGGGAATCTGAAAATGATATGAGGGAAAGGTACCCTCACTTGTTTAAGAAGTAAATAAAATTGTGAGGACTCAATTTCCAAAAGGTGCGGATAATGTAACACCCCAAGTTTTTTAAAATAAATTGAAATTCATGAAACTTTGTTTTAAGTAGATATTTATAACTAGCCTTTAAACATAATTTTGCTACTTTAATGATTTGAATTTCAAAAAATGGGCATCTACGATTGTGATCAGTAGGTTATTTCGAGACTAATGAAATCAACATGATTTTTGGTGAATAGTAACATACCCTTATGAATAGTAATATGAATAGTAATATGACCCTAATGAATATTAAATGGTATTATTATTTTATTTTCATAATTATTTAAGATAATGACATCTTGATTAATTTTTCAAGGTGTTAAAAAAGAGTAGATTTAAAATTGTAATCTTTGAATAAATTATAGTTTTATTTAAAAATTAAATTAATAATATTTCGAAAATTATTTTCAAAAAATGGAGTTCATTTTTGAATTCTACACATCGAAAAATGTTTAGAGTGAATTATTGGTATTTTTCTGAAATTCTTGAATTTTTGATGAATAGTAAAATATGATAAATTACGATAAATGAAAAATACTTGTTTTACTGCATAATAGGTGATGCAAGGCTGATGTAATACCACTTAGTTAGAACTCACATAAAATTATTACTATTTAGGGTCGCATGAATCAATACTATTCATAGTCTTGAGAAAAAATATTATAATAATGATTAAAATAATGTAAAATCCCTACTCTCCTCCACTATAAATACCACAATCATTCCCCTCTTCCTCTCACACCTAGAAAGCCTTGAGAATTGTCTAATTTATACCAAATCTCCGCCCAAAGGATCTTCCCCACGTCCTAGAGCTTTTGGTCTCATCAAAAGGCCAAAACCAAAGGCCTTAAGGAAGATCTCAAGGAGAATAGATCAAGAGGTAAGAATCCTCTTCCTTTTTCATGTGTTTTCTTTCCAATTCCTTTATTTTATTATACTCTCTTTCCCTCCACTTATCCAGGAGGTATGAAATCTACAGAATATTATATATTATTTATGTTATCATGTTCATATAAAATATACATCATCTTCCTTCCTCTCCCCCCCCCCTCTTGTTCTAAAAATAAAAATATCATCCACGATGTTTCGATTTACCAAAATCATAGAGGATATGTTTGCATTATTTATTACATCCTTAAAATCTGATCATAAAACCATTTTAATGGTTAAATAAAATTTTAAATTTTATGTTGTAAACTATTTTATGTTCTGTAATGAACTTCTATGCATGAAATTAAATTATATGGTGAAACAAGTTCATGATTATCGAGGAACCGCCAAAAATGATATAAAAAATATCATTAATGTTTTATCTAAAGATTCAACATTGGTATAATTATATATTCTAGAAACATATGAATACCATTTAATTCCACTTCTGGAATTTCATTTCCATATGATAAGAAAACCAAATACAAACTGTCCATGGAAATCATGTAAAGAATGCACCCAAAACAATAGAAGGAACAAAATACTAACAATTAAAGGTTGAAATGATGTAATGAAATGATCATATAAGGTATTATAAACATGAATATTTTTTTGTAAGATATTAATAACACTCTTTTAACCATTTCACTGGATTTTTTAACAAGTTTGAAGTAAGACAAACCCGAGGTAAGGGAATTCTTAACCAAATTTCCATTCTTTGGGTTAACCTTCTACTTCATTGTTTACATGGTATTAAAATTGTTTGTTTGATGAAATTTGTTTATATTATGATGAATTGTGTGTATTTACAGTATATATACATATTCCATCCACTCTATTAAGTCTGTATTAAATTATATGATATTTACAAGGTTCTTCTCTTTTAAAAACCTCTTTTAAATTTTTGTTTTATGAAATTCAAAAGCAATGTTTTTATGAAATTATTCATGTTATATGATTGTGTTATGGTTCTTGGGAATTTTTTATGATGAATTTTGGGGCCTATATCTCCCTCTAATGCATTGGGTATGTTTAAGTTGGAGGTCGGACGTATGGTTACTCCAAGTGTAACTGCGATGGTTACACAAATTATAAGGTATCCGTGAGGGATACAAATTATAAGGTTTCTGAGAGGGTTAAAATATTATATAAGTAATTCCCCAAGATACCTTTATGATTATATTTATATTCTATATTTTTTTTTAAATATCATGTAAATCTCAACTTTCACAAAGTAAGTTTATATGGGTGACAGGTATGACTTTTTGAAAATGATTCCATACGTTACAAGTATTCATGGACTAATGTGTTTGTTGGTCAGAGTGGAATCTCAAGAGGGGGTGAATTGAGTTACTACTTAAAATTTCTATTTAAAACTTGTTTTAAAAAGATCCCCCAATTTTAAAATGGCCCGGTTAATTAAGGTAGTAGAGATGTAAATGTCTAGTTGGTCAACAGGTTTCTCAAAGGGTGGTTAATCCTCAGTTGAACTGGTGTAAAATACTTCTTCAAATTTTGAAAAAAGTTTAATGAATTAAATATATACACACACTAATAGAAACTAACTATAAAAGTGAATTCAAAATATTTTTATGTTTTAGAAAATATAGGCAGAGAAAAATAGATAAAACCGAGTATAACAGAATATAGTGCATAGTAAAGTAAAACAAGAGGTTCAGTCTCAATCTGAGACTTAATCCTCTCCACTTGGTGATCATCTACCACAAAGCAGTTTATATTAACAATAAACTTGATACACAGCCTGTATCGGGATTTACAGCAGTTTTCACAAAATGTCTAGGGTTCAAACCCCCTTCCATAGTTTTTTGTGGGAAAAACAAACAGTACAGACCGCACATGTTCTCTTCCAAAATTATACGTGGGAAACAAAATGTAAGTGAAGTTTGATGTGAGGATATTCAGTATCCTCCAGTTCAAGCACAGGAGACAGTGTGTGTAGAAGAAATACACACACACTTATCAAAAATGAAGGAACACAATAGACCTAAGATTATAAGGTTGATTTTAGAAAGCTCTATGTGTTTGTAGTTCATCTCTTGACTCCTTGGAGTGAAGAATTTGATGTTTGAGTCTTTATCTGGAAGTTGTCTCCAAAACAGAGTGTCACAACTCCAGGTTCTAGCTTCGAGTGTTCGCCCTCTTGTGTTGATCAAGAGTTGATGAAGCACAAAAGTTAGCTTTGAAATTATTCTCCCGAAATGATCTTCTTAAGCTTCTTGGATTATCAGTGTAAGCATCGAATGGTTCTTCTTTGATGTAGAAATTAATCTCTTTTCATGTATAGATGCGCTTCACCTCTACTCATCACACACTTCTATTTTTATCTTCCTTGGTCTTCCCTTCTATACATGAGTTCCGACAATAAGAATGAGTAGATCACATGCGGTCTTTCTCATACCTCGTACTATCCCCACATACAGTCTCCTGAAATGTCTATAATCAGCATTAATTAATGTCGAGAGTATTTGATTTATCAAATATGACTGTTAGAATAATATTAATAATTTTGAAAAAGTATGGAAGAACCGGTAGACTGGTAACGGTAGCCTTCACATCGGTAGGCTTAAATAGTAGGTGCACATCATAAACCTCCAACTGTAACCTTCCATCGATAACCTTTAGCAGTAGGCTTGCATCGGTGACCTTGCATTGGTGACCTTACATCGGCGACCTTTGCATCGGTGAGCTTTGCATCGGTGACCTTACATCGGTGAACTTTTCATCGGTGATCTTTGCATCAGTAACCTTTGCATCAGTGACCTTTGTATCGGTGACCTTTGCATCGGTGACCTTTGGATCGGTAACCTTTGCATCGGTGACCTTTTCATCGATGACCTTTGCATCGGTGACCTTTGCATCGGTGACCTTTACACTTAGATAAATTCTGCACTGTAAGCTTAAACCAACAAGCAGTGAGATTAAAAGTATATAAATATTACTTGATAGAAACAAGGAACATTAATGAAACATGATTAACATAGAATGAAAACATGATTATCACATAAATGAAACATTATTTTGGATTATCAAAATAGGTGAGTCCAACAATCTCCCCCTTTTTGATAATCACAAAATATGTCATTGAATTTTTAGGTTTAAGAGTGTTAAATCAAGGTTAAACACATCTGATAATTTCATCAGTGATGTTAGCATACACATACTATGATATCATTAAAACTAAATTTAAGATAGATAATATATAAATTGAAGATATACAAGAGAAACACTAAACACTTATCCCCCTTTGTGATTAACAAAAAGCATGCATAATAAAAAGAGATAAAAGAGAGTGTTTGTATTAAGAAAACTGTAGTAAAATATACAAAAATTAATACATTGATCCCTATTAGCTAAGACAATACACACTCAATCCACATTAGATATGTCCATTGGAGCTTTGTCTTCGGAAGCTGAGGATGAAAGTTCTGAAGGTGGAGGGATAGGCCAAGAGATGGCAGTTAGAAATGTAGGAGGACTATCCACTGAGGCATCAGTAGACCTATAGTGAGTAGATCTCTAAGGAATCATTGGGGTCAAACTTCTGATGGCCAGTGCAGGATTCATCAAAGGAGTAGTATTGGTGGAACCTGAAACAACAGAGGAAGTAGGAAAAGCAGGAGGAACAATGATGGGTGTGCAGTCCACATGGTGGAAGGGTAACAGAAGATTCCTGAAGTCCATAATTATGTTTCCACCTCTTTCCATAGTTGAGATGAAATCATCTTTGTTTTCCATGAATCTATCCAAGGTAAGATTCTACTCTCTAATCTTGCTCACTTGATCCTTAAATTCCTGAGTGACAGGAGGGATTCTCAAGTTTTCCAAAAGCATATTAAAGTGACCATGCATATGATGCTTAGTGTATACCCATTTGTAATAGTAGTCAACTTGATCATTTATGACCTTATGATCTTGAGAATCTTCCCTTAAATAATCTCCCACAAGCTTATGAATTTCCCTGGTAATGGAAATTACTTGAGTCGCATATTGAGGGTCCTGGGTATTGGTACTAGAGAATATTTCTACTTCTTCTCTAACAATAGATCTAAAAACCTCTATATCAACTGTAGGAGAGGCTGAAGTGGAAGCAGATGAACCTAGAGGTGCCAGAGAGAAATCCACTATCTCCTTAAAGGATTTAGTCAAGCCACTGATCAGTATTATCACATCATCATCTTGGCCTTACACATGTGTTTCCATGGACTTATTAAAGTCCTCAAACACAGTTACCAACTTCTGAACTACAATCTTGATATATCTGAGATCTCTATACACTTGAACCCTTGAAGCCATATAGGATTCCAAGCTTGAAATTTACTATTTCACACTTTCCACAGACTTAAGCCGATACTTAATCCTCTCCACTTGGTGATCACCTACCACCAATAAGTTTATATTAACAATAAACTTGATACACATCCTGTATCAGGCTTTACAGTAGTTTTCACAAACCGTCCAGGGTTCACACCCTCTTCCTCAGTTCTTCATGGGATAAACAAACAGTACAGACCGCACATGGTCTCTTCAATAGTTATACATGGGACACAAAATTTTTGTGAATTTTGATGTGAGCATATTCAGTATCCTCTAGTTCAAGAACAGGAGACAGTGTGTGTAGCAGACAGATACACACACTTCTCAAAAATTAAGGAACACAATAGAGCTAAGATTATAAGCTTGTGTTTTGAAATCTCTATGTGTTTATAGTTCAGCTCTTGACTCCTTGGAGTGAATAATTTGATGTTTGTGTCTTTATCTAGAAGTTTTCTCCAAAAAAGAGTGTTGAAACTCCAGGTTCTAGCATCGAGTGTTCTTCCTCTAGTGTTGATCAAGAGTTGATGAACCACAGAAGGCAGATTTGAAATTATTCTCTCGAAATTATCTTCTTAAGATTCTAGGATTCTTAGTGTAAGTGTCAAATGGTTCTTCTTTGATTTATAAATTAAGCTCTTTTCATGTACCACCATGCTTCACCTCTACTCATCACACACTTCTTTTATTATCTTCCTTGGTCTTCCCTTTTTTACATGAGTTCTGACAATAGTAATGAGTAGATCGCATGCGGTCTTTCTCATACCTCGTACTGTCCCCACATACGGTCTCCTAAAACATCTACAATCATCATTAATTAATGTTAGGATCATTTAAATTATTAAATACAACCGTTAGAATAATATTAAGAATTTTGAAAAAGTATGGAAGAATCGGTAGACTGGTAAAGGTAGCCTTCACATCGGTATGCTTCAACAGAAATTGCACATTGTCAACCTCCAACTGTAACCTTCCATCGGTAACCTTCAGCAGTAGGCTTGTATCGGTGACCTTGCATCAGTGACCTTCCATCAGTGACCTTTGCATCAGTGACCTTTGCATCGGAAACCTTTTCATCGGTAACCTTTTCATCGGTGACCTTTGCATCGGTGACCTTTGCATCGATGACCTTTGCATGAGTGACCTTTTCATTAGTGACCTTTGCATCGGTGACCTTTTCACTTAGATAAATTCTACACTGTAAGCTTAAACCAACAAGTAGTGAGATTAAAATTATATGAATATTAATTTATAGAAACAAGGAACATTAATGAAACATGATTAACATAGAATGAAAACATGATTATCACATAAATGAAACATGATTTGGGATTATCAAAACAGGTGAGTCCAACAGTGTTATTTTCTTCTTTTTATATCCCTTATTGAGATTTTTGTGCTCATCCCAAGTTTTTAAATGATTTTCACAAGTTATAAGGATGTGTAATACAAATAGTAAATCCTAGTTAAATGTTATGAAGATTTGTCAAAGAAATCATGGTTTTTTGAAAAGTTTTATATTTTGGAAGAAATAAATACTGTTTTTATGGTATTAACTTTGTATTAATGTGGAATGTTATGAATGTTTTATGACCCAATTATCTAAATATCTAAACTTTATAAGATCCTAAATGTAAAAGGAAGTGAGTTCTTGACTAAATTCAAGATTATGTAATGTAATAAGGTCAGGTTCTTATAATAGAACCCAAATTCATATAAACAATATAACATCCCTACTCTTTAATACATTTTTAAACATGATTTATTACATAAAATTGAACTTAATACAAATCATAAGGTTGAGCGGTCTAGTTTATTTGGGAAATTAGGTACATTACATAAAAACTTAAAACATTAAAAGAAACTTATATATTTAAGACTTCTTTGAAATGACCAAAACATTCCTTCATACTTAACAATACATGGGATAACTTGAAGAAATACATAAGAAAGGGGTGACCTATAAAGCCCAATAAGGGAATAAACAAGGCATAACATGAAGAATACAATACATGTTATACAATAGGTAGATAAATGGATCATAAAAGGAACTTGAATAATAAGTCATGATATAGCATGATAATCATAACATGGAAAATGTGGCAATGACTTAAAACATTGCATCATAAACATAGGTCAAGGGTAAACCCTCCAAGACATCATGGTGGAAAAATTACCATAATGGAATCAGGTAAAACCCATGTCCCAATGTGAGGTATCGTGATACTAAACATTACCCAATGCATTGGAGCGCTATTATGGATCACCCTTCATAATCATTTCATTATCATTCTTAAGTGTGCCACATAGATCATATAATCATGGATTCATTCAACATCATAATTTATTTCATGATCAAGGAATGTAGAATAAATACATGTAAGTACACATTAAATAATTATATGTGAAAAAATGTGAATACCCTTTATAGATAAATGGGTATGGTATCCACTATATAATGATTTTTTCATGGAAAATCATGGTGCAATTTCACAGTGTTATATAGAAATTCACAAAATGGGTTGATGAGATATAAAGGAATATATCATCATTTATACATGAAATGGACAGAAATAGGTAAATGGAAAGGAATTCCCCAACATAATTAATTTGAAATATAAGGTGGAACATAATTATGAAATTTGAAGATAGAGGAGAAAGGAAATAACCCATACAAAATTTCAGCATGGTAACGGGTGTACATAAAGGTTCGTAGGAGGGTTAAATGAGAGTAAAAGGGTATATCATCATTTATAAATCAAATGGAAAGTAATGGGAATACTTAATAACATATAACAACATAGGAAAAAGGAAATTAAAATACATAACATAAAAATAATGCTTGATAAAAGAGGAGGGTGGAAAATCCCTTACAGAATTTTGACATAGTAACAGCTTAGATAAAGGTCAAAATGAGAGAATATGAATAGCATATCATTAAAATAAAATAAATTTTATATTAATATAATAATATTAAATTAATTACAATATAACCAATCAAAATTATAAATACTAATTTCAAGGAAGATTCTTGAATTGAAAGAAAGAGGAAGGTGAGGATCCCTTACTTGAATGTGTGACTCCAAAGGCCTAGGAGGGGATTATTTAGAGATTGGGGGTGCCTTTGAAGCACTATAGGGAGTGGAGAAAGATTTTGGATGTGATATAAGTAGTTTTGGTGAATATAAATGGGATCTTGGGTGGGTTTATATAGGAAAAGAGTGGGATTTCTATATTATTTTTGGTTTTGGGCACTGCATAATAAAATATCCAAAACCAAAAACCATACCATGGTTTTTACCAGGGTTTCTACCAATGGGGAGTGGAATAAATTTTTTTATAAGTACAAGGGTATAATATAATAAAAAATTCCCCATTATTATGGGGAGGTGAGTCACACTTTCAAAGAAATGATTTTAAAATCTTAAAATACTTTATAAGTCTTAGAGGATTCTCTAAGGATTTATATAATAAATAAAATAAACATAAAATAAAATTATTTTTAGTAAAAACATATATTTGTCCTAGGATACCTTTTATAGTATTTATTACATTACTATTAGGCCTTTATGATGTCATAAAACACACCGTATATTTATACGATATTTAATTTTTACCCAAAAATTTGATTTTCTCATAAAATAAATAAAAATTCATTGTTAGATAATTTGGACATAATAATTAGAATAATAATATTAATTTTATCTAAATAATATTATAAATATGTGAATTTTTACTTTTAAAACTTAAAACTGATATTTATTGAAAATTGACGGGTTTTGACAATAACAGTTTTCAAACCCTTGTAAAAATTACATTTGACTTCATAAAAATTATATGATCATTTAAATTCAATAAAAGTTATTTAATAATAATATTTTATTAAAATAATATTTATTTCAAAAATCCATTAATTCATAAAAATTAATTTTTTTAATTGAATTTGAATATTAAAAAAAATACAATTTGTGCTTTAAAATCATTTAAAAATAAACAATAATAGTATAAAATATATTCATTACTTTATAAAAAATAATTTATACATTACTATTTTTAGGGTATTGATACATATCCCTTTATTACACCATCATACTCCCTAAGAGTAAGGAGCACGATAGTGGGGCTTTCATGGGGTCGTTCGGTGAACATGGTTTGGGTTGTGATCTCGATGAGATTGAACTTCTCTCATAAATGGTTTCTCTCATTCTTAAGTTGTCAAATATCAGCTTGATATTAGACTAAGAAAATTCCCAGAAATTCTATCTTTCTCAGAATCTATGATAAATGGGATTTATAGGGTACAATCCTTCTGGTTGAGGCCATCACTTCCTTTGTCTGTGCTAAAAGGATTTGTTAAAACCCTATATTTATACTAGGCATGTCATCATTGTTCAACAGCTATATTATCACTAGTAAATATACTTAATGGTCATTTAAATTTAATTGTATATAATAAAACAAAAGAAGTGCGTGTGTTTTCTATTTAATTAAATAAAAAGGAAATTTTATTCATAACATTTCGGGTCATTACAATCTTCCCCCCTTTAGAAATTTTGCCCTTGAAATTTCCTTTTCCCACACTAAAACAGATTAGGGTAACCCTAGTTTATCACCTCATACGGTTCCCTTATTGCATATTCAAACTTTTGTTTTTTCCACAAAACTTTGATGAGGGGTATTTTATTATTTCATACAACTTTTTCTCTATGATATAATATCTTTATCGGCTTCTCCTCATAGGAAAGGTCATTCTCCAACGGTAACACATCTAGATCTATTAAATGTGATAGTCCAGTATGTACTTTATTAAGAGGGATACATGGAATGCATCATGTTCTTGATACAGGTCTGGTGGGAGTGTTAGTCCATAGGTTACTGCTCTGATGCGATCAAGGATAACAAAAGGGTCATCATACCTTGGATTATGTTTTCCCTTCTTCCCAAGTATAATCACTTTATTCCATGGAGATATGCAGAGGAATACCATGTCTCCAACATCAAACTCTAGGTCTCATTTATTATTTTCAGCATAGATCTTCTATCGACTCTGAGCAGCTTTGATGTGCTTCTAAATGGCCTTAAATTTCTCCACCATTTCTTTGACCATTTCAGGACCTAGAATTTTTCATTCCCCAACTTCATCCCAACATTATAGTGTTCTAAACCTCTTACCATAAATGGCTTTATAGGGATCCATTTGGATGCTCGAGTGGAAACTATTTTTATAAGAGAACTCCACCAAAGTAATGTGTTGGTCCCATCCACATTTGAAGTCCATTGAGCAGGATATCAAAATTTCCTCAAGTGTTTGGATGGTCCACTTAGATTGGAAATTAGTTTGAGAGTGATAATTCATAATGAAGTTCAGATCAGTGTTTAGATCATGTTGGATACTTTTCCAAAACTTAGAGGTGAAACTTGGATCTCGATCGTACATAATCAATAGTGGTACTCCATTCAGCCTTACCACTTCTCTGATGTATATCTATGATAGTTGATCTAATGAGAAATCCTCTCAAATTATGATGAAGTGTTCAATCATTATAATATGACCCAAAACAACATAAATAACATTGTTTCCCTTAGATTTCTTTGGAATTCTGGTGACAAAGTCCATGGTGATGTTTTCCCATTTTCATGTTGCTACGAGTAATAGTTGCATCATCCCCTTAGACTTCCATATTTCATCCTTCACTTGCTGACATATCAGGTACTTATATGTATATTATTAAATATCATTATTCATGTTACCCCACCAATATTTCTCTCATATATCTTGATACATCTTTATATTTCTTGGATATATGGAGAAATTAAAACTATGCACATCATCCAAAAGTTCTTTCTTTAACTCAGGATTTGATGGAACATATAGTCTTGACCCAAATCTCACAATTCCTTCTTCATTAACATTGAACTACAAGGATTTCCTTTTTCTTATATTTTTCACATTCTTCTGAATTCTCACATAATATTTTTTAGCATCCTTTAACCTTTCCAAATTAGATGGTAGAGAAATCATTTGTGAAAGGATTAATGACGTTCCTTTCTTTATGATTCCCATTTCCATATTCTTAAAGTATAAGAATATTGAATCCTTTTCAATTCTCATAAATGATATAATTGATGGGTTCTTTCTAATGATATAATCTTCCACCTTATTCGCTCTCCCAGGATGGTAGTGGATTGAGCAGTTTTAGTCCTTGATGAGCTCTAACCATCTTTGTTGGTGCATATTTAGCTCTTTATATGTGAATATATATTTTATAATTTTGTGATTTGTATATATTTACTTCTCCCCAAATAGATAATACTTCCAAATTTTCAACTTAAACATAACAACTTCCAACTCTATATCATGTGTGGGATATTTTTTCTCATGAATTTTCAACTGCCTTGAGGCGTAGGCAATGACTTTGTCATTTTGCATCAATACACTTCACAATACCTTCTTTGAATCATCATTAAGAATTACGAAAAACTCCCCGCTTATGGGTAGTGTGAGCACAGGGGAAGTGATAATCCTCCTTTTCAACTCTAGAATCTTTCTTCACACTCATCATTCTATGATAATTTGACTCCCTTATGATTTATCTTGGTAAGAGGGTTTGAAAATCATGCTAAATTCCTCACAAATAAGGGATAATATCCAGATAACCCAAGGAAACTAAGTATATTTGTCCTGGATGTTTGCCTCGGCCATCCATCAATTGATTTTTTCTTTTAAGGATCCACATATATCCCATTGCTTGTGATAATATACCCTAATAATGAGACTTATTTCAACCAGAACTCACACTTATTGTACTTTGCATAGAGTTTCTCCTTTCACAAGGTCTTTAACATAGTGCTCAGATGCTCCTCATGGTCCTCCTTGGTTTTGGAGTATATTATAATATCGTCTATAAAGACTACAATAAATTTGTCTAGGTAATCTCTAAAGACTCTATTCATCAATTCCATGAAGATTTCTGGGGCATTGGTGAGTCTAAATATAATCACTATGAAATCATAATTCTTGTACCTTGTAAAAAAAAGAAATATTGGGCATATCCACCTTATTCACCCTTAATTGGTAATATCCCAACCTTAGATCCATCTTATAGGAGTATTGTTCTCCACAAAGTTGTTCGAACAAGTCATCAATTCATGGTAAAGGATACTTTTTATTTATCATGATCTTTTTGAGCTCATGATAATTAATGAAAAGGCGCATTGACTCATCCTTCTTCTTGATAAAGAGGACTGATGCACCCCATAGTAAAGCACTTGGGTGTGTAAACCCTTTATTCAAATTCTTTTGTGGTTCTTTCTTTAGCTCCTCAAGTTCAATAACTACCATTCTACATGGATTCTTGGATATTAGAATGACCTAAGTATAAGCTCTATTGAAGATTCAACCTCTCTACTTAGAGAAAGACCAGGAAACTACTTGGGAAACACATTAGAAAATTACCTCATAGTTGGCATGTCTTCAAGGATGATTCATTCCTTATACTCAATCATTTGAGCTAGATACGCTTGCTCATAGGGTAATAATATATATTATTGAGATGATAGTGCTAAATAATATTCCTCCTCCTCCTTATACTTGTATAGAATCGGAGGTCAATTCACCATTTAGAGAGTAATTTTCCTCTCGTGGCAATTTATGTTGGCTCTATATAGGGAAAGACAATCCATGCCTATAATTGCATCAAATTAAACTATGGGAATTATGAAAAGGTTTTTTAGGAAGTTAAATCCAAAAATTGTGACAGGGGAGGAGTTATATACATGGGATAAAATAATTTACGCATTTTTATTTTTCACTAACATCTCTACTTCCATGCTTTGTGGTGGTGTTTGAATAGTTCTAATAAACTCTCGTGATATAAAGGAATGTGTAGAACCAGAATAAAAAAATTATGTTTGCTATTATTGAATGAATAACTAGCATACTTGTCACCAGATCATTGTTAGGATACACCTTAGTGGTGGTGATGGAAATAGCTCTCTCTTACTGCCTTGGAGTTTGTTGGTTTCCTCCAAAAACCCTTGGCTTAGTGCACTGGTTCTCAAAGTGCCTTGGTTCCTTACAATTGAAGCACTAAACAACACATTGAGGGCTGACTAGAGAACTCCTTTCCTCTGTCACATTGGTAGGTTTCTCTTTTCAGTAATCATTGGTCATGTGCCCTTCTCTTTTTCATTTAAATTATTTCTTTGTTCCCCTTAGGCAATTTATGGGGTGCTTCTTTCCGCACCTTTGACAAGTGGGGTGATGGAATTTCTTAGCATTGTATGATTTATCCATCGGACCGCCGGAATTGAAATCCACATTCTTATTATTATCCCCATGATACCCCTAAGATTCACTGATCTCTATATATACTTTGAGGGAACATCAAACAATTTTATCATAGCTATCAAAGTCATGGATTTTAAAGGCCTTTTGTAAACTAGGCTTTAGCCCATCAAAGAAGCGGTCAACCTTGAATTCGAGGGTAACGACAAAATCAGAGACATATCATGCAAGTCTTGTGAATTTTTCCTCATATACTACAAAAAAATTGTTTTTCTTTTTCTTGAGTGCAAGTAAATCTCTTTCCATCTTAATATGGAGGGTGTAGGAAAAAAAATTTCCATAATTCCTTCCACTCCATTACTTTGATATCTTCCTTTGGATTCATATTCTTGATCAATTTCCACCACTGATCATCTTCACCATCCATATGATAAACATCCAAAAGAACCTTCACTTGTTCAAAACATTTAAGGATGGAGAAGATCTTTTCAATAGAATTGATCCATTTCTCTGTGATTAAGGGATCAGATGATCCATTAAAAGTAGGAGGCCTTTGTTGCATGAAGCTCTCGACTATGGGTTTCTCTCTCTTAAGGGGTTTATGCACTTCTCATGGTCTAGGTTTCTATTTAAAACTTGAGTTAACTGAGAGAGTATCATGACAAATTTTGAAATTCATGCTCCTATCAAGTTGGTCATCTTATTGGGGAAATCCTCACACTTCCCTTTGCATCAGTTGTTAGCACAATTCCTTCTATTCTGGCCATTTTATAGAATAAAATGAAAGTTAGGGATGAGTATATTAAATAGTTAAACACATAAAGTGGGAATCCAATGACATTAAAGGGATAACTTACATTAATCTCCTTAACTTATGAGTTTCTAGTCTTCAGTCTATGTTATCCATGATCTACTTCCTAACACATATTCTTATACTCATTTTTTTCCCTTAATAACGGTTTGTAGTGAGCTTATGAATTTACCAAATCATATCCCATGGGAGTTTCAAACCAGGTGCATAGTAAGTCACATTATCATGTACCAAGTTATGCCAAGTCAGGACCAGAACACCTTGTTAGAGTTGTTACTCCTTGGTACATCTATACTAGAACCACGTCCACTTGTAGTATCCAACTAGTGGTGTATTTTCTTGATTATCCACTTTCTCTATATTCACCAAAATTTAGGGATGTTTTCTTGTACTTATTTTTATCCCTAATGGCTTTAACTATGATTTTCTAATCCTAATCCCAAAAATAACTAAACCTCCCTCTGATGCCAACTATAAAAAATATGCTCTTTATTTCATTTTTAAACATGATTTATTACATAAAATTGAACTTAATATAAATAATAATATAGAGAGGTATAGTCTATTTGGAAAATTAGGTACACTACATAAAAACTTAAAGCATGAAAAGAAAAACATGTATTGAAAAATTCTTTGATATGACCAAAAAATTCCTTCGTACTTAACACTGCATGGGATAACCTAAGGATATACATAAGAAAGGGGTGATCTATAAGGCCCAGTAAGGGAATAAAAAAGGCATAACATGAAGGATATAATACATGTTAGACAATAGGCATATCAATGGATCATAAAACTAACATGAATAATAAGTCATGATATAGCATGATGATCATAACATGGAAAATGTGGAAACAAATTAAAACACTGCATCATAAACATTGGTCAAGGTTAAACCCTCTAAGACATCATGGTGGAAAATTTCTCATAAAGTAATTAGTTAAACCCCTTATCCCAGTGTGAGGTATCATGATACTAAACATTACCCAGTGAATTGGAGCTCTATCAGGGTGCACCCTTCATAATCATTTCATTCTCATGCATAAGTGTGCCACATTGATCATATAATCATGGATTCATTCAACATCATAATTTATTCCATGATCAAGTAATGTAGAATAAATAATTATAAGTATACATTAAACAAGTATATGTGCATAAAGGTGAATACCCTTGATAGAGAAATGGGTATGGTGTCCACTACATGATGATTTTGGTATGGAAAATTGTGGTGCAATTTCGACAGCATAACGACGCCATATAGAAATTCATAAAATGGGTTGATGAGAGATAAAGGTATCTATCATAATTTAGAAATGAAATTTAAAGTAATAGAAAAATGGAAATACATTCCCTAACAAAAGTAATTGGAAATAGAAGGCATAAAATAATAAAGAAACTTGATGATATGTGATAAAGGAAAGAACCTTTACAAAATTTTGGTATAGTAATGGGTGTATATAAAGGTTCATAATGGGGTTAAATGAGAGTGAAAGGGGATATCATAATTTATACATAAAATTTTAAGTAAGGTTAATACTTAATAAAATATCCCAACATAGGAAAAGTAAATTAAAAGACATAACATAAAAGGAATGATTGATAAAAGAGGAGGGTGGAAGATCCCTTATGGAATTTCGGCATAGTAACGGCTTAGATAAAGGTAAACATGAGATAATATGAATAGTATATCATTAAAATAACATAAATTTGATAGTAATATAATCATATTAAATTAATTACAATATAACCAATTGAAATTATAAAGACTA
This sequence comes from Viscum album, assembly GCA_963277665.1. Classification (NCBI taxonomy): domain Eukaryota; kingdom Viridiplantae; phylum Streptophyta; class Magnoliopsida; order Santalales; family Viscaceae; genus Viscum; species Viscum album. Next base: position 1,955,946,892 of record OY728130.1, read on the forward strand.
ATTTCAAGGAAGATTCTTGAATTGAAAGAAATAGAGGAAGGTGAGGATCCCTTACTTGAATGTGTGACTCCAAAGGCTTGGGAGGGGATTCTTAAGAGCTTGGGGGAACCTTGGGAGGACTCTATGGAGTGGGGGGAAGAGTGTGTACGTGATCCAAGTATTTTTGGTGAAGATAAATGGGATTTTTGGTGGGTTTATATAGGAAAAGAGGGGGATTTCTTTATTATTTTGGTTTTAGACACTAAATAATAAAATATTAAAAAACACAAACCATACCATGTTTTCTGCCCATGTTTTATATCAAATGGGAGTGGAATAAATTTTTTTATAAGTAAAATGTATGAATATAATAAAATATTTCCCATGATTATGTTGAGTTGAGTCACACTTTCAAAGAATTGATTTTACAATCTTAAAATATTTTATAAGTCTTGGAGGATTCACTAAGGATTTATAAAAAAACTTAAAATCACGTTAATTTAAGTAAAAACATAAATTTTGTTGAGGAAATCTTTTATTGTATTTATTACATCCCTATTGTGCCTTTATGATGTAATAAAATACACCGTATATTTATACAGTATTTAGTTTTTACCCAAAAAATTGGTTGTCTTAGAAAATTATTAAAAATTCACCGTTAGATAATTTTGAAATCCTAATTAAAAAATAATATAAATTTTATCTAAATAAGTTTCTAAATATTTTAATTTTCACTTTTAAAAATAAAAATCGACATTTATTGAAAATTGAATGGTTTTGACAATAACAGGTTTCAAACCCTAGTAAAAATTACATTTGAATTCATAAAAATTATATAATCATTTATATTCAATAAAATTTATTTAATAATATTTTTTATTATAATTTTTTTTTTCAAAAAACCATTAATTCAAAAAAAAATTATTCTTTAATTGATTTTGAATATTAAACAAAAATACAATTTGTTATTTAAAAAACATTTACAAATTAACAATAATAGGATGAAAATATATTCATTACTTTATAAAAAATAATTTACATATTCCTATTGCTAGTGAATTGATATATATCCATTTATTACACCATCATACTCCCTAAGATTAAGGTTTGTGGTGGTAGGGCTTTCATGGGGTCGTTCGGTGAACATAGTTTGGGTCGTGATCTCGATGAGCTTGAAATTCTCCCGTAAAGGGTTTTGTTTATGCTTAAGTTGTTGGATCTCATCTTGGTATTGTTCTAGGGTAATGCCCAGAAACATTATCTCTCTTGGAATCTTTGATAAATGGGATTCATAGGGTGAAATCCTACTGGTTAAGTCCATCACTTCCTTTTTCTGTGCCAAAAGGATTTGTTAAAACTCTTTATTTTTACCAAGCATGTGATCAATGTTCAAAGGATATATTATCAATGGTAAATATAATTAATGTCCATTTAAATCCAATTGGATATAAGAAAAAAAATAAGTGCATGTTTTTTATATTTAATTAAATAAAAAATGAATTTTATTCATAATTGTTCAAGTTGTTACAAATAATAACAGTATAAATGAAGTGCATCACCCAATGGCGGAATCAAATCAACCATAATAGTTAGAATCCAAAAAAAGTAGTTCAGTTCAAGGTAATTTGGATTTTCCCTATACATGGGTGAGCTATACCTGGGCACATCTCATTACCAAACTCTAATTCCTTTTTATCATCACCAAATAGTAAAGAAAACCAAAAAATAATCCTATGATACTACTTTTTAACATCCCGGTTCTAGATTCCACTCTAAGGTTATCTATACCCATTTGGCCACATAGCCTCAAGTGTATCTCCCCAAATTCCAGAGGTTTCTAACTAGTAATGAGGTCCTAGGTGTGTCAGTGGAGAGATTATTCCCTCATTATCAAAGTGTAACAAAATTGAAATACAAAAATAGTTTAATAGCAGCAGTAGTAAAACATAAAACTGAAATAAATAGGGGAATACTGATTATATAAACAAATAAAAAATCCATATCATATAAAATATGATGATATATGTCACATGTTTCTAATAAAATAGCTAAAATATTTATACAAAAATCCTAAAAAATAAATTTCCAAAAAGTAAAAAAAATGTCCAAAAGAATCCTAGTAGCATCTCAGGCCATATCTTGGTCCAATTCTCTCCTTCTCCTAAGAAGCATATCAAGTACCCATATTAGGGCGCTTTCCCTTATCAACACCTACAATCATATAATCTGTTTGGGTCTAAAAGGGTGACCCAAATAGGGTGTGAGATATAATCCCAGTAGGAAACCATCCAAGTTATGTGCTAATCAGTCGGGGAATATATATATAACAAGTGTGTAGATAGTATAACAATAAACAAGGAATTACTCAAAAGTAAACATCCATATCATTTAATCAATTTTATTTAACAATTAAATCTCATTGAATTTATATGTCACGAGATCCAGTTCAGTCCCAAGCATCCCCTGTATAGTCAATAGCACAAACAGATTCCTAAATAGGACATCTATAAAGATATGATTCAAGATCAAATCCAAGTGTGTTCTTTGGCTTGTAAAATTGTTCATATAGTCTTTTATTATTAATTTAATTTGGAACTTGAGCCCATCTCTGACATTCCTAAGTTGGAATTTAGGTATCTATCTAAGAATGATATCAAAGTGTTCCCATACTTGACATTTCTAAGTTGTAATTCAAGTATATCCCAGGTATGATATACACAAACACCCTATAAGCCCATCCTAGTGAACCTATTAGGAACCCGGTATCACTCTAGGTGAGGTATAGAGTCCTGAAAATTGATTTTGTCCTCGGGGGCCCTTTAGGGAGACTGAGTATCACCCATGGAATAAATATTAAATTACCTTTTTAGTCTTCCCAGGGAATCCTTCATTTGGATTCATGACTCACTCAATATAAATTAAGCCTCAATTAATCCATCCATGGAATCCTTTATTTGGATCCATGATTCACCCATTGCATAAATAGTCATTTCATTTTTTGATTCCATCCATGGAATCCTTAATTTGGATCCATGATTCATTCAAAATATAAATTAATCCTCAATGAGTTCGTCCATGGAATCCTTCATTTGGATCCATGATTCAACCATGTCATAATCAAGGTTTAGGCCATTGAGTATATCCATGGAATCCTTCAATTGGATCCATGATTCACATATGGATATTAATCATTTAATAAATTCAATTCCATTTAAACACTTCATTTAACATTCCAAGGTTAATCCCAAAATAATCCATTTCAATCTCACCTCAAAAGGTGACTCAAGCATTGGACAACCTCAAAAGGATTGGCTTTTCAATTACTCACATGGTCATTTTCAATATAACAATCCTCACAACCCTAAAAAGATATTACATGGATTATTTATCATTTATCTCACATAGTAAAATCAATAAAAAGAGAAATTATGATTAATCAACCAATACACGACATAGGCATCATTTAACTCACATGTGAAATTCACCTTTAAGAAGAAATTCAAGCTAAACAAGCAATTACATAATAAGACCAAGGTTCAAGTCATTTATCCCTTGCCTTTAATCATTCCAATTATAATACATCAACATTGAAATTCCATTTATAATAAATTTCATGTTTAACATCCTATAAATGAGAAAAATCCACACCTCAAGGTGTGTCCAAGGCATAGTCCATCAAAAGGTCTATTTAACCAACACGCCCAAGGGGTGATTCTTTCAAGGTTCACAAGCTATAATAAGCATTAATGAGCCTATTCAAAAACCTAGAACATTCCTATACATACTAGGGTTAAATTTCAATTTAAGGAGATGTCTGGAAAATTGGAATGTGGAATGATGACATATATAAACAACCCGACTATTAACAAAAGGCATGAGACCACCTACCTTAGGTCCGTGCTTGATAGCTTATCCAGTATCAGGTCCTGATTCAGCTCATACTGAAATAAATCTGAAGAACATATGAAGAATATGAAAATAGGGCATATGATCCTAAATACAATTAGTGAATCAGATATCCAAAAGATCAAATAAAGATTAAAAATGAATCAAGGTCTTTCTATTACGGATCTAATGAGATGAGCTACACTTGAATCAGAGTTCAAACAGAGATGGTACCACAAATACTAGTATAGCTCAAGGTGGGATCTTCTCAATATTTGTTTGTTGTGTGTTGAAAAAGAGACACAAAATTAGTTTTTAAAAGTATTTTTATTTTAATTAAAATTATTAAAATTCCCAAAAATAACAGGGTTACATGGTTTATGCACACAGTTTACCAAACCATGTGAAAACCGTGTATGGGTTCCTATAGGTTTGGGGCATAGCACATAGTTTACCCACATGGTTTAATAACCATTAACAAACCATGCTAAAATACACTATAAAGATCTTCTGAAATTGTAGACCTGGTCACACAGCCATGAGGCCCAACCCGAATAGTTTTCACTTACCACACGGCCTCCTCTTTTCACCCAAAACATGGGTTTTGGGTTCTAGACCAGCCCCAGACACACCTAAAACCTCAATGACCTCTACAGGAATTCATATTAAAACATATTTATTTAATTAATATGAGAATTTATGGAAAAAATGAATTATTTCCTCAAATAAGAATTAGGTTCATACAAATTTAAACTTAACAGTGGTCAAAATGTCAAGAGAATCACATAAAAATTGACCAAACCACTTCAGATAACCTACATGAACCAAAAATATTTAATAAATGAAAAACTTATGATAATAAATATAACATAGAAAACTAGTTATAGATTAATAAGTTTCTTATTGATGTTTTTAATGAAATTAATTTAATTATATAAAAATTTAATTACAAGTTCATAATGATTTTAGACATAAAGTTAAGGGATCTTCCATACTTCCCTTGAAAATTTCTGGTTACACTTTCTCTTTATTTTTATCTATTTTCTACCAACTTATTCTTATTTACTTCTTATATTTTGTTATATATATCCCTTACATATATAACTAGTTTAATATTCCTTCCATTTTTTTGGTGTATACATATTTTGAGTTTCCTTCAAAATACCCACTTTTAAGGAAACCCGATTTAAGGGGGTTTTCAAAATTCTTATTCTATGTCAAAAATCTCTCCATTAAAATATTTTTTTAAACCAAAAATATATTTTAAAATTTATATTTAATTTATGTATAATTATTTAGTTTGAATTTTTATTTTAAATAAAAATTATGGTCCTATTTCTCTATAATATCCTTTGCTTATTTTGAAAATCATCCCCAAAGTGTATCACTTTTTTAATATTACTTCTTCAAACCTTCTCGTGGATTTTTATACCATGGAAATCTATGATCAAGACTTTTTTTCCTTTAAAATATGAATTTACAAATAAATTTAATTCATTATTCTATTTGTAATCCTTATTTTATATCTTTCAGATATGCCTTGAGATAAGATTATGAAATGAAATCATTTCTCATGGGTGTTTACCATGTATGTGACTTATGTATGGTTTTTTTCCTCATTTGTCACACATATGTATGATCTTTATTATTTTATGGGTAGAATTAGAATTATATATCCCTTCAAAACATTGGGAAATGTTTCTATATCATGAGATATCATGGTGCATGGGTAGTGGTCCTAGACAACTATAGTGTGTGGGTAGTTACCCTAGCCAACTATGTTATGTTAATGATGTAGGGATCCTTAACTTGTTCTTATGATGTCATATTTATATTGTTTCTACATTCATATGATTCCATGAATTTATGACATGATCATGTTTACTCTATGATCTTATGTTATCATTTCCTTATGCCTTGATTCTTTTCTTATGATCATTATCTTTAGGATATCATGTTATGACTCCCATGTTATGATCCTTTATCATGTTTATTCTATTAATAGGTTTTATTTGTCACCCATTTCCTTATTTAATTCCCTAGGTTATCCTATACAGTATTAATAGGAACTATGGGAGTTAGGAGAACTCTAAGGATATTAAATAAATACAATGATGTTATATTATAAGATTTTGTATTTATGTGCTTAATACTCTAAATAAACTAGACCTAGATCCTTGGATTTTATTTTTTGTAAAATATGTTAAAAAATATGAAATAATATGTGTTTAAGGTTTGGGTTTTTATAGTTGGTTTTAGAGTCATTTTCTAGTTATTTTTTGAGATTAGGGTTGGAGAACATTGGTGAAAACCCTAAGGATAATCCTAAGCATAGAATAATATCCTGGTGTATTGGTAATATAGGGACTATGTGGTTTTCCAAGAAATATATCCCTATATGAATACTAAAAATGGGCATGATCTTGGAAAAAATTCATCTTGGGATAATAACCCCGAAAAGGGTTGGTCAAGTATCTCTCATACATAATTCTGGTGCATGGTTAATGGGACCTTACCATACAACTATTTTAACACTACTAGGGGATATGATTTGGGTAATTCACATTCTCATTACAAACCATTATAAAGGATTTAAACATATTTTATAAGTATTTTGGTTTATATAACCTAATTAGAAGATAATAATATATAACCTAGAATGAAACTTAGAAATTCATAAGTTAGGCTTTTCCCATCACTAATGAGTTACTAATTCTATGTTTATGGTTTACCTTGTAAACATTTATTAATCTAAGTATTTTCATCCCTAACTTTTCTTCATGTTAGAAAATGGTTGTACTAAGGAGGAATTGTTTTAATGATATATATAATAAGAAATTTGATAACTACCTTTATAAAATTCCTAACATTATGGGAATGGGAGATAAGAACTTTATGGCTATACTGGCACAACAAACTCATGTTATGAAAAATAACATGAATTTCATGGAACACACTATAAGATAGAAAACCGAAATTGAGTTGTTTATATGAAAAAGGCCTCTAATATTTAGTGGATATTTTGATCTCATAATCGATGAATAGTGGATTAAATCTTTTGAAAGGATATTTTATATGCTTAAACTCTCTAAAAATAGAATGTTATACTCTCTTTTTATCACATTAAGGGATAATCTGATTAGTGGTGGACACTGATCAAGAATATAAAGAGTATGGAAGACATAAAATCCATGGAGTGGTATGAATTAAATAGGATTTTTATCAATAAGTAGTTCCCATTCACTATATATCTTTGCACTTAAGAAAATGGAAGATGGATCTGTTAAGTCTTATGAGGAGAACTTCATGATACTTTCATGGTATGCTTCTGATCTTATCATGATCCCTAAAATCATGATTGAATATTTCTCTAGTGGGTTAAATCTTAGACTTCTACATGTATTAGCGGGTTGGTAGATTGATAGTTATGATGAAATTGTTCAATGTTCCCTCAAAGTGGAGATAAAAATTAGTGATTCTCAAGGTATTGGAGATAAGAAAAGAAGCATAGAGAATAACCCTGGGGAATCACTAGATAAAACCCATGATGGTAAAAAGGTCTAACATCTTAACTATCAAAGGTGTGGGAAGAAACATCTTATAAATTATCCCAAGGGGGGCAGGAAGTTCTTAACGTCTGGAAAAGAGGGGAATGTCACTAACACATGTCAAAGTGAGATGAAAAATACCATTAATTCAATTGAATATAAAAATTTCCAAATCAATCTTCATCATATTTTCCATTATTACAATTATAAGGACCAAAGACATTATTCAAATAAATGTATCATGCCAAGGGTTTTCAAAGCTAAATAACAACAAAAACCTCCAAAGATAAAAGAGAATGGGCTGTCTTATGTTATCATAATAATGGAGGTTAAGAAATACAATGATGTGGTGATAAGTATGCTTGTTATTCATTCAAAAATATCTAAATTTCTATTTAATTCTCATTCTATTCATTCTTTCATATCATGAAATTTTAGAAAATCTTTTCAAATAGCATCGCAAAACATGGAGGTTAAATTATCTATGAAACCCACCGATAGATAAACTATAACATCTCAATCATATAACTCATCCTTAATTGTTGTCTATGGGATGAATATCCTAGTGTAAATTTTCATAATTCCTTTAATAGAATTTGATTTTATACTAGTAATAGACTAAATATCATTGTATATAGCACACATCAGCTATTGGGAAAAGGAAATAGCATTCTATATCTCAAATTATCTTCTCATTCTATATAAGTGTAAATATAAGGATTAATATTCTTCGAAATCTTTTCCACAGGCATGGATATTATTGCCTTATGGGAAAGATTATCTATGTGAAATGATTAAATCAAAGGAGATCACTACTCTTGAAGATATTCCCATTGTAAGGGATTATATTGATGTATTTCCCAAAGAGTTTCTCAGCCTTCCTCCTAATCAAATATTTGATTTCTCAATTGAACTTATACCTTGGTATTTGTTGATATACAAGACTCAATATAAAATGTTCCCCATTTAATTGAATGAATTGAAGAATAAATTTCAAGAAAATCAAGACGTGGGTTTCATATTCCAAAGTAATTTACCTTAGGAAGAACCGATTCTCTTTCCTAAGAAAATGATAGGTTAATGCATCTTTGTATTGATTATCATGATCCCAACAAGATCATGATAAAAAATAAGTATTTATTTCCACTAATTGATATCTTATTCAATCAGTTTCATTGAGGTTAATACTTCTCTAAATTTGATATTTTTTCAAGGTATCATCAATTAAAGGTGAATAAAGAGGATATTCCTAAGACTGTCTTTCATACAAGGTATGAGAACTATGATTTCATATCCATATCATTTAAACTCATGAATGCTCCACCAATATTCATGGACTTAATGAATTGAGTATTTATAGATTACCTTGACAAATTTTTGGTATTCTTTATAGAAAATATTCTTATATACTCCAAAAGTAAGGAAGAACATGAGGAGCATTTGACTATTGTGCTTAAGACATTAAAATTGATAATTTATATGAAAATTATAGTAAATGTGGTTTTTGTATAGAGAAAGTGGCATTCTTGGGAAATTTTATCACTAATAAAGGGATATTTATGGACCCTTCTAAGACAAAGGAAATTTAGGAGTATCCCATAACAATATATATAATGTATATTTATAGTTTCCTTGTAATATATGGGTATTACCAATTATTTGTGAGAAAATTATCATGATTTTCAAACCCACTAACCAAGATGAATTAAAAGAGAGTAAAGTTTTCATGGACTAATGAATGTGAAGAGATCTTTAATTAATTTAAAAATAGTCTTATCATTACACTAGAACTTACACAACCCACAAGTTGAGAACTTTTAATGGTATACAATGATGCTTCAAAGAAGGTATTAGGCTATGTACTGATATAGAATGATAAAATGATATTCTATGCCTCAATGTAGCTAAAAGTTCATTAGAATAACTATCCAACACATGATTCAGGGTTAGTTTTAGTGATATTTTCATTGAATATTTTGAAGCATTTTTCTTATGGGGAGAAGTGTGAAATATATAAAGATCATAAGAGCCAAAAATATAATTTCACATAGAAGACACTTAATATGCACCAGTAAATATAGTTAAATATAATCAACGACTATGGCTACTCAATTCACTACTATCCTTGAAAAGAAAATGAAGTGGTGAATACTCTAAGTAGAAATTATCTCATAACCATATCCATAATTAGGATCGAAAATGATATGATCTTATGAAGCATGAAAAGGATGGAAATGGAAGTCATAATAGACAGGAAATCATCCCAACTATCTCAAATGATTTCTCAACCATCGCTATTTGAGAATATTAATAAAGATAAAAAGGATGATATGGATATATATAATAAGTTGGATGCCATGAGTAAAGTAAAAACCTATGAGTTTAAGGGTGATGATGATGGAGTTGTGAGATTGGTTAAATAGCTATGTGTTCCCTCTAAACCGGAGTTGGATAAGGAGTTATTTAATGATGGTTATATCTCAATATTCTCTATCCACATAGGAAGAAAAAATATGTATATAGATCTTTGAGAGAACTATTGGTGGGAAAATATGAAGAAGAATATTGAGGAATATACATCAATGTTTTTGGTGTGTTAGTAAGTGAAGGATGATAGGAAAATTTATAAAGGGATGATACAACCATTTCTCATGCCTATATAGAAATGGGAAAACATCACTATGTATTTTTTCATGGGTATTACAAATACATATAAATGGAAAAATTCTATATGGGTTGTGGTGGAAATTCTTAAAAAGACTACTTACTTAATTTCCATTAAAGAGTATTTCTTACTTGAAAACATCACAAAGATATACATTAGAGAAGTTGTCAGGCTCTATGGAACACCACTATTAATTGTATCAAATCAAGATCTGAGCCTCGCCAAAAATTTATAAAAGAGTCACAATTTATTCATGTTTCCCACCATTATACATAGGTTCTTCTATTTTTTCTCAACTTCTATATTTAGTTATTTTTTATTTTCAATCTATAATTCATTTATATATCTGCAAAAAATTAGTTTTTCCACTGTTGAAATCTCACTCATGCCAAAGAGTTAATGTTAGTTATTGATGGTAATTCTAAAAATTATGGTTGATTTAGAATAATATATTTAACTAATCTACTTCACTATATCAAGACACTATAATAGCATTACTTATTTTGATTTGACCATATATATACAGTGAATAAAATTTATAAAGGTATATTATCCACTCTTGAACTAGACCCATATCAATCAAAATGAATTGATTTATTCCATGGAGATAAAGATTCCTTAACTACTAATAACACTTCTAAAATAACCCCTTAAGAATCCTTTGGATGAATAACACCACATAGGAACAATGTTTATTCAACGAGAGAATCTGAGTCAATAGGAATAGAGTGACTATAACACGTCTTATTTAATAAATTAGATAGAATATATAGTTAATGTGAGAAAAAAATAAACAAAAATTAGAATTTGTTTCATATAAAATTCAATATTTGATAAAAATTAAATATTTAACTTAACAAAAAAAATATGTAATACTTCCAAAGATCAAACACAACATATATTTTGGTAAGGATATAATGTATACCTGATCTTTTATTTTGGTTTTGTAAAATAAATTACCAAATAAATTTCCAAAAATAAGGGGAATAGTTTTATTTTAAGGTGTCAATGGAAGCCTAGGGAGATGAATCAACAAATAAACAAGTATCAATACCCTTATCCTTTTCACCTATCATTACCATCAAAAAAGTAATAAGAGAAAGGATTTAAAGCTTCTATATTTCCTTAAAATAGGGATAGCTAAGTCATATCAATTTGAAGTCAAAACACAATTCATTAAGAGTTAAGAAACCCCACAACTACATGCTTCTTCAGTCCAAATTCATAGTTGTAATGCCTTTCAAAATTATCTACAAATGGTTACACTTTCCAAAATTTATTTATGGTTGGGACCGCCAATATTTTTCTCATCCTCATTTTTTATCAAATCGTATCCCATAACAAAAACCAAAAATCGCCCCATTTTTCTTTTCCCATTTTCATTCTCAAACCTAAAAAATTAACTAAACTTAATAATCCATGTCATGGTTTTATCAAAATAATGCCTCCATATATTTTATAAAAATAATTCTGATACCATGACACAAGGAACATCATGGTATAATCTTAATTCCATTTTTTTATAAGTTGGGCATGACCATGCCACAACCCTATCTATCTTTTTTATCCATTTTGACAATAAAGTTCACCAGAATCTAAACCCAAACTATTGATACCAAGAATACAGAATATGGTGATATCAAGAATGGTTATAACATTGGAAAGTTTTTTAAGGATTATATAGATTTTATTGAGTTTATAAGCAGAAAAATAATTCTCTAGAACTACAAATTTTTTGAAAGGGAAGAAGAATGGAATAAGAGATGAATTGGATATGGTTTTGTGTTGTATTTTTTTCAACATATAAATCATGTTCAAAATTATATTTTTTATGGTGTTTCTTTTGAGGTTAAGTTTCTTATATGATTTTGGAGTGGTTGAAATAACATATAAGGATTTTTTATGTTTAAAAGTGGTTTTTGATGGTTTTAAGTAAAGGTGAGCTCATTCCATCATTGTAAAACACAAATCAAGTGTGGAATTTTTCAAGGATATGGAATGGTATGGATGCTCAAGAAATTAACATTTTTTGTAAGATGTGGTTTGAGAATAAATTTTTGACTATATCATGGTGCAATGAAGTACATTTCATAGGAAGTAAAATAGGGAGATCATATTTGAAAAAACTATTGAAAAAGATATTTCAATTGAGAAATTTACCTGTAAGAAATGATTAGGACCATACACATTGTGGTAAAAGATATATTTTTTCACATGTTATTAATTTTAAGGAAGATAAAAATAATAGTATGTTATGCATGATTGAACTCAAGGAAATGGTTTTTTTTTTGTTATTAACCTTTAGAAATATAAAAATGGAATATATTATGAAACAGATAGTGAAAATGGAAATGTGTTTTTTTTAGAATCAAATCATGGAGACCACTCTATGGTCCCCCTATAATGACCTAATCATTTCATGGATAAATATTTCATATTTTTAGATAAATATTCAATATATTAAAAAATTATACACCTGAGGACCATAATATTTTAGTGTCTCTTAAGAATAGAAACACAATATTCTTATTTGGTGAGAGATCTTTAATATCTCCCACAAATATATTCCCCTTTAGAAATATTCATAAACATACCCTACATAAAACCTTTCTTCACAACATTGGGAAAAGAAACATAAGATGGGGTGAGCTTAGATTCTCAGTATGGGTAAGCATAAGAGATATCTATCTATGATCATATGAAATCATAAGATAAGCATACGGATTTTTTATCATGAACATAACTTACAAAGTTCCTACTCAACCTTTTAATAGATTATAAACATGATTCATGGAATAAAACTTTATCATTTTAGAAAACAAGGCCTAATCGATTGATAACCATCATAAATCAATGAGACTGAGAGTTAGAGTTTAGTGATAAAGTTTTCCTCTAACTATCTCTATTGAAGAAATTAATGAGGTTTGGGAAGAAAGGGAAACTAATTATGAGATACATTGTCCCCTGTAGGATCCTTGATCACATCAGAGCTGTGTAATATTGACTAAAGATCTCTGTAAAGCTAACCAAAGTACATAATGTGTTCCATGTATCCCTCTTTAGGAAGTACATACTAGACCCCTCACGTGTAATGAATCCATATGCGGTACAACTACAGTATGGTCTCTTTTATGAGGATAATCTAGTGAATATATTTGAGCGTAGAGACAAATTTATCCACAATAAGATAACTCACCTTGTTAAAGTACTGTGGAGAAACCATATGTTTGAAGAGGTAATGTAATAACTTGAAGATACCATGAAATAGAAGTACCCTTATCTATTTTCACCTTAGTATTTTTAATGAAATTTCAAAGTTGAAATTTCTTAAGGGTGTAAGAATGTAACACCCCAAGATTTTAGTATATATATTCTCTTCGAATTTCATAACTTTATTCACATGCACTAAAATAAAAATTATGATACATTAATAAATTAAGTTTATCAACTTTAAAATATTATTATTATGTATCAATATATAATCTAATATACTAAAAAATAAATTCCAATGTTTTATAAAATAGTATTAAAAACACTTAATGATTAAAAACACCTTTGGTCAATAAAAGTGTTTTATCCGTATATTTTGAAATATCAATTAAAATTTAATATATATTTTTTAGAAATATTTTTTGTTAAAATTAATTATATTTTTTATTTTAGAATATAAAAATTTACTCAGTATTAATTTTTGATCATTTTCTGAAAATATCGATTTTTAGTTGAAAATTTGGTTTTCCAAAAATTATAATTTTCATGACTTTATCAAAATATAATAAAAAAATAAAAGTTAAAAAACCATTTAAGTGATAAAATATGAAATTAAATAATAAAATTATTCTTTTTAAAATATTTTTTAAACTTAAATAACCCGTGACAAACATTTTTAAAACTAAAGTAAAAGGTTACTTTAATAAAGAAAAATATTTTATGTCCTTTCTTTAAATTAGTTAATATTTTATTATAATTAAATTATGGATTTATTTTAAGTTAAAAAACCTTAATTATATTTATAATAAATAAATTTAGGTCATAATAATTATTTACATTGATAATTTTAACTCACACATAAATTTTATGCTAAAAACATGATTATCACCAAAACTATTTTTAAGCACTAAGTGTGTTTATTTTAAAATTAAAATTTCTTAATCATAGTAATTTTATTTTATAAAATTATATCATACCTATTATTATAATACTAAAATTATTTGGTAATATCAATATTAATTGAGATCATTTTAATTAGTTAACATGGGTGAAAAGAAAAGTTACATAGGTAAAAGTGCACATGAGTAAAGAGAGAAGTGAAACTAAAAACCCCTAAATCAATAAAATTTGTATCCAAATTGATTTTATGGGATAATTTTGGTTCATATCATGTCTTATAATCTATAATTTTTAATTATGAGAGACTTTGACCTTGAATTGTGTAAATAAATAATTTAGTAAGTGAATGTGTTTCCAAAACTACCTTTTCCTTCACTTATAAAAGGGGGAAATCATGCCCATTCAAGGTATAAAATTTCATTAGGTTTTCAAGTCAAAAATATTACCATTTACTCCTAATATAATAATATCCCACAAAAATAATCCTTTGTGCTTATTTAGTTAGCTTAAGCATTTCAGTTTCAAGGAGAATTCCACGAATCTTCTTCTTAGTTTTTATTTTTTAATTTTTATTATCCTTATCTTACCTAAACCATTAATATAATGTATTAATTATAAATTATATACTGAAGTTTAATTATATTTATTTATCAATAAATATTCATCCTCATGCATCCACTAATAAAAACATAAGCATCGATCATGCGATTGTGCAGACTACCATGCACCTCCACGAAGAAAAGTAGTTTTTTTATTCACTACCTTTCATGGATGATCCCAAGGATGAACTTTATGAATAAATATGTTTATGTATCAATTATAAATCTTAAATTATTAAAAAAAAAATTATACCTCTCTACCATTTTATGTAAAATTAATGTGTTGTCTTTGTGTACGTGCAGAATACCACCTCCACATTAATGACACATTTTGTTTTCCATTATCACCCAAAGTGAATAACTTCAATAAAATAATGATATTTATAAAAAAATATTTATATTCTATAGTTTTTGAATTTATTTTTATGTTAAAATTAACCATGGTTAACATGTCAATAGAATCATGTAAAATTGACTAAACCACCTCACATAACTGACATGAGTTGAAAATATTTAATAAATGAACAGATTATGGAAATAAATATACCCTAGGAAACATATGATAGAAGAATAAGGTCCTTATTAAATTTTTTAATGAATTTAATTTAATTATATAGGAAGTTAAGTACAAGTGCAGAACACTTTAAAACATAAAGGTAAGGAATTTTCTGTACTCCCCTCGTAACTTTCTGATTGTGATTTATCTTTATTTTTCTCCTTTTATGACAACTTATTTTTATTTACTTATTATATTTTTTATATATTACCCTTAAATATAGACCTATTTTAATATCCCTTACATTTTTTTGGTTATACATGTTTTATTTTTTCTTCAAAATATACTTGCTTTTAAGGAAACTCGATTTTAGGGAATTTTCAAAATTCTTATTTCACATAAACCATCACTCCCTTAAAATGTTTTCTAAAACCATGAATATATTTTAAAATTTCTATTTAATTTATATATAACCCTTGAAGTTAAATTCTTAATTTAAATTAAAATTATGATCCCATTTCTCTAAAATATCCTTTGTTTATTTTGAAAATCATCGCCAAATTGGTTTATTTTTTTAATCTTATGTATTTGAACATTATCAAGGATTTTTCTACCATGGGGTGAAATGATCAAGATTCATGTTCCTTTAAAATATGAGTATGCAGATAAATTTAATTCCTTATTCTATTGGTAATCCTTATGTTATAGCTTTTATATATTCTTTAAAACAAGATTATGAAACCTAGTTCTTTCTCATGGGTATTTACCATGTATGCAACTTATGTATGGTTTATTTCCATCATGTGGAACACATATGTATGATATTAATTATGTGATGGGTCATACTAGAATTATATATCCCTCTAATTCATTGGGTAATATTTCTATCTCATGATATATCATGGTACATGGACATTTATCCTAGCCAACTATAGTGTGTGGGCTATTATACTAGCCAACTATGTTATGTTAATGATGAAGGGAGCCTTAACTTGTGATTCTGATGTCATTTTTATATTGTAACTACATTCCTATCATGTAATTATATTATTATATGATCATGTTTACACCATGATCTTATATTATCACTTCTTTTTGCTTTGATTCTTTTCTTATGATCATTCTCTTTATGATATCATGTTATGCTACCCATGTTATGCTTATTTATCATGTTTATTCCCTCACTGGCCTTTATATACCACTATTTTTCTCATGTATTTCCCTAGGCTATCCTATTCATTATTAAGATGACCAATATGGGTTATTAATACTCTAAGGAGATTAAATAAAGACAGTGATGTTATGTTTTAAGACTTTGTATTTATGTGTTTAATCCTCTAAAGACACTACACCCTAGATCCTTGGATTTTATTTTTTGTAAACTATTTTAAAAGTTATGAAATAATATTTTTTTAATATTCGGGTTGTTATAAGTTTCTAGTATAGTCTTCCCATTCCATATTACTCTTTTCTTGCATTAATTCCAAAAACTCCTTTTGGTAAACGCACCACCATATGATCTTAGACATTTTAACTTGCTTCTAGTTTCTCTTTCCACTATACCCTTCTTTTGAAAAAGGATTATAAATAGTTCAATTTTATATTTTAGAAATTATACCCATAAATTTTTTGTGTAATAATTAATGAAGGTAAAAAATTACATATATTTTCAATAATAATGAATAGGGGAAGGTCCCCGAACATCTGTATAAACCAACTCAATATTTTAGCATTTAGGAATTCTTCTGGAAAGATTGAAAGAAAAATTTTGTTTCTTCTTGAGTATACAACTCTCATATCTTTTAAATTTTGATTAATCTAGATTTATTTTTCCTCTTTACACTAGAATTTCCATATATTTTTCATCTAGGTTCCCAAACCAATTATTCCAAAGTTCTGAACTTCCAAAAGATGACATTATGGTGAGTGTAGCTCCCACTTCCCTTCCAATCAGTGATACTAACACATATTTTACACTTATAGATATAACAAGAGAACCTTGAGTAATATTTCATACTCCTTAAAAAAATCTCATTCCAAAACATGCCTCATCCAACTGAACCACTAAAATTAGGTTCTTTTGATGTCTTGGAACATAAAACACTCCCTTCAGTACAATAAAACTCTCATTTTCAACTAAAATTTTACTTATCCCTTTCCCACAATGTTAAGAGATACATCATCATCAATATTCACTCCACCAAAATTTTTGAAAACATAATTTTATATGAACCCATTATATATTATGGAATTTAATAAAGATCTAGAATCTATAATTCATGATTCCATTTGTTTATAAACATTAGCAAGTAGATTCTCACTACTTTCTACTACCACACTCAGTTCTCTGAAAGAATCCCTTCTGAAGCTTTTCCTTCAGTCATGAAAATATTTCTTGAGGTGACCCCTCTTTATACAATTCAAAAAAATAGTCCCACTTCTAGAAGACTTCCCTCTAATCTTCTTCCTTTATTTCCACTCTAACTTCTTTTGATTATTTTGATTACATAAGCTTCTCCATCCATTTTTATTCAATACATCACCCAAATATTTTTCCACTCTATTTAATTTGGATTTCCTCATTGATAATCAAGTTCTAAACATTTGTAAACACCAAGTAATTATTTCCACTTAAACTACTTAAAAAAGTAATTGTGGATTCCCAAGACTCAGGTAGAGATGATAACAAATAAATTTCCCAAACATCAACTGTAAATGTAACCTTCACAAACTCTAGTTAAGTTTAGATTAAGTTGAAATAACTAAACAATTTCTATAAATATATTCCTTTTGATAACCTCCTATTGAATTAACTATGCATCAACAAAGCCTTATTTATTGTTTTACATTTCTCATACATATCTACAAGGTCCTCCATAAAATTCGTTTTACTTTTCTACTCTTAAATGTTCAAATCCATATTCTGGAATAAATACATTCATAGGAAACCAAGTTCCTTCTGATACATATTTTTTCATCCAACTTTATCCATTGCTTCTAATTTGAAACCCTTTAATTAAATCCCAAAATATTTATGAATGAGATATTATTCTATATTTATTTTCTAGAAACTGGAATCTATTCCATAAAACTTATTAATCTAGACCTATATTTCTTATGAAATCATCCTTTAAAAAACGAATTCCATTGAAATTAAAAAAAAACATCTAAGAAAGATAATGTTACCTGGAATATCGAGTGAACTGTTGATCCTCCTAATAACCAAAACTTGGATACCGCGTATTTAGAATTACTACACCATGTCCTTCTGATAAACAATCATAAGTATCTATTCCGGAATCACTTTGTAGAAATAGATTCTAGATGAAACTTACTAACTTAATGTTCCAGAACATGGTATAAAAAAAGTTCAACCAAATCACCACCACTAAGTTGATATCACTTTATCCTTATTCACTTTAACAAACATTCATACAATTGAAGTAAATGTAAGAAAGTAAAGAAAACTTTGGTTTTATGTGGTTCAAAATAAAACTCTACATAAACAGGAGAAACATTATAGCATTTCATTTCTATAGAAAGTAAAATTTATAACTTAGTGACTTAAGAGTTACTCTATATTACTATAATATGATTAATAAAATTTAGTTCCAACCCAACATTACAACATAAGTTCCCCACCATATATAGAGAGTGAGTAACTTTCAGTCATCCAGTTTCATCACCCTTTAAAAATTGTGGGGTTTTATCCATTACATTTTTTCCACCATAGATCTATGGTAGAAATCTTTAGTGTGGCCACCACCTCTCGTAAAAAATCAAACACATCACAACATAGATGAACATCCCTATATTCTAAAAGTACGAGTTGAAACTTTTAGAATGAAACCACCTTTTTCTGAGCACAATTGAAGAATATTCGTCCAAACCTACTCCTTTTAGAAATATCCATACAAAATTATGAAGCAAAAAAATATTTTCTTCCACTACTTCAATGAGTTGGAGGTCTTCCAAAACCACTCCTTCCAGTCGAGTGATTTCAATCAACTAAAGTAGGCTTCACACATTCCTAATACAAACCTCCTATATAAATAGCATAAAATTCTTAATCACTTATTCTATAACCTTATTCATAAATATAAATATTTATAATCCTAATTTATATTTATTATCTTACATGTATATTAGTTAGTTTTTACCTATTTTAAATATCGTGTGTGGGTAATCTTGATTATTTTAAACTAGTTTTATAATAGATTAAATTGTTTAATATTATCCCAAATTTCATCATTAATAGACCATTAAAGGTACTATAATTGATTCTTAATAATTATTTATAAATTTTTAATTTCATTTTGTGTAAAAAAAATACGATCATTGAAGCTAAAATCAGCAACGATCATGTTTCGGGGATTTTTAACAAACGAATGGTTGTATCTTAATCAAGGAGTTTAATATCAATGGTACTATTATAGAACTAAAATAGAGTAATTATTTACTTACTTTTATTATATATTATCAGTATTAAAGTTCTCATCGTCATCCATGATATTATTTTATAATATTGTTTAAGTGGGTGGTCAAACCGACCCAAACAAAAACATACCATAATTAATGGTTCGTTATGAAGTGGTTAAGTTGTAATATCACTATAATGGAAGTGTAATGATATAAATTGGGGTTTTTAGTGTGATATATCATAATTTTAAATAATTAGAGGGAAATTTAGGGGATATGAAACCATTACATATTATGAATAAATTATTTTTCCCTTAAAATACTCATTTTAGATGGTTGGATTTATAATGGTTGTTTATTGATCGAATTATTAATAGGTTTTATAGTTTGTCTTAAAAAACATAATAATTTCATAAACATAATATTTATACATTAAAACAAATATTATAACCTTCCATGAAAGGTGGTAATGAAAATGAAACATGTTGCTTCATGGTGGCAGTAGTCTTCCCATACACACAATTGGAATTTTCATTTTTCTTTAAGGGAAAAGGATAAAGGTGGTTAATTAAAATTACCTTAGCTTAATAACATTAATTATACATCCAATAATGATTTAATTATATAATAATTAGAATATTAAAATTAAAAATTTAAGATATAAATTAATTAACTTTAGGAAAATGAAAACTAATATTGATAACTTTGAGTTTTCCTTAGAGGATTCCATGGGAATGGAGGGATTATGATAATTACCTATGACTATAATATTATGGAAATGAATTAATATTCGAGAATAATGGAAAATGTTATGTTTAAAAAAGAAAAATTTAATTTTTTGAGTACCTTTAAGGGGAGGTGGAATTCCCCTTTTATAAGTGGTGAGAATGACATTTTTGTAAATACCATTTACTTTACAATAATGCCATTACATTATTCAAGGATAAAGGAACCAAAAAAATAGACAATAATGGTATGGGGAGGTTATAAAGTCTATAATATCTCAACCAATCAATTAAAATAATTTTTTTAACATGTTTCAATCCATTTCCTCTAGATTTTTACCATTTTAGATTTTACCATGGTAATTAGATTTTACTTATATAATTTATCAATTGTGCCTAAAAAAGTGTAATTTATTACATAATATGGACCTTATAATTCAAAACATGGAATTTATTTTATTATATTAACATTATAAAATTGATAAAAATTAATTTTAAAATAATAAATGTATAGTGTCTTAAAAACGATTCTAGAAAAAAAGAAACATAAATTCTAAAATATCAAATATATGTTTGTAAACTAAAAAAAATATTTTTGAATTTATAATTTCACTTAAAAAATAAATTTTTATCATATAAAAATGGTTTCATAAATCTCCAAGTCATACTTATATACGAATAATGTCACAAAATTCATGATATTTGTAAAAAATGTATTTTTCACTATTCACTTAAGAATGAAATACTTTAGAAAAATCCTAAAATTTTACCCTAAGGTAATTTTTAAATTATTAGTTCAAAATTATGTTCATTTACCTAATTAAAATTATAAATATTTTAAATATATATTTTAAATGAAAATAAAAAATATAAAGAAAAAATTGTTTTTATTGAAAAATTATATTTTTAAAGATTGTGTGTTCTTAATATTATTCCATATCAAATTTTAATTTAAATAATGTTAATATATTAATTCACATAACATTTTAAATGTAGTCAATTTAATTTTTTATTGTATAATATACAACACTTAAAAAATAGTTCTTTGAAAAATATTACTTTTATATTGAATAATATTTACCAAATACCATTTATAATCTAAAAAATTAATTTTAATAATCCATTGATATTAATATATTTTTATTTAATATTGGTTTTATTATTATTATTATTATTATATTTATCTAATATATCATGGAAAATTTTAGTTTGATGTTGCATGAAAAACCAGTTATTGATTAGAATTTTTATTTAACAAAATTATATAGTAATATCTAGGGTCGTTACATTATCACCCAAAATAAATCATTTCCTCCCAATTTTAATTATTACTAGTGTATATAAAAGATATATAAGACTCAATATTTTATTTACAGTGAGGTTTCATTCGTTTTATCTTAAGTTTAACTAGTGAACTCATCTTTTCCCTTATAATAGGAATGTAACTAACATTGAGTTTAACCAGTTTTGTTAAATACCTCAATATAATGGGAGTGATTTTTCATAGTGAGTATATAATCAAACTTTTACCAATAGGTGATCATGTGTTGATTTAGGATTTTAAATGCGTTTTTTCAATCTTGTAAATTATCATGGTCTCAATGTAGATAGGGTAAATCTATGTATAATATCACATAAATTTTGACTAAAGGAGGGATAAAAGGGTTTTATTTGAATAAAATTCCTATAATAATCTATTATATATTAGTTATATAATTTGGATATAACAATCATACCGCTTGATTTTTTTATTAATAAATCAAAAATACATTCATCAAAGTGAAGATTCTATGTCCTTAACAAACATTCTAGGTACAAATAATTGGGTTGAATAAGATAAAAATTAAATACTTTACAGTTATTAACTATATGATCAATGTTCCTCACTCTACATTATTTTTTGAACTTACTTAAATAGTTTTAGTTGTATAGGATTTCCCTTGATCCCTTGGTCTTGGATGTTTTTGGTGTTGATTTTCCAAATTCCCCACATCCAAAACATCGAATTATTAGTGGATACTTAGGAATAACATTATTTACCCCCATAATGTTAATTAAAATATTCCTTTTTCCTTATTATATTTCTTCTTTATTCCCTCCTTTAACATATATCAAACATCTTTTAGTTACTTTAAGACATTACCATAGGTTTCTCTTCCCACATTTTTTATATGAAAGTGGTTTAATCTTATTTTCTCCATCATCTTCATCACCTAAACTTCCATGAGACTTTATCCTTTATTTATTTGGTGTGTTTGGAAACTCATAAAGTCTATATTGTTAATCATAATTCTTCATATTTGGTTTGGATTAATAATAATATTTCTTATTCTAGCTCAAATCCCATTAGATTCCTCATTGGGACAAACTCTATATTGTCCCTAGCATATATTGTTAACTTGGTTCCTATGGTATTGAACCATTACTAAAACCAAAATAGTTTAACAATATTTATGGATAATTAAAATCATAAAATAATTTTCATAAATTATCTCAAGAAAAATCAACCTCAAAACTTCTTACTCTTTGAAACCACCATATTAGCTTTCAGTTCAAAAAAATCACTCTTGGTTCAATATATATATAATTAGGTTGGGATATCTCATACTTATTATCCTAATTCCGTAAAATAATAAATCATTCATAATATACCATAATTATAATATGATTAACCAAAACATATCCATTAGGAGTGTTAAACCAGGTCTACAGTTAGACCACTTTTTCATGCACTAGGTGAGGATTAAGTTAAAACCCAATATTCCCCTTTCAGGGTTAATTCCCCTAGGTATATCTATGTTAGATTATATATCCACTTGTAGTATCTATAGAAGGATTTTATTTCCATGAAACCACACAATATCTACTTTACAAAAACTTCATGTTGGTATCCTATACTTATACTTATTCTTATGGTTTTTTATAATGTTTTCACATCCTAATCTAAATAAATAATTAAACCCTTATTTGATATAAAATATAGAAACCCACTCCTTAATCACATGATTTTACATTATTTTACACATAGGATTCCTTAACAAATAGAAACCAAGGATCGATATTTCTAGTGTCTTTGGAAGAATTAGAAAAAAAGAACCTTTAACTAACAAAATCCCATTTTCCATATAATGGAAATTTTCTCATTATAATAAGAAATAGTTAAACCATAATTAGTATTTAATATCTCCCACAAATTTTATACTTAAGATAATCTTCTAGATATACCACAAGTATTACATTCCTTCATTACCTTTGGAAATAAAAACATAATAAAGGGGTGATCTTAAATGCTCGGTAAGGGAATACCTTATCAACATTTAATCAAGGGTTAGATCATAAGCATATGATAAAACTTGATCAGGGAGAAATTTATTATTAAAAAGGACATGGAAAAATAGGATTTATCCATAAATAATGAAGGAATGACATGTAATCTCAAAATAAAAAACATTTACTATGACATTTTAGTATGAGATAAGAATGGAAACATAACATAATTAAACTTCCAATGAGCCTGTACCCTAGTGGTACATGCTTCTTCTTGGCATCCAAAAGAACCCGGATCAAATCCAGGCAGGGGGAATTTCTGGTACTGTAGCGGTACTATAGTAGCGGCGGAATAGTAGCAGTGGCAGAACTATAGCAGTGGCGGCACTGTTGTGGAGGAGGAACTATAGTAGGTACTGTAGCGGTGGTGGTACTGTAGCAGGTACTGTAGCAATGTGGGTACTGTAGTAGTACTATTCACCGAGGGGTCCTTTAGGCCAAAAAATGGGCTTTCAAGCCTTGTATTTAGGCCACTTGGCCTTGGGTATTTGGGCTATGTAATGGGTCTCCCTCTACCCAGTCTAAATAGGTCTTTGATTTAAATAATTAATTGAAGCTTCAGCCCCAACCTTTAAAAAAACATAACATAGGTAAACAATATCATAATATCATGAAATCATAAATATTTGGCATTAACATAAATCATGAAATAATAAGAATAGGACAAGGTTCACTCTAAATACCATCATCACATAGTTGAAAAAGTATTATAGTGGATTTATTTCACTCCCCATTCTCATAAACTTAGTGGAAAAAGTCTCTTAGTGGATTGGGTTCACTCTCTAATCTCATACAAACCATTTCATGAGATATGAAGCTTTACCAATGTATTGGAGGGATATATAATTCTGGAATCACCTATACAATAACATATTGTGCTTATTCTAACCACTTTTGTACCATACATGGTATCTCAGGAGATAAAAACATTACCCACTATATTAAAGGGCTATATAATTATGGGTCCACATGTCACAAAACATAGTGTGATTAGGCTAACCATTCGTTCACCATAAATGGTATCTCATGAGATGAAAATATTACCCAATAAATTGGAGGCCTATATAATTTTAGATCCAAACATCACATGATAAAAATAATAATATTTACATTCATGCATGTTAGACAAAATGAAAATAACCTTACACAAATAATAAGAATGAAAAACCCCTTTAGAAAGAAGTGTGTTGCATAATCTTGTATCAAAGCATAACCAAAGGCTATATCATAAGATTTACCAAGATAAGAAGTAATTAAATCATTTTGGATGTTTATATTTTAATAAATAAACAAATTACTTGAATATTGAGTTCCATTTTAGGAAAATTCATGAGAATGATCAACTATAAGTAAGAATAAAAAAATGAATCATATAGATGATGTTTTTTGAAATGATCATAGTATATTTTAAGGAAGGAAATAGGTTATTATTTCCTATTAGACTAGAATTGAACTATGATGGTTTTAAATTAAATAATTAGGATTTTTCAAATCCTATTCATGGTGAAAAACATTTTATGGTGGTGACACTTTTCATTGAATAATAAATTAGAAAGCTCCCTTAAGTCGGGTTTACTTATATGTGGGAATTTTGAAGGGAACTTAAAACATGTATTAACCCCAAAAAAAGAAAGGTATTGTAAACTAGGTATATATGTAAGGAATATATATATATATATATAATATATAATAAATAAATTATAATAAGATAGAGAAAAAAAGAATAAAAATAAAGATAATGTGTGATCCAAAAGTAATGAGGGTGGTTTTAGGAGATCCCTTTATATGTTTTAAAACACATTTTTTGAAATCCCACATCATAAAAAATATAATAAAAAATTATTTTGAAAATAATAGAAGATAAATATGAATTTATCATGTAATAACACATAATTAGGTTTCCAATTAAAAAGGATAACATTTTTGGTAAGAGAAATTATGGAAAATGATGGGAAACTGTCATTAAAGAGGATGATAATTATTCTCGGCAATGATATACTTTTTGAGAAGTAAATTTATCAAGGTAAGATATTTTGAATTAAAAAGTAATTTTTTCCCTAAATAGGTATATAGGGTTAAATATAGAATTTTCATGTGTAATAAACCAAGCATAGAAGTATGAATTTCAAGATGAGATCTTATAACTAAAAAAATATGGTTTGAGTTAAGAAAAACCCTTACAATGTCACAATCATTAAAATTAAAAAGTAATGGAAGGTATAACATGATATTTATTTCTAAATACCTTTAATATCATTAAATTTATGACAAAAATAAATCCATGCACAATTTATACACCAAAAAAACAAGTGGTGAATGTGATTTACATTTAATAAAATAAAATTGAGATCCAAAAACTTTTACCTTGTATTCCCACTTAGTCGAACGCACCCTAACCTCAAGTATAAGAAAAATAACTATATTAATCACTTATTTAAGAATATTTTTCAAAATTATAACCATTAAAACTCCTCATTTATATTTATTTTCTTTATTTTATATTAGTTATTTTTTACCTATTTTCAATATCAGGTGTGAGTAACCTTGCTCATTTTGAACTAGTTTCATAATAGAATTGTCATTATTTGTTCTTATTCAAAATTTAATCATTCATAGAAAATTAAATGCACTGGGATTTATTATTTATAATTATTTATAAATTTATAATTTCATTCTATGAGAGTTTTAGTTATGATCTTTGAAGGTGAAATCGATGACAAGCATGTTTCATTGATTTTTAACAAACGAATGGTGATAAACTTGACAATGAGTTTAATATCACTATTAACATTAAAAACCAAAATAAAGTAATTATTTACTTATTTTTATAATATATTATTATTATTTGTTTTCATAGTTTTCTATGATATTATTTTATAGTATTTTTTAAGTGGATGGTCAAACTGACCCAAACAAAAACACACCATAATTTAACGGATGGTTATGAAGTGTTTAAGTATTAATATCACTATAACAAAAGAATATTGATATTAATTTTTATTTTTTAGTGTGATATATCATATTTTTAAATAATTAGAATAAAATATAGTGAATATGAAACCATTACATATTATGAATAAATTGTTTTACTCTAAGAATGCTCGTTTTAGAGGGTTGGATTTACAATGGTTATTTATTACTCAAATTATTAATAGGTTGTACAATTTATCTTATCATAACCCAAATAATTTAAAAAATATAATTTTTATCCATTAAACTCGTTATTATAACCAAACATGTAAGGTAGTAATGAAAACAAAACACGTTGCTTTGTGGAGACAGTAGTCTGCGTATACACAGAATTCATATTTTCATTTTTATTTAAGGGAAAATGATAAAGGTGGTTAATGAACATTACATTAGCATAATAAAATTTACTATATAGAAAATAATTATTTCATTATATAGGAGTGAGAAAATTATAATTGAAAAGGAAAGATAGAAAGGAAGAAACTTTAGAAAAAATGAGTACTCGCCTTGAGAACTTTAAATTTTCCTCAAAGGATTCTATGGAAATGGAGGGATTAGGGTTATTATCTATGACCATAATATTATTGAAGTGAAATTTTATTCTATGATAAGGGGAAAAGTCTGGATTCATTGGTCCAGGCAGTGGTGGATCTATCTCTTTCAAGGATGTTGTCCTAAGTGGCGAGGCAAGAATAACTGATGGCGAAGATTTATCCTTTGTTCCTTCAAAGATAAGACCCTTCAAGGACTAATCTTAGACCCCTAGGAACGTGTCTACTATATCATCTTCAAATATTTCAATAAAGTTTGAAACAAACTACCTAAAGGCCTTTAATTCAGAAAAGTCTCAATCTGAGTGGGAAGCTGGAGACTCTGATTATGGGAATGAAATGTCATATTATGATTTCTAGTTTTGATGAATGGGGGAAATTATGGTTGTTTGACCCCATTCACTATTTATATGTACTTTCTTTCACTCTTAATAAATGTTCAAAAGATTTGCTTCTGACTAGACCTCTTTTAAAAAAAATTACTTTTATCGTTTTTTATTTTACTGTGGTAACTAGTTTTTACTTACGTGGTTTATCCTTGGTGCATAAAAATAAAGTGGTCCTTATTACATAATATAAAAAATATAATTCCAAATTTTAAATATATTTTATTATATTCAATTTCTAATAAGTGATAATAAATGAATAGTGTATTAAAAACAATTTTAGAGAAAAAGTAACTTAAATTCTAAAATATCAAATATTGGTTTGCAAACTAAAAATATATTTTTAAATTTATAATAAAAATTATAAAGTACATAACTGGTATATAAAAATGGTTTTATAAATCTTCAAGTCATACTTATATATTAATAATTTTATAAAAGTAATGATTTTTATAAAAATATTATTTTTCATTATTCACCTAATAATCAAATGTTTCATAAAAATATCAAAAATTCCCCATAAACTATTTTTTAAATTCTAAGTTCAAAAATTGTGTTAATTATATATAATTAAAATTCTAATTTTTTTTGAAATTTAGCTTTTAAATGAAAATAAAAAATATGAAGAAAAACGGTTTTTATTGAAAAATGATACTTCTAAACATTAAGTGTTCATAATATTATTTCATATTAATTTCTAATATAAAATATGATAATATATTAGTTCATATTACATTTTAAATGTGTTCAAATTAATTTATTAGGAAAAAATATACAACACTTGAAAAATTATATGAAAAATATCACTTTTATATTAAATAATCTTTAGCAAATACCATTTACAGCCTAAAAAGTTAATTTTATTAATCCAATGATATTAATATATTTTTTATTTACTAGAGGTTTTTCTATTCATACAATTAAATTTATCTAATATTTATAGACTCATTTTAGTTTGGTGTTGCGTGTAAAACTAGTTATCGATCATAATGTTTATTTAAAAAAATAATATAGTAAAATCTTGGGTTGTAATTACCTAAAAAAAATTCAATGGTAATTCCCTAATTATAATTATTTAATAAAGTATAATCACATAAAATCACATTAAGAACATAATAAAAACTTTATAAAAGAAGAATGAATGAAATAATAGGTATTTCAAAAAGTTAAGGAACCTATATCGATAAAATATTAACTTGACCTTTAGAATAGTAATATGACCCTTAGGAATAGTAATTCGATGAAAATAATAGTAACCTCACCTATGAAATTATAAATAAAATGTAGGTATCATATGAATTAAAATTTTATGTACATATTTCATGGAACAAGAAAATAAATGTTTTAAAAATAAAAAAAAAATTAGTGTTGGTATTTTTGTAAGTCATTAATATTTAATTGCAATTTTATGATTAATTTAATAATTTTAAAGAAAATTTATTTTAAAAATAATATTTATAAATTAATATTTTTTTGTATTATTATTATAAGATAATTTTATGAGACCTTAATTCATTTTTCAAAGTGTCATAAAATCTCTTATAATTTTAAAATTGGGATTTTTTGAAAAAATGATGATTTTAATTAAAAATTAAATTTCTCATATTTATAAAAATATTATAATAAAATGTATTTTATTTTTTAATTCTATTCATCTAAAAATGGTTAGATTTATTTTTTAGGATTTTTCTAAAATAGTGGAATTTTTTTGCGAATAGTGAAATACGATAATTTACGATATTATCTAAATACTTGAATTATGGAGTAATGAATGATTTATGGATGATTTAACCTCATAATATCAAACCATACTTCATTATTTTAATATATTTAGTGATAATTCTCAAACTATTCATTTTATTTAGCCAAAATAATAAAATAATGAATAAAACATTGAGAAAAAACCTATCTCCTTCACTATAAATACCACCCCTCACCACCTCCTCTCCTCACACCTTTCAAGATTTGAACCTTATAAAAATTATACTAAATACTCTTCCCAAACTCCTCCCCAACATACATTATACCTTTATATCATTAAAGGACCAAACTCTTTTCCCTAAGGAGGTTCTCAAGGAGGATAAATTCAAGAGGTAAAATCCTCTTTCTTTTTCTTTAATTTTCTTTTCAATTTCATTTATATTTTTATCCTCTCCTCTCCTCCAACCATATAATAATAATGATAACTCTAGTATACTTTATATACCTTAATTTTATTATGTTAATGGAATCATCCATCTTCAAGTCTCTTCCCTTCTCTTTTTTTCTAAACATGAAAATAATGTATGTGGTGTGTCGATTTACCACCACTATGGATGATGCGTTTTCATTTTTCACTACCACCTTCAAAACTATTCATAAAACCATAATTATGGTTAAATAAGATTTTATTATACATATTATAAATTTTAGAATGTTTTATAACCAATATATAAACATGATATTAAATAAAATGATATAAGATTATAATGGTCATAAAATACACCAAAATTAATTAAATCATTTTTATTAACTATTTATCTAATGATCAATCATAATAACATATAACTAAATGATATATAATAAATATAATTAATAAAATATAATTTAAATTTTGGATAACTATTTCCATTTTACATGAACTTTCATACTCTTATACAAGTGAACCGGTCATGAAAACTAAGAAAACGAACACTCCCGAATGATGAAATTGAACACTATAACTCATAAAAAAGGCCATAAAAGAACTTAATAAAATTATACTAAATAAAATACATGTATAAAAGGTTATTAATTAATTAATTAATGGATTTAATTTTATTATCTAAGACATTAAGATCAAGTGCAGAACACTTTTGGACATAAGGTAGGGGATTCTTTCTGAACCTCTATTTTTTCCTTCAGGTTACACTTAATCTCTCTTTAACCCAATATAATTCCTATTTATTTTTATTTAATTATTATATATTATTTTTATATATCCAAAAATCATGTATCAAAATCATATCATCCTTATTTTATGGGAAATACATGTCTTAAACACTATTTTTACATGTTTTCACTTCAATTTGAAATAACCTATCATGATATATTCCTATTTTATCTTATTAATTTCCATTTATTATTTAAATTAATTCTTTCATGGAAACCATTATTATATTATCTTTTTATGCCTCTTAACATGATTATGATACCCAATTATTTCCATGGGTAACCCTTATGTTTTTGTTTGATTCCTTATGAATGATTCTTCATGTGGAACACATATTCATGAACATGTTATGATGGTCGTTCCAAGATATC
The DNA here is from genome assembly GCA_963277665.1 of Viscum album. NCBI lineage: Eukaryota > Viridiplantae > Streptophyta > Magnoliopsida > Santalales > Viscaceae > Viscum > Viscum album. The sequence continues at coordinate 1,955,977,834 of OY728130.1, forward strand.
ACTCCAATTAATTGGGTTATTTTTAGTCTCATGATATTTCATGTTGGGACAAGGAGTGAACCTGATTCCTTTATAGGACTTTGTCCACCATGTCTTGGAAGTTAGCCTTGACTCATGTTTATGTCATGTTATATATTACTTCCACGTTCCTATGATTTAATGGTTAAATGTTACCATTTTATAAATTTTATTATTACTCATGTTTATGTTCCATTCATTTTATTTCATTGTGTTATTTCTTCTAAACCATGTGCTATGTTTATTCCTATGCTTATTCCCTTACTGGGCTTTTAGCTCATCCCTTTTGTTCATGTATTTCCCTAGGCCACCCTATGTAGATATAAGGGCTCAAAAAGAGTTAGGATCACATTATAAATATTAAATAAAAGTTGTTTTTTATTTTTTTCATGATGTTTAATTATATACTTAATCTTCCAAAGACACTAAAATCTATGATACTTGGTTGTATTTTATGGTTAATTATGCTTAAAACCATGTAATAATATGTGTAAAAGTGTAGAGTTGTTGTAGTTGGTATCAGAGGAAGGTCCGGTTGTTTTTGTAGATAAGGAATAAATAACTTTAGTAATAACTCTAGGGATAATTCTATCACCATGGATAACCTTGATTTAAACTTAGGTTATCATAATTTAGGATATAATTTTCATTTAAAATTATTTCCATCTATGTTCAATGTTTTATTTTTATATATTTGTTATCTAAGTATTCAACCCCCCTAATTGTACCTTATTTTTCTTAGTTAACGGATGGAAATATAAGAACTTGTGCCAACAAAAAATTTGATAGGAAATATGAGGATTTACCTAATGATTTTTCAAATATTATGGGAATGGGTTCTCAAAACTCCATGAAAGTACTTTCTCAACCGGATCAAGTTATGAATAATAACTTGAATCATGTGGAACTCCCTCATTCTCCTAAGAAATACCAAGTTGTGGTAAAATACTTTATGAATCAGAGTCCTCCCATGTTTAGTGGATCTTCTAATCCCATCCTCAGGGAATAATGGATTAACTACATTGAGAAGATATTCTCTATCCTCTAATTTTCAAAATAAGAGAAATTCATGCTAGTACTTTATTGTTTTGATGGGGAATTAATCAGTGGTGGACATTGATCAATAACACAAATCCCAAGGAGGAAATTTATTCCATAGAATTTGAAGATTTCAAGAAAATATTTTTCAATAAATATTTTTCTTGAACCCTCCATCTTAATATGGAAAGGGAGCTCCTCAGACTAAAGAAAAAGGAAGATGAGTCTATTGGGGCATACAATACAAAATTCACAAGTCTTTCATGATATGCCTCTAGATTTATCATGAACACCAAAATGAGGTTGGATCACTTATTTAGTGGACTAAATTTGGATCTATGAAAATCATTGGCGATTCGAGACTTCGACGGTTATGAAGTGATTTTCCATTGTGACCTTAAGGTTGAAATAGAGATCAGAGACTCTCAGTGGTCTCATGGACCCATTGAAAAAAGAGGAAAATGAATTTTAATATGGGTGGATCAATAGATGAATACCATGATGTAAAGAATAACCAACATCCAACATATCAAAAGTGTGGGAAAAATAATCCTATAAAGTACTTAAAGGGAACCAAGAGAAACATAAAATGTGGTAGAGAAAGAAATATGTCTAATAAATGCCAAAGGAATATAAAGAATTCCACTAATGCGAAAGAAGAAAGTAATGTTTAGATTAATACTCAGCCTATAGTGTAGTGTTTCAACTTTAAGGAACATGGTAACTATGTGATCCATTACCCTGAGCCAAGGGTTGTTGGAGACAATCAACAACAACAAACTCCAAGGCAATATGGAAGGGAATGTGTTATCACTACTGCTTAGGTTGAACTCGAAAATCATATGGTGATAAGTACACTAGTTATTCATTGAATAATATAGAATGTATTATTTTATTCTGGTTCTATTCATTCTTTCATATCTTGTAAGTTTAGTAGAACTATTCAAACACCACCTCAAAATATGAAGGTTAAGTTATCTGTGAGAATAGAAAATGGGGTAATTATTGCATAAAAAGTTTATAACTGCTCCCGAGTTAATGTTTATGGACTGAACCTCTCATAAAATCTTGTCTTACTTACTTTGGTAGAGTTTAATGCTATATTGGTCATGGATTGGCTATCTTTATAAAAATACAACATCAACTGTTGGGAAATAGATATCACTCTTTACATACCGAAGCATCCTCCAATTCTATACAATTGTAAGGAGGAGGATGAATCTCCTTAAAAATCATCATCTCGAGTGTGGATATTGTTTCCTTATAAGAAATAATATCTATATCAAATGATGGAGATAAATGATGGAGTCATGCTCAAAGACATGCCCATAATGAGGGATTACACTGTTGTATTCCCTAAATAATTTTTCGGTCTTCCTTCCAATCGAGAGCCTGAGTTCTCAATTGAAAGTATTCTTGGATATCTTCCTATATCAAAGGCACCTTATATAATGGCCACCATTGAGCTAGAAAAACTAAAGAAGCGGTTATAGGAGAATATGGAAAATAGTTTTATACAACCAAGTGCTTCACCATGGGGTGTTCCATTCCTATTAATCAAGAAGAAGGATGGATCAATGTGTCTCTACATTAATTATAGAAATATCAAAAGAATCATGATAAAGAAAAAGTATCCCCTACCATGAATAGATGTCTTATTCGACCAGCTACATGGGGACAATTATTTCTCTAAGGTTGACCTTCAGATGGGATATCACCAATTAAAGGTGAAGAAGAAATATATTCCCAAGATTGACTTTTTAAGGAGGTATAGACACTATGAGTTCATAGTTATTCTCTTCATACTCACTAATTCTCCAACAAATTTCATGGATTTAATGAATAGAGTCTTTAGAGATTACCTTGACAAATTTGTTGTAGTCTTTATCAATGATATTATGATATGCTCCAAAATAAAGGAGAAGCACAATGAGAATTTGAATACTATTCTAATGACTTTGAAAAGGGAGAAACTATATGAAAAGTATAGTAAATGTGAGTTATTGATAGAGGAAGTATCATTCTTGTGGAATGTTATTACTATTAAAGGAATGTTTTTGGACCCTTCTAAGACAAAGGAAATTGAAGAGTGTCCCAAGACAAAATCTATAACAGAGATCCATATTTCCCTTGGTTTAACTGGGTATTACTGGAGATTTGTGAATAAATTATCATGATTTTCAAACCCAATAACTAAGATAACTCAGAAAGGATTGAAGTTTGTATGGACCCATGAATGTGAAGACTGCTTCAAAGAGTTGAAAAAGAGGCTTATCACTACACCAGTACTTACACTTCTGAAAAGTGGAAAAATATTTGTGGTGTACAGTGATTCTTCAAAAAAGTGATTAGGATTTTTACTAATGAAAAATGATACATTAATAGCCTACGCCTCAAGGCAGTTGAAAATTCATGAGAAAAACTATCTCATACATGATCTGGAGTTGGCAGTTGTGATCTTCGCATTGTAAATTTGACAGAATTATCTCTATGGGGAGAAGTGTGAAATATATACTAATTATAAGATCCTAAAAAATATATTCACAAAGAATGAGATTAATATGAACCAATGAATATAGTTATATATCATTAAGGATTATGACTGATCAATACACTAGCATCATGGTAACAAAAATAAGGTAAAGGATGCTCTAAGTAGAAAGGATCCTGCATCTTTATCAATGATTATAATTCAGAAAGATCCAATCTTCTTAGACCTATAAAGAAAAGATGTGGGAATCATTAAGGAAGGAACATAATCCATACTTTATTAAATGATTGCTCAACTATTCCTTATGGAGAAAATAAATGATTCTCAAAGAAGTAATGTATAAATTCAGAAGAAGGTGGAAGCCATGATAAATGGGAAATCCTTATAGTTCAAAAATAGATGAGGAAGTAGGTGTGATATTTGGGTCACGACCATGTGCACCATCCAATCCATAGATAGAGAAAGATCTTTTGAATGACTCACATAGCTCAAACTTCTCTATTGACCTAGGGAGACCAAAATATGTATCAAGATCCTCAAGAGCACTATTGGTGGGAAAATATGAAGAAGGAGATTGTTGAATATACATCAAAGTGTATGGTATGTCAACAGGTGAATTATGAAAGGAAAAAAGACTAAAGGGATGTTGAAACCATTAACTGTACCAATAAGGAAGTGGTAAAATATCACCATGGACTTTGCCACTGGACTTCGGAAGACATCTATATGAAATAATGTTATATGGGTTGTTGTGGGTCATTTTACAAAGACATATCACTTTATTAAAATTCGAGAGGACTTCTCATTGGAGTAATGTGCACGGATATAAATCATATAATTGGTAAGGATTCATGGAGTAACACTATCGATTGTATCTAATCGAGATCTGAGGTTCACCTCCAAGTTTTTGAAAAGTCTCCAAAATACTCTAAACACTGAGTTGAACTTCAATATGGCTTATCATCCTCAAACTGATGGCCAATATAAGAGAACTAATTATACACTGAAAGACATGTTGAGAGTGTGTTCTATGTACTTCAAAGAATTATGATACCAACATCTTCAACTGGTTGAATTCTCCTATAACAACAGTTTCCACTCAAGAATCCAAATGGCTCCATATAAAACCCTTTATGGGAAAAGATGCAGAACACCAACATGTTGGGATGATGTCGGTGAAAATAATCTTCTGGGACCTAAAATGGTTGAATAAATGGTAGAAAAGGTGAAAACCAATTATTAATATATCCAAGAATCTCAAAGTTGATAGAATAGTTATGCAAACAATCATCAATGAGACCTGGAGTTTAAGGTTGGATACATGGTATTCCCATGCATATCTCTATGGAAGAGGATCATGAGATTTGGGAAGAAAATAAAGATGATTCCAAGGTACATCGACCCCTTTGAGATCCTTGATCATGTAGAAGTTGTGGCCTATTGACTAGCACTTCCACCTACCATGTCTTGAGTACATGATGTATTCCATGTATCCCTCTTGAGAAATTACATGTTATATCCCTCACATGTACTGAATTCAGAGGTGGTATAGTTGGAAAATGATCTCTCTTATGAGGAGAATCAAGTGAAGATCTTGGATAGTAGAGATAAATTTCTATGCAAAAATACTACTCACTTGTTCAAAGTATTATGGTGGAACAATAAGTATGAATAGGAAATATGGGAATCATAGTAAGTGATGAAGTAGAATACCCTTACCAATTTTCAACCTTTTATATAAAACAAAATTTTGAGGGAGAAATTTCTTAAGGGGGTAAGAATGTAACGACCGAAAAATTTATCAATGGAAATTACCTTCTTATAATTATTTCATATAGTATAATCACGTAAAATCACATTAAGAACACAATAAAAACTTTATAAATGAAGAGTTAATAAAATAAGAAGTATTTCTAGAAGTTAAGAAGCTTATACTGATAAAATAGTAATTTGAACTTTGGAATAGTAATATGACCCTTAGGAATAGTAATTCAACCAATAGAATAGTAACCTCGCCTATGAAAGTATAAATAAAATTTAGGTATCTTATTAATTAAAATATGATGTACTTATTTCATGGAATAAGTAAATAAATGTTTTAAAAATAAAAAAAAAATAAGTGTTGGTATTTTTGTAAGACATAAATATTTAATTACAATTTTTTTATTAATTTAATAATTTAAAATAAAATTTATTTTCAAAAAATGTATATATAAATTAATATATATTTTTATATTATTATAAGATGATTTTATGAGATCTTAATTAATTTTTCAAGGTGTCATAAAATTAGTTATAATTTTAAAATTGGTATTTTTTGAATAAATGATTATTTCAATTCAAAATAAAATTTCTTTTATTTAGAAAATTATTTTCATAAAATGGAGTTAATTTTTTAATTCTATATGTTGAAAAATTGTTAGGGTGATTTTTTTTGGGTTTTTCTAAAATAATTGAATTTTTGGTGAATAATGAAATACGATAATTTACAATATTATCTAAATACTTGAATTATATTCATGGATGATTTATAGATGGTGTAATCCCATAATAAAGAACCATCATTAATTATTTTAATATATTTAGTGATAATTCTCAAACTACTCACAGTCTTGATCCAAAATATTAAACTAATGAATAAAATAATGAGAAAACACCTCTCTCCTCCACTATAAATACCACCTCCTCTCCTCACACATTTCAAGATTTGATATTTGTCCAAATTATACTCAATACTCTTCCCAATACCCTCCCCCACATCCATGATCCCTTGTTATCATCAAAATACCAAACCCTTTTCCCTAAGGAGGTTCTCAAGGAGGATAAATTCAAGAGGTAAATTCCTCTTTCTTTTTCTTTTATTTTCTTTTCAATTTCATTTATTTTATTATCATCTCCTCACCTCCTCTTATCCAAGAGGAATGATAAATCCATTATCCTTAATATAATGTAATTTATTATGTTAATGGGATAATTTATCTTCAAGTCGCTTCCCTTTTCTTTTTTACTAAACACAAAAATAACGTTTGTGGTGTGTCGATTGACCACCACCGTGGGCGATACATTTTCATTTTTCACCACCACCTTCAAGGATGGTCATAAAACCATAATTATGGTTAAATAATATTTTATTATAAATATTATAAGTTATATAATTTTCTGAAACCAATATATAAACATGATGTTAAATAAAATGATATAAGATCATAATGGTCGTAAAAATCTCCAAAATTAATTAAATAATTTTCATTAACTATTTATCTAATGATTCATCCTCATACCATATAACTAAATTATATAAAATAAATTTCATTAATAACATATATAATTTCAATTCTAGATAACTATTCCCATTTTACAAGAACTTCCATACTCTTATACAAGCGAACCGATCATGAAAACAAAGAAAATGAACACTCCCAAACGATAAAATTAAACACTATAACTCGTCAAAAAGGACATAAATGAACTTAATAAAATTACAATAAATAAAGTACATGTAGAAAATTTTTTAATTAATTAATAAATTAATGGATTCAATTTTATTATCTTGGACATTAATATCAAGTATAGAACACTTTTGGAAATAAGGTGAGTGATTCTTTCCGATCCTCAGTTTTTCCTTCGGATTACGCTTACTATCTCTTTACCCCCAATTTAATTCCTATTTATTTTTATGTACTTATTATATATTCTATTTATATTTCTCAAACTCATTTATCTAGATCATATCATCCTTTTTTTATTGGAAATACATGTTTAGTAAGATTCCATTTTCAATTCCTCTCGATAAGCAAGCTCGATTAAAGGTAACTTCTCAAAATTCTTACTCATTTTCAAGTATCATCCATAATATGTTTTAATCCCACGTTATTATTATATAAAAAATAATTTTTTCATGAAAATATATATTGGTTCATTTCTGGTTTTATATAAATACTGTGCCTTTTTTGTTTTAAACGCTCTTTAACATTTTCCCGTAAACCGCACTAAAATGTTTTATTTATAAAGTGTCTTAAACACTATTTTTTACATTTTTCTAATTAATATTGACATCAACTATAATGATCTATGTGTATTTTATCTTATTAATTTCCATGTATGATTTAAATACATTCTTTCATGGACAACATTATGATATTCCCTTTTTCTTACATGATTATGATACCCAATTCTTTCCATGGGTAACCCTTATATTTTGTTTGATTCCTTATGTATGATTATTTATGTGGACTACATATTCATGAACATGTTATAATGTGTGTTCCCATATAGTTCTATAATGCATTGGGTTATGTTTAGTCTCATGATACGTCATGTTGGGACAGGGAGTGAACATGATTCCTTTATGGTACTTTGTCCACCATATCTTGGTAGTTAGCCTTGACTCATGTTTATGTCATGTTATATATTGTTTCCACATTCCAATGATGTCATGGTTATATGTTCCCATGTGATACATGTTATTCTTCCTTATGTTTATGTTTCTTTCTTTTTATGTAATAATGTTATGTCTTCTAACCCATGTGTTATGTTTATTTCTATGCTTATTTACTTATTGGGCTTTTAGCTCATCCCTTTTGTTCATGTATTTCCCCAGTTTACCCTATAAAGATATAATGTATTAAAGGGATCTAGGGTATCATTATAAAGATTAAATAAAATATGTTTTTATTTTGTTTTCATGATGTTTAATTATGTACCAAATATTCCAAAGACACTAGACTCTACGATCCTTGGTTGTATTTGATGGTTAATTATGCTTAAAACCATGTATTAATATGTGTAAAATGCTAGGGTATCTATATGGGTCACTAAAATAATAATAATAAAAGAAATTAAAAATAAATTATGAGTTTATAAAACCAAACCCATATACCCAAAATGATGTAAACATCTCATATTATACTTGAAGACAAATGTTATCATATGAAGTAATTGTTAGGAAGAGATCAAATTATACTAGAATTCTAGTGAAATTACTATAGAGGAGTTTCATCATTTCTTTATAAAATTTTGATGGGTGAACCAATAGAGCATGAAAAATACCAAATAATTTTTGAATGCTAATAAACTGAGTTCAAACCCAAAAAAAATTCCTGGATTTGGATTCTGAAATTACAATCATCAAATGGGTTAAAATTAATGTTCCATTCTTGAATATTAAGTGTACTTGGTTTAAGGGAGATAGAACCAAACCCCTAGGAACATCCTTAAAATAATCAAAGGTGGTGATAATTTGGTAGTACCCTAAACCTATTTTAGTCATTCTATAGTATTCAAAATACCAAGTCAAGGACATTCATTTGACAATATCTCCAAATTTCTAAACAATTTCACCCTTTAGCATAGCAACCTAGCAACTAGAAACTATGGAGTATTTTCATAAGGAAAATCATTTTTGAAATGGATATTTGATTATCAAAAACATGGAATTCATTTCTTATTTTGCATTGATATAGGACCACTTATCTATCAATTTGTGAGATAAAAAACCATTCAACTTACTTGTGTTGTTTTCAAAATACAAACAAATCCTGGTGGCGCACAATAAGATCACATTGTAATCTACACGCACACACGAATGATTGTTTTTTTCCCATTTAATAGAAAAATATATGAATAAGGTAATTATATTAGCATAATAACATATTAGTATATGGTAGATACTGATGTTATTATTTTGGAATGCTTTGGATGAAATTGAATAAGGTAAAATAAGAAGTAAAATGAAAACTCTCGGTTAAGACAATTATCTATTCTTTGAAAAACCACCTTTTGCTAACACCTTAAGAATTATAGGTTTGTATTTTGGTGAGACTAGGACCTCTAAGAAGTGGGGAAGAATATTGGGAGTGATTTGGTAAGATATTAGTTGAGATACATGGATCATGAAGTGTGAGGAAGAGAGGAAGGGTGGTGTCCTTATATAAGAGAGGAGAGGGGTACCCTTGGAATTATTTAATGTATTAAATTAATATGAATTAAGTATCATGTTCAAGTAGCACACAATTGGTATATTTAAAATTTATGGTTAATATATGTTGAAATCATCTCATCCAATAAAATGTAGACAAGTTTAGGTGATTTTTTAAACCTTGTCGCTTAGTTTTAACCTTCTGTTAACCCTGTTTAACGATTACTGTGATAATATTGTTTTTTACACTTTAATGGTTAGGAAAGTTACAATAAAATAAAAAGTGACCCATTAGTGGATAATTATTGATATTCTAGACAATATCCATTTAACTTGGCTAAAGATAAGAATTTTATTTATTTTAAATCATTTAATAAAATATTATTTAACATAAAATACCATTAAATTCATTTTCAGGGCTATTCACATAATTAAGTTTAAATATAATATCAAAATAGTACTGTTGTTAAAATATAAAATTTTAACAAATCAATAATAAATTATATTTATCTTGTGTAACACCATAATTCACCCAAAAATTATTACTTTTAAAGTTATTAAAATCATTTACTTGATTTTTCTATTACTTGCACAAACAATGTGTGAGTGTTAAGTTACCATTTAAGGTAATTATTTTATCACTTAAAATTAAAAATAAATTAGCATCATAAAATAAGTTTATTCATATTAAAAAAAATTATAACCTTCCATAATTTTTTTTTCTCAATCACAAAATATTATCATTATTAAAAAAATAGACATTTTTTGAATTTTTCCCTTACATAAAATAATATAAAGGCCTTTATCAAAAAAAATAGTAGAAAAATGCCATATTTTAAAATATTTGAAGTATATGGATGAATTACATTCATAAAATAAAATTATAGTCAATTTTATGGATGATTTTGAATCCTCATTATATAGTTTTAACCTTTTTTATCCCAATTTACCCTTTACGAGGGTGATAATGTTTATCATGGTTACTATTCATTATGAAAAAAATAAAGTTAACCTATCTACCATAATTATAAATTATGATTCCAAAAATTAAATCCATTTTATCAAATTAATTTCCAATAATTAGTGGATATTAATTATAAAATAAACCCTCAAAACATGATGAAAAACTGTTTTCCAGAAAATTGCATTTTTAAGTATAAAAATGTTTTTATACAAAAATTAAGAAAAATATAAATTCCAATGGAATTAAGGGATTATTTTTAATAAAAAGTGACTAATTAAATTTTGAAATCTATTAAAAAAATGGGCCTTTTTAAATATGTTAATGTAAAAGATAGTTTTCTATAAAATCTGTATTTTTTCATTATTCACTAAAAATCAATATTTTCATAAAAATACCAAAATAACCTCCAAATCACTTTTTTCATTTTATGAATAAACCCCTTGTTTGAGAAGTGTGAACTTCACAATAAAATTTAGAGATACCAAAACCAGTGCAAAGTCAGATTACAAATTTAACAACAGATTTCAAAACAAAAATGACAATAAAGGGGAACAGGCAGTGTGCAGTCACCTCGAGCCCACTGCAAAAATAAATCATCAAACTGCAAAACACCATTCAAGATTCAAAATTCAAAATGCAACTTTCAAATATGTCACAATAGGACCACCTCGATAAGCATAACATCTTGAACTACGTGAGAAGTAGGACCCTCGAGCCACGAACCAGAACACCCCTCTCATCAACACCTCTACACAGTTACTAGCACAAACACCAGCCAGCATCAGGAACTTCATCATTACCAAAGAAGAACTGAAATAATCTTGTATAGAAGATGTAAAAAATTAAAACCAACACCTAAGGACCTCAAAAAGGGAGAATACAACTATATATGTGCCTTCAGGAACACCCACTACTCGCATAAACACATCCCAAAACCTCCGTGAAAGCCATCTCACCCAACCGACATGGAAAGGGTAAAATGAACCCAGAATCCAAAGTAGCGTGTGAGTAGAAAGGATATACACAATGAGCCCAGAAGAACCTAACACCATCAATCCAATAGAAAACAACATCATCGAACCATAACTATAAAAAAGAGAATGTAGTGCCATTGGAAATCACCATCAAAAGACCAAATAAAAAATCATCTTCACCAGGATGAAAAAACCAAAAAAGGTGACCATGGACTGTTTCATGACAACACAATCCCAAACCACTAGATTTCCTTCCTACTAAACCAATATGAGGTTTATCACGAGGGTTCAGGTGATAAGAACAGAAGAGTGAGAGAAGTCGGCTATGAGGAAAACTTTACCCATTTTTGGGTAAGAGATTTCAGAGGTTGTGTGAGTCAAGAAAAGTCTTTAACAAACAACCTTTATTACCTTTCCAGACCTAAGAAACTTCAGATTTCAAAAATCTCCCTCTTTTATTCCCAAGAAAATCACCACTCTGACATTCTTCAAATCAAATGAGATCCCATGTTTTGATATTACATGTCTCATAAACTTGACTTCTCATATCAAAAAATTGCATTTTTATAGCTTCACATAAATATGATGATCACACAATATTCCTAGGTTGAGACATAGAAGTTTCCCATGCTCTTCATCTGATTTCAAAAAAAAAACAAGGATGTCATCCAAAAATACCATGGTGAAGGGGTCAATATGTATATGGAACACTCATATCAAGAGTTCCATGAAAGATAAGGGAAAATTCATTAGTTTAAAAAACATTTCTATATATTCAAATTGGTTATACATGATTCAAAATGTAGTTTTAGGTACATGATCCTCCTTCACCCTAAATTGGTGATACCATGAGTGGAGATTGATCTTCAAAAATCATTTCCCCCCTTATACTAATCAAAGATGTCATTGATTTGGGGAAATGGGTATTTATCCTTAATCATGACCTGATTTAATTTATGATAATCAATGCATAAGTGAATGGATCCATCAATTTTTTTGGAAAAGTGTACCAAAGCAGCCCATGGGGACACACTAGAACGAATGAAGCATTTGGATTCCAAACCATCTAGCTAAAACTTCAATTCCATAAACTCAGTTAGAGTCATTTGATATGAAGGTAGGGATATCGATTTCATCCTTGACACCAAATCAATGTCGAACTCCACTTCCCGCTTTGGAGGTAATCTTGAGAAATCCTCTGGAAACACCTCAAGGAATTTGATAATCACAAGAGGAAATCCACTTACCAAACATTCTTCATAGGTTTCCAATAGAAGAGAGGGTACTTGATAGGTAAGTCTACTAAACTCTGAAATTGGAGGGCCTACTCATCCAGACCTTAGGTCCCATTATCCTTGAAACCCCCAAGTTTTCCTATCAGGGGAAGTAAAGGTCACTCATCAGTGATGGCAATCAATGTAATCCCTTAAGTACACCATTCAATCCATCCTCAGGATCGCATTAAAGAGGTCTATCTCCAGAATGAGGAAATCTCATTTCATCCCAACTTCTGACATAGATACAGCACATGATGGGAATAATAAACCTTACTCCTCCCTCTTTTCAAGTGGTGTAACTATATCTATGATATAAAGAATAATCTTGGTCAGTATTTTCAGAAAGTCCATAAGGTGGGAAGATATAAAGGAGTGAGATACACTTGCATCTGTTGATGAAGAAGGTCAAGGTGGATACCCATAACTACTACCACCTTGTTTCTCTCTTTCACTTCTTCTCTAAAGAGTAAGTTTTTATTTGACTATACACGAAGGATATCCCATCCAAGCCTAACATGCTAGCCTTATTGATCTATACCATCAAATCTCGATCAACCACCTCAATATATATCATCAGCTTGAATAGAAAGACCGGAGACTGGATATCAGGTCACAATTCCATTTCAAACTGATGAGCCTTTAACCTAACATTAGTGACCAGATTATGAGAAAAGTTTACAAGATTGGAAAATTGATTGTCATAGTCCATCATTGAGCAGTCGACCTATTTAAAGTCCAATAATTCCCTAGAATTAATGAGTTCCAAGGTATTAGGATATAACTAATTGATAAAGGTATCCTTGAAATCCTTCCACTCTATATTCTCATGCCTCCTAGTCTACACCACCATATCCCACCACCTACAGCTAGGGACCTCCAACATAAAAACAATATACTTACCTTAAAAACATCAGAAGTTTCAATAAACATGAAGATCTACTTGGTCTTATCCACTCAATCCTTAGCTTCTTTAAGATTAGTGCTTCCCTAAAAAAGGGATGATTATGCTTGAGAAACTCCTAAGTCTGGTCCTTCTTGAGTCTCAATTCATCTTCCTTGGTCTATTCAAGACCAGATCCAACTCCATGATCCATGGATCAAAAATCTTGAAAAACTTCCTCGATAAGTCTCTAATCGATCGATGGGTTGGCCGGTGGAAAATTATCCCTATACTCCTCCTATGGATCCACTGGAATTCTTATGGGAGGCATGGTTCTACACATGTAAAATAAAATGACACTACTACAAAAATGGGCAAGGGAAGTGCCACCTTTTATCAGCTCTAAGCAAAAAATGCTGATAAAGAATCCCTGTATCAGCGCTAAAATTTTAGTGATTATAAAGGGTAACCTTTATCAGAGCTAAAAATCACTGATTAAGAGACCCTTTATTAGCTCTAAAAAAGCACTGATAAAGGATACCTTTATCAGTGCAAAAATTTTAGCGTTGATAAAATCGTAGTCCCATATTTTATAAAATCAGTCACACAGTGTCCTCTCTTTATCACGCCCTAAAGCTGTCATGGTACTATACCCCTAAGAAAACTCCCCTCCCCCACCAGATCTTCACATTGTCAGACCTCTTCCTCCCCCCAATCTTCACGTTGTCGGACCTCTTCCTCTAGCCCTACTCTTTATCCTCCCCCTCGAACCTCTTTGGTGAATCCTCCTCCCCGCAAACCCTACTTCTCCTCCTCTCTGCTCGACCCTACTCCCCGTGAACCCTACTCCTCCATTTCTCAATGGTTGGAGGCTCCTCCCATGCACCTCCCCCTATGGAGGTTGCGCCTTCCCCTCCTGACATAGCGCAGAAGGCTCCCTACTTCTCCTCCTCTAAGGTGAATTTATTTTCTCTTCTTCTTGATTCTCTTCTTGAACTTTATTCTTGTGAAGGATGTGACAACAATGATGATTTGGTTTTTGTGTTTTTTTTTATGGTTTTAATGGTTAATGGTCATACATAGGACTTTTAGATTACCCTCATGTGTTAATTCATGTTTTATTTGACTATTCTTCTCATTCTTATGAAATATTTGTTAAATCTTTAGTTGAGGTTGGGGACATGAAATTTATCCTTCTTTATTATGTGTAAATTGTGTAATTATCATGTTATTTTGTTTCCATTGGATGGATAGTACTGATTAACCTAAATACTATAATGAATTTCACTAAATGAAATTAAAGGGAAGAGGGAGTTTTGCATGCGCTTTATGAAGTTCCATAATATTTCTTATATATTTATTGATTTATTGGTGTTGTTGCTAAGTGATTTATTCTTGATGTTGTGAAAGAAATTTCTTACTACTAATAATATTTTATGATAACCTTTCATTATTTTCTAGTCACTTAAGGTAGGTAATGAATTGTTTGTATGAAAATATGTAATTAAAGTGTTATATTTAAACTATAAATTCTACTTTAATATGATAGAGTGTTTAAGGGGTAGTTTTGAGTGTGAATTTCTTATACGTTTTCCCTTTCATGCTATTATGTATGGGGTATTTATCACTATGATTATAAGGGTGATGGTTGATTGATGTGTTTGGTAGCATGTGGTGTGGTAATTAATACAGTAGTGATGGATGGATTATTGTGTGGTTATGATAGCGATGATATGGCTATTTAGGCAAAAAAATAAGGGGTTTTATGGATTTTAGAATGTTTTTAGTTGTATTTTATGTCATGAAAATTTAGTTTTTATTGAGTGGTGTTATAGTTTCCTTTTGGCATGGAATATGGTTGGAATAAATGAAAATAGTAATGGGTGATGGGTTAGAAATGATAAATGATGGTTTGTTAAATGATTAATGATAATGATTGGAATAATTATGTTTAATAAATGGTTAAATGTAGAATAAATGTTATTAATGATTAATGAATGGATTATAGTGGGTAGTGATTTAATGATTGGTTTTACATTAAAATGGTTAACAATTGAAATGCATATGGTAATAAAAATCCAAGAAATTATAATGTTAAATGAAATGATAAGTTGGTAATGTTGATATGGATGCTTATGTGGTTTTTTGGGGATTATTTGTGGAATTATAATGGAAGTGGTTATAAGAGGTTGGTAGTAACAAGGCAATGGTTGACAAGGGTGTTTGCAGTGTTAGTTTGGTGTAAACCCTTCGGAAAGATTTATGTGTGACTATATACTTATTATATTTTCTTATTATTTCTTACGCACCACCACTTGAGTCGAGTAACCTGATTGAAATCCATATGGTTACTTTGGTTCTGAGTGTTTTTCTCAATATCTAGGTTATAGAGGGAACACGTATAGAACCACTCTCTCTTCCCTTCTCCCCCTTCACACTTAGTATGAGTTGTAATGGATCACAGTGGGTGTATATATACGACCTATAATGATTTTAGGTTTTGGTGTATATATATTCTTGTTGACATGATTATGTGTATTTTGTGTGGATACATAGTGGGGGTTGTGCATTGTAGGAGGAGAGTATGATGTTTATGTCCTTCATGTTCACGGTATCATACTGTGATGAGGATGTGATGTGTGGTTGTGATGTGGATATGGTTTTTTATGTGTTTGTGACATGTGTATGTGTGGATATATGGTTATGAGATTATATAGAAGGGGTTGAAGCATAATAAATATTCCATTAGAGTGTGAGAATGACCGGATTATTGAAGAAGTGGATGTGGGGTAATTTATAAATATATATTCTTTTGATGTTACACTTAAGATGGAGTTTGGAATTAGACACTCATGAGGATTGAATGGGATTATAGGTCAATAATATTTGTTAAAATTTTCATATGTAATAACATCGAATACTATCTATGACATAAGTGATTATCCCCCCTGTGATTTAAATTAAATAACTTGAGCTTACCAAAAATATTAGGCATGATGATATTAAATGTAGGGCAGAGACCTAGGAGTGGTAGATGTATCATTCTTGATTATTCTTATGTTTGGACTGGGGTGATTTGAGGAAAATATAATGAATCTAAATTAATTATATTTAATGAATTCTATATTGTAGAGATTATGATAATCCTTTCTTTAATTATAGAGTTGGCTACTGGTTTTCATCCATATGTATTTTAGGTTGGTGAGGTATAAAAGGATGGACTAGTTGACCATAGAAGGGTTGACTCGATAGAGGAGGATGAGCCATAGAGGATGATTTCATGTGAGTTTTACCATCTATGACACAAGTGATTATCCCTGTGAACCCCTTTGTGTTTGGAAACTGTGTTGATTTTGATGGGGGGTCTATCCTGGTTCTGTTGATTTCAAAATCTTTATTGGAAATGGTTAGGATATATTAATCTCTATTTTTATAAGGAATTGGTTCTCTTCTACTATATTTGGAAGTCTTGTTTTGTGTATTTGAACCATAAATACTAATATTTGAGATTCAAATAGGATGGAGATGAATAAATATTGGATGGATGCTAATCATTTGACAATAGAGTATGAGAACGGAGTGAAAGAGTTCATCATGTTTGTAAAGGATTGTGCAAATGATCCTTCTCAAATAATTTGTCCATGTTTAAATTGTTTTTATTATAGACTACTTACTCCAGAGGAGTTGGAAGAACATTTGATATGTCACAGAATAGATCATAGTTATAAATGTTGGAATAAACACGGAGAAAAAGCGAATGTAGCTACTGGCTTGGATAAAACTGCATTTTATGGATCATCAGATATGAATACAAATATGGATAATGAAGAAGACCGTATGGAGGATGTGATTACAGATGTCAATGATGATCAAGATTGTATTGAGGAAATGACAAATATAATTGAAGATGAACTCTGTGATTTCCCAAAATTGTTTGAGAAGTTAAAGAGTTGTGCAAAGATTTCATTGTATGCTGGTTGCACTAAATATACAGCATTGTCAACTATACTGAAGTTGTATAAATTGAAAGTAAGAAACGAATGGAGTGATGTCAGTTTTACAAAAATACTTTCTCTCTTGAATGACATGATCCCGGAAGATAATGAGCTCCCAATCCGGACATATGAAGATAAAAGAATGCTACGCTCGATGGGTATGATTTCTGAAAGAATACATGCCTACCCGAAAGACTGTATATTTTTTCGCAAGGAGAACAAATCACTTACAGAATGCCCAAAGTGTGGTGCTTCTCGATACAACAAAGATGAATCCAATCCTACGAAAGTTGTATGGTACTTTCCAATCATTTAAAGGTTTAGGCGTCTATATGGAAGTTAAGAAACTGAAAGAAAATTATCATGGCATGCATATAAAAGAAATAAATATGGGAAATTACATCATCCAGCCGACTCTCCTCAATAGAAGAAAATTGATCATGAGTATCCTGAATTTGGAAAAGAGCCGAGAAACCTTCGTCTTACATTATCTACAAATGGAGTGAATCCTTTTTGTTTTTAAATCAGTACTCATAGTACATGGCCTATTATGTTGGTAAATTATAACTTGCCACCCTGGTTATGCATGAAGCAGAAATTCATCATGTTATCTATGCTTATATCAGGACCAAAACAACCAGGTAATGATATTGATGTTTATCTGGCTTCTTTGATCGAGGATTTGAAGTTATTGTGGGATTCAGGTGTTATGTTGCATGATGCTTATAAAAGTGAATACTTCACATTGAGAGTGATGTTGTATGGGACAATAAATGATTTCCCTGCTTATGGAAATTTGTCAGGCTATAGCATTAAAGGAACTCAAGGGTGTCCCATGTGCGAAGAAGATACATAATCAATTAGGTTGAAACATTCATCAAAATATGTGTTTCTAGGACATCGTAGACTTCTACCTTGTCAGCATAAGTACCGATCTTAGACGACATCATTCAATGGAAGTTCAGAACCACACACAGCACCATCTCCACTAACAGGTGATCAGCTGTTTGAGAAATTAAAATATGTGAACACTATTTTTGGTAAACCATTTTCAAAAAACCTTATGAAAATCGGTTGGAAAAAGAGATCAGTTTTTTTGAATTACCATACTGGAATTGTTTGCACGTTAGACATTTTCTTGATGTGATGAATGTGGAAAAAAATGTATGTGACAATGTTATCAGAACTTTGCTAAATGCCCCTAGAAAAACAAAGGATGGAATTAAGGCAAGTTTGGACATGGTTGACATGGGAATACGAGAAGAGTTGGCTCCTGTGAAGAGTGAAAATTGAATGTTTCTTCCTCCAGCTGCTTACACTCTTTCTAGGGAGGAGATATATCAGTTTTACAACTTATTCAATGATGTAAAGGTTCCATAGGGTTATTCATCAAATATCAAGAACATTGTGTCAATGAATTATTTGAAGTTAAAAGGTTTGAAATCACATGACTGTCATGTTTTTATGTAAGATCTAATTCCTATAGCTTTACGTTTCATTTTTTCCAAGAATGTTCATCATATGTTAACCAAACTTTGTTTCTTTTTCAAAGCTATATATATCAAAGTTTTAGACCTGGAAAAATTTACAGCTATGGAAAAATAAATTGTCATCATATTATGTGAATTAGAAATGTTCTTCCTGCCAACATTCTTTGATATGATGGTTCATTTGATGATTCACTTGGTGAGAGAGATTCGACTTTTTGGTCTTGTGCACTATATATGGATGTACCCCATTGAACGGTATATGAAGATTTTGAAAGGGTACGTTAAAAATCGAAGTTGGACAGAGGGTTGTATAGTGGAGCAATATATTGTTGAGGAAGCCATTGAATTTTGTACCGAATACCTATCTGATGTGGAAAGCATTGGTCTCCCAAAATCTCTTCACACTAGACGCATTAAGGGTGAGGGAATTTCTGGAAGAGATGTTGTGATAATCAGTATTACAGATCAGGAGCAGGCCCACCTTTATGTTTTACATAACAGTTGGGAGGTTTCTCCATCTATTTAAACTCACAAATAAATTCTTAGGCAGTTGAATCCTTCAAGGGCGGAAAATTGGATATCAAATACACATAATCATCAGTTTATAGGATGGTTTTAGGAATATATTTTTAAGGAGTTGGATGAAAATATGAATTCAATTTCAGAACGACTTCGATGGATAGACTTCGGACCATGTGTGTATGTATTATCTTACAATGGTTGTGTAATTAATGGTTATACATTCTATACAGGTGAACATGATGGAGATAGTACCATGCAAAATAGTGGAGTTACACTTGTGGCTGAAGTGATGCATGTTTCTGGTAGTAAGGACAGAAATCCAATTTATGCAAATATGTCATAATTTGGAATTATCAAACAAATATGGGAGTTGGATTATATGAAATTACAATTGCCTATTTTTCAATACAAATGGGTTGATAACAATAGTGGTGTTAAAATAGATGAATTGGGATTTGTGAAAGTTAATTTTAGTAAAGAAGGGTACAAAGACGAACATTTTATAATGGCATCACAAGAGGTATAAGTTTTTTATGTTCTAGATCCCACAAACCAAAAGTGGTCGATTGTTCTATTATCGTCCAAAACTACTGAAGGGTCCGATGAAAATTCAGTTGAGGATGATCCTTTAAGTGGTACGTTGCAATAATTTCTTAGTGGTCCCAATGTAGATGATTTTTTTGTATGTTAGAGGATACCACAATGAAGTGATTTGGATAATCGATAGAGGTGTCAAATCCCTTCAGCCTTTGAAAAAAAGAAAGAGATTTAATAAATAGGTTATATTTTGTTTGTAATATAGATCTTGTTATCTCATGTTATTATCTTATCATTACTGAATTTATGTAATCTAAATTAATTATTCAAACACTTTTTCAGATAATTACTTCTGCACGTTATGGTGCTCCTAACCTTAAGGTTGAACAAGTCTCTCAAGCTGTTGCTGCTGTTTCTCCTGCTGCAGCTGCTCACAGTGCAGAGCAACAACAAGTTTCTAAACCTGTTACTGCTTTTAGTGTTGAGGTCCAATAACTATCAACACATTCCATTGCTACCATTTCAGATGAACATATAGATTATGTTGATATCAATGAAATGGTCAGGGATGAAAGACTGACGTCGCAGAAAACACAGGTGTGTCGTAGTTTGACGGTGTTAGCCAAAGTTCTTAAGGCAAAAAGCAAAGTCATCAAATTTGATGTCGGATGGAATGCACGAGGCCAAGATGTGAATCCCAACAAGGCTATTTTTAGTAGTTACATTGGAGTTTTCACTCGGAAATCCGTTCAAATTGACATAGATTTATGGCACCATGTTGTGTCCGGGCTGAAGGCTGTGATCTGGGAAGAAATTACTGTAAATTATGATATTATTTCTTTAATTTACTAGAAAATAAAATAATGAAATGGTGTCTTACTCTTCTCAATCTCTTGCAGAGTACATTTATAATGGACGATTCACACAATAATTATGTACTAAGGCTTGCAGGAAGGATTCATTGAGATTTTCGCACTATTTTAACAAAATGTCACCTGAAAGATTCCAAAGGTAAAATAAACCCGCACCCACCCATTGTCTATGCTCACCTAATATCTTAAGAAGCATGGGATGAATTTATTGGCCACCGTGGGGATGAGAAGTTTTAGGTACATTGTGGGTGATAATATGTTGTTTGAGGATACATGTATTCATCACTTTGATTGTCAATATTGCATTTATGAAACAACAACTTTGTACTGAAAATAAGAAACGTGCATCAAAACCAACATACCCCTATCGTAAAGAATGGATGGGGTACGCTTCACTAGAAAATAAAATGGTACATATTTTAAATTTACAGTAATATTTTTAGGTTCTAATAAACAACATCATAATTATATTTCTATATTTATATGTAGATTGATGATTCTAAAACCAAAGACACTTCCATCTCACGTCATGTGCTATGGAAGGAGGCACGTGTGAATAAGGAAGGGAAGCTAGTAGATGTGAACACACAAAAAGTGTGGGAAATATGTGTAAGTATGACATGACGATAAAAATATTTGTTTTAAATTTCTATTACATAAAAATAATTAGTTATTTTCCTATATCCGACAGTCACAGGTATCAGTTACTCCTATAGCGAATGCAGACCTATTATCAACAGCTTTGAAGCATCTAGAACAGTACGGTCATGTCAGATGTGCATGGTTTGGGGTGACACCCTGAGTATATTTTGAGAAGAAAAAAAAGAAACGAATGATAGAGATGAAAAATTGAAACAAATAAGTGAAAGACTAGCAACTCTTGAAGAACGATTGCAATGGAAGGGAGAGTTGCTAGAAACTTTTATGGGTGGGAAGCAAGGAGAAGACACAACTCAGGAACAACCAGCATATGAAGATCCTGCCCCACACCCCCACCAGCTTTGAGGCGAGCCATTCTCCTCAAAGAGATGTCTTAGTCGTGGTAATCAATATTCTAATAATTGTTCCCATGAAATGTGAATCATACAAACACTGTTGATTTTCTTGTACTGATCTTCTATAGGGTGATAATGACTGTGATTTATATCTATCAACACCCACCTATTACCTTGTAGAGAGGGCTACAGTGTTCAACATCCCAAATGACAAGCTGCATAATAGACCACTTCCGAAAGATCATCTGAAAGTGACAATTACTGTAGCTCATGATCCAAATGCAGAGCTACCTATTCCACTTGATGATGATGATATTCATATGGTCAAAAAGGATATTGGGACATTCATTGCATGGTCATCACAACTTGTAAGAGTACATGAAAACAAAGAGGTATTTTTCCCTTTTTTTAAGCTAAACCTTTAACAATTAATGAAAAAGGTTTCTGAA
This sequence comes from Viscum album, assembly GCA_963277665.1. Classification (NCBI taxonomy): domain Eukaryota; kingdom Viridiplantae; phylum Streptophyta; class Magnoliopsida; order Santalales; family Viscaceae; genus Viscum; species Viscum album. Next base: position 1,956,000,253 of record OY728130.1, read on the forward strand.
CCAATGAATGTTATTATAGATGGATAAAGGGAAGGGGGTGACAAACGTCAGTTCAAAACCATATAAAGGATCGACCAACCGATCCCAAAGAGCTAATGAAAGCACAATAACACCACTTGTTCTCTATCCACATTTACTAGCACTAAAGACTCATGTGGATATGAAGCTAAGAGGTGGTATTAGTCATATAGTGGTTTTCAAAAAGAATATATACGGAGAGGAAAGTCAAGATTTCATTGCTACTAAAAATGTAAATGAGATCCTTGAAAACGGTTGGCTAGGCGACATAGTTGTAAATATATATATGAGGTATGTTTTCATGAATTTATTTTCTAAAAGCTGATCTAATGTGCAGATTATGAGTAAATGCATTTTATATTGTTGACATATGTATATATGAAAAAAAGTTGAAGGAATTTTCCCATGAGCCAAAATTTGGACTCGTTATTCCTCATACCACATCAACACATCTAACAAAGTTAGAGCCATCAAAAAAGGATGAAATAGTGAATGGCTTGCTGAAAACATTTGAAATAAAGATTACAGATGACAGACTCTTCCTAATACCAACCATGCAGGGGTAAAACTCTACAATTAAAGCATATCAATTATATTTTCACTCCTTTTATTACTTATTCCTTTTTGTGTTTTTAGGAAACATTGGCTGCTAATTGCGGTGAACTTGGATACTACAAAGATTTATTTTCTGGATTCAAATCAAGGATATCCATCAAACCGACCACACATGATAGAGTTTGTGAATCTGTAAGACACTACATCATACGTTTTAGGTCTAAAAATCCAGTAATATAATTTATATTATCTTTTACTAAGGATTCTGTTATGATAGGGCGGTGTATCATTATTGTCTAAAAAGATGAATGAGGACAGGGGCTAAGCATAAGGAGATGAGCAAGTACTATGTCTGAATAAATATTAGGGTATATATAATAAAATTTCACTATCCAAACACATATCAACACAAGTAACTTATTCTCCTAATCAAATTTTTTGTAGTGTCCAAAACAAACAAATGATAATGATTGCAGATATTATGTTTATAAATTTATGAAAGAGGTCATTTTTCATCAACAAACTAGTATCCCTAAAGAGGTATTTTCAAAAACAACTACTATTTAATTAAATTTATTTATTAATTATTTATTTTTATATTTTGCAGTACTACTCTGACTTCCAAAAAGCCTCATACTCACAAGAAGATATAGATTTTTTCAGAAACGATTGGTCTTCATACCTGATGGTAGATTGTACACAAATAGCATGAAGATCTGACTTGGGGACATGTACAATTGGCGGTCATTTTTTAGAGGGGTTAAGGGGATCAAAAGATGAAACATTATTGTATGTAAATGTTCGTAGGAAAATTTTAATTGTTATTAAATAAAACATCCTTTCTCCCATGATTAGTTTTCCCATTTTAACAGATGAAATGCACCAACAACATGCAAGAATGATGAACCACTCAAAGTGTCTCACTTTTTTTTAAAATGGACAGAATTTTAAATGAAAACAACTGACCTATGGAAATATAACCAAACGCATTCGAATTGTATTGATACTTTAGTATAACGATCCATGAGCATGTTGGTGATGTGTACGAATCAACCCCGCCTTAATCAGAGGAACAGTGTGGCCGGTATCACTCAAACGGTCTCTCTTTTGTTTAAAATGGATAGAATTTTAAGTGAAAACAACAACTGACATACGCAAATCTGGCCAAATACATTCGGATTGTGTTGATCCTTTAGTATGATTATCCATGGGTCATTTTTGATGTGTATGAGTCAACCCCGCCTCAATCCGAGGCACGTTGTGGCTGGTATCACTCAAAGGGTCTCTCTTTTGTTTAAAATAGACATAATTTTAAGTGAAAACAACAACTGACCTACGGAAATCTGACCAAATGCATTCATATTGTGTTGATACTTTAGTAGAATGATCCATGGGTGAATTGGTGATGTTTATGAGTCAACACCACCTCAATATGAGGCACGGTGTGGCCGGTATCACTCAAAGGGTCTCTCTTTTGTTTAAAATGGACAGAATTTTAAGTGAAAATAGCAACGGACGTATGCAAATCCAACCAAACGCATTTTGATTGTGTTGATCCTTTAGGAGAACGATCCATGGGACATTTTTTACATGTAAGAGTCAACCTCATATCAATCCAAATCACGGTGTGGCCGGTATCACTCAAAGTGTCTCTCTTTTGTTTAAAATGGATAGAATTTTAAGTGAAAACAAAAACTAACGTACGAAAATATGACCAAACACATTCATATTGTGTTTATACTTTAGAATAATGGTCCATGGGTCATTTTGGATGTGTAAAAGTTAACCCCGCCTCAATCTGAGGCACGTTGTGGCCGGTATAACTCAAAGTGTCTCTCTTTTGTTTAAAATGGACAAAATTTTAAGTGAAAACAACAACTGACCTACGAAAATCCAACCAAATGCATTCAGATTGTATTGATACTTTAGGATAATGATCCATTGGTGTGTTGGTGATGTGTACGAGTCAGCCCACCCTCAATCCATGGCACGGTGTGGCCGGTATCACTCAAAGTGTCTCTTTTTTGTTTAAAATGGACAGAATTTTAAGTGAAAACAACAACTGATGTATGCAAATCCAACCAAATGCATTCAGATTGTGTTGATATTTAATAGAAAGATCCATGGGTGCATTTTTGACATTTACGAGTCAACCCCACATCAATTCGAGGCATGGTGTGTCTGGTATCACTCAAAGTGTCTCTCTTTTGTTTAAAATGGACAGAATTTTAAGTGAAAACCACAACTGACGTACGAAAATCTGACCAAACACATTCGGATTGTGTTTATCCTTTAGAAGAACTATCAATGAGTCATTTTTGACATGTAAGAGTAAATACTGCCTCAATATGAGGCACGGTGTGGCCGGTATCACTCAAAGTGTCTCTCTTTTGTTTAAAATGGACAAAATTTTTAGTGAAAACAACAACTGACCTACAGAAATCTGACCAAATGCATTAATATTGTGTTTATCCTTTTGGATAATTATCCATGGGTTTGTTTTTGATGTGTAAGAGTCAACCCCACCTCAATTTGAGGCACGGTGTGGTTGGTAACACTCAAAGGGTCTCTCTTTTGTTTAAAATGGAGAGAATTTTAAGTGAAAACAAAAACTGACCTACGGAAATCCAACCAAACACATTCATATTGTCTTGATCCTCTAGTATAATGATCCATAGGTGCATTATTGATGTGTAAGAGTCAACACCACCTCAATATTAGGCACGTTGTGGCCGATATCACTCAAAGGGTCTCTCTTTTATTTAAAATGGACAGAATTTTAAGTGAAAACAACAACTGACATACGCAAATCCAATGAAACGCATTCAGATTGTGTTGATCCTTTAGGATAAAGATCCATGGGTAATTTTTGACATGTATGAGTCAACCCCGCATCAATCCAAGGCACGGTGTGGCCGGTATCACTCAAAGTGTCTCTCTTTTGTTTAAAATGGATAGAATTTTAAGTGAAAACAACAACTGAAGAGCGCAAATATGAACAAATGCATCCGGATTGTGTTGATACTTTAGGAGAATGATCCATGGGTGCGTTGGTGATGTGTACGAGTCAACCCCGCCTCAATCCAAGGCACGGTGTGTCTGGTATCACTCAAAGGGTCTCTCTTTTGTTTAAAATGGACAGAATTTTAAGTGAAAACAACAACTGACCTACAGAAATCCAACCAAAAACATTCGGATTGTGTTGATACTTTAGGAGAAAGATCCATGGGTGCGTTGGTGATGTGTATGAGTCAACCATGCCTCAATCTGAGGCATGGTGTGGCCAGTATCACTCAAAGGGTCTCTCTTTTGTTTAAAATAGACAGAATTTTAAGTGAAAACAACAACTGACGTATAAAAATATGACCAAACGCATTTGGATTGTGTTGATCCTTTAGGAGAACGATCCATGGGTCATTTTTGACGTGTACGAGTCAACCCCGCCTCAATACAAGGCACGGTGTGGCCGGTATCACTCAAAGGGTCTCTCTTTTGTTTAAAATGGATAGAATTTTAAGTGAAAACAACAACTGACCTATGGAAATCTGACCAAATGCATTCATATTGTGTTGATACTTTAGGAGAATGATCCATGGGTGCTTTGGTAATGTGTATGAGTCAACCCCACCTTAATCTGAGGCACTATGTGGCCGGTATCACTCAAAGGGTATCTCTTTTGTTTAAAATTGACAAAATTTTAAGTGAAAACAACAACTGACATACGCAAATCCAACCAAACGCATTCAGATTGTGTTGATCCTTTAGAAGAATGATATATGGGTCATTTTTGAAATGTATGAGTCAAACCCACCTTAATCTGAGGCACGTTGTGGTCGGTATCACTCAAAGTGTCTCTCTTTTGTTTAAAATGGATAGAATTTTAAGTGAAAACAACAACTGACGTACGTAAATATAACCAAACACACTTGGATTGTGTTGATCCTTTAAGAGAATGATCCATCGACGCCCCCCCCCCCAACCCCCTGGATGGCCCCCCAACCCTTGGACGCCCCCACCCCTCCTAGACACCACCCCACCACCTGGACACCTCCCCCACCCCCTGGACACCCCCACCCCCATGGACAACCACTCCCACCCTCTTGGACACTAACCCATCCCCCTTTGACAGCCCCACCAACCCCCTGGACCGCCCCCCACCCCCCTTGGACACCACCCCACCCCCTGGACACCCCCACCCCTCTGGACACCCCCACCCCTGGAAAGCCCCCCCCCCCCCACCCCCTGGACACCCCCACCCCCCCTAGACATGCCCATGGACAGCACCCCCCAACCCTGCCCCCCCCCCCCCCCCCGGACACCCCCCACCCCCTGGACACCCACCAACCCCCTAGAAGGCACCCCCACCCCTCCTAGACACCACCCAACCACCTGGACACCCCACACCCCCTAGACACCCCCACACATGACGGCCACCCCCACCCTCCTGGACACCACCCCACCCCCCTTAGACAGCCCCACCAACCCCCTGGACCGCCCCCACCCCCTGGAAAGCCACCCACCCCCTGGAAAGCCACCCCCCCCCCCCCCGACACCCTGGACACCAGCCCACCCCCTGGACATCCCCTTCCCCTCCCACCCCCCCTAGACACCCCACCACCCCCTAGACGCCCCCCCCCCCCCCACCTGAACACCCCCCCCCCCCTCTTAGACACCACCCCCACCACCTAGACACCCCCACCCCCTGGACACCCCCACCCTCATGGACCGCCCCCACCACCCCCTGGACACCACCTCACCCCCCTTGGATAGCCCCCCAAACTCCTGGACCCCCCCCCCCTCCCCCACCCCCCTGGACACCCCTATCCCCCCGGAAACCCCCATCCCCCCCCCCCCCGGACACCCCTACCCCCCTTGGACAGCCACCCCAAACCCCTGAACAGCCCTCCCCCCCAACCCCCTGAATTCTTAATTGAATTCTTTATGTATTTAATTAAATCATGAATTATGTGTTAATAGTGTATGGGTATACTTGTTGTATGGGTATACTTGGTGTAATTACCTTATGAATTATGTGTTAATTTTGTATGGGTATACTTGTTGAGATGCTGAATTTTTTGCATGTGTTTTTTGGGTGTGTTGCTGCAGAATTTTTTGTTGCAGTAGACAGGGCATTTATCAGCGCTTTTTTACCGCTGATAAAAGCCACCTTTATCAATGCTAAAAAATCGCTCATAAAGGATCGGCTTATCAGCGCTAAAAGAGAGCTGATAAAAAAACATTTATCAGTGCTCTTTTAGCACTGATAAAGGTCCCCTTAATTAGTGCTAAGATTTACAGCGCTTTTTTAGTGCTAATAAAGCCCATTTTGAGCGCTGATAAAGCTCATTTTTGTAGTAGTGTGAAAAGGAAACCATCAATAAAATAGATCAATAAAAATAAAGTAAATAACATAAAAACATTCAAATGAATCCCAAATAAATCATAAAACAATTCACACTACTCCACCCTAACCAGGAATCCATTATCACTCTTCATCTTATGCATCACATGCTAGGGAGGATTAAAATCAGTCCTCTACATCCCATGGTGACCCAAATACTACTATGATGTGTGATAGATAGACTCCCATTTGCAACCATCCCCTAGAGCCCTAACAATCCTATCTCTTATCTATTTGGACCATTCCCAAACAACAAGACCCAAAAAAGGAGTCAACCTAGATCTCATAACATTTTTCATGAACCAACCTGGGTTACCCTCGACCCATCAATCGAGTTGTCCCATGACATGGCCTAATTGGAATTCTTGGTCCTTATGGGATAGAAACTAGTGCATGAGAATCAAGAAAATAATTTTGGAATGATTTTCCCAATGCATTGATCAACACTATCATATGTAAATCTCAATATATATCCATATTAAAATCCATAATAAGAGATAATATACAGGTATAATTATATATATCGACATACAAGTACCAAAAAAACAAAAGGGGGATGAAAAAAATGATCCACCTATCTTTTTGCGACATAATGTATGGCCATCCACCATTTCACCACCATCACTTGGCCCAAAATCGACTAGCAAGAGTACCTTCCACCTCTATATGATGCTTTGTTTTTACCTATTATTGAAAAAAAAAGTCTACATACACCCATTGGGTGTATGTAGGGTGTGATCTCAACTTTCCCATTGGGATCCCACCAAGTTTTCTATAAACATTATTAGAAAAATATAAACATGTTAGTTTTGAAAAAAAATTGATTTTAAAACTTTTTTTTACATTTTAAAATAATTGAAAATAAGGAAAGTTGATAAAAAAGTGAACAAACAACCAAAAGCACCATGGGAATCCATAGATAGCTAAGGTAGGGTCTCATCCTAGGATCCTCATACTCTCTATGATCAAACCATTCATAATTATTCTTGTGCATGATCTATTGGGGAGTTCAAATCCAAAGTCCTAATGGTAATCAGCCATATCACATTATAATATTGGTTAGTTAGTATTGTATCATGATCATTGTCTAGGTAGAGGGTTTCAATGCCTAGTGCACTTATCCTAGTCTACCCGCCTATGTACCTAGGGTTCCCAAGTGCTTCCCTTCATTCTCATCTCATAAAATCCATTTTCATCACATCTCACACTAAAACATGCCAAAATAAATTCACTTCCAACCTTTATAAAAATTGGAAACCAGTTAAAAACAATCACAAACACCAAACAGTCTTAAAAAAACTTTTTACACACACCAAAATAATTTAATCAATTATTAAAAATAGAAGCAAGCTATTTAATTCGCAAAATAATGGTGCAATATAAAACCGCCTACCTTTACCCTTGAAATCACCAAGAACCCGTTGGAAACTAAAATCCAAGAGGATAAGAGACCCTCTGGGAGAAAGAAAAAAACACAAACATCAAGACTCATGTCATACAATTTATATTAGACAACCCCTTGGTTTCCATAACCTTGGGGTAGAAGAAAACTTAATAAATGATGGAGAAAACATTAAAAGAAAGGGAGATGAGACACTTACTTGAAGGTTTCTTGAATAATCCAGACATAAAACACAAGAAATGATTTCAAGAAGTAAGGGGAGAATTCCTCCTATGTAGGGGGATCTGGGAGTCAAATGGGGTGAAAGAGGAGGTGGTTGGGGGTTAAATCATGCTAGGGTTAATTTAGGAATTTCAAAAAAAAATCATAGGAAGACCGCACGGTTTGGTTGTATGGTTTGACAAACCATGCACCAAACATGTGGGTACCACTTTTTTAAGCACCCCTATATATGGGTTACTCACATGGTTTTTTGGGGGTTTTTTAGTGGTTAAATAAACTATGTGGTAACCATGGAAAACCACACTATCCGGGATCTGCCACATTTTCATGGTTGTCGCACAGTTTGATGAAACTATTCACCAAGCCCATATTTTTCCAAAAAAATCTGAATTTCAATTGAAAAAGTCTTAAAATGATGAAAAATAAAAAATAAAATAAAATGGGAGATAATTAATAAATACTTGAAAACTTCACTGTGGGTGTGACAGCTCAAGTGCGGTGCCACGGTTGATCTGGTAGTCAATCATGGTCTGGTATTGATAGGATAGTGGGTGTATATCAAGATGAGTGACCCATGAATGATATTGGGACCCATTGAGGTTATGCTCAAGGAGTAGTATAAGGGGATATAGGTGTTGGAGAGTACACTGGTAGTTGTTTGAGGGTGTGAACCACATTTTGAATAAGAAATCAGTTAATGTCATGGATGATGTTTCTATGATCCAAAAATGGGAAATGTTTATGTTTGTCCATGTACGGCCATCATGTTCAGTGAAAGATCGGTTATAGGTAGTGGAGATCATATTTTTATCTAGTGTGGTGATGATAATGATAATCCTATAGTGGAGAGTGTCACATTAATAGCATGCATGAGAGCCTTATATAGGAAGTTTCATGGATATGAGAGACCAACTATTGGATATTCATGATGGAATTGGATGTCATTTCTCCTATAAATTCAATATGAAATGAATTATTTGGTGAATTTCAAATGTGTATTTGAATTTGATGCTAGATGGGTTCCAAGCATTTGTGTCAGGATTAGAATGAATTTGAGATGATTCGAGGGTGATTTGGTGTAATGTCCCGATCCATATTCCACTAAACCAGTGCTCCAAGTCAATTTTCCACAAGGATAAAAGCAAGACTCCCCATATTCTAGAGGCTGCTTACTAGTAGCAAGGGCCAAGGGTGTGACCATGGGGAGATTATTCCCTCGTTTCAAATTAAGAAACCAACAGAAATAACTAACATCATCCATACCATTAAATAATCAGTGTGTGAAAACAATAAATATAACAAGGATGAAATAATAAATTAAATACAGTAAAATCCTAAATGGATATGTCATACACACCGCACTGATATCCCATTGATATGATCGCATATATTAGAGTAAATAAAATTAATTAAAATAAAAGTGCATGGCTCTACTGCTAACTTTGATCTGAACCACATATTCGATCTCCACATACATATCTGGGACATCTAGCTCAATCAGTCCTAGGAATCAGGCCATCCTATGCCTGCAACCAAGTGAATGTCTACTAAAGTACCCCGGTGTAATGGTAGCCTGAGCAGGGTGTGAGTAAAAAACTCAGTAAGGAACCACCAATATGGTCCTGTACATAGATAATAGAATGCAGTTTATATATATGTGAGATACTTATCAGGATAATAATATAATAATTATAACTAACTATTGAAGATAAACTAGAAGACAAGGGTCATACCTAGGCATGTTTTTATGAGGTATTGGTCATAAAATTTTCTTAGCCTAGCCAAGTTACAACTAGAAGTATAAGAATAAAATAATCCCACAATCGATCCTTGGGTCCATGATCTGATCAACTGGACATCCTATGAAAAAGGAATTGATCTAGATGTTATACCACTCAATCCATGTATAATTCAAGTTTATCCTTGGTTCTTTAATCCTGATCGATGATATCTACTTCAAGAAGTGTTATAAATGCCTCTTAGCAAGCTATGCCACTATAGGGGGATACAATTCCTAGCCCTAGATTCACACATAATCACCTCTAATCACTAAAATGAAGGATTCCAGGTAATAATTGGACATACTATAAATATGGAACTGATCTGGATCTCATACCACTCATGCCATGTAAATCCATTCTAATGTCTAAGTCCTAGGTCCCAGTCCATACGCAATCATGGCATTGCGACTCAAATAATCCCTAAGGGGGATGACCCTTAGAAGATATATAAAAGGAATTGTCTATGGATCCAAGTAAATGATCAACATCCATTCAATAAATGGATCAATATTCTACTCCCAGAAAATTATGGAGAGTACATGAAAGTCACTTTTGTGGGAACCTCAAATAATGTTCAGTTTTTGGTTATTTAGGTGCAGTAGAGTGGCTGAACAAGGTAGTCTCTCAATGGAGAAAATAATTTAAAACAACATATTAAAGGTATTTTAAAAATAAAATAAAATCACTAATTAATAGGATGGGTTTTTTTTAGTTTATAAAATAATAAGATGAAGAATTATACTGGATGAAGATTCTATTTTTTATTTTTGTTTTTGAAATGATATTGAGAAAATGCAATGAGAATATTTTATTAGAAAACTATTTTAAGAAAGAATAATTGATATAACTCTACATCTTCACATACTTATTAATAATTACCATTTAAATTAATATTCACTTAAATATGATCCCCTAATTTGTTAACCCTTGAACCCTATGAGAATTAACTTAACCACCAAGATGAAATTAATTAAACTCTAGGATAGCTTCGAAACATGAAATCACAACACCATGCTTGATTGATGTTCTAAGTCTATCTTATGTTCATTGGTAAATTAGGGAACATATCCACTCAGTAAATGAAGACTAATTGAGTTTAGGGATTATATTTGAACTCTATAAATTTATCTCTTGTGGTTTTTTTTTACCGATTAAGATTGTGCTCTCACAATTTACACAAATCTCGACCTTGCATGTTTTGTGTTAATTATTGAATTGCTTACATAGTTTTTTTAAATTAAAAAATAAATTCATAATCATATTAAGTGAATTAAATTATCTCATTTATTCAAAATAAATGAATGAATAAGGTAAGAGGTATATCGATTACTAATAAAACTACTCTTACATGGGTTGTGTAGTCATCATAGAAACATTTTTCATGTGAAAAGGTCCTGGAAAGGGTATAACCAAATCACATTTATACTCTTTATTTATAACCCAAATATGATGGGTATAGAATAATAAAACAAAACAAAATAGAATAAATTTAATAGTAACTAATAATTTTATTACACAAACACAAATATCACAACGCGAAGAAGAAGAAGAAGGCTTCAATGAAGGGATCCTTGCTTCAAGAGCTACCCTTATTTAAATGCTTGGAGAATTGTAGTGTAACCACTTATATTATTCCCTAAACTTCCTAATTAACTTTCCAATCCCTAAAATGAGAAAAAAAACAAATTTATAGAGTGGAGGAGAAGCTAGGTTTACAAGTGGTTTCAAGTGTGAATGGGAAAATTCAACCAAATATTTTAAGCCAAATTTCACTGACAGTTTGACCCCCAAAATGCATGGACCAGTTGTCCTTCCATAAGTATTATTCATTATAAATTTTTTTGAGTTTCTCTCTAAATTTGGGCCTAATATAATCATGGATAAAGAAGTTATGGCCCAAATACTAAAGTGGTGTCCAATCTGGTGAGTCCAATTCATCTTTGATTTCATGGCCCATTTACTCTAATCAAATGTGTGGTTTAGCTAAAATATCCTGAATGAAGGTTGTATCCCATTAATTTGGAAACACAGTTACAAGATTTTAAGTTTAATTAATACACAACAAAATATTTATGGCTGAAATACTGTAGTAAATTTTAAAGGGAAAAACTATAATTTTCATCAAATTTTAAAATGAATGATCTAATCCCAAATATTTTATAAATAATCATATTTAACACAATGTGAGTAAAATATGTCATTTATTATCAATAAAATATTTAATAAAATTGTTTTTTATAAAATCTCTCATACTTACCCTTTTGTACTCCTGTTAAAAACTTCATATCATGTAATCCAGAAAAAAATGTGACAAGATATGCATGTTCATATTCCTCAATCCACAGAAAAAATATAGGCAAAGTAATAATTTCATCGAGAGTCAATATCAATAAATTTGAAATTCATTATCTCATAAATTATATCAAAATAAAATTCAATGATATTAATAACACTAATCATAGCGAAACATGTTATGAGTCCACCATTCCATTAATTACCCACGTGTGTGTGTGCCAACCATTTCAAGCTTATATCTCTACCCTTTATTCAGTATATTCAGGTCAAATAAAATAATTCTTCTTACCAAGTTTAATTCACCAAACATGTTCTATATTCCTTTTCAATAAAATTTCAAGACCCACTTACTTAAGAATTCCCAAAAGTCAAACCGTAAGCTCCTGACCTAGATATCCACACGTGTTGTACATTTCATCACTCCCCTCTTTATTAATTTTTTTTTGATTTTTTGATTTTTGGTTTTCTTTAGGGCGTACAACTTTCGAATATCAGGTACACATGCATAGGTAAATTCGGTACATTAATGAAACTGATCGGAAGAGAAATGAACATATGGATCAACCATTGATATAAGAAGATTTTTTTTTCCTAACTCAGTTATACCTTTAATTGAGTTAGAAAAATTTCAAAAGTCATGGTTGCACAAAAATTTTTGTGGATAATTCAATAACACAATTTACCACAAACAAATATCACAAAGAATGGTGTCAAAATATAGAAGTTTTTATAATGAAATAACGAATCATATCATTGATGACTTATATTTTTATAAAAATCAACCCTTAATAATGAAATTTTTCTCATTCTTATCATACCACCAATTAATTTTGAAAACATTAATTTTCCATATGTTCCACGTGTAAATGAGAATGTTACATGATATGTTTTTTTATTGATTTTTTTGTTTTTATTTTTTTGTTTCTTTTTTTTAAAATTAATAGAAAAATTAACAGAAAACACACACAAATGAAAATCCTAAATAGATACCCCAAATTGTTTTCCCCTGCTCCACACTTAAAATATTTCATTTTACTCAAAGTTAACCTATGAGATTATATGTTCACATGAAATGTATAAATTTAAATAGTAAAAGTAATATGAAAGTGGAAGGGTTAAGAACGGACTGATATTTTCAAGTGATGATGGGGTCATGCAGTGTGATGAAATCAACTGCATTGGTAGTAAGTCCCTCAATGTATTTATTCAAATTTTTCCCATTTAATGTAAAAATACTTCCTATTTCCTCTTATGTGATATTCACTACACCATAAGGAAAACATTAGATACAATATAAGGACCTAACCATCTAGAGTACAACTTACTAGGCATCAGCTTCAGTTGTGAATTGTATAGAATGACTTTCTCTCCAACATGAAACTCCCTTTTTTGGATCATTTTATCATGAACCACTTTTGATATTTCCTTGTAGAGCCTTGAGTGCTCATATTATGACAATAAAATCTCATCAAGATATTCAATTTTTAGTTTCCTTTGAATTCCATCTTAGGCCAAATCTATGTTGCATTTATTTATAGCCCAATATGCATGTTGCTTGACCTCCATAGGGAGATTTCAAGATTTCCAAAAAATAATCCAAAAAGGGGAAATACTTATGGGATTTTTTATGTCATCCTATAATCCCACAATATATCATCCAAGCACTTGCTCCAATCCTTCCTATTCGACTGCACGGTTTTCTCCAAAATGTGTTTTAACTCCTAATTTGAAACCTCAGTCTGGCCAATTGTTTGGGGTGGTATAGTGTTGATGTTTTTTGTGTCACCCCATACTTACAAAGGAGTGAAGCCAAATTCTTATTGAAAAAGTGTGTCCCTTGGTCACTGACGATGGCCTTCAGTGCTGTAAACCTACAAAAAATGTGTGTCTTGAAAAAATCAACTACAACATGAGAGTTGTCTTTCTTTGTGGTCTTGGCCTCCACCCATTTACTAACATAATCAACAAAAACCAAAATATAAAAAACAAAATGAACTTAGAAAATGACCCATAAAAACAATTCCCCATGCATTAAAAATTACAAAGAATAGTATGGTTTGTTGGGTAATCTCGTGTATCCTCAAAATATTTCTAATGTGTTGGCAATGTGAGCACGACTTACAAAACACATGAGAATCATAGAATAAGCTAGGCCAATATAACCCAAATTCTAAGAATTTACAAGCTATTCATTGGGGTCTAAAGTTTCCTCCACATGAAATTGTATGGCAGAAATTTAGAATAGACTCAAACTCGTGATGAGGAACACGCCTCCTAATAACTTGATCACTAAACATGCGCCAGAGGTAGGGATCATACCAAACATAAAATATAGACTCACTCTTTAATTTTTGGAATTAATTTTTCTTTAAATATTTAGGAATTTTAGAGGCAACAAGGTAGTTAACTAAATCATTATACTAAGGATGTATACCTGAGAGTGAATAAAGATGCTCATCAAGAAAAGTGTCCCGAAGTGGTATCTACTCCAGGATTTCAGCCTCTAGTGTGTGAGTAATCCTACTCATGTGGTATGCCACAAAGTTATTTAATTCCTTATTATACTTTATATCAATATCAAATTCCTAAAGAATGAGCATCCATCTAATAAGTTTGGTCTTTGCATTTGGCCTCTTTAAGAGGTACCGCAGTGATGTATGGTCAGAAAAAACAACTACTTTAAAGACCGATAAATATGAATGGAATTTATCTAAAGAAAATATGATGACAAGAAACTCCTTTTTCATGTTTGTGTAGTTTTATTGGGCTGAATCCAACATCCTTGAAACATAAACAATCACATGTAAATTTCCCTCCACCCTCTATGATAAGACAGCTCCAACTGTGAAGTTTGAAGCATCACACATAAGCACAAATGGAATGTCCCACCATGGGGGTTGTATTATTGATGGAGTGGTCAGACACTTCTTTAGCTCATCAAATGATACCTTTCATGAATCATAAAAAATGAAGTCAATATATTTTTGAAGTAATAAATATAAGGGTAGAGCGATCTTACTGAAATCTCAGATAAAGCATTGATAAAATCATACATGCCCTAAGAATGATCTAACATCATGAACACATAAAGGATAAGGTAAGGATAAGATAATATCTTCCTTATATCTATCAACCTCTATCCCATGTTTTTACACTACACTCTCTAATACAATTTCATGCTCTACCATGAAATGACACTTTTCAAAGTTTAAAACCAGATTCTTCTCAATACAATGATTCCACACCTTTCCCAAATTAAAGATACATTCATCAAATGAAGATCCTTACACTGTAAAATCATCCATAAATACCTCCATGAATGTCTTAATGAAATAAAAAAAATACTCACCATGCATCTTTGGAAGGTACCTGGGGCATTGCATTGTACAAATAGAATCCTTCGGTAAGAAAATGAACCAAATGGAAAAGTGAATGTTGTCTTCTCCTGATCCTCCAGAGCTATAGGAACCTAAAAATATCCATAAAATCCATCCAAGAAACAATTGTGTGTTTTCATAGTTAGTCTCTTAAGCATTTGATCAATAAATGGGAGGGGGGATGGTCTATGTGAGTGGATTGATTTGGTTTCCTATAATCAATACACACACGCCAACTATTTTGCACCCTCATTGGAACTAACTTCTCTCTCTCATTTCTAACAATAGTAACACCACTATTCTTAGAAACAAACTGAATAGGACTCACCCACTGGGAATCTAAAATGGGATAAATTATACCTATCTCAAGACATTTTTCAACTTTTTTTTAATAAATTTTAGAAGAGTTGGATTCAGTCTCCTTAGTGGCTACCTAAGAGGGTTATCCCTATCCTCTAAAATAATCATATGCATGCAAACATAGAGTCTAATACCAAATATGTTAGCCAAGGTCCACCTGATTTCCCTAATTTTCTCTATCAAAATATTCAAAAGATTTTCTTTATATTCAAAAGGTATATTGTTATAAATTATAACTGGTAATCTCTCACCATTCAATAAGTATGAGTATTTTAGATTTGGTGGCAGTGGCTTGAGTTCCAATTAAGGGGGGTGTTGTATGGATAGAGACATTAAAGGAACTGAAATATGTGAACAATGAAAATCAATTTCAGAATATACGTCATCAAAGTCAATTTATAATGCATCAAATCCATCAACATACTCAACAACCATGTCATAATCAAAGTGAACATAATCAAAATCAGAATATAAATCCACATTAAAATCAAATCCAAGATATGTTTTTTCATTGGAAATAGGTTTGGAAGTGTTATTAGACATCAAACTAGAACCAATGATCATAATCTCCCTAAGCATAGGACAATCAAAATCCATTGGGTTTTTACTTGGTGGTTCAAAATGGGAGATAAAAAAGAATAATGGTTCTTTAAGGGGTACTTCATGGAGTCCATAACATTAAATATAACAACTTCATCCCCAAAATCCATGGAAAGTATACCATTATGGACATTTATGATCATTTTTTCAGTTTTTAGGAAGGGGCTACCTAAGATAATGGGAGCATAAGAATTTACCTGATCATACTCCATGTTAAGCACATAGAAATCTATTGTAAAGATCACGTCTCTTACCCAAACAAGTACATCCTCAACTCTTGCTGGATATTTTGTAGCTATATTTGCCAAATTCACCGCTAGTCTCACCATCTTCAACTCAATAACCTATAAAGAAGAGAATACATAGCGAGGCATCACATTTATGGAAGATCCCCAATCACATAAAGAATCATAAAAGTGTAACTCCCCTCAGGGTTCATGGGATGGTGAATGTCCTGGGATCCTTGCACTTTTTTTTGAATTTCTTGAGTTGGTGTAATGAGTACTGACACATTCCTTCCAAGATTTATCCTCTCATTTCACTTGAGTCCTCTTCAATTGGTACAAAGTTCTTTTAAAAATTTAGCATACCTTGGGATTTTCTTAACTACTTCAAGTAGAGGGATGTTGATCTCAACATGCTTAGATGTTTCCAAGACCTATTTTTGCATCACCACTTCAGCCATATTTTTGGTTTGAACAACTCAATTTGGAAAGGTAAGGGGTTTAGGAGGAACATCATCAATATTTTTCTTACCTTTGTATTTCTACTTTGGATCTTCATCAGTTGGTCTTGAATGGGGCTTCTCTAGAGTTAAGGTGAATCCCTATGAAATGATAGGTGTAGATGAATCAGTTATTTACTTCCCATTTCTCAATGTGATGGCACTAACATTCCCCTTGGGATTTGGAGTAGGCTGGGAAGGTATATTTCTATAGTTCTTACTTACCATCTCATAGAGGGAGGTGGCAATCTGGCTCATTTGAGTCTTCAACTCCCTCAACTCTGAACCTTGACTCTTCAGCTCATTTTTTTAATTAAGAAAAATTTGTTTCAAAAGGTCATCAGTGTAAGAATCTACCTTTGGTTGGGGATTCCCTTATTGTTGGATTTTTGGTTTTTGGGCAACAAATATCCTTTGGGGTCGTTGGTAACCCTGTTGGTAAGGTGGAGGATGCTGAATTTTTTTTCTTTGAAAAGGAGACCTTTGTTGTTGTCTAGAGTCATACCTCATGTCTGATTGATCCCCCCACCATTGTTTGTATGTTGGTTCAAAGGAATCATACTTATTTTTGTGATGTAGTTTTCACTGCTGCTAATACAACCTCCTAGGGAATACTGTTGTGTAATCCTCCATCTATTGTAGTTGGGAGAAACAATTAGTTGGGTGTTCTGTTTCAGTGAAAATTCCACAAGGTCTCATAAGAGTGGGTT
The DNA here is from genome assembly GCA_963277665.1 of Viscum album. Lineage (NCBI taxonomy): Eukaryota > Viridiplantae > Streptophyta > Magnoliopsida > Santalales > Viscaceae > Viscum > Viscum album. Next base: position 1,956,017,698 of record OY728130.1, read on the forward strand.
GGGATGTCTTTTTATCCAAAGAAATCTACCTCACCATAGTGGGTAATTCTTTCAACTTGGTATCAATTAAATGATTTTCAAGAGTACTTACCTTATGTACTCCTATAACATGTGGTGTACCTCGATCATTAAATTGTTGGGAGTTTTGTGTCATTTTTTCGATCAACATATGTGAAGTTGTTGGTGTTTTGTCGAACAATTCCCCTCCAGTCACGACATCCACCATACTCCTATCCATAGGCATGAGTCCTTCGAAGAATTATTGGATGATGAGTTACTTACTGATTTGTTGATGTGGGTAACTTGCACACAAATTCTTGAATCTCTCCTATTATTTTTACATTGACTCCCCTTGTGATTTATTGATCCCTGAGATCTCCTTATGAATGGAAGTGGTCCTTGATTATAGAAAAAATATCTAAAAGAAAATATGTTTCAAATCATTCCAACATATTACGTCTTTAGGTTGTAAATAATAAATCCAAACTTTTTTAGTTCTATCAAGTGAGAATGGGAATGCCCTTAGTTTTATTTAATCTTCATAGACATTTATTGGTTTCAGGGTTGAGAAACCCACATTAAATTCTTTTATATGTTTTTTGGGATCCTATCTATAGAGGTCATGAAATTTTGGAAGAAGATGTATCAATCCAGATTTGAATTCAAAGTCTGATTCAAGGTTTGGATATGAAATACACTTTGGTTGGTAGTTAATGTTGGGTGAATCCAATTATCAAATGGTTCTATTAAGTTTATTATTTTTATTTTTATCCATTAGTTGTGGTTTTTTTTGAATTAGAATTTGTTCAAATTTCAATGTTACCAGAATGGAGGAATTCTCCAACTGGTTGAATGTTGAAACTTACCACAGACTGAGACTGTCTAATTTGATCCCTAAGGTTGTGTTAAATCCTAGGGTCAAGATCTAATATATACTTATAATTATTTCATGTCATAAATTGATGAAAAATAAAAAGGAAATGAAGAAAAATGGATCATATTAAAAAGAAAATAATTTTGAGTTAATGGTCCAAAAAAAAGAAGAAAACAAAAGAAGAAGAAAAATTAAGATTGGGTAAATAAGGATGAAAGAAGAGAAGAAGAGAATAAAATGAAAAATAAAAAAATACCTCTAATTGGTCGAAATAATTACTTGAATCCCCATAAATGGTACCAATTTTAAAGGTGTTTTGGGTGCTCTCAAATGATTTTTAGTTTTGGGTTATTTAGGTGCATTAGAGTGGCTGAAAAAGGTCATCTCTCAAAGGAGAAAGTAATTTAAAACAACATATTAAAGGTATTTTTAAAATAAAATAAACTCACTATCTAAAAGGATGAGGGTTTTTTTTTAATTTTATAAAATAATAATAAGAATAAGTATGCTAGAATAAGATTATATTTTTTGTTTTTGTTTTTAAAATGAGATTTAGAAAACGCAATGAGAATATAATTTTTTAGAAAACTATTTTAAGAAAGTGTAATCGATCAAAATCTACCACTTAACTTACTTATTAATCATTATCATTTAAATTAATATTAACTTAATTATTTTCCCCTAATTTTTTAACCCTCAAATCCTATAAGAATTAACTTAACCACCAAGATGAAATTAATTAAACCCTAGTCTAGCTTCAGAACATGCAATCACAGCACCCTTATTTTATTGATGTTATAAGGATAGCTTATGGTCAATGGTAAATTAGATCATATATCTAATCTATAAATGAGTATGAAATGATTTTATAGATTATATTTTAACTCTACAAATTTATCTAGTGTGGTTTTGTTTTACCGATTAAGATTGTGCTCTCACAATTTACACAAATCTCAAACCTCGCGTGATTTGTGTCAATTGTTTAATTGATTTCTTAGTTTATTTTAAATTAAAAACTTAATTCACATATCATATTAATTGAATTACATTATCTCATTGATTTAAAATAAATTAATGAAGAAGGTAAGAGGTAGATCGATTACTAAGAAAACTACTCTTCCATGGGCGGTGTAGTTATTGTAGAAATTTTTTTCATGTGGAAAGGTCGTGGAAAGGGTATAACCAAATCACATTTCTAATCTTGATTTCACCCAAAAGTGGATGATTATATAATAATAAAACATAATAAAATATAAGAAAATATAAGAAATATAAGAGGAACTAATAATTTTATTAAACAAACACAAATATCACAATGCGAAGAAGAAGAAAAAGGCTTCGATGAAGGGATCCTTGCTTCAAGGGATAACCTTATCAAAATGATTGGATAATTGGAGTGAAACCACTTATCCTATTCTCTAAACTTAATAATTCATGTACCAGTCCCTCCAAATGAGAAAGAATCAATTTATATAGTGGAGGGGAGGCTAGGTTTACAAGTAGTTTCAAGCGTGAATGGGGAAATTTGGACAAATATTTTAAACCAAATTTTACTTACTATTTGACCTCAAAAATACGTGAACCAGCTATCCTTCCATAAGGATGATTCATGAAAGAATTGGTTTTAGAGATTATATCCAAATTTGGGCCGAATACAAGTACATATGAATAAGTTATGGCCAAAATACTGAAGTGGTGTCCAATTTGGAGAGTCCAGACCATCTTTGAATTCATGGACCATTTACTCCAATAAAATGCAAGATTTAGCTCAAATGTACTGAATAAAAGTTGTATCCCATTAATTAAGAAACACAGTTACAAAATTTGAAGTTTAATTAATGTAAAAAAAAATATTTATGTCTGAAATACTACAGTAAATTTTAAAGGGTAAAACTGAAATTTTCATCAAATTTTCAAATGAATGATCTAATCCCAAATATTTTATAAATAATCATATTTATCATAATATAAAGAAATTATGTCAATTATTATCAATAAAATATTCAATAAAATTGTGTTTTATCAGTACAATAATGTTTCATCCACCTAACTCTAGGTAGTATCCTAAGTGTCGCTCAAGGAGAGAATAATAAACCATGAGAGTATCTCAAAGAGGGGTCTGATATATCCTCAACAACCTAACTATATATTTCTCAATAGGTAGGAATCCCAGTGAAAAATGGGACTTCCTAAAATGGCGACTTCTGACCATGTAAGTCTTACAATCCAGATCCCATGAAGTATGTTTGTTCATCCCAATATACAAGTAAGATCAACAACCAGATCCCAGGAAGTACATATGGGAATCACAATAAACAATTAGGCTCAATAGATGGATCCCAATAAGTACATCTAGGAATACCAATAATGAAATAGTTAATCAAGTAGTCTTAGAATCTAGATCCCAGGTGGTACCTCCAGGAATCCCTGTCATATATCACATCACGTCAGGAACATCGGCCAAAATTCCAAGAAGAACCTCTAGTAATCATAGCCGCAACAATAATAACCATGTGAAAGAATAAATAAAAGAGTAAGGGTTTAAGAACACCTAAACCCTCCATTAATGTCATGGTGCATCCACCTAAACCTAGGGAGTATCCTTAGTGTCGCTCGATGATAGAATAATCAACCTTGAGAGTATCTCAAAGAGGGTTTTGATACATCCTCAACAACCTACCTCTGTAACCCTCTGTTGGGAGGAATCCCAGTGACAAATGGGACTTCTTGAAATGGTGACTTCTAACTATGTAAGGCTCATAAGTTGGATCCCATGAATTATGTTTGGTCATCACAATATACAAGTAAGATCAACAATCGAATCCCATAAAATACATCTAGGAATCCCAATAAATAAGTAGGCTCAACAGTTGGATCCCAAGAAGTATATCTAGTCATCCCAATATTGTAATAGTCAATCAAATAGGCTCATAAGCTAGATCCCAAGTAGTAACTTTGGGAATCCCTATCATATATCACATCACATCAGGAACATCGGTCAAAATTCTAGGAATAATCTCTAGTAATCATAGTTATATCAATAATAACCATGAGAAAGCATGAATAAAAGAGTGAGGGTGGTCGAAAGCCTAAACATTCCACTATTGTCACAACCCCTTGGGATTACCAGTTCAGTGTAGGTTCTATGGTGGCACCTGCTACCATCTCTATCCATACCCATAACACACTAAGTTGGGTCGGTCAACCACATGGGTACCCACTGGGGTCCCTTATAGATCAAAACAATGGAGAGGTATCCCTCTTGGAATCCTCCAAGTAAGAATAGAAGTCTCGGTTCAACACCCGATGCACCAAGACATCATCTCCTATGGTATTATGAACAGGGTAGCACAACCTTGCGAGCTGCATAGGGTCATATGACTAAGTAAACTTTCAAGAGATTTACAATGACCCAATATCAATGCCACAGTCTATTTGGGATGGTCTACACATCCAACCTAAACCTAGTATGCCTAAGGTTTTTCCACCTAACCTTGTAAAAGGGAAGACATGCCTTACCAAGCATCTTGCCTCTTGAGAGGTTTGGAGGCTACTTGTTGTCTCAAGATTTAGTCTCGACCATGAAGGGCCAAAGCATGAGGTGACCGCACAAGGGTTGTATGTGAACCATAGCGTTTATCCATTATAATAATCTGATTTAATTGATTAAAATTCCATTTGTATAAATTAAATAGGATGTTTATCTCTCAAGGGCTAGACCAAGCATACACATAATACTATAAACAAGCATGGATACCGTATGGTAGGTACAATATAACACCTACCATTAGGAAGCTTTCAATTTATTTTTCTAAGGGCTGACAACAACTTCCAATGCTCGTACAAGCTCAACTAATATACAAAAGGTCCTACCTCACACAAAACCATCAGAATTGATTAATTATAAAAAACTATAATTAATTTATGAAACCCAAAATTTTATAATTAAATAAGACCATATTATTTAAATAGTGATAACGCCCAAAATCTTACCGGAAAATCCCATCGTATCAAAATGGAACCCAAACCCTCACCAACAACCCATGGCACATCGACAACCTTAAATCGAGCATAATCCCTAAGAAACAGTGTCATGAAAAACACCTAAAATTTAAATTTATTCTTTAAAGATTTGTAAAATCACCACAACAACATACCTTGATGAACAACATGCGGTGAAGTGAAAATAGCCTCCTAGGTCACCCTCTTCCTAGGAAGAGTAAAATTCCCATCATCGGTATTCGATTCTACCATGATCTGGTGGATTTGGGAATAAAAACCCTAACCAAAAAACTAGAAATTAACAATAAAGAGATGTGGAAAGAAATAGAGGCCACTGGAGGAGAAATCATACCTCAAATATCCATGGAAGGACACTAATAACACCCCCCTTGATGGGTTTTGAAGAAGGGAAGGAGGGTAGAGGAGGGTCGCCTTGCATGAGGGAGGAGATAAGAAGAAAGTATGGGCTTTCCCTCTTAAGTCTTGCAAGGGAAAAAGGTTAATTTCCCTATTTTTAATGTGCCACACAGTTTGAATGCACGGTGGGTCAAACCATTCACCAACCACGTGCTGCTATTTTATAAGGCTGACGCAGCTCATACGAGCATGGTGTATAGTTTAACAGATTGTGCACCAACCGTGAAACATGTCTACAATAAACTTTAGAAACCAGTAAGGTTTTCCTTTATATTACACATCATTTCCTCGTCTTGTATGCCTATGTAAACTGGGTCACATGGAATGGTTGCATAGTTATCACTAACTGTGAACTAGTCACGCATCCTATGATTTATTTTTTCAATGCTTCGATTTTGTGTCTCAAACTCACGAGACACTACTGAAACTTCTAAGATAATTTCTAAGCCTCATTCCACATCTAAAAAGTTATTTAGAGTCAAACCAACCTTCAAATTTCCATTATGAGTCGCCAATCAAGATTTGAACCATCCAGTAATTTAAAATTCAAAATCCTTCAGAACTTTCAAAATCGGAAAAACATGGGATGTTACAACCTCCCCATTTTAATGCTTCTCATCCTCAAGAAGTCTCAGTGGGAATCAAAGCAAACAACCCAACCTACATGGGTCGTGAAATCCATCCAAACAGGTGTGTTGTATCTCTAAACACCCAATGAGATTCCAAGCACCATTTTAAACACACGAAGCTTAACTTGTTAAAACCAAATCCAATTATCATAAATGTTATTGAGACATAAAGATGACACTTACCCAATTACATCTAAGATGAATTAGGATCATGTAATTTCCTGAATGATCAAAGGGACTATGGAGCTCCCCACCATAGGTTCTTTCTTTTCAAAGGCCAATTATGAGCCCTGGTACTACCATTGTTGAAATTTATAAAATAAACACATCCCTTGAATCCTGATGATGCTTTCAACATTTTTCTCAACACACTACTGTATATCACAAATGAGGTCACTACTCACGGTCCTTGATTTGAACTAATGGTCAAATTCCATTTGATCAAGATCAACCTGGTCAAGTCAAATTTTCCTTGAAAATCCTCAAACAACCTTTAGTCTCCAACCATCTCATCCCAATGGAATTAAAAATACTGTTACTCATGAACTGCATTCAACTATTTGAGAGAACTCAAGACGAACCATATTTGGAAGACTATTCACAAAAATAATCACCTTTAATAGCCAACATGTCACCATATCCCAATTCCATTTATCCACAGCATCTTAAATCCAAACAAACATCTGAAGACCGATATCAACCTCACACGACATCCCTCTCTCCACCTTAGGAGCATCCTTATCGCACTGGAACTGAGATCCAATCTCAAAGTCCCACCCTGTGTCCATCACTGAACATAATTACTAGAGTTTTTAGAAACCGATCATCCTGAGCATCAACTTAAAACATCAAAACATCACATGTTCCCACTTCATGTGAACATTTTCCATAGAAAAAACTAAATTTTAACTCATAACGAGGATCATCGCCCTCCAAAAACCAATGGTGAACTCCTCGCCATATTTATTACCACATACCACTCCTTGACCATAAATCCGAAGGAGTTCATTCATCAAAATAGATAAGATATTTAAAAAGAAAATAAGTTTAATGTAAAGTTGACGCTCTCTCAGCATAATTAGGACGATGTCAATATATTGGACATTATCATCTCTATGCTAGTAGTGAAGGTATAGGGGTTTCAAAGTAAGATGATGGGCCAAGGATTTTAATGTTTTTTATCATTAGGATGGAGAGACTTGTCATCTCCGATGATCTGAACCCTTCTATAGTTCTAGGATCTCTCAAAAATTAAACAGAACACAAAAACTAAAATGAACACACGCCTTGTTCGAAACCAAAGCGTGCACGACTGCAGCTTATCACCGAAAATAATTTATCAAAGGATCCAAATACTAACCCCTATATATCATCCACACATGCTCCAACAATCCATGTGATTTCCATTCATCTTAATCTGTGTGCTAACTTGGAGTTTTTATGAGTCCTTCGGCGTCATGATGATCACCATGATATGTTGCCTTCGATGCGTCAAAGGCTTTCTTGGATCGACACTCAAAGAGAGGCTTTATCTCTCTAGAAAGTTGGAGGATAGATAATATCTCATTAATAGTGAATGAATATCACACCAAGAGCTTCTCCTCTATTGCTTATATAGTGGATGAGTAGATTATTCGAAAAGGCTCCCCTAGACCCTGGAATAAACACCCACTAAATAAGCAATAAATAAATAATATTGATGAACTAAACTCAATCATAAATATTATTTATATTTTATCACACTTATTTAATATATATTAAATATATTATGTGATAAAACCAATTCATTTAACTTAACACGTAATTCCCACTTAATATTAAACGAACTTGAAATATTAAAATAATATTCATTTGATTAATATTATTCCTTGTATTTACTTAACTTGTAAATAATTTTTTAATAAATAAATTCAACCCAATTATTCTTTACTTGAATGATAATAAATTTATTTATTTATTGGTGATCGATAATTTGGACAACACTCGGACCTCGTGGTGGGGCCCGCCATGTCCAATATACCTATTCAACTAAATATGAAAGATTCTTTAATGCACTATTGTGTGTGACCTTTTAGGATATTATCTCGATAGTAGTGAATAATATTCACAAACCAATAGCAGAGTGTAGAAACTCATCAAGGCCCATAAAGAGTTAAGGAAAGTTGTAGAAATGAAAACCAACCTACAAACATGTATTGTGTAATATGATCACTTTATATTTAGATGTCTCATAAAGTCGGATGCACACATGTGTCATCACACTTTTATTTATTTATTGTTTTTTTATCTAACTGGATGGATTTACCTTTCGACTACCTTGGCCAAGGATTTATTAAGGTACTACCATCCTGATCAATAAGACCCGAGATATATTACTTCCTCGTCCTAGAAGCGACAAATCCTTTCTTAACCATTCAACCAATGCCATACCACTAATGATGAACCCAACATAGGCTACCTCACTGTGATTTCAATATCATGTTTTTTTCCTTGCATCAAAGTACATGATAAAATGTCACACATTGATAATGATCTCAAGTCAGGAGACCAATACATATGTCTGTAGCCAGTAACAACCAAGGACACCCAAAACATGTGGTTTTCCTATTGGCAGGTCTATCCTCATGATATCACAACTAGAGATTACCAAGTGTGAACTTCATGAGAAGAAGTATCAATGATTATGAGCCCCCGACACCTAATATTCAAACATCAACTGTGTCCAATCAGTATGATGTATTTATACCACATGAACATTGTTTAAGATTAATGTCATTGTATCTCAATGTTGTCATTATAGCATGGGATCCATTATAACCTTTTGACATGATAATTAATCTATTTAAAAAAACCATTAAATAGTGGACATAGAAATATCTACACTATAATGGTAAGTATACATCATATATATATAACTATACACATGATATGGTAATCTAAAGTATTGTTCAAGTTGGGTCTAGGGAACCCACTATTACAGCACTCCCACTTTCATTAGATCCAACTTGCTAACTAACCTTGTTGGCTCTCACATGATAAAAATCATGTTTATGCTGATTTGTGGCTTTAGTTGTTGGGTCTACCATGATTCCACTATGTGTCTATTCTACTATGTGTGGCCCCATCTCCTTGAGTAAATCTTCACAAGATATGGCATCCCTAAGTGTATCCTTTTTATCCACTGTCATAACTTGACATCTTGGCTAGTACCAGTAACTGAATTATCATTATGATAATACTTTACTTGGTATGTGTGATTCCATGAATTGTAAAAAAATTAAATTTAATAATTTCTTCTTAACTCCCTCAAAAGTTTCAACGTACACGGTATTTATAGGTATGGTTACCATTGGATTTTATGAGATGGTCTCGCTCAACACCTTATCCTAACTACGATACTAGAACAAAATGATCGAGAGGAAGACTAGTTTTTGTCCCACTAAAAATAGTATCCCTTCTTCTCCATATACCAGGTACATATCTTTTGTACTTTCTCAAGTACAATCAAATAACACTAACTGATTTACTTATAATCATCCTGGATATAACTGATATTTTCCTACTATACAGTATATACTAGCAATATCATATATGGTACATATCATGACATATGTGTTTGATCCATCGCTGAAGCGTTTGGAACTCAAATCACCACTTAATATCCTCATATTTCACTACTTGTCTTGTTGGAGAGAATTATGCCATGTGATATTAGTAACAATTCTCTATTGAATTGTTTCGTCTTGTATTTTTCAATACCATGTCACTATATGTGAGATTGACTAGGTCCAAGAAACCGTTAGATCTACCTCAGTAGATATTTTTCCCTAGAACTTAGGTTTCTAATTTAAGTCAATCACTAGAGAATCACTTTTATCCTGGTCTTAACTAACTATAAGACCAATATTTGTTTTCCATATGTTGTCGAACATGTTTTACTTAGAAAAAAATTACGCTCCCACTTACCTCTAATTGACACATGGAAAAGATTCATTCCAAATGAATATTATATGATCTTGTTTCTTATTTTAATCATAAACTATATTTCAGTAACTTGCAACCCTATTTGAATTCTCTGATGTTACCATCCCTTTCTAGTTGTGTCATATAGACACCTTCCATGAAAGTTAGTCTTGACATCCAACTGCCAATTAAATGATCATAGAAAGTATCTATGACAAGTAAAATTCTAATAGATTTAGGCATAACAAGTTGGTATTGCCAATAAATCCTTATTGGTACCATGATTTTAGCACTCATGTATCATATCACTTGAATACCCACCACAGTATTCATAATAATAATCCCCTTTACGCTTTGATACATGGAATCCATTATTGAATTTTAAGTGACCTTATCAATATTAGTTGATTTCCATATACTACATACTTATAGGATTTATTATTCTCAATGAATAATATATCACCATCTATGGTGAATATAAAACCATCACTATGGTTTTAACCTTCCTAGGCAGTATGTGTCTCTAGAACATTCATGTTCCTCAAGATCTTGTGGAACTTGTTTCTATGCCAACTATTTGTGCATCTATGGAATTGACTAAACCCAAGTCAATCTTACTCCAACTATCTCAAATAGAGATTTCCACCATCTTATAGAAATGTAGTATGTCATTTGACTACTTATTTTATATTACAGGTATTTATTTAATTTCATAAGAAACATTTGGGATAATTACTTTAGGTGCACTTCGTGTTTTGCTTGATGCAAGTTTGTTTTGTCCTAAACAAACTCTTTGCATCTAAACACATGTTCTTATAACATAATGAATTTCCATCATAATACAACTATTATGATATCCATTTTTCATGATAGTTGGCATATGGATATGAGATATCCTCATTATTTTCAAATCACATCTTGAGGTATAATGGAAGTTTCTACAAGTTGCAACATTGATACCACAATTGCTCCACACTACATTTTGTTGATCGATGTTAACATGTAAGACTTATCATCGATCATACTTATTAACATCAATGTCATGATGTGGATAAGATAATGTGTGTTTAAGAATTACTCCACGCTACATTATAACGATCGATGAATGCTTGGTCAAGATATTCTTCGACATGTCGGCCCGAAGCAACTCATATCTTCTTACTGTGCTTATACTTCACTATTACATCCCTTAATTACTTATAGGAATCTTATGAAGTATATATATATATACCACTATATTACCCTTGGAATAGTTCACGATCTCTTGCTGAACAAATTCTGAAATCTTTGTGGTCTGCCTTTATTTCTAAAGGTTTCTTTGTCCAAAACTAAATAAGTAAATGCATTGATAATACCAAAGGTGTCTAGATCTAATGAGTCTAAATACCAAACTAGCTATATCCTTGACGTCCACTTTTAATTTTTCTTGAAAAATAATTATATTTCCACAACTGGGTAAAAAGTATTACATTTTATATTCATCACATGTTGTCTATGATTCAAGTATCATTGAACCATTGATTGAGTATGAAACACCACAAACAATATTAATTCCTAAACCAGAATAATGTCTCCTTGTGTACAATGGACACATAATATAAATGATTTGGTTATACTCAATAATAGTTTGACTTAAATCATTAACTTGGCAATTAGAAGTAAGGTGTTTCTCAACGCTGACTTAGGAATCACCCTTTCTCGTCTGCTTGGAGAATACAGCTGACTTCTTGTAATGTTTCTAACCTTACTTGGTTACTGTATTCAAATACATATATGGGATTGGAATATTGTATTTTATACCCAATAAACATTATAAACATTAATTGATGAATATATACTGAAGAATAAGTGGGTACTTGCTTATTCAATTTAGTTTATTGTGTTTAACTTTCATAAATTAATTTCATAATATGCGAAGAAAATAACCTGCTCTTTAATAACCAACCTCATTTCATTGAAGGACGTTATGAATGTGCATTTTTACTTAAACTTTCAACTTGTTCACCATAATAATTAAATATTGTACTTTCTTTAAGTTCTTATTTACTTGGAAAACTTTACCCAAAGGGTAATGAAGCGTTTACTCCATCTTGTACATTTTGTAATCTTAAACAAAACTGGAGTAAATAGATGAAAATGATATGATAAAGGGATCCATTGAAAGATGGTGATCCATCTTTCAATTTACACGTCCAGTGTAATCATCACCTTATACATATCTTGCTTAATTGTCTCTTCGTAATCTCCTCAGAGATGAGACAACATGTGTAATCATCCATGTCCTGATGTTGTAACCACAACTAGCATCAAATGTTGATGATAACATTATGACATAACCATCATATGCTATATACATGAGTCCCCTATAAGCATTTTTACACCCTCGCTTCCTGAGGTAGTTTAACAAGTATAGGGACACCAACACCTTGAATTTCTTGTATCATAGTATTGTGCACAAGCGCCTGTACTACACTTGAACTTTGTGCTAGTTTGGACATTTACTTTGTCCAATATTTATTGCAATTTATCTTATGGTATAACTTTACATTTTCTAAGAAAATAAAAATTAGCAGATTAGTACTTTTATCTTGATTACCGATTTAGACATTATTGATTATTTTAATCATTTAAATGTCTCTCGCTATTTTATTGAATTCTCAGAACTCACTGTACTAGAATCAGAATACTCAGTTGCTTGAGTATTCTGATGGAAATAATCCTTGAACTTCCCGTCATAGTCTACAAGCTATAGTTATGCCACTACTGAGAGATTTCAAGGTAGACTTTTGACTGGTCAATCGCATTAACTCGTGGCTCCTTGATCTGTTGAGTGAAGTCTCAGCTTTTAAAATCATAAACTTGACTTTCTCAATGATTTTCTTAAATGATAGAAAGTTAGTTATGACTAATCCTTTCTACCATTTAGTTAAGCCGACTCATCGTTCTCATAAGAAATCCTCAATAATAACAGGCACCCTCAGCTATGGCTGACTGAGCACCCTGAACACCTGATTGTGTTCAAATTCAAACAACGAAATGAGGGTTTTTGTGTTTTTCTATCGATTAATGTAATCCATTTCTATTAATCTTGTTAATCTATGTTGTCGTGCTCACAACTGAACATTAATAGAAAAAACATTCACCACTTCTTTATGCATATTATTGTTTATTATTTTATGTATTTTCCCGTTGTTATAAAATGCATAAAATAATAAACAAAATGCATAAAGGAAAACAGCTACCTGACTGGTCTTGAGCATCTAAAACTAGTTGATCCATTTAAACTCAATGGATCAACCACGACCTAGGGGTAACATACCTAAGTTATAGCTTGACTCATGATAAAGCTCATCCCATGCCCAGTATGTTCGTTTCGCGTTGAATACCACCTTGACTTGGCGTTGTTTGTGTCTTACACCGTCCTCATTATGGTGTATCGCCTCATCTTGGTAGGGTTCACACTATACATCGTCTCCGTCAATGTATAAATATAATCACACGCATACGAGGGGAACTAGGGGTGCAATGTACAACAGATAAAATTGGACACGCAGACCCTTAGATATATTGACCAAAAAATAAACGGCAATGCACAAACTGTCTTAATTAATTACAATCATCACACATAGTTACAAATAATTAATTAAATAAAAGAAGACACACACAAGATGGGTCATTGCTCAAGACTGATCAAGGGTAAAATAAAAACGCGATAAAAATTAAATTGCAACAAATTAAAGTATGAGGGCTTTTGATTAAATTAAATGAATAATTTAAATTCAAAAAAAAATATTTGGTCCACTGTTAATTTAATTTTAATTCTAAAAATTAAATTAACCAATTAATTTAATTTAAGACGAAAAATAAATAAATAAATAAATTCAATTTAATAGCTAAATTGAATTAACTTCATCCACGATATTACAATTATTATTTTTAAACCAAAATTAATATTTTAATTAATTTAATTTAATACAGAATTAAATTAATTTTGGTTAACCGGTCGCACAGGTCCAAAGTAGGTGACGCCGAACCTACAGAGACCCATTTCAGACCCTGAAAAGTCTGTGTTATTCCATTTTGGGCCAAGTGGACGTGTCCAAACCCATTCCGGTCCGAGAGATCCGATCAGACCCATGGCGGGGTAGACCCGGTTCAATAAAACCGTGGCAGGGGAAGGTGAGTTCCATTTTTCTGCTCAGGCGTGGATGGCTGGGTCTTTCCTTTGGAGTCGCCGATCGACAGGGAGGGGCCACCTCCACCTTCAGCTTTATGTTTTTTTTTTCCTTCCTCAAGTCAAGGTCTTGGGTTTTTAACATTTTCCTTCATGCCGAAGGCGAGTTCCATTTTTCTGCACATGCCAACAAGGTTCCAAAGGTTATTACACAGCCTTTAAATATAATAATAATTTATAAATTAAAATAAACATAATGAGGCGATACCTTCATGCCGAAGATGAGGTCCGAATAGTTTTGATTAACCGGAATCCCCACTGCAAGATTAGATAGATAAAAAATAACATATAATTAATATGTTTTAAAATTTTAAAAACCTGAAATTAATAAAATCAATCTATATTAAAAATTTCGGATGACCATAACTCGGTCATCGGATATCGGATTAACACGTTGCCAGCGGCGTTGAGACCGAATTAATACCCTCTACTTAATTTTAAGGAAACTTAATTTTTCCTTAACTTGGATAATTTACGCAATACCTTTGATACCAATTGAAGGAACCAGGGTCGTAGCGAAAGCCGGTGGGTCAGTGAGTTTAAAATTTTTCATCATCGGGATGACATGACTTGTCGTCTCCAAAGATCGGAGCTCTGGTATAGTCTAAGGATCTCACTCACTCAAATAAGATAAAGCACACAAATTAAAATGAACACATACCTTGTTCAAAACCAAAGTGTGCACAACTACAACCCGTTGTTGGTGATGATTGCTCAAAAGATCTGAATATGAACCCCTCTAGATCATCCACACATACTCCAAGAATCCATGTGCTCATCATTCGTCGTAATCTAGGTGCTAACGTGGAGTTTCGAAGAGTCCTTCAGCGTCACGATGATTACAATGATTTGTTGCTTTCGATGCATCGAAGGCGTGCTTGGATCAACACTCGAAGAGAGTCTTACTCTCTCTATAAAGCGGGAGGAGAGATAATCTCTCATTCCATGTGAATGAATAGAACACCAAGAGCTTTTCCTCTCCTGCTTATATAGTGGGTGAGTAGATTACTCGAAAAGGGTTCCCCGACCCCCAGAATGAAACACCCACTAAATAAGCAATAAATAAATAATATTGATGAAATAAACTATTCCATAAATATTATTTATATTTTATCACACTCCTATAATATATATTAAATATATTATGTGATAAAACTGAGTAATTTAACTGGACTCGTAATTCCCCCTTAATATTAAACGAACCTAGAATGTTAAAATAATATCTATTTGATTAATATTATTCCTCATATTTATTTAAATTGTAAACACTTTTTAATAAATAAATTCAGACAAATTATTCTTTACTTGAATAATAATGAATTTATTTATTTATCAATGATCGATAACTTGGACAACACTCGGACCCTGTGGTGGGACCCATCATGTCCAATATACCTATTCAACTAAATATGGAAGATTCTTGAATGCGCTATTATGTGTGACCCTCTAGGACCTTATCTCGATAGTAGTGAGTAACATTCACAGGCCAAGAGCAGATCCCAGCAACCCATCAAGGCCCCTAAAGAGATAAGGAAAGTCATAGCAATGACAACCAACCTACGAACATACACTGTGTAATATAATCTCTTTATCTTTAGATATATCATAAATCAGGGCCAACACTTCTGTCATCTCCCCTTTCTTACTTTATTATTTTTTGATCTAACTAGATGGATTTACCTTTCGACTACCTTGGACAAGGATTTATAAAGGTACTACCATCCTGATCAACAAGACCTGAGATATATTACTTCCTCAGCCCAAAAGTGACAAATCATTTCCTGGCCATTCAACCAATAACATACCACCAATGACACACCCAACACAAGCTACCTCACCACGATTTCAATATCATGGTTTTTGCCTTGCATCAAAGTACGTGATCAAATGGAACAAATTGATAATGATCTCAAGTTAGGAGACCAATACATGTGTCCATAGATAGGAATAACCAATGACACCCAAAACATGTGGTGTTCCTATTGGCAGGTCTATCCACATGATCTCACTATCAGAGATCACTAAGTGTGCATTTCATGAGAAAAAATATCAATGCTTATGAACCCCCATCACCTAATAGTCAAACATCAACTGTGTCTGGTCATTATGATGTATCTAACTATAGGAACTTTGTTTAAGATTAATGTCATAGTATCTCTGGGTTCTCATTATATCATTGGATATGCTATATCCTTTTGATATGACAATTAATCTATGGACATTATCATTAAATAATGGATGCAGAAATATATACACTATAATGGTAAGTATACATCATGTATATCTAACTATACATGTGATATGGTAATATAAAGTACTGTTCAAGTTGGTTCTAGGTCACCCACAATTAGATCAAGGATTACACTAAGATTCCATCGATAGGCATGTATCGATCTCCTTAATCCACACTCACATCAAACTAGGTTATACTCACCCTTAACCAACTCTGGACACCATGTCTCCTGACAATGCGTGTCCAGGTCTAGCCATGGGTCAACTGCCTCATGACACCCAATTTATTCTTGATGTCTTCTCTACCATAGAGGTACATTCCTCATTTTATCACAACTCCTAGGAAACCATGCACACAACATTCATTTGAAACCATTGGTCCTCATATCACACACAACCACTCATTGATTTTATATTTAAATGGTACCACATGTAACTGATGCGTACCAAACATCCTATGAAGTGGGTGTACAATATCATACCTCCTGATCATCATCACTTGACTCATGCTCATGCGATTCATTCATCAATAAGGCCAAGGTAGTTATGCACTACTACAAATATGGCTTTTATCAGCGCTACAAAAGGGCATTAACAACGCTAAAAAAGTGTTATTAATAGAGGCGAAGATAAAGGGGGGTCCTTTTTATCAGCGCTCAGAAAAGCGCTGATAAAGGGGTCTTTTATCAACGCTAAAAAAAGCGCTCATAAAGGACCCCTTTTATCAGCGTTGATAAAAGGGGTCCTTTATCAGTGCTTTTTTTAGCGCTGATAAAAGACCCATTTATCAACGCTTTTCTGAGCGCAGATAAAAGTCAAAAATAAAAATAAAAAAGAATATATAATTTAGGGGGGAGCTTTTAATAGCGCTTGACCCCCTTTATCAGCGCTAGGTGGACCACTCCAGTGCGCTGCCCTTGCCTGTGCGTCCATCACATGCCCCCCGCGTGCACCCTCCTTGCTTCCACCAGAACTCGAACCCGCGACCTCCCCCTTGTGCGCCTGCACCTTTACCACTATGTCATTTCGTTTTTTTTCTATTTAATGATAGATCTATTTATTTATATATATATAGTTATATTTATTCGTATATTAATATAGATTCATGTTAATATAAATATATTTAGTTATATTAATACATATATATTTATTCATATATTAATATTAATATTTATTTATTTATATATATATATATAGTTATATTTATTCGTCTAATAATATAGATTCATATTAATATAAATATATTTAGTTATATTAATACATATATATTTATTCATATATTAGTATATATATATTTATTCATATATTATTTTATATTTATATTTATTTATATATATATTTTTAGTTATAATTTTTATCCATATATTTATTTGTATAATAATATACATTTATAAGATTAGTTTTAAATACATTTATAAAATATGTTTTTTATGTGTGTTTATAAATAAATAAATACATACATACATACATATATACAACACACACAAAGACACACACAGACACACACATACACACATATATATTTACGAATAAATACATATATATGTGTATTTGAAAAGCCATATAATGTTAAAACGATCATAACTTATAATCCAGAAGCCCGTTTCAACTCCACAAATAGTCAAATCGAAGAAAATGAAACAATATTCGATATGATATGTAATACAGGCCTAACAGACATTCAGATAAGAAGTTATACCTATTTGAATGTTAACAAATCGGGGTATCCCGACTAAAAACTCAGTTTTGGAGGCCTTTTGGGCATTTTTTTTCCTTGAAAAATGTGACACAGGTTTTTCCTCAGTCACTAGCATGTAGAGCTCGTCGCAAGATTCGATTTGATATGCTGTAGAGCTCAAACGGACACCCGAATCAAAAGTTATGGTCATTTGAAGTTTGAGTTACATTTTCAACTTATTTTAGATCTTTTATTATTTTTTTTGATTTTTTGTGTCTTTAAATTGTTATTAAATGATTTTTAATTGATGATAATTAAAAAATTATTAATTAATTATATTTTTTAAAATATTTTAAAGCTATTTTCACTAAATTTTTTGTATATTAAAATCTAATAGTCTATTTATACTTATCTAAAACATATTTTAAAAATATATATTATATTTATATCAATATAAATATACTTATATAACAATATATTATTTTTCATGATTTTTTTTAAACATAAAATTTATCAGCGCTAGGAAAAAGCCCCTTTTTATCAGTGCTCCTAAAAAAACCGCTGATAAAGGGGTCCCCTTTATCAGCGCTAAAAAAAGCGCGGATAAAGGGTCACCTTTAACAGCGCTTTTTTTAGCGCTGTTAAAGGCCCCCCCTTTATCGGCGCTTTTTTTAGCGCTGATAAAAGGGCAACGCTTCCCTTTCCCTTTTTTGCAGTAGTGATGCTATATGAAACATCAGTTTCATAAAACCAAAAGCTCCCTTGGAACTCCTTTTAAAAATTGGGCATATCACCTATGCCACAATTTATTGCATGACTGCTCATCACATGATGTCATTCTAGTCTTGAGCGTCTACTCGCACTCTAACAAGCTTCTAAAAATCATTCATTGGTTAACAAGGTCATGCGACCAAACAGTCCTACCCATCGAACATAGTCTCGAAACACAAGCACCTAAGGTGCTTTCTTAGAAATAGAGGGCATTAACCTTCCTATATCACAAAAGTAAAACATCTATAGTGAATCAGTCTCAGGAAGAGTGTATAACAAAGATTAATACATAAAAAAAGCATCTGTAAGAACCTGATCCAACCCCATACACAAGTTTCCCTTGATCAAACCAAATGTCAACCTATAAGGATCTAAGTCACAACTAAGGGACTCTAGGTCTCCCACCTAGCCCTAATGATTTCCTACCACCTAGACCACATGTTAAATCTCTCTAAGGTCACGTCTCATGGGGATTCACCTCGCATCTATCTCAATGCAAGGCATTTAACGTACCTGTCAACCCTCTCTAACGGAGGTAAGGATAACATCGACCTATGAGGGTCAAAACCTATCAGCCTGGGTTCAATTATACGGGTTTTTAATTCCCAATCTATAGAGGAAAACACCCTATATGTTTTAATTGGAAACCCATTTAATTACAACCCATTAATAGTTATCAACCTTAAGTAATGAACTCTATCAATATCACCTTCCAAACATTGGACTACCAGGCCCTGGTCCTCTCTAAGCATTCTCATAAGGACTGATCCTTGGAGGTCGTGATATAAACATAGAAAATATAAAAAAACTGACACTCACTAGAATCCATATACTGTAATACACCCTTGAGGTTCTCATTCACTATAAATGTTTAGGAACCTATAGGCATCATAATCAACGACCTGACTAGATAACAGTAAATGAATTTTGGTTAAGTAATATCATAGAAAGATAGATGGGAAAACTCTATATAGGTTTTTATGAATCTTTATTTAACCACACCTAGAAAGTATGTACCCTAAAAGGGTCTACCGGAATGCATCATCTTTCAAGGTTGACCTACGAGGGACAATAGTACTCACATGGTTTGGATAAGTAGAATTTCATTCCAAGCTATGCGGGAAAACATTTTATATCTTGTTACTAACACTTTAAATAAAAAAAACTAGCAAAAAAACACCCCATGATGGGTCCATAATTGGGAACCATGTTCTCTATCAACCTACTAGGCTCATTTCACCTCTTGTGTATGATGACCGAGTCATCAGCCTCACTATCAGACATCTCACCGTAGATCCACATGACCTACCATCAGAAGGAAATATATATACAGGTATATCAAATTGAGTAGAGTGTCACCAAGAACCTATATGGGAAAACATAATTTAGGTTATTATATACAATTTAAATAATTGGACTTCTTCATTAGTAAAATCACACACTAGAAATCCTATAACATATAGACCCTATGTGTTAAATATGATGCATGAGATGCCACTTCTTTTTCCGACCATGGGTTAAATAAATCACTAGACTCTTTCCAATGGGAAAATATATATAAATCCATAATAAATCATAAACTATACACAACACATGTGTCTCTCAAAGTGAAAATTATATATAATTATAACATCACATATCAAGAACATCATTCCCATAACCTTAGCAACCCGAAATTCTCATCGGAACAAGTATTCACGACACACCAGTCTGATGTTTATCATAGGAGCCAACACATTACTAACAATCTACTCTACCATATACCAAATAGTAAAACTATAAGAAAATAATATCATTGATACCAATTTTTAACGTCCCGATTCGAATGCCACTAAACCAGTGCTCTGATCCAGTTCGCTATAAGGCCTCAAGCATGCATACCTCTATGCTATAGACTACCGACTAGCATCAAGGTCCTAGGGAATGTCTGTGGGGATACCATTCCCTTACATCAGAGTAAGAAACTATTGGAAATAACCAACATCATCCATAGAAGTAAATAGTCAGAGTGTAGAAACAATAAATATAATAAGGCTGAAATAATAAATGAGATACAGCAAAATCCTGAATGACCATGTCATACATACAACGATGATCGCCCACAAATCCAATCACATATATAGGAGTAAATAAAAGGAAAAAAATAAAAGTACATGGATCTCCTGCTAACTTCGATCCAAAACATATATCCAGTCTCCACAAACATATCTGATCCATCATACTCGATCAGTCTTAGGCCTCATCCCATATTGTGCTTACAACCAAGTGAATATTTTCTTAAGTACCCAGTGTAATAGTGTCTCAAGTATGGTGTGAGTAAAAAACTCAGTGGGGAACCACCAACGCAGTCCTGTATATAACTAGTAGAATATGGTATATGTATATGTGATCTAATCATCAGGATAACAATAATAATAATAAAACTAACTGCTGAAGATAAAATAGAAGACAAGGTTTGTACCTAAGAATGTTTCCATGAGGGTGCTCTCATGTAATGTGCTCATCCAAGATGAGGCGCAACAAGAAGTATAAGAATAAAATTATCTCATAGTCAATCATTAGGTCTATGATCCTGATCAATTAGACATCCTATGAAAATGGCATTGAGATGGATGTCATACCACTCAAGCTATGTATAATTAAATTCTATCATTGGGTTCATAATCTCGATCGATGATACTTACTTCATCTAGTGCTGGAAATGTATCTGAGAAATCTATGTCACCATAGGGGGATACATGTCCTATCCCAGGGTTCACCTGTACTCACCTCCAATCACTATAATGAAGGATTCCATGTAATAATCGAATATCCTATAAATATGGAACAAATATGGATTTCATACCACTCATGCCATGTAAATCCATTACAATGACTGAGTCTTGGGTCTGGTTTATAGGAAATCACAACATTGCATCTTGAATAATCCCTAAGGATGATGGCCCTTAAGTTATTTATAAAAGGAATTCTCTTCAGATCCAAGTACATTCTCAATATACATTCAATAAATGGATCAAAATCCCACTCCCTGACAAGTCTGGTGAGTACAATAATGGTGTGTCCACCCAACCATAGGGAGAATCCTAGGCATCACTTGAGGGGAGTGTAATCATCCTCAAGAGTAACTCAAAGAGTGGTATGATACATCCTCATCAACCTACCTTTGTAACCCTTAGTATGGAGGAATCCTAGTGACAAATGGAACTTCTTGAAATGGTAACTTCTTACCATGTAAGGATCATAATCCAGATCCCATAAAGTATGTTTGGGAATCCTAATAAATAAGTAGGCTCAATAGGTAGATCCCAGGAAGTATATCTGGGTATCCCAAAAAACAAGTAGGATCAATTGTTTGATCCCAAGAAGTACATATGGGAATACAAATAATGTAACATTCAATCAAATAGAATCAGAATCTAGATCCCAAGTAGTACCACTTAGTATCCCTATCATATATCGCATCGTGTCAGGTACATCAGTCAAAATGCCAGGAAGCACCTCTTTAAATCATAGTTTCATCAATAATAACCATGTGAAATCATAGATAAAAGAGTAAGGGTGTCCAAATGCTTAAACCTACCACTACTGTCATAGACCCTTGAGCTTACAAGTTCGGTGTGGTTTCTAAGGTGACACCCGATACCATCTCTACCCAAACCCATAACACACTAGTTCAGGTCATTCAACCACCTAGAAACCCACTAGGACCCCTTATAAATTAAAACACTGGAGAGGTATCCCTCTTGGAATCATCCAAGTCAAAATAGAAGTATTTGGTAAACACCTGATGCACCAGGACGTCATGTCCTACGACATCGTGAATAGGGTAGCATGGCCTTTTTGAATACATTGGTTCATATTACTAAGGTAATGATCAGGATATGGTCCACGACCTAATCTCAGTGCCACAGTCTCTTTGGGTCGGTCTATACATCCAACCTAGGCATAGTATGCCTAAGGATTGTCCACGTAGTCCTATACAAGGGTTGACATGCCTTACCAAGAACATTAACACATCCTAAGAGGTCTAGAGGCCACTTTTTGTTGCAAGGATAAGTCTCAACCACAATGGGATAAATCATGAGGTGACCACACAAGGGTTTTTAGTGACCACTGGCATTCATCCATCATAATTTTTTGATTTAATTAATTTAAATTCCATTTGTATAAATTAAACATGATGTGTATCCCTTAGGGGTGAGCCCAATCATACACAACTAACATATACACTCATGGACCACCTACCTTTAGGGATATTTCCATTTATTTTTCCAAGGGCTGAAAGAAACTGTTAGGGCCCGTCCAAGATCAATTGAGATATGAAAGGTCCTATCTCACACAAAAACATCATAATTAATTAATTATAACAACATTATAATTAATTTATAAAACCAAGAAATTTATAATTAAAAAAGACCATATTATTTAAATATGCATAATGCCCAAAATCTTACCAACCGATCCCATCACACTGGAATGGAAACCAACCACTCACCAAAAACCCGTGACACATCGAAAACCTTGAATCGAGTATAATAAATAGGAAATGACATCAATAAAACACCCAATAATTTAATTTAATATTTAGATCTTTTTAAAATCATCACATAAATATACCTTAAAGAAAAAACATGCGGCAGAGTACAGACAGCCTCCTGGGTCACACTATTCTTGGGAAAAGTAAAAAATCCCCATCACTGGTATCTGATTCCACTATTATCTAGTGGTGTTAGGAATAAAAACCCTAACTAGAGAAGCTAAAAATTAACAATGGAGAGAGGAGGAAAGAAATATAGGCCACTGAAGGAGAAATAATACATAAAATCTATATGTAAGTCCACCAAGAATACCCCCTTAATGGGGTTTGAAGAAGGGAAGGAGAGGAGAAGAGGGTCGACTCATGGGTGGGAGGAGAAAGGAAGAAAATATGGGTTCACCCTATTAAATCCCATAGGAGAAAAATGGTAATTTCCATCTTTTTAATGGGTTTCATGGTTTGGTCGCATGGTTGGCCAAACCATACACCAACTGTACACCTCTACTATCTGAGACTCACACACCTCACACGAGCACGGTGCGCGATTTAATAAACCATGCACAAACTGTGTGATGTGTATGAAATAAGTTGCAAACACCCACATGGTTTTCCCTAGATTAGTTCATGGTTTCCCTATCCCATGTTTCTAGGTAAATTGGTCCATATGTCTTGTCCACATGGTTATTACTATTTGTGCACCAACCATGCACCCTATGTTTCATATTTCCAAAACTTCAATTTTGGGTCCCGAACTCCCGAGACACACCCAAAACTTTTGAGATACTTTTTGAGCCTCATTCCACATCTGAAAACATTATTTAGAGGCATCCCAGCCTTTAAATTTACATAATGAGTCTCTAATCAAGACTTTAACTTTACATAAATTTAAAATTCAAAATCCTTTGGAAATTTCTGACTTAGAAAAAAAGGGCATGTTACATGTAGTTTGGTGGTGATTTGGTTCTTGTGGTGTGTCATGGAGATGGTTTTGGTTGGTTGAGGATTCAACCATGTAATTTCACTCGAATTTGGGTACAAACTTTGAAGGCCATATTTGAACGATCATGGGATGACTTCAGAGGGAAAGGCATCCTGATTGGGTAATTTTGACGGGCATCGGTGGATGGAATCAATCATATTTGAGATAGGTCATCTATAGGAAGTCCGACTGGTGTTTTTGTATATAATTAGATGTGGTGGGTTGAAAAAAACATTTAATGTGTTATTTTGGATATGATAGGTATGTTTTTGGAGTCAGTTGATGCTTTTCGAGAATAAGTTGATGTGTTAGTATTGCACATGGATGGTCAGAGAATGCACATTTTGGCTTTGAATTTTGAAACAAGGATTAATATCTACATTAAACTGATGTTCTTAAGGTTTTTTGGGTGTGGTGAGTTAGTAACTGCATCAATCAGGTCAATAGACCATTGGAATAGTGTTTCAATTAGGCAATTCCAATGGTGGAAATCACCCTAATATAAAATTAACCATTAGGGGTTGAGCTATATAGTGGGGATCACCATAAACTTATGATCAATTGGATGAGGAAACCTCAGGTGTCTTAGGGTCGATAGGTGTGGGGGAGCATTGTATTAGTGGTTTTGTGATAATGATGATTGTTGACTCAGGGTTTTGGCAGCTTTTGCCTTATGTTTAGATTTGTTATCTAGAAGCATTTTTGGTAATCGAGAATGGAACATGACATATTGAGGTTGATTTGATTAACAATATAATTCAGAGAGTGTGATTAAATAAACATATAGAATTCTTGGGGATAAGAAGTATTATGGTGGGGAGATAGTAATACCCCATTCCCATATTAGTGTGAAAATTTTCAGAGGGAATTTTAATTTTCAATATATTAGAATGTTGAATTTTGAAATGGACTTTGGGTGATAATTATAAGTGTAAAATATTGGGTTTTTCTTGATGTACTAATCTTTTTAATTTTAGTTTAAAATCTTTTTTATGGACTAATGTGAATACTCTTTGAGGTCACGGGTGTATCAAGGGTGTTTGAGGCTTGTTCGGATCCTAAAGCCCCACTTTTTGGAAAAAATAGATAGATGGTTACCCCTAATCATGCGAGGCTTGATAGTGGTGTGCTACAAGTCGCATGGTTTGAGGAAATTGTACCGCCTTAGGTGCATGCCCCTGAAAAAATTGTAGACTTTTTTATAGTGGGATGAGACATAGTTGGGTAAAATGTGTGCACTAACCATGCAGGGTTCCCCTCAAAGCAGTGAAGGGAATACGGTTTGTCCAATCGTGTGGCCGAGTATTTTGATTCAAAATGACCAATTTTCCCTTAAAACCTAAAAATATTTTCTTTCTTATTTGGTGGATAGAAATCACGTAAGATATATCCTTTCAATCCTCTAGATAGATTTTGATCCTGATTCTCCATCTAAACTCAGATTAAAGCACAAATCATATCATTATATTCATGCTAGTAAGTTATGTGATCATCTTATACCATTATGAATTCATCTTTGTAGATAAGGAGTTATTTAGGTTCAAGATAATATGATATATTCCTAGGTTCTTCTTATATTTTTTTTTTCTTTTAATCTTGATCAAAATAGAAGATGATACTGGACAATCACTCTACTATAGACCTATAATAGTTGGTCTATACCTTTACCTTGTGGTTTGGTGTTTTATAAGATTAGTTGTCATTATATCATGTGCTAGACTTCCCAATGGCACCCATTAAATTTATTAAATGATTGAATTGAATGTATTTGAACATGTTAGGGATTCCCTTTAGTTCCTTGTGACTTTTGTAGGTTTTTTCCCAAACCTAGGACACCCATGGGGTGTTCCCTTGCCTTAGATTATTGTTATACCACCCATGGGGTATGATTTAGCTTGATTAGTTTGAGGGAGACCATTTATAATTGAATTTAAGTAATTGAGATGTTTAGGATATGGTGAGACACATTTTCCATGTTATACAATATGTGAATTGATTTAGTAGTTTAAATAGAAATGGCTATATCAGTTGGAAGAAATAATGGTTTGTGATTGATATGATTTGATGAATGAATTGAATGATGAATGATTCTATTAGATTCCATAGACATTACCTCCATGGATATTGATAGTGGTATTGGATGCCTCGAATGAGGTTGCTCCTTGGGTCTTGATTTCATGGGATGTATCGAGCCTTTATAACCCTTGGATCTGGGCTATTTGGGCTCGCAATGGACATGGTCTGTTGATATGATCCTTGGACCCCATCCAAGTCTAACCAAGTCTCCATTGAGATGCTCTTGGGACTTGACGGGGATTCCTTGGTTCATTATACCTTGGATCTGAACCCATAGGGTCTGGTACTTTTTTATATGGCATGGTCATGGTAATTGTGAAATGTTTGATTATATGGGTTAGTCACGGTTGATATAAAACTTATGGTTATATGGCATGGTTGTTATTGTGGATGATATGTGGTACTATGTTTATGGCATGGTTGTGGTGTTTATTTTTATTTTCTTTATAGTTACCTTGTTATAGGATCTTGACCTATTGTTTGTAGAGAACCTTGTTTGACTGGACCCTTTTTTCTTTACTTGTATCATAGATTCCATGGGAACTTGCTTTATTACTACTTTAACTTTCATATACTTTCACACTACTTAGCTTGTATTTCACAGCCTGGATTGTTATAAACATTGTTGGTGCTGGTATTTTATCTCACACCCTATATCGGACTGTCATTGAGTACCCTGATAGATTATATGGATACAAGTAGGGATCGAGGTAAGTTCCCATAGTTCGATGCTTGTCTTTGTTCTATGCTTAAAAGATGGGGAGCACAAGACCGAGCTGAGGCTCATGATGTTAGATGGGATAGTTCTTTTGATCTTTTTGGTATTTTGATAAATGTATTGTACTGATACTTTTATACCTATTTTGGATGCCTTGTAGAGACATGAAATGTATCATAATCATTTTATATATGATTCAGTTTCTAAATTTTTTAGTATTATTATCAATTTATTGAGTTATTATCCATTTTTATACTGCTTTTGCTATAGCGGGTTCCCAGTCCAGTGTTTATAGTGTATGTTTTCATTGTGCTATCTATTTATATATGGTTTCTCTATTTACCTGTATTGTATAATAGTTGTTCTATACTCTAGTAAAGAGGGCATAGTCTTCCCATAGACACACCCTAGGCCCTCACTACTAGTCGAAAACCTATGACATTCAGGAAGATGGGCTTGAGGCCTTGTGACCCACCGGATCGGGGCACATAATAGTGAAATCCAGGTCAAGATGTTACAAATTGGTATCAAAGGGGTCTTTATTTTATGATTTAATATTTTGAGACAATAGACATGGATAGGAAGATATTGTAATTTGGTAATGAGTTTTTCCTGGGAGTATTTAACCCATGTATAGGGAAAAGCTAAATTGCCTGGAATGGAAATTGTTGTTTTCTAGATTTTTCTTATTACATTTGATTTGGATTTCACCGTTGGGTGGTACACTTGAATTGAAATGTTATCATTAATATGATTGAGGATATTTTGTATCATTTCCCAATGAGATGAGGGTATTCATCTCTTGCATCATTCTTATGCAATTTTTAGGATTCACATTCCATGAATTATGTCATTCTATATAGGATGCATTGCATGACTTTGTGATAGGTTCCTTGTGTGATATACTTATTATTTTATAGATTTTTTGTACAAAGAATTTACAAACATAGTTTGTACTTAGAGTGTCAATCATAACCTAAGTAGTGTTTTCCTGATTAGGCTACAGCAGGCACCCAAAGCAGCCAATTGTGGCACGTTGAGTCATGGACCATTAGTCGCATGGACTAGAATGTGTTATAGTGTGAATTAAGTGGATGTCATATTTCGATTCATGAGGTGTATGGGGATTTATGGATCAGAAGTGGTGGACCATTTTGTTCAACCATTAAAAGAGAATTATGATATAAAATTGAATTCAAATGGAAAATTGAAAATGTAAAACAGAGAACTTGACCTTGACTTGACTTTTGAGTGGACATTTGGTAGTGTCTCTAGTGATGTTGTGACTATACCTTTTTAACCAGTCCTATCCTTAGGAGCACACAGAAGGGTGTGACTTGTTTATAGGATGCTTTTGACATGCCCTGTGCTTTTGAGTTGTGGTTGTTTATTATCGATCTCTTTTGAGGCATGTGTTTGGCATTGTAAAGACATTCCACCATGACGACCTCCAGTTGTATGTTAGGAGGGTAGTGACGACCATGATTTGGAGTTAGTAGTCCATGGGATACTGGGGGATCCTCCTATAATTCCATCTGCAACACTAGTAGTTCTACCGAACACAAGTGTTGAGGCACAGTTCCATGAGGGGTTTTTACACTATATGTAGACATTCAAGGGAGCACCACAGCCTGCCTCGTCTATGACTAGGCTAATGCATGTGTTCCAACCACAAAATCCACTCATGTTTTTGATGGATGGAAGTCCATAGGCTACTGAGATTTGGATTGAGACTACATTTTCGATCTTTTAGCATCTTGATATTCCTCCTAATAGGAGAGTGAATCTCACGACATACATGCTTCTAGGATAAGAAAAGCACTGGTGGGATATTTTAAATTAGGATGACAGGTTGCGAGATATGGTTTAGGGTGATTTCCAAACTAAGTTCTAAGATTAATTTTTACCTAAGACTCTAAGAGTAGAGTGGGACAGTGAGTTCATGTGTCTGGATTAGGGTGCGATGAAAACTATGGAGTATTTAGAATGATTTAAATAACTCTAGTTTTTTGCACCAATATATATTGCTGGTGAGTAATTGAGGGTGAGATGCTTTGAGGAAGGTCTCATACATGTCATTCGATCACAGGTCAATGTGTTCAAGTTGACCTCAATTATTGAGATAGTGAACTAGGAACTAATTATAAAGTGGAACTGAAGGGAAGATGGGGGAGCAAAGCAGTGCAATGTAGTCTCTTGATCCAATGGTTCAGCTTATAGTGGCAGGAGGAAACATTTTGAGGCTTTCTATGAGATGATTACCAGCCAGGACGTTGGTTCTAGTAGTGCAGTTTTCTATCATCAGTATGGCAGATGGGGAAACATGAGGAATCAGTGTGATCAGGACCTAATAGAGTGTCGATCTTGCATTAGGATGTTCCATGTGCATTATTTTTACAGGAATTTCCCTCTAGAAGTTAGTATAAGGGGGTCAACTCTGACTCCAAGTTTAGGAGTGGGTTTCATAGATCCACGTTAGGCTGGGAGCTGGAGAAATACTGGTATTTCAGGCTAAGGTGGTGGTCATGGGCAAGGAATCCAGGCACCATTTGTACCTAGATAGCAGAGCGGGCCTACTGTGGGTAGTGAGGTTGTTTCACAGGGCTACAATTCAGGTTAGATATACTCTACACAACCTACACCCGAGGAGTGGAATGTTGAGTCATCTATAGTGAGAGGTGTGATATTAGTCGCCTCTACTCTAGTATCTACGGTTTTCAAAATAGGTTCCTCACATAGTTTCATATCTACACATATTTGTGGAAAGCATTGGGATTGTTTTTCATTATTTTGATGGCGTCATGACACTCAATACTCTGTTGGGGATCAAAAAATAGGGTGTATTCCAGTGCAGGGAGTTCCCCATTATGATTGGTGGGTGTCACTTCATATGGTATTTTTTCCCTCTAAATGACCGTGTTTGAAATCATACTCATGGGTTGGGCAGGATGATAGCCCAGATTGCTAGTTTGTATCTAGATTATTAGGGATCATGTCAACCAGATTTCTCTCCAATGGTTGATCATTTTAGGCATTTTTTCCTGGATGGATTTTATGTTTTAACTCCTGAGAGAGAGGTGGAGTTATCTATCAAGCTAGTTATTAGAGATGCACTAGTAATAATTCATCCTTATAGGAAGTCTATGATAGAGTTTTAGGAGCTCAAGAGGCGGCTAGAAGACTTATAGGCAAAGGGGTTTATATGACCTAGTACTTCTCTATGGGGTTCGCTGGTTATTTTTGTGAAAAAGGTGGATGGTACCCTCAAGATATGTGTGAATTACTAGAAATTGAACTAGTTTAAAGTTAAGAACTATTATCCCTTTACATGGATATATAACCTTTTTGATTATCATTGAGGAGCTTGGGTGTTCATGAAAATTGATTTGAGATATAGATATCATCAGGTGTGTGTTCTACCTGAATACATACCTCAAACAGATATTTGTAGCAAGTATGGTAAACATGAGTATCTTGTTATGTCATTCAATCTCATGAACACACCATCAATTCTCATGGTGCCAATGAACCAAGTTTTCTATCCTTAACTGGATTCATTTATGGTGGTATTCATAGACAATATCTTGGTGTATTCTCACAATCGATATGACTATGCCAAACATCTTGATATCATTTTGGATACATTGATAGATCATCATTTATATTTTAATCTCACAAAGTGAAACTTATGGATAGATAAGATTCACTTCCTAGGTCATATTATCTCAGAGAAAATATTATTAGTAGACCAAGAGAAGGTGTGAGCTGTAGTTTCTTGGGGGAATCCCAAGAACATCTTTGATATATGAAGTTTCTTGGGTATTATTGGATATTAAAAGCATTTCATACAGGACTTCTCAAGATTAAAAATGTTGCTGGCAGGATTTACTAAGAAGGGTTGAAGTTTGTATGGATATATTTTTGCAAGACAAACTTTCAAGAGTTGGAAGGGAGACTGACTTCAGCGTCGGTCCAGATTCTTCCAGAGCAGGGAAGGATCTACACTATGTATTGTGACACAACATGAATTAGGCTAGGAGCAGTTCTAATGTAGGGGGATAGATTTTTGGAGTAAGGGTCCCAGAAATTGAGTACACATGATAGGAATTACCCGATGCACGATCTTGAGTTAGTTGTGGTTGTTTATGTTTTTCACTGTTGGAGACACTATTTACTAGGACAGAATTTTGTGGTGTACACAGACCACAAAATCCTCAAGTAAATATTTTCACAGCATAATCTGAATATAAGGTAGAAAAGTTGGGTTTAGTGACTATAGTATTTTGACTTCGAACTTTCCTATAAGCCTGGGAAAGGAAATGTGGTGGTTGATGCACTGAACAGGAGGACTCATATATAGGCAGTTCAGGAGGCTAGTAGCGAATGGCTGCTTATGGATTTATTTTTAGAGATGCACTTAGAGGTGTAGGATGGTTAGGGAAAGATTTTTCTTTTATCCTTAGTCATGATGTATACCCTTATGTATAGAGTGAGGATGAGGCAACTATCAGATTATAAGGGCCTATACCTACGAAAGAGTGTGGCAGGTGAGGACCCACCTCCTGTTTGGACCATAGGTAAGGATGAGATCCTGCACATACATGGTCATGTTTGGGTTCCATAGGACATATGCAAAGAGATAATGTGGTAGTTTCATGCCTCATTTTGGGTAGTGCACCTTAGTATCACCAAGATATATCATGGCTTGCACGATCAGTACTGGTGTTTGAATATGAAATGTGTGGTAGCTGGTTTCATTACAAGGTGTTCCACCTATCAGTAGGTGAAGGTGAAACATAAATGACCATCCATACTTTTACAATAGTTACCTTTTCCTAGGTATAACTGGGATGATGTTGTGATGGATTTTGTGACTGTTTTGTTGAGTTCTCCTTGAGGTTGTGATGTTTTTTGGGTTGTTGTGGAGAGGATCCTAATGATTGATCATTTCCTAATGATCAAGGAGACCTTCTTAGTGGATGAGTTTGTGAGGTTGTTTATCTGTGAGATAGTAAGACTTTACGGGGTCCCTCGTACTATCATTTCAGATAAGGATTCCCAATTTAAATCTCGTTTATGGTAGATTTTGTAGAGGTTTTTGGGTACACAGGTGATTCTAAGCACAACATACCACCCTTAGACTGATAGAAAGTCATAGCATATGATTCAAGTGTTTGAGGACATGTTGCAAGCATGTGTACTAGATTTTGAGGGCTCTTGGGAGAGGAATATTCCCCTTATTGAGTTTTCCCACAACAATAGATATCAAGCGACTATAAAAATGGAACCATATTAGGATTTATATGGTAGGCCATGCCGATCACCCCTTTGCTAGTTAGAGGTAGGTGAGGCAGCTTTATTGGGATAATTTCTCATGTAGGAGACTTCTAAGAAGGTACAATTTATTAGAAAGTTGATGTCTATTACATAGTCTCAATATAAATATTATATTGATCACTATTAGTGGCCTCTGGAGTTCAAGGCCAGGGATCAGGTCATTTTACATATCTCACCAAGGCTGGGACATAGATGGATTAGAAGATAGGATAAGCTTTCACCACGATATGTTGGAATGTTTGAAATTTTGGAGAGATTCAGGCTGGTAGCCTATTAGTTGTAGTTACCTTAGAGGTATCGGGCTAATCATGACGTATTCCATGTATCTTAGCTGCACAATTATCACTTATACTCATCTCACACTCTTCAGCTGGATGAGGTGTATTTACATATAGACATTTCCTTCAGGGGTATCCTATTTGTGACATTGATAGGAGCATGAATGTTCTCTGAGGATGTTCATTTCCTCTAGTATCGGTGTTATGGAAGAAAGACTGTTTATGGATGAGACTTGATATCAGGAGGCTGACGTACATTCTTAGTGGTCGTAGTTATTCTTGGGAGATTCTTGGCCACCCATGGAAGGGAAATTCAAGGATGAATTTATTTAAGGATAGATATTTTAAGATCTCGGGTTATTCTTGAGGTATGAATATCTTTGATTTAATTTTAAATGATTGTTTATGGCCTAATGTGAATACTATTTGAATTCATGGGTGTATCAGGGGTGTTTAGGTCTTTTTCAGAGACTGGAGTTCCACTTTTTGGAAAAAAAAATAGGCAGACCACATGGTTAGGAGAAACCATGCGGGGAAGGTCGCATGATTACCCCTAATCGTGCAAGGCTTGACAAAGGGGTGCTACAGGTCACACAGTTTGAGTAAACCACACAACCTCAAGTGCATTCCCCTGAAAAAAGAGCATACTTTTTGGTAGTGGGCTGAGACATAGTTTGGGAACAGTTAGGAAAACCATTCAAGGTTTCCCTATAAGTAGTGAAGGGCGCGCGGTTAGTGTATGATTTGGCCAACCATGCAGCCAAACTGTGCGGCCCAGTATTTTGAGGTAATATGAACAATTTTCCCTTAAAACCTATTAAAATCTAAAAAAACATTTCTTTCTCCTCCAATGGACAAAACTCATAAGGGAGATATCTTTTGAAGGACTTTTGATAGATTTTGATCTCGATTCTCTGTCTGAACTCATATTAAAGCATCAATCATCTCATTGGATTCACATCGATAAGTTCTTTGATTATATTATGACGTTATTTGTTCATCTTGGTATCAATGGAGTTGTTTAGGTGTAAGGTAATATGCCCTATTTTCAGGTTCTTCATATGTTCTTAATTTTTCTTCTAATCCGGATCGAATTAGAAGTTAATATAGGATGAACAGTCTACTATGGACCTACAGTAGGTGGTCTATAACTTTCCTTTGTGGTTTGGTGTTTTAAAAGATTATTTTTTGTTGTTCCACATGTCAGAATTCCCGAAGGCGCACCCTAAATTTATTAAATGATTGAATTGAATGTATTGGAACATGTTAGGGATGTCCTTTAGTTTCTTATGAATATTGGAGGTTGTTTCCCCAACCTAGGCCACCCATGGGGTGTTCCCTTTCCTTTTCCTATTATTTTACCACCTATGGGGTGTGATTAAACTTTCCTAATTAGAGGAAGCCTGTTTATAATTAAATTTAATTAATTGAGATGTTTAAGAGATGGTGATCCTCCTTTTCCATGTTATACATGATGTGAATTGATTTAGAGATTTAAATATAAATGGATATATGAGTTGGAAGAACTAATGGTTTTTGATTGTTATGATTTGATGAATGAATAAAACGATGAATGATTCTATTAGATTCCATGGACATTACCTCCTTGGATCTTGATAGTAGTATTGGATGCCTCAGATGAGATTTCTCCTTGGATCTTTATTCTATGGGATGACTTGGGCCTTACTACCCCTTGGATATGGCTTGTTTAGGCTCGTAGTGAACATGTGCTCCTTGGACCCCCATTCAAAGTCTAACCGAGTTTCCATTGTGATGATCCTAGGACTCGACGAGGATTCTTTGGTTCATTATACCTTGGATCCGACCCTATGGGGTCTGACACTTCTATATATGGCATAGATGTGGTAATTGTAATATGTTTGATTATACGGCTCGGTCGTGGTTGATATTAAACTTTTGGTTATGCAGTATGTTTGTGGTTGATATGATATATAGGTTATATAGCATGGTTGTGGATGATATGAGGTATTGTCTATATAGTATGTCTATGGTATTTATTTATGTTTGCTTTGAAACTACCTTATTATAGAATCTTGACCCCTTTTTTGCAGGGAACCTTGTTTGGATAGGCCCTGTTTTCTTTGATCGTATCATAGTTTCCATGGGAACTTGTTTTATTACTTCTTTACCTATCATATACATACAAACTTCTTAGCTTGTATTGCACAACCTGGATTGTTATAGACATCATTGGTGGTGGCCTATGGGGATTTTATCTCACAACCTATCTAAGGTCATTGTTGGTTACCCTGAAAAATTATATGGATGCAGGTATGGATTAGGGAAAGCACCCATAGTTCAATTCTTGACTTTGATCTATGCTTAAGAATAGGGGAGCACAAGACCGAGCTAAGGCTCATGATTCTAGCTGGGAGAGTTTTTTTTTATCTTTTTTTTATTTTGATACATGTAGTGTACTGATACCTATATACCTATTTTGGATGCTTTGTAGTGACATGACATGTATCATCATCATTTTATATATGATTCAGTTTCTAAATTTTTGAGTATTATTATCAGTTTCTTGGGTTTTTATCCATTTATATATTGCTTCTGCTATAACGGGTTACTAGTCTAGTGTTTGTAGTTTCTATTTCTATTGGTCCATCTATTTATATATTATTCCACTATTTACTTGTATTTTATAACCATTGTTTTACACTCTGGTAAAGAGGGCATAGTCTTCCCACATACATACTCTAGGCCCTCACTGCTAGTCGGCAGCCTCTAGCATTTAATAAGATGCACTTGAGTCCATGTTACCCACCTGCTCGGGGCACTAGATAGTGGAATTCAGGTAGGTACATTACACTGAGGTTGGGAACATCTTAAAAGATATATTTTAGATGATTAATGAGGCTCAAGTGGTGTTGTGGAGATTCAGGAAAATGGAAGAGCAAGGTTGGGGTGGTTAAGATGTTGATTACCAGTAGGTTATAGGTGGTCATTAGCCCTAGTGGGGTTGTTTTGGGGGAATAATTACCACTATGCCTCTTAAATATTTTAATAGGGTAACCTTATTTTTTCCCTTATTTTGGGGTAAATAGTTTAGAGTCCCCCTCCCCTTGATCTCTTTCCTTCCCCCTTGTAGTGGGGTGATTTTTTATGGCATCCAGTGGTGATTTGAAGGTAAGACCTTCCATTTTTTTCTTCTCCCTTGGTTCCTCTTTCCATAGCCTCTAATTTTGAGTGATTGTGTTTAGGTTTTTAGTGATTATTTCATTGTATAAAGGTAAAATTTCTCAAAAATGAAGGGGGTTTTGTACTGCTTGTGTGAAGGGAATCTCATAACGACATCCACTTGTCATATACCACAATATGTTGATTTGATAAAGGTATGTTGTGATTCCGAATTTATTAGGGTTTTCACTTAAAATTAATTTTTTTTTGGAAATTGGATCATCTCTACCTATTAGGAATTTGGCTCGAGTTAGTACCAGGAGTCCATTATGGACCTCCCATAGGCGGTTGGTCATAAATTCAGTGTGATGATGGAAATTTATGAGTTATCCAATGACTATGCCTTAAAATTTTAATTATTTAAAATTATAATTCATTTTTAAATAATTTAAATAACTAATTATAATTTTATTATAATTAATTATTGAAGTTTTCATTGTAGGATATGTGCACAGAATGTCAGGAAGAGTGTGGATAATCTCAGTCATCATCTTTCAAGATGAGAATTAAATGTATTTGGTTTCCTTAAAGGTTTTTGGTCATGGTACTTTCCCTATGAATTTATGATTTCATTGTGGTGCATGTGGATGTTCGAGATCACCACCTTAGGTAATCAACGCTCCTTTTTAATAATTGATTTGTTAAATTTAAATTTAATTTTTTAATTTACATATAAATTGTTAAACATATATTATCTATTGGGGACCGAGCATAGCACTAAGGGACACAACAGACCCTTGAGAATTATCTTACTTTCCTTGGTCATTGATGGTCAAGGCCATGAATATCATTGTAATGCCTTGTGAAATTAATACCCCTTATGGGGTGAGACCAGAGTGAGTGATACATGGTGACCCTCATTTAGGATACCTTTTGGGAGAGGTGAAGTGACTTAGAAGAGTTTTTTCCATGTGTTTTATGTGACCCTAAGGATACCTTAGATCTCTTAGGATCATTAAATTGATCTGGGGTGAGTGTTCCTTTCCCTTGATATGTGACTAATTGTGTGAGTAGGCCATGGTTAGACTATTGATAAGTTGGGTGTGCGGACTTACCGATAATATCTTTGAATATTGAGGTGGATAATGATCTATCTCTCTAGATAATTACTAATACAACATTCCCTTTAGGATTATGTGGTTATACCATGCATTGCACTACTGAGGTACGTGATGCTCTCCTTGTGATGGGTGTTAACTCTAAACTTGAGACTGAGACCAAAGACCCCAAGTGGGGTGCCCCCTCTTTTTTGTTGACCTAAGGGACTCAAGGGGTGTTATGAGAGTTACCTAGACCTGAGAAGGTGTGTAGTGACTAGTAGAAATAACTATGGGTGTCACCTTAGAACCTGAGTCTTGGTGTGAGTTATGAGGGTTGTAGTAGTAGAGGCGGGTCATGTGTGTGGTTGACCATTGTTTATTTCTTTTCTATATATTTTATGTTGTGCACCTAAGAGGTGGTTGTATTATGATATGTATAGAAAATTACTTGGGGGTGATGTTATGTTCAAAATGGAAAATTCCCCTGAGACAATGTTTACATTGTTTGAAATGAAAACACCCTAAGAGGTGGTTTGGAAAACTCCCTTCGAAGAGGTATTGATACTAAATAAAAAATACCTTATATGATGGTTCATGATACTTGATGCATATATGTTGTGAGGAATTTTTAACACTATCGGTGGGGGCTACCATGGATTTAGAGCCAATATTATATTGGTTCTAGGTAGAGGATAGGTCCTTCCATGTGCTATTTATTGAGGATTGTGGGATCTTCTATGGATGTGGTTGAGTCTTCCACACTAATGGGGATATGATATTGGGAACCATTTTATACTAAAACTAGATCATTCCCTAGGTTTTTATTTCAAGATGGAGCAATCCCTAGAACATTATATTGTAAACTAGGGTGGATCAGGCTGTTGGTTCATTACCTATATACTTGGGTGAAAGACCCCCAAATAATTATTATGATTAGCATGATCATCACAACATGATAATAGGGACTCCAGCATTGGGTAAAATTGGTATGGTTGATTGGGGTCACAGATCTAAGGATTGTAGTGGTTATTTATTTATTTACCTTTTTCAGTTGTTTATTTATTTATTTTTGAGAATTTCACATGCACATATCATTGAATTTTAGGTTAAGTGTGAGGCCACATTGGTGGTATCATACTGAGTTTTTTAATCACATCCTACTTGGGTGGACATTACACTTGGGTATTCAATTATCCTTTACTAATCATAGTCACAAGTTGGTCAAAGGCCCAAATTAGCTTTATTGAGCAGGATGGCTCAGATGGGTATATAGAGCTTATAATGAGGTATAACTCGAAGTTGTAATGGGGACTTTTGAATTTTATTTATTTTTTTAATTATATATATGTGATCATCCTAGTGAGCTAACCTTATTGTATGTTGTATGGATTCTTAGGTCTATTATGTTTCATTTTATTCATTATAGCTTGATCTTTTTTATTTCTTTCATTTACATTACTTTGCATTTTGTATGATACATGGTTATTTATTTTATTATTTTTCACTTTAATATAGAGGTTATACTCTCCTCATATTACCATTCTAGACCCTCAATACTAGTAGGCTTCCACTAGTGGTTTCTTTGATCTTTCATCAAATTTACAAGAATCACATAATAAAAAATATCTTTATGACTTATCCATTGAGATCATACTATATTCTAGGGTTTTTGGATGAAGGTGATCACTTTTCATTTATTGATATCAATCCATCTACCTATTTAATAATAATAATAGTAATATTAATCATAAATGAACTATGAGTTTGGAAAACCAAACACAAGGACCCAAAAAGGATGTAAACTATTCATATTCAACTCTATAAAAAATGTTGTTATCTAAAGTGTTAGTAATAGATCAACTTGTACCAGAATTCTAGTGAAATGACTATAGAAAAGTTTGTACATTTATTTATCAAATTTTTATGGGTACACCAATTAATCATGGAAAATCCCAAAGAATTTTGGAATACTAATAAACTGGTTTCAAACCAAAAATTTGGACCCAGATTTGGACTCTAGAATTAAAAAAATCAAGGCCATTTGTTTGACTATATCTCCAAATTTCTAAGAAATTTCACCCTTTAACAGAACAACCTAGAAACAATGGAGTATTTTTATAGGGCTAATCATTCCAAAATGGAAATTTGAGTTGCGGCAACATGGACTCCATTGCCTCTTTGAAATCAAAACAAGACCACTAATCTGTCAATTTGTGTGATAAAAATCCAGTCATCTTACTCATGTTAACTCCATATAATGCTTAAAAAGTATACTTATTATACTTGCACAATTTTTAAAAGAAAAATAGATCATGTTGGCACGTAATAAGATCGTCAATCTTATAGTTTCTTTTGTAAAAAATCTCTGGGGGAATAAAAAAATAAATTAAAGTATGCATCACTGAAATTAATGGATAGAAATGTTCCACACCACCCATGGAAACATAGAAAAACATGGTAGAAAGGATGTAATACCTACAACCACTCATATCTCTATAAAATACCAAAAGGTAATTCAATAACACAATCCTCACAAAAATTAAAAAAAATAATAGAGGGGAAAAGGTTAAAACAATGTTCAATTATGTCTTATTGAGTGGTGATATTGGAAGAATAAAAGAGAGATACTTGCATGCCTGGAATTCATAAATTAGCCTCTTCCCAGGTTCCCAATATAGTGATTTCCTGGAACTACTTCCTGATATTGTAATGATCCCAAATCTACTCAACTCCCTTATTGATGTCCTGTTCAATGAAGTACGCACCAATGATGGAAAATTTGGTGTATATGTATGTCCTACACATAAATATTTTATTTATCCAACCAAAATGTTTGTACTCCTTTAGAATGTCATGTTTCTAGACAGCCTCACCAGCTAATTTATAATAGGATACCATCATGTCAACTTTGATAAGAAACAGATCAATGGGGAGTTATACTTACTCTGTCTCAGTGTATATATCGATGAGTATATGGGATCTAACTAGTTCATTGTTGGTGATTTTTGTACTCATGGGTTCTAGAGATGAGG
Organism: Viscum album; assembly: GCA_963277665.1. Taxonomy (NCBI): domain Eukaryota; kingdom Viridiplantae; phylum Streptophyta; class Magnoliopsida; order Santalales; family Viscaceae; genus Viscum; species Viscum album. Next base: position 1,956,057,696 of record OY728130.1, read on the forward strand.
GTAAAGTCCCCACCATCACTAGTATAGACATGGTACAGAGGGTTATCACTCCATGTAGCACGAAAGTTGTCATATATTCTCTACCTCATAAGGCTTATATAACACTTGCCACTTGTCAAACCCTAACCTATCCCAGCCTTATTATTTTATTCTTTTATTTACATTTTATCTTATCCTTGAATTTTGGTCTGAACTTATTGAAACTTTTGAGATTCGGGGCTTTTGTGTTGGGCGCACAGTTAGCCCACATAGTTTTTCTAACCTTGTGGAAAATGTGTTTCTGCATATGTAATCATGATATAGTCATTTGATATGTTTGGTGCATGGTTTTTCTAACCATGTGACCCAACCATGAAATACACAATTTCTCTCCAGTTAGGGGTTCATTTCTAGCGTATAGTTTGGTAAACCGTGCAACCAAACCATGTGCAGTTCCAAAAAACTTAAATTTGTGAGTTTTTCAAAAATAACCTTTCAGTTTTAAGACCCTAAATAGGTTTTTTCTCCCCATTCATCTGAGGCGCGTGAGGGGGAAGCTCTAATAACATACCACTTCCTCCTCCCTTGTATTTTTTGGTGTTTTCTCCCTCGATTCTTCACATTTCTCTTGTGGAAATCTTTTTGCCTATTATCCTCTTACCTTATTTATTGTTTTCCCTTCTTCCCTTGGATTGGTTCTCTCTTGAACAAACAATAAAGTGGAGGTTTGATGTTTTTTTCTTTGATTCTTGGTGTTAGAGTGTGTGTATCGTGTCTCGGGTCTTGGTCTTCTCGTTTGCGAAGGCTTCATTCAATCTGCACCTTTTTTGAAATTGGTGGTTTTGTGTCTTCACTTGTTCTTTACACACCATATGTATTTGATATTTTTAAATTTGTTTCCACTAAAATTATAATTACTTATGTGTTCTTAATTATGTTTTCAAATCTATTTCTATGGAATTAAACCCCATTAATTATTTTCAAAGGAATTTGGTGTATGCCATGTGTTTGATAAAATACCTAAAGGGGTTTTGAGTGGGTTTTAATTTTTTAAATTGGTGATGTTGGATTTTTAATGCTTATAGATAATTTTTTTATGTATTTGAATTATTTCTTGCTTTGGTTCCTTAATTCCCATTGACTTATCATGATTTACCTTGTTGGACTCCCTTGTTTTGGATAAATGTTTTAGAGTGCATTTCCTTGTTGGTTTCTTTGTTGCTTCCCATGAACACATAAACATATATATGCATGTGGTTAATAATGTATATATTTACATGTATCCATACATATATAGGTGTATTCATATATATGTTGGATCTCATGGGAAGGATTCTTTAGAAACTTAACTCTCAAAATGGTCTATGGTTCTTCAAAGTGGTTTCTAAAAGTGACTTTCCAAAAGAGATTTATTAAAATGGTTCTTAGGCCTATTTGGAACTTTCCAAGGAATTCTTAAAATTGTGTTGATTTGTAAATTTTTTTTAGTGGTTGATTTTTAAAGCTTCACTTAAAGGCCCATTTGAATTTTTAGGAAGAGGTATTATAATGGTTTTTTATTTCAAATGGTTTTCAAGGGATTTTGAGGAGATATGATCCTAATACTAAATGTGAAGGCCCAATTGGTACCTTGAAATGTTTCCTCTAAATTTTGGTGAAGCTTCATGGAATCCCTCTCGTTTGAAGGGTGGTTTCACATGGATGGTTTCAATATGTGGGACACTCATTCTAGTTGGGTTGGGTTGATCTATTATTGGGGTATTGTTTATTTATTTTCTTACTCACTGCCCGGTTTTATTATCATCATGGGATCCTAGTAATTTCAGTGAGGGGTCAGAGATGATTTTATCTATGTCCCAATTCGATAGGAAAGATCCCCTAGGTATGGAAAGACTATTTTGGGTCATGCCACTGGTGAAACTAGTTGAGAGAAATCAAGTTAGTTATAGACTTAGGGAACACATTGATAAGCCAACAGATGGTTCTAAACCGAGTATGTCTAGGGTCTCCTCATATATGTTTATGAACTTTCCATGATTTAATTACTCTATTGTTTCTTTCTCATAATATTTGGATATATTACTACTTCTTGTTTATGAATTTTCTTTCATCCATTGTAAGATCCCGATCTTTCATGAAGAAAATTCCTTGCTAAAATTTTAGGTTAAACTCTCTTTTATGGATAAAGAAGTGTGTCTTGAGTGCTTGATGATTTTTTATATTGTTCTAGGGGTGAAGGGGAAAAAGAGAGGATAAAAGTTAACCATAGTGCATAGAGTATGGTTAGTGCATGATTAGTGAAAACCGTGTGTCTGGCTCGAGAAACCAAGTGGTATGGGAACCATTTTGGACAAAGAGCTAGTGCATGGTTACTGCATGGTTTTCCAAACCTTGTGGGTAACCCCAAGAAACCATGAAACATGGATCCTCTTGGATAGAGGGATTCACATATTTTGGCGCACGGTTTAGAAACCATGCGGCTAAACTGTGCGACCCTTAAAAAGTGGTAAATTCCCATTTTTCCTTACAAACCTATTTCTTTCTCCCCCAATTTTTTCTCCAATTTGAACCCCTCTACCTAAGGTGATAAACCAGTATCCACCTCTCCCTCCATGGATGATTTTCCTTCAATTATTGGGAATTTGGAGTGAGTTTGGGTGAAAATAAAAGATTTGGGTGAGTCTAACACTTATCTTTTCTCTATTTTTCGTATTAGGGCTCATGGAATATCTCCTCTTCTTTTGAATCCCTAAAACCTTCATTTTTTCATTAGATTCTAGGTTTGGGATTTAGCAGGTGTTTGAGTTCTAATCAAGGGTGGAGATTAAGAAAGCATTCATCAACGGTCATAAGGTAGGTGTTCTTAAATATTTTTTCCATAGTCTTGATGTATTATATGTGTATATGGTTCTCCTATTTTTCTTCAATGTTGCGTTTTGAGGTATTGGGTTATAGAAAGTTAAATGGACCTTAGATTGAGGTTTGAGACCCTTCATAGACCCTATTGGTTTTCTCAATGATGTGATACCAAACTTAGGGCTACCCATGAGGTATGTTTGGTCCTTGTAATTGGTGAACAATATTAGTGAACCTTGAGATAGTGTTATTAAGAGAGAAAATTGGTAGTAAAAACATATTTGGTTTGTGGGTAGGGTAAAGGGGTTAATTTAAACAATCATGTGTTTGATTTTTCAAATTCTTAAGTGGTTTTTAAATGGTTTCATTGGCATGTTTTGGGGCTTGACCCGGTTATAGATTAATTGATGGAAAATGATGTTAGAAAGTGAAAATGTTTTGAAAGGATGTGTTTACCTCAAAGTGATTTTAAAAGGGACTTCCTAATGTGATTTTAAATGATGTTTTGAAATGAGGGAAAAGTACCCTTTTTTTAATATGGTTTAATGGTTTTTTTGGATGGTTGAAATAGAAATGAAAGACTTTGGAAAGTTTTAGTTTTTAAAGAGGAAGACCCATGTTTTAAATGGTGGCCTCAAGATGTTTTCAAATAAGTAAATTGAATTGTGTTTTATCTGTGATGTGTAATTAAGGTTCCAATGGGACCATAATCATTGAATTGATTTATGGGCTAGTGAGATATTACCCATGAAAATTATTTTGTCATGGTAACATAGTTTTGATATGAACTAAGTGATTAATGTTCTTAGTTGATTACATCACTTAAGGGGGTTTTAGGCATAATGATATATGTGTTTAATAATTATGGTTTTTGTTGGTAAATGTGAAATGGTTTGTAAATGAGATTAATTTTAATTGTGTTTAATTGACACCATGGAATAAGGGAGTGTTTGGTATGATGTTTATGGGTTAATGAGAAATGATTTGTAAATGGTAACATGTTCATGGGTTATGGAATGAGAATGATTTATGTATTGATGAATTATGATTTGTGAATGTTATGTTATTGTTTTACTATGGTTTTGAAATGGTATATGTGGTAAATGGTTAAATAATAATGTGCACATGTCTTGGTTATAAGGACCCGACCTTATTACATTACATAATCTTGATTTTAGACAAGAAATCACTTCCTTTTCATTGAGGATATTTTAAAGTTTAGAGATTTAGAGAATTGGGACATAATACATTCATAAACTTACACATTGTTACATAGTGGATACCATAAAAATAATTTCCATTTTTTCAAAATATAAAACATTAAAGCTTAAAACGCGATTTCTTTGACAATTATTCAAACATTTAACTTGTATTCCTTATTTTTCTTACGCATCCTTACAACCTGTGAAAATAATTTAAAAAAATTGGTATGAGAACAAAAATATCAGTAAGGGATATAAAAGAAGGAAAGATCACATTATTCCATGAATACTTGTAACGTTTGAAAACATTTTCAAAAGACATGCTTGTCACCCATACATACTTACCTTGTGAAACATGAGTTTTACAAAAGATCCACACAAAACATGAGAACATAAATATAATTATAAAGGTATATTGGGGCATTACTTACATAATCTTGTAACCCTCCTGTCTACCTTATAATTTGTAACTCTCATGGCTACCTTACAATTTGTGCAACCATCACAGTTACACTTGGAGTAACCATACAGCCGACCTCCAACTTACACATACCCAATGCATTGGAGGGAAATATAGGTCCCACCCTTCATTATAAAAAATTCCCAAGAACTAGAACATAATCATACATCATGAATAATTACATAAAAACATTACTTTTGAATTTTGTAAAATAGAATTTTAAAAGAGGATTTTAAAAGAAAAGTCCCTTATAAATATCATATAATTGAAGTGAGACTTAATAGAGTGGATAGAATATGTATATACTCTATAAATAAACATAATTCAAAATAGTATAATCAGAATTCATCACCCAAACAATTTAAATACCACATAAATAATGAAGAATAAGGTTAACCCAAAGGATGGAAATCGGGTTAAGAATTCCCTTACCTCGGGTTTGTCTTACTTACAACTCATTTAAACCTCCTATATAATAGTTAAAAGAGTGTTATTAATATATTAAATAATAATATACATATTTATAATACCTTGTATTATCATTTCATTAAATCATTTCACCCTTTAATTGTTAGTATTTTGTTCCTTGCACTGTTTTGGGTGAGTTCTTTACATGATTTTCATGATCAGTTTATGATGGATTGTTTTTGTCGATTGGAAATGAAACTATGGAATTGTAATGGAGTAGTATTTACGTATTTCCATAACCATAACTTATACCATTTATAATTTTGAATTCTTACTTGATGATGATTCATAAGTTAAAACATTAATGATGTTTGTTTAGATCATTTTAGTGGTTCTTTGATAATAACGACCTCATTTTGTCTTATAAATTAAAACCTTGTATACAAAAGAATTACAGAATCATGAATGAGAAATAATACACATATTATAACCTGGTTCAACCATAAAAATTGTTTCATTACCAGACTTTAAATAATTAATGCAAATTGAAATCACATCATCCACGATGTCGATAATTCAACACATCACGGACAATGTTTTTATTCCTTGAATAAGTGGGAGAGGAGAAGAAGAATGATGTTGAATTTTCCATGAACATGAAAACATACAGAATATACATGATTTATGGATCTTTTATTACTCTTGGTTAAGAGGAGATGAGTAAATAATAAGAAAATAAAGGAACTCAAAATAAAAGAATAACTGAGAAATCCATTACAAAAAATCGACAGCCTAGCGGCTATGCAACATGGTTTTAGAAAATATTAAAAAGAGAGGGGACAAGGGTCACACATCCAGAAATGAATCATAATACAGAATAGATAAAGAATAAAAATTAAATAATAACATGGTATGAAAACTTGAAATTTATACCACATAAAATATAATTTGAATGGAAAAAAGAAAGAAATTGAAAATTTTCTTACCTTGTAGAGTAACTCCTAGAACTTGAAGGTTGGGACCTTGGGGGCTTGATAAAACCTTGGGAGGACTAATAGGGAGGTAAGGATTCCAGATATTTGTTGATCAAGGAATTTGGAATGAATTTAATGAAGGAATGGGTTGGGTATTTATAGAAAAGCTGAGGGATTATTTTAATAATATCCAAGGGGACACCTCATTAGTGGTATTTGCAAACCATGGGATTTCCCCATGGTAATTTTCCCATGGTATTAGCCACTTGGTAAAAAACCACATATTATTTAACCTATACAAAAGCTCTTGTAACATATTTATTACATCATTATTACAGCATCTAATGATGTCATTAACACACTGAAACTCAAAACTGTATTTTTTACTATTCACGCCAAAAATCATCTGTTTCAGAAAAATCCCAAAAATTCACCCTAACCATTTTTTCGACGTGTATAATTCAAAAATGAAATCAATTTTTTGAAAATAATTTTCTAAATATTATTAATTTAATTTTTAAATAAAATCATACTTAATTCAAAAATTAACAATTTTAAAACTATAACTGCTTTTATATCACACTAAAAAATTAACCAAGATGTCATTATCTTAAAGCCTTAATAAAATAAATTAATAATAAAATATTACTATTCATTAGGTTTCACATTACTATTCATAAATGTATGTTACTATTCACCAAAAAACAAGTTGGTTCCATCAGACTCTAAATAACTTACTAAACACAATTGTAGATGATTGTTTTTCGAAATTCAAAACATAGAAGCTACTAAATTAAAGTTTAAAGGCTAGTAATAAATATCTACTTAAAAAAATATTCAAGGATTCAGTTTATTTTTAAAACCTTGGGGTGTTACATTGGTAGTGTGGGGTATTGACTTGAGGTTCTACGCCTACAGGTCGAGTTAGACTAAGGCTCAAAACTCCACCCCAAAATGCATGGGTTAGGGAAGGGGGACAAAGGATTTGTTCCCCTAATGGTTGAATTCGATGAGACCACTTAGATAGAGGCTTTGAGGTGAGTGTAATGTATTTTTTTATGTGTTTATCCCTAGTGAGATAGGGGAACTTGAATTATTCCCTTATGCATGTTAATTAACCGTCTTAGGTCATGGTGTAATTGGCTTGAATGCCTAACCCATGGAACAAATGATGAGAATGAATCAAGTGAATATTTTTAACTAATGGGTATGTGATAGTTTGTGATTAGTGAACACCCCCTTGTGGTTAAAAATGTGTGTAACCCCCTTATTCCTTGATTTAAACTCCTAGAGTGACCTGAGTTAGTTTTTTTGATTGGTTGGCTCTAGAGAAATTAATGGGTAAAATGGATATTAGATAATTACATAAATGTTTTCCATGTTTCCTTTCTTATTTATTGTATTTTTTACCCTTTATACACCATTTTTACAGACTGGATATTACTTTATACACCATTGGTGGTGACCTAATGATTTATACTCACACTCTGCTCGGGCTGCCATGGCACTTAGGCACCCGAGTAGGTGCTACTTGTTTTCATGTACAAGTTCAGGACAGGGACCTAACGTTTGGTTGTTCATGGGATGATGGGTTGTAGCATGGGAGTCCAGGACTGAGTTGTGACTTGGGTCTAGGTTCAAAGTCTTTTGATAGTTTTCATCTTGGTTTATATTTTATTACTACTTGGTATGTAGAGTATTCCATAGATTTTATTATAGCATCTTTCCTTGGTTACTTTTTCAGTTCTGTTGTATGTTGTCCATTTATTATTCTTGTTGGTTGTTTTATTTGTTGATGTTACTTATATTGTGGCTACACTCTGATAAGTAGTTATAATATCCCCATGTTTCTATTTAGACCTATGCTTCTATTCACGTAGCCTCTGGCATACAGGGAGGTGCGTCTGAGGCCATGTGACGACCCGACCCAAAGCACTGGTTATAGTGGATTCCGGGTCAGGGACGTTACATCCACCCAGTTAGTCCCTTTTTTATGTTTTTATCTCACCTTTATTGTATTCATTTTATTATTGTATTGATGGTTCCCTTGGTGTGATTTGATTATTAATTAAAAAAGGTTTATAAGGTGTGTTTTTTAAATGGTTCACTTGAAAAGGTTTTAAATGCTTTTTATAAAACATGTGTGGGTTTTAAATATGTTTTTTGATTAAAAATCCCATGATCGTTTCCCTTTAAAAAGAGTAAAATATATATTTTAATATGTATTTAAAACTATTATTGATGGTATGTTTTAGAAAAGGGAAGTCCATGTACTCTCTGGTGATTTCCTACTAAGCTTATTTATGATCCACACCCCTACTTGTGTCGCTTAGTGTCAGTAGACCTGAGTTTTTTTTTGTAGTTTCAGGTATTGTTTTGGGATAACTCATGGAGTGAGTGGTCTTTATGGATGTATGGTGACCAAGAGGTCACACAGAGATCATGTTGGGTTCCTGGTTTAGTTTTAGTTATTACCTTGTATTAGAGATGTAACAGCCTAGTTGACCTCCTATTTTTATGGATCATATATTCATTTCATTACAGTTATTTATTTATGTTCAGTTTTTTATGTATTATGGTTTTTTTGATCTGTTTATTATTTTTTATAATGGTAGAAATCATCTCTAATGATTATTATAATGCCTCTAATACTTATCATCAACCCGTGGGATAATGATTATTATAATGCCTCTAATACTTATCATCAACCCGTGGAATCAGGGGCGCCCCTCAAGTATGTCACAAGGTGGTTTAGGTGTCCGATTCAGGGATGACCTAAGATGGTTTAGGACAAAATGATGTTAGAGTATCCCTTGTTATTTGGGTATGTCTGGTATATTAGGGATTAGGGATATCAAAACTTGAGAGGTAGGTGTGGGAAGAGTATTGCATACTCTTACTCATTCTAAACCACGAATTACCATGGGTTGTTAGATATTGAGTCTTGGATTTTGATCTTTATTTATTTGATACTAGTGTATCTTGGATTATGTTGATGGTATTTTAGGCTGTGTTAATGATGTATGGTCATTTTTTATATTTTCCATGTTTTGGAGGTGAATGGGAAGGATAAATCAGAGGTGCATAGTTTCCTTGTATAGTCTGTAAGAGCATATGGAGACCGTGAAAATGGTTTTGTTCGCTACTAGAAAATTGTGTTTTCCCAACACTTTTATACCAATGGTTTGATTAAACTGTTGGTATACTTAATTTTTTCCAACGGTTTGCAGAAACCGTTTGGATAATGGGATGAGAACAAGATTTTCCCAACGGTTTTAATAAACTGTTGGGAAAGTTTCCCCCAAATACAGCACATCTAGAATCCCTCTCTGTGGGATTGCATCCATAAACCTAATTGGTTCAGACGATCTCTCGACACTCTCTCTTCACCCCAAGGTATCTCTCAAAGGTCTCTCTGCAATCAATCAGGTAATTCTTTACTTCTACACTTCTAATCTGTAAGTCAAATTTAGTGCATCTATTTTTTTTTGTTATCTATTTTGATTTCGCCTAAACAAGATTTGTTGGTCTGCTTCTTCCTGTATTTCTATTTATCCTGTCATGTTTCCTTGCCACATGACCCTTCTGCAAGAGCTGATCATGAGAGTGAGGTTTTATATTATTTAATATGATGGGGGCCTTGAGTAGAAGGTTCCTTATAGTGGGAATCCTTTACATTTGTACAGTAAGTCATTCTAGTGTGCCATGTGGATAGTGAAAACCCATTTGAGGTGTTGAATAATTGTGGTTCTGTTTTTTGTGGGTTATGTTATCTCAATTATGAGAGGTATTGGTTGTATAATTAATCTAGTTTTATGGGGGATTTCATGTATAGTGAAGAAATATGATTCATCGATTTCATGTATAATGTGATAATCTGTTTCGTTGATTTGTATTATTTATATTGCTATCACTATTGATAAATGTAAGATGTTTTCTTAGTGTGGTTTTGTTTTGGTAGACTTTTTGTAGTGACATCTCTTCATAAGAAGATATATGGTGACATCCTTAGTTTTTTTATTCATGTAGTACATGGAATGTGTTTGAAAGGGATAATGGTCTGAGTGACTCTTTGGGGTTATATTATTGAGTGATTTGGGTAAGTTGGAAATTGTTATGTGAGTTCCTTGTGGCCTATGGGGTATGGTTACAACCTAGAGGGGTGTTATGCTGGGATGTGGATGATGGTGGATGATCAGATTGGCCATATATCGATTATGTCCTATGATATTGTGTATAACATTAGGATATTTCTGAGTTATAGGGTATTCCTTGGGTGGTATGGTATAGTCGGATGGGATCAGAAAATTGATGATGATTTTCTTACAAAAATTTCACTTATGAGAGGGGTGTGGGCTATCCAGGGAAGGGGGGGAGTTTTCCACCCCCACCCCACCTTGGACAACCCCCCTGGACACCACCCCACCCCCTTGGACAGCTCCCCACCCCCCCAAGATAGCCCCCCCCAGACATCACACCACCCCACCACCTGGACAGCCCCCACCCCCCAGATAACCCCCCCTGGGCACCACCCACCCCTTGGAAAGCCCTACCACCCCCCCTGGATAGCCCCCCTAGACACCCCCACCCCCTGGACCCCCCCCCCCCCCCCCCCCCCCCGCGGACAGCCCCACCCCCTTAGACAACCCCCCCCCCCCCCAGACACCACCCCACCCCCTGGACACCCCCACCCCCTTGGACAACCCCCCCTGGACACCACTCCACCCCCTGGACAGCCCTCCCACCCCCATGGATAGCCCCCCTGGACACCACTCCACCCCCTTGGACAACCTCCACCCCCAAGAGCTAGTTATAAGGATATACCTATATTCTCAACCTTTCTCCATTTATTTCACTATCTAGAAAGATCACTATTATTATTACTTAAATATATTTTCGATTAAACTTCAATCTTATTGAATTGATTATAAAGAAATGACTTATCACAATTCTTTTTACAGAATGGATAGAAGTTGGATGTATAAAACCGATCGGATCTCAAGCGATTTTCAAAACAATTTGGAGAGCTTTTTAGATTTTTCATTTCACAATGCTTCAAATAGTGGTCGCATACACTGCCCATGTTCCAATTATGTTGGTAGACCTTGGTTGATCCATGAAGAAGTAAGCTACCACATAACCAAATATGGTTTTCAATCAAACTACTATGTGTGGTATCAAAATGGGGATAAAATGACATCTCAAATTGCTGATGATCGAAATGAAAGGACTGGACTAGAGAATTTGTTAGATGACCAGTTTCCGTTTATTCATCATCATGAAAAAGAAAGGATTTAGACTCAAGAAGAATTTGATATGAGGACAGATGATGCATCTAATGAAATGATGATATTGTCAGGGTGAAAAAATTGAATGATGCTGCCATGACTCCAGTATATCGACAATGTGATAAAATGAAAAAGCTGGAATTTTTAATCTGATTATTTCATGGGAAAACTATGTATGGTATTTCTAATAGAACAATCGATTACATTCTTACCTTCTTGAAGGATTTACTTCCAAATGATGCAGATATTCCCTCAAACCACTATATGGCATGGAAGTTAGTTGAGGAACTTGGATTTTCAAGAAACAAAATTCATTCTTGCCCAAAAGATTGCAGTTTATTCTGGGAGGAAACCGCTAAATGAAATGATTGTATAAAATGTGGCACATTCCGCTAGAAGTCAAAAATCTGATGGAACACCATCCCGCGTGCCACAGAAAGTAATGTGGCACTTTCTATTGTTCCCCAAACTCCAGAATCTTTTTATGTTTGATGAAATATCAATAAAATGAGATGGCATGATACCGAGAGAAAGAAGACTAATGATGAGTTGGTTCACCCTGTAGATGGATTTTTATGTCAAAGATTTGATGCTCGATATCCTGATTTTGCAGCTGACGTGCGTAATGTGAGGCTGGGTCTTTCATGCGACAGTTTTAATTCGTTGGGCAGATGCTTACTTTGCACAACACATCACCAGTTTTTATACACATTTATAATCTTCCCCCATGTTGTGTATGAAAAAACCTTTCACTTTCATGAGTATACTCATATCTAGCCCTTCTGATCCCATCATTAATATTGACGTATACATGAAACCTTTAATAAAAGAGTTGAAACTTATTTGGGATGTAGGTGTGTGCACATACGATGCATATTCAAAATACATATTTTAGATGTGTGCTACGCTTATGTGGACGATCAATGATTTTCCAGCTTATGTAATGATTTCTGGATGGAGCACGAAGGGAAAACTATCATGTCCTGTTTGTATAAAGAATACATGATCTAGAAGACCGAAACATCATTGTAGTTTCAGTTTTATGGTACATTGACGATTCTTTCCAATGGACCATCCATATAGAAATAATCATCGAAGATTTGATAATACCATAGAGACCGATGATCCACCTCAGCGTATGTCTAGAACTGATGTGCTTAATGAATTGAAAGATTTCATTTTTTCATTCGGGAAGAGTCAAATGAAATCTGGAAAGAGAAAGAATGTTTCCACTGAAACCTGTTACAATTGGAGGAAGAGGAGTATATTTTTTTATTTTCCTTATTGGTTAACCAATTTGTTACGTCATTTCTTAGACGTAATTCACATTGAAAAGAATATATGTGAAATATTGCTTTTGATACTTCTAAATGTTAAGGGAAAGACAAAATATGATTTACGGTCTCAGCGTGACTTGGTGGATTGGGGCGTTAGACCCGAATTGCATCCTGTGTGTATCAGTAAAAATAAATGGAAAGTTCCATGTGCTTCTTATGTGATGACACCTACAAAAAAACAATTTCTAGAAGTATTAGAGACTATTAGAGTTCATGATTTCTATTCAAGCAACATATCTAAACGGGTCAACAGAAGAGAGTTGAAGTTAAAATCTTTGAAGACTCATGATTATCACATTCTTCTACATGAGTTGATTCCAATAACAATCCATCATCTTTTGTCCAATAATGTAAGGGTGATTGTTATTTGGTTGTGCCATTTGTTTAGAGATCTTTGTGCTGAGAAGTTGTCTAAGTCTTTCTTGCAAAAAATGTTAACAGATGCCCCATTAATTTTGTGTGAGTTGGAGAAAATATTTCCTCCATCATTTTCCATGCATGCTACATCTAACTATCCATATTCCCACTAAAATACTTCTCAGAGGACATGTTTCTTTTCATTGGATGTATCCAAAAAAAAGAAATATGTACACATTAAAGTCTTATGTCTGAAAAAGGAATCATCTGGAAGGATCTATCATGAATGGTTACTTGGCTCAAGAATGTATGGATTTCTGCTCAATGTATTTGTCTGATCTTACTACAAGAATGAACAGGCCAATCAGAAATGAAGAAAAAACAATATGAGAAAATTGAACCCAGTTTTCCATCACTTCCTCAAATAAGATGAATTCCTAGATCATATACATTGAAGACATTAATCCTTGAAGAGCGGGAGATGGCACATCACACAATTTTGTTCAACTGTGATTTGTTCGATGACTACATCAGGTAACTAAATTAAATATGTATATATTACATATATATCTATTAATCTATTCATATTTTTTTTATCTACAGGGAACATAAAACAATGATAAATAGAAAGCATCGTTCGTTATATTTGAGAAGGAGGGAGACTTTTCATAGAAAAGAGTTTTTTGCTTGGTTAAAATTGAAGGTAAATATATTACTATTTAAAATAATTAAATCAATATTTAATTAAGTTTAATATTCATTTATATTTCAAGTATTGAGTTTGCCTGCTGACTCTATCTCTAAGGAAATAAGATCTTTGGCTTTTGGTCCTAATATCGTGGTTCATGACTGTAAATCAATTTTTATCAATGGGTATAAATTTATTGTCACCGAATGAACAAAGAACATAAGAACACAACATGATGGTGTTATGGTTACTGCCACAACAAATTTTTATGCCAGTGCATCAGATAGTAGACCGCGATTTAAAAATGTGAGTTATTATGGAGTCGTTGAAATAATAATAATATTGGATTATTAATCTCATGGACGAGTCAGGATGATGAAATTTCATTGGTTTGATTCGATGACGAGACATGAAACATTTATTGATGATTGTGGATTTCAAGTAATTAATATGACTCGCACTCTTACTACCGAAGAACCATATGTATTAGCATCAATGGCTAAACAAGTTTTTTATATCAAAGACCAACTTCGACCTGAATTTGGTGTCATAGTTGAAGTGATTCCAAGACATATTTTTGATGATGGTGATGATGGAATTGACACTATCCCTACTTCCATTGGAACCAATCCATTTATTTCTTTTGATGACTCTAATAGATCAATTGTCAGAGTTGATTGTGAACCTGAATTTGTGGTGGAAAATATATAGAATCATCCATTCATGTTCTCAATTTTTTTGGTTTACATCAAGTTGGGTTGTTAAGGTTGGTACTATTCAAATTTATTTAATATTTATTACAAATATGTTGTATCCAATTTGACCGTTATGTGCATTTTCAATGTTTATTGGTTGGAATTTTTATTTGAATTGCATTTTGTAATTTGGAATTGAACTGTATTTAAACCTAAAAAACCAACATTTCTAACTTGGTGAACATTTTAATGCTTCAACTATGATTTGTATAAAATTTTATGACTCTAAGACCTCTCTTTAACATTTTACTAGGTAATGAACATGATGGTTTGTATTCTTCTGCAAAACATGTATTGAAACCTGCATCATCTACAGGAGCTAAAGAAATTAAATTTTTCCTTAATTTTGACAACTGCTTCACCACTTATGAATCTGGTAGAATCAATGTTCCATGATTTTAATAGACTGATGACACTTAGTAAATAATCATTTTACTAAAAATTAAATTTCTTTATTACATATTGTACGATTTATTGACTTTATTATATATTTTTTCAAGTTCACCTCAAACAATGGTTAGTTAAATTATCCATGAATCCCCCTATTCCCTCTCATTAATTTTGTTTTTTGGGTTACACATTAGTTATCCTTTTCTATTTACTTCCATATATGTTTTCAAATGCAGGAAAATGAAACCAATTGAAGAGAGGTGATGAAAACAAATTATGGACAACAATTATCAGATGGTTGAGTTGGGCATTCCACCACTAGTGCCTGCAGTGAGTATTTTATTTCAAATATATTAATTTAAATAATATATAATGTCATGTGATTAATTTTTTTTAAATTTTTTTTCAGGATCCATCTATTAAGCGACAGTTATTTTATGATCATCCTAGTAGTGGTCCCAGTACTCTGGGTGTTTGTACAGGGGGGGGGGTATGGGAGCTAGACAATCTGGTCGGCATACCCGATTAGACTCTGCCCCTCCCACTGACATACCATCCATCCCACATTCTGATCCCAGTGTGTCGTTAGGGACACACAAGATATTTATCCCTCCCATGTTTTCACCACCCGTTACATCTGAGCCTCCTCACCCATCTGTACCATATCCGATGATGATTCCCACTCCCCATCCAGCATTTGGCCAACCATCCCTGTCATCTTCTTTTACTTCTTCTTCCTTCTCTCTGGGATTTTATATTCCATCTTCTTCAACTATTTCTCCACTAGAGTATGTCCCTACGGATCATACATTGAGACCCACTCCATCTGTACAGGGTGTTCCTTCAGTTTCTGTAGATCCAGCGGCACCCGATCAAATTACCGCATGTATACTTATACAACCCTAACAAATTGTTACACCATTATTTATTTTCATTATAACATGTATTGATAAAATATTTGTTTTTCTTTCATAACAGATACATCTACTGATAGGAGGTGGGGCGGGGGCGTACACACATGCGTTTGATGTGGAACCGCTGCATGCAGTTGACGGTGGACTACAATGAAGAGAGTCAGATGATTGAAAAATCAGGGCAGCAATGTTGGAGTTTTTTGGCGACGCTTGCCAAATACTCCAACATCATTCCTGTCAGCCCGCTCTTATGGAGACAGCTGCCAAATGAAGTCAAGGATAAAACCTGGGTAGAGATATGGGTAAAAAAATCTATTGTATTTAATGAAATATATTAATTTTTTTTATTTATATGAATTAATATTTTGGTGTCAGCTGTGGTTTAATTTTCCCGATGGTGAGGGTGCACGGCCAGCACGTCTAAAGGATTTAGGCGAGCTTTGGAGACCTTATAAGCATGAGTTGTACATTGGCTGGCATGCTAGAGTGGGCACAGAGTTAGAGGCAGCCCTTGTCATGGATGATTTTCCATTAGAACAGTACCGACAGATGATTACTCATTGGAAGACTAGCCAATTTATGGTATTAATCAAATTAAATATATTTAAATGAAAATTTTTATGTTTTTCATTAATAATAATTATTGAATTTTATTTAGGATGCATCTGGAAAAAATAAAAGAAACATTGATTCTAAGAAATACGTCCACACATTGGGATGTAATACGATGTCAGATCATGAGAGACGGTAGGTATGACAGTTTATAATCTTTCTTTACGACTTTCACTTTCTATTGATTCCTCCATAATTTATTCAATTTCTAAAGTTTTTATATAATTTTAGTTATGAAATTACTATGTTTTTTTGGTATTCTATTTTTAATTGTGGTTTTCTACATCCAATGTCATTGTAGAGGCATAAATTGAATATAGAAGGATATGTGCCTCGAGGAAAACTGTTTTACTCAAGTAGAAAGAAGAAAGATGGAAGTGCGGTTAATGAACCGACTCAGCAGCAAATTGTAAGTTTTACTTTGTAGATTTAAAATTTTAATCTCTATTTTTTAACTTAATAATCTATTTATATTTGTAACATACTACTTTAGAGGCCCTTGATGCCCAGGAACCTAACAATTTTGGGCCAAACGATCACTTACATCAGGTGTTGGGAGATGATCACCCTGGTAGAGTATACTGCCGACCTGGGAATAGTATAGTTCTGATGAGGTATTGGACCTCCTCAGGTACGATTTGTAGTGCCACCAAGTTACAGAAGGTTAAGGCATAGGCAGAACATGCTGAAAAAGGGGCCATAGAGACGGGAGAACAGTCTGCTAGGGAAAACACTGCATTTATGAAACTGATGGAAGTTTTACATCCAACACTTCCACCAGAGGCCAGCACTTCTTGTGATGAATATATGTCATCGATGCATTCTATATATGGTGTACCAGGTGGTAGTTCTAGTGGTGGTCGATACGATGGCGAGGAGGAGGAGGGTGAGAAGGAGGCGGAGGTGGAGGAGGAGGGCGATGAGGAGGCCGAGGTTGAGTACGAGGGCGAGGAGGGCGGGGACTGTGATGGGGATGATGATGAGGATGAGGGTGAGGGTGACGATGATGGTGATGATAGTGATGGTGATGAGGGACAGATTGATCCTTTACATTTTTGACCGACATTACTGACCTTTGATGTTTATTGATTTGTTGTGCCTGAATATATGTGTGATTAGGTAGGTCGCATTATCTTTATTTTTTATCTGTTTTAATGAAATTCTAATTTTTTAGTGGAATTTAGAAAATTGATGGTCTGATTAGAAGTTGATATATTGAAATTATTTTTTTAACCTTGAAAGAATTTTCTTAGAAAATATGTAAATACCATCCCATGTGTCCGGGATATCCCCCCCAAACATCCCCCCAGACTGCCTCCGGACAGCCCCCCCCCCACCCTCCTTCCTGGACCCCGGACAGCCCCCCACCCTCCTCCCTGGACCCCGGACAGCCCCCCTCCTCCCTGGACCCTGGACAGCCCCCCCCCCACCTTCCTCCCTGGACCCCGGACAACCCCCCACCCTCCTCCTTGGGCCCCGGACACCCCCCCCTCCTATCTGGATCATGGAAAGCCCCCCCCCCCCCCCCACCCTCCTCCCTAGACCCCGAACAGCCCCCCCCCCCCCCCACCCACCCTCCTCCCCGGACCCCGGACAGCCCCCCGACCCGACATCCCAACATTAGGCGAGCGGTGATTCGGCATATATAAAACATCACAATAATTCACGAAAGGATAAGGACCACCTAACTTTATTCTAGAGACAATCACACTCTTAATTCGGCGTCTTGGATCCCAATCTAAGCTCTCTTTAAAATGGACACCCTTTTAAGTAAAAAAACTGGCATACGGAAAACCAAACAAATGTATTTGGATTGTTTTGATACTTTAGCACAAGGATTCATGGGTCATTTGTGACTATACGCGTCAACCCTGCCTCAATACGAAACACGTTGTGGCCAATACCACTCAAAGTGTCTCACTTTTATTTGAATTGGACAACATTTTAAGTGAAAATAACAACTGGCATACAGAAAACCAACCAAATGCATTTGGATTTTATTGATACTTCAGGACAGAGATCCATGGGTCATTTGTGACGTGTATAAGTCAAATACGCCTCAATCTGAGTCACGATGTGTCCGGTATCACTCTAAGTGTCTTTATTTTGTTTAAAATGGACACCCTTTTAAGTAAAAACAACTGGCATACAGAAAACCTACCAATCGTATTTGAATTGTGTTGATACTTTAGCACAAGGATCCATGGTTCATTTTTGACATGTACGAGTCAACCTCGCCTCAATCTGAGGCACAGTGTGGTCAGTACCACTCAAAGTGTCTCACTTTTATTTGAATTGGACAACATTTTAAGTGAAAACAACAACTGGAATATGGAAAACCAACCAAACGTATTCAGATTCTGTTGATACTTTAGTACAACGATCCATGGGTCATTTGTGATGTGTAGGAGTAAACTCGTCCTCAATCTGAGGCATGGTGTGACTGATACCACTCAAACTGTCTCAATTTTATTTGAAATGGATAGGATTTTAAGTGAAAACAACAACTTGCATACGGAAAACCGACCAAACATATTTTTGATTGTATTGATACTTCAGAAAAAGGATCCATGAGTCATTTGTGACGTGTATGAGTCAACCTCGGCTCAATCCAAGGAACGGTGTGGCCGGTATCACTCGAAGTGTTTGTCTTTTCTTTAAAATGGACAACATTTTAAGGGAAAACAACAACTGGCATACAGAAAACTGACCAAACGCATTCATATTGTGTTTTTACTTTATTAAAAAGATCCATGGGTCATATGTGGTGTGTACAAGTCAACCCAGGATCAATTAGAGGCACGGTGTGGCCAGTATCACTCAAACTATCTTTCTTTTGTTTAAAATGGACACCCTTTTAAGTAAAAACAACAGACATATGGAAAACAAACCAAAAGTTTTCTTATTGTATTGATACTTTAGCACAAGGATCCATGGGTCATTTGTGACATGTACGAGTCAACCTCGACTCAATCCGAGGCACGGTGTGGCCAGTACCACTCAAAGTGTCTCACCTTTATTTGAAATGGACAACATTTTAAGTGAAAACAACAACTGGCATACGGAAAACTGACCAAACGCATTCGGATTGTATTGATACGTTAGGAAAATGATCCATGGGTCATATGTGACATGTAAGAGTCAACCCCGCCTCAATCCAAGGCACAGTGTGGCTGGTACCACTCAAACTATCTCACTTTTATTTGAAATGGACATGATTTTAAGTGAAAAAAACAAATTGAATATGGAAAACTGACCAAACACATTCGGATTCTATTGATACTTTAGGAAAACGATCCATGGGTCATTTTTGACGTATATAACTCAACCCTACCTCGATCTGAGGCATGGTGTGGCTGGTACCACTCAAAATATCTCACTTTTATTTGAAATGGATAGGATTTTAAGTGAAAACAACAACTTGCATACGGAAAACCAACTAAACGCTTTTTGATTGTATTGATACTTCAAGACAACGATTCATGGGTCATTTTTGATGTGTAAGAGTCAACAACACCTCAATAAGAGGTACAGTGTGGCCGGTATCACTCAAAGTGTCTCTATTTTGTTTAAAAATGGCCACTGTTTTAAGTAAAAACAATAGACATATGGAAAACTGACCAAACATATTCTGATTGTGTTGATACATTAACCCAAGGATCCATGGGTCATTTTTGATATGTATGATTCAACCCCGCCTCAATCTGAGGCACGGTGTGGCCGGTACCACTCAAAGTGTCTCACCTTTATTTGAAATGGACAACATTTTAAGTGAAAACAACAAATGGTATATGGAAAACTGACCAAATGAATTCAGATTGTGTTGATACTTTAGGAAAATGATCTGTGGGTCATATGTGATAGGAGTCAACCCCACCTCAATCCGAGTCACGGTGTGGCCAGTATCACTCGAAGTGTCTTTCTTTTGTTTAAAATGGACACCCTTTTAAGTAAAAACAACTGGCATACGGAAAACTGACCAAACACATTCGGATTGCGTTGATACTTTAGGAAAAATGATCCATGGGTCATATGTGATGTGTATGAGTCAACCCCGCCTCAATCTGAGGCACGGTGTGTCCGTTATCACTCTAAGTATCTTTCTTTTTTTTAAAATGGAAACCCTTTTAAGTAAAAACAATTGGCATACAGAAAACTGACCAAACGCATTCGGATTGTGTTGATACTTTAGCACAAGGATCCATGGTTCATTTTTGACATGTACAAGTCAACCCTGCCTCAATCCAAGGCATGGTATGGTCGGTACCACTCAAAGTGTCTCACTTTTATTTGAATTGGACAACATTTTAAGTGAAAACAACAACTGACATATGGAAAACTGACCAAACGCATTCAGATTCTATTTATACTTTAGGAAAACGATCCATGGGTCATTTGTGACATGTATGGATCAACCCTTCCTCAATCCGAGGCATGGTGTGGCCGGTACCACTCAAAATATCTCACTTTTATTTGAAATGGACAGGATTTTAAGTGAAAACAACAACTTGCATACGGAAAACTGACCAAACGCATTCGGATTCTGTTGATACTTTATCACAAGGATCTATGGGTCATTTGTGACGTTTAAGATTCAACCCTGACTCAATATGAGGCACATTTTGACTGGTACCACTCAAATTGTCTCACTTTTATTTGAAATGGACAAAATTTTAAGTGAAAACAACAACTAGCATACGAAAAACTGATCAAATGCATTCAGATTCTATTGATACTTTATGAAAACAATTAATGAGTCATTTTTGACATGTATGAGTCAACCTTGCCTCAATCCGAGGCACAGTGTGACTAGTACTACTCAAAGTGTCTCACTTTTATTTGAAATAGACAACATTTTAAGTGAAAACAACAACTGGCATACAAAAAACCGATCAAACGTATTCGGATTGTGTTGATACTTTAGGACAACGATTCATGGGTCTTTTGTGACGTGTACGAGTAAAAACCACCTAAATCCGAGGCATTGTGTGAATGGTACCACTCAAAATGTCTCAATTTTATTTGAAATGGACAGGATTTTAAGTGAAAACAACAACTTGCATAAGGAAAACTGACCAAACGCATTCAGATTATGTTGATACTTTATGAGAAGGATAAATGGACTAGCCTCAAACAATCCACTTCTCATGTGAGGAACTCCTACCCCTATTCTAAAACACATTATATTTAATATGCCAATCCCATCCTCAAATAGTGGGTTCTAGGACCAAACCAAAGTCCCTTTGGGAACCCAATACCAAAGACATAATTGAATATTCATACCCACTACCCAAAATGGGGATTCATCTCACATCACACCCAGGATACCAAATTACAATTATCCACATACACCCTTGTTCCAATTGAAAGGTCTATGAAAAACATGTAGGCTATTCTGGTAACCCATATCATATGTCGAGATTGACCAATGTTTCCCACTAACACATCAGGAACCATTTATACATGGATACATAGTCATTAGAGGAATATAAACATCCCATGTGCTTCTTATAACTCATCTTAGGTCTAAGCACATGACCACTACCATTGTCTATCTTATGGGTATCATGATCCTTGTCCACTCTACCCAAGTTTTTCTGTTGGTTTTAAGATAGTCAACCTAAGACCATGAGTAAACATCCCATGTGCTTCCTATAACATGTAGGATTTTTCTCTTGTGTGTATTGGTGTTGTGGTTTGAGTGAGGAGTGAATTCTAAATTTTGAATACTGTTATGTGTGTTATTTCTTTTCAATTCTAAATTTCTGAATTCTGGATGTATTGGATTCTCGCTGTATTGGTAATGAATTCTAAATTTTGAATACTGTTATGTGTATTGGATTCTGGATGTATTGGATTTTAATTTTGTATTGGTGTTATGGGTGTTATTTCATTTCAATTCTAGATGTATTGGATTGTGGATGTATTGGATTCTGTATCTTTCTCTTGTGTTGTGGTTTGAGTGAGGAATGAATTTTAAATTTCTAAATTTCTGAATTCTGGATGAATTTTAAACATCCCATGTAGGCTTTTGGATGCTGGTTGTATGTGTTCTTGCAGGTCATGGAGAGTTCCAGGTTGGTCGAGTTGTAGGATGGAGGTGGCTGCTGGCTGCTGTGGAGTTGCAGCATATGTATACCAACGGTTTTCAAAACTATTGGTATAGCCTTTTGATGTTTATTATACCAACGGTTTTGTTATAACCATCGGTATAAACTTCTACCAACGGTTTACAAAATCGTTTGGATGTATATTTCACACTATATACCCACGGTTTTAAACCATTAGTATAAGGGTAACATATACCAACGGTTTGTGAAACTATTGGTATATCTCTCACTTTAACACATATACCAACGATTTCACAAAACCGTTGGTATATGACTATACCCACAGCTTACTTGGCCACGGTTTGGGAAACCGTTGGTATATAATATACCAACGGTTTCCCAGCCTTTACCAATGGTTCTAAACTATTAGTAAAGGGTAACATTCCAGTAGTGGTTACATTCTAATAGTGGTTTCATGTTTGGAATGCGGTCTATCAAATGTACATCCAAATTGTGTGCTACCTCTAACCTCTAAATGTGCATCCAAATGTGAATCCAAACTATGTTCTACCACTAACCTCCCTTTAGAATTCTTCATTGAACTCCTTTTTTTCCCTATTTATTTTCGATTATTTTTGGATGTTATTGGGAAGGTTTAAATAGTATTTTTATGGTATTTGATGAAAAATTAGTTTTATTTTAAATAGATTTTTGAAATTAAAGTTTGGTTTCAAAGTGGAAGTGGAGGTTGGCCTTGGAAAATTTTAAGGGTGTCTGGTGATGTGAAATGAAAATAATTTGAGGTCAAGGAACTATGAATGTTTTAAATGAATAACTTGTGCAATTTTTAGATGGAATCAAGTGATAAATTAATAAAATTTTAAATTGATTTTTTTAATTTAAATTTTTTTCAAAGTAAAGTTTGGAAGTTTAAAATTTGAAATGTGAAGTTTTAAATGGTTGAAAAAGGGGAGGTTTTAAAATTATGTTAGCGACTTGGTTGATTTTTCTTTTGGGATTATTATTTTGAGTTGAGATTTAATTCTCACTACCTATGATTTAAATCGGGGTTGTTATTAATTTGGTTATGTGTTTCTTTTTTTATTCAAAGTATGTCTCCTAGAAGAGTTATGAAGATTCATAGAGGTACGGGTGTGGTTTGGTCAGTCAACGACACCACTCGGACTCATAGAGTAGTGGGGATGGTTTCCTTTTAGGGTTTTTCTATGTTTTGAGGTGATTTGGGTTCTAGAGAGGTAGAAAAATGGATAAAGGTGGTTGAGGGAGTCTTCCACCCTGATCCACTACATTGTATCCAACACCTCCATGCCACAGCCACCTAGGCAGGCACTCATCCCCACGCCACAACCTGCCTCCATGTCATTGTTACGCCAATTTTGGAAGTATCACAAAAAACCTCTTCCTAAGACCCTACACCATAGTTAGACTCTCCATGCCATATATGCCCCTCTTCCATGGTGCAGCCAAGGCTCCATGCTGCAGAGCTCCTACAAGCTGAAATATTATCTCCATCTCCACTAGTTACCCACCAAACTCCTTGGGACCTCTCCCAGATACCTTCACCACCATAATTCCTACAAAGTAATAGGTTGGAAGTTCTAGACTATTACATCAGATACCTCTCAAACTATTCTCATCCTCAAGGATCAAAACCATCCTAGAAAGGAAAATGGGAAAGGGTCCAAACAACCATCCCGTAAGATACCTGTCATGGATCTCGTTACAACTGAACACTTCCACCAACCAAACATGCCAATTCAAGCCGAAAATGATAAAAAAATATCCCACACCACCATACCAACATCCACACTACACAAGCTAACAATTACCACAACCAATATAGCATGGCCCCAAGCACACAAATCAAAGAAATCCACTTCCCATATTAGGATATTATCCCCTTTGGGTGGCACTGAATCACCCACACATTTTAAAACATGTTAGATTATAACATGTCTTGATTAGTAAAGGTTTATCACCTATTAAAATGCTTAAATATTTAATCACACATCATCACATCATCATTAAGGGGAAAAAATCACATCACATAAAATTGTAAGGTTCAAACATCACACCAACAAGGCAAGTACAAAAAAGAAAAAACTCAAAAAAACTCTGGGTACTGGGCACATATATGTGTATTATACTCCCAAGTACACTCCTCTAGGCCACCATATCTCCACAACATACAAACCAAAGGAATGGTCCGTCCATGAAGCACCTTCTCCTAGTGATCCTAGATCTCTACTGGCCACTCCACAAGCATCATGGCATCCTCGATATCCAACTCTCCCCAGTCAATGACATGAGAGTTTTCATGAATATTCCAATAGAGTTGAGAGATGTGGAAGACGTCAAGGATCCTTTACAGTCATGGCAAGAGTGTCAGCCAATAAACCACCTTGCCAATGCACCTCAACACCACAAAAGGCCCAACAAACCAAGGTGAGAGCTTAATCCCCTGCCAAACATCCGTTAACCATGACAAGGATAAACCTTTAGAAACATGTGGTCTCCAACCTTAAACTCCAATGGCCTCCTCTTGTGATCAGTGTAAGACTTATTCCGGTTCTACACTACCTTCATCCCCTCACGAACAACCTAAACCTTCTCTGTCATGCTCTGCGCCACATTGGGATCAAGAACTAATAACTCCCCAACCTCTACCGAGCATAATGGAGAAAGACATGGACACCCGTACGAAGCCTAAAATTTTCCAACATGGCATAAATCTATGAGAAATCAGACATGAACCTCTAGTAATAGCCCATGTAACTAAAGAAACTATGAACCTACGCCACATTTTTGAGTGCCTCCCAAGAAACAATTGCTTTGATCTTAGATGGGTCTATGTACACACCCTGCTAATGCACCAAATACCCAAGAAAATGAACCTACCGAGTCCAAATCTTACACTAGGACAACTTTCCATAGATCTAGTGGCATCGAAGGGCCTACAAAACATCTCTGATATGATTAGCATATTCCTCCTATTACTTCAAGTAGATCAAGATGTTTTTGATGAACATGACTACAAACTAGTCCATGAATTCATGGAAAATGGAGTTCATGAGACCCATGAACACAATTGGTGTGTTCGTAACACCAAATAGCATGACCACCAGCTCAAAGTGCTCATACCTATATCTGAAGGTGGTATTTAGGATATAATCATCTTTTACCCTTAATTGGTGATACCCAGACCGCATATCGATTTTGGAAAACCAACTAGATCCTCTCAACTAATAAAAAAGATCATCAATACTCAGGATGGGGTAGTTATTCTTGATTTTCACCCAATTCAACCTCTAGTAGTCTATACACAACCTTAGACTACCATACGCCTTCTTGGATAATAACACTAAAGTGCCCCCACAATGACACTCTAGGTCAGATGAAACCCTTCTTCATTAGATCATCTATCTGAATCCTCAACTCCCGCAACTCAGAGGGTATCATATGATAAGGATCTAGTGAAATTGGAGAAGCACTGAGCAGCAGGTCTACCCCAAGATCAATATCACATTGAGGGGGTAGCGTCGCAACCTCATTAGGGAAAACATCCAGAAACTCCCCAATGACCCTGGGAAAATCCACCATCCCAGCATCCACTAATTCCATAGACAACTAATCTATCAAAGAGATAAGGGTATCCACATGTTTGTTTCCTAATTGAAAAATATGATTGCCAATGAAAAATGCACGCTGACCATCCACATTTGAGAACATGACTCTCCTCCAAAAATAGTCGACAATAGAATGAAAAAAATAAAACTAGTCAATTCCAAGGATTACATCATATGGATTCATCTATATAAAGAAATAGCCCCCACGTAACTGACATGGCTCCATCATTAGTCTATACCCTGACATGTCAAAAAAGCTAGTTTAGCCTTCGACTGGCGTAGTCAACACTAGGGACACGAGAATCATCTCTACATCTATTCCTAGAGCATAGACTAGAGAAGGTGTAACAAAGTATTGTGAATCTTCTAAATCAAACAAGGCACACACAAGGGTAGATGACAGGCTAATAGTACCTCTAATAATCTTTGGCTCCTCTAATACTACCGCCTCCACTGCATGCAACTGACCACGTCCAACTCCTCTACCTCACTCCTGACATCCACCTCCATGGACACACTCATGTTAGGGTCCCTACAGATGAGGAATGTCCTGAGTTCAACCTCTTCCTTACCCATCTCTTCTCAGTGGAGCATAAGCCTATTACCCGTACTAATGAAATGGTCGTGTCGGCAGTTGCTACTGAGGATGACACTAAACCAAACCACCACCACTAAATTGAGCTCTAAGATCCATTGGGTACTAATTATGATGATGACCACGACCCCTATAGGTGAAGCACACTGACCTAAGGCCCCCAAGAAAGTCACAGAAACCACCGACCCCGTAAGGTCAGAAAGGAAGATGAAAAGGTTGATTCCCTGCTAGTTGAAAACTCAATGGCCCTAGCACCTGAGACCCGCCACTAAAAAATCTACTCCTTGAGGAACCCTACTAGTTCCCCTCTCATAATAAACCTCCTCATGAGTGAATACCCTCGATCACCTCCACCTTCTTTTGAACCTCCAAATATGTTGGAAATATAAAAGGAGTAACTACATATTGGATAAAAGGACATAGTTCCTCCTCAAGATGCCACACCCAGGACTCCACATTGGGAAAAAGATATGGGGTGAAATGAAAAAGGTCCTTAAACTTGATCTCAAGATTCTGCATAGACATAATCCTCTGATGAAGAGGGATAAGCTCCTGAATCTTCACCGCCTTCATGGTCAATGAGAGAAACTCTGAGAGGAACTCCTTCTGAAAGTCTAACCACAACACATCTGCCTTTGCACAATCAATAAGGAACAACACCCACCACAAACGCACAACTCCTCACATTTGACTAACTAACAACGGAACCCAATGCTCTATCTAGACCTTTATCAAACCGAATCCAATATTGATCTCCTCTAATCAGCACTCTAACTCCACACCAGAGACGTTGCCCTCATACTTCACCAAATCCTACTTCTAAAAGGTGTGTGATTTCCTCTTACACTTATCATCCTCCTCAATCAGATCAACCCTACAGAGATCAACTAGATCAATATGCTAAACCTCCACTATCTAAACCACATGTGGATAATGACCATGAATTATAAATAAAATGGAAACAATGATTTATTAATCCTGTTAGTATGTAATTTCATTATGATTCTTTTAATTCATTTAAACTTTCAAAAAATCACCCAATTCAAATAATAATACAAGAAATCATGATGCATGTATCTCTCCTAGGTCTCTACCCTAAAAGTGAAACCACTCACATGGTCGTTAGGTAGGCTCAGAATTATTATATCGGATCACAGGGGGGGATAAAATATCATGTCCTAGCTAGTCTTCCTAGGTCTATTTCATGCACTAAGGTCAACTGACATGGTTTCCCAACCATCCCATGCACTCCTCACTGTGTTTAACTCCAAACTTCACTATATCAGTCAACCAAAACCCTCATATACCACCCCGTCATGACCCCCACCCTCCAAAGGTACCCAACCTAGACTGAAAATGAAGAAATAAAAATAATGACCACTGAGTTCTACCTTCAATAGGCCTCGGGTTGGTGATAAGCACTGAGGGTATAAAAATATCGCATAAATGGAAGGCATTGCCCTCTATAAAATAGGATTGAAAGATAGGATGAATCAACCATAAGAAACTTCAGGGAATTATATAAAAGTAAACCCAAAACCATCCAAAAATGTGTGTATAAGGTAAATAGATACAAGGAATCTCCAAATAAATACCAAAAGAAAACACTAAGGCAGTGACATTGAAACATTTCCAAAACCTAATCTAGAAATGTCAAGCACGACCCACTGAGTCCTCCTGGAAACCTGAAAAATAGTTTATATATGTAGGGTGGCCATACAAGTATACTCAGTAGGATCACACCCAAATTCTCTCATTCACAAGTAGAAAGAGAATATTGATGCACTGGTGAGAAAACTGTAGAACCAACAGAACCTAAAAAGGTCAACTAACAAATCCACATTCTCACCATGTCATGATCACCAAATAATGCATCCAAGTATAGTAACGTAATAAGAGAATCATATCGATAGAAAGGGTACCCTTCACTACTTTCCCATTGATTTTACACTCTTACACCCCAACATTGTATGTCCTAGGGATCTCTTCTCTTCCATATATCACACATC
The DNA here is from genome assembly GCA_963277665.1 of Viscum album. Classification (NCBI taxonomy): domain Eukaryota; kingdom Viridiplantae; phylum Streptophyta; class Magnoliopsida; order Santalales; family Viscaceae; genus Viscum; species Viscum album. Next base: position 1,956,086,217 of record OY728130.1, read on the forward strand.
ACCTGAAGGCACCTGGGCCATCACATTATATCACATATCACCTGAAGGCACCGGGGCCATCACATCACATCACATCACATATCACTTGAAGACACATGGACCATCACATCACATCACATATTTCCTGAAGACACCTGGGCCATCACATCACATCACATCCATAACAAAAATAGTATGGTATCGTGAACATGATGGACATAAACCTCATTCCATCATCCTACCATGAACGACCCCCACTATAATTTATCTCATCGATCTAATCAGTCTCATCAATTGCCACAAAAAGTGCACTTTTTATGTCTATTCATCACAACTCATGCATCATAATGTCTCCTAGAAGAGAGAGCGGGGAAGAGTGGGTAGCCATCCATCCAGCCTCGCCATGGGATGTTGGAAAAAATACCCCTAAAATATTTGGTTTCCAGAACATGGTGCTCAATGTGGGTGGGGTACATATAGAAATCACAAGGAAATACAATATATATATATAATAGACTCAATAAAAAATACCAAACATATGGGTTCACAACAAGAGCTCCATCTCAAATCACATCATCGCCACCAAGCCTCACATCCTTCACCACTTTTGTTGCCACCACTAAATGCAAAGAACCACACAAGCAAGCCACACCACAACCACATTTAATTTTCTTTTAATTTAAACCAATTTCTAGATTTTCCATTTCCATCCATCTCATTTATTCCATCCCATTTATTTTACATTATCAAATGACCACTTTAATCATGCTCCCCATTTCAATTTTAACACTCATTAGCAATTTCAACCCATTTCATTTCAATTCATCATTAACAATTGTTCTATTACTACCTGGGAAACTAATACAACACACAACATCACAACAACCCATCTATCTCAATCCAATAATCCCCACATTACCACCACTTCTCATCACAGTCACTATATCATAACTACTTCTGATCACAACATCCACATATCATAACCACATCTCATCACATCTTCCCCCACATCACAACCGCGCATCACAGACACACAACACAACACCTTTCACATCATTCACATAACACTTCATATTTAAACAAGAGGCTTCTCATCACTTTCACTTATTTATTTCAAGGGAATTCTCAAACAACCCATAATTTCCATGTGCAACCAATTTATTAGCTAAATATACATTCTTATCCAATTTCCTTTAATTTTTTATCAAAAAAATACACAAAAAGGTTCCACAAACACATCAACCACAGTGAAACAAAATCCCCCAAAATCCACGATTTTCAATAAGGCGTCAATCTCGTAAAATCATAATATCAAATAATATCAAAACTTTTAAAACATTCTTTTCATTCCCCTTCCCATTAATTTTAAATTTAACCAATTCATTATATTCATTAGGATAGTTCATACTATCTTCCCAAAAGATAACAATAGCATAACTCCTCCTATATGATAGAAATAGATGAGAAACAAAGGATCCCCTTTTTGTGGAAACGCCAGGAGATGCAGTAATAGGATAGGTTTGTAGATGAAGAAAAGATAGAAGAAAGAATCACACAGGGCACAAATATTTACATGGTTTTGGAAATGATCCCTACGTCCATAGAAAGGCATAAATATCACTAGATTCAGGAGCACAAAATACAAGGAGTATCTTAAAGTTTCAAGCATAAGAAACCCTAGCCTGAAATGGGATAATAAAGAAGATGAAGTGTTGTGTCACCAACCGTTCAGAAAGTCCGCACTACTATAGTGAATAGTGGCTAGAAGTCTGCATCACTATAATGTCACGACCACCCAAGTCTAAGCTACTACAATGGTAGGCGACTGGAAGTTCATGGAGCTACAGTACTATTGTCTCCAAAGTTTGAGCTGAAATAGTAGTCGTGCCAAAGTCCACACTACTATAGTTCCCTGTCAGTGTCGGGCGATCATCTCTACTACAGTGCCCCAAAATTTAGGTCGGGGGCCTTTATCCACCAAAACCCCAGAGCAGGGGCATGTTTCCCCATACAACCCCCAATGAGCTCAACCCATGGAGTTGTGGCCTGGTGTGCATTATGAGCCAAAAGAATTCGGCCCAACATCATCCAAAGAGGATCTGGCTCCACCAATCCAACAATCGCCCACTTGGAGCCTAATCTTCTACGATATCTTGCTTCGATGCCACTGACTTAGACAACTTACTTAATCTAAGATTCTCATCTTCACTCACCAGTGGTGTGCTTTCCATTCACAACTTCAATTTAAAGATTAAAATCCATGAAATACCAGTTATTTTCCTTATTTTTCTCCTATGGTGTCCTCTCATATTCCTCCTATCATCCTCCATTTATCAGTGGAGACCAATAGAGGCACAACAGTGCCTGAACCTCTGTATTACCGTTGGTTTAGTCAAAAAATATGCTGGATTGTTTGTCCCACAAATCTTATGCAATGTCAGCAACCCATCATGTATCAACCCTCTGATAAAATGGTACTTTAGATGAATTTTCTTCATCCTTGCATGAAACAATGAGTTATTTGAAAGATGTATAGCACTCTGATTGTCACAGTTCAATACATTTTCCTCTCACTTTCTACCCAACTCATCCAACATGTTCTTCAACCAAACCATCTCCTTTCTAGCTTCTACTATAGTAATGTATTCTGCCTCTATGGTAGATAAAACTGCCACCTTTTATAGTTGTGATATAAAACTTACTGGAAGTTCCTCCACATGTAAATACATAACTTGTGGTACTCCTGCTTTTGAAGACATGTCCAAGGTCATCATCCAACTACCCCTGCAATTAATTCCCTTTCCCAAAGCACGAAGATACCTCCTTACTACCCTTCAAATACCTCAGTATCCACTTCACAACTTCCCAATGTTTCCTTCCAGGGTTATCTATGTACCTTCTCACGACTCCCACCGCATGAGCAATGTTAGTTCAAGTACAGACCATGGCATACATCAGGCTTCTAAAAACCGATGCATATGGAACCTTTTTCATGTACTCAACCTATTCTTCCATCTTCGGTGATTACTCCTTTGATAGTTTGAAATGGCCTTCCAGAGGAATAGATACTGGATTTTCTTCTAGCATAATGAATCTTCTCAAAACCTTTCCAATGTAGTCAATCTGTGATAACATGAAGGATCTAATTGCACATTCACTCTTGATCTTCATCCCCAAAATCTTTCCATCTTCTCCAAGATCTTTCATTTCGAACTCCTTATCCAGATGCCCTTTTAGCTCATCAATTCTCTGCATACATGATCCTGTAATGAGCATGTCATCCACATATAGAAGCAGTATAATATATTCATCGCCAAAATACTTGATGTAACAATATTGATCCATGTCACATAGTTTTTATGCATTTTTAGTCATGAATGAATCAAAAATTATATTCCACTGCCTGGGTGAATGCTTCAGCCCATAAAAGATCTTCTAGAGTTTTCACACTAGGTCTTCCTTCCCAAACTCAACATATCCCTCTAGCTAATACATATAGATTTCCTCCTATAGATCTCCATGAAGGAAATAAATCTTGACATCAAGATTCTCAAGATGAAAGTATTATGGAACCACAATGATGAGAACCACCCGGATAGTGGTAAGCTTCGCTATAGGTGAGAAAATTTCAGTGAAATGTACTCCTTCATTCTATTGAAAGCCTTTCACCACCAGCCTTTCCTTAAACCTCCTCTTGCCATCATGTTCTTCCTTGACCCGGTACACCCATTTGTTCTGAAATGATTTCTTCCCTTGTGGAAGATGTGTCAACTCCCAAGTATTATTGTCATGTAGTGAAGAAATATACTCCTTCATGGACAAATCCCACTTTATCGACTCCTTTAAATACATTTCCTCTTCAAAATATTATGGTTCTCCACCATCAGTCAATAAAAAATAGTGTAATGATGGTGAATACCTATGAACAGACCTTCTCACCCTTCCTGATCTCCTCAACTCCACTTAAGGAGTAGGCTCCACTAGTTCTGGTGTCTCATTCTCAAGTACACCTTTAAGCTTCACATTCTCTTTGCACTCTGATTCTCTGTTCCCATTTTCATATTTAGTTGCATGGTGATCCTTGTATGTGACACCTTCATTAAATATCACATCTTAGATCCTGATGACCATCTTGTTGAGATCATCCCAAAACTGGTAACTGAAATCCTCACCTTCATAGCCAATAAAGAAATATGGGTTAGACTTAGCATCAATCTTGTCCCTTGCATCAGCATCAATATGTATATATTCCAAACATCCAAAGACTCGTAAATGTGAGAGTTTTACATCCTAACCAAACCAGAGCTCCTCAATTAGACATTATCTGATTGATATAGATGGACTTATGTTGATGAGATATGTTTCCATGTTCACTACATTAGTCCATAAGGTCTTGGGTAACCCTGAATGCAGCCTCATGCTCCTAGCACATTCATTAAGTGTCATATTCATCCTTTTAGCTAAAAAATTATTTTGTGGTGTTCCTGGAATATTATTCTCTCACCGAATTATATTATTTGAACATAATTCTATAAACTCATTACTGTCTTACTCTCCACTGTTTTCAGACCTCAAACATTTCAGATTTTTTCCTGACTCATTCTCCACAATGGCCTTCCACTTCTAAAACACCTTAAACATAGCATATTTCCTTTTTATAAACTAAATACATACCTTCCTTGTTGATTCATTGATAAATTTCACATAATATTGTGACCCTCCAAGAGAATGTACCAGTGTAGCCCCCAAAACATGAGTGTACACCAAGTCTAGCTTCCCAGCCTTCGGTGTTCTACCCACTTTTGAAAATGATGCCTTATTTTTCTTTCCAAGGATGAAATATTCACATAAACCAACTTCCACTAACTTCAGCTCTAGTAGCATTCATTTTGTCATCATCACCTTCATTCCCCTCTCACTCATGTGGGTTAACCTATAGTTCCACAGTTGTGAATACCCAATAGGGTTTATCAATGCAAGTATGTCCATGTTAGTCTCTCTCATATTGTATATGGAACCATTATTTTCTCCCTGAGCTATGACCATAGATCCCTTGGTAATCTTCTAGGAACCACCAGTAAACATGGTACTGAAGCCTGCATCATCAAGATTCCCAACAAAAATAATATTTCTTCTTAAACTAGGGATATAACTCACATTTTATAGAACCAGTAAACTCCCACTGTTGGTCTTGATCCGTGCATCTCCTTTCCCCATGATCTATAAGGGTTCACCATCAGCAAGATGTACATTTCAAAACTTTCTAGAAACATAATTGTTCAGGAGACCCTTCTCTGATGTGGAATGGAAAGACGCCCCTAAGTCTAAAATCCAAGACTCTATAGAGCTATCCATGCTCAGTAGTAACGTGCCATCAGTTTCTTTAGACATCGTGTTTTCTCCATTGGTTTTAGTTGCCTTTTTTTTCTATACACTCTTTCTTTTCATATCCTTTATTAACTCAAGTTTAGCAGGTAGGACCATCCCCCTTTCCCTTGTCTCGTCTCTTTCATCTTGACTTTGATCATCCTATGTGATTGTCTTGCTACACATATATTCCTCTTCCTTCAACATTTAGAGTAGAACCAGAGAATCTACCTGATTCTCTCCTTTGAAAATCCTCACTGAGGATTAAGTACTGCACATCCTTTAGAACAAGCTTGATATTCCCTGAAGAACTGCTCACAGCTGTTACAGTCACTTCCCAACTATCAGGTAATGAAGACAGTAAAACCAGTGCACATACCTCATCGCCAAGCACAGTTTCCACTAATATCAACTGACTTATGATGGTGTTGAATTCGTTGATGTGATCTGCAGCAATTCCCCCTTTAACCATTTTCAAATTGAACAATCGTTGCATCAAGTGCACTTTTTTTGATGCAGAAGGATTCTTATACATATTTGTAAGAGCTTTAATTAATGTAAGGTGAAAAACTCTCAGAACCTATTGATCCAGTATCTCCCACTCCGACTACTCCATGTCTTTTGGATTTAAACACAGAAGTGGAAAATTCATTTTCTTCTAGTAAAGATAGTCTTCGATCTACATCCTCTAGTATCTGAAGTTAGTTCCATCGAAGTGGTCAATCTTTAACTTGCCTTCTTTCATAGCCATCGTACAATTCAAGAAATCTGAACCTCCCTTTGATACCAATTATTGTGGAAACGCCGAGAGACGCAACAACGTAATAGGTTTACATATGAAGCAAATCCATAAGAAAGAATCACACAGGACGCCATGGTTCAAGAAATGATCCCTACATCCATGGAGAGGAAGAACTATCATTAGATTCAGGAGAAAAAATATAGGGAGTAACTTAGAGTTTCAAGAACAAGAAACCCTAGCTTGAAATGGGATAATAAAGAAGATAAAGTGTCGTTCCACCAACTGCACAAAAATTCTGCACTGCTATAGTGAACGGTGACTGGAATTCTGTATCGATACAGTGTCACAGTCACCCAAGTCCAAGCTATTATAGTGGCAGGTGGCTGGAAGTGCACGAAGCTACAATACTATTGTCTCCAAAGTATGAGCTGTAACAGTATTCATGCCAAATTCCACACTACTATAGTGCCCTGTTGGTGTTGGTCAGTCATCACTTCTATGGTTGATTAGTGTTGCTACAGTGCCCCAAAATTTGGGTTGGTAGCCTTCAACCCCTAGACCCCTTGAGCAAGGGCATGTTGCCATCTACAACCCCCAACGAGCTCACCACGGAGCTCGACCCATGAATTTGTGGCCTGGTGTGCAGTATGGTCCACAAGAATTCGGCCCAACATCCAAATAGGATCTAGCTACACCAATCCAACACCCCTACCTCAAACAGAGCTTTTTGGTTCACTGCACAAGGTTGAATCAAAAATAAAGTCTCCATAGAGCACCAAAATGAAGGAGAGCGCCCTTACCAGCCTAGAACACAACCACCACATCAACCTCTTATCGAAACAATACCCAAACCAATGGTTCCCTAACAGCATCCTTTCATCAGATGAAAAATAGGGAGGAAAGAAAGGATGGAAAAGAAGGAAAGTCACCTAGAAACACCAATGATTGATCTCCTATGGTCAGGGTTGAAATCCACTGAAAGGGGGGTGAAAGAACACCTTGGGACACACTTGGGTTGCCCAATAAATGATGGAAAAGTAGGATAAAATGGTAGGTTTGAGGGAATTTGGGTTTTTATACCCAGAATACAAAACACAACACCACAGCGTAGCCTCCTTCACCACACCATAGAACTGTTGAAAAGGGAGTGGATTACGACGCATAAGGGGGGACCACACCACAACCTAGATGGTCAAAGGTATGTTTGAGAAACATGGTTATCTCTACTCCAAATATCTGATAAAATAGGAAAGGGACTACAGTGCAGCCAAAGACACTACACCATAGAACTCATCCACTAAGAAGAAGGCTATTTCATGGCCCAGATCCATAATGCAATTGTTCCTAAAAAGGAAGAACTGCTGAAAACTCCACCCTGAGACACTATGTTGCACCCAACATATCCACACTAAAGCCACCTAGGAAAGAACGCATCCCCACACTACAGCTTGCCTTCATTCCATAGCTAGGCTGATTTTGGCAGTAGCATTGAAAACCTCCTCCTAGTCCCCTATGCCGCAGCCAACCTCTCCACACCACAACTACCCCTCTTCTATGGTGAAACAAAGTATCCATGTTGTAGAGATCCTCTAAGAATAAATCTCATCTTCAATCACACTACTTTCCCTCCAAACTCCTCAGTACCTCTCTCAGACACCTCCACCACCATAATTCCCAAAATGTAATGGATCGGGAGGTCTGAGCCGTTACAGGTGTAGATAAGAGGATACTATTTTGGGTGAACCTTATTTAGTTGTTTCTTATGTTTCTGATGCTTTCCATTAGGGCTGCATATCGTTATAGAAACACGCATTTCTTACCCCTCATTCTCACTTTCCAAAGGTGGGCGACCTCCACCACCATGGTTGGTGATGTTGGATCCTTAATCAAAATGGGATGATGAGATTTTGGTTCCTCCTTCCATGGATTCCTCCTTGGTGCTCATTTCCTAGTTTGGGTCTACCTCATAGATTTGAGTCATGTTCATGAAACTCGTTCTCGGTATCATCTCGAGGTGGATTCCAGTTAATTATGTTACTTTTATCTCAATAGGGAAGCAACCTTTAGTCAAAGTAGGTGGTAACTTTAGGTATGTGTGGACATCTTTGGATGTTGGGTGTGTTGGGAACCTGTAAAGCCTTATCCTTTTGAAGTCAAAGGTATCTCATATGAGGCATCTTAGGCACAGAACCCAAGGCATCCCATGTTGGCCACAAGGTAGTTGACACCAAGGGTGTAAGTCGTATGAGTATTTTTACCTTAGGCATCCCATGTTTATTGTATGGGGTAAAGGTTTTGGATCAGGTCATAGGATTAACATCTTGTGGGGATAGATGGGCTGCAGGTTTAACATCTTGTGGGAAAAAATGGGTCGTAGTTTTAACATCCTGCAGAGACATATGGGTCATAGGTTTAACATATTGAAGGGATAAGTGGATCGCAGGTTTAACATACTGCGAAGACAAATGGGTTGCAGGTTTACCGTCTTGAGAGGAAAAATGGGTCACAGGTTTATGGTCTTGGGGGAAAAATGGGTCACAGGTTTAACATCTTACGAAGATAGATGGGTCATAGTTTTAACATCTTGCGAGGACAATTGGGTCACATGTTTAACATATTGTAGGGACAAATGGGTTGCAGGTTTAATGTCTTGTAGGGAAAAAATGGGTCTTAGGTTTAACATCTTTTGGAGACATGTTGGGAACAATTTTATCATATTGTGAGGATAGGTTGGGCACATGTTTAATGTCTTGTGGGGATAGGTTGGTAACAGGTTTAACATCTTGCAGGGATAGGTTGAGCGCATGTTTAACGTCTTGTAAGGATAGGTTGGGCATAGGTTTAATGTCATGCGGGGGAATATTGGGTGCAAGCTTAACGTCTTGGGGGGAAAAATGGGTGATTAAGTGTGTCCCCAGGGGGAGATTTGTGATTTGGTAGAGTGTGTCCCTAGGGGAGAGATTTTACACTTTGGAGTTGTTGGGATTAAACCTCAAGGAGGTTTCCTGCATACCCTATTTATGATGCATGGATCATAACCCACATAGTTCAATTCGGTAGTTTAAGGTCATGTGATAGGACCAATCCATGCAGTTTAGCGTCATGCAGTAAGGATGCTCGTGTCACTAAGGATCATTAATGAGGGATGGTGTGGGGCTTACACATTAAAGATTCCTAGGGGTGTTGGCTATAGGGTAACATCCCATGCAAGGGGAGGAGTGGCCTCCCATGATGGTCATATATGGGGAATCTTGTGTTTATTACATAGGGTAAGGTTATACTTTAGTGTCATGTGTTGATGATGTTTTCATGAAGTTTAATGTCATGCGACTAGGAAGTGGATTTAGACAGTTTTATGTCATGAAGCTCGGATGTTGGGTATGATTGGGGCTTACATGTGGAAGTTTCCCAGGTGCTGCTAGGAGGTAGTGATGATGTGGTTAGGGCTTATGTATAGAAGCTTCCTGGATGCTTCTAGGATGTAGTGATGGAATGATTTGGACTTATGCATGGAAGCTTCTCAGGTACTATTAGGAGTAGCAATGGTATGAATGAGGTTTATGTGTTGGGAGATTCCTGGGTGCTGCTAATAGTGGTGATGGTATGGATGGGGCTTATACATGGGATCTTCTTGGGTGATTCTAAGAGAAGTGATGATGTAGTTGGGGATTACGTGTAGAAGTTGTCTAGATGATGGGGTATCGTCTCATGTGTATCACATGAGGAGTCTCATGTTTCTCACATGAGTCATCCTGCACTTATCACACATTGAATCCCATTTTTGTTGCATAGGGTAGGGTTATAGTTTAACATCATGTGAAAGGAAATGGTGTGCCGAGAGTACGCATTGAGATTCCCATCCTTTATTTCTTATGTTGGGTCAAGAGGGAATCTCGACCCGATGGTGGGTCAAGGAATATGATTGGGGCTTACACCTGATAAGGAGTCCCATGGGGTTATTTAGGAGTAGCAAGGATATATGTGGGGCTTACACTCTAGGGTTTCCCATTCTTCTTCCTCATGTCGGCTCATGAGGGAAACCCATGTTCCTATCATAGGGTAGGGTTATAGTTTAATGTCATGTGAAAGGATGTGGTGTGTGGGGCTTCTGCATTGAGTTTCCCATCCTTTCTTCCTCATGTTGGGTTATGAAGGCATCTTGACCCGTTGATGGGTCAACGAATATGATTAGGGCTTACACCTGATGAGGGGGTCATGGGGGATGCTTGAGAGTACCAGGAATATATGTGGGGATTTCACTCTAGAGTTGCTCATTCATCATCCTCATGTTGATCCATGACAGTGTCTCGACTTTTTGATGGGTCGAGGGATATGATTGGGGCTTACACCTGAGGAGGAGGACCATGGGGGTGTTTGGGGGGCATTAGAGGTATATTGGGAACTTGCACACTAGGGATGCCCATTCTTCTTCCATGTGTTAGACCATAAGGGAGTCTCAACCTACTGATGGGTCGAGGGATATGATTGGGTCTTATAGCTAAGATGGAGGCCTATGATGGCTGTTTGGTGGTCATCTCAAGATCATTACATGAGGCATCTTATGCTTGACACATAAGGAATATCGTTCTTTTCACATGAGGCATCCTATTCCCATCATATAGGGTATACTACAATTTAAATTCATGGACTACTAGGTGAAAGATGCCTAGAAATGGTTGGTGTTGGAATTATGCAAGAGCAGCCCTCTCTGGTTCGACCTGGTACAGAAGTTAGACAATGGGGTTTTAGGAATTTCTTGAGGAGTGTTTCAACTCAAGGTATTTGGAGAATCCAAGAGGAGAATCTCAATTCATTACACAATAAAGGGACTAAGAGGATCATGTTGACTCAAGGTATTTCAGAAAGTGTAGTGGAGTATCTCGACTCATGGTATTATATGGGGTGGATGTTGGGGCTGTATAAGGGTGTAACCCAAAACATCCTCGACCCAGTCTGGATTTTTTGTTGTACGGATCTCTATTTTTTATGGGGGTCAGTGATGGATGCGAAGGGACTAGGCCGGAGGCCCAATACTACATCCCGACATTAATCCTGAGCAAGAGTGCGGGGATGTAGCCCCCATGATATGGACCAGTGGGTGTGATGGTAGAAGTTTCATGAAAGTAGGGTTTTTTTAAGATGATCAATTTTAACGAAATTGTTCTCAATGAAAGAAGGGATCCAAATGGATATGGAAAACACCATTTCTCTAGTTTTGCGAAAATTGGAGTTTCACAAGGCATGTCCATCTTACATGAACAATGTTCTTCATGGATAGAAGTTTCATGAAACATCCTCAAACACTAAACCATATATGGAAGGGCTCATGTGAGGGAATTCATGAAAGATTACCCATGGGGAAATGGGTTGCGTGAATTCGCAAAACTTTTGGAGTTTTGGGAATTGAGAGCGTAATGTCGCAGCTCTGCATCTCCTCCCCCCAAATGATGACTTAAGGGGGGTATTTATAGGCTCAGTATAGGAAAGGGCATCAGTTTCTCAAAAAAATGAGTCTTTCATGGAAGATTATAAGCTTTGCGAATGGATGGAGTTCTGCAAACTGGACACACATTGTGTGAAGGTTACTGCCTCAAGCTTCACGTGGCTACGGACTTCCTTGAAACAAAGTTACACTGCATTCTCATGAAATTTTGAGTTTCACATCTAAAGTTTCATGAAATTCTGTGCTTTGTTCCAGAATCTCCCTTTCTGACCATTTTCAGAAGTCTAACTTCAAACAGCCATAACTTCTAATTTGTAAGTCTGATCGTGCTCCATGACCAGTCAAATAAAATCTTGTGAAACAAACTATGGTTCTGGATCAGGGTTCTCAATGTTTGGTCCATTCTTTGATGCATTTTTTTAGTGCCAACAACTTCTTCATAGAAGAATCCTTCTTGTGTGTGCATCCAATGTGATCAGTTCGGTCATTCTAAGCCCTCTTGCTCATATGTTCCTAAGACCTATCTTTATTATGGTTAGTTGGGAAACCTTTATAATTTTTTTAGTGGGAATCATCTTTTAGGGAAGTGTTCCTCTTTGGTTTCAAAATCTTGATAGTGGTTTGAGAATATTTTGATGCATTTCCCCCTTTTCCTTTTTCCCCTCATTTTATTTTCTTGTTTTATCATTTTTTCAATGGTGATCCTTGGTGCGTTTTTTGAGTTATGTGTGTTTTTTAGGGTGCTCTATTTTTTGTGTTTGTTTAGAGAGTGAGCGGTTGTTTTGAGGAATATCTGATTTTTTTTTTGGTTTCATTGTTTGAGTCTCTTAGGTTAAGGATTCTAGTATTGGTCCTTCAAGTCTTGTTTTGCTTCGATTGAACCACCATAATTAGTGAATTCCTAAATGGGGGAGATCCAATTTGGATCTCCATCTCTTGATCTCCCAATTGGTTTGGTCAAGTGAGATTGTTTTGGAGATTTGGTTAGGAGTTCCTTTCTTCTTTCAGTCAGAGTGTTTAACTTTTCTTTCTTTTCCTTTCAAAACTCAATGACTTTCTATGGGAAGAAAGTGGTTATGGTGGGGATAATTGTCACACTTTGACCTATCCCATACTCAGAGTTTTGGTTCTTTTGTGCAAGGCGTACGGTTAGCCCGCACGGTATGTCTAATCGTGCAACAACAGTGTGTTTGAGGCTGTAATCTTGATATAATTGTTTGTCATGATTGACACATAGACTGCTTAACCGTGCAACCCAACCGTGTGATGTCCGGTTTCTCTCCATTAAGGGATGCATGACTGGCACATGGTTTGGTAAACTGTGTGGCCAAACTGTGCACAATGCTCAAAAAATTAAATTTTTGGGTTTTATAAAAATAACCTTTCAGGTTTAAGACCCCAAACGGGGTGTTTTCTTCCCATTCGACTAAGGCATACAAATTGGAAGCCCTAGGCGCACCCCAGTTCATCCTCCCTTGTATTTTTGGGTGTTTTCTCCCTCGATTCTTAGTGCTCCTCTTACAGTAGCCCCTTCCTATTCTCCACTTCCCTTATTTCTTATTTCCCCTTCTTCCCTTAGCATAGTTCTCTCTTGGACGAAACCTATGGTGATGGTTTGATTTTTTGTGCTTTGGTTCTTAGTGTCAAGGTGTGTGGATCGTGACTCGGGTCTTGGTCTTCTCGTTTCTGAAGGTTTGGTTCAATCCACACAAAGTTTGAGGTAGGTGGTTTTGTGCCTTAGCTTTTTCTTCACACATTATATGTGTTTGATCTTTCTAAACTAGTTTCCCCTCAAGTTATAATTACTTTAGTGTTCTTAATTATGTTTACAAATCTATTTCTAGGGAATAAAACCTCGTTAATTATTTTCAAAGGAATCTGGTGTATGCCATGTGTTTGATAAAATGCCTAAAGGGGTTTTGAGTGGGTTTTAAATGTTCAAATTGATGATGTTGGATTTCTAATGCTTCTAGATAATTTTATTATGGGTTTGAATTATTGGTTTCTTTGGTTCCTTGATTCTGATGGGCTTATCATGGTTTACTTTGTTGGACTCCCTTATTTTGGATAAATATTTTGGATTTCATTTCCTTATAGGTTTCTTTGGTTCTTCCCATGAACACATATACATATATATACATGTGGTTAAGAATCTGTATATGTATGTGTATGAATACATATATAGGTGTATTAACATATATAAGTGGGAGCTCATGTGAAGGATTCTTTGGAAATTGACTCTTAAAATGGTCTATGGCTCTTCAAAGTTGTATCTAAAAGTGACTTTCCAAAAGAGATTTCTTAAAATGGTTTTTAGGATTATTTGGCACTTTTCAAGCGATTATTAAAATGATGTTGATTTGAAAATTGGTTTTCAAATGTTGTTTTAGAAAGCCTGGTTTAAAGGTCTGTTTGGCATTTTAGAAAGAGTTCTAATAATTTTTTATTTCAACTGATTTTGAAGGGGTTTCGAGGAGATATGACCACAATACTTAATGTGAAGGCCTAATTGGAACCTTGAAGTGTTTCCTCTAAATTTTGGTGCACCCTCATGGAATCCCTCTCGTTTGAAGGGTGGTTTCACATGGACAATGTTGGAAGGGGGATGAGAATTCTATTTAGATCATGTTGATCCATGATTGAGATGTTATTTATTTATTTGCTAACTCACCTCTCAATTTTATTATCATAATGGGATCATAGGAACTTTAGTGAGGGATGAGAGACACTTCTATCGATGTCCTGATTAGACAGAATAGATTCCCCATGGTAGGGAAAGGTCGTGGTGGGTTGTGCCACAGGTGAGGCTAGTTGAGAGAAGTCGAGTTGTTTATAAACTTAGGAATGCATCAATAGTATGTCAGATGGTTCTAAACTGAGTACATCTAGGGTCTCCTCAAGGGATGTTTAAAAACTACCCATTATTTACTTACTCTTTATTGTTTCCTGCTCATCATATTTGGATATATCACTGCTTCTTGTTTATGAGTCTATTTTGATCCACACTGTTAGTCCCTTTTTTTATGTTGTTCTCCTGCCTTTATTGAATTCAGTTTATTACTGCATTTATGGTTCCCTTTTTGTGAGTTGAGTGTTGTTTAAAATAGTTCTATAAGGTGTATTTTTAAAGGATTCACTTGAAAAACTTTTAAATGTTTTCTACAAAAAAAAATGTTTGGGTTTTAAAGATATTTTTGATTGAAAAGATCATGATTGGGTTTCCTTTACAAAGAGTAAAATGTATCTTTTACAGTGTATTTCAAACTATCATTAATGGTCCATTTTATAAAAAGGAAGTGCATAGACTCTGGTGATTTTCTACTAAGCTTAGTTATGCTCACACCCAATTTGTGTCACTCAATGTTGGCAGACCCGAGTTTGTTTTACAGGTTCGAGTATTTTTTTGGGATCGATTATGGAGCGAGTGGTCTTTATGCATGGATGGTGACCAAGATGTCACATGAAGATCCCGTCAGGATCCTGGTTTTTTTACCTTTTATTTTGTATTAGATATGTATCGACCTAGTCAGCCTCCAGTTTCTATGGATCTTGTATTCATTTCACCATGGTTATTTATTTATGTTCAGTTTTTTATGTATTCTAGTTTTGTTGCATACTCTGATTATTATTTTTTGTAATGGGAGAAATCATCCCCAATGATTCTTATGATTCCTTCAATGCTTGTCGTTGTCCCAGGGAAATTAGGGGCGCCCCTTGGGTATGTCACGAACCGGCTTGGGTGTTCGGTTTGGGGATGACCCAGGTTGGTTCATGACACCACTCTTATCACGGTCTTCGAAGCTCTTATCATTGACTCATGTTGCAAGTCTTCCAACATGGTGAGATCCGGTAGATCGTGATATTCTCCATCTACACCTACATCCTAGTGCCACTCCATATCTTCTTGGAAAACAACATCTCTAGTACATGGAGTTTGTTGTGATGAGGGTCATACAAATGATGAGATTTGTAACCTTCCTCCACATTGAGGTACACCGTGGGATGGTTATGATTATCATGCTTTGCATGATTTGTGTATCTGAACACCTTTAGATGAGTAAGGTGGGGTTTCCTTCCAATCTAAGCTTCAAATGGAGTACACTCTCCCAACACCTTTGTCAGTAAACGGTTTAGTGGTTACACCACATGTCTCCCTATCTCACCTCAGAATCTTCCAGGGACTTACATGCTTTTGAGCAATGACCTCACTGAAGCCATGAAGATGTGATTTATTTTCCCCACCATATTGTTCTATTGTGGAGTGTGTGGTGTAGTGATATATCTCTCAACTCTACACTCCTCGCAAAATCTTGGGAATTCATTTGAAAGGAATACACAACCATAGTTTATCCTTAGTGTCTTCACCATATTCCTAAATGAACTCTCCACAAAAAGATTAAATTTCTTAAACACATAGCAGGATTGACTCTTTTCCTTTATGATGTAGACCCACATCCAGTGGTATCAATCGTCAATAATTAGAAGGAAAAAGTTGTAACAAGAAAGAGTGCATGGTGTGATCAGTCCACACAGGTCAATGTGCACCAACTCTATAAGATTTTACACTCTGATGTTTGAATTGGTCGAGAATGGACTTATGGTATGATTGGTGATCAAACATCCTTCACACTACTTGTTTGGGTGTGTGATCACTGTGAGTTTGATAGTCATCTGCTTCTCACCCATCAACTTCAAAGCATGGAAATTGACATCATTGAGCCTAATGCGCCAAATCCATGTCAAGTCATCCAGACTCATCATGAGACATGTTGGTTGGAAAATTTCCAGTTATATTGTATACAACAAAATCAATGAATGTTTCACCGTCATCAAAAGTATTCCACATTTTTCATATATCTTCATGGAACCACTAACCATCACCTCCATGTTCCCATCCTCTGCCAGCTATCCAAAATTTATAAAATTATTACAAAGGATAGGTATGTAATATACCATTAGAAGAATGTATTGTTCACCATTCTTACACTGGAACAAGATGGACCCTTTTCCCATTATCTATATAGTGGATTAATCATCAAATTTCACCTTATCAGTGATGGTCTCATCCAGATCCTGGAACTTCACTCAATGGCCTATCATGTGGTTGCTGATCTTGTTGTATAGATACTAGACATTACATTGGATGTGTTTCTCCTAAACACCATGTAATTTGGGAACCACCTTTTCTTCATTAAGAAGCATGATACCTTGTTTTTCCTAGGGCTGTAAATGAGCTTGAGTGCTTGAGAGCTACTCAGGTTTGGCTTAAAAAATACTCAAATTTGGATTGGTTTTTTTTTGAGTTGAGATTGAGCTCAAGCTACTCGAGTACTAACTCGAGTTGGGTTTGAGTATTAGAATAACGCAATTGAGTAGCTCGCAAGCCTAATAAAACATATGATATTTTAATATAATACTTTTATTCAATATATATGTATTTAATTTCGAGCCCAAACTTCAATTTCAAGTACAAAATTGAGCTCGAGATTGAATTTGAGCTATAATTTTTAATTAAAATTATGGTAAAGTGTCCTAATAGAACTGGGTTGATCCTAATTGAGTAGCTAGGTTGAGACCGATTTGAGCTCGATCTCGAGCTCAATCCAGGAAATTGATACTCAATCGAGCATTGAGCTGAGCTTAAGCATCGATATCAAGTATCAAGCTTGAGCTCGAGTACTAAGATACTCGACTCGACTCGACTCAATTACACCCCCAATTGTCCATGCCTACCTTGTCTCTACTCCCAAACTCTGCCAACATTAGCATTGGTTCTTCATCATAGGAGCATGTGAGATTAGTCTCCTCGTCAAATCGATTGTTCCAACATTCAGAGGCATAATGCCCCTTTTTTATAGTTGAAACATTTTATGTGGCTCTTATTTTGGTTGTCGTTACCGCTACCTCTGATCCCATACTGACATGACATGTTGGTATCTTCATGACCTCCCTTGCCACAATCGCTCCATTTTTCATGCCCTCTTCCACAACCATTCTAGTTGGGGTTGTCAATGTCATGCTTGGATGAAACTCCACCCTCTTTATGTGTGCGTGCAACCCACTCCACATAAGTGAGAAGAAGGAGGTCGCCATGGACATCAACTTTGGATATGCACTCCTCATACACTTTCAACTAAATGATCACTTCCTTGAATGACATAGTATACACATCGAAGAATTTCTCGAGTAATTCCACAACCTATAAATACTTTTAAGGAACATAATCAAACAATTTCTTGACAAGTGCTCTATCTGCCATGGAGGTTCTGAATTCCCTGAATTTGTTTTTTAATCCAATGATCTTCCTAAAAATCATCAATGGACTTGGTCTCCCTCATTTTGAGACCTTAAAACCCACTCTTCAATGTTTTTTCTCTTTCCTTATTCACTTGATCGATGCCAAGATATCAGGTTTTGAGACTGCCCTGCTGGGGTTCACATGCCTCACCGATCACCAGAAGATATAGTGTCTAAAAGTTTCAAAGAGGAAAAAACTCTAGAACTTCCCAAATCAAAAGAACCTCACGACTTCAATGTACCAAAACTTAGGAAGTTTCATCATGTAAAGGTCCATGTTTTTTCAAGTTATGAATTTCATAGGGAATTTGAATTTTTAGTTTTAGAGTAAGGGATGCTTCATGAATTAAGACTCGGATCGGAGTTCCAAGTGTTTGGTCATCTCTAAAAGATGTTTTTAGATGTGGATCGAGGCCTAAGAAGTGTTTTGGGTGATCAGGTGAACATTAGACCGGGGACAGGTGGACCTAAATCTATTTTTTTCTACAGGTGCACCACCATGATGAGAAACACATCGTAGAGCTCACTGTGGTGGAAAGAGAAACACCTAGTATGGAGGGCATGGTGCTCTGGTGGACGTGGAGCCTGGTAATTATCCCAGTGGGAATCGAGGAAGAAGAAAATGCTCCGGGTGGAGCCCACGGCGTAGTGGAAAATGGTGAGGGAAGTCATTCCTCACCATGGATCCCACTATGATGGAAAGGTGAAACACCTGACTTATAGGGTGTGGCACTTGGGTGAGTGTGGTGCCTAAGAGGTTTCCCTATGGGAAACAATCAGGATAAAATGCCTATGGTTGGTATCATAGTGCTTGGAAAATGGTGAATAAAACACCACTATGTTACACATGAGCCTCAGCCCAGTTGGTGAGGACACTTCAAGTGCATCCATAAGAGCCAGGTTCGAATTCGGGAGGAGGCATATTCCCTGATATTGTAACAGTTACTGTAGAAGATATTGTAATAGTTACTGTAATAGGTACTATAGTAGGTACTATAACAGGTATTGTTCAGTATTGTAACAGTCTGAACTATTCACCTTCGGGATACCGATTTGGGCATGGAGTCCTTAAGGCCTTCGGGCCACCCAAGGCCTTCGGTCCAGTTAAGGATTTCAGGCCACCTCAAGGCCTTTAGGCCACCTCAAGGCCTTTGGCCCACCTCATTCAGATCATGAAGTGCATATGCAACTAGACAGACCAAAGGAACTAGCTCCAGATGAGGACTCAGAGCAGGCAGTTTCACCAGAACAAAGATATCCAAATTTGGAAGAATGAGAGAGTATGGAAATTGCCATTGGGACCAGGCATGTGCACCTCTGCACGGGTATTGGTAGCCAGACAAGCAATGTGATGGTGGGAAGCTGACTTCACAATCTAGACGCTGGGGAGGGGAATTTCCAAGTAGTCATGTCTGAGATGAATTCCTCTAAGACCTTCGGATCATGTAATCTTCTAAGCCTACGAGCCTTGTAAGGGTTCCCCCTCATCCCTTAAAAGAGGGATTATCAAAAAAAAAATAAAAAAGAAGACCTTCGGGCCATTCGGGGAAACACCACCATGTTGTGGTGTATGGTACATTAGGTGCATGTGATTTCTATTTAAACGGTGAGGGGTGTGGGGCTTCAGCATGGTGGAGGGTGTAGAGGGCTTGTGGGGATCCCTGAGGGAGATGCTTCACATCGGGGTGGATAACACCACACCATGGTGCACCTTAGTTTTCATAAAAATGATTGAATACCCATTTCTCCCCCTTGGGCTTTTAAATCCCTCTTCGTCTCTTTTCTTCTCCCTCGCCTGTGATCGAGCCAAGGGAGGCTCTCCTCCCTTCTTCCTCATCGATTCCCCTTTGATTATGGGTGGTTTAATGGTGATTCTTAGATGATTTTAGGTGAGTTACCCCTATTTATCCATTGTTCTCCCTTCCCTCTAGCTTTCACTGGTTTTAGTGCAAACTGCCTAGGGTTTAGTGATTATTTCTACCGAAGCATGGTGGAAATCATCTGATGTGATAGATATTGTTCAGCATGGATAGAGGGTGTTCTGAGATGATGAATGTGTGTCATCGCATTCCATTTCACTGAAGGTACGTCACCTGACAAATTTTATTAAGCTTTTTGTTCAAATTAAATTGAATGGGATATTGAATCAATGTTGTATGTCAGGGTATAGCTTAGGTTTGGGGGATTTTTAGGAGTAGATTGTACATCGTTGCTCACAGTTTTGATGAACGGATGCCGCTCGATGAGTTTTAGGTGGTTGTGCCTATTTGAATTAAATTGTGAAGTTAATTATAAATTGTTATAATTGGTTTTAATAATTAATTATAACTTGTTATAAATGATTATTGGGTGTTATGGCTTGGGATAGGTGCTCAAATATTGAAACGGGGCTTAAACAAGCTTGGGTGAGAGTCTTTAGGCTTTGGATTAAAGGGAGTGACCCCGTGAATGAGATAGGTGGTCCCCTAAGCATACCCCTATGGTAAATACATTTTATTCATATGCATGGGATATGTGGTCTCACCACTGTGGGCGATTAGCCCTTTTATTAGATGATTTTTTTATTTAAAATGAGATATCATGAAATGAACAAAGTGGAAAGATATATGATGGACCCTTGAGCATTAGCTTGATGCCTCGATCATCGATGGTTGATGGCTTGGTTAATATTGTATTCCTTGAGATACATGGACCCTAGAGGGGTGTAAATGAATTGTGTAAGCATAGTGTCTCTGAGTGTAGGTTCCTTGGTGACCTCTAAGTAGAGGGATGTAATGGGATTGGAGTGATTGGCTCTAGTAGGCCTTTATGGAAACTTGAGATATTATATAGCCTAAGGGTTGGTTAAGATGATCATGGTTTCCTCCCCCACTAGTATATGAGCATCAGGTGGGTATGCCTTGGGTAGATTATAGACTGGTTGGGTGTGTGACGAACAAACTAAGATGGAAGAAGGTGAGATGGGATCCAAGCCACCCTCCTTCTATGGTTTCCCCTACGAGGCTAGTAAGATCGTGGCATGATATGATAATGTCGAGGGACACTCTGCGCTTTCAGTGATAAGCTCAGTCCCAAGAGATGAGAAAGGGAACATAGAACCCATGCAGGGTGTTTGTGTTGCAGTGTGACATAAGGGACCTTGGAGAGTTCCCCAGTAATATATCAACCCTAGAGAGAGTGCAAGCAGGTAATGGGTATATACGATTATGGGTGTCACTTTCCCAATGAGGCTAGTAAGGTCGTAGCATGATATGATAATGTCAAGGGACGCTCTGCGCTCTAAGTGACAAGATCAGACCTGAGAGATGAGAAAAGGATAATATAACCCATGTAGGGTTTCCATGTTTCAGTGTCACCTAAGGGACCACGGTGAGTGTACTGGTGATATATCGACCCTAGAGAGGGTGCATGTGGGTACTGGGTATAAACAATTGTGGGTCACCTTACAGCCCAAATCAATTGTGTGAGCCTGATATGACTACAGTTACGAGGATAGGTTGAGCACTTAAGAGTTCGATCTTGATTATGTGAGACAAATTCACGGGGATAGCCAACCCTTGAGATGTGTTTTATGAGATACTATGGGAGGGATGCACTACCCACGGGTCTTATGAATTAATTCCTAGGAAATCACTTGGGATTCAGCTTACACCTGGTGACTATTGGGATGCCTAGGATGCTCCCTAAGATTCATCCCTTGGATCCTCATATATGTTGGGATGACTTGGATACTTCCCAGGATCCGGCAGATGTGCCTCGTATGTGGAATGCCTAGGTTGTTACCTAGGATTTAACTTTTATGCTTATCTATAATGCTTAGTATATTACTTGTAATTCATTGGTTGATTATATGAGATGCCTAAGATATTCCCTAAGACCCGACCTTTAAGCCTGACATTATGAGATGCCTAGGATACTCCCTAAGATTTGGTTAACACACCTGATATGTATGGGATGTCTGGGATACTACCAAGGATCCTGTGAGTATGCTTGATGATTATGGGATACCTAGGATATTACCTTGGATCTGGCGAGTATGCCTAATGACAATGGGATGCCTGGGATATTACCTCATACCCGACGAGTATGCCTCATGTATAAGGGATTCCTAGGATACTACCTAGGATCTGGGTGTTGAGCCTGATACTATTGGACTGTCTAGGATTACCTCCTAGGAATCGGTGCTTGCACCTACTACCATATGGTCGTTGAGCCTGTTACGATTGGCATGATTATGTAATGTGCTCAGAGACACTTTGGAATTGGATAAAGCAAGTATAATCAATCTCAGGTGTCACATTAGAACCTGAGGATCGATGGTGGTTATTTAATTATTCTTCTACATTATATTTAATTATTCAATTGAGCATACCACATGTGCATACACTGCTTTACTGGTTATGTGTGGGACCCTGTTGGTGGTGCCCTTCTGGGTTGTACTCACACCCTACTTGGATGACCGTGACACTTGGGTATCTGAGTAAATCTTTACTAATCACAAATTCAGGTAGAGCAAAGGCCCAATGTTGCATGATCGAGTGGAATAGCTTGGATGGGATTTGGATGCTAGATGAGGTGAGGCTCAGGGTGGTTGCAAAGCCTCTTATCTTTTATGTATTTTATTTATGTTGCATATATGGCCATCCTAGTGAGCAGTCTGTTATGTAATGTTGGCATGACCATGTGTTTGTATGACTGTATGCTTTCGCATTCATTTAATATAACATGTTAAGATTTATTGCTTCTGTGTTATTAGGTTATTTGTGATAGATGTTGTTTGGTTATTTTTTCATTATGTTTCACTATGATATGAGGTTATAGCTACCCCAAGGTAACACCTTAGACCATCACTGATAGTCAGTAGCCTCTGGCGTATAGGGATGTGCGTCTGAGGTCTCATAACGACTACCAGTCCAAGCACTTTCAGAGCTTGTGATGGAGCTCAGTTTGGTGCATCTCAAACACCTTTTTTGATGGAAATTCCAAGTTACCAGGGACACACTTGGGTTTTGGATTTACAATTTATTGGTTTTTGGCTCTTGGATTGTTGGAAAGAGGCTTGTGTATATGTATCATTCTTAACACGTACGACTCACATGACACATGCCAGATATCACTAACAATGAGGGTTTGGTTGTTTAAAGTGTCAAAAAAAACTTATATAATGTTCTCATATATAAATTTTTGGTGGAATTCTACTTAGGTGAACCATAATATATTTTCTCAGATGACAAGTCATGTGGATTCTACATAGGGATGTTCCATGATAACGACTATGCAATCGCCCGCATAAGGGATATATAGTGACCTTTAGTAGGTCAGTGCAGGAATTGGATGTCTTAGTGATGAACCCCTAGTGGGTAATTATGAAATTGTTTCTGGACTAGGAAGTGGGTTCTGTTACTTAAAGTTTCACCAATAACCTATATAGTGTTTTCCCATATAGCTTCTTAGTGACATCCCACTTAACTGAACAATATATATAAGGTATACTCAACACAAATCATCATAGGACGATGTTGTAATATACTGATGGATGAGATTGTGGTCCACAAGGGGGGTTGTCTCGTATACAGATTCTCGGTTAGGATTAGTTCCCTAATAGGCTGATGACTTAGCATGTGATGTCTTATATGTTTATATATAAGAGAACCCTAAAGGGGGTGTTTTGGATTTTTGGTTGTCGTGTGACATCTGACAGGAACAAAAAGGTTTTTCTCATGAGTTATGACCTATATGAGACGTGATCTATAGGATGGGTGGTATAGCCTAGTGGTGTTTGTTGCGGAAACGTCGGGAGTCATAGCGATAGAACAACGATTCATAGAAGAGAAAAAGGGAAAAAAGAAACACTCAGGACACAAAGATTTACGTGGTTCGGGAAATGATCCCTACGTCCACGGAGAGGCAGAATAACTTCATTATGAAAATCCAGGAGCACAATTTATAGAGAGTATATTAAAGTTTCTCACTTAGAAACCCTAACCTGAAATGGGCTGCAAAAGGAGGAAGACGGTCCATTGTTCCACCAACCACACAGGAAGCCCGCATTGCTACAGTGAAAGGTGGCTGGAAGTCTGTGTTGCTGCAGTGTTGCGGTCGCACAAGTCTAAAGTGCTACAGTGGTTGGCGACTGGAAGTCCATGTCGCTACAGTGCCATGTTGGTGTCAGTCAGTCAACTCAACTACAATGGCCAGAGATGTTACAGTTCCCCAAAATTGGGTCGGGGACCTTCGTCCCCCGGACCCCCAGAGCAGGGGCACGTTGCCCATGCAACCCCCAACGAGCTCACTGTGAATTTTGCGGCCTGGTGCGTAGTATGAGCCGCAAGCATTTGGCCCAAACATTATCCAAGAGGACCGGGCTACACCAATCCAATAGTGTTGAGATACATTTTGGGATATTAGTGAGTTGGGAGATATATATATAAGGGTAACATGTGAGAGGGGTTAGCCTGAGTTTTTGAGTTCCCTTAGAGATGAAAAGTATGGGTAAATGTTTTGAGTTATGAGAATGATGCACGGGAGGTGCTACCGAGTATATGGTATAGGAATGATAATGCCTTGGTTTGTGTGATAAAAAGCACTAGAGGTGCTTTTGGTATCAAAGCTCGGTTTCAGACGAAGGGATAAGTGGGTTGCTTAACCCTATTGATTTTAGGTGTGGTCCTTGATAAGGTTGCATATTATGATCTTAGATGGTCAAATCTAGGATGGATAGAGTGTGGGTAGGCACTGGTTTAGAGATCATGCTAGTTGGCAGGTGATTGTGTGATAGAACTTAACCCAAGTAAAATGCCTCAATTTTGAAGAGCGTTGAGGGTGATTCTGGTTAGATGAGAATGACGTGTATGAGCATGATTATTGACTTAGGAACATGATCCTAGGTTTAATGATGTGAAACTCATGGGATCGTGATTCAGATTCTGCAACTGGGTGGTACCAAAGCATACACCCATTGGTTTAGAAAAGATCGAGATGATATGTACTGGATACACACAATGTCGTTGAGTGTAGATTGATGAGTGCTCGTGTGTGATTTGGGGACTGATGGATTCGATGAGACGCTTGCAAGCATTTTTGCTCGAGAGTTTTGATAAAATGGGAAATGTCCCTCTGTGGTGAGAGGGGACATTTGAGATGGATTGGGGTGTCATGGTACGGTTGACCCGAGTGTGTTCCCTAACATGGATTGTCAGGAAACCACGGTCAATCAAAACCAATTTCCACATCACCGAAATTCTTTGAGTCAGGTCGTTGATTTTCCAAGTTTTCCCCATTTGGGAGAACCTTAGCAACAATGGAAGGTTTTCATAGATCCATTCTTTCTGCAATTGCTTCTTGGTTTGCAGTGACATGATTTATATTACCCTTCTTCGTAGTTCGTTATATTGCAAAATCTTTTGACAAAACGAAAGATATCTATTGGTTGGAACATCAAATGTAGACTTATTATACACACTAGTTTCATCCTTTTTCTTTTAATTTCTTTGATTTGTCCTCATCTTTACAAGAACCGCAAAATGAAAAAGATCTTTATGACTTACAATTTCAAAATCCATTGAGATCAGACCAAATTTTAGGGTTTTCAGACAAAGGTGGTCGCTTTCCTCTGATTAATTTCGACACATCCTCCTATATAATAATAATAATAATAATAATAATAATAATAATAATAATAATAATAATAACAACAACCAAAGCCTTAATCGTGTGATTTTACATTATTTTACACATAAAATCCATTAATGAATACAAACCATAGATCGAGAGGTCTAGTGTCTTTGGAAGAACTAGAAAAAACAAGAACTTTTAACTAACAAAACCTCATGTCTTTCTCATCCAATGGACATTTTCTCACTATAATAAGAAATATTTAAACCGTAATCAGTCTTCAATATTTACCATAAATTTTCGACGCAATATAATCTTCTAGACATACCACACGTATTACATTTCTTCATTACCTGAGGAAATGGAAACATAAGAAAGAGGTCAGCTCAAACACTCAGTAAGAGAATAACTTATAAACATGTCATCAAGGGTTAAATCATAAGGATATGAGAAAAAATGAGCAGGGGGAAATTTCTCATTAAAAATGACATGGAACAATAAGAACTGTCCATGAATCATGAAGGACATGTAATCTCAAAAGAACAAACATGTACCATGACATAATAGTGTGAGATAAGCATGGAAACATGACATAAGGAAATGATATCATAAGATCATAAAATCGTAAATATGTGACATTAACATAAAGCATGACATCATAAGCATATGTCAAGGTTCACTCCCAAGACCATCATCACATAGTGGACAAGTCTCGTAGTGGATTGAGATTACTCTTCATTCCCATAAATATAGTGGACAAAGTCCTATAGTGGATTCGGTTCACTCCCTAATCTCATACATAACATATCATGATATATAAAGTTTTACCCAATGCATTTGAGATATATATAATTTTGGATCCACCAATCACACAACATAGTGTGCTTAAACTAAGCGTGTGTACACCATGCATGGTATCTCATGAGATGAAAACAATATCCAATGCAATGGAGGGCTATATAATTTCAGGATCACCCACCACATAAGACAGTGGGCTTAGGCTAACTGCATGTGCACCATGCATGGTATCTCATGGGATGAAACATTAACTAATGCATTGAAGGTCTAAGTAATTCTGAGCCCACCCGTCTACTGGATCTGCTTTTCATTGGGTAAAGCTTCCATGTTTTGCAATTCATCTGCAGAAATGTTTCCAGTAATCACAACACAGTTCTGTTTCTTATTTAAAACATTTTTGTGGGTCTGCAATACACCTAAACAAGATCTACTAGTATTTTTCTCATTAGATTTTTCTAAATTTATATATCAGCGTCATACACAATTTCACAACAAGTCATTTTACTAGATTCTAGGGGATGCAAATCAGTTTCACCAACATTTTCACTGTCTTATGCATTAACATGAATTTTCTTTATACTATCAGTGGTAGAAAGAGCCTCAATTTTTCCCTTCCCTGCCCTTCCATCAAAGTAAAACCAGTCCAAACAAAAGGAGGGAAACTTCTATATTCTCCTCTAAGAAAAATGCTATCCTTTGAAGAAAGTATTGGGAAGAGATCAACTTATACTTGAATTCTAGTGAAATGACTATGGTGAAGTTTCTCTGTTTCTTTGTCAAATTTTGATGTGTACACCAATGGAGCATGCAAAATCCCAAAAAATTTTGGAATGCCAATAAACCGAGTTCAAACCAAAAAATTTGACCCAGATTTAGACTATGGAATCACAAACATCAAATGGGTTAAAATTAATGTTCCATTCTTGAATAGAGAGAACCAAACCCCGAGGAACACCTCTTCAAATCATTAAAGGGGGTGATAAATTGGTAGTACCCTCAACCTATTGCAATCATTCTCTAATCTTCAAAACCCCAGGTTAAGGCAATTCGTTTGACCATATCTTCAAATTCCCAAGCAATTTAACCCTTCAGCAAAACAGTCAAGCAATGATGGGGCATTTTCATAGGGCTAATCGTTCTGAAATGGAACTTTGATTTGCAGCAACATGGAGTCCATTTCCCCTTTGAAATCGAAAAATGACAGTTGCCTGAAAGCCCAATGGCCCTTATTTTTATTAATTTTGGATAATCCTCTTTTTAATTGGGTTGAGGGGTAACCTTACATGGCTCGTAGGCCCATAGTCACTAGGCCAAGTACATGGCCTTTGAAGGCCCAAAGACCAGACACCCTAGCAGAAATCCCCCCTAGCTATTGATTTAAAGTTGCTCCTAAGTGCCCAACCTGCAAATGTTGATCAGTAAGCAATGCCCCATGCAAGATTACATGGAGCCTAATACCAATGGCAAAGTCAGACCCTCTCATTCATCCAATCTAATTAGCTTTGTTGGTGGTATTTCCTACTCTGAACCTCTTCTGGGACTTCACTTGGGAATTTGACCCCGTTTTTCCCCCTCTATCAAAGTTTCCATTTTTCTTTATCATCAATTGACAACACCATCGAGGGATGTTGCTCCTGACATCTCCAGCACCATCGAGGACCACCCCATCTGACGATGTTAATCACCGGCCTGACACCATCGTCTGACCATCGCCGTCGCTCGTCGCTGAAGACAGTATGCCATCATTGACCTCGTCGTATTCCGCTTGGCTCCGCCACAGCCTGTCGCCCCCGATACCATCGAGCCCTTGACTCCACCCCGCCTCTGAATTCACAGACTGTTGATGCCTATCGGCTGACTCCTCGTCGTACTGCTATCATCGACATTGAGCGAGCCCCCATCCCCGTCGAGGCCTCCCTCCCCAACACAGGATAAATATCATCCGCCCCAAATAATGGGGATCTTCCAGGATTTGATCATGGGCTTTGATGCAGGATCACGAGGTGCATTTACTACTAGGTCGAACCCCAACTGCCGACAAAGGACCACTAATCTATCAATTTGGGAGATACAAAATCAATCGCCTTACTCGTTTTCACTCCATCTAATTCTTACAAAGTAGTCTTATCATACTTGCGCAATTTTCAAAAGACAAATAAATCATGGTGGCGCGCAATAAGATCATCAATCGTCTAGTTTTTTTAGTGAAAATTCTAATGGGACATAAACATTTCATTTAAAGGATACATCACCAACCTTCATGGATAGAAATGTTCCACACCACCCATGGAAAACCATGGCAGAAAGGGCACGGAACCTGCAACCACTCATCTCTCCGGAAAATACCAAAATAGGATTCAGTAACACAATCCTCACAAAAATAAAAAATAATAAAGGGGAAAAGGTTAAAACAAAGTTCAGTTCCGTCTTATTGAGTAATGATGTTGAAAGAACAGAAGCGGGCTACTTGCATGCCAGGAATTCATCAATTAGCCACTTCCCTATTTCCCAGTACAGTGATGCCCTGGAACCGCTTCCCGGTATTGTAACGATCCCAAATCTGCTCAACTCCCTTCTCAACGGACTATTCACCGAAGTACGCACTGACAATAACGTAGGTGGTGTAAACAGATGTCATGCGCATAAAGATTTCATAGATCCCATTGACTAATCTGGCGTCAGCTTGTCGAATGGCGAAGGTCGTGATTGCTTCGGATTTTCCTCTCTTTTCCACGCACCCTTTCTTGCGTAGTTTCGAGAAATGGCACTTTGTGTAGAGGGCTAAGGGGCAGCAGTGCCAACCAAGCTGCAAACCTGCTTGTTAAGCAGGCTTGAAGCAAGAAGGGTTTATTTATTTATTTTAATTATACAGAAAACAGGTTTTTATGGGCATCCTGCATGGACAGTCATTCGTGTGGGAAAATCCACATGGATACAGATCAGGTCGTGGACTATTGCCTTAGGAAGACATTGGTTATCTAGAATCCTCTCCCACCATAAATCTCAAAAGTTCAGTTAATCTTCTTTCTCAGGCTCTGGACCGAAGGATTGCTAGATTAGCTGCTAGAGATCAGGCACGTACCTTTCAGGGTTCCCCCAAAGACCTACCCCTTACAGCCTGCAAGGCCTCCTCCTCTTCCTCTCAATGGTCTCCTTCATAATCTAGAACGCTAGAGGAATAGTTTCCTTGAAAAAGCAAAAGATAAGAATAAGTTATGACTCTATTTGAATAAATTGTGCATCTCTAGTTGTTATTCTTGAATCCAAACACAAAACGGAATCTATTCATTAGTTTAAGAAGAAAATGCATATAGCCAACTATATGCATGGATACCCAGTCAATAGTCATCTGTGGATCTTCTAGAACAACTAGCTACAAGTGTCCCCTATCAGGTCTTCTTCCAAAAAAATGACAGTGGTGGTCAGTTCCACATCTTATTCGATTTATATATCCCTTGTCTATTCCAAATGTGATATCTAGGAAAGAGAGATCCTTTGGATAAGCCCATCATCCTTTGACCCATGCTCTCAAAGCTTGGTTTGATGGAGGTGATTTTAACACCATATATGATCCCTTAGAGAAACAAGGGATAAATAATTTCTCTAGGAAAGCAATGAATGATTTCAACTCTTGTATAGCAGACAATAATCTTCTTGACCTGGGTTATTTTGGTGATCATTTTACTTAGTGCAACAACAAGAGTGGAAGGCGAAGGACATGGTTCCGGATGGACGGGTGCCTAGATAACTTGCAAGGGATTTCCTCTTTTAGATTTGTATCGATTTCTCATTTGACCCAAGCTATATCAGACCATTCCCCTTCACTCGTCGAGTTGGACAATGCAATGGGGGCCTCTCAGTGCTTCCACTTTTTTAATAGCGGATGCAAGACAGTGATTTCACTCAGCTCATCTAAACCTCTTGGGAAAGACAAGTGCAAGGCACTCCCAAGTGGCTTGCCAAAACAAACTCAGGCGGATTAAGGGGGACATATGCTTGGTTGGGCAGCAAATTGAATGCTCTTGAAAGCTTGAATAACTTACAGAAGGAGATCAACCTACTGGAGGTCAAACTATAGGAGTATATGTCTCTTACTCATAATCAAAAGAAACTGGCAAAAGATTGGAAGAGGAGGAAAACAAGGCCGGGGAAAAATCTAGAGCCCTTTAGTTAAGGGAGGGAGACAGAAATATTGCATATTTTTATTTTTGTGCCAAGGAACATAGGTTCTTAAGAATCCTGAATCTAAAGATGAAGGATGGTTCTATCTTAAGTGATGTAGAGTCCACTGATTCGCTAGTTGTTTCTCATTGTTCTAAATTGCTTATAGGTTCACGATCGGATAGTGGAAGTGGTGTCTGCCCTTCAGCAGAAATAGGTTCTTCCTTTTTTAATAGCATATTGTGCTCCATTGAGGACTGACTCCCAGAATGGCATCAAGGGATCCATTCCCTTAGAGGAAGTGAATAACAATCTTGGACCTCAATCTGAAGAGTGCACCAGGCCCCCAAGGTTTCCCTGGATCTTTTTATATTGCGGCATGGGACATTTTTAAAGCTGAGGTAGTGTGTATTGTTCAAGGCTTCTTTAAAGGAGGGCCTCTTCCTAGGGTCACGTGTGCAACCACCCTGGTACTCATCCCGAAGGTGCAATGCCTGAGTTCCTTCAACCAGTATCAACCAATCAACATGTGTAATTTCTTCGACAAGATTATAGCCATAATTCTAAATGATAGACTCTTGAAATCTTCCAATAATGATCTCAGGAGAACAATACGATTTTGTAAAGGGAAGGTATATCTAAGTGGTCATTGGTTTAGCTTGAGGGATATTAGAGGATCTTGATCGAAAAGTAGTTGGAACCAATATAATGGTCAAAATTGACATAGAAAAGGCCTATGATAGGATGGAATGGAATTAAATTAAAATTCATGAGGATGTGTGGTTTCTAGGAATGAGCATGTGATTTAATCTTTGGACGCTTCAGCTCTCCTTGGTTTTCAGTTTCCCTCATAAGAAACCAGTTTGGTTTCTTCAAATCATCATGAGGGCTTCAATAAGGGGATCATCTGCCCCCAAGCCTATTCATTATTGCTTAAGATCTTCTTAGCATGAACCTCAAGGTTATAGTCACAAGAGGAAATGTGTGATCGTTTAAAGGCATTATAGGCCTCCCATGAATCTCATATCTTTTTTTTATGGATGGCATGTTATTCTTTATCAATGGAAGGTCCCAATCTATCAAAAACTTTCTAAGCATACTCGGCTCTTATGAAAAGTGGTCTAGAAAACTAATTAGTAAGATGAAGAGCAATGTTTATATCTCCAGAAGATGCTATCTTCGATGATCTCTCCTTATAGAAAGATAGATCGGCTTACCTAGAGGCAACTTCCTAATGAACAACCTCAGGGCCCCATTGTCCACCGGAAGAGTGAGGATCTGACACATTGAAGGTCTCATTAATAAAGATTTTGGTCACATCAACAATTGGAAAAGTCAAATCCTATCTTTCGAAGGAAGGGTAACTCTCATAAACAGTGTGTTATCCTTTATTCCATTGTATGTGTTGTCTGCCACTCAAGCACCTAAAGCTATTATTAAACAGATGGAAAACTCTTTTAATGGTTTCCTATGGCACTCGCAACAAGAAGGTCGCTATCATTAGGCTATTAGTCTCGGTTGGCCAAAACATATGAAGGAGGGATCAATGTCAAAGATCTTCGAGAATGCATGTCAAACTTGTAAGCCAAGGTGGCCTGTATATACTTGAGGGGAAATCCCTATGGGAAAAGTTTATAAAGGAAAAAAATTTGAGTGGGGTTCAGGAATGTGTTGGGATGGGAGGATGGTGAAGTCCTTGCTTTGGCGTGGCCTCTATGGGTGTTACCATATCATAAGTGAGCACTCTAGTCGGATCACTGATCACGGGAACATCTTTATTTGGTCTGAAAATTGGACTGAAAATACTCTTTACTTTCTAGGATGCTTGTATCCTGGTATACGTTTTCATGAGGCCAAAGAGCACCCGACATTCCTAAATGAAGTTCTGAATGAAAAGCTAATAACCTAATGTCCAGGCATCAATGTGATTAATGAGGATGATTATCTCTCTTTCACCCCCCCTCCAACTCGGGGCATTTCTCTGTCAATGCATTTTGGAAGCTCTCTCACATTTCCCATATCATGGATCCTAGTACTAAGGCTATATGGAACAATGAGGTTCATTCTAAGATTAGTTTGTTGGTATGGAGAATCAAGCACCAGGCCATTGCTACTGATGAAATGATTTAATGGAAAGGCATCAATCTGATTTCTAGATGTTCCTACAATAGTAATGTTGATACTGATTTCTAGATGTTCCTACAGTAGTAATGTTGATACAGAATCGGCCGACCACTTGTTCACTAAAGGCGAATAGGCAAGTTTTATGTGGGGTCTCCTTGGCACTTGCATGGGTATCTTGATCAACCTGGAATCTTTTGATCGACTTCTTGTGAGTTGGTACAACAACGTGGAGCTCTCTTCATCTATTGCATGTGCTTGTAGCTTGACCCTCGGTGCAGGTTGCTAGTGTATATGGGAGGCGCACAATGAATCCAGACACTCAATCTCATAGGGGCACACTACATGTCTGAGGATGAAGCTTTCGCTTAGTAGGTAAGGTAGCCATGCAAGGTACATGTAACCATCAATCTGCTTATTTCAAGGGCTTGTACCACCTTTCCAGGCGAGGCCAGGTAATGGGAGCGATGGGTTCACAAGGGCATTATGTGGCATGGATAAGGTCAAATAAAGGGCTTAAAATGAATACCAATTGATAGGTGTGTGAGAGAGAAACCAAAGTATTCTATGGATTTAAGCTAAAATAGCTTGTATGAATTACAGTAATGCCGACCAAAGATGTGGAAGAAGGTGAAGAAGAAATGAAAAGAAACTATCATACCATCATCCCTTCTCTGGAAACTTATATCCCGGACTAAATTTTTGTCCACAAGCATAACACAATCCTTTGGCCTTCCTCTCCTCAACTCGCCTTTGGATAGATTTTGTACTCCTTTATTGTTAGGTTCCGTGACACGCAACGGAAGCAGATGGGCCGGGAAATTTAAATTTTTTGCATCACCGGAGTGACGTAACATCGTCAACTCCAGTGATCACGTCTTGATACGGTCTGAGGACCACACATGGTTTAAACAAAGTACAAAATAGAATGAATGTGTACCTCGTTCGGATCTGATGTGCGCAAGCCCGTCACTGGATGTCGGCGTCTGTTGCTCGAAGGCCCCGATGCTAAAGCCCTCTAGATCGTCCACACACGCTTCTTGAATCTGTTGGCACGTCGTTCGTCAGAATCCAGGTGCTAGCACTGAACTCCGACAACCACTTCAGCGCAGCAGCGATCACCATGATTCATTGTCTTCAATCCGAGAAGACGTATCTTGAACCGCTTGATTGATTGAGAGAATCTCTCTCTAGGAATCAGGAGGAGAGAGAGGCTCTCACTTCCAACAAATGAATAGTCATCAGAAGAAGAGCCTCTCTCCACTTATATAGTGAAAATTTATCTTACCCGATTTGGGTTCCCAACCCCCGTGTAATAAACGTCCACTATATAAATGTTTTAAATAATTATTTATGATAAACTAAATTATGCCATAAATATTATTTATATTTTATCACTAAACTGCAATATATATATATTAAATATATTACATGATAATCTTGAGTCATTAACATGACTCGCATCTACTGATAACATTAAACGACCCCGGGATATTTAATTAATATTCGTTCAAATAATATTTATCCTTGTATTTACATGTCATAAATAAATTCAACCCAAAATTCCTTACTTGAATAATAATGAATTTATTTGTATCTTGGTGACCCATAGAACTTGGATAATACCCAAATCCTGTGGCGGGGCCCACCAAGTCCTATATTCCTATTCAACAGAATATGGCAGATTCTCAAAGCTCTATTGTGTGTGACTCTCTAGGCCCTAATCTCAATAGCAGTGAATAATATTCACAGACTAAGAGCAGGGCCTAGCAACTCATCGAGGCCCTAAAGAGATAAGGAAAAGGTCAAAGCAACGATCACCTTCCTACTAACACAGTCTGTGTAATATAATCTCTTCGTCATCGATATCTCATAAAACAGGATGCACACTTGTGTCATCATCCATTTCTTGCTTTATTATTTAACCATGCCGATGGATTTAATAAAGATGATATCATCCTAATCAACCAGGCCCGAGATATCTCTTCCTCAACTCGGAAGCGACAAATCTTGTCTTGATCATTCAATTAATGTCATGTCACCAATGACGTACCCAACATAAACTACTTTGCCACGACTTTATTGTCATGGTTTTCGTCATGCATCAAAGTACGCAATCAAATAATATACATTGATAATGATATCAAGTCATGAGACCATTACACATGTTCATAGATAGGAACAACCAATGACACCTAAAACATGTGGTGTTCTTATTAGCGGGTTTGTTCCCATGATCTCAACTACTAGAGATCACCAAGTGCGAACTTCATGAGAAGAAGTCTCAATGCTTATAAACCCCCAGCATATGATAGTCGCACATTATTTGTGTCATGTCAGAATAATGTAACTAGACTATAGGACATCACTTTAAGATTACTGTCATAGTATCTCTAGGTTCTCATTATAACCTGAGATATGCTATAAGCCTTTGATGCAACATGTAATCTAAGGACATTACTATAAAAATAGTGGACGCAAAAGTATCTACACTATTATGGCAAGATAAACACATGTATATATAACAAACAGTATACATGTAATGGTAATCAAAATACAACACAAGTTGGGTCTAGGGCACCCACTTTTAACATTTATAACATGGTGCAACTTCACATGTCCTCTCCCTTTCATTCCTATCAGTAGGTGGGATGAGACTGATTTCTGATCACCAACTCATTTCCAAGCCAGTAGAAATACTCTTATTCCGCAGCTCTGGTTCCTTGACTATTCCATGTATCATCAATCCTTTTTCCACTCTCCTAGCCAAAGTTAATACTTGTGATTTGCTCTGTGGTTCGAATGTCAACATTGAACTCCCAATTTCAGGCTTCAATCCTCCAAAAAAACAAACTTGCGTACCATTTTTCAGTTAAGTCTGGCAATCGTAGGGCCACGGGTTTAAATTCATCAATGTATTCATCCATAGATTCAGTTTGTCACAACTCCTTCAAAAACATCAGTGAATCTTCCTCCACAGCACTACCATATTTTCTTAATAGCTCCTTAAGTTGCGCCCATGTGAGTTCTCGTTTAATTGACCACAAAGAGATGATCTAATACCGCACCATCCCTAATTGCACCGAAGAAACCTTCAACTTCTCTCGAACACGCTGGATTGAGAAATATGTTTCTGCTCAAACGATCCACGACACTAGATCTACACCAGAAAATTTCAGCGTGTCTACTAATTTCGAAAACACATGCAATGCTACCAATTCTGTTTCACGCATACCATTACCATCCACATCATATGTCAGACACTGCTCTCTTTCATCGAACTTCGTCCTCAAACTACTCCTGCCTTCCTCGATGATCATAGATTTCCTCTTGTCGTCTCCTCCTCTCGTATGTGATGTCAAATTTGTTTCAAGACAAGATAGTGTTGTCAACATGTCTCGCATTTGGATTTCTAGTCCCTGAAGCGCTGCTTCCTGACACTGTTGTCATGCCTCATGACGATGATGTCATGCCTCATGACGCTGATGTCATGCCTCATGACGCTGATGTCATGCCTCATGACGCTGATGTCATGCCTCATGACGCTGATGTCATGCCTCATGACGCTGACCTTTGGACTGCATGTCCTCTACTGTTAACTCCAATTTGGCAATTTTGTTCTCCATTCTCATGGTCATCTGTTGCTGCTGTGATTTCTTGAAATACTTCTAGTGAGTAGACAGTGTCAGCTGCTCCACACAAACCAGGATCACCCACTTCAGGTGCAGTTGCTTCATCTTGCATGAGCGAAAGGATGGCATGATGCACCTCCTTCAAGTGACGAAAGTTTGGACGCTCGATCAGTTGCACGCAACTCGCCTGGATGGAATCTAGCGGATGATTCTTACAGTAGGTCGGCACGTTGATCTGTAAGTCAAGACTACCGTTGAACTCCCTCAAAACTTCTCTCAATGAAAGCAACGAATGATAGGTGCGAGAGAGAGAGAGAAACCAAAGTTTTATATGGATTTAAGCTAAAATAGCTTGTATGAATTACAGTAATGTCGACCAAAGATGTGGAATAAGGTGAAGAAGAAATGAAAAAAAGATGGAGAAATTCCCAAGAGGCGCTGGACCTGGACCAATGACCTAACCCACCCCTCGCAGCCACTACTGAAATCAGTTATAACCGTATGTCCCCTCCTAACAACTAGACTCACCTATAAAGCAACCCCAACCACTTCCTAACAAAAAAATATATATAGCATTAACATATTTGTCCCGTAACAATTAAAAAGACCCCACCCGCATTATTATACAAAACGCCCAAGGCTCAATTATCTTAGCATTTAATGCTTTTCATGGTGAGGGAAGGCTCAATGATCTTAGCATTTAATGTTTTTTATGGTGAGGGACCTGCTTATTGCAGAAGCCCAAGCTATGTTGAGTGGCCTCCTAGCGAGAGGGAAACAAAGCTACAAATCTTCTTGCTTCCAAAGGTATCCCAAATAACAACTTCTAAATTTTCTAACATAATAGGTTTTCTTCCCCTGGATGTTTCTCTATTATTCTTTGACACCCTTGAGCTCCACTACTTCAAACCCCTTTAAACCTATCCCTAAAGAGTTCATTTCAATAAATATTTAATTTAAGAGGAGAAACTTGAGAAGAGAGACACAATGGTGCAAGTCTTAAGAAGCAACGAATCAAGAAACTCATGATTAAGGCTTCTAATGGTTCGCGTAGGAATGAACGGGGAGAGTCGTCGAGGAGTTTAATATAATGAATGGACAGGACGAGGAGACTAGTTTTGGAGCGATTTTGGGGAAGCGACAAGGGGGTGACACATGTGCATGAGCCAATGCCTAATTTAAGAGTAACATATTATACAAATAAAAGAATTAATATATGATTTGTTGGGGATGGAATAATTTGTTTAATGTTTTATGAAAAATATGTGATTTTATAATAATATATAGTTTTATTAATGGTATGCAACTGGTAAGATTATCTACATAATAATTGGATTCAAACGTATGGAAAAGCATGTAAGAATAATTGCGCCTCTCCTAAGGTGACCAGAGAAAAGTAAGGGTTTTGGTCTTTGAGGTCAAGGGTTCAAATCTCACTAGTTGTGCTTCTGCATCGTAATTTCACATAAAGTGATTTACCCCCCATGACAGAGATTTTTACCCACCCCCATGACAGATTTTTACCCAGTTTGGCTCCAGAAGATGCATCCAAACCCTAGGATCTATACCTGCTTTGTCTAGGAAATACTATGTCGGGAAGGACATGGATTGAGCATGGGTTGAACTAGGGTTCATTTGGTCAAATGAACAAAAGCCCCATCCAGTTAAGAAAGTCCAGCATCAACATAAAGCATGTATTGCAACTTCAACATCAAGATGAAGTATTTTCTAGTTGCAGCATATCAGTCAGCATGAAGCGGGGTTGAAAGTAATCCAGAAAGACATCAGAACCATTAGAAGATTTAACCATATGCAGCTGCAAGAATAATCAATAATATTGCTCACACCATTCAATAGGGAACCATAGGCATCTTCTTCAAGGCGCTGCCAAACACGAACTATTAGCATTGCAATTCAGCTAATAAGGCAACCAAATGAGTATTGTTTCAGACATCATCAATAACAGTATAGCATGACACCCATAATAGCAACTTCAATCAAAAAATGAGTCAAACTACAGGAATCCGTGATCAGTAAACCTCACTATACATGACCAGTGAGAAAAACAAGAGTCAGCACATCTATAAGAGATAACCTTGATTCTAATTTTGCTAAAAAATAATCAAACCAACATAAGTCAACAAATTTCAAAAAATTCCATAAATACAATGATAGATGATTTCAGAATTTAGAGGAAAGATTCACAGTGATGAATTACCTTTGTTCAGTTCTGCAGGAATGTTCAGTTACAACAGACTGGAGCTACATTTGCTCCTGGAAAACTGTATTCTTCAAATTCTTCCCAGGCCCAGGCTACTGCCAGTACTCCTCCCAATGTCCCGATCCCTCTTTCCCCCAGCCACACACCCTTTATTTATAACCTGAACAGAAAATAACAGACTAACAGAACTAACAGGACTATTTACAAAACTGCCCCTTGGCAGTTACTCCCAGCCTAACAGACAAATACTACCCAGACTTCTTCCTCCGTTGGTATGTGAAACGGATAGGAGACCATACCCGACCTGGACCAACTCCCTCCCTAACATTTCCTCCTTGAAAATTCACCTTGTCCTCAAGGTGACAATCAGGGAATTGATTTCTAAGTATATTTGCATCCTCCCATGTTGCTTCTTCTTCCAATCTATCTCGCCACTTAACTAACCAAAATTGGGTAGTTCCTTGTTTTTCTTCTTAGTATGGCTTCAGGGTATTCTTCTTCTGCTAAAAATTCCTCTGGCAATTCTCTTTCAACAGAATGGTTCCCCACAACAACTTTTAGTTGAGATAAATGAAAAACTGGGTGTACCTTACTAGTTTCGGGTAAACTTAACTGGTAAGCTACTGTCCCTATTTTTCCAGCAATCGCAAAAGGTCCATAATACCGCGCAGCCAACTTTCCGCAAAATCTAGTGTTGCCCCCAGGTAAATTTGGTCTCAGCTTGACCCAAACAAGATCTCCAGCTTCGAACTTTACTTCCCTTCGGTGTCGGTTAGCATATTTTACTATCAATTGTTGGACACGCTGGAGATTTATTCGTAGTTGTTTTAATGTTTCATCCATGTCCAACAAAGCATTCGCCGCTGCTTCCACAGCTGCTTCCCCTCTTGAATATTGAATAATTTGTGGTGGTTTCCTTCCATAAACTGCTTCAAACGGCGTCTGTCCAATCGAAGTATGATATGAAGTGTTAAAACTATATTCTGCCCATGACGGTCATCTTACCCATCGTCGCGGCTGGTCCGAAGTAAAACACCTGAGATATATCTCCAAGCATCTATTTACAACTTCTGTCTGTCCATCACTTTGAGAATGGTATGATGAACTCATCTTTAATGCGGTTCCTTGTAATTTGAATAGCTCTTTCCAAAATAAACTTGTGAATAGAGGATCTCAATCACTAACAATTGTATTGGGTATCCCATGTAATCGGACTATCTCTTTCATGAATACTTCAGCCACTGTTTTAGCTGAATATGGGTGCTTCAAAGGAATAAAATGCACATATTTACTCAACCTATCGACCACAACAAGCACCACCTCATACCCTTGGGATTTAGGCAATCCAGAAACAAAATCCATCGATACTTCCTCCGAGACCAATGTCGGAATAGGTAAAGGTTGGAGTAAACCGCTAGGACTCAAAGCCTCATATTTACTGCATTGACACACTTCACATTCCCGGACATATTTCTGCACTGCACGTGTCATACCAGCCCAAAATACTCCATTAGCTAGTCTTTTGTAAGCCTTTAAATATCCCAAATGTCGCCCAACCAGTGAAGTGTGGAAATGTTGCAATAATTGAGGTATTAAGACAGATCTTCGGGATAGTACCAGTCGGTTTTTATAATACAGCAGTCCTCGAATAGTATATCCAGATTTCACCATTTCACCCTGTTGTACAGCTCAGACTACACTTCGTAACTCCTCATCTTGTAATAATTCTGCTTGTATCACTTTTATTTCATCCCAACTCGGTCCATAAACTGCCATTTGACACAACTTCCCTTCAGGAACATATCTGGACAATGCGTCAGCAGCATTGTGTACCTTCCCTGGACGATATAAAACCTCAAAATTATATCCCAACAATTTTGCTTGCCAACATTGTTGGTTTGCTGTCATTACCCGCTGGCTCAAGATATATTTAAGGCTCCGGTGGTCAATAAACACTTTAAATCGTCTTCCCAAAAGATATTGTCTCTAGTGTTGTATAGACAAAACCAATGCCATCAATTCTTTTTCATAAACCGACTTGGCCAGGTTGCTATCTGACAACGCTTTGCTGAAATATGTCAGAGGTCGACCCTCTTGAACTAAAACTGCACCGATACCCAGCCCGGAAGCATCACATTCTACAGAAAATTATTTAGAAAAATCTGGTAGCCTCAAAACTGGCGCAGTTGTCATTCTTTTTTTTAGCTCCTCAAAAGCCAATTGTGCTTCCTCGGTCCACTTAAATTCCACCTTCTTGGTTAATGCCGTCAAGGGTCTTGCAATTTTTCCATAATCTCTAATAAATTTCCGATAGTAACTGGTAAGTCCGAGGAACCCTCTTACTTCTTTAACATTCTGCGGAACTCGCCATTCTTCCACTGCTCCCAACTTCTTAGGATCCATGGAAACACCTTCAACAAAAATTATATGTCCTAAGTACTCCACCATCCGCTGCCCAAATGAGCATTTTTTTCTATTGGCTCGCAATGAATTCTTTTCCATCAGCTGTAATAGTTGCTGTAACATAACTAAATGCTCTGCCCATCCACTATTGTAGAGCAGAATATCATCAAAAAATATCAAAACTCCCTTTCTTAGCATCGGTTGGAAAATATTGTTCATAGTTGCTTGAAAAGTCGTCAGTGCATTCATCAACCCAAAGGGCATAACTACATATTCATAGTGCCCTTCATGAGTCTTAAATGCTGTTTTACCAACATCCCCACTCCTCATCCGTACCTGATGAAATCCTGATTTGAGGCCCAACTTAGTAAAATAAGTTGCTCCATGCAATTCATCCATTAATTCATCAATCACCCGAATTGGATACCTATCAGCCACTGTTATGTTATTTAAAGCTCGATAGTCAACACACATACGCCACCCTCCATCCTTCTTTTTAACCATTATTATTGGACTTGAATAAGGACCGCAGCTATGTCTGATAAATCCTATTTTCAACAGTTCATGTACCTGAATCTCTATCTCATTTTTCATGTGGTATGCATGCTTGTAAGGCCTGATATTCACAGGCCCAACCCCTGCCTTCAATCTAATGGCATGGTCAGTTTCTCTCGTCGAGGGTAGTCTGCTAGGTTCTTCAAACACAGAACTGAAACACTCCAGAATCTTCTGTAACTGTCGTTGTTGTGCTACATCCAACTGTTTGTCTACATAATCTTTTTCTGTTATTTCCTTCTGAATTCCCTGCATCTTCTTTTTCTTATTTCCCAAATATTCCTATAGAGCTCCTGGAATTTCCTGCAAAGAACGAACCCCCTGCAAAGCCACTGGTTTTCCTTCCCAATCAAATTTCATAGTCATTTCCCTCCAATTAATCATCACACATCCCAAGGTCTCCAGCCAAGAAATTCCCAAAACTAAATCCGGCCCCGTTGTATCAAATATGTATGCATCCACCAAAAAAATTTCAGTTCCAAGTTCAATTTGTAATGTCTTACACAGCCCGCTGGAAGCTACACGGTGTCCATCGCCCAACCGGATATAAAACGGCTTTGAATCATCTACTTGAGCTGCAAACTGCCTTGTAAGCTTCCTTGAAACAAAATTATGACTTGCTCCACTATCAATCAAAACCAGTAAAGGTATTCCTTCCACTTTTCCTTCAATCATCATCGACTTCAGCTGCAAACTGCCTTGTAAGCTTCCTTGAAACAAAATTATGACTTGCTCCACTATCAATCAAAACCAGTAAAGGTATTCCTTCCACTTTTCCTTCAATCATCATCGACTTGGTTCCTAGATATTTTCACAAGTCACTCATTGTGGTTCCCAATTCCAGTTCCCATAATTTCCGAGTTTCTCTTCCTTTGGGACTTCATTTTCTGCTTCCTCTTCAACTTCTCCTTGAGGCTCTATGCATTCCCACACCATTAGTTTATACCCCTTTTCTGAACATCGATGTCCAGGATTATACTTTTTGTCTGCAAGAATAGCACAATCCCTTCGACTTCCGGTTTTCAAATTCTTCCTTGGATAAATTTCTAATTCCCCGGAATTTTGTTGCAGTTCCTCCTTTCCTTTTTGCCTCATTAAACTCAACAGAAGACACCGCCTTTGCAGGACTCGGATTCCATCCTTTATTCAGTCCTCCTGCAACAAATTTCCTGCCTGGTGGTTCGGTAGTTTTGATTATTCCCTTGATCTGCAACTCTCGCTCCACACGCCTTGCCAACATTAACAATCGCACTTTTGTCTTGGGCTCATGTGTCATTATAGTACTACTAATTTCTGGTTTTAATCCCCCAATAAACATACTCATGTACCAGCCCTCAGTCAAATCAAGTATCCGTAATGCTACCCGTTCGAATTCATCTACATAGGCATCCACGGTCCCTGTTTGACGCAGTCCTTTCAAAAATACCACAGGATCTTCCTCAGCATTTTCGTACCGTCCAATTAACTCCACTTTTAATTGTTTCCAAGTTAATTCCGGCTGTATTGATCTCAGCGATATGATCCAATACGGGACCATACCTTCCATGCTGAGCTGTGCAAGAGGCACCTCAAGTTCCTCCCGTGTACATTGAATTGCAAAGAAAAGCTCTGCTCTTGTGATCCAAGCGACTGGATCCTCTCCAGAAAACAGAGGCATCTCTAACTGCCTTGACATGTTACAGATCACTCCCTACTCAGTCGTTCGAAGACCAGGCTCTTCTATGACCTTCTTGTTCCGACTCCCTCCTTCAATTTATGTCTTCATTCTACTTTCTCCACCCTTTGTTTCTACAACCTTGCTTATGTCAACTCCCTGCTTTGAACTCTCAATTTGGCTCGGCTTAAGTTGTGATATTGCAGTGATCAAATCTTGTAGCTGGAGCCCTTGTCGGCGATAATCTTCTACCCGGCGTTGAAATGCATCTTCCAGACGCTGAATTCCAGCTTCCTAGCATTGCATTCCAGTCTTCAGATCTGCAGAAGTCGCCTCCAATTGTGCTACTTGGTTCTCCATTCGAGTGGACATCCAAAAAAAAACAATTCGTTTTTGCCAACTTCTCTCTCTTCTAGAAAATTCTCTCTCTCTAAAATCACTCTATCCACAGGAAACCAGTAGCATTTCCTCTCAATGAAAGCACCAAAATTGATAGGTGATTTCAGAATTTAGAGGAAAGATTCACAGTGATGAATTACCCTTGTTCAGTTCTGCAGGCATTTTCAGTTACAACAGACTGGAGCTACATTTGCCCCTCCTAAAAAACTGGATTCTTCTCATACTGCCAGTACTTCTCCCAATGTCTCGATCCCCCTTTCCCCCAGCCACACACCCTTTATTTATAGCCTGAACATAAAATAACAGACTAACAGAACTAACGGGACTATTTACAAAACTGCCCCGCCGCAGTTACTACCAACCTAACAGACAAATACTACCCAGGCTTCTTCCTCCGCTGGTATGTGAAACGGATAGGAGGCCTTACCCGACCTGGACCAACTCCCTCCCCATAACATACAACGTTAGAAAAATACCCAAAAAGGACAAGAGATAATCAGGCTTACCAACTGCCACCAGGGAAAAACCACACATCCACCAGCTCAAGAAGTACACAAAAAATTCATGTATCCTGTTTCCATCAAACAAACCCCATATTAGTGCAGCAACATCCATGCCAGAAGAATGGAGAAGCTATCTTCTACCAATTCAAAATAACCGGTTACAGCGAGCAGACCTCCAAACCAAATAAAATCAAAATCGAAGTAAAAATACACATAACAAAAACGGAGTAAAACGATCCCACCAGAATGAGGAAACCAGCTAGCAGGGACTTATTCCCGAGTTAAATTTTTATAATCTAAGTTATGAAAGCTTTTAACATTCTCTTCTGTTTTGGAGATCATATAATTTAAGATCCCCACAGTCATCCAGACTAATCTACCATCTTCATACAATTTTGAAAGTGATTGTATCCTGTTCTACAATCCATTCATAAAAGTCCTTACTTAGTTTAGCATAGACTTGTAAAATATTCCTTTTCTTCCTCAGGGTTTACCCTTTGGATACTTTATAGATCCTTCAACAGAAGATCGAGTTACCATTCTCGTATGGGGTTTTGAATAATTTTTGTGAGCTCTCTACTTTTTTACCTTTTCTAGCACTTGAGAGCAAGAACCGATCCTCTTTGTCTTTGTGATCCGGTTGAGTCCTGCCC
This sequence comes from Viscum album, assembly GCA_963277665.1. NCBI lineage: Eukaryota > Viridiplantae > Streptophyta > Magnoliopsida > Santalales > Viscaceae > Viscum > Viscum album. Next base: position 1,956,130,759 of record OY728130.1, read on the forward strand.
TTAGTTTTATCCTCATTCCATGACTCCATCTCTAAAACATAAGAAGAAACAAGATCATCCTCACTACCCTTATGAGCAGTTTTTAAAACTCCAGGCTGCTGCTAACTTTGCTCCTCCATCAATTGGTCACCATCAACTTGATATAACAAGTCAAACTGATTTTTGGACTCTTCACTATCCTTTAAATTTTTAGTAGTGGAATTACCACTTATAATCTTAGCATAAACAACATCAATTTTATCTTGAGCATCACAAGACAACAAAGGGGACTTTGCTGGTTTATCAAATCAACATAAGCATCCATATTCTTTTGCATCCTATTATCAGGATCATTAATATTCTAATGTAGAAGCTCCACAAAAACAACCAGCTTTCCTTTCTTCTTCTTACAGGTTGCCTCATCATGCCCTCGAAGCTTACAAAATGTGCCAATAACATTTTGTATCTTAGAAAATCGACAGGTATTTAAAGAGTCCAACAGATTTGCAAACACAAAAGGTGGAAGTTTCCCATGCTCAATATGTAAATTGATATCATCATTTGGAGTAGAGAGTATAACCTTGTCAACCGAGGTTTAAATAAGACCAATTTCGACAAGGATTCTCATAAAACACCCAAAACGAATCATCTATATTTCTTTTTCCATCTTGATGGGCAGCCCAATTGATGCAATAATCTCTCTTAGGATCTTCAGGTTTCAGTAGATCTAACTGAGCCCAAATACCTTTACCCTGACTTGAGCACATCTAACTGAGCCCAAATACATTTACCCTGACTTGAGCACGAGTGTTATTAACATCAACAGGGCTGAAGTTGACATTCCATTCCTGAATTCGAAGAAGACCCAACTTCAACAAGATAGAACCCAAGCTCTATGCTCGCCTCTTTATATCATCAAAATAGAACAGAACGTAAAAAAAAAACCACAGCCAATCAAAACCAATTTCCAATCAGAAAAACCTCTAATCACCGACTTGAAGGATTTCATATACCCAAATGGCTCGCTTCGTTGAATCTTTTCTTGACATGGATCAAATGTATCAACCAAAACAAAGGATAATCACAACTTTTTCAATCCAAATGGAACACGGTCAAAAATATAATTAAGGCATATTCAAAGGTTAAATTCTAAAAATCCAAATTGTGATTGCTTCTAGCGTACTCTTTTATTTTGGGGATCACGCATTTGTTGATCCTGATAAAGTCATCCAGACTAATTTTACCCACTTTATACAATTTGAAGGTGATGGACTCTTGTTCTTCAATCCACTGAAAGAAGTCCTCGCTTGGAGTTGAAGAACGTACTCGAGTTTTTCCTTTTCTTCCTTAGAGGTTAACTTTGGATACAAGATCGGTTTACAGAGGATTAGTAACCATATTCTTGAAATTTGAATGATCTTTACGAGTTAGCAATTTTTTGGTTCCTTCGGCATCCTCCAATTGTTTTTTACCTTTTCCAGTACTTGAGAGAGAGAAACCGCTCCTCCTTATCCTTATGATCCAGTCGAATTTCATTATCATGCGATCTCTTGATTTCACCCTCATTATCTAACTCCAACATCCATGAAGAGTCAGAAGAAGCAGGATTAGTATTTTCCTTCTCCTTCTCCGGCTCTTTGTTCTGTGGATGATTATCATCATCCTTAGGGGTAGATTCTGAAACAAGTTTCTTCTTACTTTGTTTCTTAATCAAATGATCACTCTCACTAACTTGATAAAGTAGATCAAGCTGTTTTTTAGAATAAACCGCTTCACTTTACTTGGTGATATTAGAAGTAGAAGTCTGCTTCTCATTGGGTAAAGCTTCCTTGTTTTGCAATTCCCTTGCAGAAACGTTTCCAGTAATCACAACACAATTCTGTTTCTTATTTAAAACATCTTTGTGGGTCTGCAATACACCTTCTAAACCAGATCCAGTAGTATTTTTCTCATTGGATTTTTCTAAATTTATAGATCAGCATCATATACAATTTCACAACAAATCTTTTTACAGGATTCTGGGGGATGCAAATCGGTCTCAGCGACAGTTTCACTGTCTTATGCATTAACATGAATTTTCTTTATATTATCAGTTTTAGAAGGAGCCTCAATTTTCCCCTTCCCTGTCTTTTCATCAAAGTAAAACCAGTCCGAACAAAAGGAGGGAAACTTTCATATTATCCTCTAAGAAAAATGTTATCCTCTGAAGAAAGTGTTAGGAAGAGATCAACTTATACTCGAATTTCAGTGAAATGACTACGGTGGAGTTTCTCCATTTCTTTATCAAGCTTTGATGGGTACACCGATGGAGCATGCAAAATCCCAAAGATTTTTGGAATGCCAATAAACCGAGTTCAAACCAAAAATGCTGACCCAGATTTGGACTCCAGAATTAAAAACATCAATTGGGTTAAAATTAATGTTCCGTTCTTGAATAGAGAGAACCAAACCCCTAGGCACACCTCTTCAAATCGTCAAAGGGGGTGATCGCGTGGTAGTACCCTCAACCTATTGCAGTCATTCCCTAGTCTTCAAAACCCCAGATCAAGGCCATTCGTTTGACCATATCTCCAAATTTCCAAGCAATTTCACCCTTCAACGGAACAACCTAGCAACAATGTAGTATTTTCGTAGGGCTAATTGTTCCTAAATGGCACTTTGATTTGCAGCAACATGGACTCCATTGCCTCTTTGAAATCGACAAAGGACCACTGATCTGTCAATTTGTGAGATACAAAACCAATCGGCTTACTCGTTTTCACTCCATCTTCACTCCATCTAATGCTTACAAAGTAGTCTTGTCATACTTACGCAGTTTTCAAAAGACAAACAGATCCTGGTGGCGCACAATAAGATAATCAATCTTCTAGTTTCTTTTGTGAAAATTCTAATGGGACATGAGCATTTCAATTAAAGGATACATCACCAGCCTTCATGGATAACAATGTTCCACGCCACCCATGGAAAAACATGGCAGAAAGGATGCGGAACCTGCAACCACTCATCTCTCCAGAAAATACCAAAAAGGGGAATCAATAACGCAATCCTCACAAAAATTTTAAAAAAAAAAACAGAGGGGAAAAGGTTAAAACGATGTTCAGTTCCATCTTATTGGGTAATGATGCTGGAAGAACAGAAGCGAGCTACTTGCATGCCTGGAATTCATCAATCAGCCTCTTCCCTGGTTCCCAGTACGGTGATGTCCTGGAACCGCTTCCCGGTATTGCAACGATCCCAAATCTGCTCAACTCCCTTCTCGACGGCCTGTTCACCGAAGTACGCACCGACGACGACGAAGGTGGTGTAGACGGATGTCCTGCGCATAAAGATTTCGTAGATCCCATCGACTAATCTGGCGCCGGCATGTCGAATGGCGGAGGCCATGATTGCTTCGGATTCTCCTCTCTTTTCCGCGCACCCTTTCTTGCGTAGTTTCGATAAATGGCCCCTTGCGAAGAGGGGTAAGGGACAGGACAGCAGTACAAACCGGGCTGCAGGCCCGCTTGTTAAGCGGGCTTGAATATTATTATTATTATTTTAATAACTGTACGGAAAACGGGTTTTTATGGGCTGCCCGCATGGTCGGCCATGTGGGTATATGGATCAGCCCGTGGACTATTGATTTAATGTCTTTTTCAAGAAAACTCACAAGTTTACTCCTCGAGTTTACCCGAGCATGTAATGCAAGTTCGAAGGTTAATGTGCAAGTTATAAAGCGGATCACCTGCATGCACCCCGCATTTGTGACCACCATTCCTCTCAAAATGACTCTCCCTCTCTCCTCTTTGCTTTGCATACGAGACACCAACAGATAACACGGTCAAACTCTCAATTTCACCCATTGCCCTCACTACATTCGCTTGTCGATCAGACATGCACGCATACATGAGGGTCGTCGTCCCCTCTTTCACCTGTAATCTCCACCTTCACTCAACATCCAGACGCACCACCAAACTTATCTTTGTCTTTTATCCTACTTGTGTTTGCTACCCCTCCCTCCACACCATGCTTCCCTAGTGTCCATGTCGTCCTCCCTCCTTCCACACATCACCTCGCCTTCTCCCACCTCGCCTTCTCCCACCTCCCACCTCCCACCCTTCATAAACCAACATCATAGCTCCTCTTCGTCGCCTACCTCAAGTAGCACTATGTTCTTTATCGCCCGTCGTCCCCCGCCTCACACCTCGCTAATGCTAGTCATCACAACTTCCCCCCTCCATGCCTAATGCTACACCACACACAACTTATCGTCGTCCCAGTCGCCTTGCTCAATGTCTTCCGCACTGTGGCCTAAATATCCAATGCACAGGCATCTCGACTCCTCTAGTGCATGAGTATTGGTTTTGGTTAAAAAAATCTACACAACGAGGGAAGTGAAGAAAATAGAGTGAGGGGGGAAATAGAGCACCCTAACAATCTCTTTTATTCCATCAAGTAAAATTTTCTGGTCAAAGATTTAGACCCCTTTATGAGGTGTCATTAATTTGACACAATAACTGGGTGTCATTAATGTCTTCAATTTATTGACACCAAAATCCTGATCAATAGGTCCACGTCTTGATTACCAATTTTCACCCCACCTAATCTAGACATGGCTCAAATTCACGAATTCCGGAAAATGTTGCTTCATGCCCGCCTTCGTTAGAACATTAACTCGTTGTTCTTTAGTGTTCCATCTATCATCAAGATCACCAATAAGATCTTTAACTACATTTTCATCAAGTTCATCTTCGCACCATCATTTAAATGTCAATGAGCATACGAGATCGAATCGGTTCCTTGTCGGTGTTTTGTGTACTCATGGTTTACAGAGACGTGAGCAGAAAGTCTCCACCATTAGTGAAATATACAGGGTACCTAGGGTTGTCACTCTATGCAACATGAGAGTTATCGCATCTTCTCCACCTTCCAAGGCTTGTGGCACACTTTACACTCCTATCGCGATATGTGACACTCTTACCGTTGACTCGTGTTGCAAGTCTTCCAACACTGTGAGCTCCGGTAGATCATGAGAATCTCCATCAGCACCTATATCCTAGTGCCACTCCATATATTCTTGAAAAAAATCATCCCCACTTACATGGTGTTTGTTGTGATGAGGGTCATAAAAATGATGAGATTTGTAACCTTCCTCCACACCGAGATTGTCACGACCCGTCCTCGAGGCCCGTGTCGTGACTACCCCAAGCCCGCTTTCCATAGGCCAGGGGCTGGCGACTAGCACCAAAGGCGTAAATCTTGATAAAAAGGGAAGACATTGCCTTTATAAAAGCAACAAACACCACAGAGTATAAGCAGAAGCAACACTAAGTACAAAAGAAGGTGCTGAAAGGTAAATGAGCCAGAATACAAACCCAACTGAAAAGTACAACTACAACTGAAAGTAAAGTACAACTCAAGAACAACAGTTGAAGGTGAAAAGCCGCTCCTGGATCATCCTCCGGTTTCCTACCTGAAGGGTAGGTACAGATCTCCTCCTCAGCACTCCACGTCTGTCTGTCTCCTCCGGGTACCGACTCGTCGTGAATCCACCTCCGGGCACCGACTCGACGTGATATCCACCTTCGGGCAACAACTCGTCGTGAGATCCTCCTCCAGGTACCGTCCAGCTCTACAAGCCTCAACCACGATCAGTGATGTCCGTCATCTGCAACAAACACAACGTAGTGCGGGCGAAGCCCGTGCAGGGGTGAGTATACGATACTCAGTAGGGACCTCGAGACCCCCGAAGGTCTCCCTGAATCCACAAAGGATAAACCACAAAGAAAAGATACAATCACGAAGTAACAACCAACTCTACTTAGGTATATGCCCATACATATACCTAAGTCATCAAATCCAGTTCGGCTCTAGCTCCAGAGCCCAAGTACAACCCGGTCCACATAGGAGAACACAACTCAGTCCACATAAGAGAACACAACAAATCCACATAGGAGAGCACAACTCAATCCACACAGGAGAACACTGCAAGTCCACGAAGGAGAGCACAACACCGTCCACACAGGAGAACACTACAAGTCCACATAGGAGAGCACAACACAGTCCACACAGGAGAACACTACAAGTCCACATAGGAGAACACAATTCTCAATCCACACAGGAAAACATGACAATCATATCCAAGATAATGATCGAAAGTCAAGACTCAGCTCACACCGGTATACTTCTTCGTAAGGTGATAAAGATGATCAGATGTAGCCACTGATTCATCTAAGCTGGGACCCACGTAGGATACTAGACCAGCTAAGCTGTCGGACCCACATAGGATACAGACCAGCTACTCTGCCAGACCCACATAGGATACAAGAACAGAGTCAAACACTACCAGACCCACGTAGGATACAAGAACAGTTGTCATCGCCGTCGAACCCACGAAGGATTTCAATACGGTCGTCATCACTGCAGAACCCACGGAGGATTTCAGTGCATTCGTCATCGCTGTCGAACCCATGGAAGATTTCAGTGCAGTCGTCATCGCTGCCGAACCCACGGAGAATTTCAGTGCAATCGTCATCGCGGCCGAACCCACAGAGGATTTCAGTGCAGTCGTCATCGTCGTCGGACCCACGGAGGATTTCAGTGCAGTCGTCATCGCTGCCGGACCCACGGAGGATTTCAGTGCAGTCGTCATCGCCGCCGCACCCACGGAGGATTTCAGTGCAGTCGTCATTGCTGCCGAACCCACGGAGGATTTCAGTGCAGTGGTCATCATCGTCGTAGTCACAGTCAGCTCTAGGGTTCCTGCACACAGTATGCTCGATTCCGGGAGGGTCCGCTCCACGAGCCAAGGGGGTCGATACATCAACTGACACGTAGTCCGGAATTGATGTATCCCAAAGTTCTGTCTCAACAAAAGGAACTCAACGCAACAGACGGTGCGTCAATCGGACACCCGGTCTGAGAGTTATTGGTTTTTTCGTTCCAGGGGCCCAGTTGGTTTTTAAGTCAAAACCAACCCGACCGCACTCCAACTGCATCCAAACCTCGATCGGAGTAAGCCAAAAGGTCCGTCTCACTAAGAGGAATCCAACAAAGTCGACGACACATCAATCGGACGTCCGGAGCTTAAGTTATAAGTGTTTTCGCTCCGAGGGCCCGGTTGGTTTCATGTTTGAACCAACCCAGATGTACCCAAAGTTCTTCGAAACCTTGAGTGTAATATACCTAAACTACCTTCTCGATCCAAGGATCTCATCACAACTGACGGTGCGTCAATCGGAGGTCTGTAGCCCAAGATACAGGCGTTTGAACATAACTGTCGAAAATAGGGGGTTTTGGGCCCAGACCGACCCGGCGTGGCCTGGGCGGCCGGTTAGCCTGGTGCGGGCGCGGCCCGCATGGCCAGCTCGGCGCTGGTCGAGCTGCCACGGAAGGGGGGGGGGGGGCGCTGCCCCCCTGATTTGAAACCGTGGCCCCCACGTGGGGGCCGCTCCCTTTGCTAGCCGGGGGTTACGACCCCCGGTTTTTGGATCTGGTCGGCCGAAACGGCCGGCCAGGGTGTCGCGCGGGACCAGCCGGTCCCGCCTCCTGTGCACCGGCGGCTGGCGGCTCCGGCCGCCCTCTCCTGCTCCGCTGCGACCCTTCGTGGTTTTCCGGCGCGACGCGACAGCGCCGCGCTTCTTCACCCGCGTTCCTCTTCGTTTCCGCGCGGTGCGACGGCACCACACTGCCTTCGTTTCAAACCATAAAATAATCTACAACAAAGAAGAGGGAGGAGGTTCGGTCGTGTTCGTGCGGCCCGACCTCCTCCCGTTATCTTGATAACAGGCGGCTAGATCATTAACGTTTAACGCCCAAAGGAATTGATGATAATCGACAAAGAATATCCACGAACATAAAGTTAACCCCTACCTCAACAACGGTGACGGAGGTCAGCGTCGTGGTTGACGGCGTCGACATACATCCAAGGTGGATGGTGTCTCACACCGGCTGCGGAGATGAGAAGAACGACACGTCAAGCACTCCTTGCGGTGACGACGTTCTTCGTCGAGGTCTTGACGTTCTTCGGGTTCTCCAACGAAGAAGACAGGTTCTATCTCCTCCAATTCCCCACACAACCAACCAAACCCAAATAAAATAAGACTCTTCTTATTTTATTACCCAACCCATGCATTTCCAAAATTCAAAAGTTGAATTAACTTAACTTAATTAATATTGAGCTTGTCAAAATTAAATGAAGTAAAGTTGGCATCATTAATGAGAGGGTGTGTCACATAATTAAAGTGGGGGGTTTTAGAGATGTTAGGGAATTTGAAGGGATGGGGCTCGTGTGGGCCCCACCTCACAAGATCCTATCAAGAGGATTTAGGTTCAAGTGGGTTCCACCCAATTCCCACTCATGGGGTTAAACCAGTTGGAAGAGAAATAATTCATACACAACATTATTTCACTTAACACTTATTCCATTTTTTAAACAGCTCTTACCGAGAAAACGCAACCCCGGTGAAGGTCTTCTTAAGCAATAACCGGCGTTGCGGTTTCATCGGTGCCCTCAGAATTCAATTCCAAGCACCGGTTCAAAAGTTAGAAAAAACCCGCTCGTTCGTTCACTGAACGTACCCGAGCTAAACTTCGGAAATTGATTCCGGGCACACCGGGCCTTGGAATCAGGTGTCGTCAGAAGCCATAGTCTCGTAAAATTCCAATGAAATTAAGAAAAAAAATTCCTTGAAATTTTTAGGTCTTTATATTACTCCTACCTCAGGGCTTTACGTCCCCGTAAAGCTATAACACAAACTAGGGAAACAAAAGTGGTACTGAGCACGCAACTGAGCCTTCCACTCCCATGTGCTCTCCTGGAGGTTCCCGTGCTGCCAGTGAAACTGCACCTGAGGAATTGACCGTCCACATAGGACTTGCTCCTGTTGATCCTCGTTCTCCACTAGAACCTCGGTGAATGTTGCCCCGTCATCGACATCCAACTCCCTGCGGTCGATGATGTGTGAAGGGTCATGCACGTATCTCCTTAGCTGAGTTACGTGGATGAAATCGTGCACCCGGTGTAACTGAGGTGGAAAGGTAAAGAGGTAAACCACATCGCCTACCCTACCGAGGACTTAGAAAGGTCCGTTGAACCTCAGAGATATCTCACCGCCTCGGCTACATGTCCGTGAACCTCGTCGAGGTGAGACCCATATAAGAACGTGGACGCCATCCTCGAACTCTAGAGGCCTCCATTTCCTGATTAGAACTGAAACTCAAAACTCTTACAGCCACGAGGGTAAGGGTGGCCGACCCAAGAGTGATCGGATACACCCTCCTAAGCATGAGTTAAACCTGTGCTGCCTGGGGTTCCCTTTTCTCCAACCAAGGAAAACCCATCCCGACGTCTGCCTAATACCGTCAATTCGTGTATGAACTGTGATTGCCCAGTCCATACCCAAACTAACATTGTAAGGCCTCGACGCTACCACTAAGAGATTCCAACCGAAACTCTTGCCTCAAGGGTCAGATCACACCGTCGGCGTAAGTGTGATTATCGAGTCTCCTCCCAAAGGTATCTCTAGACGTGAGGGTCAAGTCAACGGATTAACCGAAAACTCTAGGTTTGGGACAAGATTCATGGAAGGAAGGAATGATTCGTATCGATGCCCGTTGCTACAGCAGCTAGCAGAATACACAGTCCGTACTTCGAATCATCCTTAGAGCCCTTTCGGTCGCACTCCTTGACCGCATGCAGCTACTCTTTCCCCTGCCCTCCAGCTCTTTGAGCCTAGCAGGGATTACAAAGGCGGGTGGTTGCAACATGTCAAAATGTTCACCACCCCATGCTGCTCTCCTAGCTCCACTTCCACGTATGCTACCCTGCAGATTCATCTGTCCTTTTCACTTCCTCTACTTGAAACATTTTACACGCCCAAGTCTTCGAGACTGGCGCCAGTTTCCTGCTTTCCCAATGCTAACCTTAACTGGCTGCATCCACTCAGCCGAATAATTATCAACCACAAAGGTTCTCTCTAGTACCCTAGTATAAGTAGGAATGCATAGAGGAAGAAGTGATGGCTCAGATGTCCTTTAGAAACACCTCACTTAGAAGTCCGAGCCCTAAAGCACCGATCGCATCGTAGTCATCGAGTACCAGGTATGGTTTGGTATGCCCCGATAAATTCTCAGCTACCGACACGTCGTCCTACCGAAGATGTATAAGCTCTAAGAAACTCTCAGCCACCTCCTCAAGCCAGTCCTCAGCCGCCTGTGAGTCGGGCTTGCCTCAGAACTTGAGGGATATCTGGTGCTGAAACATGTAAGGCACTAAGCCTACAAGTGTCCTCTACCGGTACCGCCGGTAGTGTCTGCTGACCAACAGGTAGTGATGTAGCTGACACACTACCCGAAGTTACTATCTCAGGCATAGGTCCACATACCGAAGTCTCTTCACTAAACAGACCAACCTCATGGTCACTCACTGGAAAACACTAGTAGCTAAGATCACCATTTGTTCTACTAATGTCTACACTGGGTGAAAACTCTAACAATCGCCTCCATCCAGTCCTCTACTGCCTGGGAACTGCATCGCCTCAAAATCTCGGAGGCCTATGCTACCCAACGGGTGTTGGTACTATTGGTACACCACCCGAAGGTTTCAACATAGTAAGAGGGCCCCACACCGGAACCTCGTCTCTCGGTGGGCCGTCATCGTGTACATTTTTCGGGAACCCTAGCTTGTTGTCTTTGTAGTGGCATCCTGATAAGGAACATGTGCTCCACGGTCAAACAGTATACCTGGTGAGCTGATACAAAGTAATCACAAAGAAAACTTTTGAAACACACATGCAATCAATGTTTTCGTGCACTGAGTCGGAAATCAGAAGTTATGGTCCTGGTGTACGGATACGTCGGCCGCCGCACCAACACTGGACTCCCTGGACTGATAACCACACTCAATACCCTTAACACTATTGTTTCACACAGAATAAATATCAGAGTCCTGAGTTCTTCGGTAGAACCGAACTCCTTTGATACCAATTTGTCATGACCCGTCCTCGGGGCCCGTGCCGTGACTACCCCAAGCCCTCCTTCCATAGGCCAGGGGATGGCGACTAGCACCAAAGGCGTAAATCTCGATAAAAAGGGAAGGCATTGCATTTATAAAAGTAACAAACACCACAGAGTATAAGCAGAAGCAACACTAAGTACAAAAGAAGGTGTTGAAAGGTAAATGAACCAGAATACAAACCCAACTGAAAAGTACAACTACAACTGAAAGTAAAGTACAACTCAAGAACAACAGCTGAAGGTGACAAGCTGCTCCTGGATCATCCTCCGGTTTCCTACCTGAAGGGTAGGTACAAATCTCCTCCTCAGTACTCCACGTCCTTCCGTCTCCTCCCGGTACCGACTCGTCGTGAATCCACCTCCGGGCACCGACTCGACGTGATATCCACCTCCGGGCAACGACTCGTCCTAAGATCCTCCTCCGGGTACCGTCCATCTCTACAAGCCTCAACCACGATCAGTGATGTCCGTCGTCTGCAACCAACACAATGTAGTGTGGGTGAAGCCCGTGCAGGGGTGAGTATACGATACTCAGTAGGGACCCCGAGACCCCTGAAGGTCTCCCTGAATCCACAAAGGATAAACCACAAAGAAAAGATACAATCACGAAGTAACAACCAACTCTACTTAGGTATACGCCCATACATATACCTAAGTCATCAAATCCAGTTCGGATCTAGCTCCAGTGCCCAAGTACAACCCGGTCCACACAGGAGAACACAACTCAGTCCACACAAGAGAACACAACAAATCCACATAGGAGAGCACAACTCAGTCCACACAGGAGAACACTGCAAGTCCACGAAGGAGAGCACAACACAGTCCACACAGGAGAACACTATAAGTCCACATAGGAGAGCACAATAGAGTCCACACAGGAGAACACTACAAGTCCACATAGGAGAACACAATTCTAAATCCACACAGGAAAACATGACAATCATATCCAAGAAAATGATCGAAATTCAAGACTCAGCTCACACAAGTATACTTCTTCGTAAGGTGATAGAGATGATCAGATGTAGCCACTAATTCATCTAAGCTGGGACCCACATAGGATACTATACCAGCTAAGCTGTCAGACCCACATAGGATACAGACCATCTACTCTGCCAGACCCACGTAGGATACAAGAACATAGTCAAACACTGCCAGACCCACGTAGGATACAAGAACAGTAGTCATCGTCGGCGAACCCATGGAGGATTTCAGTACGGTCGTCAACGCTGCCGAACCCACAGAGGATTTCAGTGCAGTCGTCATCGCTGCCAAACCCACGGAAGATTTCAGTGCAGTCGTCATAGCTGCCGAACCCACGGAGGATTTCAGTGCAGTCGTCATCGCTGCCAAACCCATGGAGGATTTCAGTGCAGTCTTCATCGCTGCCGAACCCATGGAGGATTTCAGTGCAGTCGTCATCGCTGTCGAACCCACGAAGGATTTCAGTGCAGTTGTCATCTCTGCCGAACCCATGGAGGATTTCAGTGCAGTGGTCATCGTCGTCGCAGTCGCAGCCAGCTCTAGGGTTCCCGTACACAGCATGCTCGATTCCGAGAGGGTCTGCTCCACGAGCCAAGGGGGTAGATACATCAACTAACACGTAGTACTAAGTTGATGTTTCCCAAAGTTCCGTCTCGACAAAAGGAACTCAACACGACAGACGGCGCGTCAATCGGACGCCCGGTCTGAGAGTTATTGGCGTTTTCGTTTCAGGGGCCCGATTGATTTTTAAGTCAAAACCAACCTGACTGCACTCTAACTGCATCCAAACCTCGAGCGGAGTAATCTAAAAGGTCCGTCTCACTAAGAGGAATCCAACAAAGTCGACGGCACGTCAATCGGACGTCCGAAGCTTAAGTTATAAGCGTTTCCGCTCCGAGGGCCCGGTTGGTTTTGTGTTCGAACCAACCCGGACGTACCAAAAGTTCTCCAAAAACTTGATTGTAATATACCTAAACGACCGTCTCAATCCAAGGATCACATCTCAACTGACGGTGCGTTGATTGGAGGTCTGTAGCCCAAGATACAGACATTTGAATGGAACTGTCCAAAAATAGGGGGTTTTGGGTCCGGACCGACCCGGCCCAAGACCCCCCGGGTCGGCCCGAACTGGGTCTGGTCCATTAGGGCGCGGCCCGGCCGGGGTCGCGGCCCGGCCCGGCCTGGTGTGGGCGCGGCCCACATGGTCAGCTCGACGCTGGCCGAGCCGCCGCGGAAGGGGGGGGGGCACTGCCCCCCTGATTTGAAGCCGCGACCCCCACGTGGGGGCCGCTCCCTTTTCCAGCCGGGGGTTAAGACCCCCGATTTTTGGATCTGACCAGCCGAAACGGCCAACCAGGGTGTTGTACGGGACCAGCCGGTCCCACCCCCTGTGCACTGGCGGCCGGCGACTCCGACCGCCCTCTCCTGCTCCGCCGTGGCCAAAGGTCGTGGCCTTGGTCCGACCGGCGCGACGCGACGACGCCACACTTCTCCACCTGCGACCCTCTTCGTTTCCACGCAGTGCGCTGGCACCGCACTGCCTTCATTCCAAACCACAAAATAATCAACAACAAAGAAGAGGGAGGAGTTTCGGTCATGTTCGTGCGGCCCGACCTTTTCCCGTTATCTTGATAACAGGCGGCTAGATCATTAACGTTGAACGCCCAAAGGAATTGACGATAATCGACAAAGAATATCCACGAACATAAAGTTAACCCCTACCTCAACAATGGTGACAGAGGTCGGCATCGCGGTTGACGGCGTCGGCGTACATCCAAGGTGGATGGTGTCTCACACCGGCTGCGGAGAGGAGAAGAACGACACGTCAAGCACTCCTTGTAGTGACGGCGTTCTTCGTCGAGGTCTTGACGTTCTTCGCGTTCTCCAAAGAAGAAGATGGGTTCTATCTCCTCCAATTCCCCACACAACCAACCAACCCCAAATAAAATAAGACTCTTCTTATTTTATTACCCAACCCATGCATTTCCAAAATTCAAAAGTTGAATTAACTTAACTTAATTAATCTTGAGCTTGTCAAAATTAAATGAAGTAAAGTTGGAATCATTAATGAGAGGGTGTGTCAAATAATTAAAGTGGGGGTTTTAGAGATGTTAGGGAATTTTAAGGGATTGGGCTCATGTGGGCCCCACCTCACAAGATCCTATCAAGAGGATTTAGGTTCAAGTGGGTTCCACCCAATTCCCACTCATGGGGTTAAACCACTTGGAAGTGAAATAATTCGTACACAACATTATTTCACTTAACACTTATTCCATTTTTTTAACAGCTCTTCCCGAGCAAGAGAAACCTTAGTGAAGGTCTTCTTAAGCAATAACCGGCGTTGCGGTTTCATCGGTGCCCTCGTAATTCGATTCCTAGCACCGGTTCAAAAGTTAGAAAAAACCCGCTCGTTCGTTCACTTAACTTATCTGATCTAAACTTCGAAAATTGATTCCGGGCACACCGGGCCTCGGAATCAGGTGCCGTCAGAAGACGCACTATCGTAAAATTCCAAATAAATTAAGAAAAAAAATTCCTTGAAATTTCTAGGTCTTTATAGAGATACACCCAAATTTTCTTATGATCATCATGCTTTGAATGATTCGTGCACCCAAACACCTTCATATGAGCTGAAGGTTCCAGACGCAGCGGAAGCGCCAGATGAGACATGCCCAACTCAAATCTTTTTCATAATCAATGATTAATCCAAGATGAACATCAGTGACGAATGTAATGACCAAAAAAATTAAACCAAATATTAATTCATATAAGAATGTCAGAACCAAAATACAGGATTACCACATAATGATTTATAATTAATTTAAGTAATTAAAGAAATACCTTATGATGAATTCTTTATTCATTGATGTATTTGACAATGTCTATATGTTGTATAGATGTTGCATTGTAGGAATAAAGTAGATATCCCCCTGACGGTGATCCATACATGATCCATGAACTTATGAACACCGCTATAGGAATCTTTGGGTGCTAGTACAGTAAATCTTAACTTCTGTATCGTTTATCTTTGGCCACCATGAGAATCCCTTTAAATAAGGATTCTCCTTGATCTCTCTATAATCAAGAGAGGTGGTGGTGAAGGATAGTTATCTGTTCTTGAGAGTGTTCATGGAGAGGGTCTCTCTAGGGCTTAAGAGAATTCTCTGAATGTCATTGTGCACAACAAAAACAACGACAACCCTTAGGGTTGAGAATAATATAATTTGGTTCAAACAATGTAGGGTTAGAAAATAATAATTGCATATGTGCCCTTATTATTTTCTTAATTCCTTTAGAAACCCATATCTATAATAATAATGATATTATTATTATTTCTTGACATGCACAAGACCAGCGAATTAATTAAATATCATTTCTTGAATAATATTTAATATATATTATTTCTCACTGGACCATTAAACTCCATCCTCCATTCCTCAATAATATTTATCAGGTCTTAAATAATGACTATTTATTTAATAAATGAATATCACTGCATTATTCACTAATAAATAAATAAATATTACATTCACTAAATAAAAAAAAATATTTATTAAATATCTCACTCGTAAAATATTTTCTCGAATAACTAGTGACATAATATATGCAATAAAGTAAATTTGAATAATTATTAAACCATGTACGAGAATAAAATCTATTCAACATGTTAAATAATAAATATTATTATTATTTAACTGAGGTTCTGGATACACATAGTGTGTGACCCTCTAGACCTCTTTCTCAGTGACATTAGGCAGAACCACCCAAATGCCAAGGTACCCATAGGGAAAGAAGTAAACATTGCTATGATATACAACCTCATACATATGATTACTATGTAATATAATCCATTTATCATGATATCTATAATCAAGCAGGTTGCATGCTAGTGTCATCAACCTATGTGATCGATGTTTCTTTCTTTTACTTTCTAGATATGAACCTGCCCACATAACACTATGGCCATTAATTGATTTAGGTTGTTTCATTCACATCAAAGAGCTTATGATATCAATTTTTATTAAATAACAAGAGGGAAATTTTGATAAGATGAATTCATATATACATTTTTCTACCATTTAATTAAGGATTTTAATTTTTTTATTCGATAATGTGCTTGGTATGTGCTTAATTTTCAAGAATGAGGCTTCATAGGGTTTCAAAGGAAGAAATGAAGAAAAAGTGAAGAATACACCTATTACACATTGTGAACCATTGGTACACATCATGCAATAGGATTTCATAGCATTCAGAAAATCGTGAGCCAAATCATGAACAAAGCCATGAAGAAAGTAGAAAAAGAAGCCGTTACATGTCGTGAATGGACAATACACGACGTGACCTCAGTCAAACTCATTGAACGAGAAATACAATCCAGAGATATAACTGGAAATCTAGTACATGTCATGAGTCATCGGTACACGACATGAAATCAGTCAAACCTCATATTTTGGATGAGATACGTGCAAGATACACATAAGATTCCAAATCCAGGGATATCTACACGGATCGATGTTACACAACGTGTAATCCATTACACTTCGTGACTCATTTTTCTTATTTATACAACCCAACAATGGTTTTTAGAGCATTCTAGAGTAAATTATTTTCTATGTTTTTTTTCCTCTCAAGTTCCTTCAACCCCTTCCCTCTCAAACTTAAATATCTTCGCCTTTTCATATTTTATTTAAATATAAGAGCCATGGGTTGTGTTTTCATCATTGCATTCAATTTTCTTTCACATCACTTACCATCATTCATCATCAAACTCATGTATAATCCATTTCTTCCTTCTAACCAAGTAAGTAAGTGGTTAAAATTTTGATTTAAATTTCTTTAAATCCTGATTGCATGCTCGTACTTTTTAGTGAATCAAACCCTTGCATGATTGTGAATTGTTTAATTTCAAATCGTCTTAGCATGTCAAGCATGGTTCTTATTTGTTTATTATTCTCTCCTCCTACCATGAGTAGCTAAACCACCCAGGGGTAGGGATCGATATTAGGGGAATTTTAATACTTAAATCTATAATTCTAAACTTGGTAACCTTAAGGATTAGTAATCAGGGTAAATAATTAATGTCTATCCAATTCGATTAAACATCCCCGATCACGAGATATTCAAGTGAAGGATCATATCCTGATTGGAGTAGATTAGGATATGACCACTATCCTAAGATACTTTCTGCCATATGAGATAATATTAGTGCATCTAGGTTGTTGTTATCTCCCGATCAAGGAATAACTACCTCCTAGGTAGAACTAGGTGACTTGACCAAAGTTAACTAATGACTTCCGCTTGCTTCATAGCCTAAACCTTAGGATCTTACCAATATTATAATTAAGATCATCCATTTTTTAGATACCCTAAATTGATCCTGACCCCTCTCTCCTTATTGAAGCAACCATCATAGATCTAGAAATTCCCAAACTAAAACAAAACTAGAAAGGAATACTACTCCAAAGGGTCTTGAGCCTTTAACTTCAAAAGCCAGCAATGCTCCATATGGGATCGACCTCAAACTCTTACTATACTATGCCCTTATAGAAAGTGAAGTTTGGGAAACCTTACAATTCTAATCTGACCATAGCCCACATGAATTCAACAACGCATGCAGGCACATCAAATTTTGACGTCGTTGTCGGGGAAGCAACACTCTGATTACAAGCCTATGGCAATCAAGACTTGGGATTGCCTTTTCCTAACCCTCTTTCCCTCTTTCCTTTTTCAAGATGCTCTCACGTATCTACTTCGTAGTGAAGTGCATGTAATAAGGTCATTCGACTCGTTCAAAGAACCTTGAGACAAACGAATCATTAACCTTCAATCTTGAGATCGAAAGGTATCTTTTTGCACACTGTTGGTCAAAAATGGACAAACAACACCATCAAGTGGGACCCAACTCACTGAACCCTCATGGAAATCAACAAATTATTCCTAGGGATCACCCTATGCATCATGAGAGGACTATCATGGACTATGGCTTGCCACCAATCCATGGTGCCAATCCAAGCATCGTTCATCCCCTCATCCAAGCTTATACATTTGAAATCAAACCTGGAATCATTCATATGATCTAGAACATGGGTCAATTCAGTGGCCTCCAAAGCAAAAATCTACATGAGCACATCTCTAACTTCCTGGAAGTTTGCAATATTTTTCACAACTAGGGAGTTTCTTCAGACACAATTAGACTGCATGTCTTCCCATTCTATTTAAGAGAATGAGCTAAGGACTGGTTAAAAAGTCAAGCTCCTGAGTCAATCACGACTTGGGATGATCTTGCTAATAATTTCTTGGATAAATACTTTCCACCGATCCGGACTTGGAAACTCCAAAATGATATTCAAAACTTCGCTCAAACTGATGGAGAATCTGCATGGGAATCATGGGATCGATTCAAGGAGCTGATGAGAAAGTGTCCAAACCATGGTTTAGATATGTGGATTCAGTTACAAACGTTCTACCAAGGACTCCATCCAGCCGAACGAATAGTTTTTGATGTTGTCACTGATGGAGGACTAATGTTCAAGACCCTGGAAGCCGGAAGATCCATTCTTGATGAAGTCTCTCATAATGCCAGCCTGTTTCAAAGTGATTGTGGACCACATCGACGTGGTATCCACCAAGTGGATGAGAACACCAGATTAGAGGCGCAAGTTAAAGCACTCATGAAGAAGCTTGAATCTTTTCAAATGTCTATTGTACAACCCCTCATGCCCTTGTGATGGAAATATAATCCTGCGAGATGTGCGACAACCCACATCTTTACCAAGATTACAAGGTATTATTTGAAGAACCATAAGATCAGGATTGTAATTATGCTAATTACAATCAATAGAACCCACCTTTTCAACAATAACAACAATACTACCATCAAATTCCTGCTCAACAGAAACCTTAGAATAACTAAGGATATTTTAAACAACGAAGTGATCAAGCACCATTTCAGAATCAAGGACCATCAGGGTATCCATCTATGAACCTAATCCCAATACCTCAGCAACAGATACAACAAAAACCCTTCCCACAAAGAGCTCAATAGCAATTCTAACCCGCTCAGCCTAGACCTCAACAACAACCTGCTCCTCCTCAAAGTAACTTGGAAAACCTCCTGGCTACT
Source organism: Viscum album (assembly GCA_963277665.1). Lineage (NCBI taxonomy): Eukaryota > Viridiplantae > Streptophyta > Magnoliopsida > Santalales > Viscaceae > Viscum > Viscum album. The sequence goes on from OY728130.1 coordinate 1,956,149,837, forward strand.
TTTTTTCAAAAATCAGATCATAGAATGAAGGCTCAGGAAATGGAAATGAAAAACCAAAGAGCTGCTTTACGAAATCTTGAAGTTTAAATGGGTCAAATCTCTAAGACATTGTTAGATAGATTACTAGGTACCCTACCTAGTAATACAAAGATGTACCTAAGGGAGGAATCTAAAGTGGTAGTGTTGAGAAGCAGAAAGATATTAGACTTTCAACAACCAAGTGGAAGAGATAAAAGGATACTTGGAGAGCCTAATAAATAGCCACCATTAGAAGAAGAAGTTGAGAAAAACACACCTCAAGAAGTTTCACCAGCTGAAAGTGACCAAACTCATAAGCACGTAAAGGAACCGGTTTATTTTTCCACACCACCATACAATCCACCTCTTCCTTTCCTAGAAAGAGCGAGACAAGGCTGGCAGGAGTCACAATACAAGAAGTTCCTAGAAATGTTCAAGCAACTGCACATTAACATACCATTTATAGAATCCATTTCCCAAATTCTAGTTTATGAAAAAATTTCTCAATGATCTAGTGTCCAAAAAAAGGAAAATAGAAGATATTGGGGTCATCTCATTAAATGAAGAATGCTCTAATATTGTGTAGTAGAAAATCCCAAAAAAATGAGAGATCTCAGAAGCTTTTAAATTCCTTCTGCTATTGAGGAATGAAACTTTGGAAGATATCTATGAGATCTTGGTGCCAAAATCAACATAATTCCAATTAGCATATTTTGCAAGCTAGGAATCCAAGAACTTAAAACAACTTGAGTAACACTATAACTTTTGGATCGATCAGTGAAGTACCCTAGGTTCATTCTTGAAGATGTATCAGTTAAAGTTGGAAAATTCATCTTTCCAATAAATTTCCTAGTTATGAACATGGAAGAAGAAGGTGACGTCTCCATTATACTTGGAAGACCATTATTAGCCATAAGAAAGGCTTTGATATATGTGAATTAAGGATATCTGATCTTTCGAGTTGGAGAAGAACATGTAGTGTTCAACTTGGTCAAAGCTTCCCAACAACTAGATGATGCTGTTGATTGCAATGTTATCTCTCTCAACCAAAAAGGAGATGATTACATGGCCATTGAAGAAGAAAGTGAAGAGTCACTCTCAGAGAAGGAAGACGAGTATGATCTTGAGAAAGTAAGCTTCATTGAACCTATCATGAGGGACACCTTTCCACCTTTCATTCTATCCATCACTCAACCACAAAAGCTGGAACTAAAACTTCTACCCAGTACTCTTAATTACTCATACTTAGAAGAATCATCCGCTCTGCCAGTAATTATCAACTCTGAACTATCTCAAGCACAAGAAGAAAAATTAGTTAAAGTTTTGAATAGACATAAGTAGTCAATTGCCTAGGGATTTTCAGACATCAAAGGAATCAATCCTACTGAATGCACTCACAAGATTATACTCGAAGAAGATGTAAAGCCAAAACAACAACCTCAAAGGTGGCTCACACCACTGATGAAGGAAGTTATAAAAAAGTAAGTTTTGAAACTATTGAATGCAGGAATAATCTTTTCCATATCAGATAGTGAATGGGTAAGCCCTCTATAAGTTGTTCCTAAGAAGGGAGGACTCACAATAGAGAGAACTAATGAAAATGAATTAATTTCAACACGCACCATCACTGGATGGAGAGTGTGTATAGATTATAGATGCCTAAATTCAGCAACAAGGAAGTATCATTTTCCTTTACCCTTTATGGATCAAATGCTAGAAATACTTTTGAGACATGAATTATACTACTTCTTGGATGGATATTTAGGATACAACCAAATTGAAGTTGACCCCACTGATTACCCAAATACAACATTAACATGCCCATTTGATAATTTTTTCTATAGTAGAATATCATTCGGAATGTGCAATGCTCCAAAAACGTTTTAGCGGTGCATGACGCATGTTTTCCATGACATAGTAGAAAAATTCCTAGAAATATTCATGGATGACTTCTCAGTCTATGGAAGATCATTTGAGGTTTGTTTAAGAAATATGTAGTTAGTTATACAATGTTGTGAAAAAAATGTCTAGTCCTAAACTGGAAAAAAATTCATTTTATGGTCTAAGTAGGAATAGTCCTCAGGCATAAAATCTCCAAGGAATGTATAGAGGTTGATCTAGCTAAGATCAAAGTCATCAAGGATTTACCAGAACCTTTGACCACTAAAGGAATAAGAATATTTCTGAGCCATGTTGGATTTTACAGACGATCTATAAAAGACTTTTCAAAGGTTGCTCGTCCATTGACGCACTTATTGTTAAAATAAGTCCCTTTTGAATTCACTGAGGAATGTCAGTATACATTTAAAACGTTTAAAACAAGACCGATAGCATCCCCAATAATCATTTCACCCAACTGGGATAAGGAATTTGAGTTAATGTGTAATACTAGTCACCTTCCTGTTGGTGTAGTGTTAGGATAACGAATTTTCCATATCTTTTTTCCCATATATTATGAAAACCACACACTGAGTGAAGCTCAAGTCAATTACACAACTACAGAGAAAGAACTCTTAACCATTGTACATGCCTTTGAGAAATTCCATTCATATATGGTATTGTCCAAAGTAATTGTACATACTGATCATTCTGCTCTCAGATACTTGATGAACAAGAAAGATGCAAAACCAAGGTCGATATGGTGGATCCTATTGCTATAAGGATTTGAGATTGTAATCAAGGACACAAAAGGCTCAGAAAATATCATTGCTGACCATATATCCCAACATCCCCTACCATTCATTAAGGAAGACAAGGAAGATGACATTAAAGTAGAATTTCTAGATGAAACCCTGTTTAGTATCAAGGTACAACCATGGTTCTATGATATTGCTAATTATCTCACCATGGGATTTTTACATAGATATTTCTCATATGAATAGAGGAAAAGATTTTTGGATGATTCCAAGCATTACTACTAGGATGAAGCACTTTTGTTAAAGTATTGTGCTGATGGATTATTGGGACGCTGCATTCCCGAGAATGAAACCCACAATGTAATTGAGATGTGTCACATATCACCAGCTAGCAGATATCATGGACCTGAGCATACAGTATCCAAAATTCTACAAACTAGATTTTTCTGGTCCACACTACACCAAGATATGATGGAATTCTTCCAAATATGTGATGGATGTCAACACACTAGAAACATTGGAAAAGGAATGGGATGCCACAAAATCCCATCATGGAAGTTGAAATCTTCGACGTTTGGGGCATAGAATTCATGAGACTATTTTACACTTCTTATGGGAAATCCTACATTCTGGTTGGCATTGACTACGTCTCAAAATGGGTTGAAGCTAAAACAACCTCACATGACACAACAAAAGTGGTCATGAACTTTTTAAAAAAGAATGTGTTTGCAAGATTTGGATTTCCAAGATTACTCATTAGTGATCGAGGCATACATTTCACAAACCAAGATGTGAAAGGATTGCTATGTAAATATGGAATCAGATACAACACAAGAACCCCCTACCACCCACAAATAAGTGGGCAAGTAAAACCGTCAAACAGGGAGATAAAGAAAATTTTGGAAGACTAAGAATACAAGACAAAGCAACTAGAGTATCAAACTGTAAGATGAACTATGGGTATATCGCACTACATATAAGACACCCATAGGCACAACACCGTTCATACTGGTTTATGGGAAACCATGTCATCTCCCAGTTGAGCTGGAGCATCATTCATTTTGGGCGATTAAGAAACTAAATCTAGATTCTGAGAAAGCTGGAGAAGCTAGGATGCTGTAATTAACTAAATTAGAATAGATATGGAGGGATTCCTATGATAATTCTAGGATCTATAAGGAAAAAACAAAGAAATGGAATGACCAATACATTTCTAGTCATATATTTGTACCAGGAAATAAGGTCCTTTTGTTCAAATCATGAATGAAACTATTCCCTGGTAAGATGAAATCTCGATAGTCAGGACCCTTTGATTTCATTCAAGTTTTTCCTTACGGGACAATTGAAATATAGAGAGAAGGTGGACCACCATTCAAGGTGAATAGGTAAATATTGAAAATATTTCAAGAACCATTCTGTGAAGGTTGTGTCATCAGCCTCAAGTTAAACTGAGTCTTAACTAAGTCAAGCTCCCGACGTTAAAGGGAGAATTGACTAGGAGGAAACCCATGGTAGGACATCTTAGCCTAAGTTATATTAGGATAGCCTTGGGAAAGTTTCAGGTAGTCTGGGAGCTGAAAGTAAGTAATGAACAAAATTTGAGCTAAAAACAGTTAATTACATGCCATGTAACCCTCTTACATGACGTGTACCATTTTCATTCAAATATCCATTTTATTGCACCAGTACACGACATGACTCATTAGTACACATTGTGTAATGCTTCAAATTTATTTTTAAAACTGCTGGTCTTGAACCCTAGGTTCATGACCCGCAACACCCGCAACTCATCATCTCCCACCTCCTGCCTCTTGAACACCAGTATCCCCTAGCCTATCCTTTTCTCATCCACACACCATTACCTCCTCCTCATCCTATCCAAACCATGAACCCTCACCCTAATTACCTTCTCCCTCACCCAACCTCACGTGAAAACCCACACCCCTCATTCCCCCTTACCACACCAACCGCAATCACCACTCCCTTCTACGATGGAAATAACCAAGCAGACCCAACCCTCTACCTTATCCTCCTCATCCTCTGATGATCATCCACCAACCAAGAGCCAACATGCCGCTACATCTGTAACTCCTTCCACACCTTCCTCACCACTGACAACCTCCCATGTTGCACCTTCTGCTCAAGTAGAGTCCTCATCCACCTCTAAGGACTCCTCCAGTGATGAAAATTTACACTTGCACCCTATCCTCTACTTTACCAACCTGCAACACCAGTTTAATATCATTAGATTACAAGATAAGACAATGCGTATGAACAAGACGCTGGAGTTGCCTATCCTAGCCCGGATGAACATCAGTGATGCCGTCCTTGATCTCCTGGAGACACCCACATCGAAAAAAATATTTAGTCCTGAGAGGATACCTTTAGAGAGATTTTCCTAGAGTTCCCAACGACATTCAAGATGGCCATTAACAACCTCAAATTCCACCTAGGTGGCCGACCACACGAGCTTTCTTTCACTGAGTTTGGCATTAGCCTCAAAATTTACACTAATGAGTTTATTATTTTAGAGGTCTATATGACTCTACAGTTGGAGCCACCCCGAGATGACTCTCAGAGTCTCTGGGAGTTAATTTCCTGTGGTCCTCAGTTTCACCATGAACCACACATCATGAAATCTACCCAATTACAGG